>CM051236.1:178508415-181189665 GCA_027917425.1 Gastrophryne carolinensis | reverse complement strand
AGCTGAGAGATGTGAAATGTCAGAGGCATGTTAGTCCTTTTTATCTTTGTCATCTTATAAGCTAGTGCTTACTGATCCACATAGTAACATGGCACATTCAAAGCAAAAAGATCTGCCTGCTGAGGTCAGCCAAGTATACAGAATATTTCCTATGTGACCACTCGTTGACCACTCATTGCATATTTTTTTTATTTAAAGGTCACCCTATGCTTTGCTATGTTCTTCTACCTAGATCCAACCATCGGAAAGTCAGTACTAGTTGTCTTCAGTCCACGAATATCTGAGTACTTAGCTGAATGCAAAATGTACCTAGGGTTTTAATGGCATTGGTAGAAATCTCCTAAGAAATGTTTTCTTATGAATACAGCAGCTACAGTTCAATTTCTAATCAGCAGAACAGCCGAAAGCTGAAATATCACAGTGTAGCATAAGCAGCCTATATTTCCTCATTCATAATACATTTAGACATCCTGTAATAGCAAGTCACAAAGCACTGTAGAGCCTAATCAAGAGTGAACTCATTCTTAGGGGACAAAGAGGGACTATACATATAAGCCCTCCAGCTGGATAGTCCCCAGTTTCCAGCATTTGGTATTTCCAAATACAAATGAAGTCTATGGGAGGTAAATCCAGCAAAAGCATTGGACTATTTTCCCTTTTTTTTTAGTTTAGCTAAAATAGTGTTCCCCATCCTCAATGGGGCGGTGGAATTCTTGCCTCTATATATGAACTATTATAGAGGGGAGTATAAAAGCTTTCCTCTCTGGCGATATGTCTCCTACTGAATGAAAAATAACAATGGGCAGCTGCTTGCATCGGAAGACCAAAGCCTGCCAGACAGTAAGAATAGTACCTGATGGGGGACAGAAGGCGGAAAGTGTGAGTCTGGTTGCATTTAATTTAATAAAAACATTTTTGTGTGGTCTCTATTTTCACCTTAGTCCAAGGGAAACTGTTACCAGCTCAAAGGTTAGGGGGCAGCAAGCCACATGCCCGACATGCCGCGGCTGGCTTTCCCATAGCCCCCAACCCCTTTACCCGCAATCCCACCAGCCAAGGGGGTGTGAAAGGGCCCGTGTCCCTTGGAATGGGCCCAACATTCATTCAGGGATGCTGAGGGTACACCTGAAGGAGTATTGGTAAATACTAGTATGGCCCTCGAGCCCTTGGTGATTAGTAAAGGCACATTGAGTGTTCCCCTCCAGCCCCCTTGCCTTAACTCTTGAATAAAATAAAGAAAATAAAAAGTTAATTGTTTGATCATGCTTCCTTCTCACAATAACTGTCCCTAGTTGTCAGCTACAAAAGAAGCTCTTCTTACTTTAACCTTCCTGGCGTTGCGATATAGTCAAATGCAATGGCAACGAAAGCGTTGTCATTGCATTTGTCTCTCACGCATGGCTCCGCCCCCATGAGCCTCTGCGGCTCACAGAGACGGAACCCGGAAGCGGAGAGGGACGCCGCAGCCCCGGCTCTCACCTGCGATCGCGGCGGAGACATCGCTGGATCACAGAGAGAAGGTAGGGAGGCTGCGCCGCCCGCTCTTGCTCCCAAATCGATCCCGAGCGTGACTCGGGGTCACCGCCACTTACAGCGCAAATTGACCCCGAGTCACGCTCGGGATCGCCGCCAAGGGGGTTAAAGACTCTTAAAGTGTATGGCAAGTCAAAAGTTAAAAAAATATCAGTAGCTTACCTTTCATTAAGTGGCTGGAGTGCTGTGATCACTCTTCTTAGTGAGGAAATCACTTCCTCATTAAGCCTTCAATCCCTACCCCACTGACTTGGTACTTTAAACAATCTTCAGTGGACCAAGAATGTTAACACCCCCACTCCCTCCCCAAATGTCCTGATTGGCTGCCTTTCTCTGCAGCTATAAAACTCTGCCCTCCTCCCTCCTTTCTGGTCATAATATGTGCTGACAGGCTGGAGACACACTTATGCCCTTATTCATCAAGCGATAGCGCCAGGTAGTGTCTGACGAGCGCCAGGTCCCGCCAGCTAACAGCGGCCACCGACTCAAGTACGCCCGGCGTCGGCCACAATGACGCATTTATCAAGCTAAATGAGGCTAGCGCCGGCGAGAGCGACAGCTAGCGCGGGATTCATCATGTAGCCGACTGCAACGAACAGCGCTGCTACTAATCCCATCACAGCGCCAGGTATGACCTGTCGCTCCCTGGCGATGTCCAATGCATTTCAATGGAGCAATCTTTAATGAATCATAATTAATTGCTATTAATGTTTTTTTTTTTTATTGTCAAAAATTCTGTGACCACCACGGCAATGTTAGGTTTTTTTTTTAAGGTAAAAAAAAAAAAATGCTTTTGTGCAGAATTGATATTACAGGTCTGATATTAATGTATTCATATTACAAAATGATTAGAAAAACTTGTAGAATTTTACAATCAAAAAATATGGTTGTTTGGGGGTTAAAAACTATTTTTCACCCATCGCCGCCAGCGCTCTGGGGTTTAAACAAGGAATTTACAGCGCGAAAAAATTCGGAGCGTGATTTGTTAATGAATCTGCAGCAAGCCGGTCGCTCTGGCCATTCGCTGTCAGGCGCACCCATACAAAGCTGAACCTGTGAAACAGCGACCCCTAACCCCGTATTCAACATTACCGCACACCGACTGAGTCGCTGTCAACAAGCAAACCCCGGCCAAGCACAGCGAATACTAGCTGGCGCTGTAAAAATCACGCTACTGGCGCTCATCTGTCGCTACCTGGCGCTATTAATGAATCGGCCTCCCTGCCTGCAGCATCTCTCACCGCCTTTTTCTGATCACACTACTAGTGTTAGAAGTAATAACTAGAGGCACAATGCACTTCTTTTTTTACCATGATATATGTAAAGCACACAGTGTACTCACATCACATCGCTGTTGCCACACCCACTGTTTCTCCTAATTTTTTCTCGGCATCTCCAATGCTCTAATTATTTTACAAATAACTTAGGGACTACAGAGTCTTTATGAAAACGGATTGCAGTTTGATATATTTTCATATCTCTGTTGAGAAGAAAAGGATCTGTGGAACAGGGCTCAAGTCTATAGAACAAAGCAACAGATTTCTTGTCTATACCTCTTTTTGATTGATCAATCTCTGTTCTAATTAGATCATAAAAATCTCAACAAAGACTTATTTTTATTGAAGACGGAGATGGGAAAAGCAGCCTTGATGAACAATCCTGACTATACTGGGAAATTGAATGTCTGCAGACTGATTATCCAGACAGTCTAAGGTTCATTTAACACCACTGTGCTTTTGCCCTATGCTGCGTTGTGCTGCATTGCGTTTTACTTGCTGTTTTGCTTTTCCGACGCAAACGTCTAGGTGTGAAAGGGGCCTAAGTATTATAGATCAAAGTTTATTGCAGACCCTTCTGTACATGTGAATGGGAAGGCGACTTCTCACTCTCAGGCTACGCTCACATAGAACCCATAATAATAGGAAATTCAAATACCCTGCACTTCATTTGGTGTTTACGGGAATGTGATTAAGCATATAAAAGGAGGGTGGAGGGATTTATGGGAAATCCTAATTGGAAGCTAAAGACTAATAACATGACTGTAAGAAAAAATAATGTTCAGTTTGGTGTAACTGAGACTAAACATTAACCCCTGTGTTCATGAGCAATGGAGAGTGAAAATAATCAGGAGGATCCATTTGCCAACTGCTAAATCCAGTTAAAACATTAAAACATCTAAAATGTTGTCTAACAAATCTTGCTGTACAATTTTCCATGCTACCTATTTAAATTATGACTATGCAAATTCAAGATTGACAGACAGCACATTATTATTTTGAAATGTGGACTTTAGTTGGTTGGTTAGAAGAGAAGGAAGAAGGATGGTATGTGAGAAACTACTGAAACTGATGCTATGAGATCTGTGCCATTTCCTTTAGTGAATATGGACATGACTGCAAATAAGCTCTGATCGATATTCGGGATTCATATAAGCCACCAGAGCATTAGTCCCGCCTCTCTCTTTTTACCTACCTCTATGTTTTGAAGTGACAGTCATACTATTACAACCTCCCCTACATACAACACTCTTACTGACAATAATAGAGAGCTAGCACCAGGGCGTAGTCATGATTATTCCCTTGATAGGTTTATGTAACATTGATTGATTATTACAGCCTGGAAATATTTACATCTGGACACTCTGCACAGTGTTGTCCTGCCCCCCTCCATTCATATTTTCTCTCCCCCCCCCTTCCTTCGGGGTATTGTATATATATGTATTTTAATGTACATAGTAAAAATATGTCTTGAATAAAGAAGCAATAATTTGCAACTATAATCTGAGTGGTGCCATTCACTACAGGGGATGGATTAGGGAGTGTGTTTATGTAACATCTATCATTGAATCTTTTTATCTAAACTGTAAGCTAAAGCTGGTTTCAAAGGGGACATTTTGTCTGATAGACAGGTTCACTTTAATAAGTGTGGGGTCCTGGAATAAATGTGGGGAAATGGTCACATATTGTTGTACCTCTGAGACATTATTTGCCTTACCTGGAGTCATAGCCAACTCCCATGCTCGCTTTACCTTCCTGGATTCTCTTTACACTTCTCTTATAGGAGTATGGTTTTCACCTACTTTTGACATGTCTCATTTTCTTATGTTTTTCTTTTTTTATTAACCCCTCTACCCCAAAAGGGAAGTCTGACATCACGTTTCTATTAAATAAACAATGTTATAGTTCTATGGGTATAGGGTATAGGTTCTATGGCCTAAAAAGGCTTTTTGTGTCTGGGGTCTTGCTTCTACTTAAATAAATATGGTGTACTATTTGTTTGAATGGCATTTGGTGATTGTTTATAGCTCAAATACGTCAACTCCTTTCTGTTGAATTCTATTGAAATATTTTAATAGACATTTATTGTATGTGACATGGACATTTTGGAAATGGCTAGTTAGTCGCATTATAGGCAGCTGGCTTACTGAGTCATTTTAATAGTAGGAGGTGAGACACAGACAACACAGATGTGGAGATGACTAAGCAAAGTTGTGCCTAACATTATTCTTAGTGTACTATAAAGTGCAGATATTGTTATAAGCCTTGCATGAAATGACTGCCCGGTAGGTCCTTGGATGGTCATATAAAAGTTATAACTAAAGACCAAATCATTATTTAATGGGCTCTAAATTCTCTTGGTAGCTTAGCATCTCCTGTGTATAAGTGAGCAAGGATGAGCAGGATTATTGCCGGTAAGATATTTACCATGGTATGAGCCCACATACTAAACTACTTCTGCAAGTTTTTGCTTTTAATTCTGCTACTGTTTATAATGACAGCTTAGCGCGATTTTGGATTTTGGATTAGCACAAGTGCACTGTTAATTTATGCACTACTCCCACATGCTTACTTTCAGATCCTGCTTATATAATGCACTATGTGGGAGTTGGATACACAGACTGAGAAGCAGAGAAACAGCTGCGTGATAACACTTGTCATGGTGATTTTTACAACTCGAGTACTGCTGCATTGCTAATTACAAGTGTTCCCAAGCAGCTTTAATATCATTACCAAGGCCTCAGCTAGTTTACATTAATAACAGGCTAAGTTGGAGAAAAAAATCTTAGGCCCTTATTTATGAAGGAATAGCGACTGGTGAGCGGCCGGTAATGACGGGCCCCGCCACGAGAACGCCGGCTCCCCACCACAATCACACATTTATCAAGCCAATCCTGCTTAGCGACTGAGATAGCGCCATATAGCGACTCATTCATCATTATTCCAGCCTCAGCCCACAGCGCCAGCGTCCGACCTTGAACAGCGACAGGTATGACCTCTCGCTACCTGGCGCTCTCCAATGCATTTCAATGGAACAATCTTTAAATATTCATAATTAATTGTTATTAATGTTTTTTTTTAATGTGAAAAATTCTGTGACCACTTCTGCCATTTTAATTTTTTTAAGGTAAAAAAAAAAAAAATTGTACAGAATTGATATTACAGGTCTGAAATTAATGTATTCATATTACAAAATTATTTAAAAAACTTGTTTTTTTTTGTTTCCAAAAATATGGTTGGTTGGGGGTTAAAAAAATACTTTTAACCCATCGCCGCCAACGCTCTGGGGTTAAAACATGCATTTTTTGAGCGTGATTTTTTAATGAATATGGTGGGAGCCGGTCGCTAGGGCCAGTCGCTATCATGCGCTCCCATACAGCGCGGAACCGGTCAAATAGCGACTCCTCACCCAATATTCAACATTACGCCAAACCGACGCTATCAACTACCGAACAACGGCCAAGCACAGCGACTACTAGCGGGCGCTCTGAAAATACCGCTACAGTCGCTCAACTGTCGCTGCCTGCCGCTATTAATGAATCGGCCTCTTAGTCTGCATAAGGCATTTCAAATTTATGACTCAACTTATAACCACGCACAAGAGCTTTTATTTCTGCGTAGAACCCTCTTGCCCGGCAGTGACAACCATTTGGTGACAAAATTTGCTGCTTGCTTTTGCTGGCTAAATGACAGGACAGCAGTGAGCTTTGGTCAGTGGTGGCCAAGTAACAAATACAATTGTCTTGTACCCCTAATATCCAGTACCCTTCAAAATCTAATCAATAAGCAATAATAAGGCAGCAAGCAGCTCACATGATGCCTGTCCCCAGGGGTAAATCTAGATCTCTGCTGTCTGAGATGAGCTTAAGAAAGGTGCCCCCCATTCCCCCCCAAAGATTTGCTGGCCCACTCCCCAATAGAGCAACGTGCCTCTATGTCTGGCTCCTTCCTGTGATGGAAGTGCAGCAATTAGAGACGAGCGAACTGGTTCGTCAGAACCAAAGTTCGCTCCGAATTTCAGGCAAAATTCATTTTGGTGAAAAACCGAATTTTTGGGGGTTCATGCTGACCGAATTTTCCCTAAAATTCACTGGCACCTTGGGTGGTGGGTAAAGAAAAAAAAACTCACCACCATCCTTGTTCCAGTGCTACACTTGGATCCAGTGTGCGCAGTGGAAGCTGACTTGCACAGCTGACAATGTGGCCGGCCTCCCCCGCTCCCACCACGCTGTGTGTGTATCGCACATTCACTTCCGTTCATGCCGGCTTCCCCATCGTTCAGGTCCAGCGGCTGGCTGTGGGCGCAAGTTGGCTTGCACAGCTGACAGTGCAGCTTGCTCCCCCCCCCCCCCCACCGTGCTAATGCCCAGCAGGGGAGGAGTATTGCACATTCCACTAGAGATGAGTGATTCTCAAAGGTTTGATTCGGACGAACCCAAATTTCTAGGAGAAATTCGGTGAATCACCAGAATCAAATTTTTAGGAAGTTCGCTCATCTCTAGCAGCAATCCCCCCCCCCCCCTTGCAGTGTTGCCTGAGGTGGCTGCCTCACATATTCTTATAAAGGTGAACCCCGTCCTGTCCCATGTGCCTCTTCTGTTTCCTACAGCACAGGGTAGAAGTCATAGCAGGGCTCCAAAGTTTTCTCTCCTTTCAATGTTTTTTCTCTAGGACCATGCAAAAAAGTGGTCTGGCGTGAGTGAGCCAGGCAAGTCACAGTGATCGCACAGCTGTCTCTGACCATAACAAAGTATGCTCATGACTCACAAAGCTGCACCATGACATTACCTTATTAGCCCAACCACAATTCAGCAATTGAGGTGTAAGGATTTCATATCTCCTTAAATTATCCTGATTATTACATGTTCCGTGCTCTCCGTCTGTGCTTCATTAACCCTTTCTTCCCCGGCATCCTTTTTGTTATACATCCTCCTTAAGTATTCACTTAAGCTGTGCTCTGCTGACCGTTGCAGCCCAGTGCTGCCTCTGGGATAGCCCAAGGTTAATGGAACTGGGCTGACTCTGACATCCAGCTTTTATTGGCCGGTGGGCACTTAAGGCTAGGCCTCTCCCAGCATGCAATTGGGTGCACTTGTGGTTTTGAATTCATACCTGTTTCTCATGTATTACCGACCTGTTTACTTCTCTTGACTATCACAGATTGTTGCCAGCACCGACCTTGGCTTGACTTGACCTGGCTTCTGTCTCCTCACCCTGTACTGCTATGCTCTCTGACCTCCAGGCCTTTGACCCTTGGCTCGTCCCTGCATTTTGTTTGTGCTCTACTCTTCCGTGAATCATCTTCCATCCCCACTTTCTATTATCCCACCTGTTCTCTGCACTTTTAGGTCAAACATTTAAACCAGACCAAAAGTCTTTTGGTCGGGTTTAAGTGTTTAACTGGAAGGTTAAAGGTTAAAATAGTAGGATTCCGATGGGACATACCAATTGTCTAACCACATCCCCTTTCTTGGCTGTGTATGTTGGGTGCGGTTATGCAAATGGCTGTGTCCCTGTCAGATGGAGCTTTGCCAGGTATCATATGTGAAGGCTTACCAGTAGTGGAAGGGGATGGGGTGGGGTCTACTGACCAGGATGATTTAGGTCCAGTTTAAAGGTCTTATCCAGGCACACAATAACTTTCTCCCCCCATTGAGAACAGTGTAGAATGATCAATTTTCAAAGCATCCCAAAATATGATATGTAAAAACCTTATATATCCTAAGGGAATACGGTTTCTTTACTACAATTTTTGAGTTGTGTCTGAGCTGGGAAGAGCATGTATTGGTGCTTTATGAGTCATGGGCATGCTCTGCTGTGGTCAGATACAGCTGTGGGACCACTGTGACTTGCTGAGATTACCGTAGCTTGCCGTTATTTAGAGACGTGCTTCTTGCTATATGAATGTGCCCAGACCCGCCCTCACATAATGAGGCCAAGTAAGGCGGTTCTCATTGGTGTCACCATCTCGTGAAGAGCGGAGGGGCGCCATCGACCTGGAGCACACCAGTGTATCTGACAAGACTGCTGTTTTCCACATTCCACAACTTTTTATCTTTTTCACAGCAAACCTATAACTTGCTCAGGATGTGCCGCACCAGCAGTATATGTAAAACCACATTTTTTTATTGACTGCCACGGGGAGGCCGATTCAGTAATAGCGCCAGGTAGCGACAGATGAGCGCCAGTAGCGTGATTTTCACAGCGCCCGCTAGTATTCGCTGTGCTTGGCCGTTGTTCGGTTGTTGACAGCGACTCAGTCGGTGTGCGGTAATGTTGAATACGGGGTTAGGAGTCGCTGTTTGACAGGTTCCGCGCTGTATGGGAGCGCATGACAGCGAATGGTCATAGCGAACGGCTCCCAGCATATTCATTAACAAATCACGCTCAAAAAATTCTCGCGCTGTGAAAAGCTTGTTTAAACCCCAGAGCGCTGGCGGCGATGGCTTAAAAGTAGTTTTTAACCCCCAAACATCCATATTTTTTGATTAAAAAATTAAACAAGTTTTTCTAAACATTTTGTAATATGAATACATTAATATCAGACCTATAATATCAATTCTGCACACATTTTTTTTTTTTTAATTTTTTTACCTTAAAAAAAATATCTTACATTGCCGAAGTGGTCACAGAATTTTTGACATTTAAAAAAAAAAAAAAAAAAAAAAAAAAAACATTAATAACAATTAAATATGAAGATTTAAAGATTGCTCCATTGAAATGCATTGGAGAGCGCCAGGTAGCGAGAGGTCATACCTGGCGCTGTGATGGGATTAGCAGCGGCGCTGTTCGTTGCAGTCGGCTACATGATGAATCCCGTGCTAGCTGACGCTCTCGCCGGCGCTAGCCTCATTTAGCGTGATAAATGCGTGATTGTGTCCGCCGCCTGGCGTTCTGGAGTCGGTAGCCGCCAATAGCTGGCGATACCTGGCGCTAGTGAGACACTACCTGGCTCTATCCCTTGATAAATAAGGCCCTTAGTTTGCTATTGGAAACATTGAGGGGGAGGGGCGCTTTATGGTTCACCCCTGAATGTGCCCCCATAAAGTTGTGCCTTTCACTTATATATGATGTTGGTGGACCTTGCTTTTTGCTTTTTTAAAGGCAGTCTTGGAAATGACAATATGAGATGAATGGACAATGGACGATTTCTTTAAACTCTTTGTTTCAGGTTCTGACAACCTAATTAGTTACAAGCGTCCCCTTCTCTGGCAAATGTAAAATTAAGTGCACAGAGCGCAGGCAGCAGATAAAAACAAAATGTATTAAGCTGTCATCCCCCAGATATACTATGAGTGCAGGAAAGGAATACGGCAAGAATCATTCTTCTTATAGATACATTGGTAAATAAAGCCGCAGCATTAAAAATGTGCCATCTTGGCATGGGGGAGGTAGAAGTCCCCATACAATAATAGATACTTCCAAAATGTCCAGCATTTGTAGGGACAACTCATGATTTATCAAAGGGGTTGCATTCAGCTTGCATCCATAAATCACTTTCTATTATCCCACCTGTTTTTTTTTTAAAGTAAACAAAAACCCATTTGGACCTAGGTTTATCCTGATTTTGGGTTGAGCCCCCGCACCCCCCATTGTCTCTGTAAACTTTCCTCCTACCCACAGTGCATGCTCATATTGGTTGTGCGCATCATGTCAGACCACCACAAGTCTGCAGGATGGAGGGAGCAGGAATACCAATGGGTAATGCTACTTTGAGGGGAGGGTCGATCAAGCGGGTTGCTTTTGGTCCTCTTACCTATATGGCAATAAATAGGGAAAAGTAACTGCTTATTCTTCTTGCTCTGTTTAGGTGGGGGGTTACCGAACTTTGCAACTTCGAGTTCCCAAACTTTAAAACCGACTTGCCGAGCAGCCTATCAACCAGCATAACATCAAGTGTACAAATTACCTGAGCCCTGCGATTCTATCGGCCATCGGTATTCCACTGCGTTGTCAAATTGGCTATGGGCTGGGCTGCAGAAAGGTGGCCACCCCTTCCATGAATGGGGACACTGGCAGCTGGCACTAGTAGTGTCCTCAATCATGGGAGCGGCTGCCATTTTCTGTAGCCCTGCCTGTAGACTTTTTGACAGCAGGCAGAATTACCCCCTAATGTTCAGGTCACCATTGATTTCAATGGGAACCAAGTTAGGATTTTGTTCAAGTTTCGGCCAAAGATGCCAAAACCCAGACTAATTATGATTATTAATGAGGAGCAGGGACAATCTGGTCTGGCCAGAGAGTCCCCAGTGTCCACATGATTGCCTGATCAATAGCTTCGGCCATTACAATATGTGAACTGGTATAGGGGTCCCCTGCACCCCCTTACCAGTTCACAAACAAAAAATAAAATACATAATTCAATTTTAAAATAAAAAAAGTAAATTACTCACCATTGGTGTTTCTTCATTCATCTGCATTTTGTTGGGCAGCAATTCCTATGCACATCCGGCAGGTCGGGGGTCCCTCCGGGTCAGGAATGGCTGTGATCTTTTTGATGCCAGAGAGCCGCTGTTGCAGCTATCCAGCCAGCATCTTTAGTGAGTGGGGACATGGATCCCCTCCTCCTTCCTTAGTGCCCCAGCAAGCTAATGCCTGCTCGCTGGAGAGGCGCATATCCCCGCATACCATGTGAATACCAGTTTTGTCTGCTATGAATATTCCAATGCAGAGATAGGAAGGAGCCAAAAATCAGCCTGGGATTTTACTATTCTCGGCCAGCCCACAAGCAGTTGAGCCCTGCCCCCAAAGTGAACCTATAGCATTGCAGGGAAAGCGTATGGGCTAGGTCTAAAGTGACAAGACTGAAGTTTTATTATTATAGGGGCAGATACTGTGGCATGGATGGGTGTGTGCAACAATGCTGTTGAGGTGCCTTGGGTTCAGTGTGGGCCTGGTATGGTAAAAGGTGTTGAATTGGGAGGCAGGGAGTGGGGGGGGGGGATGTTAGAAGAGTAATAAGTAAACTCCAGTTTTGGAGAGGCAGGTGGGCTGCCCAGCCAGGCCAAAAGTGATGCAGCCCTCTGGAGATTTAGACAATGGGAGATAAATGCAATGTCTCAATAGGGTCATTCTGGCCAGATTAAGCAACCATACAAGATGGAAGGGCGGATGAACCTTTATTGCTTTCAAGTGGACCAAAACCCTTTATTTATCGTGTCCCCATGTACCCCCTTTTGCAGAAGTGAACCCAAATTAGGAAGCCCTTGATGTGTAAACCCCCCAAATATATGTCATGCTTATAAATGAATAACATAGAATATAACAGCCAGCATAGAGTTCTGGGGGTGGCCAGCATTGCTTCATCCCCTCCCCTCTAGCTGTGCTTTCAGATAGGCCTGGAGAGAGAGCATGTATCAGTTGGAGGGATGCCGCCATAAACCACGTGCTGGATCTAGGATTGCTCTTTGTGTTGGCTCTAGATCTTTATATACAGTATTTCCCAAATTTTGCAAACTAGATGAATGGCTCTGAGGCATTGAACTTGGGGAGTTGCACTTCATTTAAAATTGTTAATCAATTTTGTTGTGTAAGAAAGAGGAGGAATGGATGATGGGAAAATTACCAGTTCTGTTTTGTCCATGTTCCATGTGAGGAAGCGAGATAACATAAGGGAGGAGATAGCTGTTGGACAGTCAGGCAATATAAGAGGGGCAGAGATTTGGTATACTTGAGTGTCGTATGCATAAAAGTGATATTGGAATCAGAGTAAGCTTATATGAGGTTGCCAAGACTCAACGAAATTGGTGTCCGAGGAAAGATACTTGTATATTTTTACGCAAGTTTGATTTTCATATATGTGATTATATGGCTTTGCTTTCCTACCATTTGGGCATTGTACCATCTGTACCACCTGTAACCATGTGAAAAGCACACAAAGGAACCATGCAGGGTGAATAAAAAATGCACATAAATTACTTCCCCTTTTGGAGCTGTTTTGTACCAGTTGAACAAACCATGGATGGCTACAGCTTAAACCGGACCTTCACCATGATTTATTGAAAAGCCCAAACCCTTAAAACACGATTCCCCAGCATTTAAAGTTAATATATTTTACGTTTTTAGTCACTTACTTATTATTCTTTCCCCCACTGGGCTGCAACTCTGTTCAGGACTTTAGGATACGGGCGCCGCCATCTTGATTTAGAAGCATCCCACTTACTGAGGAGAGGAGAGTAGGATAAAGTATAGGGGGCGGGTTATAGCTGTGCTTTGCTCAGACAGAGCAGAGCTGGGGGTCAGGAAAAGGTCAGCAATCCCAGAATGCAGAGCAGCACAGTCAGAAGGCACTTCCTGTTTGCAGGCTGCCTGATGCTCCATGAGTGTAGTGTACATTTTGGGTAGAAACATAAAACATATAAGCATTATGACATTGTTTTGGGGAATGGGGCAGCTATCAAGGTTTACCTCACAAGTTTCCTCCACGCTAAAGCTTGACAGTGATTTATTCAACACATGTTACCTGTAATGTGCTTATTTATATTCACGCACCAGGTTTTAAACACGAAGGGAATAAAAAATGTCTTTAGTGACCTTGGCAGAGGCACATCATAAACTTCTCACATAACATCTGGTCATATACATTTAACGCTGGCTATATACTGCAATATTTTTATGTTTTATGGTTAGGAAAAAACGTTGTATAACGCTATGAAAGTTGGAAAAATATATGAAATGTTAAAACACATAAAAGGCCAGCGTAGTGCTGTATGAAGCATTATGTGCATTCAGGGAAGCCTCACAGCCTAACACAACACCAGCCATGGCAGCATAGTGCAAATGCATTGAGCTGTTTCCACTGTACCTATCATAATGATGGATATTCACCGAGACAGCACAGAGCTTAGATACGTCACACATCTGGCTCAGGAAGATAAGCCCTCACACACGCTCCATTACCAGGCAGGACAAGTCCAAGCAACATATTGGCTTGCTCACAGGTCATTTTATGCCCTTGTATTCTTAGGTAGAGAAATCATGGAAACATGTATGACTGGCAATTAATATACAAAATAAATATTGACATTATTATGTACATCAAATGGGCCTAAACCTTGCATACCTCTATATATATATATATATATATATATATATATATATTATGTAAAAGGACCCTGCACCGCTAAATCAATAAATGGGCAGGTGCTGGCATAAGCAAAAAAAACTCTAATTAGGAGGGATTTAATTAAGTAACTATATACATATGTGTGGGTTACCAGAGTTTTTTGCTTAAAAGTTATGCCGCACACTATGAATATTGGAAAAATGATCTTTTATTGTAATATTTTGAGAACATAATGGACACAACACAAAACATCGAACACATACTTTTAAAAACAATTAAAAAGCTGCATATTGGATGGTCGGACCTCTAATATGAAATTGATTTACCCAGGATATTATAAGCTTTTCCCTATTCAAATTAATTAATGTTTTTATATATATCTGTGTCTGTGCAAAATTACCCTACTCTGTGGAACGGAAATAGGGACTGTGACAGACTCTCTGCCCCTTTGGACTTTACATAGGTTCATTATTTTCCTTTTCTTAAGCATGTTACAGACTGCCAGTGTATTGATTGATTACGTTATTCATTGTTCTGACTGCCATTGTATTGATTGATTACGTCACAGACAATCGCATTGTTCGGATTGAGTGTATTACAGACGTCTATTGTATTGCTGATTGCGTCACCGGCAGAGTTGAGGGATTGTGTGCCCTGCTGCTATTGGTCGGTGTGTGTGTCATGCAATGGAGACTTGTGTATATAAGGCCCAGTGTGGCACTAATAAAGTTCAGTTCATCTTCACCCTCAATACTGAGTTCTGTCTCTTATTGGGGGAAACGCTATATTACAAGTCACTAGCCCTTGTAAGGGCTGTTCCTGTTCCTCACGGACGACTCTGGAATTCCAGCAGCACCTCTTACGATTGGAAAAAGGACGTCTCGGGCGGTGAAGCCCTCCGGCGATAAGGGTTATCGCTACAGGGACTAAATCCGTGCAACATTAAGAGGCCGATTCATTAATAGCGGCAGGTAACGACAGTTGAGCGACTGTAGCAGTATTTTCACAGCGCCCGCTAGTAGTCGCTGTGCTTGGCCATTGTTCGGTTGTTGATAGCGACTGAGTCAGTGTGCAGTAATGTGGAATATGGGGTTAGGAGTCGCTATTTGACAGGTTCCGCAATGTATGGGTGCGCATGATAGCGACTGGTCAGAGCGACCGGCTCCCACCATATTCATCAAAAAATCACGCTCCAAAAATTCAAGCGCTGTAAAATGCATGTTTAAACCCCAGAGCGCTGGCGGCGATGGGTTAAAAGTCGTTTTTTAACCCCCAAACCACCATATTTTTGGAAACCAAAAAAAAAAATTTTTTTTAAGAATTTAGTAATATGAATACAATAATATCAGACCTGTAATATCAATTCTGCACAATTTCTTTTTTTTTTTTTTACCTTAAAAAAATTATCTAACATGGCAGAAGTGATCAGAATTTTCCACATTGAAAAAAAAAAAAAAAACATTAATAACAATTAATTATGAATATTTAAAGATTGTGCCATTGAAATGCATTGGAGAGCGCCAGGTAGCGAGAGGTTCAAAGTTGGACGCTGGCGCTGTGGGCTGATGCTGGAATAATGATGAATGAGTGGCTATATGGCGCTATCTCAGTCGCTAAGCAGGATTGGCTTGATAAATGTGTGATTGTGGTGGGGAGCCGGCATTCTCATGGCGGGGCCCGTCATTACCGGCCGCTCACCAGTCGCTACCTGTCGCTATTCCTTCATAAATAAGGGCCTAAATTTATATCAGCAAAAAAGAAAAAGTGCCAGTGCTACCGTGCAAACGATCCACAAAGTGACATGTGCTAAATGTATAAAGTGTTATATGCCATTAGTAAATAATATATTATATCTAAAACCATTCATATTGCATTCATATATGTAATGCAATCCAAAGCAAATAAGCAATTTATTTATTAATGGCATATGACACTTCACTCATTTTTCCACATGATTAATACAGTTTATCTGGACTATGGCACCTTTTATAAATTATTGCTTTAGCTAGCCACTTGCTTTCCAAGCTTATTTGGGGCCTAATTTCCTTGTGGCTTTGTCTCTCGAAAAAACTCCTTTAGCTTAACTTCTCTTAAAAGTTTTTCTTTAACCTTCCTAGCTACAACTCGCTACATAATATATAAAGTAACATTTGGGTGTGCATCGGCATTGGTGTTGCCTTATCATATACACATAATAAGCAAGTCTTTATAAAACTGCCTTTTAATCTGACATTGCCTTTTACCCTGACCTCTCCACTGCATTGATGTACTATAGACTATAGTGGTAGCAGCCGTAGGTTTGCTGTCTGCATCAGAACTGTCACTGGCCCCATTTCATCATGTTGCTCCATGCTGTGCCTCCATGCAAGTCTCGATTTAGGTACACAGCAAAGGTTTGAGTATAGCGCCTAAATTAGGGCAGGTGATCACAATGGGGCTTTTCACTGCTTATAGTCACCTTCTAACTTCACTATTGATTAGAAATACTAGTAATATAGCCAATTACAGAATGTTTCAGGTTTAGACTGGTGTCATATTAAGGTGATAATGAAAAAATAGCACATAATAGTTGTTCTATAGATGTGTATATTTCAATCTCTCTTCTACATGTCTATAGTCCTAGGTGAAGCCTTTCTATTCACCAGTTCTACCTTGCAAGGCTCTCCACATGGAGAGCATTTCCCCTTTCCTCTTAGTCAGTGATTTAGGACATGTACAGACACCTCCATTTAGCCACCAACAGTATGAATTAAGCTGGACCAAAAGCCTGTCACAGTTGGAAAAGAAAGGTAGTGGCCATTTTGGAGCTTCCTCTCCCAGCATCCCAGCCATGCTGCTGCCAACTGACATAACTGACAATGCACAGTAACAGGAAGCCCAGCAGCACTTCCTATTTGCAGATGGCCTGCAAATCCATGAGCTGTCATTTTGTTCTTAAAATTTACCACAGCAGGGGTTAGAAAAAGGTAAATTCATTTTTATGTGCAGCAATCGGGCAGGCTGATTCCTCACTAACGCCAGGTAGCGACAGATGAGCGTCTATAGCAGGCATTTTCAGAGCGCCCGCTAGTAGTCGCAGTGCTCGGCCGTGGGTCGCTAGTTTATAGTGACTCAGATGCTGTGCAGTAATGTTGAATACATTGTGAGGAGTCGCTATTTGACCAGTACAGCGCTGTATGGGAGCGCATGGTAGCGACTGCTCTTAGCGACCGACTCACAAATCTCTGGCGCAGAAAAATGCTACTCTGAAGCCCAGAGCGCAGGAGGCGGTGTGTTTAAAGTCTGTTTTCCAGCATCTATCCACTAGTAACAAAGCGGAAACACATGGAATTACATTGTAGCAACATTGTAACATGAACACTTTAATGGCAGACCTGTAATGTCATTTTTGAAGAAATATATAAATAATGAATAAATTGTGAAAAAACTGCTTATTCAATGCCAGAAGAGGTCACAGAATTTTTTGTGATTTTTTGGAAAAAAACCCCGTTTAAAGAGAAGAAAAGGATCGTCCATTGAAATGTATGGGGGAGCGACAGGTAGTGAGAGGTCATTAGTCAAAAAAGGAAATATAAACGCACTCAGGGATCCAAGGGTGCAAGACAAAGGGCAGTCCCAAAGCCCCAAATCGGCAAGGAAAAAGGATTATGTCAGCACTCCTTATAAAATTCAAATGCTTTAATATGCACACTTAAAAATATATCTCCATGTCGGCAAAAGGCAGCTAAAAAACAATATCAGACCCTGACAGATGCAAAATGTACCATGCAATGCTTACGCGTTTCGGACTGCTAGGGTCCTTAATCATAGATAAGTACATGGCAAGAAAAAAGACATTTATATAGTGTGAAATGTGGACTTACCTCTCGTCACCATCGCGCCAACTGGACCCTCTCTGCCGGCGGGAGCCGCACTGCGTCGTGACCCGGAAGTGCCTCAGTGAACCAGCAGCCACCACGGGAGAAGGGGCCAATCAGAGAAAGGACCACACTGCGTCACCACGCCGGCTACGGAGACCGGAAAGTTGCCAGGCAACGAAGCAGCATCACGCCGGCGGGGGGAAACCGAGGCTGCAGAGGTGCAGAAAGGGTAAGTGACATGTCACTGTATACTAGCATAATATAATGAACTTGGCTAGCAAAACCTTCAAAGATAATAGGATAACACTGAATAAGTCGTGGTGGCTGCTGGTTCACTGAGGCACTTCCGGGTCACGACGCAGTGCGGCTCCCGCCGGCGGAGAGGGTCCAGTTGGCGCGATGGTGACGAGAGGTAAGTCCACATTTCACACTATATAAATGTCTTTTTTCTTGCCATGTACTTATCTATGATTAAGGACCCTAGCAGTCCGAAACGCGTAAGCATTGCATGGTACATTTTGCATCTGTCAGGGTCTGATATTGTTTTTTAGCTGCCTTTTGCCGACATGGAGATATATTTTTAAGTGTGCATATTAAAGCATTTGAATTTTATAAGGAGTGCTGACATAATCCTTTTTCCTTAGTGAGAGGTCATACCTGGCGCTGTGCAAGGCTGAACGCCGGTGCTGTTCGCTGAGGCTGTGAAAATTATGAATCAGACGCTACATGGCGCTATTCCAGTCGCTAAACAGATTCTGCTTGATAAATGTGGAATTGTGTGCCGTGTCCGGCGTTCACCAGTCGCTACCTGTCACTACCTCTCATTAACCAGCCACTACCTGACGCTATGCCTTCTTAAATAAGGGCCTAAATTGCTCTGGGGAGGGATGCATATGAGCACTGTTTGTTGTGTTGGTCTGGTTTCAGTCATTATTTACTGTTGGTCCGCTTAAAGGCTGACTAGACATTGCAACATTAAACCAGGAAACTCTTTGTTAAGACATAGATGAAGTATAGTCTGCTGTTATTATTGGTAAATTGGTATTATTATTAGTGTATTTACTCAGTATTTATTATAAATGTTATTAATTAATGTTATTTTTTAACTATCATTATTAAAATTATTAAGCAACACTGTATTTTATTTTTTAGGTAGTAAAATGTATAGAACTAACTGGGGGTAGGGGCAATTATATGTTGCTTGGCTTTCTTATTTGGACAGCATTCCATAATAACTTCTGTTATGTATAATGACACTTGATGTTACAGCAAAGTATTTTTCTTCCGAGAATTTACGTCTGACTTTCACAAGTTCCGGCTCTGATCACAGACACTTTTCGCACTTCCATGCTGAAGTACCTGCGAGCCAGAAGACTTGGCTTGATGTGAACAGGTGTGAGAGATCTTCCTTCCTGAAACTTGCTTTCAGCAGCAGCCTTCATCTTACACGAAAAAATCCACTGCTGCAATAATAAATATCACCAGCAGTGGGCAGTGTTCCTCCATTCTTCAGGCAAAAACAGGTTTTGTATTTGGAGATACTCACAGAAGCAAGAAAGCAATGATATCGGTAAGCACGTTGTAGATATTTATGTTGGCGTATTTGTTTAGAATACATAAGGAATTTACATATAATCAGAATTCATTTAGATGCTTTGTAATTGCTTTATATAGTTCTAGTGTGGGGTAAGGGGAAAGGAATTTAGGATATGCTTAGATAAGGACTAATCCAGTAGTTCCTGATAATATAAGCATATGTTACAGTGAAAAACGGACAAGCGGCGGATAAGCCGCCGCCTCTCGCGCGTCCCTCTTACAGGGCGCGCGCCCGCGCCGGCCATTCGCAAACGGCCGGCGCGGGTGTGCGCCCTGCTAGAGGGACGCGCGGGAGGCGGCTGCGGCGGCTTATCCGTCGCTTGTCCACCGCCGATAAGGTACGTTTTTAGGGGCTTTCTGGGGGGTTTCACACAGCAGTTTCGGATGCCCCGCGGGGAGGGAGCTGATCAGCCCAGGAATCTTATAGATTCCCGGGCCGATCAGGGGTGGGTGTTGGTCCACTTTAAACATTTGCATCTGAGGGGCTTAACGTGACTGAAAAAGGTTACAGTATGAGCAATATTGGGCCCCATTTAATGTTTGCACCGGGGCTCTGTCACATTGTCTGGTCCAGGCACACACACTGCAGCGGATTCCACTCCCTTGTGCCTTGGTCCCCCATCAGAGAAAAGGGTAATTAGAGTAAAATCAAGACTAACAGAGTACTGTGAGGGATGGGGGGAGGGTGATGCTCAGTGTGGGCCTACAGCTCTATCCATATCCTGCAATATAATATTTCTATTTCTTTTTGTCTCTCACTTTTCTTATTAAGGTTATGCTTTTATTTTTATTGATCCCCCCAGCTACATGTTTAAAGCAGACAGAGTTTATTTTGTGTAGCCTTTGACTCCAGGGAACAAGACTGAGACAAAATGTAATTTTATTTTAATTGATTGGTTCCTGTTTCAATAAGTAAGTCATCCCTGATATGTATTTTCCACACTTCTCTTGAGCTCGGTTAAATTTGCTTCTCAGCTTACAAAAGCACCCGGCATACACGAGGTATTATCTCTGTTTTTTTTTTCAACTTTAAATTGTTGTTTTTTTTTTATACTGTCTGAATTGTTTATAGAGAAGACATTATACCTATCATGGGAAATGTGCTGATCATAAACACAGATAAACCACCCTTATGAAAAAAGTCAGGCTTAACCCTTTCGCTGCCAGGCTACCTGGAGTTCTCATGGACCCCTTACCAGTTCACAAAGGGTTAAATGTGTAAAAAAAAAAAAACACAGAGACAGAAAGAAAAAATTTTTTTTTTTTTTTTATACTTACCTCTAGGGATGAGCGAATCGATCCGGACGAACCCGGATTCGATCCGAATTTCAGGAAAAATTCGATTCGGATCGAATCCGAATTTCCCCGCGATTCGATCACTCGAAGTTTTCCTTTAACATCCATTCATTTACATTACAGGCATTCTAAGATGGCGGACGGGACATGTCTGGACATGTATCCCGCGCCAGTGCAAGCTGGGGCAGTCACATGCAGCCTATCAGCAGCCAGCAAGCCCGGTGACGTCACACAGCGGTATTTAACGGCGGCCATCTTGCTTTTCCTCATTTCTCTATTGCATTCGTGACAGACAGACAGAACGCTGTGTAGCTGAGGCAGTTAGACAGGCTGGAGACAGGGACAGACAGGGACAGGCTGGAGACAGGCAGGAGACAGGCAGGAGACAGACAGGAGACAGACAGAAAGCCAGGGAAAGGTAGGAAAAACGGAGCTGGCTGACAGGGAGATTTTTTTTTTTTCATCCAGCCTTTGTTAGCGTTTTCAGGCTGCTTATAGTAACTAACTGTGCATATATACTGAACTGATCTTAAGTCTGCTGTGAGGCATCCCATTCTGTGACTAAAGCAGCCTCTGTTTAAGACCATATAAGCATTTGCTCTTATCATATTTGAAATTAGGCCTGATAAAGACACTTTTGCTGGCCAAAGCACTACTGGACCCTGCCAGCTCGATTCCTGCCCGGGGCATCCCATTCTGTGACTACAGCAGCCTCTGTTTAAGACCATATAAGCATTTGCTCTTATCATATTTGAAATTAGCCTGATAAAGACACTTTTGCTGGCCAAAGCACTACTGGACCCTGCCAGCTCGATTCCTGCCCGGGGCATCCCATTCTGTGACTAAAGCAGCCTCTGTTTAAGACCATATAAGCATTTGCTCTTATCATATTTGAAATTAGCCTGATAAAGACACTTTTGCTGGCCAAAGCCCTACTGGACCCTGCCAGGTCGATTCCTGCCCAGGGCATCCCATTCTGTGACTAAAGCAGCCTCTGTTTAAGACCATATAAGCATTTGCTCTTATCATATTTGAAATTAGGCCTGATAAAGACACTTTTGCTGGCCAAAGCCCTACTGGACCCTGCCAGCTCGATTCCTGCCCGGGGCATCCCATTCTGTGACTACAGCAGCCTCTGTTTAAGACCATATAAGCATTTGCTCTTATCATATTTGAAATTAGCCTGATAAAGACACTTTTGCTGGCCAAAGCACTACTGGACCCTGCCAGCTCGATTCCTGCCCGGGGCATCCCATTCTGTGACTACAGCAGCCTCTGTTTAAGACCATATAAGCATTTGCTCTTATCATATTTGAAATTAGCCTGATAAAGACACTTTTGCTGGCCAAAGCACTACTGGACCCTGCCAGCTCGATTCCTGCCCGGGGCATCCCATTCTGTGACTAAAGCAGCCTCTGTTTAAGACCATATAAGCATTTGCTCTTATCATATTTGAAATTAGCCTGATAAAGACACTTTTGCTGGCCAAAGCCCTACTGGACCCTGCCAGGTCGATTCCTGCCCAGGGCATCCCATTCTGTGACTAAAGCAGCCTCTGTTTAAGACCATATAAGCATTTGCTCTTATCATATTTGAAATTAGGCCTGATAAAGACACTTTTGCTGGCCAAAGCCCTACTGGACCCTGCCAGCTCGATTCCTGCCCGGGGCATCCCATTCTGTGACTACAGCAGCCTCTGTTTAAGACCATATAAGCATTTGCTCTTATCATATTTGAAATTAGCCTGATAAAGACACTTTTGCTGGCCAAAGCACTACTGGACCCTGCCAGCTCGATTCCTGCCCGGGGCATCCCATTCTGTGACTAAAGCAGCCTCTGTTTAAGACCATATAAGCATTTGCTCTTATCATATTTGAAATTAGGCCTGATAAAGACACTTTTGCTGGCCAAAGCACTACTGGACCCTGCCAGCTCGATTCCTGCCCGGGGCATCCCATTCTGTGACTACAGCAGCCTCTGTTTAAGACCATATAAGCATTTGCTCTTATCATATTTGAAATTAGCCTGATAAAGACACTTTTGCTGGCCAAAGCACTACTGGACCCTGCCAGGTCGATTCCTGCCCAGGGCATCCCATTCTGTGACTAAAGCAGCCTCTGTTTAAGACCATATAAGCATTTGCTCTTATCATATTTGAAATTAGGCCTGATAAAGACACTTTTGCTGGCCAAAGCCCTACTGGACCCTGCCAGCTCGATTCCTGCCCGGGGCATCCCATTCTGTGACTACAGCAGCCTCTGTTTAAGACCATATAAGCATTTGCTCTTATCATATTTGAAATTAGCCTGATAAAGACACTTTTGCTGGCCAAAGCACTACTGGACCCTGCCAGCTCGATTCCTGCCCGGGGCATCCCATTCTGTGACTAAAGCAGCCTCTGTTTAAGACCATATAAGCATTTGCTCTTATCATATTTGAAATTAGGCCTGATAAAGACACTTTTGCTGGCCAAAGCACTACTGGACCCTGCCAGCTCGATTCCTGCCCGGGGCATCCCATTCTGTGACTACAGCAGCCTCTGTTTAAGACCATATAAGCATTTGCTCTTATCATATTTGAAATTAGCCTGATAAAGACACTTTTGCTGGCCAAAGCACTACTGGACCCTGCCAGCTCGATTCCTGCCCGGGGCATCCCATTCTGTGACTAAAGCAGCCTCTGTTTAAGACCATATAAGCATTTGCTCTTATCATATTTGAAATTAGCCTGATAAAGACACTTTTGCTGGCCAAAGCACTACTGGACCCTGCCAGCTCGATTCCTGCCCGGGGCATCCCATTCTGTGACTAAAGCAGCCTCTGTTTAAGACCATATAAGCATTTGCTCTTATCATATTTGAAATTAGGCCTGATAAAGACACTTTTGCTGGCCAAAGCACTACTGGACCCTGCCAGCTCGATTCCTGCCCGGGGCATCCCATTCTGTGACTACAGCAGCCTCTGTTTAAGACCATATAAGCATTTGCTCTTATCATATTTGAAATTAGCCTGATAAAGACACTTTTGCTGGCCAAAGCACTACTGGACCCTGCCAGCTCGATTCCTGCCCGGGGCATCCCATTCTGTGACTAAAGCAGCCTCTGTTTAAGACCATATAAGCATTTGCTCTTATCATATTTGAAATTAGGCCTGATAAAGACACTTTTGCTGGCCAAAGCACTACTGGACCCTGCCAGCTCGATTCCTGCCCGGGGCATCCCATTCTGTGACTACAGCAGCCTCTGTTTAAGACCATATAAGCATTTGCTCTTATCATATTTGAAATTAGCCTGATAAAGACAATTTTGCTGGCCAAAGCACTACTGGACCCTGCCAGCTCGATTCCTGCCCGGGGCATCCCATTCTGTGACTAAAGCAGCCTCTGTTTAAGACCATATAAGCATTTGCTCTTATCATATTTGAAATTAGCCTGATAAAGACACTTTTGCTGGCCAAAGCACTACTGGACCCTGCCAGCTCGATTCCTGCCCGGGGCATCCCATTCTGTGACTAAAGCAGCCTCTGTTTAAGACCATATAAGCATTTGCTCTTATCATATTTGAAATTAGGCCTGATAAAGACACTTTTGCTGGCCAAAGCACTACTGGACCCTGCCAGCTCGATTCCTGCCCGGGGCATCCCATTCTGTGACTAAAGCAGCCTCTGTTTAAGACCATATAAGCATTTGCTCTTATCATATTTGAAATTAGGCCTGATAAAGACACTTTTGCTGGCCAAAGCACTACTGGACCCTGCCAGCTCGATTCCTGCCCGGGGCATCCCATTCTGTGACTAAAGCAGCCTCTGTTTAAGACCATATAAGCATTTGCTCTTATCATATTTGAAATTAGGCCTGATAAAGACACTTTTGCTGGCCAAAGCACTACTGGACCCTGCCAGCTCGATTCCTGCCCGGGGCATCCCATTCTGTGACTAAAGCAGCCTCTGTTTAAGACCATATAAGCATTTGCTCTTATCATATTTGAAATTAGGCCTGATAAAGACACTTTTGCTGGCCAAAGCCCTACTGGACCCTGCCAGGTCGATTCCTGCCCAGGGCATCCCATTCTGTGACTAAAGCAGCCTCTGTTTAAGACCATATAAGCATTTGCTCTTATCATATTTGAAATTAGCCTGATAAAGACACTTTTGCTGGCCAAAGCCCTACTGGACCCTGCCAGGTCGATTCCTGCCCAGGGCATCCCATTCTGTGACTAAAGCAGCCTCTGTTTAAGACCATATAAGCATTTGCTCTTATCATATTTGAAATTAGGCCTGATAAAGACACTTTTGCTGGCCAAAGCCCTACTGGACCCTGCCAGCTCGATTCCTGCCCGGGGCATCCCATTCTGTGACTACAGCAGCCTCTGTTTAAGACCATATAAGCATTTGCTCTTATCATATTTGAAATTAGGCCTGATAAAGACACTTTTGCTGGCCAAAGCCCTACTGGACCCTGCCAGGTCGATTCCTGCCCAGGGCATCCCATTCTGTGACTAAAGCAGCCTCTGTTTAAGACCATATAAGCATTTGCTCTTATCATATTTGAAATTAGCCTGATAAAGACACTTTTGCTGGCCAAAGCCCTACTGGACCCTGCCAGGTCCATTCCTGCCCAGGGCATCCCATTCTGTGACTAAAGCAGCCTCTGTTTAAGACCATATAAGCATTTGCTCTTATCATATTTGAAATTAGGCCTGATAAAGACACTTTTGCTGGCCAAAGCACTACTGGACCCTGCCAGCTCGATTCCTGCCCGGGGCATCCCATTCTGTGACTAAAGCAGCCTCTGTTTAAGACCATATAAGCATTTGCTCTTATCATATTTGAAATTAGCCTGATAAAGACACTTTTGCTGGCCAAAGCCCTACTGGACCCTGCCAGGTCCATTCCTGCCCAGGGCATCCCATTCTGTGACTAAAGCAGCCTCTGTTTAAGACCATATAAGCATTTGCTCTTATCATATTTATATTATAAGACACTTTTGCTGGGCATAGGCTTACTGCTGCCTGCCAGGTGCACTTCTGTTGAGGCATCCCATTCTGTAACATAGCATACCCCTCTTTATTTACACTAAGCAGCTCTCTTATTTACACTAAGCAGGCCTGTTGGAGGCTGAGTGTTACTGCTCACTTTTGGTGTGCATTATATTCTGTTTTATATAGACCCACTGCTGCCTGGGGGTTCTTAAAATATCACCTACTACCACGCCAGTTAGACTATGTCGGGCAGACAAGTGCCTGGAAGTGAAAAGAGGAGTGGCAGAGGCCAAGATTCTGCAGGCAGAGCTCGCATCAGACTGGGGGCCAGTAGCAGCAGGAGTCACGCTGAGAGACCTAATCTGCCAGTATCTGCTAGCGGTCGGGTCTCCACCAGTAACGCATCTGCCGTGGTAGATTGGCTGACGCGCTCATCAACAACATCATCACAACTTACATCTGAGACCCCCAGTCTAGGGTCGGTAGGTTCCTCTGACACAACCCTGAGTTGGCATGCCCCGAGAGCAGTCCCTGTCCTCCCATTTCCTCTGTCCTACGCCGTTCCCTCCCCCAGCGACGTATCCTATGCTTTGGGTTCAGCTCCACTCTTTAGTGAGGAGGACGATCAGATACAGGAGGACAGTCAGCAGCTACTGCCCAGCCAAGAAATGGAGGTGGCTTCTTTAGCTAGGCAGACAAATAGTGATGTGGACAGTGTCGTGGGTGCTGCGAGCGTTCCAGCTCCTGCGCCAGACACTGTTGACGAATCCACGAACATCAGTGACGTACAGCCACAACCCGGTGATGATGATGATGATGACGATGAAGCCGATCGCACTTGGGAGCCGGGTGATGAAGGGGCTTCATCGTCATCATCAGGAGAAGAGGGGCGCAGGTTGCCCCGGAGTCAGCAGCTGAGGCAGCAAGGTGGTAGCAGTCAGCATGGGGGCACAATTCCAAAGGCTGGAGCCGGCCGGGGCCGGGGCCGGGGTAGAGCACCTGCTGTGCGGCAGTCTACCTTATCGGGAGGTAGTGGAGCAGGGGTTCCTGGAGTTGGCAACAGCAGCAGTGAATCAGTGAGGCCAGGGGGTGGGAAAAGTAGCTACTCGGCAGTGTGGCAGTTTTTCCTGAGGCATCCGCAGGAGGGTAACATGGCCACATGCAAGATATGTAGGCAAAAGGTGAAGCGTGGCCAGGGTCCAAATGTTGGCACCACGGCCCTGCGTCAACATATGATGCGTCACCATAAAACGACCTGGGAGAACCGAGGCTCCCAAGGGGTGGTCCAGTCTGCTTCCTCACCAAGTGAGCTCCCAATTTCTGCCAGCCAAGGCTCCAGCACCTCAGCCGAAGGCAGCTGTGCGTCACACCCATCCTCTGTCGCTCCTGCTCCTCCTCCTCCTCCTCCAAGTCATGCATCCCGCCAGCAATCCATCAGCGAAGCCATGTCCAAGAGACAGCAGTATGCGCCCACTCATCCTACGGCGCAGAAGCTGAATGTGCTCCTGTCCAAGTTGCTGGTGCTGCAGTCGCTCCCTTTTCAGGTGGTGGAATCTGCACCTTTCAGAGAACTGATGGCTTGTGCCGAGCCGAGGTGGAGAGTCCCAAGCCGTCATTTCTTTGCCAAGAAGGCAGTACCAGCGCTGCACACTTTTGTTGAACAGAAGGTGGGCCAGTCCTTGAGCCTGTCGGTGTGTAGCAAAATACATGGCAGCGCCGACATCTGGAGCTGTAACTACGGTCAGGGGCAGTACATGTCGTTTACGGCCCACTGGGTGAATGTGGTCCCTTTGCAGCAGCAACTTGGACAGGTCACGCCGCTTCGGCCTCCGCGCTCTCTGCCCATTGGGCCTGTGACACCGTGCGACTCGGCCTCCTCATCCTCCGCCATCTCCTCACCCTCCACTGTAGGCTCAAGTCTCAGTGCCCCTCCAGTCTACCATGTGTGCAGGGCACGGAGGTGTCACGCAGTGCTTCACATGGTTTGTCTTGGCGAACGGAGTCACACAGGGGAGGAACTGCTTAAATGTATTCATCAGGAAATCCAAACATGGCTTACTCCGAGAAAACTTAAAATGGGAATCATGGTTACCGACAATGGGAAGAACATTTTGTCTGCGCTGCGCCAAGGAAGCCTGACCCATGCCCCCTGCATGGCTCACGTCTTCAATCTGGTTGTCAAGCGGTTTCTGAAGTGTTCCACCCATCTGCAGGACATCCTAACAACTTCACGGAAACTTTGCATGCACTTCAGCCACTCCTACACCGCCAAACACACCCTTCTTGAGCTACAGCGTCAGAATGGTATCCCCCAACATAGTCTGATTTGCGATGTTTCCACCCGTTGGAATTCCACCCTTCACATGTTGGACCGATTATATGAACAGAGAAAAGCCATCACGGATTTCCTGATGATCCAAGCAGATAGGGGGACTCCCCTGTGTAACTTCAATGTCAACCAGTGGCAGCTCATACGTGACACCTGCCGTTTGCTCAGGCCCTTTGAGGAAGCCACTTTATTTGTCAGTCGGCAGGATTACGGGATGAACGACGTGATTCCACTGCTTCATGTACTACAGCACATGTTGGAAACCATGGCTGGTCAGGGCACTGGAGACATGGCGTTTACATCTTACGGCCACATGAACCCCCTTGGAGCTGAACTGGAGGAGGAGGAGGAGGAAGAGGAGGAGGAGGAGTTGCCCAGCGAAACACAGTTTAGGCTTGGCGAAATGGCTGGTTTATCTAGTCAGCGGACAGGAGAGGAGGAGCAGGAGCAGCCAGAGGAGCTAGAGGTTTTTGAGGAAGGAGAGACAGAGGACCCGGGCACACCGTGGCAGTATGCAGTGGAGATGGAGACAGGTAGTCCATCCGAGTCACTTGCGCAAATGGCACGAAGCATGCTCACGTGCTTGCGTAGTGACCCCAGAATTGTTTCCATCTGTCGGCGGGATGACTTCTGGCTGTCCACCTTATTGGACCCTCGCTTCCGGCACAAAATGGGGGCATTTTTTAAACCCACCGAGAGGGAGGACAAACTCAACTACTACAAAGACATTCTACGTAGGCAGTTGGCCGATGCCTATCTGCGCCATGGTCCATACTCTCGCAGGTCTGACTCGAGGGGACCTCTGCGCTCACCTTCCACTGCCATGGCCGCTGGGGGGGTTGGCAGCAGCAGCAGCAGAAGCTCCATCAGCAGCAGCAGCCTCAGTCTTCAGTCGCTAATGAGTAGCTTTCTACACCCGCATAGTGAGGCTACTCATGAGCAGCAGGAAGACCTGGAGCAGGACCTGAACCAGCAGGTCATGTCATACTTTGACATGACCATGCCAACACACCTTGAGGATCCGCTGGACTTCTGGGCAGCCAAACTTGATTTGTGGCCGCAACTAGCAGAGTTTGCCCTGGAAAAGCTGTCCTGCCCGGCAAGTAGCGTGCCATCTGAGCGGGTGTTTAGTGCGGCGGGGGCCATAGTTACGGCGAGGAGAACTCGTCTGTCAACTAAAAATGTGGAGAGACTCACCTTTGTCAAAATGAATCAGGGATGGATCAGCCAGGATTTCCACCCACCAATGCCTGATGCATGCGACTAGATTCAGCATGGTGCCACGTTTTACACTTTCCAAATGGTGCAAAACATATTTATGTCTTTAGGCCATTTTTTGGGCTCCTGCTGCTGCTACTGTCAACTCCTGCCAACTCCAGGGTGTGATTCATCCAATTTTTGGGCTCCTGAGGCCAACTCCAGTGTATATTTGGGCTCCTGCTGCTGCCAACTTCTGCCAACTCCAGGGTGTGATTCATCCAATTTTTGGGCTCCTGAGGCCAACTCCAGTGTATATTTGGGCTCCTGCTGCTGCTACTGTCAACTCCTGCCAACTCCAGGGTGTGATTCATCCAATTTTTGGGCTCCTGAGGCCAACTCCAGTGTATATTTGGGCTCCTGCTGCTGCTACTGTCAACTCCTGCCAACTCCAGGGTGTGATTCATCCAATTTTTGGGCTCCTGAAGCCAACTCCAGTGTATATTTGGGCTCCTGCTGCTGCTGCTGCCAACTTCTGCCAACTCCAGGGTGTGATTCATCCAATTTTTGGGCTCCTGAAGCCAACTCCAGTGTATATTTGGGCTCCTGCTGCTGCTACTGTCAACTCCTGCCAACTCCAGGGTGTGATTCATCCAATTTTTGGGCTCCTGAGGCCAACTCCAGTGTATATTTGGGCTCCTGCTGCTGCTACTGTCAACTCCTGCCAACTCCAGGGTGTGATTCATCCAATTTTTGGGCTCCTGAAGCCAACTCCAGTGTATATTTGGGCTCCTGCTGCTGCTGCTGCCAACTTCTGCCAACTCCAGGGTGTGATTCATCCAATTTTTGGGCTCCTGAAGCCAACTCCAGTGTATATTTGGGCTCCTGCTGCTGCTGCTGTCAACTCCTGCCAACTCCAGGGTGTGATTCATCCAATTTTTGGGCTCCTGAAGCCAACTCCAGTGTATATTTGGGCTCCTGCTGCTGCTGCTGTCAACTCCTGCCAACTCCAGGGTGTGATTCATCCAATTTTTGGGCTCCTGAAGCCAACTCCAGTGTATATTTGGGCTCCTGCTGCTGCTGCTGCCAACTCCTGCCAACTCCAGGGTGTGATTCATCCAATTTTTGGGCTCCTGAAGCCAACTCCAGTGTATATTTGGGCTCCTGCTGCTGCCAACTTCTGCCAACTCCAGGGTGTGATTCATCCAATTTTTGGGCTCCTGAAGCCAACTCCAGTGTATATTTGGGCTCCTGCTGCTGCTGCTGCCAACTCCTGCCAACTCCAGGGTGTGATTCATCCAATTTTTGGGCTCCTGAGGCCAACTCCAGTGTATATTTGGGCTCCTGCTGCTGCTACTGTCAACTCCTGCCAACTCCAGGGTGTGATTCATCCAATTTTTGGGCTCCTGAGGCCAACTCCAGTGTATATTTGGGCTCCTGCTGCTGCTACTGTCAACTCCTGCCAACTCCAGGGTGTGATTCATCCAATTTTTGGGCTCCTGAAGCCAACTCCAGTGTATATTTGGGCTCCTGCTGCTGCTGCTGCCAACTTCTGCCAACTCCAGGGTGTGATTCATCCAATTTTTGGGCTCCTGAGGCCAACTCCAGTGTATATTTGGGCTCCTGCTGCTGCTACTGTCAACTCCTGCCAACTCCAGGGTGTGATTCATCCAATTTTTGGGCTCCTGAGGCCAACTCCAGTGTATATTTGGGCTCCTGCTGCTGCTACTGTCAACTCCTGCCAACTCCAGGGTGTGATTCATCCAATTTTTGGGCTCCTGAGGCCAACTCCAGTGTATATTTGGGCTCCTGCTGCTGCTACTGTCAACTCCTGCCAACTCCAGGGTGTGATTCATCCAATTTTTGGGCTCCTGAAGCCAACTCCAGTGTATATTTGGGCTCCTGCTGCTGCTACTGTCAACTCCTGCCAACTCCAGGGTGTGATTCATCCAATTTTTGGGCTCCTGAAGCCAACTCCAGTGTATATTTGGGCTCCTGCTGCTGCTGCTGCCAACTTCTGCCAACTCCAGGGTGTGATTCATCCAATTTTTGGGCTCCTGAGGCCAACTCCAGTGTATATTTGGGCTCCTGCTGCTGCTACTGTCAACTCCTGCCAACTCCAGGGTGTGATTCATCCAATTTTTGGGCTCCTGAAGCCAACTCCAGTGTATATTTGGGCTCCTGCTGCTGCTGCTGTCAACTCCTGCCAACTCCAGGGTGTGATTCATCCAATTTTTGGGCTCCTGAAGCCAACTCCAGTGTATATTTGGGCTCCTGCTGCTGCTGCTGCCAACTCCTGCCAACTCCAGGGTGTGATTCATCCAATTTTTGGGCTCCTGAAGCCAACTCCAGTGTATATTTGGGCTCCTGCTGCTGCTGCTGCCAACTCCTGCCAACTCCAGGGTGTGATTCATCCAATTTTTGGGCTCCTGAAGCCAACTCCAGTGTATATTTGGGCTCCTGCTGCTGCTGCTGCCAACTCCTGCCAACTCCAGGGTGTGATTCATCCAATTTTTGGGCTCCTGAGGCCAACTCCAGTGTATATTTGGGCTCCTTCTGCCCCTCATAGTGATGCCACTTCAACTCTCTGCAATTGTGCCGCTCTGCGATTCTATTAGCGATGCCTCTGATCTGCATGTGATATTTCTTCAAAGTATTATTTAACTAACCCAGCACGCATCCTGTGCGTGTTACAGCAAGGCTGAATGGTTTACAACCCTATTGAGGCTGTAGGAGGCTCAGAAATAGCCGTTTTTAATAGCGATTCGTCGCGAATTTATTCGGGTCGAAACGATTTTTGTCGGAAAATTCGGCGAATCAGTCGAATCGAATTTTTCAAAAGTTCGCTCATCTCTACTTACCTCCCATCCATCCCTGTGTCTCACGCTGATCATTCTGGCTTCTGCTCTCCTGCTGCAGCTGGAAGCTGGAAGCCTTTTATAGCTGCTGGGTGACAAAGCATAAGGGGTTAACTTAAAAAAAAAATGACATAGGGTCCCCCTTACCCAGCATTACCAGCCCGGGACCAGCTATGGGGGCTTGTGAGCACAGAGTGGGGGGGCCAGCTTTTGTGGCCCCCCACCCTGCAGCCTACAAGCCCCACATAGCCTATGTGGGCCCAGGCTCTTCTGCCCCCCCCCCTGGGCTTTTGGGAGGCAGGTAATTGGGGGTGCCGGGGGGTCAATGCCAGCCCCCAGCCTTGTGAACTGGTATAAGGGGTCTCATGGACCCCTTACCAGTTCACAAGGGGTTAACAGTAAAAAAACAAAAAACACACTGACACATAAGACACATTTTAAAAAATTAAAAAATAAAAACTCTTTTTACTTTACTTACCTCCGATCGTCAGCTCCTTTGTCCCGCGATGTGATGACAGATGCGATCATGCTGGCTGCAGTAGCAGAGGGGCAGGTGATGATCTGATTCTGTGGCCAGCATGATCACATCTGAATGAAGAGCAGCAGGGAGCCAGGACGACACCCGGTGAGTGACGTCATAAACCCCGCCCCCAAAGCCTTTCAGGCTCTCCCCTGAAGCTGAAGAGCCGGGGGGGGGCGATCGGAGGCCCCCCCGTCATAAACCCCGCCCCCAAAGCCTTTCAGGCTCTCCCCTGAAGCTGAAGAGCCGGGGGGGGGGGCGATGGGAGGCCAGCCCCCCACCAGTGAAGAGAAGACCTGGCGGGAGGCAGCGCGGCCACAGGTAAGTAAATGTCATTTTTATTTTTTTTTTATTTTTTTTACAGTTAGCAGCTGCTGCTGCCGAAGCGGGGGGCGGCCTATTCCGTTGGCTCTCCTGGAGCCATCAGACTTTAAACACACCGCCTCCTGCGCTCTGGGCTTCAAACAAGCATTTTTCAGCGCCAGAGATTGGTGAGGCTGTTTTTTTGCTGAATATGGTGTGAGTCGGTCGCTATGAGCAGTCGCTAACATGCGCTCCCATACAGCGCTGTACTGGTCAAATAGAGACTCCTCACAATGTTTTCAACATTACTGAACAGCGACTGAGTCGCTATGAAGTAGCGACCCACGGCTGAGCACAGCGACTACTAGCGGGCGCTCTGAAAATGCCTGCTACAGACGCTCATCTGTCGCTACCTGGCGTTAGTGATAAATCAGCCTGCCCGATTTAAGACGCTAGCTGGCGGCCGCATCGGCCCAGCCGAGTGTTGCTGAGGCAACAAAGTTGCGTTTTGTGGTGCTGATGCTTCATAAATAAGGCTGACACAAACTCCCAGTAATTGCATGCATTGTGATGCATAGATGCTGCTCCAAAGAAGCCCCTTTAAAAGCATGAAGTCCAGCTGTTTTTTCTTCATTAGGAGTAGACATCACAAACAAAAATTAAAGTAAACCTGTCCAGAAAAACAGCATTATAGCTGAATACCCAAAATGCAATAATACACCTCATGGCTATGGTACAGATGTGTCCTGTCCTTACCTTAGGCCCCAAAACTGTGCGATGTGAACAGTGCACTATAGTTCACCCTGCATTTACTGCCTGAGTGCTGCCCATAGGTGTCTATGTTGGACATACATCAGCTTATTATTGGTGGAGATACTGCAGTTTACTGTTATTACAGTAGATGGTGCTGTTACTAATACATAAGTGGAGTCTCTCTGTGTCTTTCTACAATATATTTTATTTCCTGTACATTGCAGTGAAGTGTTGATTTATTTTTCCTGTCTGTGTGTAATCCACCATATTAAGGTGACCTTCACTTACTCCACCCAATTTGTTTCTCCACAATGTCTGTCTAAGGGGTATATTTAAGAAATACGTCAGGTGAATGTCAGGTCCCAGTACAAAAGGCACCTGAGATAGTGCCCAGGTAGTGTCCCATATATCAACAGCCCCGGAAATGGGATGAGTGACGCCACTGAGTTCCCTACAGCGACAGATATGACCAGGCACTCACCCTGCACTGTCTGGCCTTATCCCATACATTTCAATGGGCTGAGATGATTATAATTATTTTAGTTGTATTTCTATATTTTTGGGGGGGCTGGTGCATGTACAACAGGATACCTGGGCTGTTTGGGATTGTTTTTGTATGTATTTTAGGCACTTTTGTGTGGCACTGCAAGCTTGAGATTTTGGCAGTGAGAATGCAGTGTTATCTCTTTCAAGTGTCCCCTTTGCTTATGCTGTTATTTTTATAAAAACATGACCCTAAAAAACAAAAAACAGGGATGGCAACAGGGGCTGTCACACTGTAATCCCCTTTACACAGCGTGGGCGCTGTGTTTTTTCCTGATAAATATGTTGGGTTTCCAGCGCTCCCAGAGGACGCTGGGGGGGGACGCAGGCATAGCGCTGCCTTGCTCCCCGTGGCACACAAGTGTGGGCGCAGATAGCGGCTCCTGTGAAAAGTAAATAAGGCTGAAAGTTGACTCTGCTGCAGCCACACTCTATGGGCCACTTCAGACCAGCATTAGCAATTGTGGGGTGATTGTAAACACTCCCCAAAAATGATTTGTGCACCATTTTCTGACAATAGCACTTCAATAGCCCTTCATTGAATTAGCTAATTCCATGGCAAGCTTAGCGTGCACACAAGGCAGTCTTTGCGTGAATCATTGTTTTATTTAGAAGCAGGTGCCAGTAAAAAAATACAGCTCCTTCCCCCAGCTAAAGACATAATCTTTAAAGTGGACCAACACCCAGGATTTTGACTATCCTGGGTTTTGGTCCACTTCGGCGGGGCACCCCGATCGGGGGTGTCCCGCTCTCTGAAACCCCCCAGAAACCCCAAAAAACTCACCTCTCCCCGCTCCCACGTGACCGCGCCGTCCAATCCCCGCCGACGTCCAAGCGGGTGACAGCGGCGTCCAAGACATCGCGTCCGCCGCCGCCTCCCGCGCGTCACTCTCGGCGTGCGCACGCCCGCGCCGGCCATTCACAGACGGCCGGCGCGGGCACGCGCACGTCTAGAGGGGCGCACGGGAGGCGGCGGCGGCGGAAGCGGCGACGGATCAGGTAAGGTTTTTTTTGGGGGGTTTCACCCCGCGGGACATCCGAGATCGGGAGGTGTGAGGTGATCGGCCTGGGAATCTTATAGATTCCCGGGCCGATCACCCCTGGGTGTTGGTCCACTTTAAAGTCATACTTCAGTCAAAAATAACAATGCTCTCATTTCATCCCACGCAGGCGATAGCTGATGGTCCGGTGTATGCACACTTACCAGATCGCCCGATCCGAGTCCTGCACACTCCCGCCTCCTCCACTGGAATCGACTCAGGGACACCTCTCTGCAGAGGGGACTATGGCATGTCCCTCTACATTCACGTCAGTGGAGAGGGGTGTGCCATAGTTCCTGTGATGAGGGGGTGGGCGCACTGTAGTCCCCTGCACAGTGGGATCGCTGAGTCAATTCTGGCAGAGGAGGAGGGAGCGTGCAGGACTTGGATCAGGCGATCTGGTAAGCGTGCATACACAGAGCCTGCGCAGGATGAAAAGTGAGCATAGTGTTTTTTACATTTTTGACAGTAGTATGATTATAAGTGAAAAGAAACCTTACTCACTACCGATGCATTCCTCTTGCTCCGCAACAGTTTACTTGAAGATCTCCAGCACCCAGGAAAAAATGTCGCTTAAAATTTGCTTAAAACACTTAAAACAGCTGCTTAAAACAAGCCTTCTGCTACAGAATTTGCTGTGTCAAAGCGTGGAATCACCAGAGGCTGCTGAAAAAGCCTCTACCCACAGGAGGAGAGTAATTATTCTGGTTCTGAAGATGAGGGACCTGTGTCCCTGAAGACCAGATAGTGGTGGTATAAATAAAATGAACACATATTTGGGCCTAATTAGCTCCATTTGTAAAATGTTCACTTTAGGTGAAAAATAAAATAGAAGTGCTGTTTTCTCTCCTAAAAAAGGAGTGAGCTCTGAATCGACCCCATACTATGTGCAAGGGGGGCCATGCTGGATGTCCGCTTTCTGTCCCTGGTAGGAGAATGGGTCCAAGATGTACAGAAAAGGGACACTTTTACACCATAAACCAGGAACGATAATTAGCTGTTTGGGAAATACTGTCATTTGCGTATTTCTTTTTAATATGCCTAAAATGTGCTTAAAATAAAGATACTTTTTTGGCTTAGAAAGTACTTAGGCTGAGTGCACTGCATATCTCTATGTAATTATTACATTTGAAAGCAGTTTGCTTTCAGCTGGTTCATCTCCATCATTAGTATGTATGAAGTAAACTGTTAAAACATTTTGTGGCAGAAGGTAGACCATATGCTGTATCATCTTAAATGGGTAAATGCATAGTCGCAAGATGTTCTGCAGTGTTTATTTAGACTAGGAATAGTCTAATGATGTTGCCCTATAGAGTGGACATTTACAAGTACAACCACCCTATAGTTCGGAATAAAGTGTGACATTAATATGCAACAGCCACAGCGCTGCTGTCATCTAAAATCCTCATTCCTCTCGGAAGAACATCATTCATGTATTTATATGCAGAATACTGTGGACAGCCATGAGAATAGATTGTTATTTCTGTAATGTTATCAAATCCCCTTCATTGCAATCAATGGATGCTGCTGTGTGACCAGCCTGACCGGCATAAGCTGCGGGGCTTAGACCAACAGGCAGCGCGGTTGCAGAAGTGCTAAATCACCCACGGGGAGGCTGATTCATGAATAGCGGCAGGTAGCGACAGATGAGCGTCTGTAGCAGGCATTTTCAGAGCGCCCGCTAGTAGGCGCAGTGCTCGGCCGTGAGTCGCTACTTTATAGCGACTCAGTCGCTGTTCAGTAATGTTGAATACATTGTGAGGAGTCGCTATTTGACCAGTACAGCGCTGTATGGGAGTGCATGTTAGCGACTGCTCATAGCGACCGACTCGCACCATATTCAGCAAAAAAACAGCCTCAAAAATCTCTGGCGCTGAAAAATGCTTGTTTGAAGCCCACAGCGCAGGAGGCGGTGTGTTCCCAGCATCTATCCACTAGTAACAAAGCGAAAACATATGGAATTACATTGTAACAACATTGTAACATGAACACTTTAATGGCAGACCTGTAATGTCATTTCTGAAGACATTTTTAAAAAATCAAAAAAATTTGAAAAAACTGCTTTTTCAATGTTTGAAGAGGTCACAGAATTATTTGTGATTTTTTGGCGAAAAAAACAAAACAAAAACCCGGTTTAAAGAGAAGAAAATGATCGTCCATTGAAATGTATGGGAGAGCGCCAGGTAGTGAGAGGTCATACCTGGCGCTGTGCAAGGCTGAACGCCGGTGCTGTTCGCTGAGGCTGTGAAAATGATGAATCAGACGCTACATGGCGTTATCCCAGTCGCTAAACAGATTCTGCTTGATAAATGTGTAATTGCGTGCCGTGTCCGGCGTTCACCAGTCGCTACCTGTCGCTACCTGTCATTAACCAGCCACTACCTGACGCTATCCCTTCATAAATAAGGGCCTAAGTAGACAATAGGGATCATTTTCTACAGTAGGTATAACTTTGGGTACACTTTTGTGTGTGAACTGAAGCTTACCTCTTGGTGAGCTTTTTTTACTTTAAAACATAACAAAAGCAATAAAAAATATTTTTGCTAATTTGTCTAAAAATAATAATTTGCCCATGTGAAAGGGAAGTTTTACAGGTGATGTACATCATTTTCACAGGCACAGGGGTTTTTTTGGAGAAAAATTAGATCAAAGATTTTTATTGCATTTTTTTGTGTTAAAATACTCATTCGGGTGTAAGTTTCATTTCACACCTAAAAGTGCACCTAAAGGTAAACTCGATTTACCAAATCTATAGCTTGAGCCCCACTAACACAGAATGCTACTTCCAAAGTAGAAGTGGGTTGTAATTTCCTATTTTATTTTTGATACTACAGAACACCCCCCACCCATCCCTACCTTTTGATCCTTTTCATTAAAACTTGCCTTGTAATTTATGACTAAGAAAAAAATATTTATTTTGCATGTCTGGAAACATGTTGTGGGCCAAGGTCATGAATAATTCGTACGCCTTGCCTAGGTATTCATGAGTGAATGGCATGGCATGTAGTTTGTAGCTCAGAGGTGATATCATTATTGTTTATTTACACAGTATGGACGGGGAGGCCGATTCATTAATAGCGCCAGGTAGCGACAGTTGAGCGACTGTAGCGGCATTTTCAGAGCGCCCGCTAGTAGTCGCTGTGCTTGGCCGTTGTTCGGTAGTTGATAGCGACTCAGTCGGTTTGCCATAATGGTGAATATTGGGTGAGGAGTCGCTATTTGACAGGTTCCGCGCTGTATGGGAGCGCATGATAGCGACTGGTCAGAGCGACCGGCTCCCACCATATTCATTAGCAAATCACGCTCAAAAAATTCTTGCGCTGTGAAATGCTTGTTTAAACCCCAGAGCGCTGGCGGCGATGGGTTAAAAGTAGTTTTTTAACCCCCAAACAACCATAATGTAATATCAATTCTGTACATTTTTTTTTTTTTTACCTTAAAAAAATTATTTAAAATGGCAGAAGTGGTCACAGAATTTTTCACATTTAAAAAAAAAAAAAAATTAATAACAATTAATTATGAATATTTAAAGATTGTTCCATTGAAATGCATTGGAGAGCGCCAGGTAGCGAGAGGTCATACCTGTCGCTGTTCAAGGTCGGACGCTGGCGCTGTGGGCTGAGGCTGGAATAATGATGAATGAGTCGCTATATGGCGCTATCTCAGTCGCTAAGCAGGATTGGCTTGATAAATGTGTGATTGTGGTGGGGAGCCGGCGTTCTCGTGGCGGGGCCCGTCATTACCGGTCGCTCACCAGTCGCTACCTGTCGCTATCCCTTGTTAAATAAGGGCCTATATCTCAATGGGACTCCTGGAAACCAAACCTTCATAATGTTCCCAAATACATTTCAGTACTGATTGTATGTCTGTTGTTGTGGAGGCTGATTCACTACTAGCGCCACGTATTGCCAGATGATCGCAGAGCGACCGGTAGTAGACGCTGTAAGCGGGTATCGGGCGCTGCAACCTAGCGGTGCGGTCGCTGTAGTAAGCTGACTGGCATTGATGAATATGATGTGTGTTGGGCGATGTAACAACAGTATAGTGCTGCAGCGAGCGAGAGGTAGCACCAGCTCAGTGCGTCTGGCACTTTGCGCTCAGCACCATATTTAACAAAACACTACACACACACAGCGTTGGTGCTCTAAAGCTGGGCGCTGTAGCATAGAGCACCAGACGCTGTGTGATTAAAGTCTGTTTTTGAACACATATACACCAGTAACAAAGCGAAAACACATGTAATGACATTGTTATAACACTGTGACATTAACACTTTAGTGCCAGATCTGCATAAAAATTCTGCATAAAAATTCTGCATAAAAATATAAAAAGTCAAAAAAGTATCTAAAAGTGTTTGTTTGCAGCCGGGAGAGGTCACACAATGATTTGAGCAAAAAAAAAAAAACAACATTTGAATTACCAAATACACTATTTAAACACAAACAAATGAAAGCCAATTGAAATGTATGGGAGAGCGTCACTGAGCGAAAGGTAATACCTGGCGCTCTTGAACCTATACGCTGAGCCGCCTGCAGTAATACATGTGGCGCTACATGATGCTGTTAGAGTAGCTCACCAGATTCGCTTTCTTAAATGTGGTTTCAGGTACAGCGCCCAGCGTTCACCAGAAGCTGCCTGCCGCTATGAAGCACTACCTGGCGCTATCCCTTCTTAAATAACCCCCTTAGTTTATTTTATCTTGGTTTTATTCCATTTTTCTATCAAAGAAAATGATTTTGGTCTGCTTTAAGATTATGATATTCTTAAAGTGGATCAAAACCCAAGATTTTGACTATCCTGGTTTTTGGTCCCTGCTGTGTGAAACCCCCAGATCGCCTGATCTCACTTACCTTTCCCTGGTCCTATGGCGCATGCGCAGCCCTTTCATCCAATCAGCGCGCTAGGATCTGCTCAAGCCCCTTCATCCAGGAGCTCCCCCTCTACCCTTTAACAGGGAGCATGCCTGCGCTGGCCATCCACAAATGCCTGACGCGGGCATGCACCCTGCTAAAGGGATAGCGGGGATGCAGCTGCTACTTGCACATGCAGCGTTGAACCGGGAATGAAGGTGAGTTTTGGGGCGACCTGGGAGGGTTTCATAAAGCGGGGCACTGCCGATCAGGGTGCCCCGGGGGGAGCGGGTTTTGGTTCATGTTAAGCACTTCTGCTAGATTTGCTGTATACTGCAGCAGAGTGAGCCACAGCAACATAGGAAGGCTCCTATCCCCATAGTTACAGACACAACTGGAGATAAATCAGCAGGTCCAGTGTTTTATAAGCGAGACATTACTGGGCATAAAAATGAGGTAATCTCCTGATGACAAAAAGAAAAATGACCTTTTTTTCTCTCTAAAAGATTTTGTGATAAATCTAATAAATTGAATAAATTGGACAGACAGGGTTAGGCCACTGGTGGGTCTGTTATCTTGGGATCAAGTGATAACTATATTTTATTTGATTTAAATGTCTGCACTGCACTTATATGAGCAATAAATAATTGCCAGGAATAACAGGCTATTTCCCATTATTATTCCTTCTGCTAGATAATTGAGGGCAAGTTTGTAAGGTTGTAACATCGGTAACTAATGAACATTTGCCATTTATACTGACTAGCAAATGCATAGAGCCATCCGAGGAAATGAGCGTGGGCATCCTGAGAAGTTTGGGGAATGCTTCTGTTGACTCACATTTTAACAACTATCATTATAGGACAACTTTCATTAAAGCAGGCCAACAACCATTAGTCCCATGTCTCTGTGAAATCCTGGTTTGATGTGTACACTTACCACACTTACTTATCAGGTGATCCCATTGCCCATATGCAGGTCAAGCTGATTCCACAGTGCCCCTCAGATAAGGTACACACCAGCACCAGGCATATATGAATGGACAACTAGAGGGGAGGTGGCTAGCATGCCATTCAATCAGAATTGATTGACGGATGGAGCAACCTATTCTGATTGGCTTGCATCACCTGTCTATCTATTCTGATTGGAGTAGAAGATGCACATGCATAGTGGCACCCCCGGGAAAGGTAAGAATAATCAGTCTTCCTGTAGATTTTACACACAATGGCATCCCTAAATAGAATGCACCAGTAAAATGGTCCAAAATCCAGATGAGTGAAACACTTGGGTTTCTCCCCATCTGAGTATTATGTAGCCACCTAAGCAATCCAGAGGGTCTCAAGCAGCAAGGCATGCAAAATGAGGATGCCCCCGGTGTAGATAAGAGGTTGGCCACATGGGTGTTGGTCCACATATGAACATGCATTGCCTTTTTTTAATAGGCTATTTTTTTCTTATAGCTTTAGACGTTGAGTCAGCAGAAAGTGACATGGCTGAGCAGCCCTAAAGGTGAAGAAGAAGGGAACCATGTTTCTTTAAAGCACATTGTTGTGTCTTGAGAGGCAAAAATCACAAGTTCTCTTCCAACGTGAGTTTCAGACACATAAACATAGCTGTGACTTGTGTTTAGGAAATGAGAGGCATCAAAATGATCAGAGACTAGTTAAAACAAGGCTCCTAGGTCTGCACACTAGAGATGCTGGTGCCATGTCGGTATGTAAATGCCAGCAGAAGGGAAGTCAGAGTCCCTCACATTCACACTTGTAATGGAATTCACAGGAACCTATTTGACCATTTACACATTTCCCTGGCAGCAAGCGTTTTCTCGCTATTTACCTCAAATATCCAAAGGGCTTTTGAACAGCTAACGCCTGAAGCACTTGGCTAAGTTTAAGCCATTATATGTCTTTAGGATACCTGAAATAGCACTCAAGAGCTGAAAACATAATGACCTTTAAGAATGATGTAAGGTTATTTCCTAGAAGATTTAACAAAAGGGCATCCTGTGTCTACTCTGTGGAAAACTAGTTTATTATTCAAACACACTGAGCTATATTAGGGGCAGAATATATGCTGCATTACATAGGATAGCAATGACTAAGGCAACAGGCTGTTCAGCAATGCAAACTGTGGAGGCTTTCAATAACTTCTGTCACTATACCTAGCCACTATACACTATACAGCGCATATATAAACCCCCCTTAACAATTCCCAGACTAATAGTAAGAATGCCATTCCAATATAATGTGGGAAAGCTAAGATACACGCCTACTTAGGAGCGAACTGGGGTTAAAAAAATGTGGTCACTGGCCCTTCTGCAGTGTATCCGGCCCGGTATCTGCATCCCCCATAACACATTAAGTGACAGAGTTCCCTCATAACATGCTGAGAGGCAGAACCCCCCATAACACGCTGAGTGGCAGAACCCCCCATAACATGCTGAGAGGCAGAACCCCCCATAACATGCTGAGAGGCAGAACCCCCCTTAACATGCTGAGAGGCAGAACCCCCCATAACACGCTGAGAGGCTGAACCCCCCATAACACCATGAGTGGCAGAACCCCCTATAACATGCTGAGAGGCAGAACCCCCCATAACACGCTGAGTGGCAGAACCCCCCATAACATGCTGAGAGGCAGAACCCCCCATAACACGCTGAGAGGCTGAACCCCCCCATAACACCATGAGTGGCAGAACCCCCCATAACATGCTGAGAGGCAGAACCCCCCATAACACCATGAGTGGCAGAACCCCCCATAACATGCTGAGAGACAGAACCCCCCATAACATGCTGAGAGGCAGAACCCCCCATAACACGCTGAGAGGCTGAACCCCCCATAACACCATGAGTGGCAGAACCCCCCATAACATGCTGAGAGGCAGAACCCCCCATAACACGCTGAGAGGCTGAACCCCCCATAACACCATGAGTGGCAGAACCCCCCATAACATGCTGAGAGGCAGAACCCCCCATAACATGCTGAGAGGCAGAACCCCCCATAACACCATGAGTGGCAGAACCCCCCATAACATGCTGAGAGGCAGAACCCCCCATAACATGCTGAGAGGCAGAACCCCCCATAACACCATGAGTGGCAGAACCCCCCATAACATACTGAGAGGCAGAACCCCCCATAACACGCTGAGAGGCAGAACGCCCCATAACACCATGAGTGGCAGAACGCCCCATAACACCATGAGTGGCAGAACCCCCATAACATGCTGAGAGGCAGAACGCCCCATAACACCATGAGTGGCAGAACCCCCCATAACACGCTGAGCGGCAGAACCCCCCATAACATGCTGAGCGGCAGAACCCCCCATAACACGTGGAGAGGCAGAACCCCCCCATAACATGCTGAGAGGCAGAATGCCCCATAACACCATGAGTGGCAGAACCCCCCATAACACGCTGAGCGGCAGAACCCCCCATAACATGCTGAGAGGCAAACCCCCCATAACACCATGAGTGGCAGAACCCCCCATAACACGCTGAGCGGCAGAACCCCCCATAACACGTGGAGAGGCAGAACCCCCCATAGCATGCTGAGAGGCAGAACCCCCCATAACATGCTGAGCGGCAAAAACCCTCCTAATCCACTGAGCGGCAGAATCCCCCCATAACAGATGGAGTGCCAGAGCCCTCCATAAAACACTGAGTGGCAGAATCCCTTACCCACCCGCTTACCTCATTTCCCACGCTGAGAGGCAGAGGCCCCATAACACACTGAGTGACAGAACCCCCCGTAACTCACTGAGTGGCAGAACCCCCCCACCCACCTGCTCCCCTCACTTCCTGTTGCCGACTTTCTTTGCAGCCCTCTCCGACATCCCATGAGATTAATATTTTGAGCAAAAAAAGAACACTTGGGGCATTTTCCTGGTGCTGTTTTTTCAGCCGCAATTTAAATCTTTTAGGAGTTATACAAGTTATAGAAAGATATATCCCCCTAATCCCCGGCGCAAACTGACAAAAAGCTCTGCTCATACAGTAGCATTAAGAAGATGCTAGTTTACAGGGGCGGCAGGTGTGGTTGGCAATGGGATTATACTATTCACTGTTTTCTATGGGGTTGTGAGCTGTTATGAGACTAGTGGCGACTCTACAAGGTAGGTCTAACCGATACAATGCCACACAGACAATGGGGTTGATCCAGAGCCAGGTGATAAAACTCACTTCTTTTTTAGGAGAGAAAACTACCAGGTATAATTTTTCACCTGGCTCTGAATCAGCCCCAAGTTAGACAATGAAAGTCAATGACTCCAAATCCACCCCAATGCCTATATACTAGGTGGTTAAACATAAAGGCATTGATTCACTAAGAGATGAAACAAATTTCATAGTAGTAAATATTTAATTCATGAGAAAAAATGCTGAGAATTTCACTTTAATGAATCACCAGATAGGAAGACAATGAAAATCAATGGCATTTTTTTACTCCTGAGAAAATTATTGAACTTTTTACCCCTTTTTACCTGTAGTAAAAGGTGCCATTGACTTTCATTGTCTTTCTAGCTGGTGATTAATCAACGCTGAAATTATCATGCTTTTATCTCATGAAATAATTTTTTTACTATCATTTTCACCTCTTGATAAATCAAGGCCAAAGGAGTCCATTCAGCATGGTGTAAAAAGTGCACTGCTAGCTGGGAGTATACCCATACCTACCAACTTTTCAGGGTGGTAAGGAGGAACATTAGTTAAATCAGGCCACACCCCCTCATTGAGGGATGGATAGGAGATATGTTGTAACAGTTAAAACAATACAAACACTTATAGACAAATGAGGACCTTTGTAAGATAAGTGAACTGAACGTCAGCTTTCATTATTGATAATTATAAACAATCCGAATAAGTACAGTACTTATAAATTAATAGTTAAATCAGATCAGGCATCCTTTCCTGGAAACCCTGGTATCTTATGATCAATTGGTCCGGTACTAGCCACAACTTGAGAAATCAGGAAGCTAATGAACATGTAATCAACTACCACTATTTTTACAGATTCTATTTGTTGAGCTGCTTTTATCTTTTGGAGAGGAACAACACCTAGAATTCTCACACTCGCGGATATTGTTCCTCTCCAGGCTTCTTGAATGGAGTGCCGGGTGCAGGTACACGCATCAGCTAAGGGAAGCAGGAAATGTGTCCCAGGTTGCCCTTGCACCATGAGATCGTAGCCAGGTAAGCTTACTCACCAAACCTGGGAATTCAAAACTTTTTGTGGGATATTCCCACTTTGAGGAATTTTGTCCCAATCCCTCCCCCTTAATTATGAGGACGACTGTCCCACCGAATGCAAGATGCAGAATGACTGATCTGTTTACAACTGCTCTGACTAAATGGCAGTAGTGTAATGATGGATTGGCTGAGCACTGGCTCAATCACCAACATTAAACTGAAGGTCCCCGGATCATATGACCACCTACTTACCTACCTACACACAAAGAATACTATAGATATTTGTGCCACACCTTTAAACTACATCCCCACCAATGCCCATAACCCACAAACTGGTCTAAGCTGTCCCACTTTGAGGCCCCGAAAACATGGTAAGTTTAGTGTTATAACACTAACACTAGTCTTTTTTATTCACTAAACTGACCATAGAAAGTGCTTTGCAATCAAACTCGATACTTTCCAACAGAAGCAGAAAAGGTCATTCCCTCCATGGTGTACTGATATAAATAAACATGGAAGCATGGCCGGCCTGGTACTGGAATTATTTATGTAATTAAGGTATTGCTTGCCTTCCTGCAGCAAACAGGGCTTTATTCTAGGTGTAAGTGGGATTTTCTAGGGAGCTATAGGCTTTATAGCTGTGTTCCGTGTAATCCAATGCAATTATCGAACCATCTTTAAAATTAGACATCTTGGAAATCAAGCCCTTCAAAGCACACTCTATTTTCGGCCTATATATCGCAATTCTAGTTTTGTTTGCCGTAAGATACTGTTATAAATATTCCTTAAACCAGAGTTTAACAACATTGTCCTTGAAAAATGAACGTAAAGTATTTTGTACTACATATGGACCATGTACAGTGCAAAATCACCAAATGTTACAGGAATTAAAGGATAAAATGCACGTCAGACCTAAAATCATCTGCAAAACTGTGAAACTGTAAAAGTGAAATAATTCAATTATCCCTGTGATTTCTCTGTAGGCTGACATATTGGTGAGCTGGGCGGCAGAGTGTGTCGCTGAACAGATAACATGGGCTGTGGGTCAGGCTGTGCTACAAATCAGAAGGTTTGTGGGTCAGGCTGTGCTACAAATCAGAAGGTTTGTGGGTCAAGCTGTGTAACAGCTCAGAAGGTTTGTGGGTCAGGATATAATACAGATCAGAAGGTTTGTGGGTCAGGCTTTGCTACAGATCAGAAGGTTTGTGGGTCAAGCTGTGCTACAGATCAGAGGGTTTGTGGGTCAGGATGTAATACAGATCAGAGGGTTTGTGGGTCAGGCTGTGCTACAGATCAGAAGGTTTGTGGGTCAGGATGTAATACAGATCAGAAGGTTTGTGGGTCAGGATGTAATACAGATCAGAGGGTTTGTGGGTCAGGATGTAATACAGATCAGAGGGTTTGTGGGTCGGGATGTAATACAGATCAGAGGGTTTGTGGGTCAGGATGTAATACAGATCAGAATGTTTGTGGGTCAGGATGTAATACAGATCAGAGGGTTTGTGGGTCGGGATGTAATACAGATCAGAAGGTTTGTGGGTCAGGATGTAATACAGATCAGAGGGTTTGTGGGTCAGGATGTAATACAGATCAGAGGGTTTGTGGGTCGGGATGTGCTACAGATCAGAGGGTTTGTGGGTCAGGATGTAATACAGATCAGAGGGTTTGTGGGTCAGGATGTAATACAGATCAGAGGGTTTGTGGGTCAGGATGTAATACAGATCAGAGGGTTTGTGGGTCAGGATGTAATACAGATCAGAGGGTTTGTGGGTCAGGATGTAATACAGATCTGAAGGTTTGTGGGTCGGGATGTAATACAGATCAGAAGGTTTGTGGGTCGGGATGTAATACAGATCAGAGGGTTTGTGGGTCGGGATGTAATACAGATCAGAGGGTTTTTGCGGGTCAGGATGTAATACAGATCAGAAGGTTTGTGGGTCAGGATGTAATACAGATCAGAGGGTTTGTGGGTCAGGATGTAATACAGATCAGAGGGTTTGTGGGTCGGGATGTGCTACAGATCAGAGGGTTTGTGGGTCAGGATGTAATACAGATCAGAGGGTTTGTGGGTCGGGATGTGCTACAGATCAGAGGGTTTGTGGGTCAGGATGTAATACAGATCAGAGGGTTTGTGGGTCAGGATGTAATACAGATCAGAGGGTTTGTGGGTCAGGATGTAATACAGATCAGAGGGTTTGTGGGTCAGGATGTAATACAGATCAGAGGGTTTGTGGGTCAGGATGTAATACAGATCAGAAGGTTTGTGGGTCAGGATGTAATACAGATCAGAAGGTTTGTGGGTCAGGATGTAATACAGATCAGAAGGTTTGTGGGTCAGGATGTAATACAGATCAGAGGGTTTGTGGGTCAGGATGTAATACAGATCAGAGGGTTTGTGGGTCAGGCTGTAATACAGATCAGAGGGTTTGTGGATCAGGCTGTGCTACAGATCAGAAGGTTTGTGGGTCAGGATGTAATACAGATCAGAATGTTTGTGGGTCAGGCTGTGCTACAGATCAGAGGTTTGTGGGTCAGGATGTAATACAGATCAGAAGGTTTGTGGGTCAGGCTGTAATACAGATCAGAGGGTTTGCGGGTCAGGCTGTGCTACAGATCAGAAGGTTTGTGGGTCAGGATGTAATACAGATCAGAAGGTTTGTGGGTCAGGCTGTAATACAGATCAGAGGGTTTGTGGGTCAGGATGTAATACAGATCAGAAGGTTTGTGGGTCAGGATGTAATACAGATCAGAGGGTTTATGGGTCAGGATGTAATACAGATCAGAGGGTTTGTGGGTCAGGATGTAATACAGATCAGAGGGTTTGTGGGTCAGGATGTAATACAGATCAGAGGGTTTGTGGGTCAGGCTGTGCTACAGATCAGAAGGTTTGTGGGTCAGGATGTAATACAGATCAGAAGGTTTGTGGGTCAGGATGTAATACAGATCAGAAGGTTTGTGGGTCAGGCTGTAATACAGATCAGAGGGTTTGTGGGTCAGGCTGTAATACAGATCAGAGGGTTTGTGGGTCAGGATGTAATACAGATCAGAGGGTTTGTGGGTCAGGATGTAATACAGATCAGAATGTTTGTGGGTCAGGATGTAATACAGATCAGAGGGTTTATGGGTCAGGCTGTGCTACAGATCAGAGGGTTTGTGGGTCAGGATGTAATACAGATCAGAATGTTTGTGGGTCAGGATGTAATACAGATCAGAGGGTTTATGGGTCAGGATGTAATACAGATCAGAGGGTTTGTGGGTCAGGATGTAATACAGATCAGAGGGTTTGTGGGTCAGGATGTAATACAGATCAGAGGGTTTGTGGGTCAGGCTGTGCTACAGATCAGAAGGTTTGTGGGTCAGGATGTAATACAGATCAGAAGGTTTGTGGGTCAGGATGTAATACAGATCAGAAGGTTTGTGGGTCAGGATGTAATACAGATCAGAAGGTTTGTGGGTCAGGATGTAATACAGATCAGAGGGTTTGTGGGTCAGGATGTAATACAGATCAGAGGGGTTGTGGGTCAGGATGTAATACAGATCAGAGGGTTTGTGGGTCAGGATGTAATACAGATCAGAGGGTTTATGGGTCAGGATGTAATACAGATCAGAGGGGTTGTGGGTCAGGATGTAATACAGATCAGAGGGTTTGTGGGTCAGGCTGTGCTACAGATCAAAGGGTTTGTGGGTCAGGATGTAATACAGATCAGAATGTTTGTGGGTCAGGCTGTGCTACAGATCAGAATGTTTGTGGGTCAGGATGTAATACAGATCAGAGGGTTTGTGGGTCAGGATGTAATACAGATCAGAATGTTTGTGGGTCAGGCTGTGCTACAGATCAGAATGTTTGTGGGTCAGGATGTAATACAGATCAGAGGGTTTGTGGGTCAGGCTGTAATACAGATCAGAGGGTTTGTGGGTCAGGATGTAATACAGATCAGAGGGTTTGTGGGTCAGGATGTAATATAGATCAGAGGGTTTGTGGGTCAGGATGTAATACAGATCAGAGGGTTTGTGGGTCAGGATGTAATACAGATCAGAAGGTTTGTGGGTCAGGATGTAATACAGATCAGAAGGTTTGTGGGTCAGGATGTAATACAGATCAGAGGATTTGTGGGTCAGGATGTAATACAGATCAGAGGGTTTGTGGGTCAGGATGTAATACAGATCAGAGGGTTTGTGGGTCAGGATGTAATACAGATCAGAAGGTTTGTGGGTCAGGATGTAATACAGATCAGAATGTTTGTGGGTCAGGCTGTAATACAGATCAGAAGGTTTGTGGGTCAGGATGTAATACAGATCAGAGGGTTTGTGGGTCAGGATGTAATACAGATCAGAAGGTTTGTGGGTCAGGATGTAATACAGATCAGAATGTTTGTGGGTCAGGATGTAATACAGATCAGAAGGTTTGTGGGTCAGGATGTAATACAGATCAGAGGGTTTGTGGGTCAGGATGTAATACAGATCAGAGGGTTTGTGGGTCAGGATGTAATACAGATCAGAGGGTTTGTGGGTCAGGATGTAATACAGATCAGAAGGTTTGTGGGTCAGGATGTAATACAGATCAGAAGGTTTGTGGGTCAGGATGTAATACAGATCAGAGGGTTTGTGGGTCAGGATGTAATACAGATCAGAAGGTTTGTGGGTCAGGATGTAATACAGATCAGAGGGTTTGTGGGTCAGGATGTAATACAGATCAGAGGGTTTGCGGGTCAGGATGTAATACAGATCAGAGGGTTTGTGGGTCAGGATGTAATACAGATCAGAAGGTTTGTGGGTCAGGATGTAATACAGATCAGAATGTTTGTGGGTCAGGCTGTAATACAGATCAGAAGGTTTGTGGGTCAGGATGTAATACAGATCAGAGGGTTTGTGGGTCAGGATGTAATACAGATCAGAAGGTTTGTGGGTCAGGATGTAATACAGATCAGAATGTTTGTGGGTCAGGATGTAATACAGATCAGAAGGTTTGTGGGTCAGGATGTAATACAGATCAGAGGGTTTGTGGGTCAGGATGTAATACAGATCAGAGGGTTTGTGGGTCAGGATGTAATACAGATCAGAGGGTTTGTGGGTCAGGATGTAATACAGATCAGAAGGTTTGTGGGTCAGGATGTAATACAGATCAGAAGGTTTGTGGGTCAGGATGTAATACAGATCAGAGGGTTTGTGGGTCAGGATGTAATACAGATCAGAAGGTTTGTGGGTCAGGATGTAATACAGATCAGAGGGTTTGTGGGTCAGGATGTAATACAGATCAGAGGGTTTGTGGGTCAGGATGTAATACAGATCAGAAGGTTTGTGGGTCAGGCTGTGCTACAGATCAGAAGGTTTGTGGGTCAGGATGTAACACAGATCAGAAGGTTTGTGGGTCAGGCTGTAATACAGATCAGAAGGTTTGTGGGTCAGGATGTAATACAGATCAGAAGGTTTGTGGGTCAGGATGTAATACAGATCAGAAGGTTTGTGGGTCAGGATGTAATACAGATCAGAAGGTTTGTGGGTCAGGATGTAATACAGATCAGAGGGTTTGTGGGTCATGATGTAATACAGATCAGAGGGTTTGTGGGTCAGGATGTAATACAGATCAGAAGGTTTGTGGGTCAGGCTGTGCTACAGATCAGAAGGTTTGTGGGTCAGGATGTAACACAGATCAGAAGGTTTGTGGGTCAGGATGTAATACAGATCAGAAGGTTTATGGGTCAGGATGTAATACAGATCAGAGGGTTTGTGGGTCAGGATGTAATACAGATCAGAGGGTTTGTGGGTCAGGATGTAATACAGATCAGAGGGTTTGTGGGTCAGGATGTAATACAGATCAGAAGGTTTGTGGGTCAGGATGTAATACAGATCAGAGGGTTTGCGGGTCAGGATGTAATACAGATCAGAGGGTTTATGGGTCAGGATGTAATACAGATCAGAGGGTTTATGGGTCAGGATGTAATACAGATCAGAAGGTTTGTGGGTCAGGATGTAATACAGATCAGAGGGTTTATGGGTCAGGATGTAATACAGATCAGAAGGTTTGTGGGTCAGGATGTAATACAGATCAGAGGGTTTGTGGGTCAGGATGTAATACAGATCAGAAGGTTTGTGGGTCAGGATGTAATACAGATCAGAAGGTTTGTGGGTCAGGATGTAATACAGATCAGAGGGTTTGTGGGTCAGGATGTAATACAGATCAGAGGGTTTGTGGGTCAGGATGTAATACAGATCAGAAGGTTTGTGGGTCAGGATGTAATACAGATCAGAGGGTTTATGGGTCAGGATGTAATACAGATCAGAAGGTTTGTGGGTCAGGATGTAATACAGATCAGAAGGTTTGTGGGTCGGGATGTAATACAGGTCAGAGGGTTTGTGGGTCAGGCTGTAATACAGATCAGAAGGTTTGTGGGTCAGGATGTAATACAGATCAGAGGGTTTGTGGGTCAGGATGTAATACAGATCAGAGGGTTTGTGGGTCAGGATGTAATACAGATCAGAGGGTTTGCGGGTCAGGCTGTGCTACAGATCAGAAGGTTTGTGGGTCAGGCTGTAATACAGATCAGAAGGTTTGTGGGTCAGGCTGTGCTACAGATCAGAGGGTTTGTGGGTCAGGCTGTAATACAGATCAGAAGGTTTGTGGGTCAGGATGTAATACAGATCAGAGGGTTTGTGGGTCAGGATGTAATACAGATCAGAAGGTTTGTGGGTCAGGATGTAATACAGATCAGAAGGTTTATGGGTCAGGATGTAATACAGATCAGAAGGTTTGTAGGTCAGGATGTAATACAGATCAGAAGGTTTGTGGGTCAGGATGTAATACAGATCAGAGGGTTTGTGGGTCAGGATGTAATACAGATCAGAAGGTTTATGGGTCAGGATGTAATACAGATCAGAAGGTTTGTGGGTCAGGATGTAATACAGATCAGAAGGTTTGTGGGTCAGGATGTAATACAGATCAGAGGGTTTGTGGGTCAGGATGTAATACAGATCAGAGGGTTTGTGGGTCAGGATGTAATACAGATCAGAGGGTTTGTGGGTCAGGATGTAATACAGATCAGAGGGTTTGCGGGTCAGGCTGTGCTACAGATCAGAAGGTTTGTGGGTCAGGCTGTAATACAGATCAGAAGGTTTGTGGGTCAGGCTGTGCTACAGATCAGAGGGTTTGTGGGTCAGGCTGTAATACAGATCAGAAGGTTTGTGGGTCAGGATGTAATACAGATCAGAGGGTTTGTGGGTCAGGATGTAATACAGATCAGAAGGTTTGTGGGTCAGGATGTAATACAGATCAGAAGGTTTGTGGGTCAGGATGTAATACAGATCAGAGGGTTTGTGGGTCAGGATGTAATACAGATCAGAGGGTTTGTGGGTCAGGATGTAATACAGATCAGAAGGTTTGTGGGTCAGGATGTAATACAGATCAGAGGGTTTGTGGGTCAGGATGTAATACAGATCAGAGGGTTTATGGGTCAGGATGTAATACAGATCAGAGGGTTTGCGGGTCAGGCTGTGCTACAGATCAGAAGGTTTGTGGGTCAGGCTGTAATACAGATCAGAATGTTTGTGGGTCAGGATGTAATACAGATCAGAAGGTTTGTGGGTCAGGATGTAATACAGATCAGAGGGTTTGTGGGTCAGGATGTAATACAGATCAGAGTGTTTTTGTGGGTCAGGATGTAATACAGATCAGAGGGTTTGTGGGTCAGGATGTAATACAGATCAGAGGGTTTGTGGGTCAGGATGTAATACAGATCAGAGGGTTTGTGGGTCAGGATGTAATACAGATCAGAATGTTTGTGGGTCAGGATGTAATACAGATCAGAGGGTTTGTGGGTCAGGATGTAATACAGATCAGAGGGTTTGTGGGTCAGGATGTAATACAGATCAGAAGGTTTGTGGGTCAGGATGTAATACAGATCAGAGGGTTTGTGGGTCAGGATGTAATACAGATCAGAGGGTTTGTGGGTCGGGATGTAATACAGATCAGAATGTTTGTGGGTCGGGATGTAATACAGATCAGAAGGTTTATGGGTCAGGATGTAATATAGATCAGAAGGTTTGTGGGTCAGGATGTAATACAGATCAGAAGGTTTGTGGGTCAGGATGTAATACAGATCAGAAGGTTTATGGGTCAGGATGTAATACAGATCAGAGGGTTTGTGGGTCAGGATGTAATACAGATCAGAAGGTTTGTGGGTCAGGATGTAATACAGATCAGAGGGTTTGTGGGTCAGGATGTAATACAGATCAGAGGGTTTGTGGGTCAGGCTGTGCTACAGATCAGAAGGTTTGTGGGTCAGGATGTAATACAGATCAGAAGGTTTGTGGGTCAGGATGTAATACAGATCAGAAGGTTTGTGGGTCAGGCTGTAATACAGATCAGAGGGTTTGTGGGTCAGGCTGTAATACAGATCAGAGGGTTTGCGGGTCAGGCTGTGCTACAGATCAGAGGGTTTGTGGGTCAGGATGTAATACAGATCAGAATGTTTGTGGGTCAGGATGTAATACAGATCAGAGGGTTTATGGGTCAGGATGTAATACAGATCAGAGGGTTTGTGGGTCAGGATGTAATACAGATCAGAGGGTTTGTGGGTCAGGATGTAATACAGATCAGAGGGTTTGTGGGTCAGGCTGTAATACAGATCAGAGGGTTTGTGGGTCAGGATGTAATACAGATCAGAGGGTTTATGGGTCAGGATGTAATACAGATCAGAGGGTTTGTGGGTCAGGATGTAATACAGATCAGAAGGTTTGTGGGTCAGGATGTAATACAGATCAGAAGGTTTGTGGGTCAGGATGTAATACAGATCAGAAGGTTTGTGGGTCAGGATGTAATACAGATCAGAAGGTTTGTGGGTCAGGATGTAATACAGATCAGAGGGTTTGTGGGTCAGGATGTAATACAGATCAGAGGGGTTGTGGGTCAGGATGTAATACAGATCAGAGGGTTTGTGGGTCAGGATGTAATACAGATCAGAGGGTTTATGGGTCAGGATGTAATACAGATCAGAGGGTTTGTGGGTCAGGATGTAATACAGATCAGAGGGTTTATGGGTCAGGATGTAATACAGATCAGAGGGTTTGTGGGTCGGGATGTAATACAGATCAGAATGTTTGTGGGTCGGGATGTAATACAGATCAGAAGGTTTATGGGTCAGGATGTAATATAGATCAGAAGGTTTGTGGGTCAGGATGTAATACAGATCAGAAGGTTTGTGGGTCAGGATGTAATACAGATCAGAAGGTTTATGGGTCAGGATGTAATACAGATCAGAAGGTTTGTGGGTCAGGATGTAATACAGATCAGAAGGTTTGTGGGTCAGGATGTAATACAGATCAGAGGGTTTGTGGGTCAGGATGTAATACAGATCAGAGGGTTTGTGGGTCAGGCTGTGCTACAGATCAGAAGGTTTGTGGGTCAGGATGTAATACAGATCAGAAGGTTTGTGGGTCAGGATGTAATACAGATCAGAAGGTTTGTGGGTCAGGCTGTAATACAGATCAGAGGGTTTGTGGGTCAGGCTGTAATACAGATCAGAGGGTTTGCGGGTCAGGCTGTGCTACAGATCAGAGGGTTTGTGGGTCAGGATGTAATACAGATCAGAATGTTTGTGGGTCAGGATGTAATACAGATCAGAGGGTTTATGGGTCAGGATGTAATACAGATCAGAGGGTTTGTGGGTCAGGATGTAATACAGATCAGAGGGTTTGTGGGTCAGGATGTAATACAGATCAGAGGGTTTGTGGGTCAGGCTGTAATACAGATCAGAGGGTTTGTGGGTCAGGATGTAATACAGATCAGAGGGTTTATGGGTCAGGATGTAATACAGATCAGAGGGTTTGTGGGTCAGGATGTAATACAGATCAGAAGGTTTGTGGGTCAGGATGTAATACAGATCAGAGGGTTTGTGGGTCAGGATGTAATACAGATCAGAGGGGTTGTGGGTCAGGATGTAATACAGATCAGAGGGTTTGTGGGTCAGGATGTAATACAGATCAGAGGGTTTATGGGTCAGGATGTAATACAGATCAGAGGGTTTGTGGGTCAGGATGTAATACAGATCAGAGGGTTTATGGGTCAGGATGTAATACAGATCAGAGGGTTTGTGGGTCAGGATGTAATACAGATCAGAGGGGTTGTGGGTCAGGATGTAATACAGATCAGAGGGTTTGTGGGTCAGGCTGTGCTACAGATCAAAGGGTTTGTGGGTCAGGATGTAATACAGATCAGAATGTTTGTGGGTCAGGCTGTGCTACAGATCAGAATGTTTGTGGGTCAGGATGTAATACAGATCAGAGGGTTTGTGGGTCAGGCTGTAATACAGATCAGAGGGTTTGTGGGTCAGGATGTAATACAGATCAGAGGGTTTGTGGGTCAGGATGTAATATAGATCAGAGGGTTTGTGGGTCAGGATGTAATACAGATCAGAGGGTTTATGGGTCAGGATGTAATACAGATCAGAAGGTTTGTGGGTCAGGATGTAATACAGATCAGAGGGTTTGTGGGTCAGGATGTAATACAGATCAGAAGGTTTGTGGGTCAGGATGTAATACAGATCAGAAGGTTTGTGGGTCAGGATGTAATACAGATCAGAGGATTTGTGGGTCAGGATGTAATACAGATCAGAGGGTTTGTGGGTCAGGATGTAATACAGATCAGAGGGTTTGTGGGTCAGGATGTAATACAGATCAGAAGGTTTGTGGGTCAGGATGTAATACAGATCAGAATGTTTGTGGGTCAGGCTGTAATACAGATCAGAAGGTTTGTGGGTCAGGATGTAATACAGATCAGAGGGTTTGTGGGTCAGGATGTAATACAGATCAGAGGGTTTGTGGGTCAGGATGTAATACAGATCAGAATGTTTGTGGGTCAGGATGTAATACAGATCAGAAGGTTTGTGGGTCAGGATGTAATACAGATCAGAGGGTTTGTGGGTCAGGATGTAATACAGATCAGAGGGGTTGTGGGTCAGGATGTAATACAGATCAGAGGGTTTGTGGGTCAGGATGTAATACAGATCAGAGGGTTTATGGGTCAGGATGTAATACAGATCAGAGGGTTTGTGGGTCAGGATGTAATACAGATCAGAGGGTTTATGGGTCAGGATGTAATACAGATCAGAGGGTTTGTGGGTCAGGATGTAATACAGATCAGAGGGGTTGTGGGTCAGGATGTAATACAGATCAGAGGGTTTGTGGGTCAGGCTGTGCTACAGATCAAAGGGTTTGTGGGTCAGGATGTAATACAGATCAGAATGTTTGTGGGTCAGGCTGTGCTACAGATCAGAATGTTTGTGGGTCAGGATGTAATACAGATCAGAGGGTTTGTGGGTCAGGCTGTAATACAGATCAGAGGGTTTGTGGGTCAGGATGTAATACAGATCAGAGGGTTTGTGGGTCAGGATGTAATATAGATCAGAGGGTTTGTGGGTCAGGATGTAATACAGATCAGAGGGTTTATGGGTCAGGATGTAATACAGATCAGAAGGTTTGTGGGTCAGGATGTAATACAGATCAGAGGGTTTGTGGGTCAGGATGTAATACAGATCAGAAGGTTTGTGGGTCAGGATGTAATACAGATCAGAAGGTTTGTGGGTCAGGATGTAATACAGATCAGAGGATTTGTGGGTCAGGATGTAATACAGATCAGAGGGTTTGTGGGTCAGGATGTAATACAGATCAGAGGGTTTGTGGGTCAGGATGTAATACAGATCAGAAGGTTTGTGGGTCAGGATGTAATACAGATCAGAATGTTTGTGGGTCAGGCTGTAATACAGATCAGAAGGTTTGTGGGTCAGGATGTAATACAGATCAGAGGGTTTGTGGGTCAGGATGTAATACAGATCAGAGGGTTTGTGGGTCAGGATGTAATACAGATCAGAATGTTTGTGGGTCAGGATGTAATACAGATCAGAAGGTTTGTGGGTCAGGATGTAATACAGATCAGAGGGTTTGTGGGTCAGGATGTAATACAGATCAGAAGGTTTGTGGGTCAGGATGTAATACAGATCAGAGGGTTTGTGGGTCAGGATGTAATACAGATCAGAAGGTTTGTGGGTCAGGATGTAATACAGATCAGAGGGTTTGTGGGTCAGGATGTAATACAGATCAGAGGGTTTGCGGGTCAGGATGTAATACAGATCAGAGGGTTTGTGGGTCATGATGTAATACAGATCAGAGGGTTTGTGGGTCAGGATGTAATACAGATCAGAAGGTTTGTGGGTCAGGCTGTGCTACAGATCAGAAGGTTTGTGGGTCAGGATGTAATACAGATCAGAAGGTTTGTGGGTCAGGATGTAATACAGATCAGAAGGTTTGTGGGTCAGGATGTAATACAGATCAGAAGGTTTATGGGTCAGGATGTAATACAGATCAGAGGGTTTGTGGGTCAGGATGTAATACAGATCAGAGGGTTTGTGGGTCAGGATGTAATACAGATCAGAGGGTTTGTGGGTCAGGATGTAATACAGATCAGAAGGTTTGTGGGTCAGGATGTAATACAGATCAGAGGGTTTGCGGGTCAGGATGTAATACAGATCAGAGGGTTTATGGGTCAGGATGTAATACAGATCAGAGGGTTTATGGGTCAGGATGTAATACAGATCAGAAGGTTTGTGGGTCAGGATGTAATACAGATCAGAGGGTTTATGGGTCAGGATGTAATACAGATCAGAAGGTTTGTGGGTCAGGATGTAATACAGATCAGAAGGTTTGTGGGTCAGGATGTAATACAGATCAGAAGGTTTGTGGGTCAGGATGTAATACAGATCAGAGGGTTTGTGGGTCAGGATGTAATACAGATCAGAGGGTTTGTGGGTCAGGATGTAATACAGATCAGAAGGTTTGTGGGTCAGGATGTAATACAGATCAGAGGGTTTGCGGGTCAGGATGTAATACAGATCAGAGGGTTTGTGGGTCAGGATGTAATACAGATCAGAGGGTTTGTGGGTCAGGATGTAATACAGATCAGAGGGTTTGTGGGTCAGGATGTAATACAGATCAGAAGGTTTGTGGGTCAGGATGTAATACAGATCAGAGGGTTTATGGGTCAGGATGTAATACAGATCAGAAGGTTTGTGGGTCAGGATGTAATACAGATCAGAAGGTTTGTGGGTCGGGATGTAATACAGGTCAGAGGGTTTGTGGGTCAGGCTGTAATACAGATCAGAAGGTTTGTGGGTCAGGATGTAATACAGATCAGAGGGTTTGTGGGTCAGGATGTAATACAGATCAGAGGGTTTGCGGGTCAGGCTGTGCTACAGATCAGAAGGTTTGTGGGTCAGGCTGTAATACAGATCAGAAGGTTTGTGGGTCAGGCTGTGCTACAGATCAGAGGGTTTGTGGGTCAGGCTGTAATACAGATCAGAAGGTTTGTGGGTCAGGATGTAATACAGATCAGAGGGTTTGTGGGTCAGGATGTAATACAGATCAGAAGGTTTGTGGGTCAGGATGTAATACAGATCAGAAGGTTTGTGGGTCAGGATGTAATACAGATCAGAGGGTTTGTGGGTCAGGATGTAATACAGATCAGAGGGTTTGTGGGTCAGGATGTAATACAGATCAGAGGGTTTGTGGGTCAGGATGTAATACAGATCAGAGGGTTTGTGGGTCAGGATGTAATACAGATCAGAAGGTTTGTGGGTCAGGATGTAATACAGATCAGAGGGTTTGCGGGTCAGGATGTAATACAGATCAGAGGGTTTGCGGGTCAGGCTGTGCTACAGATCAGAAGGTTTGTGGGTCAGGCTGTAATACAGATCAGAAGGTTTGTGGGTCAGGATGTAATACAGATCAGAAGGTTTGTGGGTCAGGCTGTAATACAGATCAGAGGGTTTGTAGGTCAGGATGTAATACAGATCAGAAGGTTTGTGGGTCAGGCTGTAATACAGATCAGAGGGTTTGTGGGTCAGGATGTAATACAGATCAGAAGGTTTGTGGGTCAGGCTGTAATACAGATCAGAGGGTTTGTGGGTCAGGATGTAATACAGATCAGAATGTTTGTGGGTCAGGATGTAATACAGATCAGAAGGTTTGTGGGTCAGGATGTAATACAGATCAGAGGGTTTGTGGGTCAGGATGTAATACAGATCAGAATGTTTGTGGGTCAGGATGTAATACAGATCAGAAGGTTTGTGGGTCAGGATGTAATACAGATCAGAGGGTTTGTGGGTCAGGATGTAATACAGATCAGAGTGTTTTTGTGGGTCAGGATGTAATACAGATCAGAGGGTTTGTGGGTCAGGATGTAATACAGATCAGAGGGTTTGTGGGTCAGGATGTAATACAGATCAGAGGGTTTGTGGGTCAGGATGTAATACAGATCAGAATGTTTGTGGGTCAGGATGTAATACAGATCAGAGGGTTTGTGGGTCAGGATGTAATACAGATCAGAGGGTTTGTGGGTCAGGATGTAATACAGATCAGAGGGTTTGTGGGTCGGGATGTAATACAGATCAGAAGGTTTGTGGGTCAGGATGTAATACAGATCAGAGGGTTTGTGGGTCAGGATGTAATACAGATCAGAGGGTTTGTGGGTCAGGATGTAATACAGATCAGAAGGTTTGTGGGTCAGGATGTAATACAGATGAGAGGGTTTGTGGGTCAGGATGTAATACAGATCAGAAGGTTTGTGGGTCAGGATGTAATACAGATCAGAAGGTTTGTGGGTCAGGATGTAATACAGATCAGAAGGTTTGTGGGTCAGGATGTAATACAGATCAGAAGGTTTGTGGGTCAGGCTGTAATACAGATCAGAAGGTTTGTGGGTCAGGCTGTGCTACAGATCAGAAGGTTTGTGGGTCGGGATGTAATACAGATCAGAGGGTTTGTAGGTCAGGCTGTAATACAGATCAGAGGGTTTGTGGGTCGGGATGTAATACAGATCAGAATGTTTGTGGGTCAGGATATAATACAGATCAGAGGGTTTGTGGGTCAGGATGTAATACAGATCAGAGGGTTTGTGGGTCAGGATGTAATACAGATCAGAAGGTTTGTGGGTCAGGATGTAATACAGATCAGAGGGTTTGTGGGTCAGGATGTAATACAGATCAGAATGTTTGTGGGTCAGGATGTAATACAGATCAGAATGTTTGTGGGTCAGGATATAATACAGATCAGAGGGTTTGTGGGTCAGGATGTAATACAGATCAGAAGGTTTGTGGGTCAGGATGTAATACAGATCAGAGGATTTGTGGGTCATGATGTAATACAGATCAGAGGGTTTGTGGGTCAGGATGTAATACAGATCAGAAGGTTTGTGGGTCAGGATGTAATACAGATCAGAGGGTTTGTGGGTCAGACTGTGCTACAGATCAGAAGGTTTATGGGTCAGGATGTAATACAGATCAGAATGTTTGTGGGTCAGGATGTAATACAGATCAGAAGGTTTATGGGTCAGGATGTAATATAGATCAGAAGGTTTGTGGGTCAGGATGTAATACAGATCAGAAGGTTTGTGGGTCAGGATGTAATACAGATCAGAAGGTTTATGGGTCAGGATGTAATACAGATCAGAGGGTTTGTGGGTCAGGATGTAATACAGATCAGAAGGTTTATGGGTCAGGATGTAATACAGATCAGAGGGTTTGTGGGTCAGGATGTAATACAGATCAGAAGGTTTGTGGGTCAGGATGTAATATAGATCAGAGGGTTTGTGGGTCAGGCTGTAATACAGATCAGAAGGTTTGTGGGTCAGGATGTAATACAGATCAGAGGGTTTGTGGGTCAGGATGTAATACAGATCAGAAGGTTTATGGGTCAGGATGTAATACAGATCAGAGGGTTTGTGGGTCAGGATGTAATACAGATCAGAGGGTTTGTGGGTCAGGATGTAATACAGATCAGAAGGTTTATGGGTCAGGATGTAATACAGATCAGAGGGTTTGTGGGTCAGGATGTAATACAGATCAGAGGGTTTGCGGGTCAGGCTGTAATACAGATCAGAGGATTTGTGGGTCATGATGTAATACAGATCAGAGGGTTTGCGGGTCAGGCTGTAATACAGATCAGAGGATTTGTGGGTCAGGATGTAATACAGATCAGAGGGTTTGTGGGTCAGGATGTAATACAGATCAGAAGGTTTGTGGGTCAGGATGTAATACAGATCAGAAGGTTTGTGGGTCAGGATGTAATACAGATCAGAGGGTTTGTGGGTCAGGCTGTAATACAGATCAGAGGGTTTGTGGGTCAGGATGTAATACAGATCAGAGGGTTTATGGGTCAGGATGTAATACAGATCAGAAGGTTTGTTGGTCAGGATGCAATACAGATCAGAGGATTTGTGGGTCATGATGTAATACAGATCAGAGGGTTTGTGGGTCAGGATGTAATACAGATCAGAGGGTTTATGGGTCAGGATGTAATACAGATCAGAAGGTTTGTGGGTCAGGATGTAATACAGATCAGAGGATTTGTGGGTCATGATGTAATACAGATCAGAGGGTTTGTGGGTCAGGATGTAATACAGATCAGAGGGTTTGTGGGTCAGGCTGTGCTACAGATCAGAGGGTTTGTGGGTCAGGCTGTGCTACAGATCAGAGGGTTTGTGGGTCAGGATGTAATACAGATCAGAAGGTTTGTGGGTCAGGATGTAATACAGATCAGAAGGTTTGTGGGTCAGGCTGTAATACAGATCAGAGGGTTTGTAGGTCAGGATGTAATACAGATCAGAAGGTTTGTGGGTCAGGATGTAATACAGATCAGAGGGTTTGTGGGTCAGGATGTAATACAGATCAGAGGGTTTGCGGGTCAGGCTGTGCTACAGATCAGAAGGTTTGTGGGTCAGGCTGTAATACAGATCAGAAGGTTTGTGGGTCAGGATGTAATACAGATCAGAGGGTTTGTGGGTCAGGATGTAATACAGATCAGAGGGTTTGTGGGTCAGGATGTAATACAGATCAGAAGGTTTGTGGGTCAGGCTGTAATACAGATCAGAGGGTTTGTGGGTCAGGATGTAATACAGATCAGAAGGTTTGTGGGTCAGGATGTAATACAGATCAGAGGGTTTGTGGGTCAGGCTGTGCTACAGATTAGAAGGTTTGTGGGTCAGGCTGTAATACAGATCAGAAGGTTTGTGGGTCAGGATGTAATACAGATCAGAGGGTTTGTGGGTCAGGCTGTAATACAGATCAGAGGGTTTGTGGGTCAGGATGTAATACAGATCAGAGGGTTTATGGGTCAGGATGTAATACAGATCAGAAGGTTTGTGGGTCAGGATGCAATACAGATCAGAGGATTTGTGGGTCATGATGTAATACAGATCAGAGGGTTTGTGGGTCAGGATGTAATACAGATCAGAAGGTTTGTGGGTCAGGATGTAATACAGATCAGAATGTTTGTGGGTCAGGATGTAATACAGATGAGAGGGTTTGTGGGTCAGGATGTAATACAGATCAGAAGGTTTGTGGGTCAGGATGTAATACAGATCCGAAGGTTTGTGGGTCAGGATGTAATACAGATCAGAGGGTTTGTGGGTCAGGATGTAATACAGATCAGAAGGTTTGTGGGTCGGGATGTAATACAGATCAGAGGGTTTGTAGGTCAGGCTGTAATACAGATCAGAGGGTTTGTGGGTCAGGATGTAATACTGATCAGAATGTTTGTGGGTCAGGATGTAATACAGATCAGAGGGTTTGTGGGTCAGGATGTAATACAGATCAGAGGGTTTGTGGGTCAGGATGTAATACAGATCAGAGGGTTTGTGGGTCAGGATGTAATACAGATCAGAAGGTTTGTGGGTCAGGATGTAATACAGATCAGAGGGTTTGTGGGTCAGGATGTAATACAGATCAGAATGTTTGTGGGTCAGGATGTAATACAGATCAGAGGGTTTGTGGGTCAGGATGTAATACAGGTCAGAGGGTTTGTGGGTCAGGATGTAATACAGATCAGAGGGTTTGTGTGTCAGGATGTAATACAGATCAGAAGGTTTGTGGGTCAGGATGTAATACAGATCAGAAGGTTTGTGGGTCAGGATGTAATACAGATCAGAGGGTTTGTGGGTCAGGATGTAATACAGATCAGAAGGTTTGTGGGTCAGGATGTAATACAGATCAGAAGGTTTGTGGGTCAGGATGTAATACAGATCAGAAGGTTTGTGGGTCAGGATGTAATACAGATCAGAAGGTTTGTGGGTCGGGATGTAATACAGATCAGAGGGTTTGTGGGTCAGGATGTAATACAGATCAGAATGTTTGTGGGTCAGGATGTAATACAGATCAGAGGGTTTGTGGGTCAGGATGTAATACAGATCAGAGGGTTTGTGGGTCAGGATGTAATACAGATCAGAGGGTTTGTGGGTCAGGATGTAATACAGATCAGAGGGTTTGTGGGTCAGGATGTAATACAGATCAGAAGGTTTGTGGGTCAGGATGTAATACAGATCAGAATGTTTGTGGGTCAGGATGTAATACAGATGAGAGGGTTTGTGGGTCAGGATGTAATACAGATCAGAAGGTTTGTGGGTCAGGATGTAATACAGATCAGAAGGTTTGTGGGTCAGGATGTAATACAGATGAGAGGGTTTGTGGGTCAGGATGTAATACAGATCAGAAGGTTTGTGGGTCAGGATGTAATACAGATCAGAAGGTTTGTGGGTCAGGATGTAATACAGATCAGAAGGTTTGTGGGTCGGGATGTAATACAGATCAGAGGGTTTGTAGGTCAGGCTGTAATACAGATCAGAGGGTTTGTGGGTCAGGATGTAATACAGATCAGAATGTTTGTGGGTCAGGATGTAATACAGATCAGAGGGTTTGTGGGTCAGGATGTAATACAGATCAGAGGGTTTGTGGGTCAGGATGTAATACAGATCAGAAGGTTTGTGGGTCAGGATGTAATACAGATCAGAGGGTTTGTGGGTCAGGATGTAATACAGATCAGAATGTTTGTGGGTCAGGATGTAATACAGATCAGAGGGTTTGTGGGTCAGGATGTAATACAGATCAGAAGGTTTGTGGGTCAGGATGTAATACAGATCAGAGGGTTTGTGGGTCAGGCTGTGCTACAGATCAGAATGTTTGTGGGTCAGGATGTAATACAGATCAGAGGGTTTGTGGGTCAGGATGTAATACAGATCAGAAGGTTTGTGGGTCAGGATGTAATACAGATCAGAATGTTTGTGGGTCAGGATGTAATACAGATCAGAAGGTTTATGGGTCAGGATGTAATATAGATCAGAAGGTTTGTGGGTCAGGATGTAATACAGATCAGAAGGTTTGTGGGTCAGGATGTAATACAGATCAGAAGGTTTATGGGTCAGGATGTAATACAGATCAGAGGGTTTGTGGGTCAGGATGTAATACAGATCAGAGGGTTTGTGGGTCAGGATGTAATACAGATCAGAAGGTTTATGGGTCAGGATGGAATACAGATCAGAGGGTTTGTGGGTCAGGATGTAATACAGATCAGAGGGTTTGTGGGTCAGGATGTAATACAGATCAGAATGTTTGTGGGTCAGGATGTAATACAGATCAGAAGGTTTATGGGTCAGGATGTAATACAGATCAGAGGGTTTGTGGGTCAGGATGTAATACAGATCAGAAGGTTTATGGGTCAGGATGGAATACAGATCAGAGGGTTTGTGGGTCAGGATGTAATACAGATCAGAGGGTTTGTGGGTCAGGATGTAATACAGATCAGAGGGTTTGTGGGTCAGGATGTAATACAGATCAGAAGGTTTGTGGGTCAGGATGTAATACAGATCAGAGGGTTTGTGGGTCAGGCTGTGCTACAGATCAGAATGTTTGTGGGTCAGGATGTAATACAGATCAGAGGGTTTGTGGGTCAGGATGTAATACAGATCAGAGGGTTTGTGGGTCAGGATGTAATACAGATCAGAGGGTTTGTGGGTCAGGATGTAATACAGATCAGAAGGTTTGTGGGTCAGGATGTAATACAGATCAGAATGTTTGTGGGTCAGGATGTAATACAGATCAGAAGGTTTATGGGTCAGGATGTAATATAGATCAGAAGGTTTGTGGGTCAGGATGTAATACAGATCAGAAGGTTTGTGGGTCAGGATGTAATACAGATCAGAAGGTTTATGGGTCAGGATGTAATACAGATCAGAGGGTTTGTGGGTCAGGATGTAATACAGATCAGAAGGTTTATGGGTCAGGATGGAATACAGATCAGAGGGTTTGTGGGTCAGGATGTAATACAGATCAGAGGGTTTGTGGGTCAGGATGTAATACAGATCAGAGGGTTTGTGGGTCAGGATGTAATACAGATCAGAATGTTTGTGGGTCAGGATGTAATACAGATCAGAGGGTTTGTGGGTCAGGATGTAATACAGATCAGAGGGTTTGTGGGTCAGGATGTAATACAGATCAGAAGGTTTGTGGGTCTGGATGTAATACAGATCAGAGGATTTGTGGGTCAGGATGTAATAGAGATCAGAATGTTTGTGGGTCAGGCTGTAATACAGATCAGAGGGTTTGTGGGTCAGGATGGAATACAGATCAGAGGGTTTGTGGGTCAGGATGGAATACAGATCAGAGGGTTTGTGGGTCAGGATGTAATACAGATGAGAGGGTTTGTGGGTCAGGATGTAATACAGATGAGAGGGTTTGTGGGTCAGGATGTAATATAGATCAGAGGGTTTGTGGGTCAGGATGTAATACAGATCAGAGGGTTTGTGGGTCAGGATATAATACAGATCAGAGGGTTTGTGGGTCAGGATGTAATACAGATCAGAGGGTTTGTGGGTCAGGATATAATACAGATCAGAAGGTTTGTGGGTCAGGCTGTAATACAGATCAGAGGGTTTGTGGGTCAGGATGTAATACAGATCAGAGGGTTTGTGGGTCAGGATGTAATACAGATCAGAAGGTTTGTGGGTCAGGCTGTAATACAGATCAGAGGGTTTGTGGGTCAGGATATAATACAGATCAGAGGGTTTGTGGGTCAGGATGTAATACAGATCAGAGGGTTTGTGGGTCAGGATGTAATACAGATCAGAGGGTTTGTGGGTCGGGATGTAATACAGATCAGAATGTTTGTGGGTCAGGATGTAATACAGATCAGAGGGTTTGTGGGTCAGGATGTAATACAGATCAAAGGGTTTGTGGGTCAGGATGTAATACAGATCAGAGGGTTGTTGGGTCAGGCTGTGCTACAGATCAGAAGGTTTGTGGGTCAGGCTGTGCTACAGATCAGAAGGTTTGTAGGTCAGGCTGTGCTACAGATCAGAGGTTTGTTGGGTCAGGCTGTGCTACAGTTCATTTCAGAGCATTTTTAAGCCACCTGGGAGGACATTGTCAGTATGACAATTAACACTAGCTGTCAAGGAGTTCATGGGGGGGGTTGAGTAACTAGTACCTTACATGATGATAATTAAAATCCTATTTCTATATTATAACAACAAACAAGAAAGCCTAAAGCTGTTACACTTTGTTTAGGCCAGTTTCTCTATTTGAAATGTAAAGACAAAAGTGCGACACCAGAGGGCGCTGTAACACAGTGAAAATCCTCTTGCATCTCTGTCAGCATCAAGACTGCCAGGCACTTGAGTTGGAAAAACAAAAGATCCCATTTCTAACTGGGCCCGAGTTACCAGTTAGGAAATGACATTTATATTAATAGTTCCTATTTTTGATGCAGACTGCGACGTGATGTGTAATGACCGTGTACCTTACCTACACTGAGCTACTCCAGTATATTAATGAAATGTTATGTTTGCTCAGGGATGACTGAGGAAATAAGCAGATCATCCCTTGGCCAGGCCATTGTGCTCATTGTGTTTCTTCTGCTCCTTGCAAATATTAAGAGCATGTTCAGCTTCCGCTCGCTGCGTGCAAACTCAGATGTAAACGCCATTAATTCCCCTACCAGACATACAGTAATTTGATAAACACAGCTATCTCATTAATGTCCCCAGTGAATGCTGAACAGCAGATTTAGCAAAAGAAGAAAAAATGCCCCAAGGAATACAATGCTGGAATCGGGAATATTTATTTCTGCACTCATTTAGCACCAGTTCTATTCTATTATATAATAATAGTGCTGTTTCCTGTGCCAACCAGTCAAGCTTTTAAATTGCTCACCTTAATCATTTTAATAATTACCTGGATGTGATTGGCTACTGATGGTTAATGTGCAGCCCTGCATCAAATAATTACCTTGTTATAACTACAACTCACAACGTAGTTTAGATTTTAAAAGGAATGTCCATTGGGGCCAGGGGCAGACTTGCCATAGGGAGACCCAGGACAATGCCAGTTGGGTTACTGCTGTTAACACCCACATTCGATCCCTGCCTCCTTAGTCTCCCTCTCAGCCCCTTGTACCCAGCCCCACTGTACCCATAAGCCAAGGAACCCCAGCCCCACTGCTATATCCCCAGCATCAAGGTTGGGGTGGCCTCGGCAGGAATGTCTTGGGCCAACCAGGGCTGATTATTGGCCCCAGTTCGCCCCTGATTGGGGTCCAACCCTCATGTTTTAATCTCAAGGCAAATCAAAACCCTTCAGACAATAAATAGAGGACAAATGCTTCACGACTACAGTAGTAGAAACATTTCATCACTGCAACAGAAAACTCCCTGGACAATTAAAAAAGTTAGAGCTTTGGATGTCCCCTTCAGAGACTCCTGCCTCTGTTCACTGCATCCTGACACCTTTAGCCTCCTACCCCCCATCCCCTTATAGGGATTCGTAGCCATGGCATCTATCCAAAGCAGTGTTTCCCATAAGATTCTCAGAGAGGGGATTCCTTCAACCCAAATGCATGATTTTACATTTTAGAGACGTTGAACCTCAATTGGACCAACAGCCTCACTTTTCCCATCTGCATGCATGATACTAAATTATTGTCAGCACTTACATTTGCTCCTGTATCCATTTAAAGCTGAAGCTGATTTTCTCCTGGTAGCATCCATATTGGTGCTTCCTTTACAGTATCCCAGCCATACTGCTGCCTGAATTAAAATGACATAACCCACAATGCACAGTGGGAGGAAACCCAGGCACACTTCCATTTTGACTGTAAAATTAACCACAGCAGGAATTAGAAAAAGGTTTTTCTGTGCAGCAATCTCAGTTGGGATGGGAAGGGATGCATATGGGCACTGTTTCTTGTAAGGGTGTTGGTCTGGTTTCAGTTTCCACTGTTTGACCATTTATGCGGTAAAGCCAAATAATTTTCTTTTACAGACAGACACATTTGTATCACCGGCAAACAGGTAAACTTTACTTACCAAGTCTTCTCCTATGTCACATACAGACATAGTATGAAGAATGTGGCCCAGGACAGAGCCTTATGGTACACCATTTATAACTCCAAAATCAAGAGACATTTGGGTCGATTCAAAGAAACATGTAACAGCTTGGATTTGGCTCACGATCATCCTATTTTTTACGTCCGCTCGTGCGTTCGTATGAACTTGCGAGTGATTCAATAAGCAAATACGTTTCTATCCTAAAATATACGTCCGTTCGTATGGCAGTTCGGGAATCAGACCTATGTCAGTTTCCATCCTGAATTTTCCGTTTCATTTCTCAGGTTGCAACATTGGTTTTGCCCTTTTTCCTTTTTTGTCTGGACGTAAATCCTTCTGATCTTGCGGCTCCGCACTACAAACTTACCTCATTAAAGTGCATTCTAAATATTTGGTCTTTTTTTTTTCTTTATTTCATTCATTTTGTAGTAACCAACCATTAATGAATGCATTTGCATAAGTAAATCTTACTTTGTGTAATTTTTAGTTAACTTGCATTTTTTACTTGTGGATTTAATTTTAATATTTATGCTTCAAATGGTACAACTTTAAATTTTTAGTGTGGTTACCCACACCCTCTACATACAGATTGCTCACAAATCTTAAAAAACACCCTGCAACTTCTGCATGTTATGAGCCTAGAAACAGCCAAGATGGCGGCTCAGGTATTATCGGGCAGCCTGCAAACAGAAAGGGCCTTGTGACTGTGTTGATCTGGATTCTTTGATTTCTGACCTTTCCATGCCCCCAGCTCTGCTGTGTCTGGGCAAAATACAGCAGTAACCCACATCCAGCACTTTATCCCGCTCTCCTCTCCTCAGTAAGTGTGCTGCATCTGACCAAAGATGTGCTTAAACAATTAAACAAAGCAAAGGTAAACAACTACACCAATAAATGCAATCTAAAAATATTATTCTAGTACCTCAATTTTAAAATAAATAACAAAGGACATAAGTTTCTTTAATTAACGCAAATATATTGCAAAATAAAGGTTTACATGCAAAGGACTAATTAGGGTCCACATTAAAATGCTTTTATAAGGCATACATGAATCAGGTATGCATTGCCATACAATTTATGGCCTCGGCCATGCTGATACATGCAGTTCATTGGAGCACAAGACGCGCAGACTCCTCCACTTAGCAAAAAAACCTGTTCACGAACAGCAATCCGGCTGCTAAAAGGTGTCGGCTGTGGCTTTCTTTTAAAATGCGTTTAGAGGTTTCTCTGAATCACACCTAAACACATCCAATTAACCTAAGTTTTACGTTTTGATCGTAAGTTTTAGGATTTGATCCTAAGTTTTACGTTTTGATCCTAAAATTTAGGAACGAACTTCCGCTGATCGTAAGAGCATATACGCATTCGTACGTAGGCTCGTGCGAGTCGGAAATGTCCAAAAAAACAGGAAAAAATGACTAACACCCACCCAAACTTACGATTCTCGATACGAAATCAATTAACTTTTGCTCTTTGAATCGAGGGGATTCACTCAGACAAGGAGTTAACATTTCAGAAATGTACAGTCCTGTTGCATTACTCATGCCATTTAGTCAGCTAAGTAAGGGAGGAAACAAGTATTTCAATTGTTTTCCTAGCTGTGATATTGTCATTTGCTGTCTTGTTTCTTACATGACTACTTCCATAAAATGTTTCACATGGGTCATGGTTTAATTGCAGATGTTGCTTACTGGCCAACCTAGTAAAGTAGCCATACGTCTGTATGCAATCTGATTTGGTCACAGGCACAACAACACAAATGTCAACTGGGATCAGAAATAGAATACTTGTCACTTTAAAGTGGATTAACACCTTACGTAAGCCCCCCTTCTTTTCATCCCCCCCCCACCACCAGAATGCACCGTTTCCCATAGACTTGAGGGGCATTTGAATTTGGGTTTCTTGTAATCCAATCAAAAAAATTAGCCAGACTTCATCAGAACCAAGCAGGCACATTTCAGACACCACTAGAAGACAACACTAAAAGAAGTTTTAGCAATGAGCCACTCTAAATCTGCTGCTAGGATCTGGTTTGTGATTCTTTCCCACCCCCCCATAAGACTTACCTACTGGTACGAGGCTTCCTGACTGCCCACGTTCTTTTGTGTCCATTGCTGAGTTCCGTATGCAATGTGAGATGTACGCCTGTGTAACCTATAGAAAATAATGGCCACCTCAGTCTGGGCTTGTACACCTCACATGCCCACCTACTGCAGAGATATCTTGGAGATGCCGTGGCCCCAAACACAGCAATTAACTTTATAGAAGCAGTGGCAGGTGAGTTGTGGAGCCTTGTGCCAGGAGGTGAATCAGATTTGAGGTCTGATTGGAAAATTGGAGTTTCACAGGTTTCCACTGACTTTGATACCCAATATTGTTTAGCCTTAGGGAACCTTTTCATCCTGCTGTCAGGTAATTATTTATCTTGTTATGGGCCTATTGAAGAACACTAGTAAATGTACAGGATGTTGAAGGAGAAGGAGCAGCAGCTGTTGCTGCTGTGCTTATTTTAAAGCAGAAATGTCCCCATGGATCAATAGCTTATGGCTTTGTGAGCTGTTATCTCAGCAGTACATTACCATTTTAGGAAATTGTTTATAGCCAAAAAGTAAAGTACCCAGAACATAGCATCTGTACTACAAACCTAACAAGAACCAGCTCTAGGCAAGTTTTTGATTGTGTGTGTGCTTGGGTGGAGTTATAACAGAAATAAGGTTTTTTTTCTTGCTACCAGTGTTCAACCAATTCTAAAGATTCAGATTTTCATTATGTTTGACCAGCAACGAAAAGAGATTAAAAAGAGAAGTCCAAGCCACCATGAGATCTAAATGGGGCTCATGTACATGTGGAATACCTCAGACCAACAAGAATGACCAGTTTTGGTATGGAGAATCTTTGGGCCAACAGGTAGGGGATCTAAGTCCTGGTCTGTCTGTCTGTCCGAGATGGGCATATGGGTTGAATACCTTCAACTACAAAAGAAAGTCTAACACAACATAACAGTGTATACTATAAAAATGAGGCAGAAAATGGAACAAATGTAACATCAAATAATTCAGATGCACAACCTCCACTCTACCCATGACTTTCTCACCTGATAGTTATTAGGATTTTACTTGAACCTTCCTCTTCTCTGGAAATCAGGTACCCATGCCATTCATTATTTACACTCTTGGGCTATGACTATGGCAATTTTCTAAAATGATCTCTGTCAGGTATGTAAAAATCTAATCTAATCAAGTTCCTTTTTCTCACTTTGGGCAAGTTTGATTGGTTAAGCCATTTTTCTTTTGCCTAACACAACTAACTTGTTGCCTTAATAAAAGTTACATTAATATTTTGAAAATTAAAGAAGATATTTTTTTTCAGGAGGCATGAAATGTAACAAAACATGGAAGATAGAGAACACAGTCTGGAGGATAGCTGGCTTTGGACTTTGGATCTTGGAAGTGGCTTGAGAAATTCACAGGGGAGGGGCATCCCAATTGTCGGGGTCTCCCTTGTAATCACGCCCCCTACATCTCACTTGTCCATTTCTAGGGCCCCTGCTTTGTTAGCTACTGGCTGAGAATGAGGTATGTTACCACCACTGGCCAATCGTGCGACCGTAGTTCGCCAGGGGTGCAAGGTGACAGGTTTAAGGTGATTAAAGTCACATTTAACCATTTGAAAAAGAAGTACATATATAAACCTCATAATGCACAGTTAATATTTATTTTATTTTCTTAAAATACTTTAATTATATGAACTTTTTAAAAGAAAAGTCAGACCAGTCTACTTGTTAACACATGCACAAAAGCCTCCTAAGCCTCCCTGATGACAGATTGTGGTTTTAAAAGGACGGGAGAGAAAGGCAGCCATATTTTTGAAACTGCATTGGTCCTTCGAACCTAAACATGAACTTCCACTTGGCCGATTCAATGTTCGGTCCTGTGCCGTGCATGAACATTTCTTCTTGATCCCATCCACCATTTGCAAGCAACTCCACCTCTTTTCAACATCAATTATATTGCAGCACACCTTAGCACACTCCTTCTATGCAAGGCAATTTAGAAACATGTCATTGAACTCATTCTACACCAGCAAGTTTCCACCAATCAGAAACCAAAGATCGGCTGATTTAAGGTGAGTACATTTTTATTATTTTATTATTATTATATATTATTTATAACTTTATTTTGGATTTTTTATGCATATATGGTCATTGTATGCTTGTGCAAACAATGGAATGCTTCATCAGCATTTAACCCATCCATGCAAGAAGACAAACACAAGCAGTAAGTGCACACATGTCCAGAGAGGTGAGCTGCCATAATCATAGTGGCCGGGGAGCAGTTGTGGAGTTAGATGCCTTACCCAAGAGCACTTCTGTCATGTCACAAGGTCAATTCCTTAACCACTATTCATAAATAGCACTGATGACAGCTTTTTCTATGCATCCATGTTTTGTACAACTTACTGCATGGTAATAAAATATGTTCTTTTATCCTGCAACTTCTTATTAACTTCTTATGCACATGGTTCTTGGATTTACTGCCACTGTATTGACAAAATATTGCCACAATACATTCCAGGGAAATGTGGCAACTTGCACAGCACAATACACATCTCTTCAAAAGAAGCATCAAAATTCCCCTTTATAGAAAAGCTTTTAACCTTGGTTCCCATCAATCTGAAAAGACACAGCTGCTTACTCTTTTATACTGTGCTGCCTACCCTCTAGAATCTAGAGTTTGAGCATGTACATACAATGTTCTTTGGAATTTGCAGGTTAATTTAATTTTATTTTTGTATTATCTGAATGAACCATGTTTTTGTAATACTTATCTCTTACAACAAAGGCAGGCCAGACAACAGCTCCCCTTTCACCTATTAGTATGCTATGTCCATGGCACGCACTGAGAGCTTACTTGAGGTGTATGCCAAAGCTCATGCTGAGGCAGACCCCTCCCTTTGGCTATGTAAATAAAATGTCCCTGCATTTCAGGGATGGTGGAATGCAATAGTGTGCACCCCATGGTAGGCACTGATGTGGTGGGAAAGTCTAGGCGAGAATGCCATGCTTTTCCCCTTCCCATTTAGGGTAGGACCCATCAACATATTGCTGGAGATGCAAGTTTCTGCCTCCTTTGCCCCAACCAGAGGCTGATTGGTTTTGATACTAGGGCCTCGATTCAATAAGAGTTGAAAAAATTTCTCATGAGAATTCATGAGAAAAAAAGCCTGAGATTTTACTACAGTGTAGAAAGGAGTAAACAGTTCTCTACTTTTCTTAGAAGTAAAAAAGTACCATTGACTTTCATTGTTTTCCCAACTGTTGATTCCGAAAAAGTAAAATTCTCATGCTTTTTTCTCATGAATTGAATTTTTTACTACCAAGAGAATTTTTTTCAACTCTTATTGAATCGAGGCCTATGTCTACGTCAATACCTTTTGGTTCTGTTTTTTTTTCTCTCCCTCCACAACCGCTGGACGCCAACCAATTTCCCACCTACACTGTGTCCCTATGTGCCACTGCCGCTGTGTATGCATCAGGTAAGACAGACTTTTATAAAATTCCAGTCCTATGTGCCATTTCTCTCTCCCCCCAATTTTATTCTGATGATGCTGTCCCATGTGTGTAATGCTGTACCTTAGCAGCAGATATTGTGAGTGAGGGGTCCAACAGTGGTTCTGACCCATCTGCTGAAAACAAGATGGCTAAGGGTAAGATGCTCTCCACAATGGTCACAACAGCACCTAGGGCGCTTACCAGGCCCAGACAGTTTTGTCTCTCATTTACAGCTTTTAAAGTGGACCAAAACCTGGGATTATGATCTACCCTGCAGATCACCCTAAAAACATATCTTCCCACAGGTCCAATAGTGCATTTATGAGCTTTCATCCTATCAGGGCTGTGAGCCTTGCATGTTAATGTACAGCATACAGCACTGTTTAGAAAAGAGCATCAGCAAAAGGTAGTGGGTGCATAGCCTCAATGCCGTCTGCCAAATTAGCACTGAAAAGGTTATTGTTTGCCGTGCAATATTGAATGGGGGGGGGGGTTCATACAGCAGGGCACTTAATTCGCCGGATCCTGAAATCTTTTAGATTCCAGGGCCAGCCATAAGGTGGTCAACTTTATTGCAGATGTTCCATTTGGACAACCACTGTCATTTTTGCGTGACCCACTATAACATATACACTCGCTGCATGCAAATTTATGTGACCCTTCAAGGACACTTCACATTTGTGATATCTTCTTTTTTGGGGGTGGATCACTATGACTAAAAAAATATCAACAAAATAGCTGTTTTTTATTGTTTTCTTTTTTAATAATCCGTAGCTGCTGCCTTCCTAGACCATTTCAAATCTGATTCCATTTTTGCATTTGCCAAGGGATTGCCTGGCTGTAGTAATTTCCTTAGTCCTAATGCTTGTAAAATGTCTTGGTTAGAGACGAGTGAACCATTTCGGGCAAATCAGAGTTCAATCCGAATTTCAGACCAAGCTTTGATTCATCTGAATCTGGATTTCTGTCAATTAGATTGCTAATAAATTGTGTGTTCCCAAAATGGAGGACACATGTGTACCAAAGTGAAAGTAAAAAGGCCAGGAGTGTAGCATCACCCATAATCCCCTTCACACAGCCAATCAGTAGGAAGCTAGTCACTGTTTGATGTCACTGGCACTTCAAAATCAGGGGTGCATATAATATGGTAACATTGCAGTGACTGAGGCTGGATGGGAAGGGTGGCAGAGAACATTTAAGGGATAATAGAGCTGTGTAGGCAGAGGGAGATCAGTTTAGAGCAGTTTAGAGAGTCGGCCTGCAGACGGAAACTAAGGCAATTATAACTGTTGATTTTTTTTCTTATTTTTTGTAAACCACACATTTTTTGCTAGCTGGGGTGACTGATGTTAGTAAGGTGTTGTGTTCAGCAAGCAAATTCTTCTAACTTGTCCAGTGTGCTGTGATTAACATAAAATAGGAGTTCCTGTTCTGGGGCTCTATATACTAGACTAGAAACACTATATACACTACATACGCTTTAAAAAGCATCTGGAATATAGCTTTTTTAAACACATTTCATTTTGTTTCGAATTTGATTAAAACAAATTTGTTGGTAAAATTGATTCAATCAAATTTTTGAAAAATTTGGTTCATCAAGAGCTTCGTGGGTTTCTGTGCCATTGCATACAAACCTTTATTTGCAAAACGAAGCACCATCTGGCACAGAAGGATGTCAGGAGAACACTTCTTACCTGCATCCACAGTTCCAACTGTCAGGATTTTGGATGAACTTCAGTTCATTGCGGTAAGTGAAAAGCTGAAGGCTATAATGATTTTTGAGAATCTGGTCTCCATGGATGGAGAAACTCAGGATTAATGTGTTGAGGATCACTTGTCTCCTGACTGGCTTGTACTGGCCCTTGAACATGCTCTTGCCCTTCCCTCCCACCCTCTTCTCACTTAACTCTATATTTTTTGCTCACTTTTCTTAATCCCAATATTATCCCCTCACCCTCTGGAAGTGTGAATTTTATTTTCCTTAATTTTCCATCTTCTAATGATGGTATTGATAGACTTCCTCAAGGTGTATTCCCAGAATATATGACTCATGGCTTTAGGCAAATCTTTCATTAGTGTGAATTAGTTTTTGCTTGGAACACAAGCTTTTTCAAAGCTGTATGTCAATATTAAAACTTAAGAGAAAGTCCACTTTTTGGACTTACACAACAGACCTCAGACTATGTGCCAAGAGAAAACAGTGACCCGATTAGCTGCAACCTGCTCCCATGGGTGGGCATGCCATCAGTGGGCACCTCCATACTCATGTGTACGAAGGCACCATAAGGGAAATCAATAGGAGCATTCCAAACTGAGGCCACATCCACCTGCAGGTTGCCTTGTGCCCATTGGTACATCTGGTCTGAGGTCTGTGGAGTAAGTCCATGACCTTCCCTTTAATTGACTTTCCCTTTAGTTTTCTTCGTACTTATAAAAGATTGAACAAGCTTAGCTAGTTGGATTTGTTTCATGCAGGATGTACAAAGTCCTACCAGGAGTGCTTCAAATCAATTGTGAGTACCAACATTGCAGCATTTATTCCTATGGGTAACGAATATAAGAGGCTAAGATTAAACCCCTCATGGCTGACACCTGTGGTTAAACGGGCAATAAAGAACAAGAATGGGGCATTTAAAAATTACAAAGCTAAGCTCTCAGCTGTAACCATTCAAAAGTATAAAGCAGTAAATAAAGCATGTAAGAAATAAATAAAGTTGACAAAAGCACAAACTGAAAAAGAGGTGGCCAAAGAAAGCAAAACCAACCCAAACCTGTCTATAAATATATTTATTCAAAGAAAAATAAATTGGAACAGGTAGGCGCCCTAAAAAATGATAATGGTGAATTAGTCTCTGGGTATAAAGAGAAGGCAGTTAAATGGGTTCATTAGCTCTGTGTACACAAGAGAGGAGCACTGAGCCGATATAGGAGATCCCACGGATAGCAATACCAATAGCAGACTCGGGTGTGGATCCGCTTTAACTGTGGGACCGATGGCGGGTACCGTGTCAGGGGAGCGGAGTCTAAGGGGCCACCGGTATTCACCAGAGCCCCCCGCAAGGCAGGTTGGTCTTGTGCAGCGAGTGATCCCCAGGTCGCTACCCCCCAACAGCGGCCCAGTCCCACAGTCAGCCGAGGCTCAGCGAGGTACACAAGTGGCAGGCAAAAGGCGTAGTAAGTACAGGCAGAAATCAGGGCTGGCAGCACAGGTTCGCGGTTAAGGTGAGTAGCCGAGGTTGGGGCAGGCAGCAAAGGTTCAGAGTCGGGGACAGGCAGAGGTCGGTACACGGGTGAGCAATCCAAGAATGTCTGACTTTCAACAAGCATGGAGAGACCAAGATCCGGCACTGAAGGAAGGAAGTGCCTCTTTAAATAGGAGAAGTGGATGCAGGATTTGATGACCAGGCACCAATCAGTGCCGTACAGGCCCTTTAAATCTCAGGAATCTAGTGCGCTCGCCCTCTAGTGGACGGAGACGTGCGCGCACCTGAGCATGTGAAAAGGAAGCATTGGGGGAAGGGAGAGAGCTGGGAACAGCCATGAGGGAAGTGCTGCAAAATGGATGACGGCTGGATGCAGCCATGGAGGTAAGTGAAGTGCTGCTAGATGGGCGTGCAGCGCTCGCCCTAACAACTCCACAAGCTAAACATGGATATCACCCACGAAAGACTGAATGTGAATAACGCTGCAGGACTGGATGGACTTCACCCAAGAGTTCTTAAAGTACTCAGCTCAGTTATCTCATCACCCCTGTTCTGTTCTTGATCCTTAAAGACTCAGAACTCATAACAACTGGTATAGTGCCAATGGATTGGCAGAAGGAAAATGAGGTGCCCATTTTTAAAAAGGGCGCTAGTTCTCCTCCGGGTAATTACAGACCAGTAAGTTTAACATCCCTTGCGGGAAAATTGTTTGAGGGGCTATGAAGGGACTACATACACGAATATGTGACTATGCATAATATTATGAGTGGCAACCAGCACGATTTTACTAGGCACAGAAGCTGCCGGACTAACCTGATTGGCTTCTATGAAAGGGTGAGTAGATTCCTAAACAGAAGGGAAGCTATAGATATAGTTTTTCTGGATTTTGCTAAAGCATTTGGCACTGTCCTTCTTGGACTCTTATTGGGTAATGATACCTAATCTGAATGGTCCCCGGTTATAAGCGGTTTACCCCAGGGTTCATTACTGGGCCCACTATTATTCAACTTGTTTATAAATGACATAGAAGATTAATGGCACTGTCTCTATTTTTGCAGATGACAAAAAGATATGTAGCACAGTGCAGTCTATTAAAGATGTACAGAAGCTGCAGGATGACTCAAACACTTTGAGTGTCCGGGCATCCACTTCGCAAATTAAGTTCAATGTGGAGAAATGCACTTGGGGACTAATAACCTGAGAGCCACGTATGTCTCCGGAGACTAAAGCTGGGAGAATCACAGATCTGGGGGTACTGGTAGACCACAGGCTAAATAACAGTGTGCAATGTCAAGCAGCTACTTTCAAGGCCACCAAGATATTATCATGCATTAAAAGAGGCATAAATCATGGAAAAGGGGTTCAATTTAGCCTATTTGCAAGTCACTGGTGCACCCTCATCTGGAACATGCTGTCCATTTCTGGGCACCAATTCATAAAAAGGATGCTTTGATAATGGAAAGGGTGCAGAGAAGAGCCACCAAACTGATAAGAGGAACGAAGGATCTTAGTTATGAAGAAAGATTACGTGAATTTAATCTGTTTAGTCTTAAGAGGAGACATCTAAGGAGGGACATGACAAGAAGTATGGGAAAACACTGTTTCCGGTAAAATCCTCTCTAAAGACAAGGGGGCAATCCCTTCAACTGGAAAAAAAAGATTCACTCTCCGGTGGCGACAATCATTTTTTACCATAAGAACTATAAATATGTAGAAGAGCCTCCAACAAAAGCTTGTTACAGCATCAACAGCTGACAGCTTTAAAAAAGGATTAAATGTTTATTTAGAATAATATAACATTAACAGTTACTATTAGCTGTTACTAGTAAAAATAATAAATAAATAAAAAATTACTTTTTTCAACCATATTAACTATGTAACCAGTTTGCAGTTGAGCAGAGCACCAGAAAATAAAATGAAAAATTCAACAGATTTGTTGGTAGGGTGGCCTTTTATACCTATCTACCATGTTAACAGCATCTGACCTTCTCAGTACATGCCCTTACACTGCAAGAATTCATTGACAGATTGCATGGCTGTATGCTTCCATGAATTGAAATGTTCAAAGGCTTGTAGGGATGCAATGTAATATCCATATTCTAATCCATGTGCATGGCAGAAACACAACACATCCTTTGCATCCTGCTGGGGATGTAAAGATCATTTATTAGTTTAATATAATGTGGTAGTATAAAGTAAACAAACCTCATATCCAAATCTATTGTGTAGTAATAAAGGCACGTGGACTGCATTTTCTTGAAGACATTTCGCTAGTCATCCAACTGCCATCTTTAATACAGAAAATGAGAAATCCCACTGGATGACTAGTAAAATACCTTCAAGGAAAAGATGGTAAATCCAGTTGATTTGATTTATGTTATAGATGGACGAGTTAGAACCTTTACAGCCATGTCAAAGTTACCTACTATACAAGACAATTTTCATTTATACCACAATGTTCTTACACACAACTGCATCATGCTTATTCAAATATTTGCTAATATTGTCCCACCTAAAACAATCACATTATAAATAGTCTTCATAATCAAATAAGTAATTATAAATGCTGCATATTACTCTCCATGTCTCTTTCATTTCAAGTGATTGAGCCATACACAAAGCTTTATAGCTACTGATGATATGGTCTATAGCAGATTTGCAGGCAATTTCTATCGCAATGGAAGCTCACCACATTTAATAAGCTAGGCGCTTATGTGGGAGCTTCCTGTGATCCTTACAGGATCCAGATCCTGAGATATATACATGTCTTTTCACCAACGCACACTTCCTTTAAGACTTTTTGCCTTTTCTCTTTATCTTTCTCTATATGTTTGTAGATTGTGTTATGCACAGACACGCAACACCAAATACACATGACCAAACAAAAAAGGAGATATTCTTATCATTGAAATAACTTCCATTCTGTATCTCTCAATCTCAACTGTCAAGAACACGAGAGTGCACATGTGACAGTTATTTACAGTTTCTCCAATCGCACAGACACTGAATGCTAAAGACACTGCAGTAACATTACCAGTGCATTGCAAATCGACACTAATCAATCAACAGAGCTATGCACTTATCTAAACTTATATATAGTAACACTCAGAAAGTGGGGTCCTACAATAAAAATACCTAATAGTTCACTTAGCCAACCCCCCAAAAATAGATGCGACAAAATCAGGCAAGATACATAGCCATTGGGGCAGTGGCCACACCTGGTCCATGCCTGTGTGTTGCTTCACATTCTATGCTACAGCAGCTACTAATATGGTTGGCAGTAACCCCGTGGGACAGTAACAACAAATAACAATGCCGTGACTCACCTCCCAGAATACACAATTTTCTTGGCTCCAAGAGCAATTATCCTGCTCTTCCACTCATAGACATGGCCCTGCTTGTATCAAGGCCTTTGACAAATTTTAAAGCCAACAGGTTTTATGGGGGAATGAACCTGAACTAAAGCCTAAAGTGTCAGTAAAATGATTTGGAGATACCTTAGTTTGGAGATCACTTCTTTCCGAGAGATCTTTTACCCAGACTCTTGTTTAGGTAGCAGCGCCGTGTCTTTACTCTTTAATCCACTTTAAATGTTCGTTTCTAGCTGTTCATTTATAGTTATTATCTATTATGTATGAATTTATAGAAACACAATTTAAGTGTGTGAAATCACACTATATTTACATTTAATACTTGGCTTTTATATCAAGCACGTGTGTGTTGTGTGTTGTAAATGCCCACCACAGTAGAATATACAAAACTGTTTTCTTAGGTTTTCTGAACACGAATCTAAATAAACCAAAAAGAAAATAAATGTATTCTGGCTTGCTTGATTTTTTTTTCTGTGCAATATTCTTCAACTCAATTTATTGTCCAATTAACCAGCTCAGACTGAATACTGCCTCTAGTCACATCTCACTAACTGTAGTTGCCAGTTGACAAAATACAGCAGTTTTTTAGCAAGCTTCTGAGCAACTGATCTGGAAGAACATATTAAGTCAATCGCGTGTGCTAACTGTGACATTGCAATGGAATGATCTGTCACCTCTTTTGTCTGTGAATGTCACAAATTGTAGTATTTCATTTTTTTTTCAAACAGAAGGCCATTTCTAAGTGGGACATGCTGGATGTCTAATCCAAGAGCTTAATCCAGAAGTCCAGTAAAGTCAAGATGCTTCCAAGGCTGGTACCCCAGGACCAAATACACTGTGTATCCTCCAATGAACCCCCCCACCCCTAAAAAATTAGAGTTTAGAGATTAGAGATTACATTAAGCTACATTCTCTTTAAATGGACCTATAACCGCCAAGCAAGAAATTACCCCCATCACCACTTATATCATTCTACAGTGAAGCCAAAGGTTTACCGAGAATAGGTTCCTGTGTGATGCTTCCATCCACAGAAGAGCCCCCCAGCTCCAAATCCAGGACATTAGGCATCTTAAATAGATAACAACCCACATCACTAGATCACACAGGCATCGTAGATCAGGAATTTACACAATTCCATGCTGGTCAAATAGCAGACCTGCTTGAATCAGGTCATCAGTACCCCATCAAGAAGAATAACAAAAATAAGGAGAAAAACAACTTATGTAAACAACAGCAAAAAACTACTTTATTAAGTTAAAACCTAAAGGGCGACATGCATGGTGTCAAAATATGGTCATACTAACTCAATAAATGGCCCTGCTATAGACAGCAGTCTAGTATGACCTATGTAATATCGCTCAAATCATTCATAAGCTTCAAACAAAAATGGGGAAAAGGTGGTACTTGGGAAGACTGCCTACAAACCTTTCTTCTGCGGATATCTGGTCAACAGTTATACAGGAGGGTATTTCATGCAGTGTTTTATTACTTTAGTCTCTTACTTTGTGCTTCGTAATCAGCATTAACATTCCACGGCTTCTGCATTAAGCCTCAGCACAGACCGGTAATCCATACATTTCAAAGACTATAAAAACCAGCAGTGTTGAAAATTAAATGAAACTACATTTAGGGGATCCGCAGAGAATCATTTTAGCAAGGTATACCTGCGGAGTCAGCATGATCTTTTATTATCCCACTTTCTCTGTAGGGTTAGAAATATTCCGCAAGTCATATATCACAGCAGCAGCATACAATTACCTGCCCAACATGATCAGCTCAGGCTGCTCTGTTTTACAGTCATGTTATGTATGGAATCCGACATATAACAGACAGGTGAGGCCTGTCCAATACGTTGAAACGAACATGTAAAATACAACTAACATGCAGGGGGTCCTTTTTACTGTAAGAAAAATCTAGCCACTGTCTATTTTAACAATGATGTACAGTAAGTTTGTAGTTCCTAAAGCCTAACAGAATCTAAAGATTCTTACTTATGTTGTTATTTTACAAACAATATTTCAATATATTTAAGGCAAAAGCAAATCAACACCGGATGACCCCGCTAGTTATATGCAGAATGCGAGAATTTCATTTGCACATTTACTGATCGACTGCTGAATATATTATAAGAATCTTCGGCCTTCAGATATAAAAAATATTATGCAGGCTAATGAATGGAAGATCAAACTAGACAGATAGCTCTAAAAAGAATTTTGCAGATACAGTAATATCCAATGTGATCTCAGCCCAGGTCCTGGTCATTTCAATGCATCAGTAATGAGATTGCCATACGCTAGAAATAGGAACAGTTCACAAATGACTGGGGAGGTGACATTGCTGTTTTATGTATCTGTATCCATGGTATCTGCATTCTAAGGTCCTTTAAAGCATCCCCTCTTATGATCAGTGGCATAAGCAGTTGGGAGGGTTTAACCCTTATGCAGATGTTGTGGCATGAAGAACATTCACTAAATTAAATAGGGGTGACCATTTTATCACACACCTGATAGGCCTGATAGGCCTACACATGAGAATTAGAGAGATGCTGTGCCTGCAGCAATTCACACCAAATTGAGAGAGATATGCCTCAGAAACGGGGAGGCCGATTCATTAATAGCGCCAGGTAGCGACAGATGAGCGCCAGTAGCGTGATTTTCACAGCGCCAGCTAGTATTCGCTGTGCTTGGCCGGGGTTTGCTTGTTGACAGCGACTCAGTCGGTGTGCGGTAATGTTGAATACGGGGTTAGGGGTCGCTGTTGCACAGGTTCCGCTTGTATGGGTGCGCCTGACAGCGAATGGCCAGAGCGAACGGCTTGCTGCAGATTCATTAAAAAATCAAGCTCAAAAATTTCTTGCGCTGTGAATTCCTTGTTTAAACCCCAGAGCGCTGGCGGCGATGTGTGTAAAGTAGTTTTTAACCCCCAAACAACCTTTTTTTTATATGTAAAAATTATACAAGTTTTTCTAAACATTTTGTAATATGAATACATGAATATCAGACCTGTAATATCAATTCTGCACATTTTTTTTTTTTTTTTTTGTTTTACTTTAAAAAAAAACCTAACATTGCAGAAGTGGTCACAGAATTTTTGACATTAAAAAAAAAAAAAAAAAAAAAACAGTAATAGCAATTAATTATGATTATTTAAAGATTGCTCCATTGAAATGCATTGAACCACGCCAGGGAACGACAGGTCATACCTGGCGCTGTGATGGGATTAGCAGCGGCGCTGTTCGTTGCAGTCGGCTACATGATGAATCCCGCGCTAGCTGAAGCTCTCGCCGGCGCTAGCCTCATTTAGCGTGATAAATGCGTCATTGTGACCGCCGCCGGGCGTACTTGATTCGGTAGCCGCCGATAGCTGGCGGTACCTGCCGCTCGTCAGACACTACCTGGCGCTAGCCCTTGATAAATAAGGGCCAAAGAGAAGCTTGTCTGTCATTTTTTCACAAATGTACACAATGAATAAACAGCTAATGTGGCAAAGGAAATCTGTGTGACTTAAGCTGTTACAATGTATCTCAGTGGCGGCTGCAAGAAAAGCATTCAGTCAGGGGATACAATGTATTTAGAATATTTCAGCTGTTACCAAAGCAATGATGAGTCATTACAGCTAAAGGCTTACTACTTCTGGCTAGAAATAATAGATGATTGCACAGAGCTATGAGGGACTTTTTTCAGAAGCAGCTCTCTCGTGTGTGGCAAGATGGCTGTTGCCATGTATGTTTAAGAGTGCAGAATCCGCCTCCTATTCAAAGAACAGGGGGCAGAACAGGGGAGGCTTACAATTAAGTCAATTAAGTATCAAGGGGATACTTGGGAAATAGGTCTTAGAAGAGGAATAAGTGAATTAAGGTGAGGTGTGCTGTGTGCCATGAGCTATGCCCATCCACATTGGCCAACAAATTAGTGTGGTCACCTTGAATTCTCCCCATGTTCCTTATGGTCAGTCCGCTACTGTCTTTAAAGGAAAAGGCACAGCAAACAAGACAGTGTGTGTATGGTCCACTTCACTTTAATCTTCCTTTTTGTCACATGTTATATAAATAATGGATGAAAGAAGGGAGAGGGGTTGATGGAAGTGTAAAGCAACATACAGTTGAATTACTAGCAGGAGAGTACTGCCATCCATAAACAGACTTCAGAGGCAGCATTAGTGAAAAGCACACATGACACATACAGTATGTGCCCCATATAATAATGCAGACTATTAGGAATTCTGGGAAAGGAGCCATGAAAATGGACCAATTTATTAAACCCAGTGGCCAACACTTAGCAGCACACTCACTCTCATCAAAGTAAATGAAATGGCAGACGCCTGGAAAATCAAGATCTCCAGCTCATTACTTATTTAAATCTCTTCCAGGTTGTACACGCAGACTTATGGGAGAAATGCAATGGCAATAAACCTTTCAGAAATAATTGGATGGCAGCAGAAATGCAGAGATAAACCACATTGTCAATACACAGAAAAAGTAATCTACTGACAATGCAACGCTATTGATCTGCTTTCTGCAGATTAAACATGTTCTACCATTTTATTTTTAAATACAAATCACGATTCCTAGCATGATGGGCTAGGCAAGAGCACCCCCATTGATTGTCTAGCTCACTTTGTGTATGTGTGTACAGTGCCTCAAAGCCTTAAGCTGTGGCTGCTATTTGACGATGGTAAAAGGACATGTATGCATTAAACTACTACTTTACCACAAAGAACAAAGAAAAAAGTGGTCTGAAAAATGAACATTACTCCGCATTCATATATATCAGCGGTTCTCAACCTTTCTAATGCCGTGACCCCGCAATACAGTTCCTCATGTTGCGGTGACCCCAAACCAAAAAATAATTTTGGTGGCTACTTCAAAACTGTAATTTTGCTACAGTTATGATTCAGAATGTAAATACCTGATATGCATTATGTATTCTCATTGCTACAAATCAAACATAATTTAAACATAGTGATTAATCATAAAAACAATATTTCATTATATGTTAAGATATATTTATTACTAATTCCAATAAATAACATTTCACCATGGCATAGCATGTGTCGGAAACTGTCATTTCTCCGCCTCTTATTGAAATTAATAGGAGGCTGCGGCGGATTGTGTGGTAACTCGAGATTCTTGGGAGCTCTCTTCCACAAAATCCGCCGCACTCGCAATGAAATCAATAGGAGGCGGATTCAATGCCGCCTCATTCAGAATATGGGAAAATAATGGGAGATAATTATACATTGGGGAACAGTGTGAACTAAATCTTATAGTGGTCTCTTATTGTATAAGACCGATGTAGTTCACACTGTGTAAATGTATGGTGCTTTGTGTAAGTGTAAGCTGCTTTGTGTACTGTGTAATGATTACACACAAAGCACCTTACACTTACACAGTATTGTGTGTATGGTGTGTGTACTGTTTTTACATTATTAACCTTTTTTACACCAGCAGGCTGTCTCGCAGGCTCTCTTGCCTCTCCGCCTCCTAGGCTTCTGTCCTCCGGCGCTTGCTGCGTCCACCCACTGATGACGTCAGCAAGCGTCAGACACACGTAATGCGCTGCTATGGACTATGGAGCATTCCCCCCGCTTCCCCAGCCCCTTAGGCCCCGGACAGATGATGCAATCATGTCTGCACATGCGCGCAGGCATTCGGCTTGGTACGCGCATCCATAACGGCGTGCATTCCAGCTGAATAGCGCTGCTGCAGACAGTAGCGCGACTTCTCAGCAGCTAAAGCCATCGGAAATATGTATTTTCCGATGGCTTTAGGCGACCCCTGTGTTTTGGTCGTTCGACCCCCGCTGGGGTCCCGACCCACAGGTTGAGAACCGCTGATATATATAATCTAGAACCTTATGTACAGTATACCACTAGGTAAATTAGAGCAAAGTTTTTCTAATGTAGAATTACATTCCCAATGTTTATCTGGGCCACACTGTAGCATCGAGCTGTAAAACATGGCCTAATTTGGGGCCACTAGCCAAGATTAGCTGAGGTTACCAGAAAAAAAAACAAAATTACATTTTCATACTAGCGCCAAATGGAATTGGATTGGTCTGGTTTAGGGACAGAGACACAGGAAACAGGAAGAATCTTATTAACTCACCTTCACCCCCCCCCCCCCCCATTTACATAGACATAACTATGGTCATTACCAGGTAAAGAACAAAGTTACAACCCATCTGCAACTTTGGAAGAGAAAACAGAGAGCAGAGAAGCAGACAGCAACAGCAAATAGGCTTTAAGTACAGTACAGCAAGTGTAAAACTTTAGGCCCAATTCCAGGGGCAGGGGCTGGATGTGCAGCTGTGGAAAGTACATGGTCAGATAATAATGATCCGCTAATTAGAATTACACACAAGCCCTAATAGGATAAACAGAGCAGAGGATAACAGACACCTATAGAAGGGAAGAGAACACCAGAGTCAAACGACTCAGAAGATTATCATGAGGACCAGACACATAAAAAAACAGCTGGTGATGTAACAAGAAAGACATTGAGCTTTGACTGAAGAGAGGACACTACAGTTGGGCCCCAACCTTGGTTCCCCCAGGACCTACATACCCACAGCATAGAACACATACCCTACATACCCATGCATAGAACACCAGCAAACTACCAAAGGCATACAGGCAGGGTTGGATAGGGAGTTGAAAGACCAGGCCAGAAATTGGGAGACTGTAAGTGAGGATTAGACATTATTGAAATTTAGGTCAGGCAAAGTATATAGGAAAGAAGAGTCAAGACTGGTTCAGGGCAGCCAAAAAATGGTCAAACAGAGACATGACCATTAATGAATAACCAAAAAATGTACTTTAGTAAACCAATAGTCATGGAATGCCGATGCATGGACCAGGAGGGTAGGTTGCCCTTCATATCTCTCCTGAGGGATTAAATAAAAAGGGTTCTGCGTTTGGAAAACAAAAAACCTAGAAGGAAAGAGACCCAAGGGAAATCTCCGGAGCAGCAGCAGAGAAAAAGCTTGATGGTCACTTCCACTGCCACAGGCTGACTGTCTGAAATCATTTTCTGCTGCACCCTGAATTAAGGTTCTTCAGCACATTCATGGAGACCTGGCTAATCACCAATTACAATAGTGTAGTGGGAGCATTTTCCACTCCTTCCCATAGTACAGGCCAAACACTGTACGTACAACAAAGCCCTGTGAGAGAGTGTCTGACTGTCTGCCAGAAGCTGTGATGAAACAAACAATTCTGAAATAGGCCAAACACTTTTGAACCTATATATTTCAGTTATTGTGGCTCTGGCTGGCCCAAAGTATTCAAGTGAACTTAGGGTTAAATATTGCAGTTAAAGCGATCCTATACCCATGTGTTTCCTTATTCACAAGTGGCTGGTAATCATGTGACTGTCGGTGACCAATCTGGATTTCCTAGTGGGAAATCAGCCTGAATGGTTTCTGGCGGTCACCCAATTAACTGCCATTTAGTGCCATACACCATGAATGAGGGAATGGTGACTTTAAGGTCAACTAGTATTGCAAAAGGACACATTCAAATATGGGGTGAATTTACAGATTAAGGGCCAGGGATAAGGGATTCAGTGGGATTGAAAAGTTAGGGCTAAATCTAAGAATAAAAGGTATGGTGTAGGTAATTTTAAGCGTATGCTTTCCATAAAGATTTAGGGTTGCATTTAAAGCACATAGATTCGGAAAAGCCCCCCCCCCCCCCCCAAATAAGCTTAAGCTGAATTGCTCTGTGGCCAATTGACTTTCTCAGGTTTTGTTCTGTGTTCCCTGGTCATCCTGAATTGGGATGTCCTGCTATGTTAGCTTTTAGATTCCAGGTCAGCCGCTGGTGGGTTTTTCATCCACTTTAAACAGAAAATCCAGAAAAAAACAAGCAAAAAAACTCACCTCCCCTCGCTGGCTGCTTTAGCAATATCTGGTTGAATACTCCAAACTACAAAACCACTATCAGATACCACAATGTGCATGCGCCTGAGGTTTCCACCAATCCACTTGTGACATGTACTGCTCACTTCATTCACTGCAAAGGAGGGAGTGTGCTTGGGAAACTTGGGATGCTGGGAAACCTAACTTTAGGTTTGAAGCAGGTGCAGGGGAGGAGGGGTAAGTAAACAAAGGTATAGAAATTGGAAACTACATTATCCAATGGCAAAATACAGAGCCAAAATATTATCATCAACATGACCAATATATGTATATACCAATATATTTATATACAGTAGATGAGACTATTTAAGTGGACCAAAACTCTTAATTTTCACCCTGCTTGGTTTTGGTCTGCTTCACAAGGGCACCTTGATTTGGGATGACCCTGCATGTGACACCCCTTTGACAGCCACAAAAGTTACCTCACTCCATGCTCCCAAGGCACGCACGCTCAGACTTCAGAATCAGAATAGATTTCGGTTTGACCAACCGGCCTAGAGTGTATAAGAATTGGGATGCCCCACTGTGTCAAACCCCCTAAATCGGCCCCCGATGGCTGCATCGTGACCGTATCCCCAGCATACCTCTATCTGGGGCATGCACCCACGCCAGGCCTTTCTGAATGGAATGTTAACAGCTAGAGGTGAGCAGGGATGTGGCCAGCATCGTTTGCTTCATTCAGATCTCCTTGCTGCACTGACATCAGTGTGGCAAAGGAAATCTGAATGGAACGAGTGCTGCTGATTAACACACATGGGAAAAAGGAAGAGGTGCTTTTTTGGGCAATTTGTGGGGATACACACAGCGAGGCACCCAGGCAGCCAAAAAGAAACTGATCTGTCTAGGCTCCAACGGCACATGCGTGGACTTTCGTCCAATGAGAGCTGTCTGCTGCAAGTAATTCAGCGGGAGGTTCTCATTTACTAGAATAGGGAGCGTGCTCTTCAGCATCCCTGACCATTTGTGTGCTCCTGCCCTAGCCTATCTGAATGGCTGGGGCGGAAGTGCACACATGGCTCCACATGCTCTTCATTGTAAACAATGAGAGTCGCCTGCCAAATTACATAGTCATAGCAGACGGCTCTCATTAGACGAGAGCTTGTGCATGCGCCGTTGGAGCGGGAAAAGTGAGTTTTTATGGCCGCACAGCGGGGCATGCCAATTCAGGGTGACCCGGGGAAAAGCCAGAGACTGGCTCTGGAATCTGTTCCAAATTCCAGACCAGCCGCTTCTGGGTTTTGTGCCGCTTCAATCAGGGTTCCATCATTCAAACCATAGTGAGATTGGTCGGTGCTTTAGTAAATGGTAAAAACATATAAAGTCTAACAGACACAGAGAAAGAGACATGGACAGAGACTCAGAGGAAGAGAAAGAGAGACACACGCACACAAAGACGGGGAGGCCGATTCATTAATAGCGCCAGGTAGCGACAGTTGAGCGACTGTAGCGGCATTTTCAGAGCGCCCGCTAGTAGTCGCTGTGCTTGCCCGTTGTTCGGTTGTTGACAGCGACTGAGTCGGTGTGCGGTAATGTTGAATATTGGGTGAGGAGTCGCTATTTGACAGGTTCTGCGCTGTATGGGAGCGCATGACAGCGAACGGCTCCCACCATATTCATTAACAAATCACGCTCCAAAAATTCTCGCGCTGTGAAATGCATGTTTAAACCCCAGAGCGCTGGCGGCGATGGGTTAAAAGTAGTTTTTTTAACCCCCAAACAACCATATTTTTGGAAACCAAAAAAAACAAGTTTATAAAAACATTTTGTTATATGACTACGTTAATATCAGACCTGTAATATCAATTCTGCACAAATTCTTTTTTTTTTACCTTAAAAAAAAATATCTAACATGGCAGAAGTGGTAACAGAATTTTTCACATTAAAAAAAAAAAAAAATTAATAACAATTATTTATGATTAATTAAAGATTGTTCCATTGAAATGGAAGCAGGGAGCGTCATTACCGGTCGCTCACCAGTCGGTACCTGGCGCTATCCCTTGTTAAATAAGGGCCAAAGTCACATGTTGGTATATGAAGCTTCTCATCGCTATAACAGAACTTCCTCCTCTGTCGTCACAGCCTGGGAGACTAGGCAGCAGAGTGATGACGCATCTGGGGGGCGGAGCCTGCACAATAAGGAAAACACACTCTATGTGCAGCTTCGCCTGTGTGGCCCCGGTGACCGCCTGACTTTACCCTTCATGCTACCCTCACACAGCACTGCTGCCCTGCCATCTAACTTGTGCTGGGGTGCCCCCCCCCGACAACTCAGCACCCAGGTCGCCCCCCCCCCCCCGCTATTCACCTGCCACCCCCAAGCCTTGATTTCACATGTCGAAATGTATGTGTACTAGGTTATGCCTCTTTGTCAGAGAAAGAGGTAAGCAGCACTTATTCTTGTTTACCAGTACTAAACATAATAGGTATATAATATGTAAGAAATAGCATTTCCTATAAGAAGAATGAAAAGCCCTGAGCTGGGTTTTACCATTAGACACCTGTATTTGTTTGAGGTCAGTAATGTGCTGAATCACGTAACGCCTCACCAATAAATACTACTAAATGACCAAGAATTTTTCCATTAAAAGATATTTAAATGAGCATTCTGAAGATATATGTATGATGCATTATATTGACTGACAAACCGCAAAGGAGGACATGAACCTATTGTTTAGCTCTGTTTCCTCCTCCCTTCACCCAATTCCCTGGTGCAAGTGGAGTCAGACATTAAGTTATCAATCACCAAAAAAATCTATAGTAAAAAGCAGTGAAAATCCATCAACAAGGAAAGAACAAAACCACAAGTGTCATGGGTCAAAGAAACAGAAGCCTGTGAAGTTATTGTCATTCAATTCTAAAAATGCACTGTGCATATATATAGAATAATATATTATATTTATTATTATTATCTAATCTATTGAACGCTACATTTTTAGTTACAGAATGTTGCATGCTGTCTAATATCTATTACACATTTACATGAGCAGGAAAAGCCTATGTATACATAAAATAAAAAGTCAATTTCTAATATATTTGTTGGTAAGCAAATGAACATTGATTCATTGTTGGGGGCTGAGCTCTCCATATAGTAATACAGGGGTTAGTTTTTGTGGTTGCAGCTCAGGTCACTCCATACCTAGTTCTGCAATTATAAACAAAGTGGACTTGAAAGATCCACCTCAACCTGAAATAGATGTACGTGACGTACAGACCACATCTATTTCAGGTTGAGGTGGATCTTTCAAGTCCACTTTGTTGACCCCCCCCCCCCTCTATGCCACTTACCCTAGAAAAAATAATGTGCCCAGTCCACATAAGGAGTCCTTTCCCCTGATAGAACTGCAGGGAGATGTGAATTTAAAGTGGACCAACACCCAGGATTTTGACTATCCTGGGTTTTGGTCCACTTCCGCAGGGCACCCCGATTGGGGGTTCCCCCGCTGTGTGAAACCCCCAGAAACCCCGAAAATCTCACCTCTCCTCACTCCCATGTGACCGCCGCTGCCAATCCCCGCCGACGGACAAGCGGGAGGCAGCGACGGACAAGAGAGCGTGCCCGCCGCCGCCTCCCACGCGTCACTCTTACAGGGCGCGCGCCCGCGCCGGCCATTCACAAACGGCTGGCCCGGGTGCGCGTCCTGCTAGAGGGACGAGCGGGAGGCGGTGGCGGGCGCCGCTGGATCGTGGATAAGGTAGGGATTTAGGGGTTCCTGGGGGGTTTCAAACAGCGGGGCACCCCCGATCGGGGTGCCCCGCAGTCAGGGGTCTGATCGGTCCGGGAATCTTATAGATTCCCGGGCCGATCATGGGAGGGTGTTGGTCCACTTTAACTTAGAGAAATATGAGTGTCAGCTGATCATTCATGGCTTGTGCCAAAGCTGTAGTGGCTGCACCTGCAGGTCCCGGATGATCGAGTTGAGCAGGTTTTGCTATTGAAATATGCAAATAACGGTTGGGGGGTGGTACATATTGTTGCGTATGGGTCGACTGTAAGGCATGATATTAGAATAAATGTATTGTTTAAAATATCTACAGTATCGTTCAGGAAAATGTAAATGAGGCAAACGCTCTGTTGCAAATGGTAAATGCATGTCTTCACAAAAAGTGGTTCAATAAAGTTCATTCAAAGAAACTAAAGTGAATCCTATTAAATAGGCATTTCTGGCCTTTGGGCAGATGGAGTGGTCACACGAGACATCATCATACTAGGGGCACCAATGGGGTTAAAGCCCATTTTTTATTGACATGGGCTTTAAATTAATGTTTTGGTCTTGGTGAGGGTAAGTGGGATGGGGCTCAGCTTGGGCTCTGCCAGATTGCTTTTTTGGGGGGTAAGCATGGTTTATTGTAGGGCAGACAGCGTGTTTTCCTTTATTGAAGGGGAGAGACACCACCTGCCAGATTTTTTAGGGGTGGAGGGTCCATTGTTTTGTCCTGGGGAGCACCATGCTGCAGTTTTTCACAGGGTGCCTTCCAACAAAAAGCCAGCCCGGTGCATAGGGTTCACATCTGATCCTGTGCACCAGAGCCAGCACACTCACTTATGATAAAGGTTCAATTTAATGGTTCTATATTAGGTCACCAACAGGAATAGTCCCTAATGACACAGGTCTACTGTACCTACTGTGCCTATGAGTTCACCTAGCTCTTGATTGGCATGAATTATTTATGGGGAGCTCAACCAAACCAGGACAGGAATACATCGAGGAATAATTAATCAAGTTTGCATAAAAAAGCTTTGGCAAAAGTGGTGTGAAAAATGGATGCTTCTCTATGGGGTTGATTCAGAGCCAGGTGAGAATTCTCACTCATTTTTTAGAAGAGAAAACTGCCATTATTGATGACTTTCATTGTCTCCTGGGTGTAAATCTTCACCTGGTTCGGAATCAGTCCCAAGGTAGACAATGAAAGGAACAATTTGGTTCACCGCAAACCCGAACTTCATTTGATACATGGTAAAACGCGGAAGACAAACATGGCGGTATTTCCCCGACCCCACCCCACAGGCACAGCCAGCCATGGAGAAGCAAAGAGACAGGGTCACATGGTCGCAGCTTAAGAGGTCAGGGTAGCTGGGCCAATCAGGAGGCACTATTGCAGAAGGTAGTCAAGTGATGCGCCAACTATCCACCATCATCCAGCAGGCTGTTGCAGAGAAAGCATTGCTCTTAGAGCAGAGACAGTTTAAGGACAGTTTAGGTCACAGCATAGGATAAAAGAAGGGACAAGAAAGGAAGTGGGCACAGTGGGTGCTGCACAGAAAAACTGCATCTGCCTGCTCTGAGATCTGCTGGGCATTGTAGTCCACCCTGTAAAGTCTGAAGACTTCAGTGAGGGTTTTTATCACATCTCTCTTTGTTTTAGCTGGCCCCTGTCACTGCGTTGGGGAACTTGGTGTACACAGTGCCTCAGTGTTTGATGCAGTTTTTGAAAAATCAATCTTTTTCACCTGACAAGAATTTTTTTTTTTGGTGGGGGGGGCAGCTCTGTTTTAAGTGTGCACACACCTTCTCTCTCTAAGTTGAGGTCTACAGTGCCTCTGTGTTAAATACAGTTTAAAAAACAAGGGGTGCAGCTCTGTTTTAAGTGTACAGGCCCCATCTCTCTCTATGTTGGGGTCCACGGTGCCTCTTTGTTAAATACAGTTTAAAAAAGCTCTTTTTCTGCCAAGGAATATTTTACTGAACATCTTACTATTTTAGGACATACTAAGTAAAATGTCACGGGGTAGAGGAAAAGACATCCCTGCAATTCCTTCTGCCATTAAGGATAAGGATGTTGGTGCCAGTACCAGCACTGTGGTCAGCAGCCATGTGCCCAGGCATAGTAAAAGTAGCACCAGCTATTTGCCCAGGCCCAGCCATAGTAGTGGTGGCATCCAATTTTGCGGTAGTAGTAGCAGCAGCAATAATTTATGTGGTAGTATTAGCATAAGAACCCCAGTGCGGTTACCTGCTTTTCTCACAGCCCACAGATTGCTGTAGATAGTGATGAGGAGAATTTGTTTGATGACAGTCAGCCTTTGGAGTGTGTAGCAGAAGTGGTGGAAGTGGAAGCCATGTCCGAGACACATAGATGTAGCAGTGAGGGTGGTGGTAGATATGGACATACTGGCAGTTATGAAAGTGGTTGTGGTGTGGGGAGGCAAGTAGACCATGATGAAACATCAGAAGCGGGAAGTGGTGGGGATCAGGAGTAGGAGTATGATGATGTAGTTTTGGACAGCACCTGGGAACCAGGTATCAAGGAAGGGATCTTGTCAGTGCAAGTGGGTACTTCTGGCACCGGCAGTGACAAAGGGCCAAGCCAAGGTAGGGCCAGATCATCTGCAAAACAGCACAGGGTTAGGCTTCTGGTATATTCCACTCAGGAGCAGGTGACAGCGACACTGATGCTGCTGATGCTGCAGAAAAAAGCCTGCCAAAGGAAGAGCAAAGTATGGTGGTGGTGGAGGGGGTGGAGGTAGTGGAAAGCCCAGCTCTGTTTGGTACTCTGCCGTGTGGCAATTCTTTTGTACCTTCCCAGAGGAACAAAACCTGGCACAGTACCAGATCTACAAGCAGAAAGTTAGCTGTGGCCAGGCCTAAATCTAGGAACTACGGCTCTACCTAGGCACTTGGATTGGCATCACAAGGCTGCCTGGGGCAATCAAAATGCCTTGCAAATGCTATGGACTACATTGGCACTAGCAGTCACTGCGCAGAACACTACTAATTAGCTTTGATTGTTGCACTAGGTATTGGCCGACCTATGTTGGACCCACCAGAAGATTATCCCAGCACCAGAAAGCGCCAGTAAGCTAAGTAAAAGTAGCCAATAAAATACATTTTAATAAACCCCCCAAAAATGTTTGGACCATCTAGGTCCTGCATTTCAATTGTTGATAAGTCCCAATGCAAGTTCTGTTCAAATATATGTGTTTAATATTAATTATAAACATTAACCACTTCAATCCAATTCTACCCATTGTGCTCTATGGGATATTAACTAGCATCAGCAGGTTTCATCTGGCACTGCTTTAACAATAGCGCCTGGCACTGCATCATTTTTAGTGCTAGTGTTAAACAAGATGCTCCACATTGGCTTTAGCGTTCTTTTTGGTTGCTAAATCATACGCTCAGTGTCTCTAAGGCCAAAAAAGTGTCGCCGTGTGCCGCTGATGATTATTAAATAAGGCCTCCCAAATGTGAGATTAAATGGTTAAAATATATGGTGTAGTCACTATATATGTCAGACCTTCTAATATACTGTATATTATGGGAAATATTTGTTTTTCCATGTGACACATTTGTTTTAAACTATCCATTATTCAGAATCTTTACATTTGCAATGCTTTCAACTTTGTTATCATGGCTGTCTAATAATTCCACAGAAATGATTTCAAAGGGATCAGAAAGAGATTTCACTTTGATACATTTTTTATAATGATACCTCAACCAAACTAAAACTCTTCATGTCACAAAGTTTATTACAGCTAGACTGGGGAGCAGTAAGTAAATTGGCATGCATGATGTTTTGAAGTATGGGCATTTTAGAACAAAATTTGCATAGTGTTCTAGTTATGATTTTGACGAAAGAACTGATTCTTAGGATGCAAGAAAACATTTTGTTATGGATAGTGCAGACTATTCAACATGAATTCAGCATGAGCAGGATAGGACAACCGTACAAGGGTCACCAAAACAATTGTTTCTCTTAGTAAGTAATGTTTAGATAAGGGGGGGCCAAGCACCTTCTTGACTACATAAAGCATTCATTTAGAGCCCCACCCACAAGGCAATGCAATAAGAGATGTCCCACTTGTTAGCCCAAAATAATTACCAGGTCCACACTCCGACACCACTTGTGTGTCCAATGTAATCACTGGTGGCCAATGGAGGACAGGCAGGCAAGTGGTGCCTTGCATGATAGGCACACACCTACCCAATGAACTATTGGTCACCAGCAGAGCTTGGAATGCTTCTGTTATTGCTGATGAAAGTGTCTGGTGAGTGATTTCTTGCCTTATTCTGGTTGTGCACCGGAGACAAGGTTGGTGCTTTAGGATACTTGAAAGAGACTTTTTACTTCAGAGAGACTTTTGCAATTGGGTGCACGGTGCTTGTCTAACCATTGTTGTCTTACTATTGTCTTATTGTATTTTGCACTTTAGAGCCCATTAATTGATTAGCGCAATTATTATTTTTGTTAGTGTCCTTAACTCTTATTTTACTACATAAAACATTTTGTTAAAGGGAATTCTAGAATGATATATAGATGTTTTACTCTAGTCCAAGCAGGCTTTGTTTATCATCTTTCGATATAAAATGCATTAGCTGGCTAAAGATGAGTTACTGAAGAGCGCCTTTTATTGGAAATTAGAGATAGCTGAATTTCCCTCAGATTTTTGAAGGACCAGGTCAGTGGGGTGGAGACTGAAAGCTAAATGAGGAAGTGATTTGCTCACAAAGTAGACCAACATAGCAGGAAGGAGAGCGCTGGAGGAACTTAATGTAAGGTAAGTTACTGATATTCATTTTTTAACATTTGACTTGCCAATCACTTTAATAAAACTCTCAACTTGAACCTATATGGAATTCACTCAACATTATTTGATATTTATAACTCCGCCTTCCACTCCCTGCCAAGTCCCCTCCTAGACACATATCCAACACTTGTCAAGACACTCCAGCCCATGTTCAGCCCCTACAATGCTATAGCCTAAACATTATAGTTGTGGGAGATCTTTCTTTTGGCCCCACCTCTACCTGAAGTGAGCAAGACCTTTGTTAGTGGCATGCAAACTGCCCAGGAACCCATCACCTAAGGCCCTGGTGAACTAATCAGAGCTGCTCTTGATGTAGAGCAGGATTTCCTACCTGGGTTACGCTTACTGTCTGCAGTGGAAAAATTGTGCATAACATTTTTCCAGCCACATGCAAAGCCCCTGCACTATGTACCATGTCAATGGGGCGCTGGGGTGGATACAGGGCTGGAACTAAAAATAAAAATGCTTAATATGATGTCTTCTGGTGGGGTAGGAGGGGGATACAGGTGTGGAGTGAGGGTTTAATTATTGGATGCTGATGGGGTGAATGTTGGAACTTTTACATTTTGTCCAGGACCCCATTTTGTCTAAAACCGGCCTGGAGGGCGAAGTGATTATATGGGCAGTCACCTTGGTGTGCCAACACTTACTTACTGCCATAAATATACCTCATAGAACAACAGCTGGGTCAGTGTCACAAGTCCCCATACCCAACCTCTCTGTTTCTCACAAGTCAAAACATTGCAGCCCATGTTCAGTCCATACAATGCTATAGCCTAAGCATTGTGGTTGTGGGAGACCATACTGACTCCTATATTATCTGCCCTTACCATACTGACGTTTGAGCACCAGCATTTTAACGCTGGCTATATCCACCCCACCCATGATCTTTCCCTGTAATCATATAGCCTTTGCTGTGGAGTACACTCAATGATCAGTTGGGATGAGCATTGTGGGTGGGACTCAATGGGGACGTCACAGGCTAGCTGTTAGCTGGCCAGTGCAACTAAAATCCCCTGTCTAAGGGCCTTATTTATCACGGGCTAGCGCCAGGTAGTGTCTGACTAGCGCCAGGTACCGCCAGCTATCGGCGGCTACCGACTCAAGTACGCCCGGCGGCGGTCAGAATGACGCATTTATCAAGCAAAATGAGGCTAGCGCCGGCAAGAGCTACGGCTAGCGCGGCATTCATCATGAAGCCGCCTGGACCGAACAGCGCCGCTGCAAATTCCTTCACAGCGCCAGGTATGAGCTGTCGCTCCCTGGCGATGTCCAATGCATTTCAATGGAGCAATCTATAATTAATCATAATTAATTGGTATTTTTTTTTTTTTTTTTTTTTTAAATGTCAAAAATTCGGAGACCACTTCTGCAATGTTAGGATTTATTTTTAAGTAAAAAAAAATGTAAAAAAAAATTTGTGCAGAATTGATCTAACAGGTCTGATATTAATGTATTCATATTACAAAATGATTCTAAAAACATGTATAATGTTACAATCAAAAAATATGGTTGTTTAGGGGTTAAAAACTAGTTAACACCCATCGCCGCCAGCGCTCTGGGGTTTAAACAAGGAATGGACAGCGACAGCAAATTCGGAGCGTGATTTGTTAATGAATATGAAGCTAGCCGTTCGCTCTGGCCATTCGTTGTCAGGCGCTCACATACAACGCTGAACCTGTGAAACAGCGACCCCCCAGCCCGTATTCAACATTACCGCACACCGACTGAGTCGCTGTCATCAAGCAAACGCCGGCCAAGCACAGCGAATACTGGCTGGCGCTGTTAAAATCACGCTACAGTCGCTCATCTGTCGCTACCTGGCGCTATTAATGAATCGGCCTCCCCGTCTGCCCTTGGCCGTTTATGTTATGAATAGTATAATCACGTCGCATTGCAGGCTAAGCTTTCTGCTTCCTGCTTTGGTGCATTTTCAAAACCACAAAATGCAGAAACATCAGAAATGCAAATAACCCCCTAGAATCCTCACCTTCACTACGAGCCAATGCCAGAAAAGAGTTCCGCAATTGTCCGCAGGGCAGTCACGTGAGCCATGGCCACGTCCTCGACGGCAGCCACCGGAACGACCTGCCCCCGTGACCGCCCACCAGCCAATCGCGGGACTCCTTTCCCGGTGCTGGCTTGTAGTGAAGGTGAGGACTCCAGCATTCTGGATTGTTTTAATTAGCTGTCTGCAGGACCAATATCTGTTAAAGAAAAATAGGTGTTGGTCCAGTTTAAGAACAATAATTACAGAGTTAGAGAGTTAATAATGCTGGGGATACCTTTAAAATTGAGTTAGGAAAATAGACTCATTACATGACACCGTGCTATTTGGATGTTCCCAAAGTTGTCTTTGTTTAGACTCATACTGAGACTCTCACTGTGTCTCCAGAGTGAACCTCAAAAAGACTTGATTTGTGAGCCTTACTGCTGTGAATGCCGCATTGTGTAATTAGACCATCAGAGTTAATTATTATGTGTAACGTTGTTGCTACATGAGTACTATGCTTATACTTTGTGTAGGACAAAGAACAGAAATTGTCTGTAAACACCATAATTGAACACAAAATAAATCAAATACTTCTAATTAAGTCAGAGACAGAATTAAGGGTGGGCACCCAGGAGCCTCAAAACACCTATAACCATCTTCCTTCTCACCCTACTGTGTTTAAAATATTCAAAAAGGCTTCCATTTTTTCCTTATAAATTGGATTTTTAGTTCCTGTCATTGACCTACCTGCCAATACTCAACACCCCCACTTTTTTTCTTTCAACTTAATTAAAATTAGGCATTTTTACTATTCTAAAGGATGGAACAGTTATTAAGCTGTATAGTCGTTACCTATGGCAGTACTGTAGTGAGATTAGATTTCTTGGAATTTTAGAAAAGCAATAGAGATGTTATTAACTATGCTTTCATGCCTAAAATTGTATTTCCTCTGGTTGCTTCTCCTGCAGTTGTTTTTCTTTAATATGCATTTATCACACTGTAATTTTACCTATGAACAGCCTTGTTATATCTGATAATAAGTATTTAAGCTGAACTTTGATGCAGCCATGTAGAATCTATGTCTGTGCTGCATATACTGTAGGGCTTGGGTTGGATTTTAGAATCAGAGTATGTGGGGCTAGGCATTTGGGGTTCCTTTGTTAACTGCCTAAAAGCACATAACACTCATAGCCTGGGTAGACTTTCACACTGACCACACACCAACAAGTTAGATTGCTATTTAGATCAGAAAATTCTGAGGCTAATTTTGGATATTGAAGATTAGTTCCTGGTTAAAATATACAACTTCTATTATGAGTTGTACTCAATCCCTCAATATAGGAGGGTAATGTGTGATTCAGCGGAACAAGAAAAAAAGACACTCAAGGGTATTTTACCATTTTAACACCTCAACCTTCACTCCAATATTAGTTAAAACTTCATCATATATTATTTATATTAACATTCTGAGAGTTTACTGTAATACATAATTTATATTATATTTATATACCAAGAACCCAAAATAAATGCATAGATTATAGAAATCAAATGAACCACAGTCAGAAGTAAAATTAACAGGAAGTCATAATCTTGGAAGGTGTTTGTCATGCTTAGTGGAATAGTATTTTTCTAATGCCAAGACAGGCTTTATGGTAAACAACTAGGATCTAAAGCCATGGGCTTAGGGAAAGATGGGTTGAAAGCCTGAAGCACAGTCAAAAAGACGAAAAGAATAAAAAGTCTGCGAACAGGCAAGGCAAGTACCCATGGCACTGTCTCTTGTTTGTTTTTTCATGGAGCTAGCGACAGGTAGTGCTGGTGGGAAGTGCCAGAAATCATTTGGTTTTAATATGTAAATGAACAACGCCAGCGTGGGCGCTGTGAAAACATGATACTCAGGCATGGGGAGGCCGATTCATTAATAGCGCCAGGTAGCGACAGATGAGCGCCAGTAGCGTGATTTTCACAGCGCCAGCTAGTATTCGCTGTGCTTGGCCTGGGTTTGCTTGTTGACAGCGACTCAGTCGGTGTGCGGTAATGTTGAATACGGGGTTAGGGGTCGCTGTTTCACAGGTTCCGCGTTGTATGGGTGCGCCTGACAGCGAATGGCCAGAGCGAACGGCTTTCTGCAGATTCATTAACAAATCACGCTCAAAAATTTCTCGCGCTGTGAATTCCTTGTTTAAACCCCAGAGCGCTGGCGGCGATGTGTGTAAAGTAGTTTTTAACCCCCAAACAACCATTTTTTTTTTATGTAAAAATTATACAAGTTTTTCTAAACATTTTGTAATATGAATACATTAATATCAGACCTGTAATATCAATTCTGCACAATTTTTAGTTTTTTTTTTTTAATACTTTAATCCTAACATTGCAGAAGTGGTCACCGAATTTTTGACATTAAAAAAAAAAAAAAAAAAACATTAATAGCAATTAATTATGATTATTTAAAGATTGCTCCATTGAAATGCATTGGACAACGCCAGGGAGCGCCAGGTCATACCTGTCGCTGTGATGGGATTAGCAGCGGCGCTGTTCGTTGCAGTCGGCTACATGATGAATCCCGCGCTAGCTGACGCTCTCGCCGGCGCTAGCCTCATTTAGCGTGATAAATGCGTCATTGTGGCCGACGCCGGGCGTACTTGAGTCGGTAACCGCCGTTAGCTGGCGGTACCTGGCGCTCGTCAGACACTACCTGGCGCTAGCCCTTGATAAATAAACCCCACAGTGTTAAATGCTTTAATTGGGGATGGTTGCGCAGTGATCAAGCAAAAACACATGGAATGACATTGGTGACATACAAATGACATGACACGTGATTGGCAGGCATGAAAACGCAAGTTAGCAGCGGGTAACCCAAGTGAATGAATTGAAAAAACATTCAGAACAGGCTAGAGATCCCGTGTCACTTGATTAAGCACACAAAAAATGCTAACCAGAATTTACCAAAAAAATAGGACTGGAATGGCTAATTGAAGTCAATGGGAGATGGGCATCTGATGTGATGTGGTACTGTAGAGAACACAGCGCCGGTGCTAACAAAGCATACATAGAAGGTTGATGGCAGAAGGAGACCATACGGTCCATCTAGTCTGCCCTTATGTGTATATTGTATGTTCTCTTTATCTTAGGATAGATGTGTGCTTATCCCAGGCATGTTTAAATTCAGTGACTGTTGATTTTTCAACTACCTCTGCTGGAAGTTTGTTCCAAGCATCTACTACTCTTTCTGTAAAATAATATTTTCTAACATTGCTCCTGATCTTCCCCCCGACTAGCTTCAGGTTGTGCCCCCTTGTTCTATCATTAAGTTTCTTTTTAAAAACACTTCCCTCCTGAACCTTATTCAATCCTTTCACATATTTAAAGGTCTCAATCATGTCCCCCCTCTCCCTTCTTTCCTCCAGACTGTACAAATTAAGTTCTTTAAGTCTCTCCTGATAAGTTTTAAGTTTAAGTCCTTCCACCATTTTTGTTGCCCGCCTTTGGACCCGTTCTATTTGAATAATGTCTTTTTGCAGGTAAGGTCTCCAGAACTGCACACAGTATTCTAGCTGTGGCCTCACCAGGGCTCTATACAGCGGCATCACAACCTCCCTCTTCCTACTGGTGATGCCTCGAGCTATGCAGCCGAGCATCCTGCTTGCTTTTCCCACTGCCTGGCTACACTGTCCACTCATCTTGCAGCTATCAGTAATCAGAACCCCTAAATCTCTCTCCTCCGAGGTCTTGGATAACACAGTACTGCCCATACGGTACTCAGAGCAGGGATTCCTTCTACCCAAGTGCATGATTTTACATTTAGAGACATTAAACTCTAGTTTCCACAGTTTTGACCATCTATCCAGTAAAGCTAAATCATTTTCCATGTTGCAGACACCTCCAGGAATATCCACCCTATTACTAACCTTTGTATCATCAGCAAACAGACAAACTTTTCCTACCAAGCCTTCTCCTATGTCACTTACAAATAAATTAAAAAGAATGGGGCCCAGGACAGAGCCTTGCGGCACACCACTTGTAACTCGCCTTTGTTCAGATTGCACGCCATTTACAACAACGCTCTGATACCGATCCCTCAGCCAACTGGAAATCCACTGAACTATCCAGGGATTGAGTCCTACCTTCAATAACTTATCTATGAGCTCCTTATGTGGTACAGTGTCAAAGGCTTTGCTAAAATCCAGATAGGCGATATCCACAGCACCACCTTCATATAGTGCTAAGTGGTTTGGGTGAGCTTTAAGGGTCCAAAAGGGAAGATGGAGGATAGTGCTAAGTGATTTAGCTAAACATTGTAGTAGAAGTGAGGGTGGCAAATATGTAGGCGAGCACTTTAATGAGTTAAGTTTGTAGTGCGCAGGCGCAAGATCGTAAGGATTTCCGTCTGGACGATTATTTATTGAAAAAGGGAAACAGAAACTAACGGGAAACGTAAAGGATTCGTGGGAGGATACCATGGGAAAAGGGCAAAAACGAAAGCCTACGTTGTAACATGTGAAAATGAAACGGAAAAGTCTCGATGGAAAATGACATCCTCGTATTCGTAATCTGCCGTACGAACGGACGGAAACTTTACAGAAGGTTTTCAATGCATGCATAGAATCGCTCGTACACTCATATGAGAACGGAAACATTTCCAAAAAAAAAAACAGATCGGAATTAAAACGGAAGTTTTTTTTTGTCTCTCTGAATCGAGCCTATTGTCTGTTTTTATTCTGAACCATAAGCATTGATGGTCACTGGAACCCAGATTTTCTTCAACCCTGACCTCGGACACCAGATCCCCATTGGTCAGAACTAAGTCCAGAATGTTATCTCCTCTAGTTGGCAATGTCACAAGTGGTTTTAGAGACACTCCATTAAGTGCCCTGTCCATGAAGTCACCTGTAATTATAATGTCCCCCTTCTCTGCCATTCCACTGATTTCATCTACTAACAGGTTATCTAGATCCTCAGATTGTCCAGGGGGCCTATATATCACACCAATTCTGACCACAGCTCCCTCCTTTGTCTGCATGGTAACCCAGAGAGTTTCTAGTTCATTATGTGTATGCTGAATTATTGTTGATTGAAGGGTAGTCTTGACATAAATAGCTACTCCACCGCCCTTTCTATCCAATCTGTCTTTTCTGTACAATGTGTAACCAGGTATGGCTATCTCCCAGTCATTGTGATCCTTGAACCAAGTCTCTGTTGCAATAATATCCAATTCATCTCTGGATATGATAGCCATTAATTCACAGAGCTTGTTGCCCAAGCTGCGAGCATTGGTACTCATCATGTGGATGTTGTTGGTATTGTATTCTTGTGTGTCCTTGATCATTTCCACCTCTACCCTACCACTGACCGGGTTTCCTGCTTCAATGTCCTGCTTCATCCTAAATGGTAGGGGACAGAAATCACCCTTACAAGTTACATCTCTGTCCCTTTCCTCTAGTTTAAATCAAAAAAATGCTCTGAGTTCCACTCCAAGTTCTTCTGTGCCTTTCTGTGAAGGATGCAAGCCATCCCTCTTAAACAACTCATTGTTCGACCACCTTCTAACATCATGACTAATACATCCAAAGCTCTTGATACACGGAACGCTAATACATACAGCGATGTTGATACATGGAACGCTATATGGCACTAGGAGATGCTAAATATTTTTTTGCATCATAAATATGACTTGCTGGTGGCACTCACAAAAACCACCTGCCACTACGTGGTGCTAGCGTTTCCAAAGTTAACCTAGATTGCAATGAATGTATAAGCAAGATGACAGCGACAAGACCGTCCAATTTATGCCCCATTCCTAACATTACTAAGCATAGTCATTGCTACTTCTCTACTTGTGTGTGCACAAGCAATGTAATTCATCATTCACCAGCCTGTACAAAGACAGTGCAATAACTTAACTTACTTGCACCTACATAGTTAAAAATGCTTTACTTGTCTGCACAGTGCTACAGTTCACCTGAGGAACCAACTAGACTCAATGTTACATTGGGAGAGCTACAATCCAGCAGATCTGACCACTGACCTGCAAATGCAACAGCAAAAAGGAAGGTGGGTTGTGTTCATCCAGTCAGTGTGACCACACTGCATAAACAAAAAAGAAACGTAACCCTCTGCACGCTCATACTATGACACATCTTAGGGGGTTATTTAAGAATGGATAGTGCCAGGTAGTGCTTCATAGCGGCAAGTAGTGTCTGGTGAACACTGGGCACTGTACGCAAAACCACATTTAAGAAAGCGAATCTGGTGAGCGCCTCTAACAGCGCCATGTAGCGTCCCACGTATTACTACAGGCGGCTCAGCGTATATCGCCGGCACTCTAGGTTCAAGAGCGCCAGGTATTACCTTTCGCTCAGTGCTACTCTCCCATACATTTCAATGGGCTTTCATTTGGTTGTGTTTAAAAAGCGTGTTTGGCAATTATATATTTTTTTATTTGCTCAAATCATTGTGTGACCTCTCCTGGCTGCAAACAAACACTTTTATAAATTGACTTTTTATATATTGATATTTTATATTATATTTTTATGCAGAATTGTATTTACAGGTCTGGCACTAAAGTGTTATTGTCCCAGTGTTAAAACAATGTCATTCCATGTGTTTTTGCTTTGTTACTGGTGTATATGTGTTCAGCTTTTGAGCGCCAACGCTGTCTAGTGTTTTGTTAAATATGGTGTGGAGCACCGAGTGCCGGACGCACTGAGCTGGTGCTACCTCTCGCTCACTGCAGCGTTATACTGTTGTTAGAACGCCCAACACACATCACATTCATCAATGCTGGTTACTACAGCGACCGCATCGCTAGGTTACAGCGCACGATAACTGCTTACAGCGCTTACTAGCGGTCGTTTGAGCGCCGCTATACAGGCGCTCATCTGGCAATACATGGCGCTAGTAGTGAATCATCCTCCACGTTAAGATTGATTGCAATAAATGTATGTATGAACTCTTGTATGCTTAGTAATGTTAGGGACAGGGCATACTTTGGACGGTCTTGTGGCAACTGCTTTGCTTATACATTAATTGCAATCTATGTTAACTAAGGGCCTTATTTATGATGTGCATCTTTTAGAATAATTTTTGAGGCTATAGCGCCAGCTTCAGAGCGCCGATGCACTATGCTGTGTAAAACATTGGTGATAGCTAGGGATGAGCGAATCGATCCGGATGAACCCGGATTCGATCCGAATTTCAGGAAAAATTCGATTCGGATCGAATCCGAATTTCCCCGCGATTCGATCACTCGAAGTTTTCCTTTAACATCCATTCATTTACATTTACAGGCATTCTAAGATGGCGGACGGGACATGTCTGGACATGTATCCCGCGCCAGTGCAAGCTGGGGCAGTCACATGCAGCCTATCAGCAGCCAGCAAGCCCGGTGACGTCACAGCGGTATTTAACGGCGGCCATCTTGCTTTTCCTCATTTCTCTATTGCATTCGTGAGAGACAGGACGCTGTGTAGCTGAGGCAGTTAGACAGGCAGGGACAGACAGGGACAGACAGGGACAGGCTGGAGACAGGCAGGAGACAGACAGGAGACAGACAGAAAGCCAGGGAAAGGTAGGAAAAACGGAGGCTGTCACAGGGAGATTTTTTTTTTTTTTCATCCAGCCTGAGTGTTACTAGCTGGCTGACAGGCTTTGTTAGCGTTTTCAGGCTGCTTATAGTAACTAACTGTGCATATATACTGAACTGATCTTAAGTCTGCTGTGAGGCATCCCATTCTGTGACTAAAGCAGCCTCTGTTTAAGACCATATAAGCATTTGCTCTTATCATATTTGAAATTAGGCCTGATAAAGACACTTTTGCTGGGCATAGCACTACTGGACCCTGCCAGGTCCACTTCTGTTGGGGCATCCCATTCTGTGACTAAAGCAGCCTCTGTTTAAGACCATATAACCATTTGCTCTTATCATATTTGAAATTAGGCCTGATAAAGACACTTTTGCTGGGCATAGCACTACTGGACCCTGCCAGGTCCACTTCTGTTGGGGCATCCCATTCTGTGACTACAGCAGCCTCTGTTTAAGACCGTATAACCATTTTCACTTATCATATTTGAAATTAGGCCTGATAAAGACACTTTTGCTGGGCAAAGCACTACTGGACCCTGCCAGGTCCATTCCTGTTGGGGCATCCCATTCTGTGACTAAAGCAGCCTCTGTTTAAGACCATATAAGCATTTGCTCTTATCATATTTGAAATTAGGCCTGATAAAGACACTTTTGCTGGGCATAGCACTACTGGACCCTGCCAGGTCCACTTCTGTTGGGGCATCCCATTCTGTGACTACAGCAGCCTCTGTTTAAGACCGTATAACCATTTTCACTTATCATATTTGAAATTAGGCCTGATAAAGACACTTTTGCTGGGCAAAGCACTACTGGACCCTGCCAGGTCCATTCCTGTTGGGGCATCCCATTCTGTGACTAAAGCAGCCTCTGTTTAAGACCATATAAGCATTTGCTCTTATCATATTTGAAATTAGGCCTGATAAAGACACTTTTGCTGGGCATAGCACTACTGGACCCTGCCAGGTCCACTTCTGTTGGGGCATCCCATTCTGTGACTAAAGCAGCCTCTGTTTAAGACCATATAACCATTTGCTCTTATCATATTTGAAATTAGGCCTGATAAAGACACTTTTGCTGGGCATAGCACTACTGGACCCTGCCAGGTCCACTTCTGTTGGGGCATCCCATTCTGTGACTAAAGCAGCCTCTGTTTAAGACCATATAACCATTTGCTCTTATCATATTTGAAATTAGGCCTGATAAAGACACTTTTGCTGGGCAAAGCACTACTGGACCCTGCCAGGTCCATTCCTGTTGGGGCATCCCATTCTGTGACTAAAGCAGCCTCTGTTTAAGACCATATAAGCATTTGCTCTTATCATATTTGAAATTAGGCCTGATAAAGACACTTTTGCTGGGCATAGCACTACTGGACCCTGCCAGGTCCACTTCTGTTGGGGCATCCCATTCTGTGACTAAAGCAGCCTCTGTTTAAGACCATATAACCATTTGCTCTTATCATATTTGAAATTAGGCCTGATAAAGACACTTTTGCTGGGCATAGCACTACTGGACCCTGCCAGGTCCACTTCTGTTGGGGCATCCCATTCTGTGACTACAGCAGCCTCTGTTTAAGACCGTATAACCATTTTCACTTATCATATTTGAAATTAGGCCTGATAAAGACACTTTTGCTGGGCAAAGCACTACTGGACCCTGCCAGGTCCATTCCTGTTGGGGCATCCCATTCTGTGACTAAAGCAGCCTCTGTTTAAGACCATATAAGCATTTGCTCTTATCATATTTGAAATTAGGCCTGATAAAGACACTTTTGCTGGGCATAGCACTACTGGACCCTGCCAGGTCCACTTCTGTTGGGGCATCCCATTCTGTGACTAAAGCAGCCTCTGTTTAAGACCATATAACCATTTGCTCTTATCATATTTGAAATTAGGCCTGATAAAGACACTTTTGCTGGGCATAGCACTACTGGACCCTGCCAGGTCCACTTCTGTTGGGGCATCCCATTTTGTGACTAAAGCAGCCTCTGTTTAAGACCATATAACCATTTGCTCTTATCATATTTGAAATTAGGCCTGATAAAGACACTTTTGCTGGGCAAAGCACTACTGGACCCTGCCAGGTCCATTCCTGTTGGGGCATCCCATTCTGTGACTAAAGCAGCCTCTGTTTAAGACCATATAAGCATTTGCTCTTATCATATTTGAAATTAGGCCTGATAAAGACACTTTTGCTGGGCATAGCACTACTGGACCCTGCCAGGTCCACTTCTGTTGGGGCATCCCATTCTGTGACTACAGCAGCCTCTGTTTAAGACCGTATAACCATTTTCACTTATCATATTTGAAATTAGGCCTGATAAAGACACTTTTGCTGGGCAAAGCACTACTGGACCCTGCCAGGTCCATTCCTGTTGGGGCATCCCATTCTGTGACTAAAGCAGCCTCTGTTTAAGACCATATAAGCATTTGCTCTTATCATATTTGAAATTAGGCCTGATAAAGACACTTTTGCTGGGCATAGCACTACTGGACCCTGCCAGGTCCACTTCTGTTGGGGCATCCCATTCTGTGACTAAAGCAGCCTCTGTTTAAGACCATATAACCATTTGCTCTTATCATATTTGAAATTAGGCCTGATAAAGACACTTTTGCTGGGCATAGCACTACTGGACCCTGCCAGGTCCACTTCTGTTGGGGCATCCCATTCTGTGACTACAGCAGCCTCTGTTTAAGACCGTATAACCATTTTCACTTATCATATTTGAAATTAGGCCTGATAAAGACACTTTTGCTGGGCAAAGCACTACTGGACCCTGCCAGGTCCATTCCTGTTGGGGCATCCCATTCTGTGACTAAAGCAGCCTCTGTTTAAGACCATATAAGCATTTGCTCTTATCATATTTGAAATTAGGCCTGATAAAGACACTTTTGCTGGGCATAGCACTACTGGACCCTGCCAGGTCCACTTCTGTTGGGGCATCCCATTCTGTGACTACAGCAGCCTCTGTTTAAGACCGTATAACCATTTTCACTTATCATATTTGAAATTAGGCCTGATAAAGACACTTTTGCTGGGCAAAGCACTACTGGACCCTGCCAGGTCCATTCCTGTTGGGGCATCCCATTCTGTGACTAAAGCAGCCTCTGTTTAAGACCATATAAGCATTTGCTCTTATCATATTTGAAATTAGGCCTGATAAAGACACTTTTGCTGGGCATAGCACTACTGGACCCTGCCAGGTCCACTTCTGTTGGGGCATCCCATTCTGTGACTAAAGCAGCCTCTGTTTAAGACCATATAACCATTTGCTCTTATCATATTTGAAATTAGGCCTGATTAAGACACTTTTGCTGGGCATAGCACTACTGGACCCTGCCAGGTCCACTTCTGTTGGGGCATCCCATTCTGTGACTAAAGCAGCCTCTGTTTAAGACCATATAACCATTTGCTCTTATCATATTTGAAATTAGGCCTGATAAAGACACTTTTGCTGGGCAAAGCACTACTGGACCCTGCCAGGTCCATTCCTGTTGGGGCATCCCATTCTGTGACTAAAGCAGCCTCTGTTTAAGACCATATAAGCATTTGCTTTTATCATATTTGAAATTAGGCCTGATAAAGACACTTTTGCTGGGCATAGCACTACTGGACCCTGCCAGGTCCACTTCTGTTGGGGCATCCCATTCTGTGACTAAAGCAGCCTCTGTTTAAGACCATATAACCATTTGCTCTTATCATATTTGAAATTAGGCCTGATAAAGACACTTTTGCTGGGCATAGCACTACTGGACCCTGCCAGGTCCACTTCTGTTGGGGCATCCCATTCTGTGACTACAGCAGCCTCTGTTTAAGACCGTATAACCATTTTCACTTATCATATTTGAAATTAGGCCTGATAAAGACACTTTTGCTGGGCAAAGCACTACTGGACCCTGCCAGGTCCATTCCTGTTGGGGCATCCCATTCTGTGACTAAAGCAGCCTCTGTTTAAGACCATATAAGCATTTGCTCTTATCATATTTGAAATTAGGCCTGATAAAGACACTTTTGCTGGGCATAGCACTACTGGACCCTGCCGGGTCCACTTCTGTTGGGGCATCCCATTCTGTGACTACAGCAGCCTCTGTTTAAGACCGTATAACCATTTTCACTTATCATATTTGAAATTAGGCCTGATAAAGACACTTTTGCTGGGCAAAGCACTACTGGACCCTGCCAGGTCCATTCCTGTTGGGGCATCCCATTCTGTGACTAAAGCAGCCTCTGTTTAAGACCATATAAGCATTTGCTCTTATCATATTTGAAATTAGGCCTGATAAAGACACTTTTGCTGGGCATAGCACTACTGGACCCTGCCAGGTCCACTTCTGTTGGGGCATCCCATTCTGTGACTAAAGCAGCCTCTGTTTAAGACCATATAACCATTTGCTCTTATCATATTTGAAATTAGGCCTGATAAAGACACTTTTGCTGGGCATAGCACTACTGGACCCTGCCAGGTCCACTTCTGTTGGGGCATCCCATTCTGTGACTAAAGCAGCCTCTGTTTAAGACCATATAACCATTTGCTCTTATCATATTTGAAATTAGGCCTGATAAAGACACTTTTGCTGGGCAAAGCACTACTGGACCCTGCCAGGTCCATTCCTGTTGGGGCATCCCATTCTGTGACTAAAGCAGCCTCTGTTTAAGACCATATAAGCATTTGCTCTTATCATATTTGAAATTAGGCCTGATAAAGACACTTTTGCTGGGCATAGCACTACTGGACCCTGCCAGGTCCACTTCTGTTGGGGCATCCCATTCTGTGACTAAAGCAGCCTCTGTTTAAGACCATATAAGCATTTGCTCTTATCATATTTGAAATTAGGCCTGATAAAGACACTTTTGCTGGGCATAGCACTACTGGACCCTGCCAGGTCCACTTCTGTTGGGGCATCCCATTCTGTGACTACAGCAGCCTCTGTTTAAGACCGTATAACCATTTTCACTTATCATATTTGAAATTAGGCCTGATAAAGACACTTTTGCTGGGCAAAGCACTACTGGACCCTGCCAGGTCCATTCCTGTTGGGGCATCCCATTCTGTGACTAAAGCAGCCTCTGTTTAAGACCATATAAGCATTTGCTCTTATCATATTTGAAATTAGGCCTGATAAAGACACTTTTGCTGGGCATAGCACTACTGGACCCTGCCAGGTCCACTTCTGTTGGGGCATCCCATTCTGTGACTAAAGCAGCCTCTGTTTAAGACCATATAACCATTTGCTCTTATCATATTTGAAATTAGGCCTGATAAAGACACTTTTGCTGGGCATAGCACTACTGGACCCTGCCAGGTCCACTTCTGTTGGGGCATCCCATTTTGTGACTAAAGCAGCCTCTGTTTAAGACCATATAACCATTTGCTCTTATCATATTTGAAATTAGGCCTGATAAAGACACTTTTGCTGGGCAAAGCACTACTGGACCCTGCCAGGTCCATTCCTGTTGGGGCATCCCATTCTGTGACTAAAGCAGCCTCTGTTTAAGACCATATAAGCATTTGCTCTTATCATATTTGAAATTAGGCCTGATAAAGACACTTTTGCTGGGCATAGCACTACTGGACCCTGCCAGGTCCACTTCTGTTGGGGCATCCCATTCTGTGACTACAGCAGCCTCTGTTTAAGACCGTATAACCATTTTCACTTATCATATTTGAAATTAGGCCTGATAAAGACACTTTTGCTGGGCAAAGCACTACTGGACCCTGCCAGGTCCATTCCTGTTGGGGCATCCCATTCTGTGACTAAAGCAGCCTCTGTTTAAGACCATATAAGCATTTGCTCTTATCATATTTGAAATTAGGCCTGATAAAGACACTTTTGCTGGGCATAGCACTACTGGACCCTGCCAGGTCCACTTCTGTTGGGGCATCCCATTCTGTGACTAAAGCAGCCTCTGTTTAAGACCATATAACCATTTGCTCTTATCATGTTTGAAATTAGGCCTGATAAAGACACTTTTGCTGGGCATAGCACTACTGGACCCTGCCAGGTCCACTTCTGTTGGGGCATCCCATTCTGTGACTACAGCAGCCTCTGTTTAAGACCGTATAACCATTTTCACTTATCATATTTGAAATTAGGCCTGATAAAGACACTTTTGCTGGGCAAAGCACTACTGGACCCTGCCAGGTCCATTCCTGTTGGGGCATCCCATTCTGTGACTAAAGCAGCCTCTGTTTAAGACCATATAAGCATTTGCTCTTATCATATTTGAAATTAGGCCTGATAAAGACACTTTTGCTGGGCATAGCACTACTGGACCCTGCCAGGTCCACTTCTGTTGGGGCATCCCATTCTGTGACTACAGCAGCCTCTGTTTAAGACCGTATAACCATTTTCACTTATCATATTTGAAATTAGGCCTGATAAAGACACTTTTGCTGGGCAAAGCACTACTGGACCCTGCCAGGTCCATTCCTGTTGGGGCATCCCATTCTGTGACTAAAGCAGCCTCTGTTTAAGACCATATAAGCATTTGCTCTTATCATATTTGAAATTAGGCCTGATAAAGACACTTTTGCTGGGCATAGCACTACTGGACCCTGCCAGGTCCACTTCTGTTGGGGCATCCCATTCTGTGACTAAAGCAGCCTCTGTTTAAGACCATATAACCATTTGCTCTTATCATATTTGAAATTAGGCCTGATTAAGACACTTTTGCTGGGCATAGCACTACTGGACCCTGCCAGGTCCACTTCTGTTGGGGCATCCCATTCTGTGACTAAAGCAGCCTCTGTTTAAGACCATATAACCATTTGCTCTTATCATATTTGAAATTAGGCCTGATAAAGACACTTTTGCTGGGCAAAGCACTACTGGACCCTGCCAGGTCCATTCCTGTTGGGGCATCCCATTCTGTGACTAAAGCAGCCTCTGTTTAAGACCATATAAGCATTTGCTTTTATCATATTTGAAATTAGGCCTGATAAAGACACTTTTGCTGGGCATAGCACTACTGGACCCTGCCAGGTCCACTTCTGTTGGGGCATCCCATTCTGTGACTAAAGCAGCCTCTGTTTAAGACCATATAACCATTTGCTCTTATCATATTTGAAATTAGGCCTGATAAAGACACTTTTGCTGGGCATAGCACTACTGGACCCTGCCAGGTCCACTTCTGTTGGGGCATCCCATTCTGTGACTACAGCAGCCTCTGTTTAAGACCGTATAACCATTTTCACTTATCATATTTGAAATTAGGCCTGATAAAGACACTTTTGCTGGGCAAAGCACTACTGGACCCTGCCAGGTCCATTCCTGTTGGGGCATCCCATTCTGTGACTAAAGCAGCCTCTGTTTAAGACCATATAAGCATTTGCTCTTATCATATTTGAAATTAGGCCTGATAAAGACACTTTTGCTGGGCATAGCACTACTGGACCCTGCCGGGTCCACTTCTGTTGGGGCATCCCATTCTGTGACTACAGCAGCCTCTGTTTAAGACCGTATAACCATTTTCACTTATCATATTTGAAATTAGGCCTGATAAAGACACTTTTGCTGGGCAAAGCACTACTGGACCCTGCCAGGTCCATTCCTGTTGGGGCATCCCATTCTGTGACTAAAGCAGCCTCTGTTTAAGACCATATAAGCATTTGCTCTTATCATATTTGAAATTAGGCCTGATAAAGACACTTTTGCTGGGCATAGCACTACTGGACCCTGCCAGGTCCACTTCTGTTGGGGCATCCCATTCTGTGACTAAAGCAGCCTCTGTTTAAGACCATATAACCATTTGCTCTTATCATATTTGAAATTAGGCCTGATAAAGACACTTTTGCTGGGCATAGCACTACTGGACCCTGCCAGGTCCACTTCTGTTGGGGCATCCCATTCTGTGACTACAGCAGCCTCTGTTTAAGACCGTATAACCATTTTCACTTATCATATTTGAAATTAGGCCTGATAAAGACACTTTTGCTGGGCAAAGCACTACTGGACCCTGCCAGGTCCATTCCTGTTGGGGCATCCCATTCTGTGACTAAAGCAGCCTCTGTTTAAGACCATATAAGCATTTGCTCTTATCATATTTGAAATTAGGCCTGATAAAGACACTTTTGCTGGGCATAGCACTACTGGACCCTGCCAGGTCCACTTCTGTTGGGGCATCCCATTCTGTGACTAAAGCAGCCTCTGTTTAAGACCATATAACCATTTGCTCTTATCATATTTGAAATTAGGCCTGATAAAGACACTTTTGCTGGGCATAGCACTACTGGACCCTGCCAGGTCCACTTCTGTTGGGGCATCCCATTCTGTGACTAAAGCAGCCTCTGTTTAAGACCATATAACCATTTGCTCTTATCATATTTGAAATTAGGCCTGATAAAGACACTTTTGCTGGGCAAAGCACTACTGGACCCTGCCAGGTCCATTCCTGTTGGGGCATCCCATTCTGTGACTAAAGCAGCCTCTGTTTAAGACCATATAAGCATTTGCTCTTATCATATTTGAAATTAGGCCTGATAAAGACACTTTTGCTGGGCATAGCACTACTGGACCCTGCCAGGTCCACTTCTGTTGGGGCATCCCATTCTGTGACTAAAGCAGCCTCTGTTTAAGACCATATAACCATTTGCTCTTATCATATTTGAAATTAGGCCTGATAAAGACACTTTTGCTGGGCATAGCACTACTGGACCCTGCCAGGTCCACTTCTGTTGGGGCATCCCATTCTGTGACTACAGCAGCCTCTGTTTAAGACCGTATAACCATTTTCACTTATCATATTTGAAATTAGGCCTGATAAAGACACTTTTGCTGGGCAAAGCACTACTGGACCCTGCCAGGTCCATTCCTGTTGGGGCATCCCATTCTGTGACTAAAGCAGCCTCTGTTTAAGACCATATAAGCATTTGCTCTTATCATATTTGAAATTAGGCCTGATAAAGACACTTTTGCTGGGCATAGCACTACTGGACCCTGCCAGGTCCACTTCCGTTGGGGCATCCCATTCTGTGACTACAGCAGCCTCTGTTTAAGACCGTATAACCATTTTCACTTATCATATTTGAAATTAGGCCTGATAAAGACACTTTTGCTGGGCATAGCACTACTGGACCCTGCCAGGTCCACTTCTGTTGGGGCATCCCATTCTGTGACTACAGCAGCCTCTGTTTAAGACCGTATAACCATTTTCACTTATCATATTTGAAATTAGGCCTGATAAAGACACTTTTGCTGGGCAAAGCACTACTGGACCCTGCCAGGTCCATTCCTGTTGGGGCATCCCATTCTGTGACTAAAGCAGCCTCTGTTTAAGACCATATAAGCATTTGCTCTTATCATATTTGAAATTAGGCCTGATAAAGACACTTTTGCTGGGCATAGCACTACTGGACCCTGCCAGGTCCACTTCTGTTGGGGCATCCCATTCTGTGACTAAAGCAGCCTCTGTTTAAGACCATATAAGCATTTGCTCTTATCATATTTGAAATTAGGCCTGATAAAGACACTTTTGCTGGGCATAGCACTACTGGACCCTGCCAGGTCCACTTCTGTTGGGGCATCCCATTCTGTGACTACAGCAGCCTCTGTTTAAGACCGTATAACCATTTTCACTTATCATATTTGAAATTAGGCCTGATAAAGACACTTTTGCTGGGCAAAGCACTACTGGACCCTGCCAGGTCCATTCCTGTTGGGGCATCCCATTCTGTGACTAAAGCAGCCTCTGTTTAAGACCATATAAGCATTTGCTCTTATCATATTTGAAATTAGGCCTGATAAAGACACTTTTGCTGGGCATAGCACTACTGGACCCTGCCAGGTCCACTTCTGTTGGGGCATCCCATTCTGTGACTACAGCAGCCTCTGTTTAAGACCGTATAACCATTTTCACTTATCATATTTGAAATTAGGCCTGATAAAGACACTTTTGCTGGGCAAAGCACTACTGGACCCTGCCAGGTCCATTCCTGTTGGGGCATCCCATTCTGTGACTAAAGCAGCCTCTGTTTAAGACCATATAAGCATTTGCTCTTATCATATTTGAAATTAGGCCTGATAAAGACACTTTTGCTGGGCATAGCACTACTGGACCCTGCCAGGTCCACTTCTGTTGGGGCATCCCATTCTGTGACTAAAGCAGCCTCTGTTTAAGACCATATAAGCATTTGCTCTTATCATATTTGAAATTAGGCCTGATAAAGACACTTTTGCTGGGCATAGCACTACTGGACCCTGCCAGGTCCACTTCTGTTGGGGCATCCCATTCTGTGACTAAAGCAGCCTCTGTTTAAGACCATATAACCATTTGCTCTTATCATATTTGAAATTAAGCCTGATAAAGACACTTTTGCTGGGCATAGCACTACTGGACCCTGCCAGGTCCACTTCTGTTGGGGCATCCCATTCTGTGACTACAGCAGCCTCTGTTTAAGACCGTATAACCATTTTCACTTATCATATTTGAAATTAGGCCTGATAAAGACACTTTTGCTGGGCAAAGCACTACTGGACCCTGCCAGGTCCATTCCTGTTGGGGCATCCCATTCTGTGACTAAAGCAGCCTCTGTTTAAGACCATATAAGCATTTGCTCTTATCATATTTGAAATTAGGCCTGATAAAGACACTTTTGCTGGGCATAGCACTACTGGACCCTGCCAGGTCCACTTCTGTTGGGGCATCCCATTCTGTGACTACAGCAGCCTCTGTTTAAGACCGTATAACCATTTTCACTTATCATATTTGAAATTAGGCCTGATAAAGACACTTTTGCTGGGCAAAGCACTACTGGACCCTGCCAGGTCCATTCCTGTTGGGGCATCCCATTCTGTGACTAAAGCAGCCTCTGTTTAAGACCATATAAGCATTTGCTCTTATCATATTTGAAATTAGGCCTGATAAAGACACTTTTGCTGGGCATAGCACTACTGGACCCTGCCAGGTCCACTTCTGTTGGGGCATCCCATTCTGTGACTACAGCAGCCTCTGTTTAAGACCATATAACCATTTGCTCTTATCATATTTGAAATTAGGCCTGATAAAGACACTTTTGCTGGGCATAGCACTACTGGACCCTGCCAGGTCCACTTCTGTTGGGGCATCCCATTCTGTGACTAAAGCAGCCTCTGTTTAAGACCATATAACCATTTGCTCTTATCATATTTGAAATTAGGCCTGATAAAGACACTTTTGCTGGGCAAAGCACTACTGGACCCTGCCAGGTCCATTCCTGTTGGGGCATCCCATTCTGTGACTAAAGCAGCCTCTGTTTAAGACCATATAAGCATTTGCTCTTATCATATTTGAAATTAGGCCTGATAAAGACACTTTTGCTGGGCATAGCACTACTGGACCCTGCCAGGTCCACTTCTGTTGGGGCATCCCATTCTGTGACTAAAGCAGCCTCTGTTTAAGACCATATAACCATTTGCTCTTATCATATTTGAAATTAGGCCTGATAAAGACACTTTTGCTGGGCATAGCACTACTGGACCCTGCCAGGTCCACTTCTGTTGGGGCATCCCATTCTGTGACTACAGCAGCCTCTGTTTAAGACCGTATAACCATTTTCACTTATCATATTTGAAATTAGGCCTGATAAAGACACTTTTGCTGGGCAAAGCACTACTGGACCCTGCCAGGTCCATTCCTGTTGGGGCATCCCATTCTGTGACTAAAGCAGCCTCTGTTTAAGACCATATAAGCATTTGCTCTTATCATATTTGAAATTAGGCCTGATAAAGACACTTTTGCTGGGCATAGCACTACTGGACCCTGCCAGGTCCACTTCCGTTGGGGCATCCCATTCTGTGACTACAGCAGCCTCTGTTTAAGACCGTATAACCATTTTCACTTATCATATTTGAAATTAGGCCTGATAAAGACACTTTTGCTGGGCATAGCACTACTGGACCCTGCCAGGTCCACTTCTGTTGGGGCATCCCATTCTGTGACTACAGCAGCCTCTGTTTAAGACCGTATAACCATTTTCACTTATCATATTTGAAATTAGGCCTGATAAAGACACTTTTGCTGGGCAAAGCACTACTGGACCCTGCCAGGTCCATTCCTGTTGGGGCATCCCATTCTGTGACTAAAGCAGCCTCTGTTTAAGACCATATAAGCATTTGCTCTTATCATATTTGAAATTAGGCCTGATAAAGACACTTTTGCTGGGCATAGCACTACTGGACCCTGCCAGGTCCACTTCTGTTGGGGCATCCCATTCTGTGACTAAAGCAGCCTCTGTTTAAGACCATATAAGCATTTGCTCTTATCATATTTGAAATTAGGCCTGATAAAGACACTTTTGCTGGGCATAGCACTACTGGACCCTGCCAGGTCCACTTCTGTTGGGGCATCCCATTCTGTGACTACAGCAGCCTCTGTTTAAGACCGTATAACCATTTTCACTTATCATATTTGAAATTAGGCCTGATAAAGACACTTTTGCTGGGCAAAGCACTACTGGACCCTGCCAGGTCCATTCCTGTTGGGGCATCCCATTCTGTGACTAAAGCAGCCTCTGTTTAAGACCATATAAGCATTTGCTCTTATCATATTTGAAATTAGGCCTGATAAAGACACTTTTGCTGGGCATAGCACTACTGGACCCTGCCAGGTCCACTTCTGTTGGGGCATCCCATTCTGTGACTACAGCAGCCTCTGTTTAAGACCGTATAACCATTTTCACTTATCATATTTGAAATTAGGCCTGATAAAGACACTTTTGCTGGGCAAAGCACTACTGGACCCTGCCAGGTCCATTCCTGTTGGGGCATCCCATTCTGTGACTAAAGCAGCCTCTGTTTAAGACCATATAAGCATTTGCTCTTATCATATTTGAAATTAGGCCTGATAAAGACACTTTTGCTGGGCATAGCACTACTGGACCCTGCCAGGTCCACTTCTGTTGGGGCATCCCATTCTGTGACTAAAGCAGCCTCTGTTTAAGACCATATAAGCATTTGCTCTTATCATATTTGAAATTAGGCCTGATAAAGACACTTTTGCTGGGCATAGCACTACTGGACCCTGCCAGGTCCACTTCTGTTGGGGCATCCCATTCTGTGACTAAAGCAGCCTCTGTTTAAGACCATATAACCATTTGCTCTTATCATATTTGAAATTAAGCCTGATAAAGACACTTTTGCTGGGCATAGCACTACTGGACCCTGCCAGGTCCACTTCTGTTGGGGCATCCCATTCTGTGACTACAGCAGCCTCTGTTTAAGACCGTATAACCATTTTCACTTATCATATTTGAAATTAGGCCTGATAAAGACACTTTTGCTGGGCAAAGCACTACTGGACCCTGCCAGGTCCATTCCTGTTGGGGCATCCCATTCTGTGACTAAAGCAGCCTCTGTTTAAGACCATATAAGCATTTGCTCTTATCATATTTGAAATTAGGCCTGATAAAGACACTTTTGCTGGGCATAGCACTACTGGACCCTGCCAGGTCCACTTCTGTTGGGGCATCCCATTCTGTGACTACAGCAGCCTCTGTTTAAGACCGTATAACCATTTTCACTTATCATATTTGAAATTAGGCCTGATAAAGACACTTTTGCTGGGCAAAGCACTACTGGACCCTGCCAGGTCCATTCCTGTTGGGGCATCCCATTCTGTGACTAAAGCAGCCTCTGTTTAAGACCATATAAGCATTTGCTCTTATCATATTTGAAATTAGGCCTGATAAAGACACTTTTGCTGGGCATAGCACTACTGGACCCTGCCAGGTCCACTTCTGTTGGGGCATCCCATTCTGTGACTACAGCAGCCTCTGTTTAAGACCATATAACCATTTGCTCTTATCATATTTGAAATTAGGCCTGATAAAGACACTTTTGCTGGGCATAGCACTACTGGACCCTGCCAGGTCCACTTCTGTTGGGGCATCCCATTCTGTGACTAAAGCAGCCTCTGTTTAAGACCATATAACCATTTGCTCTTATCATATTTGAAATTAGGCCTGATAAAGACACTTTTGCTGGGCAAAGCACTACTGGACCCTGCCAGGTCCATTCCTGTTGGGGCATCCCATTCTGTGACTAAAGCAGCCTCTGTTTAAGACCATATAAGCATTTGCTCTTATCATATTTGAAATTAGGCCTGATAAAGACACTTTTGCTGGGCATAGCACTACTGGACCCTGCCAGGTCCACTTCTGTTGGGGCATCCCATTCTGTGACTAAAGCAGCCTCTGTTTAAGACCATATAACCATTTGCTCTTATCATATTTGAAATTAGGCCTGATAAAGACACTTTTGCTGGGCATAGCACTACTGGACCCTGCCAGGTCCACTTCTGTTGGGGCATCCCATTCTGTGACTACAGCAGCCTCTGTTTAAGACCGTATAACCATTTTCACTTATCATATTTGAAATTAGGCCTGATAAAGACACTTTTGCTGGGCAAAGCACTACTGGACCCTGCCAGGTCCATTCCTGTTGGGGCATCCCATTCTGTGACTAAAGCAGCCTCTGTTTAAGACCATATAAGCATTTGCTCTTATCATATTTGAAATTAGGCCTGATAAAGACACTTTTGCTGGGCATAGCACTACTGGACCCTGCCAGGTCCACTTCTGTTGGGGCATCCCATTCTGTGACTACAGCAGCCTCTGTTTAAGACCGTATAACCATTTTCACTTATCATATTTGAAATTAGGCCTGATAAAGACACTTTTGCTGGGCAAAGCACTACTGGACCCTGCCAGGTCCATTCCTGTTGGGGCATCCCATTCTGTGACTAAAGCAGCCTCTGTTTAAGACCATATAAGCATTTGCTCTTATCATATTTGAAATTAGGCCTGATAAAGACACTTTTGCTGGGCATAGCACTACTGGACCCTGCCAGGTCCACTTCTGTTGGGGCATCCCATTCTGTGACTAAAGCAGCCTCTGTTTAAGACCATATAAGCATTTGCTCTTATCATATTTGAAATTAGGCCTGATAAAGACACTTTTGCTGGGCATAGCACTACTGGACCCTGCCAGGTCCACTTCTGTTGGGGCATCCCATTCTGTGACTACAGCAGCCTCTGTTTAAGACCGTATAACCATTTTCACTTATCATATTTGAAATTAGGCCTGATAAAGACACTTTTGCTGGGCAAAGCACTACTGGACCCTGCCAGGTCCATTCCTGTTGGGGCATCCCATTCTGTGACTAAAGCAGCCTCTGTTTAAGACCATATAAGCATTTGCTCTTATCATATTTGAAATTAGGCCTGATAAAGACACTTTTGCTGGGCATAGCACTACTGGACCCTGCCAGGTCCACTTCTGTTGGGGCATCCCATTCTGTGACTAAAGCAGCCTCTGTTTAAGACCATATAACCATTTGCTCTTATCATATTTGAAATTAGGCCTGATAAAGACACTTTTGCTGGGCATAGCACTACTGGACCCTGCCAGGTCCACTTCTGTTGGGGCATCCCATTCTGTGACTACAGCAGCCTCTGTTTAAGACCGTATAACCATTTTCACTTATCATATTTGAAATTAGGCCTGATAAAGACACTTTTGCTGGGCAAAGCACTACTGGACCCTGCCAGGTCCATTCCTGTTGGGGCATCCCATTCTGTGACTAAAGCAGCCTCTGTTTAAGACCATATAACCATTTGCTCTTATCATATTTGAAATTAGGCCTGATAAAGACACTTTTGCTGGGCAAAGCACTACTGGACCCTGCCAGGTCCATTCCTGTTGGGGCATCCCATTCTGTGACTAAAGCAGCCTCTGTTTAAGACCGTATAAGCATTTGCTCTTATCATATTTGAAATTAGCCTGATAAAGACACTTTTGCTGGGCATAGTACTACTGGATCTTTTTTGGGGGGCATCCCATTCTGTGACTAAAGCAGCCTCTGTTTAAGACCGTATAAGCATTTGCTCTTATCATATTTGAAATTAGCCTGATAAAGAAACTTTTGCTGGGCATAGCACTACTTGTCCCTGCCAGGGCATCCCATTCTGTGACTAAAGCAGCCTCTGTTTAAGACCATATAAGCATTTGCTCTTATCATATTTGAAATTAGCCTGATATAGACACTTTTGCTGGGCATAGTACTACTGGATCTTTTTTGGGGGCATCCCATTCTGTGACTAAAGCAGCCTCTGTTTAAGACCATATAAGCATTTGCTCTTATTATATTTATATTATAAGACACTTTTGCTGGGCATAGGCTTACTGCTGCCTGCCAGGTGCACTTCTGTTGAGGCATCCCATTCTGTAACATAGCATACCCCTCTTTATTTACACTAAGCAGCTCTCTTATTTACACTAAGCAGGCCTGTTGGAGGCTGAGTGTTAATGCTCACTTTTGGTGTGCATTATATTCTGTTTCATATAGACCCACCGCTGCCCGGGGGATCTTAAAATATCGCCTACTCCCACGCCAGTTAGACTATGTCGGGCAGACAAGTGCCTGGAAGTGAAAAGAGGAGTGGCAGAGGCCAAGATTCCGCAGGCAGAGCTCGCATCAGACTGGGGGCCAGTAGCAGCAGGAGCCACGCTGAGAGACCTAATCTGCCAGTATCTGCTAGCGGTCGGGTCTCCACCAGTAACGCATCTGCCGTGGTAGATTGGTTGACGCGCTCATCAACAACATCATCACAACTTACGTCTGAGACCCCCAGTCTAGGGTCGGTAGGTTCCTCTGACACAACCCTGAGTTGGCATGCCCCGAGAGCAGTCCCTGTCCTCCCATTGCCTCTGTCCTACGCCGTTCCCTCCCCCAGCGACGTATCCTATGCTTTGGGTTCAGCTCCACTCTTTAGTGAGGAGGACCATCAGATAGAGGACAGTCAGCAGCTACTGCCCAGCCAAGAAATGGAGGTGGCTTCTCTAGCTAGGCAGACAGATAGTGATGTGGACAGTGTCGTGGGTGCTGCGAGCGTTCCAGCTCCTGCGCCAGACACTGTCGACGAATCCACGAACATCAGTGACGTACAGCCACAACTCGGTGATGATGATGATGACGATGAAGCCGATCGCACTTGGGAGCCGGGTGATGAAGGGGCTTCATCGTCATCATCAGGAGAAGAGGGGCGCAGGTTGCCCCGGAGTCAGCAGCTGAGGCAGCAAGGTGGTAGCAGTCAGCATGGGGGCACAATTCCAAAGGCTGGAGCCGGCCGGGGCCGGGGCCGGGGTAGAGCACCTGCTGTGCGGCAGTCTACCTTATCGGGAGGTAGTGGAGCAGGGGTTCCTGGAGTTGGCAACAGCAGCAGTGAATCAGTGAGGCCAGGGGGTGGGAAAAGTAGCTACTCGGCAGTGTGGCAGTTTTTCCTGAGGCATCCGCAGGAGGGTAACATGGCCACATGCAAGATATGTAGGCAAAAGGTGAAGCGTGGCCAGGGTCCAAATGTTGGCACCACGGCCCTGCGTCAACATATGATGCGTCACCATAAAACGACCTGGGAGAACCGAGGCTCCCAAGGGGTGGTCCAGTCTGCTTCCTCACCAAGTGAGCTCCCAATTTCTGCCAGCCAAGGCTCCAGCACCTCAGCCGAAGGCAGCTGTGCGTCATACCCATCCTCTGTCGCTCCTGCTCCTCCTCCTCCTCCTCCAAGTCATGCATCCCGCCAGCAATCCATCAGCGAAGCCATGTCCAAGAGACAGCAGTATGCGCCCACTCATCCTACGGCGCAGAAGCTGAATGTGCTCCTGTCCAAGTTGCTGGTGCTGCAGTCGCTCCCTTTTCAGGTGGTGGAATCTGCACCTTTCAGAGAACTGATGGCTTGTGCCGAGCCGAGGTGGAGAGTCCCAAGCCGTCATTTCTTTGCCAAGAAGGCAGTACCAGCGCTGCACACTTTTGTTGAACAGAAGGTGGGCCAGTCCTTGAGCCTGTCGGTGTGTAGCAAAATACATGGCAGCGCCGACATCTGGAGCTGTAACTACGGTCAGGGGCAGTACATGTCGTTTACGGCCCACTGGGTGAATGTGGTCCCTTTGCAGCAGCAACTTGGACAGGTCACGCCGCTTCGGCCTCCGCGCTCTCTGCCCATTGGGCCTGTGACACCGTGCGACTCGGCCTCCTCATCCTCCGCCATCTCCTCACCCTCCACTGTAGGCTCAAGTCTCAGTGCCCCTCCAGTCTACCATGTGTGCAGGGCACGGAGGTGTCACGCAGTGCTTCACATGGTTTGTCTTGGCGAACGGAGTCACACAGGGGAGGAACTGCTTAAATGTATTCATCAGGAAATCCAAACATGGCTTACTCCGAGAAAACTTAAAATGGGAATCATGGTTACCGACAATGGGAAGAACATTTTGTCTGCGCTGCGCCAAGGAAGCCTGACCCATGCCCCCTGCATGGCTCACGTCTTCAATCTGGTTGTCAAGCGGTTTCTGAAGTGTTCCCCCCATCTGCAGGACATCCTAACAACTTCACGGAAACTTTGCATGCACTTCAGCCACTCCTACACCGCCAAACACACCCTTCTTGAGCTACAGCGTCAGAATGGTATCCCCCAACATAGTCTGATTTGCGATGTTTCCACCCGTTGGAATTCCACCCTTCACATGTTGGACCGATTATATGAACAGAGAAAAGCCATCACGGATTTCCTGATGATCCAAGCAGATAGGGGGACTCCCCTGTGTAACTTCAATGTCAACCAGTGGCAGCTCATACGTGACACCTGCCGTTTGCTCAGGCCCTTTGAGGAAGCCACTTTATTTGTCAGTCGGCAGGATTACGGGATGAACGACGTGATTCCACTGCTTCATGTACTACAGCACATGTTGGAAACCATGGCTGGTCAGGGCACTGGAGACATGGCGTTTACATCTTACGGCCACATGAACCCCGTTGGAGCTGAACTGGAGGAGGAGGAGGAGGAAGAGGAGGAGGAGGAGTTGCCCAGCGAAACACAGTTTAGGCTTGGCGAAATGGCTGGTTTATCTAGTCAGCGGACAGGAGAGGAGGAGCAGGAGCAGCCAGAGGAGCTAGAGGTTTTTGAGGAAGGAGAGACAGAGGACCCGGGCACACCGTGGCAGTATGCAGTGGAGATGGAGACAGGTAGTCCATCCGAGTCACTTGCGCAAATGGCACGAAGCATGCTCACATGCTTGCGTAGTGACCCCAGAATTGTTTCCATCTGTCGGCGGGATGACTTCTGGCTGTCCACCTTATTGGACCCTCGCTTCCGGCACAAAATGGGGGCATTTTTTAAACCCACCGAGAGGGAGGACAAACTCAACTACTACAAAGACATTCTACGTAGGCAGTTGGCCGATGCCTATCTGCGCCATGGTCCATACTCTCGCAGGTCTGACTCGAGGGGACCTCTGCGCTCACCTTCCACTGCCATGGCCGCTGGGGGGGTTGGCAGCAGCAGCAGCAGAAGCTCCATCAGCAGCAGCAGCCTCAGTCTTCAGTCGCTAATGAGTAGCTTTCTACACCCGCATAGTGAGGCTACTCATGAGCAGCAGGAAGACCTGGAGCAGGACCTGAACCAGCAGGTCATGTCATACTTTGACATGACCATGCCAACACACCTTGAGGATCCGCTGGACTTCTGGGCAGCCAAACTTGATTTGTGGCCGCAACTAGCAGAGTTTGCCCTGGAAAAGCTGTCCTGCCCGGCAAGTAGCGTGCCATCTGAGCGGGTGTTTAGTGCGGCGGGGGCCATAGTTACGGCGAGGAGAACTCGTCTGTCAACTAAAAATGTGGAGAGACTCACCTTTGTCAAAATGAATCAGGGATGGATCAGCCAGGATTTCCACCCACCAATGCCTGATGCATGCGACTAGATTCAGCATGGTGCCACGTTTTACACTTTCCAAATGGTGCAAAACATATTTATGTCTTTAGGCCATTTTTTGGGCTCCTGCTGCTGCTACTGTCAACTCCTGCCAACTCCAGGGTGTGATTCATCCAATTTTTGGGCTCCTGAAGCCAACTCCAGTGTATATTTGGGCTCCTGCTGCTGCTGCTGTCAACTCCTGCCAACTCCAGGGTGTGATTCATCCAATTTTTGGGCTCCTGAAGCCAACTCCAGTGTATATTTGGGCTCCTGCTGCTGCTACTGTCAACTCCTGCCAACTCCAGGGTGTGATTCATCCAATTTTTGGGCTCCTGAAGCCAACTCCAGTGTATATTTGGGCTCCTGCTGCTGCTACTGTCAACTCCTGCCAACTCCAGGGTGTGATTCATCCAATTTTTGGGCTCCTGAAGCCAACTCCAGTGTATATTTGGGCTCCTGCTGCTGCTGCTGCCAACTTCTGCCAACTCCAGGGTGTGATTCATCCAATTTTTGGGCTCCTCAAGCCAACTCCAGTGTATATTTGGGCTCCTGCTGCTGCTACTGTCAACTCCTGCCAACTCCAGGGTGTGATTCATCCAATTTTTGGGCTCCTGAAGCCAACTCCAGTGTATATTTGGGCTCCTGCTGCTGCTACTGTCAACTCCTGCCAACTCCAGGGTGTGATTCATCCAATTTTTGGGCTCCTGAAGCCAACTCCAGTGTATATTTGGGCTCCTGCTGCTGCTACTGTCAACTCCTGCCAACTCCAGGGTGTGATTCATCCAATTTTTGGGCTCCTGAAGCCAACTCCAATGTATATTTGGGCTCCTGCTGCTGCTGCTGCCAACTTCTGCCAACTCCAGGGTGTGATTCATCCAATTTTTGGGCTCCTGAGGCCAACTCCAGTGTATATTTGGGCTCCTGCTGCTGCTGCTGCTGTCAACTCCTGCCAACTCCAGGGTGTGATTCATCCAATTTTTGGGCTCCTGAGGCCAACTCCAGTGTATATTTGGGCTCCTGCTGCTGCTGCTGCCAACTTCTGCCAACTCCAGGGTGTGATTCATCCAATTTTTGGGCTCCTGAAGCCAACTCCAGTGTATATTTGGGCTCCTGCTGCTGCTGCTGCTGCCAACTTCTGCCAACTCCAGGGTGTGATTCATCCAATTTTTGGGCTCCTGAAGCCAACTCCAGTGTATATTTGGGCTCCTGCTGCTGCTACTGTCAACTTCTGCCAACTCCAGGGTGTGATTCATCCAATTTTTGGGCTCCTGAAGCCAACCCCAGGGTCTCTTTAAAGTAATGTTTGGGCTCCTGCTGCTGCTGCCAACTCCAGGGTGTGATTCATCCAATTTTTGGGCTCCTGAGGCCAACTCCAGTGTATATTTGGGCTCCTGCTGCTGCTGCTGCCAACTTCTGCCAACTCCAGGGTGTGATTCATCCAATTTTTGGGCTCCTGAAGCCAACCCCAGGGTCTCTTTAAAGTAATGTTTGGGCTCCTGCTGCTGCTGCCAACTCCAGGGTGTGATTCATCCAATTTTTGGGCTCCTGAGGCCAACTCCAGTGTATATTTGGGCTCCTGCTGCTGCTGCTGCCAACTTCTGCCAACTCCAGGGTGTGATTCATCCAATTTTTGGGCTCCTGAAGCCAACTCCAGTGTATATTTGGGCTCCTGCTGCTGCTGCTGCCAACTTCTGCCAACTCCAGGGTGTGATTCATCCAATTTTTGGGCTCCTGAAGCCAACTCCAGTGTATATTTGGGCTCCTGCTGCTGCTACTGTCAACTCCTGCCAACTCCAGGGTGTGATTCATCCAATTTTTGGGCTCCTGAAGCCAACTCCAGTGTATATTTGGGCTCCTGCTGCTGCTGCTGCCAACTTCTGCCAACTCCAGGGTGTGATTCATCCAATTTTTGGGCTCCTGAGGCCAACTCCAGTGTATATTTGGGCTCCTGCTGCTGCTGCTGTCAACTCCTGCCAACTCCAGGGTGTGATTCATCCAATTTTTGGGCTCCTGAAGCCAACTCCAGTGTATATTTGGGCTCCTGCTGCTGCTACTGTCAACTCCTGCCAACTCCAGGGTGTGATTCATCCAATTTTTGGGCTCCTGAAGCCAACTCCAGTGTATATTTGGGCTCCTGCTGCTGCTACTGTCAACTCCTGCCAACTCCAGGGTGTGATTCATCCAATTCTTGGGCTCCTGAAGCCAACTCCAGTGTATATTTGGGCTCCTGCTGCTGCTACTGTCAACTCCTGCCAACTCCAGGGTGTGATTCATCCAATTTTTGGGCTCCTGAAGCCAACTCCAGTGTATATTTGGGCTCCTGCTGCTGCTACTGTCAACTCCTGCCAACTCCAGGGTGTGATTCATCCAATTTTTGGGCTCCTGAAGCCAACTCCAGTGTATATTTGGGCTCCTGCTGCTGCTGCTGCCAACTTCTGCCAACTCCAGGGTGTGATTCATCCAATTTTTGGGCTCCTGAGGCCAACTCCAGTGTATATTTGGGCTCCTTCTGCCCCTCATAGTGATGCCACTTCAACTCTCTGCAATTGTGCCGCTCTGCGATTCTATTAGCGATGCCTCTGATCTGCATGTGATATTTCTTCAAAGTATTATTTAACTAACCCAGCACGCATCCTGTGCGTGTTACAGCAAGGCTGAATGGTTTACAACCCTATTGAGGCTCTAGGAGGCTCAGAAATAGCCGTTTTTAATAGCGATTCGTCGCGAATTTATTCGGGTCGAAACGATTGGATGAAAATTCGGCGAATCAGTCGAATCGAATTTTTCAAAAGTTCGCTCATCTCTAGTGATAGCAGTCGGTGCACAGAACGCTAACTAATTAGCTTTGATTGTTCCCCTTAGGTATTGATCGCCTATGTCAGCGTCTGTTGGACCCGCTGGCTGATTTTCCCAGTGCCAGTGAGCACCAATTTGTACTGCCTTTTTTCTGGCACTCCCCAGCATATTTCTGAAGTTTTTCTTCCTTGAAATCTTTGGTGCTGTAATCTCCTGGTGCTGGTCAGCATTTCTTCATTGCAACTACAAGAAATCACTGCTGGGGACAAACTTTACAACCCAAAACAAAAAAAAAACATTTTGGACCATCTAGGTATTGCGTCTCAAATAAATGTGTTATTATTATTATTTATAATCATTAAACACTTCAATCCAGTTCTGTCCATTGTGCTCTGTGGGATCTTGAACAGCGGCAGGTTTCATCTGCCATCCTTTAGGCGGCCACCGCATCGACGTCAGTATTTTTTTTAGTTGTTAAATCATAGGCTGAGTGCTGCTGAGGTAAAAAAAAAAGTGGCGCTGTGTGGCTCTGACACTTCTTAAAATAAGGCTCTAAGAGTCCATGCTTTGGACAAGTGCTAGCTAGCTTTGTCAATATTATGGGTGTGTGGGGGGTTAAATTGATGATCAAAGTGACCAGCAAACCACAGAGATTTCAAATGCTCATCTGATGTTATCATTTTACTTGCTGCTTCAAAGTGTATTTTACATGTATATTTCATTTATATTCAGCTTGGGGTATAGCATAAAAATTATAATGCTGTTGTGCTGTATCTGGCACCAAATTCTTTACTAGAAATAACGGGTCCCAACAGGGTCTGCAGTTTCCTGTCTTTTTGCGCTGTTTTGTCCCGAAGTATTGCAGTGCGAAAACCGGCCAGTTGTGCGCACGCTTGTTCCTTGACACAGGTTTCCCTTTCTCAATGTGACTTGTCAGTCCTAGGCTGATAAACTACATCTGGGCTACTGAAAACTGTATTAGCAAAAACTAATGGTAATCCTTCCTGTACTTGATGCCGTGTGAGTATCCATATGATGACCACCTGACCTCATGGGCCCCAATGCAGTTACTACTGTACGCTGCACCCCTTATAATTGCATCCTCACTCTGGACTATAAAGGTTGTCGCTGGTCCTGTCCTCCTCAAAAAAAAATAAAGCCCGAAAGCACCTTGATATTCAGCAGAGCCATGTTTGGTCTTGGTGCACAATGAAGGTAGAATTCCATATGAAACTCAGAGCTCACCACAAGTAGACAGGTAACTGGAGAATGGACACGGGAACAAGAAACCAAAACACCTAATAGAACAGTATGTGAGCAGAAATATTATAGACCGGCAACCACAGACATGGAGCAGGGGCAGTTGTGGCCTAGAGGTAAGGGGAGCGGACTTGTGACTGGAGGGTTGCAGGTTCAAATCCTGGTCCTGGGACATGACTGAAGTGCTCTTGAGCAAGGCACCTAACCCCCCAACTGCTCCCCAGGTGCCGTAATTAGGGCAGCCCACCGCTCTGGGCATGTGTACACTCACTGCATGGATGGGTTATAAATGCAGAGGGCGAATTCCTATCTGTGCGCAAGCGTACGATGGCCATCTATGCATTAAAAAAAAAAAAAAGATCTTTATACTGGACAACCACATATTTTATTATATGATTATTCTTTTCTAAATCCTTCTTTAACATAACACCTGCAAAATATGTAGCACATGTATGGTGAATCTAGGCGAATATTTGATATTTCCATATTAAAGCTAACCTAAATAATTGCCAAACATAGAATGCTTTCAGGAAAAGTAATTACAATGTGCAAAGTTGTATAAAAGTAATTAATCATGTTATTTTTAGTCAAATCCAGTATAAGCCAAAAATGTTATACATCCTCAAATAATAGAATACTTGATTTAGTGCCTCAAAGGGCATTCAGCCACAAAATATTAAATACATTTATTCACTGCACCTCCCCCAGGCCTACAGCTCTGGCTGCAGGTCTTTAGCTATAAGCCCAAGTGTTGATAGGGTGCTTCCCAGCTAATCCCTAACATGTCCAGACAGATGAGATAAGAGATGAAGTTTTGTAGAATTTGCTAGAAGCTGCTCAGGCTTCATGATCAAGGTTGGGGTCAGGGGTATATATACATAGAGGCAGGGTATGCAGCCGGTACTGGTCCCATGTTAGAATGGGATCTCTGCAGGTTGGGCCAGTGAGCCAACCCCAAAACATACAGACACTGAAACTTGCTGCCCCCTTCATTTTGCTGCCATGCATGTGCACGTACAGTTTTAAGAAGAGGAGAAGGGTTTCACCTGCTCCTGTATCCTGGGGAGCAACTAGCACCACAGTGGCTTGGGGAGTCATGTTGAAGAAGCCTATGGAGAGTTATTGGATTAGCCCTGATGTGTAGTGTCCTCTGGCTGGGTAGCTGCTGGAGTGTATAAGGTATCCAGGGCCTAGACCCCTTTTGCTACATCCATCCCCGGAGGGGCCCACTATGACTTGTTATGGTATCCTGTAAATGCTGCTTCCAAGTTTTTTTTATTTCTGTGCATCTGGGATCCTAAGATGGGAGTGTTTTTTCTGGCTTTGAGTAAAAAGTACTGACTGCATATCTCAGAATCCCTCCATCTGAGAACACTCCCAGTAACCCTTTAGCTTCTGAATACAAGATTTTGATCCTCCCTATCTGAATAAACTGAATTACACCAGAATGGGTTAAGCCTGTTGCCTGTGTCTTAGCCAATCACACAATTAGTAAGCTAGAGTGAGGAAGTCTCTTATCTGTACATCTAAAGCACCAATGATGTATATTGCTAAGATAAACACATTGTTGCTAGGTAAAAAAGTTACTTTTATGACACAGAATTGCAAACAGATAAAAAAATAAAAAAAATAACTGATAAGTGTATCACATTGAATACATTATTACAATACCTAAGCTATTTACATATAATCTGAGATTTTGAGATGTTTTGAAATGGTGTATTTTACACTGTTCCCATTGGGAATAAGATGGGAGGAAATTAAAGACAATTTTCAGCCTAAAACAAAAAAAAACGCTATACTCAGCATGTGCCCCACACAGAGTTTTCATTTGCCAGGACAAACCCTTTAAAAAAATGACTACACATATCTCATGACCTGGATGAATGAGATACTTCACAGGCTGTAGTTTGATTTCTGTGTCTGCACCATTGAAAATGAACAGCTTTATTATAGAAGTAGGAACATAATAAATACATCCTAAGCATTTATTTCATGGGGTTGGACTGCAGTGGCTAGGACACATTTGTACATGTCCTCAAATCATAAAGTGGACTTCTCTTAAAATGGACCTACATTCTCCTCACTGTCCAGGAACCCTCTAGTGCTGTATTGAGCTATATATCTGTCCTCTGCTGGTCTGTTTCTGAATGCAAACAGGGAAGACAAGGGCCTTTTAGGGCAGCAAATGACAGGGACAGACTTAAAGGCATCGATCACCCAAATAAAAAAAGGGGTACTCACCCCTAGTACAGGGCAGATGATCTATTGTACTCTGTCGGTCAGCAACTCACCCAACCAGTAGATCACATTTCTTGCTGGCAGGGCCTATCACTGGCACTTCTGTGTCAGGTTCACGTCCCTCATCCATCAGTCATAGGGGTGTGACCACGTCCTCTTCATTTACTACAGGGGAGTGGGTGTGTCAGTCTATGGCAGACCCCCTGCATTGTAGTGAATAGAGATTGTGTGTCTGTGTCCTGTGATTGATGGGGGAAGGGCCAATCCCAACACAGATTTGCCAGTGACTGGCGTTGGAGCATGGCCGGCGTGGGATGTGTTCCTGTGATCAGATCTATTTTTACAATACAAACAACCAGCCAGTAAATTCGGCTCACAAAATAATGCAGGTGATGGAGAATTTTAAAAGCTGCAGATGTGTCCACTCTTACCTTTCCACAAATGCCACAAAGAACCTCCATTTTTCACAATGCCAGTTGCGCACATTAGGGTCGATTCTTTGGAGAGCCAAATTGCGCTCGAGCTTCCATCTGATTCATGGTTATCAAAATAAGATGAGCATTTGTTTTTGCGCACTAGCGTTCGCCAATGTGCACCAAACTGTCTCCGGCACCTAATTTATGGTATGTTTAGAGGGCAGAAAAGCATGCGCAAATGTGGCAATTTGAAGAGTGAATTTCCTCCAGCAAATAGGTGGAGGAAACTGCCAATTACAGTGAGTAACAGGCTTATTTCATTCCGAAAACACATGCTGGCAGCGTCAGACATAAGTTCTTTTTAGGGATTAGACCCTTTTTTCATTTTTTGGGGGAAAAAATTATAAAAAGTTGTCCAAAATCACAACAATTAAGGTCAAAACAACAAAAATGTGGATATTGGCAAAAACAAAAAACAACGCTAGATAAATTATTAATCATTACTATGCAAACCAAACAGGAGAGGGAGGGTTAAAGAGAACATCTGGGTCAATACACTAGGCAAAAAAAGTTAAGGGTTAACTGGAATTAGAATATCCCCCCCAAAGAACCACCTCCAAAAAATGGAGAACACAGGTTCTCCAGAAAATACCCTCTGAAATGGCAGAAAACACAGAAGCTGGGGGGATCAAATCGCTATGGAGAAACAGTAAAGAAAAGGGGAACAACATGGGGACCATCAGGAGCAATTAAGCGCTTACACTTGGTCCTGCATTAACGCCTAAGTAGGCAATGGGTGCCCATGCTAATATTTTGGTAAAGCAAGGAGCCATGCCGTGTGAATTGCTACCTGCATCTCAGTCAGCAAAAATAATGATTTGTTAATTCCCCCCCCCCCCCCCCCCAATATTACCTGTACCTGTGATTGGGCTTTAACACTTCAAAGTTCATGCAGTTGCAGGTTGCAAAACAAAAGTGTTCCCTGCTTCACCAATTAATTAGCCTGACCCTCATTAAAAGAGAATGACACTTTTTTTTATTTGAAAAATAAAGTATTGCACTTTTTTTATCTGTGGTTAAATCAAAGTGTGTTAGCGTGTGAGGGGATTAGAACTGGCACACCCCCTCCATTGAATACCTTAAAGGAGGCATGCCAGGTCTTGACACTCCCCCTATATTGCACCTATAAGGCAGCCAGCAACAGACTAGGAGAAAATAGCCTGAATAATTAGCCTGAATAATGGAGTTTAAGTCTCCCTTATATCTCAAAAGGCAGTACAATTGATAGAGAACATTGTCTTCAATAAGACCTTAATGAGAGTTTTTTTATAATACACAAGCAACCACTAGGACGGTGGTCGAAAAAGAAAGTAAGTAAGAAAGTAAGAAAACTAAGTGATAGAATTCTTTCAGTACCACCTTCTTCTAAAGCAGCCAACATATTTTATTGGTGGATTTAGCATTTGTAATGCTGATGTGGAGGTTTTACTGGCAACTATGTGTATGACTAGGAAGCACTAATGACCATTTTGGCACTATAGTGGAACTATGGGGAAAGAGGGGTTATTTGGGTTCTAAACTGTAACATTTTGCTCATGAACTGCTTGTTTACTTTGTACTTAGTATTGGCAATATTATCACTTACTTTTGCTATCTGCACCTGTATGCATAAAATGGGATCCCAGGTTGTAGTCCAGCTGTGGAGCAAATGTGCACAAGAAAACTCCAACCTGACTGATTATCTGAACAAATTAGCTGAATTGATGTATGATTTAGTGAAGCGTGATCCATTGGGGGTACTTCTAGCCCAGACTGTCATGGTGAGAATGTTGCTACATTTAAACAGTTATTTATTCTTCTGTATATATGTATGTTGTGTAATTATTCCATTAATTGCTTCATTGGTTAATTAATTTACTTACTGCTTATGCCTTAGCTAATTGGATTGTTTAATTATTTAATAAAAACATATATATAGTTGTATTTAAAGTGGCATCTGCATTAAACGCACTGTTTCCATGCAGAATTGAAAAAGGGAAAAGTATATGATTGTGTGTGTTACTTGGGTCCACCATCTGAAGTAACTCTGACTATGAACAGCTGCTGAGCGTTCGAGGCATAACATGAAACATTCAATTCATTTTAAGACTCCCTAAAGGAATTAAGCTGCTTCAGCATATGGGTGAAAGTTTTGTGCAGAAAAAGAAGGTCACATCAGCCAGCAGCAAAACCATTCATTGGTGTCGCAGAGACAGACTGGAGGCAATTGTTTATCCTGTTCATTAAATATATAAATGATGCCTTTCAGAGCAGCTTGGCCCTGATGACTGGATTGGCCTGGACACTCCTGTTTGCGCAATACGACACATTACCGTTTCCTCTGCTATGTACTGTACAGACACAAATCTGTGACAAGATCTTTCACAAACTGGGTGCTTACCATAGAGGGGATTTAGATCCTCTTGCCCTAGCATTTTCACCCATTTATTCCTTTTTCGCTTCTTCATTTTTGGGTTTTTTCGTTCGTTTCCAAATGAAAAAACTTACAAATTTGTGTGATTCTGGGCCTTGTTTTGGGGGTAGCTTAGTACAGCCGAGGTAGTGAAAAATCATGCAGTCCAAGAAAATTGTTTTTCCAATATTAACCTGATATATTTTCATTAAATACAATTTTTATCTAACGAAAAAATGTTTGTCTAATTTTTTTATTTTTTGTCACTTTTTCATGCTTTAAGAATGCCGCTTAACCAGCATTCATTAAATTAGGGAAAGGTACAGCGGGGATCTTTTTGGTTGATTTGGTTTATTTAAAAAAGAACTCCCCCCAAAGACTACCAGCCCGGGAACCAATCATGTTGGAGGTCCTTGACCTTGAAAGTTACAAGCCCTTTGCCATGGGCTTGGGGCACTGGATTCTTCATTTAGGACATCCGGGGTGTGTCATTTTATCGGTATAGAAACCGTCATGTCCGGCAGGTGCCAGGCAGACTGGACTAGTTCAAGTTAAAGTTAAATAAGACACCATACTAAATATTTTATTATTCTCAATTTAACTAACTTACCTGTCCTGTCTCCCTTCTTCTTTCCCCTGCCAGTGGCAGCGCAGGCCGTCAGAAGCTGACACCCGCGCCGCTATTTAAATGAAGGTGGAACATAGGTTCACAGTTCCTTCATCCTTACTACCTAGCAAGGGACTGAGGCAAGGGGTGGGGGGAGCCGCCTATTATACATCATAAATGATGTCATATAACGGGTAGGACCTAGAGGGGATTTCCCCGTGCAATCCCCTTTTGGCCCCTCCCCTTTTATGACGCCATAAGTGACGTATGGGAGAATCTGGAGAGGCCCCACATAATAGTATAAAAGCCACTCCCAGATGCCATCATGGAGTTCCTGGCCGGGAGCCGGGATGGACAGAGGGGAACCTGTGTTTCCCTACACATGCCAGAGGAGCGTCCTTGGATGCCCCACCTTCAAAAATTTTAACGAGCCTGTGCGAGAGCCCACATAGAGAAAGTGAGTGTAAGTTAATAAATCAATAAAATCTTTTTTTTAAAAAGCAGGTGTGTGTTTTTAAGTTTTCACTTTGACTTTGAACTGTGAAGGGGTCCCATGGATCTCTATTCCCATTCATACGTCAATATCTGAACCACCAACTGGACATGGTCGTGCGGATGAGCTTGGGGACCCATAGCATTGGGCCAGTGCTGGGCACCGGACCTGTGCTATAGGGCATAAGGGCTTGTAATGATCAGGGCCAGGGGGCGGCTGGTCAACCCTTGAGCCCTGGAATTTCAATCCCCCCTTGTTTGCCGGGTTGGTGATGGATAAAACATTTTTTTTGGCAGGGAATATTTTTTAAATGTAATCCTGCCCCAACATGTTTAAAAAAACGCCCCAAAAATCCAGGGGAGTTCCCCCCTAAGCATTACCAACCCGGCAAACCAAGCATAGGGGCTTGTAATTTCAAGGCTTAAGGGCTGACAGGCAAGTCCCTGGTTCTGACCATTACAAGCCCTTATGCCCTGAAGCACTGGTGCGTGCCCAGCACCACCATGCTTTGGGCCCCTGGGTTGATCCACACCACCGTGCCCATTGGTGGTACGAGTAATGGCTTATGAACTGGAATAGGGGTCAAAGATAAAATTCTATCAAATGATATTAAATATAACAGTGAAAAATAACCCTTGCAATGCTGGACTTGCCATAGGACAACTAGTGATATTGTTCATTTTAAGTCAGCACTCACTTAAAATAAATCATGCTAAAATGTATGCAAAATAACACATTGCTTAGAGACTTAGGCATGCTCCCTGAATTAGTAAGCGTCGGACCATGCCATTAGCCAGTTAAACCCTATGTCTATGGGCAGGTTTCCACATACAGTATATATGAGGAGGCAGGTTTATCACATAACACATATTTTCTTTCAGCATAAATGCCTTTTCCTTTTTTTATTATTTCAATCTTTTGAATCAAGTGACTGACCATCATCATCTTTTAGACAAGAACTAGTCCTGGAAAAGATATGAAGCTTTGAAACTATGGACAAAGGCGATTATTATTGCTAATTAGTGATAGTCATTGGTGATCACATTAAGTAGCTCAATCTCAGTAAGCTCTGTTTAAATATCTTCTAAGATCGGCTTTTGAGAAAAAAAAACTGGTGTACATGGACACTGGCGCCTCGGGTCATTAATACTTCCTCTATGAATAATGCACGCTGCTCCCTTTGTCACTGCTGTCTGAGAAATATTTGGTATTGTACTAAAAACCCCAAACACAGACATTACCACAAGCTCATAAATTTCACACTATTATGACTCAGACAATAAAATATTACACAGTATAATACAATGAGGTAATGACAGGTTGGAGAATCAAAAATATTCATCAAAATAAAACTGTAAATCAAACTTTCAATGTAAAAACAATGCAGCTGTAGACTGTAGATCGGCAGTCACAGGAAAAAATGTAATAACTTGGAACTGTGCGCCTCTGCTTTCAGGGAAGATCCAACAGACCAAAGAAGATCATCATCTCGAGTTTCAATATAAGCATTATGTTGCTCAATCACTAAATTCACTGCCATTTTATAAGTAGCTTTTCACATTTAATACCTTTATTACATGTAAGCCATTCAGCAATGCAAAGTGCACAAAAAAACCTGTAAAAAAGCAATTCTGTGAGTACTCACCTGTAGAATTGTTTTTGTTCTTGCATGGCACGGCCTGCTTCGGTATTCATAACAGTTGGGTTATCCCGCCACAAGGTGGCGCAGTGGTACTGCAGAAAGCTGTGGCATCTCCCGGCTCCCTATAAAAACGGAATTACCATAGAGTTCCCAGAGTAGACAAGCAGTGAGACAAGAAGCCGGGAGAGAATAAAGGTAAAAAATGTAAAAAAGGTAAAAAACCCCAATTAACTTGGAACAATCACCATAAAGAGGCAACCAAGAATAACGATAACAAGGGTGGGTCGAAGCGGGCCGTGCCATGCAAGAACAAAAACAATTCTACAGGTGAGTAATCACAGAATAGTTTTTTTCTTTATTGCATGGCACGGCCTGCTTCGGTATTCATAACAGTTGGGACATCCAAAAGCAGTGAACAAAAGTAGGGTGGGATCCCCAATGAGTAACAGCCGGCAGTTCAAGTCACTATGGCCTAAAGCACCTTGCGGCCAAAAGCATCCGCTGAGGCCTTAACATCAACCTTGTAAAACTTGGAAAAAGTATGAACAGAAGACCAAGTAGCGGCCTTGCAAACTTGTTCAACAGAGGCCTGGTGCTGAAAAGCCCAAGAAGCACCAATAGCATGAGTGGAATGAGCAGTAATTCTAAAGGGTGGTTCCTTCCCCTTAGCAGAATAGGCTTGAACCACTTGCTGATAGTGGATTTAGCCGGAGGCAAACCCTTCCTAGGTCCAGAAGTGAGAAAAAAAAGAGCATCAGATTTCCTGAAAGGTTCAGTAGTGACCAAATAAAATGTCAGAGCCCTGACCACATCCAGAGAATGCAGTGTCCGCTCCTTGGAATTAGCAGGATTAGGACACAATGAAGCCAAGACAATGTCCTGATTGAGATGAAAGGCAGACACCACCTTAGGCAAGAAATCTGGCTTAAGCCGAAACACCACCTTATCCTGATGCCTCTAAAAATATGGAGGTTTGATGGAAAGCGCCGCCAGCTCAGAAACTCGCCTTACAGAAGTGATAGCCACCAAATGGCTACCTTAAGAGTCAGAATGGGCAAAGCAGCCCCACGGATAGGCTCACAGGGAGGACCCTGCAGAGCAGACAACACCAGATTCAAGTCCCAGACTGGCAGCATAGGCTTACGAGGTGGACGCACATGAGTAACACCCTGGAAAAAAAGTTTTAACCAACCGGTGGTTGGCAAAGGATCTTTGGAAAAAAATTGCCAGAGCTGAAACATGGCCCTTGAAGGTACTTAGTTGAAGGCCAGAATCCAAACCACGTTGCAAAAATTCCAGAATCCTGGGAATGGAAAAAACCCGACAGGGAAGAGACTTGGACTCACACCAGGCAATGTAAGCATGCCAGACTCTGTAATAGATAAAGGACGAGGACCTCTTCCTAGCCCGAATCATGGTATCCACAACAGAGGCAGGCAACCCCTTCTCTGTCAAGATGTAGGTTTCAGCAGCCAAGCCTTTAAAGCCAGCATTTGTAAATTGGGATGGCGTAGCTGTCCCTGAGCGAGAAGATCTGGAATGGATCCCTGGGCAAGACGTACTGGTCTACTGCCAACTGCACGACATCTGAGAACCAAACCCTTCCAGGATGGCCGACACCCCCTTCTGGGCAATCTGGCTCAGGACCATGCCTAGTAGAGGGAACGGAGAAAACACATAGGGAAGCCGAAGCTCCATCCAACGCATTGATAGTGCATCTGTGGAAAAGGCCAGAGGATCCTGTGACAGGGAGGCAAACCTGGGAAGTTTGTGACTGTGACGGGACGCAAACAGGTCCACATCTGGCTGACCCCAGCGGTGACACAGGGAGAGAAACACTTGGTAGTTGAGGGACCATTCCCCCAGACGAGACGTCCCCCTGCCCAGGCAGTCCGCCTCCTGGTTCTCCACCCCCGGAATGTATACCGCTAAGATGCAGGGGACATTCTGTTCCGCCCAAAACAGTATCAGAGACACTTCCTTGAAGGCTTGCTTGCTCCGAGTCCCTCCCTGATGGTTCATGTAGGCAACCGCTGTCTGGTTGTCTGAGCGGATCTGAACAGCCCGACCCCGAAGGTGTGTGGTCAGGTGGGACAGAACCAACCTGATCGCTCCCAGTTCCAGGACATTGCTGGGAGCATGGGCCTCCTGGGGGCCCCAACGACCCTGGAACTGTAGGGACTTCCAAAAGCCCCCCCAGCCCGTCAGACTGGCATCCGTGGTGACAGTCTCCCAGCACGGGGGCACAGGACACAGGGCCTTTCTGCCCACCAGAAGATTCCTTGAGTCCAGCCACCACAAAAGGGACTGCCTGGCCAGAGGAGACAGAGCAAATTCCTGATCCAGGGAGACAGGGTCCCGATCCCAAACTGACAAGAGGTGAAACTGAAGAGGTCTCATGTGAAAAGGGGACCGCCTCGAAGCAGGACACCATCAGGCCCACCAACTGCATCCCCAGACGGATGGAAGGATGAGAACACAAGAGCAGAGCCAGTGCCTGCTTCTGAAGGCCCTCCACCTTCTGCTGAGGAAGGAACACCTTGACCTGAGAGGTATCCAGTGTCATGCCCAGAAAGGACCTTACCAAGGACGGGGACAGTGAAGACTTGGGAAAATTGATCACCCAGCCGAAGGACTCCAGAGTGGAGATCACCACCTGGGTGTCCTGTTCGGCCTGATGAAAGGACTGAGCCACAATGAGGATGTCGTCCAGGTAGGGAAGGATGCGAATGCCCCGGGTTCGTAGCAGAGCCATCACTCCCGCCAGCACCTTGGTGAACACCCGAGGCACCGAGGTGATACCGAATGGTAAGGCCACAAACTGGTAATGCTGATCTTCAGAAACCTCAGAAATCTCTGATGACCTGGGAAGACAGGCACATGAAGATAAGCATCCTTGATGTCCACGATGGTCATGAAGTTGCCCGGGCGAAGGGTACCGCAGACAGCAGAGCGTAGCGTCTCCATGCGAAAATGTTTGAATCTGACAAACTTGTTGAGGCCCTTCAAGTCCAGGATGGGCCTTCTGACCCAGCAGGCATTGAACCGCCGAAAGTAACCCTTGAGCTGACAGGGTGTTTAAACACATCCGGGATCTGATGAATCTTGGGGGCGGCCAGGCTGCAAACTCTATCTTGTAACCGGAGGACACCACCTCCTGAATCCACCGGTCTGAAACATGGAGCCTCCAGACGTGAGCAAAGAGCCAAAGCCGTCCCCCCACCCGGATGGGCGAGGGCACCCCCCTCATGCCTGGGGGGCCTTAGGAGGAGGTTTGGGCTTGGAATCCCAGGAGGGACCGGGACGTCCACGGGATCTGCCATGGCCCCAAGACTCTCTGCGGCTACCTGAGAAGAGGGAGCCACGACCTCCTCTGGAAGAACGAAGGGAGGGGAGGGAGACAGAGGTCCTCCGAAAAGGCCGGGGCTGCCTCCTATGCTGAGGCAGCCTGCCATCCTTGGCCAAAATATCAAGCCGTTCACCAAAGAGCCGCAGCCCCGCAAAGGGGAGCCCAGTGAGAGCCTTCTTAGCAGCAGCATCAGCTGCCCACTGACGTAACCAAACAGAGCGGCGCATAGCCACCAAAAGTGTAGAAGCCCTACCGCCCAGCCTCACAGCATCATCCATGGCAGTAAGGATAAATACAACAAAATCAGAGCAAAGCAAGAGAGCCCTATAATCCTCCCTCCTCCTACCAGCCATAGCGCCATCACAGAGACGCTTGAGCAGTTTCTTAAGGGCAATAGCAGTAATTAGAGATTAGCGAACCGGTTCGGACGAACCGGAATTAGCTCCGAATTTCAGGGAAAATTCGATTCGGCACGAACCCGAATTTTTTTGGGTTCGTGCCGATCGAATTTTCCCTGAAATAAAAAAAAAATGCCTGACAGCGCAGCCGGCCTGCCCGCTCCCACCATGCCGGCATTTGTTTAAAAAGCAAACACTTACCTGCATGCTCGGAGCGTGGAGGCCGGCGTCGCTCTCAGGCGCCCTCTGATGACGCGTCCTCTGATGACAGCTGAGAGTGGCGCCGGCCTGCCCGCTCCCACCATGCCGGCATTTTTGCTTAAAAAAAATGCCGGCATGGTGGGAGCGGGCAGGCCGGCTGCGCTGTCAGCGGGCCGGCGGTGGCCCGCTGACAGCGTAGCCGGCCTGCCCGCTGCCATCATGCCGCCATTTTTGCCGGCATGGTGGGAGCGGGCAGGCCAGCTACGCCTGTCAGCGGGCCGCCGCTGGCCCGCTCCCACCATGCCGGCATTTTTTTTTTCTGATGAGCGATTCGTAAAAGTTCGATTCGGGCGAACCCGAATTTCTTGGGGAAATTCGGCGAATCGCCCGAATCGAACTTTCAAGAAGTTCGCTCATCTCTAGCAGTAATGGCAGCAGCACAGGTCGGGCGCAGTCCAGCCCCCACACAAGTAAAAGCATGGCAGGCCAGCTGATCCATGCGCCGGTCCTCGCTGTCCCTCAGAGTGGTAGTGTCAGGGGAAGGCATGACCGAAGTATTAGACAGGCCTAGCACGGGAGCGTCCACCTCAGGGGGACAGGACCAACGCTTTACTTGATCAGCAGGAAAGGGATACCTCTTATCCAATCCCTTGGGCCCAGCGGACAGCCTTTTAGGACGTTCCCACTCCCTAAGCACCATAGAAGTGAAATGGCCCTGCTCAGGGAACTCCAGACCCTGTTTACCCAGACGAAGAAGCTCACCCTGCTTTCTCTTAGCCACCTCAGGGGGAGCAATGTGCAAGATTTCAAAAATTTGTGACAGCAGATTGTCAGTGTCCTCAGGGTACCATGATTCCTCCCCGACGCAGACCCATGGTCACTAATGCAACCCTCCTGCTGATCCCCAGAGGAGTCAGAGTCCTGGAACAGTTCCCCTTCCTCTAGGGAATAAAGTCCCCCAGTGGCATCAAATTCCTCATACTCCTCTGTGGAGCATGAGGGAGTGGTAGTCAGGTGCCGCTTCTTGCCAGAAGCCTTCCTAGGAATAGGCCCGGCAAGCTGCTTCTCAATGTTGGCCACACGAAGTGCCAGATCAGACTATGACCCCTTGCTAGCATCCCCCTCACTGGGAGCTAATTGCAGCAGTGTGGGGGGTAGGTGATGCCGAAGGGGGCGCAGAGCTGGGAAGCGATGCAGGCAAACCAAGCAGAAGCGCAAGGACACTTTGAGAGCACGGCACGCACACTGTGACATCATTGCTGGTAGGTGATACCCCGCACATGGAACACAGCTGAAGGACCCCCGAGCCCGCTATCCCCAGAAGCCACCATATGGTGATTAAAACAGGCGCAATAGGCCAGCGCTGGGAAAAGACTAATACAAAAGCCACCCGGGATGTCCTCCCACAGGATGCCCCCAGATCAGCAAAAGGGGGGGATGAGGGGGAGGAAGGAGTAGAGCCGGGAGAAACCACAACCCACTGGTATCCCGCCTGAAAGACATAAGTAAAAACGACACATGAGCATCCCGCAGCACATGCCCCACGAGACCAATAAAAAAAACCCCAAGGGGGACTCACGGACCAAGGACACCGCAGGGTCACCAAGGCACAGACCGCAGGATGAAGCGACACTGGAGGAAACAGCGCTGCAGCCCGGAAGGGAGAAATCCAGACGCACAGCTAATCCAAAATGGCGCAGTCAGTGGCACCTCAAGGGGCGGGCCGCGGGGGGACGACGCGATACGCGTCATCCCCCGGCCCCGCCCCCGAAGAGCGCAAAAACAGCGCCCACGTGACCCCGCCAGTGCCATGACAAAGCAAAAATGCCACAGGCTATAGCGCCCACAGCCGCGGAGCGCAGTACAAAGTGGCGCGGCGGGCAAAAATTACCAAAAAACACACTGTAAACACCAAAACACCACAACTAACACCACTCGCCGCTACCACCCCCCCCCCCCGAACAAAGTCAGAGAGGGGGAGGGGGGATAAAGAGAGACGAGAAGGCAGCGGCAAGTACCCCCTCAGAAGCTAGGACAGGAACTCCGCATCCCTAGTAGGCTCACCATAAAGCCTATGGCCGGCTACCCTTTGTGGTACAGGGTCTGCGGCTTGGAGCAGCACTCCAGGAGCACTTGACCCTAGTGCTCTTCTACCCTCACCCGATCTGTCAGCCAAGGCTGGGAGGCAGTGAGGGTCCAGAAACGGGTGGAAATAGACATGCAGGGCCGCAGGCTTGGTTGCCCCGCTCACCTGTGCAAGAGAGAGGGCCATCTTCTAACTCCGCAGTTTCACTGCAGAGGAAACACTGGGAACTCTATGGTTAATCCCGTTTTTATAGGGGGGCGGGAGATGCCACAGCTTTCTGCAGTACACTGCGCCACCTTGTGGCGGAATAACCCAACTGTTATGAATACCGAAGCAGGCCGTGCCATGCAATAAAGAAAATAGTGTAATGGCCAGGATCTTGGTGTTCATTCTATAATATGCATGAAAGTACTGCAAAGCTTTTATAATATGCTATTATATATAGATGAGAATTATATATAGATGAAAAGTTTTGTGGTGGGAGTGCAGTCATGGTCAGAATGGTACAGGTCGGCTTAAAGCGGACCAACAGTCAAAAACGACTTAAACCAGACTAACACAACAAACAGTGCTCATATGCATCCCTCCCCAGGGTAATTTAGATTGCTGCACATACAAAATAATTGACCTTTTTCTAACTCTTGCTGTTGTAAATTTTAAAAACAAAATGGTGATCTGCAAACAGGAAGTGCTACTGGGCTTCCTGTTACTGTACATTGTCAGTTATGTCAGTTGAACCCAGGCAGCAGCATGGCTGAGATGCTGGAAGAGGAGGCTCCAAAATGGCCGCTACCTTTCTTTTCCAACTGTACCAGGCTGTTAGTCTGGTTTAAGTGCTTAAAGTGGACCAAAACCCAGGAATTTGACTATCCTGGGTTTAGGATCCCCGCTGTGTGAAACCCCCCAGGTCGTCAAAACCAAATGACCTCTTCCTGGTCCTAAGGCGCATGCGTGGCCGTTGTCCAATCAGTGCGCTCGGATCCGCTGACAAGGCGTCGTCTAAGCCTTCATCTAAGGCGAGCGGCTCTGAGCGCGCTGACAGTCACATCCCCTGCTACCCTCTAACAGGGAGCGTGTCCACTCCGGCCATTCACAAATGCTTGGCGTCGACACTTGCCCTGCTAGAGGGATAGTGGGGATGCATTCACGGCTTGCGCATGCAATGTTGGACCAGGAAAGAAGGTAAGTGTATGGGCGACCTGGGCGGTTTCACACAGCGGGGCATCCCGATTTTGGATGTCCCGGGGGGAGGGAATCGATCGGCCTGGAAATCTTATAGACAGAACATCAGCTGGCACCAACTCAATGGTGGTCTGCAACCTGAAGGTGGAATCGGCTGTGCCATGGGAGCCCAAACTAGGGTTGGATTGAAGTAGCAAAATAATGTACACTGATACTTTAAGCTCTGATTCACAACAACTAGACATATCACATCTCATTTGTACTGCCACCTCAGCCACAGCCCAGTTTTACTTACTCACTACTGCTATCCAGCTACTCTACCATAACCAAACCTTACATTTCTGCACCACCTGGCCCACAGGCCAATTCATCTCTACTGCAACCCAAACCACAGCTCTATTTCTATATTCAACAATCCAATTTGGCATGGCTTTCGTGACTTGCATTTTTCCCCACCACATTATCTTTACCCTCAAGGGCAAGGGGGGTACAGAAAGGCCGGTGTCCATCTGCACAGGCCCAATGTTCACCCCTAGCGGAGCACCAGAGGGCATAGGGGCTGGGGTTCTGGCATAGATGGAGGCTGGCCGTTTGCCTCCAAGCCGTATGTCTGTTGTGCCAGTTGGTAGCCTTGGGAGGAGGAACCCCATATAATTTTTTTTTTAAACACACATAACCACTTTTTTTTCAAAAAAGCCCTGGTTATGTTGATTATTCCACACGTTTTAAATAATAAAGAAAAAGAAGAATTCTTTTAAGTTTAGCTTGTTTATACAGCTTAATTCAGAGCACAAGCCATGCTGTAGAGGGGGAGGTGAGTCCTTCCCCTGAACTTTGCATAATCCATGACATCTAGTATAAACTCACCTTTGCTGTCCCTAAAGTCGAAGGCACAAAAGTGAAAGTTTGATGCAGGCCTTAGTATAAAATCCAGCAAAAGTACCCTCCCCGGTGACAATTCTGTGCAAACATTTATTTTCTGTACATATTCCGTATGTCTCTGCAAGTCTACCACAGACGATGGGGAGAGATTAAACTTGCTTGCAGTAAAAAGAGTTGACAGATGCAATCATTTATAGGGCCATTAGCAGGCCTGTTATGACATGGTATGATATTTTAGCAGTCTGTTTTTACATGGGTAACACATCAGTGACCCTAATTGGTGGCATATACAAATCTGGAGAATAGAGATAACCAACCATTTATAACAAGTTTTATTTGAACTTCACAGTGGTAGAATACTGCAGTTAGTTTAATTTTTTCAGTGGGTACGAAAATCCTAACCATGGTGTCACCAAATGTCATTAAACCAACCTCCAACAAATATTGTTAATATGGGAATCCTACCTCACCACTACACATTAAACCCTTTATAAAGCTTACATGTATAGGGTTATATATGTAAATAGAATGAGGTGCAGTGTGGCAGAACGTTAAAGATAATTATAAATATAATAAAAACTGTTTTTTATGCAATCCTCCCATCAGTTCAGAAATTTAGAAATCTGTACAATACAGAGTGCCTTATACAGAGACTAGTGTATTAAGTCTGAAATCTTCTAGAACCAGTCCAGTTTGTTACTTGCAATGTCTGGATCAAAGCACTAATCATAGGGGCGTTAGCTGAAAGAAGTTCTATATACAAGTGAAATATGGGTCAGGAGGTCTCAGTGAATCAGTTGTAGTCGGGGTGCAGATGTGTTCCATTCTTATACCATAGGAGATCAGAGCTGAACATTAATGAGATCAAAGCTTAGTAAGAAAAAAGATCAAAGAAGTATTCAGCGTATTAAAGTCCAGGTGAGTTTCAAATGATCCGAAATAGGAAGAGGATAACAAAGCTGCCATTGTCATTCAAACTAGGATGCTGAAAGTTTTATTTAAAGGAAAGAAGAACTCATCAGACACTATATGCAAAGATACCTTGGCAAAACTTTGTTTCAAAAGGAAATTTCACCAATAATTCAATAATAAAATGTATATATTCCCTCATGGGCATTGGAGCACCTGCTATTTTGGCGTTCTTGAGGAACATGTTGGTAGCAGGCATAAAATGGACTACCTGAAAACACTGTTCAGCCTCTTGTATTTTTTATATTGTGTACCTGTGGTGGAAAAAAAATGTTTTTGGCTGACCAGTATAATACATCAGTTCAACACAAAAAGTCTTGATTTTTTTCAATCCCTCTGGGGTGCTTTGGGGGAGCCACTGTTGTTGCACCAGGATGAATTCAACTTCTCTGAATGTGGCATACTGTATGGTGAAATTTCCCTACATATTTTCATAGCATACCTGTCAGGTCCCGTGGGACACCCGCCTTCAGAGTAAGTCCGCAACCCCCAATCTCCACTGCTAGCTTCACCTATAGTCAAGCCTCCATCTGCCGGGACGCTTTATACGCCTCACCGGGCATGGTTGTCCCCAGGACTTCGTAGCACAAAGGATGCAGAATTACGGGGAGGAAGGCGGATGAACCAGGAACGAGACTGGGCGAGGTTGGGCAAGCAGGGGTCATACATGAGAGATCAACCAAGACAAGCGCAATACCAAAGGATGAGACGGAAGAGTCGTGAAAAATGTCGACCCAAGGGTCAAGCCGGAAGGTCACGGGTACACAGTACAAGGGAGCAGGCAAATCGTAGTCGGAAACAGGCAAAGGTCGGTCCAGGCGGCAATAATGGGATGGTCAACACATGTCAAGATCAAAACGGGAAGAAAAGACACGGATAATCACACCCAGCAGCACGCTATCACGGGCAAGGAACAACTGCGGGGAACCAAACTTTATTAGAAGGGACTTCATGGGATTGGATGGGAAGGAGTGGGCTGATTGGTGTATACTTGAACCTTGGGCTGATTGCCCAGTTTAATTCTACAAGGGCGTTTTTGCCCAGAAGCCTCTGGCTGATTGGCCACTAAACCCCAGGGCTCATTGGCCCATTTACTCCAGCCTCAGGCGTGCACGCTGCCTGCAGCGTCGCCGGAGGTCATAAGACAGCCGCACTCGCACACGCGCGTGAGCACGGGCTGTCAGTGAGGAGAGGTATCTGCTCGGCTCCGCTCGCTACGGCGCCGTCTGATGGAGACGCGGCCCTCAGGCAGGGAGGGAGCCAGACAGCCGCCGGAGCCCGCACCGTTTGCAGACGCCGCGGGACCGGCGTGAAGGTGAGTTGTTCATGACACTACCCCCCCTTCACGAGGGGCCTCATGACCCTTCTTAGGTTTGTCAGGATTGTCTCTATGGAATTTCTTAATCAAGACGTTGACATGCACATCCCTAGCTGTAATCCCACATCTCTCCTCAGGACCAAAACCCTTCCAATCTATTAAATATTGTAACGAATTCCGTACAAATCGAGAGTCGAGAATTCTGTTAACCTCATACTCAGGTTCGTCTTCCACCACGACCGGAGAAGGAGATGACACCTGAACATTCCTGGCGGATTTTTACAATGATACGTTAAATGTACACGGAATTTTCATGGATGGGGAAGTTTAACTTTAAAGGTAACATTGTTAAGTCTATGAGTGATCGGAAAGGGACCACTATAATTAGGACCCAATTTCGGCGAGGGTTGTCGAAGAGCAATATTTTTAGTGGATACCCGGACTAAATCTCCCACCTTAAACGGTGGTTCTTGTGATCTATGTCGATCGGCGAAAACTTTATACCTAACCGAAGACTTCCTAATGTTACCTTGTGCCTAAGACAAAACATTCATTCTCTCTCGTAACCATTACTCCAAGGCCGGCAAATTGGAGGAAGGGCCAGAGAGAGAGGAGGCCTTGGGATTCTTGCTGTAATTACAGAAAAAAGGCGAAAACTTAGTCGATTCGCTAGGTGCGTTATTAAAGACGAATTCCGCAAACTCAATAAATTCCGCCCACTGTTCTTGACGGTCTGACACAAAGCAGCGCAGGTATTGCTCCAAACACTGATTCACCCTCTCAGTTTGCCCGTTAGACTGGGGATGATAGGCTGAGGAAAGAGATACCTTAATACCCAACCGTGCACAAAACTCTTTCCAGAAGCGGGATACAAATTTAACCCCCGATCCGAAACTATTTCCTGGGGTATGCCAGGGAGACGGAAAACATGTTTAATAAACAGTTGCACCAGCTCCGATGCTGACGGAAGCTTTGTCAGGGAAATAAAATGCGCCATCTTATTGAAGCTATCGACCACCACCCAGATTACAGTATTACCCTGAGACAGTGGCAGATCAACAATGAAATCCATGGATATGTGGGTCCAAGGTTCTCCGGAAATCTCCAGTGGTACTAACAACCCTGCTGGGGATCCATGGACTCCCTTATTACGACCACATACAGGACATGCTTCGACAAAGGCGGCCACGTCGCGTCTGATGGTTGGCCACCAAACATGGCTCTTGGCGAGAGCCAATGTTTTCCGATATCCCAAGTGACTGGCGGTCTTGGCGTCATGAAATTCTTGTAGGACGGAGAGACGCAGATGGGGTGGAACGAACTGACAGCCAGGGGGTTTCCCCGGAGGGGTATCCACCTGATACGGGATTAACGAGCTAGACAAATCAGGGAGAAGGGCACCAACTATGCAACCTAAGGGTAAAATAGGCTCTGTGGGATGTAATCGATCCTTACATTCTCCAAAATTGTGAGATAAGGCGTCAGCTTTGGTATTCTTTGCTCCCGGCTTGAAGGTGATAATGAAATTAAAACGGGAGAAAAAGAGCGCCAAGCGAGCCTGAGGAGAGTTGAGCCTTTTGGCTGATTCTATGTACTCTAAGTTTTTATGGTCGGTATATACAGTAATGTGATGCAGGGAACCTTCCAGCCAATGCCGCCATTCTTCAAAGGCCAGTTTAATACCCAATAGTTCCCTATTCCCAACATCATAATTTTGTTCAGCAGGAGAACATTTTCATGAAAAGAAGGCACAAGGATGTAGTCTCTCAGGGGCACCTGAATACTGAGAGAGGACAGCACCCACGCCAAGTTTGGAGGCGTCTACTTCCAAAAGAAACGGGCGATTGATATTGGGGTGGACCAAAACTGGAGCGATGTGAACGTTTCTTTTAAAGTCTGAAAAGTGCTTATTGCTGAGAGAGGCCAATTCTCAACAAAAGCCCCTTTCCGAGTTAGGTCCGTTAAAGGGCCCACTATGGAAGAGAACCCCTTAATACACCGCCTATAGAAGTTTGCAAATCCTAGAAACCTCTGAAGTGCTTTTAGGGTTTTTGGTTGCTCCCACTCCAATACTGCGGACACCTTGGAGGGGTCCATAACCAACCCATGCTTAGAGATCAGATACCCCAAAAACGGAATTTCAGAAACCTTGAATACACACTTCGAAATGTTGGCATACAGACTGTTCTCCCGTAATCTTTGTAATACTGCCTTTACATGCTGGCGGTGTTCCAGCACCGAACGGGAGAAAATGAGGAGATATCGTCTAGATAGACCACCATAAATCGGCCCAAATAATCATGAAATATGTCATTTACAAAATCTTGGAAGACCACGGGAGCATTGCACAGACCAAAAGGCATAACCAAGTACTCGTAGTGCCCATCTTTTACATTAAAGGCTGTCTTCCACTCATCTCCCTGGCGTATGCGAATGAGGTTATATGCCCCTCTAAGATCAAGTTTAGAAAAAATCTGTGCTCCAGACACTTGGTTAAAGGGGTCATTGATTAAAGGTAACCGTGATCGTATTCAGTCCCCGATAATCTATACAGGGACGTAAACCACCATCCTTCTTTTCGACAAAGAAGAACCCGGCGCCAGTGGGGGAGGTAGAGGGACGGATAAAACCTTTCTTAAGGTTCTCCGCAATGTATTCTTTCATGGCTGTCTCTTCTGAGCGGGTGAGATTGTATATTTTTCCCCTAGGGGGCATGGTACCTGGTAGTAGATTGATGGGACAATCGTAGGCCCTATGTGGAGGAAGAGAGTCAGCAGATTTTTCCGAAAAAACATCCGCCCAGTCTGCATAGGCTGGCGGTAAACCCTCAAGAGAGGCATGAGTTGATCTTAGGGGGGTACAAAAACAATGATCTAAGCAAAATGGACACCATTTAACCAAGTCCCCAGATACCCAATTAACAACCGGGTTGTGGATCCTTAGTCATGGAAATCCGAGTACTATAGGAGAAACAGGATTCTCCAAGACAAAAAATTCTAGTTTCTCGGAATGGGAGGAACCCACCACTAAATTCAAAAAAGGGGTTTTAAAGGAAACCAATCCCCCCACGATTGGTTCGTTATTGACAGCCAGAACACAAAGTGAATTTTCTAAGGGGATCAAAGGGATATTTAAAGTGGATGCAAGAGACCTATCCATGAAGTTGCCCGCCGCCCCATTATCAATGAAGGCGGTGACAGACATCCTGGATGGTCCCCAAGAGATCATAGCAGGCAAAAGCAATCTATTTATATGAGGGAGCAGTACCTGATCGCCTAGATGAGTTCCCTCAACCGGATCTAGGCGCTGAAGTTTCCTGCCGCAGGGGCTTTGTTAGGGCAATTCTTGGCGAAATTACCAGGATTTCCGCAATATAGGCAGAGCCCTTGCGATCTGCGTCTTATCTTTTCAGACTGGGAGAGACGAGTCACGGCAAGTTGCATGGGCTCCTCGGGTGCCAAAGAAGGAGAGGCAGCAGCACCCCTAGGGCTGAATTCTTGATGAGGAGGACCCCACGGCTGGTCCTTAACTTTCTCCACACGTCTCTCCCTGAGCCGTCTATCCACTCTGATGGCTAGCTGCATGTATTCATCGAGACTCTTTGGCTGAGGGAAATTAACTAAGGTGTCCTTGATATTTTCTGAGAGCCCGATTCTGAACTGACTGCACAGGGCAGGATCATTCCACTGGGAGTCGATGGCCCATCGACAGAACTCGACGCTGAATTCTTCGGCCGACCTTTTCCCTTGTTTTAAACTACGCAAAGCCCGGTCAGGATCCGCATACAGGACCACCATGGCAGAGACCGATTGCATGGCCTCATTGGTAGGTGCCAGTCCAAAGGCCCAGGTCTGTGGGTCACCTTGAAGGAGCGAAATGACTAGGCCCACTCTTTGTGTCTCAGACCCAGAGGAGTTGGGCCGCAGGCAGAAGTAAAGCTCACAAGAATTCTTAAAGTTCGAGAATTTAGACCGTATCCCAAATAATTTCTCTGGAAGAGGAATTTTCGGCTCGATAGAGGAAACAAGTGCTAGTGGTGCAGGTATTTGGCGACTTTCCTGCGTAGCGACTCGTTGGGCAAGTTGATTGATGGTGGTGGCCATGGCCTGCACCTGTTGCACAAGTTCCTCCATTATAAATGGCCCGTGATAATGTCAGGTCCCATGGGACACCCGCCTTCAGAGTAAGTCCGCAACCCCCAATCTCTGCTGCTAACTTCACCTATAGTCAAGCCCCCTTCTGCCACATTTTGCCATTCTCTTTTAGAGGTCTTGAGTACCGCCAGAGGGAAGTCAGAGTACCACCAGTGGTATTAGTACCACCTGTTGGGAACCTCTGCTGCATGGCATAAAGGGATACTGTAAATATTTTTAAACATTGTGAAACATTTAGAATTATTGTGGGCACTTTATGTGTGAGAAAATTCCCCTCAAATCCTAAAGAAAGCACCTTCCCAAAAAAGACAATATTCGAGGCAGAGTGCGAGTGGAGTCCTCGTTGTCCCCTTATTCATCATTAGGAAATCTCACTTTGAAATTCTCAAGACATGATGATGAGATCCTGATCCAATGCAGAAGACGGTGCAAACAGTAGCCCAACATTCTAGATGTGGTTCACTCTCAATAGAAATACAAGTTTAGGCTAAACTCAAACTGAAAGCATTGGGGATTAAAGCCATTGAGTTGTCTTTACAGCATATGACCTTATTGTCTGTTTCATGAACTTCCACGGGAACCAAAAATTAAGAAAGTAAAGCTTGATTTCCACAAGAAATCTGTGTCATCTGACACAGAAAGGTTATTTTTTATAAAAGAATTGCAACCAAACGGTGGCAAAGATTATGGGGCTTTTTGCAGTGGCACCTAAGGCTTTTTGGTACAATGATCTCCTGCATACAGAAAGTGAGAGTAAATTTGTCTTTGAGAAAAAAACTCCCAAATAGAGACTTTGTACTATTACATAATAGTTAAGAACATAACACTGATGTCCCTATTAGACTGGCATGGACTCAGGTAATCTGCTCTATTTGTAGGCTAGTACTAGTACTGGCACGGCTTTTATTATGAAGGCCAGTGATGTAGAAACATGTCTCTGCTTGTCATTACTTCATCAACTGCACTGTACAAGCTGAAATTTACTTTAATGACATCAGTCTCAAGGACAAAATAATGAATGACAAGGGATTCAAACAAACATCGTCAGCAAAAGAATATATTCCTGCTAAAAGAGGAGAGGTTCTAATTTGGTCTAAAGTCACTGAAAGGCAATGAATCAGTCAGCAACATAACTGAGCCACTTTGGCACACTTATTTCTAATTGGCAGGGGCATAACTATAGGGGGTGTAACTCCACCAGGCCCAGGGGGTCAGGGGGGCCCCATCATTGTTGCTCCGACACATTATTTATCAGTATTGTGCTCAAGTAGCATCATTTATCGAATGGAAGCACAATTCATCACTGCCGTGTCAGTCTTTATTTGTCTAGCTGCATCCAATTGAGTTAAAAGAAAGAAATAAAAAAGGGAAAAAACATGATTGCTACTGTATGTCTGCAGCAGCTCCCCAATTGTCACATCTCTGGATATCCATGGAAATCTATGTCGAAATACAAAAGGAGGCCCTGGCATTGAGGTGGTATGTGGCCCAAACATTTCCAATGACCGCCCTGGATTATAGTGTGTGTATAACTTAAATACCACATACAATAAAATGCATAGTTAAAAAAAAACATAAAAAGATATAAAACACAAACAACTGACCTAATGTCAAGTGAGGTCTGTCAATACCTGTATACTACACAATCAAAATAATTTAATGTCCACTTGGCAGATTAACAGTTAACCATTAACATAGTATGTAAGAATGAATAAAGACACTAGCCCATCTAGTTCAGTCTACATAGTAAAAGAAAATCACTTTCCAGTGATCTAGTAACTATCTAGTAACCATAGCGGGAAGTGTTATTACATGCGAGGAAGGCATTGATGCCACTTTTGAACTCTTTTAGTGTATTCTTCATAACTACCTCATTGCTCTTACATAGAAGAATCCGCTCCTGTGTCCTTGGAGGAAGCCCCTTTCCTTTATTCTTATTGGATTATGGTTATGGTAACCATTGGCTATGGTTACACTCCTGGGTATAAACAGATTGTCAGGTCCCGTGGGACGTCTTCCTTCCAATAAGTCAGCAACCCCCAATCTCCGCTGCTTTCTTCGCCTATAGCCAAGCCCCCGTTTGCCGGGACGCAGGATACGCCTCACCGGACACGGTTGCCCCCAGGACTTGTTAGCACAAAGGATGCTGACTTATGCAGGGGAAGGTGGACGAACCAGGAACAAGACTGGTAAGGCAATCGGGCAGAGGTCATACACAGGTGATCAGTCCAAGGAAGCACGGTACAAGAGGATTGAGACGGAAGAATGGTCAGGGCTAGCCAAAGGTCACACCAGGAGGTCAGAGATACGCGGTACAGAGGAGCAGGCAGGAATCGTGGTCAAAAACAGGCAAGGTCGGTCCAGGCGGCAATCAGGAATGGTCATACACGGCAGAATCGTAAGGAAAATAGCAATCACAATCACACCCAGCAGCACGCTATCACGGGCAAGGAACAAGTGCAGAGTGAGCAGCTTTATAGGAGTGATGGAACAGGAAAGGGGGATTGATTGGTGCAACATTAGGAACCTGAGGCTGATTGCCCCATTCAAATTGCCAAGCTTTGGGCTCATTGGCCCGGATCTAATTACCTCCAGCGGGCGCCCTGTGTGCAGCGCCGCCGGAGGGCATAAACAGCAGCAAGTGACGCGCGCGCGCGTGTACGGAGTCGCGCGCCGGGAGCGCGCCGAGATGGCTGCGACGCGGCCGCTCCCGAAGCCGCCGGAGAGGAGACCGCCCGAGCAGCCGCTCGCGACGGAAAGAGCCGAGCGGCAGCTCGGGGCGGAAATAGCCGAGCGGCGGCCGGGGAGAGGAGACGCCGAGCCGCCGCCTGGCAGAGACGCCGCCCAGCCCGCACGCTGGCCGAGCGGGAGCCGCCGACGTGGGACCGAAGGACAGGTGAGTGTCCAGGGTTCTGTACAGGGCTCGTGACACAGATCATGGGACAGATCTTTGTATTGGACCCTGATAAATGTACACATAGTTATTAGATCAGCCCTTAGGCGTCTCTTTCACAAACTAAATAAACCTAGTTTTGACAATCTTTCAGGGTACTCTAGTTCCCTCATTCTATTTATTAATTTAGTTGGTCTTCTTTGAACGCGCTCCAGTTCCGTTATGTCCTTCCTATGCACTGGTGCCCAGACCTGTACACAGTATTTCATATGGGGTCTGACCAGTGACTTGTACAGGGGTAAAATGATGTTCTGGCCATGGGCACATATGCCCCTATTGATGCACCCCATGATCCTGTTTGCCTTGGTATTGGACACTACAGTTACATTTATTGTTAACTAAAACAAGGTCCTTTTCCATTGTAGATTTACCAACATTTCCTTATGTAGTGTGTAACCATGGCACAAATTGCTCCATCTGTGTTTTAAGATGTGAAAAAATAACTAATAGTGTCCTACATTTTAATGGTTCCCAAAGCTAAGCATTTGAGTAAGCAAATCTTTGGTTGGAGAAAACCTCTATAACTATTGTATAGCTATGACTGTATTTGGCATCTGGGCCAAATGTCTCCATGAACAAGGGCTTTATCAGAGAACACATATAAAAAGTTTAGTAGGCTAGACAGGACATTATACCCATACACACTAAGCTGGACAGACAAGGTCAGATAAGATGGAATATTAGTACAAATGACGACAGTTATGTTGACTGCGTGAAAAAATAGCAATGCCAAATAGATCATTGTGTTTACTCTCCCCTAATTTATTTACATGATTTTTGCTGCACCTCTTATAGAACAAGGACACTTTAAAATAAAATGTCCAAAACTAAACTACGTAATCCAAGTGAAACATTACTAGTGATTTTTAAATGGTTTGCATGATCTATTTTGTCTCTCTCTGGAGTTAACGAGGACCAAAACCCATGCCCCGTAGGCCCTGAAATCTATAAGATTCCAGGGCCGCGGGATTCTCTCCCCCGGAGCATCCAGATTTGGGATGCCCCACTGCCTGAAATCCCCCAGGTCGCCCAGAAACTCACTTTTTTTTTCCGGTCCAACGGTTCATGCACAAGCTGCGGCCACATCCCTGCTATCCCTCTAACAGGGCACATGCCTGCGTCAGACCCTGTTAGAGGGTAGCGGGGGATGCGGCCGCCAGCGCATTCAGATCCGCTCGTATTAGAAGAGCTCCTGGACGAAGGGGCTCGAGCTGGAACCAGCACGCTGATTGGACAATCTGCCATACGTACATTGTAGGATCGTGAAGAGTTGAGTTTGTTCGGGTGACCTAGGGGGTTTCACACAGTGGGGCACCCCTTATCGGGGGCAAGAAGCAAAACCCAGGATAGTCCACTTTTGTTTTTGGCCCACTCCAATCAAGAAGATTTTGCTGACCTTAGAAGCAGCAGGTTTTGATTGAATGTTTAGGTTTCTGAACTGAAAGGACCTGCACCCTGTTAAAGGTTCCCTCAATGTTTTGCCTGATATTATGTATGATGCATGATTAGTTTAGCTCCCAGATTCATAATTTTTCATTTTAATTTCATTTCATTTTCATTTATCTACATTGAACTCCATTTGTCATGTGGCAGTCTTTGTTACATAGCAATAAGATGGAATTGTTTTAGCAGTGTACAGCACATTTTACGTAGAATACCTTATCGGGTTAGTGTATTAAGAACACTAGATATAAACAATGGGTTGGATGTTGGTGCCCTAAGCAGAGAGTAAAGTCTCGTGGCATATTAGTCACCTGGGAACACAGCCAAGGGTGCCATGCTGTCTCATTGAATAGATAAATGGCCCAGGGAAAGAAGCCACTCTTAGATCGAGAGGCCCTGCATGACGGCAGTCTGAAGTGCCATCCTGATAGAAGGGTAACAGACAGGGCACAACCAAGATGAGAGGTGGCGGCGATAATCTTCCTGTCATGTGTCCTGACACTCCTAGTGTATAGGTCTGATAGGGTCTGCATCAAGGATCCTCTCTGCAGTTCTTATGATTCTCTGCAGTCTGGTCTTATTTTTATGGCTCCCAAATACCAGCAGGGAATGGATAAGCATAGGATTGAAGCAATGACTGAGTTGAGAATGAAAATCAGGATCATTTTGGAAAGACCTGCCTTTTTTAGATGACACAGAAAGAAGAGTCACAGTTGTGACTTCTTCAAGACAGCCAGGTCATCCACAAATGTAGAAACTGTACATTTTCCCCTTTCTATATCATACATTACAATATACACATTTGAAAAAGGGATGCAGTCACGGCCGAAACGCGTTTGATTTTATCCCTGCATTTGCATTGATGGGCTGCTTTTAATGATTTTTGGCAATAAATGGATGTTTTATGGGAGTGCAGACCGGCATCATTATATTTTGGATTTATCATGGTTGTGGACTAACCAGGTCGGGCACCTGATTTCCTATTATCTGCTTCAGCTGGAGAGTGAGTCTTCCCATTTATTACAATCTTAGACCAGCCACACTAAAAGTCACTGACCACCATTTTCTGGATATGCTCCTTTAGACCATTTCCTGTCTACTGACATACAGAATTATCTGCTCTAGCTGAACATAATTGAGGTATTTGGAATCCATGTGCTTAAATGCTTTAGCAAACTGAGGCACCAGCTTTGGTCTATGGTGATTTATGGTATACTGATTTTCCTAGCAGTAATTATTAAGCACTGTAGTAAATCATGGGTGCTCTTTAGAACGAAGGGGTCCCGTGAACCCTTATTACAGCCCTGAATATTATTTATTTAACGCTCTGCTTGGTCTTCTATTAACCCTCCCAAAAAATAAAGTCCAATAATAGACCTACTACATCCCAGTAGCTATCGTGTAAAGACTGTAACCCCTTTTAAGTATACTATAAATACCACATTTTCTATGCGTTCTTCCACTGGATCTAGTGGTGAGTCTTGAAAGATAAAAAACAGGGACTTACAGATGACAGGAATTTCTCTAAGGACCTATGTGTGTAATCCATCTGGTCCAGGTGCTAGAACGACTTTATTTAAAAGAGAAAACACAAATTCAGTGTTGCACAATATCCAGTAGGTGTGTTTAAACTGTGCTATAAGGTACATTCAAAACAGGCAATAGGAAGAGGAAATGGCAAATTCAGCAAAAAAATAAAAAGCTTTAATGACATCTGCATTGGAAATCACTCTGTTTGCCCGTGGGGTTGTCTCATTTCTATGTATGGCTGTCAGAAAAGAACCTTAAATGTCCCTGGTGGTTTACCAGCTAATTTTAACCCAGACATTTATGATTGCTGCCATGGTAACCCGTATTACTGTATACTGTACGTCACGCTGTCATACACAGCATGCACATGGCTAATTCTCTATGTCCAATGTATGATCTTGGAAATGCATCAGGGCAGAATGACACAGTGGGAAAATGAATGACGTTTGCCAGGAAACAGCCAGTTGTTCATAATCGCTGAACTGACCTACATTTCTATCAAAGGGAGAGATTTCTGTGTGCATCATCCAAAATTCCATTCACAGCTACGCCACCTTATTTATAACAGAAAAGCAACAAAGCGGGATGGCTTGATGTTTAGCCTATTACTTCACTAGGAAAAGGTGACATCACTGTGGTATAGGGCAAACCGATCATCATGCCTCATGGTCTTACTTACTACTACTGTTCATGATAGATGCTTATCTAACAAATAACCCATGGCTGGTTACTTTACTTGGCTGCAACAATACATGCAAGATTGGAAGCACCTTCAATGGATTCAGTGCGAAAGGGAAGCTGGGGGCCGGTCCTCCCCTTCAGCATTCTTCCTCCTGCCACCTCCTAGCCCCACAGTGCATTGATACAAATAATATCCCAGGTGGCCTCTACAATGTTTGCAGCAGTTTCTTGTTCCCTGTATAACCCAGGAAAAAATAACAGTTGCCAGGGAAGTCTTTTGCAATGTTGGTGTTATAGATAGCAAAAATGTTTCATTCCTTCTCTGCACTGTACAAAAAAAGTCCCTGTCCAGGCACAAACTAACTTCCTACCACCTTATCCGTCTCTGGGTCGAGGATGAATCAAGGAAAGGGCACGTGTTCTGCTGTGGTCAAAATAGCTAAAATATAGCCCTAAAAATGAAACTGATAGTTATACAGTTATAAAAAATATCAGTAAAATACTAAATGCATTAAAGTACAGATCAGGATTAGGCAATTTTAGGCTACATAAATGTTTAAATCTTATGAGATTATCTAGGATTACAAGGTTCCTTTAACAAGGTTCTCGGCCTGAAGCAATGAGAAAATCAATGAGTCATCCATCATGGCTTTATGGACATGTGACATTTTCAAATGGTGTTTTGTAAAACATAAAAATTATTTTTTTAAATAATTGAAAGTGTTTGGCAAGTCAAAAGTTAAAGGAGTCCCTCCAGCATTGTCCTTTCTGCTCTTACAGTCTTAGTAGCTAGGAGACTACTTCCTCATTTAACCATCAATCACCAGCCCACTGATTTGGTCTTTCAATCAACCTTCAGTGAACAGAGAATGGAAACACCCCCCCCCCCCACTTCCCTAGACATCCTGATTGGCTACCTATCTCTGCAGCTCTGAAATCCCGCCCTCCTCTCTTTTCTTTGTTGTAAGCATGCACAGCTTTCAGCGTCACTCTCCAGTCTTTGATCAGGCTGCCAGCAATCAACAGACACCAAGCAAACCCCTCTTTCCCTCATTCGGGAAAACTAGTTGCTAACAGGCTGGAGTAAATATCTCTGCCTGCAACATGTCTCACACTGTTATGATCTGGTCACACTGAGCTACAGGTTGCAATCTCTGCCTAGAGCCTGCCCATTATGAGCATGCTACTGAAACTGAACATTCTTAGACAAGGGATTTTTAGAGTGCACAAGTAGTCTTTGTTGATTAGAAATGTGTATGTATTGTCCTGTAACTGCTTGTGAGGGACATTTTGCCATATTGTCCTGACAAAAAAAAACAATACCTTTTGTCCCTGGCAGCTTCTCCGTCCAGCTCCGATATTTTAAACCTAAGCGAATGACAAAATGAACAGTGTCCAACACTGATCCTTGGTGCTGCATGCCCAGATTCGGATATGCTGGTCCCAGTACAGGCTTATCTCTGCATGCCCTGTCTATTGCAATTAATGAAGTGGAGGAATTTCATCATGGAGGAGTGAGAGGAGGAATTTCATCTTGGAGGAGGTGATTGAAGTGTGACAACGTTTTGCTTGTTTTCCGGCATCTGGAGCCAGAAGGAGGAGCTGTGGGGAGCCAAAGGTAAGTATATGCTTTTTTTGCCTGGACAAGCATTTTATGGTGCATTAACCCTATTACTGTTGGTCTCCTTTACCACTTCTAAATAGATGCAAAATTGTACAGAGATGATATTTCTCTACAATTGTTACACATTATTTAAAAATGATTTTTCAGATTTGCCACCAAATGTAATTGCTTTCAAAAAGATCTGGGTGCTAAAAACAAATGTCTATAAACAATCATGGTTGCAGGACATTCTGGTTAAGGGTTACTAAAGCTTCTGACATTAGGGCTAATGCCCTTTTAACCTTTTTAAAATAGACCAAAATTCTCTTAGCTAGTCAGTTAATCTTCTCATCCATTACACTTTATGGAGATTTATTGTATGCGGTTTATTGGACACAAATCAATTATTGTATTGTGCAACTGAAGGACATCATCATTTTACAAAGCAATTTAAAAATCTATTGTGTAGCCGAGCAGATAGGGATCCATTTGTTACAAGGTAAGCAATACTGTTTCCAGGAATAATCTCATTGAGGTGCCTGCAAAGTCGTGTCAAGTTACCCTGAAAGATTATTTTATTCCTGTAGTGAGAGTCACAAACAGTTCTCCACATCCTATTACAGCTGTGCACAAGGTTCCTCTGAAACTGGACCACTTCATTCCACAGGGCTATCTATGTGGACACACTGTAGGGCTGATGTGACCAGAAAAGTACCAGGCCATATTTTTAAACCCAGTCCATTTCTGCTGCTGGGTGTTCGGTTGTAATTGTTTTTTTTTTTTTTTTTGCCAGGACAGGGACTTTAAAGGTTTAAATGTAACTTCTGGATAATATTTTTTAATTCTATAAAAATGTTTTAAGACTCAGATTTTGACATCTTTTTTAAGACATCTTGGAAACCAAAAGCAGCATAATGTCACTTTATCAAACATAGATGACTTGGCTGCCATCTTAATTAGAAAACATATCAACTGTCAGTCAGCATAAGTTCTTGGAAGAATCTATTTTAGTATTCAAAAGCAAAATAGTTCCGAAAGAAAAAAAGTATGTTTAAAGTAAATCTGCCACCAGTCAGGCTCAGTCATAAGAATTCTTTCTCTGAATTGAACCCATCCATGAAGTGAGTGTACACATGCCTGGAGTAGTGGGCTGCCCTAATTACAGCACCCGGGGAGCAGTTGGGGGGTTAGGTGCCTTGCTCAAGCGCTTTGAAACTGCAACCCTCCTGGAATCACTGCAAGAATTGCTTCAGAATAAAAGCTAGGACATTGATGCAGATATAGTGGAATGGGAGCATGGTCAGCGGTGGACTGGGCCCAAAAACCAGGGCAGGATTTTACCAGCCCATGGCCAGCCAGAGACATCCCTGCTGAGGCCACCCATCCTCCTACATCCATGATGCCGGGGCTATTGGGGGATGGGGTTCCTTGGCTTGTGGGTACAGGGGGCAGAGGGAGAGACTAAGGGGGCAGAGATTGAATGTGGTTGTTAAAAGTAGCAGACCAACTAGCCCTAAAGCAGGTCGGAGGCCCTAAAGGAAGAGCAACATGGATGCACCCCCCTGACCTCCTGTGCCCCGGTGCAGTCTCACTTCCTGCACCCAGTATATTTATACCCCTGGCTACAATATACTGGCCTTCATAAAACAAGCTGTAGGTCCTGTTTCTAAGAACTGACAAAGGAAAAAACACTGAAATGCACATTTTTAGTTGGTTGATATAATTAAAAATTTGTAGTGCAGATTGCACGCTGAATATAATGTATTATTTATTTTGACGTTCACTTCCAAAGCTCGGATGTCAGTTTTTGTAGACTTCTACCAATTCATCTTGCAAAAGGAGCTTTTGGAAGGGTACCCTGTGTTCCCTGTCAGAGTTGTGATGTAATTTATATTATTTTGAATTATTGTCATTGAAATATGCTCAGACTATTTTAAAGAAAAATGACAAGTATCAACAGGAATAGTAATCTAATAATAATAATAATAATAATAATGTACCAATAAGAAGTAAAGTGAATATGTCACCAAAAAGTTTTAGGTTGGCCATTGGCCATGTTATAACAGATAAGCCTCTGTTGGAGTCAAAAGGCTAGTTTTGACAAAAATTGCATTTGTCGAAGGAATTTTTTATGAGATATGTATAAAAATACTGAAAATATTATTAATTCAAAATAAAAAGGTTAAAATATGAAATAAATACTATATGGATGTAGGTGCCACAGCCCTCACTGAGTCAGGGTAAAGGAAACTGTGCCACATAGTCAGGGCCGGATCCAGGTTTATGTGGGCCTTTGAGCGGCATGGTCCCAATAGGCCCCTTTGCGGTGAAGAGTCAGGGGTCAGGGATTTATAAATTCTATGGCCAAACTAAAAAGGGCTGCTTGCCCTCCATTGGAGGGTTAGTTTGGCCCCACATGAATGGGCAGAGTATTGAGGAAGGGGGATGGACAAAACAGGAAGGGCAAGAATAGATGAATGGAGAGATAGCTGGGAGGAAAAGGGATGAGAAGAGGGACTGCACTACCAATGAAAGAGTGTGCAGCTCAGCCTCGTTACAAGGTTAGTGATGACCTGGCTCACTAGGGGGAGGCCCTGCACGTAGTGCCAGATGAACGTCAGGTGAATGTCAGGTCCCAGTGAAAAAGGTGTATTTATCAAGTGAAAAAAGTGCCTGTGATAGTGCCAGTAGTGTCCCATCTATCATCAGCACCGGCGTTGGGATGAGTGCCGGCGCTGAGTTCCTGACAGTGCCAGATAGGACCATGCGCTCACCCTGCACTGTGTGGCCTTATCACTTACATTTCAATGGGATGGAATGGTTGTAATTACTTAGGCAATTGTTGGGGGCTGGTGCATGTGCTCTGGGATCCCTGGGCTGTTTGGGATTATTTTTTAATGCATTTTAGGCACTTTTGTTCTTTGCACTGCAAACTTGAGATTTGGGCCATGAAAAAATGTCAGTGTACCCAATGTAATTACCATATAAAAAAAAAAAAAACTTCTGACTCTAAAAAATAAAAAATGGGGATTACAACATGCTCTGTGTGCCTGGAATCCCGTTTTTATTAGCGCCCCTGCCAGCGCTGTGTTTTTCTTTCTTAAATTTTTATTACTTGCGGCGCTTATGGATGGTGCTAGGTGTCGCTAGCGCATAGGCATATACAAGCCGTGCGCTGTGAACACTGCTGGGCCGAGGACACAACAACTGACCCGTGTTGCGGTGCAGGCGCTGCCAAGCATCTCGGACGAGGCGCTCAAGTGCCGTCCACACCATTTTTAATAAGTTATCCTCTTAAAGTAAAATTGGTGGAACAAGGCTTCAAATAATGAAGCAGAGAATAGGTAATATGTATAATTAAGTTTTAATGGTTATAAATGTTGAATAAAGGTATACCAAACATGTTATTAGGATAGATGGAGAAATGACATGCTGACAAAACCTGATTTATCAAGCATCAGCACCATAACACTGTGTGATTTAACAAACAAAATACAGACAGCACTGATGCATATGTCAGCATGCATATAGCTTATCACTAGCGGCATATAGAGGCTGATTCATTAGTAATGCCAGGTATCGGCAGATGAGCGGCTGTATAGCGGTGCTTAGAGCGCTGTTAGTAACCTGGCCGGCATTGATGAATGTGATGTATGTTGGGCGCTCTAACACCAGTACAGCGCTGCAGGGAGCGAAATGTCAGTGAGACCGACCTTCGGCGCTCCACACCATACTCAAAAAAGGACATACACACAGTGTTGGTGCTCTAAATCTGGTCACTATAGCATAGAGCGCCAGACGCTGTGTGATTAAAGTCTGTTTTTGAACACATATCCACCAGTAACAAAAACACATGAAATGACATTATTTTACCACTGGGACAATAACAGTGCCAGACCTGTGACAATTCTGTCATAAAAATATAAAAAGTCAAAAAAGTTTCTAAAAAAATGTTTGTTTGCAGCCAGGAGAGGTCACACAATGATTTGAGCAAAAAATAAATGAATAAAAAATGTCAAACACGCTGTTTAATCACAAGCAAATGAACGGCCATTGAAATCTATGGGAGAGCGACACTGAGCGAAAGGTAATACCTGGTGCTCTGGAAGCTAGAGCGCCATCGCTATACACTGAGCCGCCTGTAATAATACATTGGACACTACATGGCGATGTTAGAGGCGCTCACCAGATTCGCTTTCATAATTGTGGTTTTGCCTACAGCGCCCAGCGTTCACCAGACGCTATCCCTTGATGAATAACCCCCATAGTTTACAGTGCCAGAAGCTCTTGGTAAAGCTGCGCCAGTTTATAGTGGCAAGGCAGGTTAATATCCCATAGAGCACAATGGGCAGAGCTGTATTGAAGTATTTTATGCTTTTAATTAATATTAGGCATTTTTTTGTACTAAACTTGCATTGTGTCAATAATGTAACTGCAGGACATATATAACATTTTATAAGTGTAATGATGACATGCCGACCAGCAGCAGTAAAATATCGCGCATTGTTTTCATCATACCAAAACATAATAAATACGTTGTACAGCTTCTAAAAGACAGCGGTACAAATTGGCGCTCACTGTCGCTGTTATAATCGGCAGTCGAGTCAAACAGGCGCTGACACCGGCCGGCCAATACCTAGTGCAAAGCAAATAAGTTAACATCTTAGCGCCATTCTGTCCAAATAGCAGCGGCAAAAAAGAAAGATACCGGGGCTCAAAATCTAGCAGTATAGCCACCAGAAAGATGCAAAATGGCACACTTCATAAATAAGGGCAATAAATCAGTATTTGAAGAATTGCCAAAATTATGGTTGTATATGGTAAACTGCTGAAACTTGGTGCAAGAAATGTGAAATTATCAATGTGCACTCTTGTATTGAAAGTCATTTTCTCTCTAATAAAAGTTGAAGAGTTAAAAAAAAAAAAAGATTCTATATAACGCAAATAGGAAAATGTAAGAAAAATAAAGGCAAAAACTAAAACAGACGCTGGAGCTTTGTGAGTGGCAGAGACAAGCACAAGCAGAAATTCATTGTCAGAATCAGTGCCTGGTAACACCTTAAGCCACATGTTTTATGACAGCACTTGTTATGTATCCTAACCAAAGGAGCAAGGTTATTCTGCGGAAATACAGTAAGTGAGAGTCGAAACACTAATTATAGCTCCATAAAAATACCACTTTTGTTGCTAAAATGGAAAAGCTTTAGGATAATGCATTTAGCGCAGTACGGGGGAAGCCATACTTATTTCGAGCATGCAATGCGATAATAAGATTACTGCTTTGCTTTTACACCCATGTAATCAACGGAACAATGTATACACAGCACCTAACCAGAAAAATAATAGAATCACAAGGGAGGTCTCAGTACAGCCAATACAAATGCTAGACACAAATGAGCACCACAACCAGAGCTATGTGTAAACCCAATTTCCATGAAGTTAGGTTGACGTGTAAAATATTAAGAAAGCAAGAATATAATGATCTGGAAATCGTATCTATTTGACCTGGTTTACATAACATTTATACCCTCCACATGGCACACGCTGCCAAACTCAGTACCTGTTTCGCTTTTGTCTCCCTTATTTTGTGCTTTACACTGTAAGTTTGTACGGACAGGGCTCTCACCTATTGTATCATGTTTTTATAGCCTTTGTTTGTAACATTTTGTACTCACCCTGTCTGAAATGAATACAGTACTTTGTACAGCACTACAAATGAAGAGTAAGAAATAACAATATTATAACCATATTTTATTCACAAATAAACATAGAACACATTTTTCATTTCATTAAAGTCAAATCACAAAAAAAACACCAAACTCATCAAAACATAAAAAAAAACTTGGAAGCAATCCAGCTCCAAAAAGCTGGGAAAGGGCCGTATTTATCATTGTGTATCATCTCCTCTTCTGTTTATAACAGTCTGTAGTGATAAGACAAAGGGGGTGATTCATCACCAGGTGAAAAAAGTTCACTTTAGGTGAAAAAAATAGAAGTGTTCTAGAAGTGTTTTTTTTTTTTATAACAACTCATGGTATACAATAAAAGGGAATAGCAGTTGTCTCTTAAAAAAAAAAATCAGGTTGGTTTTCTAACGGTTTTGATAAGAACAGTTTTTGTCTCATGAAGACGTGATGTTTGCAGAATAAGTTCCTCCTTTCTACTTTTAAAGACCAGTTCATGCTGCTTCCACTCCCATGTACATCTTAATGCAACTGTCAAGCTCTGGGTACTCTAATGATCCGCTCTGGTAACTCCAGCCCTCCAGGTAAGCCCTCAACCCCCAATCTCCGCAGCCAGCTTCACCTGTAGGAGCCCCCGCTTGCCGGGACGCAGAATACGCCTGCCCGGGATCGGTTGCCCCCAGGACTTCAATGGCTCAAAGGATGTAGGCTTACTGTTGGGAGGTCTGGAGAACCAGTGGCTGGGAGCGGTATTGAGCGAGCCCAATAGCAGGAGCGTTTAAACAGGAAAGTCCAAACAGGCTAGGGGTCGGCAACGGGCGTTCTGAGATGGCAGCGGTACAAAATGAGAAGGCAAATCGTGGTCAAGGTTCAGAGCAGAGGTCGGCAACAGGATATCAGATCTAGGATGGTCGGGACAGGCGATGGTCGGCAACGGGAGTTCAGATCAAGGATGGTCGGTACAGGTGGTGGTCGGCAACGGGAGTTCAGATCAAGAATAGTCAGTTCAGGCGAGGGTCGGCAACAAGATCAATCACAAGACACATGCAAGAAAGGCTAGGTACTAGGCGCTATCACAGGCGCCGAGCAACTGACCGAAAGAAACCTTTATAGGGACAGACAGATGGAGGATAGGAGTGTGATTGGTGCACATGGGATGCAGCGTGTGATTGGGTCAGGGCGTATAGCCTACAATTCCCTAACTTAGGGCTCATTGGCCCAGCCCTGAACTCTGGGCTCATTGGCCCATAACTGTGAGGGGGAACTTCCCCCCTGGCTGAGCCCGTCTACAGGTTCTCCCTCCGGCGGGCGCGCTGACAGCAGCGCCGCCGGAGGGCCTAAGAAGGACATGCTCGCGCGCGCGCGAGCACGATGCAGGGAGGCAGGAGGAAGGACGGCCATGCGCACGCCCGCAGCAGCCGCCGCCGCTCGGCACGGCCGCTGAGCGGGAGCTGCTGCTGCGGCCGGCCGCCCGGAGGTGGCGCTGGAACGGGGCCCAGGTAAGCGATTTATGACAGCAACACAATACAGAGTCATCAGATATTTCTACTCCTCCTGGGAAGAGTTCACACAAAAAAACTCTTTTTGAAATGAATACTTCACTAATACCTCTCTCAGCCAGCAGGTGGTGTAATGCATCGCTGATCCCCAGCATTGGCGCGGACATTTTTTTAAGTTCTTAAATCGGACCCTGAGTGCTGCTGAGGCACTTTTTTTATTGTTTAAACCGAACCTAAAGCTTTGCACAGTTCAAAAAAGAAACTCCCTTTCACCATCTGCATGTATGATAATGAATCATTGTCGGCACTTACATTTGCTCCTGCACCAACTCAAAGCTAAAACGTCGCCTCCTGGTAGTGGCCATTTTGAAGCACCCCTGAGGCTTCCTTTCCCAGCTTCCTAGCTGTGCTGATGCCTGAATTCAACTGACATAACCCACAATGCATATCGGCAGGAAACCCATTAGCACTTCCTCTTTGCAGGAGGCCTGCAGCCCATAATGCACAGCGGCTTGAAACCCAGCAGCTACATGCAGCTCTCTAGGTAAAATCATTTTTATGTGCAGCAATCTGAATTGCCCTGGGACGGGGTGCATATGAGCATTGGTTCTTCTAAGGGTGGATGTCCAGTTTAATGAAAGGGGTTTTACAGTGTGTTACTTATATCAAATAGATCAGTAGTCCTCAAACTTCCTCCTCAAGGGCCGAGACAGGTCAGGTTTTGCAGCTCTCTATGCTGATGCACAGATGTAATAATTAGGGCTATAGCTCTGTCTGAGCACCAGTTAATTCACCTGTGGAGTAGCGTGGAGAGCTGCAAAACCTGGCCTGTCTCGGCCCTTGAGGAGGAAGTTTGAGGACTACTGAAATCTTTTAACCACATGAACTACTGTAGCTAACAGAGGCATTGTTTCATTGATTTGATTTTAAGTTATTATATTCTTTATATCCTTTAGAAAAAAAATCTAACTTTTACCCTCACTTGAAGGAAGCTAGAGGTCTTTAAAATAAGCCATAGTAGTAGTAGACTGGCTTGCTGTGCAAAATACAGCTACTGCTGCTTCCCTAATAGACATTAAATCTAATTAACATTTTAAATAGAGACAATAAGATTAGGAAAAGCAAATGCATTGTGTAAGACAATCGAGTGGCACCAATAAAGCAGTAGGGCTTGTGGAAGGAGGTTTTCTATCCATCAACCCCTGAGATGTAATATCTGTTAGTATCCCCGGGTATGCCAGTATGTAGAGCACACATGCTCTTCCTCAGGGGGCCAACAACAGCCCAGGTTTTGATGATAAACACACAGACTTACAGGTGATGGAATTAGGGCTCAGACAGAGCTATAGAAGCAGCTATATGTAGATCCACAAAACATGGCCTGTTGCTGGCCCTTGAGGAGGGGGCTGGGTGCCAATGATGTAGAGCGGGGGTAATCAACCACTTCTTGTGAAGGTCCAATTACAGGCATCTGGTGAGAGGGTGAGGGGCAGCGCTGAGGGGACAGGGATGGATGGGGCAGCGCTGAGGGGACAGGGATGGATGGGGCAGAGCTGAGGGGACAGGGATGTATGGGGCAGAGCTGAGGGGACAGGGATGGATGGGGCAGAGCTGAGGGGACAGGGATGGATGGGGCAGCGCTGAGGGGACAGGGATGGATGGGGCAGAGCTGAGGGGACAGGGATAGATGGGGCAGCTCTGAGGGGACAGGGATGGATGGGGCAGAGCTAGGAGGACAGGGATGGATGGGGCAGAGCTGAGGGGACAGGGATGGATGGGGCAGCGCTGAGGGGACAGGGATGGATGGGGCAGAGCTAGGAGGACAGGGATGGATGGGGCAGAGCTGAGGGGACAGGGATGGATGGGGCAGCGCTGAGGGGACAGGGATGGATGGGGCAGTGATGAGGGGACAGGGATGGATGGGGCAGAGCTGAGGAAACAGGGATGTATGGGGCAGCACTGAGGGGACAGGGATGGATGGGGCAGAGCTGAGGGGACAGGGATGGATGGGGCAGAGCTGAGGGGACAGGGATGGATGGGGCAGAGCTGAGGGGACAGGGATGTATGGGGCAGAGCTGAGGGGACAGGGATGGATGGGGCAGCGCTGAGGGGACAGGGATGGATGGGGCAGCGCTGAGGAAACAGGGATGGATGGGGCAGAGCTGAGGAAACAGGGATGGATGGGGCAGAGCTGAGGGGACAGGGATGGATGGGGCAGAGCTGAGGGGACAGGGATGGATGGGGCAGAGCTGAGGGGACAGGGATGGATGGGGCAGAGCTGAGGGAACAGGGATGGATGGGGCAGAGCTGAGGGGACAGGGATGGATGGGGCAGAGCTGAGGGAACAGGGATGGATGGGGCAGCGCTGAGGGGACAGGGATGGATGGGGCAGAGCTGAGGAAACAGGGATGGATGGGGCAGAGCTGAGGAAACAGGGATGTATGGGGCAGAGCTGAGGAAACAGGGATGTATGGGGCAGAGCTGAGGAAACAGGGATGTATGGGGCAGAGCTGAGGGGACAGGGATGGATGGGGCAGAGCTGAGGGGACAGGGATGGATGGGGCAGAGCTGAGGGGACAGGGATGTATGGGGCAGAGCTGAGAGGACAGGGATGGGTGGGGCAGAGCTGAGGGGACAGGGATGGATGGGGCAGAGCTGAGGGGACGGGGATGGATGGGGCAGCACTGAGGAAACAGGGATGGATGGGGCAGAGCTGAGGGGACAGGGATGGATGGGGCAGAGCTGAGGGGACAGGGATGGATGGGGCAGAGCTGAGGGGACAGGGATGGATGGGGCAGAGCTGAGAGGACAGGGATGGATGGGGCAGAGCTGAGGGGACAGGGATGGATGGGGCAGAGCTGAGGGGACAGGGATGGATGGGCCAGAGCTGAGGGGACAGGGATGGATGGGGCAGAGCTGAGAGGACAGGGATGGATGGGGCAGAGCTGAGGAAACAGGGATGGATGGGGCAGAGCTGAGGGGACAGGGATGGATGGGGCAGCGCTGAGGGGACAGGGATGGATGGGGCAGCGCTGAGGGGACAGGGATGGATGGGGCAGAGCTGAGGGGACAGGGATGGATGGGGCAGCGCTGAGGGAACAGGGATGGATGGGGCAGCGCTGAGGGGACAGGGATGGATGGGGCAGAGCTGAGGGAACAGGGATGGATGAGGCAGAGCTGAGGGGACAGGGATGTATGGGGCAGCGCTGAGGGGACAGGGATGGATGGGGCAGAGCTGAGGGGACAGGGATGGATGGGGCAGCGCTGAGGGAACAGGGATGGATGGGGCAGCGCTGAGGGGACAGGGATGGATGGGGCAGCGCTGAGGGAACAGGGATGGATGGGGCAGAGCTGAGGGGACAGGGATGGATGGGGCAGAGCTGAGGGGACAGGGATGGATGGGGCAGAGCTGAGGGGACAGGGATGGATGGGGCAGAGCTGAGGGGACAGGGATGGATGGGGCAGAGCTAGGAGGACAGGGATGGATGGGGCAGAGCTGAGGGGCCAGGGATGGATGGGGCAGAGCTAGGAGGACAGGGATGGATGGGGCAGAGCTGAGGGGACAGGGATGGATGGGGCAGAGCTGAGGGAACAGGGATGGATGGGGCAGAGCTAGGAGGACAGGGATGGATGGGGCAGCGCTGAGGGGACAGGGATGGATGGGGCAGAGCTGAGGGGACAGGGATGGATGGGGCAGAGCTGAGGGGACAGGGATGGATGGGGCAGAGCTGAGGGGACAGGGATGGATGGGGCAGAGCTGAGGGGACAGGGATGGATGAGGCAGAGCTGAGGGGACAGGGATGGATGGGGCAGAGCTGAGGGGACAGGGATGGATGGGGCAGAGCTGAGGGGCCAGGGATGGATGGGGCAGAGCTAGGAGGACAGGGATGGATGGGGCAGAGCTGAGGGGACAGGGATGGATGGGGCAGAGCTGAGGGAACAGGGATGGATGGGGCAGAGCTAGGAGGACAGGGATGGATGGGGCAGCGCTGAGGGGACAGGGATGGATGGGGCAGAGCTGAGGGGACAGGGATGGATGGGGCAGAGCTGAGGGGACAGGGATGGATGGGGCAGAGCTGAGGGGACAGGGATGGATGGGGCAGAGCTGAGGGGACAGGGATGGATGAGGCAGAGCTGAGGGGACAGGGATGGATGGGGCAGAGCTGAGGGGACAGGGATGGATGGGGCAGAGCTGAGGGGACAGGGATGGATGGGGCAGAGCTGAGGGGACAGGGATGGATGGGGCAGAGCTGAGGGGACAGGGATGGATGAGGCAGAGCTGAGGGGACAGGGATGGATGGGGCAGAGCTGAGGGGACAGGGATGGATGGGGCAGAGCTGAGGGGACAGGGATGGATGGGGCAGAGCTAGGAGGACAGGGATGGATGGGGCAGAGCTGAGGGGCCAGGGATGGATGGGGCAGAGCTGAGGGGACAGGGATGGATGGGGCAGAGCTAGGAGGACAGGGATGGATGGGGCAGAGCTAGGAGGACAGGGATGGATGGGGCAGAGCTGAGGGAACAGGGATGGATGGGGCAGAGCTAGGAGGACAGGGATGGATGGGGCAGCGCTGAGGGGACAGGGATGGATGGGGCAGAGCTGAGGGGACAGGGATGGATGGGGCAGAGCTGAGGGGACAGGGATGGATGGGGCAGAGCTGAGGGGACAGGGATGGATGGGGCAGAGCTGAGGGGACAGGGATGGATGAGGCAGAGCTGAGGGGACAGGGATGGATGGGGCAGAGCTGAGGGGACAGGGATGGATGGGGCAGAGCTGAGGGGACAGGGATGGATGGGGCAGAGCTGAGGAAACAGGGATGGATGGGGCAGAGCTAGGAGGACAGGGATGGATAGGGCAGAGCTGAGGGAACAGGGATGGATGGGGCAGAGCTAGGAGGACAGGGATGGATAGGGCACAGATGGTGGGACAGGGATACATGGGTTTGAGCGGGGCGTGGGGACAGAATAGGATGGGGCAAAGAGACCAATAAATTAAGTTTGTGTATACCTTGCAATGCAATGTACAGTACTCCATATTGCAATGCTAGGTGCCAGGGAGTAGAGTCATGACACTGGCAGGGAGACTAAGGCCCTTATTTATCAAGGGATAGCGCCAGGTAGTGTCTCACTAGCGCCAGGTAGCGCCAGCACTACCTGGCGCTCTCCAATGCATTTCAATGGAGAAATCTTTAAATATTCATAATTAATTGATATTGTTTTTTTTTTTTTTGTTTTTTTTTTAAATGTCAAAAATTCTGTGACCACTTCTGCAATGTTAGATTTTTTTTTTAAGGTAATAAAAATAAAAATAAAAAATTTGTGCAGAATTGATATTACAGGTCTGATATTAATGTATTCATATTACCAAATGTTTATAAAAACATGTTTATTTTTTTTTAACAAAAATATGGTTGTTTGGGGGTTAAAAAACTACTTTTAACCCATCGCCGCCGGCGCTCTGGGGTTTAAACAAGCATTTCACAGCGCGAGAATTTTTTGAGTGTGATTTGTTAATGAATATGCTGGGAGCCGTTCGCTATGGCCATTCGCTGTCATGCGCTCCCATACAGTGCGGAACCAGTCAAACAGCGACTCCTAACCCCGTATTCAACATTACCGCACACCGACTGAGTCGCTGTCAACAGCCGAACAACGGCCAAGCACAGCGAATACTAGCGGGCGCTGTGAAAATACCGCTACTGTCGCTCATCTGTCGCTACCTGGCGCTATTAATAAATCAGCCTCTAAGCACTACATCGCCCATCTAGTAAAGGGGACAGCGGTGAGCATGGCAACACAGAAGCAACCGAGTGCAGGACTGTCAGGTCAGGGGTCTGGAAATCTGGCACTGAGGTCTGCATTCGGACCCTGGTCTGGCAGTTGAGTACCGCTGATGTATAGAATACATTTATCACATTGGTCTTTAGACTGTGCTGACAGGTTCTATTCAGATCCCAGCATTAAACTTACACTAAACAAATTAGAGGGGGAGGGGCTCTATAACAGGGGTGGACTAGCCATAAGGCCACACTGTTTTAGAGCCAACTGGGCTGGGCATAGGCCCAGCCTGGTGTTGTCAGTGTTATAAAGAATCTGCTGTTATTATTACTTTCCTTTCTGTAGGCACTGTTGATCAGTCTATGCAACTTCTGTCTATCAGACAAGCGATTTCCATTCAGCTGTACAAAACACAAAGACTATAAATACGGAGAATGCTCAATCCATAACCAAACTGATGATAGTCCTAAAACAAGCAGAAGGAAGAGAAAGACATCCTGATATATTTTTAGGCCCATTATTTGAAAGATCTCTATTGCTCTATTATATCAATGAACAAAAGGCTTGTTCTCATGGTTATGACCCGCGCTTCTTTTTGCTGTAGAAAAACTGGAGCTATGAGAATCAATAGTTCTTATCTTTACATTCCCAAGAAACACATTCAAAACTCATGAATGTTTAGCTGTCATTGTCAGGGCACAGTCTTCACCCTTTCACTGCCGGGTCTGCTTTTTTTCATCCCAGGTATTTTATCCAAGGCCATGGATAGCCTTGGATTCAATACATATAAAGATTCTATAGAAATAAAATAGAAGCATAAACAATAGACTAAATGGAAATTGGAATTGGAAATGGTTTCAATACAGATTATTTTTCTAAACTAATACAATTTGGGCAATAACATAATAAATATCACTGTGGAGCAGGCAATCAGCATGAGAGCTGAAGTTATGGCTTATGGCTGATTCAGCACCATGGAGAGTGTCATAAGAAAGCACTCAGCAAAACTTGCATATGGGGAACCTCCTGAGTATTTTGAGCATGTAAGAGATGCTAAGAGATGAGAGAGACTTGCATGCAAGATTGTTTGGTTTTGCATGAGAGTTTTTCATTTTACTCTCACATCAGCCAGGGAGAAGGCTTTTATACCTTAGAGATGGAGCCTCCGAGGACACCGCCTCCAGAGCCATTCCCTTCCAGTGATGTGTTGATCACATGGGGAAGATTACAGAAAGGCTCCAGTAACTAGGACATGTGGCTGGCAGTTCAGGCCCTTTAAACCTGCGATTATCATTCCCTATGTTTGGCTTGCCAGGTTGGTAAACTCTAGAGGGGGAGGGGACACACATTGTTTTCATGATTTTCTTATTTAGGAGGGGGAGACAAGACAAAAAGTCATGCTTCTCACCCCTCTAACCTTACTGACAAATCAAGCATAGGGGCTAGTAATCAGGCCACCTGCACCTGGCACTTATGCACCACCCAGCCAAGGGGGTGCAGGTAATGTGGCAGAGGGGCAGCAAGTCATCCTCTGCCCTTTAAGCTGTTATATAAGTCTTTTGGACCCCTTATTCGTTCAAAAGTAGTAATTAAAAATAATTAAAGATCTTTATTTTTCCAAATTAACCTACAGTATACATACCCTTTCCAGACCTCTGTCTAGAGCAGTATCAGTTAAAATAGAATGAAGGGGGATCCAGGTCCCGCCTCCTCTTTCCTTGGCTTCCAGTCATGGGTAGTAACAGTTAGGTGGAGAAGAAGGTGGTGCCTTCTTGGAATCTCCTCCCTCCACCAACATATCACTGGAGGGGAGGGGCATCAAGGTAACTATCCCAAGAAACCCCCTGTATACCCCATTCTGCTCGGCCTACTTGTCATTTCTCCTGGTTGGCAGCCTGGATAGAAGAAGTGGGGGCATGTGCCCCCCTGTGATCCAGATGCAAAAGCCCCCAGCTTTAGAAAACCCCAGCACTGCCCAAGAAGACCACAGCAAGGAAGCAGATGACCCGGCGCAGGACACTTAAGACCCCGCCAAACCAGAGGAGGGCACCACGGGGCGGGGAAAAAAAAAGAAAGGTGACGCAGACCAGTAAGTGGTTACATTCACAGCATTAAAGTTTATTTTTGTGTGGTAAGGGGGTAAAATTTGCTAAAAATGGTGCTGAATTGCACCAAAAAATGAATATGAGAAGAAAAGTTTTTCTCATAAAAAAGGGAGGAAACAAATTGCATGGTGTAGAATCGGTCCTCTTGAGAGACAATCAGTCACCCAATCCTGCGTGTGACTGTGCTGGCCTGTCACTTAAGTATGGTTAAGACTTAAAGCAGACCAGCAGTCAAAAAATTAAAGTTTAGTAAATTTCAGATATTTTGGAATAACATGAATGTTCTGTGCTCCTGAACTTCATAGGGGTGACCATATTGCCACCCAACTGATAGCTTACACATGAGCATGAGGGGGGAGCTTGTCTGCCATTTTGTATACACACACACACACACACACACACACACACTGAATAAACAGCTAATGTAGCAAAGTAAATCTGTGCGAGGGGGAAGCTGTTACATTGTATCTCTATGTAATCAGCTTCAACAGAGCATTCAGTCAGTGAAAACAATGTATTTAGAAGATCTTAACTGTGAGCAGAGCAATGATGAGTCATTACAGCTGATGGCATTCTAATTCTGGCTAAAAATAAGGGATGATTGCACAGAGCTTTAAGGCAGTTTTGACTATGGGCATTTCAGAAGCAGGTCTCTCAAGATGGCTGCTCCTATTTAGTTCAGGTGCGCAAAATATGCATGCTATTTCACAACACCTATATGGAGTTAAGCTCTTTCAAATAGCTTATGTCATTGTGATATTCTAAACTTTGATTTTTTGCCTGGAGATCCACTTAAGTCTATGGCTGTCTTGCAGAGCCCCGCCTCCTGACTGCATCAGGGGGATCAGGTGAGTTGTTTTATTATTTTAACACCCAAACTGAGCACAGGAGGAGGGGTGTAGCTGAGGGGTTGCAAAAAGCGTTGTCTTCTTCAATAAGGTGTAAGGTAAGAGAAACATCAATTTACACAGATCAACATATCAATCCTGAAAGCAGGGCAAATAAGAAAAATGAAAGCAAGAGGCATTCTGGTCCAAAAGAGTTGGGAGATACAGTATGTAATTAATGCTTATTTGGTCTCATTGCACGGTGCTCTAAAAAATAAGAGACAACACAGCACAAATACAAAGTCCAATTCAAAGAACAAAGACATACAGCTGTATACAAAAACATTTCCAGCAGCTCAGAGATACAGAACACAAGAGAAAACTCTGACCTTACAAGCTAACAATCTTAGTAAGAGGACAGGAAATGCCATATAGGTTGCTTGTTGTCAGCAATAGGACTAACTGGTATGGTTCATAAAATGTGAAATGTAGCGTGTCACTCCCAAACAGGAGGGAACAAAGCTATGTAGCTGTTTCCTTGCTTTACCCCAGTACCTTCTGCTGCGCTTCATGTGTTTGCTGCTGTTTTCTAAAGGTGTCCCTTGCTTTCTACGCAGAGGGATGGCCTAGAGGGTTCACCTGCATGGTATGATAACTGGCAGATTAGAGAGGAACAATTTCACAGATACAAAGGACAGGGAGAAGAAAGTAGATAAATGTTGCCCTGCTTCTGGCTGAATAGAGACCTTTATCCGCTCATCTAAGTAAATGTTAAGGGCAACGTCAGTGCGGATTCTTCATTTTTATATAGGATAACCGTACTTGTAAAAAGTCAAATCCTAGAAGCTCAACATCAACACCACTTATGGAAACATTCTTCATGGAATAGAAATGTTGTGTTAGACAATACATTTTAAAATGAGACTAAAAATGGCTGCTAGAGGAGTACTGGCCATATATATTTTTATGCGGCCACCCTCATCAAATGGAGCTCAATCCATAAAAGGTTGTGTTAGACAATACGTTTTAAAGTGGGACTAAAAATGGCTGCCTGAGGAGTGCTTGCCATATTTATATGCGGCCATCCCTGTTAGATGGAGCTCAATCCATAAAAGGTTGTGTTAGACAATACGTTTTAAAGTGGGACTAAAAATGGCTGCCTGAGGAGTGCTTGCCATATTTATATGCGGCCATCCCTGTTAGATGGAGCTCAATCCATAAAAGGTTGTGTTAGACAATACGTTTTAAAGTGGGACTAAAAATGGCTGCCTGAGGAGTGCTTGCCATATTTATATGCGGCCATCCCTGTCAGATGGAGCTCAATCCATAAAAGGTTGTGTTTACGGCAGGGAGGGTTTATGAGAGCCATGAACCAGGACCCCGCTGACACAGAAGTTGCTGTGTGTGGCGATGGGGGGGGATACAGTTCTGCTTTATCTGGACACCTCAGATACATTTTGAAAGCAAATCCTAAATTACAAAAAATACATCCTAAATCCTAAATTACAAATATATATATATATATATATATATATATATATATATATATATATATAATAACCCTACCAGCCCCTAACCTTTGTGTATCCCCCAATACAGATCTGCATAGTTTACCTTCAACAGAGCCGTACTTGTTACACTACTGTTAGCGTGCCAGGGACATCATATTGTCTACCACCAGAGGTTTGCCTAGGATGCCATGCATGCTCTGCCTCGTAGTGTGGCCAACCAAGCCCTGGAAGACTTGCTGTTGGCAGGGTGCAACCACCCCAGTCAGGTAAGTATTAAGTGGCGCAAAACCCATTTTTGGGTGCCCCGCTCATCCAGTACCCCCCAACTCCCGCCCCCACCCCAAGCTGCTGGGCTCTGGTGTGCATGGGAAACCATCATGCACTGGATCACTACAAAAGCCCATCTGTATACTGTATAAACCAAATATGTGTAACTCAGGCCAGAGCCACTAAAGAGGTAGTACAGCTAGCACTGCAGTAACAGGATACTTCTCTCTTTGTCATCTAGAGAATGCAAACGCTATGTGCCTCAGCGCAGATGCAAACTTAGGGCTCTTTTACACCTGTCCTGTATGGCACGCACCCATGGGATGACAGCAGACACAGCAGTATCAACAAAGAAATACTACAATAGCTCTTCTATGGCCCCTTTCCTACCTCTCCAGTGCTGCAGGGCAAATTAAAACATGGCCACAAAATGTCCAACCACAAACATACCCAGTGCAGATGCTGTCACATAGAAGTCTATTGTGCACAATGCAAACCCATATAAAAATGCAGATTTTATGTGAATTTGCATCTGCATTGTGCGTTTTTCATTTTAAATAGTTATGTGGTGCCCCCCCTTTCCCAACACTGGTCATGGCTTGGAGGCCTAAAGGCTGGCCTACGGTCATGCTAGGACACCGACCGGGCTCTTTGGCACCCCCTAGCCATTGGATGTGTGGGTAATGCCCTTCCTTTGGGAATCTCCTACCTACAAACCTGCCCTGAGTATCCTGAAATGTCCCCTCATCTGTCATGCTGTGGTCTATGCAGTCTTGCCTAAAGAAGAAGAATAGAATGCCCATGAACCTTCCCCCCAAGTGTCATCAGAAGTTACCCATCACGCCTAGGCTGTGTATATGAGGAAGTCAAAACCCAAACTGCAGTAGATTAAGCTGGAATCATCGCTAGCAAGTGATCAGGTTGCGGGAAGGAATGGATTGTGCACCTTCTTGTGGCACTGCCTGATATGTGCCGTGGGAACGCTAGCACCAGTGGGTCTGGTGTGGTGAAAATTTCCGGGTTTTGTTCCCCTTATAAAATCTCATTTTACATATCAGCACAGAAAATGAGTGGTTACTTATAGTGTCTTCTCATTTAAAAGCAGTTTCTTAATGGTCTCCTATAATATACATATCAGTTTCCTCCAACAGTCAGATGGCCTGTTGAAATGGTAAAGAAAGTGATGTATAGTCAGGCTATTTCTAATGTATGGTAAGTTACAAGTACAGCGTCAGGCTGGCCCACCAGGAGATCATCCAGTGGACCCCTGGTACTCACCCAATGCCACCATCAAGACAGTGTAAGAGGTCCAAGCAAGGCTGCCATTAGAAATCTATGGACCCAGACAATGTCAACATCAGGGCACCCCCTTGTTCCCCTTCTTGGATGGGGATAGATGTTGGACATGGATTTCCACAAATGTTGTTATGATGAGATACTGAGAACACAGCCAGGGCAACAAGGGTCTGCCACAGCACTGATAAAAAAAGAAAAATGTCTGAATAAATTGAAAAGAACAAAGGCTGATCAGTGGCAAGCTTCAGGTGATAGAGAGCACTGGGATTCCCTGATAGTACAGAAGTAAGTGAGAATCAAAGTGCTACAATCGGGAGCGATGGCCCCATACAGCAGTTCTGCCTGTGCTGCCCTGGTGGCGTCCCTAGACAGCACACAGCATTTTTGGTTTGCCTTTTCAGTGTTTTGTGAGTTTAATCAGGAAATGACAGGAGTTTTAATGGCCATAGGTACTCAGAGTTTAGATTTTTTAAATAGTATGGAGGCCCACAAAATTTAAAGGTCAGCCAGGCCCGCAACAGGCTGTATCATGATGAGGATGATCAAATCATTATTGATATCCTTAGATACACAAGGTGCTTTATTTGCATTTGTACATAACATGCATTTCTTCATTTTACCTTGACCAGCTACCGTGATGTAGAAGCTGGAAATGAAAGGTACCTTGGGTACCAGCAGAATACTGGTGAAGATTAGCTTCCCCTCCTGCATCTGCTGCTAACAGTTTCTTCTGATTTACCAAGTGGAGGAACATCAAGAGAAGCTCAATCCCCAATGGTCTTTTGGAAACACAGCAGCATAAGAGAAGAAATGGGGGGGGGTAAGATGAAGATATTTAGAGCACGTAAATTAGCACTGCTCCTGTTTGCAAATAGCAGTTTTAATGGTCCAAATGACTTGTTGAAACATATTGTACAATCAACCACATTCTTTCTGGCTATGAGACGACAAAATAAAAAAACAAAACAAAAAGGGCTTTGCTTGCTTGGTGACTTTGACCAAGAAATATTCTGTAAAATGGAACTGACTAATTCAATACACTGAGCTGCACTGATTTTTATTCAGATTGTTAACAAATAGGCACATATGCAACCATCTCAGTTCTAAGTGTATTTTATATATGAAAACAAATTCATACATGAAACGTTTAGAACTGGTATGTAGCCAAAACCTTCACTGTGTACCAAAGCCATTAAAGCCCAGCTTTAAGCAAATATTTGTCTTGGGCATCTAATAACATGGCTGTAGAACTAACCTCTAATTATCTTGACATAAAAAATGTGGGCCTGAGCTCCAGCTAAATAATTCTGGGGATATTGTGGGAAAAGTCAGAAAAGCAGACCTATCCTCCAATGGGTAATCCAACTTGATATTGAAAAAATACAAAAGGCTATCAGACTGCTCAGGACTATGAGTGGCAGTCTTGCGGGCCAATGGTCCAGCTGGTGCAGTGATTGGTGCTGAATCAATCAATCATTCAGGATCAACTGCTTCACTGGTGACTGCTTCACTGGCCTGCCAAAAAAGGAAGAGGCACAGAAACAGAGCGAAAAGCTAAAGTAAGGTGTTAAAGGGAAAGACAAGGAAATAAAAAGAGAGAGGGGAGGAAAAGAAGATGAAGAGAAAGGCAGATTGAAGGAAGTGTTGCAAAGGACAAACACAGAAGGAAGAGGTAGAGACAAAGGGAAGATGTTAAAGATGTTAAAGAGAAAAAACAAAAATTAGAAAGGACAAAACAAAAGACAAAAAGAAGGCAAAAAGAGTAAGCGATAGTAAGTAGATGACAAAAGAGAGAAGGACATAGAGAAGGTATAACAATGGGGAGACAGAAGGAAGGTAACAGTTGCCACCTCCCCAGCCTCAGAACTTAGCAGCATTCTATAAGAAACTTATTTATGAAGGGATAGCGTCAGGTAGCGCCTGGTTAATGACAGGTAGCGACAGGTAGCGACAGGTGAAAGCCGGACACGGCACGCAATTACACATTTATCAAGCAGAATCTGTTTAGCGACTGGGATAACGCCATGTAGCGTCTGATTCATCATTTTCACAGCCTCCGCGAACAGCGCCGGCGTTCAGCCTTGCACAGCGCCAGGTATGACCTCTCGCTACCTGACGCTCTCCCATACATTACAATGGACAATACTTTTCTTCTCTTTAAACATGGTTTTTTTTTTTTAAATCTCAAATAATTCTGTGACCTCTTCTGGCATTGAAAAAGCAGTTTTTCCACAAATTTTTCCTTTTTTTGTATATATTTCTGCAGAAATGACATTACAGGTCTGGCATTAAAGTGTTTATGTTACAATGTTGCTACAATGTAATTCCATATGTTTTCGCTTTGTTACTAGTGGATAGATGCTGAAAAACAGACTTTAAACACACAGCCTCCGGCGCTCCGAGCTTCAAACAAGCATTTTTCAGCGCCAGAGATTTGTGAGGCTGTTTTTTTGCTGAATATGGTGTGAGTCGGTCACTATGAGCAGTCGCTCCCATGCGCTCCCATACAGCGCTGTACTGGTCAAATAGCGACTCATCACAATGTATTTATCATTTCTGTCCAGCGACTGAGTCGGCTTCCCAACCAGTGGTATACAAGAGCCAATCAGGACGTATGCAGTAAGGCTGCAGCCTGTATCTTGTCTTTATCTGAAGACATCTATACTTTACCCAAGCCAAATTGATCTAAAAAACACAAACCTTCCTAAAAAGTAGTGCAAACCATGTGAATTTGTGTTTTCTTCACTTCAAATGGCTAGTTTGTGTATTTTAATGCCATATATAGCACCGAGGTTGTATTTGACATAATCAGAACATGGTACTTATAGTGGACCAAAACCTGTGATTTTGACTATCCCGGGCTTTGGTCCTTGCCCCTGGGGCACCTCACTGCAGAATGCCCCACTGTGTTAAACCCCCCAGGTCGCCCACTAAACTCACCTTTTCCCGGCCCTATAGAACATGCAAAGCCTATCATCCAATCAGTGCGCTGACATCATATCATCTTAGACTCCAGCTGAGCCTAGCAGAGTGCATGAGCACAGCCAGTGGGCACATCCCCACTACCCTCTAACAGGGAGCATGCCCGTACCAGCCATTCACAAGTGCCTGGTGTAGGGGCGCGCCTCCTGCTAAAGGTATAGCAGGCAGCGACCGCTGCTCATGCATGCGCCATTGGATCAGGTAACAATTGAGTATACTGGACGACCTGAGGGTTTTTTACACAGCGGAGAATCCCAAATCTGGATGCCTTGAGAGAGGGAGTAAATCTTCCCTGGAGTCTCATAGACTCCAGGTTGCTTTTTGGTCCACTTTAATAAGTGACCTAGTTCAAATAGCTGGTAAAACAAATGTACAGCATCAGTGACATAAATAAATGTGACAGGCCCCTAAATGGGGCCATGTAAAGACTCATAGTCATTTATTTTCTGTCTTTTAACTCAGTTGGATGCAGCCAGACAGCTAAAGACTGAAACAGCCGGGACAAACGCTGCTTCCTTGATGTAAAGATGCCAAGTGAGCACAAATATTAGAATTTAGGTAAGGGAGCAACAATGATGGGGCCCCCCTCACCTTCTGGGCCCTGGTGTGGTCAAACCCCTGTAGTTACTCCCTGACAGCATCTAAGTAATGTGGTAGCCATGTCAATTCTTGATGTACATACAATGGCTTGCTGTTAAAGTACAATAAAGCTTTAGTTTGCTCTCCTATTTGTGATATTTTGATATTTCTACTAGATCAACCTATGGATGTAAAAATAGTAAAATTTAGGTGTATTTGGGAATGTCACTCTGTGTGACATTAATGGGCAAGGCTAGCATTTGACTGCAATGAGCCATTAGTACCATATATTATACAGTGCAATTGTGATTTTTTTGTCTGTCAAAACTGTCAACCTGTAAATACTGGCTTTTAGTCAGTGCTATAAAACCACTAGTTTGTCAACCGCAGTCACAGCTCAGCCCTACTCTCCTATGCCAGGTGGATGTGTTTGTAGCACAATATTTAAAAGGGATAAAAGCATGTAAAATAGCAGTTTTAAAAGTCATGGGTAACCAACTATGCTATTGGAATCATAAACTAGTGGTACCATTTCTTGTTCTGAAAATGCCATCTAACTCAACTGTGCTTTCATATTCATGATGGATGGGATGCCCTCATATTCATACTAATGGTTCAGAATTATGTTTTCTTACTTTCCTCCTCTAAACCCTGGGTGCGAAAAATATGATATATATATATATATATATATATATATATATATATATATATATATATTCATAATGCACAAATAGATGTGCTCTGAATTATATTTTCCAGCCTGTGGTCTTGCCATGGAATGTGCTTATGTAAAAATATTGATTAAAGCGGTTTAATCTACTTACAGTATGGATGAGTGGGAGACATTCAATATCTTGCTAATGGTTCACAAACGCTCCAGTGAAATGATACCACTAAATACCCTCTTATGGACACATGCCAGTACAGCTCCCCAGCTACCAAACACTTATCTATTAAAACTAATCAGCCCAGGGGGAATATCTCTGACACTGTTATGAGTTTGTTTTCATTGTTTTTCCATACCGCTTATATAATATTTATGCAATCATTGCCAAGAAGAGAGTAATGATCTGTTCTCCCACAATGCATTGCTCACCCGTAAAGTGAAGACTGTGTCAAGTATGACATAATGATTCTCTTCAGAATAACAGTCCATTCTTCCTGGAGACACTATGTTGTCCCGGGCTCCCCTGTTTCAATGCCAGAGCATGAACGATTGTTAGAAGCTTTACTTTGATTTATTCTAAGTAATGCATAACATCTAAATTTTCCCTGCAGGGATTTTTATGGGGTTACTCTTCGTCTACTGTACCTAGGCTTTTCGATGAATAAATATACTTAGTCCCGTCATTGTAAAAAATATACAGGGAAAAGCGATTTCATATAAACGTTCCCTCAAGAGACAAGGGGACACTCTATCTAGAGAAAATAAAAGTCTAATCTTGAAAGCAGAAAATCCTTCTTTACTATAAGTTGGTGGTTTAGCTTCTGCTGACTAAGCATCGCCATAGGGATCGGGGGCAGCCGCATGGCTGTAAGGGGCACCTAGTCGGCTGGCAGACTCCAGGGACATCCTCACAGGTGATTGGTCCACTTTAAATCTGTATTTTGGGTTGAGCTGTGGGCAGAAGCTTTCCTTTATTTATTGAAGGAACAGCCATAATATGAGAGATTGAATGCTACAGGAGATTGCCTGTCTCCACTAGAAAGCAAATTCCTGACACGGCAAACCAAACTTTTACAGGAGTGAATCATTCAAGGTGCCAAACCATTTAGAGAGAAAAGGATTCTCCCCGTGATCTGTCTATTGCTTTATAAATAACTCACCTCGGCTGACCTTAAGCTGATGCATGATACTTGAAAACTTTTGCCCAAAATAACCTCCACCAAAAGACACAGAGAACACCACCCATTAGTACTGGTCAAGAAACATACATTTAGAAAATCTTTTCTTTAGAAAATGTTATGTTTTTTTCTTACCCTTTTTTGCCTGTAATGGACTGCCAAAATGTAAAGCTTAATTCTAGGAAAAAAACTAAAAAATATCTAATCATCAAAGCCCCACTGGCAGGGGTGCTCACTGAAGCCGACGGGGAGTGTGATGTCAGCACCAGAGCAGACAGCAGAATAACTTTGCAACAGACCAATCCTTTACCGGGTAAGGTAAGTATTTTTTTATTCCTGCCTACAATTACACTTTAAGGAAGGAGACAGTTGGAAGACAGTTAGAAAAAGACCCAAGCAAAGGAGGGCTGGTAAGAACTGAACACATTTCCAAAAAGGCAGCACAAAGCTGAAGGAAAGGCTAGAGAACAACAAGACAAGGATCACACAAAGAGGTCAAGAGAAAGAACATAAACTGGAGTCACACAAACAGGCTACAGAGGGAAGGGGGGGCACAGTATACTACAGTACTTCTGTTTGGTAATTGATCTAGATTGAGGTATATAGCATGGACGGTTTGCATGTAGGCATGACCAAATTTCCCAGAGCACCTTGCCATTTGCCTTAGCCAGACCAGGACCCTTCCCCTGTATAGTGCAAAGAATGGGAGCCAGCAGCTCCTGGTAAGTAGCTCTGTTTTATAGTGGCAATGCTTGTCTCACACATTAGATTAGATTAGGGACCACACTAACAGAGTGCCTTGTCTGGGCATTGTGGCTTGCATATGTATCTGCAAATAGAAACCTCTGTTTTTCTAACTGTTAGACATGTTTGTTGCTTAATCAGGACTGATAGGTGCTTCTATTAGGGGGTCTGTCACTGTCAAATTTCCCAGGGCAACCTGCCCACATGTAGACTACCCCGACTGAGAAAAGGTCTGTTTAGTGTGTTGGCCACCCAGGCCCTCCCTGTCTGTCATGAAAAGTTGAGCTTGCTGCAAAGCTATAAATGTTATGAAGCACAAAGTAAAGAAAAAGGGGATCACAGAAATATTTTGTAGTGATACAAGGAAGCCATATTAATGGTAATCAAAGTGTAAGTGGCACACAATTATTATGTATTCTAATGAGCCAGTATGCCAAAGAAAAGAACCTACCTGCCTGGATCCCATGCCATTCCCTTGGGTGTGGGTGTCTGCCGCAGAATCCTCCGCTCTTGCATGCTCTTTTGGATGGGCGGGTGGGGCTGCACACAGAGCAGCAGGAGCCACTCTGTACTTTCTATCAAGATGAACAAATGTGTTTGCACAACAAAATATATTAGAAAGGCGTGTTAGCCAGGGTGTAAACCAGACATACAGAGAATGAGTACTATACGGGTGTGCAGCATTGTGTTTTGGTACCCATATGGTACTCTTTCTCTTTAAGATGGCAGCACCCAGGACCCAGAGCCTTGGGGAAATGATGCTGGATCCCAGGAAAGGTAAATATTTTATTTCTTTGTAACCCACCGTTTTGCATCAGTGAAAGGGGAGGGTGGCAGGACAGGGAGAAGTTTACCAGAGACTGGACTTCTGCTTTAACAGCGAGGCACAGAAATACTGTTTTCTAACCATATTGCCAGGTTCTAGTTTATTGCTTTTATGCCATTTAGCGCCAGTACCAGAGGGTTCATGTACAGCACATGTGCTCAACCTGCGGCCCCGGGGGCCACATGTGGCCCTTAGAGCCAACTGATGTGTGCAAAAGTGGGAGGGGAAAAGAGAACTGATGTGTAAAGGTAGTAAAATAGGGGTACAGTAAGGATGGGCAAATTGGAAAAGAGAGAGACCACCCCTGGGTGAATTATTTGGCAGAATAACTTAGTTTTTATTTTACTTAGGTAAAATAGTTTTTCTATAATAATTGTATGCTTAGTAGGAACTTAGATGGGTTTAGTATTGGGAATATGGTAAAGATGTCAGACTAATGGGAAGGGCTATAAATATGGGATCCAAATATTTAGAGAGGAAAGCCATGTATATTAGTAGTATGGGGGAATTGATACATAGGAATGTAGCGGTGTGGTGGAAGGACATAGGAGTGGAGTTTGTGGAGACAGTGGTAATACCGGGTTGTAAACTAGTTGTAAAAAATCATCCCAAAAAAATTCTAGATCCTATTCATTGTGGCCCAGCCAGGTTCCAAATCATTTAAGTGTCCCGTACTCATCAAAACGTTAAGCATCCCTGACATACAAGAGGAGTAAGGGCCCTGCTCTTGTGTAGAGCTAATTCTTAAAATTTTTTTTAATTTTTAATTTAATTTTAATTTAATTTTAATTATAGGCTTGCTTTATACCCTGGTGCAGCCACCTTAGCAAAGAAGTGGAGTACAGGGCTATACTAAAGTATGGGTCGGCACCAGCCAATATTATTCAGGTGCCTTTGGGTGCAATTGTGTGGTGGATAGTGTTTGATGATGGATGTCCCAGGGGCTAGTGTTAAAAGGCACATAAAATAATTTTCGACTTTGGTTTGAAAGTAAAAATGTAATTAAAAACAGTAAAACATGTGTTAGAGTTAGTTCTACTAGACATGACAGAAATGCACCCCCACAGTGTTTTGAATACAATGCTCTCAATCCAGCGCATCATATGTTTTTTGAGCTTGCAAATTTAAAAATTCAGCATCTCCATTATTATCCAGGATTGCGAGCTTGGGCAAACTACTGGTAGAGTGAATTTATTTATTATAACAGATACCCTATAAAGGAAAACCTGACATTTACAGCAATGGTGAAAACTAGGCTAGCAGGACAGGATTGCTCAAGCCTAGAGTCAGACTGGTTCTGGTTATGGCCGATTTGAGCATCAGCCAGGAGCTTGCTTTGCACTGCTGCCAAAAAAGAACAAACAGCCATCTATTGTGATTGATATATTTAGTTAATCAGATGACACATAGAGCATGCAGCAAATGATGCAATGAAGAGAAGCTTCTCGGGGCATGAATTTGCCATCAATAATCTGGACAGTGCGGCAAATTCATTTTCTTACACATGCAGAATAGTATTCTTCTGAGCCGTATTTCCAGATGCTCCTGCTTTCTGTGTTGCCATATATTGAAATCTGAATGTCTTTTTCCAGGCACAACCAAAAGTAATCTCAATGCTTAGGGCTATACGTGGCAATATTATCGTTATGTTTCCTTTTTGAATACAAATCATTCAAACAAATTACCAAAATAATTGTAAAATAAAGTTTTAACTCGTATTGTGCTGTCCTCTAAGATGGAAGTGGCCGAACTGAGTGATACAAGCATGCTGTATACATTGCATTGCATTGCAGTAAGCTGGGCTTCATTCTAGCCTAACACTATCAGATAGGACGTCAAACTGACACAAGCCTCAGGCTTCAATTTGTGGTCTGGATCACAGGGAGGCAGTGGAGGCAGCAAAGAGAAAGAAGAAATTCCTCTTCCTCTTCGGGGACTGGGATTGACACTGTGTCAGGTAAGCTGCCAGGCAATTGATTTTAAAGTTTGACAGGTCAATCCTTGTTATTACAACAAAAAAATATTCTGAAAACAGCCATATTCACTCTATATCTCAGAATATAGGACTTATGATGGACCAAAAGTAAAAAACACATTTTGGGGAGATTTAAAATACCTTTGTCGCCAACCCTAACCCTCTGAAAAAAGAGCACATATATAAGCCTTCTTATGCCTAATTAATGAATATTTCTGCTTTTAGTTTGTTCAAATGAGATGCTACCACCTATTTATAGTGGACCAGCACCCTGCGCAGGGCGGGTGTTCGTTCCGCTGCTAAGTGACAGGAAGGGCATCCAGAATGCTGGAGCCTCCCCACACATAACCTCCCAGAACGCCCATAAACCTCACCTTAACTTTGCAGTGCTAGATTCTCAGTTGTGGACCAAGGTTAAGGGGAGCTTTACGGGCATTCTGGGAGGTTATGTGTCATTTAGCAGCAAGGACCCACACCCGCACCGTGCAGGGTGTCGGTCTGCTCTAATTTGCATCAATGCCCCGAATGTTTCTGGAAAAAGTCAAAGCACCTACCTGTTGAGGCATGCACTGAAGACTTTAACTGCCATTCTGGACATTGCGGGTGACAGATTCACCTTACTATTGCACTGGTCCTTACGTCTTGTCATTGTTATCGTCTTGTCACAGGAGTTTTCAGAATCAGGACACGTGGGTGCTCTTGCCTGGCAGCTCTTTGTTTGGTCCCTTCTACAAGGTGTGTACAAAACAGATGCCCTCCTTATGTGTTACTTTCCAGCCAGTAGCTCATTCTGCTTTAAAACTACAACTACTACCGCACCTGCACCAGAGCTCCCTTTATTGGGTTCCGGGGCTAGAATGCCTGAAAAACATTATATAGTTTCACCTACCAGCTGCATTTCAGGATTTTATATGATGTTTGCTTGCAACCACTTCTAAAGCCAGTAAGCCAAACTTTGCCTTGCAGCACTGGGTTGCAAATTTTGCCTGACCTTTGGTGTTAAATAAAGTGTGGGTCTATTGTGTACCAATGGCAGTTATGTCATTAGTTGGGAAATGTTATGCTTGAAAGAGCTAGAAACATGATTAGTTAATCAAATTTGATAAGCATGATTAGGATTTAGATAGAAAGTTGGTGATTAGAAAAAGGACACTAGATGGTAGTGTTTGAGCCTCTGTGTATTAGTAAATAGTTAGTACAGGGAAAAGTAAGGATCACTTAGGGCTCTTATCTACAGTTAATGATAAACAAAAGGCATTTCAGACTGGCTGGTTCTGGAATCAAGCAGGTGTTGGGTGTTTCCCTCGCATGTGAAGTGTGGTTTGGACCATGTGCGGCATGTGACTGAGAAGTTACAAAGCATAGGCTCAGAGGAGATTGCATATAAGATTGCAGACCCTTGTTAGGTATTCTTTTTTGGTTTTTAAAGATGGAGACAGACCGTGATTGCTAAACCAGAGGGCTGAGGGAAGAACAAACTATTGGCTCAGAAACAAGAAAAGGAAAAGGGAGCTTAAAGCTCACGTATCCATACACAGGACTGGAGTTGCTGCTTTTGAAAAACATCTGTAAAATCTGCTTTGCAGGAACCCTCTAAGCTAAGACCTATATTATGATTTGGGATACAATAAAGAGGAATCATCTGTTTTTTTTTAAGTAGTCTGCAGTGTGATCACCTGTTCTCCAGCACTTGCATACTTCGGACACACTGGGCCCAAAAGAACCTGCTCCCTGCTGCGCCTCCCAACAACAGGTGGTTGAAGTTTTCAGATGCCTGCCACCAATCTCATACTGATTAGGCCTTGGAGTCATTAGCAATACATTTCTCAGCAGTGAAACTCTATGTGAATGTAGAACAATGAGACCTAAATCTGATAACAAGGCAGTTGGGCCTGTTTACGTGAAGGCATTTTATACACAACAGTGAGTGTACCTATGTATTGCCCATCTCTGCATATCCACCTGAGCTATAAATACACATTGGATAAATAAATATAAATGTGTACAGTGTATCTATAGCTAATTGCATGTTGTGCCACAGCGAGCAGAATTCACTGTGTTTTGACAGGAGGGTTATTTATGGCAGGAAAAGCTGACAGTATAAATGAGTATTAATATATTCACAAAACTACTGAATTCTGCCCATAAAACTGCTAATACCTCATTGTTACATATGCTGAAAGGGTTAAAATAGCTAAAACAGTGTTTGCCTAACCAGTTGTGGTCCTGGAATTCTCTCTGATGCCATCGGGGGTAAGAAGTAAGGGGGCATGATGCTGTGGGGTGGCAAGAAGTGTCTCTTTTTCATAGTATACAGAGGTAGCATCTATAAGGCTACTTTCGCACTGTGACATCTGGAGGCAGCTACGCTGTGCTGTGGCCACTGTTACATTGTAACAGCAGGATGCTACCTAGCTTGTTAAAATGTAACAACGGGGCGCCTGGCAGAGGCAGCTGCAGCTGGATAAAGCCCTCAGTGCGAGGATTATCCAGCTAGCGAATGCTGCATCTGTACTTTGCCAGACACGCTATAGCTTTGCTTTAAAGAGAACATATACTGTATAGGAAGCCTGGTGCTCTGACACAGACTTCCTCTGCTGCTTGATTAACCCCAACAGCTCCTCGATAGTCTTTCGAAAATGGCTAATCTGTTATGCCACCTGGCCCAGCAATACAAGCTTATTTACTAGCAATGTTGGCATTAGAGATAGTGCTCTAAATAGGGCGAGTGGCTACATCATCAGTCCACATGTATGCAGCTTCATCAGATCATCCTTGCTGAAGAGCTCACACTGTTTGGCCAGCTGGAGAACATACAATATAGGTGCTTTTGATAGGGAACCTATAATACCCACCAGGCTACCTACCAGCCCGAGAGTTCATAAGAGTTGAAAGCTTGCACCTAAAATGAGCTGGATATTGCTGAAGCAGTTTTTTTTCTGCAGACCAACAGACACACACTGATACCGAGAGACACACACACCAGACTCACATACCCATGTGAAACTTTTTCCCCACGCTACTGCAGCACTTCCTCCTCTCTCTTTACAGCCTGTGAGACACAGGCAGCAGGATAATTATGGGTCTGGGGTAGGGTTGCCATCAGGCTGGTATTTCTTTTTTTTACTTTACTGCCCACTGGCCTGGTGGTGCCGTGTTTGTTCTTTTACTGATAATTTTACTGATAACTCTATATGCAGGTATACGTTTCCCATCCTCAACTATCAATAATGTTAAAAGTAAAAATACTGGTCAAGTGGCAACTCTAGGGGGAGCGGAGCCTGCTTGTTCTGTGTCAGACAGAGCTGCTGGAAGGTGCACATTATGTCTGTTTATTTGCAGCTTCTCTACTTTAAGGGAACCTGCAATAAATAGCCCAGCTTGCTCTTTATGCTCCCTGATGATAGTGGTGCTGGGAGCCAAGGGCCTCTAAGCTGCAGAGGCCTGGTGCAGCTGTATCCTCTGCCCCAAAGATAATCCAGCCCTGGTTGTGAGAGGAGGACCTGTTCCATGTCTGAGCTAAAGCTACATATACAGTAGTCCAACTTTTACTTAATTGCTCTTGGTTTTCGATAAAGTTCCAACCATTTTAATTATCTTTTTCTAGTCAGCAACCCCACTGGAGTGAGAATTGGCCTTCCTTCCTGTCTGCTTTGACCTGCTGGACCACAGAAAAGCAGAAAGAACAATGATATCTTATAAATAAGGATGTGTTTCATATTGTGGCTAGTGTACAACCCCGTGCAGTGTAGCTTGATTTTATTTATAAGTGAAAACAAAGACCAGTGTCTAATGTTGTTTATAATAGTAAATATCAAGTGATAAGGGAATAGGTAAAGAGATTTTCTTCATGTATTAAAAACAATGGCAGCTGCTCAGTTCATTTACAACAGGCAGAGCAGAGCAAACAGACACAGAATAAGGAGCCACAGTAAAGCCCTATCAGCTTGCTACTAGTCTTTTAACCTGTCTGGTTACAGCAGTGGTCTCAGTAGCGTACATTTGCAAACGCATGTGGAAACCACACATCCCATTAGGGATCCTCTGAGAGTGTGCTTTATACACATTTTTGACATATATATAGCAATAAAGGAAGTGAAAGCAAGTTCACCTAAAGCCCCTAATAGCCAGTGTCCTGTATACAGCCTCACAGATATCCCCTAACATAATAACTTTAGAATTATGGTCAGTGGGGTTTGCCATGGGCAGTACATACACACATCTCCAGGGAACCTGGCTATAGGGGTGCATATGGATGAGCAGTTTGTCCAGTTTCAGGCTACCTATAGGGTTTTTTAACCCAAATCAACATTCCCACGGCTTGGGTTTTTCTTAAGCTGAAATCAAGTGTGGAACTCTGTAGGATGGGAACAAGAAATAGCTGCACACTGCAATGAAGCATACCTCCTATTGGAGGAAGTGCAGCTATACACGTTTTATGTCACCATTATATAGATATCTGCTAGGAGAGGAGTATCTCTCTAATGTTTACTGGTAGCATGAAAAGGTAGGCTAGGTTAGTTTAGTGTCCCTGTAACCTAGTGCTAGGGATAGTGTAGGTCCACTTTAAACATATATTGGTGATATATATCGATCCATGTTATTTTTTATATCACTATATCATTTTTTTTAATTTGTTTATTCAAAAGTCTTAATAGAAAAAATATACAGAATGTATCACCCTAGACTGCACTACATAGGAAAGTCAAATCTTGGATTACAGTGTAATATTATGACTGACATTTAACGGCTGTCGCTCTTGATAACATTTAACTGGTGTTTCTGTTGATACCATATCTACTCATCAGTCATGTTCTTACACATCAGTAATGAAAGTTATTTGTTAGCCTCAGCCAAAACAAATCATATTTTAAGCAGTCTCAACTCACGTACAATTTTCTGGCTGTTTCACTATAACCCAGACCAAATGTTTTTTGAATTTATAAAAAACTATTAAAATATGCAAAGAGAGAAAAAGGTAGATCACACAAAAAAGAGTAGCAGCTGCACACAAATATAAAATAAAATGTATAAAATAAAAGAAGTAGTCTATCTATACTGATATAGACAGTTTATCTGTGCATCATAAAACTTAGTGCCCGTCATTTGTACCGTTGATAAGATAGTCAGCTAGATTAGGGCTAAAAGTCTATAAGATGAGGCACAAGCCTATCACCCATGTTAAGCACACACATGATTGGCCAAAAAAAGACCTCAACCTCTGCCGTTGAATTCAATGCAGAAGCACTGATGTAGATGCCGATTTTAGGAATGAAATCATGGACTTGGGGAAACAAACTATAAAGGATCTTTATTTTCAGAATAAGACATTAAGGCCCAAATTTAACAAGGGATAGCGACAGGTAGCGACTGGTGAGCGGCCGGTAATGATGGGCCCCGCCACGAGAACGCCGGCTCCCCACCACAATCACACATTTATCAAGCCAATCCTGCTTAGCGACTGAGATAGCGCCAGATAGTGACTCATTCATCATTATTCCAGCCTCAGCCCACAGCGCCAGCGTCCGACCTTGAACAGCGACAGGTATGACCTCTCGCTACCTGCCGCTCTCCAATGCATTTCAATGGAACAATCTTTAAATATTCATAATTAATTCACAATAATGTTTTTTTTTTTTATTTTTTAAATGTGAAAAATTCTGTGACCACTTCTGCCATGTTAGATATTTTTTTTAAGGTAAAAAAAAAAAAAAACACTTTGTGCAGAATTGATATTACAGGTCTGATATTAATGTATTCATATTACAAAATGTAATTAAAAACTAGTTTTTTTTGGTTTCCAAAAATATGGTTGTTTGGGGGTTAAAAAACTACTTTTAACCCATCGCCACCAGCGCTCTGGAGTTTAAACATGCATTTCACAGCGCAAGAATTTTTGGAGCGTGATTTTTTGATGAATGTGGTGGGAGCCGGTCGCTCTGACCAGTCGCTATCATGCGCACCCATACATCGTGGAACCTGTCAAATAGCGACTCGTCACCCCGTATTCAACCTTACTGCACACCGACTCAGTCGCTATCAACAACTGAACAACGGCCAAGCACAGCGACTGCTAGTGGGCGCTCTGAAAATACTTCTACAGTCGCTCAACTGTCGCTACCTGCCGCTATTAATGAATCGGCCTCTAAGTAAAAATAAAGAGAATGAGAGAATGAACGTTACAGGAGTTACAACTGCAAATATATTGTTTATTAGCATCTAAAACATTCACTGCACGGCGGTAAAGAGATTCTCTAACCATACATTTTCAGATTTACCGTAATTTATGATTTCATTTCCAAACAAAAAAAGTTGTCTCATTAGTAAAGTTTGAAATGCAAAGCATGTTCTAACTAAACCCCTTTATTGAAGCACACCTTATTTTCTATCATGTCTTTGTTAAAAAAAAAGGCATAATACAGTTCAAGAGATATTTTAAGACGAGTTTAAAGAGCACCCCCCCAGAGGGCATCCAGAATTGGGATCTTTAATGAATCAATACCTACTTGGGGTTGGTTAGATCTGCATTTAGAAAGGATTTAAATTATACTAAACAACAAGCATCTGGTGTCATGACTTGTTTTGTTATTTTTGTGCTACTCTTTTTTATGTGTTCAAAACTTTATTGTCGTTTCGCATTTTTACACATATCTATGGACAGATATAGTTTGATGTGTTTGTCTTGGATGGGTTGTTACCAACATCTAGTTAGAATGTCATGTCAATAGTAAAATATATTTACCTAGAAAATTGGTGACGTGTTCAATACGGGCAGGCTGATTCATTACTAGCGCTAGGTATCGGCAGATGAGCGTCTGTACAGAGGCACTTAGAGTGACCGCTAGTAGATGCTGTGATCGGCTATCGGGCGCTGTTAAAGAGCGCCTCAGTCGCTGTAATAGCCTTGATGAATGAGATGTATGTTGGGTGTTCTAACACCAGTACAGTATTGCAGGCAGCGTTCAAAATTGGGTTGCTGTAGCCCATGGCGCCAGACGTTGTGTGATTAAAGTCTGTTTTAACACTTTAATGCCAGACCTGAAATGACAATTCTGCATAAAAATATAAAAAAAATAAAAAAAAAAATCAAAAATGACTCTTAATAGGCCAGGAGAGATCACACAATGATTTCATTAAAAAAAAAAATTAAAACAAAACCCTGATTAAAGAAAAGAAAAGTAACGTCCATTGAAATGTATGGGAGAGCGACAGGTAGTGACAGGTAATACCAGGCGCTCTGGAAACCAGAGCTCCAGCGCTATATGCTGAGCCATCTGTGATGATAAATTGGACGCTACATGGCGCTGTCAGAGTCACTCTCCGGAATCTCTTTGATAAATGTGATATTGCGTACAGCGCCTGGCATTCACCGTTCGCTACCTGTCACTACGAGGCACTACCTGCCGCTATCCCTTAATGAATAAACCCCTTATTTTACCCGCTGTATATATTATGAAGGAATGTGTTTCATGACTAAGGTGTCTCGAAAGGCAATGAGGGACAACTAATAACTGTATTTATTTTTATTATTATTTTTTTTATGCTGAAAATACATACATATAAATGGAATGGTACTATACAGGCCATATTTTGGCTTGCGGGCCATTGTTGGGACTTTGCCATCTTTTAAAAAACCTGTATAACATTGGTCAGCCTTGTGTACTAAGGTGAAAAGATAAAAGGAGAGTACATGGCATGTTATCAGTTCAATTAATGTTATATAAATGTGTTCAAGCAAAATTGACTTTTTATTATGATGAGTGTTATGTTGAATTTACTATGATCTGCCAACCTAGACCTCACTACACTTTAACTAGATGAGACCAGCCAGCTAACCAGTTGCCTAATCCTCCGGTGCTGTCACATTTAGGCCCTTATTTAACAAAGGATAGCGTCAGGTAGTGGCTGGTTAATGACAGGTAGCGACAGAGACTGGTGAACGCTGGACACGGCACACAATTACACATTTATCAAGCAGAATCTGTTTAGCGACTGGGATAGCGCCATGTAGCGTCTGATTCATCATTTTCACAGCCTCATCGAACAGCACCAGTGTTCAGCCTTGCACAGCGCCAGGTATGACCTCTCGCTACCTGTCGCTCTCCCATATATTTCAATGGACGATCCTTTTCTTCTCTTTAAATGGGGTTTTTGTTTTTTGTTTTTTTTTTTCCAAAAAATCACAAATAATTATTTGACCTCTTCTGGCCTTGAAATAGCAGTTTTTTTCATAATTTTTTCATTTTTTATATATTTCCTAAGAAATGACATAACAGATCTGCCATTAAAGTGTTCATGTTACAATGCTGTTACAATGTAATTCCATATGTTTTCGCTTTGATACTAGTTGTTAGATGCTTGAAAACAGACTTTAAACACACCGCCTCCTGCGCTCTGGGCTTCAAACAAGTATTTTTCAGCGCCAGAGATTTGTGAGGCTGTTTTTTTCCTGAATATGGTGTGAGTCGGTCGCTATGAGCAGTCGCTAACATGTGCTCCCATACAGCGCTGTACTGGTCAAAGAGCGACTCCTCACAATGTATTCAACATTACTGAACAGCGACTGAGTCGCTATAAAGTAGCGACTCACGGCCGAGCACTGCGACTACTAGCGGGCGCTCTGAAAATGCCTGCTACAGACGCTCATCTGCCGCTACCTGCCGCTAATGATGAATCAGCCTCTTAGTAAATTGGGCCCTATGTGTTATTCATGCAATGATTTAACAATGAATCAAATGAATCACAAGCATCTTTCTTGTAGAAACCAAACACTCATGGTCAGGAGCACCTGCTTTCCCATATGGGCCCCGCTCATCTATGCCGGGCTGTGTGTGCTCAGGACACTGTACTGTGCAGCAAATCGTGCCAGCAGAGAAAAAACCTGGTCTGTGCTCGCTACAGAGCCTTGTGCGTTCATATTAGCATTTGTTCTTTTTCTTTTGTACTGTTAGAGAGCCAGGAAACTCAACAGAGCAGAACAACGTATCATAAACACTCATATTCGCAAAACATAACAACAATAAATAAAAATGGAGTGGTGACCTTTCAGTAGCACCATCTGCATTGCAGTAATTAGTTTTATCTGCCATCCATCCGCCATATAAATAACATGTTTAGGCTGTACATTAAAAGGGAAGAGAACGCTATACACCTTTGTTTGGATAGTGACATGCGGGGATCACAAACACAGGAGCAGCCTTTGAAGTACAGATATGCTCGAGACAATTTTGGCATCTGCATCTAAATAAAAGAACACAACACTGGAAGTAATTAGCGCAAAATGTGAAAGAACACATTGATACTGATTCAAAACTATTTTTTCACCTAATATAAAGAGAGAGGTGATATACTTAAAGTGGGCCAAACCCACTGCCGATCGGCCCGCAAATCTATAAGACTCCCTGGCCGATCGATTCCCCCGAATGGGCATCCAAAATTGGGACTGTGGGAAACCCCCCAGGTCGCCCCATTCACTTACCTTGTTTCCCGGTCCAACAGCGCATGAACGCTATCCCTCTAGCAGGGCGCATGCCAGTGACAGGCATTTGTGATTAGCCAGCGCGGGCACGCTCCCTGTTAGATGGAAGCGAAGGATGCAGCTGTCAGGGCGCTCAGAGCCGCTGCTCTTAGACGCGCCGTGGGACCGGGAAGAGGTGAGTTGGTCTCAGCATCCTAGCAGCCCAGCGGGGCTCCCCGATTGGGGGTTGGTTAAAAACCTAGGTTTTGGTCCACTTTAAAGGGTGTATATAGGCAAAAATAAAAAAGGATGCTTACCTACCTCTTCTGGGGCTCAGGGCTCCAACTCCAAAACTATATATCTTAAAGATAGTGGCTCCATTTTCCTGCATGTACACTCCTTCCTTCACAAGTTTGGTTGTGGTCAGAATCATGGACAATATACTCCCACTTGCTGTAGCTACAGTAATTGGAGCAATGCAGCCGCACAATGGGAGTCAGTAACTTGTGACAAGGAGGATCCAGGTCCATAGCACACCAACCCACCCACTGGTAAGTCAACAAAGAGATATTTACACTTTACCTCTGAGTTCATCTGCAGCCATTGTTGGGTACCCCAATGGAGGGCACTCTAGAAAAGAAAGGGAAGTATATTGTTCTTGTTTAAAGTGGACCATCACCCTCGGGTGATCGGCCCGGGAATCTATAACATTCCCGGGCCGATCACCTCCCTCCCCGCGGGACATCCGAGATCGGGATGTCCCGCAGGGTGAAACCCCCCCAAAACCCCTTACCTTTGCCTCCCCCGCGCCCCTCTAGGCGTGCGCGCCCCCGCGCCGGCCGTCTGTGAATGGCCGGCGCGGGGGCGTGCGCGTCAAGAGGGACGCGCGGGAGGCGGCGGCGGAGGAGCCACGGACAAGCGGCTGTCAAATCGCTTGTCCGTCGGCGCTGGGAGCGGGGAGAGGTGAGTTGTTCGGGGGGTTCGGGGGGGTTTCACACAGCGGGGCACCGCGATCGGGGGTGCCCCACCGAAGTGGACCAAGACCCAGGATAGTCAAAATCCTGGGTGTTGGTCCACTTTAAGGGAGAACAGGAAGAGTTTAAGTTCACTTTAAGCAAGGTAGAACAATATATCTATGTTTCTGGAGGAAATGCAGCTGCCATTTTCAGAAGATTTAAACATGAACAACAACCATTTTTTCACAAAATAGGTGCTGTTCCGAAAGCAGTGGGGCATCCCAATTGCTGACGCCCTCCTGAACTCTGAACAGCAACTATTTTGTGAAAAAGATGTTGTCCTAGTTTAAAGCTGGGTTAGGAGCCTAGTAGAAAGCATGTCCCTTGTTAACTGCATTTAATACACAGGGTATTAGGAGTCAGATGTGACAGAAGTGCAACAAAACTCATGGGTACAGGTATACATTAGGAGAGACCCCTGCCATTGCAGGCCTATGGAAAAAAAACTCCAGCTTCTTTCTATCCACTGTTCCGGTGTAACAGGCCAGAATAACCCTGTCCCAGATTAACCCCGGGTATAATTTGGCCTAGGCCAGAGTATACCCCGGGGTGTAAACTGGCCTAGGCCAAACTATACCCAGGTATAAAATGGCCTAGGCCAAACTATACCCCGGGGTGTAAAATAGCCTAGGCCAAACTATACCCCTCCAGGCCAGATTATACCTTTCTATCATGGAACCTGGGGGTAAAGTGGCCTAGGCCAATTTATACCTTTCAGGTCATATTATACCTCAATGAAATCATTGAGTGATATACACAAGAATTGCTTTTTCAACATTTTATTGAGAAACCAAACTGACTTAATTCTTAAACTCTTCATGGGGAAGATTGCTACAGTTTGGCCTAGGCTATTTTACATCCCGGGGTATAGTTTGGCCTAGGCCAAAATATACCCGGGGTATAATCTAGCCCAGTCCAGTTTAACCCCGGGGGTATAATCTGGCCTGGAGGGGTATACTTTGGCCTAGGCTATTTTATACCCGGGGGTATAATTTGGCCTAGGCCAAAGTATACCCGGGGTATAATCTAGCCTAGGCCTCTTTAACCCCGGGTATAGTCTGGCCTGAGGGTATACTCTGGCCTGTTACACCGGAACTACTCCCAATGCCACAGTCAATTACTGTCAATTCCACAATTCGGTTTCCTCTTTAACAGCACCAACTGGCTAAGAAAAGTCCAATGCACCAAAATAGATACCTAGGCCCTTGGCTCCCTTCTTAAGTCCCTGATAATTGATGTGTGGCCTAGTCATGTCTAGCATTCCCATTTGTTCCTGACTGCTTACTCCTGCACATATGACTTACTGGGTTCACCCCTACAACATATTCCTAATTTATATCATTTCTGGAACCACCCCACTGCTACTAAAATGTGATTGTAATACTTACACAGCAAGGTACATGTCTCTGCCATGTGTGGAACCTTTTAGTTTCCCAGGTTTTGTTCCAACTACTAGCAGTAAACTGCAGACTATAGCCCATAGCCCATTACGGGTGTTTTTGACTATTAATCTTTATAGATGTGTATTTCCTTCAGGCTAATGATCCCCCTTGCACGCAGTGAAACTAAGGGGGCACATAGCGTCGGGTGAACGCTGGGCACTGTATGTGAAAACCATATATATGAAAGTCAATCTAGTGAGCACCTCGAATAGCGCCATGAAGCGTCACATGTATCACTAGCGGTGGCGCAGTGTAAAGCGCCGGCACTGTATGTTCACCATGTAGCACATGTCGCTCAGTAGCGCTCTCCCATACAATTCAATGGTGTTTCATTTGGTTGTGTATAAATAGCGTTTTCCTAAATTAATGTTCTAAATTTTTGGTTCAAATCATTGTGTGGCCTCTCCTGCCCAGCAACCAAACACTTTTATTGTGATTTTTTTTATGCAGAATTGTATGTGCAGGTCTGCCATCGCAGTGTCATTGACATAGTGTTAAAACAATGTCATTCCATATGTTTTTGCTCTGGTGCTGGTGTATATGTGTTGAGAAACAGACTTTAATCACAGAGCTTCTGGCGTGCAATGCTAGAGCGCCCAGTTTTAGACACTGGTTTTGTGTAGTTTTTTCTTAAATATGGGCTTCAGCGCCGAGTGCCACGCGCATTTAACTGGCGCCGGACGCATTTAACAATGTCATGCCATATGTTTTTGCTCTGGTGCTGGTGTATATGTGTTGAGAAACACACTTTAATGACAGAGCTTCTGGCGTGCAATGCTAGAGCGCCCAGTTTTAGACACTGGTTTTGTGTAGTTTTTTCTTAAATATGGGCTTCAGCGCCGAGTGCCAAGCGCATTTAACTGGCACCGGACGCATTTTACAATGTCGTTACGTTTTTGCTCTGGTGCTGGTGTATATGTGTTGAGAAACAGACTTTAATCACAGAGCTTCTGGCGTGCAATGCTAGAGCGCCCAGTTTTAGACACTGGTTTTGTGTAGTTCTTTCTTAAATATGGGCTTCAGCGCCGAGTGCCGAGATGCATTTAACTGGCGCTACCTATTGTTCGCTGCAGCATTGTCCTGTTGTTAGATGTAGCATAGCCTTGGGCGCTTTGATCTCGGGCCACCACCTCGCATTCTGGATTGGCTCTTCAGTGAATCAGGAAAAGTGCTTCTACAGCGCCCACCACACAACACATTTATCACGGCTGGGCAGGATAGTTCAGTGTCACTTGTACACCCCCTAAGCTAGGTCACAGCACCAGACACCCACTTGCAGCGACCGCTCTAAACGCCGCTACGTAGACGCTTACATGGCAATACATGGTGCTAGTCTTAAATTAGCCTCTAGGTGTCCTCCCATTAGGCATAAGATATGTTATCTGGACCAATACAAGATTTGATTACTTCTATCTGTTGATTATTTATACTTTACATACACAAATAGGCATAGGCAGTTGTAACTTTTTCTTTTGTTTGATATGCAAGTACCCCTCCCTTCCCTAATAGATTGCCTATAGAATCCTAATCTAACAGGTAGAAACTTTGAAACCTTTCTTTTTTTTCCACTAGTCATACCCATTACATGAACATTAATCAGATTAAATAGTATGCCTTAACCACCATTATTAGTAACCAATCACAGCTTTGCTCAGTATCAATCACTAAACCTTGGTAGATAGCAGCATGGTACAGTACACCATAGCATAAACTTATGTAAATGGAGCAGAAATAGCACATGAACATTTCCAGATTTTCCATTCTATTGCATTAGTGTAACACTTCATTTCTACCCCAATTAAAATGACAATAACCTTAAACGAATGATTTAACATATGTTCAAAATGAAAGCAATATCACTACTGATGCAGAAGCAGAAATAATTATACAGTGCAAACAGATGACTTTAGCAGGTCTTCTATGACACATTACAGACTCATCTTAAGAAAAGCATGAACTTCCCATGATGCCTCACCAACCCATGGCTGCAACTTACTCACATCATTTGTTCCTCTATAATGAAAGGAATCAAAAGCATTACTAAAAGTGACCTGGCAGACATTGAAGCGGATCTACATTCTCCATTGCAACTATGTGCCAGGGTGGGTCCTGGTTCGTAACCTAACCTACCCCTACACACCATCACTGAGCCCTTTATTAGAGAGATACTGACTTTTATCAAGCAGTGCTTCATCCGTTAGGCGACAGTTAATAGCTACAAACATGTGCAGAAACTGCAGCTCATCCAATTAAAAACATGCTTCACTGAAGTGCACAGCTACTTCTTGTCCCTATCACAATGGGCCTTATGGCCATTTTGCTTTCCTATCTTTAATTGCAGAGGCATCCCAAACTAATATGCATGTTATATACATTTAAACAGCAAATACAAATGATTGGTTCTTTCTCTTTGTTCTTGATGCCATGTAACCACAAACCTGATAACTGAGGAGACAATCTTTAGAGAGTCTTTCCCATTCCACAGAGCGATGCATGCATCACATTACACTGTAAGTTATCTAATTTCCAATAAAAGGCTTATGGCTGCTTTAGAAAGTATCACAGCTGATTACAATAGAAACAATTAAGATAAATGAGTTGCTATTTGGCCTAAATAATGTAGCACAATGGACCTCTCAGCACGGAGCTGGCAGGCTTTTCAGACTGACTCATCTTGTTATGGTCTTGGCAGGCGGGAGCTATAGCTCATTCCAAGGTTTTAACATCCCATCCCAATATATGGCTGCCTGAGCTGTAAACAAGGTGGAGGGGCAACAGTGGTGGAGCTCCCTGAGCACATGGGCCCTGACGAGGTCCCTGTGATCTGCCTCTAAGTATGCCCCTGAAACTACTGTACACCAGGGTATTGTCCATGCCCCATCATTTCTGGGCTTCCTTCTACACATGTCCTTAGTGGAGCTCAGGGAAGGGGTGAAAGAGTACAGCTGGGTGGCACTTGGCAGGGCTAAGAGAGAGGTGAGGTGATTATGGGCACGCATGCTGTATTATTATGCTAGTGAGCTTAGAGCACTTGAAGCAGGTCAGATAAAAGTTGTTGCAGGGCTACGATCAGGGCTGGAAGCTGAGCTCTTCTTTGTGACTGTGCCTCATTCAGAAGTCTTGCTTCTACTGCCCTAATAGAGGCCCTGCCATCACACAACGCAGTCAAGCTATCATATAAATGCTTTTCTATGTTACAGGATAACATACATTTGTCTGTTAGTGTTACTGACAACTCACAACTACAAGCAGGCCCAGTGGCGTAACTAAATGCGACGGGCCCTGGTGCAAAAATTACATAAGGCCCTTTCAAAGCAGTAACGTTTTTTAACTCAATTGGACGCTTCTAGACAACTATGGACTGAAACAGCCCTTCTTTTCTCTAAATGATGCCAGTTGAGAACAAATATAATAAATAAGGTGGAGGATCGACATTAATGGGGTCCCCTGAACCTGTGGGCCTAGCTGCGATTGCACTCTCTATAGTTATGCCCCTGCGCAGTGCCCTTTTGCATATTAAGTAATGCACAACTCAATATCTTGGTTTGGATTGTTCAACAGAAATGGATGTTCGAAAAGTAATCAGCTTTTACTTTCCATATCGGATTAAGAATGTAATTTACTGAAAATAGGACTATAAATGGTCATAAATAACTTTTGAAAAAGCAACAATATTGTACAATTTTTGTAACTCCCAACCTGATCTGATCTTTAAAAAAAAAAAAAATCAGACGGCAGAGGCAAACCCCAATGCTCAGACTTGCATCCTAATGCTTTAATAGAAAGTGTTTCCCGTTAAACATACAGTCAGCTGTATCCATATAAACCTATAATAAATACATTGACCGTAATGTATTTTTAAGGATGACTACAGTACCTGTACATGTGTTTCAGGTTGTTATTGAAGTGGGTGAGGCAAAAATACAGTATACTAAAGCTAGGGTCACTAAAGGTAGCATGCAATTGTTACTGTACTAAGATTTTAATTTTGGAGACAATTTTGGAATGTAGAGCTCAGTGACACCCGTTTACCCCAGGACTGCTCTTCTGATAAATGTGTTAATATTAAGACTTTGGGGGGGGGGCAATTTATCACTAGCACCTCGTAGTGTCAAATGAGAGTCTGAGGAGAGATGTTATTAGGGCCTCAACTGCTACACCGGCCACAGGCAGACGGCGCTGTTAGTGTTCGCCGCTGTAGGCTACTCATGGCACTGTGTCTTGTATGCTTTTTGTCCAATGGAAATAGTGACCGGTAGCACCGGTGGGGAGGGCCAGAAATTGTTTGTATTTAACATGATATTCAGGCATACCGCACCAGGTGCAATATAAAAAAAAGGCTTTAAAGTGGACCGTCACCCAGGGGAGATCGGGATGTCCCGCGGTGAGGGACCCCCCCAAAACCCCCAAAAAACGTACCTCATCGGCAGCGGCGGTGTCCGCCGCCACCTCCCGCGCGCCCCTCTAGACGTGCCACATCCTCATTCACCTCTTGCCGTGCATGCGCTGCTAAATGGCCAATCAGCGCACTTGCTCTCATCCGAGTCTGCGCTGTGGGAGCGGAATGAAAGTGAGTGAAACGGGACGACCTGGGGGGGGTACACATAGTGGGGTGTTCCAATTCAGGATGCTGCTGCACAGAGGAACAAGATGCAGGAAAGTGACATTCCTGTGTGCTGTCCTCTGTAATTGGGTATGGCTGCACCATGATCAAGCGAAAACACATGGAATGACATTGGGAACATACATATGACATGACACGTGATTGGCAGTCATGAAAACGCAAGTTAGCAGCGGGTAACTTAAGTATAGTAATAAACAAAAAAACATTCAGAGCAAGCCAGGGATCTGTGTTACTTGATTGAGCATAACAAAATTAAAAATGCTAACTAGAAGTCACCAAAAAAAAACGGGACTGGAATGGGTAACTGATGGGAGAACGTCACTAAGCGTCTGATGTGGCACTGTAGGGAACGCAGCTCCGGCGCTAACAAAGCACACGGCACTCTTGATACATGGAACGCTACATGGCACTAGGAGAAATGCTAAACATTTTTTGACACCATAGATATGACTTGCTGGAGGCGCTCACAGAAAAAGCAACTGTCGCTACGTGTCACTACATGGCGTTAGCGTTTCTTAAATAAACCCCACTTTCCATTTTCTAAATATCCCAAGTACGACCTATCTGGTATTTGTGAATTTTCCATCACCTAAAATCAAGTTAAAATGCATAAAATTGCCTTTATAAGTGCCTGCAATGCATATAAAGAGCCACATAAATAGTTTGCATCACCATTTGGAGCGGTTTGGTACTTACTGGGCAAATCAGCCTTTAGTAATTTATAGATGGCAGCAAATATGGGTGGGGTACAGGAGTACCCGCTGAAAGGCTATTGAGCACCACCTGTTGGGAACCCCTGTTCTATATCCTTGACAGAAGCATCATTGTTGCTAACAAGTTCTATTTGTAAGCTTTTGAAATCTTCAAACAGAATGAAGTATTTTTTATCATTAATAATTGTACTGTATTGCATGGGTAATGATGGAGGTGATGGTGCTAGTTCCCTGGCCCCTACAAACGAGGCTTATATATGTTTTTCAAAGACAAAAAAGACTGGATGAGTGGTTCATTTTCAAGGTGTAATCAAAAATATTTTACGTTGACAACTTTAGTAGCCTTCGCTTTTTTAAATAATGTTACTGTAATGTTATAAATGGCTTATTACAGTATCTATGCCATATAATAGATTCCTCCCTGCCAGTTTCGGACTGGGGATGCCTGAAGTAATAGAAGTGTTTAGACAGTTTAACACTCAAAATCCCTCAAAACACTCAAAAATTGGCACCAATTTTTGCATTCCCAGAGGTACCTATTTACTTAGAAGTCAAATACAAAGGCTTTGTCTGACAAATGATCTCCAATAACCCTCCTCTGCAGGGCTTTGCATGTCAACATGAATTAAGCTGGTATAAAGGGTGTGTACAAATGTTTTACATATCAAATCAAAGGATGTCTATAACATGAAAACACAGAATGTATCTTTTATGCAGATTCACTTTGATTTAGCGATAGCACTATAATTTGGACTTACACCTTATTCTTGATTGTGGCCCCCGTCCAACTGGCTATCCCTGTGGCAACAGGTAAGGCCCATATTGGAATTAATAGGCTGGTCTGACTTCTGATTTTTTATTTAAATTAGGGCAATTATGTTAATATACAGAAAGGGGTCTTAAAAGCAAATCTGTGAATTAAGCATAAAAATATTTTTTTTCTTCCAAAGGGTAGGTATTTAGGTAATTTGAGTTTGTACCCAACCCCTGTATGACAAAGGCAGCATAGCAACATGACCAAAAAAGCATTTGGACAACTACGCAATCTTTATAGACAGGAAACAGCATATGGATATCTATCTCTGCATCAGCATGGGTCATTTGGTTTGCTGAAGGTGACAAACAGTCAGTGGGGAGGGCGGTGAAATGAAACCATTTTTAAAGACAGCTGGATTTGTTCTGTCTAAGATTTTGGGGGAAATTTATGGTTGCCCATTGGGAAGTCACAGACAGCAAAAAGCAAGGTACAGCAGACAGGAAGCAAACTACAAAATGAATTACAGAATCCTTATATAACCCTAACCCTTCCTTACTTTATCTAAAACAAACTGTTTTGCTAGCAGTGGGGCTATATTTGAAAACTGAAACAGTGGTCTAAGCTGATCACTGAACCCACACAAAAACATTTACAGAGTAGCAGTGTGGGACTGGTGCACTGGAGGACAAGGTAAAAATCTGGTGGGTCTCAGGCACTGACCCAGGAGCCACCATAAGGGCAGAGCATGGTGTCCAAGATAGACAGTAATGGCTGCACTGGAAGACTGGCTCCAGGGCACCTACATACCTGTCTTCTGAGATTCTGAAACTCTAATGTCAGAGGTGCAAGTCTTGAGAATAAGTACAACATGAACTGCTTGATAGAAACCTAACCTGACATACTACACTTACACATTTTAGAACGTTATGGAGAATTTACAATTTGAAATGTCATTTTGGCTTGTTATTACCAAAGGCTATGGCCATGCAATTGTACAAAATGAACTTGTAAGCTTAATTAGTTGCACAGTCCTAGCGACATTGCCCAGCTCCAGTAAGTGGTTTTGAGGCATTGCCCATGGGCACCTTGATGTACTTTAAACCAGCTATGCTCAACCCATGGCTCACAGGGCAAATATGGCTTATGGAGCTGTCTGATGGGGTCCAGGAAGTCAAGCATATATATAAGGGGTGCAAGTTCTTTGCACAATAACCCCGGTGACCCGGGGTGAATAAAAGAGGTTAATAGTGTTTTATGTTGTATGCTTAACATTGGTAGTAATTTAGACAGGCTGGGGATTGGAGATATGACTACACTTGATCTGTGTCCCAGCACTTTTAAATTATCAGCCGAAAGTGACTGCTAAGTTCTCCAACCTGTCCTGTGGGGCACAGCCATTATAAATAGCTTCTAACATGCTCACAAAGACTTTAATATAAATGAATCGGTCAACACAGACTAAATAAGACTGGCATTACATGGGACCCCAGTGTTGCTCATACAGTAACCTCATCTTTTCACAATCATCCTGAGATGCCGATGTTTAACTTCTTTGTATACAATTAGAATACACTAGAACAGCAATTGCAAAGTGTACTTTATTTCTGTACATGATGCCATGTTAGCAAATACTGTATAAATATGGGGAGGCAACAATGGTCGAGCCCAGATGCAGTTGCTACCTCAGCACTCCTGTAGTTATGTCACTGTCTGTATTTTAAGCCCTTTTCATTCCAAATGCAGATGCCCATGGGAGGGGGGGTCAAAACAAGTGGGGTGGACTGGGGTGCACTGGAGGACAAGCTAAAAATCTGGTGGGTCCCAGGCACTGACCCAGAGCTACCATATGGGCAGAGCAGGATGTCCAAGGCAGTGTTTTGGTTGGCAGGAAGCGTTCTGTGAGTTTTTTCATTCATTCAGTGGGTAACTTTAGTTGTTTTATTTTAAAAATTGCCAGAGAACGCTGCATGTGTGAAAATTAAAGTGGTGAAAAATATAAAGAATTTTATTTTTAAATTGACGCATGTTGCAGTATTGAAAAAACACATTTACTAAAACATTAGCATGGCAGCAACATGCAGAAAATAATATAAATGATATTTTGCACTACTCTAATTTGCACCAATGTGGCCATTCAATTGTGTCTGTCAATTTGTGCTTCTTAAATCAGACCCTAAATATTGTGCAACAATGGGATTAAGGGGGTCCTGCATTAATTCTATATAACTGAAGCTTAGGCCCCAAGAATGATTTGCTCTGGTGAGTCCAAGGAACTCCAGCCCGACACTGAGAAGTAAAATACATTTTCTAAAACCCTATACAGCACATCCTAAAGATCTGTTCAATACAAGGACCCTGCAAGGCAATAGGCTGAGCACTGGTTTACTGTATTTAAAAGCATACTTAAAGAAATTAAACGATTATGATTGTGTTTTAATTTATGTCAAAAAAACGATAACATCCACCAAGGAAGGTATGCAGTAACAATGATTAATAGATGCACTTATCTTTCAATGCAAAATTCAGCAGAAAACAAATGGCACATTACATGATTTACTTCCAGGCTGATGTCAGATCAAATCCCCAACAGGACACACTGTTCATCAGATAAAAGAATCACTTCTTTGTTTTATAAAAGTGGATCAATGTCATGTCTAGGGCTGTGGCAAAAAAAGAGGAATACTTGTTAAAGAGGAACAACGGCCGGAGGCCAAGGTTTTCTAGGCGATCTTCCCTTTAAAGAAAACTCTTTAATATGCAGCTGTGGGGCAGCCGACAAAAATACCATTTTGTGAGTACTCACCTGTAAAATGGTTATTACGAGTATGTCACACACCCCACTTACAAATATTCATGACACTTGGGAACCCGGCGTGTAGAGGGCGATCTTGCATAGATGACATGGAAAAAGGAGCCCCTCCTGGTCCATAAGTACTGGGTTCCTCCCACTATTCCTCAGTCTTTTTAAAAAGCAGTGAAGAACCAGGAAGAGCAAATTATATTTGATAATTGAAAAATAGTTTGAAAATAATAATCACCATATAAAGGATCCCTAGAACAAAAAAGGGCGGGGGGAGTGGGGTGTGTGACATACTCGTAATAACCATTTTACAGGTGAGCATCTCACAAAATGGTATTATTCCTAGTATGTCACACACCCCACTTCCAAATATTCATGACACTTGGGACATCCAATAGCAGTGTCTATAATGGGTGGGGATCCCCAAGGAATAATGCATAACTTAAATTACTGCAGCTTGCAGAATTTTGCGGCCAAAAGCAGCATCCGCTGAGGCCCGCACATCAACCTTGTAAAACTTAGAAAAAGTATGCACAGAAGACCAAGTCGCAGCCTTGCAGACTTGTTCAACAGAAGCTTGGTGCTGAAAAGCCCAAGAGGCTCCAATAGCACGAGTAGAATGAGCGGTGACATGAAAAGGGGGAACCTTCCCCTTAGCCATATAGGCCCCAATGATGGCCTGACGTATCCACTTACTAAGGGAAGATTTGGCAGGAGCAAAACCCTTCTTGGGCCCAGAAGGCACAACAAAAAAGGCATCCGTCTTGCGGAAGGCCGAAGTAGTAACAAAATAATACTTAACACAACGAACTACATCCAAAGAATGTAAGACCCTTTCCTTGTCGTTACTAGATTTAGGACACAAGGAAGGAAGAACTATATCCTGATTTAGGTGGAAAGCAGACACCACCTTAGGAAGGAACTCCGGGTTAAAACGGAAAACAACCTTATTTTGATGCCTCTCAAAATAAGGGGCTAGAATAGACAAAGCCGCCAGTTCAGAAACTCGGCGGACAGAAGTAATAGCAACCAAAAAGGCAACCTTCTGAGTAAGAATAGGAAGAGGAATATCCTGCAAAGGCTCAAAGGGAGCGGCCTGCATAGCTGAAAGCACTAGGTTAAGGTCCCAAACAGGAAGTATAGGCTTTCTGGGAGGCCGCACCTGCGCGACTCCTTGGAAAAAAGTCTTAACCAAAGGATGAAGAGCAAACAACCTTTGAAAGAAAATAGCCAAGGCAGAGCATAATAGCCAAAGTACTAAACTGGAATCCCATATCCAGACCTCGTTGCAGATATTCCAGAATTCTAGGAATAGAAAATACTCTACAGGGCAAAGCCCTGGATTCACACCAATCAATATAGGACCTCCAAGTCCTGTAATAAATGACAGAGGAAGACTCCTTCCTAGCTCTAATAAGAGTCTGAATAACCACATCAGAAAGACCTTCTTCTTTCAAGGTGGAGACTTCAGCAGCCATGCCGTCAAAGCCAGCGTTTGTAAATTGGGGTAACAAAGTTGACCCTGAGTGATGAGATCTGGAAGAAGAGGCAGATGGAAACGATCCACTGCCAGCCTTACGACGTCTGCATACCACAGACGTCTTGGCCACCTTGGCGCCACCAGAATTGCTGGCGCCTCCTCCAGTGCTAACTTGCGCACCACCTTGCTGATCATGGAGAATGGGGGAAACAGATATAGGAACCCAAGATCCTTCCAGGCCAGAGACTCGGCATCCGCTGCCAGAGGATCCTGGGATAGAGACACAAAAGCTGGCAGCTTGTGATTGTGGCGAGAAGCAAACAGGTCCAACTGTGGAGTCCCCCACTTGTGACAGAGGAACTGAAAGACCCTTGGATTGAGAGACCATTCTCCCTGGCGAGAACATCCCTTGCTCAGGGAGTCTGCCTCCACATTCTCTATCCCCGGAATGTAAACTGCTGATATGCAGGGAACATTGATCTCTACCCACTAAAGGATCAGAGACACTTCCCGGAGGGCACCCCAACTGCGAGTCCCTCCCTGGTGATTGATGTATGCAACAGCTGTTCGGTTGTCTGACCAAATCTAAACTGGCAGACCCTGTAAGAAATGGGTCAGTCGAAGTAGAACAAGACGTATGGGCCGAAGCTCTAATACATAGATTGGAGAATGAGCCTCCTGAGGCCCCCACAACCCTTGGAACTGATGCTTCTTCCAGAAGCCATCCCAGCCTACCAGGCTGGTATCCGTGGTAACCAGTTCCCAACGCGGAGTCAGAAATGACTTGCCCTTCTGGAGGTTGTGCGATATTAACCACCACTGAAGGGACTGCAAAACGTGGGGAGACAATAGACAAGTCTGATTTAATGATAGTGGGCACCTGTCCCACTTTGCCAAGAGGAAGAGCTGAAGCGTCCTTATGTGAAACTGGGCAAACGGGACTGCCTCGAATGCCGCTACCATCAATCCCACTAGTCTCATCCCTAGACAGATAGACTGACAAGGGTTGGACAAGAATAGACTAATCAAGTTCTGAATCAGAACCATTCCAGAATCAGGCCCAGGAAGGGAATTTCCCTGGACGGACAGAGAGAGGATTTGGGGTAACTTATTACCCATCCGAACCTCTCTAGCATAGAGACCACCATCCTGGTGTCCAACTCTGTTTGTTCGAGGGAGGAGGCCGCGATAAGAAGATCGTCCAGAAAAGGCATAATGCGGATGCCCTGGACCCTGAATATAGCCTTCACTCCTGCCAGCATCTTGGTAAAGACTCTTTGGGCCGAGGTAAGGCCGAATGGCAGGGCCACAAATTGATAATGTTGGTCTTCTATCGAGAACCTGAGAAATCTCTGGTGACCCGGAAAGTGTGCAAATAAGCATCCTTGATGTCTATGGATGTCATGAAGTTCCCCCTGACGGAGAGCATCGATCGTTGATCGCAGAGACTCCATGCGGAATCTTCTGAAACGGATAAATTGATCGAGTCTCCTTAGGTCTAGGATAGGCCGAACAGAGCTGTCCTTCTTGGGTACTGTGAATAGGTTGGAGTAAAACCCCAAACCCCTTTCCGCCGGAGGCACTAGGCGGATGACAGCCAAGTTTAACAGATTCGCTACGGCTGCTCGCAGTCCCTGCGCAATTTCCGGACCTGACGGCATCCGGGACATGAAAAATCTGGGAGGAGGCCGGGACTCGAATTCCAGTTTGTAACCGGAAGAAACTACTTCCAGAACCCAATTTTTCTCCAAATAGGCGCAATCCCACAAACGGAAGCGCTGTTAGCGATTTCTTGGCTACAACATCCGCCGCCCACTGCCACCTACACATCAAGGCAGAGGTTCTGCTCCACATGAGCAGAGTATCATCTAAAGCAGAAAGTACAAAAGATGCAAACATCTCACAATGCTTAAGAGCGGCGTACTCATCAGAGGCCGGATCAAGCCCTGAGTTATTCATTAGGTCTCTCACAACAGACCTAATAGCCACCGACATAAGCGCCGAAGCGCCAACAGGCCGCAAGGCCGAGCCTACACTGGAAAAAGCGTGGCACGCAATTTGATCAATACGTTTGTCCTCTCCATCCTTGAGTGTAGTGGAGTCAGGAAGTACAGGGGCATCCACCTCAGGAGGTGATGACCAACGTTTAACCGTATCAGCTGGAAAGGGATATTTTTTGTCCCAGCCCAAGGGAATGCCATGAAGCCGCGCAGGCTTCTCCCATTCTTTAAAAATAATATCATCAAAATGCTTTTGATTTGGAAATTCCAAACGAGGTTTAGAGGCTCCAAAGAATTCCCCTCTCTTGAGAGGGACTACTTCAGGAGGAGTAATAACAAAAACCTAACTGGGCAAGAGCTTTTGGGGTAACCACAACACTCTCTTCACCCTGCTCACTTTCAGTACCAACAAATTGCTGTTAGTCAGAAACATCTGAATCCTCATATAATTCCCCTTCTTCTAACTGAGAAGGGTCAGACCAATCAAGCAATTCGCAATTGTCCAACTCACTTGCCAAGACGGCATGAGTCAAATGCTTTCTTTTAGCTGAGGCCTCCTTAGCCACAGAGGTAGACATAAATCCTTCAAGATGAGCCAATCTGGCACATAAATCAGAATGCGTCTCACCACCCATGACAATATCACTGGGGGTAGGGACAAGACACAGCGGAGTAGGAGAAGAGTAGCCGCAGCCCCTGAAGCCTGGGCCCCAGTTTGCTGCATAATGGTTAATTGTGCACAAGGGACGCAAGAACTGCGTTATCCCAAACAAGGGATGCCCCACATCCAAAACATTGCAGAGTCTGTGCCAAGGGAATTGCAAGCCCATTAACCTGAAATGCCTCCATATGATGCTTAGTATTATACCTATAATTGATTATAGTCGCCAAGTATATCTGGGTTTTACACAATTGCTACCCGGGATGCCCCTTCAAGTCCCAAGTGGGAGGGTTTTTTTTTTCCCAAATTTTTTATTTTTTTATTTTTTTTTTTAGCCAAGGCCTTTCTGGCCACAGAGCTAGAAATAACTTTCTGAATATTAGCCATCTGGCACACATATCAGATTGCGACTTCCCAACTGTGACAACATCATCTGGGGTACGGATAAGGCGGGGTGGAGTAGGAGAAAAGGCCAGGGCCACAGACCCAGAGGCCTGGGCCCCCAACTGCTGCGTTATGGCCTGCTGAGCACAAGGTATGCAAACAAGTACATTATCCCCCACAAGGGATACCCCACAATCCACACACTGCCGGGACTGCCCCGAGGGGAGCCTAAGCCCGGTATCCTGGGAAGCCTCCATATGGTGATCTTTAAGGTAGTCGCAATGACCAGAGGGAATTACGCTGTTAAAGGTACCCGGGATGCCCCTTCAAGTCCCAAGTGGGAGGATTTTTTTTATTTTATTTTTTAAAATCCTTTAGGACTATTTAAGGGCAGGTTAGATGGAGCATAAGGTCTCCTTCTGCCGTCAACCTTCTATGTTGTTGGTCTTTAACACATAGAGCCAGGTAACATGAATCCAGGTCCACCTTAAAGTGGAACACAAAACCTGAACATAAGGGCAGGAGGACATAAGCCAAACATACACATCACTCAAAACCAATACATATATTTGTGTATCTATAAGACATATTTTCATCAGTAGTCAAAACCCAGCATATCCAGAGTCAAGGCACCAAAGATGGCTGGACAACAGACCAGCTGCTCAAGCCACAAGTAATGGCTTTAGCAGCAGTTAGGCTTGCACACAAGCGTAGGTGAGGCAGCTCAGCACAGGGGAGTGTTTACAAAGAAACTCCAGCCTGTGCAATCAAAGTGTTGTCTCTCTCTAGACAGAGCTGGAGCTAGCTACTGAAAAATACCATTGAGTGAATAACCAGCTGAAAATCAACAATGGCCGAATTTGAAGATTTCACCATCTATTTTAAAAGCAAAGACTTGCCACAAGCTGAGCTTCCTGCGATACTTGTGCTGTTGAACAGTGCTAAAACACACACAGACACACACACACACACACACACACACACACACACACACACACACACACACTTTTCCCATGTGATTTTTTAGCTTTATTATGGGAGAAAGAAACGGCCAGTGCGGGTGCGCGCCCTGCTAGAGAGAAGCGCGAGATGCGGCCGCGGCTAGTGCAAGTGCAGTTGAAACGGGGATAAGGTAAGGTTTCTGGCCGTCCTGCGGGGTTTCACACAGCGGGGCATCCCGATTTCGGATGCCCCGCGGGGAGGGATCTGATCGGCCGGGAATCTTATAGATTCCCGGGCTGATTCCCCCCTGGGTGTTGGTCCACTTTAAAATTACGTTTTTTTCCTGTTTGTGTCTGATATGCTTACTGCAAATCTGTTGGTGGCATCGAAACAGAAAGGTGATGTCCAGCACAAAATATGGGGCTCCTGTGCCAGTGACCCACCTCTGGTCCTAGTCAGTATACATTACTGGTCTGTATGGCAAACTAGGTTTCAAGGTTACCTGATCTAGTAACTTACCTTTAATATGAATAAAAGTAAAATTATTTATTTGTTCTGATAACTAAAAAAAATCATGTCAATTAAAGAAAAGAGAAAATTAACTCCATACCATGAGCATGAGTTGTCATCAGTACAGTAGATAGACAGTAATGGCTGCACTGGAAGACTGGCTCCAGGGCACCTACATACCTGTCTTCTGAGATTCTGAAACTCTAATGTCAGAGGTGCAAGTCTTGAGAATAAGTACAACATGAACTGCTTGATAGAAACCTAACCTGACATACTACACTTACACATTTTAGAACGTTATGGAGAATTTACAATTTGAAATGTCATTTTGGCTTGTTATTACCAAAGGCTATGGCCATGCAATTGTACAAAGTGAACTTGTCAGCATAATTAGTTTCACAGTCCTAACGACATTGCCCAGCTCCAGTAAGTGGTTTTGAAGCATTGCCCATGGGCACCTTGATGTACTTTAAACCAGCTATGCTCAACCCATGGCTCACAGGGCAAATATGGCTTATGGAGCTGTCTGATGGGGTCCAGGAAGTCAAGCATATATATAAGGGGTGCAAGTTCTTTGCAAAATATCCCCGGTGACCCGGGGTGAATAAAAAAGCTTAATAGTGTTTTATATCAATTGTCTGCTTAACATTGGTAGTAGTTTAGACAGGCTGGGGATTGGAGATATGACTAAGATATGACACTTGATCTGTGTCCCGGCGCTTTCGAATTCCCAGCCGAAAGTGACTGCTAAGTTCTCCAACCAATCCTGCTGCGGCACAGCCATTATAAATAGCTTCTAACATACTCACAAGGACTTTAATATATATGAATCGGTCAACAAAGACTAAATAAGACTGGGCATTACATGGGACCCCAGTGTTGCTCACACAGTAACCTCACCTTTTCACAATCATCCTGGGATGCCGATGTTTAACTTCTTTGTATACAATTAGAATACACTAGAACAGCAAATACAAAGTGTGCTTTATTTCTGTACACGATGCCATGTTAGCAAATACTGTATGAATATGGGGAGGCAACAATGATCAAGCCCCAATGCAGTTGCTACCTCTGCACTCCTGTAGTTACGTCACTGTCTGTATTTTAAGCCCTTTTCATTCCAAATGCAGATGCCCATGGGAGGGGAGATCAAAACAAGTGGGGTGGTTTGCTTTAACTCTTTTAGTACCAGTCACGTGAAATGTAAGTGGCCCCATTGGCAGCCAGACAACTTTAGGGCTGGGGATGGCCTCTAGGCCTCTGAGCCCTGGTCTTCCAGTCCACATAGCTAGTGCCAGGGCTGGTTTTGAGGGAAGACCCAAAACCTTTTTCTTTTAGTTTTTAAGGGTCTAACCCTTAAAAATTAAAAAAAAAGCATGGGCTCCCCATGCCATTTTTTAAGAGTTTAACCCTTGATAGTTATTGCAAGTAAATGGCAAGGTGTGCATAGTAGTTGTATTTTATTTAAAAATCTCAAAGCATTTTTTTCACTTTAGGATGCCTCCTGGGCTGGAATGCGTGTCTACCGATACATTTGTGGTATTGTAATCGGAAAGGGATTGGGCTTTTAGAAGAAATATGGTTTTCTTGAAAAACTTACAATTTCTTTTAAAAATAATGATACAAGTTTAGCAGAGGGGGGCTTCTTACACATTTGGTGGAAATGCCCTATGCTCACAAAACACGATACCATGTTAAATATGGGGAGGCAACCCCCGATGCAGTTGCTACCTCTGCACTCCTGTAGTTATGTCACTGTCTGTATTTTTAAGCCCTTTTCATTGCAAATGAAAATGCCCATGGGAGGGCATATGGTCTACTTTAACTCTTTAAGTACCAGTCACGTGGAATGTAAGTGACCCCATGGGCAACAGGACAACTTTAGGGCCAGGGACAGCCACTTCTCCTCTGAGCCCTGGTCTACCAGTCCACATACCGGTAGCTAGTGCCAGGGCTGGTTTTGCTGGAAAGGGAAGACCCAACACCCTTTTTTTAAGGGTTTAAACCTTGATAGTTTTTGCAAGTAAATGGCGAGGTGTGCATAGTAGTTGTATTTTATTTAAAAATCTCAATGCGCTCTTTTCAGTTTAGGATGTCTCCTGGGCTGGAATGCACGTCTACCGATACATATGTGGTACCACTATAATCGGGAGGATTTGGACTTTTACAAGAAATATGGTTTTCTTGAAAAACGTACAATTTCTATTCAAAATAATGCTACAAGTTTAGCAGAGGGGGACTCCTTACACATTTGGTGGCCATGCCCCATGCTCACACAACTTTGGTTGCAAGTTTACAAAGTGACCGAGAGAATATACATCAAAAAGCCTGAGAACTGAACGGCAAAGAAAATATAATATTTATGTTCATAATGCTAGCCACAAAACATACTATAGCAAAGGCTTGGAAGAAACAATTTGTGCATCTGGTGGAGATCAGGGCAAGACTTAACATTTTTATCATTAACAAAAATCTTGAAAAACACGCACAAGAAATTTTGGGGAATGAGGGAACCCTGGTCTGTATGCCATGCTGAATTTTTAATCTCTAAAACAGATAATTTGATATGGGGTCTGCAAGCTATTTTTCCTTTAGTTATCTAGTTCTCATCACTGTGTTCTTGATAATATCATTTAAAAAATGCTTTATCTTTATATAAAATATACATGAAGTACACAATCTTCAAAATAAGCTAAAATAAATACAAGTGGCATTTTTGTGGTTTTAAATGCAGTACTCAGAAAGCAGCAGCTGTCAACAGAGTGATAAATGAGAGCAGGGCTCCCTTGCTAATACATTATTTCATAGCATGGTGGATAGTTTCCATTTCTAGGAGCCGCTCTTCCTAACAAACGTTAGGTCAGTGCTGATGTGGTAGAAGCTTGCTGCACTGCACCAAACACACGGAACATGCAGCACGGTTCTCTACATCCCAGGATTCCTCCTGGAAGCTGGCCACACGCTGGATGCCGGCTCCTACATTGAGTAGCAGAGCTCAGCACCATGAGAGCACAAGAAACGCAAGCCATGGATTCATAAGCCTTGGAGGTAAGGAAGCTTTGGCAATTACAAAAAAATGCCCAGTTTCCTGTACTGACAAAGTATAAAATAATCACTCAGCCGCAAGAAAAATCCTTAGCAATTAGTAATACGTTAAGCAAGAAAGGTTGCAACACCTTGCACTTTTGTGGTATGACAATTTATCAAGAGGACACAAGGGAACCTGGAGCAGAACCAGAGCAGGAGCCACAGCAAGCCACACATTTCCCAATATAATATAGCAGATACTATACAATACAAAAGAAAACAAAGTGTACTTATTACTAGTTCAACAATCTTAAAGGGAAAAAAGCACCAGGACTAAAATGGGCACTTTACCTTGAATATAAAAGAGAATAGTCCCCTCCAAACACAGTGTGACTATATAGAGATAGATTTATTCCTTATATTCAGTATATTATGTACCTGGAGGTTTCCATTTACACCTTACCTCTAGATATAAGCTGTCTACAAAAAATACAGTCAGAGTTCAGGATAAAAGACCTGTATCATCTAATCCCTACCATCTCTGGAATTATCCTTCCCTGGGAAATGTGGCAAAAGCAAAAGTTACATTTAATGTAACAATGTTAATCTAGCTCAGAACAACAGTATGCTCTGTGAGAGGAGAAGCTACCCTGTTTCCCTGAAAATAAGACAGGTCTTATGCCCCCATGTCACAGGGAGACTGGACTCCCACTTTCAGACATCAATTTGAAACATTCTATACCTATAACATCTATTTTTAAATCCTGTTGGACATAGGTCTAAATAAGTTTCATTAATGTGTATAAAAATATAAAAACTATTTTACAAGTATGCACCTAGATAAACAGCCCAGACAGGGGGCTAATTAATTCAGTTCCCTCCCCTCTTGCTCACTGTCAGGGGTTGTGTGTTTCCCACATCTTAATACTTAGGCCACATTGTCATTTTCCTGATTTTACCTAGAATTTTCATGTGGGGTTGGTAGGTGAGCACTAGGGGTAATTGGGCCTGAGTTTTTGTCTCTTGGTAATTGAGCAAGTGGTTCCTGTAAATGGCTGTAGATTTCTTAATTTGGGTATCTGTGTGGCCACGCCCTCCCTCCCTAACTTCATGTATGATGATGAAGACTAAGGGGGTTATTTAATAAGGGATAGCGCCAGGTAGTGCCTCGTAGTGGTAGGCAGTGTCTGGTGAACGCCGGGCGCTGTACGCAAAACCACATTTAAGAAAGCGGATCTGGTGAGTGCCTGTAACAGAGCCATGTAGCGTCACATGTATTAATCCAGGCGGCTCAGTGTATAGCGCCGGCGCTCTAGGCTCAGGAGCGCCACCGATTACCTGTCGCTATGTAGCGCTCTCCCACACATTTCAACGGTGTGATCTCTTCTGGCATCAAACAAACACTTTTATAATTTTTTAATTTTTTGGGACTTTTTATATTTTTATGCAGAATTGTATTTACAGGTCTGGCACTAAAGTGTTATTGTCCCAGTGTTAAAACAATGTCATTCCATTGTTTCATTGTTTTGTTCCATTGTCATTCCAGTGTTTTCGCTTTGTTACTGGTGTATATGTGTTCAGAAACAGACTTTGATCACACAGGGTCTGCCGCTCTATGCTACAGTACCCAGCTTTAGAGCGCCGATGCTGTGTGTGTCTAGTGTTTTGTTAAATATGGTGTGGACGCACTGAGCTTGCGCTACCTCTCGCTCGCTGCAGCGTTATCCTGTTGTTAGAGCACCCAACACATATCACATTCATCAATGCTGTCCAGGTTAATACAGCGACTGAGGTGCTCTGTTACAGCACCTGCTAACAGCATCTACTAGCGGTTACTCTAAGCGCCGCTATACAGACTCTCATCTGGCAATACCTGGCGTTAGTAGTGAATCAGCCTCTAAATATACCTAAAAGCTCATCTAAAAATATATTCCGTTAGCCTACAAAAAGTATTGCCTTATTTCTTCTCTTTGCCACTATGCTCAATGGCTAACACAACAAATTACTGCAGAAGTAGCAGAGAACTCCTAACCCTGTCCTACAGCATCCCCTCAGTACATTACTCATATCACGGGACAAGAGGCAGTTTTTATGACGTTATGCCCCTGTTTATATGTTAATTGGCAAAATTTTAAAAGTAAAAATGTTATAATTTTATACACGCTAAAATAGTGTATTTTTTTTTTCATAGCACTTTCTTTTTATAGCAAATTGTTATATAACTGAATACTTAGACCTAATAAGTAAAATACTAATACTAACTCATAAGTATAATAAATATTTCCTGAAAGTTATGTCCGTGTTAATGCACTTCTTTAAGCAGCATGTAGCCTGCAGATGGCCATATTAGAGGAAGTGCACTCACATCATCCCTTCTATTGCCAACTGTCACAGTACTCGTGGATCCATTCCTAGAAGAGAAATTGAAATCGCAGCATGCTGTTGGTCATCATAATGATGCCACATGATATCACGTTAAACTGGTGCAAGCGCAACCAGATGACCCGGCAGATTGCTCCCCTCAGGTGTATGGCAGGCACAGCTTGGGTCTTGTGGAAGTGGAAATCCAATGTGAGTAAACATATACACCTATCTATAGATTAGTATTCTTTTTAGATGGTTTACATACAATAAATAACAGCTATTACATTACAAAACTAAAGTCACCAACGTTTAGTTGGTGAACCGAAGCAAAATGTGGGTACTTGTTACTGAGCTAATATTTTGCATTAGCTCAGTTGCTTTTTTTACTTTGACTCACCTCATACGTGAGCTGTACAGATATTTAAAGATGACATTTCCATGGCTCATTCTTTTGGGAAAGTTTTAGAAGGAAAGTAAAATGTAACAGAAAGAAAAAAAAGTATGACACCGTATGAGTAACTCTCTACAGGAGTTTTGTACAGGAGCTTTTTCAACGTCATACAAAACCTACAATCTTACAGTTTTGTAATAGTGGTGAGAAATCACTTAGGTTAAGAGTAGTATACCATATTCTTCGCCCTATAAAGCTCACATGCTTATAGGACGCACCAAGCTTTGGAGGAGCAAAAAAATATATTCTAAACCAAACAGGACATGGCAGAATCCCCCCAATCACCCCTATAAAAGGTAGTATGGCAGATACCCCCCATCCTCCAAAACAAGCAGCATGCAGAATCCTCCTCTTCCATAAAGCAGAAAGCTTGCAGAACCCCCCATCCCCAATAACTAGCAGCAGGCCGACTCCCCCTCCCCATATAATAGACAGATTGCAGAATACCCCCATAACAGGGTAGTATGGCAAATCCCCCCATCCCCAATAACTAGCAGCAGGCCGACTCCCCCTCCCCATATAATAGACAGATTGCAGGATACCCCCATAACAGGGTAGTATGGCAAATCCCCCCATCCCCAATAACTAGCAGCAGGCCGACTCCCCCTCCCCATATAATAGACAGATTGCAGAATACCCCCATAACAGGGTAGTATGGCAAATCCCCCCATCCCCAATAACTAGCAGCAGGCCGACTCCCCCTCCCCATATAATAGACAGATTGCAGAATACCCCCATAACAGGGTAGTATGGCAAATCCCCCCACCCCCAATAACTAGCAGCAGGCTGACTCCCCCTCCCCATATAATAGACAGATTGCAGAATACCCCCATAACAGGGTAGTATGGCAAATCCCCCCATCCCCAATAACTAGCAGCAGGCCGACTCCCCCTCCCCATAAAATAGACAGATTGCAGAATACCCCCATAACAGGGTAGTATGGCAAATCCCCCCACCCCCAATAACTAGCAGCAGGCCGACTCCCCCTCCCCATATAATAGACAGATTGCAGAATACCCCCATAACAGGGTAGTATGGCAAATCCCCCCACCCCCAATAACTAGCAGCAGGCTGACTCCCCCTCCCCATATAATAGACAGATTGCAGAATACCCCCATAACAGGGTAGTATGGCAAATCCCCCCACCCCCAATAACTAGCAGCAGGCCGACTCCCCCTCCCCATATAATAGACGGATTTCAGAATACCACCATAACAGGGTAGTATGGCAAATCCCCCCATCCCCAATAACTAGCAGCAGACCGACTCCCCCTCCCCATATAATAGACAGATTGCAGAATACCCCCATAACAGGGTAGTATGGCAAATCCCCCCACCCCCAATAACTAGCAGCGGGCCGACTCCCCCCTTCCCATATAATAGACAGATCGCAGAATACCCCCATAACAGGGTAGTATGGCAAATCCCCCCATCCCCAAAAACAAGCAGCGGGCCGACTCCCCCCTTCCCATATAATAGACAGATTGCAGAATACCCCCATAACAAGGTAGTATGGCAAATCCCCCCATCCCCAAAAACAAGCAGCGGGCCGACTCCCCCCTTCCCATATAATAGACAGATTGCAGAATACCCCCATAACAGGGTAGTATGGCAAATCCCCCCATCCCCCAAAACAAGCAGCGGGCCGACTCCCCCCTTCCCATATAATATACAGTATACAAAATACCCCCATAACAAGGTAATGTGGCAGATTCCCCAATGCCCAACCGCCACTGAATCAAGTTAGTGTAGAAAAGTGGCGGCTTCTGGATTGCGACGCAGATTTTCTTTTTTTACACTAACGGCAGTCGAATTGGAATTGGGGGGTGGGTCCACCTTCACCCTATAAGACACATGGGCATTTTCCCCCAGCTTTAGGGGAAAAATAAGTGTGTCTTATAGGGCGAAAAATACTGTAATTTATTTTTTTTCACAGTCACGCAGGGCTGGGAGGTTAAATCCTATCACTAGAATCTGTACAGCAGATATTTGGATGGAGCATGCACATGGCCTTTCCACTCCAATTACATTTTTGACCATGAACTTTATTCATGAAGGTAGGATGTAAACTTTGCATGTAATCATTTAGTAGTAAAAACTAGGTCATATGTGTGGCCATGGCCGACCTTTGGAGTGTGCAAGGCATGTGGTCGCTCAGGGCGCCATCCCAACCTCGTAAGGGGGTGTTTTTTTTTTGCCAATTTTGTTTTGCCCCATCTCTCTTTTTTTCTTTTGCTCTCTTTCTTTATCACTTTCCTTCTTTCTTCTTTTTCTCTCTGTTTATTCTTTCTTTATCTCCTTCCTTCCTTTCTTTCTCTCTCTCTTTCATTCTTTCTCTTTCACCTTCTTTCGTCCTTACTTTCCCTCTCTCTTTCTTTCTCTACATCCCTATTCAACTCTCTCACTTTTGCTTTCTTTTTCCTCCCTCTCCTTCTTTCTCTGTCCCTTGTTTTGTTTGTTCTTTCTTTCTTTCTTTCTTTCTTTCTTTTCTTCCCCGGCCTATCTGAATGGCTAGGGTGGAAGCACACTGACAGCCCAAAGATGCAGGGATGTGGCTGCTGGATTTTCACATCGCTGAGGGCGAGTGTTGCGGTGTCCTGGAAGGGTTTCACACAGTGGGGCATCCTGATATGGGCCGGCCCTGGAATCTTTTAGGGTTTTGTTCCAATTTAATCCCACCCCTGCCTGCATCACAGTGTGTGAGCAGCCATTCTCGGTGTGCACAGAGGAAGCCCACCCATCTTCTAGTTTACTCTAGCCTCCTTGAAGTATAATAAGGAATTGCTTGCAATGAACTTTTGTTCTCCCTCCTCTTCTAATAAAGATATTATACTTCTAACCTGCTGATTAAGACCTAAAAGAATAATACAAAAAAAAAAATCCTGACACACTTTATTTCTGCGGCCCTATGATGTGGTCTATTGACCTCTAACCAAAGTATTAGGGTAGTGGCTACATTTAAGTCTCCACAGCATTTCATGGCGTTTTTACCCTGCTGAATTATAATGGCCCTAAAAAGGAAAATATGGAATGGTGTGTCGTCTTCTTTAAAAAAAAAAAAACCTTTAAATGGCAAACAATATTTTCAGTCCAATTTTACTGCCCCTATGAATTAACTATGGAAAAGGAGCCACAATCACACGCTAATGCTACATAAAAAGGTTATCTTCTGTAGCTTAATGAGGTCCAGACATCCCCAGAGCAACTTCTATTGCATTAAAGGGATTTTTAATTACTACAAAGTTTAAAAATTCCAGTAATGGATGACTAAGACATGTAAGACCTTGCTCACAAATCTTCCTAGGCTGTTCATTGCCATGGCGGTTTATATTGTATTCTCTTTGCTTTCTATTCACTTTATTTTGAAATATTTATCTGGGTTGTCAGTGCCATCTCTGTAGGAATCATACTTCACTTTCTAAATGCTCCTGCGATCTACAGCTCTTTAATATGTAATAGAAGTAGGCTTTTTTTCATCTAGCCTCAACATATCACATATGACAAGTAAATGCATTTTCGAAAGCCATAATCATTTAGCTAATGGTAAAGAAAACATTGCTGCCAAGCATTAAAAACATTTTGGGGCTTGGAAACCTGTTAGATCATGGTTAAGGGGGCATCTTCCATACTTGACAAATACAGACTAGCATGTCCTTATTGTCTCCAACAATGCTGTCCAGCTATGTTGCCGTAGATCCAAAATGAACCTGTTATCCACTGAGCTGCGGGGCCAACCTAAAGCTATATTGTTTTCTGCCTTCTCACTGTAAAGTGGATCAAAACCCGAACTAAAGTCTGAAAGAATCTAGGCCAGGTAAAATCCTTTCCCTTAGGCTTAGGGCATCCCTCATTGAATTGAGGGAAAAGTGTGAAACCCCCCGATTTCCCTGTATAATTAAAGCAGGCACAGGTGTTGGCACCACTGCTATAAGACAGACTGGGGGGCATCCAGAATGCTGGAGCCCCACAGCACATAAACCCTTAGAACACCTGTAATTCTTACCTTAGAGGCCGATTCATTAATAGCGCCAGGTAGCGACAGATGAGCGACAGTAGCGTTATTTTCACAGCGCACGCTAGTATTCGCTGTGCTTGCCCGTTGTTCGGCTGTTGACAGCGCCTCAGTCGGTGTGCGGTAATGTTGAATACGGGGTTAGGAGTCGCTGCTTGACAGGTTCCGCGCTGTATGGGAGCGCATGACAGCGAATGGCCAGAGCGAACGGCTCCCAGCATATTCATTAACAAATCACGCTCAAAAAATTCTCGCGCTATGAAATGCTTGTTTAAACCCCAGAGCGCTGGCGCCGATGGGTTAAAAGTAGTTTTTTAACCCCCAAACAACCATATTTTTGGAAAAAAAAATGTTTTTCAAAACATTTTGTAATATGAATACATTAATATCAGACCTGTAATATCAATTCTGCACAAATTTTTTTTTTCTTTTACCTTAAAAAAAAAATCTAACATTGCAGAAGTGGTCACAGAATTTTTGACATTTAAAAAAAAAAAAAAAAAAAAATAGCAATTAATTAAGAATATTTAAAGATTGCTCCATTGAAATGCATTGGCGTGCGCCAGGTAGCGAGAGGTCATACCTGTCGCTGTTCAAGGTTGCTCGCTGGCGCTGTGGGGTGAGGCTGGAATAATGATGAATGCTTCGCTATCTGGCGCTCTGTCAGTCGCTAAGCAGGATCGGCTTGATAAATGTGTGATTGCGGAGGGGAGCCGGCGTTCTCGTGGCGGTGAGCGTCATTACCGTTCGCTCACCATTCGCTACCTGGCGCTATCCCTTGTTAAATAAGGGCCTTAGTCTCGATCCTCCACAAGGAATACAGGGCATTGAAAATCACTATCCTTGTGAGTGCCAGGCGGTGCTGTATTCCTGGTGGAGGATCGAGGCTAAAGTAAGAATTACGGACATTCTGGGGGTGATGTGTAGGGGGTTCCAGCATTCTGGATGCCCCCCCCCCCCAGCCTGTCTTACAGTGGCAATGTCCGCATGGGTGTTGGTCCGCTCTAACGGGCCGGCTGATTCATCATTAACGCCAGGTAGCGACAGATGAGCGTCTGTAGCAGGCTTTTTCAGAGCGCCCGCCAGTAGTCACTGTGCTTGGCCGTGAGTCGCTAGTTTATAGCGACTCAGTCGCGGTTCAGTAATGTTGAATACATTGTGAGGAGTCGCTATTTGACCAGTACAGCGCTGTATGGGAGCGCATGTTAGCAACTGCTCATAGTGACCGACTCACACCATATTCAGCAAAAAAACAGCCTCACAAAACTCAGGCGCTGAAAAATGCTTGTTTGAAGCCCAGAGCGCAGGAGGCGGTGTGTTTAAAGTCTGTTTTCCAGCATCTATCCACTAGTAACAAAGCGAAAACATATGGATTTACATTGTAGCAACATTGTAACATGAACACTTTAATGCCAGACCTGTAATGTCATTTCTGAAGAAATATATAAAAAATAAAAAAAAAGTGAAAAAACTGCTTTTTCAATGCCAGGAGAGGTCACAGAATTATTTGTGATTTTTAGAAAAAAAATAAATAAACAAAAACCACGTTTAAAGAGAAGAAAAGAATCGTCCATTGAAATGTATGGGAGAGCGACAGGTAGTGAGAGGTCATACCTGGCGCTGTGCAAGGCTGAACGCCGGCGCTTTTCGCTGAGGCTGTGAAAATGATGAATCAGACGCTACATGGCGCTATCCCAATCATTATCAATTCTGCTTGATAAATGTGTAATTGCGTGCCGTGTCCGGCGTTCACCAGTCGCTACCTGTCGCTAGCTCTCATTAACCAGCCACTACCTGACGCTATCCCTTCTTAAATAAGGGCCTAAATCTCACAGCACATGTGCAGGCCTCTGGGGGCATCCCTGCTCTGTGTCTTTGCTGTGCCTGGCAGCGGGGCCCTCCAGGTCAGAGAGAATAAGGAATCCTCTGGGGTCTGGCAGAGGGTGGCTAAGCTTAGCCGCAGCCTTGATCGAGGATGAAGGATCAAACTGAAATGCTCCTTAGGAAATCTATTTGGGGACTGGATCTGACATTCTTATTAGTGTACAAGAAAAGGCAAGCATTCCTTTTGTTATGTCACCTCTCCCATAATTCAGCACTGTCACCCGGGAGAGTTCATCACCTAAAGAGAGTGCATCCCCCCATGTGCACGCACCTGCCCTCCCATGTAAGCATTCTCTTCAAGATGACAGTGCCCATGGCCTGAGACAGCCGGGGAACCACACTGCATTCCGACACTAGGGGATGCAAGCCAAAGTGAGAGGTTATGACTTGACATTTGCTTTAAAGGGATGCTGCAGGCAAAGGGAATTGTTACACCATTGTGTCAGGCTACATTTGGCACTGTCCTAAACTGCTTTCTGTTTCAAAATTGAAGCAGAAAGGGTCAGGATATCGGGGTTTACAGGTTCAGCCAATGACATTCTCTTTTTCATGCTGTACCCCAATCAGCTTAGCAGAGCTGGACAGGATTGCTGGTCCCTCCCGCCCTCCTCCTGTCCCTCCCTCCACTTCCTCCTCCGCCTCCAGATTCATCACATTGCTGATTATTTTGCAGGATCACAGATCCAAGAGCCACACCCACTTATTTCAGACGAGAAATCATGAGCTGAACCTGTAAACCTCAATATCTTGGCCATTTCTTTTTCAATGTAAAAAATGAAAACGTAGCCCAACGCAATGATGTAACAATTACCTTTGCCTGCACTTTAATGGAAAAAAATACTGCATCAGGGGCCACCACCAGATTTTCTGCCCAGGGGACTTCACCACACTTAATCTGACCCTAATGGTAACTAAACAAACAGTACAAGAAGGAAGACAAACATTTAAGCAGCTTTCACCACATTGAGGCTGAAGCACAAAAAAATTATATATTACAAATTAAATAAACATGGTTCTGATTCTGCCGGTTTGGGGGGGGGGGAATAGTAATCTTAAATACAATGCTGTCCACTCATTGTGAAACAAACAAAAGTGTGAATGGCCTGAGGCAGGGCATCTAGTATATTCCACGTCTCTTGCATCATGCCCCACACATATATTATGACCAGTTAATAGAAGAAAGCCAGAAGATTGAGAGCATTAGGTAACAGGAATAGGTGCTATCATTCAAGCTGTAACTGAATACAATACTATCTAACCAGTGGAGTAACTAAACATGATAGGTCCCTGTGTGAAAATTAAATGGGGCCTTTTCAAGGCTCATGAAGTAACATTTTTTGTTACTGTTTCTGTACAAATACATGTGTGTAATATTAATTAGAAACATAAAACACTTCAATCCAATTCTGTCCATTGTGCTCTATGGGATCTTGACCTACAGCGTCAGGTTTCATCTGGCGCTGCATTAACCAGAGCACCCATCGCTGTGAGCTTTTAAACGCTAGTGTTACACGAGACACTAGCTGGCCACTGTTGCTGCTCCCTTTGTGCAGCTGGTGGCAGCATCATCAGAGCGAAATTCTCGATCAGACATCTGTTGGACACATACTGCCTATGACTGTTTATAAACCAGAGGTGGAGACATGCACCTTCATTGCAGAAAGGATAAGTTGTCATTTTCTACTTTATTTTGTGTTTACTTGATGTTATATAGTACTTACATGAGCACAGTATATATACACACCTAAGCAGAATTTAATACTATAAAGTTATTTTCTCTTTCTCAGTTTTACCTCACAATCTCTTTGAACTTTTGTATTGTTAAAGACACTATTATGATTTTAAACTGGGCCTAAAGTGAAAAATGAATTTAGCGTATTTGCTGGCGTATAAGACGACTTTCTGCCCCTGAAAAACATGCTTCCAAGTGGGGGGGGTCATCTTATACGCCGGGTGCACGGGTGACATACCTACAGATTCTCTCCTTCTGCATACCCCCCAACCGTCCCGATTTTCGCAGGATTGTCACGCGAGAAGGCTCCTTGTCCCGTCTCCGTGTCCCGGGACAGTCGGGGACTCGGGAGCTGTGGTGTGTGTGGGGGTGGAGCCAAAGGCAGGGCCTGCTTTCTCCTCCTGCCTGCTGCCCTGCCAGTGTGGCACTTCGGCTCTACTAAAGGAAGTAAGAGCGGGGGCGGGGGCGGGGGCCGGGGAGGGGAGGCGCGCAGCCGGGCCTACAATCCCCTCTACATTCACAGCCTTTTTCCGGCATCTGCTGTAAGCTCACTCCTGATTGGCTGCCAGTTGGCGACGCTGCTTCGTGTTACCTATGAGGAGGAAAGCCGCGATGACTGAACTGTGGAGAGGAGAGGGCGGTACCCGGTGCCCTGTAAAGCCCCGTCTGGGCATCCAGGTAGTGTGTATGTGTGTTAATGGGTGTGAAACAAAGGCGCTTTACTCAGTCCCCCCAAAAGAAGGCGAGCTGTGTGTGAGGGGCTCCTCGCTGCTGCCCTATCATGTGACCTCCTGACCCGCTGCCTGCCTCACCCGTGCAGTGTGCCCCTCACACACAGCTCGGCTTATTTTTGGGGGACTTGTGTGGAGATGTCTATTTTATTTACACCATACCTCCCAAGTGTCCCTGATTTGAAGGAACTGTCCCTATTTGAAGGCCGTGTCCCCCTGTCCCTCGTTGGTGTCATTTGTCCCTCTTTGAGGTGTAACATGCAGATCTGCAGCAATAAATGATTCATTTGCCTATTCAAAGTGTTTTATTATTGTAACTGTTATATCCTATCTCCTATCCATCAATTAATGAGGGGCCGTGGCTTAATTTACATATTGTCCAGATTTCCCATTCTGAAAAGTTGGGAGGTATGCTGAACCTACAGCTAGTGGGAATCTAAAACCCAGGGTCAGCCTGTCTTAACCCTTAACTGCCAGGGGCTGTGAAAACACTACTACTGTGTCCGATTTCAGGAAACCCTACACCTGTTCAACACATTGTGACCGATCGTGTGTGTGGAAGGTGAGCGGAAGAGGGAGTATACGGCGAGTATATAACAAACTCTATATTTTGAGTGGAAATGTTGGGGGGTCGTCTTATACGCCGGCAAATACGGTAGGTCCCTTCTCACAATCCCCCTAGTGCTTCCCGATTACAGATGCAAGCTGCAGTGCGATGTGCCTCCTAGGGGAGGAGGTGTGATTGCAGCACATGTGATCAGATGGAAATCCACTAGAAAAGAGAGGATCTCTCTAGAATTCAAACTCCCTAAATCTATTTTGGCTTTATTTGTGACAATAAGGAAACCCATCTACAATGCAACATTCATTCTAATGGTCTATTAATGTGCCTTGTGTTTCAAACCTTGGGGCGACAGTGTTGATGGTATAATTAACTCACTATGTGGAAATGTATTTCATGCACATTTAAATGGACATCTTGATTGTGGAGATGTTGTGTGTGAACAGTGTGGGAGAAGTATACTGAACTAATTTGGGTGTCAAGGATCATTAACTAGAATTAGATTGGAATTTGTTATAAGCAGCAATTGGCAGAGAAGCAGATCAGTTCGTGAAGTAGTTTTATAAAGCTAAATGTCATTTGACATGAGTGTAGTGAATAAGATATTTTATAATGTCATGTTATCTCATCAAGTGGACAGATTGTGCTTTGGTTTGGGTAGTCTTATAATGAAAATTAGGGGACAGATGAAAGGTAAGAAAAAACTATTTTGGGCAGGCCTGTATTAAAAGGGGTCCCAGAGATGAAAGGAGGCCCAGACACCAGCAGGGCAGCCATGATAGCAGGGAATGAACAAATGTGATGGAAAATGGTGGTCATGTGTGACATCTTGATTTCGGTTCAAGTCTAAAATTAAATACTCCAGTATAGTAATTTATATGGGTTCATAGAAATATGAATTCCTTACTATGCATTTTGCATTTCATTTATTAGTGTGTGCATGAAAATTGAGGTGAATCTAGTTGCCTTGGGGCCCAGTACAAACTAGTAGCTCAGCCAGCACATTAAAGGTTCAATAGTGCCTGGCCACCCAAAACCTATACTGTGATAGCTGTGCCTCTAGTTTGAAAGTCAGCTTCCTACAGTATACACATATAGAGGTACTGGACTTCTGCTTTAACAGACTGTTTAACCCCCATCCCCACTCCTAAAACAATTGTTCTGGCAGGGGTGAGTAGGTGTTGCCCTCCCCCTCCCTGCCTCCCTGTACAAAACATAATGTCTGCCCTTTGATGAACCCGACTTGCCTCCAAATGGCAATCTGTCAGAGCTTGTGCTGAGCAGGTGTCGCTCCTTCCTTCTTGCCCACCTGGATCAAATGGGCCATTTCGAAAACCAAGAGAAAAAAGTCTGATGGTGCCTTGTGCAGCCACTCCATTTAATCACCCCAAATGCTGATTAGCCGGAGTACGTACAGACTGCAAGAGTTCACAGGTTAAAGTGGACCAACACCCGATGCTGATCGACCCGGGAATCTATAAGATTCCCGGGCCGATCAGCATCGGGCCTGCAGAGCACCCCGATCGGGGGTGCCCCGCTGTGTGAAACCCCCCAGAAAGCCCCAAAATCCCTACCTGCTCCTTGATCCAGCGGCGCATGCGCGAGCCGCCGCCGCCTCTCGCGCATCCCTCTAGCAGGGCGCGTACCCGCGTCGGCCGTTTGTGAAGGGCCGGCGCGCTCCCTGTATGAGTGACGCGCGGGAGGCGACGGACCTCACTTGTACGGCGGCGGGGATTGGCTGCAGCGGTCACGTGGGAGCGGGGACAGGTGAGTTTTTGGGGCTTTCTGGGGGGTTTCACACAGCAACCCCCGATCGGGGTGCCCCACCGAAGTGGACCAAAACCCAGGATAGTCGAAATCCTGGGTGTTGGTCCACTTTAATTAGGGTGGGCCCAGAGACTGTTAGTTTTTTTTCTGAAAAGGGACTTCTAATGTTTCAAACTGGGTAATTGTGTTGCTTTTCTTCAACTTCTGAGGACCCTGGTGGAATTGGGGGTGAGCACCCCATACCCTCTCCCCAGCAATTTGTGTAAGCGTGAAAGATACCCTGTGACCTTAATTCAAAATGTTATTCCCTGTCCCTCAGACATCCCAATTTGGGACACTGTAATCTCCATAGCAAGCACCAAAACCGGCCAGGCAGAGTTCTATGAATGGGAACTGACAGGGGAGCACAGAGACAACAAGAAATGTTGATTTTGGATTATTTTGGGGGACAGTAAGTGACTGGGCACCCCGTTTAGGATGATGGTGGGAGGGCTGCAGCAGCCTGAGGGCTATTTCATGTGCCAGAAAACTATACACATACACAGCTGTAATCCACAACAAACATAATGGCAGTATTGTGTTCATATTATTGTAGTACCAAATTAGTACAAAACTAGAAAGTAGAAAATTCCTGGGGATACAGTAGCATCATATTTAACCATTATACAAATTACCTTCGCAGTGAGGCTCATTAAAGCTCAGCTCCAGACTTGAATAGTTCTCAACCCCTCCCCATTATTTAAATAAAAATGAGGCACAAATGAAGTTGGATCAGCTGCAAAACATTTCTTTGCCTGAGGGTCCAGTGACCTGTTGGCTTCCATGTCTACTGCTGAAAACAGTCTAGCGCCCTACAGAAACAATGGCCATGTAAACTGTGCCGTCAAGCAATTGATAATCAAAATAAATAATTCCAGTTTTGACTTGCATTATTGTACTTGACAAACCTAAACTGAAATAACCCCCCCCCACAAAAACAAATGTGCATCTGGATAGCACACCTGTGCTATCCAGATTGCTTCCAGTAATGGAGCTCCCATGGAGAAGATGTGGCCGATATAGCAGAAGCATTCCGGGAGCATCACTTGGCTCACGAGCGAGTGCAGCGCTCTAAACGCGCATGCCCGGTTGGAAGGAGGACGGGCCTGGCGTGCATATCTCAATGGGCTTATGCTGTGTGAGCAACATCTTCTCCATGGGGACACCGTTACTGTGTCAAAAAAGGGTGTACCATACAGACGCACTTTTTTGGGGGGTGTTATTCCAGTTTAATAACCTTATAGTCAGTAAGTATGTATAGCTCAGGTTTGCACTGAATAGAGTTAAGCTATAATTATCAAGCTACTAGCTATTCATCTAAAGCATAAATACTATTTATTTGCAATTGTATAAACATATAGACTCTGCCATTAAAGGGTTTCTCCAGGCTAAGTGTAAAATGAAAGCTTTCTCACATTTATTGCTGCTAAGTCACCCTGCTGTGCTGCTGCATAAGGCTGATTTCTTGCCCCATTTCTATAGCCAAACCTACCCATTCCTGCATCATGCCATGTGCATATCTGCTTCTTCCTCTGCTTGCCTTGTTTTATTCTCTTTGCTTTTTTTATTCACTACAAGGTTCACAGTTGTATTGCTAGAAGTATAGTAAGCAAGAGACTGTAGATAACAGAGAGGCAGAAAGAGCCCCCCCCCCCACCTTTGCAGACTTAATGCAACAGTCCCAGTCTATGATTGTATGTAGTACTACAAAGAAAACTAGAAGGCATTGCATAGAGGTGAAGAAAATATGTGAGTATAATTACACCCTTTTGAGAAAGCACGCCCCCCCCTTCGCTGGGGTTGGAGGAAAATCATATTAATTATGTGAGTTGTTTAACTATTTTTTTGCCTTAGCTGTATTATAGTCGGACTTTAAAGCGTGAAATTTACAGCGGACCAAAACCCACTGAACTTGATACATTTTGCCAAAACCCCTGCCGATACTCCCTTCTTAGGGTGTAAGACTATGGATATTTTTGCTTTTCAAATTGCCCTGGAACACTTTATTTTTTACTGTTCCTCTCTGTGAGATGACAGGCAGTCAGTCATTGCAAAGGTGTGGCATCATTGCTACACACAACAGTGGTAATGAATGGAGGAGGCAAAGCTTTACAGCTAAAATAGGCGCCATTATCTGGGATTAGAGTGAAGTTGGAACAGTAAAAATTGGCAAAAAGTAATCCTCATGGGGGGATCAATTCAGGGGATGCTAGTTAGAAATGAGGGTTTTGGTCCGCTTTAAGTAAAATAAACCTGCTGAAGATAGAAAAAGATAAGGTCCAAGAAACCAGAATATAGCTGACAGAAGCAGTTTAGATGGAATAGTAAAATCACAGCATTCCACAGAAGCTCCTGAGCATGTTATTTAGCATTCGCGATTTGGGATTGCCCCCTGTGTTAAACCCTGGTGATCACGATGTATACATAGCCTCCGAACCCATGGTTCATGCAAGGGCCACAACTGCATCCCTGTTAAACCATCAGCTAGGTGCGTACCCTCATCAAACATTTGTGATTGGCTGGGCTGCGGGTACATTCCACAGCTAGAGGTAAGCGTCAATGCGGCTGGCGGTGCACTCAGCTTCTTTCACAGGCTGATTCATCATTAGCGGCAGGTAGCGACAGATGAGCGTCTGTAGCAGGCATTTTCAGAGCACCCGCTAGTAGTTGCAGTGCTCGGCCGTGAGTTGCTAGTTTATAGCGACTCAGTCGCTGTTCAGTAATGGAGAATACATTGTGAGGACCAGTACAGCGCTGTATGGGAGCGCATGTTAGCGACTGGTCATAGCGACCGACTCACACCATATTCAGGACAAAAACAGCCTCACAAATCTCTGGCGCAGAAAAATATTTGTTTGTAGCCCAGAGCGCAGGAGGCGGTGTGTTTAAAGTCTGTTTTCAAGCATCTATCAACTAGTAACAAAGCGAAAACATATGGAATTACATTGTTGCAACATTGTTACATGAACACTTTAATGCCAGTCCTGTAATGTCATTTCTGAGGAAATATTTAAAAAATGAAAAAACTGCTTTTTCAATGCCAAAAGAGGTCAAAGAATTATTTGTGATTTTTTTGAAAAAAAAAAACCCAGTTTAAAGAGAAGAAAAGGATCATCCATTGAAATGTACGGGAGAGCGACAGGTAGCGAGAGGTCATACCTGGCGCTGTGCAAGGCTGAACACTGGCGCTGTTCGCTGAGGCTGTGAAAATGATGAATCAGACGCTACATGGCGCTATCCCAGTCGCTCAACAGATTCTGCTTGATAAATGTGTAATTGCGTGCCGTGTCCGGCGTTGACCAGTCGCTATCAGTCGCTACCTCTCATTAACCAGGCGCTACATGACGCTATCCCTTCTTAAATCAGGGCCTCAGTTTGCTTGACGTTTAAATTGTCTGTGAGATCACCGAAAAGGTGAGTTTTTTTGGTAATCCACAGGGATACACACAGCGTATCTGGAGCATCATGAGAGGGGAACAACACCCGGGATAGTGAAAGTCAAGAAAGACCTATTTATCATGTTTGTGTTATACTACACCATTAAGTAGTATAATATATAGTTTATATACTGACTTAAAGTGACCTAAATTTTTCTGTTTAGCAATGTTCTGCTGTTTTGTGTTACAATAGTTTAATTAGCGTGAAATAGGGCTGTATCTTTGTCTTAGTGCTTATTGGACAGATTCCGCTTGCCTTGTATAATTTGACTCTCAGTGAACAAGAACTTGCTGCAGAGTCATGTAAACATCACTGATCGTTCACATTATGCATTAGAAGCCTCTCCCGGGACACAGATATACTGCAGTAACTTGTCATGTGTCATCTGTGGGGTTTTAAGATGCATGAGTCACCGTTCCCAAGGGAAGACCTACTTTTTTCATAATCCCACATTCCCAAAAAAACCTAAATCTATTCCATTATTTAAATATCAACAGCCACATCGTTCATTAGTTGGATACAAATATTGGAGATGATGTTCATGCAAGGAATCAGAACCCTGTGAGCTGGGTAAATAACAAAAAGGTATGGAAATAATAGTAGCAATTCATGATTAAAATAAAAAACAAACTCAGCATCTGATTGGGATTGGAGATTCCAAACTGGGTGTGACAGACACAGTGGCCCCCAGGGCTCCTGAGGGTTCAGTTAGTTAAATAGTGGAGAGCCTTCCTATAATACAATCGAATGATCTGGAAAGTCTTCTAGAGAAGCCTGGAGAGGCTCTCAACATTGTAAGAATTAGTGCACTTAAATGTAAAAATAGGAATAGCTCTGCACCTCACTTACAGAGCTGCTAAATCCCAAAATATAAAAATTGTGTGTTAAGTTTAAGTGGCTCTCCAGAAATCTTCATTCAAAGATTGGAGAGACATTGAAAGGTGGTGCTGGCCAAAGACGGGGAGGCCGATTCATCAATAGCGCCAGGTAGCGACAGATGAGCGACTGTAGCGTGATTTTTTCAGCGCCAGCCAGTATTCGCTGTGCTTGGCCGGCGTTAGCTTGATGACAGCGACTCAGTCGGTGTGCGGTAATGTTGAATACGGGCTGGGGGGTCGCTGTTTCACAGGTCCAGCGTTGTATGTGAGCGCCCGACAACGAATGGCCAGAGCGAACGGCTAGCTTCATATTCATCAAAAAATCACGCTCCGAATGTGCTGTCGCTGTCCATTCCTTGTTTAAACCCCAGAGCGCTGGCGGCGATCTGTATTAACTAGTTTTTAACCCCTAAACAACCATATTTTTTGAATGTAACATTATACATGTATTTAGAATCATTTTGTAATATGAATACATTAATCTCAGACCTGTTAGATCAATTCTGCACATATTTTTTTTTTTTTTTTTTTGACTTAAAAATAAATCCTAACATTGCAGAAGTGTTCTCCGATTTTTTGACATTAAAAAAATTAAAAAAAAAATTATTACCAATTAATCATGATTTATTATAGATTGCTCCATTGAAATGCATTGGACATCGCCAGGGAGCGACAGCTCATACCTGGCGCTGTGAGGGAATTTGCAGCGGCGCTGTTCGGTCCAGGCGGCTTCATGATGAATGGCGCGATAGCCGTCGCTCTCGCCGGCGCTAGCCTCATTTTGCTTGATAAATGCGTCATTGTGACCGCCGCCGGGTGTACTTGAGTCGGTAGTCGCCGTTAGCTGCCGCTACCTGGCGCTCGTCGGACACTACCTGGCGCTATCGCTTGATGAATAAGGGCACTAAACTCTCCAGGGAGACTTTTTGCCCTTGTGCTCAGTGACCTGCAGTAACCTATTCATTTTGAAGGGTGTCAGTAACCATTTTGCTCTGGAGCACTCCACTAGGGAGAAGGAATGAACCTGATTGGCTCTTTGTGTAATTTATTTAAAGCTCACAAGCACAAGACCTGCAGTATTCTCAGAAATATTAGATATAGTCAGTTTCTGTGGGTCTGGCCTCTTGGATCAATGTATCTCTCACATGTTTCATTCTCTTGTCTCCCCTCACAGGAAATGATTCCCAATCTTCAGAGGGTTTTAAACGCTATACTGGTCAATGGAAAATAGATCTGTCTATGGAAAATATTAGTAAAACCTTCAAACCTGGAAGTCTTAAAAAGTTAGCTTAAAGGGTCAGTACACTTATGATGCAATATTTGAAAGTGTATGTTTTTTATGCCAAGAGGATGCCCTCAAGGTGCTGAGCTGATGTGGAGGCTGATTCATTACTAACGCCAGGTAGCGGCAGATGAGCGTCTGTATAGCGGAGCTTAGAGCAACCGATAGTAGACGCTGTAAGCGGGTATTGGGCGCTGTAACAAAGCACCTCAGTAGCTCTAGTCACCTGGCCGGCATTGATAAACTTGGTGTGTGTTGGGCGCTCTAACACCAGTAGAGCGCATCAGGGAGCGAAAGGTAGGGCCGGGTTAGTGCGACCGACTCTCAGCGCTCCACACCATACTTATCAAAAAAGGACACACAGCGTCGGCGCTCTAAATCTGGTCGCTATAGCACAGAGCGCCAGATGCTGTGTGATTAAAGTATGTTTTTGAACACATATCCACCAGTAAGAAAGCGAAAACACTGGAATTTCATTGTTTTAACACTGGGACAATAACACTTTAGTGCCAGACCTGTAATGACAATTCTGCATAAAAATATAAAAAGTCAAAAAAGTTTCTAAAAATGTTTGTTTGCAGCCAGAAGAGGTCACACAATGATTTGAGAAAAAGAAAACGTCAAACACGCTGTTTAGACACAAGCAAATGAACAGCCATTGAAATGTATGGGAGAGCGACAGTGAGCGAAAGGTAATATCTGGTGCTCTGGAAGCTAGAGAGCCGGCGATATACGCTGAGCCGCCTGTAATAATACATCGGACGCAACATGGCGCTGTTAGAGTCACTCACCAGATTTGCTTTCATAAATGTGGTTTCCCATACAGCGCCCAGCGTTCACCAGACACTGCCTGCCGCTACGAGGCACTACCTGCCGCTATCCCTTTATGAATAACCCCCATAGTATTTTTTCATATGTGTTTTATGGAAGCAGTTTTCACTATCTGCTCTGTTGCCATTGGCAGTGTACACCAAGAGGCCGATTCATTAATAGCGGCAGGTAGCGACAGTTGAGCGACTGTAGCAGTATTTTCACAGCGCCCGCTAGTAGTCGCTGTGCTTGGCCGTTGTTCGGTAGTTGATAGCGACTCAGTAGGTTTGCAGTAATGTTGAATATTGGGTGAGAAGTCGCTATTTGACAGGTTCCGCGCTGTATGGGAGCGCATGATAGCGACTGGCCATAGCGACCGGCTCCCACCATATTCATTAACAAATCACGCTCAAAAAATTCTTGCGCTGTAAAATGCATGTTTAAACCACAGAGCGCTGGCGGCGATGGGTTAAAAGTAGTTTTTTAACCCCCAAACAACCATATTTTTGGAAACCAAAAAAAAACAAGTTTTTTAAATAATTTAGTAATATGAATACATTAATATCAGACCTGTAATATCAATTCTGCACAAAGTTTTTTTTATATTTCCCTTAAAGAAATTATCTAAAATGGCAGAAGTGGTCACATAAAAAAAAAAAAAATAATAACAATTAATTATTAATATTTAAAGATTGTTCCATTGAAATGCATTGGAGAGTGCCAGGTAGCGAGAGGTCATACCTGTCGCTGTTCAAGGTCGGACTGTGGGCTGAGGCTGGAATAATGATGAATGAGTGGCTATATGGCGCTATCTCAGTCGCTAAGCAGGATTGGCTTGATAAATGTGTGATTGTGGTGGGGAGCCGGCGTTCTCGTGGCGGGGCCCGTCATTACCGGTCGCTCACCAGTCGCTACCTGTCGCTATTCCTTCATAAATAAGGGCCTATGTCTGTACACCAAGAAGAGAGGAGTGACTCCTGTACATAAAGAACACTGCTGCTAGGGCCGCTGCTGAGGTGAGGGTGCCCAGCAGCAGTGTTCTGTGTTTATAGGGCTCAATTCTCTCTTCTTGGTGTACAGACTCAGTATACATTACTAATGGCTAAAGATTGCAGATAGTGAAAACTGTTTCCATAAAAAACACATAAGAAAAAATACTAAGGGGGTAATTTAAGAAAGGATAGCACCAGGTAATGCCTCGTAGCTGGGCGCTGTAGCGGAAACCACATTTATAAAAAGCAAATCTGGTGAGCTTTTGGTGGTTTTTTATCAGCGCCATCTAGCGTCCAATGTATTATTACAGGCGACTCAGTGTATAGCGCCGGCGCTCTAGCTTCCAGGGTGCCAGGTATTACCTTTCACCCAGTGTCGCTCTCCCATACATTTCAATGGCCGTTCATTTGCTTGTGTTTAAACAGGGTGTTTGACAACTTTTTTTTTGTTTTTTTTGCTCAAATCATTGTGTGACCTCTCCTGGCTGCAAACAAACATTTTCAGAAACTTTTTTGACCGGCACTAAAGTGTTAATGTCCTGTTGTTAAAACAATGTAATTCCTTGTGTTTTCGCTTTGTTACTGTATATGTGTTCAAAAACAGACTTTAATCTCACAGTGTCTGGCGTTCTATAATATAGTGAGCAGATTTAGAGCTCTGACGCTGTGTGTGTGTCCTTTTTTTGATAAGTATGGTGTGGAGCACCAAGAGCTGGTCGCACTGAGCTGGCGCTACCTTTGCTCGCTGAAGCGCTGTACTGGTGTTAGAGCGCCCAACATACATCTCATTCATCAATGCCGGACAGATTTCTAGAGCGACTGAGGCGCTCTGTTACAGCGCCCGATACCCACTAGCCCACTAATCTACTAGCGGTCGCTCTAAGCGCCGCTATACAGACACTCATCTGCCTATACCTGGCGTTAGTAGTGAATCAGCCTCCACATTGTATAATGTATCATGTTTATTAAGATTTATAGTGAATTATGAATTATAGTGAGATCTAAAGATAGAAGTGTCATGCTCTCAGAAAACAAAGGTAAAAATAAAAATAAAAACAAAGATATAAATAAAGATCCTATCCTAGTAACCACATATAGCGAGGAATTTTATGCCATCAAAAAAATTATTAATAAACATTTGCCGATTTTGAATGGAGATCCACAGTTGGGGGATATAGTAAAAAACGGGATTAAAGTCATTAGTAGGCGGTCACCCTCCCTAGGTCAAAGACTGTCCCCTAGTCTCTTTGAGAAAGATAATGTAGTGCCATCCACCTGGCTTACATGTAGTGGTTTCCATGGATGTGGAGGACATCGCTGTGGGATGTGTAAATTTGTTGCCCCTGGCAACAATTTTCTGTCCGCAGCTACAGGTCAGCAATATAGTATAAAAATTTTATAAATTGCAACTCTTCTAATGTAATTTATTTGATTACCTGCATGCAATGTCAAATACAATATGTGGGGTGTACTATCAGGCCCCTTAAAAGAAGAATCGCTGAACATGTGGCCGCGACATCTTTAAATCGTGTAGATTCTACTTCTAATGTAGGACGCCATTTCAGGGATTCCCATGCAGGTGATCTAACCCACTTCAGGTGCACAGGCATTGAAAGAGTTAAACTGGGCCCTAGGGGGGGAGACTTACACGCCAAACTTCTCCAGCGTGAGGTTTCATGGATTTTCCGACTTGGCACCAGGGCCCCACAGGGCCTTAATCATCGGTGGGATGTAGATTTATATCTCCGCCGTTAAATAATTAGGTGTGGATTTGGTTTAAAATTCAGAAATTGTTCAATAATGTACAATTATTAGTCTAAATATTCTTAGATGATAAATAAGAGATGTAGATTTATACCTCCGCCTCTAAATAATTATGTGTGGTTATTGGCCTAACATTAGAATCTGTTTAATAATGTGCAAATATTAGTCTAATAATATTTTTAGATGATAAATAACAGGCCTCCATGATTTTCTTTAAGTCAAACTTCATATTTAATAAAAGACAAAAAATAAAAAATTAATAGATACATAATTAATGGCAAAATTAAGATTTGCATATTAGGATTAAGAATTTTTTAATAATGTTGTTCTGTGAATCTTTGTGCACTAGGGCAGAATGTATTGCCTTTCTTTCCCTCTATCTCTGCGTTACTAGAATGGCCTCAATGGCATTATTTACTCTGCAGGATATGCCTGGGGTAAATGATACAATGGCCCTTATTCATCAAGCGATAGCGCCAGGTAGTGTCCGACGAGCGCCAGGTAGCGGCAGCTAACGGCGACTACCGACTCAAGTACGCCCGGCGGCGGTCACAATGACGCATTTATCACGCAAAATGAGGCTAGCGCCGGCGAGAGCGACGGCTAGCGCAGCATTCATCATGAAGCCGCCTGGACCGAACAGCGCCGCTGCAAATTCCCTCACAGCGCCAGGTATGAGCTGTCGCTCCCTGGTGATGTCCAATGCATTTCAATGGAGCAATCTATAATTATTCATAATTAATTGGTATTCATTTTTTTTTTTTTTTTTTTTTTTAATGTCAAAAATCGGAGAACACTTCTGCAATGTTAGGATTTATTTTTAAGTAAAAAAAAAAAAAAAAATGCGCAGAATTGATCTAACAGGTCTGAGATTAATGTATTCATATTACAAAATGATTCTAAAACCATGTATAATGTTACATTCAAAAAATATGGTTGTTTAGGGGTTAAAAACTAGTTAATACAGATCGCCGCCAGCGCTCTGGGGTTTAAACAAGGAATGGACAGCGACAGCACATTCGGAGCGTGAGTTTTTGATGAATATGAAGCTAGCCGTTCGCTCTGGCCATTCTTTGTCAGGCGCTCACATACAACGCTGAACCTGTGAAACAGCGACCCCCCAGCCCGTATTCAACATTACCGCACACCGACTGAGTCGCTGTCATCAAGCTAATGCCGGCCAAGCACAGCGAATACTGGCTGGCGCTGAAAAAATCACGCTACAGTCGCTCATCTGTCGCTACCTGGCGCTATTGATGAATCGGCCTCCCCGTATCTTTCTAACGGTAGTTCCAGGCAGACGAGGGAGAGGTTACAAAGTATCTTTTAAATGACAGCGCTCTCACTAACATGTATCAACGAATGTAATGTTTGTTTATGCAATACAATGTATCTCTTATCTCTACATCCTGCAGCTTGTGGATCATTTTTTGAATTAGCGTCTTGAATAGCTTTATAGTTGTTCTGATATTACAATCTTTACAGAACAGTCCCTATAATAAAATTCTAGACTTCCACCATAATAATTTATATGTAGTTTAATTATTTTTCTTTAAAAACTTTTTTGTATTTTAAAGTGTCTAGGAGGAATAAGATTTTTTCACTTGCTCTGTATTGATCCAATCAGCTTTAGGTGTGAGATAATGAGAAACACATGCATACTTTGAGTATTTAAATGTGTCTTATGGGATCAGACAGTTATGTCATGATTAAGGGCTGAGTCCGTGCCCGAAACGCATTGGCTACTAAACTGCTCCCTTATGCTGTATTCTGACTCGTATTCATGGATAGAATGATTTTAAAGAAGTTTTGTATGGAACAATAAATGTGGATATTTTAGCCTTTCAACTGGATCAAGGCTGGCGTTTCCTGTCTATTCGTCTATACTTGTGAACTGAGCATTCACAGCCGTGCCTCATCCCATGATCTCTCTGCGCACAAAGGTAATGGATGCCTGCAGGTGAGGCTGATCATCCCAAGTAACTTTATCATGTTTATTAAGTATGCTTTGCTAGCACATGCACTTTGCTTAGAGGCTTACTGACACATGGCGGATGGCACGCTTGCACTCAGCACTTTATGTATTTTGGGTTATTAATCATTAGTTATATATTGGATAAAGAGGGAGCATAGACCCAATGTGGACTTAAATTCAGCACCTGGCTTGATATTATCCAGCGCCTAGGGAGTACCACATGATCATGTTTTTCATGTGCAGTGTCTTTTGTGTTTTGAATTTGTGCGATAAATGTATAAATTGTATAAATTTGATATATTTTCTGATATTGGGAGCAGTGCCCTTAATTGAGACCCCGGCAAGTGTTTGGTGGATTGTGCAACATGTATTAATCCAGGCGGCTCAGTGTAAAGCGCCAGCGCTCTAGGTTCAGCAGCGCCACGTATTACCTTTCGCTTAGTGTCACACTCCCACACATTTCAATGTGGTTTCATTTGGTTGTGTTGGCCAATTAAAATGCGTTGGCCAATTAAAATGCACACAGCGTCTGGCGCTCTATGCTACAGCGTCCAGCCTTAGAGCGCCGAAACTGTGTATGTGTAGTTTTTTCTTAAATATGGTGTGGAGTACCGAGTGCCAGACGCTCTGAGCTGGCGCTACCTAACGCTCACTGCAGCGTTGTCCACTTGTTAGATATGGTGTAGTCTTGGGAGCTTTGAACTTAGGACACCATCTAGCATTCTCCATTGGCTCTGCAGTGAATCAGGGATATCGCTTCTACAGCGCCCAACACACATCACATTCATCAATGCCGGCCAGGATACTACAGCGACCTACTACAGCGACTACGCTAGGTTACAGCTCCTGACACCCGCTTACAGCATCTACTAGTGGTCGCTCTAAGCACCGTTATACAGACGCTTACATGGCGATACGTGGTGCTAGTAGTGAATCAGCGCTCACCACCAGTTGGGTGCCCAGGATTGTTACTCTGTGCGTTCCACCAAAACAGACAACCAGATTGATGTACCTGCAGCTGGGCTTTAATAATAAATACCATCAGATTACATAAGCATAAAAATTGAGTGTCAAGTTAGCGAAGTCTCAAAACTCATTTCACAAATTTTGCATTTGGGGAGGCATGCCAAAAATGAGGAGGCTACCCACTGTGGCAGGCCCTGGAATCTTTTAGATTCCAGGGCCTGCTGCTGGCCTTCCCTGAATCTGGATGCCCCGGTGTGTGAAACCCCACCTGAGGGCATGGCAGAACTCACCTGCTTCCTGGCACCCTCTACAATGTAAACATATGGCCATTGCATCCCCACATCTTGGGGCTGTGCACGCGCTCCCACCCCCCCCCACCCCATCATTCAGATATGTTTGCTGAGCATTACATATGCACGGCAAATGGCCCTGATTGGACGTGAGGCTGTGCATGTGCTGTAAGACTGGGGAAAAGTGTGTTTGTATGGGAGCTCTGGGGGTTACACACAGTGGGACATCCCGATTTGGAATGCCCCCCGGGTATGGAACAGAACCCAAGATAGCAAAAATCAGTGTTTTGTTCCGCCTTAATGAACTAATCTTAAGATTTTCCTTTTGTTACACACGACTAGCTTAGTAAAAGAGGTTTCCAAAGCAGCTTACATTTAATTGTAATGAAACAAATCTGTCACAGCAAAGCTATTGATGTCCACTTAAACACTGCACTTAGCACTTCTCTGCACACTGCATTTGCTTGTGTGGGTTGGTGGGGACCAAATGAATTTGTTCAATGGTGAAATAAATCTATTCATGCCCTAATGCTTTTAGATCTTTAGGGAAAATAACTAATGCATGAAGTCAGAAAACTATAGAGCTATGCAATTCAGAACTAATGCTGCAGCGTCAGCGCTTCTCGCATAGGTTACAATTGTATTGTTTGGAGAACTGTAAAACGCTGCCCTTTGGTTATTCCTTCAGAGAGACAATTAACCTTTATAGAAAAAAGGAAGCTAGTTCCGCTGCTTCTGTTCCTTCACCTTTCGGAATTGTATGTTCTTGCCTTTGACACTTTTTATTTTTTAAATATTCATAATTGTAAACTGTCTTTTCTGGGATTTGAAATATTTATAACTGTCAAAAATGTATATATAAATATACAGTATATATATATCCAGATATACCGGTATATATACGTCAGGGGTACCCCAGCTCTGCAGAACGCACATTGCAAGTGGCAGCATCTTACTGCTTATACAGAAATGATCTTTGACGCAAGACGCAAGTTTGCACGAGGTCCCATAATGGATAAGCCCGCCTCTAGTTGCGAGGTTGCCAGCTTTTGTTTTCGTGATGCTCTGGCCTTGATTCAGTAAAATAAAAGTTTTTGCTTTATTTTAAAATACAAGGCTGATTCATTAATAGCGACAGATAGCGACAGATAGCGACTGTTGAGCGACTGTAGCGGTATTTTGACAGCGACCGCTAGTAGTCGCTGTGCTTGGCCATTGTTCGGTGGATGATAGCGACTCAGTTGGTGTGCCGTAATGTTGAATACAAGATGCTGAGTCGCTATTTGACAGGTTCGCTGTTGTATGGGAGCGCATGATAGCGACACTGGACATAGCGACCGGCACCCACCATATTCATTAAAAAATCAGCCTTAAAAATTCCTAGCGCTGTGAAATGCATGTTTAAATCCCAGAGCGCAGTAGGCGATGGGTTAAAAGTAGTTTTTTAACCCCTTAACCCCCCCCAAAAAAATGGAATGATTTTGAAATAATATTCAAACCTGAATAGTTTAAAATCAAACCTGTAATATCAATTCTGCAAAAAAAAAAAAAATTTTTTTTTAAATCCCCAAAAATACATTTTCAAAGGAAGAAGTGTTCACAGATTTTTTTTTTTGAAATGTAAAAAAAAAAAAAATATATATTAAAAAATAATTATTAATTAAAATACATTCTGCCATTGAAATGCATTGGAGAGCGCCAGGTAGCGAGAGGTAATACCTGTCGCTGTTCAAGGATGTTCGCTGGCGCTGTGGGATGAGGCTGGGATAATGATGAATGAGTTGCCAGGTGGCGCTATCTCAGTCACTAAGCAGTATCGGCTTGATAAATGTGTGATTGTGGAGGGGAGCCGGCGTTCTAGTTGCGGTACCTGGCTTTACTGCCCGGCTCCCCAGTCGCTATATGTCGCTATCTGTCGCTATTCCTTGATAAATAAGGCCCTACGATGTGAGGAAAGTGAGGAAGTTAACTCATGATTTGTACCTAAAACTTTCACTAGCTTATTTAATTTGCTTTATAAAGAATAATGTCATTAAATCTTAAACACCCTTACAAGAAGCAGTGCCTATATGCATCCCTCCCCAGGGCAATTCAGATTGCTGCACATAGAATTCATGTGCCTTCCTATAGCTCCTGCCATGGTTGATCCCCCCCCCCCTCAATGTGTGTCTATGGATCTGGCAGTGGCCTGCAAAGAGGAAGTGGTGCTTGGTTCCCTACTGCTTTGCATTGTGGGTTATGTCAGTTAAGCCCAGGCAGCAGCAGGGCTGGAATGCAGGAAAAGGAAGACGCCTCATGGATGCTCCAAGATGGCTGCGACCAGGAGAAAATAGGTGAGGCAGCATTTTAGCTTCAAGTGGATGAGGGGCAAATGTAAGTATGAGTTTTAGGCAATTTTTTAACTGGGAAAGGCTGTTGGTCTGCTTTAAGTCAGTGAATCTTGTAGGTCTTACTATCTAAAATGTGTGAAAATTAAAGCATTTAAACCTGTAATGTTCTCTCTTTTGAATCTCATCTTATTTTACCTCATGCATTACTCTGGAATAAACCATAAAATAATAATAAACCACTTTATTATTAATAGATATATTAAAGCGGAACAAAAAACACCCTGCTCTGCTCTGGAATCTGAAAAGGGCTGGCTGCCGGCCTTCCTCCTGTGTTGAACCCCCCCAAGGGGACTGTAAACACTCACCTTTCCCCGCTCCAACGGCGCATTTGCGGGCTCTCATCCAATGAGAGCTCTCTGCCGTGTCATTGGGCAAACAGCTCCCTTTGTTGAATGCAGGGAATGCGGCAGCGCACGTTGCCCTTTCTAGTCAATAATGTTAATTCAGAGCCTGGTGAGAAAACGTCATTTATACGAGAGAAAACTACCATTCACATGGATTGTCTACCTTGGGGCAATGCCAGAGCCAGGTGAAAATTTACACCCGTAAAACAGTGAAGTGAATGGCAAATTTCTCTCCTAAAAATGAAGTGCTCAACCCCATTGAGAGCCATTTGTTGAATGACATGTAGCGGCAGATGGCTTTTATTGGACGAGAGTCCGCTCGTGCGCTGTTGGAACCAGGAAGGGGTCATTGAAAAGCGGCATTCTGAGGGATTTCACACAGCGGGTAGGGTTGTCACCTGGTCAGTGTTTTTTTATTTATTTAGAGTTAATTTTAAATGATTCATTTGATTTTTAATTGATGCTAGAGTAAACACCTGTACACTGTTTTAGGCACTGGACTGTGCATTGTTAGCACCATACATGGAGTTAGAGCAGTGTTGGTCCGGCAGATAAGCATGTCAGCTTACCTGTCCTGCCAGCATTCTGTTTTCTAGCTTGCATATAACAAAGTGTCTGCACATCACTTACAAGGAGGAGTGATCCTATACACAGAAAGGAAGTTTGTGTTGTCACCTTCTGTCCCCAGCCCAGTGTCCTGTCTGTGGTTCCTTTTTTACTAAAGACTTTGCCCAATATTCATAACAACACAAACTGGATGCAGTCATCCATATTGCTCCCTGGCTGAGCAGCCCCACCCCCTAATGCTTTCCAGGGATGATACATTCAGTTACATTACACACAGCTTAGCATTGAGAAGCATTTCTACCTAACTGCCATTATGTGACAGTTGTAACTGAATGAATTAGCATACAGCTGCCCTTTGGACAACATACTGCTTCCTGTTAGTGTTTTATGAATATTGGGCAAAAGCTTTAGTAAAAAACGGCTGTTTTGGGACACTGGGCTGGTTAAACAACCTTTTTTGGTATAGGATCACTTCAAGCACAGAATTGCAAATTACATGAGTACTTACAGTGAGGGGAACCAAAGGGATTTGGAGGATGCTGCTGGCATCAAGTAACATAGAGACATAGCCATAGATGTCCGATGGTAGAAGGAGATCACATGGTCCTTCTAATCTGCCCTTATGGTCTATCTAGCCTGCCCTTAGTAAATAATCAAAGGTCACGTGACCATCTGTGTTGGCATGACAATCAGGTGAGTATTCAAGGTGCAGGTTCTTTGTTCATTAGGCAGTGGCCTTCCTCAGGAAAGCTATGTGGGGATCAATAATCCTTAGTGATTGTTAGCCTCTCCAACTGTGCCTGCAAATCGTTCATGCACATGCACATGGGGGAGGGGGGGGTTGGGGCTTGCCCCAGCCTATGAGTACCCTAAAATAAGCTAATATTATATTTGGAAATAAATAGTATTGAATGCAGCTTATGAAGTGGCAGCGGCTGACCTAGTGTGTCTGCATCCTTCTATTTAGGACATCTTTCTCTGTTCCGTCTGCACAAGATGAGAAGGTGCCAGCTGCACAGTTTGGCAAGACCAGCAATGCTCATTAGTAAGCCTTGTGCAACCGAGCAAAGAATTACAAATATTAAATGGAGTATAACAAGGACTGTACTTGGATTCAAAAAGAGGTGGGGCCTCCTGGGCTTAGGACAACCTGCTCCATACAATGTCATCACAACATGCTTGTTTCAGAGTAAAGGTTAAAGTGCTACTGCAAGCAAAGACAATTGTTACACCATTGCGTCGGGCTACATTTGCCACTGTTCTAAACTGTTTTCCATTTTTAAATTGAAGCAGAAATGGTCGAGATATTGAGGTTCACACGTTCAGCCAATGCCATTCTCTTTTTTTTTTTTTTTTTTTTTTTTTTACAATAAATCTTTATTGAGGTAGAAAGGGTAGCAAGGCAGTCAAATACAGAAATCTGGTTCATAGAGCAGATAAATCCAGAATGTATATTACACAAAGCCATAACAAAGATCACAATGTCAGACCCTCACTGGCCTCCGCGTACTTCACCCACCGGTTGTCACCTATATTGAGCCTCGCCATTCCCCTCCACCAGTTTTTGCTTTATATAGAAAAAAGGCGAGGGGATAAAAAAAAGGGGGGGTCGAAAGAAAGAGGGGGGGTCGTAGGTCAGGATATATGGGTAAAGGAGTGCAGAGGGATAGGGGAAAGAACAAGGTGGGACTTAGCGCGAGGGAGAGGAGGGGGGAGGCCCCCCCGGCCCACGCCCCACCCCGACCCCGGCCGGATCGGACGCCTCGCGTCGTCGTTCATTCATCAAGCCCATCCTCTCACGGTCATGCCGAGCTCCGCAGCCTCCTGCCCTCAGCGGACTCTATGAACATGTCCTGAGGCAACCATCGGTGTCTATGTTTTTCCTCTGAGCCCTTGAGAAGGGCTGTCAAGTCCTCCATGCGTCTAATATCTTCCACCCTATGGATACAGGAGCTAATGGAAGGCGTAGCGGAAGACTTCCAGAGGACCGGTATGCACGCCCTAGCTGCGTTCACCAGGTGAATAGTCAGTGACCTTCTGTATTTCCCCACTTCTCCTCTGATGGAGTGTAGCAGGAGGGTCTCCGGGGAGAATGATATGTCGTCGCCCGTTATCTTGCGGGTCCAGTCCACAACGCTCCTCCAGAAGCCCCTTATTTTCTCGCACTCCCAGAATATGTGTAGGATGGAGCCTTGGGCCTTTTCACACCTCCAACATAATGGCGAGACCGAAGGGTAGAACCGGTGCAGAGTCTGAGGAGTTCTGTACCACCGGCAGAGGATCTTATATCCCGCCTCTTGGTATGTGTTACTGACCGACGCTCGATGGGCCAACTCGAGAATTTTCTTTATTTGATTTGGGGGAAAAGTTACTCCGAGGTCTCTCTCCCAAGCTCTCACAAAGCCTGGCACAAAGGTCTCTCCTGGATCCATCAGAAATTGATATACCATGGATAGCGCCCCTTTGATCGGTTCTGATAACACGCATAGTTGCTCAAAGGGCGTAAGCGCCCTCCCGAACCCCTATCCAGCTATCCAGAAAGTGGGAAATTTGAAGCGCCCTCCAAAGGGACAGGTGGGGTGGGTCTCCCCACGACATAAGCTCCTGTTGGGTCTTCCATCTAGAGCCGTCCAGGAAATCACGGGCAGTGCCTCTTCCGGGCGTCCCCCAAGTCCCGAAACTCCCGTCCAATCGGCCCGGGATAAAATCTAGGGCCCCCAGGATCGGTCTGAGAGGGGACGGTGCGGGGGCTATGCCCCCCCTCGAAGCTTGTCTGTGCCATACCTGTAGACATTCTCTTTTTAATTCCGTCCACCAATAAGCTCAGCAGAGTGGGGCAGGATTGCTGGTCCCTCCCTCCTCCTCCAGGTTTATCACATTGCTGTCAGCGCAGAGAGCTGATTATTCTGCAGCATCACAGATAGAAGGGCCGGGCCCACTTTTTTCACAAGCTGAATCTGTAAGCCTCGATATCTCAGGCATTTCTCCTTCAATTAAAAAAAGGAAATCAGTTTAGGACAGTGCCAACTGTAGCCCAACACAATGGTGGAACAATTACCTTTGCCTGCAGTAGCAGGTAGCAGTACCTTTCTAATAACACTTGCCCTAGTGTTAAACCTTCAGCATGATTTAATGAAAAGCCCAAACCCTTAAAAAACTATTCCCCAGCATCTAAAGTTAATATATTTTAAGTTTTTAGTCACTTATTATTCTTTCCCCCACTCTGTTCAGGACTTTAGGATATAGACACTGCCATCTTGCCTCAGAAGTATCACAGAAGAGAGCGGGATAAAGTACAGGGGGGCCAGTTATAGCTGTCCTTTGCACAGACAAAGCAGATCTGAGGTCAGGGAAAGGACAGCAATCCCAGAATGCAGAGCAGCACAGTCAGAGTACACTTCCTGTTTGCAGATTGCCTGATTCTCTATGAGCTGCCATTTGCTGCTGGGAAACATATCTCTTATTCAGGGTGAAGGTCCACTTTAGGCTTTAAAGACAGAATTCTGGCTAGCAAGAAAATATTGCTTACCTGCCAGCCTGCGGGACTACATGGGATTGAGCCTGTGAGCTGGCAGATACATTATGTTTTTTCTTTAGCCAGTCCAGTTTTGATGCTGACCACGACTTACGACCAGTAGCAAAGAAGGAGCCCCCCCTTATTGATTGGATCAAATTAGAGCTCACTGCTGATATGCTGTTAGCGGTGGAGGCTGAGAAAAGTGCTGGGGCAGATTGGGGATGTACTTATAGCTTTAGAGATGAGAGCAACACAACTGGACAGCTCAGCCTACAGGACTAAATGGGATTGAGGCTGTAGTCTGGCAGGCAATTTAGAGCCTTATTTATTCAGCGCCACACAGCGCTACGGCACCCAGCATCCAATTTAAGAAATAGAAAAATGGCAGCGCCGATGCAGCCACCAGCTATCGTCTTATTTAACACTAGCGCCAAGAAGGTTGCAGCGACGGACATGCTTACCAGCACCGGGAAAATACAGCACAAAAGATTTCGAGGTGGAAAAAAAATGATAAATATGATGTTAAGTGCCGGAAAAATGGCAGTACAAAGTGGCGCTCACTGGCGCTGGGAGTTAGGCAGGTCAAACAGCTGCTGACATAGGCCAGCCAATATCTAGTACAACAATAAAAGCTAATTAGTTAGCATTCTGCACAGCGACTGCTAGCGCCAATGTAGCCCACAGCACAGCGCCAGATAAGACCAAAATGCTGGTGCTCCGGAACTGGCGCTATAGCCACAAAAAGGATGCTAAATGGCGCACATCATAATTAAGGACCTTATAATGTGTTTGTTAGCCAGGTTTGGACACTTTCCCCACATTCTGTTTGCAATTCAGTAAATTAACAGTAAATTAGAGGGTTGTAACTGGCTGTGACTTCAGCACAGAGATCAAAAGTGACTGAAAAACTGTGTTCACAGCAAAAATACTTTCATGCAGAAAAAGTTCCTACACCTATTAATAAATAAAAGTAACTAGTACAAACATTTCAGATGATGCAAAATGGAAAAAGTAATATTAAGTACATTTGTGAATGTTTAGTCCACTCCTAAAACAGACATCACTAGCTGTATCGTGCCTCCCCAGGATGTGGCCCGGTTCATAGACTTAAAGTGGACCAACACCCAGGATTTTGACTATCCTGGGTATTGGTCCACTTCCCCGGGGCACCCCGATCTGTGTGAAACCCCCCAGAAAGCCCCCAAAACTCACCTCTCCCCGCTCCAACGTGGCCGCGCCGTCCAATCGGCGCCGACGGACGAGCTGATTGACATCGACGTACAAGCAGCTTGCCCGTCGGCGCCTCCCGCGCGTCACTCTTGACATGTGCGCGCCCGCGCCGGCCATTCAGAGATGGCCGGCGTGGGCGCGCGCACGTCTAGAGGAGCGCGAGTGAGTCGGCGGAAGCAGCGGCTGGAGAGGTAAGGTTTTTCGGGGTGTTTGGGGGGTTTACACCCCGCGGGACATCCCGATCTCGGATGTCCCGCGGTGTGTGAGGTGATCGGCCTGGGAATCTTATAGATTCCCGGGCCGATCACCTCAGGGTGTTGGTCCACTTTAAGCCCCATACTAATTTTGAGCCTAGAGATTTTCTGTCTGGATCTTGCAAGACACATAGGCCCTTATTTATGAAGGAATAGCGACAGATAGCAACTGGTGAGCGGCCGGTAATGACGGGTCCCGCCACGAGAATGCCGGCTCCCCACCACAATCACACATTTATCAAGCCAATCCTGCTTAGCGACTGAGATAGCGCCATATAGCGACTCATTCATCATTATTCCAGCCTCAGCCCACAGCGCCAGCGTCCGACCTTGAACAGCGACAGGTATGACCTCTCGCTACCTGGCGCTCTCCAATGAATTTCAATGGAACAATCTTTAAATATTAATAATTAATTGTTATTAATGTTTTTTTTTTTAAATGTGAAAAATTCTGTGACCACTTCTGCCATTTTAGATTTTTAAGGGAAAAAAAATGTACAGAATTGATATTATGGGTCTGATATTATTGTATTCATATTACTAAATTATTTAAAATACTTTTTTTTTGGGTTTCCAAAAATATGGTGGTTTGGGGGTTAAAAAACTACTTTTAACACATCGCCGCCAGCGCTCTGGGGTTTAAACATGCATTTCACAGCGCTTGAATTTTTTGAGCGTGATTTTTTGATGAATATGGTGGAAGCCGGTCGCTCTGACCAGTCGCTATCATGGGCACCCATACATCGCGGAACCTGTCAAATAGCGACTCGTAACCTTGTATTCAACATTACGCCACACCGACTACTAGCGGGCGCTCTGAAAATACCGCTACAGTCGCTCAACTGTCGCTACATGTCGCTATTAATAAATCAGCCTCATAACCCACATAAACAGCAAATGGGGCTTCTTGCAAGGCCGTATTCAGGGCTGGATTAAGTGTGGTGGAGGCCCCAGATACAGTATTTTTTTTCCTTAAAAATAATAGTCCAGCCAATTAACTGATTGGTGGTTGTATGGCACCCGCCTACTCACTGGAACGTTCCTTGTGCCACCCTTGTGTGGGTGTGTGCTTCTCTGGAACTCCTGCTTTGCCATTCTGGGAGGGGGAGTGGAGTCGCCCAGCTGGTCTAACAGAAACAGTTTCCTGCAGTGAGCTGCCAGCGGGTGGCTTATCTGCTCTGCACCCACCCATCACTGTAGCGTTGCTGATGGTGGCTTTGCTGCTTTAGACTCTCTGTGGTGGCTTTGGCTGCAGGGTTGCAAAAACATAAAAGGCTTGCCCAGGCGGGGGGGGGGGGGGGGGGGGAGCCACTGCCGACGATAGCTTTGTTGCTGGCCCGGTGGCCCGTCAGAACAAAGACTGAAAAGCCTCCGGGACCAGGAGGTTGGTGGAGGCCCCCTTTGCCGGGCATGCGCCCCTTGTGTCCCCTTCATAATCTGGCCCTGGCTCTATTAAGGGTTGATGTTACCCTAGACACCCCTTATGCCAATGCACACCCATTATTTATCACACCCTTTATTAAATTTTAATACTAGTCTTTATTTACAATGATAAGGCAAACAGCTCAGAGAGTTAATGTTTCCAATGGATCAGGAGGTTACCAAATACCCCCCCCCCCCCCAACTTTGACACTGGATTCCATTGCAAATATTTACATAAGTCTGCTCTACCAAAAAACAGAACTTTAGATTACACCCAGAGGGCTTGCTGCCCCCCTCCCTGCAACATGCTGCCCTAGGCACTGGCCCTCAAGTGCCTAATGGGAAATACAGCCCAATGTGGAAAAATGGAAGGATAGGCTAGTATTGTTAGGAAGTACTTTAATAGACACAATCCTGGCTGCACGCTCTGTTCTGGTTGTCGGTAGCACACTTCTCTCCCAGACCTGAACACCCCATGCTAAATCCAGATTGGAGGCTTTCCAGCACTCACATGATGCCTCCCATGCTGTCCATTAACACATTCTCTTTCTGTGGTTGCTGCAGTGATTGAGTGAACAGACCGTCCCCCATGATTCCAGTTGCTCAGCAGCAGCTTAGGGTAAGGTTTCACTTCTGTTGTGGGATCAGGTAAGTTTTAAAATCTTAATTCTGGTATGGGAGTCTACTTTAGATCTATGGACAATTTTTGGAGGCCCTACCGGAAATGATCCCTATCTATAAAGAAAATCACCTTGCTACTACTTCCTTGGGGCAGCCGGATAAACTCTTTCATCTGTGACTGTCACGTCTTCCTTTACCTGTTGCTCAGTAATAGCAAAATGTGTCTGTTTAATTAGCTCTGTGCACCTTCCATTAATATGCCTCTGTAAATGAAAATAAGAGCAGACAGACGCAGGGCTGGATGCGCGCCGTTTACAGCAATCACATCACTCCTCTGGCTCCAGAACACTGCTATTTTAGTAACACCATCAAGCTCTCACAATTCGGTAATTACATGTAGAACATTTTTTAAATGAAGGATGCAGAATAAAAGAAAGCTCTGAAATTTGAAGAGAAAGCTAATCACCAGATCAAATTTTCCTTGCTGGCTGGAACCATGAAGCAAGTTGGACAGTTGGAAAGTTGGGTGATGCAGTAAAGAGTTCATGACACCCTTAGCCTCTGTAAGCTGTTTCTCTTTTATCTAGTTGCTGCTCTTTTTAAATCCAGCATGTAACATGTTGTCCCATCTTCCTTTCCCCTAAAATAGGTTGTACAGTACGTGTCATAATAATGACAGAAGCTAAAAGACCTGTAATGTGGATCAGAAGGTTAGCAGCCTGCTGCCGTGCTGCTCATAGTAAAGTAAGAAATGCACAATAATAAATGCTACACTTCGGGCAGATATAAGGGGGGACACTTAAACTAGACCTTCACTCGGAATTAGAGCCTATCATATATGTTTCCCCTACCCTGTACATACAGATTGCCCACATTAAAAATAATCCTACCTGCATCTACTTCATTTTATGAGCCTTTAAACATCCAAGATGGCGGCCGATGGAGTCTCAGGCTGAAAACAGGACTGTGCAGCTCTGCAATCTGGGATTGTTGTCCTTTTCCTTACCCCAGCAATGCCCTGTATATGTAAAGCATAGCTATAATACCCCCCCCCCCGTACTTTTGCTCCCCTCTCCTCTCCTCAGTATGTGATGCTACTGAGGCAAGATGGCGGTGTCCTTATCCTAGAGTCCTGAACAGAGTTGCAGGCCAGTGAGGGGTGAGAATAATAAGTAAGTGACTCAAAACATAAAATATATTAATTTTAGATGCTGGGGAATAGTTTTTTAAGGGTTTGGGCTTTTTATTAAATGATGCTGAAGGTCCAATTTAAAGGGACATTCCAGGCAAAAGGTTACATTAGCCTACTCTCTGCTTTCCCCATGCTGCATTCTTCGTTCAACCATCATTCAGCCTGCTTTGTCTCCATTCTGGTGGGCCTCCTCAGTAGCAGTGGAGGACTTCATGCTTCAAGGTGCCAACTAGTTCCCTCAGAAGTGAAACCAGAAAGATAGATAACCCTCCCATCTGCCAAATTGAGTAAAGATATACATGTGTTTCTAGGCGCCAGTTTCGAGATACTCAGGGGTATGCGCCATTTCTCCCTGGAAGTCACATGTTATCCTAGATATGCCTTACCGGTTTATTATTGATGACTTATGCATGTGAAGGTGTATTAAGAACGACAACTTGTATTCTGTGTTCTCTTTATTTGTAAAAGAACAACATGTCATATTGTCTAAACTTTTATACCCCAAAAATTACAATAAAAAGATTGAAACAGAAACCAGAAAGATGAGGTCAGAGGTCAAAACAGCAGAGCAAAAGGTGAAGGGAATGTATCCGTGAGCTTATAATGTTTCCACACAGCTGGGCATCCTAAATCAGCATTCCCAACTCAAAACCTGGTATAGTGAAAAGCTCAGGTTTAGCTCCAAAAGGCAAACAATGGTGAGCTATTGAGGACTATGGGGGTTATACATGAAGGGACAGCGCCAGGTAGCGCCTCATAGTGGCAGGCAGCGTCTGGTACAACGCCGGGCACTGTACGCAATACCACATTTATGAAAGTGAACCTGGTGAGTGGCTATAACAGCGCCATGTAGCGTCCGATGTATTATTACCGGCTCAGCGTATAGCGCCGGCGCTTTAGCTTCCAGAGCGCCAGGTATTACCTTTCACTCACTGTCGCTCTCCCATACATTTCAATGGCCGTTCCTTTTCTTCTGTTTAAACCGCGTGTTATTTTTTTTTTTGCTCAAATCATTGTGTGACCTCTCCTGGCCGCAAACAAACACTTTTAGAAACTTTCTTGACTTTTTATATTTTTATGCAGAATTGTCCTTAGAGGCCTGGCACTAAATTGTTAATGTCACAGTGTTAAAACAATGTCATTCCATGTGTTTTCACTTTGTTACTGGTGGATATGTGTTAATCACACAGCGCTCTGTGCTATAGCGACCAGATTTAGAGCGCTGGCGCTGTGTGTGTGTCCTTTTTTAAAGTATGGTGTGGAGCGCCAAGAGTCGGTTGCACCTTTCGCTCCCTGCAGCTCTGTACTGGTGTTAGAGCACCCAACATACATCACATCTATCAATGGCGGCTAGGTTATTACAGCAACTGAGGCGCTAAGTTACAGCGCCCGATACCCGCTTACAGCGTCTACTAGCGGCCACTCTAAGCGCCGCTATACAGGCGCTCATCTGCCGATACCTGCCGTTAGTGATGAATCAGCCTCCACGTCCAAGTAAAATATGGTTTGTAATGCATGAGGGGGATGCACCCCACTTGTCCTAACTTAAAAATGCCGGGTAGTTTAGTAAGTGAGTACAGCACAATGTCAAATAATACCACTTAGCCTTTTCCCCAGTGTTTTACTGCGGAACAGTCAAATAGCTCTGCCTACGTTCACCTCACTCAGGTGGGGCAACAAAGGGTCAAGTTCAAGGTGCACCTATACTCAGAGGGAAGTTTATGTCGTCACCTTCTATCCCCAGCCCAGTGCCCCAAAACAATATTTATTACAACACAAACTGGATGCAGTCAGCCATACTGCTCCCTGGCCGTGCAACCCAGTCCTCAGCGATGATACATTCAGTTACCGTACACACAGCCCAGCAATGAGAAGCACTTAAACCTAACTGAAATTATAGGGCAGATTCAACACTGTGAGAATTTTTTTTCTCACTATTTTTGTGAGAAAAAAAAATTTCAATGATTTTCTTACTAGGAGCCTTATTCAAGAAGCATCAGCGTCACACATCGCCACTTTTTTGGCCTCAGCAGCACTCAGCGTCTGATTTAACAACTGAAAAAATGCTAAAAGCAATGTGGCCATCGGCTAGCGTCTTATTTACCTATAGGGCTGAAAATGATGCAGCGCCAGGATCTCTGATTGAAGCAGCAGTTATTTTTGGTGGCTTCTGGTTAGCGCTTTTATTTTTTTGTGGCCATTTAGCTGACACAGGATCCGTGGCCTGTTCAGAATTTCTTTCTTCGTGGCAAACTTGTGTTTTCACGCCTGCCAATCACGTGTCATGTCATTTGTGTGTCCCCAATGTCATCTATCTCCATTGAAAAGCACAGAACTCTAGCACAGCCGTCTGCCTGGGGCGGCCAATGTAGCTGAGGCGCTAATAGCGTCTTGCGGCAGATGCTCAAGTGGCGCTACGAGGCGCTATTAACAACTGGAAAAACACTAATGCCAATGAGGCTGCCAGCTAGCGTCTTATCTAACACTAGCGCCGAAAATGATGCAGCGCTTGGTGCAGAATGGGTAGAACTGGACTGAAGAGTTTAATGCTTTAAATTATATTACATTTATTTGTTCACAACTTGCATTTTGACTTGGCAAAAATTGAAACGCAGGACACAGATTTTTTTGTGTGTTATTAAAATTGATTTGTATGGATTCTTTTGCTTAACAATGTGTAATTTGGAGCCTCGTAGTGCCACTTGAGCATCTGCCGCAAATGCTGGCTCTCCAAAGCTGTCGCTAAAGCCCCAAAACAGTTGCTAACAGAGGCACATCATAAATTAGGCCCTTAGTGCAGTTCAACACCATTTTTTAGCTGTCATGAGTAAGGACCGGTGGGTCCGAAATGCGTAGACTTTTCTGGATATCTTTTTATCTGAGATTTGCTTTGCACTGCAATTTTTAATGGATTATTTACTTTAAAAAAATGTTAGATCGATTTTAGTGGAACTCCTGGCTGGCTCAACTTTTCTATTTGATTCTCATGGAATGGAACACTCATAGCTGCAACCGGATGATTTCACCTTTTATCTCAGGATTGTGACTGTTGAATTCAAGGTAGAGTTGACTAATTTTTTCTCTTATTGGCCATTTTTAGCTGTACAAATTATGTAAGAATTTGCACAGGAAAACATGGTGCTGTATTGAAAAAAAAGCTGAAAATTTCTCACAGAAAACGTGAGAAAACACATTCTCACTGTGCTGAATCAGCCCTTATGTGACAGTGACTGTATTATTTTGCATATGGCTGCCATTCACCATAATACTACTTCCTGTTAACAATATTGGGCAAAGGCTGATGTAACAAAAAGTAACACAGGCTGTTTCAGGGCACAGGACTTGGGATATAAGGTGACTACATATAATTCCCTCTGAGTATAGGTGCACTTTAAGGGCTGTTTGCTAGAGGTCCACAATTACCTCACCATTATCTCTAAATAATGAGCAGAAATATGATAAATAAGGTGGAGGAGCAATAATGATGGTGCCCCCCTAACCTTCTAAACATTTAATGGGGCCCTTTCATTGCTCTTACAGTAAGTCTTTTAACTCAATTGGATGCAGCAACACAACTAATGACTGAAACGAATGGCACTTCCTTTAAATAATGAGCACAAATATGATGAATCATGTGGAGGAGCGACAGTGATGCAGCCCTCCTAACCTTCTGGGCCCCGGTGCGGTCGCACCCCCTTAAGTCACGTCCCTACCTTCTATACTGTGGCCGAAGAGCCGTTCATCGCTCTCTATGAGGTTTTCGCAGCACATCCCCAAGCAGCAGCAAGACAAGTGGTGCTGGTGCCCAGCTGCTCTCAGGAAGATGAGCATGTCACATCTCATGACTTGTCATATTTAATGGCTTTATGTTTCCCCGCCATCTCAGTATGAATGTGGCCAGCTACATCTTTCCTTACAGTAAAGGCATCCATTATCTTGCTGTGAATACGTTGGCCTTGATCCAATAAAAAAACTTTTTTTTGTAAAAAATGCACTTTTTTTGTTGACAATTTTCAGGTTTTTGTTATTTAGCAAAGCCCTGTTGTTATTTTGTACATTTTATGCTCTCATGAGATCCCACTAGTGTATAAAATACACAAAAATAGTGCACTAAAAACTCACATGTGTATAAAGGGCCTTATTTCTGATGGGCGCCGTTTAGCATCTTTATGGCGGCTATAGCACCAGTTTTTGAGGGTCGGCATTTTTGTCTTTCCTGGAGCTGTGCTGTGGACTACAAAGGCGCTAGAAGTTGTAGCGTCCGATGCAAACTAATTTGCTTCAATTGTTGCATTAGGTATTGGACGGCCTGTGTCAGCACCTGTTGGACCCAACTGGTGATTATAACAATGCCAGCGAGCTCCACTTTGTCGACTCTCGTATTTGCAGGGCTGCACATCGTGTTCACTGAAATTTTCCACCCACACAGATTGCCACTGTATTTTTCCGGCGCTGGTCGGCATTTCATCATTATAGTTATAGGATATCACTGCTGGGGACAAGGGGAACAAACTTTACAGTGTGTTTAGGCTGCGTTTTAGTTGTTGTTGGCCAAATTACACATAGGTATGCAAAAGAAGTCATGGAAAATGAATTTATTATTAAAAAAAAAATTACATTTGGCGACATCTATGTCCTGTGTTGACAGGTCCCAATGTGACTTCTGTACCAAAAATGTGTGTAATATTAATTATAAGCATAAAACACTTCAATCTAGTTCTGGCCATTGTGCTCTATGGGATCTTGAACTACAGGACCGCATTCAACTAGTACTGCTTTAACCAGAGCACCCGGCGCTGCAACCTTTAGTGCTAAAGGGGGTTGATATGCTTACGGCTGCATTCAAACAGGCTCGGAGGGCATCCAGAATGCTGGAACTCCCAATGCATTTCGCCCCCAGAACCCCCATTCCTACCTGTCCCTTGATCCTCGGCCGGGAATGCAGCCCCACGACTGGAGGACAGTGCTCACGTGGGACTTTTGTTTGAATGTGGCCAAAAGCAGACCAACACCTGTTAGTGGGCGTATGGTGTTGGTCCGCTTAAAGTGGACCAACACCCACCGGTGATCGGCCGATCACCTCCCTCCCCTCCCTCCCCGCGGGACATCCGAGATCGGGATGTCCCGCGGGGTGAAACCCCCCCAAACACCCCAAACTCCTTACCTCTAGACGTGCGCGTGCCTGCGCCGGCCGTCTGTGAATGGCCGGCGCGGGAGGAGCTCCTTTTCCCAACACTCAAGTAAAGTTTGGGAAAACCTGTTAGGGACTGTGTAGGGCAATTTTCCATGAATCGATTTGCTTATGAAAAATCGCTAAACTGACCACAATTAGATGCAACTAGATCCGTGGAAATGCCCGCTGCGATTGCGCGATGAACAAGAATTTTCTTGTTGGTTAATCGTTGTCTTGTTTAGGCTGAAATAACATTTCTTGTCTGTCTAATGACCATTAACATGTGGAAACAGAAATTCACCACAAATAGGACATGGAGCGCACAGTGATCTCATGAACGATCGACTCACAATGAACAATTAGCTGACAAGTCTGCATCTCAATGCAAGTCGGCCACTAGCATACGAGTCTTACGCTCGTTCTCACTCAATGAACGGTCTATTTATCTGAGGGTAAAAATGAGGCATAAGGCATTTTTTCAGACAGTGTCGTTTCCGCCATTAAAATGTACAATTAGTGCATGTTTTAGGAAACCTTACAAATATGTCTTGGGTCTAAATACTGGACCGACATAATTTCTCTAATGCCTGCCATTTAATTGGATATTATAATGCTGCTAAAGGGGATTGGTCTGCTCGGGGGGCAGGCTCGGGGGGCATCCATTTAATTGGATTTTATAAAGCCGCTTCAAAAATCTGATTGGTTGGTTTGATTTTTCACCTGAATGGGAAAACATTGCCAAACAAATCAAGTAACTGTCTACACGCTGTTACTATTGGTGGTAGAGGAAAAACACCTGCTGTGTATATGAGTAAGATCCGGAGATGTCATGTGACTGCATGTATTCCTTCACCAGGACATGGTGAATGGAGACCTTAAATGGCATCATGAAAGAAAATGCCTTTAGAGCTGTAAGTGACATTATGCTAATATCCTTCAACCTCTCTTGTGAAATGAAGACCGATTGAGCAATGCTCTGTGTGATATGATGAAGTGCTGAATTATGTACTTTACATTATTTATCCCAAACAGTCTGCTATTCCAGGAAATATTGTGAATGGATATATGCACTACGCCCCCCTCCCACAGCCGATTGTGTTGTGGTGTCTCTTTATAATAGTAAAGCTCCCTGGAAGTTACCCTTCTGTTTGACATCTGTGAATTCCTAAAGCCAAATTGAATTAAACTCTATGTCATCAGAAGTCTAATTTGGCCATTTTCTTCTATATCGGCCCCTCCCCCAGAGCATAGGGGTTGGTGGCCTCCATCTGTGGCTGTATACAAGCCCCTGTGCCTTATGCACAGATCTGATGCTGTTTCATGGGTGCCCAGAGAGAAAGGCACTGTAAGTTACAGAAGACCAACACCTTTTTAACACCCCCCCCAAGCATGGAGGGGGATCCTGATTGCAGATGCCACCCTGTGTATATACCCTTCCTTATCAGCATGGTACTCCAGTCATATGGTTCAGGCTCTTACAAAAATCTGTACCAGATTTCAAGCTAAAAACAGGGCTTGCAGCGAGTGTATGTGTGGAGGGTGGGGAATTGGCAAATAATTTGCCCCCCCCCCATGCTAAGTACATCTGTTAACAACACTCATTGTGCATAAAATGGGTCAGGTTCCAGTTTCTAAGTAGTTTTTATTAAATGTTTGTAATAATTGTAAAAATATTCGTATCAAATGTACAGTTTCCAGTTCTACCAATATCCCCTTCCTGATTACCCCCATCCCCTCCTGGCCACAGGGAGGAAGAAGAGCCCATTGCTTATTAACATAGACCAGGTGTTCTTCCAGGGGTTCCCGGGGAGGCACATTTTGTCTTAAAATATTTGTACATACTTTAGTTTCTTTTATTTAAAGAAAAAGTACCCTCCCCCATGTTCTACTAGCCTGGTCTACTAGGCACTGGGGCTGGTATAACCATGGTATCTCTGCTCCCTTGCTGGAGCAGCTGCTAAGGTCTGTTGTGGGAATAGTCCTTTCCATGAAATTAGTTGGCTATGCTTTATTAACAAATTTACTAGACTGAGCGCTGGGGGAGGGGAACAAGAGGGAACCCTAATTTTACTTTAGGGCCCATTTCCTCATCCTGGGGCATCTCATGCCTCAATGTGTGAAATCCCATGTAATCTCCATATGCACTGTGGGAGCATAGAGTGAGGTAAGTGATACACGGGATTGGCCTACCAGAGGATATGGCACAGACCTACTACCACACAGACCTGGGTCTGTGCCATATCCTCTGGTAGGCCAATCTGACATTTCTAAGTAGGAGCCTGTAAATTCAACTCACTCGATGCACTTAATGCACTTAGTGCACTTTTTAGAATAAAAGATTGGACAAAGTACAGTATTTTTCGCCCTGAGATGCACCTGCCCATAAGACGCACCTAGGATTCAGAGGAGGAAAATAAGAAATTCTGAAACAAATGTTGTGCTCAAACACTCCCTTTCCACCAAGAACCAAATAATAAAGTACAGAATCCCCCACTTACAGGCAGTGTGGCAATCCCCTCTCCCATTCCCCATAGGCAGTGTGGCATCCCCCTCCCATTCCCCACAGGCAGTGTGGCATCCCCCTCCCATTCCCCACAGGCAGTGTGGCATTCCCCACCCATTTCCCATAGGCAGTGTGGCATTCCCCCTCCCATTCCCCACAGGCAGTGTGGCATTCCCCCTCCCATTCCCCACAGGCAGTGTGGCATTCCCCACCCATTTCCCATAGGCAGTGTGGCATCCCCCTCCCATTTCCATAGGCAGTGTGGCATTCCCCCTCCCATTCCCCACAGGCAGTGTGGCATTCCCCCCTCCCATTCCCCACAGGCAGTGTGGCAAAAGTTTTGACTATCCTGGGTTTTGTTCCTTTCCCCGGGGGCACCCCAATCAGGGCCTCTGCTGTGTCAAACCCCCCCCCGCATCCTCCGCCTCCCTCTAACAGGAAATGTGCCCCTCCGTTCATTCACAAATGCCTGGCGTGGGCACGCCCACTGCTACAGGGAAGTGGAGTATGCGGGCACCAGAGCCGCTGCTCTTAGACGCGCCGTGGGACAGGGATAAGGTGAGTTGGCTGCCCCAGCCCTGCCTTGCCTCTGCTGGTGCTGAGGCAAGATGGAGGGTTACAAAAAAACTCACCTTGCAGAGAATCCAGCGATATCACCGGTGCAGGGCGGCAGTCACACAGAAGCTGCATAAAGGGGCATCCCCCATTCTGTACACATTCCTGTTTACCCATTTTAGTGACTGGGATGGCCAGGCCATGCACAGAGTGGGGGATATTGTTCTGTCTGTGCAGCCTTTCCAAGTTAGCTATGCCCTGGGAACAAGATGCCAGGGGAACGGCACTGGATTTCATTTGTAACCCTCCCTTCGGTCTCAGAACAAGGGAAGGAGGCAGGGCAAGATAAGACTGGACATCCACTTTAACTTGACAAACATAACAATTTATTTAAACTTAGCACAGCCACATGCTGTGCAAGTGGTATTTTAATGTAACACACTATAATTTAAGTGTAAACTCATAAACTTGGCCAATCGCAAAGAGCTGGAGCTGTGTAATGGGCTGCAGACCAGAGAATCTCTAGTGCATCTTAAATGAGGTATACAGCATCTATTATTAATTCCCGACCTTTGTTCACACCCTAGTCCTTTTATTTTTTTGCCATTACTACTCTTGGTTACATCCCTTTCTTGGCATAAATAATTCATAAGGGTGGAAACTTCTTGCATTTTACAGAGCATTTTTTTCCTACGGGTGTTTGAAATACCTCGAACTGTAGCCCATGCTGAGAGCCTACTTCACTCAGAAGCTCTGAATAGAAACCCAACATCTTCATGGCAGGATTCTGTTTTTTTTTTTATTATAATCCTCTAACAAACACAGCTTAGTGTTTGGAACACACAACTGCCAATTAACCATTTACTGTACAATGATAAGAATCTTCCCTTAAAACATTAAAGACATAAAAGCAAGCATTAATGTACTTACTGTATCTATCCCTAGGGCATTAATAGCCATTATATGATTGTGCACACATAGGATTTTTCCTCCACATTTAACCCATCCATGCAGTGAGTATAAGTTCCTTACCTCTAGGCCATGACTGCAGGAATGAGGTGATTTTACCTATTTAATGCAGATGGCAAACTTCCCCAGGAAGGGTCACCTGCTGAAAATTCACCCAAGTAATGCAGCATCAGAAGAGAAGAATAGGCAGGAGTGGAGGTGGGGGGGGCATTGAAAGCTCATCTGTTGGCTTAGGCTAAACACCCTCATTGTTGGACTGGTTATAAGGTTCAGCATCATTCAGCTGCACAAAGCTACATTGTCACCCCTAATTTAAGCTTGCATCAATATACAGTACTAAATAGATTTTCTGACCGGTCGGCCTTTGTAACGTTTGTAGGGTGGGGTAGAGTCTTGTTTATAACATAGTAGGCAAATAGATGGAAGAAACTGTCGATCCCAGTGATTAGCAGGCTTATTTAATCCTGAAAACACATATCGGCAGCATTTTTGAACAATGAAAGCGTCAGCTGCAAGTTTTTTTAGGGATTAAACCCTTTTTTGGGCTATTTGTTGGGGAAAAAAAAGGTGTCAAGAATGACAAAAAATTAGGCCCTTATTTATCAAGGGATAGTGCCAGGTAGTGTCTCACTAGAGCCAGGTAGCGCCAGCTATCGGTGGCTACCGACTCCAGAACGCCAGGCTGCGAACACAATCACGCATTTATCACGCTAAATGAGGCTAGCGCCGGCGAGAGCACCGGCGAGAGCGCCGGCGAGAGCGTCAGCTAGCGCGGGATTCATCATGTTGCAGACTTCAGCGAACAGCGCCGCTGCTAATCCCATCACAGCGCCAGGTATGACCTCTCGCTACCTGGCGCTCTCCAATGCATTTCAATGGAGCAATCTTTAAATATTCATAATAAATTGATATTAATGTTTTTTTTTTTTTTTTTTTTTTTAAATGTCAAAAATTCGGTGACCACTTCTGCAATGTTATATCTTTTTTTTAAGGTCCAAAAAAAATAAAAAAAAAATTTGTGCAGAATTGATATTACAGGTCTGATATTAATGTATTCATATTACAAAATGTTTTAAAAAACTTGTTTATTATTTTTTTCCAAAAATAAGGTTGTTTGGGGGTTAAAAAACTACTTTTAACCCATCGCCGCCAGCGCTCTGGGGTTTAAACAAGCATTTCACTGTGCGAGAATTTTTTGAGCGTGATTTGTTAATGAATATGCTGGGAGCCGTTCGCTATGGCCATTCCCTGTCATGCGCTCCCATACAGCGCGGAACCTGTCAAATAGCGGCTCCTTACCCCGTATTCAACATTACCGCACACCGACTGAGTCGCTGTGAACAACCGAACAACGGCCAAGCACAGCGAATACTAGCCGGCGCTGTGAAAATCACGCTACTGTCGCTCATCTGTCGCTACCTGGCGCTATTAATAAATCGGCCTCCCCGATCCAAACAACAAAATGTGAATATTGGGCCCCAAAGTTTAGCAAAAACAATTAAAAAAATTGTCAATAATTGAAAAACAGGTCATAAATGGGCCAAAATGTTTTTGGGGTGTTATTAAAATTTATTTTAATGGCTTCTTTTGCTTAACAATGTGCAATTTGGACATCAACAACTAAAATTCAACCTAAACACACTGTAAAGTTTGTCCCCAGCAGTGATTTCGTGTAACTGTAATTAAAAAACTGCTGACCGGCGAGGGAAAGATACAGCACCAAAGATTTCAAGGAGGAAACATTTATAAATATGATGGGAAGCGCTGGAATAAGGGCAGTACAAAGTGGTGCTCGTGGGCACTGACCAATACCAATAAGTGCAACAATCAAAACTAATTAGTAACGCTCGGTGCAACGACTGTTAGCGCCAGTGTAGTCCACAGCACATCACCAGAGAAGACGGTAATGCCGGCGCTCCAAAGCTGCTGCTATAGCCACAAAAATGATGCTAAAAGGTGCACATCATAAATAAGGGCCTAACAGTCATATCAACCTATCAGGATAGAATTTCTTTTTATATAAAGCTTGACTTGTTTCACTCTTATATGACACGGGTTATCCAACTGTTAAAACCCCAAAAAATTATACTTAAACCAGACCTTCACCATGATTTATTGAAAAGCCCAAACCCTTAAAAAACGATTCCCCAGCATCTAAAGTTAATATATTTTAAGTTTTTAGTCACTTACTTATTATTCTTTCCCCCACTGGGCTGCAACTCTGTTCAGGACTTTAGGATACGGGCGCCGCCATCTTGACTCAGAAGCATCACACTTACTGAGGAGAGTGGGATAAATTACAGGAGGGCGGGTTATAGCTGTGCTTTGCTCAGACAGAGCATAGCTGGGGTCAGGAAAAGGTTAGCAATCCCAGAATGCAGAGCAGCACAGTCAGAAGGCACTTCCTGTTTGCAGGCTGCCTGACGTCCCATGAGCCGCCATCTTGGATGTTTAAAGGCTCATAACATGCAGTAGATGCAGGTAGGATGATTTTTAATGTGAGCAATCTGTATGTAGAGGATGTGGGAAACATATAAGATAGACTTATTCAGAGTGAAGTACCGCTTTAATGGGGTCAATTCGGAGCCTGGTCACAATACTCACATTTTTAGAAGAGCCATTCACTTTCATTGTCTATCGGTACATTTTCACCTGGCTCTGAATCAGCCCCAAGGGAGACAATGAAAGTCAATGGCAAATTTCTCTCCTAAAAAAGAAGTGAGTTTTTCTCACCAGGCTCTGAATTCTATATAGGTTCACAATATTACCTTTATTATCGTGTTTTACTGTTTAATGCTCCATAAAATCACCCAGTGTGGTAGTCATCAAAGCCAACTTAACAACACACATAGTAACATGACAGAACTAATATTTAAACAGTTGCTCACACAGGTTGGAGAGATAACTGAGGTATACCCTGCCTATCAGTTATCTATCACAGATTTGGCTTTTAGCTTTTAGCTAAAAGCTCCTGGAAATGAAAGCACTTGATAACATGACTTGTGGCTAATTTATGTGTTCCGAAAGACGACCAATTTATTGCAAGTATTGACAAGGCTTAAAATGGTTGACTGAGCCAAGAGAATCATTTTGACTATCCAACAAATTTACCAAGTTTTTCCAGAAACTTTCTTACAAGATGTTCCCTGGCTTCCAGTTCCTTAAAGGAGGTGTATTGTGAAATTGTGTAATATTAAAAATCCATATAAAACATCGGCTAATGAGAGACTGGGGTCATTTATAAATCCGAACTGAATAAAACTCCTGCCAAGATTGGGTTTTTTTTTCTCCTGGTAGGAATAAAATTCAGGGGTGCCAGGTTTGAGAGTATCAAGGGAGACAAATACCATCCTCTGATTTCCTCTTTCTTCCATTAAAGAAAGAAACATGCCTGGCTGGATATTTCTTCATTCCAGATATATAAGGGACCCCCTCCTTCCACCATCCAGCATATGTATATGGATGTTTATCACTAGGCCATTTTCTGCCAGTAGTCCTGCTTTAAGACTCAAGTAAAGTCAATTGTATTCAAGTATGGTGCATACGTAGGACCCCCATCCCTCTTTCAGTATAATAGGGCCCAAGTGGTGCCTCGGGGAGCACTGGAGAGGATAGTGCACCTTGAGGAATAAATGTTTGCTGTCAGGCTCATTTGATTACCAGGACTATCTCTGTATTTGGTATGGCTGTTGTGGATGCACCACCGTTGGTACTACTTAAACTGGCCGGCTGATTCATCACTAACGCCAGGCATTTTCAGAGCACCCGCTAGTAGGCACTGTGCTCAGCCGTGGGTCACTACTTCATAGCGACTCAGTTGCTGTCCAGTAATGTTGAATACATTGTGAGGAGTCGCTATTTGACCAGTACAGCGCTGTATGGGGGCGCATGTTAGCGACTGCTCATAGTGACCGACTCACACCTTATTCAGCAAAAAAAACAGCCTCGCAAATCTCTGGCGCTGAAAAATGCTTGTTGGAAGCCCAGAGCGCAGGAGGCGGTGTGTTTAAAGTGTTTTCCAGCATCTTTCCACTAGTAACAAAGCGAAAACATATGGAATTACATTGTAGCAACATTGTAACATGAACACTTTAATGGCAGACCTGTAATGTCATTTCTGAAGAAATATATAAAAAATATAAAAAATTTGAAAAAACTGCCAATTCAATGCCAGGAGAGGTCACAGAATTTTTTGAGATTTAAAAAAAACAAAAAACAAAAACCCCATTTAAAGAGAAGGAAAGGATCGTCCATTCGTCCATTGAAATGTATGGCAGAGTGTCAGGTTGCGAGAGGTCATACCTGGCGCTGTGCAAGGCTGAACACTGGCGCTGTTCGCTGAGGCTGGGATAATGATGAATCAGATGCTACATGGCGCTATCCCAGTCGCTAAACAGATTCTGCTTGATAAATGTGTAATTGCGTGCCGTGTCTGGCGTTCACCAGTCGCTACCTGTCGCTACCTCTCATTAACCAGCCACTATCTGACGCTATCCCTTCATGAATAAGGCCCTAAGATTAAAACTGCAGCTTCCTGTATGTGGCTGTATATTTCCACCCATTATATAAGGGCCTAAAGAGGAAAGGGACCTGAAGGCATGGCTGTAAGTGTGGGGACCTGGACAGAGGAGTAGAGCCAGGTGAGGAGGAATGCTTGGCCAGTCAGCTGTAGGGTCCTGAGATGGTGTGTACCTGAATGGCCACCAGATATGGGTATACAGGCAGGGAGAGAGACTGATTTCTGGATTTCCCAGAGAATTGATCTGCGTGCAGTGAAGTTTTCGCAGAAACGCATTGGATTTAGTGAGAAGAACTGATTCCCGGAACTCCCAGTAAGAAGGCCCGATAGTTGTTTAGTTCCTTTACACTAAACTGACAAGGTGCCCAGTTTCACTCCCAATTTGAGGCATTTTGTCCCACTCTCCCTACGAATACACTCAGGGGATGCCTAAATATCCTACTTTGCTGACATTACCAAATGCAGGATGTCTGGTCAGTTTACAACTGCTCTGAATCTTTGGCAGTAGTGGAATGCATGAGCATTACCTCAATCACCATCCAGGAGCAGGGCTACACATTCTTACACACATAAGAAGAAGACCCCTAAAGCACACCCATCACCCACAATCTGCTTTAAGATTCTCCACTTTAGGGCTCCTAGGTTTAACTTAAACAAGTCAGCCTTTTTCTGGAATTTACAGATTTGTGCATCTATGTAGCGTCCGGAAGAGTTAGCTGCAAACGGTGTCAGGAGCTGTGACCTAGCTTTGCCACTGGACAAGTGGCGCTGTACTATCCCACCCAGCATTGATAAATGTGATGCCTGGGGGGGTGCTGTAGAAGTGCTCTCCCTGATTCACTGCAGTGCCTGAGTGTACCAATGCTGCTAATGTTTCATGTAGTGCCTCAAGGGAAGGCGCTACTTATTACAACAGGACAATGCTGCAGTGAACATTAGGTAGCACCAGTTAAGTGCATCCAATGCTCACGGTTGAAGCCCATATTCAAGAAATAAAACATAAAGCCAGCATAAGTGCTATAAAACTTGGCACGCTATAAAAAATGTCTGTTTCTGAACACATATACACCAGAACCAGAGGGAAAACACAGGGAATAACATTGTTTCTACACTGTAACACTGCAACACTGCAATGGCAGACATACAATTTTGACAAAAAACAAAAAAATAAATGACAATATAATTCTTTGGTTGGTGGCGAGGAGAGCCAAAACAATCATATGATAAAATAGTGGGAAAGAGTGGATCCAAACTATTTATACACAAACAATTTAAAGACCATTGAATTGTATGGGCACAGGTGCTACGTGGTGCTGCTGAACATACAGCACAGGCACTTTACACTGAGCCACCGCTAGTAATACATATGATGCTACATGACACTATTAGAGGCACTCACCAGTTTGGCTTTTATATATGGGGAGGCCGATTCATTAATAGCGCCAGGTAGCGACAGATGAGCGACAGTAGCGTTTTTTTCACAGCGCACGCTAGTATTCGCTGTGCTTGGCCGTTGTTCGGCTGTAGACAGCGACTCAGTCGGTGTGCGGTAATGTTGGATACGGGGTTAGGAGTCGCTGTTTGACAGGTTCCGCGCTGTATCGGAGCGCATGACAGCGAATGGCCATAGCGAACGGCTCCCAGCGTATTAATTAACAAATCACGCGCAAATAATTCTCGCGCTGTGAAATGCTTGTTTAAACTCCAGAGCGCTGGCGGCGATGGGTTAAAAGTAGTTTTTTAACCCCCAAACAACCATATTTTTGGAAAAAAAACATTTTGTAATATGAATACATTAATATCAGACCTGTAATATCAATTCTGCACAATTTTTTTTTTTACCTTAAAAAAAATATCTAACATTGCAGAAGTGGTCACAGAATTTTTGCCATTTAAAAAAAAAAAAAAAAAAAAACATTAATAGCAATGAATTAAGAATATTTAAAGATTGCTCCAATGAAATGCATTGGAGAGCGCCAGGTAGCGAAAGGTCATATACCTGTCGCTGTTCAAGGTCGCTCGTTGGCGCTGTGGGGTGAGGCTGGAATAATGATGAATGATTCGCTATCTGGCGCTCTGTCAGTCGCTAAGCAGGATCGGCTTGATAAATGTGTGATTGCGGAGGGGAGCCGGCGTTCTCGTGGTGGTGAGCGTCATTACCGTTCGCTCACCATTCGCTACCTGGCGCTATCCCTTGTTAAATAAGGGCTATAGTATACACATACTGCGTCCGGTGTTCACCTGACGCTACGTGGTACTATGTGGCATTAGCATTTCTTAAATAAGCTTCCTAATCGGGTACCAGTTTAAAGTGGACCAACACCCAGGATTTTGACTATCCTGGGTTTTGGTCCACTTCGGCGGGGCACCCCGATCGGGGGTGCCCCGCTGTGTGAAACCCCCCAGAAAGCCACAAAATCTTACCTGTCCCCGCTCCCACGTGACTGGACGGTCCAATCCCCGCCAACGTCCAGGCGGGGATCAGAAACGTCCAAGCGGCGGCCGCCGCCGAAGATCAGGTAAGGTGTTTGGGGGTTTTTTGGGGGGTTTCACCCCGCGGGACATCCCGATCTCGGATGTCCCACGGGGTGGGAGGTGATCGGCCCGGGAATCTTATAGATTTCCGGGCCGATCACCTCTCGGTGTTGGTCCACTTTAAAGCTATGTACCAAAGCATGGTCATAGCGATGGGTGCAATACACACCAATACACTACATGCTAAAATATTATGCAAATGATACGTTTCTCCGATTTTCCTAAATGGTCGATGCAGTGATCATACATAAAGTATAAATCATTTTTTTGAACAAACCTCTCAATGATAAAGAATGACCAGCTGTCATTCCCTGACCCAGCAGCATGCACATATATGACTGTGAAGGTTTTCATTCATCCAGGTCATGGGTTACCTATAGGAATAAATCAAGACGACTGGATTGGACGTTTTGTTTTCTTTAAGGCATGTTTTGCTTCTTTTCTTGATTTAATGATATGATTTATTAGCTGGTTTCCTTTAAGAAAGACAGGACCTGCTAATATTTTCAAGTCATGAACTGACTGCAAGTTGTTGTCGTTATCTTTGTGTCTATAGACATTCAGAAGAGCTGATGATTTATATCAATATCTATTAGTTATGCAGAACATATGTGCGGCATATTAATCCCAGGCAATTTCATATCCCAACTGAATATATTTACAGGGAGCTTATTTTGTCTACTGCTGTTACAGTCAATAATATATATAACTGCATCATGTAGAAGAGACACAGACTGTTAAATATCAGTGCAAATGTAGTGAAGGGTAGAAGTTAATGTGCAGCACATCTTAGCAAAATAAATGTTCTGAAGTTTGGAATTGGGGGTGAGGAACTATAGAATGAGTTTAATGATCAGGGAGGAGGGGGCACAGTAGAATGTGGATCATAACCCAGTGCTATATCATTCCTCCTGTTGTTTTGCACTTGTCTGCTGCTATATCCAGTGGCAGAGAAAGTCTTGATGACTTCCATTCCATTATTACAAATCATGCCCTGATGCAAAAATATTCCCATCAAATCTATAACAAATTAACCCAATTTCCAGTCTAATGATTAATGAAAAAGACCGGTGGGCAAACATGAGCATCAGATTAAGAAACCTGCTGTAGCTGTCCTGCCCATCACATCAGTCAACATTGTGAACAGTATTTGTGTTAATGGCTGCTACTAATTAAATCCCGGCCACTAATAGCATCATTAAAATCACATTGCCAAACATACAAGGGGCAGAATCGAGGCAGGTTGTACAATGTTGTCATCACACCATAAAATGACCGGGTATTTGGTTTAGCAAGGAATAAGAACAATGTTTTTTCTAAACAACTTTAAAGCGGACATCCAGTCATAGAAAAGCAAACCTCATACATAAACCAATAGGGTTCGCCGGGCAGGTGTGCACATGCCGTGCATATTGCCACTGGCAGTTATGGGGGGCATGTAAAATCATGCACATGGGTAGAAGGAATCCCTGCTCTCAATACTCTATGGGCAGTACTGTGTGACCCAGGACTTAGGGGAGAGAGATTTAACCCGGACCAACAGACTGGCACAGTTGGAAAAGAAAGGCAGTGGCCACTTTAAAACCTTCTCTCCCAGCATCTCAGCCATGCTGCTGCCTGGATTCACCTGACATAACTGACAATGCACAGTAACAGGAAGCCCAGCAGCACTTCCTGTTTACAGGTGGCCTGCAAATGCATGAGCCATCATTTTGTTTCCAAAATTTACTACAGCAGGCGATGGAAAAAGGTAAATGGGGAGGGATGCATATGAACACTGTTGTGTTGATCCGGTTTAAGTCATTTTTTGACTGTTGGTCCACTTTTATTAAGGATATCGATTAGTGAGTGCTGCAAGATGAGAGGACAGTGCAGTCAGGCAGTTGGAAAAGCAAGCAGGATGCTCGGCTGCATAGCTCGAGGCATCACCAGTAGAAGAGGGAGGTTGTGATGCCGCTGTATAGAGCCCTGGTGAGGCCACAGCTAGAATACTGTGTGCAGTTCTGGAGACCTTACCTGCAAAAAGACATTATTCAAACAGAATGGGTCCAAAGGCGGGCAACGAAAATGGGAGAAGTTTTAAAATTTATCAGACAAGGCTTAAAGAACTTAATCTGTACAGTCTGGAGGAAAGAAGGGAGAGGGGGGACATGATTGAGACCTTTAAATATGTGGATTGAATGAGGTTCAAGAGAGAAGTGTTAAAAATACTTGATGATAGAAAAATGATAGAACAAGGGGGCACAACCAGGAGCTAGTCAGAGGGAAGATCAGGAGCAATGTTAGAAAATATCATTTTACAGAAAGAGTAGTAGATGCTTGGAACAAACTTGAAAAATCAACAGTAAGTGTATTTTAACATGCTTGGGATAAGATTGCATCTATCCTAAGATAAAGAGTACCTACAGTATACACATAAGGGAAGACGGGGAGGCCGATTCATTAATAGCGCCAGGTAGCGACAGATGAGCGACTGTAGCGTGATTTTTTCAGCGCCAGCCAGTATTCGCTGTGCTTGGCCGGCGTTAGCTTGATGACAGCGACTCAGCCGGTGTGCGGTAATGTTGAATACGGGCTTAGGGGTCGCTGTTTCACAGGTTCAGCGTTGTATGTGAGCGCCTGACAACGAATGGCCAGAGCGAACGGCTAGCTTCATATTCATTAACAAATCACGCTCTGAATTTGCAGGCGCTGTCCATTCCTTGTTTAAACCCCAGAGCGCTGGCGGCGATGGGTGTTAACTAGTTTTTAACCCCTAAACAACCATATTTTTTGAATGTAACATTATACATGTTTTTAGAATCATTTTGTTATATGAATACATTAATATCAGACCTGTTAGATCAATTCTACACAAATTATTTTTAAAAATTTTTTTGACTTAAAAATAAATCCTAACATTGCAGAAGTGGTCTCCGAATTTTTGACATTAAAAAAAAAAAAAAAAAAATTAATACCAATTAATTATGATTAATTATAGATTGCTCCATTGAAATGCATTGGACATCGCCAGGGAGCAACAGCTCATACCTGGCGCTGTGAGGGAATTTGCAGCGGCGCTGTTCGGTCCAGGCGGCTTCATGATGAATGCCGCGCTAGCTGTCGCTCTCGCCGGCGCTAGCCTCATTTTGCTTGATAAATGCGTCATTGTGACCGCCGCCGGGCGTACTTGAATCGGTAGTCGCCGTTAGCTGCCGCTACCTGGCGCTCGTCAGACACTACCTGGCGCTAGCCCGTGATAAATAAGGGCCTAAATGGACCTTAGATGGACCGTATGGTCTCCTACTGCCATCAAACTTCGATGTTTCTATCTATGTATTAATCTATCTTTATTAAAAGCCCCCCCCCCCCCCCCCAGTGCTGTGTCCGATTTGGATGATCAGGCAGATCAACACCCAGGATCCCCCCCATGTTTTGATCTACTGTAGCAGACTGCTGTTCTTCTACTTCCCTCCACATCTTCTCTGCATTTCCTGCTCAGTCAGCCTTGAATGGCTCAGCACCATGGAAAAAGCTGAGGGTTTATTTTTTACCCATACATACACTTTAAGTATCGCTATAGTCCAATCGCATGACTGCGGGTAACCAATTAGGTTTGCCAAGAGGGCTTGAACATCAAATCTGAATAGTTTATGTTGGTCACATGTTTGGCTGCCATTTGCTTCCAAACATGTCATGAGGAAGTGATGACAACAAATCGTTCCTTAAATGTGTGCCACCAGACAGCATGGCACCCAGTAGTCTATGGCTTTCTAAAAGCTCTATATTCTTACTACATATATTATTGAGTAAAAAAGTACATGATTTAATGCAATTTAAACGTACTTCTTGATATTGTATTTAAAGTGGCCCGGCCCAGCTTATTCCCTCTCACCTGAGCCATCCCAAACTGGGAAGCCCCGCTGTATGAAACCCTCCGGTTCACCCGCAATTCTTACCTTTCCATGCATGACCAGTGCCAGCATCATTCACATTACTACTCATCTGCCTGCTCCAGCTGAATGGCTGTGTGGCCACACATAGCCAAGGGATGTGTGCAGCTGGGATTCCATTCAGCTTCTGCAGCTGCACATTAATATGTACAGCGGTAGAAACTGATAGGACAAGCGGCCATGTATGTGCCATTGGACCAAGGAGAGGTGCGTTTGCTCTGCGAGTGGCGAGGTTTCACACAGTGGGGCATCCCAAACCGGGGTGTCCCAGGGGGATGGACCAAAACCCACGATAGTGAAATTCCTGGGTTTTGGTCCACTTTAATAAAAGTCTTTAGGCTCAGCTGATAATGTGCATGCATTGGTTTAATGAGAGTAAAGAGCATGAGTTTGAATAGAGTGTAGTTCACTGTCACAAAACCTGAAAAGAGGATGGAATGCGCTCGCTGGGAGACATTTTGACACATGAAATTAGTAAAATGCACATGTCACTGGATGAATGACTGTAATAGAGATACCTTTTGTGATCTGTCACTACTTAATCATATATTCAATCATTTACAGAACCACGGAAAATGTGTCAAGAGAGTCCTCTGTGAAGTGTTACAAAATTTGGATTTACTTGAAGGAGATCTATTAAAAAATGATTAAACCTAAAAAGGCACAAAAGAATGATAGATGACAAGAAGAATCCTTACATATACACCCTGCAATTATATGCCAGTTTTCTTTATGTGGGGGATGACAGATTTTGAAGGTGGCATTCCACATTTACAGATGAGGATTGCTGGGCCCTTATCCCCCAGCACCCCCTGTGCTTTCCAATGAGCTCAACTGATTTAGAGATCAGTGCTGCATACACATACCCAGGTCATTTTTCAGGCCTCGTCCACCATTTATAAGCAAACTTATAGACAATACGCCATGCCATCCCCTCCCCGCCATACATTGTCTGAGCTTGCTCCCTATGTAAAGGGCGGGGGGGGGGGGGGTCAGCACGGGGATTGCTTTTCCTTCTTCCAGTAAGTTTCAGTTCAACACAAACTGCGAGGGGATAGTTGGCAAATATTTATTTAAATGAATAGACAGAAACTTAAACCGGACCTTCACCGTGATTTAATGAAAAGTCCAAACCCTTATAAAATGATTCCCAAGGATCTAAAATTAATATATTTTAAGTTTTTAGTCACTAACTTATTATTCTTTCCCCCACTGGGCTGCAACTCTGTTCAGGAATTTAGGATACGGGCACTGCCATCTTGACTCAGAAGCATCACACTTACTGAGGAAAGGAGAGTGGGATAAAGTACAGGGGGGCGGGTAATAGCTGTGCTTTGCTCAGAAAGAGCAAAGGTGGGGTCAGGAAAAGGTCAGCAATCCCAGAATGCAGAGCAGCACAGTCAGAAGGCACTTCCTGTTTGCAGGCTGCCTGATGTTCCATGGGCCGCCATCTTGGATGTTTAAAGGCTCATAACATGCAGTAGATGCAGGTAGGATGATTTTTAATGTGAGCAATCTGTATGTAGAGGATGTGGGAAACATATTATGATAGGCTCTTATTCAGAGTGAAAATCCGCTTTAAAGTGGAAGTCCAGTATTAGGTCCCCACCTCGGCCCTGCCCCCTGGGGCTAAGACAGGGCATGTGTGACAATAAAAAAACCCTTACTTCGCTCAGATTCCATGGGCAGCTGCTACAGACAGTGTACAGAGTGGGACCCACCCTGTTTTGTGCATTCATTTATGTGAATGGGTGGCCGGGGCTGCACTCAGAGCAGGGCAAGCTGCTCAGTTCTCTTCCTTCAAGATGGCAACGACAAAGACCCAAAGTGCCGGGGAAACAGCACTGAAACCCAGGCAAAGTGAGAGTTTTTTTCGTTTTCGCCCTCCCCTATCCTGTCCCAGATGAGGACAGCTTGGTGGGGGTGGTGCCCCAAGACAGGACTTCTGATTAAAAAGGTTCAGCTAGCCAAACTTTAAAATCAATTGTCTGGGAGCTTACCTGATGCAGAGTTAGTTTCCTGACAACAAATCGAAGCCTGATGCTTGTGTCAGGTTGACACCCCCCCCCCCTCTTAGTGATAGGCTAGAATGGAGCCCTACACACTATCACTCAAGTCCAGCTCACTTTATTGAGAATGCAACTGACTGTCAGAAATAGGGGTGTAAAAATAGCTGATTCTGTAATCTCCAAAGTGTTTGCAATATATATATATATATATATATATATATATATATATATATATATATACCTCTACCCCATGCCGTCTGTCTGTCCTCACTTTTTCTGAGAGTCAGAGCAGTCCATTTTATGTAATAGGTGTTCAGCTGATGGCTTGTGCACTTTTTTCAGCAGAGAACTGTCATTCACTTTGATTGTCTACCATGGGGTGATTCAGCACTAGATTAAAATTCACATCCAGTTGCTGAATTAGCCCCAAGGTAAACAATAAAAGTGAATCGCATTTTTTTCTCATAAAAAAGGGTGAGTTTTCTCACCTGGTCCTTAAATTTTATGTGAGTTGTAAGCATTGCCAGGTTTGGACTGAAGAATTTTGGGCCAACCAAAAGGAAATTATTGGTGCCCAACAGGAAATTATGCCTGGGGCCCACCCTTTAGCTAAAACAACACACATTCAAATGCAACAAAAGGAAACACTCCAGTCGAACCAGGAACACTGTTAAATCCTTAGATTTCTTTACTACCCTAATACTAAAACTACCCTAATACCCCAGCCCCCCATGCTAGAGCCCCAGCTTCATGGTTTCGGGGGGGGGGGGCTCAGCAGGGATGGGCCATGGGCTGGTATAGTACTGGCCTGATTTATGGCCCAAGTCTGCCAATGGAGGGGGGTGTTATAGATCTGCCTTTATTTAATGTTCAATTTATTGCACATTAAACACTAAATAAACACCAAATGGAAGGCCTAATTCAAACCTATTTTAAAAATCTAGGATACAAATGCTGGCAAAAGTGGGGTTTTAGGATTAAGTGGTGAACTAAAATACACAGCTTTTTTTTCGTAACATTATTAAGGCAAAGCATATTTTTGTAGACCTTCCAAAACAAGGACAGTGGTAGGACAATTTACATTACCAATTGTATTGAACAAGAGAAACCAGGTATGAATTCATATAAAAAGACATAAATGAGGAATCCTATAGCATATGAAAGAAAAAGTGGAATCCAGCTATCTATCCTAATGTATGGTATGCTGTCATTTACAAGATCTTGTCTGTGAATGATACATTTATTAAGATGCTTAGAGGGAGAACCCGGCACTTCTTTTTTAGTACTCTTATTACATAGGGCTGGATTCTTGGATTATTAAAAAACAAACCACCACAATGAGGGTCGTGCTAATTATTTGCATGATGCATGGTGCACCGGTGGTGAGCTTTGTACCTGTAAAAAAAAACCTTTACAGATTTGTCTATGAGGCCGATTCATTAATAGCGGCAGGTAGCGACAGCTGAGCGACTGTAGCAGTATTTTCACAGCGCCCGCTAGTAGTCGCTGTGCTTGGCCATTGTTCGGTTGCTGATAGCGACTCAGTCGGTGTGCAGTAATGTTGAATACCGGGTTAGGAGTCGCTATTTGACAGGTTCCGCATGATAGTGACTGGTCAGAGCGACCGGCTCCCACCATATTCATCAAAAAATTACGCTCCAAAAATTCTCGCGCTGTGAAATGCTTGTTTAAACCCCAGAGCGCTGGCGGCGATGTGTTAAAAGTAGTTTTTTAACCCCCAAACCACCATATTTTTGGAAACAAAAAAAAAAAAAATGTTTTAAAGAATTTAGTAATATGAATACAATAATATCAGACCTGCAATATCAATTCTGCACAAATTTTTCTAATTTTTCTAACATGGCAGAAATGGTCACAGAATTTTTCACATTGAAAAAAAAAAAAAAACATTAATAACAATTAATTATGAATATTTAAAGATTGTTCCATTGAAATGCATTGGAGAGCGGCAGGTAGCGAGAGGTCATACCTGTCGCTGTTCAAGGTCGGACGCTGGCGCTGTGAGGTTGGAATAATGATGAATGAGTCGCTATATGGCGCTATCTCAGTCACTAAGCCGGATCGGCTTGATAAATGTGTGATTGTGTGATTGGGGAGCCGGCGTTCTCTTGGCGGGGCCCGTCATTACTGGTCGCTCACCAGTCGCTACCTGTCGCTATTCCTTCATAAATAAGGGCCTATGTTAATTTTAGCACACTAAGGGTTATCTTTACCCAACACTATGGTTGTCAGAATAAAAAAGCAGCCATACAAAAATATAACGAATGCCACATCCCCAAAAGTCTGGATGAAGTTCCCCTTGGCATTTGCGTGGTATTTATCACTGCAGATTACAGAAGGAGTTGCTGACAAGCTGCATGCAGCAGCTCCAGAGCACATAGCCAGATGCACACTGCAGCACAGCCACTGCAGCACAGCCATGCTCACAAGCCTTTCACCGTGAATAGACTCACAACTACCTGTGTAGATGTTTCCCTGTAGAATCCTAATCTGTAAAGGGATGTTTGCCGCCACCCCTCCCCAGACCCATAGGCACAATTTTAACCAGTGCTCCAAAAAGAGAAGTCGTCTGCTGGGCCGAGAATCACATAACCTGCCAACCTCGGCTCCATGCATCTTCTATTTCTCTCTCCCCTCTTTCGTTGGTTGGGGGTGGCTCCTGTGTATGCAGCATCACTTGATTTCTCCATTTAACTGTATGCAAGCTGGCAAGTAACCACTCTAAGGACCCAGGCTGTCTGTTCTGATCAAACTGTCACTCAGCAGGATCAGCATGGCACTGGATTTCCTGTCGTTTTAAGGAAGCAGAAATATGAAGGAACATTGTACTACCTGCTGCATTGGTAAGACCTGTGCTCAAAGGGATAGCTGCAAGGGATGCAAGATTTGTATTAGTCCTAACACACTTTTACATACTGTAGTCATGCTAGTAAAATAAAAAGGAAATAGAAACTCTCCAACTATTTAGGCTTTTTCATATGATTCCCACTTTAGCAATCTTTTTTATGACTGCATGTAGGCAGACTAATAAAACAAAAATGATTGGACAGAAATAAAAGGTTACCTGTAGCCTGTGCCCTTACCTCCCTAACATTACATTGGTCCCAGTCTGGTGCTGCAATACTTAACTATTCAAGAACTATTCCCAGTTTTCAGGTTTTCCCAATGCTGACTCAGGCAGAGGAAGAGATAGTGCCTGTGTAACGATAACCTTTATCGCCGGAGGGCTTCACCGCCAGAGACGTCCTTTTCCCAATGGTGAGAGGTGCTACGGGAATTCCAGAGTCATCCGTGAGGAAATCAGGAACAGCTCTTACAAGGGCTAGTGAATGGCGATATAGCGTTTCCCCCAATAAGAGACGGAACTCAGTATTGAGGGTGAAGATGACCTTGTTTTATTAGTGCCACCCTGGGCCTTATATGCAAGTCACCATGCAAGGGGACCTCCCCTGTGGACCTGATGGAGAACTGCATGACAAACGTACAGACCAATGGGAGCAGGCCACACAATCCCTCAACTCTGCCGGTAACACAATCAGCAACACAATGGCAGTCTGTAACACAATCAACAACACAATGACAGTCTGTAACACAATCAACAACACAATGACATTGTCTGGAACATGCTGGGGAGGCCGATTCATTAATAGCGCCAGGTAGCGACAGATGAGCGACTGTAGCGTGATTTTTACAGCGCCAGCCAGTATTCGCTGTGCTTGGCCGGCGTTTGCTTGATGACAGCGACTCAGTCGGTGTGCGGTAATGTTGAATACGGGCTTAGGGGTCGCTGTTTCACAGGTTCAGCATTGTATGTGTGCGCCTGACAACGAATGGCCAGAGCGAACGGCTAGCTTCATATTCATTAAAAAAACACGCTCCGAATTTGCTGGCGCTGTCCATTCCTTCTTTAAACCCCAGTGCGCTGGCGGCGATGTGTGTTAACTAGTTTTTAACCCCTAAACAACCATATTTTTTGATTGTAACATTATACATGTTTTTTGAATCATTTTGTAATATGAATACATTAATATCAGACATGTAAGATCAATTCTGCACACATTTTTTTTTTATTTTTTTTTACTTTAAAAAAAAAACGAACAATGCAGAAGTGGTCTCAGAATTTTTGACATTAAAAAAAAAAAAAAAAAAAATTACTAATTAATTATGATTAATTAAACATTGCTCCATTGAAATGCATTGGACAATGCCAGGGAGCGACAGGTCATACCTGGCGCTGTGAAGGAATTTGCAGCGGCGCTGTTCGTTCCAGGCGGCTTCATGATGAATCCCGCGCTAGCCGACGCTCTCGCCGGCGCTAGCCTCATTTAGCTTGATAAATGCGTCATTGTGACCGCTGCCGGGCATACTTGAGTCGGTAGCCGCCGATAGCTGGCGGTACCTGGCGCTCATCAGACACTACCTGGCGCTAGCCCGTGATAAATAAGGCCCTAAGAAAATGAAAGTAATGCATCTATGTAAAGTCCAAGGGGCAGAGACAGTGCCTTTAAAATCCAATATGCCCAAGTAGGGTCCCATGGGCCGTATAGAAAAAGGAACAGTGGGCATCCAATGAATGACCCGGTGGGCAATTGAATAGTGGCGAAATCCAAAAGGCAGAGAGTCTGTCACAGCCTGGTAATCCATGCACACAGTGAAGTAGATATGTGCACATTACTTTGACTTAAGAAGGGGTTGACATTCTGGACATGGGTCTGTAGACTGTGGCTGGACATTAGGAGCCATTGGGTGCCTAGAAAATATTGCAACCCTGGACCGGGAGCAGGTCATTAACCTTTTTTGTACCTTTAAAAAGGAACAGCACCCAGGAGTTTCACTCTCCTGGGCGTTGTTCCTATCAAGTGGGGCGTCCAAATTTGGGATGCCACGCTGTGTGTATCCCCATAGTTCATCCAGGAAATTCAACTCTTCCTTGTTTCCAAGTGGCTTTCTAAGCCAATTAACGCGCTTGGATTTTCTTGACGCTATTCAGGCTGATTGGAGCCGAGCGAGCTCAGCACATCACCAGCCACATTCCCACTCCCCTCTAGCTGTGGGTGTGCCCGAGACAGCCATTCAGAAAGGCCTGGAGGTATGCTGGGAATGCAGCCATGATGTTGAGACCCGGCAAGGGCTCTTGGAATAAATGAGTGGATCTGGCGATCAAGGGGCTTTCACCTCCAGTGCCGACAGTGCACTCCTCGTCCTGCCCAGATCACATGGAAGCAGGCTATCTTGCTGATTGGCTGCAGGGATGCATCATATGCCTGACATCAGCAGTCCTGTGCTGATTTAAAGAGTAACATTGGACTGTCTAGGGAGTTCTCAAAAACTCCACAAACTTCGCCCTCTGTTCTCTTTAAACTTCTAATTCTAGATTTGGCAAGTTTAACTTAACTGTCTTCTGCTCTTCCCCCTGCCCTCAACCCTTTTTGTCAGGCGCTTTCTGTAGGGCAGTGCCATCTTGTTGCCTTCTCTGTCCCACAATGCACTGCGCTGCCTCCAAGATCTTGTGCCTGCGCAGTAAAGTCTTCATCTCGGGCCAGGACGGCTACAGGGAGGATCAGAAATGCCCTGAGATGTTGGCGCAACTAGCAAGGGCAGAAGGGGAGGACAGCAGGATGGCTAAGCTCCCCTGACATCTGTCACATGCGGCGTAGACTCAAGGGGGTGGAAAAAGCAGTAGGATGACGGCGATCTGGAAGACACCATCATCCAAATGGTAGGTGCATTGTGCTATTGGGCTATTAGGACCTAGGCCCTTATTTAACAAGGGATAGCGACAGGTAGCGACTGGTGAGCGGCCGGTAATGATGGGCCCCGCCACGAGAACGCTGGCTCCCCACCACAATCACACATTTATCAAGCCAATCCTGCTTAGCGACTGAGATAGCGCCAGATAGCGACTCATTCATCATTATTCCAACCTCAGCCCACAGCGCCAGCGTCCGACCTTGAACAGCGACAGGTATGACCTCTCGCTACCTGGTGCGCTCCAATGCATTTCAATGGAACAATCTTTAAATATTCATAATTAATTGTTATTATTTTTTTTATTTTTTTTTTTTTAAATGTGAAAAATTCTGTGACCACTTCTGCCATTTAAAATATTTTTTTTAAGGTAAAAAAAAAAAAAAATGTACAGAATTGATATTACAGGTCTGTATTCATATTACAAAAAAAATTGTTTTTTTGGTTTCCAAAAATATGGTTGTTTGGGGGTTAAAAAACTACTTTTAACCCATCGCCGCCAGCGCTCTGGGGTTTAAACATGCATTTTACAGCGCGAGAATTTTTTGAGCGTGATTTTTTTAATGAATATGGTGGGAGCCGGTTGCTATGGCCAGTCGCTATCATGCGCTCCCATACAGCGCGGAACCTGTCAAATAGCGACTCCTCACCCAATATTCAACATTACGGCAAACCGACTGAGTCGCTATCAACTACCGAACAACGGCCAAGCACAGCGACCACTAGCGGGCGCTCTGAAAATGCCGCTACTGTCGCTCAACTGTCGCTACCTGCCGCTGTTAATGAATCGGCCTCCCCGTATGTTAGAGGTCTAAAGCGGCTAGGTGGGGACGCACACTGCTAGCGATGGAGCTGACTGCTCTAAAACAGGTGAGCTGCAGCCTGCAGGAATCCAAGAATTCCTTAGATTCCCTTCAATGAATGTTCTTTGTTTTATTTCTACATTGTGGACATTTTCTTTAAAGTCTCTATTCAGGCTAATGGTAAAAAAAATGGTAATCTTTTTCAGGGGTGGATAAATGGTTGCTCAGATCGGCTATAGCAAGCTCTGTCACCACTCCAATTACACTTTACTGTCTTTCCATAAGGCAGCATAAAGAATAATAATGTTAAGCACATGTAGAAAAAATGTAAACGCAATACAGTAGGTTTGAATAGTTCTGTGAGTCAAAAAAAAAAAAAATCAGTCAAACAACAGGGTATAATTTCATTTCAAAAACTGCAGGAGAGTTAATACCTAATCAAGTACAGCATGAAACTGCATGTCTGCAGAGCTTAAAGCAGCGCCACTGCTGAGAGTGCTCAACAAAACCATTTGCCTGCAATTCACCTGTAAAACAAGTGACTGGAGGAAATGATACTTACTGTACAATACAAAGGTTGCACATGCTATTTTTCTCAGCACAGCGAAAAGCCTATTGATTTCACCCTCAGCGTAAGATCATGAGTCATGCAAACTCCAAAGAGAATCAATCAGATATTAAAGGAGCAGTATCGCGAAATTTGAATTAAAAAAGATAAATAATTAAATAGCCACACAATAGCTTCTAACATGTGTATAAATAATCTGGTGATAGAAAAAGGAAAAAATATCTGCCTTTCTTTAAAATTGTATAATGACAATGGCTCAGTCCATTTGCTGAATAGGGGGATCTGCTGGGTTGTATTTAGTGAGCTGCTTCATTTAGCCCACTGGTCTCCTAGCAACACTTTACCTCAGAGGCTGACACTGTAATCAGTGGTAACGGCTGTGTGTGTGTGAGGTGCTGCTTTTGTTATGAGACCAGGTGACTCAAATGTGTAAAATCTATACAAAATAAACTAAACTGACTTCTTTGAATAACTGTGCAGGAAAATCTAAAGGTATTAAAGTGGAACAAAACCCTGAGTGGCCGACCCTCAAGTCTATATGACCCGGTCACTGACCTTCCCCCTTGGGCATTCTAAATCAGGATGCCCACTGTGTGAAACGACCCCTGGATAACCACAGATCCCCCCATTTTTCTGGCGTGTTCACGCAGATAGTCATTTAGACAGGCCAGGAAGGTTACTGCTCAGGCTCCCCATCTGCGTGCAAACAGAGCTGATTGGATGAGAGCCCGCGCATGCGCTGTGGGACAGGGAAAGGTACGTTTTCACAGGCGAACTTGGGGATTTCACATATCAGGGCATCCCAAGTCGGGATGCCCCTAGGGGCACAAAACAAACCTCCAGATAGTGAAAATCCTGGGTTGGGCTTTGCTCAAAACACACAAAGCTGAAAGAAAGATCATATGGAAAAATGAAAAATAAGAATATGAAAGAGAAAATGGTAAACTGAAAGATTCTGCAGCAGAGCCAACATGTAGGGAAAACTGTCAAAATCAGCTAAATGACTTCTAGAGCTTTTCTCTCTGTTTTAGATATATAAGTTCTGGCCAGGCAATGTTGCAATGTTGTTATCTTATGCTGGACGGCTGCCAGCACTGAACAGCTGATACTTTGATACATTGTTTCCCCCCTCTCCTCAGCATGGAACTGATACATTTGTATCTCCCTATCCTCAGCATGGAACAGGCCAGAGTGTCGGGTCCCGACACTCAGAAGACATAAACATGAGCTATTAGTCTCCAGCTGCTCAACACAGACATCATTTTTTTCTACATTTGTAATTCTTACTCCAACACTTACCTACATTCAAAGTACCATTTAAATATAAGTCACCAAGAAAAATTTGCGATACTGCTCCTTTAAAGAGGACCTACAAACACAAGAAAACCCTGGCCCTACAACATAGGCTTTTCCTCAGCTTCCCAAAAGCCTCCTCTTGCTAGCTTATCGCCCCCACCACTGCCAGAAACAGGTCCAGACCAGCTGGACAATGCCTGTTGCTCCTCATCGCAGTGGATGTCTGTTCGATGAGACATCCTTGGTTCATTTTTTGCGCTAGTGCTCCTTTAAGATCTCTTTAACTATAACGGTGAATACATATTCCATTCGGCCAGAAAGGAGAGACTGTGCTTCTGTGACAAGTTAGTGATATGAGGTTGTGTGGCAGTTCCCAATATGAGATGAACAGAGGACTTCAATTACCAGCATGGTTTGTCCTCAGGGATCAATAACAAGGAGAGATGCCAGAGAAAATCCAGCCACAGCACAGACTGAGAGACTGCCTGTGATATACTAAAATGTCTGCTTGCTGGGGAAGGTTTCATGCTTCAGACCTGCAGTCAAGGAGTTGATCCATAGGGGTTTTATATCTAGTAAAAGTGGTCATGTAAAAAAGAATTTGCCCGCTGGAGTACACCACCATAATAAATACCTTTGTAATGTCCTTATGGAAGCTTCAAGAAAATGAAAAAAAAATCCTATTTTGAATCTAATATTGCTTTTCTCACATGCTTGGAAAATTGTTACTGCATCAACAGTACTGGAATCAGTATCAGTACTGGAACAACAATGGTGTCCTACAAACTTAGCTTCATAGTAGCATGTATCAGGAGACCCCCATTACCTGCAGTGGCTGGTTAAAACTAAGGCCAATTCCTCTCTTTTGTGTGCTTAAAGGAAAGTTTAGTCAATTGCTTCCCCTCTTATGATCAGTGGTATAAGCAGTTTGAGAGGCTTAACCCCATGTGGAATGGCATATATTTTTTTCACTCTTGAATTACATGGGGGCAGCCATCTTGCCACATGCCTGATAGTCCTGCTTACACATTAGAATTAGGGGGGTGCTGTGCCAGCAGCAATTCACACCAAATTGAGAGAGAGATATATGCCTCAGAACAAGGAGAAGCTTGCCTGTCATTTTTCACACACACAAACACTGAATAACCAGCTAATGTAGCAAAAGAAAACTGTGTGAGGGAAGCTGTTGCAATGTATCTCTTTGACTGTGGCAGCTTCGACCCCAAAAGCATCCAGTCAGGGGATACAATGTATAGACTGCTTAAGAGGAGCGGCCACCTGCCCTAGAGTCCTATAGACTTTAGGCCGGTGGTTGGTCCATTTTATTTGCAGAGTTTACCAATGGTGAACCCCTTTAAAGGTGAAACAGACCTGGTTCTGAAGTGGGAATTAAGTATCCCACAGGTGTTACCAGTGTACCGCTGGACAGTTTAGGAGTGAATTTTTAAGTAGATTCCTAAAATAAAATAAGTGAATTTTCTTGAAGGTGACTGTCGGCATCCACAACCCACACTAGCCCCCAAAGTGCGCTGGGGTAAACAATGTGCTGGCATCTTAGTTTCATCCAGCAGACCCTACAGGTCTGGTCCCTGTCACTCCCAGCAAACATCGCACCAATAATGCATATTGGGGGCAGCACCCGTCCAGTGCTTTTGCCACAAAATCTGCAAGGTGGGGGGAAGATTGAATGGGGCCACCTTCTCCCAAAGGCCTGGTAGCAGCTGCCTCCCCTGCCTCTATGGTATGTACGCCCCTGGGTATCACCTTGTTAGCCAAGTCACTTATATTGAGAATCACTGAATAAAATACCTGCATAATCAACCCTGTATACTGCCAGCAAAATCCATATGAGAAAATACAGATAATCTTCTTTTACCTTTAGTTACAGTGTGCAGGCAGACATTGCTGCAAATTGCTGTTAGACGCTCTCTGCGCTGAGGCAGCAACAACAGACCCTCTATCAGTACATGGCAGAACTTCAGAAGAACATCCATGTTATTTGAAATCAGAAATCTAGGTCATCCTGTGATCTTATGAAATGCTACTACTCTTCACAATTCCCAACATTTGCATTAAACATTTGGAAGGTAGTGTGCGCTTCTCCATGAGGTTCTGCCCTATATTCCTGCAACATTCCTCATATCTCCTGTTGGGGAATGAATCATTCATAAAGGCAAGGCACTCCCAAACCCAATGCTCGTCATTGTAGGTATATTGTTCTAAAATGCTTATAGAAATATATATATATATATATATATATATAGAGAGAGAGAGAGAGAGAGAGTAGATACTGTATTAGCCACTAGTTAAAAGAATGCAGCTACAGTACTCTTTTACTAAATTTTAACAGTCTGTCCTGGTAAAAGTAGAAGTGTGCAAGCCAGCTTCCTTTACTAACGGCCTTATTTATCAAGGGCTAGCGCCAGGTAGTGTCTGACGAGCGCCAGGTACCGCCAGCTAACGGCGGCTACTGAATCAAGTACGCCCGACGGCGGTCACAATGACGCATTTATCACGCTAAATGAGGCTAGCGCCGGCGAGAGGGTCAGCTAGCGCGGGATTCATCATGTAGCCGAATGCAACGAACAGCGCCGCTGCTAATCCCATCACAGCGACAGGTATGACCTGGCGCTCACTGGCGTGGTCCAATGCATTTCAATGGAGCAATCTTTAAATAATCATAATTAATTGCTATTAATGTTTTTTTTTTTTTTTAATGTCAAAAATTCTGTGACCACTTCTGCAATGTTAGTTTTTTTAAGTAAAACAAAATTGTGCAGAATTTATATTACAGGTCTGATATTAATGTATTCATATTACAAAATGTTTAGAAAAACTTGTATAATTTTTACATATAAAAAAAAAGGTTGTTTGGGGGTTAAAAACTACTTTACACACATCGCCGCCAGCGCTCTGGGGTTTAAACAAGGAATTCACAGCGCGAGAAATTTTTGAGCGTGATTTGTTAATGAATCTGCAGCAAGCCGTTCGCTCTGGCCATTCGCTGTCAGGCGCACCCATACAACGCGGAACCTGTGAAACAGCGACCCCTAACCCCGTATTCAACATTACCGCACACCGACTGAGTCGCTGTCAACAAGCAAACCCCGGCCAAGCACAGCGAATACTAGCTGGCGCTGTGAAAATCACGCTACTGGCGCTCATCTGTCGCTACCTGGCGCTATTAATGAATCGGCCTCCCAGAATGGAAAGGATGGGCAGATTTTGTAGACCTGCTACAGCATCTACAGTGTGCTGCAGGAAATGAAGGAGAGGCATGCGAGACAAGCTTCAGGTGAACTCTTTGCTGCCGTTTTATTACAATTGCCGCCCTAGACTTTGACCAGGCCCCATAAAGTCTGAGCCCTTCACACCTGCCTAGGTTGAGCTGGGGATGTTTCGCCTCTGCCTAAACTAGGCTTGAGAGTAGGGGTACCATAAAGAACCAAGGGGCGTCTAGGAATGCTACAGGAAAAAAATCATCAAGTTGGTGTGGCCATTGTAAATTGGATTTTTATGCATAGATGGCCATTGTATGCTTGTGAAACGGGGAGCAGTTGGTGCCTTGCTCAAGAGCAGTTCAGTCATGTCCCTGTTGTGAATCAAACCTGACACCCTCTGGTCACAAGACCACTTCCTTACCACAAGACCCCTAAAGATCCTAAGATGTTATCTTAAGATGTTAGTAAGTCTATAGAGTAAGGGGGCCCACACAAGTGCATGTATAACATTTGATGGCAGCCTTGCATGCAGATACAAATAATGGGGTTCCAATAAATAAATTGGGGCTAGTGATTGCACACGACTAAAAATACTATCCTGTGCTCACTTACTGATGATGGAGGTAGGGGAGGGATGAACGTGTTTTCTTTAAAGCTAAAATAGAAAAAGCATTAATCTCCTGGCCTTCTGATCTGGTGCTGACAGCAAGCTTCCCAAATGGCTTCAGTCAGGGCCAGCCCTACAGTGGAAGACTGCAGGATGGTGCACAAAGAAAAAAGAGACTGTGTACCCTCCACCCAACCCATAAAAAATAAATATGGCAGAGATGAGGCAGTAGCCCCTCTTCCTGGGACAAAGCACACTATCTGCCCTTCAATGCCCCCCCCCACCCCCTTCCCAAAAAAGAAGAACCTGGCAGAGCCAGATTTAAGCAGCTCTAGCATGAGCCACTCCATTAAAAACACCCCAATATGCAAACTATGGCTCCTGTGTGCCCCCTGCTTACAGTGATATGATAACAGACTCTTGATTAGTAGCAGGGGGCACTGCATGTGATGATCCACTACTGATATTAAAGGTTTTTGTGTTCTGCCTTATTGTGTTCCTCCTTTGGAATGTAAAATAAACATGTGTATGAGGATTGTGCCCCCACACCTGTGATTTACTTATCAGCATGCTGTTTTCAATTTTTTTTTTATATTCCTGTGGCTTTGTGTTTCCAAAGTGGGAGCAGTTTTCCTGGCCTTGAGTAAAAACTAGAAGTCCCTGAATCCTTCCACTGTAACAGGTAAGTTCATCAGCAGCTTTGGCTAAATCAAGCAGCAAAAATTCCAGTGACCCATTAGATGCTGGAACACTGATTGTAATTACCTTATCTGAATATGCTGAATGAGTGCAGAACGGGTTAAACCTGTCCTCTCTGCCTTAGCCAATCAGATGATTAGCAAGCCAGAGTCAGGAAATCTATGCCACAAACACCACTTCGGTGTAAATTGCTGCTAGGGGAAACTGTTTTCTTTTATAACACAGGGCTGCAAACAAATAAAAAAGAAAAATGTAACAGATGAGCTACGCACCTTGAGTACATCATTGTGGCACACAAAAATGAAAACTTCCAAAATGCCATTGAAACTGGAATTACCCTTTAACAGCAGAGAACAAACAAAGGGCCTAATTTATCAAGCACTTCTGCCTGGCAATGCCAATTCACTACAAATTAGAGTAGTGCAAAATATGATTTGTACATTGTTCAGCATGTTGCTGCACTGCTAATGTTTTAGTAAACGTGCTTCTTGTAGTGCAGCAACATGCGCAAGTGTGAAAAAATATATATTTGCAATTTGCACGGATGTGGCGCTGTCTGGCAGAGGTGCTTGATAAATCAGGCCTAAAAGTGTACCAGTGCAAGGACTGAACTGAAAAGCTGGCGCTATGGCCACCAGAAAGATGGTAAACGGCGCACATCATAAATAAGGCCCAACGTTTCCTATTGGAGAAACACAAAGCAGTTTGTACAGTGCTTGAACAATCCCATTTGGATGACCATTATTGAAGATTTAAGATTCTTTCAGAACCCTTACCCCTTAACTGTCTCCAAGAAATATAAACAACTTTATAACCTGTTATCCCAATATCTTATAAAAGCTTACACAGAGTAAAGAATGAGGCTGATTTACTACTAGCCCCACATTTTGCCAGATGAGCATCTGTATAGCGGTGCTTAGAGCGTTGTAAGCGGTTATTGGATTCTGTAATCTAGCTTTGTGGTCGCTGTAGTAACCTGGCTGGCATTGATGAATGTGATGTGTATTGGGCGCTCTAACAACAGTATAGCGCTGCAGCGAGCGACAGGTAGCGCCAGCTTAGTACGTACGGAACTCGCCGCTCCACACCATATTTAACTAAACACCACACACACAGCGTCGGCACTCTAAAGCTGGGCCCCGTAGCATAGAGCGCCAAACACTGCGTGATCAAAGTCTGTTTTTGAAAACATATACACCAGTAACAAAGTGAAAACACATGGAATGACTTTAGTGCCGGACCTGTAAATAAAATTCTGCATAAAAAGTACAAAAAAAGTAATAAAAGTGTTTGTTTGCAGCCAGGAGACATCACACAATGATTTTTTTTTTTGCTAAACACGCAATTTAAACACAAACAAATGAAAGCCCATTAAAATCTATGGGAGAATGACACTGAGTGACAGGTAATACGTGGCGCTCTTGAACCTAGATCGCCGGTGCTATACATTGAGCCGTCTGTCTTAATATATGTGACGCTACATGGCGCTGTTAGAGGTGCTCACCAGATTCACTTTCTTAAATGTGGTTTCCCGTACAGCGCCCAGCGTTCACCAGACACTGCCTGCCGCTACGAGGCGCTACCTGGCGCTATACCTTCTTAAATAACCCCCAAAGTTGTTTTTTATTATTCAGCCCTACTGCAGCAGAAGTCTGAATTGAATAAAAGAAAAACATTTTGAGCTCTCTGGTTTTAATGACGTTAAATATGATCAGCTAGTCTTTCTATTCGTAAATTACACCCTGCCCCCCCCCCCCCCCCCCCATGTACATGGTGACATTTTTTGGAAGTACCCCTACTGCCTGTGAAGTTGACTCTCAAGAGAGCTTAAATTAGCTTCTAATATAACATTATTATATAAGTATTTGAGGCTCATTGTCTTGTTTTTTATTTGTGTGAGCATAGCGTTTACACACTGCATACTGTCAGTTGGATTGCTGAAAGGCAAATCTTACCAGGTTTCTTTCCATCTATTAATTAGCACTATAGAGCAGCGGGTGGTGTATTTATGGTGGATAATTGCCCACCGGAGGGAAGTGGTCAGATAATGCTCACAGTCTCGCAGTTTCATTTTACAGACTGCAAGTGATCCATCATATATTTCTCCTGCACTGAATGGCGTTACGCAACATGATGTGCTAGAAGCAAAAGCAATGATTGCCATCAACAATTTCTGATATTAAAACTTATCCATGCAAGTAAAAAAAGCACAAAGGTATATCGGTTGTCCCCCACAGCTAATCGCTGCTACTCCTATGTTTACACCATTATCGGGATTGTGATATTGAGTCCTGCGCTGTCCAGGCCTGATCTTCTGTAACAGACAGCCTCCACAATGAATAACAGGCCCCTACTTTGCAATGAATGGAGTGGGCATGCTGTCGCCACTGTATCTTGTGACGGAGTGTGGATGTTACACAGAGGCCCTTATTTAACAAGGGATAGCGCCAGGTAGCGAATGGTGAGCGAACGGTAATGACGGTCACCGCCACGAGAACGCCGGCTCCCCACCACAATCACACATTTATCAAGCCGATCCTGCTTAGCGACTGACAGAGCGCCAGATAGCGAATCATTCATCATTATTCCAGCCTCACCCCACAGCGCCAGCGAGCGACCTTGAACAGCGACAGGTATGACCTCTCGCTACCTGGCGCTCTCCAATGCATTTCAATGGAGCAATCTTTAAATATTCTTAATTAATTGCTATTATTATATATTTTTTTTTTGTCAAAAATTCTGTGACCACTTCTGCAATGTTAGATATTTTTTTTAAGGTAAAAAAAATAAATAAATACATTTGTGCAGAATTGATATTACAGGTCTGATATTAATGTATTCATATTACAAAATGTTTTGAAAAACTTGTTTTTTTTTTTTCCAAAAATATGGTTGTTTGAGGGTTAAAAAACTACTTTTAACCCATCGCCGCCAGCGCTCTGGGGTTTAAACAAGCATTTCACAGCGCGAGAATTTTTTGAGCATGATTTGTTAATGAATATGCTGGGAGCCGTTCGCTATGGCCATTCGCTGTCATGCGCACCCATACATCGCGGAACCTGTCAAACAGCGACTCCTAACCCCGTATTCAACATTACCGCACACCGACTGAGTCGCTGTCAACAGCCGAACAATGGGCAAGCACAGTGACTACTAGCGGGCGCTGTGAAAATACCGCTACTGTCGCTTATCTGTCGCTACCTGGCGCTATTAATGAATCGGCCTCTAAGTCACAGAGGTCGCTTGTGATGGGAGTTCGGGCCTGGACACCGCCGGACTCATCTATCATCTGATCCAGTCAATTTCTTAACATTGGAGTAGGACCAACCATATGTGTAGAAGAAAGTTGAGTATCCTATTTTTTTCTTATTTACTTGCCTGGACAGTCCCTTTAAATGCATTTAAGCAATTTTTTTTATTTTTTAAGGTTGAGGCCACATCGCTGACAAGCATGAGACATTGGGTTCAAACTGGGGCAATTCCAATGTGGCAGCAATTTCCTATAGAAAGAAGCATTGGCAGTTAGATTGTGCAGCAACCGTAAAAAGGTTTGTGATCACGCTCATCCTGGACAACTGCGATCACTCACTTGTAATCAAAGCAAAATGACCCGATGTAAAAGAAGGAGCCTTATGGAAATGAAACCTTCCAGTACTTCTGCTCTGGGCGCTCTGCTGAAGACACATTTGGATATAATAGCAGCCTATGGGGAGTCCAAACACCTTAAAAACGAACCTCTTCATTTTTTTAGATTGCTCATCTGTTTTTATATTCAAAATAAAAAAATAAATTATCAATAATCTGCTCCCCACCAGTAGAACTGACTTATCACATGATCAGGGGATTTCTTAAAAAATAAAACATTGTTTTATTCTGCTTTGTTTGATCTATTGATTTCTGAAAAGAAAAATCTTGTAACTGGCCAAAACGCAAAGGGTGTTATTTAAGAAACGCTAGCGCCAGGTAGTGCCACGTAGCGTCGGGTGAACGCTTGGTGCTGTATGTGAAAACCACATTTAAGAATCCTGCCAATCTGGTGAGCGCCTCTAAAAGCGCCATGTAGCGTCACATGTATCACTAGTGGCGGCTCAGTGTATAGCGCCGGCGCTCTAGGTTGAGGATCACCATGTAGAACCTGTCACTCAGTAGCGCTCTGCCATACATTTCAATAGTGTTTCATTTGGTTGTGTTTAAAGAGCATGTTGCCAAAGTAAACTTCAATATTCAAATCATTGTGTGTCTTCTCCTGCCCTGCAAACAAACACTTTTATAGGTTTTTTTTTATTTTTATGCAGAATTGTATGCGCAGGTCTGGCATTGCAGTGTCATTGTCACAGTGTTAAAACAATGTCATTCCATATGTTTTGCCTTTGGTGCTTGTGTTGAGAAACAGACTTTTTTGACACAGCGTCTGGCACTCTATGCTAGAGCGCCCAGCTTTAGAGCGCTGGCACTGGTTGTGTGTAGTTTTTTCATGAATACGGGCTTCAGCGCAGAGTGCCGGACACACTTAACTGGCGCTACCTATCGCTCACTGCAGCATTGTCCTGTTGTTAGATGTAGCGTAGTCTTGGGCGCTTTGACCTCGGGACACCAAGCGTTCTCCATTGGCTCTGCAGTGAATCAGGGAGAGCACTTCTACAGCGCAGACATCACATTCCTCAATGCTGGACAGGATACTACAGCACCACTTGTCCGCCCGCTAAGCTAGATCACAGCGGCCAACACCTGCTTGCAGCGTCTATTAGCAATTGCTCTAAGGGCCTTATTTAAGAAGGGATAGCGTCAGGTAGCGCCTGGTTAATGAGAGGTAGCGACAGGTAGCGACTGGTGAACGCCGGACACGGCACGCAATTACACATTTATCAAGCAGAATCTCTTTAGAGACTGGGATAGCGCCATGTAGCGTCTGATTCATCATTATCCCAGCCTCAGCGAACAGCGCCAGCGTTCAGCCTTGCACAGCGCCAGGTATGACCTCTCGCTACCTGTCGCTCTCCCATACATTTCAATGGACGATCCTTTTCTTCTCTTTAAATGTTTTGTTTTTTTTTTTTTGCAAAAATCTCAAATAATTCTGTGACCTCTTCTGGCATTAAAAAAGCATTTTTTCACAAATTTTTCATTTTTTATATATTTCTGCAGAAATGACATTACAGGTCTGGCATTAAAGTGTTCATGTTACAATGTTGTTACAATGTAATTCCATATGTTTTCACTTTGTTACTAGTTGATAGATGCTGGAAAACACACTTTAAACACACCGCCTCCTGCGCTCTGGGCTTCAAACAAGCATTTTTCAGCGCCAGAGATTTGGGAGGCTGTTTTTTTCCTGAATATGGTGTGAGTCGGTCGCTATGAGCAGTCGCTAACATGCGCTCCCATACAGCGCTGTACTGGTCAAATAGCGACTCCTCACAATGTATTCAACATTACTGAACAGCGACTGAGTCGCTATGAAGTAGCGACCCACAGCTGAGCACAGTGACTACTAGCGGGCGCTCTGAAAATGCCTGCTACAGACGCTCATCTGTCGCTACCTGGCGTTAGTGATGAATCAGCCTGCTCGTTATAGAGGACAAAGTTAACTTATAATACACAATCCAAATCAAATCTGTGTGCAAGCATGCACAGAGACTCCAAAATACACTATATGGGATGTCCCACAAAACATGCCTTTATTTTATATATATTATATCAAAAATTTACAAATTTTATTCATAAAGTCAAAGAAATGCATACACATGTTGGAAACAAGTTAAAAAAACATTTAAAGCACAAGAGAAACAAACAGAGCCACGACAGATGCCGTGATTACCAAAAAATATCTAACTTCTAACTACTCACAAGTGAGCCCATACCCAATCTTAAGCAATACCAATATCTAATAACTGATCCAGGTCAATCAACAAAAAACTAACACTACTGTGATAAACTCTTAACACCAAACAATAAATGCTGCAAGTGGGACTGTGATCACCTATACAAGTGAACTCAACTAAAGTAATCACAAACCGAATCAAAAGGACATGCCATCCATCATCCTGAAAACAGCTCCAGGTGCCACGTGTTTCGTATTCCTACTTCCTCAGGTGGCAGAGGACACCTGACTATCTGCTGGTATTTTGCTGTGTTTACGCCGCAGTTCACTGCTCAAAATGAAAAGGTTTGGCAAAATCTGGCAAACTTCCCCGGCACATTTAGTAATCTTGCTGAAAACACACTTTTACAGCATATGTCAGCATGCGAGGGATCTCAAAAATGATGTGTGGCGTCTCGGGACAGTCCTGGTTGTATGAAAAGTCATATGAAAACAGTGTAATTAGTTGTTATTACTATACTATTTAACTATCTGAAATTCACACTCGAAATATCAGTGAAAGATGTAAAATTTACCTAAAGAGACAATCTCGCCTAAAATTAACTGATTCCTATGAGGTTCACTGTTAATAGCTGGAAAACTGCCAAGGATTTCGCCAGCATTGGCCAAGCTACATTGAACTAGACATAAATACAACAAACACCGACTCACCTGGCAAAAATGCCACATTGTGTTAGTAAATGCCAAACAGTAAATGGCTAGAGAATCGGTTTGTACATTTTTTCTGTCTAACTCAATTGGATACAACTACACAGCTAAAGACTGAAACAGCAAAGATGGAAGCTGTTTCCTTATGCTAAATAATGGCAAGTGATCAAAAATAAATAACATGGAGGTGCAACAATGATGGGTCCCTCCGACCTTATGGGGCTGGTGAGGTTGTACCCCCTGCACTCCCTATAGTTACGCCCCTGTATACAATGAAAGTGAATGACACTTTTTTTACTCCAAAAAATGAGCACACATTTTGCACCTGGGGTTAAGTCAAAGAGGTGATTCAGCGCCCCCTCCAGAAAAAAGTGGGCCTAAAATTGCATTTCACTTTCATTGTATATCTTGGGGGTGATTCAACGTCAGGTGTTAATAGAACACTTCTATTTATTTTACGAATGGTGCTGAATTGACCCCTCTATTTTGAGTCCTCAGAATGCAAACAAGGTCCAGGCACACAGTAACTTTTGTCGTATTCCCCGAGGGAACAGAGTAAAATAAGCCATTTCAAAGGATCTCCAATGATATGTAAATACCTTATGTATTATAAGCGAAGCCACTTTCTTCGCTTACATTTCTGGGTAGTGGCTGAGCTGGGAAGAGGTCAGAGACAGCTGTGGCATCACTGCGGCTTGCTGTGCAGATTGGCTCTTAGAACACTTTTTTGTCTAGTAATGAAGGGAATAAATTGGAAAAAGGACAAACTTTGGAGTCCTGTTATGGCTTCTACCCTGCACTGCAGGAAATGGGGCGAGGCACATGAGACAGGCACCAGGTAAGCTGCTTGCTGCCTTATTAATACTACTGGATTTACAGTCCCTGTAAGGGTAATGTAATAGAAATGGGACCTGCAAGTGAGTAATGCAAAAGGCCACATTTAGATGCCTGTGTGAACATTGCCTAAGGCCACTTTTGCACCTATTTGCATTGAGTTGGAGTACAACACTCAATGAAGAAAATAAATGATCAATTCAAAATGAATAGGCATTTTTATATGTCTCATTCAGTCATACATGGTACTTATACACGATCCTCTAAAACACTTAATTATTATTTACTTGTATTAAATACATTTTAATTAGCTTTCAGGCTGGATTCACACCAGAGCAGCAGTGGGACACTTGCACTTTCGGGCACACAACCGCTAGTGTCAGCGACTGGAGGGCGTTAGCGTTTGTGCTCGCCACTCAATGGAATCAAGTTTGAAGTGCTGCGGCCTCAAGATGCTGCTAGAAGGGCTTTTGTAGTGCGCTGCGAGCGCTCTGCAAACACCCAAATGATATGTGAAACTCCCATAGCTTACTATAGGTAGCTTTCACAGACTATTGCGGGCCGCTTGTCCTAAAGCATGAGCACCCCGCAATCACGCTGAAACCCGCTTTAAGGACCTTTCTTCCTTTTGTTCCCTGACTCTTCTTCTTCTTCATATTATATCATTTGTTTTGGTATTTCTTTATTATGCCGTTATTCATTATAATATGATTTCTTATTAGAAATGATTGGTGAGTTGTTATGCCGTAATAGAAGTTAAACTTATATGTGACATTTTGTTACTACTTTTCTCTATGTATTTAGCTTTAAATTTTCTTGTATGCAAGGCAGAATCAATGGGCAGGTTCACATGTCAGCATTGTGTGGTGGCAGAATGCTGCATGCAGTGTTTTTCACCGCAACACACTGACAGCGCAGGCCAGAGAAGTCTATGTCAACGCAGGTGAAGAGCAGTGTACAGCATTTCCCCTGCAGTGCGCTGCATTGCAGTTTGGATCAGGTTGTACTTTCCCAACTCTGTGAAGGGTGAAATGATTAAGCTCTCTATATGGATGAGCTTGTTGCCCAAGTAATCAATTTACGATACCACCAAGAAGCAGAACCCACCTCAGCTACCTTGTCAAGCCATGGCGTAGGTCACATTACCTCTCATGCACAGAGCAGACAGAGGAAACTCCCCCATGCCAAGTCAGGCCTGTGGCGACTGACCCATTCTGCCCTCTCTCCCCTACAACTGTCCTCCACAAAGGCTTATGCAGAGTTGGGGCAAAAATGGCTTTATCAGCATCTGGATTTTAAGTGGGAGGATGTGAAAGTGGTCATGCTGGGGCAGGGGCAGATGGCCATTGGGAAACCCCACTGGCTCAACCGCCGCCATATCTGCCCACAGAGCCAATAGGACCAGCCAGAGCAGAGATGTCAACCTGACCCATTCGTGCAGGGTGATTTTTCTCCGTGGAGGCTGATTCACTACTAATGCCAGGTATTGCCAGATGAGCGTTTGCATATCGGTGCTCAGAGTGACCAGTAGAAGAAGCTGTAAGTGAGTATCAGGTGCTGTAATAGAGCGCCTCGGTCGCTGTATTAACCTGGCCGGCATTGATAATTGTGATGTGTGTTGGGCACTCTAACAACAGTATAGCGCTGCAGAGAGCGAGAGGCAGCGCCAGCTCAGTGCGTCCGGCACTCGGTTCTCCACACTATATTTAACAAAGCGCCGGCGCTCTAAAGCTGGACGCTGTAGCATAGAGCGCCAAACGCTGTGTGATCAAAGTCCCAAAAATATATAAAATTGTTTGTTTGCAGCCAGGAGAGGTCACACAATGATTTGAGCAAAAAAAAAAAAAATGTTAATTGCCAAACACGCTATTTATACACAACTAATGAAACCCCATTGAAATTGAAATGTATGGGAGAGCGCTACAGAGCGACAGGTAATACATGGCTCTCCCGAGCCTAGAGCGCCGGCGCTATACACTGAGCTGCCTGTGTGAATACATGTGCCGCTACATGGCTCACCAGATTTGCTTTCATAAATGTGGTTTCTGGTACAGCGTCCAATGTTCACCAGACGCTGCCGCTACGAAGCACTACCCTTAGAAAATTAGACCTTCTATTTAGCCCAGTTAATTGAGCCCAGGTGTGTTCAGGAACATGACCTGTGCTAAGTGCAGGACTGGAGAGGAATTACCCTGCAGGAAATCCTCGGCTTTGCATCTCTGCCAGGGTAATAAAGGAAAGCAAATGGCGAAGATGCTGCTGGGGAACAAAACATAGCTTGGTGGGTCTGGAGTGCACTTCACAGATGAAGCTTTAGCTTGGGCTGCGGAGTCGTAGGTTGGAAGTATAGTAAAGTTGGGTATGAGGGGGAGGAGAAGTGGGTGGCAGAGAGTGGAAGTCGTTGTCAGAATCAGAAGGGCACTGACAGGACAGAGTTCAGCCATGAGATCTGGGTGAGGGGCTACACTCAAGCCAACTCTACCTAAAGCCGGTCTGCCCCTGCAGTAAACAAACTGCCATTAATACACCAGCTACTCCTCAGAGCTACATGGTGAATACAGGTACAGCATGGTACACCCCATCTTCATCACAACACAATGAATCAACCCTGCATAGCAAGCCCTATCACAATATTACAAAATAGGTGTGACCATGAAGAGGTTAAATATAAAGCAGGCTCTGTGTATGGCCTAGTTCTTTAGCAAGCCACTAGTGCTGCGGTAACAGCACCCATGTAAGGCAGCTCACCCCAATCACACTTAATCATACCCCGACAAGCACCCAGTTTCCTTTCTCATTCATCAGCCCTGTTCAGAGGTCAGCGCCTGCTGCAAGAATAATGTCATTATTGCTTCATGATAAAAACAAACAATGCACTTGGAATGTTTTTCTGCTCTCTTACAGCCTGAGTAACCATATTTCTATTCATATAACATTGTTTTCAAAGGCTTCTGGGAAATCCAGCTCAGTAATGAACGGTAATTGTCTATGGATGGATGGCTTGTTCATCATGAGACAAATCAAATACTGCCAATGTTAGGAACATTGTGTGATTTGCTAAAAAAGAGATCCACTCTTGAATAACAAAAGGAGTGGATTGGTAGTATGGTTGGCAGGGGGCATACTTATTGAGGATGACCAGCTGTTTTATACCCTTTGGTAACTTCCCAGCCCAATCGGCATACACTTCTGGGATCCAACACATGGAAGCAGGTGTGTACGCACATCAGGCCACCGGGTTTTCACTGTGGAGCATCCCTAAGAGCTGTACTAATGAACCAGAAATCAACGTCAGTCTGCTGTGTCAGAAGGTTTTTGGTTCTGAAATATTATCCTCTGTTGCAAATGAATGGGGTAAATTTTCTCTGCAGCTTGTGTGAGCACAGCCAGGATGTTACATGTGTGTCTCCGAAACAAGGGGGGGTTCCTGTGTCTCGTTCTGTCTGCGTTTACTTCTGTTTAAGTTGCTAAGCATACTGTATAAGCATTAAAAATAAAGTTGTGCAACTGATTTATATAGCTGGCAATTTACTTTATAATGAACCGAGAGAAATAGAGACACAAAGGAACAAGTTAGGTCTCATCTGCACAAAGGCAATGTTGTGTCCCACACTGTCCAACACAAGAAGAGTGGAGGTCCAACTCTCAATGCTAAAATAATATGCAGCAACACACCAGGATGAATCACCTGGTAGATGAGGAAACCTTGCTTTGATTTTACAATGCGTCTGGGCAATCCATTTGAAGGCCATCTGTTTATTAACATCCCAGGAAATCCTTGTGTTTTATTCCCGTACACATACTCTTGTCATTTCTTTGGCAGCTTCTGAATGATTCAAACTCTACAATGGGTGGACATGACCTGTTAGAAGTAGTGTGTATTACCATGTGAAACTTTTTTCACTGTCCTGAGTTTCCTACAAATCCTGCATCTTTTGTGGTCCTCTCTGTTTTGCTCAATCCTTGGACATTTACACAGCCGATTTATTTACTGAGAATTTTTAGCAGTTTTCTGTAGACAACAAAAAGCTGCCTGCCAAATGAAGTGATCAGCATGCTGGAGACATGGGAGTCTGGGGGTATAGGGGATTCAGCATTTACTCAGACATTCTGGAAGATCATGCTCAGAGTAAATCCATTATAATAGAAAGTTATACTTTAAAGTGGAACAAGACCCAGAAAAAAGATTCCAGGTGGCCACTGACTGCGCTGATGGAGCCTGGACAGGTGAGTTTTTTTCTGGCTTCCTGAGTATTTTTCACACAGTGGGGTATCCTGCTTTAGGTTTTGTTCCGCTTTAAGACGAGCAACCACCAACCTAAAGTTTACAAAATTCTAGGGTCGGCAACCTCCCTCTTAGTGGGGCATCCTGATTTGTGAAATTAGAGATCCCTAGTGTATAAATAATTTAGCAAGTCTAATTTGAATGCAACATTAACTACAAAGCACTTGTTTGTCACATAAGGCGGTTAGCTCTACCGCATAAGGTGGAGAGCTCTCCACATTTTTGTAAATTTCCCCTTCCTTTCTGAGAAGGAAAGAGAGGCTACATAAATTTTAGGAGCTCATGATTTTTCTTTATTTAAAACTCCCCTCCTCTACCCTGGCTTTAGTATTAGAAATGCCAACCTGTCCTTTGACCTTGGGTCATGACAGAGCAGGCTGGAGGTTTCTCCTGGGAGAGGTGACCGCTTTGTAAAAAGAGCTACGTTCTACCTCTTTGAAGGTTGCTTCCCTTCTACATTCTCCCGTTATACAGCTCCCATTGACTTGGATCTTTGTATACTGTATTTGACATTTGATCAGGCGCAGAAGCAAACAGGGCTAAATTAAAGGGGGCCAAAGGCAACAGCAGCTGACCGTGGGGGGGGGGGGGGGGGTACTCACACATTGAGCAGTGGACCCAAATATGAGTTTCCATCTGCTTTAAGTGTGGTGGGGGCCACCACATTGGTTGGGGTGATTACAGGATGGTCTGGGTACAGCCGTCTCTCACTGCCTGCCAGAACCTGGTAACACAGCACCTGGCTTCACAAGCTTGAGCTGCAGGAGGAGCGGTACAGGACCGATGGTAAGGTAAACGGATCTTCTAGTTATTGCAGGACCTGACCCACAGTAAAAAGTCATTGAGAATCATCTGCAGCCCGATGAGCATGTTACCCTAGTTCTGGGATTCAGTGCTGTAGAGCGAAGACACTTTGCATAGTGCCTCATTTGAACAGAATGGGTTCCCTGAACTAGAGTATGCTGACTGTGGTGCAAAAGCCTCCCAAGGGTTTCTACTGTAGGCATCCCTAGGAAACATTTCAGTGGACAAAAATTGACCAACCAATTTGTGGTCCTTTTGAATGCATGCATGTGTCATGATGAGTAAAAGGGACTCTAAACCTAACGGCAATAATACGATAGAAAGCATCTCACCTAATGCCTGTCACATTTGCCTCTCTTCTATTTCCTGCAGTGCCAGGAATTCTTTTCCTCCAGGACCACACATAAAAGTGGTTCAATGGCCACGGCATCCCTTGCTGCTCTGAGCAAGGGATGGAAAGTGAAAATGGAAAGCAACATTGGTCTCACAGCTGTGTCTGACCTCAGTATAGGACACCCATGACTGATATAGCTGCATCATGACATGATATGGAGTTGTTTATCTGTTTTCACTTGAAAAAGTCCACTCTACTGGAAGAGGGAACTGGAAACTGGGCCTTTGAGAGCACCTTTCCAAGAAGCAAAGAGATAACCAGGCTTCAACTCAGCAAGTGCAGTAACAGAGAAACAATTAAGCCTAGCCCAGTTTGAGGAAGGTGATACAGTTCCATGGAATGTGTCTGCTTGAACATTGTGGGACTGTGCTACTATCAATTCTCCTGCTGCTGAGAACCTTTCCCTTTGAATTAGAGCCTTATATATTTCCCCCACGCTGTACATACAGATTGCCCACTGCACTTTTGGCCCCCTCTCCTCAGTATGTGATGCTTCTGAGGCAAGATGGTGGCGCCCGTATTCTAGACTCCTGAACAGTTGCAGCCCAGCGGGGGAAAGAATAAAAAGTGACTAAAAATCTAAAACATATTAACTTTAGATGCTAGGGAAAAGTTATTTAAGGGTTTGGCCTTTTCATTAAATTATGCTGATGGTCCGGTTTAATATTATCTGCAACATAGCTTGGAAACACTTAAACCGGACCTTCACCATGATTTAATGAAAAGCCCAAACTCTTAAAAAATGATTCCCCAGCATCTAAAATTAATATATTTCACATTTTTAGTCACTAACTTATTATTCTTTCCCCCACTGGGCTGCAACTCTGTTCAGGAATTTAGGATACGGGCGCCGCCATCTTGACTCAGAAGCATCACACTTACTGAGGAGAGGAGAGTGGGATAAGGTACAGGGGGCAGGTTATAGCTGTGCTTTGCTCAGACAGAGCAGAACTGGGGTCAGGGAAAGGTCAGCAGTCCCAGAATGCAGAGCAGCACAGTCATTTCCTGTTTGCAGGCACTTCCTGTTTGCAGGCTGCCTGATAAAATGGCGGCTTCCATAAGCCGCCATCTTGGATGTTTAAAGGCTCATAACATGCAGTAGATGCAGGTAGGATGATTTCTAATGTGAGCAATCTGTATGTACAGGGTGTGGGAAACATATAAGATAGACTCTTATTCAGAGTGAAGGTCCGCTTTAAAGAAAGTGACTGGCGCCCTCTTTTATCTGAATCCAACACATGGCCAGACCCTGAGTAAGTACTTACTACCTCTAAATATACTTTGTTTAGGCCTGCACCCCTTCCCTGGGCATCCCACAATGGCAGTGCATGTGCAGTATCCCAGCCTAGCCGGGGCATCCCCTAATACTGTTATTCATACCTCTGATGATGATTGATTATGTTGCAAGTTCTTGGTTCTGATGCTGAGTAGGCTACAGTAGGTTTTGTGTGGATTATCAAGCAAGACACTTTCATATTCAACGTGTTCAGCCTGTCACAAGCCTTTCACCAAGGATTTCTATCAGTATAGAACAATATGCATCATTTTCTGTTCAAACCTCCGATCAGTCAAAGCAAGATACTGTTATGAGAGCTTTCCACTAGTGCACAGACTGGGACATTTTGCTACCTAGCAAGAGCTGACAAAGGTAGAAAATGATTGTAGCAGCTTCCAATTCTGTGTCAGGGGGAATAAATTCCACATAGAGCAGCATTTGTGTGAGTTTTGTGTGAGTTGTGCTATCTGCCAACACTGCTGGTTGTGAGTAATGAGTCAATGCAGACACACAAACAGTAAGACTACCTAAAGAACTCCGCGCCTAACAGCCTGGTAGTAAAATCACAATATACAAACATAAAAAATGCTTTCAGTCACTTACATCTGATTGTATTTTTTAATCTCTTCAAATGAGATGCAGAGGTTTCCCAATAACGGAAAGACTTTCCACAAAAAGGTCATAAAAACTTCCACGTGGAGAACTCTCCCACAACAGTTGAAAAGCTAATTTTAAATTGAAATAAAGGTAAGTGGAGTTTTCTTCTCCTCAGTCCTGCAATATGGAGGCATGCCTATTTCTGATGCCTTTCTGTCATCCTCATCTGGCAAGCCTATAGACTGCCTACTCTATACTCACCTTTTCCAGCATTGGTATACCACCACATGACCACAGGTCACCATTAAGGCTTGCTGAGTGGCTGCCCAGCAAACCTGATTAGTCTGTGGCAGCCATGTGATTAGGTGCAATATAACTAACACGGAAGTAGTAGGCATAGAGCAGCCAACCAGGCAAATCAGTATGTCTGATAGTCTGAAGTCTATTTGAATTTACTTCCTCTTTAATAATCCCCCCCAAGCTTTAGCAAGAACATCAAGCTATGTGGAGGAGGCACTGCTAGGTCAAGGATCATTAAGTGTTTCAGGAATACAAAGTGATACTGTAGAAAATCTGAAATCCATGATTACAAAATGAGATGTGTCAAAAATGATACATTTCAATAAACAGTGCATAAGAGAATCATTTTTAATGTTAAAAGCATTTCTATCTAACGTACACTGTAGGACTTTCTTACGAGCACTGCACCAGGCTGTGCAGGCTTGTGCCACACTGTCACCCAACTATTTAATACTTATTACTAATTTTTTTTATACTTTATATTATACTTTATACTAAAGATAGATTAAGTATGGCAACACTGATTTTAAGCACATTGGTCACACTACTGAAGAAGGCTCAGCAGAGACTGTTCTTCCCTTGACAGATGAGGAAGGCTGGGCTTTCCAAGAGAATTCATACCAACGTCTACAATGCAAGCATCAGCTCAGTCCTGTGCTTCACTCAATCCTGTTTGTTTGCTGGAGCAAGCGAGAAAGACAAGAGGAGAATCCAAAAGATTGTTGGAACCGCAGAGAGGATTATCGATACCTCTTTACCACCAATTGCTAATCTGTATTAAAGAAGTGTCATGGCACACGCCAGAAGAATGATCTCAGACCCCTCCCATCCAGGCCATGTTCTGCTTACCCTTCTTCCATTCAGGAGGCATTTCAGAATGCCCCCCTGCCAAACCACTAGAGTGAAGAGTGGCTTCTATCCCTCAGCCATCCAGTTACTAGACTGGAAATGGATATTTTCACTTTTCGGATTGTCCTGGGACACGGATTTCATTACTGTTCCTTGGTGTAAGATGACAGGTAATCAGTCATTGCATAGGTGTGGCAATGACATTATTGCCACACACAACAGTGGCAATAAATGGAGGAGGCGGAGCTTTACAGCTAAAACAAGCATCATTATGTAGAATTAGAGTGAAGCAGGAGCAGTGGAAATTAGGAAAAGCTACTCTTCATAGGGGGAGCAATTCAGGGGATGCTAGTTAAAAATGTGAGTTTTGGTCCGCTTTAAGTTACATATGTTCTTGTGCCCTCCAAGTGTATCGTTGAAAAAGTGTAAATTGCCAAAAGAAATTCTTTGTGCACAATTGTGTACTTGGCAAATATAGTATTTCGCAAATGAATAATATTGCACCAGTTATGCCTATTACATATGCTATAATAGAAATATTAGGTGGAACAAACCCGGGTTCTACGATAACTTCAGGGCCGAACAATTCCCTACCCTCTGGGCATTCCTTTGATTGAAGGTGATCTGGGCAGATTCACATAATAGGGCATGCCAAATCGTGATTCCCTCAGAGAAATGGACCAAAACTTGTGATGTCTTATCCAGATGTTAGTTTTAAACACTATTTGCTTACTATATGTATGTGTGTTGTGTGATGTGGCTATTCTGAGTTGTACTACCTGCTGGATAAATATAGTGAAATCTGGTGCATCCTGGAATATGACAATGCCAGGAAAAACAGCTCACCCTGCATGAACGAGACCTCAGGCAGTAGTGCAAGGATGGACTTTCTCCTAGGGATCATCCATAACTCCCTAAACCATAACCCCTCCAGTCATGCTGCTCGTACCCTTAAGAGGTCTCCACTCTCCTTTCTCTTGGCAGAGAAAGGGGAAAGATAATGGTTGACGTTGGTTGTCTGTGGTGCATTAATACAAGAGGAGAAGGTGTTATGCCTGAGCTGGTCTATATTCTCAGCATTGTTATGAGAAAAGAAAATAAACCTCCCACCCCCATGCTGAAGCTTAGAGTCACATGGTCATCAAACTAAGGCCCTTATTTATGAAGGAATAGTGACAGGTAGCGACTGGTGAGCGACCGGTAATGACGGGCCCCGCCACGAGAACGCCGGCTCCCCACCACAATCACACATTTATCAAGCCAATCCTGCTTAGCGACTGAGATAGCGCCATATAGCCACTCATTCATCATTATTCCAGCCTCAGCCCACAGCGCCAGCGTCCGACCTTGAACAGCGACAGGTATGACCTCTCGCTACCTGGCGCGCTCCAATGCATTTCAATGGAACAATCTTTAAATATTAATAATTAATTGTTATTAATGTTTTTTTTTTTTTTTTTTTTTTTTTTAAATGTGAACATTTCTGTGACCACTTCTGCCATTTTAGATAATTTTTTTAAGGAAAAAAAAAATAAAAATAAAAATTGTACAGAATTGATATTACAGGTCTGATATTATTGTATTCATATTACTAAATTATTTAAAATATTTTTTTTTTTTTTGGTTTCCAAAAATATGGTGGTTTGGGGGTTAAAAAACTACTTTTAACACATCGCCTCCAGCGCTCTGGGGTTTAAACATGCATTTCACAGCGCTTGAATTTTTTAAGCGTGATTTTTTGATGAATATGGTGGAAGCCGGTCGCTCTGACCAGTCGCTATCATGCGCACCCATACATCGCGGAACCTGTCAAATAGCGACTCGTAACCTTGTATTCAACATTACTGCACACCGACTGAGTCGCTGTCAACAACCAAACAACGGCCAAGCACAGCGACTACTAGCGGGCGCTGTGCAAAATACCGCTACAGTCGCTCAACTGTCGCTACATGTCGTTATTAATAAATCAGCCTCTTAGATTTCTTCATAAATGGCCATTAGCTGTCTCTCTATATATATTAGGTCAAAGAGAATCCTGTTACCTTTTAAATATTTACAAGGAACCAATGTTAGTCCTTATACATTGCACCTATAACATCATATAAGCCTGATACAAATGATACCCCTTTTCCTGTTTGTCTGTTATCATTATTTCAGGTTTATGAGATGATATGAGACAGCCAGCAACCTATACAACTACTATAAGCATAGACCCATATTTATTAAAGTTCAAGGTGTGGCACAAACAGATACAGCAATCTCACTCACACCATTAACTGGACAAGTACAAAGAAAGAAAAAATAGGGGTTTCATTGTGTGGAGTGACATTTCTGGACACATAATGGATGGCAGAGAGCACAATGTGTGTCATGGCTTCTAAGGAGATTGTTCTCACATTAAAGCAGCTCTATCGTGAAAAAAATGGTCTAATAATAGTAATCCTCATAAATATGCTAGATAGCAAGCGGAGGGGGTCACTTACACACCCTGCATGAAAAAAACATATAGCCAGTATTTTTTTTTTCTTTTACTAGAAGGAAGAAAAATCAGGTATGGCAGGTTTTGAACATACCATTCTGCAGTTACAGGGGTGGACTGCTCAACTATAATGGCCTGTCTCCTGGGAATAGAAGCTTATTGGTTTTACAGTTCTGCTGATTTTTATATATGCTTTTACCCATCATTCAATGCGTTGGGCAGAAATTGAAATGGCAAATGCTATAAAGTGTTCGCCTACAAAAGCAAAAACCTGTCACCCATCTCTTCTTTCTTCCAGTAAACAAAAACATAAACCTTGAACAGGATTTTTTCCAGCAGGGTATAAAAATGCCTCCCTCGTATTGCTATCTAACATGTTTATATAGGTTTTTATTATGACATTATTTCACAATAGTGCCCCTTTAGTGTAAACAAAGTGGAGGCCCTAGACCCGCCCCCAGAGAAATCCTATAGCACCGCCGCACACTAACACATGTATAAGTATATATCCGGTTACATATGATAGATTTTATGCATGAATTTATTAAGTAAGATTTAAAATCACATACTAACAATACAAAAAGGACTCATTTTTTGAATACACTCTTATCTCCTGTATTCATTATGTTTTGAAGCACTCCATGGCGACCGGTCGAGTTGATCTGGCATCTGACCTGTATAGGGGGAAGAAGGCAACTTTGGATCCCATATTCCCACTTATCAACGTGGGGATTGACACCTACAGGCTGGAGCCTCAAGAATGACATCTGTGGCGGGTAGTGAAGTGGACGCTGATCAATTCGGGAAGGATGGATGCCCTTCTTTGGATGTGTGAGGATTAGGAAAATCGGACCCCAGAACGACATCTGTGGTGGCCAGTGAAGTACACGCCGATCAACGTTATTCTTGGGACATGAATTATATGGACCCTCCAGGGGGGACCCTTCTCTGGGGGCGGGTCTAGGGCCTCCACTTTGTTTACACTATGGTCTTTTTCCTCCACTGCCAGCACCTATAAAATATACCCTAGGTTGAGTAGATTTAGGTGGTGCACACTTATTGTAATTTTTTCCGAATAGTGCCCCTTTAAGCTGCATAAATCCTACATAAGTATGTGAATATTTTTCAGAGCTACATAAATAATGTAGAACAATATATTATTATCTTTTATCTTCAAAGTTTTCTGCATACTGTTAAAGATATGTATAAGTTAAAAATCCCAGCAATCTTTAGATCTATTAATATGCTTCAGGAACTTCACATTGTGTTCTATAGGAGTAAGCCTGCCTCGGGCAGCTAAATGAAGGCTACCTGGCCCCTCTGTGTTCACGGTCTATCACAGTGTTCCAAGGGAGAGCAAAACCCATGATTTTCCCTGTCCCGGATTTTGGGCTATACCCCTGGGGCATTCTAGTTTGGGAAACCCTGCCATGTAAATCCTGCCACCCTTGTAATACATACCTCGCTGGCAATCCCACAGTGTAGATGCGATTCTGCTCCAATCAGCTTGTTGGCCACACATATAAATGAATGAGAGCTTAGCCGCTATGGCGACTGACAGCGCCCCCTATCTCGTTAAAGCTGTGTGAGTCACACCAGCCATTCAGTTATGGTGGAAATTGGTGCACACAGAATACACGGATGCAGTTGATTCAGCCCCATGAGATTGTCAGCGAGTTATGCATTACAGAAGACCGCCAGGGTTTCACACAGCGGGCATCCCAAACTGGGCAGGTATTTATCTTATAGACTCTAGGCCCAGTTTTGGTTGACCTTTAGTGAGCACAACACTATAGCTGTGTGTGTTCAGGCTGAGAAGCTCTTTGGGGGCAGTGCTATGGAGCTCATGGGCTGGGATGGAGATGGTTGGGTTTCTGGCAAATTCGCAGGCTGATCTTTTGCCCCAGTCGGCTCCTGCCTGCATGATGCCCGGCGGATGGCCCAGGATTGTCCAATTCATTTTAATTGATGCAATAACACCCAACGAATTATCAGACGTAAGCAGGCCGCAGGACCTGATCTTGGCAGCAGTTGAATATTACGGACATTGCTGGAGCAGCTGCAGGGGAAAAAAGTATTTAACTTGATTTTTTGCCCTGCCTGCAGTGTCCCATTAATTTTTGCATCAGGGTCTGGTCCCATTTATATGGGCTGCAGAAATGTATAAAACTAAAATCCTCATTCCAGAGAGTTAATAAACAAAATCACTTATTTGTATGCTGCATTATGGTGCTGTTTGCCCAATACCTTCACGTTAACCAATGCACAAACCTACATAAAACTGTTTTACACATGTTTTTGATTAGTTTCACATGCTTAAAACCACATTCTAAAACACATGAAAGCATAGTGTTTCTTGAAAATGTGCATGTTCTCAAGCACAAATCCTCAGTGACTGGAGGCTCACGTATTGTGCGGCCTCTGGTGATCCTGGAAGCCTAGCGCGAAGGACGGTGCACTGGGAAACAGCAGCCAGAATGAGACTCCAAGGAGAGCTGTAGATGCTTGTACATCCATTGTGTGCGAATGGCCACACGGGAGGCTGTTAGTAAGAGGTTTCATTCCCTCTGTAGCTCTGGTATTCCGTGAGAACCCGCAAAGAAGCTTCAAGAGCCTAATGTTGTTTATTGGTAACCTCTGACCAGCACAATCATTGTCTATATCCTGACACTTCTACTGAGGCCTGCAGAGGAATCAAACTATTTCATTATTATTTACGGAAGAAAAGGAGTTCTAACTGCATGTCATCCCAGGTAGCCGAGCTCCGCTTTCACTAATGCTCCTGATCCTTTCTTTGATCATCCCATATAAATGTGATCAATGTGTAGGAGGCAGTGCCAAAGACTAAAAGCAGAGGATAAAGACCTAGCAAAGCGATGGCCTATAGTGGCTAGACACCATCTGTTCCTGTGTTTCCTGAGTGCATGGCCCAGACAAATATTAGATTAAAGCAGTCAGGGCATATCCAGCACACCTGTATGCCACATATATTACAGGATTTATAGTTAAGCCACTGATCCTCTAACTAACAAATCCTAGGAAGCCTAAATTATTTCAACATTTCTTGTGGGCAACTTCATAATACCCAGACTAAAAGTCAGATTTGAGCAATTTATAAAAAAATAGAGAACTCACTTGCTCAGCACTGATCGGTCAATTCACCAATGGTGAATTTGTATTCCCAGCTGCTGGACTGGCCATGCAAGCTGCTGCACAGTGATCAGAACACCAAGGGATAGAGTGCCCAGTACCGGGTCTAGTGCCGGCAGCAAGGATGAGTGGCAAGTGGGTTTTTATTAGGGGGGACTACCCCTTTAAAGAGGAACAACCACCTTGATAGTGAAAATCAGAGCCGTTTACTAAATGACATAAACTTGGCAAACTGCTCTGATGAGACGAGAGCCTGCACATGTGCGGCTGGACCAGGGAAAGGTAAGCTGTTACCGGCAAACTGGGGGGTTTCACAGGGTGGGGCATCCCAAATTGGGAGGCCACAGGGCACAGAACAAAGCCAAATATTCCAAATGCCGGGTTTAAGTCTTTGATGACTGGAAATTCACCTTAAATCTGTTTCAGTTTTAGTTTTTAAATAATAGAAAGGATCCCATTTGGGCAGTCATTTTTTCTTGTGTAATGCCATAGTGTAACGCCATTTCAGTGTGCTCTACTCTTTCCTTGCTTTCTTTTGAGCTATTAGGGTGCCCATCCAATATACTGTATTAGTAACACTATACAGGTGTCAGAATATCAATCAGTTATCAATACAACAGAAAGCACTTTTTATGCCTGCTCTGCCATAAAATGGCAGATGGACAATGGAACTACTGTAGTTCAAAAACATCATATTTTTATGACATTTAAAACTGAAATTTCCTTTTACAGTTTCAGATCCACCAATAAAAATGTTGATGTGAATCAGAGAAATAATTGCTAGCATACATGCTAATATAAACGTCCCTGACTCCCTGGCATGCACATCAAATGTTACATAGTATATAAACTATGTATGTAGCGATAGTCTGTGTTTATTTTCATTTACGGGCATCATTTATTTAACCATATCCTGCAACAGAGCTTAAGGGACATTGAACTGCACAAGAAACACAAAAAAAGATTTATGACATGACTAGCAAATGGATATCTCCACTATTCATTCCATATGCCACTAATAACAGTATAACACTGAGATTATGAGCCACACTATTAGGTATTAGTGCTTCATCATTTTATAATGTCTGTCATATTGCGATATAAAATAGCCCAAGTGACAGTTTGTTTTCAGCAGACAGTTTGTTTTCTGCACTGTATCTTAAAGAGTTTATCTGGGCATATACTATATAATAAAATCCTATACTTACTTGTTGCCGGTATGCTTTGACCATACATGACTGATAAGCATCTCAGCAGTGGACTGTCACATTATGCTCCTCTGCATCTGCTGCCTGGTGACTGGAAGTATGAGTGTGCACAGAAGTCAGCCAGAAAGTGCATTCTCAGCACAGGGCTGACAAAAAAGAATAGAAATGAAGAAATTCAGCCTACGGTGCTGCAAGGGATCAAGTAAGACTAAAATAGGCAGCAGGAGGGCAACCCAAAACCTGGCCCCCATATACACTAACTTCCACATTCCTCAGGGTACGCTTGGACAGTGCTGTACATGCTGACTACCCTGCAAACGTTCATGTTGGGTCGTCAAATGGCAGCTGGAACAAGGGACCACAGAAGTAGGTAAGTAACAGGGCGAGGTTGTAGGCTTCTACTGCCAGTTTGTGAAGTGGAATATCCCCCACTACTGATTTAAGTTCAGTCTTATTTGACTAAAGGGTCACATTAAAGTGGAAGTCAATAATGGAAAGTTTAGTACATTGCTCCCTAACCCCCTCCTCTGATGATCAGCTGTTTGAGAGGGTGTAACCCTACGCACATGTTGCAGAATAGAATGGGCCCCGGAGCAGAGATGAGGCAAGTGAGCGTCTGTCTCTGACACATGAGGACCATTCTCCGCCTGAGAGCGTGGCATGTAAGATTTGCGACGCATGTGCGCCAATCAGCTAGTCACCTGTCACCGGGTGACGTCTCTCTCAGCCTTTCCTGAAGGGAACAGCGCTGATGGGTTGCTATGCAACCGATCGCTCTGATGTGAGTGGCGGTGCCCTGCTCAGTGGGAGAGATGTGCAGGCCTCCATTGCCAGGTGGTGGGGGGGGGGTCTATACACTGTGGGCAATGGATTAATACTAATCTAACTTGATGATAAACACTGTTATATTTGAAACAACGTATACTCTTAGCACCGATAACGTCAGGCACGAAATTTGATTGTCCAGATTATCTGCTTACCTACCTACAGCACTAGTCCTCTTGTTGTTTATGTTTGGTCCTGATGAAGGGGCCTGCTTGACCCCGAAACATCGACATATAACCTTAACTATTTGGATTATTCACAATATATCCTGATGCTTCGATCATCTGTTGGAGTGCTGGTTCTTTACAAATACTTGGACTTGGCGTCACCACGAACCGTAGCACCCACACCACACCATTGGGAATAAGTAAGTGCGACAGCTATATAACATGTGTGGAATAGAATGAAGCTTCAGGGCTCCTGAACTACACAGGAAGAGCCATCCTGCTGACAGTCCTGCTTACACATGAGCATGAGGATGGAGCTTGGCCAGTATCAGCCCACACCACACCAAGTGATATATACACTTTAGAAACACGTGTCAGCTTTCACACAAACACACATACTGAATAAACAGCTGCTGGATGACTGTTGTGTGTGTGAGAGGTTATATTGTCTTTAGAGGCTCAGCTGCAGAGCATTGAAACAATTGTTTACAACGTGATTACAGCTAATAGCTCTCTACCTCTGGCTAGGGATGTTTGCACAGAGATTTATAGCAATTTTGACTATGGGACTGGGTATTTGTGAAGCAGAGGTCCAATGTGTGTGGCAAGATGGCCGCTCCTATGCAGTTCAGGAGCACAGAATCTGCCTGCTACATCTGCATGGGGTTTAAGAGGAACAAAACCCCAGAATTTCACTCTCCCAGGTTTTGTTCCTCTCAGGACCGTAATCCCATTTTTGGATGCCCCAATGAAATGCTGAGAAAAATCAGCTTTGTGGCATTCCCACTGTGCAGGAACGCGACATTCAGTGACGCTTAGTTTTGCTCAAATGGAGGTGAGTGGAGCCAAGCATGCTGCCACCCACATCTCCATTCTCCTCTAGCTATGGGCATGCCAACACTGGCCGCTCAAAAGGGGGAACGTGCTGCAGATAGAGGTGTGCTGGATCGGGCAATCTGGGATTTTACACAGCAGTGCATCCCCTCCTTTGGAGTGGGATTCGGATGGACCTGGAGTGTAAAACATGTTACTCTTTAAGCCCTCTCAAATAGCTTATGCCATTGATTGCTAGAGGGGGGCTTTAAGGAAGCAGTTTACTAAGCTTATGACTAGAGGGCCACTTTAACTGAAATGTATGATGGATCTCAAGCATGTGGGGCACCTACAGGTGTTAACTGTTGCTCATCACAAAGAACAGTTGGGGAGATTAAGGTTTCTGCACACATTTCTATGTTTCTGGTGGAAAAACAAAATATTGTAGAAGCAAACCCCCTACTCATGGCCTACAGCCCCTCTCATTTTTTCTTCAATAGATCCAATCAAGCTGGATTGCATTCAAATCAAGACAGCACAGATACAGTGCAGAAGTACAATTTAGTGTTTGCATACAATGATTTAAACAAAACTAACCCAATCATTCTGCAAGCACTGCAGTACTTGCACTAAAAGGTACATCAGCAGTACCACTTTTTAAAATGGACCTTCAGTCTAAAATGATTGGAGTTCTGCTCAACCTCCAGTCTTGGACAGGGGGACTTTGAAGAAACTCTCCACCTTACTGCGAAATTTCTTTACTTCAACCTGAAGAACATTTCTATCTCAAAAAGTGGGCTTGTTCCCCTTTATTGTGTGTAAGAGGAGGTACATCATGAAATTGTGTAATATTAAAAATCCATATAAACATATCGGCTACTGAGAGAAGGGGTCACTTATACACCTGGAATAATTAAAATTCTCTCCAACCTTGTGGTTTTCTTCTCATGGTAGGAATAAAATACAGGGGTGCCAAGTTTGGGTGCATCATGGGGACAGAGCCCATCTCCCTTGATCTCCTCTTCCTTCCATTAAAAGAAAAAAACAGGCCTGGCTTGATATTTTTTGATGCCGGGTGTATAAATGACCCCTCCTCTCGCTGTACAGCATATTTATATGGATTTTTATTATTTGGCAATTTTTCTCCTTTAAGAGATAGAAGTTATGGAACTGTAACTAGTAAACATTGGCCACATTACATGTTTTTTACTGTTTAGAGAAACCTGGGGCAGAATTGGAATAACTATACAAACCAGACAGTTTAGAACTAAACCAGGAGTCTGATTCATATCAACTGCCAATTGTGCCCCCAGGGTTTCGTGCACCAGTCTTGATAAATCTGTGACCGTGATAAATAAAATGAGTAAGTTGGGGGGGGGGGGGGGTTGTAGGAGTATGCAGTTACTCTTGGGGCCAATACTAGAGGAAGAGAAGGAAGGTTTGTTATTAATGATTTCCTTCTGTACAGCTGAATGAGCAGGTGAAAATGTCTTCTTAGGAAATAAGGATAAAGTAGTCAGTAAGTATGTAGGTTAGCCATGGTTAGGCAGATGACAATACATTCAACAAATGCTGAAAAATGTGCTGTAACATAAATTAGTGCCAGTTACAGTTGTAAAGGCTTTCTCAGCAGCCCCTCCATGTATACATGTGATACTTGATAAGGTGCAACATTCTTGGATCCTATATGTTTTTATACAGCCAAGCAAGTATACTATCTTTTCATCATAAGATAACATATAGTACCATTACTCACAATGCACAAACAGGCTGGTACTCTGTCGGGCTTAAATTGCTACCAGTCTGTCGAGCTTAAATTGCTACATCACCAGTATAAAGCAAAATTTTGTATTTCGCTGTACTAGAAAGTTCTGTCCCAACAGATTTATTTGATCAATCTGATTTCCATTCAGTAAGATCAAGGGTTTGGTCCATACCCGACTGTACTGGGCTGGACATGCATTAGCTGATATTTCAAAAGAGGACATGTTTAGAGGGGTTCCTCAACAAGTTTGGGACCAAGTGTGGGACCATTGGTTACTTTCCAGATGAGACTAGGCGCTTTGTATTTTAAAGATGGATGAGTAAGAAACAAGCTGGTTTTTACTTGGCAGGTTTGATTATTTAATATTAGTTTAACACAAAAATGGTTTAAATGTTGCCTTAAATTAGGACTCTTCCCAAACATTTTCATAGTTGAGTGTAAGAGATCTAAAGAGAAACAGTTCTTTTTGCTGCCTGTGGTCCTGTGATATGTCTGTAAGATGCTAGGGCCACTTAAATACCCTCCCTATTGAGCAGAGGAGTAGCTAGGCTCTCTGGCGGCACCTGGGGCAAAGATTCAAAATGGCGCACCCACCTGTTCTCAGGCACCCCTTTGGCTCCCCCCTGACCTGCTGCACCCGGTGCCCTCCTTGCTCCCACCCAGTTACTAATAGGGGAGTGCCTTGCCTCATACATGTCAATTAAAGACAAGGGGGCATCAGCCGCATATCATGGCTGCTCCCATGAAGAGTCACCACAAGAGTTATTTAGACTGGACTGTCTCTTTTTATATGAGCCAAATAAGCTGATTAGAGCAGAGCCACGCTTGCAATATGACCGGTGGGGTTTCACACAGCAGGGCATCCTAAGTTCACTTTAGGATCATCACACACCTTTCAGTATGATTGTACAACATGTGTATAGTTTCACCAGATGTGTGTTACCAGCTTAGATTGTCTATGAAAGACACAACAGCCTTAGATACTGCAACTTTTATCCATAAGTCATAGCAAATGCAGAAACAGCTGTCCCTGTATTGCAAAATGTCATATATCTAATCAGAACACACACTGGAGTCTACAGAACAAGGAGTCATGAAAAGTACATTGGATATGTTCTGATACTACTGGGCGGATGTATGTAAGTTGTTGGTATTTTAGTACCCTAAAAAAGGATGTTTTTGAATACATTACTTAATACCATCCTAGGATGGCTAAAGATAGTGCATTCACTGTATGGGGAAGGTCAGTAGCTATTTGTTTGCAATATCACAAATGCATAAGCATAAAAACTAAAAGAGAAAAAAAAATGAGTGGTCAGTGAAAAACTCAAATCACATTAATAGCATTTTCTCTGTCAATAAATAATAAAGCTAGTGCTAATCCAATTATTTCTAATTGTGTATAAAGCATTACCTAACAAAGACAAGTTTGATGAATGAAAGTTCCAATGAGCCACGTAGCATCTACTACCATATGGACTCCTCTACAACTGCTTCCATAGAATAGATCTCTCACTGGAATCCTTTATTTGCGCATTAATGGTTACATTGATTGTATTGGACTCAAAGGTAATTGATTAAATTCTTTTCAGGATCTGCATCTTGGGAATAAAGCCCTTCACATCGCCTCAGGTTCAGCTGTTTTGTGTTTTGCTGAGTAGACTTTAAAGGGCACCACACTGCCTGCAGGGCTCCATTCTTCAACCCTTTATCACATTTTCATTCTCCATAAATTTTACGCAGTATGTACTCATGTGGAAAGAATTGAGGCAGGTAATGGTAATCCATAGGTGTTCCAGCCCAAAACATAGATCTAAGACAAGTTGCATGTCCACAGTTTAAGCTATTTGTCTTTATATTTTGTATACATGCTTTAGATGTTCAATAACCATGTCAGGTGTGCAAAAGGTTGGTCACCATCCAGTATTAGAAGGGACATCCTTTGCTAGCAAGTCCCCAAATGCTGCACATGCACTTTTCCAACTTTCTAAATAATTTAGTCTTTCTGTTAAAGCACAAGCCTGCACTTGAAATTCAAGGTATATTTTATTTATAGTATATCTCTATTATTATTGTATACTGTATTTTCACAGGCCACAAAGGTGTATAGTAAATGTTCTTTTTGTATATTATACCCCCTCTTCCGACATTCTTCAGCTTGTAGTTCCTTAAATAATGAGAAACTATAAACTATAGTACTGGCCCTTTCTAACTACCTGCATCAATTAAAATTAATTATCAGCTATGATCCAATGAACGACCAAACTCTAAGCATTCAAGCTGTAATTATGCCATTTCCATGTGTGAACCATTGTGATTTAAATACCTTTCCTTATAGCTAATGAAGGTGCGTGAAATAGATATAAGAAAGTCAGGGCCTATACAAGATGTTTCTACTGCAGAAGATGTTGAAAAAACTATAATTAATCTAAATGCCTAATGCTAAAATTCCCTGTTTACATTCATATTAATATAAAATGACCTAAATAAAATCAATGCAGCATGCCTGAATGCAGGGTTTGTCCAGGTTTCTTGCTTCTCAATGGAATCAAGGTAAGGCATGGCCCTATTTCTTTGCTCACTGCAGTTGCTGAGCCCCTCTGGCAGTTGGTCCTTTTAGACTGGTTAAGAAATAACGGGGAATGGGCACTCAGACCTGCAAGCAGTCAATGAGCAATTTTAGCCAGACAGCTGGCTTAATTCTACCTCTTTGGTATTCTAAGAAGTACTCTTTGCTGCAGAACGATATGACAACACACACCACACACGTTCAGAACAGCCAGCTCTGCAAAGCCCTGCCTGTCTAGAAATAATGGACATTTCAATGGAAACCTGCATACAGAATGGCAAGAAAGACCCTATTCACATCACAGGGATGCAAACCAAAGCGTGACCCTACAGGTTCTGCCCATTGTTGATGTTGGGATGTCACAATAGCACAAAAAAAAGCTATGATCTACTACACTGCAGTGCCAGCTCCAGATGCAAACAAGGGAAATCACTGCACTTAATGGGATCGAAAGCCAAAGAAACAGCAGGTTGTACAGAACCAGGTCTATGCAACAGAAAACCTTTCATTATGATCCTGCAGCCCATGATCAGCGCACACTGCAACAGTTCAGGCCAGAGGGACATGTACAGTAGCTCAGCAAAGCACACCCCAGTGAAAATGATGCTGGGGTGGGTTTTATGTGCCGTATTTTATCACCTTAGCTTCGAAGCCTGACAAAATGTGTCCATAAAACAATACGGGACCGAGACATTCTATGGATCTTCTACAGGAGGAAGCCTACACAGTATACTGCAAATATTAACCCTGTACAGGCTGATTTCACTGCATCACATAAAAGCGCTATGGATGCTGCATGAGAATCACACACTCGATGTATAGGAAAGATGACTGAAAAGCAATAGCTCTGTACAATATGTTCACTTATTCTGCGTGCTCCTCTGGATGGCACTGCCATGCTCTCAGGGTATTATGAAGAGGCAGAAATGAGTAACAGCCTGCCACTGTTTGGATTTTTTTTTCACTTTGGAGAGGTGGTTCGTGTTTGGAATATTCGCAAGCTAATCAGAAACTATTGCAGGATGTCAGTGCCACAGCTGATATGTGCTAGCCAACCGCAGCCAGGGCTCCCACGGAACGTTAGGTACATGCCAGCGAGCTGCATTGGCACCATTTACTAAATTATCCTGGAGTTAAAAAAATAAACAAACACACATCACAAAGTTCAAACTCCCCTGCAACACAGGTGCCAACCCTAAGCCACAATTTACTCTTCAGACATGGAAATGACATCAGACTTATTATAACAGTATATCTTTGCTTAATCGGATTAAGCATCTAAAGCTGTTCGGCAGGCAAAGCATGCAACGTGTGTTTTTTTATAGCTTACCACTTGGATTCTTGTTTTTCTTAAGACTCTTGCCACAAAGACACTGCAGCATATGCGTTCCTTTGCTGAAAATGTTCCAAAGAAACCACATTGATTTGGGCGAAAAGCAATCCAGCAGCTTAGACACCCTGAGAATGAAGAAATCCTTGTTGTTGCATACTAAGAGGTTGTGATCAGTTCTCCAGTACAAGGGTACCAATTTAACCATAGAAAATTATTTCCCTATCTTCTTCCAGTCTCTAATTCCCTTACAAGGGTTTTTTTTTCCTTAGGAGGCTCCTCAATTAGAAAGCTGTGTTCTAATTTTTCTGTTGTTGTTTCCGCTTTGAGATAAGGTTAAGGATGAATGGTTAGAACTACAATGAGCTACTGCCAAAGTGTGCAATCTTCCTTTTCCAGCATGAAGCCAAATGAAAGTAAGCTAAAGAATTCCCAGGAGAGGCCAAAAAAACTAGTCTCGGAACAGTGAGACATGTACGATCCCCTAAGTAGAAACCATCGCTGTCCTATCACTTGATGGCTACAAGGAAGGGTGGATCTGTAGAGCATCAAAAGCCAAGGCAGAATTCATGGTACTAGAAGACTGCAGTTGTAGCACCATGCACAACAAACATCACCCAGCCAAGCAAAAAGGATGATGACAGAAACTCCCCTCTGCAAGTGTCAATAGTATGACCATCAATCCCCAATGACCTGTGTAATCTTATTAAAATCCCCAGCAGAAGTGATGGCAATCCAGATCCCTTTAATAGATGGTTACTGTGGGTGGAAAGAGAGACGGCTCCTCTTGCCTTGCTCTCACTCTCCCTGCTGCTTCAAGCACTGGTGTGCATTAGAAATAAATTTCCCTGTCTTTCACTCCCTGTGTTTGGCTCTGAATTGCAGGCACAGATAGAGTAGGAGGGGTTGGGGATTTTTTTTCTCTCTTTTTTTATATAAAGCTTTATTTCATTCCAAACCAATAGACACTTTTTGAGCTCATGATGAGATACGATTCTGAGACAGCGTAAGGCACTGCTAAGGTTAATGCAATATTCATGACAACATGTAAAAGCTGATTTGATTATCTGACATGGTTAAACCGTGCTGCTGCACGTGATAGCTACTTGGACTTTAAGAATGAAAATGATGGTGAAAGGCACTCTAAATTTAAATAAATAATACTAAATGTATTTTATGTCTAAGGAATATATATATATATATATATATATATGTATTTATAAACAAATATATATATATATATATATATTGTATATATAGATATATGTGTATTCATAGAAAGAATAGATAGATATACATAGATAAATATATTTCCTTACAATAAATAATGATATCTAATATATTACAGGAAGACAAACAACCTGTGTTGCATAAAAGAACATTTAGTGCTCGCATAGGACAATAACACATGTAAATGAAGAAAAGAATTGTGCTGGCTAAGTAAACAATAGCACCATATATATACATACATATACCATATGTCTTCAGTGCGCCTGTTTGCATGGGGGACGTGCCAGTTGCAAAGGGGAGCTTGCACTGCAATCCAGTCTTTCATGTGTGGACATTACATATTGGATTTTTCAGATAAAAAAGCAAAGCTAGTGAAATTGTAGGCAGATCTCTGAATATCTAAATGCAAATCACTTCATGGAATCTTATCGAAATCCTGTGTATACAGATACCTAAATGACATGTTCATAGGTAAGTCTTCATATGCATAGTTCTTTATGTTTGCTGAAAAGGTAAAATATCCTTTACCTGTCAGTTCTGCATTTGCCCTTTAGAATCGGGATGCTCCTGTAACAGTCTGCTGGGACAGACTGTCCCTTTCTGAAAAGAACCAAGCTGCTGGGAGCAGTGCAAGCCTGGATGTAAGGTTACTAGTACTTTTCTTTTTAAAGGGACGGTCCAGGTAATGGCAATAATAAGACAGCAAAGAGCTTGGCTGAAGTAATTTCCTGCAGTGCACTTTAGATATCTAAAGCTTGCCCCTTTTTTTCTCCATTTTTTCACGACCATGTTCTAAATGTGGTCACATGGCTCCCCTGTCCCTTAGTGCCCTCATCATTAGCAAGCTCAGCAAGCAAAAGTGGTCACATCTACATTGGGGACCTGCTACAGCATGTACAGTTCACTGCAGGAAATGGGGAGGCACACGGGGCAAGCATCAGCTTCTTGCTGCCTTATTTTTACCATTGCCTGGAGTGTCCCTTTAAAGGGACAATCTGTGTGCCAGGGTGGATCCTGAAACACTAAACTAATGCAAAATGACCCTTAGGCTATCTATGAACCCTGCATTAGAGAGATACCTTCCTGGCAGTGCTTCATCTCATCAGAAATACACAGGCAGCAGCCGTTTCTTGGTCCCCATCGTACAGACCTCCATGAGGAAAAGGTGGGTATCTCCTAAATGTGGGGTTCACAGGCAGCAGTGGCAGGTATGTTAAGGTCTTTGCAGTTCTGGACACCAGCCCTGTAGAGTTACCAGAGAGGGTTTGGGTCTGCTTAGAGCATTCACTTTTAGACTTGTTGGGGATTTAGGGCCTGATGCAGAGCCTCCTCTGAACTGCCCTTAAAACCTTCCGATTGTCCGGGGCTCCCGTTTGAATCGTGGCTCAAATGTGATGCAGAGCCTCCGTCGGAATGGCTCCCTAACTGATCCGTCAATTTCACTTTACTCGGAAAGCTTTTTTTGCTCTCTCGGGTGCCTTCAATTTGATCGGGGCTCCCGTTCACGTTCACACGGGCGGCCCGTTTTTCCCTGATTTTTCCTTGCATTTTGAACGTACCTGCTTGGTTTCCGTCGTATTTGACCTTCCATTTTGGTGGTTTTAGCAAGTATACTTACATCTCCATGGCTCTTCAGTTGCCAATCTGGCTACACGCAAGCGCACACCCCTCAAACTCCATTGGAATATACATATGGCAACCACTGCCAATTTGACACATATTTTTTTGGGAACAATAAATTTGGGTTGTTCCTTTTTCCTTGCCATTAATGCATACCTTAATCTCCTTTGTGTTCCCTTTTCCTTGCCATTAATGCATACCTTAATTCTTTCTGATTGTTTTGGATTTATTGTACCATATCTAAACTTTTTGTGTCATGTAAATGTGTGATGATGTTGTGTGATTGTACATTTGCAGGAAGCACAACTTTCAAATTTTTTTTTTTTTTATTTTATTCCAACGTTTGAAATTGAAATTTTTAAACAAAGTTTTTTACAAATAATTGAATCTAAATGTTTTAACAAATAAACTATTTTCATTTTAAGCCAAATTAAAATTCTTTAGGCCTCGGTGTCTTGTGCCTGTGATTTTCTTGTATCTGTGAATGAAAAACAACATTAGTTTAGCATTGTTTATTTGGTTTGGTTGTGCGTGGTTTTTTTGGGGCCCTTTTTAAACCGGACCTTCTGCGTTATTTACTGAAAAACCCAAACTCTTAACAAAAGATTCTGCAGCATCTCAAAATAACAGATTGTAATTTTTTAGTCAATCAATAATTATTCTTTCCACCACTGCAACTCAGTTCAGGAATTTAGTATACGGCCGCCGCCATCTTGACTCAGAAGCATCACACTTACTGAGGAAAGGAGAGTGGGATAAGGTACAGGGGGTGGGTTATAGCTGTGCTTTGCTCTTGAAAAGGTCAGCAATCCCAGAATGCAGAGCAGCACAGTTAGAAGGCACTTCCTGTTTGCAGGCTGCCTGATAAGATGGCGGCTTCCATAATCCGCCATCTTGGATGTTGAAAGTCTCATAACATGCACTAGGTGCAGGTAGGATGATTTTGAAGGTGGGCAAACTTTATGTACAGGGTGTGGGAAACATATAAGATAGACTCTTATTCTGAGTGAAGGTCCGCTTTAAGGGCTTTTTAGACAAAGTCTTTGGTTGTTTTTTTTGGTTTTTACATTTTGTGGCCAATGGAATTGTTGGTTCATTTACTTTGGTACCAAAAAACGCCACTTACCATGTTTTAGGCACATATTGCGTCAGGGGCGGAGTCTCCATTCTTGCTCCCTTGGTTGCTGCTGTGAATCTGTTTGCATGACAAAGACACTGATATTAGAGACTGTTGTTGTCTCATGTACACAAAAAGCATTAACAAGTTTGCTGGCCTAACTAAAGTCACTTTTTGAACCTCTTGCTGCCTCACATTGCCCTAGTTCTGCTATCTGCATGTAGCCTATTTTGGAGCTGCGTACATGTGTTAAACTAAGGTGGGCTTGTATGTAACGTGAAAAACTAAGTTGTTTCAGACTATTCTGGCGCTTTGTTTTTTTTTTATTACAAGGAATGTGTGCGCGCACATAAACGCACGCGCGCATACTCACATCCATGATGATGTCGTCCTGCTCCGGGGTAAAGATTGCGGCCGACAGCTTTTCTGGGTTTGCAAGGTATAGCTCTGACGTTCCCCCGCGGAGACGTACGTGCGTGCGCGCGCGCAGGCGCGCACCCGCTGTTGACCACGGCCACACGGAAAACATATTTAAAGCACAAGGCACTCAGCTCTGTGTTGGATACCATATCAATATGGGCAGACCTAAAGGGAGCAAAAAGAGCCAACCAAGGGCCGAGGCACATAGCAGCCGCACACATGCCTCATCCTCCACAAGACAGAAGAGCAGGCACCAGACACATGCCGAACATGCCCCCACTAAAACGGTGGATACTCCACACAAACAGGCACATTCCAAAAAACGCAGGACCAAGGGTACATTAACCCATTCACCACCACCTGCAAAAAAACCACGCACCCACAAGGGTGCCCCATCTAGTCAGACCATGCAGCATCCTCCACCTCCACACACCAAGCATACCCACAAATCCAAACACATAAGCAAGGGTAAGCGCATTGCAAAAACCACCACCCCACCCAGGTCACCCACCCCTCCACCTCCACCCTCTGGTTCCCCCAATTCCAGTACCTCACATTCCACATGCAGCTCCACATCTGATAGCTCAACAGGAACCCAGACATTAAGCCAGAGAAGCACACACACAACATCCCCCTCCCCCATAAGCCAAAGAAGCACACACGACTCCCCAGATACCCAACCATCAATTTCCTCAGAGGCAGGGGAGACCACACACCCATGTGGCAGACAACTACGGCGTGGCTCACTAACTGCCCGATTTTGCGATGCTCAAAGCATGGCGGTGGCAAATGCAGTTTGCGAACATTATGATGCCCTATTTGGCCGCACCTCCAAAACAACCACAAAGCAGGCTAAGATGGAAATCTGGACTAATATTTGCAGGCAGGTCAATAGTGTGGGATCAGTCCGGAGAGATATTCAACAAATAAAAAGGAAATTTGGGGACCTGAAATAATACAGCAAAAAAAAAATGGACATGCGCCGTCAGCAGAGGTAAAGGACAATTTTTTGTCACATTGTTAAAAGGATGTAACACTTATTAGGTGTAATTTAATCTTCCCCAGCCAACAGACAGGGGGTGGAGCAGAAGTAAAGGAAAAAGTAAAATGCATTTTTTGTAACATTGTTAAAAGGATGTAACACTTATTAGGTGTGATTTAATCTTCCCCAGCCAACAGACAGGGGGTGGCTTACCCACTAAAATAATCCTTACTCCCGCCGAGGAACATGTATATACATTCATACACCCGGCCAGCATCCAGGGACTGGCAGAGGCACAAGACACAGACCGGAATGTAAGGTCCCAAGGTGAGTCTGATTTTGCCATGACCTAGTACAAAAAGTTCAAGAAGGCAGTATTATGCTACACAACACACTGTACTTGGCCATTTACCTAATCTTCCTATCTACATTCTAAGGACCAAGTCAACAGAACACACCAGGCCCCCAAACCCCTGCGTTAGCACCGAGGCCAAGGGCACACTAGGCTTCTACACCACAAACCCAAATTGTGGATTGCGATGAGGTAAGTCAATGGGCCTTGGTGTGTACTTTTAACATTGATATTTGCGCGCTTTTGTGGACAGAAATAAACTAAAAGGATGCTATATTTCTTTACAGACCACAGGAAGCCCACCCATCATCGACCATATACGAGATTTGGAGGAGGACACCCCACATATGTCACTAACCACTACTGCACCAGTGGCAGCAACGCAGTCAACCCCGGCACAGCCACCACATCCACAACCACCTTCGGAACCAGAACCAACCACCCGTCCCACTGCTCCTACCCAGTCTAGACGCCATATTTCCCAAAGAAGGCAACTTCAAATTTTGGAGGAAACATGGAGGCAGGAAAATATTGCCTTTGCTGCGACAACACAGCAATTCAATGAGACTGTGTGCACCCAACTCACAAACCTCAACGCCCAAGTAGAGGTATTAAACAGAAATATCTCTGCCCTAACCAGCCATATGGGTGAGATTAATCAAAGCCTGGCCCACATTGCAGCCAATTTGCAGGCACAACATCATTCCTCGTTACCATGCAACCCAACATACCACTAATTTGTGGGGAATACATTTTCTGTGCCCACGTGTAATTTTTCTTTTGGGCCCAAAAAAACAAATGACAAAACAAAATTTGTTTGAAAAAAAAAAAAAAAAGACCAAAAAAAAATGTGGTCTCTGAAAAAACACTAAACACTAGTTGTGCACGTATGGTTTGCGCGGTGCCACTTTGGGTGCAAGAAAAAGGAGGGGTGGGGAGGGCTGAAACTAAAGGTGGTGGACTAGCCCACAAGCCATGATTAGGTTTAGGACCGTTGCAGGCGTCTATTGTAGTGCCCCCCCCCAGTCTCATCAAGACAACGGAACCTCATCTTCAAGAGAACAAAGCCTGGCTCCAACACAGAGCGAGTCCTCCTGGGGGCAGTATTGTAGCGCTCCTCTGCCTGTGAAGATCGGTGCAGGATGGGGGTCTTCATCCAGGGGACCAAAGGATAGGCAGAGTCTCCTGCCCTAAAACCAAAAAAACAAAAAATGAAAAAAAGGTGTGCATTGCAACAATAGAAAAGAGGGACAAATAGGTGAGCGGGGTAGGGTGGGAGGAAAGGACATTTGTAATGAGACTACATGCACATCCAACCTGTACTCTCATTAAAAAAGTCTGGGGAATACTACTTACATAAGAGGGCAAGAACATGATGCAATAGGGTACAATCACTTAACCCATTTAATTTGTAGATCAATAATTGTGCTCCAAATATACTACGAAAAAAGTTACCAAATAGTGTGTTACGGGAAAAAACACAGTCAGAGAGGGTGGGCAACCAATACAAGTTTCAGACACATACCCAGTAGCCAGCCACCAAATAGATCGGCTGATTTGAATCGCTCATGTAGGCAGGAATTCCTAGGCAGGGAAAGCCAGAAAAACGACTCCCAAAAACCAAATCAGGGCCAGCCAGTGCCTGCACATTTATCCTATGTCCCATCTTCAAATGCCTGCACACAGACAATAAAATAAAAATTATGGAGACCCTGTAAAAAGGATCCCAAAAAAAACCCATAAAAAATATCAAATACTCATGCCATCGATGTCCAAAGGCGTGCGGTGCAGCCTGGTTTCTGCCATACTCAGCAGGACAAGACCGCGGAGCTGGCGCCGCTGATGTGCTCCAACAGAGGACTGCATATTATTGCCCGAGTGCAAATACGGCTGCTCTGACTTGCCATAAGTGAAGGCTCGGCGGCCCCGTTTTATTAGGGTGTTTTCAATAGGAAATCAAGGCTCTGCATCCGTTTTCCCGGGAAACAGCCTTGTGCGAGCCGACAATCGGAAAGGCGGCTGAGCGCACACCTGAGCGCATAAACGCACACTAAAATCAACGTAGCACCCTTTCCTGACCCGATCAAAGGCCAAAACCAATGGGAAAACGCGCGGGAGAACTGAACGGGGAGGCTCTGCATCAAGCCATTAATGTGGTGATTGGGGCATATGCTTGTGCGGCTTTGGTACTAAAATATATAAGATTCCATAGTAGATATATGTTTACAATATGGACCATATTCTCAGGTAGGATTTAGTGAGGAGCCCTGGTTTTAACAGTGCTAGAGGGACTAGAGGGATTAGGGTACTTTAAAGGAGCACTAGCGTGAAATTGTGTAATATTAAAAATACATATAAACACGTTGACTAATAAAGAATGGGTCACTTATACACCCAAACTGAATAAAACTTCCATCAAGATGGTGGTTTATTCTCTCATGGAAGGAATAAAATCCAGGGGTAACAGGTTAAGTCTATCAGGGGTGACATGCTTTCCTTTTATTAAAAAAAAGAAAAACAATCCTGGCAGGATATTTCTTGATGCAAAATTATATAGATTTTTATAATTGGGCCATATTTTGCAATAGTGCTTCTTTAATAAACTATTAATATTATTAGGAAGTACTTTTTATAGGCACTCATAGTAATAATCGGGTGTATTAAAGTGGACCAACACCCAGGATTTTGACTATCCTGGGTTTTGGTCCACTTCGGCGGGGCACCCCGATCGGGGGTGCCCCGCTGTGTGAAACCCCCCAGAAAGCCCCAAAATCTTACCTGTCCCCGCTCCCACATGACTGGACGGTCCAATCCCCGCCAACGTCCAGGCGGGGATCAGGAACGTCCAAGCGGCTGCCGCCGCCGCCTCCCTCGCGTCACTTTCGGCGCGCGCGCGCCCCCGCCGGCCATTCGCAGACGGCCGGCGCGGGCGCGTGCACGCCTACAGGGGCGCGAGGGAGGCGGCGGCGGCCGGCCGCCGCCGAAGATCAGGTAAGCGATTTGGGGTGTCTGGGGGGGTTTCACCCCGCGGGACATCCCGGTCTCGGATCCCCGCGGGGTGGGAGGTGATCGGCCCGGGAATCTTATAGATTTCCGGGCCGATCACCTCTCGGTGTTGGTCCACTTTAAACAATAGGAGCCACTACTGCCGGTAGATTTGGGAACATAAATAATTAAAGGAATTGACCAGAAAATGAATTGCCTGGCAACTACCCTGATGCAGTGTCAGTCCCACCCCCCCCCCCCCCCCATCCAGACCCTAAGTTTAATCCTGAGGTTTCTGTCGAGTTATTATCGCCCTATGTTAGTGATAGGCTAGCCTGGAGCTCTCCACACTGTCATTCAATCCTATCTCACTCCAATGCAATGCACACAGTGTGCTTGCATCACTCAGCACTGATACTCTGATCACAGAGGACATGAAGAACATAAGGTGAAGCTTTATGTTATAGTTACTCTGACAATATAGTTTTGTATTTCATAAGGGAAAAATGAGAACATTACCCTACACAATGGGAATACTTTTGCGTGGAAAACCCCACTTGGGGACCAATGGAGTCAAAGGCTTGCCTTCTTGCCTGTGAGAAGTTTCTGCACCAACATATTAGGGCTGATTCATAGCCTTCTCAAAACCGTCTTGTTTTTGTCTTGTAATGTGTATTTTTCACTTTTTTCCCGTATGTCTACGTGCGTACGCATGATGCAGAGCAGCCATCGAGAGCACTCCGTTTACTTTTCGTAGCTGCGTACGCCATCATGAATGCCATTTTACGGCTCTTGTTGCGTACCCGAGAGGACAAGGTTTTTGTTTACGTTGCTTAGTAATCCTCATATACTACCGTTTTTCAGCGTTTTTCAACGTAGCTTCCAACGTAGATTTTCAGTGTCCCACGATATTCAGCTTGCATCTGTCTCAAAATATAGGTATAAACGGAATTTTGTTGTGCAAGCTGCTATGTTTGTACGCATGTACGCATGCGCGCAGCTTATTTACTCATTCATGTCCCCCGTGTCCCCTATTCTCTCACTCACTTCTGCTCCCATGCTTACCTTAACTCCCTTGGCTCTGTATGTATTCCTCTCACCCACTCTATTAATGCTTACCTTAACTCCCTTGGCACTGTTTCTTGTTCTCTATCCCCATATTTTCATGCTTACCTTAATTTAATGGATTCTTTAGATATTTTTAATTTCCTTCTTTCTTCCTTCTTTATGTGCATAAGTGGATTTGTGCAATCATGACATTTATATTTATATTTTTAAGTAGTAAAAAAATAATTACAATTGTTTGAGTAAAATTTTAAAATTATTTAAACAAAGTGGCAGGTTTCCAGGATTCTATTCCTCGGTGGTCCCCATTGAAGCTGCAAGCTCCTCAATGTCGCCCACCAGCCTATGAACAGCAGCTGTGAGTTGTTGGATCAGCTGCTGTGTGCTGGCTATGAAAAGGAAACAAAAAATAATTCCTGCTATATACATTTTGAATACTTGTTGAATTAAATATTATTAATTTATAGCCTATGGATTGGACCAGAATTTAATCTAATATTCTAGGCTATGGATTGGGCCAGATTTTAATCTAATATTCTAGGCTAAGGAATAGGAATACCTGTTGATGAAGGCATGTTAACGTCAATCAACTAAGTAGCCAAAAAGGCTACTAGGCTGGTGGGCGACCTGTTCCTGGGGGACCACCCTCCTCTCTGGGGCCTGCCACTCCTCTTGGTCTGAGTCTGTTGAGCAAGGAAAAATATGGTTAGTTATAAATTCATATTTGTTAATGATGACATTTAACTTAGAATGTGTGTGTGACATCACCCACCTTCTTCTTGCACCTCAGGTGCTTGCCCTTCTGGGTTCTCCATTCCAGGCTCTTCACGTGCCACGTCAGCATCTAAAAGTATATAAGTAAGAAATGAGTGTGTTTACACTGCATGTACCTGTGTGTGCTTCTGTTTGATAATCATACCTGAGTGCTGCTGGTCCTGCATCTCCTCCGCTTCCCTGCTGAGGGGGAGGACCTTGGCACTGGAATGCCACCACCTTCACTTCTTCCAGATCGCTCCAGCATTGGCCGGACTCCTCGCCTTCGGGTGGGTCTTATTCTATAGTTGTATTCACTCACTAGAAGAGAATAGCATTCATAAACACAGGCCTGCCTAAGGGCAGTGTATTTCTAAGATGTAATGGTAATGTACTTACTTGGGAAATGTTTCATGAAGAATTTCCTCACCCGGGGCCTCTTCCTGCATTTTAGGTCCGACCAGTACTGGATGATCTGTGTATAAGTGAAGGTGGTGTCAGTTTCGTCCTATATTTTGGCTACTATTTCCAGTGCCAAGGTCCATTTCTCATAGCCGCTCGGCAGGTAATCATACCGATGGCTGAGCATCATCTAAAAGGTGGAAGAAAAACAGATGTCACAAATCAGAATGTTAGCTATCCTTCTACACTACATTTTAGTGTTGCGCACATGTGCGCACTAACTTTCACTTGCTGCTGCGTTTATGTGGCACGCCCCAGCGTTTTCCGGGATGTGCGCGGCCGTACGCACTACGTCAACGTCATACACAGTCATAACTGCTTAAAGGGTAGCTGCACCCACAGCTGTGTGTCTGTAAAGATATCAAAATTACTGGGAAGAGAAGTACCCGAAGTTCCAAAATAAAAAAAAAAAAAAAATTGTTAAGGGACCATTATTATTTATTATTGGGTGTTAATAAATTAGATATAGCACTAAAACAACTAATTATTAGTTGATAATTCTTGATGAAGGTCTACATTAAAATTTTTGATTTAGATCTACATTAAAATATACAATGCTACAATGCTTAAATATAAGTAAGGATGTTCGGATAAACCACATACCTATAGAGATGTTCGTCCGCAGCTGGAGGCACCAGCGCTACATGCGTACAATCGATCGCACCCATGACGTTCATACTCTTATACTCATACTCTTTCATACTCAACGTACTCAGCATCCATCATCTCCTATATCAACAGCTAACTTTCTCCTACAAAACGACCCTGTAAGTTGAATGTAAACACACTCGTTTTATTGGGCGTGTTCGAATCAACAATCAAGACTCTGAATCATGCGCAAGCCCATACCAATAACGTAACTTTCCAACGAAAATTCTGAAAATGGCTGGAAAAACTCACAAAACTTACACACACACATGTGAAAGTGCATGTGAAAGAGGCTATGAATCAACCCTATTGTGTTTTGGCTGTGTAATAAATGCTGCTTAGTGCTTACCAGTGACATACACAAGTAGTAACAGAAGCAGTTGACCAGGGAATTGTGTCAAATCCTATGTTAGTCGGATAGTAACCTTTCCAGAGATCTTCCAGGATGACCTACATGAGGAATAGTTAGGTTTTGCCTTCTGCAAGAAAACACAAGTAACAAACTAAAATCTCCAAGTTTCCTGCCCTCTTCAGCCTGCTCATGTTTCAGAACAACCCACAACAAGACCCCCAGTAAACACCCAAAGTAAAAAAAAAAACAAATATATTAAGGTGCTTTAAAGTGGACCAAAACCCAGGATTTTGACTATCCTGGGTTTGGGGCCTTTCCCCTGGGGCACCCTGATCGGGCGTGCCCCGCTGGTTGAAACCCCCCAGATTGCTCGATCTCACTCACCTCTTCCCGGTCCCACGGCGCATCTAAGAGCAGTGGCTCTGACGGCCACATCCTCCGCTTCCCTCTAACATTTAAAAATGAGCCGGCGCAGGCACGCTTCCTGCTAGACGGAAGTGGAGGATGTGACCGTCAGAGCCCCTGCTCTTAGACGCGACGTGGGACCGGGAAGAGGTGAGTTGGCTGCGGCGATCTGGGGGGTTTCACACAACGGGGCACCCCTGATCGGACTGCCCCCGGGGAAAGGACCAAAACCCAGGATAGTCAGAAGTATTGACTATCCTGGGTTTTGGTCCACTTTAAGGGAGGGAAATAGAAACCGAGCTGAGAGCCAAGAAAGGACAGGATAGCTTAATCGGACATTTGTTGGCAAGAGGTACCTGTGAGATGCCTCCGCCCCCATTGCCACATTTAAGTGTGTGCATGGGAGAACCTGTGTGAGTGTGTCATTAGAGTCTGTCAGTAAAGAGTATATCTATTAAAAAAAAGCCTGTACACCTGAACTGAGCTGTGAAATAAACATCTTAACACAGCCAACTTGTTTAACCCCTTGTGTGCCTCTGAAAAGTTTGAGAATAGTGTGCTTTCCTATCCAACCTAGGAAAAACCTTGGGATCATAAATGGACCCATCACCCATCTCAGCAGCCCCTGAGTAACCCAAAGACAACAAAATACGCCAACACTTTTTTCAGTATTTTAGCTGTAAACAAAGGCTGAACGGCATATAGGTAGCTTTACTTAAAATCATTTATAGGAATAAGAATACACATGGAGGGTCAGCTTTGTAACCCCAACCTATTTATAACAGTTCAACACATGCAAGGTACATAGGTACTCTATATTATATCTTGTTATATACTGGGTTATGAATTTAAAAAACTGGGATGTATTACCTTTACCTCCTGCTGAGGCTATAACAAGATAAGTCATTCTGAAAAGCCTGCTATCTCCCTGCTGAAAGTTACATTGTGTTACATAGTTATAGCCAAGAAACAGCTGACGTATCATAATTGTTTCTCTTGCAATCCACTGTGGCACATTGTAAGGCAGTCATGAGCCTGCTATTAATATTCAAATAGTTAACAGATAGCTTACAGCTTTCTGTGATGTGTGCATCATGCTGCTGTAATGGAGAGAAAACTGTGCAGATTATCTCGTTTGTAGATGTTTTCCATACAACCTGGGAAACAAATGCCTCTGCCATAGAAACAACTAGAAAAAAACACTTTAGCAAACTTCCTATGTTGTACTAAGCTAGCTCTCCAGTCAGCAATTAATGGGGGTTTCCTATAGTCTGGGCTCTCACTTCACTGGAAGCCACACAGTCAATGACAGAAGGCACATAAGCAGGCCTCATATATTCATGGGAGGAAAGCAACATTACTCTTCCCTGGGTAATTATGATCTGGCTTATGCCAACCAAACCAGCCCAGGAATCAGGGGTTCTACTGAACACCCCACTTGAACCACTTTAAGGCAGAGAGCCAAGAGTTTCTCTGTAGGTTTTACCTACATTATACTTCATACCATGGAGCCATGGACTAGGAAAACCTACTTTCAGAAATTCTCAAAGTCCAAGTAGAAGATCCTCATCTGAATTTGACATTCCCAGCTCTCTGGGCAAACATTGTTGGTGAGACAAAACAAACAGGGCAGGGGTGGGGATAACAGGTCAGTTCAGAAACACAAGTCAACTGACTAGACAAGAAGGATGAAGCTTTTATTCTTTTTTCTGTTCCAGTGGAGGGACCTAGAAACCTAACCATCTCTCATGTGTAATGTCCTTGGACTTAGCATCACTATTTTTTACTTTTTATTATTGGTGTCAGTGGCAATAATACTAATATAACAATACAAATAACAATAACAATGATTAACCAGAGAATTGTAAAGACAAAATTACATCTCCAGGCACATTTGGAATAGCCAGTTCTTGAAAAATGTTTTTTATAAAGCTTAAAATACCAGTTATAGGTGTAATAAAAGCAGGGAGAATGGACACACAGCCTCGTCACTGGAGCACTATTTACCCTTGCAGAAATATAAAGTGCCATTGCTCTTGGTATAAACCTTGGACCAATACTTAGCCCCCCCCCCCATGACTGCATTAAAATGACAAATTGACCCTGACAAAGAGTGTTCTGTGGGGAGGGACATTTGCTCGACTGATTCAGCAGATTAGCAGGTGAATTGCAATGTGGTTGTTAACTGCACTTTTACTGTAGTTGATACTCTGAAGACCCTGTGACTTTTATGCAGTAAGCCACCAACTGCAAGATCTAAAGGCGTGTGTGTGCCACATATGAGAGGAAAATTGTAGTTTATCTACAGCAATGAATAGAAAGTCAATCAAGCAGCAAAATAAGTCAGCCATTATACAGAATCATCAGCTGCTATTGTAATATTTTCCAGGCTTTCTTGCATGACACATATAGCAACAAGCCAAACAGGGATCTATTTGGCTCAGAAGCCATTGGGCCGAGAGTATATAACTATCTGGGAGCACTTGGCTAGTAGCCCTGGGAGAGAGGTCCTGTTCCTAAGAAGCCATTGGTTTGAAAGTATGGCATTATTCGGGTGCCATGGGCTAGTAGCTCTGGGAGAGAAGTGCTGTTCCAGGGTACCATGGACTTTTGCCAATGGGAATTGGGCTCTTCCACACCTCCAGTACCCATCAGAGGCTGCAGGTAATTGGGCAGAGAATATCAGCAACCCACCCACCAAATACAGGAGTGATGGCTTGGAATCCTTTCATAGTTCACAAGCTGTGAAAAACTGCCCCTTATTTTTAAAAAAGTCTAATAAAAGACATTTACCACACTAGCCACTGGCATCTTTCTCCTAGTCCTCAGCAGCAAGTTTGAAGATCTCCAGAGTCCTAAAAGCAAGTCAGAAGCTGTGGATATCTACAGTGTGTTGCTGGGGGTATATCAAGAAGCCATACCCCTGAGGTATACAAGCATCTCTGCACGAGAAATAATATTCCTCTAGCGGAACACCACAGACATGCAGGCTAGTAGCCTGGGGAGGCACATTTTTTAAAGGGGCTGTAAATGGCAATAACAAGGCAGCAAGCAGCGCACCAGATGTCTGTCTCATATGCCTCACCTCTATTTTCAGCAGCACAGGGTAAAAGTTGTAGCAGAGCTCCAAATTTTGCCTCTTTTTAATTTCATTCCTCTAAGATTAATGATGAGAGGATCCAACTCGCAAAGTTCAGATCCGTGCTGTACTTTGCGGGTTTGTGCGCCCGAAGCCGAACACGGATTTCAAATTGAAATAAGTGTGCATGTACAATGTTTGGGCCAGACCCGGAAGAAGGATGATTGGCCACACAGCAGCTAGTTAGCCTTCTTTCTTCCCCTCCCTCCATTGGCCCAGTGGGACATGTGACCCCGCTGTATCAAAGGCAGGGTCTGTGTCATGCCGCACACCACCGCTGTGCGCTCTGCAGTAGATAGGGGCAAATTGTTGATGGGTTAAATCTGTTCTAACTTAGGTGTGGACCTAGGTGGAGAAGAAATTAGTGTAGGTGCGCTGTGGATAAAAAGGCAGGTTAAAAGGGGGAGTAAATAAAGGGTTAATGTTCTTCGCAATCCTGTGAGGAAAAATAGGTTAGTGTATATACATAAAAGTATGAATAAACAAATGCAATAGTATTACCAAAGTGAAGTTTTGTTTGAGGGGGTGTTTCCACCTTTTAATTAAATCAGAAACAACTAGGTATCATTGCCTCTGACTAATTAGGCCTCAAAAATTGTTGGAATTTTTAATCTTGCTGTCTGAGGGATTTCTCCTCTCAGGTAGCGTTATACAGATTGGTCAGTGTTGATTACACTATTGGCCCTGTATTCTGAGTTCTTTGAGCTGGTTTGTGGTGTATGATTCCTTGTTCAGGGTGAGCTGAGTTTCTAGCGGGTTGGAGCAATGTAGTTGGTGGAACCTAGATGGTTTAGAGGTTGTGGGTCGGCGCTGAAATGAAATAAGCGGTGTTCCTGAGGTCCAGGTAGGCGGTGTGAGTTGAGGTAGATGATTGTTTTGGATGGATGGAGATGATTATGTCATCAGAAAGGGTTCTGGTGGTTAGTGCAGATTAATTTGTTGAGGTCTGCTTTAATGTTCTGATTTTAGATGTGTTGTGAGGCCTGTAACCGTTCTGGGGGAAATGTGAAAACTTGTAATTAAAGGTAAAACGAATATAAGGAGATTGTATGACTTAAAGTTTCGGTAAGTTGATTAAAATTGATGCAACAATTAGTAGAGTATATGCTCGGTGTTTTTTATTCCCCACCACAGCCTGGATTGTCTGTGGTTTTACTTATATCCTTTTAATTAATGGTAAACAAATTCAAGGAAATTGTATGAAATGCAGTTTCAGTAAGTTGATCAAAATTGCTAGGAAAAATAGTACAGTTGATGCTCGATGATAATTACTCACCACCACAGCCTGGATGGGCTGTGGTATTAGTTGTAGTGCAGAGGGTGCAGGTGAAAAAACGGAAAATCCAGTTATTGCAGAGGGGGCAGACAGGAGCAGTGTTGAGGTTTCCTCTGGGCTAGAGAAGTGTAGGGGACGTTGGTCTGGCTGCCTTGGGTAGTCAGATCTGAGCTGGTGACCATAGGTAAGGAGGCGGGCAGGCGGAGGGGAAAGCCGGTTCACAGCTGGGTTTAAAATTGAAGCCGCAAAGGCGGCTAGAAAGTAGCAAAGTTCTTGCCTGATTTAAGTCTTTGAAAAGCTTTTGTAAAATCAATAGAAAATCGGTTCACCGACGGCCATTTCGTATATGACGTTGTCAAGGGGCAGATTGCTGGCTGCTGCTGAGGGACAGATAGCAAGTTTAAAAAACTGCCCTGAAAAGGGCAATGTTTTAGTCAGGGATAGCAGCTGGAATGAGGGCTAGAGTAGGGTTGGACTCCACATCTCCCTTTAAGCCCTGTGTTTTGTGTGCCTCCTTAATCCACCTTTTCATTTAAGCACTAGGGTTTTGTGTGTGCCCCCTTAATCCACCTTTTCAATTAAGCACCGGAAACTTGAATGATACACAGATGACCCTCGTATCGTATTATGCGCCCAACACTTATCAGGCACATAATACGATACGAGGGTCATCTGGTTTTCTCTGTGTGACAGGTTAGAAAGAATGTGGGGGATAGTCCACTATCGCATTTCGGTGAAACGTTCTATTTAAGTGCGTAACGCAAATAGCTGACTCGGCTGGTCGGTACCTGATTGTGACAGGAAACTTGAATGATACACAGATACACAGATGACCCTCGTATCGTATTATGCGCCCAACACTTATCAGGCAAATTTTTTCTCACACCTCTTGAAAAAAGTAAAAGAACACAGCAAAGGTCTATTAATTATGGCTGGGGACTCTAATATAGCATTAGACCCTAAGCTAGACAGTTCACCCCAGCAAAGCAGCGGCTCCCCCTCACCGTCCATGCAGCAACCCCCAAACCGCATCAATACCATGTTGAAGGGTGCGACTCTGATAGATGTATGGCGTGAGTTGAACCCTAAAACACGGGACTACACCTTCTAATCCCCATAATTCATTTTGTAGAATTGACCACATCATGGTGCCCCAGAATGTTATACCTGTGATTAGCAAATGTCATATCTTAGCCACACCCTGGTCTGACCATGCCCCAGTACTCATGAGATTCGCGGATACTCCCCCTATCACCAGACCGTTCAAATGGAGACTGAATGACTCCCTGCTTACACACAAGGGGACCCATGACCAGATCCTCCAGTCACTTAAAAATTATTTTGCTATCAATGCCAATTCAGCAACCCTTGTGAGTGTATGGGAGGCCCACAAAGTAGTGATGAGAGGGGAACTCATTGCGTTAGCTACCTCTCTTAACAGAAAAGATTGCCGACTAACAACCAGTCTAGAACAGCTACAAACTGCTTGGAAAGCGAACCCCACAAGGGAACTTAAAAAGAAAGTGGACAAGGTTAGCATGCAACTTAATGTAGCGTTAGATGAGGTAACAGAAAAAATGCTTAGATGGGGCAGGCAGAGGATGTACGCAAGGGCCAACAAGCCTGATACCCCTTTAGCAAACAAACTCCAATATTCAGGGCCGAGGCAGACTCTGATCACGTTGAGGACTACAGAAGGGACCAATACTGCTAACCCTATCAAAATTGTTGACATTTTCAGAAAAATGCTGGGCAAACTTTATGTGGCACCCCACGCGTTTCATCGAGAAAGAGCTACCAAATTTTTTGAATCGATCTCGCTCCCCGAGGTTTCAGAAATTCATAGAGCCAACCTTGAGGTGGAGATCTCTGTCCCAGAAGTTTTGAGAGCAATTAAAAGTTTTAAAGCTTCCAAGGCACCGGGGCCCGATGGCTTCTCAAACCTATACTACTAGAAATATGCCTCAGAACTAGCCCCCCACCTAGCAAGCATGTTAATTCCCTTAAAGACAGAAGTGCATTAAATCAAACCTCTTTGGAGGCATTTATAAGCATGATCCCGAAACCAGACAAGGATCACCTAGACCCACAGAACTATAGGCCCATATCTCTTCTCAGCGTCGACCTTAAGATTCTGGGGAAGATTTTGGTCTCTAGGATCAATGAGTTTTTAGGTACCCTGATAGGGAAGGATCAAGTGGGGTTTGCACCTAACAGGCAAGCATCAGATAATATCCGAAGAGTGGCCCACCTGATCAGGTTAGCCCAGCAGAGGGACACCCATAGTCTTCTCTTGTCGTTAGACATGCAGAAGGCATTTGACTCCCTATCGTGGGAATATATGACTCTGGCCCCTCAGAAATGGGGATTTGGGAACAACTTTCTAGCATGGATACGGTCCATATACTCGTCTCCTTCAGCGAAGGTCCAGTATGGGGGTTAACTTTCTGACAAATTCCCAATCAACAGAGGAACACGACAAGGGTGTCCGCTTTCTCCAGTACTGTTTGTCTTGGCCCTGGAGCCGCTAGCAATTGCAATTTAGACACACCCGGATATAACAGGGGTAGAGTTTGCAGGGTATCACCACAAAGCATGCCTCTTCGCGGACGATATAATGCTAGTCCTCTCGCGACCCCACATCTCGCTACCTAATGTCCTCCACCTCCTGGACGACGTTTCCCAAATCTCTGGCCTCAAGGTTAACAAGGAGAAATCCTTGGGGTTAAACTTGAACATCCCTTCCCAGATTCTGAGTTTGCTCCAATCCAACTTTCCCCTTCGATGGGCCCCAGGGGTATTATCATATCTGGGGATCAAGCTCGCTCCTCACTATCACATTCTATACCAAGCCAATTATCGCCCCCTCTTTCGATCGCTGAAAAGCATGCTTTATTCCTGGCAGGGACAGGGGATCTCATGGATAGAAAGGATAAACGCGGTGAAAATGACCCTACTACCTAAAATGCTTTATCACTTTAGGACACTCCCTGTTCAGGTCCCCTCATATCAAATAAAAAGCATGCAAAATAGCATAATGAGGTTTGTCTGTGGAAGCACCAGACCGGGGGTGGCCAAAACCACTATGTTTAGACATAGGAGGGAAGGAGGACTGGGGTGCCATGCGTGAACAGGTACTACTTGGCTGCGCAGAGTGTGCAACTTCATAATTTGCATCTTGAAGTGGAAACCCTCCTCTGGGTGTCCTTGGAAGCCATGGCATGTGACCCCATCCCCATAGATAGCCTAATCTGGATGCCACCGCAGTATAGGCCCCGCATCACGTGTCCGATTCTAAACCATTCCCTCCGTGATTGGGATGGAGTGAAATACTCAGGGAAGCTGATTTTGTCGCACCTCCCAGCAATGTGACTGTTTAGAAACCCCTGGTTCCCTCCAGGGATGGAGAATTCAGAGGCATTTACATGGTGGAGACAGACGGGAATTAGCAAGGTCCATCATCTAATCGAAGGGGAGGAATTAGTTGCTTGGCCCACCTTAGTGTCTAGGGTAAATGCATCACCTGCTGAATGCTTCAGGTACATCCAGATCTGCCACTGGCTAGCCCCCCTACTGAAGAACAAAGCCCCGGGGATAGATAAGATAACCTTTGAGAGGGTGTGCCTTCGGGGGACACCGACACCAGGCCTCATCTCGATGGTTTATACTCATCTTACGGCGCTACCTGCCAATCAAAAGCATGGATATATGATAAAGTGGGAAACAGACCTGAACTCAACTCTAGATAGAAAAGACTGGATGGATATCTGGGCGGGGATTTACAAATGTTCAATAAACATTACCATGCTGGAAGCGGCCTATAAGATGCTTACGAGATGGTATCTGGTGCCGTCATGCGTAGCAAAAGCAGTCCCAGGATATCCAGCAACATGCTTCCGAGGTTGACCTACGGAAGGGTCGGTCCTCCATATTTGGTGGGAATGCCCTAAGGTCAAGAGGTTTAGGTCTCGGGTCTTTGGCCTATTGTATACTCTTCTGCACAATGACCTGCGACGATACCCCTGGGTTGCCTTGCTGCATGTGAAGCCAGATGGCATTACTAAGTTTCAACATGCCTTACTGTCCCAAGTTATGCTGGCAGCAAAATTAGCCATCGCAAGCTCATGGGAAAAAAGGAAATGTCCCTTTCCAGATGGTGAAAGAGAGGCTGAATGGCATTTTTATTAACGAAAAACTGACCAGTATCCTGAATGATTCTCATGAGAAATTCATGAAGATTTGGGGCCCTTTGGTGGAATACACGTTTCCAGAGCTGAGAGAGGTTTTGTTGCAGTGAAGAGTGGCTTGCAAACCTTCTCCTCCAAAGATGCATATATATGCACTCCCCCCCCCCCTTTTTTTTCTGTTTCCCCTTTTTCTTCCTTTCTCCTGGTCCCCCCCTCCCCCTTTAATATTCATCGCCCTCCCTTGCCCAGATCCCTTAGCCCCCCTTTACCCCCCCCCCGGCACTAGAGGGGTGGCAGTGCAGGGAGCACGAGGCAGGAGGAGATAATCCTCCTGTCCGTCAAATTGAGTAAGGATGAACATGAGTTATTAGGCGATAATCTTAAGTTGCTCATGCTCATGCGCAATTACTCCCTAGAAGCCTCACAATACCCTAAATGTGCCTTAGCGGCTTACTCATGATGACACGTATGTATGTGAAAGTGTATTAAGAATGACAACTTGTACTCTGTGCTCTCTTTATTTGTAAAAGAACAATATGTCATACTGTTTAACTTTTATACCAAAAAAATGACAATAAAAAGATTGAAACAGAAAGTGGACCAACATCCAGGATTTTGACTATCCTTGGTCTTGGTCCACTTCCCCGGGGCACCCGGGGTGCCCCGCCTTGTGATATCCCCCAGATCGCGAGTAAAAAGTCATCTCACCCTGCTCCTACGCCACATGCGCGGCTGCACGTCCAATCAGCACGCTCGGAGCCGCTGTGGTATGCGCGTCAATGAGACGAAGCTGTAAGCACTGGGTTTTGTGTGCGGCCTTACCTCACCTTTTCATTTTAACACTGGGGCTTGTGTGTACTGTTATTCCACAACATGCTTTAAGCACTGGGGTGTATCCCCTTATCCTGCAAGAAGCTGTAAGCACTGTGTTTTGTGTGTACTGTGATCCCACAAGATGATCTATGCAATGTGGTGTATACCCTTATCCTACAAGAAGTTGTAAGCACTGAGTTTTGTGTGTACTGTGATCCCACAACATGCTCTAAGCACCGAGTGTATCCCCTTATCCTAAGGGGTGTATCCCCTTAAGCATGGGGTGTATATGTCATGTACCTTTCTAGAGACCAGGCATTTGTAGATACAGGCAGTCGCCAGCAAGACTGTCTTTGAGCTTCCCAGAGAGTGGGACTGGGGAAACTCAGCAGAGGGAAGGGCCAGAGTGTCACATGTGAAGATGATGCAGAATCAGAAACACCACCCTAATGTCATCCGTGGCCAGTGAGCCCAAATATGGGCTCCAATCTAGGTTTCTAGGTGGGACACACAAAAAAGGGGATGGTGGAAAAATAAAGGAAAAAATATAGAATAAAAATACTAACAACTAGCTAATACTAACTAATACTAATAATAACTAGTAATACTACTTGTAACTAATAACTAATTAATAACTAATACTAACTAGAACTAACAACTAAGTAATACTAACTAATGTTTTTCTGGTCGCTTTGCAGGTCCTTGGTGACGAATGTCATGCACAGATTTCCCTAGCTTCAGTGACTGGGGGCAAAGCATACAAATAACCTGTGTCTTCCCCCTCCTCCTCGGCCTTGTGCCGACACGCCAAAAGTGCGTCCAAAAGTGTACTCTCATCTTTCTATCCTGTTGCAATGCTGGAATGAAGGAGGTGAAGTTATCCTATCCAGCAGGGTGACCACCCAGTAATTAGCGCTGTTGACTAGATGGGTAACTCTGTGTTCAGTTCGCAGGCACTGGAGCATATAGTGGCTCAAGTGAACCAGGCTGCCCTGAGTCGAAGAGAAGCTGTTCTCAGTAAGAGATATCTTCTCCCCTGCATCCCCCAGCCACATTCCAGCGATGCCTGTGAGATGCACTGGGTGCCACCCTGCTATGAGGAAAAGTCTTGCTCCAAAGCCTCCAAAACCATCCCTTGGCTGGCTACTGATGGTCCAGCAACCCACCCTGCGAGCCATGTATGGAGTGGCTTGACACCTGAGAAAATCGGCCTTCCTGTTTTTATAATTTAATTTTTAATAATTTTAAATAATACTAATTTATTTTTTGCTTGCTTTGCAGGTACCTGGCCATGGACATGGAGCAGAGAACACACAGTTTTATATAACATATGAAAAAGACCCTGTTCTATACATGTGTCAGCTTTTAGATGACTATAAAGAAGGATATCTTCGTATCATGCCTGACTCTAATATTCTCCTCCAGCGGAAAGAAACAGCCTAGTTGGGAAGCAAGTGGAATATGCCAAAGAAGATGGCTAAAAAAAGTGGAAGCCTTCAGTGTACATTAAGTTTGACGACAATTTCCATATTTATGTTTATGATTTGATGAAGGCCTACCAGAACCCTGGTGTTTTCTTGCACCAGAGAAAAAATAAGAAATAATGCTAACTATTTTTTTACTGTTTGCTTTGCATGTTCCTAGTGATGGACATCATTAACAATTCATGTTATAGTTATGCCAGTTGCTAGGTTCCGCAGTCTTCCCACACCGCTCATTTCCCGCCATGCTGCCCCAAATATGTGAGGACAAGTCCTCCTCAGAAGCCTCCAAAACTGACCCTTGGCTGGCTGCTGCCGGTCCAGCAAACCACCTTGCCAGCCACATGTGGATTGGCCTGGCACCTGGAAAAAGGGGCCTTCCTGTTTATTTCATTGTAATTGTTTTTTTACCATTTTTTTGCTTATAATACTAATAATGTTTGCTTTCCAGGTCCCTGTTGAAGGACATCGTGCAGAGATTGCATTGCAAGGACATATGTAGGCGTCTTTTCAGTGCCAGGGAAATGAGCGTCAGGAAGAGCATGGAGCCCATTGACTGGCAGAACAATAACATAAACTGGTTTTCCCTACGAGTGTGGAACTCATGCAGGTTCCTCCTCCAGTAACTATAACACTATTTTTCTACCTCCATCACCTGTGATAAGTCATGGAGCAGATCCTTTACAATTACCCATTGCAAAGATGGGAGTTATCTATAGCATATGTTGTGGGAAGGGAGCTTAGGTACATTTTTCCTAGATTTTTGACAACAGGTAAAATGTATAAAGGAATCATCCCCCTTTCCTGAATACCTTTCAACACTACGGGTCACCTCAGCACCAGATAAAAAAAAAATCACTTTAAAAGCTGTATACTTTAAAAAATAAAAGAGCAAAAGTGTACTACTTCCAAAAGTGCCACTCACTTCCATTGTCTGCCTAAGGGTTGTAATAACAGTGCAGAATCGCCCCCTATATTTGTTTATCTTGTAACAACTGTAATCTCTGATACAGCCCTGGAACCACAGCTCCCAGCTTCACAGACAAGGGCTGCATGGGGACCATCGGTGTCAGGTTCGACTATTAGGTGAGTGGATCTCTTATTCAATTTTGTCAGTGCCCCAACCTTTGACATTAGCTCAGTACTTTGACTTATCTCTTTCTGCTTTTGAAAATGCCCATTCCAAGTGTATGGACAGCTTATGGGCCCACGTAGGTTTCTCCTTTTTCCTCCTAAGGGCTGAATGCTATTCTTGCTATCTAATCCTGGTAGTTTTCCTTTTGAATGAACAGATGTGTGGCTTCTTTAGGGTCATTATGTTCTTCCAATGAACATTTGTAGCCTCAAGACTCTGGAAGATGAATATTTGCTGGGGACTTGATTAGTTAGTTACAGAATATTTCCTGAATATATTAAACTGGACTTGAATAAGAGGATGTGCGATGAATGTAGTATGCAACTGTCTCTTTAAAAAAAACATGTTTATGTGATCATTCAAGCAATAAATAAAATGTCAGAGCTGTCCTTGTTAGTAAATTGAAATGTATCTTATATCCACTGTGGTGAATTATACTCCTCTCCTGTGAATCCGTCACCAACACTCCTCACTTACCAAAAGTCGTGTGGTATCCACTAAGGTCACCAGGTAGCACCCAATTCCACTTGTCAGATATAGACTTCCTCCAAATAAATCCACAGGTTCTTTAAAAGCTGCAGGTTCTCTCAAAGGCCATATGTTCTCTTAAAAGCCACAGGACAGCTCTGATATTTTATTTATTGTTTGGATTATATAAGGGACACTCCTGAAGGTGTCCAGTACTGCAGAGCTTCAGGATAATTGCTAAAACTGGTGGCTTATTCCATTCCACTAATTAAGTACCTTAGAATTTATCTGTTATAATTTAGATATAGAAACAAGTGAAGCGTTGCATACAATTTTACGTGATTAATACTTACATTTTAAATGTTGTTTGTTCTTGCATTTTAATTTAGCAGTTGCTGAACCTATGAATCTTTGAATCTATCTAATGCAAATTTATCTTTAGCAAGCCTGTGGTTTATGTTATTTTGTATTACGATTCCTGTAGTGTAGCAATGCCTTCATGCACTCTTTTTGGTCAGTCAAGTCACCCATCAGCTCTGCTGGCACCAAAGGGTCTTCTTCTGCTGAGGGTCCCCCCTATACTCAATGTTTTCTCCACTGCCACAGCTTGTCCTCTAGTCCTTGTACATGTTATTATATGATGTCTGGCCACATGGAACATTGCAGAAGAAATACATTTAAAGCGCCTATCCTGACATAAAACCGAAAAAAGTCTATACTCACCTTATATTCCCCACAGCTCCTCCATGCAGCAGTGGCATCTTCTTAATTAACAATACCAGAGAACCAGTGATTCCGTCCTCCAGCGCTGCAGCGTCCATCAGGCTGGCTACATGCCCCCTTACATGGCTGCTTCATTCACTGCACAGGCTCTCAACTGCAATGAATGGAGTAGGTATATAGGGACAGAAACAAGGCCCCCAGGATGCGCCGAGAAAGGCCACACCAGTGGAAAATGAAATCGCTAGATCTCCTCCCTCATTAAGTATGCAGATGCCGACATAAGACCAGGAGCTGCGTGGGGCACACAGGACCCACATAGCGGCACTGCGGGGGACAGGTCTTGAGTAGGCTTTTTTCGATTTATGTCTGGATAAGGACTTTAACTGCAGCTCTCATTTTGTTTTGATTGCATACAGTCTGTGTGCCAGTCTGAGCCGCATTGCGCCAGTTCAAAAACATCCAATAAATATGGATGGATTGTTTTGAAACACTAAAGTAACCATTTTTCAGGACCTGAAAGTAGGACACTAGGCGTGACAGGAGGTGTGGTTAAAGGGTGGGGCTAGGAAAAAATATTTATCACCATAGAAATTTGCCATAATAAAGGTTTACACGTGTATGTAACATACAATGATCACTAGTGAGACTTCAGAGGGGCCCACTTAAGTTTTAGTCCACTTTAGGCCAATCACACAGTACAGTAAACAGCCTTCTGATAATACTCACCTATAGGGTCCACCGTAGAGCCCTGCAGCAAGAAAAAATAAATAAAAAAACATTCCAGATGTAGTAACATATGTTTTCTTACAAATGGGTTTTGGTTTTCAATATCCTGTTTTTTTTTCCGATTTGGGATGCCCCAATGTTGACACCACCCAGAATCAATGCTAATTTATACGTGACTGGCCATCCCACTGCACATGTGAGGGCTCCCCTCTAATCAGTGTGGCTGTAGCCTTTCATATTTCCTAGCTGGGCATGGAAACATAACAAAGCTACAACCACCCTGATAACAGGAGAATTTGCATAGTGCATGCTCTGTGGGATTTCAGGTACATGTTATAAAGAAACAGTTTTTAGACACCTGGGTCAGCTTTTGTTCCTCTGAACATGCTTTCATCATGTCACAGATTTAAACTGTAATGTCAGTACCTTGTTATCAAACTGTTGCTGGAAGCTTTCTGGCAACTTCCAATGGTTGCTGGAAGTTTGTAGTGAGTTTAATTCCACTTCTAGTTGTTGAAGTTAGATGAATGCATTGGTGTGAAAATTTGGAGGAAAAAGATTTTTGACATGTTACACATTTTTTGCAATTATTTTCAAAATGTTTTCATAATAAAACTCTTCAATATATTTCCTGCTTTTGTGGTCTATGTTAGCCTAGGCTTGCGGGCCACTTATGACTGGTGTAGCCTAAACTACGGTGCCACGCTAAATGACAAGAGTCATAAATGTATCTAAGACATTCTATTTGATACTAATTGTGGTACACATCGTAAATTAGACACAGTGGCCAAACCATCAGCGCTAAATGGTGCAGACACTTGTAAAATTAGGCCCCAAGAATTATCGTAACACTGTGTTTTGGTAATTACATCATTGTATTCCTTGAATCTTGGATGGATTTTTTATTTTGGTTGTTCTTGTCATTTGGACATTTTTTAAAAACATTTTTATGGCCATTGTATACTTGCACACACATAGGAATTTTTCATCCACATTTAACCCACCTGTGTCTGAGACAGACACAATCATTTGAGTGTACACATCCGCAGAATGGTGGGCCTCCCCTTGCAATGGTACCCAGGGAGCAGTTAGGGGTTAGGTGCCTTGCTCAACAGCACTGCAGTCATAGTCATGATAGATAGATAGATAGATAGATAGATAGATAGATAGATAGATAGATAGATATTGCTGCCTCTGTGGTATTCCTTTAACATTCTATATAATGCTTTCTTTAGGTATCTTTGGAATTCAGAATGTAATTACTTAATATAGTATTTGATATATATATATATATATATATATATATATATATATTATTATTATTATTATTATTATTGCTTATTTATATAGCACCATCATCTTCCTTAGCGCTTTACAAAGTAGTAGTTACAGACAGGGTAGAAACATACGGTACATATAATATATCAAGTGCAGTTTTACAGAGTTGACAATGGATATTCTGAGTACAAGACACAATAGGAGAAAGAGCCCTGCCCTTGCGAGCATACAGTCTAAAGGATGAGGGATGAAGACGAGGGGAAAGGATCGCAAACAGTCAGTATTGAGCTTTGTGGCATATGCCCTTTTAGAAGATTGGTTAGCCTAGATTATATGATTGTCTGAATAAGTGAGTTTTGAGGGCTCCTTTGAAGGTTTTGAGGGTTGTGGAGTGGCGGATTGGGTGCGGGAGGGCATTCTAGAAGATTGAAGTTGCATGTGAGAAGTCCTGGAGGCGGGCGTGAGAGAAGGTGACCAGGCTGAGGCTGTGTCTAGGTTGATATTGTTGGATTAGAGATGAGATGTAGGGAGGGGCCTGGTTGGAGAGAGCTTTGTATACGAGAGTTAGAGTTTTGAACAGGATTCGCTGAGGGACTGGCAGCCAGTGTAGGGATTGGCAGAGAGGTGCAGAACTAGAGTAGCGAGAGGAGAGATGGATGAGGCGAGCAGCAGAGTTCAGGATAGATTGGAGGGGTGCCAGTCTGTTAGTTGGTAAGCCACAAAGAAGGATGTTGCAGTAATCCAGACGGGATATGACCAGGACATGCACTAGCATTTTAGTGGTGTCAGATGAGAGGAAAGGACGGATGCGGGAGATGTTTTTAAGTTGGATGCGACAGGTGGTGGCCAGGGAGTGAATATGTGGTTTGAAAGAGAGGGCAGAGTCCAAAATGACTCCCAGGCACCGAGCTTGGGGAGTTGCTGTTATTGTGTAATTGTTGACAGAAATTGACGTGTTAGAGAGGGTAGGAGGGTTAGATGGTGGGAAAATGACCAGTTCTGTCTTGTCCATGTTTAGCTTGAGGTAGCGAGATGACATGAATGAAGAAATAGCTGCAAGGCAGTTGGGGAGGCGAGATAGGAGAGAGGAGAGATTGGGGCCTGAGAGATATATCTAAGTGTCATATGCATAGAAGTGGTATTGAAAGCCTAGTGAGTTTATAAGTTTGCCAAGGCCATAAGTGTAGACTGAGAAAAGTAGGGGGCCTAGGACAGAACCTTGCGGCACACCGACAGAAAGGGAACGTGAGGATGAGACTGTGTTAGAATAGGATACACTGTGTCAGGTCCCGTGGGACGCCCACCTACCAACTAAGTCTGCAACCCCCAATCTCCACTGCTAGCTTCGCCTATAGACAAGCCCCCGTTTGCCGGGACGCTGGACACGCCTCACCGGACACGGTTGCCCCCAGGACTTCTTAGCACAAAGGATGCAGACTTGTGCAGGGGAAGGCAAACGAACCAGGAACGAGACTGGGTAAGGTCAAACGGGCAAAGGTCATACACGGCAGATCAATCCAAGGAAGCGCGGTACAGGAGGATGAGACAGAAGAATGGTCGGGTCAAGCCAAAGGTCACACCGGGGAATCACAGATACGCAGTACAGAGGAGCAGGCAGAAATCGTGGTCAGGAAAACAGGCAAAGGTCGGTCCAGGCAGCAATCAGGGATGGTCATACACGGCAAGATACGTAACGGAACAGACACCAATTCGCACCCAGCAGCACGCTATCACGGGCAAGGATCAACTGCAATAGGAACACCTTTATAGGAAGTGACCGAGCAGATTGAGGGACATGATTGGTGTAACTTAGGAACCTGGGGCTGATTGCCCCATTCAAACCACAAGGGCGTTCCGCCCAAAGCAACCTTGGGCTCATTGGCCCAGAACTAATTACCTCCGGCGGGCGCGCTGTGTGCAGCGCCGCCGGAGGGCATAAAGCCTGAGTGCTCGCGCGTGCGCACAAGCACGATGCCGAGCGTCAGGAGCGCCGCGATGTCAGGGACGCGGCGGCTCCAGACGCCGCCAGTGACGGAGCCGCCCGAGCAGCCGCTTGCGACGGAAACAGCCGAGCGGCTGCTCGCGGCGGAAATAGCCGAGCGGCGGCCGAGACAGAGGCCGTCGAGCCGCCGCCTGCCGGAGACGCCGCCCAGCCTGCGCTCCGGCCGACCGAGTGCAGCCGGCGTGGGACCGAAGGCCAGGTGAGTGCGAGGTCCCCGTGACACACTGAATGATCTGTCAGAGAGGTAAGAGGTGAGCCAAGAGAGTGCAAGACCTTGAATCCCAAGAGAGGAGAGAATATCAAGAAGCAGAGAGTGGTCGACAGTATCAAAGGCTCCTTTTCCTTTCCTTTTTTTTTAACAAAAATAACTAATTTAGAAATTGATGGCGGCAACACATCTCAAAAACATTGTGACAGGGTCCAGGAAGGCTGGGAAAGTCAGTGGTACTAAAGGGGCCATTTTTAAAATGTTCACCAAATTATGGAAAACTATGTCTAAACATTGAGGATAATTTCAGGATCAGATTCATTTCAAATGTTGCTCAAAGTAAAATCTGCAGCACATATTATAGAAAATCAAAAAATTCCATGCAGGGGTGTAGCTCGGGGGGAGCAGGGGGGGCACTTTCCCCAGGTGCAGAAGGTCAGGGGGTGCCAAAGGGGGCCTCAGCAAAGGTGGGTGGCGCCATTTCGAATCTTTGCCCCGAGTGCCAGAAAGCCTAGCTACTGCTCTGAGTCCATGTGTACAAAGTACAAGGCTGACGATCAATATTGGTAGCTCATGATCTACAGGTACACAGCCTGCACTGCATTAACAAACAAGCATGAATCAGAAAGGCTCTGGAACATTAGAAATCATTGTGCAATCCACAAATGCAAGCTGTATCATGCATAATCATGCACACACAAAATTAATTCCGACCAACAGTGGAGAGCAAGAGATTAGTTAGAGGTGGTGGTGCTCAACCTTTTGAGGAGAGCGGGCCACTTAAAGGATTTGGAACCTGGTCGCGGGCCATGCTGTACAGGTTCAGATTTTTTTTTTTTTGTATAGCATATTGAAAGATTGGCTACAACATTTAGGATATCCACTGTCTCCACTAACTCCACTTGTATATCTTTCTACCACTCTCCCACATTCATATGTAACAATCCCCACATGCTAGAAATACCTCTCAGAATATATGGGTCCTGTATTTATAGTCCTCCCCCATCAGTCCCAAATCTTAACCATGTTCCTAATACTCAACCCATCTAAGCTCCCACCAATGCATAAATTGGTGAAGCATAAATTATAGCAAAACTGTTTCGCCATATTATTGTGCCAGAGATATCACCCAGAGGTGGTGTTGTACAATCAATGTCACTGTGTTCCTCCAAGCCACCTCTGTCACCTCTATTTGCCAATGTGTCCCTTCTATATCAGTGTCCATTCAACCTCCCATCCTTACCGTACCCCTGTTTAACTAACTTTACACATCCATTCTAGCTACCACTTCCATTTTCCCACAATGGGTCAGGGGCCACATTAGATGGTTCTGAGGGCCACTTGTGGCCCCCGGCCACAGGTTAATCTTGTGTGGTTTAAAGAGTTTGTAAAGAGAAAGAAAAAGACAATACTTCCCTTATCACCAGCAAAAAGAAGCACATAAAAGACAGACAAGTAGATAAATAAGCTAGAACACCCCTATGGGCAAAGCACAAGGATTGTCCCACTCAGTCTGATACAGGAGGAATGGACACATGTTCAGGGCTGATTCTAGGGGCAAACTTATCACAGCCATCCGGTTTTCTGCTGATTAGTTAGTGGTCCTGGACATAAGATAGGCCCTTATCCCCCTATATTGCCTTCATAATAGGGAGGGGGCACTGCATGCTGCTAAGTTATAGGCACAGCATGGCAGATTCCTGTATGGAACAACAGCAGCACCATAGGATGGGTTAGGAGGAGGCAGAATATTTTCATTACCGCATTGAACATTATTTTGCCTAGAAACTGCTTTGTACATGTCTACCTCTCAGCAGTGGCATACTGGGGCCAAAAATCAGCCCAGGAATGTACCAGCACCTGGCCTGCCCATGACCAGCCAGTGGCACCCCTGCTGCTTCCTGGCAGTCAACCAATGTGCTTCAAGGCTGAGGAGAGGACATGGGCTGGTGTTGCTTGGGTGAGGGGGTAGTGTGATAAAGGGGGTAGTGTGATAAAGGGGGTGGGGGGCTGGGGGGAGGCAGGGATTGGATGGGAGTGTTAGTAAAGCTAGCAGGCCAAACTGCCCCAAAGCAGTGCAACCCACTGGGCATTTGCCTAGGTGTCCCTATGGCCAGTCTGCCCCTGCTTCACAGGGTGAAAAAAGGAGGTCATGCATAAATAAAATCCAGAGGCTGAGTTGCAGAAAGGGGGCTAAATCTCAGTTTCCACAGCTTTATTCAGCAGAACACCGGGATGAATCCTCTACATAGCAGATAATCAAACAGTGAAATGTTTTATACTTTACATATCCACCACTAACATCTCAGCAGTTGGCAGTCATGTGATGTGCTCCTGCACCCAGTAAATGAAGCAGCATTCTCCCTTGCCACTGAAAGCAGTGGATGCACACAAATACCAGCTGGGGAGTGCACTGTCACTACTGGAGCTGACAGCAGAAGAATGGAGGCCTGCAAGGGTCCTGCAGTTGGAAAGGGAGCATAGCTTTTGTGTTTCTTGCCTTTGCTGTCCCTTAAAAAAAGAAGGCCATAGATGACAGAAAATGACTTGTCATTGTAAATTAGATCTATTTCCCAATGTAGATCCTGTTGTGTTAAAGGGAGACAGTGAACGCATGTGTGGTCATAGACCCCTGGAGATGACTGATCTGCAATGTCTGGTCAGCTGTGTCAGTTTTGGGTATGGTTATATTAATGCCTGACGTTGCTATGACAACACTACGCTGTTTTCATTTTTATATATTTCTAATTTCTTTTTTTTCTATGAGTAGGCATAATGAGGGAGGGGTTGTGGGTGTCTTCAGAGAAAATATAACTTTGTCTGTTACTATTTATAAGAATAAACTATTCCAGACAAAAATGAAAACTTAGAGAATGACGATTCCACAAAGCTTTCAAAGAATCACTAAGGCAACCACATACAGCTGCAGTTCTTTGAACAGATAGTTAATTGTTCTCATATATTTAACTCTGTAATGCACAAACAGTAATCCATCTTCTGCAGGGTGTATTCGCCCAGTTTGGGGGGAGTCACTGTGGGGTATTTTCTTCTTATCTTATGTGTTGTAAGCTCTAGGCACCATTAGGATGAATGAGTCGTCTGAGACAGACCTTGGACAGCTCCCGGTTTGCTAAATATGGCCCCTTCTTTTCAACCCTCTTACAAACATTAGGCTCGATTCAGAGACACATTCGTCCGGACTTCCGTAGCTGTCTGTGAAAGTTTTGGTGGGTGTTTGTCTTTTTTTTGCTTTTTTTCGTACATTTTTCACTCGCACGAACGTTCGAGAACATGCGTATATGCTCTTTCGATAATGGTGCCAAAATCGGAAGATTTTCGTTACTTCAGGAGCTTTTTCCCAACAAATCGGAAATGTTTCGTCCGTTCAGAATTTTTTCGTTATTGCAATGGGCTTGCGATTAATTCAGAGAGCTGATTGCCGATGGTCCCACACCTCATAAATTCGTTTCAGGGCAAAAACATTCCCGGCACCTTTTGGACTACGGGAGCGCGAGCCAGCCATGGACGAGGCTACTGCCTTTGAGGAGCATGAGGATCTGCAACTCATGGGCATTGAGATCGTCCGGAGGGCAGAGACCAGATTGCACCGGCGGCGACGCATGGACATCAATAGCATGCATGACACTGAGCTGTTCGAGCTGACCAGGCTTAATCGCGCTTCCCTCCATAAACTGTATAGTGAGCTGCGGCCATGGTTAGCCCGCACCACAAGGAAGGGTCAAACAATTTCAGGTATGACCAAGATGCTTGGCTGCCTGCAATTTTTGGCGAACGGCTCGTTCCAGAGGCTGGGTGCCCTCTCCGTGGGGATTTCACAGCCTACGCTGAGCCGCGCGCTATTCAAATTTTTGGAAGGCATGGCTACCATAACTCGGAAATATATTTGTTTCCCTGAGGATATGGTAGCCAGAAACGCCATTAAGCTGGCATTTTTTAATATCGCCGACATGCCCAATGTCATGGGTGCTATTGACTGCACCCACGTTGCCCTCGTCCCTCCGTCAAGCGACGAGTATATATACAGGCAAGTTTTGGCTTCCATTGTCTCTAAATATTTGTGTGTCCCTCCTTTGCTCAATCACATTATTAGTTTGCTTCATTGGCAATAGTCCCTCCTTTAATGAAAAGCTTCCTTGTGACTAATCTCGCCATTTGTAATAACTTTCATTGCCAATAGTCCCTCCTTTAATGAAAAGCTTCCTTGTGACTAATCTCGCCATTTGTAGTAACTTTCATTGCCAATAGTCCCTCCTTTAATGAAAAGCTTCCTTGTGACTAATCTCGCCATTTGTAGTAACTTTCATTGCCAATAGTCCCTCTTTTAATGAAAAGCTTCCTTGTGACTAATCTCGCCATTTGTAGTAACTTTCATTGCCAATAGTCCCTCCTTTAATGAAAAGCTTCCTTGTGACTAATCTCGCCATTTGTAGTAACTTTCATTGCCAATAGTCCCTCCTTTTGTTTAGTCCCTCTAGGTTAATATACTCTCTGATTTTACATCTTCCCTCATTGCAATCACTCCCTCCTTGCTAATGCTCCCTCCTTGCCAAGAGTGTATGTGCAACAACGGCCCTTATTTATAAATTAGTTCCAAAGTTAGTTATTTCAAAGTAAAACATTTGGAAGTGTACTTTTAATAGAACAAGTAAGACTGTCAAGGCTCAAACATTGATATTCTTTTGTTGACCACTTAAATGGAACGTAGTTGTTTAGTGTTATTTGTCTGGATGTTACATTTTGACATAGGCTGTTTGAAGTGTGCGTTGGATTTGTTTACTAAACGTTATTTTTTTGTTGTTTCTGTTTCCTTTTTCACCAGAAATCGCAAAATGGGCCATTCGCTGAATGTGCAAGCGGTGGTGGCCCAGGACCTGCGCTTTCTGAGCGTCCTGGCAGGCTACCCTGGCTCAGCCCATGATGCGTATATCCTGCGCAGATCTGGATTATTCCGCCGGTTTGAGTCAGGGGAATTTGCGGGTGCATGGCTCCTTGGTAAGTTGGCTCAAATTATCGATTTGGATTGTATATGTATGGCAAAGTTTTAGGTTGGATTTACCTTTCATAAACGCTGCCTTGCCCCTCACCTTGTGAACATGTGTAAGCACACTGGAACCATTACATTAGACAAACTCCATTGGCTGCAAAATTGTTTTGCCTGCATTGTTTTAATTAATAAGTGTAATGTGAGGCAAAGTCTGAAACCGCCTTCTAAACCATTTTCTTTCCAAATCTGTTATTGACTTTACCAGAGAGTCAGCGCCATCTTTGCTTACATGCATTTAACTTACTGAGTAGAGGTGAGCGGGATAAAGTGCAGGGGCCGGCTTACACCGGTTTTTGAGTAAGCCAAGAATTATAAAGGGTCAGGTCAAGTTAGACCATACTACATTGTTCTGCAGCACAGGCAGGAAACAATAGCTGCTAACAGTCTGCCTGATTGCCCACCATCCCCAGTATTATTTGACTACTTTTGACCCACATCTATCACATATGTTTAATTCTTGGTTTAGCATCTGCAATCTGTATGCTCATGTTTGTGTGACAATGTCACATACCTCTTTTATTTTTATTGCAGTAGGAATGTTGCGTGGCAATGTATGATTTACTGTTATTAATTTTTTTTTTTTGGGGGGTTATTTAGGAGATTTGGGGTATCCACTACTGCCGTGGCTCATGACTCCGGTCCTCCGGCCACAAACTCCAGCACAAGAGGCCTATAACCGTGCACATAGAAAGACCAGGGCAGTGGTGGAGAGGGCCTTTGGACTCCTCAAGACCCGGTTTCGGTGCTTGGACCACACTGGGGGCTCCCTGCAGTATGACCCGAAAAAGGTCATTGACATTATAATGGCATGTGCCGCGCTCCATAATTTAGCCATTATGCAAAGGGTCCCCCGATATCTGGATTGCCCACCCTCTCCACCCTCCGATGAGGCAGACGACGCCTATGTGGGCCAGCCAAGTGCGTCTGGGCAAGCCGTGCGGGCAAATTTAATAGCCACACATTTTTCCTAATTTAGTTTTTATTTAAATTTGTGTAATTTTTTTTTGGTTTGTTTGGCTATGTTTAATTTCATTATGAAGTAAACAATAATGAATTTGTGCAACCCAAAAAAAAATCTATGTTTGAGTATTTATTTGTAGACCTTGGTTATTGTTTGTTTTGGTGCCAACTTGAACTCATATTTCTCTATAAAAACACCACACACATGAGCTTGTTCAAACCAAAATGTTTACTACTTAGTAAAAGGTATATGTGAGACAAACAGAATGCCCCTCACATACTTTGGGACCACACCTGTACATGCAATTATGTTCAATACATTTGTCCACAAAGGAAATAGCACAAAATTAATCCCTCTCCTGCTTGCCCACATTTTCCACCGACACAGGTTGAAAGCAATCCTAGCTATGCCACATCTACACCTGTAAGTCAGTGGGCCACCCAAACAAGAACACCCAGTCCCAATCCAAATCCAGTACAATCACAGCCAGGGTCCAAGGTCTTAGATGTTAAGGCCAGAATGTCACCCAATCATGCCGTCAAACATGAGGAGCCACCACAAATGTTATTGTGGCCATGGCAGCCGCGCAACACCTTAAGTGGCCGATTCAGTGAGTCTGGGACTCTGGCATTGGCTACTGGGCTACCTCAGGCCTTGAATGAGCTATATGGGGGATAATCAAAAACAACCGAGCAAGAACAGCGCAAAATAGGAGATTTTTAGGCCTCACCAGACAAGTCAATCCAGTGGGTAGGTATCGCAAAGATATGGACCAGATTCATGCCTAACACACCTTAATATGTGTGATGCCCATAGAACCCAGGTTGGGGCCCTTGGTGGGGGGGGGCATAACATGGGCCTGTGTGGCATTCAGAATCTGCAACTGTTCCAAAATGTGTCTTTGGTTATTGTGCATTTCGGCCATGCCTGACCTTATTTCAGAAGTCAAGTTGGCCATGTGGCTGTTATGGGTCCTCAATTCAGTCAGCACGGCACTGAAGGTAGTATTTAGGGACTCTAATTGGCCCCTAATATGCTCCTGATTTTGTTGGTTTTGGCGGCGAAAAAGGCGCCTCTCATGGTGCCATGCTGACTCCATCATCTGCACGCCCCTCCCCTGGGAAACTGTGCGACGTTGCTGAGTACGCCGCCCAATTCCCCTGGTTGTGGGGCGTGCAGATGATGTTGCTCGAGGACCCCCAACAGCCACAGGTCTGCTCGCCAAATCCTCAGCAGCAGATCTGAAACTGGGGACTGGAGGGTCAGTCTCTGCATGCTGCCCACGATGTGCAGGCAGCATGCAGCCAGCTTCACTCTGCTGCTGTGGATTTGGCGGAGACACATTTTGGGACAGTTGCAGATTCTGTCCCAGGGGAAGATCTTCAGAATCTCCTATGAAGCTTCCATCTTCCTCCTGCTCCTGGATTTGCTCCATCAGTGTGTGGCTCTGTTGGGGACATGTAAAAAAAAACAGGTTCAGTGTGTGGAATACCTATAAAAACCACACAAGCAAAACATGGCAAGCTACATGCATACACAACAGCATCAAAATACACTTACCGTAGACATCGGATCCTGGGTCCTATGCAGCGCGGAAGAAGACGGACGCGGTAGCATGGCAGAGGAGTCCCCACTAGCTGAGGGATGATGCTGGCCTGCTTTAGAAGAAAAAGAGCGATGAATACACACAACTATGCATAGTTTATGTTTAAGAACACATATGGTAATCAAAGAAACGTGGCAAAGCAGTAAGGGCCCCTCCCACAACGTGGCCACTTGCCATTCCCTAGGAATCCCATTACATTAGTGCATGGATTGTTAAACCAGACTAGACACATTGGTCACGTGTCTAAAACCAAACATGCAAAGAATGGCTGATGTGTGAGTTGCAACATCCCTTTAAGGCGAGGAAGTTAACACACTAAGGTGGGAAAAAACACTTACAATATGATTCTGGTGGGGAACATTTGTATGGCATAAAACCTTCCTAGAAAACCATCTTAATCAGTTGTGCAACTAAACCAGCTCAAACAAAATTGACCAACAGGCAAAGATGTTATTGTGGCGTGTGCTTGTCAATTAATACATAGCACCCATTCCTTTTCTACACTTCTAAGTGACATATTTTTCACAAATTTCATTAAACATCATGTATGTGGCTGTCAATTTGCACATTACCAGGCCACACCCATGACACTCCCTAGTCAAAGTGAGCACTCCTAACAAACCCACCCCCTAGAGCCATGTGCTTAGCTAGCCCTTGCTGACACCCCCTAGAGCCATGTGCTTAGCTAGCCCTTGCTCCCACCCCCTAGAGCCATGTGCTTAGCTAGCCCTTGCTGACACCCCCTACAGCCATGTGCTTAGCTAGCCCTTGCTGACACCCCCTACAGCCATGTGCTTAGCTAGCCCTTGCTCCCACCCCCTACAGCCATGTGCTTAGCTAGCCCTTGCTGACACCCCCTAGAGCCATGTGCTTAGCTAGCCCTTGCTCCCACCCCCTAGAGCCATGTGCTTAGCTAGCCCTTGCTCCCACCCCCTACAGCCATGTGCTTAGCTAGCCCTTGCTCCCACCCCCTAGAGCCATGTGTTTAGCTAGCCCTTGCTGCGTATGTGTATGTTTCAATACATTTGTGTGGTCATTCAGACATTACTAACCTGCAGGAATTGGTGGGTTGTCGGTGTCCTGCTGGCCCGAGTGTCCCTCTAAGGCCACGGGATGTAATAAGGACAGCACCATCTCCTCAGCCGGTGTAAATCGCATTTTTGTTGGGAAACCTCCGCCAGTTGTTTCGCTGAAAAACATAGTAAGCATAATTAAGCGCACTGATGGAAAGACAAGAATAATAAAAACCCAAACATTAGCTATGTACCTGTGCATCCGCCTTAGATTCTCTTTCTTCCGCACTGCATATTTCAGGTCCGAAATCTTACGTTGAATCTGGTCCATATCTTTACGTTCCTCACCCGCTGCATTGACTTGCCTGGTGAGTTCTTCAAAAATCTCTGTTTTGCGCTGTTTACTGGTGTGTTTTGATCTTCTATCATATAGCTCATCAAAATGTAAGGTGAGCCCAGTAGCCAATGCCAGAGTTTGGGACTCAGCAAAACGGCCACCCAAGTGTCCTCTGCGCAAGTTGCGCCCTCTTCGGGGTGGTTGTGGCTCCTCACTGCTTGGTTGCAAATGGGGTGACATTCTGGCCTGGGGGGATGGAGGAGACCTCAAGGACTGGAGGCTGGCTGTTGATCTTACTGGACTTGGGAAGGGACTGGGTGTTCTTGGCTGGGTGGACCCTGAAGTTGCAGGTGTAGATGTGGCATAGGGGGAATGCATGCCAACCTGTGCCGGAGGATAATGTGGGCGAGCAAGAGAGGGTCTTGGCGAGCTTGAGCTGCTGCTGTGGGTCTGTGGGGCCTTGGAGGTGGTTGGCTGGGTCTGTGGGGCCTTGGAGGTGGTTGGCTGGGTCTGTGGGCCCTTGGAGGTGGTTGGCTGGGTCTGTGGGGCCTTGGAGGTGGTTTGCTTGGCCTTAGTTTTTGAGCCACGTGCGGGGGGGAGGGGGCCGTTGGCCTTTGGTGGCTTTTCGGGCTTCTGGAGCGTGTTCTTGTTTGGCCCCTGCGGCGCCTTGGGCCCCTGCTGCGGCTTCTGGACCGGGAGGTGGTTCAGCCCCTGCGGCGCCTTGGGCCCCTGCTGCGGCTTCTGGACCGGGAGGTGGTTCGGCCCCTGCGGCGCCTTGGGCCCCTGCTGCGGCTTCTGGACCGGGAGGTGGTTCGGCCCCTGCGGCGCCATGGGCTCCTGCTGCGGCTTCTGGACCGGGAGGTGGTTCGGCCCCTGCGGCGCCTTGGGCCCCTGCTGCGGCTTCTGGACCGGGAGGTGGTTCGGCCCCTGCGGCGCCTTGGGCCCCTGCTGCGGCTTCTGGACCGGGAGGTGGTTCGGCCCCTGCGGCGCCTTGGGCCCCTGCTGCGGCTTCTGGACCAGGAGGTGGTTCGGCCCCTGCGGCGCCTTGGGCCCCTGCTGCGGCTTCTGGACCAGGAGGTGGTTCGGCCCCTGCGGCGCCTTGGGCCCCTGCTGCGGCTTCTGGACCGGGAGGTGGTTCGGCCCCTGCTGCGCCTTGGGCCCCTGCTGCGGCTTCTGGACCGGGAGGTGGTTCGGCCCCTGCGGCGCCTTGGGCCCCTGCTGCGGCTTCTGGACCAGGAGGTGGTTCGGCCCCTGCGGCGCCTTGGGCCCCTGCTGCGGCTTCTGGACCGGGAGGTGGTTCGGCCCCTGCTGCGCCTTGGGCCCCTGCTGCGGCTTCTGGACCGGGAGGTGGTTCGGCCCCTGCGGCGCCTTGGGCCCCTGCTGCGGCTTCTGGACCGGGAGGTGGTTCGGCCCCTGCTGCGCCTTGGGCCCCTGCTGCGGCTTCTGGACCGGGAGGTGGTTCGGCCCCTGCTGCGGCTTCTGGCCCGGTGTTTTTGGCCTTTGCCTATGGCCTTGGTGCCACGTGGGGGGGGTGATGTGGGGCAGGGTGGGGTGGGGCTTCGTCCCCTCTTACCCATCTGTGGGACATGAGTTTTAGCAGGCTTGGTTACCTTGCTCCTTGGTTGTGGTGGTGCTGCAACCTCCTTTTTTGCCGCAGCCTTGGTGGTAGCCCTTAGTCGGGCTTTAGGCTCTTGCGACCTTGTTTGCGGACCCTCGCCCTGCTCAGCCTGCTTGCTCTGCTTCTTTGCTGGAAGTTTTCTTTTGGGTGCCATTTTGTGAAGAAAAAAAGAAACAAGGCGCTAAGTGATTTGGGTAAGTTTTAGGGACCTAAAATGGAAGAAGAAACAAGGCGCTAAGTGATTTGGGTAAGTTTTAGGGACCTAAAATGGAAGAAGAAACAAGGCGCTAAGTGATTTGGGTAAGTTTTAGGGTGTGAAAATGGAAGAAGAAACAAGGCGCTAAGTGATTTGGGTAAGTTTTAGGGTGTGAAAATGGAAGAAGAAACAAGGCGCTAAGTGATTTGGGTAAGTTTTAGGGACCTAAAATGGAAGAAGAAACGAGGCGCTAAGTGATTTGGGTAAGTTTTAGGGTGTGAAAATGGAAGAAGAAACAAGGCGCTAAGTGATTTGGGTAAGTTTTAGGGACCTAAAATGGAAGAAGAAACAAGGCGCTAAGTGATTTGGGTAAGTTTTAGGGACCTAAAATGGAAGAAGAAACAAGGCGCTAAGTGATTTGGGTAAGTTTTAGGGTGTGAAAATGGAAGAAGAACCAAAGCGCTAAGTGGTTAGGGTGAGCTTTAAGGGAGCTCAAGGGAAAAGGCAGGATAGCGCTAAGTGGTTAGGGTGAGCTTTAAGGGACCTAAAGGGAAAAGGCAGGATAGCGCTAAGTGGTTAGGGTGAGCTTTAAGGGGCCTCAAGGGAAAAGGCAGGATAGCGCTAAGTGGTTAGGGTGAGCTTTAAGGGAGCTCAAGGGAAAAGGCAGGATAGCGCTAAGTGGTTAGGGTGAGCTTTAAGGGAGCTCAAGGGAAAAGGCAGGATAGCGCTAAGTGGTTAGGGTGAGCTTTAAGGGAGCTCAAGGGAAAAGGCAGGATAGCGCTAAGTGGTTAGGGTGAGCTTTAAGGGACCTAAAGGGAAAAGGCAGGATAGCGCTAAGTGGTTAGGGTGAGCTTTAAGGGAGCTCAAGGGAAAAGGCAGGATAGCGCGAAGTGGTTAGGGTGAGTTTAGTGATGGGAGTGAAATTATGTAGGCGAGCACTTTAATGAGAGAAGTTTGTAGTGCGCAGGCGCAATATCGTAAGAATTTCGTCTGGACAGATACTTTAGGAAAAAATGAAGCAGGATGTAGCGGGAAAATGATAGGATTCGTGTGAGGATACGATGGGAAAAGGGCAAAAACGAAAGGCTACGTTGGTAGTTGTGAAAAATGAATCTGAACATTTTCGATGGAAAATGACATCCTCGTCTGCGTACTCTGGCATACGAGCACACGGACGCGCTACGGAAGGTTTACGAAGCATGCATAGAATCGCTCGAACGCTCATGCGAGAGCGGGAAATTTTGAAAATCTTACGACGTCGGCACCAAAGCGAAAGTTTTTGGGTGTCTCTCTGAATCGAGCCTATTGGCCTTGATTCAATAAGAGCCGAAACAAACTCTCATGGTAGTAAAAAGTTCCCTTTATGAGAAATAAACCTGAGAATTTCCCTGTTGCTCACTAGGTAGGAAGATCATAAAAGTCAATGGCACTTTTTACTACAGTGTAATAAGGAGTAAAAAGTGTTAAACTTTGCGTAGGAATAAAAAAAGAACCATTGACTTTCATTGACTTCCTAGCTGGTAATTCAGCATAAGTGAGTTTTTTTCTCATAAAGTGAATTTTTTACTACCATGAGAATTTTTTTCAGCTTTTACTAAGTTAGTGCTATTGTAGGAGAAACCTTAAAATGAAGCAGACTGCCAATCAAAAATAACTGGAGTTTCACTTATTGGTTGCCAGTGCACACATGGGGCAAGGGGAGATATGCTATGCAGATATGCTATGCCAATTGTGTGCATACATATATTGGAAAAATTACAGGGCATCCCAGGAGCACCAGAACTGATGCTCATTGCACATTGATTAACCAACCCAAATAGCAACATTGAATATGTTGAGCCAGATTTTAGGGACATGGCACACCCAGATGGGGTGAGTGTGGCCAGGGCAGTTTCTCTGTGAAATAGCTCTCAGTGTGGGAAGGAAAAAAAATGTTCCACCCTTTCTTGTATTATATGGGGATAATGCTGTTGATATGTGGCATGCTAGGCCTCTTCCTTAGCAGCAGGCATTGCCCCATTCTCATGAGCCCAAAGAAATTAAGGCCCTGGCACGATTAACAGTCTGCCTGACTAATCTTCAGAAAACAGAAAGGCTGGGATGAAGTTCCCAGTGAATACACAATGGCCTCGGCTAGGGGTGTACATAGGTTTCACAGAGCCACATAGCCAAAGTCATGTTGCCCCCCCACCATGGGTGGGATAACTGCTGCCTTTCCCCCTAAACAGCTGCACTTACCGATCCACACAAACTAGCCACCAACAGTGAACACACAGCCACTGCACACAGAAGAGCCACTCATGACACACACCATAGATTTGTGGCTACTCATGTCCCTCATCAGCAGTCAGTCTGCGTGGATTGTCATAACTGGATCATAACTGTTGTGGAGGGAAAGGGTCAAGCAGTGGGTATCCTGAATCGGTATGCCTGCCGGCATAGGTCTGACAAGTGAGCGTGTGCACGGCCCAAAGATGTCGCCGATGCGGCCGCTTGATAGTTACATCAGTGAGGGAGCAGGGAAGAAGGCGAGTTTACCCGCGCCCTGGGGGGGGGGGGTCACACAGTGGGGCATCCTGATTTGGGATGTCCTTGAGGGAGGCCAGTGGCCAACTCTGGATTTTTTAGGTTCCAGTGTGGGCCCTGTTGTGTTTTGTTACACTTTAAGGTGCAACCTGAGGAAGATTTCAGTATGGCACCCCCTCAAACACACGCATCAGATCAAACTGTGACAATTAAACAGTTGGAGAGAAACAGGTGGAAAAAAGAGGGGGAAATAGAAGCAAGGTTAATAGAGAGGGGGGTGGAGGGAGATTGAAAAGAAAGACAGAAGGTACAAAAAGAGGGAATTTTTGTATTTATAATTGCAAAAAAGGAGGGAGTGTAAAATAGAGCAATATAAGGGATGAGTGAAAAACAATACATGAAACCTTTACAACAGATACAGGAAAAGGCAAAGAGTTGTGGCTAGCAGGGTAGGAATAGGAAAAAAAAACAAAGACACGCTGAAGATGGAGAAAATGAGAGACAGGGGAACATGGGAAATGGGGATGAATATAGAGAAACCATGGAAAAAGTAAAATAACAGGAAGATTTTGTATGGCCTCATCTGGAATCCCCTGAAACCCTTCATTCCCTGTGCGCATCTGCACCAGGCAAACCTAATGGCTACTACCAAGTATCCTCAGCTGGAGGGAGCAGCCTTAAAAGGTACACGGCAAGGGTCATGCATTGCTATGCACTGCAATGAATGATGATTGGAAGAGGCTCATTCTCTGTGGATTTGCCAGTTAGGTAAGTAAGGATCATTCCTGGGGTTTCACACACGGGCATCCCAAATTGTGTTACACCTGTGACGTGGACCAACACTTTTGGAGCTAAAGATTCCGAGTTTTGATCCACTTTTAGCCCCAAGTCAGGCATAACACATAGGTACAATATTTGAGATCTTTAAAGCCAACAGAAGATGTATTATATAGGCAAGGGTTAATAATGTAAAAGATTGTGGCTTGCTGGGGAGCTTGTGGCACAGGTCACTGCCCCTCTGCATTTGTGCAGTGTGGGGGCAAGGCAGCCCCGTCATAGCAGCACAGGAGGAAACAGACACGCATGTGCGGGGAACAAGAGCGCTAGCAATATGAGTCTTCCTAAAACACACATTCAGGTCTGCAGGCAGTTCTCATGTCTGTGAACCTCATGACATGAGCTGCACAGCACGTATTTCCATGCACATGGAAATGCCAGGAGCACCACTGCAGCTCGGAATATTGAAAAAATAATCTGCTGCCTGTATTTGCCGACCCTTCTGTGCCTCCACTGCATTTCTTTGTCCTAGGAGGCACTACTACGGCCACTAATGCTGACTGACTACTGCCCTAATGCTGATTGTGAAGGCAAGTGGAAGGCAGCCTACACAGGGCCCCCTTCTGTTATAGGCCCGGTAGCACCTGCCTTCCCTGCCTTCACTGTATATACACCCCCTGACCTTGGCACCCATAGCCATTGCTCACCCACCCCTAGAAACTGCCCTAAAGGGAGTGCTAAATGCTCCTGGGTCTAGTGCTATAAAGGAAACGCCTTTTTTGGCAAGTTTTTGGTGCTCTACCTTGTTTTCCTCCTTTGTGATGTAAAATAAACATTTGTGTTAGGGTTGTGGCTCCAGACCTGTGATTTACTTATCAGCATGCTGTTTCATAGAGGCCGATTCATTAATAGCGCCAGGTAGCGACAGATGAGCGACAGTAGCGTTATTTTCACAGCGCACGCTAGTATTCGCTGTGCTTGGCCGTTGTTCGGCTGTTGACAGCGACTCAGTCGGTGTGCGGTAATGTTGAATACGGGGTTAGGAGTCGCTGTTTGACAGGTTCCGCGCTGTATGGGAGCGCATGACAGCGAATGGCCATAGCGACCGGCTCCCAGCATATTCATTAACAAATCACGCTCCAAAAATTCTCGCGCTGTGAAATGCTTGTTTAAACCCCAAAGCGCTGGCGGCGATGTGTTAAAAGTTGTTTTTTAACCCCCAAACAACCATATTTTTTGAAAAAAAAAAATGTTTTTCAAAACATTTTGTAATATGAATACATTAATATCAGACCTGTAATATCAATTCTGCACTTTTTTTTTTTTTTTTTTTAACCTTTAAATAATTATCTAACATTGCAGAAGTGGTCACAGAATTTTTGACATTTAAAAAAAAAAAAAAAACATTAATAACAATTAATTATGAATATTTAAAGATTGTTCCATTGAAATGCATTGGAGAGCGCCAGGTAGCGAGAGGTCATACCTGTCGCTGTTCAAGGTCGCTCGCTGGCGCTGTGGGGTGAGGCTGGAATAATGATGAATGATTCGCTATCTGGCGCTATCTCAGTCGCTAAGCAGGATCGGCTTGATAAATGTGTGATTGCGGAGGGGAGCCGGCGTTCTCGTGGCGGTGAGCGTCATTACCATTCGCTCACCATTCGCTACCTGGCGCTATACCTTGTTAAATAAGGGCCTAAGTTTCCCATGTTCCTGTGTGTCTATAATCCTAAGATGGGAGTGCTTTTTCTGGCCTTGAGTAAAAAGTACTGACTACATCTCCCAGAATACCTCCACTGTAACAGGTCAACTCTTTAGCCACAGTCCAGCTTCCAGCTGAGAACACTGCCTATAACCCTTTAGCTACTGGAAGACAATTCCAAAACAATGGTGATCCTCCCTATCTGAATAAGTTGAATTACAGCAGAAGGGGTTAAATCTGTTGCCTGTGTCTTAGTCAGATCAGATGATTTGCAAACCAGAGTGAGGACATTTTGGGATCTGTATTTTGTACATTGCTATGGTAAACACATTGCCGCTATGGAAAACTGTTTTCTTATATAACACAGAATTGCAAAATAAGAAAAAAGGAAAAAATAACAGTAGGTTTAGCACATCAATGACATTATTTTGGCACACAATAAGGGAAAGTTAAAAAAAATGCAATCGAAAGGGGAATTAACCTTTAAAACATGATTCTTGTCTGGTAGATCACAGTTGCTTTTCTGCAGGTACAACACACTTGCTCCAGCAACAGTCCAAGAGAAAGCAGATGATCAGCATGATGACCCCTGCTGTTGTTTCAGAGAATAAAGCATTCAGCTGTATATACTGTAGAGTACCGTGTGCGGGAAGTCTGTATGTGCCATCACTCTGTAAGGCAGGAAGACTAAACCCTGACCTATATGACAGGTGAGTTTTAAAAGCCAGACAAGAAGGGCTAAATGGTGGGGAGGTAAGGTAATATCATATTTTCCATATATTAGCTGTACCTATTAATGCTACTAATGCCCTGCTGCAAGCATGTCAGCTGTCCACTCTCCACTCCCCACCAAGTAAATGCCCCACCTCGCCAGCAGGTGGCGGCAGCAACCCCCTCCCTCCCCCCCCCCCCCCTTCCCCGTTACAAATCGGACAATTTTTTGAGGATTGCTTACTAGTCCCAGTATAACCTGGTGATGAAATTTTTCAGCGCTTGTAAAAAGCCATTACTTCCTTTCACTTTCCAGGAACGCAAACCGTGTTGCTTTTCACCATTTTTTAGTGATTTTTTAACTATCAAAGACAACCGCTGGCTATTGAAAGGCTAATTAGGTCATCAACGATTCATGTGCCAATTAGCAGTGGCCAATTCAAACGCTAATTAGCCCACTAAAACATGTTTTTTTACAGCCTTGGGTTAATTCAAAGTGTTATAAAGGACTTTTAGGGCCGTCAGCCATTGTTTTGCAAGCATTTTAGAAAAAATTTCGGACCGAACCAAACTTTTCTCCTCATCAGGGGCCCAATAGGGGCTCAGTAAGGATAAGAGGTTGCAAGGAGATTGATAAAGGAAGGACGCATTGGCAAACAGAGGTGACAGTGGTGGATCATGGTGACAATGGGGGGGGGGCTATTGTATGTGCAGGGGGAGTGACTGTCCTGGGCCCAGAAGGACAGGGGGGCCCCATCATTGTTGCTTCTCTACCTTAGTTATCATATTTGTGCTCATTAGGCATTTTTTAAGGGAAATGCCTAAATGCATAAATTATTATTCAGCAGCTCAGCTCATAATGGCTGCCCTTCCCCTCCGAAGCAGAATGCAGCTGCTCCTGGAAGTAGAAACAAGGCAAGGAATAGAGGCACACCCTCTGAATTCCTTTATTATAGACCATCAACCATAGAGCTGGACTGGTGCTCTATACTGTAGATCCATCCCATTTGTCAGCTCAGCAAGAACAAGCACACTAGTATTATGCAGCCTGAGACATCACAGCCTTGTGCCTTCAACCCTCAGCCACTGTGTCTAATTAGCATATTAAACACTTTCACGTCTAATTAGTGTTTCAATCACAATTGCACCTAATTAGCATTTCAATCACTCATGCTGCTGTGTGCTTGTGGTTGTGACTAGGATTCACAAGCACAGCTTTGGAACAAGTCAATACAGCGTGCACCCCTTTCCTGCACCATCGAACATCAGAGTGTGGATGCTGACTATTTTGTGGAATCACAGAGCCAAGGTAAAACTGTAAAGCCTGATAAAGTAAAACTGTAAAGCCTGATATCTCGGGCATGTCTTCTTTCATTTATAAACAGAAAACAGTTTAGGACAGTGTCAAACCTAGCCTGACACATTGGTCTAACAATTGAAAAAGGAAAGATCATTTGTCTCATCTGTTTTAGTCTTTAGTTGTCTGGTTGCATCCAATTGAGTTAAAAGACAGAAAAAAGTTTACTGTTTGCCTTGACAGAGCCCCATTTAATATTAGCGCCAGGACTCTTTCACATATAGTTATGCCTCTAGGTGACAATGATATTCAGCAGCATCCCTGTGTGAAATATCCTGCACAATAACAAAATAATAGTTTTTCTATTTTATATATTTAGCATTGGTGGGAGTTTAGAGGGGTTGATTACCACAACTTAGGACTGATGGGTTGGGGCTTTTAATACAGGACCCATATATTCAGAAAGATTAGGCAATCAGCATGTGTATTGGTAGCATGTTGGGATTGTTACATATGAATGTGGTAATGGGATAATATGGTGGTATGGGAGAAGGGCATATGAGTGTAAAACTCTAATGGAGTTTGTTGAGGCAGTGGATATCCTGATTTTTATAACCTTCATGATGCTGTTTGAAATGAAAAAATGTGAATCTCTTTCAGCTCTAAGAATGGAGTATAATGCAGACAAGCTACATAAATTAACTATTAACACTTGGAAAAAGAAAGGAACTTCCAAAAGGCACAATGGACAGGCTACACATAGCATAATTTTCAGCTAAAATGTAAAAGTAAAAAAATCATGAAATTATTATATTGTTTTTAATATACTCAGTGCTAAGTGTGGATCTTCCCTGAGGAAGCATTTAGTGAAACGAAGATCTTAACACTCCACAAGCCAGGAACAACGCTACTTTTATGTCATATATTGATTTTTAATCAATATCCTAATAATCGTAATATTTGTATACAGTACTAATATGTCATCAATGTTTAAGTAAATATATACATAATACCCATACTATTAAACATAAAGTGGAACAAAACCTAGGGTTTTTCCATGTCCCAGGGGCATCCCAAAGTACCCCCCCACCCCATTTTCTCATTCTCCAAACAGAATTATACCTTTCCCTCCACCACTCCATATCCAAGAACACTAAATTAAATAATATAAAATGAATAGAAAAAGATGTTTATAAATATATATGCCTCTCCCTCCAAAATAAAAGAAGGGGATAGACAAAACAGGAGGGAAAGAAAAAGGCTATAGATAACAGGAATGTGGGAAAAAAGATAGGGGGAGAAGGGGGGCAGCGATTGAGACAATGTAGAAGAGAATGATAGAGAAAGCATTAGGGAAAGCAAGAGGAATATAGAGATGGGCTGTGGAAGATTTAAAGATGGAGAAAAATAAGAAATTGAGAAGAAATGAAAGCAAAGGAGATAGGGAAGCAGAAGGGATTAGAAGTAAGTGGATGTGGGGAAAGAGAGGAAAGTGATGGGTTTAGAAGGTTAAATGTGGTTTAAAAAGGGAATGAGAAAGAAGGCAGGTGGAGGAAAGATGGTGAAAACATAAAAGAGAGGGAGCTAAATGAAGCGAAATAGCAAGGAGAACGATAAATATAATAATAAATCTGATAATAAGGAATCTGATGGAAGGGGCATCTGCTGATGACCCCCACCATCGTCCCTGTCTGGGTTTTGACGCAAATTATACGCACAGACTACAGGATGTTTGGAGGCTTCAGTAATGCTTACAGGTAGATGAGAATATCCTGTATGGTGGTGGTAAAAGTTCTGGCAGCCTGCTCTCTTATTTCATAGACATATAGATTTTGATAAATGCTAACAACTGAAATGTTACCATGTATCGTATACGTCCAGATGGCATGCTGCAAAGCTTCATTGGGCTGATGTCATTAACTGCACTTACCATATGGGACGGGGAATGACCAGTGCAGACTGTGCTAACATCTGGAATGAATATTTCTATGGCCTCGTGATAAATATACATGACTTCCAATCAGTAAATTATATGGTAATCAGTTGATGTAATTCTTGGCGTCGCCTTCCCTATCCGGAATATGATGTATGCAGGAATCCATAAGAGCCCTAAAAAAGTAATACTACAGGAATCTGGCACTTTGCCCATTATCTTAATGGTTGTTTGTAACATTAGACGGAAGATAACAAGAATTCACATTAGTTGCTATGCACCTTCTATTCAATAAAAATGGAGGGCACATAACACAGTAAATGCACGCTGCTAGGCCACTGTAACACAAAAACTGGGAAATATACAATTCAATAACTTCCTTGTTGTCTTTCATCAAGGGGCCAATTCGCTGTAGTGAGGACAGAGGAATGAAAAGGATCACAAATTTCTGCCACTAAACATTCAAAGCATGCAACCATGCATCAATTTGCTAGATTACTAAAGAAACACAGCAGAAGGGAAGGCCAGTGTGTCAGATATAGATGTACTGGAGGATCTAATGAGCAGAGGGGGTATTCAGGGTACATGGCATTAGGAAGACAGGAAGGGGTTAACCTGGAGGGAGCCAGCAATGAGCAACTGGCAAAGTGCTACACCATGCACTGGACCCGATGTGGGGAGTCTGCCAGCAAGCTTGATTTTTACCGGGCCTCCCACAAAGAATAACGGACTGCACTGCAAACAAAACTGCTACCAGAGACCAGTGAGCCCAGAGTTCAGAATGGGGAAAATCCAGTTTAGGTATTGTGAGAAGTTGCTAAAGGAGAGCTAGGAAGTCCAGAGCCAGGGAAGTTTGTAATCCAGAGCAAGAGTTCAGAGAGCCCAAACAGCTAGTTGTCCAAAACCAGAGGTCAGGAACCAGAGCAGGGTTGTCGTTCAAAGCCAAAGGGTCAGAGCTGGAGCAGGTAGTTTGCCAAAGCCAGAGGTCAAACCAGATATCTTTAGGCACAGGAGCAGATGGCAGGCGCCCTTAAAGGAAGATCAGCAGGCATTGCAAGCCTCATTTTAAAATCTGCTTGGCATCAAGAAGATCACATAGTGCATGGCCAGTAGCGCACCGCAGATTGTGGTTTGCACATGAATGGAAATACACAGACGTGAGCAGGAGTGAGAGGTCAGCCAGCGAATGCACGACCCGGTGCACCGGTCACTTTTGTGATCACACGCGCCCTTTGCCACGCACTCACCGGACTAAAACACCAAGGGGTGTGACAGTGTGCGCGCACACCCACAGGAATGAACCGCCGCACATTTTTGAGACCTCACCTTGACTCATGGTAACTTATGTTGAAAAAAGACTCTCCCTATAAAGTCCAACCTCTGTAAACCACCCCTATATATTGGTTCATTGGTAAACCAAACAAAGCAAGGGCAGAAGAGACTTTGCCACTAAAAGTTTACAGCAAGCCAGAATCCATTCGTCCCAAAGTTCCATAGTAACTCAGGTTGACAAAAGGCCCTGCCATCAAGTTCCACCTCTGTAAATCACCCCTACATAGTGATCCATTGGTAGACCAAACAATCCCCCCAGAGCACTGTGCTGAAAGTCTTACAGTATATGTGACCACAATCCAAAATTCTGGTATCCCTGGTGGCAAACAACTAACTTGTGACAATATGGTTCATGGAAGTCCTGTTATCAGCCCCAGCTAGGTTCTATCTCAGAACATAATAAAAGAAAGAATCTCCACATTTGCTTATATCCAATTGAAGAGCAGGTATATTTGTTATAATTCTTTTAATAATTACGGTTCATTGTTCTAGATCTGAGTCATCTTCCACTTCTAGCTATTTATAGGTTTTAATAGGTTGGGGATGGGAGGGGAGCCTTTAAGGCAATAAAAAGTCAGCAATAGAGAGACATGCATGACAGATAATAAGTCTAAAACAAGCTGTGTTGACAAATCTAGAAAGTAAAATTGCCAAGATTTCAATACATCTGCTTGCTTAAATCTGGAAGATAACAGATGGGAATACAAATCATGGAGGATGTCACTTTTAACGAAAACAGAGATATTATCGCTGAATACCTTACTTACTGTTCTTGGTTTGCAATTGTTAAAGAAGAACCCCTGCCATAATAAATGCATGCAACTTGATACAAGTAACAACATATAAAATGCCTTTAAATTCCTATACATTTATCACTGTTTGAAGCTTCCACTTTCTGATTTCAAATTATTCAAGAGGTGGAGTTAAAGCAGACCAACAGTCAAAAATGAATTAAATCAGACCAACACAACAAACAGTCCTCATATGCATCCCTCTTCGGGGCAATTTAGATTACTGCACATAAAAACAAATTTACCTTTTTCTAACGCGTACTGGGATGAATTAAAAAAAAAAAGATGGCTGCTCATGGGCTTCCTGTTACAACAGGAAGTTGTGCTGGGCTTCCTGTTACTGTGCATTTAAGTTGGGAGAGGAAGCTCCAAAATGGCTGCTACCCTTCTTTTTCAACTGTGCCAAGCTGTTGTTCCAATTTAAAGACCCTATTGAAGCTAAAAAAGAAAACCTTAAAGTGGACCGTCACCCAGTGGTGATCGGCCCGGGAATCTATAAGATTCCCGGACCAATCACCTCCCTCACCGCAGGACATCCGAGATCGGGATGTCCCGCGGTGAGGGACCCCCCCAAAACCCCCGAAAAACTCACCTCATCGGCGGCGGCAGCGGCCCTCTAGGCGCCCCTTTGTGAATGGCCGGCACGGGCGCGCGCAATATCAGAGGGAGGCGGCGGCGGACGCGCTGTGTTGTCCGCAGCTGTCACCCGCTTATCCGTTGGCGCTGATTGGTCAGCGCGACCACGTGGGAGCGTGGTGAGGTGAGTTTTGGGGGCTTTCTGGGGGGTTTCACATAGCGGGGCACCCTTAATCGGGGTGCCCCCCTGAAGTGGACCAAAACCCAGGATAGTCAAAATCCTGGGTGTCGGTCCACTTTAATGACCTTTTATGCCCTGCAGCCTTTTCGTCCTAGTTGAATTGAATATAACTTCCCAGGTCCCAATTCAACATTGTTCTCTCTCAGTGGGGAGCACCAGCATGAATGGCCATCCTCACTCAGTCCCAGTGACTAGCCACACCCCCTCCATTGCAGAGAATGAAGTCTTCAGTCACTCTGACAGAGCTGATGCTTATCAATTAATTTCCTCCAACAGCTGCCATAGGCTGCTGGTGATCATGAGAACTCGGAGGGATGGTAGGGAACACAAATGTGGTTAGTATGGAGCTGCCAGGGGGAATGTGCAGCAGGGCATCCCAGATCAGAATGCCCCCATGCTTAGAGGTCAATTTGACCACAGTCATCTGTTTAGACTAGGGGCCCTCTTTAATCTGGAGAGCATAGACTTTTCTGCAGGGGAATGAATGTTTGAAGAGGAAATGGGCTCCCATTTGCAGCTTTTTTTTAATATGCAATCTACTTAATACGTAATACATTTCTGATAAAAATATAATATAAATAATATTAGATACAGTGGCCCCTGGCATGATCAAAGAGCTGCACTTTATATTTCTGTTTAGACTAGGGGCCCTCTTTAATCTGGAGAACATAGACTTTTCTGCACGGGAATGAATGTTTGAAGAGGAAATGGTCTCCCATTTGCAGCTTTTTGTTAGCATGCAATCTACTTAATACGTAATACATTTCTGATAAAAATATAATATAAATAATATTAGATACAGTCGCCCCTGGCATTATCAAAGAGCTGCACTTTATATTTCTCATCTTCTGAGATTTCCTCCACTCTACATCACTAGCAGCTGTTTGACCCATTAAGTATGATTACCCAAGGCCATAGGCAAAATAATTACTCATATACAATACATGCAGGTGTCCTGTGAACTTGCATCGGCTTGCACCCACATATGCGCTTTGCTTTGTGCATATGTGTTCCCAATGAAGAAGTGCTTGGACTAAAGCAAATGTACATGCTTATTGGAGTGGGGCCTAGTGTGGAAAATAGAGCCGATCATCACTCATACATGAAACTATTCGCTGTTTTAAATACAACTAGACTACAGCAGAGGCAAATGGTGCCTTAATTCTGTCCCCCCCCCCCCCAGACAATTAATTCACACAGTTGCAGTGGTTCTCGTATGAAAAAAAATCAGAAGAGAGGAGCCTAGTTTCTCATACTGCAGTAGCATTGCAGCTCACCCCTTCACTCCTGACTTTGGTACTTTGGACGGCTGCAAGCCCGCAACTACTTTGTATGGTACAAGCCGACTGCAAAGTGCTATCACATCTCTCCTACATTGGATGGTACAGGGAAACTAGTAAGTATCAAGCCACCTAAATTACCCAAAAATAAGGTGACACATCAAAGTAGGTAGCTGAGTTCCAAGTTTGACTTCACTGCTTGAATCCAAAGACCTTTATTTTGAGTATAAATATCATGAGAATGAAGTCTTCCAAGACATACAGTACGGCATAATTAATTATAATGAAAACAGAACTGTCTTTCATTTCAGGAGCCTGTATTAGATAAGTAAATTTAGAGACTCCAGAGTTCCTGTCATGTCCCACAACTTGTCATTTTATCTGCTGTCAAGTTTGCTGTCATGCGGCTTTTTTGATCAATTGCAATGTATGTCATTTGTTCCCGCTGTGTGCCTGTAGTTAGACTGTGATGCAACCAGGTCATCATTTCCTCCTTGGTTTTAGCCCTTCCATTGCTGAGTACATGCTTACACAACATCAACACATTTTGCCCGAAGCATAAAATCCCACTGATATGATCACTTGTGTGACAACTTACAGAGCAGGTGCAAGACCTACAGTCAAATCCTCACTATTGACAGTGTGTCCATACCCTAGACACAGCAGGTACACAAAACTAAGGGCACATAGTAAGGGCAGGTCCCCCAATGTTGTTTACATGATAATGTGTGCACAATGTCCCTCCACAGGCCTCTATGTGGGTCAGATAGGCCAGAGCCTGAGTCAGCGCATTAATTTTGATTTTTTACATCTTTTGAAGCTTGCTGGTTTTATGTGTATAAATGTCTGTGATTTTGTGATTCCAATGTATAACACCATGTCTGACAAAGAAAACCAGGTATTCTCAAAAGCTGACCTAAAATATATTCAGTTAGCCTACAAAAGGTATCACCTTATTCTTCACTTTTCTAATATTCACAAATGCTAACACAGTACAACACAATACTGCCTGCAAAATAATGGGACTTAAAACTCTGCTTAGAAAACAGCTTATAAATTCTTAATAACAACATGAGAATAATAAGGGAGGAGATAGAGGCTCTTAGGCACTCACTGGTAAATGACACATAGGAGATGAAGACCAAATTTTTTCAAACCAAACTTCTGATCCTGTTAATCAACGCCACAAAGTTATATAGGCTTAAAAATAAGAAACCAGTTATCACTGCTTAGAGCAATAACACCCCACAACAGAGCTGTGCGGAGAACCTCTCAACCTGCAAACTGGATAAACATGACATGTCCGTTCTCTCCAAAGCTCTTTCCTTCTGCCCTGCAAAAGCTACCAATGATTTAAAACTCTGTAACGATATGCTGTCGTTTTCCAGGAAACTAAGGCTAAGCAAATATTTCCACGATAAAGACCCACATGACAGCACAGATGCTACAGCTAATTGTAATAGAAACAATCCCACAGAAACATGTGGACCCCAAGACCTGGAACGAATCTACCATTGGAACAAAGTGAATTTGGATATATTGGATAAACAAAAGCCGCAGGTACAAAACCTAAGCCTAAAGGAAAAGAGGGTAATTCAATCATTAAGAGAGAAAACCAGGACATAATAATAAAACCTGCAGACAAAAGGGGGTGCAGCTGTCATAATGAACACTGCTGATTATATCCAGGAAGCAAACAGCTAATCCAACCCCGACCACTACTGCAAACTGGATGATGACCCTACAAAAACCTACATGAACAGCTTAAGGAGACATTTCCAATCAGCATCCAGTGTCAGGTATTCTCTCATTCCTGAGGATACCAGGGTCACCTGCTTTTATATGCTCCACAAAATCCACAGAGCAGGTAATCCTGGAAGACCTATTGTTTCTGGCATTGGCACAGAAAACATCTCTGGTTGGGTAGAAAATCTTCTAAAACCTCTGGTCAGAAATAGCCCAAGTTTTATCCAGGACTACTGACCTTTTAAAGTCAAATTTGAGGCAAACTCCGTTCGCGCACACCCCTCGATTGCACACACCCGATCGTGAACACACACCCACACATGCGCACTCGATCGCGCACACAAATGCACACCCAATCGCACAGCTGCACACACGGTGGTGGTGAGTGAGTGTATCGGGGCTTCCGGGGGGTTTTACACAGCGGGTCATCCCGAATTGGAGTAATACTCGAATGGCCCTGGGGTCTTTTAGACTCAAGGGCCTGCAAAGTTACTCTTTAAAATTGGTTTAGTATTTTTGAGGTGAACAACATTTTGCATGGGCTGCTCAGTCTCTGTGAAGCAGTTAAGCTTACGTGTGTTATTTTGGGCTGACTTAAAGCGAATTTCAGCCAAAAAGTGCCCCCCGCCCTACCACCCAACCCTGGCGCAGAGGCAAGATGGGGGAATAATAAGAAAAAGACCCCTTACCTGCTCCCCCGTTCCCCGGTCTCTGTGCGACCGCAGTGGAGAAAGCACAAAGCCACATCCCACAGGTCCGCGTGTGATCCCGCTGCCCTTGAATGGGTGGGCAGGAGCGTGCACGGAGCCAGGGGATGCGGCAAGATGGTGGCGCCCAGAATCCAGAGCACCAGTAGAGTGTGGCGCGGGCCCCTGGATAAGGTAAGGGGTCTTTTTCTTTCTAACCAACCCTGCCTCAGTGCCGGGGTAGGGTGGCAGGGGGGGGGGGGGGGGGTGGCATTTTTTGACAGAATTTCCATTTTAATTCTGTTTTGCTTCACATAGCATATGCTTGTGCATTTGAATCTTCTATTGCCACACCAGCTGATACAGGTTGTGCCTTAGTCAATGCTCTGTTTCACTTTTTGAGTAAAATGTCCGCATGCTGCGCTGCTTGTAAACACTTTTGGGTAAATTTATTAGATGAATTCCGTTTTTTTGTTGCTAAATAATACACATATATGCCATACAATGGTATGCATGAAAAGGGCAGGGTGCATCACGCACAAACCCAGGTAAAGGTATAGCTTGCGCATGCGCTGTTGATTCAGGGAGAAGGTAGGTTAATCTGGGGACTTGGGGGTTTCACACAGCAGGGCATCCCATTTCAGGACGCCCAGAATCAGGCAGCCCTGGGATCTCATAGATTTCCACCGACCATGAGTTTTGGTGCAATTCAAAGTGAACCTATACCCAGAAATGAGGTTTATGTCATCACCCTCTATCCCCAGCCATGTGCCCCCAAACAGTCTGTGTTCTCAGTTGGCGCATATCTGCAGAGGTAAACTGAAGCTGCACCACCAGACGCCAAGGTGCAGGTGCAGTCCTAACTCTAATCTATGAGAGCACCCTTAGGGACATACAATGCAGTGAATACATTTGAAGCAGCTTATCTGCAGCACATGGGGTGTAAGGGTCAACTTTGCCCCCCACTCGGGCATCCTGACTTAGGATTGGCTGATCCTCAGCCCTGTCTTTACAATGCTCTTTTCCTAGTATGCTAATGCTGGTACGTAAAAAGGTGGTCCCCTATTTGTTGTACTTAGTCCCCTAGTATGTATGTAACACTCCTTTATATGACTTAGTTAAATCAAAGTTACAACTTCTTGGTATGAGTAGTTACACATATAGTAACGATTGCATGAGTTGATTAAACCTCATGATCGTTCGTCTGATCAAACCAGCCAATCGCACAACCATAGACGTTGTTCAATCGGCAACAAACTGTGGCGTGTTCTCCACTATCTAAGCCACACACAACACAAACGAATTGTACGAATTGATCAGCCCATAACCACTTCCAGGCTGGGGGCGATCGATCGTCCTAGGCAAGTAATGTAGCCAGGCACACGTATATATATATATATATATATATATATATATTGTAGACATGTCACTGGAGAAGTGGTCGAGGGGGTGTACATTTCACCTAGGTTACTACGCTGGGTGAGATGGTAAGTCCAGGATTGATTTGTTTCCCAGCAGTGGTATGCTGCTGAGGTGTTGTTCAATTTTGCCGGGCCTGGATTTATATGGAATGGCAGGTAGGTTTGGTAGAGGGACCGGTCATTCCACACCCCTCCGATCCTGTTTGGGTTTTGAATCAGGTGAGCTCTGATCCTAATTAGCCTGGAAAGGTAAAAGCTCTGCAGAGACTGCAGGCTATTGCTCTCAGCCTGAAATGAACAGCCTGTGTGTGTGTGTGAAGGAAGCTGCGAACGCAGCCACTGCTGGAGCTAAAAACTCACCCTGCGATGTCCAGGCGAACGCTGTATTTTGAAAGTGTCAGCTAGGTGAGAAGAACCTGCTAGTAAGCGCCCAGACGGGCTAGGTCTTTATTTTGTTTTGTACACTAAAGAAGCACGCTGCTGCTGTATGTTTTGTTTACTGGACTGTTTATGCCATGAATAAACGTCAAGACCTGCTTTTATAACACCTAAGTCTGTCGTGAACTGTGTCCAAACACACCATCCCCCGGGAAGATCCCTACAATTGGTGCTGCGGAGCGGGCAAAACGGTTGCTAGGGGCAACGGTGTGGACAGACTTGGCTACAGCTGCTTATGTCTTGGGTGAAAGCTGCAACTACACTCCAAGAACAGTCGGGCAACATGGAGGAGATGCTGAAGCAGTTTATGCAAGTGAGTTTGCAACAACAACAGGCTCAGATAGAGGCCAATAGACGACATGAACAGACCATGGCTGCCCAACAACAACTTATTGAACACCTGATAGCAAAACAGGAGGCGCCTGTGGTTGCTAATCCCCACACAGTGGTGCGAGCCGCTCCAGAGACTTTTGATGTGAAAAGAGCTGTGCAGCGAGCGCTGCAAAAGATGACTGCTGAGGACGATGTTGAGGCCTACCTAACTGTGTTTGAGCGTGTGGCTGAGCGAGAGAAGTTACCAGTCGCTGAGTGGGCAGAGGTAATTGCGCCCTATTTAACAGGGGAACCTCAAAAGGCCTACTATGACCTCAGTGAGCAAGAGGTTAAGGACTATACTCGGCTAAAAGCGGAGATACTTGCCCGACTAGGCGTTACTACTGCGGTCCGTGCCAGGAGGGTACGCAACTGGAGCTACAGTTTGGACAAATCAGCGAGGTCCCAGATGTATGACCTGATCCATTTGGCGAGAAAGTGGTTGGAGCCAGACACTTCTACTCCTGCACAGATCCTAGAGAGGGTTGTGATGGATCGCTACCTCCGAGCACTTCCTGCTGACCTGCAACGCTGGGTGGGACAAGGTGACCCTAAGAATGCAAACGAACTTGTCAACCTTGTGGAGAGATTCCAGGCGACTGAGGACTACCTCCGTGATGTTTCTGCAGCATCCTCACCTCCCCGGAGTGCCAGATCTGTGCCTTCAGCTGGTAAGAGACTTCCATCTATTGGGGGAGTGTGGAGGGGTGCTGAGGGAGGAAGAAGGGCTCAAGTGGTGTTTCAGGGGCAAAAGACTGGAGATGGTCCCGGGTGGCTAAGTAGCCCTAAAAAGGACTCCTTGCCAAGGAGAACAGGCTCTATCCAGTGCTGGAGATGCCATGAGACGGGACACGTGTCTGCCCATTGCCCTCTTACCACTGAGCCCATGGACTGTGAGGTTAGTCGGCGTCAGTCGCTATTTGCGGAACCATCTTGTGTTGCAGTTCCTGGACTAGAGACTGAACCGCAAATCTGCGACATTACAATTAATGACTTTCCTGTTAAGGCGTTGCTGGACTCAGGAAGCCTCGTAACCTTGGTGCATGCCAGCCTGGTGGCTGGGGACTTTGAGTGTAAAAAGCATATGAGTGTTGTTTGTATACATGGGGATACAAAAGTGTACCCTATAGTGCTGGCTGAAGTCGGGACTAAACAAGGCACCGTACAATATGAAGTGGGTGTGGTTAAAAATCTCATGCACAACGTAATACTGGGGCGCGATTTTCCACTATTCTGGGCTCTCTGGGGAAAAAGAAAATCCCCCGAAAGGAGTGAGGATACTCCTAAGGTTGTTGCGTTACCCCCTGTAAATGATAAAAGTGTGCAGGATGAAAATAATTGTTTTCCTTTGCAGGTCCTGGCTGGAGAGGAGGAGGCTCCTCCCACTGAGCAAAATATACCCGACTTAGAGGTGTCTAGGGATAATTTTGGGACTGCACAGTTACAGGACCCCACTCTCAAAAATGCGAGAGAGCAGGTTGCTGTCATGAATGGGGTACCTCAGGAACCAGATGCTGAGAAAAGATTTCCACACTTTTCTGTGACTAATGATCTTTTCTATAGAGTCACTAAGGTTAAGGATGAGATTGTGGAACAGCTTCTGGTGCCTAAGCCGTACCGGCGTCAGGTGCTGGACATGGCACATAACCATGTTCTTGGGGGACACTTGGGGACTGACAAAACGCAGGAGAGGGTTCTCCAGAGGTTCTACTGGCCGGCGATATATGGTGATATTAAAAAGTACTGCGAGTCGTGCCCCACATGTCAGCTTAGTGCCCCAGTGTCACATTTTCGCAGTCCTTTGGTTTCGCTCCCTATTATAGAGGTGCCTTTTGAGCGTATAGCCATGGATTTAGTGGGTCCCATTGTAAAATCCGCTAGAGGACACCAATATATTCTGGTGGTCATGGATTATGCGACCCGCTATCCTGAAGCTGTGCCCTTAAGAAACACCGCATCTAAAACAATTGCACGCGAGTTGTTTTATATGTTCTCTAGGACTGGAATCCCCAAAGAAATCCTAACTGACCAAGGTACACCCTTTATGTCAAAGGTGATGAAGGAGTTATGCAAACTATTTAAAATCTCACCCATCCGTACCTCTGTATACCACCCCCAGACGGACGGATTGGTGGAGAGATTTAACAAAACTTTGAAACATATGCTGAAAAAAGTGGTGGAAAAAGATGGCCGTGACTGGGATCATTTGTTACCCTACCTCATGTTTGCTATTAGGGAAGTGCCCCAAGCGTCCACAGGGTTCTCACCATTCGAGTTGGTCTATGGTCGTCACCCTAGGGGTCTACTGGACATTGCAAAAGAGACATGGGAGAGCGAGTCCACCCCATACAAGAGCGTTATTGAGCATGTAGCACAAATGCAGGACCGTATAGCCGCTGTAATGCCCCTAGTAAGGGAACACCTCCAGAGGGCGCAAGAGGCCCAAAGTAGAATTTACAACCGGTCTGCAAGAATCAGGACATTTAACCCAGGCGATAGGGTCCTTATACTAGTTCCCACTGTTGAGAGTAAATTCCTGGCGAAGTGGCAAGGTCCCTATGAAATTGTGGAAAAGGTCAGTGAGGTGAACTACAAGGTGCACCAACCAGGTAGAAGGAAGCCTTTCCAAGTTTACCACGTAAACTTGATTAAGCCCTGGAAAGACAGGGAATCCTTGGGGGCGACAAATACTGTTAGTAATTTGTCACAACCAATCCCTCCAGTCAAGGTTGGTGATACCCTATCAGTGTCACAGAAACAGGAGGCTCAGGAATTTTTACAGAAAAACAAAGACAAGTTTTCTGACCTCCCAGGGCGTACACACCTCATCTATCATCACATTGAAACTGAGCCTAGAAGCAGAGTAAACCTCAAGCCCTATAGGATCCCGGAAGCCCGTAGGGAAGCCGTATCTGCCGAGGTAAAGCGTATGCTTGATCTGGGAGTAATTGAGGTGTCACAGAGTGAATGGTCCAGCCCGATTGTATTAATCCCAAAGCCTAATGGAACTTGGAGGTTCTGTAACGATTTCAGAAAGTTGAATGAGATCTCAAAATTCGATGCCTATCCTATGCCCAGGGTAGATGAGTTGATTGAGAAGTTGGGTAATGCCAGATACATAACCACCCTCGATCTCACAAAGGGCTATTGGCAGATTCCACTTACTAATGAGGCTAAAGAGAAAACTGCATTCTCCACCCCTGATGGGCTATTCCAGTATGTAGTGATGCCGTTCGGGTTACATGGAGCACCTGCGACTTTCCAGAGGTTGATGGACTTGATTTTGCGACCACATCGTGATTACTCAGCTGCCTACCTCGATGATGTGGTCATTTTTAGCCCTGATTGGGAAAGTCACCTCTGTAAGGTACAGGCTGTATTGGATACCATAAGTGATGCGGGGTTGACCATAAATGCCGAGAAGTGTGCAATAGCCCTAGAAGAGGCCAAGTATCTGGGCTACATTATTGGAAGAGGGTTGATTAAGCCACAGCTTAATAAAGTGGAGGCAATACAGAATTGGCCTAGACCCCTGACAAAGAAACAGGTCAGAGCTTTCCTTGGTATTACGGGCTATTACCGTAGGTTTGTGCCGAACTTCGCCTCAGTTGCTGCTCCCCTAACTGACTTGACCAAGGGCGGAAAGAGAGCCATGATCACGTGGACTCCAGAGGCCGAGAAGGCTTTCCAAAGCCTTAAGTCTGCCTTGTGCCAACAACCTGTGTTAGTTACCCCCGATTTCAGGCGAGAATTTCTGGTCCAGACAGATGCTTCTAACACAGGCTTAGGTGCAGTACTCTCACAAGTAGTAAATGGTGAGGAGCATCCGGTGATGTACTTGAGTAGAAAGCTAACCCCGGCCGAAAAAAATTATGCCATTGTGGAGCGAGAGTGTTTGGCAGTGAAGTGGGCCCTCGAATCCCTAAAATATTACTTACTAGGCAGGAAATTCAAGTTAGTGACAGACCATGCCCCCCTAACATGGATGAAGTTAAACAAGGAGAGAAACGCAAGAGTGACTAGATGGTTTCTGTCCCTACAAAACTTTAATTTCACTGTGGAACACAGGCCAGGGAAATTACAAGCAAATGCTGACGCATTGTCGAGGGTACATTGTCTGTGGGGACAAAATGCTCAGCCCTCCGGTCTGAAAAAGAGGGGGGGGATATGTAGACATGTCACTGGAGAAGTGGTCGAGGGGGTGTACATTTCACCTAGGTTACTACGCTGGGTGAGATGGTAAGTCCAGGATTGATTTGTTTCCCAGCAGTGGTATGCTGCTGAGGTGTTGTTCAATTTTGCCGGGCCTGGATTTATATGGAATGGCAGGTAGGTTTGGTAGAGGGACCGGTCATTCCACACCCCTCCGATCCTGTTTGGGTTTTGAATCAGGTGAGCTCTGATCCTAATTAGCCTGGAAAGGTAAAAGCTCTGCAGAGACTGCAGGCTATTGCTCTCAGCCTGAAATGAACAGCCTGTGTGTGTGTGTGAAGGAAGCTGCGAACGCAGCCACTGCTGGAGCTAAAAACTCACCCTGCGATGTCCAGGCGAACGCTGTATTTTGAAAGTGTCAGCTAGGTGAGAAGAACCTGCTAGTAAGCGCCCAGACGGGCTAGGTCTTTATTTTGTTTTGTACACTAAAGAAGCACGCTGCTGCTGTATGTTTTGTTTACTGGACTGTTTATGCCATGAATAAACGTCAAGACCTGCTTTTATAACACCTAAGTCTGTCGTGAACTGTGTCCAAACACACCATCCCCCGGGAAGATCCCTACAATATATATATATATATATATATATATATATCTATACCCCATTTGGTCACACATATCACAGCTAAATATACATTTATTCTATCACATGCCACGGATACCTATTCACGCCTACTGCCTTTTTTGGCTTTATAATGTATTAGCAGATACTGGCAATGCTGCAACATTTTGCATTACTTGAACTTTCAGGGCAATACTCATGGGTGTTGTTTGGTTTCCAGATTAACTGTGAGCTAACTGACCTGACTTGAGACACAACCCCTCACCCCCATTAAACTGGACTAACAGCCTGGCACAGATGGAAAAGAAAAGTTGCGGCCATTTTGGAGCCTCCTCTCCCAACTGACCTAACTGACAATGCACAATAACAAGAAGTCCAGCAGCACTTCCTGTTTGCAGGGGGCCTGCCATTTTGATTCTAAAATGTACCACAGCAAGAGTTAAAAAATGGTAAGTTATTTTTATGTGCAGCAGTCTAAATTGCCCCGGGGAGGGATGCATATGAGCACTGTGTGTTGTGTTGTTCTGTTGGTTCATTTTAAGGTTTTCATTTAATAGAAGTGTTCTCCTTTGCAATGTGTTATTGCTGATCCTAAACAGTACCTGCTCTTGCATTAAAGTTGACTTGCATCACACATGTGACCCTTCAGATGAAGACGCAAAGAGGAAAACAGTGTTCTGTACCAACTGATTTTTTAAAGCGATCCTATAGCCTCATTCACAAGTGGCTGCCAATCATGTGACTGACGGTCACCAATGTGGATTTCAATATTTTCCGCTGGTAACCTGATTAACTGCCGTTTGGGGCCATACACCTTGAATGAGGAAGGGGTAACTTGAGTATAGTGCCGCTCTAAATGAAAGAGCAACAAAACCTGGTATTTGCAGGTTTTGATCCTCTCCAGCGGGCATCCCAGTATCATCATAAAAGTTTACCATTCCAGCTATACCACAAGCACAGGGCTGCCAGCCAATCAGTGGCTCATTCTTCCAATTATCTCTGCTATGTCTTTCTAACCCAAGAACAACATTCTAAAGATAATTAGAGCGCAAGCCACTCCTACGTGTACCCACGCCAGCTATTCAGAAATGGCTGGCACAGGTATGTTCCCTGGAGGTGAGCAGGAATACGACCGCAGCCCATGCGTGTACCGTGGTTTACACAGTAAGGTGAGTATACCTGGCAAGTCCAGGAATTGAATACCTGGTTATTTCAAATCAGGATGTCCCACAAATACTGAGACCACCAGCCCCAGAGTCATGGTTGCACTGCTCCAGGGATTGGGTGACAGACCTGTAACTCAAGGTCTCAGCTGCTGTGCAAGTGCCCGAACCCCAATGGTATTGGAATAGGCAGATTTTAATGATCAGGTGAGTTGTTTTTTATTTTATTGCCCCAGTTAAGCTTTGCACAGGGGTAGGGAGGAATGGGCAGGGGGGTAAGAAATTGCTGGGCTACCTTATATGTACAGAAGTAATTTAAAGGAACATTCCAGGCAAAGGGTAATATTATCCTTCTTTCTTTTCTCCCCATGCTGGTTGCCAGAAGCTGCATCTTTCATTCAATCTGCTTTTTATTACTCAATCACTCCCTGTGAACTCAGCAGCAGATGATGACTCGTGTAAGCTTGTTTCAATGTGAGGTTTCCTTCAGAAGTTAATACCTGTCAGTGACCCAAAAAAATGAGTCAGCAGATAGAAGCAAGTTCTATATGGTTTATGCAAAGGGAATGCAAAGTGTTGGAGAATGAACGATGCAGCCCCTGGCAGTCAGCATGGTGAGAGCAGTCTAATTTAACCCTATGTCTGGAATGTCACTTTAATATTTTCGACAAATGTCCTTTAATATAGTGGACACTAAACCAGTGGCATATGCATAGTTGTTAAACTTTTAAGTGGCACAAAAACCTGACCCAACCCTCCCTGTCCGAGCACCAAGGGCATTTATGCGGCCTCGGCAGTGGCCCGGTTTAAATTGCTACATTCTGAAATTAAGCTGCTATCCTGTTACCAAAACCCTCTATGGCTGGACCTGGTGTCTAAAATCACTGGGTATACATACATAGCTGGTGACCCCATGGCACACACAAGGGTCACAGGCACAACCCCAGCATCTCGCAGCTGATGTACACTTTGGTGCCCAGTCATTCAGTCTGTTTCCAACCAGAGCTTTATACCATGCATAAATATGCACCAAATAGAACACTGATTCGACAAGCACACTCACTTGTGCCTTGGGATTGCTGGTGAGGTGAGTATATTGCCAATCCCAGGGGATTTCACACACAGGGGCATCCCAATCAGGCTGCACCCTACAAATAACTCAACATGGGGGGAGATTTTTTTTAGGGTCTGGTCTACTTTAAGTACAATCTGGGTGTTGCTACATGCATCAATGCAGTTATTTCATGCTACAATAATTCTTCAGATTTGTCTGAGCAGTGTCTTTTGATTGGTGGGAACTAAGTACAGTCTCCGATCCAACACCTGGGGTGATCTTTGCGGTGTGCATCATAGTTACTGTTTTACAGCAATATCTGAAATGACATTTATAAATTATATTTACTGCATTTGATGTCATTGCCCAACAAAGCATGTACACTTGCCTCTCGCTCCTGGCTCATTCATTCTGATCATTGTTGACAAAACCAATCAACCTAATGTAACCCTATCTGCTAAGTGTTGTCATTTAACATGGATGTTTTTTTACTAAGTACTATAATAATTAGCCAAACAAAGTCATCGATGATAGCATTAGATGACTGGGTATATTATCTTACCTGGGTATATTTACAGGTCAGCAAACAAAGCACTGCCATTCTCTACACAGTGCCATCATGTAAAGGGCATGCAGAGGTGTATACAGACATCATGGAGCTTCATGTACATCTTTGTATGGTCATCACTATGAGCAATCTCATACCTGTGTTCTCCCGAATAGACTTCTAGAGAGAAAGAAACTCAAGATTCAAGGAATTCCCCAATCACTTGTTTTTTTTCCATCTCAAATTTGCATTTAAATTTAGAGTGTGAGGGGGGTAAAATCACTTTTTGCTGAGGGTGACCCCCGATTATGAATATTTGGCCTCAATGGAAGGAAAAGTGGGCTCAATGCACTAATAAAGGGTGTTGCCTACCTCAGGTCTACATTCATTTATACTCCCATTGTGCACAACTCATACCTGCAATATAAGACTGGAAACCTCTGCGTTTGCTTCACTCTTATGCTTTTAGCCTTACTAGCCCCAATAACTAGCAATACTAGCAAAGTTATATTACAGGAAGCAAAACACAAAAATATGACCGCACCAACTCAAATTGTAAACAGAGTGTGCACTCTTGAGTAAACTACTGAGTACAAAAACATAGGGAGACCTCCACCCGGCCCCCAAAACCTCAAGGAAAACGCTGCACTACTCTAGATAATTTGTACATATAGATATACCTATATGTACAAATTATCTAGAGTAGTGCAGCTTTTTCCTTGAGGTTTTGGGGGCCGGGTGTAGGTCTCCCTATGTGTTTATATTACAGGAAGCCTTTGAAACTGCCATGTTTTAAATGAAATCCCGGAACAACAATTCTTAGAATTCAGTATATATTCTGCCACAAGCCTTCAGATTGTTACAAGCAGTAACATCAATAAAATTCATATGGGCAACATTGCAATATGACACGAACATAACATGAGACAAATACTGTGCAGCCAATAACAGGGAAGGGACCCCCATGAAACTTCAATTATAGCATTTATGGTAAGTACATAGATCCCCTTTCCTGATTTGTTCCATAAGGGACAGAGCCCCCAATCGAAATACAATTGGGATATCCCAAAGCAGTGGAAACAAAGGTGGAAACATTTCCACCACTAATAGCAAAATACATAATTGTTTCAAATTTATGGACACCTAACAACTCTGCCAGCTGAGCAGGACCTAAAGCACCCACTGCAACGCCTTGTGGCCAAACATGGCATTAGCCAACTTGTCTCGCAGACACAGTCCACCTTAGCCTAATGCACATTCCTAGGCCATTGACATGCAAATGTGATTCATGAGTTTATATTTAGATGCCAGGAGGCTCCCCTAATGAGGATTGTCTGCGCCCACAATAGGGTCTGATTTTCTTTGATGCAGTCTTGACAACATCCAGCAGATATAAATCCTGTTCCCTGGGGTAGGAATAAGATGAACACAAAGACAGCTGAGCAATCTCCTTATTGCTATGAAGATATGCTGCCAAGTTAGGAAAAAATGTTAACCTAATCTTACCAGGTCCTGTCACAGCACCCGGAGATAACATTTATTGGACAAGGCTGCTATTTCCAATATGCTCCACTCACAGGTGATGGCCCCCAGGTTGCCCAATTGCTGGGGAACAATAGACAGGACCTATGTCTCAAAGGAAGGCCCTACAATTACAATAGAACCACAAAGACACAAACAAATATCTCACTGGATAGTAAAAAAAAAACTTGTCTGAAAATAGGCTTTAAAAAATAGCAGTAGATGTCAAGCCAACACATGGTAGTAGATCCATATAATTTTGAAAGCCTCTCGACTTTTTATAGAAGTTCACTTTTGAAAGCTTTTCTCAGCAGACAAGAAAGTAAAAGAAAATGATTTTTTCTTTCTGCACCTGTGTTGGGGTAGTTTTACAGGTGAGGTACATATTGTTTCTAGTGAGAAAGAGATTTTATTTTAGAAATTGAAAATTCCAGCAGGCTATGGGGCATTCAAACACAATGAGGGTTATCCAAATGCACTGTGATGCTAAGGGAGTAGCAGGAAGCCACAACTTTGGGGTATAAAAGCCTCTTCCCGATGCAGTAATATAGGGGGAACCTGTGTTCCAGCGAACATCAAGCATGTCAGAAAACATTGAGTGAAAACTCAAGGCGCCGCAGCAACAAGATCAGGCCATGGTGAGGGAGGTAAAGTATTTTTTTTTTTTTTTTTTAACTGGAGGGACCTGTGGTCTCAACACCCTCAATACTAGTTCAAAGTATCTACCTACCGCTACAGTAATAGCTTTCTGATGCCCCCTATTAATCTACAATGCTTCCTGCTCACAAAGAAGGCCCTGGGCCACCACCCAGAAAACTACCTGAATATATGCCTGAGGCTACCGCATGGTCGACCCAATGTGAATCTTGAATTTTGGAACAGAGCTTTTCTACAAGTGAACTACAAATTTTTATTCTAATAAGGTAAATATTTTATCTGACTAATTTAGAGATACAGCAGATCATCATAGTTTCATAGACTCCAGGCTGGGTTTTGGTTCTATTTAAAGTTTCCATTATTGTAATCCAAAATATGTCTTCAAACTGCTGAGCTTATCTGATATTTATTTTTATTTTCTATTTGTTTGCAGCTCTGCGTTATAAAAGAAAACATTTTCCCTAGCAACAATGTGTTTACCTTAGCAATGTACAGTATGTTCACGCTATAAGACGCACTTATTTTTCAAAAAAAGTGGAGGGGGAAATGTCAATGCGTCTTATCAGGAGAATGTAAAAAAAAAAAGGAAACTCACATCCATCACTGTCCCCGTCGTTTATGCTATCCTGACGTCCACATTGTCCCCGCTGCCATTTCTGCTTCTTCTCCTGCGGCACCTGCACACACAGCATACACGTCGGCCATGCCCACCCGCTCAATGGAGCTGATGTTTTTGCTGTGAGTGCAGGCACCACCAGAGAAGATGCAGCAACAGAGACAGTGTGCAGCATGGACTGCAGGGACAACGCGAATGGTTGGGACATCAGGAGTGATGGATATGTGACGTTAATTTTTTTTTCTACTGCCTATAGGGAATGGGAGGAAGGGATCCCAAACTGCCTATGGGAATGGGATGGGGGATGCCACACTGCCTATAGGGATGGAATGGGGTATTCCACACTGCCTAAGGGGAATAGGAGGAGGGAATGCCACACTGACTAAGAGGAATGGGTGGGGGGAAATGCCACACTGCCTATGGGGAATGGGAGGGGGGAATCCCACACTGCCTATGGAAATGGGATGGGGGCATGCCCCACTGCCTATGGGGAATAAGAGGGGGGCATGTCACACTGTCTATGGGTAATGGGATTGGTGAAATGCCACACTACCTATATGTGAAATGGGTGGGGGGAAATACCACACGGCTTATATGGGAATGGGAGGGGGGGATGCCACACTGCCTATAGGAATGGGAGGGAGGAATGCTACACTGCCTTTGGGGAATGGGATGGGGAATGCCACACTGCCTGTAATGGGGAATGGGATGGGGGATGTTACACTGCCTATGGGGGTGGAATGTGGGGATGCCACACTCCCTATGGGGAATGGGATGGGGGGAATGCCACACTGCCTATGGGGAATGGCAGGGGAAATGCCACACTGCCTATGAGGATGGGATGGGGGGAATGCCACACTGCCTCTGGGGGAATGGGGGGATGGATGCAACACTGCCTATATGGGAATAGGAGGGGGGACTGCCACACTGTTTATATGGGGATTGGGAGGGGAAGGCCTCACTATCTATATGGGGAATGGGGGGAATGCCTCACTGCCTCTAGGGAATAGGATGAGAGGAATGCCACACTGTCTATGGGAATGGGAGGGGGAAATGCCAAACTGCCTATATGGGGAATAGGAGGGTGGAGAATGCCACACTGCCTATATGGGGAATGGGAGGGGGAGACTATCACACTGCCTACATGGGAAGGGGGGATGCCACACTGCCTATATGGAATAGGGGAAATGCCACACTGCCTACATGCCAGATTTCCTATGGCAATGGAGGAGTAAATGCCACACTACCCATGAGAAATGAAGGAGGGGGCATGCCACTCTGCCTGTAAGTGGGGCATTCTTGGGGGGGGCAGTGTTTTAGCAAAACACTTGATTCAGAATATTTTCTTCTTATTTTCCTCCTCCAAATCCTAGGTGCGTCTTATAGGGCGAAATATATGGTACAGCAACTGGTGCATTACATGTACAGATTAGAGACTTGCTGCTCACACTAGGTTGCTAATCATCTGATGACAGGTTTAACTCATTCTGCTAAAATTTAACATCTTCAATTTAGAGGGATCACAGCCCAGTGTTCCAGTAGCAAAGGGGTTACTGGCAAAACACTTGATTCAGAATAATTTCTTCTTATTTTCCTCCCCCAAATCCTAGGTGCGTCTTATAGGACGACATATATGGTACATCAAATGGTTTGGGGGCACAATTCAAACACAAATGTTTAATTTTCTTTCTAAAAGAGGAAAACAATAAGACAGAACACCAAAAAACTGTCAAAAGGGAGTTTTCTTTGTTGTCCAGACAGGAGTTAAATCTTACCATGCAGATCCCCTGTCGGTAGCACTGGCAATCTGAGTGATTGCATTCAATTTAAGCCTGAGCCTCACTACTTTCCTGGATCTGTGTGGCAGGCCCCCTCTCCCTCCATCATTGTCCATCAACGAGGTGATCGGCCTGAACGACAGACACCCTCCATTCAGAATTTATGTCTCTGTTCCTGCCCCTCCTTGCTGCTAACAAATCCCCCATCCTATTCCCCTTCCCCTTATTCCCCTTCTTGTCAATCCTCTGAGCTCTCCCCCTCCTTCTCCGCTTGCTAATACATGCAGTACTCTCAAAGACGGAACTGTCCCACTGCCTGGGAAGCAGGGGCGGACCGGGGCTAAAAAATGGCCCAGGACTTTTTGGGGCACTCCGGCCCTGCTGCACTGTCCCTGGCCTGGTATAGTATCATGTCACTATATATACACCTTATTCTTGTTCCATAATACACACCCAGGGTTTAAAGGGCAAAAATAAGAAAGAAAATATTCAGAACCAAATGGTGTGCTTAATTTCCCCCATTACAGGCAGTGATCGGTATCCCTCATTACAGTGATACAGTAAGTAGCATCCCTCATTATAGTGAGTGAGGGACATCCCACAGAGGCACCCCTACATTACAGTTATTGAGGGGCATCCCTCAGTAAATGCAGTGGGGGCATCCCTCAGTAAAGGCAGTGGGGGCATCCATCAGTACAGCCATTGGGGGCATCCCTCAGTACAGCCAGTGGGGGGCATCCCTCAGTACAGCCAGTGGGGACATCCCTCAGTACAGCCAGTGGGGGCATCCCTCAGTACAGCCAGTGGGGGCATCCCTCAGTACAGCCAGTGGGGGGGATCCCTCAGTACAGCCAGTGGGGGGGATCCCTCAGTACAGCCAGTGGGGCATCCCTTAGAACAGACAGTTAGGGGCATCCCTCTGAACAGCCAGTGCGGGCATCCCTCAGTACAGCCAGTGGGGGCATCCCTCAGTACAGCCAGTGGGGGAATCCCTCAGTACAGCCAGTGGGGGGGATCCCTCAGTACAGCCAGTGGGGGGGATCCCTCAGTAAAGCCAGTGGGGCATCCCTTAGAACAGACAGTTAGGGGCATCCCTCTGAACAGCCAGTGCGGGCATCCCTCAGTACAGCCAGTGGGGGCATCCCTCAGTACAGCCAGTGGGGGCATCCCTCAGTACAGCCAATGAGCAGCATACCTTAGTGCAGCCAGTGGGGACATCCCTCAGTACAGCCAGAGAGGGGCATCCCTCAGTGCAGCCAATGAGCAGCATCCCCCTCTCGCTCCTCCTCCCGCGCCACTCACACACCCACCCCATGCTTACTGCTGGTTCCTGATGGTCGGAGGGCCGGCCTGCCCGGCCCTGCTGTTCCTGCCGCCGCTGCTCTTACACACACACAAACACACACACAAAGCTGAGCTGGTCGGTGGGCGTGCCCCATATGGCCGGGAACCCAATGAAAACAATGGCCACTCATGGAAGCCCACCGACCAGCACGCAACAGCCAGGAAGTGCCGGTAAGCGTGCATGTGTGTGTGTTTTTGTTTGTGTGAGAGTGGCCGGTGGCGGCACGAACAGTAAGGCTGGGCAGGCAGGCCGCACCCCATCCTCCAGCATCTGTTGTCCACGCGGTTGCGGCCTTCCCTGGCACTGGCATACCGGGATTTTGCCTGATATGCCCTATGGCCAGTCCACCCCTGCTGGGAAGTGGAAAAACCAGTACAAAACCAGTACAAAACATAAAGTCTTCTCTGCTTTGCAAACTTCATTAAAAAGGAACATGAGGAGATGTACTGCTACTTATCAGCTAAGCTAGGCTCTAGGGTACATGTGTCAAACTCAAGGCCCTTCAAGCCTTTTTATGTGGCCCTCTGACAGGTACCAGACAGTGGTGGATCTGTGGTGCCCCTTCTAACTGGTCCGGTAACTCTAAGGCTTCTAAGGTTGTTCCTGCGCCTGTGTGAGGTGCTGCCGAATGATGCACAGATATGTTGCATTTCACTGTGGAGCACATTATCACCTTTAATCCCAGGTGTGGTGCATATAAAAGCATCTGGTGCATGCAACATCGAACATACGATTCCCCCCAAAGTTTGGGTCCCCATTTATTTCAGTGGGTACTGGGTTGATGTTCGGGTCAAGTTCGGGTACCCGAAACAAACTTTTGTTCAAAATTCAGCCAAAGTTGTCGAACCTGAAGCTCAAGGGGTTCACCCAACAACTAGAGCAACCAGAGTGCTGATGTGGCCCCCGGTGAACATGAGTCTGACACCCCTGCTTGAGGGATCCAGCCGCCCTCTTATGAGTTACACTGCAATGCAAGTGTAGCAGTTGGCTCTCCTGGTGGCTGGAAGTAGCCGTACCTCTCTAATATATACTTGGGAGTGTGTATGGGAGCCTGACACTTGCCAACCCTTATTGTTTTTGGTCTTTTGAGTGCAATTCTTTGGGGGTGTCTTTGTTTCTTGGTCTGTCTGCACTGCCGTGTCCTATTGCCAATTAATTTTTTACATGTAGTGCTGCCTTTTTTAAAGTGGACCAAAACTCTGGATTTTCACCATCCTGGTTCTGGTCCTTCCCCCTGGGGTGCTCCAGTTTTGGGTGCTCTGCTGTGTGAAACCCCACAGAACACCAGGCTAACTCACCTCTTCTCCAACCACTCTACCAACAGACGCAGACGCTTGTCCAATCAGCTTTTCCGGCGGTGCATATTGATGCGCGGCTAGAGAAGCTAAATGGAATCCCTAGCCGCACTTATGAACGTCATGCTGCATCACTTTCTCCCTTCAGCTGTGCTCAAGAAGGGAGGCAAGTGATGCTGGCGCTGGCTACACATGTGCCTTTGTGCTTGGTGGAAATGTAAGAACATTGGCAGCCCTGGTGGGTTTCGCACAGCAGGATATCCCAGTTTGGGATGCCCTAGAGGTAGGGGTAAGCTTGCCCTGAAGTCTCATAGACTCCAGGGTGGGTCTTGGTCCACTTTAATGAACGTCCACTGTAACTGCCACAATTATATTGTGAGCATCCTGAAAAACTATTCAAGGGCTTATTTTTGGGTTAGGTCATATTTTCAGGGAAACAGGGTTGTACTTTGTTCAATGACACCCCTGAATTTAAGACAGCATTCACTAGTTTTTGGTAGCAGGCTATCAGCTTAGCACATCTAGACTTCTTGCAAATTCTGTAATTAAGTAAGGATTTCTCCTGTAAACAGCCCACAGGGTTAAGGTCTGGGCTCTGGCTTGCCCATTACAGAACTTTGATATTTTAATCAGAATCACTTTAAATGTATGTACTGACTTGTATATGAAATAAGAACCTTATTTGAGTTTTGTTTCTTACCCCCCCCCCTATTTCAGTTAGTCTTTCAATGGAATTGTACAGAATATGAGAAGCTCTGAAATGTTTCTACTAGTTTTTTTTACAGAACAAAAGCTTTCCATTTAAACAAGCGTGTGTAGACTTTTTATATCCACCATAACAAGGCTACATTTGGTGCTGTCCTTAAAGCGGACTAACAGTCAAAAATGTAAAAACAAATTGACGGTTCATGCATTTGCAGCCCACCTGCAAACAGGAAGTGCTGCTGGGCTTCCTGTTACTGTGCATTGTCAGTTATGTCAGTTGAATCCAGTCAGCAGCATGGCTGAGATGCTGGGAGAGAAAGCTCCAAAATGGCCGCTACCTCTCTTTTCAAACTGTGCCAGGCTGTTGATCCGGTTAAAATGTTTTCCGTTTTTAAATTGAAGAAGAAATGGCCGGGATATCAGGGATTACAGTTTTACAGTTTCACTTCATGTTTTCTCTTCTGAAAAAAGTAGACATGGCTCTTGGATCTGTGGTGCTGCATAATAATCAGCAATGTGATGAATCTGGAGGAGGAGGTGGGAGGGGCAGAAGGAGGGAGGGACTAGCATTCCTGTCCGCTGAGCTGATTGGGGGACAGTCATTGGCTGAACCTGTAAACCTCTATATCTGGGCCCTTTCAGCTTCGATTTAAAAACGGAAAACAGTTTAGGACACTGCCAAATGTAACCTGACACAATGATGTAACAATATTTTGCCTGCAGTATCACTTTAAGCCTAAGTTTGAATCAATTTGCGACACCTTTAGAACTGCCCCATTGCAGATGCAAGAAGACGTTCTTAATTTTTTTTTAATTTTAATGTGCATCTCAAAAACTGCAGAGGCCCCAAGACTTGTCCAAGGTGCTGAATAGGGTGACAACTGCCCACAGGCCTCCCCCTAATGTACTCCTGTATTAATGTGAATTTGTAGCACTTCTATCACAGTACCATTATATGAATCTGTTGTCATGTCTCTATCACATCTGACTGATAATGATGACTGATGACATCTGATAATACCCTGCACGTTATAAATATATTACTTGTTCTATTACTACCCTCCTTTAATCTTGTACAGCTCCATAGAATATGACAGCGCCCTATACATAACAATAATATTAGCACACATTACTGTGTTGTATGCCATGATGGCATATGTAGCTAAGGATCTAATGGTGTTACTTCATTCCAACCTGGATGCTATGTACGCTCGGTTATCTACACCCCACATCTGTCAGCATAATGCTCATTTTCTGTAAAAACAAACTCATACTGCAAATAGTTTAAAGTGTTTGCTGTTAATATTAGCTCATGCTGAAGGTTGGGGATATTTATCATTGCTTTACTGAAGTGGAACATTTTATAAAGACAGCAGCTAAATCATTCTGTCACTGGAAATTAGCGCAAGAAACAATGTCTGGCTCCTTAGATAGGCCGTCCTAGAAACAGAGAGACACCCAGTGGTCAATCACTACACTGCAACTGCCTGCTGCTACAGGAAACCAGAACATGCACATGCAGCAGGTCACTTATAGAAAAGCAAATGTTACATTGTTTGTAGTTGTAGGGGATGAGATAACTAGTAAGTGTATGACGCAAGGAAATGTTCTGGCTCTGACTTCAGCATAAAATCTGCTGAAAAAATAAATAAAATCTATTACTAATATTGTATCGCTAATGTAACTTTCATTCAAGTTTAGAAATTGTAATCATACATATATTTTATGTTTAGTCATCGATGTAAGCAGGAAATCCAAGGTTAAGGTAATACCATTTATTGGCTAACTCAATAAGATTGAAAATGCAAGCTTTCGAAGCTGTTCAAGCTTCTTCTTCTGGCATAATCTTAATCTTAATCTTGATTATGCCTGAAGAAGAAGCTTGAACAGCTTCGAAAGCTTGCATTTTCAATCTTATTGAGTTAGCCAATAAATGGTATTACCTTAACCTTGGATTTCCTGTTCTCTCAATCCAAAGCTCTTGATAATAAAATCAGTGGTAAGCAGCAGCCGGCTCCCCTTCTCCCCTGTTCCTTATTCTCTGTATCTTCATACTGCCCCAAGGCCCTTAGTTAAAGTAACGGAAACTCACAAATTTTAAGCCTATACTCATCTTCTGTCCCTCACAGCTCATCCGTGTAGGTTTGGTGTTCTCACACAGCTTCTCTGTACAGGGCAGCATCTTCATACTTACCAGTGGTGGGGATCCAGCGATTTGCAAGGGATGGAATAAGCATGTTATGTAGATGTGTAAAGATAATCAGCCAGCACTCCATTATATCAATTGTATTCCAATTCAAACAGGAGCGGGCCACACAGTGCTGCGACCCAATGGGAGCGGCCTGTGACGTCACCGGTCTCCGGCGGCGATGTGACAGCTCGTGCGTTGGCTGCCGCGAGGGACATCTGCCCACCTCACCCCATCGAGGAGGGATCGGTAAGTTCCTCCCTGTTCGTTCACAGTATATGAGTGTAATCAGGGGCAATTAACTGACGGATTTGCAATTGAACTGTATACTATTATTACATTACATATGGCAATGCTGTACCTGCCCTGACGTCATGGGAGACACGCCCACTGATGTCAGGCGGGAATCCCGGGCCCCCTCGAGGGTATTTAACCCTTGAATAAGGGAGCCTCTGCTTGAATGTTATCCCTGATGAAGGGGTGCTAGCCGCCCCGAAACGTTGGACTATTGGTCTTTGCTGTATATTGACCTGTTTGAATTGGAATACAATTGATATAATGGAGTGTTGGCTGATCGTCTTTATATGTTTTTGCGGTGCCACCGCCAGCCACTGCACTCACCGTAATATGCTTTGGTAAGAGTGCATCTGTGGAATCGAATAATGCTATGTAGATGGACATGTCTGCCCAGCGCTGGAGCTTGGAATCGCTCATTATCCCTCATCTGTAAGTACGGTATGAAGATGCCAGCGCTGCATTGAGGAGCTCCAGTGGGACAAAAGGTGAGTATTAACATTTTTTTTTTAATTTGGCCTGGACTGGGACTTTGGAACTGGACCAACAGCCTTGCACAGATGGAAAGAACTCCCTTGCCCCATCTGCCTGTCTGATACTGAATCATTGTCAGCACTTACAATTGCTCCTGCGCCCACTCAAAGCTGAAACACTGCCTCACCACTTCTCCTCTTTTAACGGCCATTTTGGAGCTTCCTTTCCCAGCATCCCAGCTGTGCTGTTGCCTGGATTCTACTGACATAACCCACAATGCACAGCAGCAGGAAATTTCCTCTTTGCAGGTGGCCAGCAGTTATATGCTTTGTTTTTAAAATTGACTACAGTAGGAATGATAAAAAGGTAAATTCATTTTTATGTTCAGCAATTTGAATTGCCCTGGGGAGGGATGCATGTAAGCACTGATTCTTGTAAGGGTGTTTGACCTTCCTTTTGCTCCAAAGGTGCAGACTCGGGCGAGAGCGAGTGTGCTGATTGGCTGAGCGGCTCACTCAGCCAATCAGTGCGCTTGCTGTCACTCGGCTCTCTGCAGTGCCGAGGACGGCTAAGCCGCCCAGGTGGCTAAGCAGCCAAGCGGCACCCCCACCCGCATCCCCCACCCACCTGGTAGCCGTGACGTGACTGCGCCGCCCATTCAGGAAGGTCGGGCGCGGGGATGCGGCCGGAACGCACAGAAGCGCAGAGGGCTCTGGGAGAGGGTGAGTGTTCCGGGAGGTTTGGGGGGGTTCCCAATTCGGGATGCCCCAAGGACTGGAACTCGGGAGGCACTGGAGTCCTCCGATGTTCATCTTTAACTTTAGTAAATGTTATCACTAATTATATGCCATTTATAAGTCAGAGCCTGATACAATGTAGTAGTCAGAATTGGAACTTATTGACTCCAAAGCCCTGGTCTGATGGCTGGAAATCTGTTCTTAGTTTCAGTGGTGCCCAATATCCTAGAGCACATTGTCTGCAAGGAGAACACGGGTGGAATTTCTCCCCACTCTACTGGTATTTACAATCATCTACCTTGGGATTTTTCCCTTAAATCTTCAAATATGACTGTATGACTGTATGGACATGCATAATTCCAGAAGTGGCTAATGTGGGGGTTACACAAACATTTCCTGACCAATAAGAAGGTGCAATGTAGTCACACTACCTCTCTTTCCTGGTAAGGGAATCCCGTCTGCGTTTGCAACTACGGACACATAACAGGAGACTTGGCTCAAAACTTGTTTATTAACCGTAGAAAAAGACAACAGTAGGCCATGCACGCTAAGTCTAGGTATAGTATAGTTGATAATGTGGAAGGGGGATTATTATTGTTATAGTGCCATCTACTGCCATGGCCCTGTACAATGTAGTATTTACAAAAATGGTAAAACATTCAGTACATGGATAATTACAAACAAGATGCTACAAAGATAATGCTATAAAAACATGATACAAAAGGAGAAAGCCCTGCCGTATGAGCATACAGTCTAAACAGACTACAGTCTAAAGCAAGGGTGTCGACCCACCTGTGTGCATAGGGGCTTCCTAGGGTGGAATTAGGTGGGCCATGGCACCTGTCTGGGTACACCCAGTACTGATGCCTGCCCTGATGTCATCCCAGGACCACCAATGAACTGAATATACAGCTTTCCTGTATAGGCCCATGTCTCCCTTCCAATACTCACCTGGTGAGTAAATAGTTCATTTTAGATAAAGTTACCCAGTTCTACTCTAGTTTACCCAGAAACTAGAACACATATATGGCTACACTTCTAGCAAGCACTTTCACTCCCAGTGCTGACAGCTGCCACCCCCGCAAGAGGCTGGGGGTCTTGGCCTGGGGGGAGGGAGAGGTGCATGCCTGCCCATCCCCCTTCTGAGCCCAAGGTATGTGTCTGTCTGCCCACCCGAGCCCCAGGTCCATGCAGGCCTGCCTGCTTGTCCTATGTATATGCAGGTGCCCCATCCCTACAGAGACCAGAGGGATGCGTGCAAGGCAAAACCCCCTTGAAGGAGCCCGGAGCCTTATCAGCAGCACTGACCATGAGCCAAGGTGGGGGGTTGCCTTGCATGCACCTCCTTTGCCCGATTTTTGACAGCTGCCCACCTCCCTCTTCCTACCTATTTATCCACCTATCTGTTCACTGACCCAGCTACCTAACTACCTACGGAACCACCTACCTACATACCTACCTATTTGCACACCTACCTGTCCACTGACCCACCTACCTACACACCCACCTATCTACATACCTACCTACTTCCCCACCCATCTGCCTGATGACCCACCTACCTACCTAGCTAGGGGGTGTGTGCATGTGTTTGGGAGTTTTGCCTAGTAACAGGGAGGGAGGGGAGGGACACATGAGTGAGTGTCTCAAGCTGGATCTTGTCACTTACAGACCACGCCCATTATGCTGATTATTATGCAGATTGTTATGCAGCATCACAGCTCCAAGGGCCACGTCCACCCACTTCATAAGAGAAATCTTAAGGTGAAACTGGAAAGCTTGATATCCTGGCAATTTCTTCTTCAATTTAAGAACAAAAAACCGTTTAAGACATTGCCAAATGTAGCCTGACACAAGGGCCTAACAATTGCCTTTGCCTGAAATATCATTTAAAATGGACCTGCCCAGAACTGTGCACAACCGGTTGGCAAAGTCTATTGCTTGGCAGAAGTTCACATGACCATGTAACACAATATGTGTGCACAGAGATTTAAGTAAATTGCCCTATTTTAGTCACTGAATACATATGAGCAGAATAGCAAGTCTAACGAGGAGGCACAGGGGTGAGTAATAGGCTGTACTGTACCTAAACTACAACCCAAGCCAAAACCCAAATACTGTAAATAATGTTATCCAACCCACATCCGATTGTACTTTCTTCCCTGATTCAAGTCAACCAATCAACTAACCAACATCAGAAAATGGGTTGGTATATCATGTTGTATATAACTTAAAAAAATTGCTCCCACACACAGAATCACAGAATTGCTTTTTTCTTTAATGCATGGCACGGCCCGCTTAGGTATTCATTGGGACATCCAAAAGCAGTGTCCAAAGTAGGGTGGGATCCCCAAAGAGTAACGGCCAGTAGTTCAAGTCACTACCGCCTGAAGCACCTTGCGGCCAAAAGCAGCATCCGCTGAGGCCTTAACATCAACCTTGTAAAAGTTAGAAAAAGTATGAACAGAAGACCAAGTAGCGACCTTGCAAACTTGTTCAACAGAAGCTTGGTGCTGAAAAGCCCAAGAGGTACCAATAGCATGAGTGGAAAGAGCAGTAATCCTAAAGGGAGGTTCCATTCCCTTAGCAGAATAGGCTTGAACCACCGCCTGACGGATCCACTTGCTGATAGTGGATTTAGCCGGAGGCAAACCCTTTCTAGGTCCAGAAGTGAGAACAAAAAGAGCATCAGACTTCCTGAAAGTCTCAGTAGCGACCAAATAAAACTTCAGAGCCCTGACCACATCCAGAGAATGCAGAGTCCGCTCCTTGGAATTAGCAGGATTAGGACACAATGAAGGCAAGACAATGTCCTGATTGAGAAGAAAAGCAGACACAACCTTTGGCAAGAAATCCGGCTTAAGCCGAAACACCACCTTATCCTGATGCCTCTCAAAATAAGGAGGTTTGATGGAAAGCGCCGCTAGCTCAGAAACTCGCCTTACAGAAGTGATAGCCACCAGAAAGGCTACCTTAAGAGTCAAAATAGACAAGGCAGCCTCACGGATAGGCTCAAAGGGAGGCCCTTGAAGAGCACACAACACCAGATTCAAATCCCAGACTGGTAGCAAAAGCTTACGGGGTGGACGCACATGAGAAACACCCTGGAAAAAGGTTTTAACCAACCGGTGATTGGCAAAAGATCTTTGGAAAAAAATTGCCAGAGCTGAAACATGGCCTTTTAGGGTACTAAGTTGAAGGCCCAGATCCAAACCATATTGTAAGAATTCCAGAATCCTGGGAATAGAAAACACCTGACAGGGAAGAGACTTGGACTCACACCAGGCAATGTAAGCATGCCAGACCCTGTAATAGATAAAGGACGAGGACTTCTTCCTAGCCCGAATCATGGTATCAACAACAGAGGCAGGCAACCCCTTTTCCATCAATATGGAGGTTTCAGCAGCCAAGCCATTAAAACCAGAGTTTGTAAATTGGGATGGCGTAGCTGCCCCTGAGTGAGAAGATCTGGATCCTTGGGCAAGATGTGCCGGTCTACTGCCAACTGCACGACATCTGTGAACCAAACGCTTCTTGGCCAACAAGGGGCCACCAGGATGGCTGGTACCCGCTCCTGGGCTATCTTGCGCATGACCCTGCCCAGGAGAGGAAATGGAGGGAACACATAGAGAAGCTGAAACTCTGTCCAAGGTATTGCCAGGGCATCCGTGGCGAAGGCCAGAGGATCCTGAGACAGAGAGACAAATATGGGAAGTTTGTGATTGTGACGGGACGCAAACAGGTACACATCCGGCTGACCCCAGCGGTGACACAGGGAGAGAAACACCCGGTTGTTGAGAGACCGATCCCCCATACGAGACGTCCCCCTGCTCAGGGAGTCCGCCACCTGGTTCTCCTCCCCTGGGATGTAGACCTCTGAGATGCAGGGAACATGCTGTTCCACCCAAGACAGAATCAGGGACACTTCCTTGAAGGCTCGCTTGCTCTGAGTCCCTCCCTGATGATTGAGGTAGGCCACCGCCATCTGGATGTCTGAGCGGATCTGAACAGCCCGACCCCAAAGGTGAGTTTATATGCGAGAAAGAACCAACCTGATCGCCCTCAGTTCCAGGACGTTGATGGAAGCATGGGCCTCTTGTGGGCCCCACCGACCCTGGAACCTCAGGGATTTCCAGAAGCCTCCCCAGCCAGTCAGATTGGCATCAGTGGTGACCGTTTCCCAGCACGGGGGCAGGAAGATAAGCATCCTTGATGTCCACAGTGGTCATGAAGTCGCCCGGGCGAAGGGTACTGACAGCAGAGCGCAGCGTCTCTATGCGAAAATGCTTGAACCTGACAAATTTGTTGAGGCCCTTCAGATCCAGAATGGGCCTCAGAGAGCCTTCCTTTTTGGGAACCGTGAAAAGATTGGAATAGTACCCCTGACCCCTTTCTTGATGAGGCACCAAACAAATGACTCCGGACTCTAACAGGCAATGAACCGCCAGAAGCAACCCTTGAGCAGACAGGGGGTTTAAAGACATCCGGGATCTGATGAATCTTGGGGGGTGCCAGGCTGCAAACTCTATCTTTTAACCGGAGGACACTACCTTCTGAATCCACCGGTCTGAAATATGAAGCCTCCAGACATGAGCAAAGAGCCGAAGCTGTCCCCCCACCCGGATGGGTGAGGGCGCCCCTTCATGCCTGAGGGGGCTTGGGAGAGGGTTTGGGCTGAGGATTCCAGGAGAGACCGGGACGACCACGGGGTCTGCCACGGCCCCAGGAATCTCCACTGGAGAGGAGGGAGCCATGGCCCCCTCTGGGAATGCGGAAGGAAGGGAGGGGGGCAGAGGACCCTACGCTGAGGCAGCCTTCCATCCTTGGCTAGAACATCAAGACGCTCCCCAAATAGCCGCAGCCCCACGAAGGGGAGGCCAGTGAGAGCTTTCTTAGCCGCAGCGTCAGCTGCCCACTGGCGCAACCAGACAGAGCGGCGCATAGCCACCAAGAGCGCAGAGGTCCTACCACACAGCCACACAGCATCATCCATAGCAGTAAGTATAAAGGCCACAAAATCAGAGCAAAGTAAGAGAGTCCTATGTTCCTCCCCCACACTTACCAGCTGTTGCGCCATCAATGAGACGCTTGAGCAGCTTCTTAAGGGCAATAGCAGTAATGGCGGCAGCACATACCGGGCGCAAGCCAGCCCCCACACAGGTAAAAGCATGGCAGGCCAATCGATTCATATGCCGGTCCTCACCGTCCCTCAGAGTGGTAGTGTCAGGGGAAAGCATGACCGAAGTATTGGACAAGCCTAGCACGGGAGCGTCCACTTCAGGGGGAAATGATCAGCTCCTAACAAGATCAGCAGGAAAGGGATACCTTTTATCCAAACCCTTGGGCACAGCAGGCAACTTGTTAGGATGTTCCCATTCTTTAAAGTGGACCAACACCCAGGATTTTGACTATCCTGGATCTTGGTCCACTTCGGTGGGGCACCCTCGATCGGGGTGCCCCGCTGTGTGAAACCCCCCCGAACCCCCCCGAACTCACCTCTGTCCGCGGCGACGGACAAGCCGCGGACAAGCGGCTCCTCCGCCGCCGCCTCCCGCGCGTCCCTGTTGACGCGCGCGTGCCCGCGCCGGCCATTCACAGACGGCCGGCGCGGGCGTGCACACGTCTAGAGGGGCGCGAGGGAGGCAGAGGAGGGAACCTAAGGTAAGGAGTTTGGGGTGTTTGGGGGGGTTTCACCCCGCGGGACATCCCGATCTCGGATGTCCCGCGGGGAGGGAGGTGATCGGCCCGGGAATCTTATAGATTCCCGGGCCGATCACCGGTGGGTGTTGGTCCACTTTAAGCACCAAGGTGGTAAAATGTTCCTGCTCTAGAAGCTGTTGACCAGGGCGAAAAAGCTCCCCTGCTTTCTCTTAGATACCTCAGGGTCACTATCGCAACCCTCCTGCTGGTTCCCAGAGGAGTCAGAATCCTGGGAGAGCTCCCCCATCTCAAAGGGGTGACAGCCACCAAGATCATCAATCCCCACATACATCTCAGTAAGGGGAGCGGGCCTGGGATCCAGGTGTCTCTTCTTGCCAGAGGCCTTCCTAGGAGCATTCCTGGCAAGCTGCTTTTCAATGTTATCCACCCGCAGAGCCAAATCAGAATGCGACTCCCTGCCAACGTTCCCCTCACTGGGGCCCAATTGCCGGAGCGGGGCAGTAGGTGAAGCCGAGTGAGGCGCAGAGCTGGGAAGCGAAGCAGGCAAACCAGCTTGAAGCGCAAGGACACTTTCAGTGCACGGCACGCACACCGTGACACTGTTACTCACAGGGGATACCCCACACATGGAACACAGCCGGGCTTGCCCCGAAGGGCCCCCAAGCACGCTATCCCCAGAAGCCTCCATATGGTGATTAACACAGGCACAATAGGCCAGCAGTGGGTACAGGCTTAAGACAGAAGCCACCCGGGATGCCCTCCCACAGGATGCCCCCAGAAGTCAATAAAGGGGGAATGAGGGGGAGGAAGGAGTGGAGCCGGGAGAAACCACAACCCAATGGTATCCCGCCTGAAAGACATAAGTGAAAACACATATGAGCATCCCGCAGCAAATACACCTCATTTCAATAAAAAAAACCCCAAGGGGGACTCACGGACCCAAGACACCGCGGGGTCACACAGGCACAGACCGCTGGATAAGGCGACCCACCGGAGGAAGCAGCGCTGCAGCCAGGAAGGGAAAAATCCAGACGCCCAGCTTGTCCAAAATGGCGCCGGCAGAGGTACCTCGAGGGGCGGGCCCCGCCCCCCCCAAAGAGCGCAAAAAAACGGCGCTCGCGTAACCCGGCCGGCGCCATGACAAAGCAAAATCACCTCAGGTTATAGCGCCCACAGCCGCGGAATGCAGTACAAAGCGGCGTGGCAGCTAAAAACACCACAAAATAACCAAAAAACGTCAAAGCACCACAGATATCACCACTCACCGCTACCCCCTCCCCCCCCCCCCCACGAAGTCAGAGAGGGGGGAGAGAGAGAGACGAGAAGGCAGCGGCGAGCAGCCATGGCCAGGGAGGGGGGGTGGGGGGGACCCAAAAAGGAAAATAAGGGGAAACTACTCACCCCCTCAGAAACTGAGACAGAAACTCTGCATCCCTATTAGGCTCACCATAAAGCCTATGGCCGGCTACCCTTTGTGTTACAGGGTCTGCGGCAGGAGCACTTGACCCTAGTGCTCTTCTACCTTCACCCGATCTGTCAGCCGAGGCTGGGAGGCAGTGAGGGTCCAGAAACGGATGGAAATAGATATGCAGGGCCGCAGGCTTGATTGCCCCACTCACCTGCACAAGAGAGAGAGCCATCTTCTATCTTCGCAGTTCCACTGCAGAGGAAACACTGGGAACTCTATGGTTAATCCCGTTTTTATAGGGAGCTGGGACATGCCACAGCTTTCTGCAGTACCTACTGCGCCACCTTGTGGTGGAACCAACTGTTATAAATACAGAAGCGGGCCGTGCCATGCAATAAAGAAAAAGGAAAAAAGTTAACTCACCTCTCCATCGCTTGCGTTGTCCCGGAAGCGGCGGAGGCAGCTGTATCTGCAGCGCCAGCACACACAGACATCGGCCTGTTACAGTGGTGGTGGGAGTGGCCGACGCTTGAGCATTGGCCACGGCCACCACTATACCAAAGCCGGGTGTTCACTCTGTGTGCTGGCGCCGCAGAGAGCGAGGAAGCGGCGGAGGAAGCTGTATCTGCCGCCTTCTCCGCGGCGCCTGTACGTGCAGGCACTGTGGAAAAGGCAGCAGATACAGCTGCCTACATCACTTCCTCTCTGCGGCGCTGGCATACAGAGTAAACACACGGCCTTATACCGCGGTGGGCGTGGCCGACACATATGCCGCACTGCCTATATGGGAATGGGAGAGGGGAATGCCACATTGCCTATATGGGGAATGGAAGGGGGGAAATGCCGCACTGCCTATATGGGAATGGGTGGGGGGAATTCTACACTGCCTATATGGGAATGAAAGGGGGGGAATGCCACACTGCCTATATGGGGAATGGAAGGGGGGGAATGCCGCACTGCCTGTATAGGAATGGGAGGGGGGAATGCTACACTGCCTATATGGGGAATGGGAGGGGGGAATGCCACACTGCCTATATGGGAATGGGAGGGGGTAATTCTACACTGCCTATATGGGAATGGAAGGGGGGATGCCACACTGCCTATATGGGGAATGGAAGGGGGGATGCCACACTGCCTATATGGGGAATGGGATGGGGAATGCCACACTGCCTATATGGGGAATCGGATGGAGGGGATGCGACACTGCCCTTTATGGGAATGGGAGGGGGGGATGCCACAATGCCTATATGGGGAATGGAAGGGGGGGATGCCACACTGCCAAAATGGGGAATGGGATGGGGAATGCCACACTGCCTATATGGGGAATCGGATGGAGGGGATGCCACACTGCCTATATGGGGAATCGGATGGAGGGGATGCCACACTGCCTATATGGGAATGGGAGGGGGGAATGCTACACTGCCTATATGGAAATGGAAGGGGGGGATGCCACACTGCTGATATGGAGAATGGAAGGGGGGATGCCACACTGCCTATATGGGTAATGGGAGGGGGGAATGCCACACTGCCTATATGGGGAATGGGATGGGGAATGCCACACTGCCTATATGGGGAATGGGATGGGGAATGCCACACTGCCTATATGGGGAATCGGATGGGGCGGGATGCCACTCTGCCTATATGGGGAATGGAAGGGGGGGAATGCCACACTGCCTATATGGGGAATGGAAGGGGGGGAATGCCACACTGCCTATGGGGAGTAGGAAGGGGGAATGCCACACTGCCTATGGGGAGTAGGAAGGGGGGATGCCACACTGCCTATGGGAATGGGATGGGGGAATGCTACACTGTCTGTAATTGGTAGTTTTAGCACAAAATTTGGATTTTTCTAGTTTTCCTTCTCCAGATCCTAGGTACATCTTAAAGGGCGAAAAATACAGTATATCAGATTTGGATATTGGCATAGTGATCAGACTCATAGGCCCTCGTAATATTTGGATGGGTGGAGTAATGAGGAATCAATTTGCTTATACAGTATAATGACACACGCTTTGTGTTCCCAATAGGACCCACAGCATTGCAGTGTTGAGATTTTGAAACTATGTACTGTAGCTATCTTTATATAACTTATTTATTTCCTAATTTAGGTATACTTGTCTGCTTGTACTAAATTACCAAAAATTGGGGCCACGGCACTTGCAGCTCTGTATTTGATTATCCGCTGATAGCCAGTCTGGTTCACTGGCCGCTTGTGCAAAAAATCCATTGGCTGCTGGCAGTCACATGTGGTACAAGAGCAGTGCAGATGCGTGGACTGGGTGGAGATGCTGTGGTGCTTGGTCTTTTTGGCTTCACCAGGGGTGGGATTCAGTTTTGTAACTGCAGATTCCCTATACCTAAAGTCAGCAAGGGGTGCGGCACAGGTTGCACATAGTTATGACATAAGACATTTCATACAATCTAATAATCACCAAAATGTGTAATACTATATTATTCTTTTTTTTAATCAGACCTTCATTTAAAGGGACAGTTGGGCAAGGGCAATAATAAGGCAACAAAGAGCTCACCTGGAGCCTGTCACATTTGCATCTCCTCCATTTCCTGCAGCGTGCTGTAGATTCTGTAGCAGGGCAACAACGTGTGCCCCTCTTATCCTTTCCATTCCTCTCCTCAGTAACCACTTCCAAATGTGGGTTATTATACCTAACTTAGCTGAAAACATCAAATTCAGTGCAACATTGCTGAAATCCTCTGCAGCAAGGATGGAGGGCACATTGTGCTATGTAAGTAGAAGCTTGTATCCCTACTACACATGAAGAACTGGTTCTGGGGCAACACTTTTGTGTGTTTCTGAAAACTGGCTACATATTAACAAATGGTCTCTCAGAACCAGGGAGAACGTGCTGGATTCCACCCCGGGGTTGAAAGTCTGCTTTAAACCTGATTGAGCTTTACTTGTAACCACTTTTGATCTGATAACCTCTTTATAAATACAACAGGCTCCCTAGTACTAAGCATTTATGGAAGAGATATTAGGTTTGCATAGAAATTGATGTGTTAAATGTAAAGTGATGCTTTGTCTAAAAGAGTTGACAGATCCATTCACTAGCTTTGTGGTTAAATTGGATGGAATATAACCCAAATGTGACTATGTATAAGTGAAGATGTCACTATAAATGGCTGCCATCACTGCTACCATTTTACTGCAGCAGTGATCTTGAGTTTTTACTTTTCTCTGACATCTCAAGATAGATGGCCTGCAGCCAGGCAACTAGGCATTTCAATAAGGTCAGCAAGAGCAACTTCCATGTTTCTCTTGTGATAGATTTCCTTTAAGAACTTGTGGACATGAGTCATTGCATCAGCATAGCCAGAATGACTGCTGCTTTGGAGCTCGATGAACTTTCACAGATGTTTCCTCAGTTTACCAATATGCCCATCACTGTGTAAAGTAGGTGTAACAAACGTATGTCTGAATTTGACACCTTCCACTGTGACTAGTTAATGCAGTAAAGCTCAGTACGTGTAAATCAGCCCTTGCTTTGGTTGCACTGAATCTTACTGCAGCAGAGGCAGTTGCTACATCAAGGTGCTATGGGCCATTTTTTTGGGGGGGGGGCAAATTTTATTGCTAGTGATGTGTTCATTCAAATAACGGATACGTTCAGAATCTGGAGGTTCCAGAAGTGAAGTAAACTGCACAGTTACGTCCCTGGACTGAACTATCTGGCTTCTGTCTGTTTCTGGAGAATGAAATGTTATAAAATATTTAGTTTATAATGATGGCTGGCAACCTATAGAATTGACTAGCCGCTTGTGCATGCCAGTCACGTGGCCAGATGGACAATGGGAGCCTGCGGCTGGAACAGATGAGAACAGAAAGGACTTTTAACTGATTAAAAGGCGTACTTGGGAACAGCTAGCACCCACTTTAAATATGCCCCAGGGTAGCAGCAAAAGCTACCTAGTACCAGCTGCTGGAAATTTTGAGCTTGAACATCATCATTTTCTCGTCATTTTTCTCTGCAGCGATGGTCTACATTACAACTATTACATACATATAAATAATCTAAAATAGGAAGTAGAAACTTCTGCCTGCTTATGCCTTGAGGTGGGGAACAAGCACAATGCCACACAGCAAAGATTCTATCTATTTTGAGCAATTATGAAAAAGCACTGAAACCAAATAAATATATTTTGATCTGTCACAAATGGCAAAGCAATCATAAAAGTGTTTAAACTGCAAACCAAGCACTGTCATTCTCTATATCAGCGATGCTCAATTGGTGGACCAGGGTCCGAATACGGACCTCGGCACCAGATTTGCGGAACCCTGCCCTGACAACCCTGCAGTTAGTTGCTTCTGTGTTGTCGTGCTCAGAGCTGCCCCCTTGATCGGCGATGTAGTGCTTAGTCTCTCTTCCAGTGTCATGGCTCCCTGGCACCTAGCATTGCAATATGAAGTACTGCATGGGCAGGAAGTGCCATTGCAAGGTACACACAAACTTTGTTTCTCATTTTTTTTGCCCCATCCAATCCTTCCACCTGCCCCAGCTCAGCCCCATCTATCCCTGTCCAATCCAAAAACACACTCCGTGCACTTGGCAAATAAAGCTCTATTCTGTTCTATTCTTACCTATCAAATTAGGCTTAGGTAAGGTATACTAGGTATCAGATCAGGTTGGGGTACAGATTAGTCTGCAGCCTCAGTACCACCTGATAGGACCTTGTGTACCACCACTGGTCCCTCACTGGTTGGGAACACCTGTACCAGATGCATCTTGAAAACTCTACAAACCAGCTTACTGTTAGATTTGGGACTTAGGACAACACATACGATTTTATGTAGTAGACAATGGTTTACTAAAGTAGATCATTGGTTACTAAATATTTACTGAAAAGTCAAGTGAACTGTATTTGCCTGAAATTTAATTAAAGGCTTTGTCTGGGTATATACAAAATGACCATACACTCATGAGTAACTGACCTCCCACAGCCCTGCAGGCTGAATCACATTCTTCTGGTTTCAGCTCTCGTGTTGACAGTGTGATCCACAGTCAGCCTTTCAGTTAAAGTGGACCAATCACCAGGATTTTGACTATTCTGGTGATTGATCCCTGCGCCGGGGGCATCCAGATGTAGGATGCCCTGCTGTGTGAAACCCCCCAGATTGCCCACTCACCTTTCCGATGTTATCAAAGCACATGTATGGGCGCTCGTCTAATCAGCGCTTTATGGCGTGCATATTATTGCACAGCATAAAGCTGTTGTTTTGGACTGCGCATCATCATAGGGAACGCCGGCACCCGCATCTGGAGCTTGATGTTTGCATCAGTGCTGATAGCAGGGGAACATCTAAGATTCAGCCTGAGGGGCTACGAGGGATCAATCCAGCAGGAGGCCAGGTAATTACAGTCTTTTTTTATCTGCCCAGACAACCCCATCAATATTAATTTGAGTACAATTGAAGTTGTATATTTGATACAAATTAATGTTTGCCAGAAGTTTCATTCTGTTCATTAAGCAGCAGAAGTAGTTGGCAATTGAAAAACATTTTAGGAGTCAGTAGTAGACTTTATGTAAGTTTGAGTGGTCCTAAAAGTATCCATTGCCAGTTTGTATACACACATAACTCTCTGGAAAATATGCTTGGGCAACAGCCTTTTCTCATGTCATGCTGACCAACCGCATGTGCCTTGGCACCAGGGCTCAGAGGAATCCCAGCAGGCCGCAGGTCTGGCTGGGCCGGATGTAGCTCTCATCATGCAGCTCACCTCACCCAGACTCTGTGTCGCATTCACTTTAACACATTGGGGCAAAGCTTAGTGGGGGTGTTTAGGGCTGGTTAGTGGCTAGGAAAATTCCATGATAGTGGCCCCAGTCCACTTCTGGTTGGCATTTCACTAAAGCAAAGTAGCAAGTGGAAGGCAGGTCTACTTTCCTTCTAATTCAAAAACTAGCCTTTACATCATTGTTCTCTGGCTGGTTGGGGTGGAGGGGGGCCCAGCTGGCCTCATTCAAGCAAAGCACTGACCAGTTTCAATATTGATTCATTATCTGCTGTTCAGTTATACAAGTGGCCCATCCAATTGTTACTTTACACATTATTAGAAGAGCATTAAAGTGGACCATCACCCAGGGGTGATCGGCCCGGGAATCTATAAGATTCCCGGGCCGATCACCTCCCTCACCGCGGGACATCCGAGATCGGGATGTCCCGCGGTGAGGGACCCCCCCCAAAACCCCGCGCGTCCCTCTAGGCGTGCGTGCCCCCGCGCCGGCCGTTTGTGAATGGCCGGCGCGGGCGCGCGCACTGTCAGAGGGGCGCGCGGGAGGCGGCGGCGGACGCGCTGTCTTGTCCGCCGTTTGTCCGTGGCTACGTGGGAGCGTGGTGAGGTGAGTTTTGGGGGCTTTCTGGGGGGTTTTACACAGCGGGGCACCCCTAACCGGGGTGCCCCCCTGAAGTGGACCAAAACCCAGGATAGTCAAAATCCTGGGTGTTGGTCCACTTTAAGATCAAGTGTTGGCTGCTAGCCATCTACTTCTTTTATTTCACCTTTTCACCTATACAAACTTTTGGAACCAGACCAGCCACCTGACTAGTTCTCATATTAATTTGTTAGTGCTAGAGGTTTACTTTGTGGTCAAGTAAAATAGTAGTTTACTGATCACAGCCCTGGGGGTTTGGGAGCAAATTTCTCGTTTTACCACTTATAAACATTCATATACAATAGAATTATTTACCAAGGTTATAGCTGTTAACTGAAAATTCAATGCCCAAGCTTCCATAAGCCAGAGGGCTCTCTGCTCAAGAAAGCTTAGACATCTCACCAACTGGGAATCAGTGTCTGCTCAAGGGTTCCATCTACAAATGGGGCAACCAACCGGCTTTGTGCCCAGGATTACCAGCTAATATATCTTTAAAACAGCTGATATAGATGAATTGCACAAACGGCAAAATATATATATATATATATTGATGTTCAGGGGTCTTAGGCCCTTATTTAACAAGGGATAGCGACAGGTAGCGACTGGTGAGCGGCCGGTAATGACGGGCCCCGCCACAAGAACGCCGGCTCCCCACCACAATCACACATTTATCAAGCCGATCCTGCTTAGCGACTGAGATAGCGCCAGATAGCCACTCATTCATCATTATTCCAGCCTCAGCCCACAGCGCCAGCGTCCGACCTTGAACAGCGACAGGTATGACCTCTCGCTACCTGGCGCTCTCCAATGCATTTCAATGGAACAATCTTTAAATATTCATAATTAATTGTTATTAATGTTTTTTTTTATTTATTTTTTTTTTTTAAATGTGAAAAATTCTGTGACCACTTCTGCCATTTTAAATCATTTTTTTAAGGTAAAAAAAATAAAAATATAAAAATGTGCAGAATTGATATTACAGGTCTGATATTAATGTATTCATATTACTAAATTATTTTAAAAACTTGTTTTTTTTTGGTTTCCAAAAATATGGTTGTTTGGGGGTTAAAAACTACTTTTAACCCATCGCCGCCAGCGCTCTGGGGTTTAAACATGCATTTTACAGCGCGAGAATTTTTTGATCGTGATTTGTTAATGAATATGGTGGGAGCCGGTCTCTAGGGCCAGTCGCTATCATGCTCTCCCATACAGCGCGGAACTTGACAAATAGCGACTCCTCACCCAATATTCAACATTACGGCAAACCGACTGAGCCACTATCAACTACTGAACAACGGCCAAGCACAGCGACTACTAGCGGGCGCTCTGAAAATGCCGCTACAGTCGCTCAACTGTCGCTACCTGCCGCTGTTAATGAATCGGCCTCCCCATTTAAGCAAGCACGGTTGCCCCAGTGGTCCCATAGCTGTCTGTTAACACAGCAGAGCATGGTCATGATTCATAAAGCTGCACCATGGAAGTCCATCTCAGCTCAGCCATGACCCAGAAATTGAAGAGAAGTAGCTTTCCTTAGAATACATAAGCTGTTTACACACAATCATAGATTCTGAGATGCTTTAGCCAAGGGGTATAGAGTTAAAGAAAGTTATCACATGCCTGGACTGGTACATTAAATATTGTTTTAGCCAGGGTGGCTTATATTGTACAAACAGTATCGTATACAGAAGACCTGCCAAATAAAGCTCATGAAGCTATTTCCAATTACTACCAGACATCTCTGGAGTAACCTTTTAACTTTTAAAAACAATCAATGACCTCATCACCATGAAATGCTGTAAATCAATAGAGCATTTTATTTTGGTTAAAGTTAATGGACAGCGCTGTATTTGTCAGCTGTGCCACTACAGAAATGTGGTTTCATAGGTCAGCATTTCAGGAAGGTTAACTCAGCCTTTCCCTTTTGCAATTTGCATGTTCCCACTCAGTAATTATCACACTACATTTTATTTTGGATTAAGCATGAGTGATTGAGACATTGCAATTACTGTAAATGACAGAAGAATAAAATGCTACATATCAGCTCAGCACTAAAACCAAATGGGGTCTCCTCTGTTCCTGCCGCTGGACAATAACAAGCCTGCCGAGCTGTTTTTATGCAGGTAAAAACCTTCTTCGCTAGAATATTTTTAGCTGCTCCTGTAGTGTGGTAGAAATGTCACGGTAATCGCCTAATTTCTTAGACTAAGCAACTTTTCACAACTAATTACACCTTTTTATATGCAGCGCTGTGAAGAAGACTATTAAGTGCATGTGAAATGGGCATTAAGAGAGTCATGGTACAAGTGCCATGCAAAAAAAAAATACAAGATAAATAAATACAAACTGTGGCTTGGTGCAAAGTAATGGCAATGACTTAAAGGTTTTGGTATATATGAAATGCTATTGTATAATATGATTATTGTAGGCCTGCAGCTCTCAGAATGCATGAATGAAACCCAAAGGTAAAGCCTAACTCTGGGCACAAAATGTTTTAATTGACCCCCAATAAACTTACCTCAGCCCCATTAGGCTTCAGATGTATTTTTCTGCCCACTGATCCTGTGTAGCCCTACACCAGACACTGCAAAACTCAACTGAAAACGTCCTGGCTCCCTGGCCGATTTCAACATCGGGTGGAGCGCCCCTTCTAACTGTCCCAGTCACTCCACGGCTTCTGATTCTGGTAGCATGTCCTCGCATTTGTGTGACGCTGCACTCCACCGTGGAGAACAGTACCGCCTCTAATCCCAGGTGCGGTACCTATAAAAGTGGCCTATAAAGGTGCGTGCCTTTTTAGGTATTGGGGGAAGAAGAGATTAGTTTCTGCTACTATTCTGTGTCTCTGTGCCACCAGCTCCCACTACACAACTAACCCACCCAACTAACTGCCACAGCAGAGGCTGTTACATCTTCTCCATGGGTTCTTACTAGTGTTTGCCAGGTAGGGGGGGGGGGAAATGATCGCAGTGCTGTCCTAGGAAAAATAATTCTGCATCTGCCTCTGTCCTGGGTAAAATAATTCTGCATCTGTTCTGGGCAAAATCAGTCTGTAACCATACAGTTGAATGGTCTTGTTTGCATTTAGTTTTGCGTTTGTTATTAGCTGGTCCTTTGAAGGCAACCGCTCAAGTGACCCTCTGTGAAATTTAGCTTGACACCCCTCTACTAGACCAACCCCAGTCACCTTGGATTTACCTTGCTAGGAACAAGGTAAGCTCTGAGCTCAGTGTTACAAAGGAAATCTGAATATTACAAGCGTTGTTGTTTGGCTGAGCAGCTTGCGCATGCCCCATGGGAATGAGGAAAAGGTGAGTTTACAGGCGATCCTGGAGGCCTCGCGAATCAGGATGCCCCACCAGAGAGGAACTAAATAAGGAACAAATTCTTGGGAGTTTTTCCTCTTTTAAACCGGACCAATGGTCAAAAATCACTTAAATCAGACAAACACAACAAACAGTGTTCATATGCATCCCTCCCCAGGGCAATTTAGATTGCTGCACATAAAAATGCATTTACTTTTTCTAACTCCTGCTGGCGGCTCATGCATTTGCAAGTGCTGCTGGACTTCCTGTTACTGTGCATTGTCAGGTGAATCCAGGCAGCAGCAATGCTGAGATGCTGGGAGAGGAAGCTCCAAAATGGCCGCTACCTTTCTTTTCCAACTGTGCCAGGCTGTTGGTTCGGTTTAAGCCCACTTCACATGCAAAACAGAAACAAAAAGTTCACTGTATGATCCTTGACAGGACCACAGTTAATGTTCACACCAGGGTCCCATCACATTTAGTTACACCACTAATAAAGGCTGCTTCAGGATGGTGCTCTAAGAACAACAACCCTGAGTAGGAAGGATGTTTAAAGTGGACCAACACCCAGGATTTTCACTATCCTGGGTTTTGGTCCACTTCCGAGGGGCACCCCGATCGTAAAACCCCCCTGAATGGCAGAAAAAACTCACCTCACCCCGCTCCTACGGCGCATGCGCGGGCCTCGTCCATCCAGTCCAATCAGCGTGCTCAGAGCCGCTGTGGTATGCACGTACAAGGGACGGACAACCACAGCGGCTCCGAGCACACTGGCGGCCGCATCTTGCGCTTCCCTCTAACAGGGAGCGCACCCGAGCCGGCCATTCACAAACGGCCGGCGCGGGCGAGCGCCCTGCTAGAGAGAAGCGCGAGATGCGGACGCTGCACGCGCATGCGCCGTTGGACCGGGGGTGAGGTAAGGTGAATGGGGCGTCCTGGGGGGTTTCACACAGCGGGGCATCCCGATTTTGGATGCCCCGCGGGGAGGGATCTGATCGATCAGCCTGGGTGTTGGTCCACTTTAAGGACGTAATAGAAACCTGTCCTGCAGGGGTTATGTCTAAATATTCTTATACAGTATTTTTATGCTGAAGTGTTTTCCCCAATCACTTTTCAACACAGCTGTGTAAAATACAGTATAAAGCACAAGTAACTTCTAGGCTGGATGAAACTATAAAGCATATGCTGGCTGTATATAAATGTCACCCATAATAAGCGTTCACAGAATTGCTATTTATACACTATTTATTGCTTATGTTGTTCCTTCCCCCCCATCAAGTCCCTCATCAAGTTGTCTCCAGCGCTCTTCTGTTTTGAGACTGTGCTATGTCAGAAGCAATTCTCCCCAGTCTACCCAGGATGCAGTCATTAGACTGCTGGCAGAGAGTCAAATTCGCTGCACCCACTGTGCAAAAATCATCTAGCCAGTTGTTCTCCTTTTTTCATTTTATATTCAAGAAATAACAAATTAGAATGTAAAGATAAATTGCTTTACTGAATTATTCATTGTGAAGTTATCTTAAGTGGACCAGTCCTGCAGGACATCTCTTTACTTTGCAGACTGGGCAATCTGTGGACCATCGCACCCCTCAAAACCTTTGTACTTTTCACCCCATAGACCTTTCGTAAAGTCTCAAAACCACAAAGGCTCTTTTGATTTTTCTATACATTTATTAAGCAGATTAAAACCTGTGATGGCCGGCCCTGGAGAAAGTCCCTGGGGTATCCCAATGGGGATGCCTCACTGTGTGAAACCCTGCTGTATGCTTGGCAACCAGCAATCCAAAATCTGCCTTGTGGGCATAACTGCGGTGGCGGAAAAAAGCGAGCTACCGCTAAGCCAATAGCATTTCCATGGTACCCCGGTGGGGGGGGGGGGGGGGGGGGGGTTAGTCTGCTGTAAATGTTCAGAGTTTTACAGGTATTGAAACAGATAGACTGGACTTCAAGTCCTAAGTAAAAAAAAGTGAATAATGTAATAACTAAACGTGTTAAAGCCAATTCACATCACAAGATTGTGCCATAACATAAAACAGACAGCACTACAAGTACATGTTCCCTCTTGATTACTGATCACCTTCTGCCCCTTAATATATATGCCTGGCAGGAAGGCATAAAGGGGATGCTGGGAATGTTTGCACATGCGTAGTGGGAGTTGGGATTGATGTCAAATTATGGGCGACATGGGGGCTTCACATGTATTTAAAGTGACTTTGTCACCTGGAATGCTAAGTATGGCAGGTGAAGTAAGACAGCAAAAGTTACAATTTACTAGGGCTCAGGCCTTATTTGAATAAAATTAAATCTGAAATTTTAAATGTGCATTAAGAGGTTTACATACGCTCTGTTTTCAGATTTGTTAGATTTGGTGGGGGAAGGTACTTTAAATGTGATGGCTTACTTATTATTAGATGGAGTGGAGCCCGGATGCTGCCTGACAATGAAGGCCTATTCCGATAAGCTGACAAGAAAAGTAGAACATGCTGGCTCCTGTCTCTTTCCATGACACGGCTGTAATGGGATGTAAGGCTACTGTCACATCCGAAGAGCAGCGCTTTCATTCGATGTGTGGGAAAAGACCGTTTACTTCAGCAGCTCATAAAAATCAAGGCCTCTGGAGAGAGCAGAATGTATCATTGATGATAGCTGCCTCCTGTGAATATGGCTGATAGGCCTGGCTCACATTGTAGCTGATATGTAGAAAAACAATAGCAACGCTGTATCAGTTTCTTATTGTAAGGGGTACATAAACAAAACATGGAACCTAGCTGTATTGAGGTGAAATGCACTTTTATAACAATTGACAATCAACTATGTGTTTATTGCATTCAGGTGTGGGTGACAGGATCCCATGACTTCTAGGCCCAGCCTCCAATCACCAGCAAGCTCCAGACGAATGTCCATCCCCTCTAAGGCAGGCGGCACCCCTGTGTTAGTCAAACTGTCCCCCATGGGCGTAACTACAAAGGCTACTAGGTACAAGGTAGCTACTGCATCATGGCTAGCAGCTGATTAGCGGGTAGGTAATTCAAAACCTCTCCTCCAGGAGCTAGCACACAGCTCACTTTGATACCAAGTCCTGTTCCTGACCCTGCCATGTCTGACCACATCTACTGCCAAGCCCTGTTGCTGACCTAGCCACGCATGAACGCATTTTCTTCCAAACCCTGTTTCCAACCCTTCCACACCTGGCCACGTTGCTGACCCTGCCACATCTGGTACCAACTTTGCCACACCAGGTTCTGCTACTGGAACACTTGCACCATCAGCACTGAATACCTTTCCAAGTTGACCCCTCAGCCTTGCCATTAACAGTACTTGGGTCCCTGGTTTCAGATGGCAATCACCAAGCAGCCAAACCTGGGCCAGCACCCTTACATCTACAAGTCTAAGCTACATGACTAACTAACAGTGTATTACTTGTTATCCATCACAAGAAGGCTTGCAACCCTGGCTGAAGAATACAGGAGCCCCCAGTACACTGGATCATTTATCCAGGAGAAAGGCCTACAATTACCTTTTAAGGGTAGCATTGGCTTAGAGAGTTGCCAAAGTGGCCAATAAAGGCTGGGTTGGGGCCAAAATTCTCCTTGGAGGATAGCAATAGGAGGAAGGTGTCGATGCAGTTACAGGTTGGGTTGCAGCAGTTAAAGCAGACCATAACTGAACTTGTGGAATACATTTGGCCAAAGCCCCTACCAATACTCCCTTCTTAGGGTGTAGAACTAAAAAATGATATTTTAGCTCTTTAAATCATCCTGGAACACTTTTTTTTGCTGTGTGAGATGGCAGGCGATTGCATATGTGTGGCAATGGCATCATTGCCATACACATCAGTGGCAATGAATGGAGAAGGTGGGGGTTTACAGCTAAAACAGGCGCCATTAACTGGGATTAGAGGGAAGAGGGGCAGTAAAAATTAGCAAACGGTGCTCTTCAAGGGGGGGGAGCAATTTAGGGGATGCTAGTGAAAAATGTGGGTTTTGGTCCACTTTAAGGATAACTAATGACTTCTTAAAGTGTCCACTTTTTATCTTGCCTTTCATTTTCCCAGTTTTTTACAGTTTTTTTACAGTTTGCAAAATAAAGCATTCCATTTTTACACATCAAGCCATGTTTTGTAGGGGATGTACTACTGTTGGTAGTTGAAGTTTACTGCAAAGTCCTGCAGTGGTTTGAGTTTTTGGTCAATCTATTATAGGGTCGAGTTTAATTTGGTCCTGTGGGATCAGGTTTTGGGTCAGATTCAGTGCAGTGCAGCTACAGGACAGGGTAGAGATTAGGGCTTGACATGCAGGAAGTGTCATAAAGCTTCTTTGAGCTTATGTTAAGTAATTCAAAGCTTAGCAGCAGTTTTAATGGTCTCCAGCAACGTGGCATAGCTGCTTATGGTATTGCATTCAGTAATTAAAGCAATGGTGCAACATCCATCTCTGCTACTTGATCCCTTCTGACAGACATGATTAGCATTTCAATGGCTTAATTGTGACAAGAGATGACCTGTTTGGCTGGCAAGTCCCCAGTAACTTGATTTTTCTGAATGGGAACCCAATAGCTAGGACTCAGTTTAAGGAGCGCTATCACGAAAAATGGCCCAGTGATAAAAATCCATATAAATATGCTGGATAGCCTCAAGACACCCGGCTCATTTTCCTTTCTTTTAATGGAAGGAAAAGGACATCCGGGGTGAGAGAATAAATCACAAGCTTGGCAGATGTTTTAATCAGTTCAGGTGTATAAGTGACCCCTCCTCTCATTAGCCGAAGTGTTTATATGGATTTTTAATATTAAACAATTTCACGATAGTGCTCCTTTAAGTATCCTGAAAGTACGATGGAGGACATGTTTAAACTGAGTGTAGGGCTGGTTTCATTATTAATGTTCTATATTTTGCTCATAGCAGTGCACTTTCACTGATGTACTGATATATAGTTCCCTGAATGAATGCATTTATAAGTAATAAACAACTGGAATGCAGTTTTTATAATTGGTGAAGTAGAAAGGGTAAAAAAACTAAAAACCCTTAAAGCAAACACATATCTTGGAAAACCTGGTTTTAACACACACACACACAACACATGCTTCCTCTATTTTACCTCCCAAATCTCACTTCTTGCTCTCTCTTCATTGGAGGGGTCCTAAAAATTGATCCAACGATGTTTTATTGGCGCGCCCCTGTTTGATGAGTAAAGGTGGGAAAGAAAGGCTGTAATATGTGTAGGCGAAGCCAGGGGGACTGGTACCATGGCCCTGGGGTTCTCCTGCTTGGCTTCTTTATGCCTTTTTTGATCCCTATTTGGAAAATGTAGCCAAACAAAATTCTATCCAAGAAATTCATGAAAGTTGTTTTACATTGCTTTAGGTTGTGTTTTTGTCATAGAACCAGGACTGTTCCTATGGTTTCCCAGCAGAGGGTGCCAAGGTTCCCAGTGCGCTCGCATGTTCGCAATAAATGTATACCAATATAAAGTGGATAGGCACAGCCAAATATACAATGATCAGAAACGGATATTAGTACAAAAACAGGGGGTGCTAGGAGAACGGGAGATAGTGTGGGGGGAATCCTTGGACCTGTACCAGCCCCATATTTTGGGCTGGTACAGGTTCATAGATGATATCCTCCTTCTATGGCAGGGACCCCGGAACCTATGTGAGGATTTTTTGGAGGCACTAAACATTAATGATTTGAATATACATCTGACTTATCAAATTTCAACTAAAAGCATTGAGTTTTTGGACCTACATGTACAAATAGAGGGGGACGGCACTATCGCCACCTCCCTATTTAGGAAGAAAACTGCAACTAACAGCATATTGCATTACTCTAGCTTCCATCGCAAAAATCTGAAGGATGGTATCCCGATTGGACAATGGTTGAGAATTCGAAGAAACTGCTCGAAATATGCTGACTTCATGGAGGAATCAAATAATATGCAAACACGATTCCGGAAAAGGGGATATCCGGGCAGGGTCATCAGAAAGGCGTCAAAGCGAGCCAGAGAAACCCCAAGGGAAGATCTGCTAAAATACAAATGTAAAAAAACTCATAAAGAGGTAAGATTTGTCTCGACATTGAATAGCGATTGGGGGAATATTAAGAATATTCTCCAAAGACACTGGGGGATCTTACAATCTGACCCCCGCCTGCGACAGTGGACACAAAAGGGTCCCTTGATGACGGCGAGACGAGCACCAAACTTGAGGGATAAACTTTGCAGGAGCCATCTTGAAAGATCAGTCTCCTGGCTACAATGTGGACCTACCATCAAAGGCTGTAGATCTTGTGGACACTGTAACATATGCGGCTTTGTAATGAAAACTGATCGGATCATAAACTTAAAAACCAAGCAAGTATATAAGATCAGACATTCTTTGTCTTGTAATTCGAAGGGGGTAATATATGTAATCAAATGTACCTGCCCCATGTATTATGTGGGCGAGACAAAGAACACAGTAAAACTCCGTATACAAAAACATTTTTCAGATATTAGGTTAGGAAATAGGGATGCAGCGGAGTTTAAGCCACTTACTCCGGTTGCCGCCCACTTTAGGAAGCACCATCAGGGTGGTACACAGGGCATTGAACTATTCTTTATTGATCAAGTTACCCTGGGTATAAGAGGCGGGAATTTAAAAAGACGCCTCCAACAAAGGGAGGCCCAGTGGATTTTCCAACTGCAGAGCCGTGCACCATTAGGGATGAATGAGGAGTTCTCCTTTACCCCGTTTTTGGGTAGGCAGGATTGAGCCGATTACATCTATGAGCGATTACATCTATGAGGGAACCTATACCTAGGAATTAGCATAATATCTTCCACCTAGACCTTGTTTATATATCCACAAAGATGCCAGTACCTGATCCAACGGATTGGACAAAAATCTATGTCGGATAACCATTCACATTGCTATAATACACACGAATTGGGGGGGGGGGGGCCCTAATGTTGGTACTAATTGAAGACCACAGTAAGGGGCTCTGTATTCAATATATGTATACACATATATTTTTTATGATTTTTTATGATATTTTCACAGTTTCACAGCTTCCACAATAGCATGGAATGCCTGTGGAAATTATTTGTTGCACACGGGTTAACGTTTTCACATGTGTTTGCACTATGTTTGGCTGTTGTGGACCAAGCTTGATATAAGGCCACACTCAGTAGTGACTGTTTTGTATATGAATGTGGTTGTATTATTACCTTTTTTATCACTTGCACCTTTTTATATTTCATATTATGTTGGAATATTGAGTATTCACGAATGGTTTATCTTCCATAGTTCTATATGCTGGGATTGGCGTGATGAGTGGTGAGAAGACATCATTAATTCAGGTGTGGAGGGAAGATGGATGAGAAGAGCCTTGGTCCAACATGCAAATCCATTTGGTAACAATTGGAATCCCCCGGCTGAACAGCTGCCTACAATATATATATATACACTCGGGAACAACTGGAATCTTCATATTGAATTACTATCATGAATACATCTTCACATTGGTCCTTGAATGACACAGCGTCAGGTGATATGAACCCTTATTGAGTTGCAGCGGGAAGTAAAATCAGGATATTCTCTGCATTTCTGGGAAACCACCCTGAGACAAAGCTCGATGAGGAAACAACAAGGGATCCCCGTAGCCCAGCTAGACTATCTGAGCCTGACTATGGCTAAGGGCACAATGGGTGGATCTAGACAAGAATACCAGGCACAGTACCTTCCTCTCTTGCTTTCTATATTGCTTTGATGGAATAAGTCAATTACTGTATTATGTATAATTGTGTGATCACACGAATAGTCTTGTGTATATAATTTTTTGATGGGTTTGATTGTTGTTTTACTCATTTATATCACTTGTTATATATATTTTTGTAGCACACCTTCCTTTTTAGTAGCATTTATTTATGGGAGTAGTTTATTTTATTTTTAGGGTGGTATATATTGGGTTGAGATGGGTTGATATGCTTAATTATTGTTTTTTCACTATTTACAGTATACCAATGCATGTTACACATTTAGGTTTATGTGTAACATTGCATTTTATTTATTTGGTACACATCCTGGGTATTAGATAAATATACATAGATTGTTTCAAAAAATTGTTCACGTATTTGCATACTAATTGTTTGAGGATGGGATTGATTTTTTTGACCCAAACCAACTGACCAATATTGGGATCGGTTGATTTAATACTGATCTTTGAGAATGTCTAAACTCAATCCATACATTAGCTTAGTTCTAACTGTATCTTATAATAGTGTTTTATAACTGACTAAATCTATTATTAACTTATGTAAGGATGATAGTAAAATTAGTGTTCCATCAAATAATTAAATAGATATAGGCAATTAGCAAATGTAAAATGCCACATCAGGTCATACTACCAGCCTGTGCATGAGCTGTGCATACACAGACATTCCTTATTTGTTTCCAACTACTCCCATAAATAAATTGTTTCCAATCACATATACTCGGTGTTACAATTTTTTAAAAAACACTTGAGCAAAATTAAGAGCATTTGCCTTCCTATGATGGATACATTACTTAAACAATTTACTTTGTGACAGAGGGCAATTAAATGATAGTTAGTATAACTTTAGGAGCCACCGTTTACTGATGGTTGGCGTTTGTCTCTCAATTTTTGACTTTTTGACAATTGACAATAGTAAAATTTAATGAATCAACAGATGATAATAATTAATAATTAAAAACAAATAAATAATTGATTCTAAAAATATTTATTCAATGTAGGGATTCTCTTTAAAAACTCTTATGGCTGTATATGCGGCCAATGAAGGTTACTTATTTCAAAGAATTACAGAAGGCATATTCAAAAGTATAAGAATATTGGATATGTTTATTTCACGGGATACCAAATTCAAAGGGCTATACTGCATTATAGCGTGGTTTTATATCAATAAATATATAAAAATTACAATTGGCATTGTTATAGCTATGTACACTGTTCCCTCTCTTGTGCAGTGGCGCCGCGACAACTGCGGCGGGTGCGCGTGCGGTGGCTGGGCGCCCTGGCCGGCGCTGCACCGGCGCCCCCCGCAACTTGTGTGTGGGGGGCGTCGGGGTGCCCGCGGGTCTGGGCGCGCGGCCGCTGGAGTGCATCGGATCGGGCGGTGCTGCGCGCGCGCCGGGCGCGCCGCCTGTCACTGTGTGTGCCCCGCCTGACTGCTGGTTGCAGTGGGTGGGACATTCGCATTGGCTGGATGTGACGCCGGGCGTGCGTGCGCGCGCTGGTCTGTATAAGAGAGGAAGTACAGAGACCTCACAAGTTCCGTCCAGGTGAAGTGGTTTATCCACGCAGCGCGTCGGCGGTTGGTCTGTGCGGTGTGTGGGGGCGTTTGGCAGGCATCCCAGGATTACGGTGATGTACAAATTGCTGTTTATCATAACCTTATGTATTTATTAATCAATTATATTGTGTTGCTCAGCAAGCCAGACTCTATTCATGTCACATAGATTATCTCTGGATGCTCTGTCATCACGCACTGTTTAATACACATGTAGTATATACTTTTCACTGCTTTCTTTACTCACAGCTTCAGCCCTGATCCTCAAAGGGCTGTATGCTTCTCTCTGGTGACACTTCTTTTTGTACACTTCTGGCTATCACTCTGGCTTGGTGACATTACAAATATTGTCATGTTTTATGACTCAAAATGAATTCAAGTTATAACAAATTGTTTTGATCTGGGATTACTTTACTGCCTAGCCAAACTTCCCCCCTCCCCCCACATTCTGGACTGGTTGTCCTTTTAAATTGTCTTGTATGTGTTTTTAACTGTGTGTAGCCCCTTTTTTTGGTTTTTCTTGTTTTGATTGCTTTATACCTTGAATAAAATTGTATTTTATATTAGTTTGGTATCAATTGCCATTCATTCAAACAGGGTGGAGTGCAGATTACTTGGTGTGCATGTCTTGGATATTCCAGAGTGTCCAGTTCTTTTATTCGCATGTTCGCAATAGACATAGTAGGGCCAGTAAGCGTGCGAATATGCGCACGCATTTGTGCACCAGATGAGTCCATGGATTTGTGCACATGTGCGCGCACGGGCATTGTGTATGCGCGAAAAAGTGCTCGCTTTTGCGCATGCGCAAGGGCCTTTAAATACTGGTGAGCCCTGAGCTCCATTGCCAGTTGGTCATTTCTCCTGCTTGTTCCTGAGTTCCAGTCGTTCATTCCTGTGTACCGACCCGGCTTGATCCTGACTACTCTCCTGTTCTCCTGACAACCTCAGCCTGTTTACGACTCCGATCCTGATCTGCCTGCCCACGACCTCAGCTTGTTTTGAGCGTTTATGGATCGGAAAGTACTGGGTTAGGATACAAACAGACTCCAGGAGTGTCATAATTGTTGTTACCAGCCCTTTAAAGGGCTGCCAGTAAGGTGCTGTATAGGGTGCTGGTGTCTGGCCAGTAAGGGAAGCTGGGTGGGTTCTGCTGGCCATGTAGCCCGGTCCAGTACTGATCCAGTGCAGGGGTATTATAAAGAAGCTGATGAGCCTCAGAAGGGTGCTGATGAGTTGCATTCGAGTGCTGTTTCTGGACTTGCTGAGGTGCATGTGGCACCTGCAGACGAGTGTTGGAGTGCAATGCGGAGGGTCGGCTGAACGCTCAGCCAGGTAGCTGTGTGGGCTACAGGGTGCAGACAGAACCAGGAGCAGGGCCAGCTAGAGGCTGCTGCTAATCCGAGTGAGGCAGACGTCAGGCTGAGGTGCCCTTATATTAACTTTGAGTAGGCCTGGAGGGCCACCTGAAATTGTGAAAACAGTTGCTATGAAGAGCCGTGTTTCCTATTTAGATGATGAAAAAAGCCAGCTTAAAGGAGCAGTATCGCGAAATTTGCATTAAAAAAGATAAATAATTAAATAGCCACACAATAGCCTATAACATGTGTATGAATAATCTGGCGATAGAAAGAAAAAAATATATGCCTCTCTTTTAAATTGTATAATTAAAATGGCTCAGTCCATTTGCTGAATAGGGGGATCTGCTGGCTTGTATTTAGTGAGCTGCTTCATTTAGCCCACTGGTCTCCTAGCAACACTTTACCTCAGAGTCTGACACTGTAATCAGTGGTAACGGCTGTGTGTGTGTGAGGTGCTGCTTTTGTTATGAGACCAGGTGACTCAAATGTGTAAAATCTATACAAAATAAACTAAACTGACTGAAAATGACTGAAATTCTTCTTTGAATAACTGTGCAGGAAAATCTAAAGGTATTAAAGTGGAACAAAACCCCATTCTAAATCAGGATGCCCACTGTGTGAAACAACCCCTGGATAACCACAGATCCCCCCATTTTTCTGGCGCGCTCACGCAGATAGTCATTTAGACAGGCCGGGCGGCCAGGAAGGTTACTGCTCAGGCTCCCCATCTGCGTGCAAACAGCGCTGATTGGATGAGAGCCCGCGCATGCGCTGTGGGACAGGGAAAGGTACATTTTCACAGGCGAACTTGGGGATTTCACATATCAGGGCATCCCAAGTCGGGATGCCCCTAGGGGCACAAAACAAAACTCCAGATAGTGAAAATCCTGGGCTGGGCTTTGCTCAAAACACACAAAGCTGAAAGAAAGATCATATGGAAAAAAGAAAAATAAGAATATGAAAGAGAAAATGGTAAACTGATAAAAAAAAACTGGTAAAAAGATTCTGCAGCAGAGCCAACATGAAGGGAAAACTGTCAAAATCAGCTAAATGACTTCTAGAGCTTTTCTCTCTGTTTTAGATATAGAAGTTCTGGCCAGGCAATGTTGCAATGTTGTTATCTGATGCTGGACGGCTGCCAGCACTGAACAGCTGAGACTTTGATACATTGTTTCCCCCATCTCCTCAGCGTGGAACTGATACATTTGTATCTCCCTCTCCTCAGCATGGAACAGGCAAGAGTGTCGGCTGCCGACACTGACAAGACATAAACATGAGCTATTAGTCTCCAGCTGCTCAACACACACATCATTTTTTTCTACATTTGTAATTCTTACTCCAACACCTACCTACATTCCAAGTACCATTTAAATATAAGTCACCAAGAAAAATTTGCGATACTGCTCCTTTAAGTTTGAATTTATATATATATCAATCATAATATAGATATTAGAATAGAAAATTTACCCAGCGCTGCCCGGATATAAAGTGTCAGTGTAATTAGATTTGTTCCAAGAGTGTCCAGGAGGCCGATCTATGCTCTTTTTGTTAACAGGGAAGTTGCCAGAAGCCCTATATACCCCAAAAGTTATGCACTGTTTATGTAAATTGTAACACAAATGCACATTAGAAATTTTAAATGAAAAATGTTTAAAATCCTAAATACCTAAAAGCCAAACTGAGATGTCAAGTCATAAGACATTATGACAGAGATTGTTTATAAACAACATAGGCAGTTTTATTGCCAGGTGCAAAGATTTTTACCTGATCCAACTCTGGAGCAGGCAACATACAACTGTCAATGTGAAAAACATACAGAATGCAGATTTATGCCAGCCACCTGAATTGATAGGCACTGGGCCTTGTTTATTGTCATTGCAAATGATAGCTTAACAGGAAACTGTAATCATGTAAACAGTATTGTTTCATCTGAGGTAATCAATGGAATTAGTGGAAAAAAATTCTTCTCCAGCAGCACATCCAGTAAAGACGGTTGCTTCTTGCACATAGGGATGACAGGTTCAAATGCACATCCTGGTTCCATTACACAGTTTTGGTGCATCTAGATTCCACATTAGAATTACTGGAGCACCAACCTTTGGATTCAAGTGATGAAAAGGCATTCCAGTTGGTTCTAAAGAGTTTAAAAACTCAACTGGGTACTGCACGATCTGTTTTGGATCTATTGTGGTGTCAATGAATTTGTAGGAATAAACAAATATTTGCTCTCATGTTGGTTGTGGGACTAAGCCTCTGAACTTGATGCCACGCCGACGATGCCTTAAGGCATGCATTCAGTTTATCAGCCATGGTTCCCTTTGGTATTATAGACAAGGTCTGCCTGAAATCACCAGCAAGCAAGACCAAGGCCCCATCCATTAGTTGGGTCTTATCTCTTAAGTCTCTCAGTCTTCGATCCAATGCTTCCAGAGCACATCTATGCAGAGGCATAGCTTGGCTTTCTGGCACCCTGGGCAAAGATTCGACATGGCGCCCCCACCTGTTATCAGGCCTCCCTTTGGCGTCCCCGTGACCTGCTGCACCTGGGGCACGTGCCCCCCTGCCCTCCCTAGCTACGCCCCTGCGTCTATGTGCCACAGTGCACCCATCCTAGACAATGACATGACAGTGATTTCAAGTAGCCTGTGATATGATAGCTTCTGTTGTCCAAGGTAGATTTGGCACCCTTTCAGCTAAATTATCAGCTGGAAAGTACACTCTCTGACTATTTTCAAGATGGATACTGAGGTTTTGGACAGTTGGATATTTGTCAAGCACTGAAAAGCTGAGAATTCTCCAAACCCCTTCCATAGAGATTATCTAGTTTGGTATTGTCGGCCCTCAACCTTCAAGTGATTTTCAGCTGTGATGCCAATGACAGCCTGATCTGAGCCTGTGTATATGTATTTGCAAATGTATTTGATTGCTTTTACAGAAACTGCAAAACTCAACATTTATGTGGGCATCAAACAGTTTGCAGGGTATTGGACTGTAAGGCACCACAAAGTGGTCATCAATTCTAAAGTCATTAGGTTTGAAAACCTGTATGCTGTCAACATCCTGCATCATGTTGACTTTTTTTGTAAATGAATAGCCACCTTCTCTTTGCCTTCTACCTCTGAATAATGGATACCCATTACCATCCATCTGGGTTTCAGCTATGAAGTGTCTTGGGTACATTTTGCTACAAATTTCTAGCTGCATGCAAGGTGAGTTTGGAAAACCTGGACCACATAGGCCATGAATCATTTGGGTGGTAATTGTTGCAAACGTTTCAGGATCCACAGATTGATTCGATATTTCTGCAAGTATGGCGGAGTCTCATTTGGCCTGATTTTTTTAATCAGCTAAACCAATATATGTGCATGTGGCATACCTCTCTTCTGCCACTCAATAGAATACATCCAGCACTGGGGTGCATGAAGGATGTGCACTTTGTTAATCACATCACCCAATCTCTTTTTGGCAAAAGACTCGACCCATCAAGTCTTGCCTATCTTTTGAAGACTGATTCTGATAGAGCTAAACTGTAATGCCTTCCCAATTTCAGTATCAGGTGAAATTAATAAACAGGGCCATCTGGCCATCCATAATTTCAAACATAAGTCATGGCGTCCCACAAAGCTCGAGAGCAAAATAATTTGGCTTCCTAAAGTTTCAGTTGACCTATCGTTATGAACAGCATCTCGTAGGTGAATATAATTCTCCATACAGAGCTCTTTCTGGTGGGCTATGATGTAACAGAGGCACTCAGATTCAATTTTGGCATCCATATCCACAATAAACTGGTGAAACAGGTCCCTGTATGCCAACAAAGGATTTGCAATATCAGAATATTGCGAATCATGAGCATAGAAGCATAAAAGTCTATTGCTTGGTCCATCCTGTGGCAGAGTTTGGGCCTGAGGGGTTCTAAAGTGATATCCATCTTGTTCATTCCAGAAGATGATATCTCACTTATCAAAGTTGTCAACAAGCATTACAATGGCAACTTCATTAATGGTGGTCTGCTCTGGTAACAAACCAATGGTTATCTGAGGGCATTTTTTCAATTGCAGCCTTAAACAGATTGATATAGGGATTATGCAGATGTAGCATGTCCTGTAATTAAAGTATTGTTTCCTGCTTGGTAGTTGGAAATTTACTGTGGCAGGCATTTGCCTCTACCTGATCATCACCCATGAAGTAGATCTGTAGGAATGCATATTCCTGATTCTGTACAGGAAAAAGAGAGCCAATACAATGGAACATCTAACCTTGTATCTTAAATGTGGGCATGAAACCACTTGCTCTAATTTCAGTTGCACCAAATAAAGGCATATGAAAGCAGTTATTATAACTTTGTATCTTGCAAAGGAAAGCTCTTTATTCTGGGCTATTGCCAGTAAGCAATGACTTCAGTGGCTCTGGAGGAGTTGGCAAATCTGGTATCTGTACCTTGCTTCCAGAGCAGCACATACCTGGTGGCTCCATCATGCATGAAAGCCCACTCATTAGGACGCTGAGCAACATGATGTGCTCTACCAGTTTGTTTTTTGTCATGCTGTATTTTATTTATTTGCCGACAGCCTGAGTTTCTCAGATGGACCAGCAACATGCCATAGTTTATTCATTTTCTGATGGGCCTGAGTTTCCTGATGCATTTCAGTAGATCAAGCAGCAACATGCTGTATTTTATTTTTTTCCGACCGGTCTGAGCTTCCTGAGGCATTTCAGCAGCTTGAGTAGCAGCATGCTGCATTTTATTGATTTTCCAACATGCCTAAGTTTCCTGAGGTGTTTTAGCAGCCCTAGCAGCAGCTTGATGCATCTGATCAGCGTGTTGCCTGGCTGAGTTTCCTGAGATGATTCAGAAGCTCGAGCAGCAGCATGGCACATTTGATCAGCTTGCCTCCTAGCCTGAGTTTCCTGAGACATTTCAGAAGCTCGAGCAGCAGCATCGCACATATGATCAGCTTGCAATCGTTCCTGAGTTTGCTGAGGAGTCTCTGTGGCTTGTGATGCAGTTTTCCTCATGGCCATACAAGATATTCTGGCAAATAAGTTTTTTTGACTGTATTTTACTAAATTGAAGTTACCATTAGACCCTGAAGATGTAGTGGTATATTAAAAGCTAAGGACAATATACCTTACAAATGTGAAATTAAAATCTCACAAACAGTATGACTGTAAGCCAGTACTGATCTTGGTTTAACTTAGTGGGTCCAAAAGATTCCAACTCATGTCAGTAATATCAGCTGCGGTTGCCACCCCTCTGTGTTATAAATGAAAACTCTAGTATAGCTCAAATGGCAGAATATAGAATGGGAGATATTTGTACTGGACTCATTAAGTCCATCTCCTCATTAAGGGATGGATAGAAGATATAATGTAACAGTTACAAAAATAGAAACACTTTGAATAGGCAAATGAATCATTTATTGATGCAGATCTGCATGTTACATCTCAAAGAGGGACAAATGAGAACAACAAGGGACAGGGGGACATGGACACAAAAGAGGGACAGTCCCTCCAAATCAGGGACACTTGGGAGGTATGTGTATGTAATGTATATACTTGGGGATCAATAAACGGATTCTGATTCAGATTCTTTGGATCTGCACATTCGTGGTGCTAGAGCTCTGGCTAATGACCTCGGCGGTGCATTGCTGGGGAGAGCTGCAGCTCTAATTATGTCACTTGTGCGCTTGTGTGGAGATTCTCCCATTCATTTCTATGGGCCGGTTTTCCCCACCCCCTCCTCTCCTGTACACCTGGCAAGGACAGGACCTTCACTCTAACCTTCCCGGGCACCCAATGCACCTGCGTGCCAAATTTGGGGCAACCGGTCCAAGCGTTCAGAACATAACCTCAGATTGATGCTGTAATGCTCAACCCATAAGAATAGTTTCTTCTCTAACCAAGTGTTACAGCCCCATTCTAGTGAGGGAATGTAGGGGGGGGTAGAACAGCTGGGGGATTCTTAAGATTTAGGGAGGGACTCAGAGTGAGGTGTAGTGGTACTCACTGCGGTGCCGATGTCACTCCTCGGCTTACACAATGCAGGACTCTCAGGTGGTGAGGTAGCACTTCTTTATTGGTCTCTTATCCAGCATTGCATCCAATATATCACAAGTTCCTATAGTTGCAGTTATTTCTCCATTAAAGCCTCTTGCTCTAATGCAAACACTGGAGGATCTCTCTCAGAGTCACAGTCCAAGACTTAAACCAGACCACAAGGCTGGCACAGTTGGAAAAGAAAGGCAGCAGCCATTTTGGAGCTTCCTCTCCCAGTATCTCAGCCCAACTGACATAACTGACAATGCACAGTAACAGGAAGCCGGCAGTACTTCCTCATTGCAGATGGCCTGCAAATGCACGAGCTGCCATTTTGTTTTTAAAATTTACCACAGCAAGAATAAGAAAAATGTAAATTAATTTTTGTAAGCAGCAATCTATTTTGCCCTGGGGAGGGATGCATATAAACACTGTTTGTGGTGTTGGTCTGGTTTAAGTCATTTTTGACTGTTGGTTCGCTTTAATCCAAGTCAGCCCCTCAGAGTCTCTCGCACACACCTGCATCTCCCTCTACTGGGAGTTCCCTTTATACCCTCTGGTGGGTATAATCCAATCACAAGAGCTTAAACTTGATACGTTGTTACAGCCTCTCTCTGTTAACGTTAGACCCTGAAGATGTAGTGGTGTATTAAAAGCCAAGTACAATACACTTTATAAATGTGAAATCAAAATCTCACAGAGTGACTGTAAGCCAGTACTGATCTTGGTTTAACTTAGTGGGTCCAAATGATGCCACTGAAAACAGTAAGATCAGCTGCAGGTTGCCACTCCTCTCTGTTATTAATGAAACGTCTAGTACAGCGGTACTCAACTGGCGGACCAGGGTCCGAATGCGGACCTTGGCACCAGATTTCTGGACCCCTGCCCTGACAGCCCTGCACTCAGTTGCTTCTGTGTTGCCGTGCTCAGCGCTGCCCCTTTACTTGATTGGTGACGTAATGCTTAGTCTCCCTGCCAGTGTCATGGCTCTGCTCCCTGGCACCTAGCATTGCAATATCAAGTACTGCACGGGTGAGAAGTGGCATTGCAAGGTACATACAAACTTTGTTTCTTGGTCTCTTTGCCCCATCCAATCCTGTCCCACTGCCCCAGTTCAGCCCCATTCATTCCTGTTCCCCCAGCTTTGCCCCATCCATCCCACCCCATCCATTCCTGCCACCCCATCCATTCCTGCCACCCCAGCTCTTCCCCATCCATCGCAGCCTTTTTTAGTTTTGCCTGTGGAATCTATAGCCCCCTTCTCCAGTGCGCGGATTTCGAATTATCTCCCCCCCCCCCCCCCGTGACAGCCCCCTTCCGGACCTTTACCTCTCACCAGATGCCTGTATATGGACCTTTACAAGAAGTTGTTGAGTACCCCTGGTCTAGTATGTGCTCAAATGGCAGAATATAGAATGGGAGATGTTTTTACTGAACTAAAAAAACTAATCAGATTCTAGCTCCCTTTGAAAGTGTATGTAATCAGATAGGTTGCTAAGGCTTTGGTATACCTTACCGACTACCATTATCTACGTTATATACCTACTGTCACTGCATATGAGTGAGGTATATATATATATACATATATCATTTATCATGAGGTAAATAATCTCATGAGGTAAGTAATCTTATGAGGTACATAATCTCATGAGGTGTGTGTGTGAGGAGGGGGGTGTGGTCAGACACTGACATCATTTTTGTGAGGTGAAATGTGATGTCCAGAACATTCTACCATTTATTTCTATGGGTCTGTTTTTCCCAACCCTCTCCTCGTGAGCTACCAACAGGCCTGGCTGTCATATTTCCTCTTGTTCTCTCATATCCATATGCTTGAATACAGCCAAAGCATTCCTTGTATGTATGTAATGTAAATACTTGGGGATCAATAAACTGATTCTGACTCAGATTCTTTGCACATTCCTGGCTCTAGAGCTCTGGCTAATGACCTCATTTGTGCATTGCTGGGGAGAGCTGCAGCTCTAATGATGTCACCTGTGTGCTTGTGTGGAGATTCCCCCATTCATTTCTATGGACTAGTTTTCCCCCTCCTCTCCTGTACACCTAGCAAGGACAGGACCTTCGTTCTAACCTTCCCAGGGACCCAATGTACCCACGTGCCAAATTTGGGGAAACCGTTTCAGGTGTTCGTAGGTCTATAGAGGACAGACAGATGGACGGACCGACATTCATTATATATATATATCCTTTATTTTTAATTGTTAACTTGCTTTTTCCTTATCTATATACAGTATATGTGCACTTGGGACTGATATATGCAAGGTGCAGCAACAAGAGGGCAGCAAACCACCAGTTATATGCTTGCTGTTTCCGGATCCTATGGCTCTGAACGTAGATGTGGTAAAGTGGTAAGTGGTACACAGGTAAGTATTTCAACATAACCTCAGATTGATGCTATAATGCTCAACCCATGAGAATAGTTTCTTTAAAAACACCCTTTCTTCTCTAACCAAGTGTGGAGGAATGTGGGGACGGTTAGAAGAGCTAGGAGATTCTTTAGATCTAGGGAGGGATGTCACTCCTCGGCTTATGCAATGCAGGACTTTCAGGTGGTGAGGTAGCACTTCTTTATTGGTCTCTTATCCTGCATTGCATCCAGTACAATCCATATACAGCTTCTATCACAAGTTCCTATAGTTGCAGTTATTCCTCATTTAAGCCTCTTGCTCTAATGCAAACACTGGAAGATCTCTCTCATTCTCAGTCCAAGACTTATTCAAAGTCTGCCCCTCAGAGTTTCTCTCACACGTCTGCATCTCCCTTTACTGGGGGTCCCCTTTATGCCCTCTGGTGGCTTCCTGCCTAAACTAATAATCCAATCACAAGAGCTTGCACTCGATATTTTATTACAGTCTCTCTCGGTATTATGGCCTTTCTGTTTATGACCAAATTCCATTTGTTATCCAACACTCCCCTCTTGTGACCGACTTTCCTGTCGATACCGACTAACTTTGAGTTGACCCTGGCCCTCCTCTGCATTAACCCTATGGAACTGCATGGTGCAGGAACTATAGTGGCAAGGAGTACCCACCTTGAGTCTCTCACTTAAAAGCAGTGTAGAGGCTCTACAGGCATCCCTGGACACTCCCCGCCCCGAGTAACAGCATTTAAAGTTCCATTGGTTGCCAATCTCAAAACACAATTGGATGTTCACCTTTACTTTAAGCTATAGTTTCTTTACTTTAACTATCTCTGGTGCCACCTGGTGGCAGGTTGCCAGATTACCCATCAATAACTTTTAACAGTACTCACAACCAGTTCAACTCATTACACTACTTTACCTGGAGCAGAGGCCATTCTATAAGTCACATATTTTACCCTTGTCCACTGCTCAACTTTAGTAACCATTCTTAAAGAGACGTCAGGGTTGATGCTTCGAACTTTGATGTTTTGGACAATCACCTAGCTCCTGGTGCACTGAACACACTATACACACTTAGAACACACAATCTATCAAAAACATTTAAATTCTAAAATCTCTACAGCAAAACACTTAACTCTATCTTACACAAATGTATAAAACACCACAGTACTCCACACACCTTCCTGCACACATTTCAACTTCAAAAAGTGCAATGGCATAAGTCCCACCTCAGAACTCTGTAGCGTCTCTACTAGAGGAAAGAGGATTAATTGTCCAAAAAAACACCCTTAAACTAATTTACACAGCAAGTGAGGTGCATCTGACACTAGTACACTAGGGGCGGTACTGCTCTGGGTCGGGCAGATCCTTTTACCGCATTGCGCCATACTGTAATCTTCTTATAAACACTCCCCTTGTTTGGGCTGTACTAGATCACTTTGTCATTAAAGATGTTGTGACCATGATAGATGAAGTTGTAGGTCTTCTCCCATATGTCCCATTCTGTTTCAAACAAGAGATCCAGTCTGTAATCCACGGGTAGTCCCACCTTACTTACAAGTTTGTCTACCCAATCATCTCAATTGGCCTTTACCACAGAATCCCTTATTTACTCAGATAGGGGTAGTAGTACCCAGTTTGGTAGGCCGCTTCCCAGTTAGCTGGGCCCCCGAGAATTTTGTTGGGTTTTGGGGTTCTGCACGTTGCACGTTGCATGTAACACTCCAGTGTTGGAGGTGGTACCATCACGGTCCAATCTTGGAGCTGCAGGACGCGTATTTGCTCTCCATGGTACTGTGTAGACAGAGGGGTTCTTTGGCGTGGTTTTAAGACAAGTCCCAGCGGCCTTAATGTCTGGTTGGGCGACGCATTGCTTCTCAGGGCCCGATATGGACAACTGCACCACCATAACCCTTCTTAATGTTGTCAGGGGTTCCTCCCAGCTGTTTCCGTTTGGAGTCGCAGCACTGCCTTACACCTGGGATATATTAGCTTCCCCCACCATCGGCATACCGCTGCTCCACACCTGGGGCTTGAGTTGCTGTCGCAGAAATCTCCTCTGTCCAGTGGCAGTAACACTTACAGTGTAATCAGTACATGTGCAGGTCTTGTCCAGACTTGTCTCCTCCCTTGAGCCACTATCACACATGTCTGGGACTGCCTCCCGGCTCCCCCACATGCAGAATTGAGCATTGTGAGGGTTAGGAGGTCTTTGGACAGTTTGGAAATGGTTAACTTCTTGTTTGGGCCACCATTGTTACAGGCCAATTCCAGTGGGGGAATGGGGGGGTTAGAAGAGCTGGGGAATTCTTTAGATCTAGGGAGGGACTCAATGTGAGGTGCTGTGGTACTAACTGCGGTGGCGATGTCACTCCTCGGCTTACACAATGCAGTACTCAGGTGGTGAGGTAGCACTTCTTTATTGGTTTGGTTATCATCAGCATTGCATCCAGTACAATCCATATACACCTTCTATCACACATTTCTATAGTTGCAGTTATTCCTAAATTAGAGGCTCTTTCTCTAATGCAAACACTGGGGGATCTCTCTCAGAGTCTCAGTCCAAGTCCTAATCCAAGTCTGCCCCTCAGAGTCTCTATCACATGTCTGCATCTCCCTCTTCTGCGGGTCCCCTTAATGCCTTCTGGCAGCTTCCCGCCTAAACTAATAATGCAATCACAACAGCTTACACTCTATACTATATTACGGCCTCTCTCTGTATTATGGCCTTTCTGTTTCTGACCTAATTAAATTTGTTATCCAACACTCCCCTCTTGTGGCCATTTACTGTAACTCCATCACAATATCACTATATGGGGCTTACAAATGGCACTCACTCACCTGGCCAATGTCAAAACAAACAAGCAGAGTGGGGGGAGCAAGAGTAGGATCTGAATGGTTTAAAGCAAGGGTAGTTAGGGCAGTGGCATCTCATTGGGTGGCAGGCAGAAAGTGGGACTGCAGGTAGGAGTGCACCAGGCAGGAAAGTGGCCAGATGGGTGGGTCAGGGGCAGGCAAGTAGGTTGGTAAGTGGGCAAGCAGGTAGGTAGATGGGCAGCAGATAGGTAGGTGGCTGGACAGGCAGCTAGGTAGGTGGCTGAGCAGGTAGATATGTATGTGGGTGGGTAGGTAGGGCCTGAGCGGGAGTTAGGGCAGCAGCATCTCGCTAGGTGGCAGGCAGGTAGGTGGGCTGCAAGTAGGTAGGTGGGTGGGTGGGCAGGCAGATAGGTAGGAGGGTGGCAGGCAGGTGGGTGGGTCAGGGGCAGGCAAGTAGGTAGGTGGGTAAATGGGCAGGTAGGTAGGTAAGCAGCAAGCAGGTAGGTGGCTGGGCAGGCAAATCGGTTGGTGGCTGGGCAGGCAAGTAGGTAGGTGGGTGGATGGCTGGGCAGTCAGGCAGATAGGTGAGCGGGTAGGTCGCTGGATGGTAAGAAAGGTAGGTTGGTGGGCAGGCAGGTGAGTGGCCAGGCAGGTAGGTGGATGTGTGGTTTGGCAGGTGAGAGGGTGGATGGGTGGGTAAGTGGCTGGGTTGGTGGGCAGGCACGTCTTGGCGGCCTTGGGCTGGCATCCGGGCGGCTGGTCAGCGGCATCTTCAAGGCTGCGGATGGGTTGCCTGTAAGCAGTGTGTTCCAGCTGCGGGGACAGCAGCCAGTGTCATCGGGTCGTGAGAGGCTGCATTACTGGGGGGGGGGGGGGGGGGTGGGAGCCAGAGTCAACCGGTTGAGCCAGGAGTCGGCGGACAGATTCCCTTCACCACCACTATGGTGTACTCTGCGCGAGAGTGAGAGGGGCTTGGTAAGTGAAAAAAAATGCCCCTAATGACATCTAGCCCCTTGCCTCAACTGTCCCTACACTCCCTCAGGAAATCCCTAGCATTGGTTAAACACTTAACTTTTATATTTTTATATTTTTTGCTGCCAAAGAATTGTACAATCAATAAATTAAAGTATATATAGGATGACCCCTTTTGTTTAGCTGCATGGTTGGTTATGCAGCATGACCAAATACAAAGGAAAAATAAAGGTGTTTGTATTTTCAGGACTATTCATTCCATGTTTTATATTTCAGCCAGCAGGGGGCAAGCTGCAGCAAACAAAGCAGCCTGAACAAAAATATAACTTGTTCTCATTGGGACTCCCCTTATCTGTGGTGGCATTGAGTCACACAGGAACTCCGCACCCATTGCAGTGCTTGCCTGTGAACTTAACTCTGCCTGACTGCATGAAAATAGAAAATCACTTACCTGAATACTGTACTTACTTTCCTTTCCCAGCTCACCATCTTGTACAATGATGGCATGCTACTAAGCATGTGGAGCATGGAGACAAGGCCCTCTAAACCCTGACTGGCAGATGCGTAACTAAACACGACTGGGCACTAGTGCGGACAAAAAAGGGCCCTTCATGCAGTAAACTTTTTCCTAACCGAAAATGATGGGCCCCCTAACCTCAAAGGCCCTGATGAGGTCACTACCTCTGCCCCCCCTTCCCCCCCTTTGTTACGCCCCTGCTGGGTGGTTTGTACAGGCCTTCTTAAAGTCTGTATATAAATAAAAACTGAAGGCCATCCCTATCAAAACCCCACCAGATCAGAGATCCTTTGTCTGAGCTCTTGGGGGGGGGGGGGGTGTATGAATTTCATGTTGCTAGGGCTGGGTAATCAAAAGAGCATCTACGGCTTCCTCTGAAGCACAGATGAATGACAGAAGATGTCCTCACCCCAAGAGGTAATCCTTACAGCACTGGCATATCTGTGGGCAGAACCCTGGGGGCATCATGTATCGAACAGTAAAAATAGGTCACTTGGCCGAGGTGGTGCATTGTAGCTGGTACAGGTTTTGAATAACCAAGCAATCAAAATACTGGGGGTCATGCTAATTATTTGGTAAAGCAAGGAGCACCTTTCAACCTAGGTGAGGTGGCCTTTTCAACATTAACATGTGAAAAAGTGCAAACAAATTTTTATTAACTTATTATTTTTCTTTTTTACCAAAAGCAGAAGTTCCCATGTGATGAAAATAGGAAAAGGCCAAACCCAGGAGATCAAGGAAAGGAAAGAGCTCCATTGTTGTATAGTAATCAGCATTTTCTTTCTATGTAGACTTGCTACCTGTTTGCAGGTAGACATGTGATTTCAGTAGAGTACATTGTGTATAATCTGTGAATGAGTGAATAATAATAATTTAGCTTTTATTCTTCCATCTTGTCCAAACTGCTCTCATCTTGTACACTCTCCCTTTTTGTCAATGGGCCCATTCTTTAGTTAGCATTTATAATAATACAGTAATAACATCCTTATGATACATAGTTTCAGAAATGGCAAGCACCACAAAACCAAGAGGAGGTTTAGTGCGCAAGCCAGAGCATGCGATACTGTGGCCATATCGGCAAACCGTATGATGTCACTCCATTCCCGATCGCGTCCTAACACACATTCATTGATCCTTCAGAACCCAGATCAGGGGTGTCCTCGGACACGAGACATCCCACTTACCTTCTACACATCTCTAACCCGCAACGCCATTGTGGCATGAGTGGGCGTGTCCTCTGTATAGCGCACTCAAATTGAGATCAATAGACGTCTTCATACACAGACGTTCGATTATCAGATGCACCCTTAACACTGCAGCAAATTCCCAATAGTTAGGGCGTCGGTCGGGAATGGAGTGACGTCATACGGTATATCTGATGGTTTGCCAATACTTACATCCTGAGTATCACATGCTCTGATTCCTGAGTATTGCATCCTGCTGATAAGTGCAGGAATGTTGGAATAGGATAGGGTATTCCAGAAAACAAGGCTTCTTGGTAAAAGGGGTTTTGCCAATCTTCGAGAAGTTCCACAATGTCTCTTAAAATACATGTATTTATAGCAAGTCTTAAATGCTCAGCGCATTCCAACCAGGTGCAGCACACAAAGGTTTGTCTACAATCCAAGAGTCTGCAGATGAATGCAGCCACACACCAGAGTTCAAATGGTATTTTTATAGATTAAATACAGAGCTCAATGTTTCCAGGTGCACATCTGCCACTTCGTCCCTGATCTATTCCACAATTAATTTTACCCCCCCAGTAAACCAACTTACAGCACAACACTATATTGTACTATTCTGGATCTCCAATGCAAATTAAAAAAACATATCTCTAAGGAATGTGACATTCTGTTTTTAAAGTGGGAAAAAAACAGGAATTTGACTTTCCTGGATTTTGTTCCGTGCCCCCAGGACATTCCAAATTGTGATGCTGCACTGCGTGAAAGCCCACAGGAAGCCTGAAAAAACTCACCTCACCCCGCTCCATTGGCGCATGTTTGGACTCTCGTCCAGTGAGAGGCGCTTGCTGTCTCTGTGTCATTCGCCAGGTGACTCTCATTCAAATCAATGGCCAGCACATGCCCCAGGGGCCTGCACGCACTTCTGCCACAGCCTGTCAGAATGACTGCAGTGGGAGCACACGCTTGATGCTGGGGTTGTGGCTGTGGAGCATGGTGAGGTGGGCTTTTTCAGGCTTCCTGGGGGGGTTTCATGCAGCGGGGCATCCCAAATCGGAGAAAATCCAGAGGCGGGCCCTGGAATCTTTTAGAGATTAGGGCGGCCACTGGTGAGATTTGTTGCACTTTAAAGGACAAACTGTGTGAAGTAAACAAGTAAATAATATGGACTACTTTTATGAGCAAACTTGTGGGATCTTTTAACCTTTTTGGCAACTGCCTATAACAAAGATTTAAAAGAAAGAATCTGCACAGAAAAACAGCAGTGTAGTTAAGGGATTTATTGTGCTATTTTCATTTAGGAAGTCCACCATGCTTGTTCCAACATGTAGTCATATGTAAACGCAACCATCTTCCCCCAATCCTATTGTACAGTGTAATGGTGGATTAGTCATTATGGCTAATCTTGAGGGGGAAAAATCTGCCCCAACACACAAAGATCATAAAAGAAGAAAGACCTGATCATGAGCAGAGAAAGTTGTGAATACAGCCATGGGTCCAAGAGTTCCTGGGGTATAGGGCCAGATTTGGCACAGGTCAAAAACAAATTGTGAATTTTTACTTGATTTGGTGATTCAGCAAATTAGTCATATTTTCTTTACGCAAAATGCGGTGTGATTCTTTTTCTGCCCGCATGCAAACAATTCAGTTTGGTGTTCTCACCCGTTTTCTCTCGGGTATTACACTAAGCATGCCAAATTAGATACTCAAGGGGAGTATTGCACAAGCTTGAGCTGCAAAGTTCAGGTTCGTACTGAACTTTGCAGGCTCGGGCCCCTGACCATGGACATTACCGAAAAAGTCTGTGCGCAAGTTTGGCACTCGACCAAACCCAGAAACCAGGAAGCTAGTTTCCGAGTTCTGCATTATACTTTTTGGGGCTTTGATAAAACTAGTTATTTGTTGGAACCCCTTGCATTATATTTTTGACGTTTTGATAAAACTACTTACTTTTTGGGGCTTTGATAATCAAACTACTTATATTTTGTCACCCCATGCATACTGGCACCCCTTGCAAACCACTTACTGGGTGCTAGAAAAAGCAACTCACTTGTTGGCCCCCCTTGCATAACACTTGCTGGGTATTAGAAAAAGCTACTCACTTGTTGGCCCCCCTTGCATTCTGCTTACTGGGTGTTAGAAAAAGCTACTCACTTGTTGGCCCCCCTTGCATTCTGCTTACTGGGTGTTAGAAAAAGCTACTCACTTGTTGGCACAACTTGCATAACACTTACTGGGTGTGAGAAAAGGCTACTGTGATCCGGAAGGGGGAATTCCCTTCCTTTGCAACTATAAGCCTTGAACACCTCCTGTCTGTTTTATCTACTGAAGGTAGACCTGGCGGGTGATAGGCCTCACCTTGGAGCCTCAAGAATACCAATAGGATGTCCATGGGGATTCCCTCAGTAGCCATTATATAGTACTTAAATGCTTGGACCATGTCCAGAGAATGAAGAAGCCTCTCCTTGTGATGGGTAGGACAAGGGAATAAAAAGGCAGTTTCACTTAAGGTGAAAAGGAGAAACTTTGTTACAAAGTCCTGATTGAAGCAAAACAATTGCATTATCCTTGGGCAGTACCATGTACAGTGGTTTAGCCAATGATTTTGATTACTTTGACACCTGACAAATGGATGTGATAGCAACCAAAAAGAAGACCTTAAGAGTCATCAACAGTAAGGAACCAACTGCCAAAGGAGAACCTTGTAGAGCATGTAAGACTAAATTGAGGTCCCAAGTGGTAACAAAGGTTTTCTGGGTGGACAAATGTATGTAACCCTTTGCATGAAAGTCGTTATCAGTCTGTTCTCTGCTATGGATCTCTGAAAGAAAATGGACAATGCCAAAACCCTTGCTTGTTTTCCCACCATGAGACAGAGGCTCTTTAAATTTTGTAATAGATATTAGAAAAAGACTCCTTTCACACCCGAATGATAGTTTGAATGACTCTGGCCGATAGCCCTCTGTCTGCCAGGATGCTGGTCTCAACAGCCAGGCCATCAAAACCAGCACTCGAGAACCGGGGTGCCAATGGGGACCCTGCATGAGAAGATCTGCGATGACCACATCTGCGAACCATGTTCTTCTTGGCCAGTGTAGAGCTACCAGGATGGCTGGAATCCTTTCTCAAACTATCTTCTTTAATAATCGACCCAGGAATGGAAAAGGAGGGAAGGCATATACTAGGTTGAATCCTGACTAAAGTAGAGTTAGAGTACTGCAAATGCCCTGACCCTGGAGACAAATCACCCGACCTTCCGATTGTGACGCGTGATCCACGTTCTGCAGTTGCAGAACCTGAAAAAGACCATTCCTCCTGATCCAGTGTCGCTCTGCTCAGTAGATGTGCCTGAACATGGTCTGTTTCCCCATCACATAATCCAACCCATTTCCTTATGTGCCAGCTTGCTTTTAGTGCCACCGTTGGTTGATGTAGGCAACTGCTTTTATGTTGTCTGTCTGAGATGACCATATAGTTGGTCCAATGTTTGAGGGGCAGCAGGATCACCATTAATGCCAATAGGTTTATGGATAACTGTGATACTACTGATTCCAGCAACCTTGGACAGTCTGGGTCCTCATAACACCTCTCCAACCTGCTTGACAGACAACTGTAGTCAGCACAATCCTTCGAACCAGGACAAAGAAATGGCCTATTTGCAGAGGATGGGAGTCCAACCATCAGGTAAAAGGGAAGATCTAGGAACTGGCTGACTTAAAGTGGACCATCCTGGGTTTTGGTCCACTTCGGTGGGGCACCCCGATCCGGGGTGCCACGCTGTGTGAAACCCCCCAGAAAGCCCCAAAAACTCACCTGTCCCCGCTCCCACTTGACCGCTGCAGCCAATCCCTGCCGACAGGCAAGCGAGGTCCGTCAACGGACAAGCGAGCCCGCCGCCGCCTCCCGCGCGTCACTCTTACAGGGAGCGTGCCCGCGCCGGCCATTCACAAACGGCCGGCGCGGGTGCGCGCCCTGCTAGCGGGATGCGCGAGCGGCGGCGGCGGCTCACGCATGCGCCGCTGGATCGAGGAGCAGGTAGGGATTTCGGGGCTTTCTGGGGGGTTTCACACAGTGGGGCACCCCCGATGCTGATCGGCCCGGGAATCTTATAGATTCCCGGGACGATCAGCATCGGGTGTTGGTCCACTTTAAAAACTAGCCAATAATACAGCAAAATGCAGAGGGGACTTTCACTGTTAGTTATCCCTTCATGAAAAGAGAACAGGGAGCCAATCTCTGTTAAAGGGAATAACCATCCAAACAGTTTTTTTGCTCCAGCCAGTTTCTGTCACGGATTTCTCATCGGAGAAATCCCAATAGTAGTAAATGACCAGAGTTAGACTGAGAGACAGAGGCGGTATGCGGCAAACCATGTTTAATAATAACAAACAGTGCATACAGACCAACCGAGCTGCTATATACATATATACTCATAGATTGCTGTGAAATCAGAAGCATACGTGCTTAGGAGTCCAAGTCCAACAATGGCTAAGGCTAAGGCTGGAGTCCTGGGTCCAGAATTAAAGTATCAGAGTTCCAGGGTACGGGTTCAAATACAGAAACAATGCCAATCCCCTGAGGCCATGTGTTGATCAGCTTATATAGGTCAGGTAATCACAGGCGCAAGCTGATTCCCAGGAAGTCTGCAGAACAGCACCATCTGCAGGTGAAGCGGCATATAGCAGGGGAACTCAAGGTGTGGAGGAACTCCAGACCTGACCGTTTCTTTCCTGGTGGTTGATGTAAATTAGCAGTCCTTTTGTTTTTAGACTTGTTCTGTGCCTGTTTTCTGGCTTCACGCAGCTGTCCCTTTTTAGTGCCTTGGTAGAGTCTGTACCCTATTGTAACAATATGCAGCCCTTTCCCCCTTTTACATATATCCTGCTGGTTTTGTCAGAAACTCCTGCACCGGCTTTGGACGTTTGTTTCTGTTCCAACTTATAAAGTGTGCACAGTCTTATCTCCCTGATATCCATCTTACTATTTTACTTTTATACTACAGAGACAGGGACTCGTTTGAATCTCCCCAATGTGACTATGTGTGCAACACTCCAGTCATAATATAAAAGCTTCCCTCCCCAGCATTACCCTTGATGGGATTCAAAGGTACCCTTTGTGCCCATAAGCACCAGATATCAGTGGGGTCACCCAAGGTGGCATTAGAACAGATGCCAGCCAAACCTAGACAGAATCCCTGACCCAGCAGACCTGTGGGGAGGATGTCCCTGGCACCCCTGTGCCAAAGAGCATAGGGGCTGCTGTTCTACAGATGCTTTCTTTAAAACTCCAGTTGGTGCACTGCTGAATCATGCTATCTTGAAATCTTAACTGCTTTTCAATGGCTTCTTTGTGGGATATCACAGTAGGCTGAGAGGTGTTGTGTTGAATAACGATTGCTACATCTGTACTAGGCCCGAGGGTAGGCCCTTGAGCCCTGGGTCATATCAGGCAGGTAAACTGGTGAACTTAAAAATTGAGAAAAAAGTGTTAAAACAGTGCTGAATCACAGTAATGCTTTACACCTCTTAATGTTTCAACTTATGTGTCTTGTTCAGGTATGGTCAGGTTTCAGAATTATTTACATTGACCATGTCTCTGAGCGCTAAATGATTTGTACCTCTGGACACTCCAAAGTGGTGGCAGGAAATATGACAGCACGACACGTAAGCACCAGATAAAATTATTGGGCCACAGGGTTGTTAAATGGGCCTCCTTAGACAGTATGGGTAGGTTGCAAACAGAGTAATCCCTGGATTGCATATTATAAGTGGGCTCTTTAGAGTAGCCTGCCACATGCCCTAAGCCAACTCTTCTCTTTTAACACCAGTTATACATAATTATTCTGAACTCGCTCTGTCAACAAACACTATACACCACACACTTACACCCAAACACAATATTGGTAGGTGGCTGGCCCATAAACAGCTTGCATATACTTTATTTTTCACAGGACTATGGCACAAAGCAAGCACCTTTTGTGTCACCCCTATCTCCTCTTAGATTGTAAGCTCTTTTGACAGAGCCCTCATTCCTTTAGTTTCAATTGCCGACTCATTTGTGGCTATGTAATGTATGACTTTTGTACATGAACCCTCTAGAGCCCTGAGGAATATGTTGGTGCTATATAAATTATTATTAAGTTGTTTAGGACCCTTTAACAGTATGAGACTGTAGAACAGTATAGATGGTTATGAACCATGGCAAAGTGAACTGTGGAATGCTGGCCTGTATTTAAATTAGGTACCAAAGTAATCTTTGACTAATCAGCTGTATGTGGCTCATACAGAAAACGGTGCACACTGCTGGAGGGATCCATGATTATCATAAGAGCTTTATAATTGATACGAATAGTCAAGAAGTAAAAAACCCAGAGAACAAAATATGCATGCATCAAGAAATTGAAGGAACAGAGCAGCACCCTGAAACAGAAATTGGTGCATAGTTATCTAGATGGTGAGTAACCAATGACCTAAAATGTACACATTTTAGGGATTGGTTTCTCTACTTTAAATTACACATCCCATCTGAAAATCTTCCACTATCATTACATATGTCATAAACCCCTAAAACCACAAAAGTACAAAGGTATTCCCCCCCCCCCCAAGGACACATCCTAATGCACATTTGGTAATTATTGCCACTTGACCAAAAGATTGAGAGAAAATGTATTATTTTTTCTTAGGTCAGACTGGCTTATTTATAATTGTGGCCAACCTAATTATCTGTAATTTCCAAACGCATACTTCACTAATCTTTGAAAAGTTCCACCATATCTTTAAATATATATATATAGCAAATTATAGAATTTTAGAATTTCAACTGCTAAAGATTACTCTTAAAATGGACCAAAATCCAGAATTTTGACTATCCTGGCTTTTGGTCCTTGCCCCCATTTAGCAGCACGGGCATGCGTCCTGCTAAAGGGATAGTGGGGACACAGCCGCTCTCACATGTGTCGTTCGACCAGGAAAGAAGGTGAGTTTCTGGGCAACCTGGGGTTTCACACATCGGGGCATCCTGATTCTGGATGCCCCAGGAGGAAAAGAATCTAGTGGCCCAATGGGGCATGGGTTTTGGTCCACTTTAAATGCCAAGCACATCCCAAGCAGGTGCAGCTCACAGGGGTTTGTATACAGCCCTACAGATGAGTGCACAAACCAGAGTTCAAATGGCTTCACTTCCTGGGATATGGCCGAGTTGAACATGTCATGATGCAGGTTTATGGATTATGCAGGTGATCTGCTGTGTTCAGAGCCAGCTGTGCAACCACTGTGGCTTGCAGTGCTTGCTTGCACTGGGCACTCCAAGTAAAAGAGTCCACTGTGTGACCACTTTTGAGCATGGTTGAGCATGGAGGAGTGGAATGGAAGCGTAAAATTGAAAACCTGCTATGGTTTGTACCCTGCGCTGCAGGAAATGGAGGAGACACACATTAGGCAGAAATCAGTTGAGATGCTTGCTGTCTTATTATTTCTGTTGCCAGAAGGGTCAGTTGAAGGAACCCCCTAGTCAAATAAGACAAGGATGGGGCAATCACAACGTCATGGAACTGCCGGCGACCTGTAGGGTTTGCCAGGCAGATAGATGCACAGCACTGTAATGCAAGCCCAGCCTGTAAACTTTACTAGCTACAAGAGATCAAATGGGGCCACAATGCTGTATGAGAGGATGCATGCAGATATAGGTGACTACTGGGGCCGGGGATTGCAATTTCCCTGGCACTTTGCTCAGCGAAACTGAAAAAACTGAACACATGAAGTAAGATCAATCAAATTATAGTAGATTAGTGAAATGACTGGGTATATGTCAAACAAGGACGGTTTTATACAATCCTTAATACCAATCAGATACTTTAAGTTCTATAATAAACATGCAGTGGTGGTTAAATGTATGTCAACCCTTCTAAACGTTCTACATTTTTGCATACATTTCACATAAAAAATACACTATATATTCACACACATCCTAAACGTAGATAGAGAGACCAAAATCAAACAAATGAGTAAGAAATATGACACCTGGACATTTACTTAGAAGGGAAAAATTTGCCAATATCACATATTAGTAAGCATCAAAAGTAGATTAATAATCAATTTAAAGTTTTCCAAGAACCTTATAAAAAAAAGAGTGTTGTTGATGCTCATCAGCTGGGAAAGGTTACAAAACCATCTTGAACTCCACCAATCCACAGCCTGGCAGATTGTGTCCACATGGAAGAAATTCAAGACCATTACCCTCCTTAGGAGTAGTCGGTCAAACAATGTTTATGCCAAGAGTAAGGCATATATTAGTCTGCAAAGCCACAAAATGAACCCAAGGTAGCCTCTAAGCAATTATAGGCCTCACAATCAGGAGTGTGTACGTTAAGATTGCATAGAAAATGCAGTTGATCTCCAAAAATGTTGCCCTGCAGTTCACTAAAGGTCAACAGGACAACCCAAAAAACTATATTTTGTTAATGGATCCTGGGACCAAGGTAAACACTGCATTCCAGCATCCCATCTGGGAAACACAGTGGTTGTAGTATCTTGGTTTGGGCTTGTTTTGCTGGGCCAGGATTTGCCATTGTTGATGAAACAATGAATGTTGAATTGTACCTGCAAATTCTAAAAGGGAAAAATTAAAAAAAACACTGGTCATGCAGCAAGACAACAACCCAAAGCACACACATTAGCCTCGATTCAAAGACACATTCGTCCGGACTTCCGTAGCCGTCTGTGAAAGTTTTGGTGGGTGTTTGTTATGTTTTTTTCATCCATTTTTCATTCATACGAACGTTCGGGAATGCGCTTTCGATGAACGGAAGCAAATTGGAACATTTCCGTTAGTTCGGATCATTTTACAAACATAATCGGAAATTTTCCGTTCGTTCAGAAAACTTCTGTTGTTGGGATGGGTTTCTGTCTGATTCAGAGAGCTGATTTCCGACGGACCACCACCCTATAAATCCGTTTCATTTCCGATCCACTTACGAGACCTTGAGGGCTCGGATTGCTATTGTTGAACATGTTTTGCGGCTATGTGGAGGAGTCTGCGCGCCTTTAGCACCAAGGCATTGCATGTATCAGCATGGCCGAGGCCATAAATTGTATAGCAATGCATACCTGAATCAATACATTTCATGTATGCCTTATAGATGCATTTTAATGCTGACCTTAATTAGTCCTTAGCATGTAAACATTTATTTTCCCACACATCCATATAATTGCTATTTTTTTTAGACTTATGTCCTTTGTGAATTATATTTGGATTGTTGAAGTTGAATCTTAATTTGTTGTAGGAGTTATTGTTTTAGTCGGTTACCTTTGCTTTGTGCAATTATTTTTTATTTGGTTGCAGGAACCGCAAGATGTGCCACTCACACAACATAAAAGCAGTGTTTGGTCCAGCTATGCGATTCCTCAGTGTTCTTGCAGGGCATCCAGGGTCGTCCCATGATGCTTATATATTGCGGTGCTCTGGCTTATTTCGTTTGGTGGATGGCTCCAGGGTAAGTTTTCTCACATTCCATCAATCCATTTTCACTTTATGGCAATGAATATAGTTGATGACTCATGTCTTAACCTATTGCTGTTTTTAGCCCTTGATGACATGTTAAACAATATTGTAGCTTAGAATGTATATTTTATGTTAGTATTTTTAAATTCTTTCAGGGGATTCTGGATATCCACTCCTGCCCTTGCTCCTGATGCCCATTCTTTGCCTGCAGAATGCGGGCCAGGGGTTCGTGGTGGCAAGGGCCCTCTGGCTTTTGAAGTCCAGATTTAGGTGTTTGGACCATACAGGGGGGGGGGGCACTGCAGTATGACCCCAACAAGGTTATACCAATATTTTAATGTAAGTTTTTAAACAGGGACCACACATGCCAGAGTGGCACAACTGAGTGTCAGGGTTCTTCAGTTGGTGGGCGAGATGCAGGAGCTGCGCAACTCGTTGGGGACCACAGATGAAGTATAATGTTCTGTGGCCTGTCATTGCTATGTATTTTGTTTTTTATAGTTGTAAAAATTAGACATTTTCTATTTTTTGATAGAATCCAAAAAAAAATGTTACAGTGTAATTTAATTTACAAAATACATTAACACAAAACTAATGGGCCCAGAAATATTTAAAGATGAATATTCACATGACCGAGAAGTGATTTGGGTGAGCTGTAAGGTTCCAAAAGGGAAGATGGAGGATAGTGCTAAGTGGTTTGGGTGAGCTTTAAGGTTCCAAAAGGGAAGATGAAGGATAGTGCTAACATTGTAGTAGAAGTGAGGGTGGCAAATATGTAGGCGAGCACTTTAATGAGTTAAGTTTGTAGTGCACAGGCGCAAGATCGTAAGGATTTTTCCGAATATTTATTGAAAAAGGGAAACAGAATCTATTGGGAAACGTAAAGGATTCGTTGGAGGATACGATGGGAAAAGGGCAAAAACGAAAGCCTACGTTGTATCATGTGGAAATGAAACGGAAAAGTCTGGATGGAAAATGACATCCTCGTATTCGTAATCTGACGTACGAACGGACGGAAACTTTACAGAAGGTTTTCAATGCATGCATAGAATCGCTCGTACGCTCATACGGGAACGGAAACATTTAAAAAAAAAAACAGATCGGCACTAAAACGGAAGTTTTTTTTGTCTCTCTGAATCGAGCCTATTGTTCTCCTAAAGAATGTTTTTTGAGTTTTAATGTCCAGGTCCTGTTCCGTGCCCCAGGGGCATCCTATTATGGGATTCCCCGCAGTGTGGAACATCCCTAATTGCCCATAACTCACCTTTTTACTATCTTGGGTTTTGTTCCATGCCCCGGGGCATCCCATTATGGGATGCCCGCACGGGTAAACCCCACCCCCAGATTACCCTATTCATGGTCCAATGGAACATGTGTAGCTCATGTCCAATCAGGGCTCGGATTTGTTTGCAAAGTGGAGCTAAAGCGGCTGCATCCCCAGGGATACATTTAGTTTTGGAAGGCCCAGTCAAAGTATTAAATGCAATTATTGCTGCAAAAGGTCCACATACTATTACCACTTGCAGATTTGGATTATTTGGTCATAATAACGTCTAATATATTTGACTAGGTTCTTTGAAATTATTCTCTTGATTTACTTTACACTAGGAAAATCTGATGTAGTTTAAATGTAGACTGATGGGTACTCCACACTGGGAACACTAGCTGGTGCACCTAGCATAGGCTGGGGTCCCTATGGCTCCAAGGCAGATCAGATAAAAAAAATAAGTTCACAAACTTTCAAGCACCACTGTATGTCATAAAGTAACGTAATCGCAATACTCAAAAAACTATAAACTATACTATAAAACTAACTATAAAAACACAATTTAATTCAGCAATACTTTTATATTTTATTAAAAACAACTCATTGGTATTTTAAATGTGGATAGGACATCTATAAACGTATATATATATATATATATATATATATATATATATATATATATATTATTGCACTGAAAAATTCAGAGGTATCAAGAAGTAGACAGGGAGCTCAGCAGCAATAGGCTTCACTTTAATGTGCAATACTCTATTTACAAACACTGTGAAATGGTTTACAAGAAGGAAGAGGGGCGGACTCATCACTACAATTGTGTGATTCATTGTCCAGTAAGCTGATGCTGGATTGGAGTGCAGTTAAATGGGAGCTAAAGGCAGGTCAGCCTATGCTTAGTACTTCCCCATTATTGTATAGCTGGCAATCATGTGCATATCAAACCAGAATGGCTTCTTGCAGCCACGTGATTTGCTGCAATCACAAATGAATGTGTTGACTTATATATACACGAGTGGAGATAGCCCACAATCCCCACAAACCATGCAAAAACAATTTCCGCACCAGGAGGACTCTTTGCCCTGAGGAAGTGAAGGGTTCCCACCGTCACGGAACGTGTGGGTAAGCAGGGGGCGCTGCACTCCCTCCAACCACCCGGTTGATCTATTTTGATTGCATTATATCCAGCTGCTTCACCCCCCTTTGGGTTCTCTTCCATTTATAGGTAGACAAATTAAGGAATAGAGTATCAGGTATAGGCACAGGCACTTCGATCAATTGGATTATGTGGATTCACTATGGAATCAGTTTATAGGATTTGGTTTTGTGCACTTTAGTATGTTTTTTTATGCACATGCACATTGCACTTTGGGATGATTGTTCAGGGGGTGGGGGCTGTATTAAGATCAATGTATGAATTTTGTGATATGTGATGGAACGGTGCAGTGCCCTATACATGATATAGTGTCTCATGTATGTGTATATGTTTTTTAGATATTTTTAAATTTGTCCTTTGTGTGTTGCCCAATTTAATAAAAATGTATATAGTCTTTTCTAAAAAGGGTGAAGAAATTGTTTTGGCAAGCTTGTGGGGATTGTGGGCTATCTCCACTCATATGTCAAGGCAGTATAATGCACGCCTATTTTATATCACTGGTGCGGTGTTTTTGATCTAATTGACTTATATATAGCTTAAAGAGGCATTATAGTATAGTCACCACTTCCTCGTTCACTTGTATGGCAGGCACTCATGTGACCACCAGTAAACTTTAAAGTTTGCTGTGCAAGCCCACTAGTTAATCATGATTGGTCACCGGCAGTCACGTGATTGGCATGAGATTGGGAATGAGAAAGTGGTAAGCATATGGTTACGGGGTCACTTAAACACAAAAATCCGGAAGGTAAAATTAAGACTATGAACAAATGCTTTAGCCTTTTGTCTGGAATTCCAATTTAATGTATTCCTGTGGATAAAACCACTGCCAGTACAGTAAACCATTTGGCACTTTTCAGAGCCGCTAGGGCTCCCAGACCGAGGTTGCTGGATGTGACCTAAAAGTGGCATATCTACTTCCCATATACAGTACTACCAGCAGGATATGCTTTCTTTATTTGTTTAATCGCAGCAAATTTTGACAGTTTTATTGTGTAGAAAAACAAATGCATAATTGCAGTCCTCAAAACATTCTCTAAATAGATCACAATCATTGCGATAAATCCATCAATACAGAATTTAGACTAAAAGGCAATAAAAACAACCTTGTTAAAACATAGTTATTGCTGTTTAATAGAAAATCTGTCCTGCTTTGCTCACAGGAAGGATTAACAGAGAGTGTAAAAATATGTCAAGCATTTTTCCACATTTAAGACAAGAAAAGGGATCTTTGGATAGACCAGGAGGGAAAAAAAAGATGCAAGTTTCCCTGAATATCACCGCTGTAATAAAAAATTAGTAGCCAAGTTGATATCATTGTTTGAAGCCCTTAGCGCAGTTAAGACATCAGCTCTGGAGAATCCCATCTCCATGAGTTGTGCGACCTGTAATGATAGGGGAACATCCTGTTAGCACTTCTTCATTCACACTATATTATTGCTAACATTGATTTACAGTTGCTGTAATACTGTATTTGCAGTGCAAAAGGCTAAACAAAGTACACAATGAACATTGCATTGTATGGGTACCTTGTCTATATGGGCCTCTTTCACACCTCTCTATAGCAAACAGAATTGCTGCCAAAAATATTCTTGCTTGTTGCGTCCAGACAGCAACCGCAAGCAATTGGAGCCCAGTTGCAGCCCATAGAATTATTTCGTGTTCAACGTAAATGCATGTAAAAATCAACATTTAAAAGAATTTTGAGGTTTTGATTGAAAAAAAATGAAGTGGGGGTTCCCCCTACCTAGGCGTAGAGTTGGGGCGTCATTTAGCCTTGGGTCATGCCAAGACATCAGCCCCAGGAGAAACACTGGGCACTTCCACACCCCCCTGGAAAATGTGGGTGATTAGATGGGGATTATCAGCAAGCCAACTACCACCATATCGGCACACCTGGTATAAAACAACCTCATTCTTACAGCCTGGCATCACACAAGACACAGATCACCGTGCCCCAAAGGGGCATTTATACCCTGGGGTGAAGCTTCCCCTAAAGGTAAAGGAAAATGCAGGGAAGCTACACCCCAGGAAATAAATACCACTTCCTTTCGCAGCCAGGCAATCCCTGATAGTCTGAAAGGGTGTGAAAGCTTTATTACCCTGAAGCCAAAATGATGGAGGTGTGGCTACTTTGTTTGTTTTCTGATGAAGACGGTAGAGGAGAGTAGCATGTAATGTAGATGTATTAAAATATTTTTGAGATGTTGGGGCTGTTTTTACTACTTCTGAACTGTTTAATTCATGTGCAATTAACTATGTTCCTACCAGAGGTTGGGCCCTGAAGCAGTTGAGGATACCTGATTTGGCTAGTGGCTATAAACCAGATGACATTTGGACCACTGTAACTTGTTATAATACTTACCTTATCTATATTCCTAACCCAGAGCACTGCCATTCTATTTCAAAATATGTGATATCTGGGCTGGTGGAGAAAGTTTGTAGAAGCCAGCATTGGTGAACAAAGATTTGTGGCAGGACTTTGCACTTATGAGGTGAGGCTTAAAGTTTAGTTAACCTAAACCACCCTCTGCATTCCTGAACTGCATTGAATCGCTGCATACATGAGCACGGGGGGCTGCATCATCATAAGGAATCTGCCGCTTTATACGTTTCCACACAGAATGGTAGGAGGGGATAAAATCTTTCTCTAGCTGGCTGCATTGAGCGGAGCATTGGTGGAGGAAAGGAACAACACTGTGTGTGGGAAGCTATGTAATTATCTATCTCTATGGGACAACAGCTGCAGTGCATTTAATTCCACTTTCAATTAAACTTTGAAAAAGTTCCCATTAATGTGTGCCAAAAATACCATTTTGTGAATACTCACCTGTAAAATGGTTATTACGAGTATGTCACACACCCCACTTCCAAAGATCCATGACACTTGGGAAACCGGCCTGTAGAGGGCGATCTTGCAGAGATGACATGGAAAAAGGAGCCCCTCCTGGTCCATAAGTACTGGGTTCCTCCTACTATTCCCCAGTCTTTTTAAAAAGCAGTGAGAACCAGGAAGAGCCAATTCTATTCAATAATTGAAAAATAATTTGAAAATAATAATCACCATATAAAGGATCCCTAGAACAAAAAAGGGCGGGGGAAGTGCGGTGTGTGACATACTCGTAATAACCATTTTACAGGTGAGTATTCACAAAATGGTATTATTCCTAGTATGTCACACACCCCACTTCCAAAGATCCATGACACTTGGGACATCCAATAGCAGTGTCTACAATGGGTGGGGATCCCCAAAGAATAATGCATAACTTAAATTACTGCAGCTTGCAGAATTTTGCGGCCAAAAGCAGCATCCGCTGAGGCCCGCACATCAACCTGGTAAAACTTAGAAAAAGTATGCACAGAAGACCAAGTCGCAGCCTTGCAAACTTGTTCAACAGAAGCCTGGTGCTGAAAAGCCCAGGAAGCTCCAATAGCACGAGTAGAATGAGCGGTGACACGAAAAGGGGGAACCTTCCCCTTAGCCATATAGGCCCCAATGATGGCCTGACGTATCCACTTACTAAGGGAAGATTTGGCAGGAGCAAAACCCTTCTTGGGCCCAGAAGGCACAACAAAAAAGGCATCCGTCTTGCAGAAGGCCGAGGTAGTAACTATATAATACTTAACACAACGAACTACATCCAAAGAATGTAAGACCCTTTCCTTGTCGTTACTAGGTTTAGGACACAAGGAAGGAAGAACTATATCCTGATTTAGGTGGAAAGCAGACACCACCTTAGGAAGGAAATCCGGTTTAAAACGGAAAACAACCTTATCTTGATGCCTCTCAAAATAAGGGGCTAGAATAGACAAAGCCGCCAGTTCAGAAACTCGGCGGACAGAAGTAATAGCAACCAAAAAAGCAACCTTCTGAGTAAGAATAGGAAGAGGAATATCCTGCAAAGGCTCAAAGGGAGCAGCCTGCATAGCTGAAAGCACCAGGTTAAGGTTCCAAACAGGAAGTATAGGCTTTCTGGGAGGCCGCACATGCGCGACTCCTTGGAAAAAGGTCTTAACCAAAGGATGAAGAGCAAACGACCTTTGAAAGAAAATAGCCAAGGCAGAGACTTGCCCTTTCAAAGTACTAATCTGGAATCCCATATCCAGACCTCATTGCAGATATTCCAGAATTCTAGGAATAGAAAATACTCTACAGGGCAAAGCCCTGGATTCAAACCAATCAATATAGGACCTCCAAGTCCTATAATAAATGACAGAGGAAGACTTATTCCTAGCTCTAATAAGAGTCTGAATAACCGCATCAGAAAGACCTTCTTTCAAGATGGAGACTTCAGCAGCCATGCCGTCAAAGCCAGCGTTTGTAAATTGGGGTAACAAAGTTGACCCTGAGTGATGAGATCTGGAAGAAGAGGCAGATGTAACCGATCCACTGCCAGCCTTATGACGTCTGCGTACCACAGACGTCTTGGCCACCTTGGCGTCACCAGAATTGCTGGCGCCTCCTCCAGTGCTAACTTGCGCACCACCTTGCTGATCATGGAGAATGGGGGAAACAGATATAGGAACCCCAGATCCTTCCAGGCCAGAGACATGGCATCCGCTGCCACTGCCAGAGGATCCTGGGATAGAGACACAAAAGCTGGCAGCTTGTGATTGTGACGAGAAGCAAACAGGTCCAACCGTGGAGTCCCCCACTTGTGACAGAGGAACTGAAAGACCCTTGGAATGTAAACTACTGATATGCAGGGAACATTGATCTCTGCCCACTGAAGGATCAGAGACACTTCCCAGAGGGCACCCCAACTGCGAGTCCCTCCCTGGTGATTGATATATGCAACAGCTGTTCGGTTGTCTGACCGAATCTGAACTGGCAGACCCTGTAAGAAATGGGTCAGTCGAAGTAGAACAAGACGTATGGCCCGAAGCTCTAATACATTGATTGGAGAATGAGCCTCCTGAGGCCCACACAATCCTTGGAACTGATGCTTCTTCCAGAAGCCCCCCCCCCAGCCCACCAGGCTGGCATCCGTGGTAACCAGTTCCCAACGCGGAGTCAGAAATGACTTGCCCTTCTGGAGGTTGTGCGATATTAACCACTGAAGGGACTGCAAATCGTGGGGAGACAATAGACAAGTCTGATTTAACGATAGTGGGCACATGTCCCACTTTTCCAAGAGGAAGAGCTGAAGTGTCCTTATGTGAAACTGGGCAAACGGGACTGCCTCAAATGCAGCTACCATCAATCCCACTAGTCTCATCCCTAGACGGATAGACTGACGAGGGTTGGACAAGAATAGACGAATCAAGTCCTGAATCAGAACCATTTTGGACTGAGGAAGAAAAACCTTGGCCTGAAATGTATCCAGAATCAGGCCCAGGAAGGGAATTTCCCTGGACGGACAGAGAGAGGATTTGGGGTAACTTATTACCCATCCAAACCTCTCTAGCGTAGAGACCACCGTCCTGGTGTCCAACTCTGATTGTTCGAGGGAGGAGGCCGCGATAAGGCACAATGCGGATGCCCTGGACCCTGAATATAGCCATCACTCCTGTCAGCATCTTGGTAAAGACTCTTGGGGCCGAGGTAAGGCCGAATGGCAGGGCCACAAATGGATAATGCTGGTCTTCTATCGAGAACCTGAGAAATCTCTGGTGACCCGGAAAAATAGGAATGTGCAAATAAGCATCCTTGATGTCTATGGATGTCATGAAATCCCCCTGACGGAGAGCATCGATCATTGATCGCAGAGACTCCATGCGGAATCTTCTGAAACTGATAAATTGATTGAGTCTCCTTAGGTCTAGGATAAGCTGAACAGAGCCGTCCTTTTTGGGTACTGTAAAACCCCAAACCCCTTTCCGCTGGAGGCACAAGGCAGATGACAGCCATGTTTAACAGATTCGCTACTGCTGCCCGCAGTCCCTGCGCAATTGCCGGATCTGACGGCATCCGGGACATGAAAAATCTGGGAGGAGACCCAATTGTCTGATACCTCCTGAACCCAGACCTGGAAGAAGAACCGCAGCCGCCCCCCCACCCGTAAGGGTGAGGGCGTCCCCTTATTGTTGAGCTGGCTTAGGGGCAGATTTGGTATTGGACCCCCAATTCTGACTGGGACGGCCACGTCCTCTTCCTCTATTCCATGCATTCCCTCTAGAGGCTGAAAAGGCCGATCCTCTACCAGATCTGGACCCCCGAAAGGAATGGCTAAAGGAAGCCACTCCACGACGTTGTCTCTTACGCTGAGGCAATTTACCACCTTTAGTGACAGAATCCAATTTTTCTCCAAATAGGCGCAATCCCACAAATGGAAGCGCTGTAAGCGATTTCTTGGCTACAACATCCACCACCCACTGCCGCAACCATACTGACCGCCGAATGGCGATTAACAAGGCAGAGGTTCTGCTGCACATGAGCAGAGTATCATCTAAAGCAGAAAGTACAAAAGATGCAAACATCTCACAACGCTTAAGAGCGGCGTACTCATCAAAGGGCCGGATCAAGCCCTGAGTTATTCATTAGGTCTCTCACAACAGACCTAATAGCCACCGACATAAGTGCCAAAGAGCCAACAGGCCGCAAGGCCGAGCCTACACTGGAAAAAGCGTGGCACGCCATTTGATCAATACGTTTGTCCTCTCCATCTTTAAGTGTAGTGGAGTCAGGAGAATGCAACACAGAAGAATTGGATAAAGTATAGGGGCATCTACCTCAGGAAGCGATGACCAACGTTTAACCGCATCAGCTGGAAAGGGATATTTTTTGTCCTAGCCCAAGGGAATGCCATGAAGCCGCGCAGGCTTCTCCCATTCTCAATTTCCAAATCAAAAGCATTTTCATGATATTATTCTTAAACGAGGTTTAGAGGCTCCAAAGAATTCCCCTCTTTTAAGAGGGACTACTTCAGGAGAAGTAATAACCAAAACCTCAAATAACTGGGCAAGAGCTTTTGGGGTATCCACAACACTCTCTTCACCCTGCTCAATTTCAGTACCAACAAATTGCTGTTCATCAGAAACATCTGAATCCTCATATAATTCCCCTTCTTCTAACTGAGAAGGATCATACCAATCAAGCAATTCGCAATTGTCCAACTCACTTACCGAGACGGCATGAGTCAAATGCTTTCTTTTAGCTGAGGCCTTCTTAGCCACAGAGGAAGACATACATTTTTCAAGATGAGCCAATCTGACACATAAATCAGAATGCGACTCACCACCCATGACAATATCACTGGGGGTACAGACAAGACTCGGCGGAGTAGGAGAAGAGGCAGTAGCCGCAGACCCTGAAGCCTGAGCCCCAGTTTGCTGCATAATGGTTACTTGTGCACAAGGGACGCAAAGAATTGCGTTATCCCCAACAAGGGATGCCCCACATCCAAAACATTGCCGAGTCTGTGCCGAGGAAATTGCATGCCCATTATCCTGAGATGCCTCCATATGGTGTTAAAATATTATACTATTATAAACTGATTATAGTCGCCAAGTATATATGGGTTTTATGCATATGCTACCGGGATGCCCCTTTAAATAGTCCCAGGTGGGAGGATTGAAACACAAATGGACCCCCAATAAGGCTTAAGGGCTAAGGACCAGGAGAAACCCTTTTAATAAGGAGTTTCCACCTACAGAAAAAAATAAACAGTCACCAATGCACAAATATACAATAAATGAAACAAAAGCATTAAAAGTGGCAGAAAACTCCCTTCAGACAAGCTGAAGGGTACTCACAGCACCAGGCGACCAGCTCGCACGAGGGAAGACCGCAGGGAAGCAGCCGGAAACGCCGGCTAAGAGAAGGAAGATAAACAGAGCATATCAGCGTGCTCTATGACTCAAATGACGCTGCTTGCCGAAGCCCCGCCCCCTGACGTCAGCAGGAGCCAGGAAGACAACAGAGTACATCAGCGTGCTCTATGACTCAAATGGCGCTGCGTGGCGAAGCCCCACCCCCTGACGTCAGCAGGAGCCAGGAAGATAATGGAGGGAAATTCAAAAGAATGAACATTGCCCTGACAACAATCGTTTTTTTACAAGGTAAGCCAAATGAATGCTGTTTAGTCAGAGATAGGGAAATAGATACAAACATTTCCTGTAAAATTGTCTTCATAAAAATACATATATATATATATATATATATAATTATATATAACTTTGTATTATGTGCATGGTGACCACAAGTCCAAATAATGCCCCCCCCCCCCTTTTTACCCCAGCGGGGTTAAAGGAGAACTAAAGGGGAGAGGATAGAAATGCACCCATCAGGCACAAGGGGATTTATAAAGGGACAGGGGGCATCCCATGCCAGGAACACCAACCCGGAAGCCGCCTACCCAAATCTTGGGTCTCACGGGAGGAGTAAAAAACTCCTGTAAACACCAGAAGGTGTATGTATCTACCCTTGCCTGAGCCATACAGCCAGGGCTGGGAGGCATACAATATAACCAAACAGGTTTAAAAAAAAAAAAAAATGCTTCGCCGACTGCAGAAACGAAAAGACTGGGGAATAGTGGGAGGAACCCGGTACTTTTGGACCAGGAGGGGCTCCTTTTTCCATGTCATCTCTGCAAGATCACCCTCTACAGGCCGGTTTCCCAAGTGTCATGGATCTTTGGAAGTGGGGTGTGTGACATACTAGGAATATAATGACTTCAATGTGCTAAGCTTATCTGCTATTTATTTTAATATTCTATTTGTTTGCAATTCAAGGCTAAAAAGGAAAAATGCCCGGTGCGGGCATGCACCCTGTTGGAGCGTATCGGGGGATGCGGCCATCAGCGTGCTCGGAGCCATTTGCCTTAGATGAAGGGATGTGCATACGTAGGAAGAGGTGCCATGGGGGCGAGGACCAATGAGTAAGCATGGCCTACCACACACACATTTTATTAGCACCCCCCCCCACCCCCAGTGTCCTGCCCACTCAAACTCAGAGACTTCAGCTTTTTAGCAATTCCCCCTGAAATCTCTACTGCGAATGCGTTTTTGCATGCAGTTAGAAAGCAATAACACGCAAATGCGATTTTGCATGCAGTCGCACCACTGTGGTATGAAACGGGCCATAGCCTACTATGGGTAGCATTTTAATTAAAAACTATTTTAAAATGCAGCAATGAGCACCAAGACCTTTGCTTGCCAACCAGGGGTCTGGTTTCTTGGTACAGTAATGACGCTGAGTGTCCCTTCATCACTGACATCTATAGTCAGGGCATGGTGGTTAGGAAAGAGCTATTAATGAGAAACATTGAAAGGCCGATTCCCTGTCCTGATTTGGGATGCCCTACTGCATGATACCCCCAGATCTGACATCAGAGCAGCTTAGTAAAGCTGAATGAAGCCAGGAGAAGGTACCTGGATAGGGGGGGGAAGAGGGTTGACTGGGTGAGAGGTGAAAAAGCTCTGTACATATGCAAGCAGCACTCTGAATTGATTGGTAGCTCTTACCTGGGAACATGCCTGCCTGATATATACGCAAGTCAAACACAGCTTATCATATAATGTGTCTGTAGCAGGAAGGATATATTACTTTACATAAATAGGTTGAAGTTCCTCTTACTCGCGGTAATGCCTTATCAGAGCACTGGTGTCAGAATATGTGCAAATTTACAAATTTTACATTTTATCTGATAAAATATGTGTATGCAAAGGTTAATCTGTACCAAAGTGTAATGAAACCATATGTACAAAAACATTCAGGTTTAGGGACAAGAGTTTTTATTTACTATCTAAACAAAACTAGTAGATAAACTGCAAATATCTATATATGTTTATGCAGGGAATCAGATATAGTAACAGATGCAATTGCTAAAACAAAAAAACAAATGACAATCACACAACCAATCTCTATTAAAGTAGTCCTCCTGTTAAGAAAATAAAGTATTATATATTATATATAAACTTGCTTCCCCAAAGCCCCTCTTTGACAATTAGTGGCATACTCTGTTTGAGAGGGCTTAAAGAGGAACAACAGATCTTAAAACTAGTCGGCTTCAATAACACCCCCCATGAAGCGGTTTACCTTTTGGATGTTCAGCACTGTCTGGAGCACCGACATCCTGCAGTTTTTAAGGCCCCCACAGCTTTAGCCAACCGATACCAGCGGCTAAGGCTGCTGTGACGTTACCTCGCTCTGTTTCCCTCTAGCCGGCCTTGTCCCTCACCCTGGGGCGTGCCTTTGATTAGATGGACATTCCAGGGAGAGGAGATATTGAGAGAGTGGCAGGAAGGGGCATTCCTGCAGGCACGTGATCTGGGAGAGAGCACGGTGCATGATGGGAAGGTCAACCAGGGGGACAAGATGGCGCTGCCCTATGGATGGCACCCAGCAGAAGAAGGCAGCTGCATCTGGATGCACTGAAGAACAGTAAGTATCATTAGCCATTAGTGAAACCGGAAGTTAAATGTGGCGTGATGGGACAGGTTTGGTTAAGTTTTAGGAACATCACTGCACGTCCGATGTTCCTCCTTAACCCCATGCAGATGTTGTGGAATAGCTGCACTCCAATTACATGAGAGTGGCCATCTTGGATCATACCCAAGAGCCCTGCTTACACAGCAATGAATAGGGAATGGGGGGAAACCTTTTCTAGCACACAGAAACACTTCCGATGAGCTGGGAGCTCCTTATGATCAGCCCAACCAGCAAATTTAGAGATTTTATCTGTTTCCACATAGAACTTTTCTAGCTGGCTGCATTGTCGTAGCATTGATGCAGCATGGCTGCACTGTACCTATGTGGTATTGTTTCTCCACACAGTGCAGGCTGTCTGGAGCTTGGGACTTGCTATAAGCAGCCCACATCAAACATAGAAATATTTACCTCGGAAAAGGATCAGCATGTCGCCATGTAACACTGCAATGAATAACCAGCTGCTGGAGGGGATGAATGTAACCATGTATCAATGTAAGTGGCTACCGCAGAGTTGTTTACAATGTTGGTTTACTGTTTTAGAGATTTCTGAGCAGTGAGTCATTATAGCTAATGGCTTTTTACTTTTAGAGCTAATGCCATTATTTCAAAAGGTATTTAATGTAATTTGGACTGTAGGACTGTTTTTATTCAGAAGCAGGGCTGACAAAATTCTGGCAAGATGGATGCTACCCCGGCAGTTCATTAGCATAGAATCTGCCTGCTATTCCACAACATCTGCATTGAGATAAGCCCTCTCAAATAGTTTACATCACGGATCGCGAGAGAGGTGTTTAGGGGAGGAATTTACTAAACTTTGAACTTTTGACTTGAGGTCTGCTTTAAAACACAAATAGACAACCCCCCTGGAAGGCTACATCTAGCCTCCCGGCAGGTGCAATTGTAAAGGCCCAGAATTTTTTTCCTGTATGTATGTATTCAGCAAATGGATAGCAGCTAGATGGGCTGAGAGTGACTCAATAAGATCCTGGAAGTTTGTCCCAGGCCTGAAAGCACACTGTCTGCAGTGCATGCCACGCCTGGTAGGGGTGTAAGGGGATACAATAAAGTGAATATGAAATATTAGATAGTGAGAGGCAGAGTAACTTATGCACCTTAACAGAAAAAAATTGGCTACGGCTGGTATTTAATTTGTTTATTTTAGTTCTCAATCATTTTTATGTAAATAGTACAGATACAAACAGCAATCAAAGCATTTATGACGTCAAATACTAACAGCCATGATGTGTTATTAAACTTATAGCACAAATATTTCAAATATTTTACAACACTCAATCTTAACTCAATAAAAATCTCTTACTCCTTCATTTTATCCTTTCATTGTACTATTAGGTCTTATAATAAGTACCATACTCTTTTGAGTCATCCAATATGAACAACCAAACCAAATCTCATAAAAAAGTAAAAAGAAAAGAGAAGAGAAAAAAGGGGGATGTATCCCTTAATTAGTCAGCTTCAGTATTCTTTTCTAGAATATTAAGACTAATCGGTGCCAAAACCATTCAAACTGGGATTGATTATTAATTATAACATTACTTAATTTTTTATTCACCATCAACCAGTTAACTTTTCGACTCATTACATAAAAGAGGTTATCTGGTTGACTCCAAGACCCTGCTTGAATCATTCTTGCCACTGGGGCTATCAACCTAATCAATCTATTGCATCTACCTTCTAGTCTTCTCCAAACTCTTCTCCTATTCTCTTGGATTCTCAATACCTAGAAGTGCCATCTTCAGGTCACATATTACTGGAACTTGTAAAACGTCTATCAAATGAAATTTCCTAGTCCAGTACAATTTAGCTTTTGGGCAAGCCCACCATACAAGACATACATCTCATTTTCACATCTTAGTGTATATGTTCATTAGTATACATAATTGATCATGGGACTGATCTTTAAACATGTTTTATACATGTAGGATACTAATTTGTTTAAGAGCTTCAATGCACAGTATGTCTGTGATCTTAAAAAATGCCCGACTTTGTCAAAATGACATTTGAGCCAACTTCTAACAATCAGTATAAAAAGTTCAAAATGAACTTTTAAAAGCTTGAGGTAGGGATAGAAATATTTTCTTTCCTGTTCGTTAAGTAGTTTTGATCTCAATGGAAAAATCTAGCCTCGCATCCTGATTGGTTACCAGCAGAGACCATCATTTAAAGTGACAATGAAACCCTTTTGGTTTCATATCTTTTCTAGATGAACTAGGCTATGTCTCTACTTCACAGCCTACAGGTGCATCATGGAAATGATCTGAAATTGCTCTGCCTCTGTATTTCATCCCCAACACAACAAGCCAGCAAAGAAAAACCAGGTCCATGCAGAGGCAAGCATAGTGTAGCTGGTGCAAAAGTATCAAGCCAAAGCAGTGCACTACAGCCAACAGTTTATTTAAGCCGTTATGGTCTTGAGAATACTCTTACCTGTTGCTCAGAGGCTGGAGGAGGAGCTGCTTGTGGTTCTGCTTGATTTACTACATTCCTCTGCCGTAAATGAGGAAAGAGACGATTCCAAACAAACATGCCACCCTATATTGATAAAAATAACTTGGTTGGTTATGTAAAATAAAACCAAAATACAATGATGCTTTAAAGTTGGTAAACCTTAAATAATTTTCAATATTTCAGTATACATTTTACCTAAAACTACATCAGATTTTAAACACAGGTCCTAAAAATGGATAACCAGACCCAAATAAAACAAATGAGTCAAAAATATTGATCATTTATTTAAAATGATCCAATATAACATATCTGTGAGTGGCAAAAATATGTGTGCCATTGCGTTCAGTATCAGGGGATGGCCAGAGCATCGACCGCTAAAGTTCCACTTACAGCACTCCCTACCGGTCGCAGAGGGCTTGGAACACGTCCGGGTGGAGGGACCCTTCCCCCCTGGTCCACCGTCTCCCTGCTCAAATAATCAGCCTGCAGATTCTCCACCCCAGGAATGTGGATTGCCGAGATGCACGGAACGTGAAGCCGCAGCCCTGCTCTGATGGGGGCACAGGTAATACAACTCCCCGATCCAGTAGATGGCTTTCATGAGCCACCGCCCTTTCCGCCATACAGGAAGGCTTGGGCACCACAAACCAGTGTAAAGGTCTGGTCCAGAACTCGATCTTGTACCTGGAAGAGACAACTTTCCGTACCCAGGCATTGGATATGCATCCCTCCATACTGGTGCATAGTGGAGCAGCCTAGCCCCCCCCCCCCCACTTAGTCGAGTGAGCCCGTTTGATTTCCCTTCCTGACCAGGTCATCCAGAGTTTCCCTGAAGAGACGACCTTCAGAAAAGGGGAGAGAAGTAAGTGTCTTTTTGGAGGCAGCATCAGCCGACCACTGCTTCAGCTAGACCGTGCACCACAAGGTGACTAACAAGGCCAGACCCCTAGCCACTAGACACACCATGTCATCCACTGCTGGCAAGATGTACATTAAAATCTCCACAGCAAAGGAGTTCAGGCGAAGCTGGAATCCTCAGAGGACCCAGCCCGAACATGCTTGCGCTTAGCAGTAGCCTTCCTGTCTGGTCAGGCGTAGACCGACCTGGGTTGCTCTAGGGACCAAGGCTACAGACCTTACTTTCCAAACGTGCCACCCTGACCGCCACTTCCTAGGAGAGACCCTGTCGGTTGGTGGACCCTGGAACAAAAATTGACCCGGCAGACCCCTTGAAGGGGTATCCCGCTCAGAGGAGTCCGGGCTGGAAGCCGCGGGGGGAAACAGGGCCGCCCGCTGAGGTACGGAACCTGCCAATTGTGTAAGGAGCCGCAGGACTGCATTGTAACTGGCGCACAGGGGCCCCTCGCCCGAGACCAGTGACCCATGGCACACGCAACACCACCCTCCATTAAGGTACGAAACCCCAGATAAGATGGCCATTACAGCTGGTGTGCTAGGCCCCACACCTCCCTGCCTGTCACCCTTGGCCCAACCTGCCTGCACCACAGAGAAAGAAAATACAATTCTGTGATTACTCACTTGTAGAATTGGTATTATGAGTATACAGTATGTCCTGCTCCAGATAGAATACTTACATTCGGGGTACTACTCCGCCAGATGCCGCTGGACTGCAGAGACATCGAAAATAGGCTCCTCCCAGCCCCTCAAATACCCAGGGACCTCCCACAATCCCCAGCATTGAAAAGCAGTTAACGAGAAGCCGGGCGAATTAAAACAACCCAAACAGGTAACTATAACAATGATAACAATCACCATATAGGTTATCCAAGATAATGCAAAAATCAAGGGTGGGGTGGAGCAGGCCGTACTGTATACGCATAATACCAATTCTACAGGTGAGTAATCACAGAATTGTATTATTCTTAGTATACGGTACGTCCTGCTCCAGATAGAATACTTACATTGGGGACATCCTATAGCAGTGTCCATAAAGTAGGGTGGAATCCCCAAAAAGGTAACAGCAGACAATTTAAATCACTGCCGCCTGCAAAACCTTGCGGCCAAAAACAGCATCAGCTGAGGCCCTAACATCAACCTTGTAAAACTTTGAAAAGGTATGAACAGAAGACCAAGTAGCGGCCTTGCAAACTTGTCCAACAGAAGCCTGGTGCTGAAAAGCCCAAGAGGCACCAACAGCACGAGTAGAATGAGCAGTAAGGTGGAAGGGAGGATTCTTCCCCTTAGCAGAGTAGGCCTGAATCACAGCCTGACGGATCCATTTGGTGATAGTAGACTTGGCAGGAGCCAAACCCTTCCTAGGACCAGAAGGGACCACAAAAAGACAGTTTTTCTGAAAACTGCAGCAGCCACCAGATAGTACTTCAGACACCTAACCACATCCAAAGAATGCAAAACTCTCTCTTTAGCATTACTAGGATTAGGGCACAATGAAGGAATAACAATGTCCTGATTCAAATGAAAGGCAGACACTACTTTAGGCAGAAAATCTGGCTTGAAGCAGAACACCACCTTGTCCTGGTGTCTCTCATAGTAGGGGGGCTGAATGGAAAGCGCCGCCAACTCAGACACATGCCTAACAGAGGTGATAGCCACCAAAAAGAAAACTTTGAGAGTAAGAATGGCCAGGGCAGCATCCTGCACAGGTTCAAAGGGAGCACCCTGCAAGGCTGACAAAACCAAATTCAAATACCAAACAGGCACCATAGGCTTACGTGGAGGACGCACATGGGTAACCCCCTGATCAGAGAATGCTGAGCAAAGGACTTCTGGAAGAAAACAGCCAGGGCAGAAACCTGACCCTTCGGTGTACTGAGCAGGGGGGAAAGCGCACAGACCCGGTCCAGGGACGCTGAGTCCTTGTCCCATACTGACAAGAGGTGGAGTTTCAGAGGCCTCAAGTGGAACTGAGCATAAGGGACCGCCTCGAAGCACGCCACCATCAGGCCCACCAGCTGCATTCCCTGCCTGATGGAGGGATGACGACAAGATAGCAGGAACTGGACTTGCGCAATCAGACTGTCCACCTTCTGTTGAGGAAGGATAATCCTTGCCTAAACTGTATCCAGATTCATTCCCAGGAATGGAGTCACCAAGAAGGGGGACAGAGAGGACTTGGGGTGGTTGATCACCCATCCAAATGACTCCAGGGTGGACACCACCAGCTAAGTATCCAATTCTGCCTGATGTAGAGACTGGGAGGTGATGAGAATGTCGTCCAGATAAGGCAGCAGGCGGTTGCCCTGAAACCGGAGCAGAGACATCACTCCAGCCAGCACCTTGGTGAACACCCTGGGAGCTGAAGTGAGACCAAAGGGCAATGCCACAAATTGGTTGTGCTGATCCTCCAGAGCGAACCTGAGGAACCTTTGATGACCTGGAAATACAGGAATATGAAGGTGAGCATCTTTGATGTCCCCAGAGGTCATGAAATCCCCTGGGTGCAGGGAACTGATGGCAGAGCGCAAGAGTTTCCATACGAAAGCGCCTGCTCCTGACAAATTTGTTGAGGATCTTCAAGTCCAGGATGGGCCTGACTGACCCATCTTTTTTGGGCACTGTGAAGAGGTTGGAATAAATGCCCTTGCCTTTTTCTCTTAAAGGGACCTTGCAGATGACCCCCAGCTCCAGGAGGCTTTGCACTGCCTGCACTAGATCCTGAGCTGACACAGGGTCCTGAGGAATCCGGGATCTGATGAATCTTGGGGGCGGCCAGGCAGAAAACACTATCTTGTAACCGGAGGACACTACCTCCTGAATCCACTGGTCTGAGACATGAAGCCTCCAGACGTGAGCAAAGAGCTGAAGCCATCCCCCCACCCGGATGGGTAAGGGCGCCCCATCATGCCCGAGGGGTCTTGGGAGAGGACTTAAGCTTGGGGCCCCAGGAGGAGCCAGGACATCCACATCCTCTGCCCCTACCCCAGAAGTCTCCCCGGGCCCCAGTAAAGGAAACCCCCCTCCCTTGTCTAGCACCACGGTAGGGGGAGGAAAAAGAGCCCTGATCCCGAAAGGGCCGAGACTGCCGCTTGCGCTGGGGTAACCTGCCTCCCTTAGCAAAAAGGTCCAGGCGGTCCCCAAACAGGCGTTGTCCTTTGAAGGGAAAACCAGTGAGGGCCTTCTTGGCAGCGTTGTCAGCAGCCCACTGGCGCAGTCAAACCGAGCGGCATATAGCCACCACAAGGGCAGATGTTCTGGCACACATTCTAATGGTGTCATCCAAGGCAGAGAGGACAAAATTAACAAAAACATCACAACTAGAGAGTGCATTAAACGCCTCACAAGGAAAATCATCAGGGCACTATCAAGGATACTTTTGAGCAGGGTCCTAATAGCCACAGCCATAATGGCCGAGGCACAGACCGGGCGCCTGGGTGCTGTCCCTACACACGCAAAGGCATGGGACACCAGCTGGTCAATTGGCCGGTCCTCAGCATCCCGCAGGGTAGTAGTCAGGGGAGTGCATGACAGAGGTGTTAGATAACCCTAGGACTGGGGCATCCACTTCGGGACACTTTACCACATTAGCAGGAAAGGGATACTTCCTATCCCAACTCTTAGGTACACCGGGAAGTCTACTGGGACGTTCCCATTCCTTGAGCACAAGGTTATTGAAATGTGCTTGCTCAGGAAATTCCAAGGGTGACTTAGCAGTATTAAAAAGTTCCCCCCTTTGCCTGGGAGCCGCAACAGGGGGAGAAATGGACAGAACCTCAGAAATCTGGGCCAGCAATCTATCAGTATCATCCGGGGCCCAGGGATCAGAGTCAGAATCGTCATGACCCCTGGGCCTCTCATCAGATGACCCTGAGTCGGAGAATAGCTCCCCTTCCTCCAAAGGGGTATAGCCACATAGATGCAAAAACTCATCAGCTTCCATAGGGAGAAGAGTGACATCAGGCGTTAAATGCCGCTTTTTTGCAGGGGCCTTACGCGCCAAGGTATTAGCAATTAACTTCTCAACACTAGCCAGTCTAGAAGACACATCAGGCTGCGAATCCCCACTTGTATGCAATTCAATGGGAGTGAGATTTAAGCTTGGGGGAGTAGGAGAGGCGAAACGAATCGCAGAGTCAGCCACTGGAAGACCAGATTACCCTGTGCCAAACAGGTGCTTGAACTGCAAACAGACCCGCGCCTTGTCAGCGTCAACATAAGACTCCCCACAAGCTACACACAGCCGGGCTTATCCCGAAGGAACCCCGGTCACATTATCCTGAGATGCCTCCATATGGTGATTATAGCGGCACAATAGGCCGATAGGGATTAACGCTATACAGCAACCCGGGATGCCCCAATAACCCGCTAGGGAAGTGGGAGTAATTACACTAGGCCTCACAAGTTAACCAACTAATAGAGGGCCGGGAAAAGCCAATGGGTTCGCCCGTGTGAAAGACATAATCAAAGGGAGCCGTAAGCAAACAATAATTAAAAAGGGTAATAAAGCCGCCCACGAGGGCACTTACGGACCACGGTAGGTAGAAGCCCGTAACGCAGAAGCCGAATAAGCAGACAAAATGGCGTGGGTATACCTCGAGGGGCGCAATGACGCAGAACGCGCCAGAGACATGCCCCGCCCCCCGAAGAGCGCAAAGCCAACACGTGACAAGCAGCCAATGACGGCGCCCCGGCACCTAAGGTAACGCCGCCGTCAAGCGCGGAACACTGGGAAAAAGCGTGCACGGCGGCGGCAATTTCAAGTATATTAAAAGTAATACAAGTCAGCGCAGTGGCTGACACAAAGCATAATGTAATGAAGCATAAGCCGATACACGTATATACATACATACATACACACACCCCCCCTCTTTTCCCCCGAATGCTACAAGGAGAATGAGGGAGGACAGCGGCCATTTAACATAGGGCCCACCGATAGACAGGGGCAAGGGGCAATAGTGCGGGAGGGGCATCCCATAGAGGCTCACCATATGCCTGTACCGCCTACCCTTTGGTGGGGGATTGCGGTGGAGCAGCGCTCCTAAGCACCTAACAGTGGTGCTGCCTACCATCACCCAACCAGCGCAGCCAAGGCTGGGAGGCAGTTACTGATGGAACGGGTGGGAATAGTCCTACAGGGCCGCAGGCTAATAGCCCCGCTCACCTGCGAGTAGAGAGAGCCATATTCTTGTCCTTCGCAGTCCAGACTGCAGAGAAAATCTGGGGATTGTGGGAGGTCCCTGGGTATTTGAGAGGCCGGGAGGAGCCTATTTTCGATGTCTCTGCAGTCCAGCGCCATCTGGCGGAGTAGTACCCCGAATGTAAGTATTCTATCTGCAGCAGGACATACTGTATACTAAGAATATAACACCGCCCGACAACTGAGATCAACCCACAAGGAACGGATGCAGCAGCTTTCGGACCCCTACCCTGGAAGACAAAGGAGGAAAGGGGGGTGGAGCCATGGACCGCACAAATGCGGGAGCCCTGCCTCCTTCGTTCTCAAAGGCCAGGAAAGCTGGAAGCCATGTCCCCGCCCCCCCTCCCCGCAGTCTCCACAGGCAGACCGACGGCTGTAAGGCATGCCCCCACCCTACGCTGGCAAGCTAGCTCAGCCCGAGTGCTGCCAGCATGTCAGCAAATAAAGAAAAACTTGTGGGAGCCCAGCCAAGTAGCTTGGGCACCCCCTGCAGTGACTGGGGAGGCAGAACACCACTACCAGGGTGGACAGGCACACATATCCAGCCCTAGGATCCGGTACCCTGATGGAGCAGGGTCCTGACCCTCAAAGCTCCAAACCAAAACCGGCTGAGCCCCAGGCACCCTTACCTGACCCGGGGGCGCTCACACTGCACTGTTCCGCGCTATCGGTTTAATGCCCGATTTCAGGCATCCAAGCGGGGGATCCAGGAAAGTGCAAAGGGTGAGGGGCTGGAAGGCAGGCAGAGTGAAAGCCCCAATCAGCACTGTCAAAGCAACAAAACTGGAAATAAAGAAATAAAATCCTGAATCTCGTCACTGTCCTGACGACTGCAAGAAAAGAACTTGGGGTGTCCAGCTACAGCCTGCCCTATATAGGCCGGAAGGAGCTTTGTTTGTTTTTCTTGCAGTCCCCACCCTCGGCTGAGGTTAACCCACGCGTTGCTGATGGTGGTGCTCCTGAATGGAAGGGATGAGAAATAATCGTAGGGCCCAATTTTGCCATTTTCACTTAAGGGTGTATTCAATTCTCAGACGTGTTGCCAGTGGTTTACACATTAATGACTATAATTTATTTTGAGGGCACACCAAATGTACACTGTTATAGAAGCTGTACACTGACTACTTTAAATTGTATCAAAGTGTCATATATTCAGTGCTTTCCCATGAAAATATACAACATTTACAAAAATGTGAGTTGTGTATGCGCTTTTGTAAAATAGTGTGTGTGGGTACCCACAAGCCAAGAAACTCCAGCCCCCAATGCTATAGCCCCAGCATCATGGCTGTGGGGGGGCATAACCTATAATACTAAAGAGTTATAACCACAGATTTAACAATGGCCATATCCACCCATGCAAATAACATGGCATCTTGTTAACTGACTAGGCAGTACATTGGGAAGACCTAAGTCGGGATGTTGCGGGCCAGCCATGAGCTGATTAAATCCTGGGCTGATTTTTGACCCCAGTCCATGCCTGTGTGTATGTGTGTATGTATGTGTGAATGTGTGTATGTGTGTATGTGTGTATGTGTGTATGTATATATATATATATATATATATATATATATATATATATATACTGTGTTCTTTTTCCTCAGCCTGGCAGAATAGTTATGTCACTGTTCTATCACTGGCTGGTAGGATGACCCTCCAGAGAGTGAGTAGCTCCAAAAGACAGACCCGAGTTTGGTGGTCAGTGCCCAGCATGACCTAAAAAAAAGAAGCTCTGTCAGATAGGAAAGTTAGATATATTGGGCCACATTACGGTTTACACGTGTGGGACTAAAGGTACCGAAAAAAAAATAATCATGGTATACTTCCACTTTGATGTTACAGGAACAGCAACCATAAGTGGAAACGCTTAGCAAGTATTTTTTTTTAGACGGTCTGATGCACTAATGCAGATAAACTCGTCACAAAGATAAATGGTTTGGTTTACGACAATTAAAACAAGGAGAAAAACAAACTTCTTTTAAGTTTAATTAAGATAAAAAAAATGAGGCAAACCTGTGGCTTTAGAGACACGTAAACAGAACTTTGCAATAAATAACATTTCCCAATTTGTAACTACTTTCTCACAGAGATCCACTTGCAATAAACAGATAAAAGATGTAGTGTTTGTAGCACATCTTATGCCTAAATATCTATAGGGAAAAATTGCTGTCTATGATAAAGTTAGCCGTGGAGGTTAAGCAGTGTTTAGTGATTAATGTGTTAATTCATTTTAAGCACTCCTCGCACTTCCTGTGTCAAGCATAAAGATAAAGCCACAAACCTACTAAAATCAAATAAAATCAGTAACGGTCATAATAAGACCAGAAAATGATACAATATCTTATGTAAGCCCTCTCGCCTAATGTAGTCCTGCCTCTATGTTTTACACTTCTGTTACATCTGACACATAATGCCATGTGTAGCATATGCATTCTTGTATTGGAAATATTTTACTTGTCTTACCCTTCTGTAATTTCTACCTTGTACAGCGCCAAGGTCTAGAATGGTGCTTTATAAATAAACCATTACAATAATAATGATACTTTGAATGATCCTTTAAAACTAGCAGCACGTGCATATACAACTGTATATTTTTCTTCAAAGGAGACTTCAATTAACCCCCAATTTTCAGCTATAAACATATTAATTCTGTTAGGGACCTATTAAATGCCACATGCATAGTAAATGTATTTATCATCCTGCATGCAGGGTTACTTTCACAAAAAGTATAAACACTAAATACAGTCTATGGAACCAGAAGGTTAAAGTCTAATTTCAGGGAAAAGATAAAAAAAAAAAAAAGCTATACTCCATCTTTTCTCACACACGATGAAGCTGGATCGAGCAATCAGGTGAGCGCTACGGCTTAGGAGTGATGGGCTGCGTTGGAGAAAAGGCAAGTATAGCTTTTTTGGTATATTTTGCAAATTCTGAAATTGGACTTTATTTGCACAAAGCTGCAGTTATTTGCTAATACAAGTGAGTTCCTGCTAATAAACATATAAGTAAGAGCCACTAAAGTAACTATAACACATGAACAGCATACAGATATAGCAGTCGTTAACTTGAGAAAAGTCACATTAAAGTGGAACAAAACCCACAGCTGAAAGCCTGATCCCCTCCCCCCTGGGGCATCCAAAATCGGGATGACCAGCTGTGTGAACCCTCTAAAAAAAACCACCTTCTCCTTGATCCAACAGTGCATGAGCGAGCTGCTGTCAGCTTAACTTCTATCAGCATTCGGTTAGTTAGAGTACCATGTTTTGGTCCAATTTAAATAGGTGTATTAAATGCTGGCCTTATAACACTGTAGGGCAAATATTTTAAGTAGACATTTAGAGTTTTACATAAGAGGACTGCTGTTGGCCACCACAATCTTCCTTTTTTGTGTTGTATAGATATGATCAGGTGGAGGTCATGCTAAAGATTTGGTGAATCAAATTCAGATCTGGGTGCACATTTGGGTGTGAATTGCCGTCTGCATCTTGGTGAACTTTTTAAAGTTCTGTTAACACACAGAAAAAGTGCAACAAAAATATTTGTTGTAATTTTCCTAAATCACCTGCATATGCAACATATTTTACAGGTGGGGTGCATCATTTTTCCAATAAGGTAAGAATATTATTTTGAAAGTTTGGAAACAACAGCACCCTTTTTCTGCATACCCCAAACTTTTAAACAGTGATTCTTACCTCATTGTAACAATGATGCAACTCCCCTGTAAAAATGCTCCATCACACGTGCAGGTGATTTCTTTTTTAGAAAAATTACACTTTTTTATTGCACTTTTTTGCATGTTAAAATTAAAAGGCTCAATGAGATGCAAACAGAGTTGAGCTTCACTAAATAACATGACCCCCAATGTTCAGATGTCCTTTTTGATCTGATCATTGGACTGCACAATCACAACACAAAACGAAAAGAACATTTAAACAGAGCAGCAAAAGAAAACAAGTACTCATGTATGGGCTATCTGGTGAAGGAAACATAAATGATATCCTTTATTGTACAGCAACCAGTTGCAATGTGTTTTTCGCATAAGCGAAACTGAGGGTTTACACGGCACTTAACCCTTTAAGTGCCAGCCTACCTCGATTTTTTTTCACAATCTGTTGCCAAACTACTTTTCACGTTTTTGCGCTACACATGTTCAACCTTGATTTTTGAAGGGATTTCCAGGGATTTTCCAGGAAAATTATATATTGTTTTTTTCAGCAGAGTCTGGGTTTCAACATGAAATGTCTTGTTTGGCCTTTTTTTTAGTGTATTCTCAATACTTTTGGGTGAAATATGTGCAAAAAAATAAAACAAATATATTTTTTACAATTTGTAGTGTTTTTTTGAGATAAAAAATGTAAGTTTGTTAATAAAATATTATTGCATGTGAAAGCCCTATTTCTCCCGGTTATAACGGTACCACATATGTATTCGTATACACCCTTTCCTGCCCAGGAAACTCCCCCAAACTGAAACAGCAGTTTAGGAGATTTCAGATAGGATACAACTATGCAATATGATTGCATAGTTGTAAGGGGTTAACTTAAAAAAAAAATGACATAGGGTCCCCCCTCCCAGGAAGGGGGGGGACCTCATTTTTTTTTTGGAATTTTAAGGGTTAAAAACCTTTAAAATCCCCCCCAAAAATGACGTAGGGTCCCCCTTACCCAACATTACCGACCCGGACCAACTATGGGGTCTTGTAGAACAGGGCGCAGGGGCCAGCGTTGGTGGCCCCTGGCCCTGCAGGCTACTAGTCCACTGGCCGTTGGGGAGGCAGGTAATGGGGGGCTGGGGGTTATGGCAAGTCACCCGCGATTGCCAGCCCCAGAGCCTTGTGAACGGGTAAAGGGGTCTAATGGACCCCTTACCAGTTCACAAATAGTTAAAAGTAAAAAAGACACAGACAAAATATTTTATTATTCTTTTTTTTTTTTTTTACTTATACTTACCTCCCATCCAGTGTCCCGCGCCGCTGCAGATGACAGTTGTCGGTAGTGATCGGAGCAGGGAGAGTGGGACGCAGGGAGGTCAGAGCCTCCCTGCCTGCCACCCTCCCTGCTCCGATTGCTACCAACAAGTGACAGTCGGAGCCAGGGTGCCGGTATAGAGGAGCTGGATGACGTCACCCAGCTCCTCCCACAAGTGGGCGGGGCTAGGGCGGGGCAGTGCCGGAGGAAGAGGACAGTGAGGGCCCATTGCTGGGTCCTCACCCGAAGAGTGGTAAGTCCAGGGGGGGTCGGAGCCCCCCCTGGTGAAGAGAAGATCCGGGGAGAGCGATCGGGCTGCGAGGTGAGTTTGTGTCATTTTTTTTTCTTTCAGATCGGGGGGGGGGGGGGGGAGGGGGGGCTATTCCAGGCCCCCTCCTGAAGATCAGAGCCCCGGAGGCGAAAAATACCATTTTGTGAGTACTCACCTGTAAAATGGATATTGTCAGTGTGTCACACACCCCGCTTCCCCTTTAATTCTGACGATAGGGTTATCCTCCAGCAGGAGGCGACGTTGCAGAGAGAAGTCTTGAAAAACGAGCCCCTCCCGGCCTACATATACCTGGGACCTCCCACTTAACACCCAGTGAATTCAAACAGCAGTAAGACAAGGTACCAGGAAATCCAACGGTAACCTCAAAATAAAGGAAAGCTTCATCATATAGAGGATCCAAGAAACCAAAAAAGGGCGGGTGAAGCGGGGTGTGTGACACACTGACAATATCCATTTTACAGGTGAGTACTCACAAAATGGTATTATTCTCAGTGTGTCACACACCCCGCTTCCCCTTTAATTCTGACGATAGGGAAATCCAAAAGCAGTGTCCACAAGGGGTGGGTATCCGACAGCAAAATGAAGCATAACTCAAACGACTGCAGTCTGCAGAACCTTGCGGCCAAACACGGCATCCGCTGAAGCCCGCACATCAACCTTGTAAAACTTAGAAAAAGTATGAACAGAAGACCAAGTAGCAGCCTTACAAACTTGTTCAACAGAAGCCTGGTGCTGAAAAGCCCAGGACGCACCAACAGCACGAGTAGAATGAGCGGTGATACGAAAAGGGGGAACCTTCCCCTTGGCCGAATAGGCCCAAACAACCTCCTGACGAATCCATTTGCTAATGGAAGACTTAGCCGGAGCCAAACCCTTCCTAGGCCCACAGGGCACAACAAAAAAGGCATCAGTCTTACGAAAAGGAGTAGTAGTAAGTAAGTAGTACTTAACACAGCGTACCACATCCAAACAATGCAAAACCCTCTCCTTGTCCTTCTTAGGCTTAGGACACAAGGAGGGAAGAACAATATCCTGATTCAAATGAAAAGCAGAAACAACCTTAGGAAGAAAGTCCGGTTTGAAACGAAAAACCACCTTGTCCTGATGCCTCTCAAAGTAGGGCGCCTGAATCGACAAGGCCGCCAACTCCGAGAAGTGATAGCCACCAAGAAGGCAATCTTCTGAGCCAGGGTAGAAAGAGCAATATCCTGCAAGGGCTCAAAGGGAGGAGATTGAAGAGCAGAAAGAACTAAATTCAAATCCCAAACAGGGAGCAATGGCTTCCTGGAAGGCCGCACATGCGTAACCCCCTGGAAAAAGGTTTTGACTAAAGGATGAAGCGCAAAAGGCTTCTGAAAAAAGATAGACAAGGCAGAAACCTGCCCTTTCAAAGTACTCAGCTGGAGACCAGAATCCAGCCCTGATTGTAGAAAATCCAAAATCCTGGAAACTGAAAAGACCCTACAAGGCAAAGATCTAATCTCACACCAAGTGAAATAAGCTCTCCAAGTACTATAGTAGATGGTAGAAGAAGACCTCTTCCGGGCACAGATTAAAGTCTTAACAACCGAGTCAGAAAGACCCTCCTCCTTCAAGATGAAGGTTTCAGCAGCCAAGCCGTCAAACCCAGCGTTGGTAAATTGGGGTAACACAGCCGACCCTGAGTGAGCAGATTGGGCAGAGGCAGAACGACCTGATCCACCGCCAGCCGAACGATGTCTGCGAACCATACTCACCTTGGCCACCTTGGCGCCACGAGAATGGCGGACACCCTTTCCAGAGCCAGCTTCCGTACCACCCTGCCTAGCATGGGTATCGGAGGAAACAGGTACAGAAACCCCAGATCCCCCCAGCTCAGGGACATGGCGTCCACCGCCAGAGCCAGAGGATCCTGAGAGAGCGACACGAAGGCCGGAAGCCCGCAATTGTGACGAGAGGCAAACAGGTCCACCTCCGGTGTCCCCCACCGGAGACACAGAGACCGAAAAACTTGAGGATGGAGAGACCATTCCCCCAGACGGGAAGAGCACCTGCTCAACAGATCCGCTTCCCCGTTTTCCACACCCGGAATGTAAACTGCCGAGAGACCGGGAACATGGGCCTCCGCCCAGGTCAGGATCAGGGACACCTCTCTGAGGGCACCCAGACTGCGAGTCCCTCCCTGATGATTGATGTAAGCAACCGCTGTCCGATTGTCCGAGCAAACCTGAACCGGAAGGCCCATAACATGCTGAGTCAAATGAACAAGAACCAGACGGATGGCTCTCAGTTCCAGAACATTGATGGGCAAGTGGGCCTCTCGAGGCCCCCACTGCCCCCGAAACTGAAGATCCTTCTAGAATCCCCCCCATCCCGAAAGACTGGCGTCTGTGGTGATGATTTCCCAAAGAGGAGTCAGGAAAGACCTGCCCCTCAAGAGATTGGTCGAGACCAACCACCATTGAAGGGACTGCCGAACCCGGGAGGACAACTGGAAGGGCCGATCCAACGACCGTGGTCGCCGGTCCCAAGACGCCAACAGATGAAGCTGAAGCGTCCTTGTGTGAAATTGAGCAAAAGGAACTGCCTCGAAAGAGGCAACCATCAACCCTACCAGTCTCATCCCCAGACGGATGGACGGTCGAGGATTGGAAAGAAGGAATCGAGCCAATTCCTGAATCAGAAAAATCTTGGATTGAGGCAGAAAAACCCTGTGCTGACAAGAATCCAACCGCATTCCCAGAAAGGACACCACCCTAGCCGGGGCGAGGGAGGACTTGGGATAGTTGATCACCCAACCGAAGCTTTCCAGCATGGAGACCACCGTCCTGGTGTCCGTCTCGGATTGATTGAGAGAAGGAGCCATGATGAGAAGGTCGTCCAGATAAGGTACGATGCGAATGCCTTGAGTTCTGAGAATGGCCATTACCCCTGCCAGCACCTTGGTGAACACTCTTGGAGCCGAGGTAAGGCCAAACGGAAGTGCTACGAATTGAAAATGCCGGTCCTTCATCACGAACCGAAGAAAAAGTTGATGAGCCTGGCAGATGGGAACATGAAGGTAAGCATCCTTGATGTCTATGGACGTCATGAAGTCCCCCTGCCGAAGAGAACTGATGGCTGATCGCAGAGTTTCCATGCGAAACTTCCGTGTACGGATGAACCTGTTGAGGAACTTCAGCTCCAGAACGGGGCGAACCGACCCGTCCTTCTTGGGGACTGTGAAAAGATTGGAGTAATACCCGAGGCCCACTTCCAAATGCGGCACCGGCCAGATGACCGCCATTTCCAGAAGATTCTTCACCGACGCCAGGAGCCCCTGCGCGGCCAAAGGGTCGGTGGGCACCCGAGACCGGAAAAACCGTGAAGGAGGGCGAGACTCGAACTCCAGCTTGTAACCAGACGACACCACCTCCCGGATCCATCTGTCCGGAACCGCCTGGTCCCAAACCTGGGCGAAGTGTCGCAATCGTCCCCCCGCCCGCACGGGTGAGGGCACCCCCTCATTGCTGAGCGGGCTTGCCAGCAGGCTTGGGCTTGGCGCCCCAGGACTGACCGGGACGGCCACGGCCCCTCCCCCGGGTCCAACCTGCACCCCTGGTAGCGGGAAAGGAGGCCCCCCGAAAGGAGGGGCTAAAAGAAGCCGCTCCCCGAAAGGAACGACGCGGCCTCTTGCATTGAGGCAACTTACCACCCTTGGTAACTGAATCCAATTTGTCGCTGTAGGAAGAGCTGTAAGTGACTTCTTAGAGATAAAGTCTGCCATCCACTGACGCAGCCACACCGACCGACGAATAGCAACTAACAGGGCCGCAGTCCTGCTACACATTGCAAGCGCATCGTCCTGGGCGGTCATGACAAAAGAAATAAATGACTCACACTGCTTGAGAGAAAAGAACTCATCACAAGTGGGATCAAGATCTGAGTACAAATCTCTCACAATGGACCTGACAGCCATCAAAAGAAGCGCCGAAGCCCACACCGGCCGCAGTGCCGATCCAGCACTGATAAAACCATGGTGAGCCAATTGATCAATCCGACGATCCTCACCATCCTTAATGGTAGTAGTGTCAGGGGAGTGCAACACAGCCGTGTTAGACAGCCCCAAGACGGGGGCATCAACGTCAGGGGGAACCGACCAAAGCTTCACCAAATCCTCCGGAAAGGGATAACGCTTATCCCAACTAGGAGGAACTCCAACAAGGCGCATAGGTTGTTCCCATTCCTTAAGGACAACCCTCACAAAGTGTTGTTGTCTAGGAAACACCAAACGCAGCTTGGGCACATCAAACAACTCACCCTTTGGCGGGGGGGGGGGGCGCCTCAGGCAGATCCAAAGCCAAAATCTCAAACATTTGAGCCAAAATGGAAGGAGTGTCAAGGAACACCCCCGCAGCCTGATCGCCAGCGGTACCAAACAATTGCTGGTCTGCAGGCTCGTCCGACTCCTCTAGGAGCTCCCCCTCCTCATCCGGGGGACCATCGGACCAATCCAACACTTCCAACACCTCATCCTCCGGAACAGGCGACGCCGGAGAAAGGTGCCTCCGCTTAGCCGTAGCCTTCTGAGCCACCACGGCGGAAAACATTTTCTCGAGGTTGGCCAACCGTGCACACACCTCGGATTGCGAATCCCCACCTTTGACAACGTCACACGGGGTCCGGAATAGGTGGGGGGGGTAGGAGATGACGGAGGTTGCGAGGAGCCAGAAGCCAGAGTACCGGACTGGCGCGCAATATTCCGCTGTGCACATGGAATACATATTATGATATCATCGCCTGGGAGCGGAGCCCCACAACCCCCACACAGCCTAGATAGCCCCGAAGAGCCATTTCCGGTAATGTCGGAAGCCTCCATATGGTGAAATTGTGGTATTCGCAACAACCCAGGGAATTACGCAGTATGCAACCCGGGATGCCCCCTTATAATTAAAGTCCCGGGAGTGGGAGGATTTTAAGCCTAGGAGAATCCCAATTGAAAAATAAGACTAGCCAGGTATATCAGACCGGGAGACCCACCGCATCGAGGGGATCCCAGGACCTGTAAGGGGAAGAGACCACAATCAGTCCCAGTGAAAACAAGGCCCCAAGAAACTACAAAAAGTGTTTGTCAGCATGCGCACACACACAGCCAATAAAAATATATAAATATACATGTATAATTATATGTACATCCAGGAGGGGAGACAAGGAGCCATATATATATATATAACAGGGATAACTGCGCAAGCGACTGACCACCAGCACACACTGCACAGTCTCACAAGCCAGGCAACAAGCAAACCAATACTTGTAATGACGGCGCCCTCCTCAGCCCGAGCCAGGGACCCGTGTAAGGCAACCAACAGGGCCGCGACAACTCCGGAGTGAGGGGGAAGGAAGGCGGACCGTGCTCAGCGTGCGAAGCACTCCGGCCCCGCCCCCCCCTCGCCGGAGATCCATACAGCTCGGGCCGCGAAGGAGCGCGGCCCCGCCCACTAAACCACGAGCACAGCGGCCCGCCAAAATGGCAGCGCCGCGTGAAGCTAAATACAAATGGCTAAACGGAGCCCCAGCAGCTCAGAACACGCGCCCGCATGCCGCAGCGCCGACCCCGCCAGCTGCCAGCACTCGCACACAGTGAACACACACAAAAGTGTAAAGCACCCCACACAAGCCACCCCCCCCAACGCGAAGGGAGAAGGTGGGCCAAGGGGAACATCGGGACGGGGGCATCCCAAATCCGGATCACCATGCCGAGTGGAGGAGATAAGCTCCTAGGCACCATCTACCATTGTCCAGCCAGCAGCCTAGGCTGGGAGGCTTCCGTTATCTATCTAGGCATACAAACAATGACTGGGCAGAAATAGACCAAGAGGGGGGTGCCGGGGTTTTACCCCGGCTACCTGCAAGCAGGAGACTTCTTTCTTCTGTCTTGTCGCAACTTGCAGAGAGAAAACACTAGGTGTTAAGTGGGAGGTCCCAGGTATATGTAGACCGGGAGGGGCTCGTTTTTCAAGACTTCTCTCTGCAACGTCGCCTCCTGCTGGAGGATAACCCTATCGTCAGAATTAAAGGGGAAGCAGGGTGTGTGACACACTGAGAATATCAAGTTAATGCTTATTGTAGGGAATCGCTGGCACTTTCAAACGAGGGGGCCAGGTAAGTCTGTTTTTTACTTTTTTTTTATGGGGCTCTAATCTCAGCTACGTGAGTCTCACATAGCTGGCACTAGAAGGGTTAAACACATTGTAACCACATTGTAACCATCATATTAACACCTAAGCAGTCCAAATCCCTAAATGGGTGTTGGACTTCATTGTTATAGTTGCACAGGCATCTCCATAGCTGAAGCCCTTCACTTACCTCCACCACAATACCCTTCGATGGGGCCCTTGCATTCACATGAGCCGATGTAGGTAAAGTGTAAGTGTGGTTTGCGGGGTTCCCACAACTATTACAGAGTTAATATGGTTGACAAAAATTATGTCCAGCAAGATCAACTAAGAGACAGGGTTGAGGAATAGTAACCGCTAATGTTTTTTTTTTTAAATCACAGCTGTTGATGCATTAACAAGCTTATGTGGGAGGCGATTCCAAAGATTTATAGTTCTTATGGTAAACAAGCATTGTTTCCTCCAGCTGGAGGGCGTGCTCCCTTGTCTTTAGAGAGGATTTTGCATGAAATAGCTTTTCTCCATATTTTTTGCATTGGCCATTTATAGATTTATAAAAGCTAATCCTGTGTCCCCCCTTGGAGCACTCCTCTCAAGACTAAATAGATTAAATTACCATAATCTTTCTTCATACCAAAATCCTTCATCAGTTTGGTGGCCCTCCTCTGCACCCCTTCCATAATCACGCACATTCCAGATAAGGGTGCACCAGTACCTTGTAAAAAGGTAATATTACATCTCTGTCCTGTAATTCTATGCCTCTTTTAATTCTTAAATTGGAAGCAGCTGCTTGACTTTGTAAAGTGTTATCACAATGTGGTTCAGTACCTATTTAGGGTAAAATTGATTCTAGACCGCTTTTAAGGGACACTATAGTCAAGTATAGTCACATGTGTGGCAGCAAATGATGTGCAAACCCACTCAGCAGACCCAATTGGTTACTGGCAGTCATGTGCCTGGTAGCCATACAATGAATAAGGAAGTTTGCGTCCTTGACTATAGACCGGCTTTAAAAGCAAACCTCCAGTCAATCAAGATTAATAAACTTCTCCCCTAAAGCCCCCCCCCCCCCCCCGGCAACCAGTAATGCAAGCTATTTGGAGGGCTTAACCCCATGCAGATATTGAGGAATAGCAGGCATATTTTTAATTCACACCTGAGAGCCCGGCTTCTGAAAAGTTGGCTCAAATCACTGCAATCATCCCTTATTTCTAGCCAGAAGTAAAAATACATCGCTGCAAAGACTCATCATTGCCCTGCACACCACTTAGAGCTCCCATATACATTTTATATAGATTAATTATATTGAATGCTCTGCAGCACAATTGACATATCACAAACAATGTAACAACTCCCTCCTCACACAGAATTCCTCCAGCAGCTGCATATTCCACCTTTTTGTGGAATATGTGAATGATTTTTGTGCGGGAGAATCCATGCTAAAAGTCAGTGGATGTAAGGACTTTCCTACAATGGTTTCCACATTTCTGTTGAGATGAAAACAAGTCCACATCTGGGGTTCTCTACTGTTGACAAATAAACTCTCCAGTTTCAGGGTCTACTCACTGTGGGATCAGCTTTCTGATTAGCAAGTCCACAGTCAAGTTCTCGACACCTGATAGTTTAACCACAGACATCACTGGTACAACTTCAGCAAGGAATAAAGCAATTCTGTGAGTACTCACCTGTAGAATTGTTTTTGTTCTTGCATGGCACGGCCTGCTTCGGTATTCATAACAGTTGGGTTATTCCGCCACAAAGTGGCACAGTGGTACTGCAGAAAGCTGTGGCATCTCCGAGCCCCCTATAAAGAGAGGGATCAACCATAAAGTTCTCAGCGTAGACAAGCAGTGAGACAAGAAGCCGGGAGAAAATAAAAGTAAAAAATGTAAAAAAGGTAAAAAACCCCAATTAACTTGGAACAATCACCATAAAGAGGCAACCAAGAATAACGATAACAAGGGTGGGGCGAAGCAGGCCGTGCCATGCAAGAACAAAAACAATTCTACAGGTGAATACTCACAGAGTTGCTTTTCTCTTTATTGCATGGCACAGCCTGTTTCGATATTCATAACAGTTGGGACATCCAAAAGCAGTGTCCAAAAGTAGGGTGGGATCCCCAATAAGCAACAGCCGGCAGTTCAAGTCGCCTGAAGCACCTTCCAAAAGCAGCATCCGCTGAGGCCTTAACATCAACCTTGTAAAACTTTGAAAAAGTATGAACAGAAGACCAAGTAGCGGCCTTGCAAACTTGTTCAACAGCAGCTTGGTGCTGAAAAGCCCAAGAGGCACCAATAGCACGAGTGGAATGAGCAGTAATTCTAAAGGGAGGTTCCTTCCCCTTAGCAGAATAGGCTTGAACCACCGCCTGACGGATCCACTTGCTGATAGTGCATTTAGCCGGAGGCAAACCCTTCCTAGGTCCAGAAGTGAGAACTAAAAGAGCATCAGATTTCCTGAAAGGCTCAGTAGCGACCAAATAAAACTTCAGAGCCCTGACCACATCCAGAGAATGCAGTGTCCGCTCCTCGGAATTAGCAGGATTAGGACACAATGAAGGCAAGACAATGTCCTGATTGAGAAGAAAAGCAGACACCACCTTAGGCAAGAAATCCGGCTTAAGCCGAAACACCATCTTATCCTGATGCCTCTCAAAATAAGGAGGTTTGATGGAAAGCGCCGCCAGCTCAGAAACTCGCCTTACAGAAGTGATAGCCACCAAAAAGGCTACCTTAAGAGTCAGAATGGGCAAGGCAGCCCCATGGATAGGCTCAAAGGGAGAACTCTGCAGAGCAGACAACACCAGATTCAAGTCCCAGACTAGTAGCATAGGCTTACGAGGTGGACACACATGAGTAACACCCTGGAAAAAAGTTTAAACCAACTAGTGGTTGGCAAAGGATCTTTGGAAAAAAATTGCTAGAGCTGAAACATGGCCCTTGAGGGTACTCAGTTGAAGGCCAGAATCCAAACCATGTTGCAAAAATTCCAGAATCCTGAGAATGGAAAAAAATCCGACAGGGAAGAGATTTGGACTTACACCAGGCAATGTAAGCATGCCAGACCCTGTAATAGATAAAGGACGAGGACTTCTTCCTAGCCCGAATCATGGTATCCACAACAGAGGCCGGCAACCCCTTCTCTGTCAGGATGTAGGTTTCAGCAGCCAAGCCGTTAAAGCCAGCATTTGTAAATTGGGATGCCGTAGCTGTCCCTGAGTGAGAAGATCTGGATCCCTGGGCAAGACGTACTGGTCTACTGCCAACTGCACGACATCTGCGAACCACACCTTTCTTGGCCAACAGGGGCCACCAGGATTGCAGACACCCCCTCCTGAGCAATCTTGCGCATGACCCTGCCCAGTAGAGGGAACGGAGGGAACACATAGGGAAGCCAAAAATCCGTCCAAGGCATTGCCAGTGCATCCGTGGCGAAGGCCAGAGGATCCTGTGACAGAGAGACAAAACTGGGAAGTTTGTGATTGTGACGGGCAGCGGTGACACAGGGAGAGAAACACTTGGTAGTTGAGGGACCATTCCCCCAGACGAGATGTCCCCCTGCTCATGGAGTCCGCCACCTGGTTCTCCACCCCCGGAATGTATACCGCTGAGATGCAGGAGACATTCTGTTCCGCCCAAGACCGTATCAGAGACACTTCCTTGAAGGCTCGCTTGCTCCGAGTCCCTCCCTGATGGTTGATGTAGGCAACCGCTGTCTGGTTGTCTGAGCGGATCTGAACAGCCCGACCCCGAAGGTGTGTGGTCAGGTGGGACAGAACCAACCTGATCACCCTCAGTTCCAGGACATTGATGGGAGCATGGGCCTCCTGGGGGCCCCAGCGACCCTGAACTGTAGGGACTTCCAAAAACCTCCCCAGCCCGTCAGACTGGCATCCGTGGTGACAGTCTCCCAGCACAGGGGCAGGAAGGTCCTGCCCACCAGAAGATTCCTTGAGTCCAGCCACCACGAAAGGGACTGCCTGGCCAGGGGAGACAGAGCAAATTCCTGATCCAGAGACACAGGGTCCCGATCCCAAACTGACAAGAGGTGCAACTGAAGAGGTCTCATGTGAAACTGAGCAAAGGGGACCGCCTCGAAGCAGGACACATCAGGCCCACCAACTGCATCCCCAGACGAATTGAGGGATGAGGACACAAGAGCAGAGCCCGTGCCTGCTTCTGAAGGCTCTCCACGTTCTGCTGAGGAAGGAACACCTTGACCTGAGAGGTATCCAGAGTCAAGCCCAGAAAGGACCTCACCAAGAACGGGGACAGTGAAGACTTGGGAAATTTGATCACCCAGCTGAAGGACTCCAGAGTGGAGATCACCACCTGGGTGTCCCGTTTGGCCTGATGAAAGGACTGAGCCACAATGAGGATGTCGTCCAGGTAGGGAAGGATGCGAATGCCCCGAGTTCGCAGCAGAGCCATCACTCCCGCCAGCACCTTGGTGAACACCCGAGGCGCCGAGGTGATACCGAATGGTAAGGCCACAAACTGGTAATGCTGATCCTCCAGCACGAACCTCAGAAATCTCTGATGACCTGGGAAGATAGGTACATGATGATAAGCATCCTTGATGTCCACGATGGTCATGAAGTCGCCCGGGCGAAGGGTACCGACAGCAGAGCGTAGCGTCTCCATGCGAAAATGTTTGAATCTGACAAACTTGTTGAGGCCCTTAAAGTCCAGGATGGGCTTCAGAGAGCCGTCCTTTTTGGCGACCATTAAGAGATTGGAATAGTACCCCTGACCCTTTTCTTGATGGGGCACCGGACAAATGACCCCTGACTCCAGCAGGCAGTGAACCGCCAAAAGTAACCCTTGAGCTAACAGGGGGTTTAAAGACATCCGGGATCTGATGAATCTTGGGGGCGGCCAGGCTGCAAACTCTATCTTGTAACCGGAGGACACCACCTCCTGGAATCCACCTGTCTGAAATGTGGAGCCTCCAGACGTGAGCAAAGAGCCGAAGCCGTCCCCCCACCCGGATTGGTGAGGGCGCCTGGGGGGCCTTGGGAGGAGGTTTGGGCTTGGAACCCCAGGAGAGACCGGGACGTCCACGGGATCTGCCACGTCCCCAAGACTCTCTGCGGCTACCTGAGAAGAGGGAGCCACGACCTCCTCTGGAAGAACGAAAGGAGGGAAGGGAGACGGAGGACCCCCGAAAAGGTCGGGGCTGCCTCCTATGCTGAGGCAGCCTGCCATCCTTGGCCAAAACACCAAGACGCTCACCAAAGAGCTGCAGCCCCGCAAACGGGGAGCCCAGAGAGAGCCTTCTTAGCAGCAGCATCAGCTGCCCACTGATGTAACCAAACAGAGCGGCGCATAGCCACCAAAAGTGCAGAGGTCCTACCGCCCAGCCTCACAGCATCATCCATGGCAGTAAGGATAAATGCAAAAATCAGAGCAAAGCAAAGGGAGCCCTATAATCCTCCCTCCTCCTACCAGCCATAGCGCCATCACATAGACGCTTGAGCAGTTTCTTAAGGGCAATAGCAGTAATGGCAGCAGCACAGGCCAGGTGCAGTCCAGCCCCCACACAAGTAAAAGCAAGGCAGGCCAGCTGATCAATGCGGAGGTCCTCGCTGTCCTTCAGAGTGGTAGTGTCAGGAGAAGGCATGACTGAAGTATTAGACAGGCCTAGCACGGGAGCGTCCACCTCAGGGGGACAGGACCAACTATATCAGCAGGAAAGGGATACCTCCTATCCAATCCCTTGGGCACAGAGGCAATTCTATTAGAACGTTCCCACTCCCTAAGCCCCATAGAAGTAAAATGGCCCTGCTCAGGGAACTCCAGACGCTGTTTACTCGGACGAAAAAGCTCACCCTGCTTTCTCTTAGCCACCTCAGGGGGAGCAATGTGCAAGAATTCAAAAATTTGTGACAGCAGATTATCAGTGTCCTCAGGGTACCATGATTCCTCCCCAGTCTCAGACCCAGGGTCACTAATGCAACCCTCCTGCTGGTCCCCAGAACAGTTCCCCTTCATCTAGGGAATAAAGTCCCCCAGTGGCATCAAACTCCTCATACTGCTCAGTGGAGCCTGAGGGAGTGGAAGTCAGGTGCCGCTTCTTGCCAGAGGCCTTCCTAGGTATAGGCCCAGCAAGCTGCTTCTCAATGTTGGCCACACGAAGTGCCAGATCAGACAGTGACCCCCTGCTAGCATCCCCCTCACTGGGAGCTAATTGCAGCAGTGGGGGGGTAGGTGATGCCGAAGGGGGCACAGAACTGGGAAGCGATTTAGGCAAACCAAGCTGGAGCGCAAGGACACTTTGAGTGCACAGCACGCACATCGTGACATCATTGCTCATAGGGGATACCCTGCACATGGAACACAGCCGGGATTGCCCCGAAGGACCCCCGAGCACGCTATCCCCAGAAGCCTCCATATGGTGATTAACACAGGCGCAATAGGCCAGTGCTGGGTAAAGGCTAATATAAAAGCCACCTGGGATGCCCTCCCACGGGATGCCCCCAGATAAGCAAAAATGGGTGGGGGGATGAGGGGGAGGAAGGAGTAGAGCCGGGAGAAACCACAATCCACTGGTATCCCGCCTGAAAGACATAAGGAAAAAAGAAACATAAGAAAAAACGCACCAAGGGGGACTCACGGACCAAGGACACCGCAGGGTCACCAAGGCACAGACCGCAGGATAAAGTGACACACCGGAGGAAACAGCGCTGCAGCCCAGAAGGGAGAAAATACCGTTTTGTGAGTACTCACCTTTAAAACGGGTATTATGAGTGTGCCATACACTCCACTTCGATCTTCATGACATGTGGGTAATCTCCAGTAGAGGGCGAACTTCTGCATAGATGAATATGCAAAAAAGAAAGCCCCTCCCGGTCCATATATACCTGGGACCTCCCACCAATTTCCCAGTGTAAAAAAGCAGTAAGGGGACCAGGAAGAACCAATTATAACCTTAACAACAAAACCAATGGTTCACCATATAAAAGCCCCAGAATACCTGAAAAAAAGGGGTGGGGCGAAGTGGAGTGTATGGCACACTCATAATATCCGTTTTAAAGGTGAGTACTCACAAAACGGTATTATTCTAAGTGTGCAATACACTCCACTTCGATCTTCATGACATGTGGGACATCCAATAGCAGTGTCCGTCATGGGTGGGGACCAGAAACAGTAAAGAATGTACCAACTCAAACCACTGCAGCTTGCAGAACCTTGCGGCCAAAAACAGCATCTGCTGAAGCCCGAACATCAACCTTGTAAAACTTGGAAAAAGTATGAACGGAAGACCAAGTAGCAGCCTTACAAACTTGTTCAACAGAAGCCTGGTGCTGAAAAGCCCAGGACGCACCAACAGCACGAGTAGAGTGCGCAGTGACCCTAAAAGGGGGAGTCCTCCCCTTAGCAGAATAGGCCCCAACAATGGCCTGACGAATCCATTTGCTAATCGTAGACTTAGCAGGCGCCAAACCTTTCCTGGGCCCGCAGGGCACCACAAAAAAGGCGTCCGTCTTGCGGAAGGAAGAAGTAGTCACCAAATAGTACTTCACACAACGAACAACATCCAAATTGTGCAGAACCCTCTCCTTGTCATTGTTAGGCTTAGGACACAAGGAAGAGAGAACAATATCCTGATTGAGGTGGAAAGCAGACACCACCTTAGGAAGGAAATCTGGCTTAAAACGAAAAACCACCTTATCCTGGTGTCTCTCAAAGTAAGGGGCCTGAATCGACAGAGCCGCCAACTCAGAGACACACCGAACAGAGGTAATAGCCACCAAGAAGGCAACCTTCTGAGTGAGAACCGAAAGAGCAATATCCTGTAGTGGCTCAAAAGGAGGACCCTGGAGAGCCGAAAGAACCAAATTCAAATCCCAAACGGGAACCACAGCCTTCCGAGGGGGGCGCACATGCACGACCCCTTGGAAAAAGGTCTTAACCAGCGGGTGTAAGGCAAAAGACCTCTGGAAGAAAACTGACAGAGCAGAAACCTGTCCTTTCAAAGTACTAAGCTGGAACCCAAGGTCCAGATTATGCTGAAGAAACTCCAAAATCCTAGGAATCGAAAACACCCTGCAAGGCAAGGCCCTAGCCTCACACCAAACAATGTAGGACCTCCAAGTCCTATAGTAAATGCCAGAAGAGGACCGCTTCCTAGCCCTAATCAAGGTCTGAACAACAGCCGCAGACAAACCTTCCTCTTTCAGAATTGAGGTTTCAGCAGCCAAGCCGTCAAAGCCAGCGTTTGTAAATTGGGGTAAAGTAGTTGACCCTGAGATAACAGATCCGGCAACAAGGGAAGCCGGTACTGTTCTACGGCCAGCCGTACAACGTCTGCATACCAAACCCTTCTTGGCCACCTTGGAGCCACCAGAATTGCTGGTGCCCCTTCTAGAACCAGTTTGCGAACAACCTTGCCCAGCATGGAGATGGGCGGAAAAAGGTACAGAAAACCCAGATCCTTCCAAGGCATCCACTGCCAGAGATAGCGGATCCTGAGAAAGAGACACAAAGGCCGGAAGTTTGTGACTGTGCCTCGAGGCAAAGAGATCCACCTCCGGAGTCCCCCACTTGCGGCAAAGATCCAGAAAAACCTCGGGGTTGAGAGACCAATCTCCTTGGCGAGAGGATCCCCTGCTCAGGGAATCCGCCTCCGTGTTCTCCACTCCCGGAATGTAGACTGCTGAAATGCAAGAACATTGCTCTCCGCCCAGTGCAGGATCAGAGAGACTTCCCCGAGGGCACTCCTGCTGCGAGTCCCTCCTTGGTGATTGATGTAAGCTACCGCCGTTCGGTTGTCTGAACGAACCTGAACCGGTAGACCCTGTAAATGTGAGGTCAGCCGAGCCAGAAGCAGTCGAATGGCTCTGAGCTCCAAGACATTGATGGGGGTGTGAGCCTCCTGAGGACCCCACACCCCGCTGAATTGATGACTTTTCCAATAAACTCCCCAGCCCAATAGGCTGGCATCCGTGGTGACCATCTCCCAACAAAGAACCAGAAAGGATCTGCCCTTCAACAGGTTGCTCGATTCCAGTCACCACCGAAGGGACTGCCGGACCCTGGGAGACATCCTGAAAGGTTGATCCAATGACTGCGGACACCTGTCCCAATGCGTCAATAGGTGAAGTTGAAGAGATCTCATGTGAAACTGTGCAAACGGTACCGCCTGGAAGGAGGACACCATCAATCCCACCAGTTTCATCCCCTGTCGGATAGAGGGATAAGGATTGGCCAGAAGAAGGCGGATCAGACCCTGAATCCCCTGCACCTTGGTCTGGGGCAGAAACACTCTGGCCTGAATGGTATCCAGATTCATGCCCAGAAAAGAAATCACTCGTGACGGAGAGAGAGAAGACTTGGGGCGGTTGATCACCCACCCGAACCTCTCCAGGGTCGACACCACCAGGTGGGTGTCCAGCGCCGCCTGACGGAGGGAAGAAGCTGAGATCAACAGGTCATCCAGATAAGGCACAATGCAAATGCCCTGAGCTCTGAGCAGAGCCATTATCCCCGCCAAGACCTTGGTGAAGACCCTCGGCGCCGAGGTCAGTCCGAAGGAAAGGGCTACGAACTGAAAATGTTGATCCTCCACCGCAAACCGGAGGAATCTCTGATGTGCCGGAAAAATCGGAGGCACCGGGCATATAACTCCCATGTCCAAAAGGTTTTTCACTGCTAACAGGAACCCCTGTGCAGCATGAGGGTCCGAGGGCACCCGAGACCTTAAGAATCTTGGAGGCGGCCAGTACTCGAACTCCAGTTTGTACCCGGAAGATGCCATCTCCAAGATCCAATTGTCCGTGACCTCCCGGGCTCAGACCTGGAAGAAAAGCCGCAGCCATCCCCCCACCCTTGCGGGTGAGGGTGCCCCTTCATTGCTGAGCCGGTTTAACGGCAGGCTTGGGCTTGGAACCCCAGGCAGCCGCGGAACATGCCCGATCTCTGCCCCTGTTCCAGGATGAGCCCCTGACCCCCGAGAAGGCCAAACCCCTAGTCACTCTGGCCCCTCGAAAGGAAGGAGTGAACGAGCCAGCCCCCCGAAAGGGACGTCGCCATTTCCTCCACTGAGGTAACTTACCTCCCTTAGCAACAGCATCCAATCTATCTCCAAACAGCCGCGTACCCAAGAAGGGAAGCGCTGTAAGCGACTTCTTGGCCCCAAAATCCACCGTCCACTGGCGGAACACCACCAATCTGCGCATAGCCACCAATAAGGCTGAAGTCCTACTACACGCAACAATAGAATCTTCCATAGCAGCCAAGACAAAATCCATGAACAATTCACATCTCTTAAGGGTAGCGTACTCAGCGCTAGCCGGATCAAACTGAGCGTCATTCAGCCAGTCCCTGATAAGAGATCTGGTAGCAAACGACACTAGGGCAGATGCACAAACAGGCCGCAGGGCCGAGCCCACGCTGGCAAATGCGTGGCACGCCATCTGATCAAGGCGCTTATCCTCACCATCCTTAAGTGAAGTGGCGTCAGGGGTGTTCAGCACAGAAGAGTTAGTCAAACTTAAAACTGGCACATCGACCTCGGGAGCAGAAGACCAGTGCTTAACCGCCTCCACCGGGAAAGGATACTTCTTATCCCATCCCATCAAGAGAACCAGGAAGCCGACTGGGCCTCTCCCATTCTCAGCACATCAAAGTGACCCTGGGTAGGAAATTCCAGACGGGGCTTGCGGACCCCAAAAAATTCCCCCTTCTTGAGAGGAGGCGCCTCAGGTGGGTCAATATCCAACACCTCCAATAGATGTGACAAAACAGTGGCCGTGCCTACGGCATCCCCCAGCGCCTGCCCGACATCGGCATCACCAGACTCATCAGCCTCTGTTTCCTCATACAATTACCCCTCCTCTAACGGAGAATAATCCGACAAATCAATGGAATCGTCGTCCACATCCCACAAGGGCTGGGCCGACGACAAATGTCTCTTTTCTCGATGCTGGCCAACCTAGCACAAACATCAGAATGCGACTCCCCGCTGGCGCCAACGTCACTTGGGGTACGGATAAGGCAGGGAGGCGAAGGCGATGAAGTGGGAGGAGCCGACCCAGAAGGCTGGGTACCAGACTGCCGAGTTATGGCCTTTTGTGCACATGGAACACAGATCAGCACATTCTCCCCCGTAAGGGATACCCCACACCCCACACATGGGCGGGATTGAGCCACAGGGAGCCCGAGCCCAGTATCCTGCGGAGCCTCCATATGGTGATTTTGCGGTCAGCCGCACGGCCGTAGGGAAATTACGCAAAAGCAACCCGGGATGCCCCTTAAAAGTCCCAGTGGGAGGATTTGCACAAATACGATGCAATCTGTAACACACAAACAGGCAACATAAGTGCAATCCTACATATATAAAGCAATAACACATATATATTTGTATATATATATATATATATATATATATAAATATATATATATAAATATATATCCCAGCTCCGGACATGCGTAACCAAAAACAAATATACACACACACATGCCCGCAATCAGTGGGGGCCCCCCCGCTAGAGAGGGGCCCCCACATAAGCTGAGGAAGTGGCCATCCGGCCCTTACCACCAGAAGCGCAGCTCAGAAACAAAATCCAAAATGGCCCCCCGAGAAGTGCCTCATGTAGAAAAGACAGGAGGAGAAAAGGGAGGGCGGGCCAGCGCAGAACGCGCGCTCGCCAGGCCCCGCCCAACCTCCCAGCAACGCGGACCCCCAGGAGTGCAGCCACAGAATCGCGCCAAAGAAGGAACACAGCCTGAGGGGGAGAAGCTCCCCCAGGCTAAAGCAAAGCACCAGATATGGTCCCTGGAGTGAAAAGCATCCTGTCAGTCACACACACACGGTGAAAATCACACACCCACACACACAGGGGCATAGGAGAATGAAAACGAATTAACGGCCAGTAAGGGACCCAGAAGGGGGGGGGAACCCTGCCAGAATCTGGCCATAAGCATAGAGGGAAGGGGCATCCCACACCAGGATCACCAAAAACCTGGATAACCGCCTACCCCATAGTGAGGTCTCACGGTGGAGCAGTGCTCCTTTCGCACCCATAGGGTGCTGCCTACCTTCACCAGGACCCACAGCCTAAGCTGGGAGGCTCAAGTAGGGGCAGTTTAGGAAGGGTCCTGGCAGCAATAGGGACAATAAATGGCCGGGTGGGCCCGGCTTACCTGTAAGTAAAGAAGTCTTCATCTTCTGTCTTGTCGCCTTCCCTGCAGAGAAGGAACTGGGGAAATTGGTGGGAGGTCCCAGGTATATATGGACCGGGAGGGGCTTTCTTTTTTGCATATTCCTCTCTGCAGAAGTTCGCCCTCTACTGGAGATTACCCACATGTCATGAAGATCGAAGTGGAGTGTATGGCACACTTAGAATATCCAGACGCGCAGAGGTACCTCAAGGGGCGGGGGGACAACGCATATCGCGTCATCCACCGGCCCTGCCCCCCCCCGAAGAGCGCAAAAACGGCGTCCACGTGAACCCCACTGGCGCAGTGACAAATCAAAAACACCACAGGTTATAGCGCCCACAGCCGCGGAGCGCAGTACAAAGCGGCGCGGCGGACTAAAAACACCAAAAAACACCCTGTAAATGCCAAAAACACCACAATAAACACCACTCGTCGCTACCAACCCCCCCCCCCCCCCCCCCCGAATAAGGCCAGAGAGTGGGAGGGGGGAGAGAGAAAAGAAGCCACCGGCGAGTACCCAGGCCAGGAGGGGGGGGGACCCCTAAAGGAAAAGAAGGGGACACAGTCCCCAAAACACTCTCCCCCTCAGAAGCCAGAACAGGAACTCCGCATCCCTAAGCCTATGGCTGGCTACCCTTTGTGGAACAGGGTCTGTGGCTTGGAGCAGCGCTCCAGGAGCACTTGACCCTAGTGCTCTTCTACCCTCACCCGATCTGTCAGCCAAGGCTGGGAGGCAGTGAGGGTCCAGAAACGGGTGGAAATAGACTTGCAGGGCCGCAGGCTTGGTTGCCCCGCTCACCTGCGCAAGAGAGAGAGCCATCTTCTAACTTCGCAGTTTCCCTGCAGAGGAAACACTGGAAACTGGTTGATCCCCCTTTTTATAGGGGGCCCGGAGATGCCACAGCTTTCTGCAGTACCACTGCGCCACCTTGTGGCGGAATAACCCAACTGTTATGAATACCGTAGCAGGCCATGCCATGCAATAAAGAAAATACTTTCTTCCTCCATGGTGGCCCTGATCCTATAAAGCCTTGGTGGACGGTGCCTGCACAGACCGTGTGACTAGATAGGCACCAGAGCCTCCTCAGGATCCAGGACCAGGGACTCTGCAAGTGCAGGGCCATTTGGCCAGGATGACGAGCTGCAAGGCCTAGTTTGAAACTGGGCAAAGGGGACTGCCTCTTTGAGGCATCATGAGGCTGAAGCATATGACAACTGGGTTGTCTGAGCCACAGGATTTCCTGAATCTGTGCCTTGATGCATTCCTACTTGAGGAAAAGACTCTGGTCTTACCTAATCCTTTAGACTAAGCTTGTGGGCTCTCCTGCTGTATACTGTTTTCATAGCATTTACTTTGAAACTTGTCTGTAATAGTCTATGTATTTTACCCTGTCTGCAATGACTACTTTGTACAGCGCTATGTATGAAGATGGCTCTATATAAATAAACAGTAATAATAAATCTGCTTCAACAAGAGTAACATGAAGAGCCAGGAGAGCAGAGACTCATAGCCAGAAGGGAAGCAAATGGTTCAGCTATGTTACAACCCTGTAAGAATCAGTAGAAATTTACAGTTTGGTCCATAAATATTTGGACACTTTTTATTTTTACCCATTTACTGTAAAATATTCAAGTTATAGTTATATGAATGGGCATAGACAAAGTCCAGACCTTCAGCTGTGATTTGAGGGTACCCACATTATAATTGGATGAAGGGCTTAGGAGTTTCAGCTTCTTAACCTGTGCAACCCTGTTTCTAAAGGGACCAGAAGTAATTGGACAATAGACCCAAAGGATGTGTCATGGGAAGGTGTGGTCAATTCATTTGTTATGTCATTTTCAATTAAGCAGATAAAAGATCTGGAGTTGATTTGAGGTGTGGTTCGTGCATTTGCTAGATTTTGCGGTGAACAAAACATGCAATCAAAGGAGCTCTCCGTGCAGTTGAAACACGCCATCCTTAAGCTGCAAAGACAGAAAAAATCTTTCTGAGCTACAATATTAAGAGAGGCAAACTCTACAGTTCGGCACATCCTGAAAAAGAAACAAATCACCGGTGTACTCATCAATACCAAAAGACATGGACATCCGCAGAAGACAACAGTGGTGGATGATCGCAGAATAATACCCATTGTGAAGAGAAACCCCTTCACGACAGCCAACCAAGTCAACCACACTCTCCAGGATGTAGGTGTATCAATATCCAAATCTACCATAAAGAGAAGACTGCATGAAAGTAAATACATCTAAAAAAGCCAGCACAGTTCTGGAAGAACATTCTTTGGAGAAATGAAACCAAGATCAACCTCTATCAGAATGATGGGAAGAAAAAAAGTACGACAAAGGCTTGGTACAGCTCATGATCCAAAACATAGCACATCATCTCTAAAACACAGTGGAGGCAGTGTGATGGCTTGAGCACGCATTGGCTGCCAGTGGCACTGAGTCACTAGTGTTTATTGATGATATGACACAGAACATAGTGTGCTCAAATGCAGCCGAACTAATTGGTCTGAGTTTCTTAATACAGATTGACAATGATTAAAAACATAAAGCCAAAACTACCTAGAAGTTTATTGAAGCAAAAGAAGTGGAATATTCTTGATCGGTCAAGTCAGTCATCTGATCTCATCCCAATTGAGAGGCATTTCACTTGTTAACCCTTTCGCTGCCAGCCTACCTGCAGCTTTTGTCGCCCTCTGTTGCCAGACCATGTTTCACTATTTTGCGCTACACATGTTCAACTGTGATTTTTGAAAGGATTTCCAGGGATTTCCCAGGAAAATGATATATTGTTTTTTTTCAAGAGAGTCTGGGCTTCAACATGAAATCTCGTTTGGCCTTTTTTTAGTGTATTCTAAAAACTTTTTGGTGAAATATGTGCAAAAAAATTTGTAAAAATCTATTTTTTGCAATTTGTAGTGTTTTTTTGTAATAAAAAATATAAGTTTGTCAATAAAATTTTATTGCGTGCGAAACCCCAATTTCTCCTAGTCACAGCGGTACCACATATGTATTGATAGACACCCTTTCCTGCCCAGGAGACTCCCCCAAACTGAAACAGAGCTTTAGGAGATTTTCAGATAAAATACAACTGCGCTATGCGCATCTTGCAGTTTTTCCAGAAAAACAACCATTTACATTTAAAATACCCCCCACAAACTATATATTCTCTGGAAGTACACACATCAAGCTTTCTAGGCATACCAAGCTTGTTTATGTGGGCTTAGTTTTCTGGAAGTAATCCCTCAATATATTCTTTGGTTGCACAAAGTTTCCCTAAAAAAGAATAAAAAGGATGAATCAAGCCACATTTTCCTAAAAAAAAACTATATGCAAACAAGAAAAAACAAGTAAAATCTCAAAAAGCAACATGCCCCGAACAGAACGATACCCAACATGCATAGGTACTGTGAAAGGAAGAGTTGAAAGGAAGAGTAGGCAAACACCTCAAAGTAAAGCATGTGCATAACGGTAATTTTACTTGAAAATTTCAGCTCTGCAGACAAATTGCGCACCTTGCGAAATTTTTCAACCAAAACAACCCTTTACATTTGGAATATCCCCTATAAACCATATATTCCCTAAAAGTACACATGTTAAGCTTTCTAAGAGTACCCAGCTTGTTGTAGTAGGATCACCTTTCTGGAAGTAATCCCTCAAAGAATTCTTCGGCTGCACAGGGTTTCCATAAAAAACTGAATAAAAAAACTGAATAAATAACATGTTTTCCTAAAATATAAATATGCAAACAAGAAAAAACAAGCTAAATCTGAAAGAACAAGGTCCCCCGAGCAGAACAATACCCAACATGTATAGGTACTATTAACCCTTTTAATTGCCAACCTACTTGAAGTTGTCACCCTCTGTTGACAGGTCATTTTTCCCCATTCTGCGCCATGTTTAACCATGGTTTTTGCCGGAATTGTCAGGAAAATTATAGATATATATTTTGCAGCAGAGTTTAGGCTTGAACATGAAATGTCTTGTTTGTAATTTTTCTACTGTTTTTTTTAATATTTTTGTGTAAATATAAATAAATAATTATTTTTTAGACAATTGTCTCCATTATTTTAAATAAAACATTTACTTTATTAGAGAAAAACATATTGCATGTGAAAGCCCAATTTCTCCCGATTACAACGGTACCACGTATGTATCGGTAGCCCCCCAATCTTGCTCAGGAGACCCCCCAAACTGAAAATAGCACTTTATAACATTTACAAATAAAATATTACTACTATCCACACTATAAACATAAGGGGTTAATTTAAAAAAAAACCCTTAAAAATCCCCAAAAATACCATTTTGTGAGATACTCACCTGTAAAATGGTTATTACGAGTATGTCACACCCCCCACTTCCCGATATTCATGACACTTGGGAACCAGGCCTGTAGAGGGCGATCTTGCAGAGATGACATGGAAAAAGGAGCCCCTCCTGGTCCATAAGTACTGGGTTCCTCCCACAATTCCTCAGTCTTTTTAAAAAGCAGTGAAAAACCAGGAAGAGCAAATTATATTCAATAATTGTAGAATTATTTGAAAATAATAATAATCACCATATAAAGGATCCCGAGAACAAAAAAGGGCGGAGGAAGTGGGGGGTGTGACATACTCGTAATAACCATTTTACAGGTGAGCATCTCACAAAATGGTATTATTCCTAGTATGTCACACACCCCACTTCCCGATATTCATGACACTTGGGACATCCAATAGCAGTGTCTATAATGGGTGGGGATCCCAAAGGAATAATTCATAACTTAAATTACTGCAGCTTGCAGAATTTTGCGGCCAAAAGCAGCATCCGCTGAGGCCCGCACATCAACCTTGTAAAACTAGAAAAAGTATGCACAGAAGACAAGTCGCAGCCTTGCAAACTTGTTCAACAGAAGCGTGGTGCTGAAAAACCCAAAAGGCTCCAATAGCACGAGTAGAATGAGCGGTGACACGAAAAGGGGGAACCTTCCCCTTAGCCATATAGGCCCCAATGATGGCCTGACGTATCCACTTACTATGGGAAGATGTGGCAGGAGCAAAACCCTTCTTGGGCCCAGAAGGCACAACAAAAAAGGGCATCCGTCTTGCGGAAGGCCGAGGTAGTAACTAAATAATACTTAACACAACGAACTACATCCAAAGAATGTAAGACCCTTTCCTTGTCGTTACTAGGTTTAGGACACAAGGAAGGAAGAACTATATCCTGATTTAGGTGGAAAGCAGACACCACCTTAGGAAGGAAATCCGGTTTATCTTGATGCCTCTCAAAATAAGGGGCTAGAATAGACAAAGCCGCCAGTTCAGAAACTCGGCGGACAGAAGTAATAGCAACCAAAAAGGCAACCTTCTGAGTAAGAATAGGAAGAGGAATATCCTGCAAAGGCTCAAAGGGAGCAGCCTGCATAGCTGAAAGCACCAGGTTAAGGTCCCAAACAGAAAGCATAGGCCTTCTGGGAGGCCGCACATGCGCGACTCCTTGGAAAAAGGTCTTAACCAAAGGATGAAGAGCAAACGACCTTTGAAAGAAAATAGCCAAGGCAGAGACTTGCCCTTTCAAAGTACTAATCTGGAATCCCATATCCAGACCTCGTTGCAGATATTCCAGAATTCTAGGAATAGAAAATACTCTACAGGGCAAAGCCCTGGATTCACGCCAATCAATATAGGACGTCCAAGTCCTGAAATAAATGACAGAGGAAGACTTCTTCCTAGCTCTAATAAGAGTCTGAATAACCGCATCAGAAAGACCTTCTTCTTTCAAGATGGAGACTTCAGCAGCCATACCGTCAAAGCCAGCGTTTGTAAATTGGAGTAACAAAGTTGACCCTGAGTGATGAGATCTGGAAAAAGAGGCAGATGGAAACGATCCACTGCCAGCCTTACGAGGTCTGCGTACCACAGACGTCTTGGCCACCTTGGCGCCACCAGAATTGCTGGCGCCTCCTCCAGTGCTAACTTGCGCACCACCTTGCTGATCATGGAGAACGGGGGAAACAGATATAGGAACCCCAGATCCTTCCAGGCCAGAGACATGGCACCCGCTGCCACTGCCAGAGGATCCTGGGATAGAGACACAAAAGCTGGCAGCTTCTGACTGTGGCGAGAAGCAAACAGGTCCAACCGTGGAGTCCCCCACTTGTGACAGAGGAACTGAAAGACCCTTGGATTGAGAGACCATGCTCCCTGGCGAGAACATCCCCTGCCCAGGGAGTCTGCCTCCACATTCTCTATCCCCGGAATGTAAACTGCTGATATGCAGGGAACATTGATCTCTGCCCACTGAGGGATCAGAGACACCTCCCGGAGGGCACCCCAACTGCGAGTCCCTCCCTGGTGATTGATATATGCAACAGCTGTTCGGTTGTCTGACCGAATCTGAGCTGGCAGACCCTGTAAGAAATGGGTCAGTCGAAGTAGAACAAGACGTATGGCCCGAAGCTCTAATACATTGATTGGAGAATGAGCCTCCTGAGGCCCCCACAATCCTTGGAACTGATGCTTCTTCCAGAAGCCCCCCCAGCCCACCAGGCTGGCATCCGTGGTAACCAGTTCCCAACGCGGAGTCAGAAATGACTTGCCCTTCTGGAGGGTGTGAGATATTAACCACCACTGAAGGGACTGCAAAACGTGGGGATACAATAGACAAGTCTGATTTAATGATAGTGGGCACCTGTCCCACTTTGCCAAGAGGAAGAGCTGAAGCGTCCTTATGTGAAACTGGGCAAACGGGACTGCCTCGACTGCAGCTACCATCAATCCCACTAGTCTCATCCCTAGACGGATAGACTGACGAGGGTTGGACAAGAATAGACTAATCAAGTCCTAAATCAGAACCATTCCAGAATCAGGCCTAGGAAGGGAATTTCCCTGGACGGACAGAGAGAGGATTTGGGGTAACTTATTACCCATCCGAACCTCTCTAGCGTATAGACCACCATCCTGGTGTCCAACTCTGATTGTTCGAGGGAGGAGGCCGCGATAAGAAGATCGTCCAGAAAAGGCACAATGCGGATGCTCTGGACCCTGAATATAGCCATCCCTCCTGCCAGCATCTTGGTAAAGACTCTTGGGGCAGGGCCACAAATTGATAATGCTGGTCTTCTATCGAGAACCTGAGAAATCTCTGGTGACCCGGAAAATAGGAATGTGCAAATAAGCATCCTTGATGTCTATGGATGTCATGAAGTCCCCCTGACGGAGAGCATCAATCGTTGATCGCAGAGACTCCATGCGGAGTCTTCTGAAACGGATAAATTGATTGAGTCTCCTTAGGTCTAGGATAGGCTGAACAGGGCCGTCCTTTTTGGGTACCGTGAATAGGTAGGAGTAAAACCCCAAACCCCTTTCTGCTGGAGGCACTAGGCGGATAACAGACATGTTTAACATATTCGCTACTGCTGCCCGCAGTCCCTGCGCAATTGCCGGATCTGACGGCATCCGGGACATGAAAAATCTGGGAGGAGGCCGGGACTCGAATTCCAGTTTGTAACCAGAAGAGACTACTTCCAGAACCCAATTGTCTGATACCTCCTGAACCCAGACCTGGAAGAAGAACCGCAGCCGTCCCTCCACCCATAAGGGTAAGGGTGTCCCCTCATTGTTGAGCAGGCTTAGTGGCAGATTTGGTTTTGGACCCCCAATTCTGACTTGGACGGCCACGTCCCTTTCCTCTATTCCACGAAAGGAACAAAGTTGTTTCTTACGCTGAGGTAATTTACCTCCTTTAGTGACAGAATCCAATTTTTCTCCAAAGAGGCGCAATCCCACAAAAGGGAGCGCTGTAAGCGATTTCTTGGCTACAATATCAGCTGCCCACTGCCGCAACCATACTGACCACCGGATGGCGACTAACAAGGCAGAGGTTCTGCTGCACATGAGCAGAGTATCATCTAAGGCAGAAAGTACAAAAGATGCAAACATCTCACATCGCTTAAGAGCGGCGTACTCATCAGAGGGCGGATCAAGCTCTGAGTAATTCATTAGGTCTCTCACAGCAGACCTAATAGCCACTGTCATGAGTGCCGAAGCACCAACAGGCAGCAAGGCCGAGCCCACACTGGAAAAAGCGTGGCACGCCATTAGATCAATACGCTTATCCTCTCCATCTTTAAGTGTAGTGGAGTATTAATTAATTAATTAAATATTAATGCATAGATGGCCATTGTATGCTTGCGCACACATAGGAATTTGTCCTCTGCATTTAACCCATCCGTGCAGTGAGTGTACACATGCCCAGAGCGGTGGGCAAAGGTGGTGATGACCAACGTTTAACAGTATAAGCTGGGAAGGGATATTTCTTGTCCCAGTCCAAGGGAATGCCAGGAAGCCGCGCAGGCTTCTCCCATTCTTTAAGAATAATTTCATCAAAATGCCTTTGATTTGGAAATTCTAAACGAGGTTTAGAGACTCCAAAGAATTCCCCTTTTTGAGGAGGGACTATTTCAGGAGGAGTGGTAACTGAGCAAGAGCCTTTGGGGTATCCACAACACTAGCTTCACCCTGCTCAATCACAGTACCAACAAATTGATGTTCATCAGAAACATCTGATTCCTCATATAATTCTCCTTCTTCTAACTGAGAAGGATCAGACCAATAAAGCATTTCACAATTATCCGACTCACTTACCGGAACGGCCTGAGTCAAATGTCTCCTTTTAGCTGAGGCCTTTTTGGCCACAGAGCTAGACATTCATTTTTCAAGATGAGCCAATCTGGCACATAAATCAGAATGCGACTCACCACCCATGACAATATCACTGGGGGTACGGACAAGACATGGCGGAGTAGGAGATAAGGCAGAAGCCGCAGACGCCGAAGCCTGGGCCCCAGTTTGCTGCATAATAGTTAATTGAGCACAAGGGACGCAAAGAATTGCGTTATCCCCAACAAGGGATGCCCCACATCCAAAACATTGCCGAGTCTGTGCAGAGGGAACTGCATGCCTGTTATTTTGAGATGCCTCCATATGGTGTTTAGTATTATACTATAATTGATTATAGTCGCCAAGTATATATGGGATTTACGCAATTGCTACCCGGGATGCCCCTTTAAATAGTCCCAAGTGGTAGGATATTAACACAAATTGACCCCCAAATAAGGCTTTAAGGGCTGAAGACCAGAAGAAATCCCTTTTAAAATAAAGAGTTTCCACCTACAAAGAAAAACAAACAGTCACCAATGCACACAATACAATAAATGACAAAGCATGAAAACTCCCTTCAGCAAAGCTGAGGGTACTCACAGCACCAAGAATAAGCTCACACCATGAGGGAAGACCACAGGGAAACAGCAAGAGCCAGGCAGACAAACAGAGCACAGGTGCTCTGAGAATGAAATGATGCAGTGTGCCTAAGCCCCGCCCACCTCCAGAATCACATGACCAAGAATGGAGGGAAATTCAAATATGAACACAGCCAGAACAAAGAGCTTTAAAAGGTAAGCAAAAAGAATGCTGCCTAGACAGAGTCAGGAAAATCTAGATAAAACATTTCCTATTAAATAGTATAGTAAACATACATAATAATATATATGTAATAAAGATTTATATATCTTTTTTTTTATTTATTTTTTTATTTGTGTGCATGGTGACAAATAAGCCCAGATAACGCCCCCCCCCCCCCTTTTTACCCAGCAGGGTAAAGGAGAACTAAAGGGGAGAGGATAGAAATGCACCCATAAGGCACAAGGGGATTATAAAGGGACAGGGGGATCCCATGCCGGGAACACCAACCCGGAAGCCGCCTACCCACATTTGGGTTGCACGGAGGAGTAATACTCCTGTATACACCAGAAGGTGTATGTATCTACCTTTGCCTGGACCACACAGACAGGGCTGGGAGGCATACAATATAACCAAACAGGTTCTTTTTTTTTTTTTTTTTTTTTTAATTCAGGCAGAGAAATAGAGAAAGGCCGGGAGCAAACCCGGCTACCTGCAGCTTGAAGGAGAGTCATCTTCTGAATGCTTCGCCGACTGCAGAGACGAAAAGACTGAGGAATTGTGGGAGGAACCCAGTACTTATGGACTAGGAGGGGCTCCTTTTTCCATGTCATCTCTGCAAGATCGCCCTCTACAGGCCGGGTTCCCAAGTGTCATGGATATCGGGAAGTGGGGGGTGTGACATACTAGGAATAAATTGAAATGGGGTCCTCCTTACCCAGCATTACCAGCCCGGGACCAGCTATGGGGGCTGGTAGGAACAGAGTGGAGGGGCCAGCTTTTGTGGCCCCCCACCCTGCAGCCTACAAGCCCACATAGCCTATGTGGGCCCGGGCTCTTCTGCCACCCCCCCTGGGCTTTGGGGAGGCAGGTAATTGGGGGTGCGGTGGTTAACGGCAAGTCACCTGCTAGCGGCAGGTGACTTGCCAGCCCCCAGCCTTGTGAACTGGTAAAGGGGGTCTCATGGACCCCTTACCAGTTCACAAGGGGTTAAGTGTAAAAAAAAAAAAAAAAAGACACTGACACATAAGAAAAAATATTTTATTATATTTTTTTTTATAACTTTTTAATACTTACCTCCCATCCATCCCTGTGTCCCACGCTGATCAATCTGGCTTCCTGCTCTCCTGCTGCAGCTGGAAGCCTTTTATAGCTGCTAGGCAACAGAACATAAGGGGTTAATTAAAAAAAAATTACATAGGGACCCCCCTCCCGGGGGGGGGGGGGGGGGACCCCATTTTTGGGGGAATTTTAAGGGTTAAAAACCCTTAAAAATCCCCCCCCAAAAAATGAAATGGGGTCCCCTTACCCAGCATTACCAGCCCGGGACCAGCTATGGGGGCTTGTAGGCACAGAGTGGGGGGATCAGCTTTTGTGGCCCCCCCACCCTGCAGCCTACGAGCCCACGAGCCCACATAGCCTGTGTGGGCCGGGGCTCTTCTGCCCCCCCCGGGCTTTGGGGAGGCAGGTAATGGGGGTGCTGGGGGTTAATGGCAAGTCACCCGCTGTGGCAAGGGGTCTCATGGACCCCTTATCAGTTCACAAGGCGTTAAATGTTAAATAAAAAGACACAGACACATAAGAAAAAAATGATCTTTATTTTTTTTTTTTACTTTACTCACCTCCGATCCTGTGTTCCCCGGCGATCTGCGATGACAGTCTGCTCGGGTGTTTGGAAGAGAGAGCCTGGGGAGGATGGGGGGGGGGGCGATCTCAGCCCTCTCCTCCTCCCCATCTGCTCTCCTCCAGGCACCCAAGCAGACTGATTCTCTGTGTCGGGTGCCGGCATTAAGAGGGCTGCTGGTGACATCACAACGTTCCAGGAAGTGGGGGGGGGCAATTTCTTCCCTCTCCTCACCACGGAAGAGGCTGGGGGGCGATCGGAGCCCCCCCCCCCCCCCCCCAGTGAAGAGGACACCCGTCGGGAGACAGCGCGGCCTCAGGTAAGTAAATGTCATTTTTTATTTTTTTGGGGCTATTCGGGGGGCTCTCCTGGAGCCATCCGACCCCCCACGGGGGATCGGATGATACCAAATTAAAGAGGAGACCCGGCCGGATCCAACGAGCGGTCAGGTGAGTATTTTTTATTTTTATTTTTTTAACTAGCGGGGGGGGAAGTCAGGCACGTAGATTCTACGTGCTTGGCACTTAAGTGGAGTGGAAGCAAGCACATAGAATCTACCTGCAGTAAATGTCTAGCAAAGAAAATATATGATATGATGAAGCAGAGGAATAGTGTCTGAGAGCAAAAGTTTGGAGTAATGAAAGGATTACTGTTTATTTATGCATGGAAGGATTCTGAAGCCACCAAGGTGGCAATCAAAAAGTATATGGTGATTTATGAATTTCAGCTGTAGACATGTTACTGGGAATAAAATTTTATAGAAGTGTAACACCATACAGCAAAATGTGGTTTGAACACTGTATGAGAACTATTTCCTGCTAAATCACTGGTGTGTGCATCCATGTGACAGATTAACACTATGCCAACTCATAACACCTGCATCTTTATGCTAATTTTTAGAATGACTAGAAAGTTTCTCTAAAATGTACTTCAAAACAGGCTGCAATTATTACGCTTGTTTTGTTACAAACACGACAGCTTTTTAAAAAAATATTTTGAACTATTACAGGCTAATATATATAGATTAATGAAAATATACTTACCATTTAGTGTAAAGAACAACATTAAATGTGTGTTCCTGCATGAGGTCACTCCATATTATGTCAAAACATTCAACAGATTAGCAAGTCACATACAAAATATTTAAAGTGGAGTGAAACCCATGCGGTCAGGCCCTGAAATCTAAAAGATTCCAGGGCCTACTCCCAGCCTGCCCCCAGGGTATCCTATAGCAAGATCAGCAGAGCACCCAAAAAAGGGAAATTTGTGTACTCACTGCTAACTAACCTTTCTTGTCCTCTTCCATTCCTGGACACCACCAGTAGCAACGGGTGGGTTAATCTCAGCCCTAGGCGGGGACTGTAGGATAAAAAAAAAAAAAGATCCTCCCGGCCTATATAGGGCAGGCTGTGGCAGGATCTCAGTTAAAAAGTAGTTCAGCCACAGCCCTGGGAGAGGAGAACCTGCGCATAATGTACGCAACTAAAAAACAGTGCAACAAAACTAAAACCATGCAGAGGGCATCAACTCTGCATCACCGACGCAGTCGTAACACAACAGAAGGGCGGGTGTGGTGCCCCAAAATGAAAGTGGACAAGAAAGGAAATTACCGGTGATTATACAAATTTCCCTTTTCTCATCTCTTCCATTCCAGGGCACTACCAGCAGCAACGCGTGGGACATCCCAAAGCAGTACCCTCAATAAGGGTGGGACCCTGCAAGAACAGCCAACTGCGTGAACCTAACCAAGAACAAAAGCACTGACAATTCAAGCTTAGACCCCCTGGAGGGGGGTTCCCCACCATCTGCACCTTACACCCCAGAGCAGCATCGGCAGAGGCCCTAACATGAAGTCTGTAAAAACTAGGTGACAGTGTGGAGAGACAACCAGGTGTCTGTGTTGCAGACCTGTTCCGCCAACGTCTGGTGTTGGAAAGCCCGAGCCATTGCCCTGGTCCTTCCTCTTGCAGGTGTAGGCTTGTATCACTGCCTGCCTCATCCATCTGCTAAGAGTGGACCTGGCAGCTGCCAGGGCCCTCCTTGGTCCTTCTAGGATCACGAACAAGACATACCTCTCGAGTAGTGGCCAAGTAATACTTTAATGCCCTGACCACATCGAAGGAATGCAGTAGTCGCACCTTATGGTGAGTGGGGCATGGGCACAAGGAGGGTAGCACTATCTCCTGATTAAGATGGAAGGGAAAAACCACCTTGAGCAAAAAATCCTGCTTCGTAAAAAAAACACTGCTTTGTCCTCATGCAGCACCAAAAAGCGTGATCTGGTCGAAAGCGCTGCCAACTCTGAAAGCCACTGGATGGAGCCGAGCCCTATCAGGGGAGCCTCCGCCATGGGTTCAAGGACCAGATTGAGATCCCAGGGCGGGACTATCGACCACCGGGGAGGCTAAACATCCTGCGGATTAAACTATGCTCTGCAATCCTTCATTGGAAAAAAATAGTCAAGTCTGAAACCTGGCCCTTAAGGGTGCTGGACTGTAGGCCAGCGTCCAGGCCTTGCTGGAGAAATTCCAGTATTTTGGGTACTGAGAACATCTTACAGGAGTGGCCCTTAGATTCATACCAAGACACAAAGGCCCTCCAAGTCCTGTAGTAAATTTCTGCGCTTGAATCAAGGTTTGAATTAATTTGGCGGACAAACCCCTCTCCTCCAATATGCTCGTCTTACAGCCAAGTCACTAAAGCTAGTGCTGGAGAATTGGGGTGCTGCAGAAGACCCTGTTGCAGCAGATCTGGGCGGTTAGGGAGTCGCTAAGGGAGCTCCACTGCCAGGCTGACTAGATCCATGAACTACACCCTTCTGGGGCAGAAGGGCGATCAGGATAATAGGAATCTGCTGACAGTTGACATTCTTTAACACATGACCCAGAAGTGGCAGTGGTGGGAATGCATCAACCACCAAGGACAGCGGATCTCGCACCCTGGACAAGAACCTCTGGACCTTCCAATTGTGCCGAGATGCGAAAAGGTGCACCTCCAGCACTCCCAACCAGTCCCAGAGGGCTTGAAACACATCCTGGTGAAGGGACCATTCTCCCTGGTCCACCGTCTGCCTGCTCTAATAATCGGCCAGCAGATTCTACACCCCTGTAATGTGAACCGCCGAGATGCAAGGAATGTAAATTTATCCCACCTCATAATGCAATTCACTTCCTGAAATGCCTGCCAGTTCCTGGTACCACCCTGATGGTTTGTGCGATCCACAGCTGTGGAATTGTCCGACTGTACCCTGACCGCAAGGCCCTGGAAATTGGCAGACCAATGCCTGAGAACCAGCAGAATCGCCCTCAGAGCCAACACTTTGATTGGAAGACTGCGCTCCCACTGGTCCCACAGACCCTGAGCCACCTTGGTTGTCCATAACACCAGACTGGCGTCTGTGGTCAGGATGACCCCCCGGACTGGCAAGAAAGACTGCCCCACTGCCAGCGACTGCTGGTCCAGCCACCAATTCAGGGGACGCTTGGCTGGCAATACGAAAACGACAGTCCAACGTTTGCACAGTCTTGCGCTATTTCAATAGGAGCAGCATTTGTCAACCCTGAGAATGCTTGGCTAGGTTTTCCCCGTGGCTTTCTCTTACCCGCAAAATCCTTGCGGCATCTGTAGTCGCCCTCCCATCTTCTGTAAGGAGCGAAAATTCATTGACCATTGAAACAAGGTCCTTAGTTTCCATTTCTGTGGAAGCCTAGTGGACTTCCCACGCGTGGCCTTACAGACCAGGTCATCCAGAGGCTCATCGAAAAGATGACCCTGGACGTGGCGCAAGCTGAGCACATGGCCAACCCCACTATGGAGAACGCATGTCTGGCCAGCTGGTTCAACCACCTATACGTCAGGTCTCTGGCACTATCCGAAGTAGGGATAATGGTGTGCCGAGCCAGACCCGACACCGGTTCATCTACCTCATTTGGCGAAGACCAAACCCTGACCACCTCATCCAGAAAGAGGTACTTGGCGCCCAGGACCTTAGGAAGAGACGGAAGCTTATGCGGTTTCTCCCACTCCCTGAAGCTGCAGGGGATACTGAAAGATCCGACTGAGGCGTGGAACCTGCTAGCTGCGTAAGTGCACCCAGCGCACAGGGGTCCCTCGCCCGAGGTCAGGCACACTTGGCACATAGGACAAGCGGCACCACTCTCCTTTAGAATACGAAACCCTGATGCCTCAGACATGGTAAAATGGCTGCTCTAACTGCTAATCAATACAGCTGGAGTGCTGGTCGACTACTGGTGAGAGAAATGGGTTTTGCTAAACTTTAAGTGTAATTCTATAGTGGAAGCAAGCTAGGCACCTATTAGGATCAATACCTCTTTAAAGCAACATTCCAGGGAAAATTTTAAATTACTCTCCTTTCTGCTCTCCGCATGATGACTGTCAAGGGCTGTATTTTTCATTATTAATTAAATGGATTGATTAGTAAGCTATAGTGAGCCTTCTGCAGGGCCTCCTCAGCAACAAAGCATGTGCATATCTCAATGTAAAGGTTTCCTGAATGACTAGATATTCAATGCTGTTGAATAAAAATGCGGCTAAAAAGAGGGTGAGCAAAAAAGCAGGCTAATTTAATGAATGTATGAAATAAAAGAAATTAATCACAGAGCTAGCGGTTATTGAATTTATTCTGCTACCTTTTATTTCTGCTGGTGGGCTGTCATCCACAAATCTCACTGCACCACTACCTGCAAGCTCTTTTCTTGCTTCTGGAGTTTATTTGCCTACCAGCTTGCAACTTACTACCATTTCTCCTCTACCTGTCACCCGTGTCAACTCTTTTTATATCAACTTTTACTTTCTGCATTACTGCCACTTTTTACTGGTGGCCACTTGGCTGTCATACTCACATGCACATGTATCTCTGCCAGCCAGATTTTCCCTTGCAACCCCTTCTCTTGGCATCTGTTATTAGCTACTTCTATTTGTTATCTTCAGGTTTTTCCATTATCTTTCATCATTAATCTGATGCCTCCCTGGCTATCATTGCATGAGAATATAAAAGTATTTGCGTAACACCTCCTTATAACAGAGTAGCATAACAGAAAATATGTTTGACAATCTAGAACTATCAGGCATACTGTACCTGCTCTTGCCTTCTTTGCCCCATTTGAGAAATTTGGGAAAGCATTATTTGCTGATCAAGCAGCTCTATCCGCTGCTGCCTCTGTATATCCACAGTTGCTCCCATGCCAACACTAGCTTCACCAACAGGCTCAGAAGATGAGAACATTGGCTCTACAGTACGTGAAAACATTTTTGCCAGCCACTCAGGGATGCAGAGAAGCCGCTGAATACTCAGGATATTCTTCTTATAGCATAGTCCTGAAATCTACCAGAAACAAAAGAAGTATTACTACCAATTACAAGCTTAGCAAACAGTGGCATAACTAAATGTGAGTGGGCTCTGGTGCGAACATTAAATGGGGCCCTATCAGGGCTCATACAGTAACCTTTATCCTGACACCTAAATTTGATACAGCTAGACAACTAAAGGCTGAAACAGCAGACAAATGATGTTTCTTTTTTCTGTACATGATGCAATGCAAGCACAAATCTAATGATGGGGTCCTCTGACCTTATGGGCCTCCCATAACCTCCCCCCCCCCCCCATAGTTGCGCCCATAGTTAGCAAACATGGCAATCCTCAGCATGAAAAAAAAGAAATATTAGTCCCAGTTCCCTTCATTCATTACATTTGAATCTTTAGGACTGGAGATGACACAAAAACCACACAAAAAAATCTACTTCTCAGGTACATCTATGGGATAAGCTTCAGCTTGTAGCAGGCAGAAGGGGAGGACTCACACTAACCCAATGCCTCCTCACCATGGCGCATGCCCTATTCCAAGAGTAGTCCTATAAAAAGACCCTTTGCAGCAAATCAGGAATAAGATTACCCAGCAAGTATAACTGTCCGGGGAGGGGAGGTAGTTTTTATTAGTCATTACGCTTTTGAAGAGCAGTGGGGGGTAGGACCAGTAAGTGCTGATAAATAATCTTGCAGTAAGAGTTAGTAGATGATCCCAATCTCCCAAGAGCAGTGGAGGCAGCCTTTCACAGTTTTTATACTGCTAATATCAACAGGGAGAGAACAACTAAAATCATTAGTCCTGATGTAGTACAATTTAACCATCCTTACCACATCCAGAAGATGTGGGCACTCCTTAAGTTGAAGTATCCACTGATGTGCCAAATTTAAAGTGAACCAACACCCTCTGCGGTGACCGTGTTGGTGGCCGACGACGCAGCTGCAATATGACAGGCTGGGGGGGCGGGGGGGGCATCCAGAATGCTGGAGCCCCCCCCCCCCTCCGCACATAACCCCCCAAGACGCCCATAAATGTCACCTTAACCTCACTTCCCCGTCAGAAATCCAGCGCCACAATTGGCTGCCCAGCACTCACATGGCCAGGACATTTGGCAGTTGGAACGTCACTTCCCATGTGAACGGGAGGCCAATTGTGGTGCTGGATTCCTGGTGGGGAAGCGAGGCCAAGGTAAGGATTACGCCCATCCTGGAGGGTTATGTGCAGGGGGGAATTCAGCATTCTGGATGCCCCCCCACAGCCTGTCATATAGCAGCAGCACTGGCAGCCACCAACACCATTGCCACGGAGTGTGTTGGACTGCTTTAACTGAAGACACTCCATAAATGTCAGATTATAACTAGCATAATATTGTCTATGGCACCACCAAGAGTGGATCTCCCAGGGTTCAGGAAATGCTGCTGGAGATAAGATCACACCAACCTGTCTGGAAACACTAGATGGTGGGTAGGGGAAGATATCCCTAAAGTTACAATGTACTCTAGGCCTAAACTCCCAGGATGACAGAATACTATGCATCCTCACCCTAAAAGGTGTATTTGAATAAAACTAGAACAGAACAGAGGGGATAAAAAGGAAGGATACACACAATGGAACACCCGGTAAGAAGGAAGCTCTAAGTGCCTGATACCTAAAAATAAAGGAAGACAAGGGCTTAAATGGAGGCCACGATCCCAAGCATTAGGGCGCCACAATGTCAATTTGTAACCCAGCATAGCTGAGCACTGTTGCAGAGTGTGAGTGCAGACATTTGTGGTGTAACAGGAACTGGCTTTACTGGAACATGAGTGCAGGAAGAGAAGGTGGATAACATAGACCGGAATAAGTCATAGAGAGCACCTCAAAGTACAGGAGACACAACATGGCAGAAGAATGAGGAGACAAGATAAGAATTGGTAACAGCGACATCTAGTGTCATAAAAGAAAACTGTAGCCAATCCAGCAAAAGTCACAAATCACATTCAGAGACAAGCAGAAGCTGTTGCACAGTATCTCCAAAAAGCACCACCTCGATGGGGCTGGGCTCCCACCATGAACAGGTACTGTATAGTGGTAAGATTCCACTCTAGGTATCTGGGGAGTACAAGGAAGAATCTGTCAGCAATTCTTGATTCTGGAACATTAAGTGTACCCTCTAAGCAAGGAAAACTGCCTTTGGTTTAGGGCCCCTCAGAGTTACAATAACTGTAGACAAGATCCTAAACAAAAATGCTGTTTGTTTTAGGACTGATGTAAATGCACCAGATAAGCGCCTGGACTCAGAAAGCCTAAACATAGAAATGAAAGAAGAGGAACCAGGGGCTCGAAGAACACCATCACAACCAGGTAGAGAAATACAACCAGGTAGAGAAATAACTTCTCCAAAGAGAAGAGCTGGAATATTCGGTAATGACCAAACTAAAGTCTCCAGACTAGAACAACCTCACAACTTAGGGTTGTCAGATCTCAAAGATACAACTCCCTACAAATGGATGGGTGATCCTGCCCAATACTTCTATTGTCAGCCCAAACCTAGGCATAATCAGGGGAACAATTGCTGAGGAGGTTAGGTATACAGTGTACCCAGAGGATACAGCTATGATCTTGGGGTGGTTAAAGAAGGCAACAAAGCAGAAGCACTTTGGCATGAGTTTAATACTGGTTCTCTATACGGTTCTCTCACACACTGAAAGACAAAGACTGAAAACTAGGTTGGGAATGGATAAAAACACTTGAAAACATCTAAGAAAGTCAGGAGGACTGGCCGCTTTTTACTATTCCTTGCTAACCAAGAACACTGGGAAAGGATAGTCAGGTGTGTGTACACCTGACAATTTCCTTTAGTGAGAAAGGACCAGAAAAGTAGTAGTCGGTGCAGACTAAAATGAGTATGATTGAGTCTCATTCTGAATGGATCTGAAGGAGTAGTGTCTTTTTCTGCAGTGCTTGGTACCTGTCAATTGTAATTAGATATGAGCGAACTTTTGAAACATTTGATTCGACCGATTCGCCAAATTTTCCGGAAAAATTTGTTTCGGTCCGAATTTATTTGCGATGAATCGCTATTAAAAACAGCTGGGCTACCGAGAGCCTCCATAGGGTTGCAGAACGTTTTGCTTGGCTGTAACATGCATAGGATGATGCTGGGTTAGTGAAATAATATTGTAAAGAAGTATGACATGCAGATCAGAGGCGTCGCTATTAGATTTGCTGTCGCAGAGCGCCACAATTAGAGAGCCTTGAGGTGGCATCAGCATGATGAGCCCATATATTGCCTGAAAGACACACTCTGGACTTAGCAGCAGAATAGGGAGCCCATATATTGCCTGAAAAACACACCCTGAATTTGGCAGCAGCATAGGGAGCCCATATATTGCCTGCAAGACACATTGGAGTTGGCAGCAGCATTAGGAGCCCATATATTGCCTGAAAAACACACATTGGAGTTGGCAGCAGCATTAGGAGCCCATATATTGCCTGAAAGACACTGGAGTTGGCAGCAGCATAAGGGAACCCATATATTGCCTGAAAAATACACCCAGGAGTTGGCAGCAGCATTAGGAGACCATATATTGCTTGAAAAACACCCAGGAGTTGGCAGCAGCATTTAGAGCCCATATATTGCCTGAAAAACACATTCTGGACTTGGCAGCAGCATAGGGAGCCCATCTATTGCCTGAAAAAAACACCCAGGAGTTGGCAGCAGCATTAGGAGCCCTAATATTGCCCCAAAACACACCCAGGAGTTGGCAGCAGCATAGGGAGCCCATATATTGCCTGAAAAACACACCCAGGAGTTGGCAGCAGCATAAGGAACCCATATATTGCCTGAAAGACACACCCTGGATTTGGCAGCAGCATTGGGAGCCCATATATTGCCTGAAAAACACAGTGGAGTTGGCAGCAGTATTAGGAGCCCATATATTCCCTGAAAAACACATTGGAGTTGGCAGCAGTATTAGGAGCCCATATATTCCCTGAAAAACACATTGGAGTTGGCAGCAGTATTAGGAGCCCATATATTGCTTGAAAAACACACCCTGGAGTTGGCAGCAGCATAGGGAGCCCATATATTGCCTGAAAGACACACACTGGATTTGGCAGCAGCATTAGGAGCCCATATATTGCCTGAAAGACACACCCAGGAGTTGGCAGCAGCAGAAGGAGCTCATATATTGCCTGGAAGACACACCCTGGAGTTGGCAGCAGCAGCATTAGGAGCCCATATATAGCCTGAAAGACCCACCCAGGAGTTGACAGCAGCAGAAGGAGCTCATATATTGCCTGAAAGACACACCCTGGAGTTGGCAGCAGCAGAAGGAGCCCATATATTGCCTAAAAGACACACCCTGGAGTTGGCAGCAGCATAGGGAGCTCATATATTGCCTGAAAGACACACCCAGGAGTTGGCAGCAGCATTAGGAGCTACCATGCATCAGCTACTCGCATGCATCAGCTATTGGTGGGTGGAAATCCTGGCTGATCCATGGCTGATTCATCTTCACAAAGGTGAGTCTCTCCACATTTTTCGTGGACAGACAAGTTATCCTTGGCGTTACTATGGCCCCCGCAGCATTAAAGACCCACTCAGATGGCACCGTACTGGCAGGGCAGAACAGCTTTCCCAGGACAAACTCTGCCAGTTGCGGCCACAAGTCAAGTTTGGCTGCACAGAAGTCCAGCGGATCCTCAAGGTGCGTTGGCATGGTCATTTCAAGGTATGACACGACCTGCTGGTTGAGGCCCTGCTCCAGGTCTTCCTGCTGCTCATGAGTAGCCTCACTATGCGGGTGCAGAAAGCTACTCATTAGCGACTGAAGACTGAGGCTGCTGCTGCTCCTGCCACCCCCCAGCAGCCATGGCAGTGGAAGGTGAGCGCAGAGGTCACCCCGAGTCAGACCTGCGAGAGTATGGACCATGGCGCAGATAGGCATCGGCCAACTGACTACGTAGAATGTCTTTGTAGTAGGTCAGTTTGTCCTCCCTCTCAGTGGGTGTAAAAAATGCCCCCATTTTGTGCCGGTAGCGAGGGTCCAATAAGGTGGAGAGCCAGAAGTCAGTCCGCAGAAAAATGGAGACAATTCTGCGGTCACTATGCAAGCACGTGAGCATACATCGTGCCATTTGTGACTCGGAGGGACTACCTGTTTCCATCTCCACTGCATACTGCCACGGTGTGTCTGGGTCCTCTGTCTCGCCTTCCTCACAACCCTCTAGCTCCTCTGGCTGCTCCTGCTCCTCTTCTCCTGTCAGATGACTAGATAAACCACCCATTTCATCAAAACTAAACTGTGCTTCACTGTGCTCCTCCTCCTCCTCAGCTCCCACGGGGTTTATGTGGCCATGAAATGTATGCGCTATGTCTCCAGTGTCCTGACCAGTCATGGTTTCCAACATGTGTTGTATTACATGACGTAGCGGAATCACGTCGTTCATGCCATAATCCTGGTGACTGACTAATAATTGGCTTCCTCAAAGGGCCTGAGCAAACGGCAGGTGTCACGTATGAGCTGCCACTGGTTCACATTAAAGTTACACAGGGGAGTCCGCCTATCTGCTTGGATCATCAAGAAATCATTGATGGCTTTTCTCTGTTCGTAAAGTCGATCTAACATATGTAGGGTGGAATTCCAACGGGTGGAAACATTGCAAATCAAACTGGGGGGATACCGATCTGACGCTGTAGCTCAAGAAGGGTGTGCTTGGCGGTGTAGGAGTGGCTGAAGTGCATACAAAGTTTCCTTCCCGTTGTCTTGCAGATGGGGGAAAGACTTCAGAAAACGCTTGACAACTAGGTTGAACACATGTGCCATATAGGGCGCATGGCTCAGGCTTCCTTGTCGCAGCGCAGACAAGATGTTACTCCCATTGTCAGTCACCATGGTACCCATTTCCAATTTTTGCGGAGTAAGCCATGTTTTGATTTCTTGAAGGATGAATTTCAGGAGCAAACCATGTGAAGCACTGCGTGACACCACCATGCCCTGCACACATGGTAGGCTGGAGGGGCATTGAGGATTGACTGTACAGTGGAGGCTGAGGAGACGGCGGAGGATGAGGAGGCGGAGTCGTACACTGCGACAGGCAAAACGGCCTGGGAGCGTGGAGGCTGAAGCGGTGTGAGCTGTCCAAGTTGCTGTGCAGGAACCACATTCACCCAGTGGGCCGTAAAAGGACATGTATTGTCCCCGACTGTAGTTACAGCTCCAGATGTCGGCGCTGCCGTGCACTTTGGTGCACACCGACAGGCTCAAGGACTGGCCCACCTTCTGCTCAACAAATTTGTGCAGGGCTGGTACTGCCTTCTTTGCAAAGAAATGACGGCTTGGGACTCTCCACCTCGGCTCGGCCATCAGCTCTATGAAAGGTGCAGAGTCCACCACCGTAAAGAGAGACTGCAGCACCAGCAACTTGGACAGGAGCACATTTAGCTTCTGTGCCGTAGGATGAGTGGGCGCATACTGCTGTCTCTTGGACATGGCTTCGCTGATGGATTGCTGGTGGGATGACTGACTTTTAGTAGGAGTAGCAGGAGCATCTGGAGCGGCAGAGGATGGGTATGATGCACAGCTACCTTCGGCGGAGGTGCTGGAGCCTTGGCTGGGTGAAATTGGAAGCGGCGTGGCACTGGCTGACGCAGCAGGCTGGACCCCCACTTCGGAACCTCGGTTCTCCCAGGCCGCTTTACGATGACGCTGCATGTGTTGCCGCAGGGCCGTGGTACCAACATTGGGGCCCTGGCCACGCTTCACCTTCTGTCTACACATGTGGCCAGGTTACCCTCCTGCGGATGCTTGATGAAAAAGAGTAGCTAATTTTCCCACCTACAGTCCGCACTAATTCACTGCTACTGCTGCCAACTTCAGGAACCCCTGCTGCACTACCTCCTGGGAAGGCAGCCTGCCACGCAGCAGGTGGTCTACCCCGGCCATGTGTGGCTCCAGACATCCCAATTCTGCCACCATGCTGACTGCCAACCATACTACCAGCTTGCTGCCTCAGCTGCTGACTCTGGGGCAACCTGTGACCCTCTTCTCCTGATGATGAAGATGAAGCCCCTTCTGCACCGGGCTCCCAAGTGTGATCAGCTTCACCATTATCCAGTTGTGTCTGCATGTCACTGATGTCCTCCTCGGTTTCCACAACAGCGTGTGCTGCAGGAGATGGAACGCTCGCCACACCACCTCCCATGCCACTCTCCTCCTCAGTGTTTGTCTGCCTGGCGAAAGAAGCGGCGGATGTCTCCTCCATTTCTTGGCTGGGCAGTAGCTGTTGACTGTCCTCTAACACATCGTCCTCACTGAATAGTGAAGCTGAACCCAAAGCATAAGATACGTCGGCTGGAGGGGGGGGTGCAGGATAGAGGCAATGGAAGGACAGGGGCTGCTCCCGGGCCATGCCAACTCAGAGTTGTGTCCGAGGAACCTGACTGTTGACTGGGGGTGTCAGATGTCACTTGTGATGAGGTTGATGACCGCATTTACCAATCGATGATGGCAGATGCGTTGCTGGTCGAGACACAACCGCTAGCAGATACCGGGAGATCAGGTCTCTCACCACGACTCCTGCTGCCACTTGCCCCTAGTCCGCTGCGAACTCTGCCTGATGAATCCAGGCCTCTCCTCGGAGCACATCCTGGCACATCTCTGCCTGACATTTTTACTGTGTTTAGGAGGGGAAAACAATACACTACACTACATCTAGAACAGTATTTTTGTAACAGCAGGTGTGTAGAAAAGTTAGATCAAAATAGGCAGACACTGTAGCTAAAAGCTAATGCAAAAAGACACTGTCAGATGGTCTTACACAGGATGCCCCTGGTCAGAGTTAAATGCACCACAGGCAGTTTTAAAAAATGTTTTTTGTTCAAAATGTAAAAAAGGTAAAGATGCAGGTACTCTTAAAAGCTAAGTGCTAGTATTCGGGATGCCCCCCCCCCCCCGTGAAAGGCAATGGCTGCTTTAAACTTGAAAACCTTTTTATACAAAAGGCAAGTCGGCCGGTACTCTTATAAGGTAGGTGGTAGCACTGACACTGGCCCCAGGTGAAAGGCAATGGGTGCTTTAAACTTGGAAACCAGACTTTTTTTTAAAAAAGGCAAAAGGTAAGTCGGCCGGTGCTCTTAAAAGATAAGTGGTAGGAAGCACTGACAATGGCCCCCGGTGAAAGGCAATGGGCTCTTTAAACTTGAAAACCAGACTTTTTTAAAAAAAAAGGCAAAAGGTAAGTCGGCCGGTGCTCTTAAAAGATGAGTGGTAGGAAGCACTGACAATGGCCCCCGGTGAAAGGCAATGGGTGCTTTAAACTTGAAAACCAGACTTTTTAAAAAAAAAAGGCAAAAGGTAAGTCGGCCGGTGCTCTTAAAAGATGAGTGGTAGGAAGCACTGACAATGGCCCCTGGTGAAAGGCAATGGGTGCTTTAAACTTGAAAACCAGACCTTTTTTTATACAAAAGGTTAGTAGGCAGGTACTCTTAAAAAATAAGTGGTAGCACTGACAATGGCCCCCGGTGAAAGGCAATGGGTGCTTTAAACTTGAAAACCAGACTTTTTTATACAAAAGGCAAAAGGTTAGTAGGCAGGTACTCTTAAAAGCCACGTGCTAGTATTTGGAATTCCAAAAGTTTGCTTAAAAAGTGACTTTGTTTACAAAATGCAACCAGTTAGTAGACAGGTACTCTTGAAATATTTATGCTAGTATTTGGGACGCCCCCTCTTCAAATACATAGGCTGGCTGCTTTGACAGTGGAAAATACAATTCTGTGATTACTAACCTGTAGAACTGGTATTATACGTATACAGCACGTCCTGTTCCAGAATATTCCTTACACATGGGTTATACATCCACAAGATGGTGCTGGACTGCAGAAAACAGTTTGTGGCTCCTCCCGGCCCTATATAAGTCAGGGACCTCCCACAAAATTCCCAGTTAACAAGCAGCCGGGAGAACAATAACATCAAAAATGAACATATGAACAATCACCATACAGAGGTAACTAAGAATAATGATAACAAGGGTGGGGTGGAACAGGACGTGCTGTATACGTATAATGCCAATTCTACAGGTGAGTAATCATAGAATTGTATTATTCTAAGTATACAGCACATCCTGTTCCAGAATATTCCTTACACATGGGATATCCAATAGCAGTGTCCGTAAGGTAGGGTGGGATCCCCAGAAGTAACAGCAGACAGTTTAAACCACTGCCACCTGCAGAACTTTGCGACCAAAAGCAGCATCAGCTGAGGCCTTAACATCAACCTTGTAAAACTTGGCGGCCTTGCAAACTTGTTCAACGGAAGCTTGGTGCTGAAAAGCCCAAGAGGCACCAATAGCACGAGTAGAATGAGCAGTAAGGCGAAAGGGAGGCTCCTTCCCCTTAGCAGAGTAGGCCTGTACCACAGCCTGACGGATCCACTTGCTGATAGTGGACTTAGCTGGAGCCAGACCTTTCTTAGGTCCAGACAGGAGCACAAAAAGAGCATCAGTCTTCCTGAAGGATTCAGTAGCCACCAAATAGAACTTCAGAGTCCTGACCACATCCAGAGAATGTAAAACCCGCTCCTTAGCATTACTAGGATTAGGGCATAGAGAAGGCAAAACAATGTCCTGATTGAGATGAAAAGCAGACACAACCTTAGGCAGAAAATCTGGCTTAAAACAAAACACCACCTTGTCCTGATGTCTCTCAAAGTAAGGAGGTTTGATGGAAAGCGCTGCCAACTCAGAAACACGCCTAACAAAAGTGATAGCCACCAAAAAGGCTACCTTAAGAGTGAATATGGATAAAGGGGCCTCACGCAAAGGCTCAAAGGGAGACCCTTGTAATGCAGATAAGACCACGTTCAAATCCCAGACTGGTAACATAGGCTTACGTGGCGGAAGCACGTGAGTAACCCCCTGGAAGAAGGTCTTGACCAGATGATGGCGAGTCAAGGATCTTTGGAAGAATATGGCCAAAGCAGAAACATGACCTTTGAGGGTACTATGCTGAAGACCCAAATCCAAACCATGTTGCAAAAATTCCAGAATCCTGGGGACAGAAAACACCCGACATGGAAGCGACTTAGACTCACACCAGTCAATGTAAGCATGCCATACCCTATAGTAGATGGATGACGAGGACTGCATCCTAGCCCGAAGCATAGTATTAACTACAGAGGCAGGCAGCCCATTCTCCATCAGGAAGGAGGTTTCAGCAGCCAGGCCGTCAAAGCCAGCGTTTGTAAATTGGGATGGCAAAGCTGCCCCTGAGTGAGCAGGTCTGGATCCTTGGGCAGAGCATACTGATCTACTGCCAACTGCATTACGTCTGCAAACCACACTCTTCTTGGCCACCTGGGGGCCACCAGAATGGCTGGTACCCCTTCCTGAGCAATCCTGCGCAACACCCTGCCCAGCAGAGGGAAAGGTGGAAACACATAGAGAAGCTGAAAGCTCTTCCAAGACATTGCTAGAGCATCCGTGGCCAAGGCCAGAGGGTCCTGTGACAGAGAGACAAAGACTGGAAGCTTGTGATTGTGACGGGACGCAAACAGATCCAGATCTGGCTGACCCCAACGGTGGCACAGGGAGTGAAACACCCTGCTGCTGAGGGACCATTCTCCCAGACGAGAAGTCCCCCTGCTGAGGGAGTCTGCCTCCAGATTCTCCACCCCTGTACATGGCTGAGATGCAGGGAACATTCTCCTCTGTCCAAGACAGTATCAGGGACACTTCCTTGAGGGCCCTCTTGTTCCGGGTCCCTCCCTGATGATTGATGTAGGCAATCGCCGCCTGGTTGTCCGAGCGGACCTGAACCAAACCGACCGACCTCAAAAGGTGCGGAGTCAATTGGGCGAGAACCAACCTTATCGTCCTCAATTCCAGAATGTTGATAGGGGTGTAGGCCTCCTGAGGGCCCCACTGACCCTGGAATTTCAGGGATTTCCAGAAGCCCCACCAACCTTTCAGGCTGGCATCTGTGGTGACTGTCTCCCAGCACGGGACCAGAAAAGATCTGCCCACCAACAGGTTTCTTGAGTCCAGCCACCATGAGAGAGACCATCTGGCCAGGGAGGACAGAACCAGGACCTGATCCAGGGACCGAGGGTCCCGATCCCAAACTGACAAGAGGTGAATTTGAAGGGGTCTCATGAGCGTATGGAACCGCCTCGAAGCAGGACACCATCAGGCCCACCAACTGCATCCCCTGCCAGATGGAGGGATGAGGGGAAGACAGAAGATGCCTGGCTAGGACCTGAAGACTCTCCACCTTCTGCTGAGGGAGAAAAAATACCATTTTGTGATTACTCACCTGTAAAATGGGTATTATAAGTATGTCTCACACCCTGCTTCGGAAGATTAATTACACATGGGTTATGGTCCAGTAGAGGGCGAACTTCTGCAGAGATGACTAGAAAACGAAGCCCCTCCCTGTCCATAAATACCTGGACCTCCCACACATTCCCCAGTATAAGAAAGCAGTAAGGGGACCAGGAAGAGCCAATAAAATCTAAGAGAAAAACGTCTCACCGTATAGAGGATCCAAGATACAACTCAGGGTGGGACGAAGCAGTGTGTGAGACAAACTTATATTACCCATTTTACAGGTGAGTAATCACAAAATTGTATTATTCCAAGTATGTCTCACACCCTGCTTCGGAAGATTAATTACATGTGGGACATCCAATAGCAGTGTCCAAAAAGGGTGGGGATCCCAACAGGCAATAGTGAACCAATTAAACCACTGCAGCTTGCAGAACTTTGCGGCCAAAAACAGTATCCACTGAGGCCCGCACATCAAAGTATGAACAGAAGACCAAGTAGCAGCCTTACAAACTTGTTCAACAGAGGCCTGATGCTGAAAAGCCCAGGAAGCCCCAACAGCACGAGTAGAATGAGCAGTGATCTGGAAAGGGGGATCCCTCCCCTTGGCAGAGTAGGCCCTAACAATGGCCTGACAAATCCATTTACTAATGGTAGACTTGACGGGCACCAAACCCTTCTTGGGCCCGGAGGGCCCCACAAACAAGGCGTCCGTCTTCCGGAAAGGTGAAGTAGCCACCAGATAGTACTTTACACATCTAACGACGTCCAGAGAGTGCAAGGCCCTCTCCTTGTCGGTTCTAGGCTTAGGACACAAGGAAGGAAGCACAATGATCTGATTGAGGTGAAAGGCTGAGACAACCTTTGGCAGGAAGTCCGGTTTAAAACAGAAAACCACCTTGTCCTGGTGTCTCTCAAAGTAGGGGGCCTGAATAGACAGAGCCGCCAACCGAGAAACACGTTGAACAGAGGAGATAGCCACCAAAAAGGCAAACTTTAAGGTGAAAATAGATAGTGCAGAATCCCGCACAGGTTGAAAAGTATGCCCCTCAAGGGCAGACAATAATAAAATTTAAATCCCAAACCGGCAACATGGGTTTTGCGAGGAGGGCGCACATGAGTGACTCCCTGGAAAAAAGTCTTAACCAAAGAATGAAGAGCGAAAGACCTCTGAAAGAAAACCGCAAGAGCGGAAACATGCCCCTTCAGAGTGCCAAGTTGAAAACCCATGTCCAGTCCATGCTGAAGGAACTCCAGAATTCTAGGGATGGAAAACACCCGACAAGGAAAGGCCCTTGCCTCACACCAATCAATTTAGGTCCGCCAGGTCCAGTAGTAGATATTAGAGGAAGACTTCTTCCTAGCCCTGACAAGCATCTGGACAACAGCTTCAGACAAACCTTTTTCTTTTAGAATGGAAGTTTCAGCAGCCACGCCGTCAAAGCCAGCGTTTGTAAATTGGGGTAACAAAGCTGACCTTGCGTGATCAGATCCGGAACCATAGGCAGCCTGTACTGATCGACCGCCAACCGCACGACGTCTGCGAACCACACCTGTCTTGGCCACCTTGGGGCCACCAGGACTGCTGACACACTCTCGTGAACCAGCTTGCGTACCACCTTGCCCACCATGGGAAAGGGAGGAAACAGATACAGGAGACCGAGCTCCCGCCAGGACAGAGACATGGCATCCACTGCCAGAGCCAGAGGGTCCTGGGACAGAGACACAAATGCAGGAAGCTTGTGATTGTGACGAGAGGCAAAGAGATCCACCTCCTGCGTCCCCCACCTGCGACAGAGATAAGGCAAAATGCGAATGCCCTGGGCACCGAGAAGGGCCATCACGCCCGCCAATACCTTGGTGAACACCCTAGGCGCCGAAGTCAGCCCGAAGGGAAGAGCCACAAACTGGTAGTGCTGATCGCCTACCGCAAACCTGAGGAACCGTTGGTGTTCCGGGAAAACCGGCACATGAAGGTAAGCGTCCTTGATGTCTATTGAGGTCAGGAAGTCTCCCGGGCGTAGGGAATTGCCAGCAGAGCGCAGGGTTTCCATGCAAAATTTTCTGGTTCTGATGAACCGGTTGAGAATAAGTCCAAAATGGGTCTTACGGAGCCATCATTCTTGGGCACCGTAAAGAGGTTGGAATAGTAACACTGACCTCTCTCTATGGGGGGAACCGGACAAACGACCCCCATATCCCGAAGGTTTTGCACCGCCAGAAACAGTCCCTGTGCTGCCCGTGGGTCCATAGGAACCCGTGACCTGAGGAATCTGGGAGGAGGCCGGTATGCGAACTCCAGCTTGTACCCGGAGGAGACCACCTCCAGGATCCAATTGTCTGTGACCTCTTGAGTCCAGACCTGAGCGAAGAGCCGCAGCCGTCCCCCCACCCGCAAGGGTGAGGGCGCCCCCTCATTGCTGAGTGGGCTTGGCAGTGGGTTTGGCTTTAGCATCCCAGGAAGACCCGGGTCGGGCACGTCCTTTGCCCCTACCCCAGGAATCTCCTCTGAATGCAACAAAGGAAGTTCCCCTGCTCGTCCGAGAGCCACGAAAGGAGGGGTTGAATGAGCCTGAACCCCGAAAGGGCCAGCGCTGCTTCTTACGTTGAGGTAACTTAACTCCCTTGGCAACAGAGTCTAGTTGATCACCAAACAGCCGCAGACCCACGAAGGGAAGCCCTGTAAGCGCCTTCTTTGCAACATTATCGGCCACCCACTGGTGCAACCAGACCGCTCGGCGTATAGCAACCTGCAAAGCCGAGGTCCTGCTACACATACGGATGGTATCATCCAAGGCTGATAAGACAAAGGCAATGAACATATCACAATGAGTAAAGGCTCTAAACTCCTCACTGGAAGGATTAAATTGGGAACCATCCAGAAGGCCCCTGATTAAGGCCCTAGTAGCCACGGCCGTGAGAGTGGAAGCACAAACTGGGCTCAAGGCAAAACCTACACAAGCAAAGGCATGCGAAGCTAGTTGGTCGAGACGTCGGTCCTCCCTATCCTTCAAGGTAGTGGAATGCACGACCGACGTATTGGACAAACCCAGGACAGGAGCGTCGACCTCTGGGGGTGTAGACCAACTCTTAACCACATCAACAGGGAAGGGATACTCATAATCATCATAGGCAAGGGCCGGCGCAGCGGGCGGCAAGTGCCGTCTCTTAGCTGGGGCCTTCCCAGCCGCAGAGCTAGAAATCATTCTCTCAATGTTGGCCAGTCTGGCGCAGACATCGGATTGCGACTCCCCGCCATTGACAACGTCACTTAGGGTAAAAAAAACAGGCGTGGGGGTGTAGGTGATGAGGCTAGCGGGGCTGAACCGGCCTTACGGGGCACGGATTGCCGCGCAATCGCCTGCTGTACACATGGTACACAAACTTGCACATTGTCGCCCACAAGGGATACCCCACACTGCCGGGGTTGCCCCGAAGGGATCCCGAGCCCGGTATCCTGGGAAGCCTCCATATGGTGATTGTTAGGTAGTCGCAATGACCAATGGGAATTACGCTATGAAGCTACTCGGGATGCCCCTTAAGAGTCCGTTAGTGGGAGGATTTTTGTAAGAATCAAGAAAACCCCAATTTGACCAAGGGACCTAGGACCGGGAGAAACCCCTAATAGCCTCGGTTGTCCCACCTGCAAGATACAATAGGTGGGAGCCCCTTAGCAAACATGCACACAAAACATAAGATATCACATATAATGAAAAAAATATATATATCTATAATATATACATATATATGTATATAAGGATATACCCCTAGATATGCGCAAAGCAATATCCCAAGGTCTACAATAGCGCTGCACACATTGCATAAATATATAATTAAATAAATGACATTAATAAGGAATGGCCCAGAGGGGCACTCACAGACACCGCTGGTAAGATGGCGGCGCCGAGCCAAAAGCATGAAGGAGAAGGGAGGCGGGCCAACGCGGATCGCGCCCTGCGTATGGCACCGCCCCCTCCCGACTCCCAATAGGGCTGGGAGCCGGCGGAAGTGCCAACAGGGAGGGGCAGGCCGCCATCGGCGCGAAGGCCCCACCCCCTCCCCTGACTGAACCACAGCGAGCCGCGCTCCCCAGCCAAGGCTGAGGAGCCGGCCATAGGAGCAAAAAGACCGGCCCGCCGCCGCCAGGGTAAAAAAGGAGTGAGACAAAAACACACACGCGAGCTGGCAGTAGCCAGCGCATAAAAAATAAAAAGGTACTGCAAAGCACACTGACACACAATACAGGAGATTAAAACAATGGAGGGACAGCCCCCCACACTACTAACCGGGAACGGGGAGTAATGGAGGGGGCAGCCTATAGTTACATATGGATACGTAGCGAGGGCTTCAGGAGGACAGGGCATCCCATGTCAGGATCACCGTAACCTGACGACCGCCTACCCCTTGGACGGGGATTTGCGGTGGAGCATAGCTCCTAGTCAAAACACCTCTAAAGGTGTGCCCTACCCTCACCCGGACCCTGCAGCTATAGCTGGGAGGCATAGTGACATTAATAAAAGGAGTCTGGGTGGAAATAGGAAAAAATTTGGGGCGGGGTGTACACCCGGCTTACCTGAAAAGGAAAGAGGTAGCCATCATCTTGACTGTCTTCGCCGTCTGCCGAGACTAATCTGGAGAATGTGTGGGAGGTCCCAGGTATTTATGGACCGGGAGGGGCTTCTTTTTCTAGTCATCTCTGCAGAAGTTCGCCCTCTACTGGACCATAACCCACGTGTAATTAATCTTCTGAAGCAGGGTGTGAGACATACTTGGAATATCTTGACCTGAAATGTGTCCAGAGTCATGCCCAGAAAGGACCTCACCATTGACGGTGACAGGAAAGACTTGGGATGGTTGATCACCCAGCCAAAGGACTCCAGTGTGGACACCACCAGCTGGATATCCAGCTCGGCCTGCTGGAAAGACTGAGAAGTGATAAGAATGTCGTCTAAGTAAGGAAGGATGCGGATGCCCTGAGATCTCAGCAGAGCCAGTACGCCCGCAAGCACCTTGGTGAATACCCTGGGAGCCGAGGTGATACCGAAAGGCAAGGCCCCAAATTGATAGTGCTGATCCTCCAGAGCGAACCTAAGGAACCTCTGATGACCTGGAAAGATTGGTACATGAAGGTAAGCATCTTTGATGTCTACAGAGGTCATGAAATCGCCCGGGCGTAGGGAATTGACAGCTGAGCGCAGAGTCTCCATGCGAAAGTGTCTGGATCTGACAAATTTGTTGAGACACTTTAAATCCAGGATAGGTCTGATGGACCCCTCTTTTTTGGGAACAATGAAAGGATTGGAATAGTATCCTTTGCCTCTTTCCCTCAAGGGCACCTGGCAGATGACCCCCGACTCCAGAAGGTTTTGGACAGCAAGGTACAGACCCTGAGCTGACAGGGGGTTTTGAACCATCCGGGATTTGATGAATCTTGGGGGGGGGGGGGGCAGGCTGCAAACTATCTTGTAACCGGAGGACACTACCTCCTGAATCCACCGGTCTGAGACGTGAAGCCTCCAGACGTGAGCAAAGAGCCGGAGCTGTCCCCCCACCCGGATGGGCGCGTGAGAATTTTGGCTTGGGACCCCAGGACGGCCACGTCCTCTGCCCCTTCCCCAGTGATCTCCTCGGACCCCGGTAAAGGAGACTCCTCGGCCAGTTCTGAAACCAGGGAAGGAAGGATAGGAGAAAGGCAACCATCCCCCGAAAGGACCGGGACGGCCTCCTACATTGAGGTAACCTGCCACCCCTGGCAAACAGCCAGTAAGGGCTTTCTTAGCAGCATTATCAGCTACCCATTGACGTAGCCAGACAGAGCGGCGTATAGCCACCAACAAGGCAGAAGTTCTACCACACATTCTAATGGCATCATCCATAGCAGACAAAAATACCATTTTGTGAGTACTCACCTGAAAAATGGATATTGTTGGTGTGCCACACACCCCGCTTCACCTTTAATATTCTTCACGATTGGGTCAACCCACCGCCAGGTGACGCTGTGCAGAGAGGAAGTCCCTCAATGAGCCCCCTTCCGGCCCATACACACCTGGTACCTCCCATCCATCACCAGTGTATTAAAAAGCAGAAAGACAAGGTACCAGTATTTTAACAGTAACCTCAAAATAAATCAATATAAATAAAAGCTTCACCATATAAAGGATTCGGAATACCGAAAAGGGTGGGAGTGAAGCGGGGTGTGTGGCACACCAACAATATCCATTTTTCAGGTGAGTACTCACAAAATGGTATTATTCTTGGTGTGCCACACACCCCGCTTCACCTTTAATATTCTTCACGATTGGGACATCCAAAAGCAGTGTCCACAAGGGATGGGCATCTCAAGGCCAGGTGAAGCATAACTTAAATGACTGCAGTCTGCAGAACTTTGCGGCCAAAAACAGCATCCGCTGAGGCCCGCACATCAACTTTGTAGAACTTAGAAAAAGTATGAACAGAAGACCAAGTGGCGGCCTTACAAACTTGTTCAACAGAAGCTTGGTGCTGAAAAGCCCAAGACGCCCCAATGGTGCGAGTAGAATGAGCAGTGATACGAAAAGGGGGAACTTTCCCCTTAACAGAATAGGCCGCAGTAACGGCCTGACGTATCCACTTGCTAATGGCAGATTTGGCTGGTGCCAAACCCTTCTTAGGCCCATAGGGCACAACAAAAAAGGAATCCGTCTTACGAAAAGGAGACGTGATAATCAAGTAGTACTTAACACAGCGTACTACATTCAAACAATGCAAAACCCTCTCTTTGTCATTCTTAGGATTAGGGCACAAGGAGGGAAGAACAATATCCTTATTCAAATGAAAAGCAGAAACAACCTTGGGAAGAAAGTCTAGCTTGAACCGAAAGACCACTTTATCCTGATGCCTCTCAAAGTAGGGCGCCTGGATAGACAAGGCCGCCAACTCTGAGACAGGCCGGACCGAAGTGATAGCTACCAAGAAGACAATCTTCTGAGTCAGGGTAGACAAAGCAATATCTTGCAAAGGCTTAAAAGGAGGAGCCTGTAGAGCAGAAAGAACCAAATTCAAATCCCAAACCGGGAGTAATGGTTTCCTGGGAGGCCGCACATGCGTAAGCCCCTGGAAAAAGGTTTTAACTAAAGAATGAAGCGCAAAACGCTTCTGAAAAAAGATAGATAAGGCAGAAACTTGCCCTTTCAAAGTACTTAGCTGGAGACCAGAGTCCAGCCCTGATTGTAAAAACTCCAGAATCCTGGAGACCGAGAAAACCCTACAAGGAAAAGATCTAATCTCGCACCAAGCGATATAGGCTTTCCAAGTCCTATAGTAGATGATAGAAGAAGACCTCTTCCGGGCACTGATCAGAGTTTTGACAACTGAGTCAGAAAGACCCTCCTCCTTCAAGATGGAGGTTTCAGCAGCCAGGCCGTCAAACCCAGCGCTGGAAAATTGGGGTAACACAACCGACCCTGAGTGAGCAGATCGGGCCGAAGAGGTAGGACGAACTGGTCCACTGCCAGCCAAACGATGTCTGCGAACCACACTCGCCTTGGCCACCTTGGGGCCACGAGAACGGCGGACACCCTTTCCAGAGCCAACTTCCGAACCACCCTGCCCAGCATGGGTATCGGAGGAAACAGGTATAGAAATCCCAGATCCCCCCAGCTCAGGGACATGGCGTCCACTGCCAGAGCCAGAGGATCCTGGGAGAGCGACACGAAGTTCGGGAGCCTGTGATTGTGACGAGAGGCAAACAGGTCCACCTCTGGTGTCCCCCATTGGAGACATAGTGAGTGAAACACCTGAGGATGGAGAGCCCATTCTCCCAGGCGGGGAGAGCCCCTGCTCAACCGGTCCGCTTCCTGGTTCTCCACTCCTGGAATGTATACCGCCGAGAGACAAGGAACATGGGCCTGGTCAGGTCAGGATCAGGGACACCTCTCTGAGAGCACTCAGACTGCGAGTCCCTCCCTGATGATTGATGTAAGCAACCGCTGTTCGATTGTCTGTACGCACCTGGACCGGAAGGCCCAGAACGTGTTGAGTCAGGAGAGCAAGCACCCGACGGATGGCTCTCAGTTCCAGAATATTGATGGGTAAGTGGGCCTCGAGGTCCCCACTGCCCCTGGAACTGCAGCTCCTTCCAGAATCCGCCCCATCCCGACAGACAGGCGTCCGTGGTGACAATTTCCCAAAGAGGGGTCAGGAAAGACCTGCCCTTCACAAGATTGGTCGAGACCAACCACCACTGGAGGGACTGCCGGACCCGGGAGGACAGCTGGAAGGGCTGATCCAGCGACCGAGGCTGCCGGTCCCAGGACGCCAACAGATAAAGCTGAAGCGTCCTCGCGTGAAATTGAGCAAAAGGAACTGCCTCGAAAGAGGCGACCATCAACCCTATCAGCCTCATCCCCAGACGGATGGACGGCCGAGGATCGGAAAGTAGGACCCGAGCCAATTCCTGAATCAGATGAATTTTGGACTGGGGGAGAAACACTCTGTGTTGAAGAGAGTCCAACTGCATCCCCAGAAAGGACACCACCCTGGCCGGAGCGAGGGAGGACTTGGGGAAGTTGATCACCCAACCAAAGCTTTCCAGTGTGGAGACCACCAACCTGGTGTCTGTCTCCGATTGATTGAGCGACGGAGCCATGATGAGAAGGTCGTCCAAATAAGGTACGACACGAATGCCCCGAGATCTGAAAATGGCCATGACCCCTGCCAGCACCTTGGTGAACACTCTTGGAGCTGAGGTAAGGCCAAACGGAAATGCCACGAATTGATAATGTTGATTTTCCATCACGAATCGAAGAAAACGTTGATGAGCGTGGCAGATGGGAACATGAAGATAAGCATCCTTGATGTCTATGGACGTCATGAAGTCCCCTTGCCGAAGGGAACCGACGGCCGTACGCAAGGTTTCCATGCGAAACTTCCCAAAACGGATGAACTTGTTGAGTAATTTCAGGTCCAGGACGGGACGAACTGACCCGTCTTTCTTGGGGACTGCGAAAAGATTGGAATAAAACCCGAGGCCCATCCGGACGACACTACCTCCCAGATCCATCTGTCCGGAATCTCCTGGTCCCAAACCAGGGAGAAGTGTCGTAATCGTCCCCCCACCCGCACGGGTGAGGGCAGCCCCTCATTGCTGAGCGGGTTTACCAGCAGGCTTGGGCTTGGTGCCCCAGGACTGAGCGGGACGGCCACGGCCCCTCCCCCGAGTCCAACCTGCACCTCTGGTAGCGGGAAAGGAAGCCCCCCTACCCGCTCTGAATCCCCGAAAGGAAGGGCTAACAGTACTTGCCCCCCTAAAGGGACGACGAGGCCTCTTGCGTTGCGGCATTTTACCACCTTTTGCTACTGAATCAATTTTCTCACCAAACAGACGCAAGCCCAAAAAGGGTAGAGCGGTGAGCACCTTTTTAGAAGCTGAGTCCACCGACCACTGACGCAGCCACACTGACCGACGAATAGCCACCAGCATTGCAGCTGTCTTGCTACTCATAGCCAGCGCATCATCCTGAGCGGTGTGGTAAGGTGCAAGGGGCCGTTATTGACGGCAGGTATGTAGCACCAATGTACCTGGCATTGGTGCAGTAAAGCCGTATAGCTTGTTTTCCAGCATCAGCTGCTGGTGGCAGTTTGCTGCTGATGATTTAGAATAGCCGAAAGGCTAACCTGGGACAGCTTTACTGGGATGGAGTAGAGCAGGGTGGGACTCCATCCCACTACCCAGGTCTGGGTTTTGCGGGCTGTTTAAATAGCCTGGGGAATCAGCTGTGCCCTGTCCTTTGTCTAGAGCTCACATGGGAGTGAGACTCTGTGAGCCTGGCTGAAATCTCCTGTGGAGGCTGTTCATGCGGACCTGAGGCCTATTTGACTGTAAACAGGACCTTTGCTCAAGGACTAAAAGCTGTTTGCCTGACTGTATCATTTATGCTGCGGTTTCCTGAAAAGGTGATGTAACCTGTATGGACATATGCTTTTGTGGATTTTTGTGTGAAATAAACACAGACTTTACTTTGAACTGTTTGCCTCCGCCTCTATACTGCTGACACCCGGTTGCCTACCAGAGCTAATCTCCACAGCGGATAGAACATAGGAAACAAAAGATTCACACTGCTTGAGCGCAGTAAACTCTTTACAAGTGGGATCGAGATCCACACACAGCTCCTGAATTACAGACCTAACCGCCAATAGAAGAAGCGCCGAAGCACACACCGGGCGCATCGTTGACCCAGCATAAATAAAACCATGGCGAGCGTACTGGTCAATCCGACGATCCTCCCCATCTTTAGGGGCAGTGGTCTCAGCAGACTGCACCATAGCCGTGCTGGAGAGCCCTAGCACAGGGGTATCGACGTCAGGAGGGACGGACCAAAGCTTCACCAATTCTGGCGGGAAAGGATAACGCTTTTCCCAACTGGAAGGGATTCCAGTTAACCGCGTGGGATGTTCCCATTCCTTAAGCACCACCCTCTCAAAGTGATGTTGTCTGGGAAAAACCCAACGCGGCTGAGGCTCTTTAAACAACTGACCCTTTGGCAGGGTGACAGCCTCAGGCGGATCTAAATTCAAAATTTCAAACATTTGAGCCAGAATGGAGGGGGTGTCAAGGGAAACCCCCGCCGACAAATCGCCAATAGCATCAGCCTCAAGCTGATCTGCAGGCTCATCTGACTCCAACAGGAATTCTCCCTCCTCGTCCGGGGAGCCATCGGACCATTCAACAGGCTCACATACCTCATCCTGTGAAGCCGGAGGTATCGGAGTCAGGTGCTTTCGTTTTGCAGTGGCTTTTGACCCTGCTTTAACGGACACTATTTTCTCGAGGTTGGCCAACCGTGCCGCCACCTCGGATTGCGAATCCCCACTCTTGACAGTGTCACGCGGGGTCCGGAACAGGGAGGGAGAGGTAGGAGATGATGGAAGTTGCGACGGGTCAGCAGCTGAAGCAACGGACTGACGCGCAATACTCTGCTTTGCACAAGGAATGCATACAAAGACATCATCAGCTGGGAGCGGAGTCCCACATCCTGTGCACACCCTAGATGGCCCAGAAGAACCATTTCCGGTAATATCGGAAGCCTCCATATGGTGATTTATGGTATTCGCAAACTTTTGGGTTTAAGGCATAAGCCACCCGGGATGCCCCCTTATTGTAAATGTCCCAGAAGGGAGGATTTAATTTATAATAAAGACCCCCTTAATAATCTTTATTATTATATATATATTTTTTTTTAATAATATATATATATATATATATATATATATATATATATATATATATATGTATAAATATGTCCCAATTTTTCTTTTTTTTTTTTTTTTTTAAAAAGAAAGACTAGCCAAGTAATATAGAACCGGGAGGCTGCTTTAATCAGAGATTCCCGAGATCTGTAGGGGAAGAAAAAACCAACAGTCAGACCCCCAAACATGTGGCAACATGCAAACATACTTATGCACAGCACCAAGGTGCCTTTAAATAAGCAAAGGAAAAACCCTTGCCCTCTATTTAATACATAATAATAAAAAACATCCTCTTAAAATTCTATCCCCCCTTTTGTCTAATAAAACTATAATATTAAAGTTTTTTAATAACACTCGACGGCCCCACACAAGGTGGGACCGCTTACCTGCAAAGATCTGAGCGCAGCACAGCAACAGCATGAACGTAGTAGCAGCCAGCAGCATCAGCAGCAGTAGTAGGGGCCAAGAGTAAATAACCCCCCCCCCCACGTGTCTTCCTTTAAGACAGGAAGGAAGGAAGGAAGTGGGGCTGGGGCCGGCCGCATGACGCTGCCGCCGGCGCCACGCCCCCGTTCCCACGTCACCGGGGCCCGCCCCCTTCAAGCCCGATCAGTGCGGCCAATTCATCAAGGGATTACTTCCAGATGAGCCACTACAACGGGCCAAACAAAGGAAGAAGGAGGGGGGAGGAGGGGGGAGGGGGTACTAACAGCGCAGCCGACGCTGACAATGCGGCTTGCCAAACAGAAAGGAGACCAGCGGGGGAGGGGGGCTGTGATACACCAAAGGCTCAGGCAACAAGCCAGCCTGCCACAGCGCGGCCCGCCCCAGCCGCCCCTAAAGCTGACCTGAACACTGGCCAAGCCGGCCAGCACCATTAAAAAGACCTGCCCAAGAAGCTCTAAGAGGAATAATCAGACCAAGTGCACTCTTGCGGTGCAGTCTGATAAGTGCACAAAAGTAAAACACACATGTAGTAAAAGTCATACAGTGAAATACACACATCCCTCTAACCCCCCCCCCCCCCCCCCCATAGTGAAGGGAGAAGGGACTGTAACGGGAGAGTAAGGGGACCCTCGGGACAGGGGCATCCCATTTCCGGAACCCCGGAAGCAGGAGGGGGCATCCCACAAGGCTTACCACAGGCCTATACCACTACCCTGTCAAGGCAGGGACTGCGGTCGGAGCAGCGCTCCTCAAGCACCTAACCCGGGTGCTGTCCTGCCTTCACCCGAAACAGTCAGCCGAGGCTGGGAGGCAGTGGGTCCAGAACTGGTGGTAATAGTCCTGCAGGGCCGCAGGTTGGTAAGTCCCGCTCGCCTACGTATATAGAGAGCCATCTTCTATCTTCGCAGTCCAGACTGCAGATTAAAACTGGGGATTTTGTGGGAGGTCCCTGACTTATATAGGGCCGGGAGGAGCCACAAGCTGTTTTCTGCAGCCCAGCGCCATCTTGTGGATGTATAACCCATGTGTAAGGAATATTCTGGAACAGGATGCGCTGTATATTTAGAATAGTGACTTTCTTTACAAAATGCAACCGGTTAGTAGACAGGTACTCTTGAAATAGTTATGCTAGTATTTGGGATGCCCCCTCTTCAAATACATAGGCTGGCTGCTTTTACAGTGGAAAAGTGACTTTCTTTACAAAATGCAACCAGTTAGTAGACAGGTACTCTTGAAATATGTATGCTAGTATTTGAGATGTCCCCTCTTCAAATACATAGGCTGGCTGCTTTGACAGTGGAAAAGTGACTTTCTTTACAAAATGCAACCAGTTAGTAGACAGGTACTCTTGAAATTGTTATGCTAGTATTTGGGATACCCCCTCTTCAAATATATAGGCTGGCTGCTTTTACAGTGGAAAAGTGACTTTCTTTACAAAATGCAACCAGTTAGTAGACAGGTACTCTTCAAATATTTATGCTAGTATTTGGGATGCCCCCTCTTCAAATACATAGGTTGGCTGCTTTTACAGTGGAAAAGTGACTTTCAATACAAAATGCAACCAGTTAGTAGACAGGTACTGTTGGAATATTTATGCTAGCACGCTTTTTAAAGAATGACACCAGGAAAAGGAAAAGCTAAATAGGCAGGTGTGTTGTTAACTCTAAATAGGCTTGAAAGCTAATGCAAACACTTTAAACTTTCCCTGTCTTTCTCTGTCACAGCCTCTCTCCTTCTCTATCTGTGCCTCGCTTCCTCTGTTCTTTGTTCTATCTATCTATCTATCTCTCCCTTGCTGTATCTATCTGTTCTTCTGTCTATCTGTCTGTCTATCTGTCCCTCGCTCTCTCTCTGCCTGATCTGCTCTGGCCGCAATACAGTGTCAGAATGAGCTTCCGCAAAATGGCGGCCACTTATACAGGTCTGTGACATCATCAGTAAGCCTGTCTGCTGATAGGTAGCATGTGACGCCTACCCAGGATTCCTTGCCCCATGGGACATGTCCTGACATGTGGATCCACCATTTCAGATGGGCTGGATAGCAGTAAATGGAGTTTTAAGGAAGCGTTTCGAGTGATCGAATCGCGGCGATATTCGGAAACTTTACGAATTCGGGTTCGTCAGATTCGATTCGCTCATCTCTAATTGTAATGCAAGAAGAGAAACTTAAGAATGAATATATATATATATATATATATATATATATATATATATATATATCCTTCTAAAAGTGTTCATACCACTTTAACCTTTCCACATTTTTAAAAAACATTACTGCTACAAACTGAAATGTATTTTTCTGAAATTTGACACAAATACGGTCTGAGATTTTACGTGATAGAGCAACACAAAGTAGCAAGTATATGTGAAGTGTAAAGAAAATGATACATGCTTTTCCAATTTGTAAAAAAAAAAAAAAAAAAAAAAAAAATTAGTGTTTAAATGTAAATGTATGCCCCCCCCAGGCAATACTTTGTAGGACTACAAAGATGAGGGGGAAAAAGGTGATCTATGCTAATATTGCCAACAAACTAGAGGGGTTTGTTCTACTCTTTACCATTGTAGCACGAGCTAAAACCAAGGAAAGTATCCTGGCTCATACAACAGGCAGTAACAGCTAGAGATAGATTTACTGTAAAGGTACATTAGTATATGTTTCTCTTTCTCTTGCAATTTCTTCATTCTGATAAAGAAAAGTAACCCAGGAGCATGTTTTATTTTGCTTTACCCTCATAAGACTTTCTAGATATTAGCCATATGGTTTTAAAAAACTTTTCTGTAACTTTTTTCCTGTTTTGATGCAAATATCCTAACTTCACCCAGATTTTATCATGATCTAATACGTGTGAAACTACTGATATTTGTGAAAAACCTGTGAGACCAAACCCTTCAAAGCAAAATAAATATCAAGCCATATCAAACATTCTATTCATTCAGAGTTGCTCATCAAGTTCATCAGATAAGAGATTTGTATCATTCTGAGGGTGCCGTACGTGTATGTTGATTTCTCTCGAAATCCTACTGCATACTGCAGATTATAGATTGTATTTCTTTATCTTCATGACCCCTGTTAATAGTTGTGTGCCACAAAGAGTAGACAAGGAGGGCATACAATACATTTCTAACCAATCATTTTAGAATTAAACTAAAATATAAATAATATAAATTCAAAAAAAAGTATATAGTATGGTACTGTAAGTTTAAATCTCATTACTGGTTGCATAGCTAATTCAGTTGAAAATAAAATATTTGTCTATCAAGATCAACCAGGGGTTGGGGTTGACTGAAGTTTTTTCGTATTACTTACACATAACAACTATAAGTAACTACGGTATATAAAAAACTTTATAACCTCCAATTCCCCCCCCCCCCCCCCCCCAATCCGCTTGTCCAAGCTCAAACAAGTAGGGCAATGTGACAGACTCAGCAGTGGCCCAGTAAAAATAAAAGAAAAACATTTTTTTCCATCCCCTTAGCCGCACTCACCTGGCATTTTTGGGGTTGTCGAGTGGCTGATCTCAAGAATGTCACTGGCCGCATTGTACAGCGCCTCGAGGTAAGATAGCGTTTTTTTAAATAAACTTTAATAATAATAATTTTTGTATTGGCCAATTTTATATTTATTTAAGTTAAAGTGCTACAGCAGTCAAAGGCAATTATTACACGATTGGTTGGGCAACATTTGACAGTGTCCTACAGTGTTTTCCGTTTTCAAATTGAACAAGAAATGTCAGAGATATTGAGCTTTACAGGTTCACCTTATGATTTCTACGAGCGTGGCTGTTGGAGCTGTGATGCTGCATAAAAATCAGCATAATGGGTGGGGCATGTAAGATATCCAGACTGTGCTTCTCCCCACTCCCCCTGTAACTACATTGGAGCTTGGACCAACATGCTCAGAAACACATGGCCACAATCCCAAAGAGCACATTCTTGGCACTCAAATAACGCACGCGAACCCCGAGGTGTCCATATGTGCACTTCCACGGTGCCCTCACCAGCATCTCAGGTAGACTGTCTGTGGCATGGTGCTGGGACTTGTAGTCCCTCTGTAGTATGGCCAAGGCTGTCCATGGAGAAACCGTGTTTTTAGTTTAATTTTAGTGCTGCATATGTGCTGTTTGGGTGATACTGGGTTCTCCCTGAAGCATACCCCATTTTCTTGTGGGGGCTGTGTCCCCCCCCCCCATATAGGTATTCAGCAAGCTGGGAGCAGCTTCCTCTCCCTCCACTGCACATGGCAGGCGCAGATGGGGAAAGACATCAGTCGCTGCAGGGCCGTTGTATCTGTCTTCCTGGAGGAAGTTGCTGGGGGTGGTAATTCTCTCCCTCCGCCATATATGCTTCATCTGCGGAGGAAAGGGGTGAAAGCATGAGGCACCCACAGCTCCATTTTCAGCTGCTTGCCATGTAACTGAATTGAATTGGATTGAAGCTCTCCACACTGTAAGTCAATCTCAATATAATGCAATGCACACAGTGTCCTTGTATGACTCAATCCTGCCACTCCTACAACAGAGGACATAAATAAAATGAAGTAAAATTTGGATTTCAAATTACTCTGGAAATATAACTCACATAAGGGGTCTCATAGATCCCTTACAAGTTCACAAAGGGTTAAATAAAAAAAAATAAAAAAATTTTATTATTAAAATTATTTTATTATTTTTTTAATACTTACCTCCAATCCATCCCGGAAAACTGTGTCCCACGCTGATCACTTTGGCGCCTGCTGGAAGCCTTTTATACCTGCTGGGTGACAGGTAACATGGGGTTAATTTTAAAAAAAATGACACAGGGGGAGGCAGGTAATGGGGGGTTTAGGGTTAATGGCAAGTCACTCACTAGTCGCAGATGACTTGCCAGACCCAGAGCCTTGTGAAAGGATTTAGGGGTCCCATGGATTAAGTGAAAAAAAACACACCACACAAAAATGTCATTTATTAAAAAAAATAAATAAATAAAAATTACTTTACTCACCTCTGATTGTCAGCTCCTGTGTCACTCGCTGTTCCGACGACAGATGCTGTGATCGCCAGCCAGAGGTGGGAGGCAAGGGGATCAGAGCATCCCCTACCCCTCTACTGCTCTGCCCATCGATCTCTGGGGATCTGAGAGTGGAACCTCTGGGAGCCAGGATGACGCCCGCCTGGTGACGTCAACCGCCCCACCCCCAAAGGGGGCACCCATGCGACTGAAGCGAGGGGGGGCACCCTATTCCGGGCACTTCCCTGCAGCCGGAAGAGCCCAGGTGGGGGACCGGATGCCTCCAGGTGAGTGTTTTTTTTACTTGGTTTTTAATGTAGTAGGGGGGAAAGTCAGGCACGTAGTTTCTACGTGCTTGGCACTGAAAGGGTTAAGTCCCGGTCCTGGTGCACCGGGAGGTTAATCTAGACTGGACTTTTTCTAGCCTGTATTCCTTTTAATAGTAGTAACTACTTATTAGGGAAGGTCCTCACTCTGTGGTGACCTGTCCTAGTTCAACAAGCGACCCTCCTCTGGAAAAAAGTAAATTGTTATTACAGTTTTTTTCATTTTTTAGGAGAGGGGGTTTGGAAATTGCTGGTCTATCAAAATTGATTCAATTTGATTGTTGGGGATTAGGCCCAATCCCCTATATTCCCTAGACCCAGCTTTCCCACCACACCTCACCAGAGTTCTTTAAAACATAATTATTTTATTGAGTCTGATAATAAAAAAGACAGGATCCAGTACCCCCTGTTAGTACCCTAACAGGACGAAAATAGAAGGGAGTATTTTGACAACCCCCCCGAAATACAAACTATTACATGAGGGGAAGTGGAACAATGTTCTACTAACTATTAAAAAGATAGAAGTCTAAGAATACTTCAGGCCAAGACACCAAAAGAGAATAATAGACATTGTGGTCTTGTCTCATACTCCAACACGCACCCCTGTCAAAAGCCAAAAGATGGAAGCAAGGGACTTGGCATGGCAATAACTTCAGGAGCTGCCCTTATAAACATGAATGGACATCGTCGGAGCAACAACAACCAGGCATGGGAGTCTCAGTCAGCTGATGAAAAAGGTCCACAACCTTAAACCGGACCTTCACCATGATTTAATGAAAAGCCCAAACTCTTAAAAAACGGTCCCCCAGCATCTAAAATTAATATATTTAACATTTTTAGTCACTAACCTATTATTCTTTCCCCCACTGGGCTGCAACTCTGTTCAGGAATTTAGGATACGGGCGCCGCCATCTTGACTCAGAAGCATCACACTTACAGAGGAGAAGAGAGTGGGATAAGGTACAGGGGGGCGGGTTATAGCTGTGCTTTGCTCAGACAGAGCAGAGCTGGGGTCAGGTAAAGGTCAGCAGTCCCAGAATGCAGAGCAGCACAGTCAGGAAGCACTTCCTGTTTGCAGGCTGCCTGATAAGATGGCGGCTTCCATAAGCCGCCATCTTGGATGTTTAAAGGCTCATAACATGCAGTAGATGCAGGTAGGATGATTTTTAATGTGGACAATCTGTATGTACAGGGTGTGGGAAACATATAAGATAGACTGTTATTCAGAGTGAAGGTCCACTTTAAATGTATAATCGAAATGCACTTTTCAGAAAGCTGCGAAGACCATATGAAATAGTGTCCGGATTCATAGAATTCGAAACGTTAATTTTCTGCACATGTACATCACCGTTATATTGACTATCTGCATATTTTTCATGAAGTGAACAGGACAAGACAGAAGCACACTTACCAGCCCACTGACTGCAACAACCAGCATGTATGGACTTGAGGTTAAAAGCTAAACAGAAGAAAAATAAAGCATTTAACATAACCTAAGAGAAGCAATTTCCAGTAACTTTCTATAAACAATCTAAAGGAAAACTGAGACAAGTGTTTTTTTTTTAGTAAATTGCTCCGCTAAACCCTGTCCCTCACAATCAGTGATGTAATATATTTGAGAAGGCTCAAATCCATTCAGATGTTGTGGGGTAGCAGGGATACTGTGTTATTGCAATTGCATGGTGGCAGCCATCTTGCCATAATTCTGACAGGCCTGCTTCTGAAAAACCCAGTCCCACAGCCCAAATTACCCTAAATCACCTTGAAATAATGCTTTATTTCTGTCCAGAGGTGAAACACCATCAGCTGTCTGACTCAGCACTGCTCTGAAAGCTTTTAAAACACTGTATATTGATACACAGTTACATTCATCCCTTCCAGCAGCTTCTGATCAGTGTGTGTGTGTAACATGAGAGATGCTGATTCATTTCCTAAGATAAATCTCCCTCAGTTTGGTGTGGGCTGCTTAAAGCAAAGCTTCCAAGGTCCAGCATGCCCTGTGAGGGGAGACAGAAACATACTGCAGTCATGCTGATCTTCAGTGCAGCCAGCATTATCTCCTTCTAACATTCTGTGAGGAAAAATCTCTCTCTGGCGGTTGGGCTGATCATAAGGAAGCTCCCTGCTCATTTGCAGCGTGTCTGTGTGCTAGCAAAGGCTCCCCCCACCCCCCATTGCCATTCATCTTATGTGTTAATAGGGCGCTCAGATGTAATCCAAAATGGCGGCTCCCATGTAATACCTTTAACATCTGCATGGGGTTAAGCCCTCTCAAGCACCATATGCCACTGACTATTTTCTTGACTAAATGTCCGCATTAAGCTGCATTGGACTACCTTACAACTGTCCCTCCATATGGATCATGGCAGGTGTGAACAATGTGCATAAGGGTAAATCCAAAGCAGCAGTTACACAAGAAGTTATAATAATCAGCCTGGTTACAAAGGCCAACATATATGGGGCCAAGAAAATAAAAAACAAATGTGGCAAATAATACAAACACTGATTTTCATAAAACAAATATGCAGCGGAATACATAGTATAGTGTTTCAGAATATAAAAAAGGCAATGTCTGGGCAGGAAATTTTGTTTTGCAAAATACAAACATGGAACAAAACAAATCCGGTAATTAAGCATAAAAAATAAATCCAATGATAGCCTGAGAGAGGGAAACCTGTATACTGCCCATTCGGATGATTAGAAAAGATGTTACCAGGTAACTAACTTCTCAAAAAATCCTCAGGGCAGCATATTCTTGAGAGGATACGCGAGATCTACCTCTATTGGGTGGGAAAGGCTGCCCGAAGCACACTCCTGCCAAAAGACTGATCCTCTAAAGTTAGCAGGTCCAAAATGGAAATGTAACAAATGTCTGAACAAAACTGATTGCGCTCTTCAATTAATAGGCCAAAGTTGTATTAGAAACATGATGGCCCTTCCTGGGACTTGAAAATGAAATGACTAAGCTATCCGCCTTTCTCCAATCCTTTGTTTAATGAACGTATTCTAGAAGATATGCTCTGATATCCAATGATTTATCCACAGAAGAATCTTTACTATCCGCTGCCGGAAAAACAACCTCCTGTGTTCGATGAAGTCAGAAGAGATCTTCGGTAGGTAGCAGGGGTCCACCCTTAAAACCACACGATCCTGGAAAACCTGAAGAAAAGGGTGACAGCAGTATAATGTTTGTATATCACTGATTCAGCAGGCAGAAGTAATTGCCATTGAAAATAGAAACTTCCATTTGAGAAATTGAATAGCCGCACCAACAACAATGAATCAAAGAAGTGTGCAGGCTTGGGTACCTGAATCCAACATATATACAACAAGGAGGCTTCCACACAGCCCCCAACCCCAAGACACAATCTGCACCACTCAGTTTACATAACAATCACTTTTATAAATTCATCTAAACACTACACAGGTTAAAATGCATAAAAAATTGATTATATGAACATTCCACTAAAGGGCGCTGGTGGTAGTGCACAATTAACTAGGTCAGAAATCAAGCATATGTCCCTATGAAAACCGACTGAATCCTAGTGTTTCAAACTAAAAGTGCTATGTGCTATATATACAATTAATAAACAACTCTAATGATACTATAAGTGCTAAAGTGACCAAGTGCAAGAAAAATTTAAGCAGTGTAAACCAGCTGGACTCTCCATGTGCCCTGAGGAAGCGACGTTCCGTCGCGTAACACATAGGCTGGGGGAGGGGCACAGTGACGGCTGGCACAAGTAAGATTTATGGTTGGTTGTCCCTCTTGTTATCCTGCTGTGTCCCTTGGTATGGTCATTTTTTCTTACCTTTTATGCATATGAAGGTTTACACTGCTTACATTTTTCTTGCACTTGGTCACTTTAGCACTTATAGTATCATTAGAGTTGTTTATTAATTGCATATATAGCACATAGCACTTTTTGTTTGAAACACTAGGATTCGGTCGGTTTTCATAGGGACATATGCTTGATATCTGACCTAGTTAATTGTGCATTACCACCAGTGCCCTTTAGTGGAAGGTTCATATAATCAGTTTTTAAAGCGGACATTCACTCTGAATAAGAGTCTATCTTATATGTTTCCCACACCCTGTATATACAGATTGCTCACATTAAAAATCATCCTACCTGCATCTACTGCATGTTATGAGCCTTTAAACATCCAAGATGGCAGCTCATGGAACATCAGGCAGCCTGCAAACAGGAAGTGCCTTCTGACTGTGCCGCTCTGCATTCTTGGACTGCTGACCTTTTCCTGACCCCAGCTCTGCTCTGTCTGAGCAAAGCACAGCTATAACCCCACCCCCTGTACTTTATCCCACTCTCCTCTCCTCAGTAAATGTGATGCTTCTGAGTCAAGATGGCGGCGCCCGTATCCTAAAGTCCTTAAAAGAGTTGCAGCACAGTGGGGGAAAGAATAATAAGTAAGTGATTAAAAACTTAAAATATATTAATTTTAGATGCTGGGGGATAGTTTTTTAATGGTTTGGGCTTTTCAATAAATCATGGTGAAGGTCCGGTTTAATGTATTTTAACCTGTGTAGTGTTTAGATGAATTAATAAAAGTGATTGTTATCATGTAAACGGAGTGGTGCAGATTGTGTCTTGGGGTTGGGGGCTGTGTGGAAGCCTCCTTGTTGTATATATGTTCCATTTGAGAAATTAAATAGGCGAATTGAGTACCGGTTAAAATGGAAGAAACACCATGGCTGTCGGGATCCCATTAAGCTGCTAGTTTCAAGTGGCTGTCGAGATCCCATTAAGCTGCTAGTTTCAAGCGACCGGTCTAGAACGCCTAACGGCAAGAAAAAAACATCTGGCCAATGAAAACGATGATAATCTCTTATCTAAAAATACTGAAAGAGCAGCAGGATGCACCTACAGAGTACTGATACTAAGACCAAATTAACTCCATCCTGGAGGAAATAAAGTATAACCGGAAGGCTGGAAGCAGGTCTTCTGTTCTCAGTCTTCCATGTTTTAAAGGTCTTTCAGACTTTCAAATAAATCTTTCTTGTCACCTCCTTCCTACTTGAGAGTAGGGTCTTGATAAACCCTTTCTTAAAAGCATGGTGACTTCAGGCTTTTGACGAAGCACCGGATACCAGGTCCGGTCTCCAGGAAGCCCCCCCAAAGTTCCTGAATGGACAGAGCTCTTAGAACTGTAGCTGGCTGACCGGATAACTTGTGGAGAACTTGCGGAAGTATTCGGACTGGAGGAAATTCATAGACCATCTGAATTCCTCCTGGTTCAGAGACCATTTTGCCTCCGACAGCGACTTAGAAAGTCCGTCACATGATTTAGACACCCCATCAGATGTAAGGCTGACAGAGATAACAGGTTCTGTTCTGCCCAAAGCAGAATTTCCATTGCAGCTTTTTATAAGAGGGAAAATCTTGCCCCCCCCCCCCCGTCATATGTCATTGCGTTGTCTGTTTTGATCAGAACGTGATGTCCCCTGTGTTTGAATGAGAAGTCAACCAAGGCTTCCTTTACCGCTATCAACTCTCTTAAGTTTGACAATGCCTGACTCAGCCTTTTGGACCACCTTTCTTGTGCAGTCAAGGACCCGCAATGGGCCCCCCCCCAACCCCATGAGGAGGCATCCGTCATCACAATTTCCTCCTTAGGATCTCTCCAAGCTAGGCTGCTCAGAAATCTGTTTTCGCACAGCAAGCTCTTTACCAGGTCGGAGCTCTTACCAAATTTTCTTGGGATTCCTGAGACTTGTCCCAGGTGCTCAGGATGTGCAGCTGGAGAGGAGTCCTTGAATGTAGCAGACACCACCTTACCTCCGGGAAGGTGAGGTCAAAACCCCCCAAGACATATAGATAGATTGATGCACTGGGGCCGTCTGACTGAAGCACAAGAATTTAACTGCTTCCTGGAGGATCTTTATCCTCTGGGAAGTCAAGACAATATTCTGAAGAATTTTATTGATCTCGAAACCTAGATAAGTAATGGCATGAGACAGAACTAGACTGGACTTTTCATAATTCAGAACCCAACCTAGTTGGAGCAACAAATCCCTTGGTACACATAGATCCTGGAGTAATTTCTCCCGGTTTAGAGCAAAAAGTAGGAGAACAACTAATTAAGCTATGATCCCAATCCTCTTTTGCCTTAAATATGTATATAGGTTCGGCTAGAACCATGGTAAAGATCCTGGAAACTGGACTTGGATCTGGATTGCATTGATTCATTACATAATCTTCCATAGATGTCAAAAAAAAGGGGCAAAGACTAAAAGAACCTCCTCTGCCTGGTCTGCCAGAAGAATAAATATAGATAGCGCATGTGCATTCCCCTTTAACTGAAAGCACGTGCACTGAGCGGGGAACCCGGCAGCACATAGGAATGACGCCACTTGAGCAGCATGGGATGCCTACTGACGATCAGGTAAGATTTAGATCGCCAGACTTGGAGCAAATGTCTGCGGGGGCCAAAAAGAAATAGAGCAAAGAATTGACCTGTTATTTCAGAACATCTGCATGGAGTTATAGTTCCTGCCAGAGGGGGCTTTAGGGGTTCAATTTAATGAACTTTTTTTTGACTTTTGGTCTGCTTTAAGCTAGTGGTCCAGGACCAGACATCTCCAGATCCCAGGCCTTGCCACAGAATTCATTCAGAATCTAGAGGTTTAGACCACATAAGACCCTTAGGTATGCTTAACAAATATAAAGATAGTAAAAAAATCCAGAGCATTGTTTTATATGTGTCTTCACTTTTCAGACACTAATAGGGAACTTAGAGGTATTCTGGGGGAAGCAGAGTAATGCTGAGGCTAAAAAAATATTTTAATATATAAATTCTCATAATAGACTAATCATTTTTAAAACAAATCTGTGTTTATGTGGCTTGGTAAGAGGTGGTACGTTTTACAGGATACCAGTTATAAATAATAATTTAGTTAAAAGAGGTCCAAGCCATTTTACATAGAGTTGGTTGTAACATCACTCTACCCTACAAACCTATATATTTGTGTATAAGGGTATATTGGCACGTCGACATTAAAATAAACATACCTGCAATCCCACAATGTAAACTAATGTTTTGTTGGTAACTGGAAACCATCCAAATATGTGAGCCAAGGATACTTGTGGCACAGAGCAATAAAACGGCACAAAGAGGGCAAACACTGGAGCAAGACTGGAAAAAAAAAAATACAATTTAGGCAAAACCTAGAACATACAGTAAATGATTTTATATATAAAAAAGTGCAATAATGAAATGTTGGTCACCAGAGACTTTAAAGCAGATAAAACCCCTGTGCAGCCAGCCTTGGAATCTAAAAGATTCCAGGTCCAGTTGCTAGCCTGCCGCCTGGGGCATCCTATAGCGAGATGTGTGAAACCCCCGGGTTGTCAGGAAAACTCACCTTTAACAACGGCTCCTGCACACTGCGATCATTGGCCGCCGCATCCCCAGGTTCCCTCATAAAATGGCAGTTTTGAAATTAGCCAATTGGCAATCTGTGTGTGGCTTCAGTGGTGGAAAAACCTGGTTTTATTTGAAAACTAAGCCACCACCGAGCCAGCAGCATCGCCTGAGATACATGGGTGGGGAGGATGCATGGGGAAACGAGGCAGGCCAAACATGGGTTTAAATCCCCTTTAATGCATTGGGTGAACAAAACTGATTACATCACAGAATCCCAACTGATGGTATGATACCCGCACCACTGGCAGGTGAGAAACTGAGCAGGAAGTTACAGTTACAGCCCCAGAGCTCTATTCAGTGATAACCGTGTCGGGGCAGTTCATACATAAGAAAATGTCTTGCATTCTGTTCCCTGGGGCACAACTGATGCTGCACTGAGCACTGGAGTTTTACACAGGTACCCTTCTCATATCCCTATCTGAATGCAGAGCCAGTAAAACACATTGCAGAATTATGTTTCTGTTGAGAAAAGGAAGCAGGGATTACTGATTAAATGTTAGGGAGGAGGGATTATTAATTGCATGCTAATGGGGGGGGGGGGGGGGGGGGATCTTTTGTTTGCATACTGACAGATGGAAGGGGGTTCATAATTTAATGTTTGGAGAAGCGAGTGGGATTGTTAAGGAACCTTAATGTTGGTGGAGGGTAAAAAGGAGATGTATTATAGTAATTCGGGGTGCCACAGGGGAAAGGACCAAAACCCAGGATAGTCAAAATCCTGGGTTTTGATCCACTTTAAAGGTCAGTACAGTATTTTTTTATTCTACTGCCTGCAGAATGCATTTAATTGAAGGCTAGTGGGTGAATGAATAATTTAATGTTGGGAATGGGAGAATTATTTGAATTCTGGTGTATGGGAGTGGGTAACCGTAACTGAATGTTGGGAGAAGCAAAGGGGCTTTTTATTTTCATGCAAGGTGGGAGACGAGAGTAAGGGGGGTATTAATTCATGCTGGTAGGGGAATAGAGGGTGGATTAATAATTGAATGCTGGAAAGGGAGGGATTATAACAATCTGACCAACAGCCTTGCGCAGTTGAAAAAAAACTCTTCAAAACTCCCATGCCCCATCTGCATGCAGGGCCAGCGTTAGGATGGAGGTGCCCTGTGTGACACTACAGGGTGGCACCCCCCCCCCCAAAACACACTTCGGCACTTCCTCACTACTGGTCTACTACCCCACATGGTTTCTGACAACCACCGGGGTTCACTGGAAGCCCCCTGTGCACAACTAGCATCAAGCCTGATGCCAGGCAGAGGACCACCCATGTGCGATGGTGGAGATGCAATGCAGAAGTGGGGGAGTACCCCCAGTATCAGAATGATGCTAGAGGCTAATAGACCTGTATTTGATAGCATGCTCCGTGCTCTCTATGCTGGGCTTTAGGTGGGTTAGGGCATCAAGCAGGGGGGGCACAGCTGCATTGCGCCCTGTGTGATTGATTGGCAGCACTTACATTTGCTCCTGCACTCACTCAAATCTGAAACCTCACCTCACTGATACTTTCTCAGCTGTGTTGTGTCCTGAATTTAACAGACAAAAGGCTCAATGCACAGTGGTGGGAAACCCAGTAGCACTTTCTCTTTGCAGGCAGCCTACAGCTCCATAGGATGCCATTTTTGGTGTAAAATCGCCCACAACAGGAGTTACAAAAAGGTTAATGCATTTTTATGTGCAGCAATCTGAATTGCCCTGGGAAGGGATGAGTATGACCCCTGGTTCTTGTAAGGGTGTTGGCCAGATTCGAGTGAGTTCTGCAGAGAGCAATACCTAGTCCACACTTGTCTACATAAGCTAGGGGAACAGAAGTTGCAGAACCTATTGCACATCTTACTGAATAAAATGGCAGATGTTGCAGTGTGTGTATCAAGCGAAGATCCTACAAGGGTGCTTACTGAGAGGTGGCAGGAGAAGGCCATTTGTCCAGCATAGACTTCCAAAGGAGAGTGCAAGTCCCCTCAAATGAGGAGGAACAATGTATATAAAAGCCCTGCCCTAAACAGACTTCCCCTGCTGCTTGAATAAAATGCCTCCTTCTGTTTCACACTTTCCACCAGAATTCCCAGAATCTCAAGATGCTGCCCACTGGTGGTCCTCATACATCCAAGGTGTTCCGTAGCAAAGCTCAGACAAGATTCCCTTTCATAGCCATAATTAACCAAAGCAATACACTTGATAAATATACAACCAAACTGAAGGACATAGATTTTGGAAGGGGGGTGCCAGCTCAGAAGGGGCCTGCTGGCTATCTTCAATGCATGAAAAACACCACATACAGTATAGTTCTTGACTGGACAATGCAGTTAAAGTGTACCAAAATCCACAAATTAAACTAGCTTTCCGCAAATGCTCCCCTTTTGCCAATTTTTGATGCTACTGCCGCCTATTTTAGCCGGAAGCCCTGCCTCCTCAAGTCATTGTCACTGTGTGAGTGGCAGGTGATGCCATTGCCACACCTAAGCAATTACTGATTGCCTGCTATTCCACAAACAGGAACAGGATTTGGTGGCAAAAAATACCATTTTGTGAATACTCACCTGTAAAATGGGTATTATAAGTATGTCACACACCCCACTTCAAACATTAATAATTACAATAGGGTTAACTCACCGCTAGGTGGCAGCATTGCAGAGAATCTCCAAAAAATTCAACAGGCCCCTCCCGGTCTATACATACCTGGTACCTCCCAAGAATCACCCAGTATTAGAACAGCAGTAAAACAAGGTACCAGAAACAAACAATGTAACCCTCAACGTAAAGAACTAAACTTCACCATATAAAAAGCCAGGATACCGAAAAGGGCGGGTGAAGTGGGGTGTGTGACATACTTATAATACCCATTTTACAGGTGAGTATTCACAAAATGGTATTATTCTAAGTATGTCACACACCCCACTTCAAACATTAATAATTACAATAGGGACATCCAACAGCAGTGTCCAGAAAAGGGTGGGTATCCGAACAGGCAATAACGCAGAAAAAAACTCAAACCACTGCAGCCTGCAAAACCTTGCGGCCAAAAACAGCATCCGCTGAGGCCCGCACATCAACCTTATAGAACTTAGAAAAGGTATGAACAGAAGACCAAGTTGCAGCCTTACACACTTGTTCAACCGAAGCCTGGTGCTGAAAAGCCCAGGACGCACCAACCGCACGAGTAGAGTGAGCAGTAACGCGAAAAGGAGGATCCTTCCCCTTAGCCGAATAAGCACCAACAATGGCCTGACGAATCCATTTACTGATGGAAGACTTGGCCGGAGCCAAACCCTTCCTAGGCCCACATGGCACAACGAAAAAGGCATCAGTCTTACGAAAAGAAGACGTAGCACGTAGATAGTACCTGACACAACGTACCACATCCAAGCAGTGCAAAGCACTCTCCTTGACATTCCTAGGCTTAGGACACAAAGAAGGAAGAACAATGTCCTGGTTAAGATGAAAAGCAGAGACCACTTTAGGGAGAAAGTCTGACTTGTATCGAAAAACCACTTTGTCCTGATGATCCTCGAAATAAGGAGCCTGAATAGACAAAGCTGCCAACTCTGAAACACGCCGAACCGAAGTGATGGCAACCAGAAAGGCAACCTTCTGAGTAAGAATGGACAAAGCAATATCCCGCAAAGGCTCAAAAGGAGGAGCCTTAAGAGCAGAAAGAACCAAATTCAAATCCCACACTGGGAGCAAAGGCTTCCTAGGAGGCCACACATGCGAAACCCCCTGGTCTTGACCAAGGAATGACTAGCAAAAGACTTCTGGAAAAAAATAGACAAAGCAGAAACCTGCCCCTTCAAGGTACTCAGCTGAAGACCGGAGTCCAGCCCCGACTGAAGAAACTCCAAAATCCTAGACACAGAAAAGACCCGGCAAGGCAAAGACCTAGCCTCACACCAATCAATATAAGATCTCCAATACCTGTAATAGATGGAAGAAGAAGATCTCTTCCTAGCACTAATAAGAGTCCGAATGACCGCATCCGAAAGACCCTCCTCCTTTAAGATGGAGGTTTCAGCAGCCAAGCCGTCAAAGCCAGCGTTTGTAAACTGGGGTAACATAGTTGACCCTGTGTGAGAAGATCCGGCCGAAGAGGCAGATCGAACTGATCTACGGCCAGACGAACGATGTCCGCGAACCACACCCGCCTTGGCCACCTTGGAGCCACGAGAATGGCGGGAACTCCCTCCAAAACCAACTTTCGCAGAACCCTGCCTAGCATGGGAATCGGAGGAAACAGATAAAGAAACCCCAGGTCCCTCCAGCTCAGGGCCATGGCATCCACCGCCAGAGGGTCCCGGGACAGGGACACAAAGGACGGAAGCTTGTGATTGTGATGAGAGGCAAACAGATCCACCTCCGGCGTCCCCCACCGGAGACAAAGCGTCCGAAACACCTGGGGATGGAGAGACCACTCCCCCCGACGGGACGCACACCGGCTCAGAAAATCCGCCTCTGTGTTTTCCACTCCCGGAATGTAAACTGCCGAGATGCAAGGGACATGAGTCTCCGCCCAGACCAAAATCAGAGACACCTCCCTGTGGGACTGCGAGTCCCCCCTTGGTGATTGATGTAAGCAACCGCCGTCTGATTGTCTGAGCGAACCTGAACCGGCAGACCTCGTAAATGATGCGTCAAGCGAGACAGAACCAACCTGATGGCTCGCAATTCCAGAACATTGATGGGCAAGTGGGCCTCCTGAGGGTCCCACTGCCCCTGAAACCGAAGATCCTTCCAAAAACCTCCCCAGCCTGACAAACTGGCATCCGTGGTGACAGTTTCCCAAAGCAGGGTCAGAAACGACCTGCCCTTCAGAAGGTTGTCCGAGACCAACCACCACAGAAGGGACAGCCGAACCCGAGGGGAAAACCGGAAGGACCGATCCAACGACTCCGGACGCCGGTTCCAAGACGCCAAAAGATGAAGTTGCAGAGTCCTCGTATGAAACTGAGCAAAGGGAACTGCCTCGAACGAGGCCACCATCAACCCCACCAGTCTCATCCCCAGACGAATGGACGGATGAGGATGGGAGAGGAGCAGCTGGACCAATTCCTGAATCAGCAGAACCTTGGCCTGAGGGAGAAACACTCTGTGCTGGCAGGAGTCCAACGACATCCCCAGAAAGGTCACCACCCTGGCCGGAACCAGCGAGGACTTGGGGTAATTGATCTGCTTGACTGAAGGAAGGTGCCATGAAGAGAAGATCGTCCAGGTAAGGCACAATGCGAATCCCCTGAGCTCTGAGCAGGGCCATCACCCCCGCCAACACCTTGGTGAACACTCTCGGAGCAGAGGTGAGGCCGAATGGAAGAGCCACAAACTGAAAGTGCCGATCCTCCACCACGAAACGAAGGAACCGCTGATGAGCTGGAAAGATCGGAATGTGCAGGTACGCATCCTTGATGTCTATGGACGTCATAAAGTCCCCCTGCCAAAGCGAACCGATCGCAGACCGCAGAGTTTCCATGCGGAACTTCCGGGGACGAATAAACCTGTTGAGAAACTTCAAATCCAGAATAGGAGGGAAGGACCCGTCCTTTTTGGGAACAGTGAAGAGATTGGAGTAAAACCCGCGCCCTACCTCTGAAGAAGGAACCGGGCAAACGACAGCTAAGTCTAGAAGATTCCTTACCGCCGCCAGGAGCCCCTGCGCGGCCAAAGGATCCAAAGACACCCGAGACCTGAAGAACCTTGGAGGAGGACGGGACTCGAACTCCAACTTGTAACCGGCCGAAACCACCTCCCGGATCCATCTGTCCGAGACCTCCTGGTCCCACACCCGGGAGAAAAGTTGCAACCGTCCCCCCACCCGAACGGGTGAGGGCGCCCCCTCATTGCTGAGTGGGCTTGGCAACCGGCTTGGGCTTGGCACCCCAGACGCGAACGGGACGGCCACGGCCTCTACCCCTATTCCAACTGGCGCCCCTGGGGGCCGAGGAGCCCGCACCCCTTCCGGCTCCGGCTCCCCGAAAGGACGGATTGAAGGAGACCATCCCCCGAAAGGAACGGCGAAATTTCTTGCGCTGAGGTAACTTACCTCCCTTGGCAACAGAATCCAGCCTCTCACCAAAAAGCCTCAAACCCAAAAAGGGCAGAGCCGTGAGCGATCTTTTAGAATTAAAATCAGCCGTCCACTGTCTCAACCACACACAGCGCCGGATAGCCACCAGCAAGGCAGTAGCCCTGCCACACATCAACATGGCATCCTCTTGAGCGGCCAGGATAAAGGACAAGAAAGAATCGCAGCGCTTAAGCGCAAGGGACTCATCACTGGTAGGCTCGAGATCCACACCCAAGTCCCTGACAATAGACCTGACCGCAAAAGTCAAAAGAGCCGAAGCACAGACAGGCCTTAACACCCGCACATACAAAACCATGACGGGCAAGCTGATCAACCCGGCGATCCTCGCCATCCCTGAGCGAAGTCGTGTCAGGGGAATGCACGACCGCCGTGTTGGACAGTCCCAAGACCGGAGTATCTACCTACAAGTGCGCACACAAACACACACACACACGCTCATCTCCCTCTGTTCCCCCCTGTGCAGGCCGGACACGCCAGGCTGCAAGCGCCGAGCACGGCGCTCAGCCATAGGCCGCGAGGCCCCGCCCCCCCGGCTCCTGAGGGGAGAGACGCCATTCACACCAACAGCAGCTGAAAATAAAGACACACAAGGCAGATCCACAAACAAAAATCGCCACAGTAAACAGCGCATAAGCCCTCACAAACCAGCAGCGCAGCAGCCACACTCACACAACCATGTCACCGGTCCCAAAGCGCGCCACACACCCCGGAGTGAGGAATAACTAAAGTCCCAGGGCTAGGCACATCCTGAACCGCTAACCTACTATTAAATGGGGGCATCCCACATCCGGATCACCACTCCGGGAATCCCGCTATGCCCCGCAATGAAGGGTCGAGCGGAGGAGCTAATCTCCTAGGCACCAAGGGTGCCGGCTACCTTTTGCCCGGCCTACAGCCGAAGCTGGGAGGCTGCCAGTAAACAAATATACTACCAAACAAGAGCCGGGCAGAAATAGACCACGGGGGGGGGGGGGGGGCCGGGGGGATACCCCGGCTACATGCAAGCAGGAGACTTCTTTCTTCTGTCTTGTCGCCACCTTGCAGAGAACAACACTGGGTGATTCTTGGGAGGTACCAGGTATGTATAGACCGGGAGGGGCCTGTTGAATTTTTTGGAGATTCTCTGCAATGCTGCCACCTAGCGGTGAGTTAACCCTATTGTAATTATTAATGTTTGAAGTGGGGTGTGTGACATACTTAGAATATATACATTTCCAGTTCCACACCCTAAGATCAGTAGGGGCTTTGGCTAAAATTACTTCACAACTTCAGAGGGTTTTTAATTGTTTTAAGTTAATGAACCACTTCAGCTTAGGCTCAAAAAGGTAACAACAGAATCTGTGTGTCTGACTACAGGAAGGAAATTATGTTAGGGCAGTCATATTACTTCCTGACATGGAGTTCTCTTATCATGGAAGACCCAGTGAAGCTAAAAACAAGAAGTAACATTACATCTTCTAAGTGTTCGCTGCACATAACAATGCTAATTTCCATACACTATTTCTAACAGGACGCGTTTATGTCATCGACAAACAACTGCCCGGCACCCTATTGTAGAAACTGAAAGCCTAGCTCCAGTTTTATTATATATTTTTTTTGTTCCTAAACCGGACCTTCAGCATGATTTAATAAAAAGCCCAAACCCTTAAAAAACTATTCCCCAGCATCTAAACTTAAAGCGGTCCTTCACTCCGAATAAGAGTCTATCTTATATGTTTCCCACACCCTGTACATACAGATTGCTCACATTAAAAATCATCCTACCTGCATCTACTGCATGTTATGAGCCTTTAAACATCCAAGATGGCGGCTTATGGAAGCCGCCATCTTATCAGGCAGCCTGCAAACAGGAAGTGCCTCCTGACTGTGCTGCTTTGCATTCTGGGACTGCTGACCTTTACCTGACCCCAGCTCTGCTCTGTCTGAGCAAAGCACAGATATAACCCGCCCCCCTGTACCTTATCCCACTCTCCTCAAGATGGCGGCGCCCGTATCCTAAATTCCTGAACAGAGTTGCAGCCCAGTGGGGGGAAGAATAATAAGTGACTAAAAACGTAAAATATATTAATTTTAGATGCTGGGGAACTGTTTTTTAAGAGTTTGGGCTTTTCATTAAATCACGCTGAAGGTCCGGTTTAATGTTCAGGATACGGGCACCGCCATCTTGACTAACATAACACATACTGAGGAGAGGAGAGCAGGATAAATTACAGGGGGCAGGATTATGGCTGTGCTTTGTACAGACAGCGCAGAAGACAGCAATCTCAGAATGCAGAGCAACAAAGTCAGAAGACACTTCCTGTTTGCAGGCAGCCTGATGCTCCATGAGCCGCCATATTGGACATTTAAAGGCTCATAACATACAGTAGATGCATCTAAGATGATTCTTAATGTGAGCAATCTGGATGTACAGGGTGTGGGTAACATATAAGATAAGCTCTTATTCAGGGTGAAGGTCGGCTTTAAATCAATTCACCTTACCTTCCAGCAGGGGCCAAACACAATGTTTAAGTAACCGAAAGTGTATGGCTGGCACATGGAAAAGAAAGGTCTAGCTAGTTCAAAAACACAAATTGTGTTTTGCTACTCACCCACAATCAAAAATACCTCCCATTATTGTTTAAATTCCAGCTGCTCTGGTCAAATTTTCACACACCCCCCCCCTTTATATTGAATTACCTGTGGCTGCCACTGGTTACTTATCTTCAGGGAGAAGTAGAAGTGGGAGTGTGGTGGGAGGGTTTTAACTGTTTAAGTGTCCGGACTGTTGCTTTAAAAGGGCCTGCAAACTGCATTGACTTGGAACAGACACTCAATGCAACCCCAAAGAAGTCAATAGTAGTAAATATAAAGCACATCCTAGCATGTTCATTGAATTTGCAGCTTTAGAAAATGCACAAGGCAAATGCACAAGCTAAAACTTGTGCAACACCGCCACAATAGGTAGTCAAGAAAGTATCAATATTGCACAGAGAACACAAAGATCAAACGCATCAAAAGAGAATTTAATCCCCCAGAAAAATGTCTGGATATGCTAAAGCATTTATAACAGTATGCTGCCATGCTCCCTCCACCTTAAAGTGGACCGTCACCCAGGGGTGATCGGCCCGGGAATCTATAAGATTCCCGGGCCGATCACCTCCCTCACCGTGGGACATCCGAGATCGGGATGTCCCACGGTGAGGGACCCCCCCCAAAAAACGTACCTCATCGGCGGCGGCGGCCGCCGCCGCCTCCCGCGCGCCCCTCTAGACGTGCGCGCGCCCACGCTGGCTGTTTGGGAATGGCCGGCGCAGGCGCGCGCACTGTCAGAGGGGCGCGCGGGAGGCGGCGGCAGACGCGCTGTGTTGTCCGCCGCTGTCACCCGTTTGTCTGTCGGCAGTGATTGGTCAGCGCGGCCACGTGGGAGCGTGGTGAGGTGAGTTTTGGGGGCTTTCTGGGGGGTTTCAAACAGCGGGGCACACTTAATCGGGGTGCCCCCCTGAAGTGGACCAAAACCCAGGATAGTCAAAATCCTGGGTGTTGGTCCACTTTAAGAAGAGAATGCACTGCACCATACCATTATAAATGCTTTAGCACTTCCATTTACAGCTACATTCTTTTGGTCCCACCCCTGCCTGTCACTGATACAGAGGATGCCATTGCCTTGGCGTGCTCTCAATCTGCGAGGCTGCTGGACCCCATCTCAGGTTTAGGTTTTAGAATGCAAAAGAATTACTTTTTTCATTTGCCCAGAGAGGGCCTTAAAAAACATGGTTAATGTTGACCAGTCAGAATAAGGAACGGCACTGTGCAATGCTTCAGTGTTGTAGCAGGTTCTTTCAGCAGGCACAGTCCTTCATCAGTACTTAGAAAAATATACAGAAACATATTACTAAGTGCCTGAATAGGGGATTTCACCCATGAATAGTTCACTAAAAGGTGGGAATCAACTGATCTGCTTTAGCTGGCATAGCAGGGAAGTTATTCTGATTCAACAGAGTAGTACGGTATTTTAATTTTTTTAGCAGTAATAAAGTAAAACAGCCTGGTTAGCCCCCATGCGGGTAATATGCCTATAAAATTCAGTTTCAGTGTAAAAGTATGCCAAGAATATGGTTAGCATGAGACTGAAGATGTTACTTTCCACAGACACGTTGTGTAAACCACAAGAAAAAAAAATGCTGATTATGACACCAGAAACACAGAGCGGAACTTTTATTGAAATCACAGGAGGGAACTTGCAATACTCACTTTCAAGCCAGACACAGACTAAAGGCAACATCTGCTCGGTAACTATGAACATGTTTATCTCAATTTATTTATTGTGTTATTCAAGTAAACTGGGGTTTTGGGCTGGGTGATTTCACATATGCCTACCATAAAATTTGGTTAATTTTAATATTACTTCGAATAACCTGCACGTACTGATCTAATAATGATCAATACATACAGTAAGCAGGGAAGTTCAGGCATGTGCTTTTGGCAGTGTGGTCTATCATTACACCAAAATGGTTGCTCTGAATTAAGGTTAATTTCACAAAGAGCTGAAAATATAGGGGCATCAGAAAAGAGATGTTTTAACTGGATATGCTGGAACTAAATGAAGAGTTATAGTTTATGTAGCCAAATTCTGTAAAAACATGTTATAGTGTGGATGAAGGGTTGGTCCCCTAAACATAAGCTTTCAATATGCTAGCGTAATGCAAGTAAACTAGTTGTTGACCCTGGGAGATGTGTGTTCCTAGATCTGCACCTATGACAAAGCTATCATTAGGTAATGTTATCTCGTGAAAAATCGTAAAGTTAGATTTACATGTGAATGTTAATATCAAACAAAATCAGACAATACTATTATGAAATTAAAACATTTACAACTCTTCTATCCGATTTCAAAAATACATTCTACCTGTATGTTTGTCACTAAATGCACATGAGATTAATAATAAAAAAAAAAAAAGATAGAAATACAACATGGATCAATCTGCTGAAAATAAAAATATCAAAATAACACATATGAGGAGAGCCTGTAGAGATAATAAAAAAACATGTGAGAGCCACTTAAAGCGATCCCCCATCCTGCAGGGTGGTGTGGGACCGCTGCTTCTGTCTGGGGGAGGGCATACAGATTGATGATGCCCACAGCAAGCCCAAAATGTAGCTCTTTCGAGATTGGTACCATTATGAACTGCATTGACATGACAGCAATTGGCCACAGCAGTCACACGCATTCAGATCCTGGGAGATGACCGCAAAAGTGAGTTCCAGGGTAGGTGGGGCATCACCAATGAGGATGCACCACACACGAGAAGTGGTGTTTTCGCTGTTTACGATTTGGATAAGGGGTTCTGCATCTCGTGTGTACCACAAAGGGGGGGGGGGGGGGGGGGGCAAGCACTGTCTTGATGTGGTCCCTCTATATAAAATTGGTAAGTATTACAGCACGGTCTTTATGTCCTCATACAGAGAACTGAACACATATGGCATAGATAAGAACTGCAAATAGGCAAGAAGATTTTTAATTTAGCTTACTACGGTTTTATATTAGCACAGTCAATCACACACAAAACAAATACTGATAGCAAAGTGCCATGAATTATTGTACTGAACTATATACAGTATATAGGTTTAGCTAGACTGCTCGACGTGCATATGATAGAACATTTTACCTCTTTACCGCACTACACAAAAGTTAAAGAGAGACTTTCTCCTGTAGCAGACCAATCAAAGCTCTTTCTACTTTGAAACCATAGGGTGGAGGAAGAAATCTTAGGAAGCATAGTGGAGAAAATTATACACCCAAAAACATACACCAAATTTGAAAGCCTGTGAGTGTGACAATTTCGGACCCTTTCTGGCTGAAGTGTCTTCCTTCAGGGCAAGCTGTCTAATCTCTTCTGCCAGCAGCTGCTGCAGAAGTGATTTTATCATATACAACATTGGATTTGGATAGCAGAGTTAAAGCATATTTACACCCAGTGCAAAAGCCTGTGGGGGGGGGGGGGGGCACCCTGTGCACTCAACTGTGTTCCTTCAGGGAAAGCTACTTAGTCTCGTCTGCCAACAGTGGCAACTGCAGAAGTTATTTTATCAAATCAAAAATTGTAATTTCACTTATAGGAATTTATAGATGTAGATCCACAGAATCTGCAGTTTTGCTAGTATGATTGTGCAGAATGAACACCCTGAAGCTGCCTAGCAACCCCCTTATTAAATAAGGTTATCTAATGTTTAGAACTATGTCCCTACAAAACTTTTTTACTTTTCACTCACTTGCAGTACAAAGGCTTATTGCTGGCAATGTTCCTATGATCCACCTCAAAGCAGAATGATGGAAGTACAATCTTATTTTTGAGGTTACCTTTGGGGGGAAAAAAATTTGGATGGTAAGCAGATCACCACTTTAGTCCTAAAGAAAAAAAGAGAAGGGGTTTTAGTGGAAAGCCTCAGCCACTAGTTTGAATGGACCCTCCGGCAATGCAGAAGGAAATAGGTTTAGGTCACAAGCTGAAACAGAAACCTTAAATGGGGGCTTAAATCAGCCACTATTTTGAGGACACCCTTTACAAACATTTCAAATGTGTTAAAAAAAAAAAATTATAAAAAAAAGGCTGAAAGCAGACGTTTAAGGATCAGAAACATCTTTAAGTATATATGTGCATACATACAAGGATGGCACGAGCAAGGGAAGGGTACACACAGTTAACCAGAAGAGAAGCACAGGTTGTCTTAAAGGGAAATATCAAAACCTAGTCACGAAAATAAAAAAACAAAGAAACCATTGACTGTTTGCACCATCAGTCATGTGACAAAGGCTTGGTCAAAACCACAGACTTTAGGGCCACAATTGCATTTTAAAATAAGGTGGTTGCTGTGCAATACTTTAGGCTGAAATCTGCACATTTCTGAAAAATATACTGGCCTAACTATACCAGGCACACCTGGTTACTGCTCTTGCACCTTCTATTTTTTTACTCTGCAAAGGCTCTGCATTCTCTGTATGTAGGCTTTCACTATAAACTACCAACATGGAAACTGCATTTAGCAAATGTCCCAGTTAAGAGTGTTACTAAGAAATAACATTACAAATATATTACTATGCACTGTTGCGCAACTAGAAATTATGCAAACAGCTAAAGATTTTAAACCAAAGCCTTGTTTTCTCACACAATTTTCTGCAAAAGCAGAGAAAGGTTAATATTTTCATTAGTGTGAGAATGAATTTAAAAACTAACAAAGATTCCAAGAATGCAATGATTTGCTATAATTTTATTTTCAATATAACACACTGAGTGTGAGAAGTTGAAATTTAAGACTTTTTTCATTTCACTCCAATTGTAAATAAATTCTGATTATATTTTATTAAACATAAAACACATATCAGACAGTAATGTCTTTTCTATTTAATTTCAATAAAATATTTATCACATTTTACACAGCCTCACAACTTTTTGGGAATTGGGGGTTGCACATTCTGCAATTTTGCCCTCATTGTAATGAGAAACTAAGGCAATAAAAAACATTAAGAAACTAGTTTATAAAGACCATCTTTTTTATGTAGGTCTTTCCTCATAAAAGTAAACCTATATAGTCCCACTGCTCCAGCCTAGTAATATACAGGTTATCTATTAATAGGTTTTTAACTGCTTAAATTGTTAGGGATGCTGCCCCCTCTTAGCTCTCATCTATTTATAGTTGATTAAAGCAGGAGCCCTAATAGGTGCATGCCCTTCTGAATCGTTTGGTTCAATGACCACCAACAATGATCTCAGCCTGCTCTTAAGCACTAGGCACTCTTCCTCGGGTAAGAAGATCTTTGCTTGTGTGGTGTTCAGGGTCATTCCCAGAAAGGAACCTACTCTGAATGGAATGATCTGAGACATGGAGTAATTGACCATCCATCTGGACCTCTCTACGGTGGCCAAAATGGTATCCACATCCCTCAATGCTTCCTGCACAGATAAAGTGCAATCCGGACTGCCTCCAATACCCGATTATCACTGTGAACATTCAGGGGCCAGTAGAAAGGCCGAGGTGTAAAGGTACAAAATAGAAGTGCTGGCCATCCACCACAAACCACATGATGTTCCAGAAAAATCAGCAAATAAGTATGCATCCGTGATGTCCATTGTTGTCTGAAGCTCCCCTTGTTGCAGCGGTGCCTCAACTGACCTAAATGACTCCTTACCGAACTTCTTCACCCACACAAACTTGTTTAGCTGTTTAAGTTCCAGAATTGGATTCACTGTCCCATACTTGTTGGGGACCAGAAACAGATTGGAGTAGAAGCCATTTTTCTGAGTAAGGCATCAGGACAACCAACCACAGCTATACCAGGTGGTCCCCAGCCGCCGTAAAGGCCGCGACCTTTCCTGCCAACCGGGAAAGCTTGGACACCTCTTTGAACCCAGGTATCAGAAATCTGGTCCCTCCAAACAGGCGTGTAGAAAAAAGGCGCTCCATCCCACTCAAAAATGTGAGGGCACCCCTTCATGAACAGCCATCTCAGCTCCTGGGCAACAGTGTGTGGCCCGCAATCACAACAGGTGTCATCTCCCCTGCAGGAGATTCAAAGATCACATATGGGTGTGGTATGGGCGATCCGTTGAACTGTACCAAAGGTCAGTAGCCTTTTGTTGTTTTTAATTGGGTGGTCACTTTAATTCCGTTGCAAGGTTTAGTATGTTGGGCGTAATCTTTAGTGCAATAAAATGTATTTCTTTATTTATTCTTTTCTAGTATTCTATCTAGTATTTTCAAGATATTTCTAAATATGTATAATACACCTATTTAGGAGAACTTTCAGTAATATCAATTAGAGCTACATATTAGGTAGCCACACAGCCCTCTATGCAGGATATGGTTTATAAACTCTGGCCAGGTCACTGCTGGCCATGCAGCATTTATAATCATATTATTCTCATTTGCTTAGATGTATACTATATACACAGTGGCCCTCAGAGGCCACTGCCCCTCCCTCCCACTATGCAATCGAAACTAGGATCCACCAAAGGTGGTTCAGCCAGGCAGGGAAAGCCCACCCCTATTTATGAGACCCTACCATGGATCAGTGGTGATTTAGCAACAAGTGCAGCTACAGTGGACCCATTCATTCTTTTGGTATTTTAGGGGCATCAACTTCAGCAGAGCATTTATCATTAAAAACTATTCTTTTAGATTTAACATATTCTAGTTAGAATTAACTTATGGATTTATACTAGGAATTTTAAAGTTAGTTAGGGAATTTATCTGTTGCTGTATAATTTAAAAGACAGTGATACAAGTTTTTAACATAAAAACAAGCAAAAATGTACATCATATTTTCTATGTTTCTATACTTAGGCAACAATTCTTTTTGACTGGAACGGTGCAAAAATCTGTTCATTTGCCAGACTACTCCTACATCTATTTACGTATGTTACAATCATCCAGCAAGTCATTTTGCTGCAGTGTAGCAGACGGAGAAACCACCTTACATCAGCCTTATATCACTGACTTGTAGCACGTGCCACAAATTCCACTTCACCAGTATCATCTCCACTGGCTTTGCAGGACTTACATGTAAGTATACATACTAATACTAAAGTATTTTACAGAAATATTAGCATTTTGGCTGACAGACTGGCTACAACAGATTTTATTTTATTTTATTCTGTCAGAAGACTAAACATTCTGTAAGGCCATACAAAGTTTATTTTTTATGTACACAATGAAATGCCTTATAAACCATGCTCATTACCATCTTGTTTTGCAATCATTGTACCAATACACTTATACTAAAGTTTTAAGGATGGGCTCAATACATATCCTTAAAAAATACAAATCTGTGATTACTCACCTGTAGAATTGGTATTATATATATACAGCACGTCCTGTTCCAGAAGATATTCCTTACACTTGGGATACACTCCAGTAGATGGCGCTGGACTGCAGCGGCCCCATAAATACCTGGGACCTCCCACAAAATACCCAGTATTGAAAAGCAGTTAGCAAGAGACCGGAAAAACTATAACCATTATATGAAAATTTGAACATAACAACAATCACCATAAAGAGGTAACTAAAGATAATGATAACAAGGGTGGGGTGGAACAGGACGTGCTGTATACATATAATACCAATTCTACAGGTGAGTAATCACAGAATTGTATTATTCTAAGTATACAGCACGTCCTGTTCCAGAAGATATTCCTTACACTTGGGACATCCAATAGTAGTTTCCGTAAGGTAGGGTGGGATCCCCAAAAGTAACAGTAGACAGTTCAAACCACTGCCGCCTGCAGAACCTTGCGGCCAAAAGCAGCATCAGCTGAGGCCCGAACATTAACCTTTTAAAATTTAAAGTATGAACAGAAGACCAAGTAGCGGCCTTGCAAACTTGTTCAACAGAAGCTTGGTGCTGAAAAGCCCACGAGGCACCAATAGCACGAGTAGAATGAGCAGTAAGGCAGAAGGGAGGTTCCTTCCCCTTAGCAGAGTAGGCCTGAATCACAGCCTGACGTATCAACTTACTGATAGCGGACTTAGCCATAGCCAGGCCTTTCTTAGGTCCAGATGGAAGCACAAAAAGAGCATCAGTCTTCCTGAAGGATTCAGTAGCCACCAAATAGAACTTCAGAGTTCTGACTACGTCCAAAGAATGCAAGGTTACTAGGATTAGGACACAGAGAAGGCAAAACAATGTCCTGATTGAGATGAAAGGCAGAAACAACCTTAGGTAGAAAATCTGGCTTAAAACAAAACACCACCTTGTCCTGGTGTCTCTCAAAATAAGGAGGCTTGATGGAAAGCGCCGCCAACTCAGAAACACGCCTAACAGAAGTGATAGCCACCAAAAAGACCACCTTAAGCATAAGAATGGACAAAGGGGCCCCTTGCAAGGGCTCAAAGGGAGACCCCTGCAGGGCAGACAAGACCAAGTTCAAGTCCCAGACTGGTAACATAGGCTTATGTGGGGGACCCCCTGGAAAAAAGTCTTGACCAGGGGATGCTGAGCAAAGGATCTTTGGAAGAAAATAGCCAAAGCAGACACATGGCCTTTCAGAGTACTGAGCTGAAGACCCAGATCCAAACCATGTTGGAGAAATTCCAGAATCCTAGGAATAGAAAACACACGACAGGTAAGCGAGTGGGACTCACACCAGTCAATGTAAGTACGCCAGACCCTGTAATAGATGGAAGAAGAGGACCTCTTCCTAGCCCTGATCATGGTATTCACCACCGAGGCAGGCAGCCCTTTTTCCATCAAGATGGAGGTTTCAACAGGCAGGCCGTCAAAGACAGCGTTTGTAAATTGGGGTGGCGTACGTGTCCCTGACTGAACAGATCTGGAACCTGCAGTAGAGCGTACTGATCTACTGCCAACTGCACAATGTCTGCGAACCACACTCTTCTTGGCCAACAGGGGGGCACCAGGATGGTTGGCACCCCTTTCTGGACTATCTTGCGCAGCACCCTGCCCAGCAGTGGCAACGGGGGAAACACATACAGGAGCTGGAACCCCGTCCAGGACATTGCCAGGGCATCCGTGGCCAAGGCCAGAGGATCCTGGGACAGAGAAACAAAGACTGGAAGCTTGTAATTGTGACGAGACGCAAATAGATCCATGTCCGGCTTACCCCAGTGGTGGCACAGGGAGCGAAACACCCTGCCACTGAGGGACCACTCTCCCAGACGAGAGGTCCCCCTGCTCAGAGAGTCTGCCTCCAGATTCTCCACCCCCGGGATGTACACAGCTGAGATGCAGGGAACATTTTCCTCCACCCAGGACAGTATCAGGGACACTTCCTTGAGGGCCCTCTTGCTCCGGGTCCCTCCCTGATGATTGATGTAGGCAACCGCCGTCTGGTTGTCTGAGCGGACCTGAACAGCCCGAGAACCAACCTGATTGCCCTCAATTCCAGAATGTTGATAGGGGCATGGGCCTCCTGAGGGCCCCACTGACCCTGGAATTTCAGGGACTTCCAGAATCCCCCCCAACCTGTCAGACTGGAATCCGTGGTGACAGTCTCCCAGCAGGGGGCCAGAAAGGACCTGCCCCCCAGCAGGTTCCCTGAGACCAACCACCACACTAGAGACCGAATGACCTAAGGGGGCAAGACAAACACCTGATCCAGGGACACAGGGTCCCGATCCCATACTGACAAATGGTGAAGATGAAGAGGCCTCATGTGGAACTGAGCATATGGAACCGCCTCTAAGCAGGACACCATCAGGCCCACCAGCTGCATTCCCTGCCTGATGGATGGATGGGGACAAGACAGCAGGAGCTGAGCTTTCTCTTGAAGGACCTCCACCTTCTGCTGAGGAAGAAAGATCTTGGCCTGAGCTGAATCCAAAATCATGCCCAGAAAAGACTTCACCATGGAAGGAGACAGGGAAGATTTGGGGTGATTGATCACCCAGCCGAATGATTCCAGTGTGGACAAAACCCTTTGAGTGTCCAGCTCTGCCTGATGGAAGGACTGAGAAGCAATAAGCAAGTTGTCCAGATAGGGGAGAATGCGAATGCCCTGAGATCTCAGCAGGGCCATCACTCCTGCCAGCACCTTGGTGAATACCCTGGGGGCCGAGGTGAGGCCGAAGGGCAAGGCCACAAATTGGTAGTGCTGATCCTCCAGAGCGAACCTAAGGAACCTCTGATGACTTGGAAAGATAGGGACATGAAGGTAAGCATCCTTGATGTCTAACCGAGGTCATGAAGTTCCCTGGGCGTAGGAAAGTCACAGCTGAGCGCAGAGTCTCCATGCGAAAGTGTCTGAATCTGACAAACTTGTTGAGAAGCTTTAAATCCAGGATAGGTCTGATGGACCCATCCTTTTTGGGCACAATGAAAAGATTGGAATAATAGCCTTTGCCCCTTTCCTTCAAGGGCACCCGGCAGATGACACCTAGGTCTAGAAGGCCTTGGACAGCCAGGGAAAAACACTGAACTGACAAGGGGTTTTGAGCTACATGAAATTTGATGAATCTTGGGGGCGGCCAGGCTGCAAACTCTATCTTGTAACCAGAGGAAACTACCTCCTGAATCCACCGGTCTGAGACATGACTCCTCCAGACGTGAGCCAAGAGCCGAAGCCGTCCCCCCACCTGGATGGGTGAGGGCGCCCCTTCATGCCTGAGGGGGCTTGGGGGAGGACTTAGTCTTGGGACCCCAGGGAGGGCCAGGGCAGCCACGTCCTCTGCCCCTGCCCCAAAAATCTCCTCGGGCTCCAGCAAAGGAAGCTCGTCCAATTCTGGAGCCCCTGAAGGAAGGAGAAAAGGCACCTGAACCCCGAAAGGACCAGGGCTGCCTTCTACGCTTAGGTACCTTGCCTCCCTTAGCAAACAAGTCCAAATTTTCCCCAAAGAGACGCAGCCCCTTGAAGGGAAAACCAGTGAGGGCCTTTTTGGCAGCATTGTCAGCTGCCCACTGGCGCAGCCAGACCGAGCGGCATATTGCCACCAACAAGGCATAAGCCCTGCCATACATTCTAATGGTATCATCCAGGGCAGAGAGAACATATGCAACAAATTCCTCACAAAGCAGAAGAGCTCTACACTCTTCACTACCAGCATTATCAGGGGCCCCATCTAAGAGACCCCTGAGCAGGCTTTTAACAGCAACAGCCGTGATAGCAGAGGCACAAACCGGACAGAGCGCAGTCTCAACACAGGCAAAGGCATGGCAAGCCAGCTGATCCAAGCGCCTGTCTTCCCCATCCCTCAAGGTAGTAGTGTCAGGGGAATGCATGACAGATGTGTTAGACAACCCCAGAACTGGTGCACCCACCTCTGGAGGACATGACCAACGTTTAACCATTTCAGCAGGAAAGGGATACCTCTTATCCCAACTCTTACCCCGGGAAGCCGGCTAGGCCTTTCCCAATCTTTGAGAATCAGATTATTAAAGTGAGTTTGTTCAGGAAACTCCAAACATGGCTTAACAGTATGAAACAGCTCCCCCTGCTGCCGGGGGGCCACGGCAGGAGGAGAGATACAGAGCACTTCAAAAATGTGAGCCAAAAGTCTGTCAATATCATCTGAAGCCCATGGGTCAAATCCAGACTCAGCATAACCCCTGGGCTGATCCTCAGATGATTCTGAATCAGAGAATAATTCCCCTTCTTCCAGAGGGTATAACCAGTAATAACAAAAAAACTCCTCAGCTTCCATAGGAAAGAGAGTAACACCGGGTGCCAGACGCCGCCGCTTAGCAGGAGCCTTACACGGACCAGAACCAGCAATATGCCTTTCAATGCTGGCTACCCGGGTAGCCAAATCAGGTTGAGACTCCCCACTGGTATGCACCTCACTGGGAGTCAGGTGTAAGCGTGGGGGGGTAGGCGAAGCCAAAGGGGGCGCAGCACTAGGCCCAGCCGCAGGTAAACCAGACTGCAGGGCAAGTACCTGCTGGGGATACCACACGCGCCACACACAGCCAGGCTTGTCCCGAAGGAACCCCAAGCACATTATCCTGAGAAGCCTCCATATGGTGATTATCACGGCACAACAAGCCAATGGGGAATGACGCTAATAAAAGCAACCCGGGATGCCCCAACAACCCGCCAGGGAAGTGGGAGTAATGGAATGTAATAGCCCTCCAATAAGAGTTAACACTAAATAGAGGGGATAGGACCGGGAGAAACCACTAAGTTTGACCCGCCTGCAAGACATAAGCAAAAGATCCCATAAGCGATATGCAATATAGACAATGTATATATAGAATAAATCAGCCCGCAGGGGCACTTACGGACCGCGATAGTGAGACGCCAGGCACACACAGCAGAGAATTAAAGTGGCGCCCGCATATACCTCGAGGGGCTGGCCACAGAGACCATGATGCAAAACACGTCATCTGCAAAGCCCACCCCCCCGAAGAGCGCGAAAACGCGCCCACCTGACAAGACCAGCCAATGATGGCGCAGCAGCGCCTGAGGCGATGTAGCCGCCGACAGCGGAGCGCAGTACAAACTTGCGGCGGCAAAAGAAACCAGTGCAATCAATTCTCAGGGATCAGACACAACACACACACAGTGAATACAAGGACATGCACCCCCCCCCCCCTCCGAGAACTACAAGGGAGAGCGAGGGGAAAGCAACGGCCAGCCTAAAGGGAGCCAACTGTGGGGACAGGGGGCGAGGGGCATAAGGTGCGGGAGGGGCATCCCATAAGGCTCACCATGGGCCTGTACCGCCTACCTTTTGTTGGGGGACTGCGGTTGGAGCAGCGCTCCTTAGCACCTGACAGCGGTGCTGCCTACCTTCACCCGAGCCAGAGCAGCCTGAGCTGGGAGGCAGTAGAAGGAAATGGGTGGGAATAGTTCTACAGGGCCGCAGGCTAATAGCCCCGCTCACCTGCGAGTAGAGAGAGCCATCTTCTAGTCATCGCAGCCAGGACTTCAGAGAAGAACTGGGGATTTTGTGGGAGGTCCCGTGTATTTATGGGGCCGGGAGGAGCCACTTTTCTGTCTCTGCAGTCCAGCGCTATCTACTGGAGTGTATCCCAAGTGTAAGGAATATCTTCTGGAACAGGACGTGCTGTATACTGTATAGAATAAAGGAACAGGTGTTACAGAAGTACAACCTCTACTGAGCTTTGCTGCCTCCTGCCCTCAGCTGATGCTAAGGTGGTGCTGCACACAACCAGCCCCCTACTCAACAGAAACTGAATCTCTAGACTTGGGTGATGGTTTGGCCACACAATCACCGCAGCAGCCATTTTACCTTTGATCAGTAACACATTCTGTGTTACTGTTATACACAAGCTCTGTCAAATTCAAAGAGATGCCAACTTGCCTAAACTGTAACAATATAAATTTGATCTAATACACTGCAAAACAGCTATGTGGTTACCAAATAAAATATAAATTTGATCTAATACACTGCAAAACAGCTATGTGGTTAACAAATAAAAATTATGTATTGTACCTGACATTTAGTGGATGTCATTTATCACAATAAAGACAAATAGTGATATATAACAGCACTAAATGCTCTCTTATCACATGATATGTGTAAACCTCACATTAGTGGTGTGACAATTGAAGGCACAATCAAGCACAAGAAAACTGCTCATGGTTTCATTGTTTAGATCATTGCATGAAAAATACCATTTTGTGAATACTCACCTGTAAAATGGGTATTATAAGTATGTCACACGCCCCCCGACCTGTAGAGGGTGATCTTGCAGAGATGTCATGAAAAAAAGGGAGCCCCTCCCGGTCCATAAATACCTGGTACCTCCCACTCATTCCCCAGTATTAAGACAGCAGTAAAGGGACCAGGAAGAGCCAAAATAACCAGTAACAGTAAAAAAGGTTCACCATAGAAAGGATCCAGAATACCAAAGGGTGGGGTTAAGCGGGGTGTGTGACATACTTATAATACCCATTTTACAGGTGAGTATTCACAAAATGGTATTATTCTAAGTATGTCACACACCCCGCTTCAGATAGTCATTACACTTAGGACATCCAATAGCAGTGTCCATAGAGGGCGGGGATCCAAAACAAGGCAACAATGCAAAAAACTTAAACCACTGCAGCTTGCAGAAAGAGCATCTGCTGAGGCCCGCACATCAACCTTGTAAAACTTGGAAAAAGTGTGAACGGAAGACCAAGTAGCAGCCTTACAAACTTGCTCAACCGAGGCCTGATGCTGGAAAGCCCAGGACGCCCCAACAGCACGAGTAGAATGAGCAGTAACACGAAAAGGGGGAACCTTCCCCTTAGCAGAATAGGCCCCAACAATGGCCTGGCGAATCCTACTATAGGGTATAACTTATGCACATTGTCTCTGCTCATATTCTCTGCTCATATTCTGTACATGATCTGCTGGTACATTCTGATGTAATGCCTGTATTTCCATAGGAATACATTGGTACATAGTGTGACTGATTGCTCACGCATAGTGACTATAAGATGTAATAAGCATTTTTTCTATTCTTTTCTATTGTATTCTGCAGCTATCCCCAGGAGTCTATTGGTGTTTGCCCTTATAGAACTTTCTGGTAAAGATTTTTACCTATACCTATAGATTTTTTTCACAGTTAGCTGATACTGTTACAAATGATGCATTTTTTAGTCTTTAAAGGGGCACCCTTCTCCTGAGGATCAACATTCAATTAAGCCTGAAAATACCCACTGTATCCTTTTGCTGTTATGCAATCATGTTGTGACTGCCTTATATGTATAGTGTATGAAAAATTTTAATACACTTTTATTAATTGCAATTGAACTATTCTTGGTGTGCATCCTTCATTTGATGATTTAGGAAACGGAGGGAACAGGTACAGAAACCCCAGACCCTTCCAGTTCAGAGACATGGCATCCGCTGCCAGAGCCAGCGGATCCTGCGAGAGAGACGCACAAATCCCGGAAGCTTGTGATTGTGACGAGAGGCAAAGAGGTCCACCTCCGGGGTCCCCCACCGGTGACAAAGCGACCAAAACACCTTGGGGCTGAGCGACCATTCCCCTCGGGGAGATGAGCCCCTGCTCAAGGAGTCCACCTCCGCGTTCTCCACTCCCGGAATGTACACCGCCGAGATGCATGGGACATTGCTCTCTGCCCAAGCCAGGATCAAAGACACCTCCCGGAGGGCACGCCTGCTGGGAGTCCCTCCCTGGTGATTGATGTAGGCGAATGCCGTCCGATTGTCCGACCGAACTTGAACCGGTAAGCCCTGTAACTGATGAGTCAAGTGAGCCAGGACCAACCTGATGGCTCTCAGCTCCAGAACATTGACGGGATCGTGAGCCTCCTGAGGCCCCCACAGTCCCTGAAACCGAAGATCCTTCCAAAATCCCCCCCAACCTGACAGGCTGGCATCCGTGGTGACCGTCTCCCAACGAGGGGTCAGAAAGGATCTGCCCCTCATCAGATTGCTCGGTTCCAGCCACCACCGAAGGGAATGCCGAACCCGGGGGGACATCAGAAAAGACTGATCCAATGACAGCGGGGACCCGTCCCAGGCCGCCAAGATATGGAGCTGGAGCGTCCTTGTGTGAAACTGGGCAAATGGAACCGCCTCGAACGAAGCCACCATCAATCCCACCAGTCGCATACCCAGCCGGATGGACGGACGAGGGATGGATAGAAGCCGAGTCAATTCCTGAATCAAAAGAACCTTGGGCCGGGGGAGGAACACCCTGGACTGAGACTATCCAGAGATATTCCCAGGAGCACCACCACCCTGGCCGGAGAGAGGAAGGACTTGGGATAGTTGATCACCCAGCCGAATCTCTCCAGAGTGGCTACCACAGTCCTGGTATCTAGCTCCGCCTGGCTGAGAGAGGATGCCATAATAAGCAGATCGTCCAGATAAGGCACGATGCGGATACCCTGGGCTCTGAGGAGGGCCATCACCCCCGCCAGCACCTTGATGAAAACCCTTGGAGCCGAGGTAAGGCCAAACGGAGGAGCCACTAACTGAAAATGCCGATCTTCCACCACGGACCTGAGAAATCTCTGATGTGCCGGGAAGATTGGAACGTACAGATAAGCATCCTTGATGTCTATGGACGTCATGAAGTCCTCCTGCCGAAGTGAATTTATGGCAGAGCGCAGAGTTTCCATGCGGAACTTTCGGGGACGGATAAACCTGTTGAGAAACTTCAGATCCAGGATGGGACGAACGGAGCCTTCTTGGGCACCGTGAACAGATTGGAATAGCATCCCAGGCCCTGGTCCGAGGGAGGCACTGGGCAGATGACAGCCATGTCCAGGAGATCTTTTACTGCCGCCAGGAGCCCCTGCGTGGCCAGAGGATCCAAGGGCACCCGAGACCTGAAGAATCTAGGAGGAGGCCGGATCTCGAACTCCAGTTTGTAACCGGAAGACACCACTTCCCGAATCCATCTGTCCGAGACCTCCTGGTCCCAGACCGGAGACAAGTGTCGCAGCCGTCCCCCCACCCGCGAGGGTGAGGGTGCCCCCTCATTGCTGATCCGACTTAGCCGCGGCTTTGAGCATGGAGCGCCAGCTGTGACCTGGACGGGCACATCCTCTTCCCCTGTTCCAGGAATCACCTCTGGAGGGGAAGACAGCCGATCCCCGTCCGGCTCTGGCCCCACGAAAGGAAGGGGTAAATGAAGCCGCCCCCCGAAAGGGACGACATTGCTTCCTTCGCTGAGGTAACCTACCTCCTTTTGCGACCGAATCCAATTTTTCTCCAAAGAGTCGCAAGCCCAGAAAGGGAAGAGCCGTAAGAGACTTTTTGGACACAAAATCAGCCGCCCACTGGCGCAACCAAACCGACGCCGATTAGCCACCAGCAAGGCCGAAGTTCTACTACACATCACCAAGGTGTCATCCAGGGCGGCTAGCACAAATGACAAAAACAATTCGCACCGCTTAAGGGCGGTGAACTCATCACTAGCCGGGTCAAGCCTGGCAGTAGACAACAGGTCCCTGACAACCGACCTAGAAGCCACTATTAAAAGTGCTGAAGCACAAACAGGCCGCAAGGCCAACCCGACACTGGCAAAACCGTGACAAGCCATCTGGTCAATGCGTTTGTCCTCACCGTCCTTGAGAGTAGAACAGTCAGGATAATGCAAGACAGAGGTGCTAGACAACCCCAGAACAGGGGCGTCCACCTCGGGAGGGGACGGCCAGCGCTTCACCGCATCTACCGGAAAGGGATATTTCTTATCCCAGCCCGGAGGGACACACAGAAGCCGAGTAGGCCTCTCCCATTCCTTAAGAATAATGCCGTCGAAATGCCTTTGATTAGGGAATTCTAAGCGTGGCTTAGCCTCCTCAAAGAACTCCCCCTTCTGCGGAAGAGTCCCTTCAGGAGGAGAGATTGCCAGAACCTCAAACATATGAGCCAGGACCTTAGGAGTATCCAAAGAGTCCCCCTGACCCCGCTCGGCATCAGCGCCAACAAACTGCTGATCGTCAGAACCATCCGACTCCTCAAAAAGCTCCCCTTCCTCTAGCGGGGGGTAATCAGACTAGTCCAGTGAATCAAACCCCTCACAATTAGAAGCCTGCTTGGCTGGGGACAAGTGCTTTCTCTTAGCCAGGACCTTTCTAGCCAACAATCTGGCACACACCTCAGATTGCGACTCCCCACTCGTGATAACATCACACGGGGTTACGGGTCAGGCGGGGAGAGGTAGGAGAAGGGACCGGCGGCGGAACCAGATGCCTGGGATCCGGACTGCCGCGTAATAGTCTGCTGCGCACATGGTATGCAAAGGAAAAAATCATCCCCTGTAAGGGATGCCCCACACCCCAGACACTGCCGGGGTTGCCCCGAGGGGAGCCCGAGCCCGGTATCCTGGGAAGCCTCCATATGGTGATTTTAATAGGTAGTCGCAATACCCCAGGGAATTACGCAATATAAGCGACCCGGGATGCCACTTCTGTGTCCCGAGTGGGAGGATTTATGGGGAGTTCTTAATTAACCAGGGACCCTAGGACCGGGAGGACCCTTTAGGATCCGACAAGGGTCCACCTGGAAGACAGAATACAGAGCTGTTCAGCACCTCAATCATGCCCATGCACACACAATGCAGATGCACTCATATTGCAATATTAATTGGGGTTATGAACTCCCAACACTATGCTTCGTAAAACCAGCACTACCATTGACATAATAAGGAAACAAATATATATGTATGCGTGCCAAGTGGGTAATGGGGCCCCAAGGGTCACTCACGTAGGAAGAAGCGTCCGTCCTGCCAGCAGCGAGAACCCGACAGCAGAGGGAGAAGAAGGGCGGGCCCGGCCCCCTCCCCTGACAACAACGCCGCTCCCGGCCAGTGGCCGGGCTCCGCAGCGGTGCCAAGAGCACGGGGGGCGGGCAGTAGGCGATCGCGCCGAGCGCCCGCCCCCCCCCCCACCGACCGCACCAGAGGAGAAGAAGCTCCCCCGCCGAATCTGCTATGCTGAGTACTATAAAAATGCACACCGTGAAACACGCACACACACACAAATAATAAAGATTACACTAAGGGAGAAGTGGACCCGTACACTGCCCCCCCCCCTCTAAGGAGCAAGGGCAATCTGGGAGAGGGGGAATCCACGTTGGAAGGTGGACGGGCAAGGAACGGGGCATCCCAAACCGGGATCACCAACCCGGCAAAACCGCCTACCCCTTAGTATGGGGTCTCACGGTGGAGCGTAGCTCCTAAGCACCATTAGGTGCTTCCTACCCTTGCCCGGACCAGCAGCCTAGGCTGGGAGGCAAGGTGAATACTAAGAAAAGGGGGGTCCGGGCAGAAATAGACTAACAAGCGGGCCGGGAGTTACCCTGGCTACCTGCAAGGAGGAGACATCCATCTTCTGACTTGCTCGCCGTCTGCAGAGATGAAAGACTGGGGAATTAGTGGGAGGTACCAGGTATTTATGGACCGGGAGGGGCTCCCTTTTTTTCATGACATCTCTGCAAGATCGCCCTCTACAGGTCGGTATAACCCAAGTGTAATGACTATCTGAAGCGGGGTGTGTGACATACTTAGAATATTACTACCTGACACTTTTATGTATTATTATATGTATTTTTATGTACCTTTGCTGACTGAACCATTTTACAGATTTTCAGTGTGTGAAACTGGCAATCTACAGCTCAATCGGAGTGCTCTTTCTCTGAAGAATTATTGTTAAAATTATTGTTCATTGGGCAGGACGTTTCATAGCAACATCAGTTTATCAAGAGGGGATTAGCTGCCATGACATTTTCTCAGGGCTATTATAGATGTTCTGCTATTATAGATGTTCTGCCTAACTCTACAAAACATACCCACATACATGTCAACCTGGGAGAACAATAATATATTGCACAACCCTGTGGTCACTGGTCATCAACCATGTCAAGACAACCTTAACTTAAAAGAAAAAAAAACTTTAGACCTGACAGGATATAAATACTTTAGTACAAAAAAAGTATGAACCAACAATTGCATGTACATTTTTCAGTGAAGACAGCATAAAACTCTGCAGATGCGGACTTTTTTATGAACTGTAGAGTTCTGACATTTCACAGCGAGTCAATTCCAACAGTATGGAATCTTAGCAGGGGCGATCTATTTTACGTTAAGCAACTTCCTATGAGTCACGCGATTATGACTCATAATGTCACTGTAACTCATCAGATCAAAAACTGCGTTTTTTAAATAAAGGCTAAAGGTCGTCAGTAGGTAAATTAAAATAAAACAAAAGTAATAACTAAAGACAGGGGCAAATCTCAAAGCAATAATGTATACAAATTATGAGCATTAGCTCTTTCCAAAAGATTTTTCAGCTGAAATGTAAGACTGAAATGATTTCTTAGTGTATGTTCAGACCATAACACACCATTAACAACTCTGGATCTGATTCTTAAAGGGATAGAGCAGACAAAGGCAATTGTTGGACCATTGTGTCAGGCTACAATTGGCACTGTCCTAAACAGTTTTCCATTCTTAAATTGGAGAACAAATGGCAGAGATTTTGAGGTTTACAGTTTCACCATATGATTTATCTTTGGTAAAACTGTAAACTGTATAGGAATTCAGGGTTGTGCGCCACTACTCTTGTTTCTGCTTCCAATTTCAAATGTAAAGGGTTGTTTTTCTTGAAAAACTGCAAGGTGTGCATATCTCCTGTGCAGGAAAAGGTGTCTACCGATACATATGTGGTACCGCTGTAACCAGGAGGAATAGAGCTTTTACGCAATTTTCTTAAAAAACATACATTTAGTGACTGGCCCAGGAATCTTTTAGATTCCAGACCCGCAGCAAGGGCTGATTGGCCCACTTTAAGTAAGTCTTAAGACTAAATTCTTGTTCACACAACCCATTATGTTTTCCAGAATAAAAAGATGAACAGCAGCATTCCCCAGAATGAGACATGTGACTGGTACTTCCATCGCAACACAGCAAGAATCGTGCTTCCAATATTTTACACAGTGATCTTCCTCTTTGGACTTCTTGGAAACCTGCTGGCTATGTTTGTTATCCACAAAAACAAAAGGAAGCTAAATTCCTCTACCCTCTTTTCGAAGAACCTGGTCATCTCAGATATTTTCTTTGCCATTGTCTCGCCTACCAGGATTGTATACTATGCTATGGGATTTAACTGGAAGTTTGGAGAAGCTTTTTGTCGCATCACATCGCTTTTTCTATACATTAACATCTATGCGGGGGTAAACTTTATGACTTGCTTAAGCATTGACCGTTTTTTAGTTGTAGTGCACCCACATCGTTACACCAAAATTCGTAAGGTAAAGTCTGCTAAAGTCATCTGTGTTGTGGTATGGCTGGTGGTCTTTTTCCAAACCGTACCCTTACTTATCCAAAATATGTCACATGAAGAGCCGGATGGAACAATCACATGTATGGAATATCCTAACTTTGAACAAGTAGAACATCTGCCTGTTGTACTCCTTGGTGCATGTATCATTGGATATGTCACTCCTTTGGGGCTTATTCTGTACTGCTACACGCGCATAAGCCTAAAGCTCAACCAGGCTACAAAGAAAAATCCTCTAGCTGAAAAATCCGGCACCAACAAGAAGGCCAACAGCACAATCATTTTAGTCATAGTGGTATTTTTTATCTGTTTTACTCCTTATCACGTGGCTATTATACAGCACATGATTAAAAAGCTGACTTACACCCCTAGCTGCAGTGAGCAGCAGATTTTTCATGTGGTACTTCATACTGCTGTGTGCCTCATGAACCTCAACTGCTGCTTCGATCCGCTCATATACTTCTTTGCATGCAAAGGTTACAAGCGTCAGGTGATGAGGATACTAAAGAGGCAGGCCAGTATAACCTCCTCCAGCGCAACCAGACCAGCAGCAGATGGAAGCTCACATGACTTCACCGACAGCCAGACAGTACAACAAATACCATTAAACTATGAACCCAATAACACAAAACACAACAAATAAAGGAGGTGGCAGCAAAGATATATGCCAACATCAAGAAAAACGTTCCGCTTCCTAGCACTGTACTGCTTTTCATGAGACTGAACATGCTTCTGAAGGTAGTAATGGAATTTGCCCTGTAGTGGTGATATCTACAACATCCAAGACTATGGCCTCGATTCAATAAAGGTAGAAAAAAATTCTCATGGTAGTAAGAGATTCAATTCATGAGAAAAAAGCCTGAGAATTTCACTGTTATTGAATCACCTGATAGGAAAACAATGAAAGTCAATGGCACTTTTTACTCCTAAGAAAAGTAGAGAAGTGTTTAGTCCTTTCTACACTGCAGTAAAAGCTGCCATTGACTTTTTATTGTCTTTTTATCTAGTGATTCAGTAATAGTGACATTCTCAGGCTTTTTTTCTCATGAATTGAATTTTTTACTACCATGAGAATTTTTTTCTACCTTTATTGAATCGAGGCCTATGACATTGCAATTTCAAAAATATTGTTTACAATCACAATATACAGTAGTAGTATTTTTTTCAATAAGTGTAGAAAAAGAAATACAACCCCTCTCTCTCTAAATATATATTTGGGCCTCATGGGGAAAGAACACAACACAGGTATATAAATGGGCGCTTAAAGGAACGTTTAAGGAAAGTTTAAGAAAATTACTTCAAAATTTGAAGTGAGGACAGCAAAAGAATTTGTGTTCTGTGTCTGGTAAGCTTTTTCCATGCTGTAGCTTTACCTGCGGGGGGGGGGGGGGGGGCAGTGGCATATTTATCCTACATTATCCTATTGTAGGATTATCCTACAATACCTAAAAGAGGACTAAAACCCTGTATGTTTACCTTCGGCCCCCAAAACGCTGTCCCCTAGCCTGAGTACCTATTTGTGATGAGCTACTGCACACAGGTTTTTGAATAAGCTGTGCTTTTTTTCCTCCACCTTAGCTATGCGCCAAAGCAAATTTGAGATCATCGATCTAAAGGTTGCCTGGTGACAGGTACCAGTCTGGCGGCTGCATCTCCAGTTTCCCTTTAGACTGGGGAGCACTCCCCCCCCCCCCATCGGAATGGCTGGGCACAGGAGCCTGCCCCTCAGCCCAAAAGATAATGTGTGAATCTCCCCAGGTCATTGGAAATCACCAACCTTCGCTTGCTCCAACGGAGGGTGCCTTTCATGCAGACGGCTCTGATTGTTTTTAATAGGGAGCAAGATCTGCTGAATCCCCTGCATCTTCTGGCTGTGTATGCACTCCCACCCCCAACCAGCCTAGTTTAATGAATGGGGCATACCAAGGTCAGGAAAGCCCTTTCAAATTCAGTGAATGGGTTAGGTATCGTCAGTCACTGGGACTGATGCCAATGGTTGAGGGTGTTTTTCTCAGAGGCTATCTGAGAGCGCTAACTCTGTTCTAAGGGACCCGGTAGGAGCTATACAACTCAGATGAAATCACTGCAGTGGATAAAAGAAGAGTAAATGCTTCTGTTTCGCATTGAGAGGAACCTGAAAAACTGACAGTGCATCCAACCCCCGCCTATCATAGTTCAGTCAAAACTAAAAAAAAAAAAAAAAATGGGACCTAAAAGTTACCTTGTGCAAGAGACAATTGCATTATCAGGCAGGATGTGATGGAAGTAGCAGGTGGGTTTTAACGTCACAACAATAACAAGAGAACTGCCTTGTCAGCCACAGTATAAAAGGGAGAGATTTCAGAATATTATATATTTTTAAAATGTGTTTTAAAGCGGACCAAATCTGGGTCTGGTGCCTATGACACTCCAAGGCCAGCTGATTCCCTGCGATTGATGTCATGTGCTACCGATGTGTGAGCTTGGATTGCATTCAGTTTCTGCAGCAGCACAATAATATGCATGGCTGGAAAAGCTGATTGAACCAGAGCTGCGCCTGCACCGTGTGCTTGAAAAAAGGTACGAAAGACTGGTGAAAGGTGAAGGCCATGCTATGTAAAATCCCGGCAGTTGCCCACTTTTCATACCTATTAAAACAAGCCCACGGCAGCATTTTTAGCAGTGAATGGCTGCCGTGGCTGCGTGCCGAACGCTGGTGCATCTAACTGCCTATTCAGCTTCTCCCGTCGCACAATAATATGCACAGACAGGAAAGCTGATGGAAGGGGAGCCGCACCTGCGCCATATGTGTAAAGAAAAAAAAATGTAAAAAACATCTTTCATAAGCTATGTGCTGCTGACTTAGAAGTAGAAAGTTGCCATTGTGTATATAAAAGGAAAAATATTCATTTTCCCAGGATCAATCAAAAAAACCTAATGTGTCCTGAAAATATAGGTTCCCCTTTAAAGTTAATTCATAGGATTTATTAGACACCAGGCATTTACTGTGAACTACAATCTGCATAGGCCATCCTGTATAAGCTAGTTAAAGTCATTGTCCTAGCTCAAAATTATAAAATAAAAAACGCTATATTTACCCATGGTCCCCCACTGATGATCTCCTCTAGTTTGTTGCTTGGACCTTATTTGGACAGATTTAAGCCTTAACTACCTGGCTGATCATTTGTCCCCCCCCATTGCATTTGATAGAGAAGACATTCCGCATCACTGTGATGGATGCAAAATAAGTGTAAAAGCGGCAGGTGACCGGGCCCGGTGGCGCAGGGCTTGTATCTGCCATTCAAGTAAGATTCAGAGACTAGGAGCAATCAGTGGGGAACAAAAAGTTTTTTTTTTTTATCTTTTTTTAATTTTGAGCCTGGAAAATGACATTAATAGATTACAGCAAATATTTTCAAATACTTCAATTCAAGAAACCAACTTAACAAGGGACCTTGTAAATATTGTATAAATATGAATACGTTTTTTGTTATATGATTAAAAAATCCTAATAATAAAATCAAACAAAATTGTTGTCCAGTTTTTAGTCATCTATAGGGGAGATGAATGATACCATTAATAACGTTTAATGGTGTTCTACCAGGAACATCAAACCAAGGAAATGCTTTCTGAAAATATAAGCAGAAGAAGAAAATACAATTCTGTGAAATACTCACCTGTAGAATTGGTATTATACGTATACAGTACGTCCTGCTCCAATATAATACTTACACATGGGTAATCCTCCGCCAGAGGGCGCTGTTTACTGCAAACATGCAAAAACAGGTTCCTCCCGGCCCTTCATATACCCAGGGACCTCCCACAAATGCCCAGTATTGAAAAGCAGTGAGAAAAGAAGCCGGGAGAAACCAACCACCAACTGGTAACAATAGTAATGATAACAATCGCCATACAGGGGATCCAGAAAAATGTAAAACCAGGGTGGGGTGGAGCAGGACGTACTGTATGCGTATAATACCAATTCTACAGGTGAGTATTTCATAGAATTGTATTATTCTAAGCATACAGTACGTCCTGCTCCAATATAATACTTACACGTGGGACATCCAATAGCAGTGTCCATAAAGTAGGGTGGGATCCCCAACAAAAAAGGCACAGCAGACAATAAAGGCGCTGTCACCTGCAAAACTTTGCTACCAAGTACGACATGAGCAAAGGCTCTAACGTCAATCCCATAACAAAACCTTTGAAAAGGTATGAACAGAAACAAGAAGCGGTCTAGCAAACTTGTTTAACAGAAAACCTGGTGCTGAAGGGCCAAAGGTACCCAAACACCAATAGAACGGAATAAAAAGAGAGAGGGAGATTCTTCCCCCTTAAAGAAATAGGCCAGTGTAACGGCCTAACCAGCCCAAAGGCAACAGAAGCCTCGGTATAACTTAGAACTCTCCCCAACGGGGAAATGAAAACTGGTCTCCCGCCAGACAGGCGGAGATACTGACCCCTTCAGTAACAAGGATCCGCAAGAAGCCGAAACCTTTACTCAGGACCAGGAAGGCAAAACATCCAAGTAAGATCAGTCCAACGGGCGCATAGGCCCTAGAAGCAAACGAGATCAGGCGCATACATATGGAGGCGCCCGCAGACCCCAAAGGGCATGAGTCCCCCTAAGGGACAATAAACAACCAGGAAAAGTTCAACACCTGTTGAGGGAATGTAGACCCCTTACTTCATCATTACAAAGAATAAGGCCCATAGGCAGACTAAAAGGACTCAATAAAGATCATAAAAACACCACCTTGGACAAAAGGGTCCGGCGCAAGGCGGAATACCACCACATCATGGTGTGACTTGAACTACAAAACAGCTCAGACAGCATCCAGAATAAGTCCCAAGGAAACAACCCGCAGGGCACAGAATGAAAAATTGATCCCAACAGGGACCACAGAACTACTTGGGAGATGCCCCTTAGCAATCCCCAAGAGAACTCCTAACAAGGAAGACTGAACCAGACTTCTACAGGAAGGCAGACAGGACAGAACCTGAACCTTCAGAGTACCTAGATGGGGAGCCAACCCCAACCTATGCTGTAACAACTCTAGAACCCTGGGAACAGAGAACATCCAACAGGGGAGAGACCAAGACTCATGCCAATCAATATGGGTACACCATAACCCACAATAGACGGAGGAAGAGGAAGCCAAGGAAGCTTGCTCCTAGCCCCCCAGATACCAAGTCACCCAGAAGATAAGCCCGTCTCCAAGGGGTGAATGAATCAGCTGTCAAGCCCCAGACTAGATTCTGTAGATTGGGACGACATAAGAAGGAGCCTGACCAGGTCAGGACCGCACTCCTGAGAGAGCGTACAGATCCGCCGACCTCAGCAGAAGCATCTGCGAACCACAGTTCATAGGCCACCCAGGGGCCATCAATCTCATGGGTCTCTTTATCAGCACGACCGTGCGCAGAACCCCACATAGCAGGGTGAATGAAGAGAAGACATATAAAATAGAAAGTCTATACATAAATTTACTAAGCCCCCATGAGCAGAGTCAGAATATTCTGGGACAGCCAAACAAGGGCAGGGCCCCTGTGATATAAGCGAGACCCAACAGAGCCACCCTAGTTGGCTCTCAGAGGGACACCAGGATAGCACAACCTGCCACTGAAAAGACATCCATTGGAGCGAATACCACTGAGGAGCAGGGGACGTAGACCCCCAGCCAGATCAGGATCAGGAACCTTCCAGGAGAATCATCCTGCTTCAAGCTCCAAACCAATAATAAAACAGGCCATTGTCTTCCAACAGGCCACGAGTCCCCAAACAGACAGGTCCTAAAAAGGAGAAGTCCAGCAGTATAGAGGCAACTGAAGGCTCATTGTTTTAACAAAGCCAGTAGGTAAGATGGACCCTCTAAGGGACCCTACCTAGGAACCACGGGGGGTTTTGGAAGAAATTCCCCCCCCCCGCCAACCTGCGAGACTAGGCACCCAAGGTGACCATTCACAGGAAGATGCAAGCCAAGAAGGGGGTGCCCCCTGACAGGGTCCTTGAACATAACCCGCTCAAGAGGAATCACCGTACCAAGGGGGAATGAGCACAGACCTAGCTCCAGGGGTGCTGGAACTCCATGTAGGATCAATAACCTACTGTGCCGAAGAGCCCAAGGGCTAGGTATATAAGGGAAATCATCTGATACGCCACCAACGGGCAAATCAGCTGCAATCCTGCCTGGTGAAAGTAAGGTGTCAGCAAAGAGGGACAGAGTCCCTGTGACCAGGAGTCCACTTATTGCCAAGGAAGAAGGCTCAAGCCTGAACCGAATCCAAGGAATGGAGATAGCGAATAATGGACCCTGAGGGATTGAGGTGACTGGGCACCCATCCAAATAACTCCCAGAGGACACTGCCGGCCGACTAACCCACTCGGCCGGACGTAGAGATTGGGGAGTAAGGAAAGACGACCCGGTAAGTCCTAGTGCGGACGCCCCACAGGCATGTCCGAGACATCACCCCCATCCGCGCCATGGCGAGTAGCCTGGGAGCGGAAGAGAGGCCAAAAAACAAGGCCCCAATCCGTAGGGTTGGTCCTGCAACACTGACTAGTAATGGTCTTGGTGTCCAGAAGACAGAGGGGGAACTAAAAGGGTCTAGAACTCCACAGGGGGCCAGAAGCCCCCCTTGCACAGGGTGCCTGTGTCCCAAGACAGAGATCATACAGGGACTACCTGTGAGTGTAGAATTGCCAAGCCTACCATAGGCCAGCCTGGCCCAGACTGCCTCATCATTTTGAGGGAAGAAGGAAGGTCAATATAGAGGCCATAGCCCCATTCTGTTAAGGGCAACCTGTAAGTAAGCCCAGACTCTGTAGGCCAAGTACGGCCTGCACCAATTCCTGAGGGAAAAACAGGGGCTAGAAGCACCCTGACAACCTCTGAGAGGGACCGCCCAGCAAATGTTATCCTGTGTCCAGGGGAACTAGCTCCTGGAACCACCAGAAGGAGAAGATACACTCCTAGATAGGAGTCAGGTGCTGTGGCAGTCCCCTCGCCCAGAAGGGCGAGGGCGTCCCTTCATGCTTGGGAAGTCTTGGCAGATTTGGATTTAGTCCTGCCAGAGGGCCCAGGGCGTTGCCTGCCCACCCCGTGGTGGAAATCCACACCGAAAAGTTGGAAGCACACCTCAGGATCGCGTTTGACACTAACGTAGAGAGGGGGAGGGGTGTCCCTGCCCCAAGGAGGCCGGGACGGCCTGCTGCGTAGGGGTGCCTTACCCTTTTCTAGGCTTTGGGGAGGCAGGTAATGGGGGTGCCAGGGGTTAATGGCAAGTCACCGGCTAGCGCAGGTGACTTGTCATCCCCCCAGCCTTGAGAACTTGTATAGGGGTCTCATGGACCCCTTACCAGTTCACAAGGGGTTAAATGTAAAAAAAACACAGACACACAAAGAGAAAAAATATTTTATTATTATTATTATTTTTTTTTTTTAATACTTACCTCCCATCCATAGTGGAGCACTCTGTCCCTCGGCGATCACTGGCTTCTGCTCACTTGCTAGAAGCCTTTTATAGCTGCTGGATGACAACACAAAGGGGTTAATTAAAAAAAAGGTGGGGGGACCCCATTTTTGGGGAATTTTAAGGGTTAAAAACCCTTAAAAATCCCCCCAAAAAATGACGTAGGGTCCCCCCTACCCAGCATTACCGACCCGGGCCAGCTATGGGGGCTTGTAGAACAGGGCGCAGGGGCCAGCGTTGGTGGCCCCTGGCCCTGCAGGCTACTAGCCCACATAGCCACTAAGTGGCCCGGGCCCTTCTGCCCCCCCCTGGCCGTTGGGGAGGCAGGTAATGGGGGCTGGGGGTTAATGGCAAGTCACCCACTAGCCGCAGGTGACTTGCCAGACCCAGAGCCTTGTGAACTGGTATAAGGGGTCTCATGGACCCCTTACCAGTTCACAAAGGGTTACCTGAAAAAAAAACACCACACAATAAAAGTATTTTATAAAAAAAAAAAAAATTTTTTTTACTGTACTTACCTCCGATTGTAAGCTCCTTTGTCCCGCGTCGCTCTGATGACAGATGCCGGTGATCGGCATCCAGAGAAGGGGGGAGGCAGGAGATCAGAGGATCTCCTGCCACCTCCTTCACCGGCACCGATCACCGGCATCTGACAGCTGAGAGAGCTGAAGCCGGTGATCGGGACCGGGATGACGCCATAGCCACGCCCCAAAAAGGGGTGGGGCTTGGCGTGAAGACGGACCGGGATGGCGTCATAGGGGCGGGGCTTAGCGGCAAGATGGCAGCCGCCATCGAGGAGGAGAGAGCCTCCCGGGCTCTCTCCTGAAGATCGGTAAGTCCTGGGGGGGGATCGGAGGCCCCCCAGGTGAAGAGGAGGGACAGCGGGAGCCAGCGCACATGGAGGTAAGTGAATGTCATTTTTATTTTTTTTTTATTTTTTTTACAGTTAGCAGCTGCTGCTGCAGAAGCGGGGAGGAGACCCGGCTGGATCCAACGAGGGGTCAGGTGAGTATTTTACTGTTATATTTTTTTTACTGTGGGGGTTTAAAATCAGCTACGTGAGTCTCGCGTAGCTGGCACTTAAGTGGAGTAGAGGCTGCTACGTGAGACTCACGTAGCTGGCACTAGAAGGGTTAAGTTTACAAGGCGATTCCCATTCTTGGGATATAAGATTCTGGAAATGCTCCTGTTCCAGGAATTCCAAGCGCGGCGGCGCTGTGTGGAAACTCTCCTTCTTAGGCTTGGAAGCCTCTCCAGGAGGGGAGATAGACAAAACCTCAAAGATCTTAATAAGTAGTTCATCTGTGTCACACAGGCCCCAAGAACCGGGCCCAGAATCATCACGGCTCCAGGGCATCTCATCCGAGGAGCCCGAATCGGAGAATAGCTCACCTTCCTCAGAAGGATCAAGGTCCTGCATAGCAGCAGAGTCATCAGTATCATTAGGAACCGGAGAACCAGGAGGCGTCAGGGACCGCTTCTTTCCAGGGCCCAAGCGCTCCGCCAAACTAGACAGCACCTGCTCAGCCGTAGGCAGCCTGTGCGGCACGACTTGCTGGTCATCCCCGCTCGAGTGAGACTCATCAGGAGTGAGATTTAGGTCCGGGGAGACAAATGTATTGAAGGGAGGTGCAGCCACTGGCAAACCTGATTGCAGGGTCAGTGCCTGTTCAGCACACGGTCCTCAGACCTGTGCTCTATCAGCATCAGCATGGGGCTGACCACACACTGTACACAGCCGGTCATGTCCCCGAGGGACCCCGGGTACATAATTCTGAGATGCCTCCATATGGTGATTATCTGAGCAGTATGCCCGCAGGGATTTACGCAATAGGCAACCCTGGATGCCCTAAGACCCGCTCTGTGGCAGAGCTGGGCCCCAGTGCAGGCTGTGGCAGAGCTGGGCCCCAGTGCAGGCTGTGGCAGAGCTGGGCCCCAGTGCAGGCTGTGGCAGAGCTGGGCCCCAGTGCAGGCTTGTAGCGGAGTTGGGCCCCAGTGCAGGCTTGTAGCGGAGTTGGGCCCCAGTGCAGGCTTGTAGCGAAGCTGGGCCCCAGTGCAGGCTTGTAGAGGAACTGGGCCCCAGTGTAAGCTATGGGACAGACAATGAAGGGCCGTAGGCCCAACCACACATGTCTAAGACACTGGAGAGGCAGTAGGTCCAATACAGGCATAGACACCAACTGTGGTGAACCACAAGGCCCAGCACAGACAAAGACACAAACTATGAAGGCCTGTGAGCCCCAGCACAGACAGGACATGAAATATGAAGGACCAAAGACAAAAAGGCCATAAGCCCAAATCACAAAACAGGAAGGTCCCACAAGGACTAGGAGGTATCAGGGGGGTTGGAGAGCACAGCTAGGGTTCGAGAAGACGATCCAACCCAGGGATGGGGCCAAACACGTACATTTTTAGGAAACAGCTAGAAAGCTGTTCTTTTGACAAAACCAATTGAGTTGAACTTTGTATATCACTTATATCACAGGACATATAGAAACAGTTACTGTTTCTGCTGTTTTTTACAGCACAGTACAGATCACCAACCTTGCTTGCTATAAGTATCTATTACATTGTTTACTTTTGCACCAAAAGGTACATTCTATTGCACTAAGGTAGATTGCTATATACCAAGATGCTAGACATTCACTAATGGATGGCACAGCTCATGACATCAAAATTCCTCTACTTATTGTATTCACTATTTGCTGTGAAATCATACCGCTGTAAAAAGAATCTATTTTTTCTATATATGATATTTTTTTTAATCTGAATACACTTTGTCTTTGATATTTAACTACAAACTGTGACCAACTTTGTGACCAAACTATTGTGACCAACTTTGGGCTAGGTGGTGAGTAGCCTGAACCCAGTGACCTTTCCTATCTATGGTCTGACGGTGTATAAAGAAGCACAAACATTTTTTTTTTTTTTTTTTTTAACATTCACCCTATAAGACACACACACACACACACACACACACACACACACACACACACACACTTACTTGCGTGCGTCCTATAGGGCGGACGATAGGACATATATATATTTCTCACCCTATGAGACGCACCTAGGAACAATAGGCAAAGCGCAGAATTCCCCATTTACAAGCAGTGCGGCATTCTCCCCATCCCATTTCCCCTATTGGCAATGTGGCATCCATCCTTCCCATTCCCACAGGCAATGTGGCATTCCCCCTTCCCATTCCCTATAGGCAGTGTGGTATCCCCCCCTCAGCATTCCTATACACAGTGCCACATTCCCTTCATCCCATTCCCATAGACAGTGTGACATTCCCCCCTATCCCATTTCTGTAAGCAGTGTGGCTTTCCCCATCCCATTTTTTTAGGCAGCATGGCATTCCCCCCATCCCATTCCTGCAGGCAGTGGGACATACCCCCAATCCCAAAGGCAGTATGGCAATTTCCCCCATAACATTCCCATAGGTAGTGTGGCAATTCCCTCCATCCCATTTCCATAGGTAGTGTGGCATTCCCCCCATCCCATTCCCATAAGCAGCATGGCATACCCCCACCCCATTCCTATTGGCAGTGTGCAATCCCCCACCCCATTCCCACTGGCAGTGTGGCAGATCCCCCTCCCATTTCCACAGACCGTGTGGCAGAGCCCCCTCTCATTCCCTTCATCCCATTCCTCATAGAAAGTGTGGCATTCCCCCATTCAATTACTGTAGGCAATATGGCATTCCCCCCATCCCATTTCTATAGACAGTGTGGCATTCCCCCCATCCTATTTCTATAGACAGTGCGACTCCCATCCCATTCCCAACGGCAGTTTGGACTTCCCACGGGCCATTCCCATTGGCAGTGTGGCAAAGCTCCTTCTCATTTCCCCTCCCATTCCCATGAGCAGTGTGGCATTCCACCCCCCCATTCCCTCTGGCAGTGGAGCATTCCCCCCCTCCCATTCCAATAGGCAGCGTGGCAGAGCCTCATCCCATTCCCATTAGCAGTGCAGCATCCCTCCTTCCATTCCCATAGGTAGCGTGACAGAGCCCCCTTCCCCCTGGGCAGATGCAGGCCACAACCCCGCTGCACGGGGAAGCAGTGGCAGTCCACTGCTCCTCCATTGTTTTTTTTTTTTTTTTTTACACAACGTGGAGTTAGGGGCAGAATTATAGATTTTTTTAACCCTTTAACTGCCAACCTACCTGGACATTGTCACCCTCTGTTGCCAGACCATTTTTCATATTTTGTACATGTTCAACTGTGATTTTTGAAGGGATTTCCCAGGGAAAATGTTAGCATTAAATGTCTTGTTTGGCCTTTTTGGGTGAAATAGGTGAAAAAGTTTTTTTTTAAGAAGTTTTTTTTTAATATGTAGTATTTTTTTTGTAATAACAAAAAGTACGTTTTCAATAAAATCATACTGTGTGTAAAAACCCCATTTCTTCCGGTTACAACAGTACCACATTTGTATTGGTAGACAGCCTTTCCTGCCCAGGAGACTACCCCAAACTGAAACAGTGCTTTAGGAGATTTTCAGATAAAAACTGCTATGCACACCCTGCAGTTTTTTAAGAAAACAATATATTCTCTGGAAGTACACACCTCAAGCTTTCTAGGCATACCAGGCTTGTTGACATGGGTGCAGTTTTCTAGAAGTAATCCCTCAAATTCTTTGGTTGCACGGGGTTTCCCTAAAAAAAATAAAAATAAAATAAAAAAGCAGAATCAAATTCACATTTTCCTAAAAAAAATTATACAATCAAGGGTAGGGTTGGCAAATACCCCAATGTAAACCACGCCTGTAACGGAAATTTTACTTGAAAATTTCAGCTCTACAGACAACTTGCACTTTTTCAACCAAAACAACCCTTTACATTTGAAATACCCCCCCCCCCCCCCCAAACCATATACTCCCTAAAGTACACATGTTAAGCTTTCTAGGGTTAAAACCCTTAAAAATTAAGAAAACATTGGTGTGGGGTCCTCCTTCCCAGCAGAACTAGCCCGGGGACCAGCTATGCAGGGCTTGTAGAACAGGGCATGAGGGCCAGCCTCTGTGGCCCCCAGTTCGTGTGGCCATCGCAGCCCTAGAATTTTCTTCCCCCCGGGCTTTGGAGAGGCAGGTAATGGGGGGCTGGGGGTTAATGGGAAGAGCCATGTAAACTGGTATAGGGGTCTCATGGATACATGGAAAAAACATCACACACATCATATTTTATCATTTATCATCCCGAGCACTGTTAAGGGTTAATAACCCTTAAAAATCCCCCACAAAAAATACAATTCTGTGAGTACCTGTAGAATTGATTTTGGTGGTGTCCTGCTCGGGTCGCTCCATTCTTGATCATTGGGTTATCTGCCACAAGGTGGCGCAGTTGACTGCAAGACGAAACTTGTGGCTCCTCCCAGCTGATATAAAGGCATATGTTTCCCTAAGAATCCCCAGTGGTTGGAAAGCAGTAAATGTCTTGAGCAGACACTCTCTGGGTTAGGGGAGGGGGAGGGTGGTAGTATGGGGGGTAGGAAAAGCAGGATAAAGAGGCAGCTAGCTGGATAACAAAAGGAGGAGTAGGGGTAAATGTTAAAGGGAGGTTAGCCCTGAGCAGACACCCCCCAACAAATGTGCCAGGTTGGCAGAGGAGGATTTTAACTTAGGGGTGACACCAGCTGCACCAAGACAACACCACTGTCTGCTCCAGTAAGGAAGGGAAATAAGAGCAGTACAGGCAGTGTTTTGCCTTCTTGGGGGAAAGAGTACGACATGTTGCGGATGGGGCTGACAGATTATTGATGAAGAAAATATTTTTTTTTTATACAGAGAAATGTGGTGTTCAAAATACTCTAGGTCTGACAAAATCCTATTTAGTTTAGAATGCACTACCCCCCAGATCCCCCAATACCACTCACCTCCACAGTCCAACGGCGCATGCTCGGACTCTTGTCCAATCAGAGCGTTTGCCGTGACTATGTCAGTTGGAAAACGACTCTGATAGGATTTAATGGAAAGCGAGAGCTGCTTCATCCCCAGCAGTGCACACACTCCCACCCCTCACTGGGATACACTTACTACCCATTGTAAACAATTAGAGCCATTTGTTGAATTACATAGGCACAACTAATGGCTTTGATTGGATAAGAGCGTGTGTATGTGTCGTCGGACCAGGGGAAGTGAACCTCGACGGTGAATACCTGTGATACATAACTCGCATGAGCAGTCAGCAGAGGCATCTCACAGACCCTGTGTAGTCAGCTTGTAGCTGTGCCAGTCGTAAACAAATGGCTGGTGTAAGTGCACACAAGATGAAGGAGGTGCCGCCCCTGTAATGGCATCCAAACTTATGTTTCTTACCAGACACCTCAAAAGCATGTGATATTATTTTATATGCTTCGCACTATATAAAAACGCACCTAGGTTTTGGTGGAGGAAAACACAAAAAAAAATTCTGAAGCAAATGGTGTGCTATCCCCCCCCCCCCCCCCCCCAAAGAACCTAATAACAGGACAAGGCAGAATCACTCCATAACAGGCAGTGTGGCAGAATACCCAACAGGGAGAAGTGTAAAGAATCCCCATACCCTATATACCAACCAGCGTGCAGAATACCCCCAACCCAGGCAACAGGCACTGTGGCAATTACTGTGCTGAGGATACAACAAAACAAATGTCTTACCTCGGCCAGTGCAGCTGTGTCCTGCAGGACAATCAGCGGAATGGGAGTGCTGGTAAGGGGAATGAATACATTTGTTCTATAAAGATGCACAGGCTTTTTACACCCTATAAGATGCACCTTCCCATAAGACCTACCTAGAATTTAGAAAAAAATATTGTGAACCAAATGGTGTGCTAAAATAGAGGCTCTGTGACATGGACAAATACTTACACATAGAGCATACAGTTTATTATTGGCAGATGACCAGACATGCATGAATACAAGTACAGCAGTAAACATTTTACAGTATGACTAATTCAGATCTGGTTAACCGGTTATTGGGGTACTATCTGCTGCATGGTTTAACTATCTTTATGCATCCTTGCTACAGATTGAGTTTAGGTTAATGGCAGCTGCTAGTGAGTGCATTATTTTCTCTTGTTGTTAAACTGTATTAATCAAGTCAGTATCTGTATTAAAGTGGACCAACACCCAGGATTTTGACTATCCTGGGTTTTGGTCCACTTCGGCGGGGCACCCCGATCGGGGGTGCCCCGCTGTGTGAAACCCCCCAGAAACCCCAATAAACTCACCTCTCCCCGCTCCCACGTGACTGCCCGGTCCAATCCTCGCCAACGTCCAGGCGGGGAACAGGAACGTCCAAGCGGCTTCCGCCGCCGCCGCCTCCCTCGCGTCACTTTCGGCGCGCGCGCGCCCCCACCGGCCATTCACAGACGGCCGGCGCGGGGGCGCGCACGCCTAGAGGGGCGTGAGGGAGGCGGAGGCGGCGGAAGATAAGGTAGGTGATTTGGGGTGTTTGGGGGGGTTTCACCCCGTGGGACATCCCGATCTCGGATGTCCCGCGGGGTGGGAGGTGATCGGCCCGGGAATCTTATAGATTTCCGGGCCGATCACCTCTCGGTGTTGGTCCACTTTAAAGTGATACTGCAGACAAAGGTAATTTTTACACCACTGCATCGAGCTACATTTGTCCTCGTCACGCCCAGGCGAATAACATTGTTGGGCATTCAAGGTGTGTTAGGAAATTTCTGATTTAGGGATCGGAACCCAGGACAGGCTGCTCTCAGCCAGGCAGTTAATTCCGCCCTTAAGGCCATAGTCAGGGGTCACTGTCTGGAGACAAAGGAAGCTAGGAAGCTGATTGGGAACAGAAGGACAAAGGACAGACAACCCGCCTTGCGCCACCAAAGAGGCAAGTTGCCGACCACCAGGGGCATCGGTGGTCCGGTACTCGGGGAGCCCGTAATCCACCCAGTTCTTCAGCAGTGCCTCTGAAGATGCATAGGCCCCCGGTCGTCCCTTGGTAGGCGCAGACTTGGAAAGGGGAAACACAGGGCAGACATACACAAGACATGAACAGGTGATTTGGGACCCAGTGCAGACTGTAACAGATATAGGTCCCAATGCAGCCTTGTAGCGCAGACAATGAAGGGCCCAAGATACACGTGGCTAAGACACTGGAAGGGCAGTATGCCCAATACAGACAAAGACACCAACTGTGGTGAACCACAAGGCCCAGCACAGATAAAGACACGAACTAGCACAGACTGGACATGAAATGTGAAGGCCCACAAGGCCCAGCAAAGACAGGAAGGCAATAAGCCCAAAATGAGTTAGGCTCAGACGGACATTGGGTCAGGGTCACAGGCAAGCATGAAGTCACACCAATATGGATGGGTTGGATCATTCTGTTACGCCCAGACGAATAACATTCAAGGAGTGGGCATTCAAGGTGTGTTGGGAAATTCCTGGTTTAAGGATCGGAACCCATGACAGGTGGTTCTCAGCCAGGCAGTTAATTCCTCTCTGGAGGCCATAGTCAGAGGTCACTGTCTGGGGACAAAGGAAGCTAGGTAGCTGACTGGGAACAGAAGGCAAAAGAGCCGCCAAAGAGCCAAGCTGCCGACCACCAGAGGCGTAGGCGGTACAGTACTCAAGGAGCCAGTAATCCATCTGAAGGTGGGGATGCACAGGCCACAGGTAGTCCCTTGGTGGTCGCAGATTTGGGATGGGGAAACACAGGATAGATGTACACAAGACACGAACAGGTGATCTGGTCCCCAGTGCAGGCTGTGGCAGAGCTGGGCCCCAGTGCAGGCTGTGGCAGAGCTGGGCCCCAGTGCAGGCTGTGGCAGAGCTGGGCCCCAGTGCAGGCTGTGGCAGAGCTGGGCCCCAGTGCAGGCTGTGGCAGAGCTGGGCCCCAGTGCAGGCTGTGGCAGAGCTGGGCCCCAGTGCAGGCTGTGGCAGAGCTGGGCCCCAGTGCAGGCTGTGGCAGAGCTGGGCCCCAGTGCAGGCTGTGGCAGAGCTGGGCCCCAGTGCAGGCTGTGGCAGAGCTGGGCCCCAGTGCAGGCTTGTAGCGGAGTTGGGCCCCAGTGCAGGCTTGTAGCGGAGTTGGGCCCCAGTGCAGGCTTGTAGCGAAGCTGGGCCCCAGTGCAGGCTTGTAGAGGAACTGGGCCCCAGTGTAAGCTATGGGACAGACAATGAAGGGCCGTAGGCCCAACCACACATGTCTAAGACACTGGAGAGGCAGTAGGTCCAATACAGGCATAGACACCAACTGTGGTGAACCACAAGGCCCAGCACAGACAAAGACACAAACTATGAAGGCCTGTGAGCCCCAGCACAGACAGGACATGAAATATGAAGGACCAAAGACAAAAAGGCAATAAGCCCAAATCACAAAACAGGAAGGTCCCACAAGGACTAGGAGGTATCAGGGGGGTTGGAGAGCACAGCTAGGGTTCGAGAAGACGATCCAACCCAGGGATGGGGCCAAACACGTACATTTTTAGGAAACAGCTAGAAAGCTGTTCTTTTGACAAAACCAATTGAGTTGAACTTTGTATATCACTTATATCACAGGACATATAGAAACAGTTACTGTTTCTGCTGTTTTTTACAGCACAGTACAGATCACCAACCTTGCTTGCTATAAGTATCTATTACATTGTTTACTTTTGCACCAAAAGGTACATTCTATTGCACTAAGGTAGATTGCTATATACCAAGATGCTAGACATTCACTAATGGATGGCACAGCTCATGACATCAAAATTCCTCTACTTATTGTATTCACTATTTGCTGTGAAATCATACCGCTGTAAAAAGAATCTATTTTTTCTATATATGATATTTTTTTTAATCTGAATACACTTTGTCTTTGATATTTAACTACAAACTGTGACCAACTTTGTGACCAAACTATTGTGACCAACTTTGGGCTAGGTGGTGAGTAGCCTGAACCCAGTGACCTTTCCTATCTATGGTCTGACGGTGTATAAAGAAGCACAAACATTTTTTTTTTTTTTTTTTTTTTTAACATTCACCCTATAAGACACACACACACACACACACACACACACACACACACACACACACTTACTTGCGTGCGTCCTATAGGGCGGACGATAGGACATATATATATTTCTCACCCTATGAGACGCACCTAGGAACAATAGGCAAAGCGCAGAATTCCCCATTTACAAGCAGTGCGGCATTCTCCCCATCCCATTTCCCCTATTGGCAATGTGGCATCCATCCTTCCCATTCCCACAGGCAATGTGGCATTCCCCCTTCCCATTCCCTATAGGCAGTGTGGTATCCCCCCCTCAGCATTCCTATACACAGTGCCACATTCCCTTCATCCCATTCCCATAGACAGTGTGACATTCCCCCCTATCCCATTTCTGTAAGCAGTGTGGCTTTCCCCATCCCATTTTTTTAGGCAGCATGGCATTCCCCCCATCCCATTCCTGCAGGCAGTGGGACATACCCCCAATCCCAAAGGCAGTATGGCAATTTCCCCCATAACATTCCCATAGGTAGTGTGGCAATTCCCTCCATCCCATTTCCATAGGTAGTGTGGCATTCCCCCCATCCCATTCCCATAAGCAGCATGGCATACCCCCACCCCATTCCTATTGGCAGTGTGCAATCCCCCACCCCATTCCCACTGGCAGTGTGGCAGATCCCCCTCCCATTTCCACAGACCGTGTGGCAGAGCCCCCTCTCATTCCCTTCATCCCATTCCTCATAGAAAGTGTGGCATTCCCCCATTCAATTACTGTAGGCAATATGGCATTCCCCCCATCCCATTTCTATAGACAGTGTGGCATTCCCCCCATCCTATTTCTATAGACAGTGCGACTCCCATCCCATTCCCAACGGCAGTTTGGACTTCCCACGGGCCATTCCCATTGGCAGTGTGGCAAAGCTCCTTCTCATTTCCCCTCCCATTCCCATGAGCAGTGTGGCATTCCACCCCCCCATTCCCTCTGGCAGTGGAGCATTCCCCCCCTCCCATTCCAATAGGCAGCGTGGCAGAGCCTCATCCCATTCCCATTAGCAGTGCAGCATCCCTCCTTCCATTCCCATAGGTAGCGTGACAGAGCCCCCTTCCCCCTGGGCAGATGCAGGCCACAACCCCGCTGCACGGGGAAGCAGTGGCAGTCCACTGCTCCTCCATTGTTTTTTTTTTTTTTTTTTACACAACGTGGAGTTAGGGGCAGAATTATAGATTTTTTTAACCCTTTAACTGCCAACCTACCTGGACATTGTCACCCTCTGTTGCCAGACCATTTTTCATATTTTGTACATGTTCATCTGTGATTTTTGAAGGGATTTCCCAGGGAAAATGTTAGCATTAAATGTCTTGTTTGGCCTTTTTGGGTGAAATAGGTGAAAAAGTTTTTTTTTAAGAAGTTTTTTTTTAATATGTAGTATTTTTTTTGTAATAACAAAAAGTACGTTTTCAATAAAATCATACTGTGTGTAAAAACCCCATTTCTTCCGGTTACAACAGTACCACATTTGTATTGGTAGACAGCCTTTCCTGCCCAGGAGACTACCCCAAACTGAAACAGTGCTTTAGGAGATTTTCAGATAAAAACTGCTATGCACACCCTGCAGTTTTTTAAGAAAACAATATATTCTCTGGAAGTACACACCTCAAGCTTTCTAGGCATACCAGGCTTGTTGACATGGGTGCAGTTTTCTAGAAGTAATCCCTCAAATTCTTTGGTTGCACGGGGTTTCCCTAAAAAAAATAAAAATAAAATAAAAAAGCAGAATCAAATTCACATTTTCCTAAAAAAAATTATACAATCAAGGGTAGGGTTGGCAAATACCCCAATGTAAACCACGCCTGTAACGGAAATTTTACTTGAAAATTTCAGCTCTACAGACAACTTGCACTTTTTCAACCAAAACAACCCTTTACATTTGAAATACCCCCCCCCCCCCCCAAACCATATACTCCCTAAAGTACACATGTTAAGCTTTCTAGGGTTAAAACCCTTAAAAATTAAGAAAACATTGGTGTGGGGTCCTCCTTCCCAGCAGAACTAGCCCGGGGACCAGCTATGCAGGGCTTGTAGAACAGGGCATGAGGGCCAGCCTCTGTGGCCCCCAGTTCGTGTGGCCATCGCAGCCCTAGAATTTTCTTCCCCCCGGGCTTTGGAGAGGCAGGTAATGGGGGGCTGGGGGTTAATGGGAAGAGCCATGTAAACTGGTATAGGGGTCTCATGGATACATGGAAAAAACATCACACACATCATATTTTATCATTTATCATCCCGAGCACTGTTAAGGGTTAATAACCCTTAAAAATCCCCCACAAAAAATACAATTCTGTGAGTACCTGTAGAATTGATTTTGGTGGTGTCCTGCTCGGGTCGCTCCATTCTTGATCATTGGGTTATCTGCCACAAGGTGGCGCAGTTGACTGCAAGACGAAACTTGTGGCTCCTCCCAGCTGATATAAAGGCATATGTTTCCCTAAGAATCCCCAGTGGTTGGAAAGCAGTAAATGTCTTGAGCAGACACTCTCTGGGTTAGGGGAGGGGGAGGGTGGTAGTATGGGGGGTAGGAAAAGCAGGATAAAGAGGCAGCTAGCTGGATAACAAAAGGAGGAGTAGGGGTAAATGTTAAAGGGAGGTTAGCCCTGAGCAGACACCCCCCAACAAATGTGCCAGGTTGGCAGAGGAGGATTTTAACTTAGGGGTGACACCAGCTGCACCAAGACAACACCACTGTCTGCTCCAGTAAGGAAGGGAAATAAGAGCAGTACAGGCAGTGTTTTGCCTTCTTGGGGGAAAGAGTACGACATGTTGCGGATGGGGCTGACAGATTATTGATGAAGAAAATATTTTTTTTTTATACAGAGAAATGTGGTGTTCAAAATACTCTAGGTCTGACAAAATCCTATTTAGTTTAGAATGCACTACCCCCCAGATCCCCCAATACCACTCACCTCCACAGTCCAACGGCGCATGCTCGGACTCTTGTCCAATCAGAGCGTTTGCCGTGACTATGTCAGTTGGAAAACGACTCTGATAGGATTTAATGGAAAGCGAGAGCTGCTTCATCCCCAGCAGTGCACACACTCCCACCCCTCACTGGGATACACTTACTACCCATTGTAAACAATTAGAGCCATTTGTTGAATTACATAGGCACAACTAATGGCTTTGATTGGATAAGAGCGTGTGTATGTGTCGTCGGACCAGGGGAAGTGAACCTCGACGGTGAATACCTGTGATACATAACTCGCATGAGCAGTCAGCAGAGGCATCTCACAGACCCTGTGTAGTCAGCTTGTAGCTGTGCCAGTCGTAAACAAATGGCTGGTGTAAGTGCACACAAGATGAAGGAGGTGCCGCCCCTGTAATGGCATCCAAACTTATGTTTCTTACCAGACACCTCAAAAGCATGTGATATTATTTTATATGCTTCGCACTATATAAAAACGCACCTAGGTTTTGGTGGAGGAAAACACAAAAAAAAATTCTGAAGCAAATGGTGTGCTATCCCCCCCCCCCCCCCCCCCAAAGAACCTAATAACAGGACAAGGCAGAATCACTCCATAACAGGCAGTGTGGCAGAATACCCAACAGGGAGAAGTGTAAAGAATCCCCATACCCTATATACCAACCAGCGTGCAGAATACCCCCAACCCAGGCAACAGGCACTGTGGCAATTACTGTGCTGAGGATACAACAAAACAAATGTCTTACCTCGGCCAGTGCAGCTGTGTCCTGCAGGACAATCAGCGGAATGGGAGTGCTGGTAAGGGGAATGAATACATTTGTTCTATAAAGATGCACAGGCTTTTTACACCCTATAAGATGCACCTTCCCATAAGACCTACCTAGAATTTAGAAAAAAATATTGTGAACCAAATGGTGTGCTAAAATAGAGGCTCTGTGACATGGACAAATACTTACACATAGAGCATACAGTTTATTATTGGCAGATGACCAGACATGCATGAATACAAGTACAGCAGTAAACATTTTACAGTATGACTAATTCAGATCTGGTTAACCGGTTATTGGGGTACTATCTGCTGCATGGTTTAACTATCTTTATGCATCCTTGCTACAGATTGAGTTTAGGTTAATGGCAGCTGCTAGTGAGTGCATTATTTTCTCTTGTTGTTAAACTGTATTAATCAAGTCAGTATCTGTATTAAAGTGGACCAACACCCAGGATTTTGACTATCCTGGGTTTTGGTCCACTTCGGCGGGGCACCCCGATCGGGGGTGCCCCGCTGTGTGAAACCCCCCAGAAACCCCAATAAACTCACCTCTCCCCGCTCCCACGTGACTGCCCGGTCCAATCCTCGCCAACGTCCAGGCGGGGAACAGGAACGTCCAAGCGGCTTCCGCCGCCGCCGCCTCCCTCGCGTCACTTTCGGCGCGCGCGCGCCCCCACCGGCCATTCACAGACGGCCGGCGCGGGGGCGCGCACGCCTAGAGGGGCGTGAGGGAGGCGGAGGCGGCGGAAGATAAGGTAGGTGATTTGGGGTGTTTGGGGGGGTTTCACCCCGTGGGACATCCCGATCTCGGATGTCCCGCGGGGTGGGAGGTGATCGGCCCGGGAATCTTATAGATTTCCGGGCCGATCACCTCTCGGTGTTGGTCCACTTTAAAGTGATACTGCAGACAAAGGTAATTTTTACACCACTGCATCGAGCTACATTTGTCCTCGTCACGCCCAGGCGAATAACATTGTTGGGCATTCAAGGTGTGTTAGGAAATTTCTGATTTAGGGATCGGAACCCAGGACAGGCTGCTCTCAGCCAGGCAGTTAATTCCGCCCTTAAGGCCATAGTCAGGGGTCACTGTCTGGAGACAAAGGAAGCTAGGAAGCTGATTGGGAACAGAAGGACAAAGGACAGACAACCCGCCTTGCGCCACCAAAGAGGCAAGTTGCCGACCACCAGGGGCATCGGTGGTCCGGTACTCGGGGAGCCCGTAATCCACCCAGTTCTTCAGCAGTGCCTCTGAAGATGCATAGGCCCCCGGTCGTCCCTTGGTAGGCGCAGACTTGGAAAGGGGAAACACAGGGCAGACATACACAAGACATGAACAGGTGATTTGGGACCCAGTGCAGACTGTAACAGATATAGGTCCCAATGCAGCCTTGTAGCGCAGACAATGAAGGGCCCAAGATACACGTGGCTAAGACACTGGAAGGGCAGTATGCCCAATACAGACAAAGACACCAACTGTGGTGAACCACAAGGCCCAGCACAGATAAAGACACGAACTAGCACAGACTGGACATGAAATGTGAAGGCCCACAAGGCCCAGCAAAGACAGGAAGGCAATAAGCCCAAAATGAGTTAGGCTCAGACGGACATTGGGTCAGGGTCACAGGCAAGCATGAAGTCACACCAATATGGATGGGTTGGATCATTCTGTTACGCCCAGACGAATAACATTCAAGGAGTGGGCATTCAAGGTGTGTTGGGAAATTCCTGGTTTAAGGATCGGAACCCATGACAGGTGGTTCTCAGCCAGGCAGTTAATTCCTCTCTGGAGGCCATAGTCAGAGGTCACTGTCTGGGGACAAAGGAAGCTAGGTAGCTGACTGGGAACAGAAGGCAAAAGAGCCGCCAAAGAGCCAAGCTGCCGACCACCAGAGGCGTAGGCGGTACAGTACTCAAGGAGCCAGTAATCCATCTGAAGGTGGGGATGCACAGGCCACAGGTAGTCCCTTGGTGGTCGCAGATTTGGGATGGGGAAACACAGGATAGATGTACACAAGACACGAACAGGTGATCTGGTCCCCAGTGCAGGCTGTGGCAGAGCTGGGCCCCAGTGCAGGCTGTGGCAGAGCTGGGCCCCAGTGCAGGCTGTGGCAGAGCTGGGCCCCAGTGCAGGCTGTGGCAGAGCTGGGCCCCAGTGCAGGCTGTGGCAGAGCTGGGCCCCAGTGCAGGCTGTGGCAGAGCTGGGCCCCAGTGCAGGCTGTGGCAGAGCTGGGCCCCAGTGCAGGCTGTGGCAGAGCTGGGCCCCAGTGCAGGCTGTGGCAGAGCTGGGCCCCAGTGCAGGCTGTGGCAGAGCTGGGCCCCAGTGCAGGCTGTGGCAGAGCTGGGCCCCAGTGCAGGCTTGTAGCGGAGTTGGGCCCCAGTGCAGGCTTGTAGCGGAGTTGGGCCCCAGTGCAGGCTTGTAGCGAAGCTGGGCCCCAGTGCAGGCTTGTAGAGGAACTGGGCCCCAGTGTAAGCTATGGGACAGACAATGAAGGGCCGTAGGCCCAACCACACATGTCTAAGACACTGGAGAGGCAGTAGGTCCAATACAGGCATAGACACCAACTGTGGTGAACCACAAGGCCCAGCACAGACAAAGACACAAACTATGAAGGCCTGTGAGCCCCAGCACAGACAGGACATGAAATATGAAGGACCAAAGACAAAAAGGCAATAAGCCCAAATCACAAAACAGGAAGGTCCCACAAGGACTAGGAGGTATCAGGGGGGTTGGAGAGCACAGCTAGGGTTCGAGAAGACGATCCAACCCAGGGATGGGGCCAAACACGTACATTTTTAGGAAACAGCTAGAAAGCTGTTCTTTTGACAAAACCAATTGAGTTGAACTTTGTATATCACTTATATCACAGGACATATAGAAACAGTTACTGTTTCTGCTGTTTTTTACAGCACAGTACAGATCACCAACCTTGCTTGCTATAAGTATCTATTACATTGTTTACTTTTGCACCAAAAGGTACATTCTATTGCACTAAGGTAGATTGCTATATACCAAGATGCTAGACATTCACTAATGGATGGCACAGCTCATGACATCAAAATTCCTCTACTTATTGTATTCACTATTTGCTGTGAAATCATACCGCTGTAAAAAGAATCTATTTTTTCTATATATGATATTTTTTTTAATCTGAATACACTTTGTCTTTGATATTTAACTACAAACTGTGACCAACTTTGTGACCAAACTATTGTGACCAACTTTGGGCTAGGTGGTGAGTAGCCTGAACCCAGTGACCTTTCCTATCTATGGTCTGACGGTGTATAAAGAAGCACAAACATTTTTTTTTTTTTTTTTTTTAACATTCACCCTATAAGACACACACACACACACACACACACACACACACACACACACACACTTACTTGCGTGCGTCCTATAGGGCGGACGATAGGACATATATATATTTCTCACCCTATGAGACGCACCTAGGAACAATAGGCAAAGCGCAGAATTCCCCATTTACAAGCAGTGCGGCATTCTCCCCATCCCATTTCCCCTATTGGCAATGTGGCATCCATCCTTCCCATTCCCACAGGCAATGTGGCATTCCCCCTTCCCATTCCCTATAGGCAGTGTGGTATCCCCCCCTCAGCATTCCTATACACAGTGCCACATTCCCTTCATCCCATTCCCATAGACAGTGTGACATTCCCCCCTATCCCATTTCTGTAAGCAGTGTGGCTTTCCCCATCCCATTTTTTTAGGCAGCATGGCATTCCCCCCATCCCATTCCTGCAGGCAGTGGGACATACCCCCAATCCCAAAGGCAGTATGGCAATTTCCCCCATAACATTCCCATAGGTAGTGTGGCAATTCCCTCCATCCCATTTCCATAGGTAGTGTGGCATTCCCCCCATCCCATTCCCATAAGCAGCATGGCATACCCCCACCCCATTCCTATTGGCAGTGTGCAATCCCCCACCCCATTCCCACTGGCAGTGTGGCAGATCCCCCTCCCATTTCCACAGACCGTGTGGCAGAGCCCCCTCTCATTCCCTTCATCCCATTCCTCATAGAAAGTGTGGCATTCCCCCATTCAATTACTGTAGGCAATATGGCATTCCCCCCATCCCATTTCTATAGACAGTGTGGCATTCCCCCCATCCTATTTCTATAGACAGTGTGGAATTCCCCCCATCCTATTTCTATAGACAATGCGACTCCCATCCCATTCCCAACGGCAGTTTGGACTTCCCACGGGCCATTCCCATTGGCAGTGTGGCAAAGCTCCTTCTCATTTCCCCTCCCATTCCCATGAGCAGTGTGGCATTCCACCCCCCCATTCCCTCTGGCAGTGGAGCATTCCCCCCCTCCCATTCCAATAGGCAGCGTGGCAGAGCCTCATCCCATTCCCATTAGCAGTGCAGCATCCCTCCTTCCATTCCCATAGGTAGCGTGACAGAGCCCCCTTCCCCCTGGGCAGATGCAGGCCACAACCCCGCTGCACGGGGAAGCAGTGGCAGTCCACTGCTCCTCCATTGTTTTTTTTTTTTTTTTTTTACACAACGTGGAGTTAGGGGCAGAATTATAGATTTTTTTAACCCTTTAACTGCCAACCTACCTGGACATTGTCACCCTCTGTTGCCAGACCATTTTTCATATTTTGTACATGTTCAACTGTGATTTTTGAAGGGATTTCCCAGGGAAAATGTTAGCATTAAATGTCTTGTTTGGCCTTTTTGGGTGAAATAGGTGAAAAAGTTTTTTTTTAAGAAGTTTTTTTTTAATATGTAGTATTTTTTTTGTAATAACAAAAAGTACGTTTTCAATAAAATCATACTGTGTGTAAAAACCCCATTTCTTCCGGTTACAACAGTACCACATTTGTATTGGTAGACAGCCTTTCCTGCCCAGGAGACTACCCCAAACTGAAACAGTGCTTTAGGAGATTTTCAGATAAAAACTGCTATGCACACCCTGCAGTTTTTTAAGAAAACAATATATTCTCTGGAAGTACACACCTCAAGCTTTCTAGGCATACCAGGCTTGTTGACATGGGTGCAGTTTTCTAGAAGTAATCCCTCAAATTCTTTGGTTGCACGGGGTTTCCCTAAAAAAAATAAAAATAAAATAAAAAAGCAGAATCAAATTCACATTTTCCTAAAAAAAATTATACAATCAAGGGTAGGGTTGGCAAATACCCCAATGTAAACCACGCCTGTAACGGAAATTTTACTTGAAAATTTCAGCTCTACAGACAACTTGCACTTTTTCAACCAAAACAACCCTTTACATTTGAAATACCCCCCCCCCCAAACCATATACTCCCTAAAGTACACATGTTAAGCTTTCTAGGGTTAAAACCCTTAAAAATTAAGAAAACATTGGTGTGGGGTCCTCCTTCCCAGCAGAACTAGCCCGGGGACCAGCTATGCAGGGCTTGTAGAACAGGGCATGAGGGCCAGCCTCTGTGGCCCCCAGTTCGTGTGGCCATCGCAGCCCTAGAATTTTCTGCCCCCCGGGCTTTGGAGAGGCAGGTAATGGGGGGCTGGGGGTTAATGGGAAGAGCCATGTAAACTGGTATAGGGGTCTCATGGATACATGGAAAAAACATCACACACATCATATTTTATCATTTATCATCCCGAGCACTGTTAAGGGTTAATAACCCTTAAAAATCCCCCACAAAAAATACAATTCTGTGAGTACCTGTAGAATTGATTTTGGTGGTGTCCTGCTCGGGTCGCTCCATTCTTGATCATTGGGTTATCTGCCACAAGGTGGCGCAGTTGACTGCAAGACGAAACTTGTGGCTCCTCCCAGCTGATATAAAGGCATATGTTTCCCTAAGAATCCCCAGTGGTTGCAAAGCAGTAAATGAGAGACAAGCCGGGGGTCAGAGACCATGTTAATTCACACAGCCCCAAAATGAACTCTCTCAAACAGTAATCACCATAACAGGCAAAAAGAGGATAACAGGCAAAAAGAGGATAACAGAACAAGGGTGGGATGGAGCGACCCGAGCAGAACACCACCAAAATTAATTCTACAGGTGAGTACTCACAGAATTGTATTTTTCCTGGTGTCCTGCTCAGGTCGCTCCATTCCTGACAATTGGGACATCCAAAAGCAGTGTCCAAGAAAGGGTGGGATTCCCAGTGAGCAACAGCACGTAGTTCAGGACACTACCGCCTGAAGCACCTTACGGCCAAAAACAGCATCAGCTAACATCAACCTTGTAAAACTTTGAAAAAGTATGAACTGAAGACCAAGTAGCTTACAAACCTGTTCAACCGAAGCCTGGTGCTGAAAAGCCCAAGAGGCACCAATAGCTCTGGTAGAATGAGCTGTGATCCAAAAAGGGGGTTCCTTCCCCTTGGCAGAGAACGCTTGCACCACCGTCTGTCTGATCCGCCCCCTGATAGTGGATTTGGCTGGAGGCAAGCCCTTCCTAGGTCTGTAAGGAAGGACAAAAAGAAAATCCAATATTCTGAAAGATTCCGTAGCAATCAGGTAGTACTTAAGGGCTCTGACCACATCCAGGGAATAAAGAGTCCTCTTCTTAGAATTAGAAGGCGCGTGACACAAGGAAGGCAAGACAATGTCCTCATTGAGATGAAAGGCAGAAACAACCTTAGGTAGAAAGTCTGGTCTAAGTTGAAAAACCACCTTATCCTGATGCCGTTTAAAGTAAGGAGGCTTTACACAAAGCGCCGCCAGCTCTGAAACGCGACGCACCGAAGTGATAGCTACCAAAAAGACCACCTTCAGAGTCAGAATGGATAAGGCTCAAAAGGAGGACCGTGGAGAGCAGAAAGCACCAAATTCAAATCCCACACCGGTAACATAGGTTTACGCGGTGGACGTACATGAGAAACTCCTTGGAAAAAGGTCTTGATAAGTCTATGATTGGGGAAAGATCTTTGGAAGAAAATAGCCAAGGCCGAAACCTGACCCTTGAGGGTGTGACCATGTTGTAGGAATTCCAAAATCCTAGAGAAGGAAAAAGTGCGACAGGGAAGACCCCCTAGACTCACACCAGGCAATGTAAGCGTGCCAGACTCTGCAATAAATCATGGAGGAAGATTTCTTCCGAGCCTGAATCATGGTATGCACGACCGGAGCAGACAGGCCTTTCTCCGTCAAGATGGAGGTTTCAACAGCCGCTGACATCTGAACAATGTCCGCGAACCAACACCGCCTCGGCCAACGAGGAGCCACCAGAAAGGTTGGCACCCCCTCCTGGGCTATCTTGCGCAGCACTGGACCCAGGAGTGGAAATTGAGGAAAGGTGAAAAAGGAGTCGGAACTCCATCCAAGGAATTGCCAGAGCGTCTGTGGCGAAGGCCAGAGGATCTCTTGACAGAGAGATGAACCTTGGAAGCTTGTGACTGTGTCGGGACGCAAACAGGTCCATGTCCGGCAGACCCCAACGGCGTCACAGAGCGTGAAAGATCTTGTTGCTGAGAGACCATTCCCCCAGACAGGAGACCCCCCTGCTCAGGGAGTCTGCCTCCTGGTTCTCCACCCCGGGAATGTAAACCGCAGAGATGCAGGGAACACTCACCTCCTTGAGGGCTCGCTTGCTACAAGTCCCACCCTGTTGATTGATGTAGGCGACAGCCGTCTGATTGTCCGAACGGACCTGGACCGCACAACCCCGAAGGTGGGGAGTCAAATGAAATAGGACCAACCGGAACGCTCTCAGCTCCAGGAGATTGATAGGCCCCCACTGGCCCTGGAACTTCAGCGATTGCCAGAACCCTCCCCAGCCGGTGAGACTGGCGTCCATGGTGACAATCTCCCAACGAGGAGTCAGAAAGGACCTGCCCACTAGAAGATTTCTTGAGTCCAACCACCACGAGAGGGACCGCCTGGCCAGAGGGGAAAGAGAGATCTCCTGCTCCAGGGACTCCTGTTTCCGATCCCAAATGGTCAAGAGATTCAACTGAAGAGGTCTCATGTGGAACTGGGCAAATAGCACAGCCTCGAAGCAAGACACCATGAGGCCCACCAACTTCATCCCCAGACGGATGGATGGGTGTGGACACGATAGCAAGGCCCGCGCCTGCGTCTGAAGACCCTCCACCTTCTGCTGGGGGAGGAACACCTTGACCTGAGAGGTGTCCAACGTCATGCCCAGGAAAGACCTCACCAATGACGGAGTGATCGAGGACTTGGGATGATCACCCAGCTGAATGCCTCGAGAGTGGACAACATCATCCGGGTGTCGCTCTCGGCCTGCTGAAGAGATTGAGCAGCAATCAGCAAGTCGTCCAGATAAGGAAGAATACAAATGCCCTGGCTCCTCAGCAGGGCCATAACACCAGCTAGCACCTTGATGAACACCCGGGGGGCTGAAGAAATTCCAAACGGCAGTGCCACAAACTGGTAGTGCTAAACCTCCAGCGCAAACCTCAGAAATTTCTGATGTCCTTGGAATATAGGGACGTGCAGGTAAGCATCCCTGATGTCCACCGTGGACATGAAGTCGCCTGGCCGAAGTGAACTCACCACTGACCGTAAGGTCTCCATGCGGAAGTGTTTGAATCTGACAAATCTGTTAAGACCCTTCAGCTCCAGAATAGGTCTCAGAGTACCGTCCTTCTTGGGCACAGTGAAAAGATTGGAATAGAACCATCGACCCCGTTCCTGGTGAGGCACAGGACAAGTCGTTGGACAGCCAGTCGTAGGCCCTGCGCCATCAATGGGTTCTGGGAAATCCGTGACAGAAGAAATCTTGGGGGCGGCCAAGCTGCCAGCTCTATTTTGTACCCGGAGGACACCACCTCCTGAATCCACTGGTCTGAGACGTGCTGTCTCCAGACGTGAGCAAAAAGCAGAAGCCGTTCCCCCACCCGAATGGGTGAGGACACCTTCTCATGCCTGAGGGGCCTTGGCAGTGGACTTGGACCCCCAGGAGGGACTGGGATGACCGCGGGATCTACCTCACCCCCAGGAGTCTCTGCGGCCACCTGAGAAGGAAGACCCTCGTCCCCCTCGAAAGGGACAAAAGGAGGAAGAGCCCCAAAAAGGCCGCACAGGCTTCCAACGCTGAGGCAGCCTCCCGTCTTTCGCCAGGAGATCCAGACGCTCCCCGAATAGCCAAAGTCCCATGAAGAGAATACCAGTTAGAGCTTTCTTGGCGGCGGCGTCCGCTGCCCACTGTCGCAGCCAGAGAGAACGACAAAGGGCGGCCAGCAGGGTCGAAGCCCTGCCGCCAAGCCGGACGGTATCATCTATGGCCGAACTCACTAAGGCAATAAAGTCCGCGCAAGCTAGGAGATCCTTATACTCCTCTGCTCGCTTGCAAGATCTGGCGATATCCACAAGGCGTCTCACCTTCTTTTTGACGGCTATGGAGACAATGGCCATGGCAGAGACAGGACGGAGACCCGCGCCCACAAAGTGAAAGCGTGACATGCCAGCTGAACCATGCGCCTGTCAGCATGACCGCACAAGGAAGAAGTATCAGGAGACGGCATAACCGTGGTATTGGAGAGCCCCAAAACGGGAGCATCCACCTCAGGGGGACGGGACCAGAGGTGAATCAACTCCTCCGAAAAGGGATACCGTCTGTCCAGGCCCTTAGGCACCGACGGCAGTTTATTAGGCCTCTCCCATTCCTTAAAAATCATTTTAGAGAAGTGGCCCTGTTCAGGAAAGACAAGCCGCTGTCTCTCAGGCCGAATCAGGTCCCCCTGCTTCTTTTTGGCCACCTTTATGGGTACAATGTGCAAGGTCTCAAAAACCACAGACAACAGCTTCTCTGTGTCATCAGGAATCCAACCGTCCTCATCATAGGAGGACCCGTGGTCACTGTAAAGGACCCCCGGTCTGTCCCCTGAGGAGTCAGAATCATGAAATAAACCCTCCTCCATGGAGTCTCGGCCACCAAATGTCTCATATGCATCATCATCATCGGCAAAAAGTGAATAAACCGGCCACTCTGAGTGCCAAGTCTGTTTGAGGCCCCCTGCTGGCTTCCCCCTCACCGGGAGCTAAATGCAGATGCGGGGGTATCGGCGAGGCAGTCGGTGAAATGGGACTGGGGCCGGCAATGTTCGCCCCATCCTGTTTCGAAATGACGCTTTGAGTGCAGGGGACACAAACAGCGCTGCGACCGCTAAGAGGGCATGTACCACACAAGAGACAGAGCTTAACTAGGCCCGAGAGGGCCCCAAGCTTGCTAACCCCAGAAGCCTCCATTATGGTGATTATAGCGGAAAAAAAACTCGGGTCACAAGGCACTAACATCCCAGACCCGGACAATCCCCAATTTAGTCCCTATGAACCCCTTAAACAACTGGGCAGGAAGGGAGGGGGGGAGCAGAGATCGGGAGGAACCAAACTATGGATAAACTGGGACCCATCTGGAAAACATAAATGAAGCAAAATATAAGCATCCCACAGCACATGCACAAGGGAAAAAAAATTCAAACAAGTGACTCACAGACCGCAGCCGATGAAGCAGGACCAGCAGCAGCAAAGATCAAGCAGAGAAGGAGGCCCGCAGCGCGAGGACCGCCGATCCGGAAGAAGAGGGCCCACGGCACAACGCCGCAGCCACCATGCGCCCCAGCAAATGGCGCCAACAGCAAACTCCTCGAGGGGTGGGCCACGCAACGATGATGCGGAACGCGGCCCCCGCCTGCAGCAGACAGGAGGGGCGCCATTTGGTCTCTTTGGCGCCCGGACCGCATAGAAGACAGGCAGGGGAGGCCTAGCTCTTCCCTGCCACGCAGAGATGATGCGCCAGAGCGTGCGGCGGCGCCCGTCTCCTCTAGCCCCCGGCGCCCGATCCGGCCCGTGCCCCCCCCCCCATCACAGCTTGGACAAGAGGAGAGGGGCAGAAGAGGAGGAAGGTAAGTAAATGAAGTAAAGTAAAGTAAAAATACAAGTGCACCAAACACAAAAATAAAGCCTGTGGGAGACAAATTAAATAAGGGGTCCCAAGGTGGTTCCTCCCCCCCCCCATACAGGCTCACCATTGCCTATGGCAGGCTACCCTCTGGGACAGGGTCTGCGGCCCAGAGCATAGCTCTGCCGAACACCTTACCCTCGGCGTTCCCCTACCGTCACCTGATCCGTAGCCGAAGGCTGGGAGACAGAGAAGGTCCACGGAAAAAGGTGGGAATAGGGCTGCAGCGGCTGACAGGCTTGGGACGCCCCGCTTGACTGCGATTTCCAAGGAGAGAAAAATAGATCCATCTTCGCAGTCAGACTGCAAGAGAACTCTGGGAAACAGATGCCTTTATATGAGCCGGGAGGAGCCACAGGTTTCGTCTTGTAGTCAATTGTGCCACCTTGTGGCGGATAACCCAATTGTCAAGAATACAGCGACCCTAGCAGGACACCAGCAAAATGGCGTGCAGTCCCCCCTACCCAACATAACCAGCCCGGGGACCAGCTATGCAGGGCTGCTTGTACAGAGCACAAGGGCCAGCTTTGGTGGCCCCTGGCCCTGCAAGTCTACAAGCCTGCAAAGCCTAAATGGCCCGGGCACTCTTCTGCCCCCAGAATTTGGGATTGTGAAGTGGTACAGGGGTCTCATGGATCCTTTAGCAGTATAGAAAGGGTTAGATGTTAAAAAAAAAAAAAGACACAAAAAAAAAATGACTTTATAAAAATAAAAAAGTAATGTTTTCTTCTTTACCCACCTCTGATCGTCAGCTCCTCTATCCATCACTGATCTTGATGACAGATGCAGTGATCGCGGGGAGGGATCAAGGAATTCCATGCCCCTCCACCCCTCTCTCCAGCGATCACCGCATCTGACAACTGTCAGGCCAGGAGCAGGATGACCACAAAGGGGCAGGACTGGCGGTGAAGATTGTGGTGGCAAACTACCATAAAACCATTACGTTACCTCGTCAGCCACTGTGTTTGACAAGGCTAAATACACACGAAAATCAAAGGTAATTTGGTAAGAATACCAGCAATTAGCCTTATCACCAACATATTCAGGTTTACCAAACATATAAGCATATTTTTTTCTCTATTTTAGAGATGAAGCAGTGCATTGGATAAAGCAGGTTATGATGTGCATTTAGAGCCTCAAACAATGCAGGCGTCCCCATGATCTTGTGGAGTGGACGTTTGCATTGACCAAAATTCCCTATGTATTTCACACATTATGCAGAGAACAGCAAGTGCTTGGTGACAAATTCATCTCACCATTTTAATGTTCTTATAAAATATATTTTAAATCTAAACCTATTTTAGGCTGCCTCATTTTTTGGCAGCAGGGACCCACAATCCAACAATGGATGGGCTCAGTGGTGGATGCTCAAATGTGTCCTTGAGCACTAGAGCCACCTGGGAGTAGCTTGTCTGTATTACATCTGAAAGAAGAATGGAAAAACACACCCTGTGGGTCTATTGTGGATTGAAGCCGATCAGCACTTCCTGTTTGCAGGTGGCCTGCAAATGCATGAGCCGCCATTTTGTTTCTAAAATTTACTACAGCAGGAGTGGCCGTAGCATTCCCGCCTGGGCGGGCAGAGACGGACTCGAGATGCTCCTGCTGACCATGCTCTCCAACCGAGCCATCCTGTCCGCCATGTCAGAAAGTGGAACCCCATCCGTGGGTGGACTCTGGGACATAAATGGACCTGGCAGCCCCCTGGAGAGGATATCCCACTCCGACGATCCATCTAAGACGTGGAACCTGCCAGCTGCATAAGATGGCGCAGGACAATAGTGCACCTAGCGCACAGGGGTCCCAAGGTCAGACGCACTTGAAACATGGGACACGTGGCACCACTCTCCGTTGAAATACAAAACTCCTGTGCCACTGATGTCTCTGACATGGTAAAATGGCTGCTTCAACTGCTAAGCAATACAGCTGGAGCGCTGGTCCCCACATCCTCCTGCTTGTCCACTACTGGTCAGCCCTGCCAGCACTACCGGAAAGGCAACCTCCCTGCAGCTGAGATCAATCCACCCTTCAAGGATGCAGCAGCTTCCGGACCCCCTCCTTGCAACAATAAGAACAATGTCAGATTTCTAAAGGAATCAGTACAAGTCAAAAATACAATTCTGTGATTACTCACCTGTAGAATTGGTATTATACGTATACAGCACGTCCTGTTCCACAATATTCCTTACACATGGGGTAATACATCCACAAGATGGCGCTGGACTGCAGAAAACAGCTTGTGGCTCCTCCCGGCCCTATATAAGTCAGGGACCTCCCACAAATCCCCCACAATAACATCAAAAATGAACATATGAACACTCACCGTACAGAGGTAAATAAGAATAATGATAACAAGGGTGGGGTGGAACAGGACGTGCTGTATACATATAATACCAATTCTACAGGTGAGTAATCACAGAATTGTATTATTCTAAGTATACAGCACGTCCTGTTCCAAAATATTCCTTACACATGGGACATCCAATAGCAGTGTCCGTAAGGTAGGGTGGGATCCCCAAAAGTAACAGCAGACAGTTTAAACCACTGCCGCCTGCAGAACTTTGCGACCAAAAGCAGCATCAGCTGAGGCCCTAACATCAACCTTGTAAAACTTAGAAAAGGTATGAACAGAAGACCAAGTGGCGGCCTTGCAAACTTGTTCAACAGAAGCTTGGTGCTGAAAAGCCCAAGAGGCACCAATAGCACGAGTAGAATGAGCAGTAAGACGGAAGGGAGGCTCCTTCCCCTTAGCAGAATAGGCTTGTACCACAGCCTGACGGATCCACTTGCTGATAGTGGAATTAGCTGGAGCCAGACCTTTCTTAGGTCCAGACGGGAGCACAAGAAGAGCATCAGTCTTCCTGAAGGATTCAGTAGCCACCAAATAGAACTTCAGAGTCCTGACCACATCCAGAGAATGTAAAACCCGCTCCTTAGGGTTACTAGGATTAGGGCAAAGAGAAGGCAACACAATGTCCTGATTGAGATGAAAAGCAGACACAACCTTAGGCAGAAAATCTGGTTTAAAACAAAACACAAACTTAAGGAGGTGGTAAGGAGGTTTGATGGAAAGCGCCGCCAACTCAGAAACACGCCTAACAGAAGTGATAGCCACCAAAAAGGCTACCTTAAGAGTCAATATGGACAAAGGGGCCTCACGCAAAGGCTCAAAGGGAGAACCCTGTAATGCAGATAAGACCAAGTTCAAATCCCAGACTGGTAACATAGGCTTACGTGGCGGACGCACGTGAGAAACCCCTTGGAAGAAGGTCTTGACCAGACGATGGTGAGCAAAGGGTCTTTGGAAGAAAATGGCCAAAGCAGAAACATGACCTTTGAGGGTACTAAGTTGAAGACCCAAATCCAAACCATGTTGCAAGAATTCCAGAATCCTGGGGATAGAAAACACCCGACAGGGAAGCTACTTAGACTCACACCTGTCAATGTAAGCATGCCATACCCTATAGTAGATGGATGACGAGGACTTCTTCCTAGCCCGAATCATGGTATTAACAACAGAGGCAGGCAGCCCCTTCTCCATCAGGATGGAGGTTTCAGCAGCCAGGCCGTCAAAGCCAGCGTTTGTAAATTGGGATGGTGTAGCTGCCACTGAGTGAGCAGGTCTGGATCCTTGGGCAGGGCATACTGATCTACTGCCAACTGCACGACGTCTGCGAACCACACCCTTCTTGGCCAACAGGGGGCCACCAGAATGGTTGGTACCCCTTCCTGGGCAATATTGCGCAACACCCTGCCCAGCAGAGGGAAAGGAGGAAACACATACAGAAGCTGAAAGCTCTTCCAAGACATTGCTAGGGAATCCGTGGCCAAGGCCAGAGGGTCCTGGGACAGAGAGACAAAGACTGGAAGCTTGTGATTGTGACGGGACGCCAACAGATCCACATCTGGCTGACCCCAGCTTTGGCACAGGGAATGAAACACCCTGCTGCTGAGGGACCATTCTCCCAGACGAGAAGTCCCCCTGCTGAGGGAGTCTGCCTCCAGATTCTCCATCCCCGGGATGTACAAAGCTGAGATGCAGGGAACATTCTCCTCCGCCCAAGACAGTATCAGGGACACTTCCCTGAGGGCCCTCTTGCTCGGAGTCCCTCCCCGATGATTGATGTAGGCAATCGCCGTCTGGTTGTCCGAGCAGACCTGAACCGCCCGACCCCGAAGGTGTGGAGTCAACTGGGTGAGAACCAACCTTTTCGCCCTCAATTCCAGAATGTTGATAAAGGTGTAGGTCTCCTGAGGGCCCCACTGACCCTGGAATTTCAGGGATTTCCAGAAGCCCCCCCCAACCTGTCAGGCTGGCATCTGTGGTGACTGTCTCCCAGCACGGGGCCAGAAAGGATCTGCCCACCAACAGGTTTCTTGAGTCCAGCCACCACGAGAGAGACCGTCTGGCCATGGGGGACAGAACCAGCACCTGATCCAGGGACCGAGGGTCCCGATCCCAAACTGACAAGAGGTGAATTTGAAGGGTTCTCATGTGAAACTGAGCGTATGGAACCACCTCGAAGCAAGACACCATCAGGCCCACCAACTGCATCCCCTGCCGGATGGAGGGATGAGGGGAAGACATAAGAAGCCTGGCTAGGCCCTGAAGATTCTCCACCTTCTGCTGAGGGAGAAAGATCTTGACCTGAGATGTATCCAGAGTCATGCCCAGAAAGGACCTCACCATTGATGGCGACAGGGAAGACTTGGGATGGTTGATCACCCAGCCGAAGGACTCCAGTGTGGACACCACCAGCTGGGTATCCAGCTCGGCCTGCTTGAAGGACTGATAAGTGATGAGAATGTCGTCTAAGTAAGGAAGGATGCGAATGCCCTGAGATCTCAGCAGAGCCAGTACGCCCGCCATCAACTTGGTGAATACCCTGGGAGCCGAGGTGATACCAAAAGGCAAGGCCACAAATTGATAGTGCTGATCCTCCAGAGCGAACCTGAGGAATCTCTGATGACCTGGAAAGATTGGTACATGAAGGTAAGCATCTTTTATGTCTACAGAGGTCACGAAGTCGCCCGGGCGTAGTGAATTGACAGCTGAGCGCAGAGTCTCCATGCGAAAGTGTTTGGATCTGACAAATTAGTTGAGGCACTCCAGAAGGTTTTGGACAGCAAGGCACAGACCCTGAGCTGACAGGGGGTTTTGAGCCATCCGGGATTTGATGAATCTTGGGGGCAGCAAGGCTGCAAACTATCTTGTAACACTACCTCCTGAATCCACCGGTCTGAGACGTGAAGCCTTGGGTGCTTGGGTGAGGATTTTGGCTTGGGACCCCAGGAGAGGCCAGGACGGAAGAAGAGGCGGAGACAGAGAAAGGCACCCATCCCCCGAAAGGACCGGGACAGCCTCCTACGTTGAGGTAACCTACCACCCCTGGCAAACAAATCCAAGCGTTCACCAAAGAGGCACAGGCCCTTGAAAGGGAAACCAGTGAGAGCTTTCTTAGCAGCATTATCAGCTACCCATTGACGTAGCCAGACAGAGCGGCGTATAGCCACCAACAAGGCAGAAGTTCTACCACACATTCTAATGGCATCATCCATAGCAGAAAGAATATATGCAATAAAATCCTCACAAAGCAGTAGAGATCTATCCTCTTCTCTACCCGCATCCTCAGATGCCCCGTCCAAGAGACACTTAAGCACCCCTTTAATGGCTATAGCCGAAATAGCAGAGGCACAAACCGGGCGCAGCACCGTCCCCACACAGGCAAAGGCATGACAGGCCAGTTGATCCAAGCGCTCATCCTCCCCATCCCGCAGGGTATTAGTATGAGGAGAGTGCATGACAGAAGTATTGGACAACCCGAGAACGGGCGCATCCACCTCGGGAGGACATGCCCAACGCTTAACAGCATCAGCAGGAAAGGGATACCTCTTGTCCCAACTCTTAGGCACCCCTGGCAGCTTGCTAGGTCGTTCCCATTCCTTGAGCACTAGATTATTAAAGTGAGACTGCTCAGGGAACTCCCAGCGTGGCTTAACCATATGAAAAAGCTCGTCCTGCTGCTGCGGAGCCACTGCAGTACAAAGCACTTCAAAAATATGACTCAGCAATCTGTCAGTGTCATCAGGGGACCACGGGTCTTCCCCAAAGGAAGTCCCAGTACTACCGTAAATCTTAGGTTGTTCCTCAGAGGATTCTGAATCAGAAAATAATTTCCCCTCCTCAAGGGGTAAGGACCTGAGAGTGAGTAAGGGCCCTCATCTTCTACAGGGAAGAGGGAAACTGCGGGTGATAAATGCCGCTTCTTAGCAGAAGCCTTACGCGGGACAGACCCAGCAAGATGTTTTTCAATGCTGGCCACCTGTGCAGCTAAATCAGGTTGAGAATACCCGCTAGTATGCCCCTTGGTGGGGGTTAGATGTAAGCGTGGGGGGGTAGGCAAAGCCAGAGGGGGCGCCGCACCAGTAACAGGCAACCCAAGCTGCAGCACAAGCACCTGCTGGGTGCAGGGTACACACACCCTGACATCATCACTTATAGAGAACACTTCACACACAACACATAGCCGGGCTTGTCCCAAAGGAACCCCAAGCACATTATCCCCAGAAGCCTCCATATGGTGATTATAGTGGCACCATAGACCAATATAGGGTTAACGCTAATGATAGCAACCTGGGATGCCCCAAAAGGCCGCTAGGGAGGTGGGAGATATACAAGTAATAGCCCAACTAAAAGGGGGGGGGGGAGGACCGGGAGAAACCACAATGAGGTCTACCCGCCTGAAAGACATAAGAAGACATCCCCATAAGAAAATGCAATAAAACAATAAAAAAAATAAATAAAAAAAATTATACATAATTTTTATAATATATATATATATATATATATATATATATATATATATATATATATATATATATAATCAAGCCACCCCACATGGGCACTCACGGACCGCGGTAGGAAACAGCAGACACGCAGCATGAGGGAGGTAAAAATGGCGTCCGCATATACCTCGAGGGGCGGGCCGCTACAGAAGTGATGCTGAAAACATCATCCGCAGAGAACGCCCCCCCCCCCCCCCCGAAAAGCGAATATCTCCCACATGATGACGGCGCGGCAGAGCCTGAGGTAATGTCGCCACCGTCCGCGGAGCGCTGTACAAGCGTGCAGCGGTGGCTGCCAGTAAAAACACATTAAGCAAGACGTGCCGGATACAACAAAATCAATTCTGACACAAGCAAGTGAACATTCAAGTTGCTTGACATATCGCACACACCCCCCCCTGAGATCTCCTCAGGGAGAGCGAAGCAAGGGTAGCAGGGACCACATAATACTCAGTGAAATAAAATGAGAGGAGGCAGATACCTAAGGGGGCTAGGGATTAAAGGGAAACCCCGGGAGCGGGAGGGGGCATCCCACAAGGCTCACCACAGGCCTATACCGCCTACCCTGTCAAAGCAGGGACTGCGGTCGGAGCAGCGCTCCTCAAGCACCTAACCCGGGTGCTGTCCTACCTTCACCCGAACCAGTCAGCGGAGGCTGGGAGGCAGTGGGACCAGAACGGTTGGTAATAGTCCTGCAGGGCCGCAGGCTGGTAAGCCCCGCTCACCTGCGAGAGCCATCTTCTATCTTCGCAGTCCAGACTGCAGATGAAAACTGGGGAATTTGTGGAAGGTCCCTGACTTATATAGGGCCAGGAGGAGCCACAAGCTGTTTTCTGCAGTCCAGCGCCATCTTGTGGATGTATTACCCATGTGTAAGGAATATTCTGGAACAGGAAGTGCTGTATACTTAGAATAAGCTTTGCCCCCAGAAGAAGCCCTACCCGACCAGGGAAAACTGTGGGGGGGCAGCCATGCTGGATCCAATTCTCAGTCCAGGAGAACAGGGAGGCAGTGCTGGAGCTTCCAAGTGACAATCCGGGGATGCAGGAAGGACACCCGGGCACCACACAAGATGGTGCTGCCTCGTGCTGTTAGTGAGGAGGGCGGAGACCGCAGACCTCGCAAATACAGCCGTCCCGTCTCCTCCTCCCGTCCTCCACTTTAAGACCTGAGGGGGGCGAAGCCGTGGCCGGCCCACACTCTTCCAGAGTTAACCAATAGGCAAGCTGCATGGCCGGTGGCCACACCCCCTTGAGACAAGTTCGCCTACACCTCCAAATGCTGGCAGCCATGTTGGTCAGAGCTCAGCTGCTCGGCAGCAGTAGTAATCACAAACCCACTGACACCAGGAAGCCTGGCCACCTAGCTCAGGCCCCACCCAGCACCCATGGGGAAGGCAGACTGCGTCTCTCGCAGGGTGTCATGGGGTAGATGATCCAGGAGGTAGAAGGACTGGGGCTCAGTGGGAGAGACACGGGAGAGACACAGCAGGGCCACCATGCAAAGCCCAGAGATCAGGTACCCTGCTGCAGCACGCTTATCTGCCCATGTGCGCTCCCGCTCACTCTGCACAATGCCACGCTATCGGCTTAGGAATCGACTTTTACCATCTAACGGGGGTCTCCAGGAACACTGCAGCTGGTGAGGGACTGGGAGAAAGATGGAGTCAAAGGCCCCACTGCCGGTCAGCGCTGTTAACTAAAAAAAAAAATCCAGATATCTTCACAGTCCAACAACAACTGCAAGAACTGAGGAGATAATGTGACTTTTTATTCTTCTTTTAGGGAAACCCTGTCTAATCAAATAATTTATTGAGGGATTACTTCCAGAAAATTGCGCCCACTTCAACTTGTACAAGCCTTGTACACCTAGAGTGCTTTAGGCGTGTACTTCCAGAGAATATATAGTGTGTAGGGAGGTATTTCAAATGTAAAGGGTTGTTTTTCTTGAAAAGTTATATGAAAATCTCCTTAAGTGACGTTTCAGTTTGGGGGGGGGGGGGGGGGGGGTTTGACTCCTGGACAGGAAAGGGTGTCTTCCAATAAAATTGAATGGTTGAAATCAAGCATAATCTTAGCACATATGTGTAAGGAAGTAAAACACATATAATACAGACATGTCTCAAATGTTTACACACTACTGACATTTTACTAGCCTGTTTGGACTAAATCTCTATTTAGGGCTTTTATAATTTAACATATTACCTAGAAATATTTAAGAGGAAGAAATGTGCGTCTTCATAAACAGGATGACTGAAATACGTGAAACAGTGGCATGAATCACTTTGGCAACATGGCGATGTTTTGCAAACTATCCAAAGAGATCTGTTTTTTTTCTATTTCTAAGCTATTCCTGTCTGGATAGTGACATGCTATCAGTTATTGTCAGATGCTATGGCATTAATAAATCAATCTCAAAAACCTCAGAGTAGGGCAGTACATGAGCCAAATGCTTACCTTACTGATAGTCCTGCACCAACGGTTGGTCTCTCACAGCCCCGAACTATGAAGCCAGGAGCTGCTTTTCCTGGGGTGCATGGCCTGTGTACAGCTGGCTCTCACTGAGAACAATGGGTACCTCTGTAGACAAGTTAATGAAAACCTAGGATTTCACTATCCTGGGTTTTGGCCTGTCCCCCTGGGGCACCCCTTGTTTAGGATGCCCCTCTGTGTGAAACTCCTCCACCCCCCTTATTGCCTACTGTTCTTACCATTAATCGAGCCCACGGCGCATACATGGCAGGAGGCGGCCACACTGGCTTCCTTTTCCGCCTGCACGAAAGTGATGCTGTGCGATGATAACGTGTGCGGCTGGGATTCCATTCAGCTTCTTTAGCCGCACAATAATATGCATGGCCAGATAAGCTGATAGAGAGCCATGCTGGGGAGCTCGAGGAAAGATAAGTACAACAGGCAATCCAGAGGATTTTACACAGCGGGGCCGAGGCCAGTGGCCCGGCAGTGCCGATATTTGTTCTTTTCTTACTGGTAGCTGAAGTTGCCGTGTGGGAGTGAAGGTAAGTGCTGTTTTTTGGGGGGGTTAGTAATCTTTTAAGATACCACATCAACTATTGTTCAGGGGATTTCATGTGCTTGCAATTGCCCCTCAATGCTGTGGAATCTTTATCGCCGCTGGCAAGGCTTTTGCAGGGTGCCTGCGAATGCTCTGCAATCTCAATCGCCTCTGTGAATGTGCCCATAGGTTAGCATGAACAGGGAATGAGTGTGGATGCTGCCAGAGGTGTAAACATGCATTGTGAGAATCAAGAATCAAAATGTTATTGATACAAGTGTCAACATTTCAGACCAAGCCCTGAAAGATAATGAGCACAGAGCAAGGGGTTCCACCCCTTAGACCCCAAAAATACAATTCTGTGAAACGCCTGTAGAATTGTTTTTGGATACATCCAGTCCATGTCATCCCAATATCATTATAGATGGGGTGATCGCACCCAGGGGGCTCTCGACTGCAAGATCAAAGATGCATCTCCTCCCGGCCCCCTATAAAGGCAGGTGTCCCTCTATCATTTCCCAGTGGTTAAAAAGCAGTATTCAACAAGAGGACAGGCCGGGAGGCCTAAGAAACCATGTTACTTCACATAGCTTCAGCTTGTACTCTCTCTAAGCAAAAAATTTGAACAAAAAAATGTCCTATGAAAATAAAAATGGTTGATCACTATAGGGTCGATTCTAAATGCAAAAGTTAATTAATTTCGGATCGGGAATCGGAAGTTTGGGTGGGTGTTAGTCATTTTTTCCCTTTTTTTTGGCCATTTCGTATTCGCACGAACGTTCGGGCCTAGACGTATATGCTCTTTCGATCCTCGTCCGTCAGTTGTATTATTTCCGTTAGTTATTGTATATTTCCCGTCCAAATCGTATTTTTGGCGATCAGTCCTAATTTTCCCGTTAATGACATGGGCTTGCGATCAATTCAGAGAGCTGATTGGCAAGTGTTTCTAGGCACATTTAAGGGTTGATTCCCGAACTCTTATCCGGCAGCTTTTTGGCCTCGGGAGTAGCATGGATAGGAGTGAGTTCGAGGAACATCAAGCTCTAATGCTTTTTGGCATCGATTTGATCCGGATGTCTGAGGGCAGATTGCCTGTGCGTCGTCGCATGCACATCGATGGCATGAATGACATTGAGCTGTTCGAGCTGACCAGGCTTAATCGCGCTTCCCTCCATAAATTATATAGTGAGCTGCGGCCATGGTTAGCCCGCACCACAAGGAAGGGGAAAGCAATTTCAGGTATGACCAAGATGCTTGGCTGCCTGCAATTTTTGGCGAACGGCTCGTTCCAGAGGCTGGGTGCCCTCTCTGTGGGGTTTTCCCAGCCTACGCTGAGCCGCGCACTATCCAAATTTTTGGAAGGCATGGCTGCCATAACTCAGAAATATATTTATTTCCCTGATGATATGGTAGCCAGAAACGCCATTAAGCTTGGTTTTTTTAATATTGCCGACATGCCCAATGTAATTGGTGCAATTGATTGTACACATGTGGCCCTCGTTCCTCGTGCAGCCGACGAGTACATATACAGGTAGATATTTGGGGCGCTTTTTTAGTTTAACAGTTGTTTAGCATAAACCATCCTATTATTGATTCCAATGTGTAATATTCCCTCTGATTATTCATCCATATGTTTCTTATTCCATTAGCTTACATATCCCTCTGTGCAATCTTCCCTTCTCATAGTAATCCCTATGTGGATTGATCCCCTTATATTTTTTAGTCTCGGTTCAAGTTTGCCTCCTATTACTGATGACAATAGTGTTTCATTCCTCTTTATTTTTGTGGTTTGTTTGGCCGTACAATTTAGATCTGTCATTTGTGTGCAGGCCAGTTTTTGATGCCAAATGGGTTGTGCCCTTATGTGTTGACCCTTTTTTTTATGTTTTCTCTTTAGGAATCGGAAAATGGGACACTCCCTTAATGTCCAGGCAGTGGTTGGGCCTGACATGCGTTTTTTGAGTGTCCTTGCCGGCTACCCTGGGTCTTCTCACGATTCCTATATTCTTAGGCGATCTGGATTGTATCGGCGATTTGAGGCTGGTGAATTTTCTGGTGCATGGCTGCTTGGTAAGTGGGTTTCATTTTTGGCACTTGCTCTTTTCTTTGACTTTTCCTTGACACAAGCGGGTGACAGCGGCGGACAACACAGCGCGTCCTCCGCCGCCTCCCGCGCGCCCCTCTGACAGTGCGCAAACGGGCGGCGCGGCTGCGCGCACGCCTAGAGGTGCACGCGGGAGGCGGCGGCGCCCGCTGTCGCTGCAGATAATGTGTTTTTTGGTGGGTTTGGGGGGGGGGGGGCCCTCATCGCGGGACATCCCGATCTCGGATGTCCCGCGGTGAGGGAGGTGATCGTCAGGGAATATTATAGATTTCCGGGACCATCCAAACTGGCTGACGGTCCACTTTACTAATATTTGTTTTTTATCTTGAACGTTTGCTTGAGATATGAGCCCACATTTGGCAACTGTTGCCACATCTTTCATTATTCTTGCCCAAACAAACAAGCGGTTTCCCACAATATTATTCTGTAACTGACATACTCGTGTTTATTGTTATTTGTGGGTGTCCCCTCAGCAGCATCCTAATTGACACATTTCTGAGCCCTTAAATATACCCATATTTAATAGCACCCTTGACCTAGCAGATGTGTTACCAGTCTTTGTGGACTTTAAGCATATTATGTTTATTTTAACCACATCTCTTCCCCTAATTATTTGGATAATGTGCCCTGTTGTTTTGGCTTTTAATGGTATTTTTTGGGAAATTAAATTAGCTTATTTTTCAGACTTTCATTGCTTAATTGTCTTTTCTCTTTCTCTTCTTAAGGGGACTCAGGTTACCCTCTGCTTCCTTGGCTCATGACGCCTGTGTTGCGGCCCCAGGATGCTGCTCAAGAGGCCTACAACCGTGCGCACCGCAAAACCAGGGCTGTGGTCGAGAGGGCCTTTGGCCTTTTGAAGACCCGTTTTAGGTGTTTGGACCATACCGGGGGCGACCTTCAATATGACACTAAGAAGGTTATTGACATTATAATGGCGTGTGCAGTTCTGCATAATTTTGCCCTCCAAGAACGTGTCCCCCGATATGTTGATGTTCTGCCCTCTACACCCATTGAAGAGGAAGCAGAGAATTATGTGGGCACAACCAGTGAATCTGGCCAATCTGTGCGTGGCAATTTGATTGTGCAGCATTTTTCCTAAATAACATTATTTGTTGGCTTTTTGTTTTTTGGTTGCCTTTGTTGTCAATTGTGTGCCATTAAATGTTCATTTGTATGCCTTGAAATAGTTGTACTGTGGTTCCTAATGTTTCCTTTGCTTTTAATTCACCTTGTAAACCATGTTAACGTATACTGTGTTTGTTTTAGTCAAAGGTGGGGTACAATGTTATTAGTAATCAAACCAAACAAGTTTGTAGAATTTTTGAAAATAATTCTTTTAGTCTGACGACAAAAAGCATATCAAAATGGTTCACAACAAATTACACAGTCAGCATTCAATTGTGGTTATAAACAAATCAATACCGGGTTTGTATCCTTAAAAAAATAAAACCATCTACACCTGGAACTCTGTGGCACACCAAAACAAGGACAGCCAGTCCCATGCCCATCCCAGTCCAGTCATTAATAGTGCCTGTGGCCATGGCTAATTTGGCCTGGCCATAATGTCACCCAAACATGTCTGCAAACCGGAGGAGTCCCCAAACCCCAAATAAATGTAAAGCCATAAGTGGGCCATGTTAAATGCCACCTACACTCACCATTCCAATATGGCATTGGCTACTGGCCTAACTCCCAAATATAATGAGCTATATGTGAGCAAATCCTTAACCCAACCTGCAGCTCAAACCCAAATAGTATGTTGGCAAAACTCAAACGCCAAGTAAATACAGTGGGGGGAATTCTAAAAGATGTGGCACACAATCAAGGAGAGGTTGCCTTAATAAGGTGGATACCCCAAAAACCCGGGTGGAGGGCCATGTGGCTGGGAGCTACCCTGGGCGAGGGTTGCATTGGTAATCTGCAACTGCTCCAAAATGTTTCTCTGCATATTGAGCAATTCACCCATGGATGCCTGGCTTGCATTAGTTGCATTGACCATGTTGCTGTTGTGGGTCCGAAGCTCACTCAGCATGGCCTGTAAGGTAGCATTGAGGGTGTCCATCTGGGCATGCCTTGCCTCATGCAGATGTTGATGGCGTGCCTCAAATGCTCTCCTCTCCTCGTGCCATACATCAACCAGGGCATTCTGCCTCCCCAGGGTAATTGTGCGGCGCAAGGGAGTGCGCCGCACAATTACCCTGGCTCTTGGGTGGGCCCTGCCTCGTGGTCTTGGGCCCTCAACAGCAACAGGCATACTTTGCAATTCCTCAACAGCAGAGGGAAGCCTGGGGACTGTAGCCTCAGTCTCAGCATGCTGTGCCCCATCTGCATGCTCAATGGATGCGGGTTCACTCTGCTGCTGCGGAATTGACAGAGATACATTTTAGGACATTTGCAGATTCTGACCCAGGGGGAGGTCTTCGGATGGGCTCAGCATGGTTCCATCTTCCTCCATGTCCTGGATCTCTTCCATGATTGTGTGTGTCTATAGGGGCAGAAAAAGAACAACAAATAAGTTTGGGTTCTTCATTTAATCCCAAACATTTTAAAACATGCTTCTTCACTTTGTTTCAGTTAATAAACACAAGAAACTTACCAGAAAACTCGGATCTGGACTCCGATGCTGTACAGAAGTCAAAGGCATATTCAAACCGGGGGGGGGAGTCCACACTTGCTGTGGTCTGATGCTGGGCTAAAGAAGAGACAAGGGAAACCAGGTTAACACACACGCAAGCAATGTTTGCTTTAGCAAAGTAAACCAAATACATTGGCTAATATTAAATATTTCTACAGCAACGTGCAAAATTATTGCATTACCCTCAGTTGGAGATCTGTGCAATGGATTGCTTTAACTGCTAAGTGACCTCAGTTCCAAGTTAGGAAGTGGACACAGTCAGCATCCAACTAGCATTGGCCACAAATTGAGTTGCCCTAACATTCTTTAGTTCAGATCTGTTTTGGCCTCTTCTTTCCAACCTTTGGCGTCAATCACAACTCACACACCCAATGTCCCACACATCCCTATTGATGTGTGTATTGTGTTTGAGGCTACATTTATGACTTGGCTTAATTTAAATCCTGCTTACCAGCAAAATTTTTGCTCATGAAGAATTAAAATAATGTATCGGCCCAAATCTGTTTGGCCAAAATGTACACAAATATGACCCAACCATGCATATTAGCGAGGGGCATAGCGTCAACTGTTACCTTTCTAAAGTTAATTAAGCAACCCACAAGGGAAACATGCATATGAAGGTTACTCACCTTCTGTACGGGTCGGTGAGTCTGTGTCCCTTAGGGCTGCGTGGCCACCGACCGCGAATGGATGGAGAAGGCCCAGCACCATTTCCTCAGCAGGTGTGAACTCCAATTTTGTGGGATACCCCCCTCCAGTTTTCATGCTGTAAAGTAAAAGTAGGATCTTAAAAATTGTAAATTAGCATACATTCTAAAACTGACATTTTCCTTGATCATTTATTTACCTATAATTATGCCTTTTGATTTCTTTTTGGCGTACAGCATATTTAAGATCCGAGATTTTCCGTTGGATTTGGCCCACATCTTTCTTCTCTTCCCCTGCTGCATTTACTTGGCGTTTGAGTTCTTCCAACATTTCCATTTTTCGCTGCTTGGTTGTGAATTTGGATTTGCTCCCATATAGCTCATCATAGACTAATGTTAGGTCACTAGCCAATGCCATATTTTGGCTATGGGAGAAACGGCCACACAACTGTCCGCGACGCAATGTGCGGCCAGCTGTTTGGGTTTGGGGCTCCTCCATGTGTGCAGACACATGTGGGGACATTATGGACTCGTGGTGGGTTGGGGAATGCCTAGATTGTTGGCTTCCCAATGACTGGGCTGGACTGGGCAAGGGGCTGGGTGTTCTTGCGTGGCTGGCCACAGAACTTCCAGGTGTAGATGTGGCAACCAAATGCGGTTGCAAGATGGCCTTTCTTGGCCCTCTTGGGGGGCTAAGTGCCCTGCTTGGCCCTGGGCATGGACTTCTGTCCCAGGAAGGGCTGCGGGCCCTGGTGCTTGCCCGTGCAGGGGTTCGGCGCCGGGATGGGCTGCGGGCCCTGGGGCTTGCCCGTGCAGGGGTTCGGCGCCTGGATGGGCTGGGGCTTCTTGTGCTGGCCCGTGCAGGCGCTCGCCGGCTGGCTGGGCTGCGGGCCCTGGTGCTTGCCCGTGCAGGGGTTCGGCGCCGGGATGGGCTGGGGCTTCTTGTGCTGGCCCGTGCAGGCGTTCAGCGGCTGGCTGGGCTGCGGGCCCTGGGGCTTGCCCGTGCAGGGGTTCGGCGCCGGGATGGGCTGGGGCTTCTTGGGCTTGCCCGTGCTTGCGCTCTGCGGCTGGCTGGGCTGCGGGCCCTGGTGCTTGCCCGTGCAGGGGTTCGGCGCCGGGATGGGCTGGGGCTTCTGGTGCTGGCCCGTGCAGGCGTTCGGCGGCTGGCTGGGCTGCGGGCCCTGGGGCTTGCCCGTGCAGGGGTTCGGCGCCGGGATGGGCTGGGGCTTCTTGGGCTTGCCCGTGCTTGCGCTCTGCGGCTGGCTGGGCTGCGGGCCCTGGTGCTTGCCCGTGCAGGGGTTCGGCGCCTGGATGGGCTGCGGCTCCTTTTAGTTGTTTTGGGTGCCGCAGGGGCACATGCCTTTGTGGCCCTTTTTTGGGAGCTGGCGGGTACAGTGTCCCTTGGTGGTGCCGAGCTGCTAATTACCTTGCTTGGCCGACCCTTCTTTGCTCCTTGTTGGGACCTGGTTTTGGGTCCCTCAGCGGCCTGGCTTGCCTTGGAGCGTTTTGCCGGGATCTTTTTTGGAGCCATTTTCGTTCAAAAGACAAAGAGAAATTAGGTTGGGGTGCAGGGACCTTTAAATAAGGCGCACAGCGTCTGACGCCTATGCGCACGACTATGCGATCTTACGGACGTACGTTCGTGCGGAACCAGGAAACCGCTGGGGTTTGACTTATCTGCTGCCTTGAAGAAGCATAAACATGGCGCCCACTATCTTCACCCGTCAACAAGAAGAGATCATCATGCTGGTAAGTGCCTTTCTCTGCCTTTTAAGCTAATACGGACTGATGTACTAAATGTAAATGATGCGTTTGGACCTAGTTTTGGGGATCTTAATGTTTAAGAACAGGCTCCTCACACTTCATCCTCAAGGGCCGAGACAGGCCACGTTTTAACCTCTCTATGCTGATGTCCTAATTAGGGCAATTGCTCTGGCTTAGCACCAGTTAATGAACCTGTGGAGTAGCGTGGCTAGCTGTCAAACCTGGCCTGTCTCGGACCTTGATGCGGATGTTTGCGGACCACTGTTTGCCTAAGACCTCCAAACACAACGGCAAGCCACACACGTGGGCCAAAAGCCTAAGCATAAGCCGACATCTTGGATGTTCAAACCATCCTAACATGCCATAGATGCAGGTGGCCTGATTAGTAATGTTGGCTAGCTGTATGTACATGGTGTGTGAAACATATAACATAAGACCAGACTCTGAATCATAGTGAACGTCCGCTTTAAGGCACTCCCCAAAAATGGCTGCCACTCTTAAATGTGTGTGTTAATGACATGACATTCGCAACTTGTGATGCAACACATATGGCTCTGTGTGTAAAAGTAAAAGCTCTGTGTCCATTATGTTTTTCAGATCATGCTTCAGCGCCGGTATGACTTCGCGCCCAATGTGTGCGAAAAAAGGGACATCGCCCGGGAGATCATCGCGGAAATCCACCGTGTGACCAGCACCACCTTCACTCACACCCAGATAATGCAGCATTGGTCGGACCTGAAACGTCTGCACATGCCCCGGGTGCGGAGGTTTTTTGGGATCCATTTCCCAAGTAAGTACAAAGCGATTGCATGGTATATTTTCAAAATGTATAAGTTATGCCTTTATTTATAATGACTTTTCTTTGTTAGTGTTGGAAATGGATTTCAGAATTCGCCGCACCCGGAGGCGTACAGGCCGACCAGTGCTGCATGATTCTGCATCTGTGAGTGAAGGTGGTGGATCTCCCGGGCGACGGACCTACCCCTCCTCTGTGGCCTCCTCAGACCAGCCCCTGGACCTTACCACAGAGGAGGGGCCCAACCGCGTGGGCGTGGAGTCATACCTGGCCAGGCATGGGGAAGGCTCTGGTATGTCACTCTTCATGTATAGGCACAAAGATATACATGGCAGGCCAAAAACTAAGTTATCCTTTATTATGTATTTGTAGAAGCTTCTGGTGCGGGTGAGATAGTGGAGGAGGAGGCAGCAGAGATGCTGGAAGTTGATCCTGGCGAAGGTGAGTGATGTCAGCCAGACTGGGAGCCAGATATGTTGGGAATAGTGACTCTATACAAGTACTAACCAAATGTCACATGTTTCTCCAGGGACATCTTCACAGCATAGCCAGGACCAAGGGCAGCCTGTTGGCCCCAACCAGCCATCTGTCGGCCACCAACTCAGTAAGTATCCATGCCATTATTCATATTAATGTGTTGTTAGCTAATAACACACACATAACTAAAGGCGTAGCCAATGTGTACTTAACACTTTCATGTGGCCACTTCGTTAGCTTAAAGCGGACCCTAACTCGTATTAAGAACATAGCTAATATTTAGCCAACACACTGTACATACAGATTGGGAACATTGAAAAACAGCCTACAGCCATCTAATGCATGTTAGGAGCCTGTAAACATCCAATATGGCGGAATATTGAATGCGCAATATTTACATGCTGCATGGGATACAGATTTCCAAAGCACCACTGTAACCTACTCCCCTGTACTTAATCCCACTCTCCTCTCCTCATTAACTGTTATGCTTCGGAGTCCCGATGGCGGCGCAGTAATCCTAAATCCCCCAAAATATACTTCGATCTGGTGCAGAATCATTTGGGACTAGTTATTGCTTTTCATTAAATAATGTAGAAGGTCCGGTTTAAGGAGTTTCAATACTTACCTGTGGGAAATGCATTTACTTTATCCCTTTGAAGAATGACATATGTCATGCATTTACATGTATTTAATTAACTCCAAATCTATTTCCAGCATACAAACCGGTCTGGTACTCCTATTTAGGTTTATTTCTCTATTGCTTACAGGGATGATCCCAAAAACATTGGAGGGGAAAAAAAAAAGAATAAAGGAGTTGGTGGCCGAGCTGCTGGCCATACAGGCGACGTTGGGGCCAACAGATGAGGAAGAGGAGGAGGATTAGTGCCCTTGGTCCTGGCTACTTTTGTAAAATAGTTTTAAATTTGTTATTACAAAGTTGAATTTTATATTTTTTACAAAACAAAAAATTTTAAACATTTTTAAAATGTTTTTAAAAGAAACTAAAAAAAAAAAAAAAAAATATTTAAAATAAATAAATATTTTAACCCTTCATAAATGTGTTATTTCTAATATGCGCACAAAAAGACATTTACACAAACACGAAAAAACACGCTTAGAAACATATAGACATATGTACATTATGTTGTTTGGGTAAGTTTTAGGGTCGTCAACATGAAGAAGGATGCAAGCGCTAAGGGGTTTAGGTAAGTGTTATGGACCGAGAAATGAAGAAGGATGCAAGCGCTAAGGGGTTTAGGTAAGTTTTAGGGACCGAGAAATGAAGTTGGATGCAAGCGCTAAGGGGTTTAGGTAAGTTTTAGGGACCGAGAAATGAAGAAGGATGCAAGCGCTAAGGGGTTTAGGTAAGTTTTAGGGACCGAGAAATGAAGAAGGATGCAAGCGCTAAGGGGTTTAGGTAAGTTTTAGGGACCGAGAAATGAAGTTGGATGCAAGCGCTAAGGGGTTTAGGTAAGTTTTAGGGACCGAGAAATGAAGAAGGATGCAAGCGCTAAGGGGTTTAGGTAAGTTTTAGGGACCGAGAAATGAAGAAGGATGCAAGCGCTAAGGGGTTTAGGTAAGTGTTATGGACCGAGAAATGAAGAAGGATGCAAGCGCTAAGGGGTTTAGGTAAGTTTTAGGGACCGAGAAATGAAGTTGGATGCAAGCGCGAAGGGGTTTAGGTAAGTTTTAGGGACCGAGAAATGAAGAAGGATGCAAGCGCTAAGGGGTTTAGGTAAGTGTTATGGACCGAGAAATGAAGTTGGATGCAAGCGCTAAGGGGTTTAGGTAAGTTTTAGGGACCGAGAAATGAAGAAGGATGCAAGCGCTAAGGGGTTTAGGTAAGTGTTATGGACCGAGAAATGAAGAAGGATGCAAGCGCTAAGGGGTTTAGGTAAGTTTTAGGGACCGAGAAATGAAGAAGGATGCAAGCGCGAAGGGGTTTAGGTAAGTTTTAGGGACCGAGAAATGAAGTTGGATGCAAGCGCTAAGGGGTTTAGGTAAGTTTTAGGGACCGAGAAATGAAGAAGGATGCAAGCGCTAAGGGGTTTAGGTAAATTTTAGGGACCGAGAAATGAAGTTGGATGCAAGCGCTAAGGGGTTTAGGTAAGTTTTAGGGACCGAGAAATGAAGAAGGATGCAAGCGCTAAGGGGTTTAGGTAAGTTTTAGGGACCGAGAAATGAAGTTGGATGCAAGCGCTAAGGGGTTTAGGTAAGTTTTAGGGACCGAGAAATGAAGAAGGATGCAAGCGCTAAGGGGTTTAGGTAAGTGTTATGGTTCATAAAGGAAAGTGGGAGCCTGGCGCGAGGCAGTAGTGGTGAGGGTGCGCATGCGCAAGATCTTATATACATACGAACGAACGAATCTAAGAGGCCAAAAACCAATGAAAACCAGAGGCAAACGCAAGTAATTGGAAGAGGTGGACGATGGAAACAGCACAAAAAACAGGCTGCCGCCGCAACAAATGAGCACATGAACGTGATTTTTACGATTGTCAACTGACTGAGGCAAGTTCGGGAGATATCATACGAACGGACGTATATTTTAGGATAGAAACGTATTTGCTTATTGAATCACTCGCAAGTTCATACGAACGCACGAGCGGACGGGAAAAATAGGATGATCGGCACACAAATCCAAGCTGTTACATGTTTCTTTGAATCGACCCTTATAACAGGCAACAGGACATAATGAACTCAAGGGCGGGGTGGGACGACCTGGACTGGATGTATCCAAAAACAATTCTACAGGTGAGATTCACAGAATTGTATTTTTCCCTACATCCAGTCCAGGTCATCCCAATATCCTTACAGATAGGACATCCAAAAGCAGTGTCCAATTGGCCCCCGAGATCCCCAGTGCGGAACAGCATGTAGTTCATTTCACTACAGCCTGAAGCACCTTTCGGCCAAAAACAGTGTCAGCCGAGACCCTGACATCCACCTCGTAAAACTTTGTAAAAGTATGAACAGAAGACCAAGTTGCGGCCTTACAAACTTGTTCCACAGATGGTGCTGAAAAGCCCAAGAGGCACCAATAGCTCTGGTAGAATGAGCTGTGATCCGAAAAGGGGGTTCCTTCCCCCTGACAGAATATGCTTGTACCACCACCTGTCTGATCCACTTACTGAGAGTGGACTTGGCTAGTGGCAATCCTTTCCTAGAACCCTCTGTTAGGACAAAGAGCAAATCCGATTTCCTGAAGGATTCAGTTGCAGCCAGGTAATACCTTATGGCTCTGACCACGTCTAAAGCATTGAGGGTCTGTTCTATGGAATTAGCTAGTGCTGGACACAAGGTAGGTAAGACAACTTCCTCATTAAAGGTGAAAGGGAGAAACGACCTTAGGCAAAAAAATCAGATTGAAAGCGAAAAACCACCTTATCCCTATGCAGCTCAAAATAGGGAGGTTTCATGCAAAGCGCGGCCAGCTCTGATACACGACGCACCTAGGTGATCGCTACCAAAAAGACCACTTTGAAAGCCAAAATAGACAGTGCAGCATCACACAATGGCTCAAAGGGAGTATTACCACACCGGTAATACTGACTTACGCGGTGGCCGGACATGGGTAACTCCCTAGAAAAAAGTCTTGATCAATCTATGGTTGGCAATGGATCTCTGGAAAAAAATGACTAAGGCCAAGACCTGACCCTTGAGGGTGCTCAGCTGGAGACCTGAGTCTAAGCCGTGTTGTAAAAACTCCAGAATCCTAGCAATAGAAAATATGCGGCATAGGAGACTCTTGGTCTCGCACCAAGCAATATAGGCGTGCCAAACTCTGCAGTATATCATGGAAGAAGACTTCTTCCGTGCCTGAATCATTGTCTGCACAACCGTGGCCGATAACCCCTTTTCCGTCAGGATTGAGGTTTCAATAGCCAAGCCGTCGAAGCCAGCATCCATAAATTGTGGTGCCGCAGCGACCCCTGTGTGAGAAGCCCTGGGTCGTCGGGCATGATGTAGTGATCTATTGACATCTGAACTATGTCCGCAAACCAACTCCTTCTCGGCCAGCGAGGAGCCACCAGGATGGTTGGTACCCCTTCCTGAACTATTTTGCGCAGCACTCTGCCCAGGAGTGGAAACGGAGGGAATGCATACAGAAATTTGAACTCCGATCAAGGAATCGCCAGAGCGTCTGTGGCCATGGGATCTCTTGAGAGGGAGACAAACCTTGGGAGCTTTGGATTGTGTCCAAACAGGTCCACGTCTGGCTGACCCCAGCAGAGACACAGAGCGTGAAAAGTCTTGCTGCTGAGAGGCCATTCCCCCAGGCGTGAGGCGCTCCTGCTCAGGGAGTCTGCCTCCTGATTTTCCACCCCATGAATGTAGACCGCCGAGATGCAGGGAACATTCTCCTCTGCCCAAGTCAGAATCTGGGTTACCTCCTTGAGGGCTCGCTTGCTCCAAGTCCCGCCCTGGTGATTGATGTAAGCGTCAGCCGTCTGATTGTCCGAGCGAACCTGGATTGCACGACCCCTTAAATGGGGAGTGAAGCGCAGAAGCACCAACTGGATCGCTCTCAGCTCCAATAGATTTATGGGTAAGTGGTTCTCCTGCGGACTCCACTGACCCTGGATCTTCTGAGTCTGCCAAACGCCTCCCCAGCCTGTCAGACTGGCATCTGTGGTAACTATCTCCCAATGGGAGTCAAGAAGGACTTGCCTACCAGCAAGTTCCGAGAGTCCAACCACCACAAGAGGGACTGCCTGGCCGGGGGGGAAAGCGAAAAGCCGTGGTCCAGGGACTCCTGAGTCCGATTCCAGCCGATCAGCAGGTTCAATTGAAGAGGTCTCATGTGAAATTGGGCGAAGGGCACTGCCTCGAAGCAGGACACCATTAGTCCCACCAATCTCATCCCCAGACGTACCGACGGCTGCTGACAGGACAGCAAAGCCTGCACCTGTGTCTGGAGACTCAAAACCTTCTGCTGTGGCAGGAAAACCTTGACCTGAGCGGTGTCTATTGTCATTCCATTGTCATTCCCAGGAAGGATGGCACTGTTGCGGGAGTGACAAAGGACTCAGGGTGATTGATTACCCAGCCGAAGGCCTCCAGGGTTCACAACACTATCCGAGTATCACTCTCGGCCTGCAAAAGGGACTGGGCCGCAATCAGCAAGTCGTCCAGATAGGGTAAAACACGAATGCCCTGGCTCCTCAGGATGGCCATGATGCCCGCCAGCACCTTGGTGAACACACAGGGAGCTGAGGATATCCGAAATGGAAGCGCTCCAAACTGGTAATGCTATTCCTCCAGAGCAAACCTCAGGAACTTCTGATGTCCCTGGAAAATCAGGATGTGCAGATAGGCATCCCTGATGTCCACTGTGGTCATGAAGTCGCCGTGCCGAAGAGATCTCACCGCCGACCACAAAATTTCCATGCGGAAGTGTCTGACTCTTACGAACCTGTTGAGAACCTTCAGGTCCAGGATTGGACGAGGTACAGAGCAAATCACACCCATCCGCAGGAGGTGTTGCACAGCCGTTCTCAAGGCTTGGGCCTTTATCAGGTTTCGGGATATCCTTGAACGGAGGAATTTTGAGGGCGGCCTGGCTGCCAGCTCTATCTTGTAACCAGAGGACACTACCTCCTGAATCCACCGATCTGAGACGTGCCGCCTCCAGATCTGAGCAAACAGCAGAAGCCGTCCCCCCCCCACCCGGATGGGTGAGGGCGCCCCCTCATGCCTGAGAGGGCTTGGATTTAGCTCCCCAGGAGCGGTTGGGTCTGCCACGGGACCTACCTCTGCCCCAGGTATCTCTGCGGCCACCTGGAAACGAAGAACCTCTTCCTCCTCGAAAGGAACGATAGGAAGAGGGATTCCGAAAGGACCGAGCAGGCTTCCTTCTCTGAGGGAGTCTACCATCCTTGACCAAAAGGTTCAGGCGCTCCCTGAACAGCCTGTTCCCCACAAAAGGGATACTCATGAGAGACTTATTGGCAGCCGCATCAGCCGACCATTGTCGCAGCCAGAGCGAGCGGCGGAGAGCAACAAGCAAAGCCGAAATCCTGGCACCGAGCCGGACCACTGCAGTAACAACCATGGCCGAACCAGCTCATCAGGGATTGGCCAGCCTATGCGCAAAGTCAGCATGAGACCCTTTGCTGGCTCCCATTCGCTGGGGGCGGAATGAGGGTCCGGAGAGGCCGATGGCAGCGCAGGGCTAGGGGCAGGGACGCCCGCCCATTCACGGTCCAAAATAATGCCTCTGGCGCAAGTGGTACAAACAGTGCTGAATCCGCCCAGAGGATTCCTACTGCACAAGGGGCAGAGCTTTTCCTGCCCAAATGGGGCCCCCAGCTCACAATCCCCTGATGCCTCCATTATGGTGATTTAAAATAGTCAAAGTCAAAAGGTTACAAGACTCTAATGGCCCAAACCTATAAAAGTGATCCCTCTTAATAAAAGGGGGACAGGGAGGAACCACAACCCTCAAACTCAAGCCCACGACCTATACAGGAGAAGGGGAGAGGGGACCATGATCAGAGTAGGCATAATGCAATAAACATAAATGCAGCCAAAAAGAGAGGGACTCCGCAGCCAGAAGCGCCAGTATGATCCCCATCAGTAGCAGCAGGAGCACAGCCCACAAGTCCGCAGCATCCAGCCAGGCCCCCAGCAGCAGCGCGCGCAGGCCCAACCATCTAGAAGGTTCCTCGGGGGGTGCGGTGCCGGCGTGATGTAATCGCGCGCCGGCACCAGGCTCCGCCCTCTCAAGCGCCGATGCAGCAGGCCTGCGGGGCGCGGCAGCCCCGCATCCAGACGCCATCGAGGGAGCCAAGCACAATGAGTCCAAGTCAAAAACCTAAAATACAATTCTGTGAAATACTCACCTGTAGAATTGATATTATTTGTATACAGTACGTCCTGCTCCAGATATAGTACTTACACTTGGGTTATCCTCCGCCAGATGGTGCTGCACTGCAGAGACATGCAAAACAGGCTCCTCCCGACCCCTCAAATACCCGGGGACCTCCCACAAATCCCCAGCATTGAAAAGCAGTGAATAAGAAGCCGGGAGAATAAACCACCAAAACTGGTAACTATAACAATGGTAAAAATCACCATACAGGGGATCCAGAATAATGCAAAAACCAGGGTGGGGTGGAGCAGGATGTACTGTATACAAATAATATCAATTCTACAGTATTTCACAGAATTGTATTATTCTTAGTATACAGTACGTCCTGCTCCAGATATAGTACTTACACTTGGGACATCCAATAGCAGTGTCCATAAAGTAGGGTGGGATCCCCAACAAAAAAGGCAACAGCAGACAGTTAAAACCACTGTCACCTGCATAACCATGCGGCCAAGACAGCATGAGCTGAGGCCTATTCATCAACCTTGTAAACTTTGAAAAAGGTATGAATCAGAAGACCAAACAGCGGCCCAGCAAACCAGTTCAACAGAAGCCTAGTGCTGAAAAGCCCAAGAGGCACCAAAACACGAGTAAAATAAGAAGCAAAGCGAAAAGGAAGATTCTTCCCCTTGTTGGAATAGGCCTGAGTAACAGCCTGACGAGTAAACTTGGCAGAAGCCAAAGGACCCTTTCCTAGGACCCGAAGGAACATCCCATTCAAGTAATAACCAAGGCCAAGGCCACCCAACTCCCCAAGAGCAGACGAGATCGGGCACATTCAGGATGTAGTGACCGTAGGCCCAAAGGAACATCAGTTCTCCTAAAGGACACAGTGACTACCAAGGAAAAACTTCCAACACCTGTACAAGGAATGTAGAACCCTTTCCTTGGCGTTGCTAGGAATAAGGCACAGAAGGAGAACAATATCTCGAATCAATGAACATAAGACACCACCTGAAGCAGAGAGTCCGGCTTCAGGCGGAACACCACCTTATCCTGGAGTATCTCGAAGAATGGGGGCTAGGTAGATAGTGCCGCCCGCCAACACACGGCTGACCGAAGTAACAGTCACCAGAAGGACAACCTTGAGGGTAAGAACAGCCAGACAGCATCCTGAATAGGACCAAAGGGAAAAACCCCAGAATCAATTTCAAATCCCAACAGGGACCATAAGATTACATGGGGGACGCACATGAGTACCCCCTGAAATAGTCTTAACCAAGGAAGACTGAACAAAAGACTCCGAAAGCAATGCAGACAGGGCAGAACCTGACCCACTATAGTACTGAGTTGGAGAAGCAACTCCAACTCATGCTGAAACAACTCTAGAATCCTGGGAACCGAGAACACCCGACAGGGAAGAGACCTAGACTCACACCAATCCATAGGGGTAAACCAAACCCTATAACAGATGGAGGAAGGAGAAGAAGCTTGCGCCTAGTCTTCCCATAATCTCAACCACCGCGACAGATAAGACTGTCTCCAGCATGATGGATGTTTCAGCAGTCAGGCCGTCTAGGCCAGAGTCTGTAGATTGGGGCGATGTAAAGGGGCCCTGAGTGAGCAGAGCTGGCACTCCTGGCAGAACGTACAGAACTACTGCCCTCGGTACCACGTCTGCAAATCACACTTTACTAGGCCACCCGGGGACCACCAGAGTAACTGGACCCCCTTCCAGAGAAATCTTGCGCAGAACCATGCCTAGCAGGGGGAATGAAGAAAGGACATACAGACAGAATGTCCAGCCATAACGTTACCAAGGCATCCTGACCACGGCCAGAGGATCCTGGGACAGGGAAACAGCATCCTTGCCTGGCAAAGGGAAGGGGACAGCAACGAGGGACTAAGCCCATGCAACCAGATTGTCTACCTTATTGCTGAGGAAGGAAGGTTCTTGCCTGAACCGAATCCAGATTCATTCCAAGTAGTGGAGTACCAATCAAGGGGACAGCGAGGACCTGGGGTGATTGATCACCCATCCAAATGACTCCCCGTGGACCCACCAGTCAAGAAACCAACTAAGCCTGACGTAGAGACTGGTAAGTGAAAAAGGACGCCCAGGTAGGTCATAGCGCGAACTCCCCTTGGTCTCATCAGAGATATCACCCCCGTCAGCACCTTGGTGAGCACTCTGGGAGCTGAAGATAGGCCAGATAACAAGGCCTCAAATTAGCAGTGTTGGGCTTCCAACACGAACCTGAAGAGCCTCGGTGTCCAGAAGACACAGGGATGTGAACATGAGCATCTTAGAGCTCCACAGACGGCAAGAAGCCCCCTGGGCGCAAGGCGCTGATGGCCCATCTCAGAGTTTCCATGCAGAAAACTGCCTGTAATTGGAGAATTGCCGAGAACCTGTGAATCCAGAATGTGCCAGACTGACGCATCTTTTTGGGGGACTGTGGAAAGGTTGGTGTAGCGGCCCCTGCCTCTGCCTGTTAAGGGGCAATCTGCAAGTGACCCTCAGACCTCGCAGGCCTTGCATGGCCTGTGCCAGCGCCTGAACAGAGGCAGGGACCAGGAGTACTCGGGACCTGATAATCTTGGGGTCCCCTGGTTCTTGTTTAACACTATGGTAGGGAGGGGGAGGGGTGCCCCTGCCCCGAGGGGGCCGAGACGGCCGCCTGCGTTGGGGTGATTTGCCCTTTTTACCAAACAGGTCCAGACGGGCCCCAAATAGGCGTTGCCCTCTAAAGGGAAGCCCAGTAAGAGTCTTTTTAGTAGCATCGTCAGCACCCCACTGTCTCAGCCAAACCAAGCGACGTATAGTCACCACAAGGGCAGAGGTTCTTGCACACATTCTAATGGTGTCATCCAGCGCTAATAGAATGAATTTTACAAATACATCACAACTGGAGAGTGCATTAAACACCTCCCAGGGGAGATCCTCAGGGTGATGATCAAGCATCTTCCTGATGAGGGTTCTAGCGGCCACTGCAGTAATAGCCGTGGCACAGACCGGGCGCAGCGGTGTCCCTGCACAAGAAAGGGCGTGGGAGGCCAGCAGATCAATGCGCCAGTCCTCGGCATCCCGAAGGGAACTATAAGCAGGGGCTGTAATAAAGGGGGGATTAGGGACCCCTATGATCGGCGCATCCACCACAGGGAGTGCCTTAAAGACCTTAATCAACAAATCGTCAGTGTCACACTGACCCCAGTAGTCAGGGCCAGAATCGTCAGGACTCCTCGGCCTCTCATCAGCTGAGCCTTAGTCAGAGAACAACTCCCCTTCATCAGAAGGGGTATAGTCACACGGAGTAGTAAACTCCTTGGTTCCCATAGAAAATACTGAAACATGATTCCCCACTTGTATGTGACTCAGCAGGAGTGAGATTTAAGCCTGGGGTGATAGGTGAATTGAAGCGAGGTGCAGCCACTGGCAGACCTGATTGCAGAGCCAGTGCTTGCTCGGCACAGGGTCCGCAGACCCGTGCCCTATCCGCATCAGCGTGGGGTTGTCCACATGCTCTACACAGCCGGTCTTGTCCCAGAGGGACCCCGGTCACATAATTCTGAGATGCCTCCATATGGTGATTATTTAGACACAATATGCCAGCAGGGATTTAGGCAAATAGACAACCCTGGATGCCCCAAGACCAGCTAGGAAAGTGGGAGTAGATTTACAAGGCCCGCTATAATTACACCGGGCCGGGAGAAGCCGGGACATAATGGGAATAAAGGGTGTGAGAACCATGCGCAGTAGTCAAGGATCATGAAAATCACCCACGAGGGCACTTACAGACCAAGGGAGGAGGAAGACCGCTACCACGCATGCGTGCAACTAGCATCAAAATGGCGCCAAGCGAACCTTGAAGGGCGGGCCAGAGCGTGCAGTGACACGGAGCGCGCCAAACCAGGTCCCCCCCCCCCCCCCCCCGAAGAGTGCGAAGCTCTGAGATAGATTCAGCGTTGTCATGAGGAGCGAAGTGTATGACACACTTAGAAAAATGATTTGCCAATGAGGACGCCGCCGCCCGGCGCAGCACATCCAGTAAAGGAAAGAAGTGCGTGCGGCGGCGGCGACAGATACACAATACAAATGCAAACAGCGCAGCTCTGACACCAGGAATACAGTCAAAGGACAATACTAAGGCCATAAGCGTGTAAACACCATACGCTGAGACCACCACACACACCCCCCCCTTTCTTTCCTCCCGAGCAACGGGGGGGAACGAGGGAGGATGGCGACCCTTTGTACCGGGCCCACCGCTACACGGGGCATGGGGCAATAGTGCGGGAGGGGCATCCCCTAGAGGCTCACCATCAGCCTAAACTGCCTACCCTTTGGTGGGGGACTGCGGTGGAGCATGGCTCCATAAGCATGCATGGTGCTGCCTACCTTCACCCGACCAGCGCAGCCCAGGCTGGGAGGCACATCACAGGGAGGACGGGTGGGAATAGTCCAACAGGGCCGCAGGCTGTGATAGCCCCACTCAACTGCGAGAGAGTGATACTTCATGTCTCCGCAGTCGGCACTGCAGAGAAATCTGGGGATTTGTGGGAGGTCCCCGGGTATTTGAGGGGCCAGGAGGAGCCTGTTTTGCATGTCTCTGCAGTGCAGCGCCATCTGGCGGAGGATAACCCAAGTGTAAGTACTATATCTGGAGCAGGACGTACTGTATACTAAGAATATAAAGCTTGTGGGCAGGGAGGGATACAAACAACATATATCCATACAGTGGTTCCCCCTCAGGCTCACCATAAGCCTGTGGCCGGCAACCCTTTAGTACAGGGTCTGCGGCCCAGAGCCTAAGCTCTGCCGAAAGCCAACAGACCCCGACGTTCACCCTACCGTCACAAATCCTGTAGCAGCCAGAGGCTGGGAGGCAGGAGTGGGTCAGGAGGGATCCATGGAAATAGGGTCTGCAGTGTCCGAAGGGCTAGGTGGCCCCGCTCTGCTGCCATTTTCTGAGAGAGAGTGCCAATGATCTTCTGCAGCCAAGACTGCAAGATGAACAACTTGGAAATGATAGAGGGACACCTGCCTTTATAGGGGGCCGAGAGGAGCTGCATTTTTGATCTTGCAGTCGAGCGCCCCCTAGGGGCGAACACCCCATCTGTAAGGATATTGGAACGACCTGGACTGGATGCAGGGAAAACACACAGCACAATGTGAGTAGATCCCCCCAAACTCTAAGAACAAGAAGAGAGCAAGCACAATCACCCTAGATTGTAAAATTAATATGCAAAACACCATTTTGTTTTTAAAATGGACTACAACAGAAGTTACAAAAAGGTAAATTAATTTTTTGTGCAGCAATCTGAATTTCCCTGGGGAGGGATGCATAGGAGCCCTGTTTCTTGTGAAGGTGTTGGCCTTTTTTTTCTATCCTTGTGTATGTTTTGTCAGTAGTAGAGAGCACCTGAAATGACAGGATGACAAGTGAAGAGAAAAAGCCTAAAGAAATATGTGAAAGATGATTGATGTATATAATAATGATGATGTATCTTTCTTAAGCCCCCCCCCAGGGCGACCTGTTGAAACCATGCGTGCTATAAAGTGAGACCATGATTTTGGAAGATCATCAGGTCATAGCTCATGAATTAAACTTTGCAGCTAGCATGGCTTACAGTATTGTCAAAAGGTTAATTCGGGGGGGGGAGGGGGGTTCAAGGAAAGGTTGACGACTGAGCAAAAAACATGTAACCAACAACTTAGTCATGAGAACTTAGACATGCTTAGAGATAATACAGGAGCCTTCAATTTTCATATAGGGCAGAATATGGGTGGGGCAGCCCTGACCGGGGGGGGGGGGGGGGGGGGACACAGCCGGCATATCCAATAGGTGACCAGAAGTGTGTCAGACTGACCCCAGGCTGGACGCCGGCAGTGCCCGGGAAGCAAACATGCCGTCTACTAAAATCCAGAATCCAGCCGCAGGAAACACGTCGGCTGGTCTTGGCAGCAGAGCAAGCTCATCTATGCAGGTATGACAACAGATTTATCAATAATATATAACCATGATTTAACAGGATTAATGAGATCAGCTTGCATCTGTTTGTAGCATAATCTGTACTGAAACATGCTAGCTGTGGTGATTCATCCTTAACAGTAATGCCATCTAATTATTTATAGCCATGTAAGTATTTGATGCCTGAAACTTTGTATAGAGCTGCTATGATACATATTAAGAGAAAATAAATGTATAAACAAAATGTTAAGAAATATATGTATACAGAAGTCCTATAAAAGTGAACGTCAATGTTCTATTAAGTGAAGTCCTGATCCAGACAGGAACCATAATGAATGTCATTGCATCTAGATTACTGGTATCTCCCTTGAAAAAGCATGCAGGCGAAATACATTGAATGGAGCAGTAAATAGCATCTGGGTGAACCATCAACCAACCATGTATGTGTCTAAGAACAATTTGGTGGAGTAACTAACATAAAATAAACAACCGGTCCAAACTGACTAGGGGTTTTCATATATGCTGATAATAAAAACAGTTACAAACCAACCAAAAACATCAATAAACCCTGGCAGGGTTTACTTTCAAGGGAGGGCGATGAGATCTCTCTCTTGTCTCAACCCTGTCAATATACTATAGTCATTTAAAGGTTGCTTTGCCATAGAATGGGAGGACAACATCACAGTATACAAGGGATAAAAGGAAAGAAATTAAAGAGACCAAAAAGCCATTTATTAAAAAGGTACAAGGCAGAGAGAGCTTTCTTAAAGCAGAACGAAACCCACCATAAAAGATTCCAGAGCCAGATGCTGGCCTACCCCTGGGACATCCAAAATCAGGATGCCAAAGTGTGTGAAACCCCCGGGGTGCCCCAGAACTCATTGGCACCCTCGGCGATGTAAACATTCGGCAGACGCATCCCCGCATCTTCGGGCTGTGAGTTTGCTCCCACCCCTAGCCATTCAGATCTGTTGGGGGCAGGAGAGCGACTGCTGCTAGAGAAGCAGCTGCTTTGGCTCCGATTGCCACAAACGAGAGTCGAATTTTTGCCGAACATTTAATATGCAGAGAAAATGGCTCTGATTGTATAAGAGTCCTCACATGTGCTATAGGACCAGGAAGAGTTGATTTTTACAGGGGTTCTATGGGGTTTCACACAGTGGGGCATCCCAAATAGGGATAGAGAACAAAACCTAGGACACTCAAAATCATGATTTGTGTTCCACACTAAAAACAGAAAGTATTCTGACATGCACTCTTACTTACACCCCCCACCCCATGTCAGCTGTTGTTAGCTGAAGAGCTTGCACTCTACACAGAAGGGCGAGAAGCAGGAAGTAAATGACAGGTGGGTGGGGGGACAGGAAAGCTCATTGCTCAGGTTGGCTGAGGAGCTTGCACTCTACACATGAAGTAAATGGGGGACAGGAATCTCACCTCCTTGCACTTTCTCAGCAGCTCCCCGGGTAATGGCCTCCTCGCCCCGGGCCAGCCGCTCCTCCAGCCAGCGCAGCAGTGTGTTCTGATGCCGGGCCTCCAGGTGTGTGCAGCGGGCTCTGCTTGCCGCCCGAAGCCTCCGCCAGCTCCGCGCTCTCGGCTTCTTCCTCCTCCCGCGCCGTCTACGAGGCCCGAGACGCTTCCACCTCCCCCGGCCTGGCCACGCCCATGTGCCCGCCCCCAGCACTGACAGCCCCGGCCGGCAATGGCCGGCAATTGTCACCGGCACCGCCGGATCCCGGGCTGATGTGACAGCCCTGGGCAGCGGTCCGGACAAATGGCGTCTGCGGTCCGGATTCGGACTGCAAAGGATCTTGAGTGAAATTCTCTTATCCTTTGCAGTATGCAGCTTGTAAATGTCCTATTTTAAAGAAAGCTTTCCCTGCATAGAATGGCATGTTAAAGCGGACCTCCAGTTAAAAAATCAAAGTTTAGTAAATTGCTTCCTAAAGCCCCTCTGTGGCAATCAGTGACATAAGATTATTGAGAGGGATTAACACCATGCAGATGTTTGGAATAGCAGGCAGATTCTGCACTCTTAAACATGCATGAGAGCGGCCATCTTGCCTCACACATGAAGGAGTGGATTCTAAAACGAGTCTCAGTCAAAACAGCTCTTTGCAGTCATCTTGTATTTCTAGCCAGAAGTAGTAAGCCTTCAGTTGTAATGAATCATGTTTGAATAAAATACATTGTTTACATTGTATCTCCTGACCGAGCGATTTTTGCGGCGGAAGCCGTCGTAGAGATACATTGTAACAACTCCTCTCACAAAGTTTTCTAGCTGTTTATTCAGCCCTTGCCTGTGTGACAAATGACAGACAAGCTTCTCCTTGTTAGTGAGGCTTCTCTCTCCCTTAATTTGCCACCCCCATGTAATTCAAGTGTAAATAACCTTTATGCCTTTCCACAACATCTGTATTGGGTTAAGCCTCTCAAACTGCTTATGCCACTGATCATAAGAAGGGGAGCAATTTACTAAACTTTCTTTTTTTTACTGGAGGTCTGCTTTAAGAACACAAAAGGTAATTGTGAACCTACTAAAATTACCTGAATTCAAAAGCTACCTTCTGTAGCTCTCTGTTTTAATTAGCATGACACGCACCTACTTGTGTCTCCTACAAATATGGGCAATTGCAAAGACTAATTCCTGTGAGGGCTGGAGGAAGGACGAGGCTGCAGCTCAGTAACCCATACAAACCAGACATCTCTTCACACAAGCTTTCACTTCCTGGCAGCTAGTACTGTAATGTCTCAGCAGGAAGACGCAGCTTGACATTCAGAATGAACAGCAGCTGAATGACCACCATGCAAAATAAGGTAGGTGCCCCACATATCAGCTTCTTCAAACGGACTAGAAATGCAAACACATACAGGATTTATTATGGGGGTGGGATTCCCATTAAACTGTTATTTTTATTTTTAATATGCACTAAATTGCATATACAGATGCTTTCCTCTCTTTCCATTTTTTAACCTTTATTTGGTTTTCAGTCTCGAAGCTAAACCCTTGTAGGGCAGCCATGGAAGACAGCCTTCTTGTTCAGGGATTTGTTTTTTCTGCCCACCCCACTACATTTAAAAAAGTAATCTGGAGATCTGGTCACCCCTTTTTTTTTTGCTTATTTGTAAGGCAGGAGAGGCAGTTCACAATCATACCTAATGTTAGTACCAATGAGAAAGTTTTGTGATAGATGGACCCTATCACAAACATATCTTCTCATACATTTACAGGAAACTTGCCCACTCATCTTGATCACAGAACCTTGGCTGAAATCTAATTGCAGTAGACTATATTATTCCTCTGATGAAACTATACTAAAAAAGAGCTTTTCTGCACAATTTTGAATTCTCCTTTGAAGTTATCCCACTTTAGGAGATTTCACTACGGTGATCCCGGTACTCGCCTCGATCCTTTGGCTGCGGCTAAGCTTAGCTGCACCAACAATATTAACCAGGCAATAAAATAAAAAAAACTATACATTTTATACCCCACAGCAGTTTGCTCCTATTCCATCATCTGGAAACTCAACTAATCACTAGATTTATATAGTAGGTAAACCGCACCAGCTAATCCAGAAAGGGGTGTGCACATATGAAGATAGAGGTGCAAATGCACCATACAATTATACAAAAGAAGGAGGAATCCCACTATTCCTCAAAGACTGTCTTCAATGAAAAAATGGCACTACTCCAATGATATAAAAATAATTCCTTAATTCCTTTATTGATCCACAAATCTATGTACACATATACAGACACCTTAAAAACTCATTAAAATACATAAACACACAACCTGTGAAAAGGAAAGGGGAGGGGGAAGAGGGAAGGGGGGGAAGAGGAAAAATACACCTTCTGTCCACCCCTAAGATGGTAACTGCTTTGTACCGTAAAATAGTTAACATATAAAAACTGATCTTCTGCTAATTGTAATCTGGCTGAAGAATATCATAAAGTGCTAACTTATTTATAAACTGATTAATCCCTACTATCTGTGCCAAACAACATTTAAAGTTCTAAGAGCATAAAGTGCTGAATTTAATGAAGAGGACAGCCAGGAGACAAAACCGCAGATACCAATACAAAGGAATAACTCATGTATCACCACAGCCATAAAGCTCGACCCCCCCCCACACGTGCGCTGTCGACGCGTTGAGGCCTCTTTGTCCTGGAGAAGTGACGCGCTGCCGTCACGCAACGCGTCGACAGCGCACGTGTGGGGGGGGTCAAGCTTTATGGCCGTGGTGATACGTGAGTTATTCCTTTGTATTGGTATCTGCGGTTTTGTCTCCTGGCTGTCCTCTTCATTAAATTCAGCACTTTATGCACTTAGCACTTTAAATGTTGTTTGGCACAGATAGTAGGGATTAAACAGTTTATAAATAAGTTAGCACTTTATGATATTTTTCAGCCAGATTACAAATAACAGAAGATCAGTTTTTATATGTTAACTATTTTACGGTACAAAGCAGTGGACAGAAGGTGTATTTTTCCTCTTCCCCACCTAAATGGGTGCAATCTGCTATAGTTTTTTTATTTATTTCTTGGACAATCCATTAACGTAAAACATGTTTCCAGATGCCCTAATGAAAATCAGATTGGTGAGGGCAGATCTGCCACACCTGTTCAGCCATTACAATTGCGTCCCCCCATAAGGTTCGGTTATGATCAGCATAGGTAAGCTTCTCTGCTCTAGTGGGTTATTGATAAGGCAGGCATCAGAGAATATATTACAGCTTCATTGCATATACAGTAATGGACCACTTCCTCAACTGAAGCATATACTGAAGCATACACTTTTCTTCAATCACAGGCAATAATGGGTGGCTTTGGGCTTGCATCAGAGACAGGACATGTCAAACTCCAGTCTGGTAAGTCCCTGTAGCTACCTGCTTCAGATACAGGGGCCGCGAAAATGCTATACTGCATGACCAGGAGAAGGTACGTAGGGAGCCTTATGTCCCTTATGGGCTCCCTGATTTGAAGTCTGTCAGGAAAGTAAATACATGCAAGTGAAGAGATGTAGCTGTAACATGCTTGTTGTTACCACTCTGCTACAAGAAGGAAGCCCATCCCCTTACCAAATGTAGTTTGGGCAATATTTTTACCACATGCATTTGCCCCCATTTTAAACGGGTGTACAACTAGAAGTGTCCTACAAAATAGAGTTTACCTAATGGTATACAGTGGTGGGAAAATGCAACAACTGAAAATTTGGCAGAATTAGTATAATTATGTTATATATGCTATATATGCTATATAATACTAGTGCATAAAAAATGGCCCATGATGTGCTTTAACATCATACAAATGGTTGTTAGCGACAATTTTTTAGAAAAGTGGCCCATGCACCAAAAAGGTGTATAAAATTGGCAAGAACTACTGGCTTAATAGAAAAGGAAAAAATACAAAAAAAATCTGGCTAGGCTTTATAAACATCAGCCAGTGCCTTGTTTGTTAAAACAAGTTTGAATTATGCAAGTTTAGATTTACGGCACTACATACAGTATTTTGCAATTGGGACAACTACCGAATAAAAAACACATACAAGTGCTGTGGCGAAGGGTTTTACTAAATATCTTAGGGAAGTTCAATCATGATGCACAACATATTTACTAAAATGTGGGCTCTCTACTTCATTAGTAGAACTGGGCTACCCGTGCTGTAGTTCAGGAGCCAAATGTGGCTTGCAGATCCTTTCTATGAGGCTAGACAAGAACATGTGTAGGAGGGCCAAGCACAACGTTGAGCATAGGCCAACCAGGCATTGTCAGCGCTGAGCATTGGGGTAAATTCAGAGTCATACAGGTGCAGAAGTTTGCCAGCTTACTGATTTCTGCAGCTTCCAAAACCACATTCTGTTTCCCTGCCTCCCTGCCCAATGTCATGTCATGATTGTGTCACATTCCTGGGGCACATGAAAGCTCGAAGCAGCACTGAAATCTGTAAAGGGAGGTAAGCCGGCATACCTGCCCGATTGTCCAATAATGGGAAGCATTGACTTACTGCTTTCTTGCTCCCTCCGAGACCTGACCCATGTGACTACTATAGTACAATCATATTTGCCAGACAGCCTTGCGTTTTACTATGCAACCCTCTGCCCATTGGTTGGCTGTGTTCTAGCTGCCAAGGTCGACCGCTTGGACGTTTGACTCCATCTTGGGAGCAGGTAAGTTTTATAGAATCAAAACCGCACAGAAAAGATGCAGGGGACAAAAGGAGAGTATGTAGTTCCTACATTGGAGATGCAGAGAAAAATGAGGAGAAGCGAGTTTGGCAACAGAGATGTGATCACAGTAAACAAATAAGTGCATTGGTGTGCCTCTAGGTTATTACTGCCAGCACATAGTGTGATCAGGAAAGGGGAGCTAAGACATGCTGCAGGCCAAGAGCCTGCCAGCACATAGTGTGACCAGAGAGGATGGAGGAGGGCGGGGTTTCATAGCTGCAGAGAGGCAGGCAATCAGGACATCTGGGAAGGGAGTGGGGGGGGGGCATTGTGGGATGCTCTCTGCTTACTATTAATTGGGGGGATGATGGGATCCACATGCACTCCACTTATTGATTTTTGGAAGGATTATGGGATCCACATGACCTCTGCTTACTAATTATTGGAGGGCTAACAGGATCCACATGACCTCTGCTTACTAATTGTTGGAGGGATAATAGGATCCACATGACCCCTGCTTACTAATTGTTGGAGGGATAATAGGATCCACATGACCTCTGCTTACTAATTGTTGGAGGGATAATAGGATCCACATGACCTCTGCTTACTAATTGTTGGAGGGATAATTGGATCCACATGACCTCTGCTTACTAATTGTTGGAGGGATAATAGGATCCACATGACCTCTGCTTACTAATTGTTGGAGGGATAATAGGATCCACATGACCTCTGCTTACTAATTGTTGGAGGGATAATAGGATCCACATGACCTCTGCTTACTAATTGTTGGAGGGATAATTGGATCCACATGACCCCTGCTTACTAATTGTTGGAGGGATAATAGGATCCACATGACCTCTGCTTACTAATTGTTGGAGGGATAATAGGATCCACATGACCTCTGCTTACTAACTGTTGGAGGGATAATAGGATCCACATGACCTCTGCTTACTAATTGTTGGAGGGATAATAGGATCCACATGACCTCTGCTTACTAATTGTTGGAGGGATAATAGGATCCACATGACCTCTGCTTACTAATAGTTGGAGGGATAATAGGATCCACATGACCTCTGCTTACTAATTGTTGGAGGGATAATAGGATCCACATGACCTCTGCTTACTAATTGTTGGAGGGATGAGGGAATCCACATGACCTCTGCTTACTAATTGTTGGAGGGATGAGGGAATCCACATGACCTCTGCTTACTAATTGTTGGGAGGGATAATACGACACATGACCTCTGCTTACTAATTGTTGGAGGGATGAGGGAATCCACATGACCTCTGCTTACTAATTGTTGGAGGGATAATAGGATCCACGTGACCTCTGCTTACTAATTGTTGGAGGAATAATAGGATCCACGTGACCTCTGCTTACTAATTGTTGGAGGAATAATAGGATCCACATGACCTCTGCTTACTAATAGTTGGAGGGATGAGGGAATCCACATGACCTCTGCTTACTAATTGTTGGAGGGATAATAGGATCCACATGACCTCTGCTTACTAATTGTTGGAGGGATAATAGGATCCACGTGACCTCTGCTTACTAATTGTTGGAGGAATAATAGGATCCACATGACCTCTGCTTACTAATAGTTGGAGGGATGAGGGAATCCACATGACCTCTGCTTACTAATTGTTGGAGGGATAATAGGATCCACATGACCTCTGCTTACTAATTGTTGGAGGAATAATAGGATCCACATGACCTCTGCTTACTAATTGTTGGAGGGATGAGGGAATCCACATGACCTCTGCTTACTAATTGTTGGAGGGATGAGGGAATCCACATGACCTCTGCTTACTAATTGTTGGAGGAATAATAGGATCCACATGACCTCTGCTTACTAATTGTTGGAGGGATAATAGGATCCACATGACCTCTGGTTACTAATTGTTGGAGGGATAATAGGATCCACATGACCTCTGCTTACTAATTGTTGGAGGGATAATAGGATCCACATGACCTCTGCTTACTAATTGTTGGAGGGATAATAGGATCCACATGACCTCTGCTTACTAATAGTTGGAGGGATAATAGGATCCACATGACCTCTGCTTACTAATTGTTGGAGGGATGAGGGAATCCACATGACCTCTGCTTACTAATTGTTGGAGGGATAATAGGATCCACATGACCTCTGCTTACAAATTGTTGGAGGGATAATAGGATCCACATGACCTCTGCTTACAAATTGTTGGAGGGATAATAGGATCCACATGACCTCTGCTTACTAAATGTTGGAGGGATAATAGGATCCACATGACCTCTGCTTACAAATTGTTGGAGGGATAATAGGATCCACATGACCTCTGCTTACTAATTGTTGGAGGGATAATAGGATCCACATGACCTCTGCTTACTAACTGTTGGAGGGATAATAGGATCCACATGATCCCTGCTTACTAATTGTTGGAGGGATGAAATAATCCACATGACCTCTGCTTACTAATTGTTGGAGGAAGGAGGGGATCTACATGACCTCTGCTTACTAATTGTTGGAGGGATGAGGGAATCCACATGACCTCAGCTTACTAATTGTTGGAGGGATGAGGGAATCCACATGACCTCTGCTTACTAATTGTTGGGAGGAATGAGGGGATCTACATGACCTCTGCTTACTAATTGTTGGAGGGATAATAGGATCCACATGACCTCTGGTTACTAATTGTTGGAGGGATAATAGGATCCACATGACCTCTGCTTACTAATTGTTGGAGGGATAATAGGATCCACATGACCTCTGGTTACTAATTGTTGGAGGGATAATAGGATCCACATGACCTCTGCTTACTAATTGTTGGAGGGATAATAGGATCCACATGACCTCTGCTTACTAATTGTTGGAGGGATAATAGGATCCACATGACCTCTGCTTACTAATTGTTGGATGGATAATAGGATCCACATGACCTCTGCTTACTAACTGTTGGAGGGATAATAGGATCCACATGACCTCTGCTTACTAATTGTTGGAGGGATAATAGGATCCACATGACCTCTGCTTACTAATTGTTGGAGGGATAATAGGATCCACATGACCTCTGCTTACTAATAGTTGGAGGGATAATAGGATCCACATGACCTCTGCTTACTAATTGTTGGAGGGATGAGGGAATCCACATGACCTCTGCTTACTAATTGTTGGAGGGATAATAGGATCCACATGACCTCTGCTTACTAATTGTTGGAGGAATAATATGATCCACATGACCTCTGCTTACTAATAGTTGGAGGGATGAGGGAATCCACATGACCTCTGCTTACTAATTGTTGGAGGGATAATAGGATCCACATGACCTCTGCTTACTAATTGTTGGAGGAATAATAGGATCCACATGACCTCTGCTTACTAATAGTTGGAGGGATGAGGGAATCCACATGACCTCTGCTTACTAATTGTTGGAGGGATAATAGGATCCACATGACCTCTGCTTACTAATTGTTGGAGGAATAATAGGATCCACATGACCTCTGCTTACTAATAGTTGGAGGGATGAGGGAATCCACATGACCTCTGCTTACTAATTGTTGGAGGGATAATAGGATCCACATGACCTCTGCTTACTAATTGTTGGAGGAATAATAGGATCCACATGACCTCTGCTTACTAATTGTTGGAGGAATAATAGGATCCACATGACCTCTGCTTACTAATTGTTGGAGGGATAATAGGATCCACATGACCTCTGCTTACTAATTGTTGGAGGAATAATAGGATCCACATGACCTCTGCTTACTAATTGTTGGAGGGATGAGGGAATCCACATGACCTCTGCTTACTAATTGTTGGAGGGATGAGGGAATCCACATGACCTCTGCTTACTAATTGTTGGAGGGATAATAGGATCCACATGACCTCTGCTTACTAATTGTTGGAGGAATAATAGGATCCACATGACCTCTGCTTACTAATTGTTGGAGGGATAATAGGATCCACATGACCTCTGCTTACTAATTGTTGGAGGGATAATAGGATCCACATGACCTCTGCTTACTAATTGTTGGAGGAATAATAGGATCCACATGACCTCTGCTTACTAATAGTTGGAGGGATGAGGGAATCCACATGACCTCTGCTTACTAATTGTTGGAGGGATAATAGGATCCACATGACCTCTGCTTACTAATTGTTGGAGGTATGAGGGAATCCACATGACCTCTGCTTACTAATTGTTGGAGGGATGAGGGAATCCACATGACCTCTGCTTACTAATTGTTGGAGGGATAATAGGATCCACATGACCTCTGCTTACTAATTGTTGGAGGGATAATAGGATCCACATGACCTCTGCTTACTAATAGTTGGAGGGATAATAGGATCCACATGACCTCTGCTTACTAATTGTTGGAGGGATAATAGGATCCACATGACCTCTGCTTACTAAATGTTGGAGGGATAATAGGATCCACATGACCTCTGCTTACAAATTGTTGGAGGGATAATAGGATCCACATGACCTCTGCTTACTAATGGTTGGAGGGATAATAGGATCCACATGACCTCTGCTTACTAATAGTTGGAGGGATAATAGGATCCACATGACCTCTGCTTACTAACTGTTGGAGGGATAATAGGATCCACATGATCCCTGCTTACTAATTGTTGGAGGGATGAAATAATCCACATGACCTCTGCTTACTAATTGTTGGAGGAAGGAGGGGATCTACATGACCTCTGCTTACTAATTGTTGGAGGGATGAGGGAATCCACATGACCTCAGCTTACTAATTGTTGGAGGGATGAGGGAATCCACATGACCTCTGCTTACTAATTGTTGGGAGGAATGAGGGGATCTACATGACCTCTGCTTACTAATTGTTGGGAGGAATGAGGGGATCTACATGACCTCTGCTTACTAATTGTTGGAGGGATAATAGGATCCACATGACCTCTGGTTACTAATTGTTGGAGGGATAATAGGATCCACATGACCTCTGCTTACTAATTGTTGGAGGGATAATAGGATCCACATGACCTCTGGTTACTAATTGTTGGAGGGATAATAGGATCCACATGACCTCTGCTTACTAATTGTTGGAGGGATAATAGGATCCACATGACCTCTGCTTACTAATTGTTGGAGGGATAATAGGATCCACATGACCTCTGCTTACTAATTGTTGGATGGATAATAGGATCCACATGACCTCTGCTTACTAACTGTTGGAGGGATAATAGGATCCACATGACCTCTGCTTACTAATTGTTGGAGGGATAATAGGATCCACATGACCTCTGCTTACTAATTGTTGGAGGGATAATAGGATCCACATGACCTCTGCTTACTAATTGTTGGAGGGATGAGGGAATCCACATGACCTCTGCTTACTAATTGTTGGAGGGATAATAGGATCCACATGACCTCTGCTTACTAATTGTTGGAGGAATAATATGATCCACATGACCTCTGCTTACTAATAGTTGGAGGGATGAGGGAATCCACATGACCTCTGCTTACTAATTGTTGGAGGGATAATAGGATCCACATGACCTCTGCTTACTAATTGTTGGAGGGATAATAGGATCCACATGACCTCTGCTTACTAATTGTTGGAGGGATAATAGGATCCACATGACCTCTGCTTACTAATTGTTGGAGGAATAATAGGATCCACATGACCTCTGCTTACTAATAGTTGGAGGGATGAGGGAATCCACATAACCTCTGCTTACTAATTGTTGGAGGGATAATAGGATCCACATGACCTCTGCTTACTAATTGTTGGAGGAATAATAGGATCCACATGACCTCTGCTTACTAATTGTTGGAGGGATGAGGGAATCCACATGACCTCTGCTTACTAATTGTTGGAGGGATAATAGGATCCACATGACCTCTGCTTACTAATTGTTGGAGGAATAATAGGATCCACATGACCTCTGCTTACTAATTGTTGGAGGAATAATAGGATCCACATGACCTCTGCTTACTAATAGTTGGAGGGATAATAGGATCCACATGACCTCTGCTTACTAATTGTTGGAGGGATAATTGGATCCACATGACCTCTGCTTACTAACTGTTGGAGGGATAATAGGATCCACATGATTCCTGCTTACTAATTGTTGGAGGGATTAAATAATCCACATGACCTCTGCTTACTAATTGTTGGAGGAAGGAGGGGATCTACATGACCCCTGCTTACTAATTGTTGGAGGGATGAGGGAATCCACATGACCTCTGCTTACTAATTGTTGGAGGGATAATAGGATCCACATGACCTCTGCTTACTAATTGTTGGAGGAATAATATGATCCACATGACCTCTGCTTACTAATAGTTGGAGGGATGAGGGAATCCACATGACCTCTGCTTACTAATTGTTGGAGGGATAATAGGATCCACATGACCTCTGCTTACTAATTGTTGGAGGAATAATAGGATCCACATGACCTCTGCTTACTAATAGTTGGAGGGATGAGGGAATCCACATGACCTCTGCTTACTAATTGTTGGAGGGATAATAGGATCCACATGACCTCTGCTTACTAATTGTTGGAGGAATAATAGGATCCACATGACCTCTGCTTACTAATAGTTGGAGGGATGAGGGAATCCACATGACCTCTGCTTACTAATTGTTGGATGGATAATAGGATCCACATGACCTCTGCTTACTAATTGTTGGAGGAATAATAGGATCCACATGACCTCTGCTTACTAGTTGTTGGAGGGATGAGGGAATCCACATGACCTCTGCTTACTAATTGTTGGAGGGATAATAGGATCCACATGACCTCTGCTTACTAATTGTTGGAGGGATAATAGGATCCACATGACCTCTGCTTACTAATTGTTGGAGGAATAATAGGATCCACATGACCTCTGCTTACTAATAGTTGGAGGGATGAGGGAATCCACATGACCTCTGCTTACTAATAGTTGGAGGGATGAGGGAATCCACATGACCTCTGCTTACTAATTGTTGGAGGGATAATAGGGTCCACATGACCTCTGCTTACTAATTGTTGGGGGGATAATAGGATCCACATGACCTCTGCTTACTAAATGTTGGAGGGATAATAGGATCCACATGACCTCTGCTTACAAATTGTTGGAGGGATAATAGGATCCACATGACCTCTGCTTACAAATTGTTGGAGGGATAATAGGATCCACATGACCTCTGCTTACAAATTGTTGGAGGGATAATAGGATCCACATGACCTCTGCTTACTAAATGTTGGAGGGATAATAGGATCCACATGACCTCTGCTTACAAATTGTTGGAGGGATAATAGGATCCACATGACCTCTGCTTACTAATTGTTGGAGGGATAATAGGATCCACATGACATCTGCTTACTAATAGTTGGAGGGATAATAGGATCCACATGACCTCTGCTTACTAACTGTTGGAGGGATAATAGGATCCACATGATCCCTGCTTACTAATTGTTGGAGGGATGAAATAATCCACATGACCTCTGCTTACTAATTGTTGGAGGAAGGAGGGGATCTACATGACCTCTGCTTACTAATTGTTGGAGGGATAATAGGATCCACATGATTCCTGCTTACTAATTGTTGGAGGGATGAAATAATCCACATGACCTCTGCTTACTAATTGTTGGAGGAAGGAGGGGATCTACATGACCCCTGCTTACTAATTGTTGGAGGGATGAGGGAATCCACATGACCTCAGCTTACTAATTGTTGGAGGGATGAGGGAATCCACATGACCTCTGCTTACTAATTGTTGGGAGGAATGAGGGGATCTACATGACCTCTGCTTACTAATTGTTGGAGGGATAATAGGATCCACATGACCTCTGGTTACTAATTGTTGGAGGGATAATAGGATCCACATGACCTCTGCTTACTAATTGTTGGAGGGATAATAGGATCCACATGACCTCTGGTTACTAATTGTTGGAGGGATAATAGGATCCACATGACCTCTGCTTACTAATTGTTGGAGGGATAATAGGATCCACATGACCTCTGCTTACTAATTGTTGGAGGGATAATAGGATCCACATGACCTCTGCTTACTAATTGTTGGAGGGATAATAGGATCCACATGACCTCTGCTTACTAATTGTTGGAGGGATAATAGGATCCACATGACCTCTGCTTACTAATTGTTGGAGGGATAATAGGATCCACATGACCTCTGCTTACTAATAGTTGGAGGGATAATAGGATCCACATGACCTCTGCTTACTAATTGTTGGAGGGATAATTGGATCCACATGACCTCTGCTTACTAACTGTTGGAGGGATAATAGGATCCACATGATTCCTGCTTACCAATTGTTGGAGGGATGAAATAATCCACATGACCTCTGCTTACTAATTGTTGGAGGAAGGAGGGGATCTACATGACCCCTGCTTACTAATTGTTGGAGGGATGAGGGAATCCACATGACCTCTGCTTACTAATTGTTGGAGGGATAATAGGATCCACATGATCCCTGCTTACTAATTGTTGGAGGAAGGAGGGGATCTACATGACCTCTGCTTACTAATTGTTGGAGGGATGAGGGAATCCACATGACCTCTGCTTACTAATTGTTGGGAGGAATGAGGGGATCTACATGACCTCTGCTTACTAATTGTTGGGAGGAATGAGGGGATCTACATGACCTCTGCTTACTAATTGTTGGGAGGAATGAGGGGATCTACATGACCTCTGCTTACTAATTGTTGGAGGGATAATAGGATCCACATGTTTTCTGCTTACTCATTTTTAAAAGAGATGAAGGGATCCACATGCATGCATTATTCATTTTGAGAGACCGGAGGAGAAACACATGGAAACCCTCTAGTCCTCACCTAGAGAACATTTTTAAAACCATATTGTAGCTAAGACAGTATGCTCTCCTACATTAGATGGAAAGTTCACCTCGTTACAGCGAATTACCCCGTTATCACACCTCTTTCTGTCATCTCTCAAGCAAAGTGCTTTAAACTGAATTTAGATTAAGTGGTTGCAAAAACAAAAGTTATTTTGTTCTGTAGCAGTAACTTCATGTGTAGCAGGAAATGAGGGGTCTCACAGAGGTTCTCTTCAGCTAGGATCATATTACTTGTCTATAGTGTCATATGTTCCAGTGAAGTCAAAAGAGACTCAAGACATTAAATAAACTATGAGTAATAAAAAGGTAAACAGAATGGCATGTGGGCCTGACCCCACACACTACATGGGTGGCTGGGTTCTGGGTGAAAGGTTTGGAAAACAGAGGCACATAGCAGGCAGAGATATACACTGGGGAGAGGGGGTAATTTTGTAATGTGCCTATGCATGCATTTCTAGTATGCCACCATAACCTTCGGGGCTGTAGACATCCACTTTTGCATGGGGACTCATCTGTTGAAATGGAGGGGGCCTCTCCTTTTCTAAGTATGTGATGCTTCTGAAGCAAGATGGCGGCACCTGTATCCTAGAGTTCTGAACAGTTATGCAGCCCAAAAGTAACAAAAAATGTAAAATATATTAATTTTAGATGCTGGGGAATAGTTTTTGATGGATTTGGACTTTTCATTAAATGATGCTGAAGGTCCGGTTTCAGTCATGTCCTGAGAATCGAACCAGACACCCTCTGGTCACAAGATTGATTCCTTAAAGTGGACCAACACCCAGGATTTTGACTAGCCTGGGTCTTGGTCCACTTCGGTGGGGCACCCCCGATCGGGGTGCCCCGCTGTGTGAAACCCCCCAAACAACCGGAAAACTCACCTCTCCCCGCTCCCACGTGGCCGCGCCGTCCAATCAGCGCTGACGGACAAGCGGTCTGACAGGACCGGACAAGCGGCTCCTCCCCCGCCGCCTCCGGCGCGTCACTCTTGACGTGCGCGCGCCCGCGCCGGCCATTCACGGACGGCCGGCGCGGGCGCGCGCACGTCTAGAGGGGCGCGAGGGAGGCGGCAAGGTAGGTGGATTTGGGGTGTTTGGGGGGGTTTCACCCCGCGGGACATCCCGATCTCGGATGTCCCGCGGGGAGGGAGGTGATCGGCCCGGGAATCTTATAGATTCCCGGGCCGATCACGCGAGGGTGACGGTCCACTTTAATCATAAGGCCATAGATGCATCATTTTGTGATCCTTCGGGGCTCTGCTCCAGCAAGGACCCAGTGAAAGGACCCAAAGAGGAAGCCTGCAGCAAGTGCCAGACTGGAGGACAGTGGAGGGAGGAGGGAGGGAGGAGACCAGAAGGTGGCGATGAATTTGGCCCTTTTACTGCCCTGCAATAAATGTGCATTGGATTGCACATGGATTATTTCTACTCCAAAGCAATGCAAACGGGAAGTGTGAAAGGGGCCATAGAGTCTAACACCTGCTGGCAACATGAAACTGCACTACAGATAGTCACCAGAGCAGCTCCATTGAACCGACTAGTGACTTTGAGACAAGACACCTACAAAAATAGCAGGTTTACTGTACGTGCAAACACAACATTTAGGAATTTTAGTAAGTGCTTTGCCCATCAGCACACATATCCAAACACTGCCTAAAATGTAAGCATTACCTTATTTTGGGTGGGATTTAACAAATCTAGAATGAAATGCTTATATTAGTAGGTCTTCTTTCTGGACAAATATGGGCATTAGCTTTGGCAAAAATAGAAAAAAGGATGCAAACATTTCTTGGCACGTATTGGGACAGGCTGCACGGAAAAAGGAACAGTAGCTCAAAAGTTGAAAAAAGTATGTAAGCAATCAATAAATGGCTAGGACAATGACAGCAATAACACTAAGCATTTTTAGGAAGAAAAACAGGTGGGCAGGTTAATAAATTCCAGTAAATTTTGGCGAAAAAGTGAAACAGCGTGTCACTACAAAATAAAAAAAAGAGGATGACCTCCAGAAGGCAATGCTAGGAAAAGGGAAGTATTCTAATGCAAGGTTCATGTATGGTGTGAGCGGTACATTAGTTTAGTCTCCTGTGGACCACAACCCTCCTTGGCAGAGTTGCAAGGGAAGGTTTTGTTCTGCTTAAACCAGACCTTCAGCATGTTTTAATGAAAAGCCCAAACCATTAAAAAACTATTCCCCAACATCTAAAATGAATATATTTCAAGCTTTTAGTCATTTACTTATTATTCTTTCCCCCACTGGGCTGCAACTCTGTTCAGGACTCTAGGACACGGGTGCCGCCATATTGATTCAGAAGCATCACACATACTGAGGGGGATAAAGTAAAGGGGGCGGGTTACAGCTGTGCTTTGAACAGACAGAGCAGAGCTGGGGTCAGGGAAATGACCCCAATCCCAGAACGCAGAACAGTATTGTCAGAAGACATTTCCTGTTTGCAGGCTGCCTGATGCTCCATGCGCCGCCATCTTGGATGTTTAAAGGCTCATACCATGCAGTAGATGCAGGTAGGATGATTTTTAATGTGAGCAATCTGTATGTATAGGGTGTGGGAAACATAAAAGATAGACTCTTATTCAGGGTGAAGGTTCACTTTAAACCCGCAGTTGGAACATCACCCAAAAAAGCTAAAGGTTTAAAGCTGTACTACACTACCACAAAAGACTCCCTCCTTGATTGACAGCAGTGAGCACAGCTTGAGAGTGTCCACCGCTGATATGCATATGGTCAATGCTCATATACATGATGGAATCTACTCAGGGGCCACTCTCAGCTTTTGAGCCAATAGTGCCAAAACAAGAGCACAGGGCAAGTCTGTTGGAAGCTTTTCTCAGCCTTTACTGTCCCTTCAAACATTCGAACATTGGACAATGCTGCAGTAGTCCCCCCCCCCCCCCCCCTAAAAAATGTTGCTAGAACACAATATAATTCTATTGCAGGCCCAGGGTACCAAAAAACAGTGTGCACACATTTAAAGAAAAGGCCAGACCTTTAAAAACCATTGCCCAGTGTCTAAAATTAATATATTTCAGATTTTTAGTCACTTACCACTTATTCTTTCCCCGACTGGGCTGCAACTCTGTTTAGGACTAGGATATGGGTGCCACCATCTTGACTCAGAAGTATCACATGCTGAGGGAGAGGCGAGGGGGCAGGTTACAGCTCTGCTCTGCACAGACAAATGTATGGTAAGGAAAAGGACAGCAATCCCAAAAAGCTGAGCGGCATCGTCGGAAGACACTTCCATTCTGCAGGCAGCCTGAGACTCCACGGGCCGCCATCTTGAATGTTTAAAGGCTTAGGTGCAAGTAGGATGTTTTTGAATGTGGGCAATCTGTATTTAGAGGGTGGGGGGTACATACAAAAATCCTGGCATGAAAAATAATAAAGTCATAACCCACCCACCTTTGGTAGCCATTCCATTCTACTCCAGACACTGTAGAAACAACTTATCGGTTCTAAAATTTAATCTTACGGTGTCCCACCATTCGCCAGAACTGCCACCTCTCATGTGACCCACAGCACCTGGAGCACAGGCAATTGGCTAAATCGCTATGAAGTGTGTGTGTCAGTCCTCGCCAAATTCCCTCCAATGCCGTGGGCCTGCTGTGAACTCTGTGACTGAGGCATGGGAAGGCTGTTTTTCCCTCCACTGCTTGCAAATGCAGGCCTGCATGCGGCAGGGACTCTCAGACCTCATTTTATCCATCCCTAGTTGGCAGAAGAGCTGTGGAGGACAAAATGTTTTTTTGCTTTTTTGGACAGACCCTTCAAAGTTGCAGGACATTAAGGCAAGGAAGCCTGATGAAGTGGGTGATGTGCCCACGGAACGCGTGGCTTCTGGTGCGGTAGGCGGTGGGGAGACTTCACGCGTTATTTTCATAATACCTTGGCTTTATTTCTGGTGATGTTTTTTGTGATAGATTTGTGATTTCATTTCTTGATTGGTATTGTGATATACATCAGTGGTTCCCCTTTGGGATGCCCTAATATATACAGGTGATTATATTTTCATGTTATTCTTTAATTGGTGAATAGAGTAGATTGATATGTTTATATGTTTATGAGTTGTTACGGTTGGAAATATTAATTTTTAATTGATTGTTTGACTAGGACTATTTGACCTACAAATATATACATTTTATAGTGATCCAGATCATAGGCAGGATTTGCACATGTTTAGTTGCACTGTCGGAACACTTTGTTGAATGATTTAGCACATATATTTAGGCATTTGATATCAATTAGTGTGGTGAGACTCTCCCCATCGCCTACACACCTTCATGTTGGTTTGTCCTGTGTGTTATTGTTCGATTTATGTGTTTTTTAAGGGATTTTAACATGTTGAGTGTATTGTATGTAGTGATTATAAATATGTAATTAATAAAAATGAATTTTTTTAATCAATTTATGAGTTGAGAGTGCCTCCCTACATGCTTTTTTTTTTGTTGAAGAACATTAAGGCAGCTCTTTCTTTCCTCGAGCTTTGATGTTGTGCTCTTGTTTTGTACAGGTTTAGGAATTCGCCCATCGTCCATCATGGATAAAGGAAACCAAACTGAACTGAGACTGGATATATGGCCACTTCAAGAATATTCAATCCCAGCACTTGTATATTACAGCATCATCCTCCCCATCGGACTGTTCGTTAATTTCACAGCGCTCTGGGTTTTTAGCTGCACTACGAAAAAAAGGACGACTGTAACTGTGTACATGATGAACGTGGCAGTGCTGGATTTAATGTTTTTGCTTTTTGTTCCTTTCCGCATAACCTATTATGCAAAACAATCCTGGCCTTTTGGGGACATATTCTGCAGGATTTTAGGGGCTCTTACAGTATTTTACCCAAGTGTTACCCTGTGGCTGTTTGCTTTTATCAGTGCTGATCGCTACATGGCCATTGTGCAGCCCAGGCACATCAAGGAACTGAAAAACATCTCCAAGGCAATGGCGGCCTGTTTTGGAATATGGATAATGACCATCGTGACCACAACCCCTTTACTTTTTCTTAAGGAAGACCCCGACAAAGATTTCAATTTCACCACTTGCTTTAAAATGTTTGACCTCATCCACTTTAAACAAAGCAGCATCCCAAACTTGGCTCGCCTAATTTTCTTTTTCCTGATACCTATATTAATCATGATAGGTTGCTATGGTATTATTATCCACAGTCTTGTCAGTGGAAGAACTTCTAAACTAAAGCCCAAACCCAAAAGGAAGTCAATCCAAATCATTGTGACTTTGGTTGTGCAGGTTCTGGTCTGCTTTGTACCATTTCATGTATGTTTTGTATTGCTGCTGACCCAAGAGGAATATGATTATCGTCTATGGGTGAAGGTGTCTACCTTCCTAATGAACCTAAGTACATGCTTGGATTTAATCCTGTATTACATTGTCTCAAAGCAGTTTCAGGCACGGGTGATCAGTGTCATTTGGTACCGGAACTACCTGCGCAGTGTACGCAGGAAAAGCATGAGATCTGGCAGCCTTCACTCTCTAAGTAATATTAATAGTGAAATGATGTGATAGGTATGTACTCACCAGTAAATTAAAGGAACAACAAATGGGAAGAGATGTGTTTTACTTGCAGGGTCAAAGCACTGCTGTAGAGGCCAATAACAAGTAAAATGCAGAGGCAGTCAGTCGCTGGGGATACATGCAGCAGCTTGAAGGGGTACTCAGAGATGCTCAGGGGAGCATGAACAGGTGGGGTGCATTGTGGGTCTGGTATATTATTTTAACATTAAAACATTAATCCTTCTTAAAAAATGCTACAAGGCCTATTTATTTTGGTTACAATCATTATTGATCCCCTTCTTGGGGGTACTCATTTAGAACTTCTTGTCTGGGGGGCTGCTGGTGTGGAAAGGTTTGAGAAACACTGCTCTAAAGCCATCAGATTGCATTGGCTGTTATCTGCACTATGAAAGCAGCTTACGGCTTTAAACTGCCTGTAACCAAATCTGACCCTAGTAAATATATAAACTTTCTAATGCATAGGTAAAAGGGACATCCCAGAATCGACCATGGCCTTACCATGTCCTGTGTGCAGGCCCACAATACCGCTCAGTGGCGACCATCGGGTCGTGTAGCTTCCCCCAGCATCAGTCACAGTGACTGGCAACACCCAATCTGTTCACTGCAATAGAGAGGCTGTGCCATGTCCCCTTGATTGCAGTGATAAGAGCGGGTGCAGCCATTCACTGTGCAGAGGCAGTTGTTCATAATGGTGGTTGTCAGTGAGTGGAGATATCTTTAACTCGACTTAGGACATGGGGCATTTTATTCAGACTAGGGTGGAAAGGCATGGGGTGGGTTGTTGGACCAACGTGAGGCGTAGGTATTGTTCCCTGCCGCTATAAAACAGGCTGGGGGGGGGCATACAGAATGCTGGAGCTCTCCACACATATCCCACCAGAACGCCTGTAAAGCTTCACCTCGATCCTCTGCCGGGAAACCAGTACAGAATTTGTCCAACTGTCATTCACGTGGGTAGCCAGCACCGCCATTGTTCTGGGAAATGTCCTGCTCAATTATGCACAGAGGGACAATCATGGTGCTGGATTCCTGGCAAAGGATCGAGGTTAAGGTAAGCTTTAAGGGGGCGTTCTAGAGAGATATGAGCGGGGGAGGGGGCACCAGCATTCTGGATGCCCCCCCCCCCCCCCCCCCCCCCCCCAAGCCTGCCTTATAGGGGCAGAGCTTTTAGGGAAACTTAATATCTCGGATTTCAACTCCTTCCCCTAGTTAGTCCCCTTTTTAGGTGTTCCTCTGCCTGCTGCCAGATGGCAGTGGGACGTCACCCCTTCTAGCCAACCTGGTGACTCCAAGGCTGCTGACAATGGCAGAGTGTCTTTGCACCTGTATGTGACGCTGTCGAATGATGGCGATCATAGACAAAATAATTCAGCACTGCATCTATTCTAAGCAAAGTAATTCTGTGCCTTTCCTGGGCAAAATAATTCTGCATCTGTCCCAGACAAAATACATTTCTGACTGTCCAGGGCAAAACAATGCTGTTCCTGCATTGGTCCTAGGCAAAACAATTCAGCGTCTGCATCTGTCCTGGGCAAAATAATTCTGCAGTATTAACCATGCGTTTGAATGGTCATGTTTCTATTCTGTTTCGAGTATTAGCCAGCCCTTTGAAGGTAACCAGAACGCTGATGTGGCCCTTTATGAAAAGGAGTTTGACACTCCTGCCCTAGTACACATAAATGTCCTAAAAATTTCAGGAAAAAAAAAAATCAGCTAACCTATTTCACTTCTGTCCCATGTTGTGAAGCTGTAAACCTGAACCCCCAGGTGACTAAATCTGTTTAGGGGGGTTTCTGTAGGATGTAAAGTTCATAAAGTGTCCTCAGGATAGGATGTATGTCACAACTTCAGAAAAGGAATGTGTACTTACCTCCTTGACTGATCCAGTCAAATGCGATACAGCCGAGTTTCCCCCTCTTGCAGTTATCTGAAACTGGCCTAACAATGCAAGCTCTTCCAATGCAGTCATCACAGGATGCCCCACACCTGCAGCTTGTTGATTTGGTCACATGGCACATCACATTGGAGCAGTAGCTGTCTGAAGTGCTTCAGGTTCCCTATTTTCACTTCCAGTGGCCTTGAGTACCACCTGATTACCATCAGTGGTACTAGTACCACTGGCTGGACACCCCTGCAAGTATTGCACTCATTCCACTATAATAAAACAAAAACACATTTATCATGTACCCTAGACCAGGGGTTTCCAACCAGAACTAGTACCACTGGTGGTAATTGACATGCAATCAGATAGTACATGACAAGGCTGGAGACTGACCTGTACCCCAACCTGATCTCCTGCCATCTATACTGTACCAAAGACTTACTTGCTCCATAAATACAAAACTGCTACAATAGGTGATGAAAGCTGTGTGTGTGTGTATGCGTGTCACTCATGGTTTTGTGCGCTTTTACCAGGGATTGTGACAATCCACATGCACCACCCTTGGGTGCTTGATACCTGATATTTGGTTTTGGTCCTTGCCTCCGGGGCACCCCGGTCAGGGGCGCCCTTCTGTGTGAAACCTCCCAGGTTGCTGAGACCAACTCACATTTGTGAATCTTGATTTATGATGCTCCAATGTGTGAAACCCCTCCAATCATCCAGTATAGCAACGGGGATGGTTATCCCTTGACGCATACTCGGGAAATCCATGCTCACGTCTAGCGAAAGCACATACCCACACCACAAATTTGAGTATCATCCAAATTGGAATGCCCCAGGGAGAAGGCACAAACCAAATCATTGCATAATGAGTAAAAGCATCTAAACATTTCAAAAATATTCCCATAAGAGTTTGCGGTTATTTCCGCACTTAACATCAGGGACAGGCAGCTGGAGTTAAGCAATTAAAGTCTAAATTAAGGTGGACCAAAACCCAGGATTTTGACTATCCTGGGTTTTGATCCTTCCCCCCCCCCCCCGATCAGGGATGCCCTGCTGTGTGAAACCCCCTACGCTTCCTTCACAAAAGCCTGGCGCGCATAGCAGGATAGCAGGGATGCAGCCGCGGCTCACGCATGCGCCGCTGGACCGGGAAACAAGGTAAGTGAATGGGGTGACCTGGGAGGTTTTATACAGCGAGGTATCCCGATTTTGGATGCCCCACGGGGGGGGGGGGGCTTTAAGTCAAAAAGCTTTTCAGCATAGAAATACAATGAAAAAGCTATGCTCCTCTTACCCCTGAGCCACCTGATTCAGTGCTGAGAGCTGAACACAAATCCTCAGGATATCGGCTAATAGTGTCCTTGCCAACAAAGGGGCCAGTTGGGGCAGGGGTGCAACTTGAATGGGTGCAGGGGGTGCGACCGCACCGGGGCCCAGAAGGTCCAGGGGGTCTTATTGCTGCTTCTCCACCCTTTTCACATATTTCAGCTCACTTAGCATCATTTAGAGAAATGAAGCACCATTTGTTTTAGTCATTACTTGTCTGGCTGCATTTAAATGAGTTAAAAGAAAATGTATTTTATTGTATAAGCCATGAAAGGGCCCCATTTAATGCTCGTACCAGGGCCTTATCATATTTAGTTACTTCACTGAGATGGGGGCAGGGACAAACCATGCACAGAAGAATGGCAATTTCCTTTTGTATTCCTACAGCTTCCAGTGTCTTCTATATGTGGCATTTTATTTAGTCTGTTATAAAGGTGGGGAAATGTATGTTGCAGCTAGTATGGACAGGAGGGCTCTTTTTTTTTTATAATCAATGTCCTGAAGCTCAAGAATTTATACTGTGCCGTCTTTAAAAGTAGACACAACTTGTGGTTTTAGGGCAACGTTTGTTTTTCTCTTTAGACAGGTGCTGGCATAACACCACCTGGATTGACCTGAAGTCAGCGTCAGAAAGTAAAGAATCCTAAAAGCCAGGGCTGTTTCTAGGTGAGGGTGAGAATGGCTCTGGGCGCCAAGGTAATTGGAGGCAACTTTATTCCAATTGTTCCGTTATCTGCAGAAGAGTCAGGGCTAATGTTAGTGGTGCAGGCCATAGGACAGGCCCCTTCCCCCCATCCTCCATATTGGGCTCAATCATGGTAGGAGGCACTGCCTGCTGCTAAGAGGCATTGCATAGACTGGTATGAGACATTATTTTCGCCTTCCTGCACTATATTGCCTAGAAACTGCCCTGATGACAGTATTTTTTTTAGAAAACCATCAGCTTATGTAGCATGGGCCTGATAAAAATGAAAGCAAAGCTAAGCAACCTCGCTATGCTGCACCTGTTGGCGTAACAATTTGTGGTTAAGACTTTCTGAAAATAACAGAGCTACAGCGTTCTCACCAAACTGTTCCCTTTTCTGAAAATGTATCAGTTGAAATATACAGTAGTTACTTACAATCCTGATGGCAGTGCGTTAATGGACACGTCACCCACAAGCCGCACAGCTTCAACGACAAGGAGGTCAAAAAGTGCAGAGAGTAGCCAGGAAGCTAATAAACAGGACTGCAACAAAACACAACAACAGATAAACAACCAGAAACTTACAGGCAAATACCAAGACCATAGAAACATTTTCTCCTTATAGAGGACCAACTCCAAATCAGAATGCCTGATGTGTGAAACCCTCTGGTTGCCCTGTGTAATCAAGTTTCAATCCCACTGCACATCTGTGGGCCTCTAGCGAAATCTTCACACTTCTGGCCCAGCATACTTAAAGTGGACCAAAACCTGAGATTTTCACTATCCTGGGTTTTGGTCGGTCCCCAATGCGGCATCACAGATTGTAATGCCTGGCTCCATAAAATATATACATACTGGCTGATATACATACCTCACAGCCATTTCCATGGCACAGCTCTCCTCCAATCAGCTTTGGTGGGAGAAGCTAAGTGGAACCCTAGCCACACTCGCAGCACCCCGTGTCCCCAAGCTGTGCTCGGCCATGCCAGCCATTTAATTTGCAAGACTATGCAATTTTTTCCAACTTTTCTTGACATTAGTTCTAGGGCCAGGGGTGCAGCAAGAATAGTGCTAGTGATATCAATGACAAGCATCTAACCACAAAATGGGCTCGTGCCTCTTTGCTGGTGGCTAGTAAGTTCAAGGAGTAGCCAGCAGAGGTGTAACTGCAGAGGGGTTGCTGGCCCCATTGTTGCCCCTCAAATTTATTTATCAGATTTGTGCTGACACAGTATCTTGTACAAAAAAGATCATTTGTTTGGCTGCCTTAGTTTAGTTAAACATTGAAATCCAGAGATAGATACAGGAGATGCTGCCACCAGCCGCATGTGTCCCATGGACTCGTTGGCGAGGTAAGCGAAATGGGAACTGGCGGGGTTTCATATAGTGGGGCATCCAGGGGTGGATGTCTAACCAGACCTAGGGACTTATAGACGCTAGGTCAAATTCTGGTCCACTTTAAATGTCACACATTCAGAAGGGCTCCCCCTCTACCATATGTGCTCACGTATGCAGACATTTTATCCTGCACCCATTTTCAACATAATGGTGGTGCGGGCGCATTGTAACAGTCTCTGGGGGGCGGGGCATCCAGATTGCTGAAGCACCTCGTAAAACATGTCCTAAAGGGGCCACAGCACTCAACCCTGTTAGCTTGCAGACAAACCTATAACCTATCTCTAAATCTGGTTACAAACAGAGGTCTAGGTGCACACAAACCTTTTGCGCACCTCGCAAAACATACCTGAACCTCGGGTGAAATGCGTCCACGTGATTGGCCGCGGTGGTCACATGGGTCGGGGTTGCATTCTCTTTTCTGGCTGCAGGTTCAGCCCAGGTGACACTTGGTAGCCAATCCGTGTCCTCGCCATGGGCTCGAGGAGAGGTAAGTAGATTCAGCAACCTGGAGGGTGTCACACAAAAGGGGATTCCCAGGGGATGGACCAAAAACTGGGATATTGAAAATCCCGGGATTTGGTCCACTTTAGTGTACCTATACCCAGAAAGGAAGTTTATGTCCTCGGCTTCTATCCGCCGTAAAAGCCTGTGTTTTTTTTTTTTTTTACTAATGAACTACTAATTAGTTATACACGATTGAAATATATAGAAAAATGGCCACACCAACTTGTAATACAAAGAAGTGTGCAAACTTGAACCAATGAGCTGTACACCAAACTACACGGAGGCTACCACACAGCCCCCAACACCCAAGTAACAATCTGCACCACTTCAAAATTACACAAATATAATCTTTTTATTATTGTTAAAGCATAAGTACTACTACAATACATTAAAATCTCTTAACAACAATTGATGCATAAACATTCCACCAGGGGGCACTGATGGCACACCATACTGCTCAAATCTGAGGTGTATATCCCAAGATGTAAGTGATTACAGTGAAAACACTAATAGGATGCAATATGGTGTTCGAATGGCAGCCATATGGCTCCCTAGCTATGCAGCAGCGTCCCCTGATGTTCTCCAGTGACAATTTATTTAATTACACAGTCCAGCATTGAGGGGCAGTGTTATCATTTATAACAACTGCAATAAATCTATACCTTGTATACCTATAATTGTAACTGACTGAATCACTGCTAGACAGCACCAAGGGGCACTACTGCACAGCCAGGGAGCCATATGACTGCCATTCAAACAGTAGACGGCATCCAGTTAATGTTGTAAATATGGGGCAAAGGCTTCAGTAAAAAAAGAAGCACAGGCTGTTTTGGAGCACTGGGCTGGGGATGGAAGGTGACGACATAAACTTACTTTCTGGGTATAGCATTATTTTAATGACTAATCTATCTTTGTGCACTGCAGTCCAATATGGAAGGCTTTTTCTTACCAATTTGGGTGAAGGTTGGTCGTTATATTTGAGCATTTGCCATAGACCCTGACAGCTCATACATGTAGAGGATGCCCCTGGGATTGGGGCAAGGACATTTATAGCAGTAAGTGGTTAGTCATCTTGTATAAGCATCAATCAGATTTGGTATTTATATTTCTTTTTAATGACTTGCAATTGGGATTTCTAGATTTGTGGATACTGGCTGCTTTATATTTGCTATATTAACTGTAATTAGTCTTGACTTACTTGCAACATGTGCTGGAGATATTTATTTGTAATTGCTGTCTATTAGTGCCCATTATCAGCTAATTATGAATTATATGTCAATTATAACCATTGTATTTTATTATATGTTGATGTTTTCATTGGATTTAATACACCGACCTTGCCTTGTTTCCTTATGTGCTGCTGCGCTTTTCTCCCCCCCCCCCCCCCCCTCCTGTTAACGGACAGTCCAGGCTGGAGAAAAAAAAAAACAGCTTTTACCCATCCGCAGGCACAATCCCATGAAGCCCTCAGCTCCTGTCATGGCCTCTGAGGCCTCCTGTGGGGTTTCAGGTAAGAGACTTATTTTTCTCCAGCCTATCCAGGGGCTTTATTTTGTTCCTCTGCATTGTTTGCTGTGATGCTTGCCATTTCCCCTTGGTGGTACAAGGTAATTGTTGAGGTCTTTCCTCCCCCTGTGATGTACCCCTGTTTTTTCCACATAAATTGTTGCCCAAGAGACAGTGCCCTGGGGTGGTTACACTGCCGAAAACGATTTGCTTCCCAAAACAGAGATTGGCCTTAACTTGCTGCTTTATGTGATGTATCACAATTGGCCAGATGATATTAAACAATATCAAACAAAACACAGTATACTAGTAACAAAAAATAAAATTCTGTGATTACTGACCTTGTAGAATTGGTATTATAAGTATGCAGCACGTCCTGCTCCAGATAATGATTCATAACAGATGGGATTACCTCCGCCAGAGGGCGCTTGACTGCAGAGATGGCAAAAAGAGGCCCCTCCGGTCCATATATACCCGGGACCTCCCACGAATTCCCCAGTATAGAAAAGCAGTAAGGAAAACCAGGAGAAGCCAATGAAATTAACAACGTTAACAAGAATAACAATCACCATACAGAGGATCCAAGATAACGCAAACAGGGTGGGGTGGAGCAGGACATACTGCATACTTATAATACCAATTCTACAAGGTGAGTAACCACAGAATTGTATTATTCTAAGTATGCAGCACGTCCTGCTCCAGATAATGATTCATAACAGATGGGACATCCAATAGCAGTGTCCGTAAATAGGGTGGGATCCCAAAAAGCAACAACACGCAGTTCAAACCACTGCCGTCTGCAGAAAAAACAGCATCCGCTGAGGCCCGAACATCTACCTTGTAAAACTTGGAAAAGGTATGAACAGAAGACCAAGTAGCAGCCTTACAAAATTGTTCAACAGAAGCCTGGTGCTGGAAGGCCCAGGAGGCCCCAACAGCATGGGTAGAATGAGCAGTAACACGGAAAGGAGGATCCTTTCCGTTAGCAGAACAGGCCCTAAAAATAGCCTGACGAATTCATTTGCTAATAGTAGACTTAGCAGGGGCAAGGCCCTTCTTGGGACCCGAAGGAAACACAAACAAGGCATCAGTCTTTCTGAAATGTGCAGTAGCCACCAAGTAGAACTTCAAATTCCTGACCACATCCAGGGAATGTAAGGCCCTCTCCTTGAAATTACCAGGATTAGGGCACAAGGAAGGAAGCACAATGTCCTGATTGAGATGGAAGGCAGAGACAACCTTAGGCAAGAAATCAGGTTTAAATCTGAAAACCACCTTGTCCTGGTGTCTCTCAAAGTAGGGGGCCTGAATAGAAAGGGCCGCCAACTCCGAAACACGCCTGACCGAGGTGATAGCCACCAAAAAGGCATCCTTAAGAGTAAGAATAGACAGAGCAGCCTCATGCACAGGCTCAAATGGAGGGCCCTGAAGGGCAGACAAAACCAAATTCAAGTCCCAAACTGGCAACAGAGGTTTGCGAGGGGGACGCACATGAGCAACCCCCCTGGAAGAAAGTCTTGACCAAAGGATGTTGAGCGCAAGATCTCTGAAAGAAAACGGCTAAGGCAGAAACGTGACCCTTGAGCGTGCTGAGCTGAAGTCCCAGATCCAAACCATGCTGGAGGAACTCCAGAATCCTAGGAATGGAAAACACCCGACAAGGAAGGACCCTAGACTCACACCAGTCAATGTAGGCCCGCCAGATCCTATAGTAGATGGCAGAAGAGGATTTCTTCCTAGCCCTGATTAGAGTGTTAACCACAGACTCAGAAAACTCCTCATCCCTTAAGATGAGGTTTCAGCAGCCAGGCCGTCAAAGCCAGCGTTTGTAAATTGGGATGGCAAAGCTGCCCTTGAGTGAGAAGGTCCGGGACCAGGGGCAGAGCGTACTGATCTACTGCCAGTTGAACGATATCTGCGAACCACACCTGTCTTGGCCACCGGGGGGGCCACCAGGATTGCTGGCACCCTTTCCTGAGCCAGCTTGCGCAGAACCCTGCCCAGCAAGGGGAATAGAGGAAAAAGATACAGGAGACGGAACCCCTGCCAGGATAGTCAGAGCATCCACCGCAAGGGCCAGAGGATCCTGGGACAGAGAGACAAAGACTGGGAGCTTGTGATTGTGGCGGGACGCAAACAGATCCACATCCGGTACCCCCCAACGGTGACATAAGGACAGGAAGACCTCGCTGCGGAGAGACCATTCCCCCAGGCGAGAGGTCCCCCTGCTCAGGGAGTCCGCCTCCAGATTCTCCACCCCCGGAATGTACACTGCTGATATGCAAGGAACATTGTCCTCCGCCCAGGACAGAATCATGGACACCTCCTTGAGGGAACTCTTGCTCCGAGTCCCTCCCTGATGATTGATGTAGGCAACCGCCGTCTGGTTGTCTGAGCGAACTTGGACCGGCCGGCCCTGAAGGTGAGGAGTACCATCCGAACCGCCCTCAGTTCCAGGACGTTGATGGGGGCATGGGCCTCCTGAGGGCCCCACAGCCCCTGGAATTGTAGGGTTCTCCAGAAGCCCCCCCAACCTGACAGACTGGCATCCGTGGTGACTGTCTCCCAACAGGGGGCAAGAAAGGATCTGCCCCCCAACAGGTTCCTCAAGTCCAGCCACCACAAGAGGGACCTCCGGACCAGAGAGGACAGAACGAAAGCCTGATCCAGAGACAGAGGACTCTTGTCCCAGACTGATAGGAGACGGAGTTGAAGAGGTCTCATGTGAAACTGTGCATATGGAACTGCCTCGAAGCAGGACACCATCTGCCCCACTAGCTGCATCCCCTGCCAGATGGAGGGATGAGGGCATGACAGCAGGGAGTGAACCAGAGCTTGCAGAGAGTCCACCTTCTGTTGAGGAAGAAAGATCCTGGCCTGAACAGTATCCAGATTCATGCCCAGGAAGGAAGTCACCCGAGATGGGGAAAGGGAAGATTTGGGGTGAATGATCACCCAGCCGAAAGACTCCAGAACCGTCACCACCCGCTGGGTATCCGATACCGCCTGCTGGAAGGACTGAGAAGTGATGAGAAGGTCATCCAGATAGGGAAGAATGCGAATGCCCTGAGGAGAGCCATGACACCCGCCAGCACCTTGGTGAAGACACTGGGGGCTGAAGTGAGACCGAAGGGCAGTGCCACAAATTGGTAGGAATCTCTGATGCCCTGGGAAGACTGGAACATGAAGGTAAGCATCCTTGATGTCTATGGAGGTCATGAAGTCTCCCAGGTTCAACGAACTGATCGCGGAGTGCAGGGTCTCCATGCGAAAGTGCCTGGTCCTGATGAACTTGTTGAGAAGCTTTAAAGTGGACCAACACCCAGGATTTTGACTATCCTGGGTCTTGGTCCACTTCGGTGGGGCACCCCCGATCGGGGTGCCCCGCTGTGTGAAACCCCCCCCGAACCCCCCGAACAACTCACCTCTCCCCGCGCCGACGGACAAGCCGCGGACAAGCGGCTCCTCCGCCGCCACCTCCCGCGCGTCTCTCTTGACGCGCGCGTGCCTGCGCCGGCCATTCACAGACGAAGATAAGGTAAGGAGTTTGGGGTGTTTGGGGGAGGTGATCGGCCCGGGAATCTTATAGATTCCCGGGCCGATCACCCGTGGGTGTTGGTCCACTTTAAGTCAAGAATGGGTCTGACTGACCCATCCCTTTTGGGAACTGTGAACAGATTGGAATAAAAACCCTGACCTCCTTCCACAGGAGGGACCTGACAGATGACCCCCAAGCCCAGTAGATTTTGCGCCGCCAGAAAAAGTCCATGAGCTGCCAAGGGGTCTAGAGGAATCCAAGAATAGAGAAATCTTGGAGGCGGCCATGCCGCGAACTCTAGCTTGTAGCCGGAGGACACAACCTCCAGAATCCACCTGTCTGAGACCTGTTGTCTCCAGACACGAGCGAAGAGCCGCAGCCGTCCCCCCACCCGGATGGGTGAGGGCGCCCCTTCATGGCTGAGGAGGCTTGGCAACAGATTTGGGCTTGGACCCCCAGGAAGATCTGGAGCGGGCACGACCTCTGCCCCTGCCCCAGAAGTCTCCCCTAGAGCCAGCAAAGGAGACCCCTCTCCTGGGCCTGGACCCTCGGTAGAAGGAAACAAAGGCCCCCGAACGGGCCGCAACTGCTTCTTATGTTGAGGCAACTTACCCCCTTGGCAAACAGGTCCAAGCGATCACCAAAGAAGAGCAGCCCCTGCTTGTGAGGGCCTTCTTAGCAGCGTTATCAGCTTCCCAGTGGCGCAGCCAAACAGAGCGGCGTATAGCAACCACCAATGCAGAGGTTCTACTACACATCCTAATGGTGTCATCTAAGGCAGAAAGGACATATGCAATGAACATTTCACACTGTGACAAGGCCCTGAACTCGGCACTAGAAGTATCATCAGGAGCGCCTTCCAACAGACCCTTGAGGAGTGACCTGATAGCAACACCAGTAATAGCAGAAGCACAGACAGGGAGCAAGGCAGACCCCACACAGGCAAAGGCATGGGAAGCCAGCTGATCAATGCGCCGGTCCTCACCATCCTTAGTAGTGGAATCAGGTGAATGGACCACAGAAGTGTTGGACAACCCCAATACTGGTGCATCCACTTCTGGAGGGGTTGACCAACATTTAACCACATCAGCGGGAAAAGGGTACCTTTTATCCCAGCCCTTGGGGATTCCCGGGAGCCGGCCGGGACGCTCCCATTCTTTGAGAACAAGATTACTGAAAGGGGCCTGTTCTGGAAATTCCAGACGTCGTATAGCAGTACTGAAAAGTTCCCCCTGTAACTTGGGAGCCGCAGCAGGAAGGGAGATAGAAAGCACATCAAAAATCTGAGTTAACATTCTATTGGTATCATCAGCATCCCAATGATCAGTGCCATAGTCAGCACCACTGAAATGCTGATCATCAGACAACTCTGAATCCGAGAATAATTCCCCCTCCTCAAGTGGGGTATAGTCAGACAAATCAAGAAAGTTCTCCGTCTCCATAGGAAAGGCAGACGCACCCGGCGCCACATGCCGCCTTTTAGCCAGGGCCTTACGGGCCGCAGAGCTAGCAATCAGCCTCTCAATGTTGGCCAACCTGGAAGACACATCAGGGTGAGACTCCCCACTAGTATTAAGCTCACTGGGAGTCATAATCAGGCGAGGGGGAGTGGGTGAGGGCATAGTGGGCGCAGGCCCAGTCACAGATTGCACAGACCCACAATGCAGCGCAAGGGCCTGCTGGGGGCGTAGGGTACACAGACCCGCACATCATCACTCACAGGGGATGCCCCACACACTACACACAGCCGGGCTTGTCCCGAGGGGACCCCGAGCACAATATCCTGTGAAGCCTCCATATGGTGAAAAAGGTGGAACAACTGGCCAATAGGAATTACGCCGTACAAGCAACCCGGGATGCCCCAAATGTCCGCAGGGAAGTGGGAGGATTTAACAATTTAGGCCTCTAATAAAGTTATAGAAAACTAATAGAGGGGCCAGGACCGGGAGAAACCTTTTTAATACAGTGTTTTCCCGTCTGAAAGACATAAAGGAGCACCCATAAGCACACAACAGTGATAAAAAAATAACAAAAAATAAAGCCCGCAAGGGCACTCACAGACCACGTTAGGGGGGCCAGCAGACACTCCAGGAGGAAGGCAAGATGGCGCTGGAGGGACCGAGGGGCGGGCGCATGTGGGGACAACGCGGAACGCGCCCCGATAGGCCACGCCTCCTCCGCAGAGCGCGCAATTGGTCTGCAGCAGCCAATAGGAAAGCAGGGAAAATTGATAATGATGCCGCCACGGACGCCACAGGGCGCGCGTGTCAGCGGCGGCAAATTCAAAATGAAGACAGGGAGCGGAGCCCTGAAAGGAAGAAGTGTAACACAACAAAAAGGAGATAAACTCACATGCACCCCCCCCCCCCCCCCCCCGACGGAACAAGGAGAGCGAGAGGAGAGAATGGATGACCCTTAAGGGGTCCCACCAAACACCAGGGCATGGGAGGGCAAAAAGCAGACGGGGCATCCCAACTCAGGTTCACCATAACCTGCACCGCCTACCCTTTGGTGGGGGATTGCGGCCGGAGCCAAGCTCCGTAACAGAGCACCAGTGGTAGGTGCTGCCTACCATCACCCGACCAGCGCAGCCAAAGCTGGGAGGCATAAGCAAAAGGTGGAACGGGTGGAAATAGTCCTACAGGGCCGCGGGCTGCTAAGCCTGGCTCACCTGCTAGAAGAGAAGCCATCTTCTGACCTTCGCAGCCGACTGCAGAGAAGGAACTGGGGAATTTGTGGGAGGTCCCGGGTATATATGGACCGGGAGGGGCCTCTTTTTGCCATCCCTGCAGTCAAGCGCCCTCTGGCGGAGGTAATCCTATCTGTTATGAATCATTATCTGGAGCAGGACGTGCTGCATACTTAGAATATACAACTTCTTCTAACCCCTAGAAGACAACATGCCCCACCATATGAGGGAGTGTTTAAAGTGGACCTATTCCCTCCAAGCTGTCTTTTAGACTCCAGGGACAGCTGACTAAGTGCCCCTGGGGCTTCCCGATTCAGAATGCTCCACTGTGTTAACACACCCAGGCAGGCCTGCATTCACCTACCTTCCAGGCATCGCCATGCCACATAACTGCACCAGAAGCAAGCTACCATGCTAAGCAATTCAGATAGGAGAGGGAGCCTCCCGTCCCCTATGTCGGTGCTGTGTGCATTATTATGCAGGGCATAAGGCACAGATTGAGAGTGACCAGAAGGGGAGTTGTGTGAGTGATCTGGGGGGGGGTTCACACAGCACGGCATCCCAAATCCGGATGCCCCAGTGACCATGACCTATCACTAGGATACTGAAAAGCCTGGTGATACGTCCACCTTAAAGTGGAACAAAACCCAGGATTTGGACTCTTGGGTTTTGTTCCTTCACCCAGGGTATCCCGAATTGGGATGCCCCACTGGGTGAAACCCCCAGAGCGCTGCTATTTACTCACCTCTTCCTCATTTCAACAGTGCATGTGCGGGCTCTCATCCAATGAGAGCCGCCTGCCGTGACTATGTCATTTGGCAAACGGCTCTCATTGACCTGAATGGGGAGTGCCCACTGGCTATCTGAATGGCTGGGGCAGCAGCGTGCACACGCCGCCAGGGCTGCGCCAGCGCGTGCTCCCTATTGATAACAATGAGAGCCGCTTGACAAATGACATAGTCAAGGCAGATGGCTCTCATTGGAGAGCCCGTGCATGCAATGTTGGAGCAAGGAAAGGTGAGTGTTTTTAAGGGCACCCCAGGCGGGAAAGACCAGCGACTGGCCCCTGTGGGTTTTGTTCTGTTTTAAAGTGGACCAAAACCCAGGATTTTGACTACCCTGGGTTTTGGTCCTTTCCTCCGGGGCACATTGATCAGGGGGTGCCCCACTGCGTGAAACCCCTCAGGACGTCAAGATCAGCTCATCCCTTCCCGGTCTCACGGAGGGTCTAAGAGCAGCAGCACTGAGCGCCCTGATGGCCGCATCCTCCGCTTCCCTCTAACAGGGAGCATGACCACGCCGGCTATTCACAAATGCCTGGTGCAGGCGCGCCATGCTAGAGGGATAGCAGGATGTGGCCGCTGATCTCAGCCGCACTGTGGGGGCCGGGAAACACTGTAAGTGAATGGGGCGACCTAGAGGGGTTTCAAACAGTGGGGCATCCCGATTTTGGATGCCCCGGGGGGGGGGGGAAATCGATCGGCGTGGGTTTTGGTCCACTTCAAGAAGAGGCCTATGCTACAAGGACATACTTTGTTTTACCTGCCTTGGAGCCAAATTAGGACACATATATATGTGTATATATTACATATAGTCTCAAAATGACCTCCTCAATTGCTCTCAGTAGTAGCACATTAGATTGATAACAGTCATACCCAAATACAATATATAATTACTAAGAAAAACAAGCAAGTGACTTACCGTAAATTTTCGAGTCCCAAAACGTCTCTCTAGAGTTCTAAAATTGTATATAAGTAAACTGCTACAAAATGTGTCCTTGAGATCTAGGCATATGATTCTCCCAGAGAACAGCCTCCATATCTAAACCAAACAGAGCAATCAGTAAATAAACGTGACTGCAAATAACAGCACATGAAAAGAAAGGCGGTATGACGCCTGTCACTAAGAATGATAAAGGGAATTTATTGGAAAACAAAGTAAATGTTCTCTGCTTTAGAAGAAGGGAGGAAATATGCAGCAAAGAAGTAAGACTTACATGAAAATGTTCTTTTATTGCTTGCACATTGTACACAAAAAGAGATTGCCGCTGGGCAAACACAAGCGCCAGCAACACTGAGAGAGTGCTTGGGACAAGCAGAAGGCCTTTGGAAAGTGGAGCTTTATCTAAAAAGAAAAAAGAAAACGCTGGTTAACAAACCACCACCCAATCATGGCATTTCTAGGTGCCCTTCAAAACACACTGTTCTACAAATGCCTGCGAGTCAAACAAATGGGCTGTTAGTCAATGTTTTAACACAGAATGCAGATTGCTTGAGCCCCCCATGGATCGTCCCCCAGAACACCCACAATACTTACCTGTCCATCAGCTGGGAATGGCACGTCCCACGTCTGAAAGGTCCCGGCCACGTGACCACCAGTGGCCAATCGTTGGGTGCCCTTCCTGGCCGAGAATCGAGGGATGGGTAAGAATTGCAGGCTTTGGGGGGGGGGGGGGGGGGAGATGAGCAGGGGACACATACAATATACTATTATTCAAGGTGAAGGTCCAGTTTGAAGTGGACCAAACCCAGGATTCTGACTATACTGGGTTTTGGTACTTTCCCCCGGGGCACCCTGTCAAATCTGAAACTCCTCCACAATATGGAAGCCGTTTCTGCCCTGAATAGACATTGACTGTTTCCACTTCCTGTTTTTTTCTCTGCTATATGCTGCTCCGCCAACAGGTGGCCCTCTCCTGCAGAGGTGCTGGTAATCAGCCAGCACCTGTGTCACCTCTTGGCCTTTATAAGCTAATCCGCCCTTCCAGCTGGGGGATCAGCATTGTGTTGTCTTCCTGGATCCAGACTCTCAACCCTGAATCGTGAACCCTGAACCCAGATCTTCTGCCACAGCCCTTGTTGTAGCTTTCAACCTATTATCTGCCTTTGGACTTTCTCTGGATCCCTATGCATGTATGTTTCCTGACTCCACCTGTGTATATGTACAGCCAGAGTTTATGTTTTCCAGGTTACCTTTAATTCTGCACAGCAGCTGTATCACTCAGTGATTACCTGTATTCGTGTAGTTACCTCAGCTCATGTATGTGTATATGTCCACCTGTAAATCAGTACAGCAGCCTGGTTGGATTGTGCTCTGTTCACTTATCACTGTTTATCATCATTAAACACGGTTTGCCACATATCCGCCTCTGTCTTGCAGGCTCTGGTCATTCTATAATAGGGGATTTCTCTGCTGAGAGATCCGTGACGCACCCCGGTCGGGGTGCCCCTCTGTGTGAAACAACCCAGACTGCCAGAAGAAACTCACCTCTTCCCAGTCCTAAGGTGCATGTGGGGCAGCTTGTCCAATCAGCGTGCTCAGAGCCACCGACGTCCAGCGGCTCTGAACGCACCGGCGGATGCATCCCTTGCTTCACTCTAACAGGGAGCTTGCCCGCACTGGCCATTCACAAATGGCTGGTGCGGGCACACGCCCTGCTATTAATATTATTGTTTATTTATATAGCGCCATCATCTTCTGTAGCGCTGTACAAAGTAGGCCACAGCCTGTGCATGCGCCATTGGATCTGGAACAAAAGTGAGTAAGCGGGCGACCTGGGGGTTTCACATAGCAGGGCATCCCAATTTTGGATGCCCCGGGAGGGAGGGAATCGATCGGGTGGGGAATCTTAAAGATTCCCGGGCCGAACGAGATGGGTTTTGAGCCACTTTAACATTCATCTTCTCTCTTCACTAGATTTGTTTTTTTCTGCTAAGCTGCTTTATTGTGCCCCCTCATGGTCTGAGCACACCCAGAGTTTCAATCTTTGTTCCTACTATAAGCAACTTAGCCCTTGAAGCAATTTAGAAGGTTCATTTAAAAATAAAATGTTTAAAAAGGACTCAAGAACATTTCAAATAAAACTTTTGAGCAGAAAGGAACCCTGTTATCATCGGTGTACGAGGCTGACCATTCTGATAAGCAGAGGTAATCCTACATACAGTGCTGTACTTTTTGTCCCTTTTCTATTTGTTTCCAGCATATTGGGTTCAGAAAACGTGTTTTTTTGGTAGAGTTCACATCAGGAATGAAGCACATGTACTACTGCAGTTTCATTTTCTCATGGAAAGAAGCTGGAGACCTTTTCGGTTGCCATGGGTACCACCACCCCCCCTTCCCGACTTTTTCAATATTTCCTTTTTCATAAAAAAACCCCAGTCTTTAGAGTTTAGAGTAGCCTAATCCGGAGTTCTTGTATGTGGCTGTGAAGGCTTCAGTTTGCATACACAAGAAGGACATGTTTGAAATGTTTAATAAACATGTTAATCCTTCATAACATTTGCATCATGTGTGACAGCTTCTTCATCAAGTTAGTTTCGTATTTGGTGATATTAAACAGTTCTGTTAATTCTGAAAAGGCCTTTTTACTGGAAAGAAGGTTGGCAGCTGCTCCTCTCAGCATTTAGAAACAGTAGCTGAAAACTGTCAGGGCTCCCAAATAAATGCTGAAGTGGCTCAAGTTTGGCTAAGATCTATGGGAAAGTAGCTTACTGTGCTACTGGCTCCTTACATGTAAACTCTCAACCAAACCAACCAATAAATGGGCGAGGGTGCCTCCTATAGGAATTAAAAGGCTGCTCTGACTCTTTTTCAAAAATATTAACTGAGCATTAGTAGGTTTATGTGAGTGTGACTGTTTTATAGAAGATAAGATTTAATGCCAGATATACTTTAAAGCAATGTATGCTGACCTTATTTATGCAGACATTTGTAGGACCCAGACTGTAAATGTCTTTGTGGTTGGTATGATATACTCTAGTGGCCAATACCATTTTCATAGTGACTGAAAATTGCACAGTGCTGCAAACACATTACAGTCGGTTTCCTACTGCTTCACAATGTGCTGTATACATTGTAAACAAGCCACATTTGTAGAATTCTCCTATCACTGTTGTTTTATACATACAATTGTATTAATTCCTTTCTTTTGTTCTTAAACAAATTGAAACTTTTTAAACAAAGAGTACTAAAACCAGAGCGCCCTCTGCTGAGCAAAGAGTATAAGGACTCTTAAAGTGGACCAAAACCCAGGATTTTGACTATTCTGGGTTTTGGTTCTTGTCCCCCGGGGCACCCCAATCCGCTGTGTGAAACCCCCCAGGTTTCCCAAACAAACTCGCCTCTTCCCAGTCCTACAACACATGCGTGTCCACTCGTCCAATCAGCGCGCTTGGATTCGCTCAAGCCCCTGTGCCTAGAAGCTTGTCTAATGTGAGCGGATTGGAGCGCACTGGTGGCCACATCCCCCGCTACAGGGAGCGTGCCTGCGCCGGCCATATACAAATGCCTAGCGCAGGTACAGCGGGGCAGGGATAGCGTGGTTGCGCCCGCAGCTCACACATGCTCCGTTGGATCGGGAAAGAAGGTGAGTTTCCAGGTGACGTGAGGGGTTTCATACCACGGGGCATTCCAATTCTGGATGCCCCGGGGGAGGAAATCCATTGGCCGTGGAATCTTATAGATTTCAGGCCCGATGGAGCGTGGGTTTTGGTCCACTTCAAAACTCAAGCAGTTAGTAAAAAAAATGTTTACAACCAATAATAATACAGATGCGCTATTCTTAGTGGTGACTAAACTCGTGCTGCAAGTTTTATCTCATAGATTAACATCACGCGGCATAGTCCAGTGACTATTCTGGTGCATTGCTAGGCTCAACTAGACTCATTGAAGAACAGCACATCTGTGCAATCTAGCTTGCGGTTACCCTACTGGCTGGCAGTAAAAAAAAAAAAAAAAAAAAAACAGTAATCCCCTGTGGAGGGGCAACGGCAGTGATAGACGGAAAAATGAGCCAAGGATATTACCGGTCCAGTTATTAGATGACATCCCTGCTGCCCGAATGCATTCCAGGGCCAAGGCTTTATCACTGCATGTATTGGTCATGGCTGTGTGGATATGGCCAACTCAGTGGTACTGGAACTTTAGTACTGTAGAGGCAGATAATATGGCAGGGATGGGTATGCCCCCACTAAAGCCATTATGGTTATAAACACCAAGAAAGTGCATTGGCTATAGATTGTTGGTTTTTTTGCACCAGGTACGAGGGGTGGGAGCAAATCTAAGAAGTAATTGAATATATGTGTAAGAAGAAGCGTGGGAATTCTCCCAATAGGTGACGAGGGCATGAAGGGGGGGGGGGGTGACATACATTGGGGGACTTTTCTGTTCTTCAGAGAAGGTGTATACATAAATCATCCTACTGCTATACACAAGGTTTTTGTGATTTTTTTAATATTATGCAGTTAAACTTTAAACACCTATACCCTAATTACCCACAGCAACTGGTGAATTGTTACAATTTCTAACGCTCTAGTGAGTGATTTCTCAGTGCAGCAGCCTCATGACTATGCAGAGGTCACGCTACATTTTTCTCCAGAAGAGTAAAATATAGAGTTAGACTTACTGGTAACTAATTCTAGTTATCCACTGGACCAGTGACTATTGAGATGAAGGTTTCCCACCTACTCCTGGAAACACAAGCCACATGCCAGAATAAAAAGCTCCACCCATTCCCCTGTCCCTCAGTATGTTCAGAGAAAGAAGACCAGAGGTGAAACAGAGAAGACTCTCCCACCCAGGGATGACAGTCTATTCAAAAACTCTATGTCTCCCAAGGTTTCCTTTGGACCGGTGACTATTGAGAGACCGCGAGAAACTACCCTCATACCATGTGCATAAGTTAGGGTGGGAGGAAGAACTTGAATCCAACAAAATGTGAGAAAAGAGTGCATCATACAGATTAATGACAAATAGACCAAGTTGCCATTTGGAAGAGATCCTCCAAATGAGCTTCCTCAGAACATAAAACAAACAAGGATCTGGCTGAGTTACTACTGATCATCACTGGAGGAGGAACTCCCCCTTACTTCATAAGCTAGAATGGTGGCCTGTCCATGAGGTCCTATTCTCTAGGTTTGGCCCTACAAGAGGCCCACAGAAAAAATAAAGGAAAAGAATAGTAAGCAGCTTGCTGGACAAAAATGATTAATGACCACCCTGTCTGAGCAGCCTTTATCCTTCAAAAAAATTGCTTCAATCGGAAAACCAGATCAGTCTAGGTTGGGATGCGCAAGAAGACCCCGAGTCAGAAGATACGACCTGTGCACAAAGTCCCACTGACCTCTCTGTTGTCTACTAAAAGAGTAGAAATTAGTCTCTCTTGGGTCAAAAACCAACGGGATTAGTAATACTAAGGCTCCCCTATTGAGCTCCCTAAGAAATGAAGGAAGGCAGGCAAAACAGAAGAAATTCCCAAAGAAGAATGCCCCATCCAAGTATGAGGGGAAAAGGCTACTGACTCTCCAAACTTGATGTTTAAAGAGTTAATGGATTACCAGTAGCCAAATGACAGAAAAGATTATTTCCACAAGAAATGATTTGTGATGGCAATGCTCATTTGGCTGAACTCTGTTACCGGATTAAACAAAGGTTTTATCAAACCAATTAACTGCCCAGGTTCCTCACAAGGAAAGACCTGACAGAACCAGGATATGGCCAGTCGAAATTTAAAATCATTTGCCTGCCTACTTACCTGGTGAGGTGTCGCTCCCATGCTGTCTCTTTGCTCCACTCATTGAAAGGAAAGGGAATTTCCTGTTTCTATTTCCTGCCTCCAGCACCTCCCCCCTAATCCTGACCAGAAACCCAAGCATGCGGCTTGTGTCAGGTTAACACAGTCTCTCTTAGTGATAGGCAATGCACAGTGTGTGCTTGCATCACTCAGCCCTGCCCCTCCCTTTAGAGGACACGAGGAACATGATAGGAAATGTACTTTATAATTACTCTGGCAATATAACTTTGTTCTCAAAAGGGAAAAGAATGAGAACCTTGCCATGTGTTCCCTATACACTTGGAATACTTTACTATACAGTGGGAGTATCCCTGGACAATCAATTTTACTCACTAGGGTCGGGCAGATGCTTTTCAATTATATACGGGCTGATTCAGCAGCATCAGAATTTTCTTTTTTTACAATAATGTTTACCTTTCAGAATCATGTTTAGCTGTGCAAATGTTTTAAAACAATTTGCACAGTTAAAAACCGTGCTGTATTACACAAAGAAAAAAAACATTAAAAAAGTGAGAAAAAAAAAATCTGACAGTGCTGAATCAGACCTATAATTCTGTATTGTTAATGATCGTTGGTCAGTAATGCCAATCTGGTTAACATCCAAAAGCTTTGTTATTCGGAGCAAGTGGGTCTGCCCTCTGAGGGTGTGACTCCTGTGTCTTGTCGATGGCTGGGGTATGGTGCTTACTAGAAATTGGTAGATCCTGTTAGGACAACTAAACTTGTACTGACAAAATAAAACTTGGTGTTCTTAGTGCAGAGCATCTTCTGCAAGTTTCCATGACTCCGGCAATGCAAATACTTACACAGTCCACTGGAACCAGTAGTAGCGATCATTGTGTCTGTTCTCTGCCAAAACCAGGGGGCATGACAGCTTGTGGTCTTCAGGGTCTTTGCCTCATACAGCCCGTGCTACACCACATCGCTTGTTTTCAGCTTGAAGGGTTTAACACTGCAAGACAAAACAATGTCACAGACTAAAGTGGATGGAAACCCATCTGGCTGGGCCTTGGAATCTAAAAGACCCCAGCAGGGTCGGCTCCTGGCCTGCCCCCCAGAGCATCTTATAGCAGGATGCCCCGCTGTGTGAAACACCCCCGTCCCCCCGGGCGGTAGACTATCCTTTACCAGATGGATTCCTCTACGGTGCAATTGTGGGGCGCCACATCCCTGGCTTTCCTGTGTGGATACACCCATACCCAGCCCTTTTGAGATCAGCCAATCGGCAGTGGTGAAAAACCCCCATTTTTTTTTTTTTTTTTTAAATCGGGCCACTGCCAACCCGGCAGCATCACCCGAGCTGCTCGGGAGGTAGAGCAGAGGACCCAAAAATGGGTGTCCATCTGCTTCAGAGTATATCCAAAAGAGGACACTATGCACTGGCTTTCATAAACACACAGCAATAAAACCTGTCAGAGGGTTGAACCCTTTACCACTCAAAATTGTTTGCCTTGACTTCTAATTTAAAATAGTATAACCATAAGGCTGAATGGGTCTACTGTTCACAGGAAGAATAAGCTGGTCTATAAGTCCACCAAAGCTCTCAGTTCCAGGGCCATCCGAGTTCCTTGGGGCATCCCGAATTGGGATGTAAACCCCCACGTCTTGGTGCCGCATCCCTGCTCACCTATAGCTGTACACTCACCTACACTCAGCCTTTCTGAATGGATAAGTGGGCATGCCTCAGCTACAAGCTGAGCTGGGGATATGACCTGCTGTGAACTCAGCTCCCCTAGGGCCTAAAAGATTCCACGGCCGGCCGTTGGCCTTCCCCCAAGGCTATCCCAAATTCTCCTTTCCCTGCTCCAACGTGCATGTGCAGGCAATTGTCCAATGGCGAGGAAGTGCTGCCGCATCCCCTGTGGTGTGGTAGGCTGGGGCAGGGGCACGCATACTGCCAGGGATGCAGCCGATTGCACTCCCCATTTTAGTCAACGAAAGCCATTTGCTGAACTAAATAGTCTCGGCAGAGGACTTCTCACTGGAGGAGAGCGTGCACATGCGCCAGGAGGTGAGTGAAAAGCAGCATTCTGGGGGTTTCATACAGCGCGGCATCCCAATTCAAGATGTGAAATTCCTGGGTTTTATTCCAAATCCAAATCCTGTAGCTATCACAGGAGGGTGGACCTGCCGGGTGGGAATAAATGACAGGAGAATCTGCAGCTCTCTGATAGGTACTAATCAACAAGTATAACTATTATAAGCTGAGCACATAGAGTTCATAAATATTAGATGATTTTTGGGACACCCAACAAGGGCACAAGCAGGGGACAGAACACCTGTGGGGTGCATTCCCGGTGTAATCGCACAGAGAACCATCCCCATTATCTGTAACCTGGTGCCAGGAGACACTATTCAGAGGCCTCCACTGACCCAGTAGTCTCAATTTTCCATTTTCCCTAGTTTGCCCATTGCCTTCACCTTTGTCTCTATCTCCAGCACGTATTTTTCTCGCTACTCTCTTACTCTGTCCCTGTCTCTGCATTTCTTTGGGGCAAGGATGTTAATCTAAGGCTGGTCCTGTCCCCATTCAATATTCAAGTGAGAATTCAGGCTAAAAAATAACCTGATTGAAGGTTTAACATAAAAATAAACACTCAGCTTCATGCCAACTGAAGCCAACCTGTGCAGCAGGGTATCTGCTTTCTGTGCTGCCTCCCTAACCCCAAGTGACTGTTCAGTCAGCCAATCAGTGCAGCAGTGGAGTCTAAGCAGTCAAGAACATGCAGTGTGGCAGCTTCTGTGATCCACTGTGTGATCACGTCACCAGCACAGAGTAGCCGAGCAACCGGAGCAACCACCTACCTAGAGTCTATAGGACTCTAGAGCCGCCGGTCTCCCTTATTATGGAGTATTCCGCTGTGTCTCCCCCCAGGGATGGTCCTGTACACTCAAATCTCCAGCAATTCCCAGCTGCATTTCTGACCCTGCTATACCTTTAGCCTAGGCATGTACCCGCACCAGGCATTCCTCAATGATTGGCGCGAGCCCGCCCCACAGCTAGAGGTGACCGAAGATGTGGCCAGCATTATGCGCTTTGGCTGCAATCCGGTACATATGCCGAAAGTAAGGAAATGAAAGTAAGGTGTGTTTTTGGTAGATATACACAGTGTGGCACCCCAAATCTGAATGGGCCAGGCAATATGAACACAGAATAGTGAAAATCTCGGGGCTTTGTTCCTCTTTAAAGGAGCAGTATCGCACATTTTTCTTGGTGACTTATATTTAAATGGTACTTTGAATGTAGGTAAGTGTTGGAGTAAGAATGACAAATGTAGAAAAAAATGATGTCTGTGTTGAGCAGCTGGAGACTAATAGCTCATGTTTATGTCTTGTGAGTGTCAACACTCTGGCCTGTTCCATGCTGAGGAGAGGGGTGAAACAATGTATCAGTTCCATGCTGAGGAGAGAGGTGAAACAATGTATCAGTTCCATGCTGAGGAGAGAGGTGAAACAATGTATCAGTTCCATGCTGAGGAGAGGGGTGAAACAATGTCTCAGTTCCATGCTGAGGAGAGGGGTGAAACAATGTATCAAAGTCTCAGCTGTTCAGTGCTGGCAGCCATCCAGCATCAGATAACAACATTGCAACATTGCCTGGCCAGAACTTATATATCTAAAACAGAGAGAAAAGCTCTAGAAGTCATTTAGCTGATTTTGACAGTTTTCCCTTCATGTTGGCTCTGCTGCAGAATCTTTCAGTTTACCATTTTCTCTTTCATATTCTTATTTTTCATTTTTCCATATGATCTTTCTTTCAGCTTTGTGTGTTTTGAGCAAAGCCCAACCCAGGATTTTCACTACCTGTAGGTTTGTTTTGTGCCCCTAGGGGCGGGATGACTTGGGATGCCCTGATATGTGAAATCCCCAAGCTCGCCTGTGAAAACGTACCTTTCCCTGTCCCACAGCGCATGCGCGGGCTCTCATCCAATCAGCTCTGTTTGCACACAGATGGGGAGCCTGAGCAGTAACCTTCCTGGCCGCCCGGCCTGTCTAAATGACTATCTGCATGAGTGCGCCAGAAAAATGGGGGGATCTGTGGTTATCCAGGGGTTGTTTCACACAGTGGGCATCCCGATTTAGAATGCCCAAGGGGCAAGGTCAATGGCCGGGTCTTATAGACTTCAGGGTCGGCCACTCAGGGTTTTGTTCCACTTTAATACCTTTAGATTTTCCTGCACAGTTATTCAAAGAAGAATTTCAGTTATTTTCAGTCAGTTTAGTTTATTTTGTATAGATTTTACACATTTGAGTCACCTGGTCTCATAACAAAAGCAACACACACACACACAGCCGTTACCACTGATTACAGTGTCAGCCTCTGAGGTAAAGTGTTGCTAGGAGACCAGTGGGCTAAATGAAGCAGCTCACTAAATACAACCCAGCAGATCCCCCTATTCAGCAAATGGACTGAGCCATTGTCATTATACAATTTAAAAGAGAGGCAGATATTTTTTTCTTTTTCTATCGCCAGATTATTTATACACGTTATAAGCTATTGTGTGGCTATTAAATTATTTATCTTTTTTAATGCAAATTTCGCAATACTGCTCCTTTAAGTACCTACATTGGGCTTAGTGCTGGGGGTGAGTGCATGTTTTGCAGTGGACCAATACCCGTTACACCTGTCCCTTGATCCTAGACTGGGTGAATACGGACAAATCACTGCCATTGCCAACCCTGAAGATTTCACTGTGTGATCCCCCCCTGCAGTGGCCCACAATTTCTTACATTTCTGTCAGAAAGCCCCATCCCCAGCATCCCTGAAGCCGGTGCACGCTCCTGCCATTCAGATAGGTTGGGCACTAGAGAGCGCCTTACACCGCAGGGAAACCGGGGGTTACCCACTCCCACTTCCTATGCTGATGTTTAATGCAGATGCTTTATGTATGCAAAGCATTAGCATGCATGGCTTAAGCGCTGAATGGACAAGAGCTTGTGCCGTGGAAACTGTGGAGTCTAGGGGTGTGGGTGATCTGGGGATTTTCACATAGTGGGGGCATCCCATTTTGGACAAGGACCTATCACTAGGATAGAGTAAATCCTGGTGATAGGTCCAATAGAAAGCCCTCCCCAGGGACATACCAATTTGGGATGCCCCCCAGTTCACTTGTTACCAACCCATAAGTTGCAATCCCATAACACATGTGCAAGGCTTCCTCTGGTATTCCACTGGGTCACCGCACCTGTATATCTGAAAACGGAGCAAATATTTGTTGTGTATTACTATGCACGGCAATGAAAGATCATTGGCAAAGGTCCACGCATGTGTCATGGGATCATTGATTTGCGGTTACATGTCAACCATCCTGCAATTGTGGGGGGGGGGGGGGGCTATGCTCACCTTTTGTCCCCCACTGCAACTCCCCCTAAATCCTGCATGCCAATATACCTATTTTTCTTTTTGACATGCGTAGATCCCCCATGGCAAGCCTGACAGAATAGCCTTGCTGCTGGCCAGTGCGGGCTGAGTGGCAGCAGAGGAGAGGGACAATAATGTGTGAATTGCCGGTGATGGGATCGCAATGTGTGTGAGGTGCTGCCGGTGGATAATGATCTGCCGCCAGGCCGCAGCTAACAGCGACACACAATGACACACACACCCCGCCATACCTGTCACTGGAGAGCCGCTGCCTGCACTCATTTAAAGTCCAAGAAGCCACATTTCCCACAATGCCCCGGGGATGAAGCTTTTCTACGGGCTCCCACGAGGGACAAAAGGATGAACCGCGAAGCGGCTGCACATTGGATGCTGCTGCGCTTCATGCAGGAGGAGGAATACAGCAGCGAGCAGTGCTGAGCTTAGAGCCAATTACTCTCTGCTTCTGCACATAACACTTATTTTACCTGCGCCCAGGATATTATTCATTATTATTACATTCCTCCCAACTTATGAAGACCAAAAAAAAGAGACAGATGTAGCGGCGCGCGAAGTGGCTGTGGAAAATGTTTGGAGACAAGCCACGCCCCGGTAACGCCGCAGCCACGCCCCGGTAACGCCCCCAGCCACGCCCCGGTAACGCCCCCAGTCACGCCCTTTACTACACCAAATTTCTCACGCATTGGCCTTGAGTCACTAAGATTTGAAAAAAAATCTCATGGCAGTAACAAAAAATGTAATTCATGAGAAAAAAAATGAGAATTTCACTTTTAGTGAATCACCAGATAGGAATACAATGGAAGCTAAGGGCATGTTTTTACCCCTGAGAAATGTATTGAACTTCTTATTACCTTTTACACTGTAGTAAAAAGTGCCATTGACTTTCATTGTATTCCTATCTGGTGATTCAGCAACAGTGACATTCTCAGGATCTTTCTCATGAATTGAATTGTTTACTAACATGAGAATTTTTTCAACTCTTAGTGAATCAAGGCCATTGACATCAATTCACACCCTGACAGGAGGGAATGTGGAAATGAGAGCAAAGAAAGAGAGAATGAATAGCAAAATGTGAAATAGGGAAATGGAAAGAGAGAGAGGTGGGAATGTGGAAATGAGAGCAAAGAAAGAGAGAATGAATAGCAACATGTGAAATAGGGAAATGGAAAGAGAGAGAGAGAGGTGGGAATGTGGAAATGAGAGCAAAGAAAGAGAGAATGAATAGCAACATGTGAAATAGGGAAATGGAAAGAGAGAGAGAGGTGGGAATGTGGAAATGAGAGCAAAGAAAGAGAGAATGAATAGCAACATGTGAAATAGGGAAATGGAAAGAGAGAGAGAGGTGGGAATGTGGAAATGAGAGCAAAGAAAGAGAGAATGAATAGCAACATGTGAAATAGGGAAATGGAAAGAGAGAGAGAGGTGGGAATGTGGAAATGAGAGCAAAGAAAGAGAGAATGAATAGCAACATGTGAAATAGGGAAATGGAAAGAGAGAGAGAGAGGTGGGAATGTGGAAATGAGAGCAAAGAAAGAGAGAATGAATAGCAACATGTGAAATAGGGAAATGGAAAGAGAGAGAGAGGTGGGAATGTGGAAATGAGAGCAAAGAAAGAGAGAATGAATAGCAACATGTGAAATAGGGAAATGGAAAGAGAGAGAGAGGGGTGGAAATGAGAGCAAAGAAAGAGAGAATGAATAGCAAAATGTGAAATAGGGAAATGGAAAGAGAGAGAGAGAGGTGGGAATGTGGAAATGAGAGCAAAGAAAGAGAGAATGAATAGCAAAATGTGAAATAGGGAAATGGAAAGAGAGAGAGAGAGAGAGAGAGAGAGAGGTGGGAATGTGGAAATGAGAGCAAAGAAAGAGAGAATGAAAAGCAAAATGTGAAATAGGGAAATGGAAAAAGAGAGAGAGGGAAGGGATGTGGAAAGATGAGATGAGCAGGAAATGTAAAAGAGAGATAATGGGGACATATTTAAAAGAGAGATGGAGGGAATGTGGATGAGGGAGAAAAGGAGGAGATGTGCAGAAGAGAGAGGATGGAAACATGGGATGTAGAGAAGAGAGCTTGAGAGAAAAGGAGGGAATGTAAAAGAGAGGCAAAATGAGATGATATAGAAGACAGAGAAGGAGGGTATGTGGTTGACATGCGGAAGGGTGGAATAGGGGGAGACGGAAAGAAGATGGAGGAGATATACTGAGCCACTAAGTGACATGCAGGTTATGCAGTAAGCTTGCTGTATAATCAGAGCCGGCGCTGGTATGAGTCTTCCCTGTCTCGCTTTTTTACAGGCATAAACCCCTTACACAATGATTGTGCACTTACTGAAGCATCCCTGAGCTCCCGAGCCCAGCCATTCATTTGCCCATGTCCAGCCATTAACCCCACACAGCATTTATTTGTACAAAAGCCAGTTTCATCCAGCTCCAGCAAAAGACTCCAGGGCCAGCCGATTGCCTCTTCGCCAGGCATCCTGATTTGGGATGCCCCCTGGGATTGCCATAAACATACTGTCCTATCAATCCCACAGTGCATGCGCAGTCCGCGGTGGCATCAACCCAGCTGAATGACCAACATGGGCATGCACAGTAGGGGGGCAGCCACTGGGGGGGTTCTGAGCCTTCCATAAATTCTGAATAGATTGTCTGATTCTATTCTAAATTGCTGACATATGCACCATGGGAGCGAGGTAAGATATCCAGCATTTTCTGGGATTTCACACACAGGGGCATCCCCAATCAGGGTGAAGGCATAACAAAACCCAGGTTTTGGCCTGCTTTGGACCTATCACCAGGATTTTCACTATCCTGGTTATAGGTTCCTGTCCCTGGGGTATCCTGTTTTGGCAATGCTCCCTTGTGTGTAACCCTCCAGATTGTCCACACAACTCACCTTTCAGCTAGTCCCACAGCACATGCACAGGTTCTCGTCCAATAATTGCTTTATGTGGTGCATACTAATGACCGGCATAAAAAGGGGTTTTGGAGAGAGCTCCGGCATAGTGAAAAGTGAGCAGCCACATTCCTGGTCTCCCTGCAGCCTGCAGCGCGCTCCTGCGCCCAGCCTGTCCGAATGACTGGGTGCAGGAGTGCGCCTCGGCTGCCGGAAATGTGGCTGCGGCCCGCAGCATGGGATCAAGGGTGATTTACACACTGGAGCATCCCGAAACATCCCGATCGGGGGTGCCCCGCTATGTGAAACCCCACAGATGTCCCGGATCAACTCACCTCACCGCGCTCCTACGGCGCGGCCACTCGTCCAATCAGCGCTCGGAGCCGCTGAGCTATGGACTTCTAACCCGTCGCCTTAGCTCATCAAATCTGAGCGGCCTGGCGGCCCTCTAACAGGGCTCTAACATTTGTGAATGGCCGGCGCGGGCACGCGCCCTGCTAGAGGGATAGCCAAGATGCAGCCGTGTCCCGCGCATGCGCCATTGGACAGGGATTAAGGTAAGTGTACAGACGACCTGGGGGGGGGGTTCACACAGCGGGGCATCCCGACTTTGGATGCCCCGTGGGGAGGGAATGGATTGGCCTGGGAATCTTATAGATTCCTGGGCCGATCCAGCTGGGTTTCAGTCCACTTTAAGTTCTCCACACACACACACACCCCATACACAAAGTTAAAGTGGACCAAAACCCACTGAACTTGTGAAATATGTTTGGCCATAGCCCCTGCTGATATTCCCTTCTTAGGGTGTAGAACTAGAAACTGATAATTTTGTTATTCCAATCGTCCTGGAGCACTGTTTTTTTGCTGCCCCTCTCTGTAAGATGGCAGATGATCAGTCATTGCATTGGTGTGGCACACAACAATGGCAATGAATGGAGGAGGCGGAGCTTTTCAGCTAGGGCCACTATCTGGTATTAGAGTGAAGCAGGAGCACTGAAAATTGGCAAAATGTACTCTTCATGGGGGTAGCAATTCAGGAGATGCTAGTTAAAAATGTGGGTTTTAAGTCCCCAAAAAGCCAGGGGTAATGTCTTACCACTAGGACAGCCAGATGCAACATGCAGGGTGAAGGAGGTCCTGGTGCGAGTCCTGGTGATCAGCATCACCATGGATGCACCATGGACAGGACCTATCACAGGGCTAGTGAAAATCCTGATGTTAGGTCCACTTTTACCTTCCGTGCAGATTGCAAGTCCACCCAGCGCTAGGGCTTAGCACGGGCGAATGGTGTGGTGGGTGGAATGCTGCAAAAAGGTGCTTAAAATGGACCAAAACCCAGGATTTTTAGTAGCCTGGGTTTTGGTCCTTGCCCCCGGAGCACCCTGATCGGGGGTGGCCCGCTGTGTGAAACCCACCAGGTCGCCCAAACAAACTCACCCCTTCCCGGTCCTACGACGCATGCGCGTCCAATCAGCGATGGCGGCCGCATCCCCCACTTCCCTCTAACAAGGAGAGCATGCGCCCTGCTAGAGGCATAGCAGGGATGCGGCCGCTGCTCGAGCATGCGACGTTGAACCGGGAAAAAAGGCGAGTTTCTGGGTGACCTGGGGGGGTTTCACGCAGTCGGGCACCCTGATTCTGGATCCCCCGGGGGGGGGGGGGGTTCAATCGGCCCAGAAATATTTGGTGGGTTTTAGTACAATAATACAATTATTCTGATCCTTTATTCCAAAGACGTTAGAAGCCTCAGTGGAAAGCAGGTGGATTAAATATAAACATGGAGTTTGTACAGGCCTTTAGCAATTCTTTTTTTTCCTGAACTACAACGTGGTACACAACAGGAGAGCATTTTATCGCTCCCAGCAGTAATTTTGGAGGTCATGGATGGTGCCAGCCTGGGCCAGTCATTTATTATGAATGAAGGTGCCAGCTGGCAGAGTGTGCAGGGAGTGGATGGGAGGAATTTACATGGAAACGTCTGCTTGGCTCTTTCTCTGTCACACAGTCTCAAGGATAGATGTACTGCTGCTATGGTGGCGGGGGGATAACTGCATACACCTGAGGAAGGGTCAGTAAGGCTGCTTTCCCACTGGGGCGATTGTGAGGCAATCTCATGTCACTTGTGATCTACAGCCCTTCTCTGTGCCCCACTAATCCTGCAGCCCTTTTCTCATACGGGTCCCCCAGCCCTTCCCTACATCACTCTAATCCCGTAGCCATTCCCAGCATCCCTATGATCCCGTAGCCAGTCCCTGCATCACATGGGTCCCACAGCCCTTCCCTGCATCACTCTGATCCCACAGCCCCTCCCTGCATCCCCGATCCCATAGCCCTTCCGTGAGTCACATGGGTCCCACAGGCCTTCCCTGCATCACTCTGATCCCACAGCCCCTCCCTGCATCCTCGATCCCATAGCCCTTCCTTGAGTCACATGGGTCCCACAGCCCTTCCCTGCATCCCCGATCCCATAGCCCTTCCTTGCGTCACATGGGTCCCACAGCCCCTCCCTGCATCCCCGATCCCATAGCCCTTCTGTGAGTCACATGGGTCCCACAGCCCTTCCCTGCATCACTCTGATCCCACAACCACTCCCTGCATCCCCAATCCCATAGCCCTTCCTTGAGTCACATGGGTCCCACAGCCCTTCCCTGCATCACTCTGATCCCACAGCCCCTCCCTGCATCCCCGATCCCATAGCCCTTCCTTGAGTCACATGGGTCCCACAGCCCTTCCCTGCATCACTCTGATCCCACAGCCCCTCCCTGCATCCCCGAACCCATAGCCCTTCCTTGAGTCAGATGGGTCCCGCAGCCCTTCCCTGCATCACTCTGATCCCACAGCCCCTCCCTGCATCCCTGATCCCATAGCCCTTCCTTGAGTCACATGGGTCCCGCAGCCCTCCCCTGCATCACTCTGATCCCACAACCACTCCCTGCATCACCGATCCCATCGCCCCTCCCTGCATCCCAGATCACATAGCCCTTCCTTGCGTCACATGGGTCCCACAGCCCTTCCCTGCATCACTCTGATCCCACAGCCCCTCCCTGCATCCCCGATCCCATAGCCCTTCCTTGCGTCACATGGGTCCCACAGCCCCTCCCTGCATCCCTGATCCCATAGCCCTTCCCTGAGTCACATGGGTCCCACAGCCCTTCCCTGCATCATTCTGATCCCACAGCCCCTCCCTGCTTCCCCGATCACATAGCCCTTCCCTGAGTCACATGGGTCCCACAGCCCCTCCCTGCATCCCCGATCACATAGCCCTTCCCTGAGTCACATGGGTCCCGCAGCCCTCCCCTGCATCACTCTGATCCCACAACCACTCCCTGCATCATTCTGATCCCACAGCCCCTCCCTGCATCCCCGATCCCATAGCCCCTCCCTGCATCCCCGATCCCACAGCCCCTCCCTGCATCCCCGATCCCATAGCCCCTCCCTGCATCCCCGATCCCATAGCCCCTCCCTGCATCCCCGATCCCACAGCCCCTCCCTGCATCACTCTGATCCCACAACCACTCCCTGCATCATTCTGATCCTGCCGCCCCTTCCTGTACCAATCTAATCCCGAACCCCTCCCTTGGATATCCCTGGCCCAAATTCTCAGCAGTCTTTCAAGACTTCATCTGCACTCCTTATCCTTTAAGCTTGCAAGGGCAGCGCTCTCTCTCCTCTTGTACGTTGTATTCAGAATAACCGTTGTAAACTCTGTAACACTGCATTTGTAATAGTCTTTGCACTGTATGTTCTTCCCTGTCTGTAAGTCACTACTTTGTACAGCACTATGGAAGATGATGGCACATTATAAATAAAGAATATTAACACTCCTGTTAGTACAGATGATGAACTGTGGTAATTTCCTTTCTACCCACTAGATGGCGATGGTACATTGTTATAGTTTGCTCCTCAATTGCGTCTTTCTCTAGCTAAAGTGACCTCTCAGCGCTAGTATATAATCCTAAAAGACCTCACCTCAATAAAGATTCAAATATGTTTTTCATCCAAAAAACACCCAGTTATGAGATTAACAACCCACCACAGAGGAGTAGCTAGGCTTTCTGGCACCCGGGGCAAAGATTCGAAATGGCACCCCCACATGTTCTCAGGCCCCCCTTGTTCCCCCCTAGCTACACCCCTGACCCACCAGGTAATGCCTACTTCTCCTAAACATGGACCCACTGGATCAATCTCAGTGGCCTCAATTAAGGGGCTTATTCATCAAGTGATAGCGCAAGGTAGTGCCTCGTAGCAGCAGGCAGCGTCTGGTGAACGCCAAAACCACATTTATGAAAGCGAATCTAGTGAGCGATTCTAACAACGCCATGTAGCATCTGATTCATCATTACAGGTGACTCAGTGTCTATCTTACAGAGCACCAGGTATTACCTGTCGCTACCTGTTGCTCTCCCATACATTTCAATGGACGTTCCTTTTCTTCTGTTTAAACAGGATTTTTTGTGTTTCTTTTTTTTTCTTTCAAATAATTGTATGACCTCTCCTGGCCTAGAAAGAGTCATTTTTGAAAACTTTTTGGATTTTTTTGTTTTTTATGCAGAATTGTCATTACAGGTCTGGCACTAAAGTGTTAATGTCACAATGTTACAACAATGTAATTCCATGTGTTTTCGCTTTGTTACTGGTGCATATGTGTTCAAGAACAGACTTTAATCACACAGCGTCTGCCGCTCTATGCTAGAGCGACCAGATTTAGAGCGTCGACACTATGTGTGTGTAGTTTTTTGTTAAGTATGCTGTGGGTCGCTGAGAGTTGGTCGCACTGAGCTGGCACTACCTTTCACTCCCTGCAGCGTTGTACTGGTGTTACAGCGCCCGACATACATCACATTCATCAATGCCGGCAAGGTTGCTACAGCCACTGAGGCGCTCTGTTACAGCGCCCGATACCAGCTTACAGCGTATACTTGCTGTCGCTCTAAGCGCTCATCTGGCAATACCTGGTGTTAGTAGTGAATCAGCCTCTTAGTTGAGGTGAGCAGAGATGAGGAGGTGGTTTAATCTGCAGGAGGAAATCTGTGTGATAGATTCAAGCTTCTCCTCCAGAAGGACATGTATGAGAAAATAACTAAAATGTTGAAGAAATCTTTAGTGGGAACAAAAAGAAATAACATGCCTTGCTGCAACATAAAGTTGTCACATAGTTATTTTAATAAATTCATACCCAGTCATTGTGCAGGTACATTACATAATTTGTACATCTTGGAAATTTCTAGTGGAACATGTGACATGTGTATACAGAACTAAAGTGTAAAATGTGACTGCCGGATGATTCATTACTAGCGCCAGGTAACAGCAGATGAGCGTCTTTACAGGGGCGCTAAGAGCGACCACTAGCTATTACAGAGCGCCTAAGTCGCTGGCCGGCATTAATGAATTTGATGTGTGAGTCGCTATAACACCAGTACAGAGCTATATGGGAGCGAATGGTAGCGACTGGTCAGTGTGAGCGATTCAAACTATATCCAAAAGTCCGTTTTTGAACACATATCCACTAGTAACAAAGCAAAAACATATGGAATTACATTGTTATTACATTGTGACATTAACACTTTAATACCAGACCTGCAATGACAATTCTGCCCAAAAAAATTTTAAAAATCCAAAAAGTTTTCAAAAATGTACTTAAATAGGCCAGGAGAGGTCACTCGATGATTTGATACAAAACCAAAAAAATTATTAAAAGAAAACCCTGTTTAAACAGAAGAAAAGTAACGTTCATTGAAATCTATGGGAGAGCGTCAGGTAGTGACAGGTAATACCAGACGCTCTGAAAGCCAGAGCGTCGCCGGGATCCGCTGAGCCTTCTGTTATGATGAATCAGTCGCTACGTGACGCTGTAAGAGGGGCTCACCAGAATCGGTTTCATAAATGTGTAACTGCGTGCCGCGGCCGGCGCTCACCTGCCGCTACCTGTCACTTACAAGGCACTACCTGACGCTATCCCTTGATGAATAAAGCCCTAGGTGTCATCTGCTCCACACACAAAGAAGCTATATTCCACAAGACATATTAGACTGCATGGCTTACATTAGATGATGGCACCCCAACCTCAAGGGGCATTGGAAAGTGGGATGCCCTGCAGTGTGACCGTATACTCACCATGATCCTTGATCCCACAGTGCATGCATGGGGCCTCTGCAGCATCCCTACTCCACACTACACCAGGCCGAGAGAGCAGGGATGCTGCAGGGTACTGAGGGGACAGCTAAGCTTAGGCAAAGCCATGGAATCAAGTATAGGAGAAACCTAGTTTGCACCTAGTGAAACCTCTTCAAAAAGGGGCAAAAAAGGTTTTCAAAGTTTACAAAAAGCCCAAAGCCAGGTCATTCTCTCAGATTTGCCTGTGCTTGGGTTCCCTTTGCTGGCACCCAGTGAAGTGCTTGGTTCGGGCTTACCCTACTGAAGGAAAAAGGCTTATCTTTAAATTTTTTTCTTGTTTTTTTTTTACATTTCTTAGAGAACATTTGTGTTGGTCACAATACTACTTTATCTGATTGGTTGTACACAAAATATTGTCTAGTCATGAACAGTTCTGAATGGGCCTGTTATGGTTGGGCAACAGCAATACATTGTAAAGCTTTAGCCACTAAAGAACCTTTCAAAGTGATCCTATAATCAGACAAAAGAAACGCAGACTCTTTTGGTGCACTGGGCTGGGGATAGAAGGGGACTACATACACTTCCTTTTTGGGTATAGGTACACCTTAAAGTGGACTTAAACTCCCCTAGATAAATTTTTCTGGGTTCTTGGCACCCTTCTGCCACTTGAAAGAAAATAAGTTCCTGAGCTTTTAGTCTTAGAGCTCCATTCGACTATGGGCCTAAAAATGTCTGCACACTGCAGCATCTCAAGCCCCCTATATACACTTGCATGTAACTATTGATGGGTCTCCCATTGAAGACAAAAGAAAATCGCAAGTATCTTCTGCCAGAATTAAAGACACGTGTCAACGCTCATGCGATAAGCAAGAAATGTTGTCTCCCATAAAGATACGATGCTCGACCCATTTACAAATTCATTGATTGATCACAGAGGACATTTTCACAGATCTATTTTCTTCTGCAATATAAGCGATCACTTTAACATATCCAGCTTGACATCTGGGTTATCTACCCCCCTGTCTACCACGGAGAGCGTGCCTTATTGCTCCTGTCCACCAGCCTATCTATTATAAAGCTGGGGGAGCTATAGTGAGGGGGAACTAGGGGAGGGTGGGAACACAGTTAGAAGGTGTGCCCCTCCAACCACCCAGCGCTATGGTAGCACCCAGGTCTGAAGGGGAAGGGGCGAAGAGTACAGAACAGTGGTATGAGGGAAACAAAAAGGAAGGGAAGAACTGAAGGAAAAAAAGGGGGGACCCGTCCAACCTGCCACCCATCAGGGACACCCCCACCCACCCCCAAAGAAGGGGTCCACGGATCACTTCTTGATACAGGATTGTGGGCCCATGGTGTGAGACAGTGAGCTATGGTAGCCGAGGTTCCTGGGCCCCGGACAGAAGGAAAGGCGTAGGGGGGAGGTGTAAACAATACAACCTCTCCTGAATGGCTGGCCAAATGTAAACAATTGAATATTAATAACTAAAATATTATATCAATATCTAGATATTAATATATAACTATAAATCTCCTGCCTGGGTCGCCACTTTGTAAACAATATCAATATTAATAAACAATATTAATATTATCTCCTGGCTGGCGCAAGCCAAAAACGTAAACAATCTCACTAGCATAAACAATTTAATAACTAGATATTAATAATATTGTGTATATATTTATATCCTGCCCGGCTCGACTAAATAGGCAACACATATACCAATATTATCAATATCTGGCCAATGATCACGCAATGGATACACGCATAAGACTATAAGACTGTAGGTTCTTTTGACTTCTGGTATATGCAAGAGACACTGGGACAAGTAGTAAATTAAGAGATATATTGTTGACAAAATAACACAATAATGCAATCAAATCTCAAATCAAACACAATACAATCCAGTTATGAGACTGGCATACATATATACAGGGAAAGACACATTACCCTCCTGATACGGCACTCACAAGCTTCTCATGTCCAAGCAGTCTCCGGTCCAAACCGTCTCCTCCCTTCTCTCTCCCTTCTGTGTTCTTCCTTCCTTCTGCCTCCCTCTCCTGTCTGCACTCACCTCAATTATACTTCCCTGCCCTTTGATCTCCCGTCCTGCTGTTCTAATTAGCTTGCTCCTTATGCCATGCATGCTGTTTATATATTTTTTGTATAAATCAAATATAACATAAACCTATATGGTATATGACCCATATATCACTGTATATTTACAAGGGGAATGGACACGCTTACGAACCATGCCTCTGTTTTCTTCTTATTGTCAATTTGATGCCCTGAAAGCAAACTATTATTGGACATAGCATCCCCAAACAGGAGGCTCCTTGTAAAGACTATTAATCTATGGGCATAATAACTAAGCTATTGATTCCTCTTTTCTCTTTTGGCTAGAATAGGGTTTCCTATCTATTACTCCACTGGGCAGAGCTATTCTAACTTTATGCTTGTTCACCAGAGGTAGAAATATTTTTTAACAGAGGTGTCACAAGAATCAAAAGGCTGAAATGATAACAAAATAAGAGTCTCCTGCAGCAATGATATTACTCTGGTCTCAGCTATGGCTTTTTGTCTGGGTTACTACACGCAGATGTGATACTGTACATCCCAAATGGGGGCCACAGACAACAAAATGGTCATAAACTGGTTTTTAACTCCCTCAAAGAATAGAAAAGAAATATTGACTAAGGTTAAGCATTAAATTACAATTAATGTTTAGGGTGTGACCTGTATGTGGCGAATCATGAAAACACAAGTAACTGCAATGCCGGTTAGTTATTTGTCTTAATTATTTATTTTGGAAGCAGCGAGTACAAGGATTATGTTAGCTTCTGAATGCATACATTGTCTTCCTACTTTCATCTGGCAATGCTTTCTGATTGGCCTAAGAAAACATGTCTTTATGACATTGGTAATACACCCTTTAAATACATTGTTCTCTAAACAAATGCTACACCAGTGTGTGGCAACCAGGCTTGAAATGACAACAGATTGTAAAGAAGAAATAAAAATAATAAATGTATTACATTTTGTATTCAAGATGGTAAAGAAGACTCTTTATTGGGATGAGTGCCAATTATGTTGCCTATCTATAAATTCCTTTCTAATACTACACATTCAGGACAAATGTAAAGGCTGTACAGGCAGAGAAAATATTAAAAAAAACATTTTGTTCTGCGCAGGTGTTCAGTCGTTACTTACTTACTTGGTCCCACAGCAGGCTCGTACTCTATTCACTGTTAACATAGGTAAGAACGACTGTCATAGACTGGAGCAAGCCCACTTCATTCATTGCAATGGAGGAGGGGCGTTGTGCCTTGATATGTCCCCTTTATTGCTCTTGTGAGGAAAATAGAATATCATTTCACATTTAACCTGTTCAAGTCCGGTCAGTAAACACTAACCTTATTTAAATAGCCGCAACTCAGAAAAGACCCCATAATGAATTAATTCGCACCTCTTGTAGCCAAGAGAATTAGCCTAACTAGCGAGGAGTGCCTGTGGCTAATATACACTGACTAGGTCACTTTAACGAATTTCAGACATGCTGGGGCCAGGATTCAATAAAGAATTATTGTTGTGTGTGCTGTACACATTAAAGTGGACCTTCATGCTGAATAAGAGAATATCTTATGTTTCCCCCGCCCTTTACATACAGATTGCCCATGTAAAAAATCACCCTACCCGCATTTTCTGAGCATTTAAACATCCAGGATGGTGGCACATGGAATCTCAGGCTGCCTGCAAACAGGAAGTGTCTTCTGACTATGCTGCTCTGCAATCTGGGATTGCTGTCCTTTTCCTGACCCCAGCTCTGCTCTGTTTGCGCAACCCGTCCCTCCTGTACTTTTGCCCCCTTTGCTCCCCTCAGTGAAGTGATACTTCTGAGGCAAGATGGTGGTGCCCGTGTCCTAGAGTCCTGAACACAGTTGCATCTCAGTGGGGGAAAGAATAAAAAGTGATTAAAGTGGACCAACACCCAGGATTTTCACTGTGTGAAACCCCCAGAAAGCCCCAAAAACTCACCTGACCCCGCTCCCACGTGACTCGCTCCACCAATCACCGCCGACGGACAAGTGAGGTCCGTCGACGGGCAAGGTGAGAGCGCCCGCCGCCGCCTCTTGCGAGTCCCTCTTACAGGGAGCGCGCCCACGCCGGTCATTCAAAAACGGCCAGCGCGGGTGCGCGCCCTGCTAGAGGGATGCGCGAGAGCCGGCGGCGGCCCGCGCATGCGCCATTGGAACGAGGAGCAGGTAGGATTTGCGGGCGTCCTGGGGGGTTTCACCCAGCGGGGCACCCCCGATCGGGGTGCCCCGCAGGCAGGGAGCTGATCGGCCCGGGAATTTTATAGATTTCCGGGCCGATCAGCGGTGGGTGTTGGTCCACTTTAAAAAGTATAAATAATTTTAGATGCTAGGGAATAGTTTTGTTAAGGGTTTGGGCTTTTTCTTAAATAATGCTGAAGGTCCGGTTTAATCATAAACTGAACTGAACATTTTTGGAATTTGTAAACATCACGTATGCGTACATGAGTCTCAAATCATGTCACAGAACTCAGGTTTGGAGCCACAAACACAGTGGTGTTTGGTCTCATAGGGTGTACAGCACCTGATTGAGTCAGATGGCACCAAACCAGCATCCTGTGACTTTCTGGCAAAAAGAACCTTTTATCTTGCAATGCTAAGAGACAGAGGGGAAGGGGGGCTGTCCCATCGTGTATAAAGCCCCCTATGGCTGCTTGCATCACTGTATAATATCTATCTGCAAATAAGGTAACTGACATTGTCTCTGCTAACTCTGATTGTAACTTACCCATTTGTATTTTCGCTTCTTACTTGTGTATGTATCTATGAGTTGTATGTATATAGTTTGTCTAGTGTTCTTGGCTCGTTCTCGGACCCATTACATTTTATGCTGTCGGACTAGGATGAAACATCTGGAGGGGGTATATATTTTTTTTTTCTGCCTGGACAGACCCTTTATCTGTATCCCACAGAGTTGCTTGGTTATTTCAAAGGCAAAAGGATAATCATTTCCAAAAAAACAGAGCCTAGCATGCTAGTTACCATTCTGTATACCTGACATGTCCTCATTGTTGAATGACACCACTTTCTTTGGAGAGCATTATGAAATATAGGGGTAAGTAAGTAAAATGTGTCAGGCAAGCTCACACTCTGATGTCCATGAGTTAGTGACTACCTCATAGGAAGTGCTGTGGTTGGGATTTAGGTAAATGTTACATTGTTCTGAATTATTATTATTGTAAATATTTATTTATATAGCGCCATCATCTTCTGTAGCGCTTTACAATATATGATTACAGACAAGGTAAAACATATAGTACAGGGAACAATACAAAACTAGATGCCACAAGGTTCAAACGAAGTGTTGTTAGCACAGGAGACGGTAGGAAAGAGAGCCCTGGCCTTGTGAGCTTACAGTCTATAGAATGTGGGTGGAGACGAAAGGTTCACGAAACGAAAGTGGTAGAGCTTGAGTTGGGCTGCATGTGCCATTTGAAGGCTACAGGAGTTGCTTAAGCCAGGTTATATTACATTATACAGTATAGGATTAGGTGAAAATGTGGATGTGTTCCCATTAGAAACCAATCAGCAGCCAGGAAATCATCCATCCTGGAGATGGCAGACATTCTATTTGATACATTTTATTATTATTATTCATTTGTTGTCTATTGTGTACATTGTATAAAATGAATGATCATGCACTGTTTGTTACTGGACCTATAGTGCCATTGATTTTGAATATTTTTGTAGTTGGATGGCTCACTTTTGCTTATGATCAGGTGTTTGCGCTACTGGGAGGTGAATTTTAGGGTTTCTGTGGTTTTAATTGTGGACCAAAACCCATCATTTTGACTATCTGATTTGGACTGATTTGGGATGCTGGTCCATAAAAGCTCACCTTTCCCTGGACCTACTGTGCATGCACGGAAACACGGCCAACCAGCGTACTCGGCTCCATTCTTCAATTTCAGCTGCATACCTGTCAGGCTCTAACAGGGGGCATGCCCACGGCAGCCATTCACAAATGCCTGGCATGGGTCCGCACGTGTCTAAAGGCAAAGCATAGTGCAGCCACAGACTACGCATGTTCTGTTGGATTGGGACCAGGTAGGTTTTACTGGGGACTCAGGAGGTTTCATACAGCGGGGTATCTTGAATCAGGATGCCCTGGGGAGATGGAATAGGGTGGCCCTGGAGTCTTATAGATTCCGGGGCCACCAAAGATTCCATTGGGTTTTGGTCCACTTTAATTTATTCTCACAGCTATTACTACAGGTTGTATTACTGCTTATTATATTATTATAGAGACTTTACACCCAGCAAGCGCAGGAATGGGGGTTTAAAAAAAAAAAGACATATCCCACCTTGTTCCCATGGCCACCAATGCACATGCTCCAAGAACTGCAATTTTCTGCTCTAGCTATAACAGTCCCTCACAACTGCATCACAGTCACCACCACACAGGACCTCCAGGCTAGGTCCCAAAGCTCTATCCCACAGCTGCCAACATGACACATGTGGCATGTGTTCTCCACTTGCATAAGTCATCCAGGGGAACTTGGGCCTTGATTCAATAAGAGTAGTAAAAAATCCAATTAATGAGAAAAAAAGCCTGAGAATGTCACTGTTGCTGAATTACCAGATAAAAATACAATGAAAGTCAATGGCAGCTTTTACTACAGTGTAGAAAGGCGTAAACAGTTCTCTACTTTTCTTAGGAGTAAAATAGTACCATTGACTTTAATTGCTTTCTTAGCTGGTGATTCAGCAACAGTAACATTCTCAGGCTTTTTTCTCATGAATTGAATTTTTTATTAACAGCTAATAAACGCCCGTTGGGCAAGGGCAAAAAGATGTGGGCGGCACCGACCAGTGTATATATAGGTGCACTGCTCTGTGGGTTATTGCCCAAAGAAACCCAATTTATTATATAGGGTGACCTCTGAACACCCTATCTATTACCCACACAGAGACTCACTATTGCACTCAAAGGGTAAATTTACAAATCCATTTTATTGTGATATATGTTAAAACCAAGTTAAAAAAAATATTACTGAGCCATATGCATGATTAACCACCAGGGGGCGCACTTCCTTATAATCAATACAATCTAGTATAGTATATTAGTATACTATTATATTAATTTATAGCCAGGGTAGGTTGTGTATATAATATGTATTTTTATTAAGGTTCACAAAATCACTGTAGATTATATTTTGTATTAGATTGTATTGATTATAAGGAAGTGCGCCCCCTGGTGGTTAATCATGCATATGGCTCAGTAATATTGTTTTTAACTTGGTTTTAACATATTCTTGAGAAAGTTGGCTACCAACGAAACGCATTGACGGCGGCGGACGGATCTTATCAGTACGCGGGCAAGCTACACTCCAGGGATACTTCACTTCCCCTCCCTCCCTTTGAGACATCAATCGGCCTAGACACATTGAGGGTTTGGTGAGAATCTTGCCTGGCGTCTCCTAAATACTTGATATACATTGTTTTTATGTGAGTGCATTTTTAACTTAATCAGTGCACATGATTAAAACGATATTACGCTAGATTTTTCTATTTGGTTTTCTTTTCTATGTGGTTTGTCCAATCTGGGACAATTTTAAAAGCCAAAGTGGGATAAGAATATCAAATCGGCTCTGTTAATAACAAGAGAGGAATGGAATATTGAGGATCTAATAAGGCATTCAAGCACACCTCCACCTGTTAAAGCGGGGACCAGAATATTTAACCGGCTCTCCTATCCAATAAGAGAGGAATAAAACATGGAGGATTTTTAATAAGGCAATAAAGCTTATTATTATCTGGTAAGAGTATGTTGAAGGAGGTGGTGGGCACGAGATTCTCATCAGCAATTTGCTGTTATACACACGTGGTGGAATTTGCTACAGGGTTTTGAACATTCCTGTGATAGAAGGTCACTAAAATCCTTGGCCTTAGAGGATACTTTCAGATTGGGGAACCACCCCAGAAGCTTGGACTTTTTTATATAATGTTTTAAGAGTTAAAGCTGACCTAAAGTGTATTGTTTTATCATTGATTGCTCTGTGTTTTTGGAATAATATGTGCATTTAGGATCCATAGGGGTAAAGGATTAACACACGTTGAGCAATAATCAATAATTTAATAATTTTAAGAAATATCAGCGCGGTTACATTTCATCTTTAAAATATCTTATATGTTTCCCACACCCTGTACATACAGATTGCTCACATTAAAAATCATCCTACCTGCATCTACTGCATGTTATGAGCCTTTAAACATCCAAGATGGCGGCTCATGGAACATGAGGCAGCCTGCAAACAGGAAGTGCCTTCTGACTGTGCTGCTCCGCATTCTGGAATTGCTGACCTTTTCCTGACCCCAGCTATGCTCTGTCTGAGCAAAGCACAGCTATAACCCACCCCCTGTACTTTATCCCCCTCTCCTCAGTAAGTGTGATGCTTCTGAGTCAAGATGGCGGTGCCCGTATCCTAAAGTCCTGAACAGAGTTGCAGCCCAGTGGGGGAAAGAATATTAAGTAAGTGACTAAAAACGTAAAATATATTAACTTTAGATGCTGGGGAATTGTTTTTTTAAGGGTTTGGGCTTTTCAATAAATCATGGTGAAGGTCCGGTTTAAAATTTGAATCAAATTATATTTGTCAGTTACACAACATGTAGAAGGATAGGAAGCTTGGGGATCCAAGATGAGGAAGAATCAACAGAGCAGAGAGGGGTAGAATGGGCACCCAGGCTGGGATCCTCCCACCTTCTTGAATCTTATTAAAAACCAAAATCCAAGAGATCTATAAGATTCCCGGGTCTATCAATTCCCTCCCCCTGGGGCGTCTAAAATTCAGGATGCCCTGCTGTGTGAATCCCCCCCAGGTCGCCCCATACACTTACATTGTTTCCCGGTCCAACAGCGCATGCGTGCTGGTGGCCACATCCCCACTATCCCTCTGGCAGGGCGTGTGCCCGCGCCAGGCATTTGTGAAGGCTTAGATGACTTGACAGCAGTAGCTCGGAGCGTGCTGATTGGACGAGCATCTGCCGTAGGACCAGGAAGGGGTGATTTGGTATCGGCAATCTGGGGGGTTTCAAACAGCGGGGCACCCACCAAAACCCAGGATAATCAAAATTCTGGGTTTTGGTCCACTTTACAAGGAGTGAAAAGCAAAAGAGAGAGGAAATGAGTAGGTGTGACCACAGCAACCAACAGATTACTACTTGAGTTTATTCAAAAGAAAATGGTTTACATAAGCTGCTTTTTGTCTTACCAATAAACTGTGGCCCTTGCACTGGAGACATGAACAATTTAGTATCCTCCTCCGCTTAGGTAACAATTTTATACACTCTTTTATTAGGTGTTCTAATCCATCGTTGCAGCACATTTCTTCTAGGTTTATCACATTGCCAATAAGGATTTAAATGCCAAAGCAGAGCGTATTGAGTAATGTAATGAGTAACTATGACTCATGTGATGTCACCTCTAAGGGAAAGATTACAATGTCATTATAAAGGATATGGGAGATTGATTTTGAACAGCAACGCCAGACAGAGTAGCCTTGACAATTTATAATAAAAATACACACTCTATTTTATTGGATTTAAACAGATTAGGAAACGTACATGCCCACATACAGCACGACATGTCAGCACTGGTACAAAGTACGAAAATGTATATTTTTCAATTTAAAATAATTCAAATTGTACGGCCTTTGTGTAAGTGGGGCTTGGGAGTGCCTTTATCCCAGCTATCCTGTTTTCCATAAATGGTTTAGGGTAGTGTTGGCCATACACGTCCCATATTCTCAGTCATAGGAGGGGACACTGCCTGCTGCTAAGAGGCACAGCATGGAACATACCAGTATGGTACAGCAGCAGTATCCTAGGATGGCCAAGGGGGGGGGGGGGGGGGCAGCTGACACAGGAGTGTCCAATGGCTGGTCATGATTAGGAGAGCACTCAGCACTGGGGAAGATGGAAAAGGTGAGTATAGTGTAATGTTAGTTTATTAGAACATTTTTAATAGTGGCTGTGTTTTTTAACCACTTATGAACTAATAAGGGAGGATGCCGGTAAGCAAACTGCCTGACATGTAGGGGTGTAAAAAAGAAAATCTGTCAAGTATTGCGATATTTCATTTGACGATACTAGAATCGATTCTTTCTTTCTAGTATCAATTCTGACTTCAGTAAAAGGAAAGTAAAAAATAAAACAATTACCTGACCCCTCTTTTGATCCAGCTGGCTCTCATCTTCTCCGGGGAGGCCTCCCCCCCGTGACTCTTCAGTCTTCAGGCCTGACAGGCCCTCTCTCCCTGATTTTCCGATGAGTGCCGCAATCTTCATGACAACACCCCCGCAGGCGTCATCCCGGCTCCCGGCAGCTCAGCTCTCAGATACGCGGTGATCGCTGGGCAGAGGAGGACAGGGGCAGGACATCCTCTGATCTCCGGCTTCCCTCCTTCTCTGGCCGGCGATCACCGCATCTGTCATCGGATCAGTGAGGGACGCAGGTGAGTAAAGAATTTTTTTTTTTAATAAAGACATTTTCTTTACGTGTGGTGTTTTTTTTTTACTGTTAACCCTTTGTGAACTGGTAAGGGATTTACGTGACCCCTATACCAGTTCACAAGGCTCTGGGTCTGGCAAGTCACCTGTGGCTAACGGGTAACTTCCCATTAACCCCAAGCCTGTTGCCATAAGCTATGTCGGCTTGTAGCCTGCAGGGCCAGGGGCCAACATAGCTGGCCCCTGCGTCCTGTTCTACAAACCCCCATAGCTGGTCCCGAGCTGGTTATGCTGTATAAGGGGACCTCAAGCCATTTTGAAGGGGATTTTTAAGGATTTTTAACCCTTGAAATTCCCCAAAAAATGGCGTCCCTCCCCTGGGAAAGGGGACCCTATGTAATTTTTCTTTTATTAAAAATAAAATTTTATATTAAAAAAAAAATAAAAATCGCACTATATCATCTTTGAGACAGAATCGTTATACATGTATCGCGATATGTATCATATCGCCAGATTCTTGCCAATTCATACCCCTACTGACATAGGGGTTGTGGAAGAGCCCAATGCCCATCAACACGTGTCCAGTGTAATACCACCATTAAAAAAAGCACAGGTTCTTTGACAAAGAGCATAGAGACTGTGCGGAATCAACCCTGCTTCTTGCTGCCACTGAAGAGTCCAATATTGCTGCCTCTGGTCTTTGTCACCTTTTAAAATAATGCCAATTGTCTTCTATTCCTGGTCATTTTTTTCTGGTCTTTGTCACCTTCTCCACTGCTGCAATTGTCCTCTCGTCTTTGTTACTTTCTCTGCTGCTGATGATTATCCTCCAGTCCTCGCTGTCATCTCCAGTCCTCTCTGTCACTGAAGAGTCCATCATTGTTCCTGTCCCCTGACCCTCTCCACTTTCTGAGCTATTGCCAATTACCCTCCATTCCGCGCCATTTTCTCTGCTGCCGCACAGGATCCTGGGCTCACCAAACTGCTGGATGGGTTCCACTAGAATCATCCTGAAGCCCAGTCCACAAAAGGTCATGCCTGCTGTGTCTAGGCCACAAGAGCACCCTATTAAAGTATATGGTGCCACAAATGCATGTTCATATTTCATGTGGTAACGCATGCGTTTTGCGTATGTGGCAGCATAGATTTTAAAGCGCAACAAAACTCAACTGGGCCACCAGCTGCTGGCCTTCCCCAGGGGAATCGCCAAATTGAGATGCCCCGCTGTGTGATACCCACTCTGGGGGCGCACTCTCTGCTGAGGATGAGGCCTCTTTTGCTCTGGATTGCCACACAGAGCCATTTGCTGAACATTACATATGCACAGCAAGTAGCTCTGATTGGACGAGTTTTACTGGGTTATCTCAGAGGTTTCACACAGTGGGGTATACCAAATCAGAATGCACGCGGGTTTTGTTCCACTTCAATGGGGATTCAACAAACAGGAAGGCAGGGCCGGGAACCAGATTTTTTTTTTCTAATAGCGCAGGCACAAACCCAAAAACAAACAAAATAAGCAAAAAGGCCAAAGTAAAATGTAATCTCTACTGCAAACCCTGATGATAAAACACATGCCGTACAGGTGTGAGCGTAGCCTTAGGGTTTTCTGTATCACCACAAAAACCTACTAAATGTGTAGAACGGAAACATTGTACATTGCCCTTACACCCCCAATATCAGTTACTGACACTGCCAATAACCACAAGCCTCCCCCTACCATGAGTGGATAAGCCATGCTCCACTGGAACACCCTCTGGTACTTACTACTCCCATCACCACTACACACTGCTGCTATCTGACCGACAAATCTCCTCTCCAGATTAAAGCGGATCAACACCTGTTTTCCCACCATCATGGAATACGAAGGCGCTTTAAAAGAAACAATACTAATCAGGTTCGAGTGTTGGTACTGCTGCATTAACATAGTGAGGGGGAGCATGCAGAATGCTGAGCCCCCCCCTCTTGTATCACCCTCTTGGATCCTCGATGAGAATGCAGCTGCCCATTTGGCCGCCCACGACCTGCCCACAGTCGCGCAGCTGCATTCTCAGTGAGGAACGAGGATAAGATAAGAAGATCGAGCGGGTGATGCAAGGGGGGCTCCAGCACCCTTCACTGTCTTTAAGTGGACCAAAACCCAGCTGAATCAGCCCGGATCTCTATAAGATTCCCAGGCCGATCAATTCCCTCCCCCTGGGGAATCCAAAATCGGGATGCCCCACTGTCTGAAACCCCCAAGTTGCCCTGTTCACTCACTTTTGTTCCCGCTCCAACGGCGCATGTTGTGAATGGCTGGCACGGGCACGCTCCCTGTTAGAGGGAAGCGGGGGATGCGGCTGCCAGCGTGCTTGGAGCCGCTGGACTCAGGCGCTGTCTTAAATGGCGTGACGTCAATGCGCTGATTGGGCCTGCGGTCGTGCATGCACCCTAGGACCGGGAAGAGGTAAGTTTCTTCGGGCGATCTGGGGGGTTTCACACAGCAGGGCACTCCCGATCAGGGTGCCCTGGGGGAAAGGACCAATACACAGGATAGTCAAAATTCTGGGTTTTGGTCCACTTGAAAGAGGACCAAAACCCACGCCCCATCGGTCCTGAAATCTATAAGATTCCAGGGCCACTTGGATTCCCTCCCCGGGGGCATCCAGAAACAGGATGGCCCGCTGTGAGAAACCTCCCAGGTCGCCTTCATTCCCTTCGATTCACTCGCATTAGACATGCTCCTGGACAAAGGGGCTCCAGCGGATCCGAATGCGCTGATTGGACGAGTGGCATGCATGCGTCGTAGGACCAGGTAGAGGCGAGTTCGGGCGACCTGGGGGGTTTCACACAATGGGGCACCCTTGGTCCCAGGGGCAAGGATCAAAACCCAGGCTAGTCAAAATCCTGGGTTTTGGTCCACTTTAATAGTAGCCATCGTTCATGGCTTCCCTTTAAAAGCACAAGCCAGCATATAACAAAAGTAAAAAAGAAGGAAAGTCCAATGTTGCTGGTGCACTCTTACAATTTCATAATATGCCGATGCCCAGACTGTGGTGGCGCCGCTAGAAATCCAGATAAATGAACAGGGCCGGCACTCCATTAAAGTAAAGAAAATGCTTGTATTTAGCCAGAAAAATGTTCCATAACATACATAAGGCTGAAAGCAAAGTCCATGTGATGGCAAAGAAACAGTCCTTTTATCCAACGTTTGGGGGGTCGGGAGCCCCTTTTATCAAGGAAGACTGCCAAACAGTGCCCCGATATCCCAACCAAATATATACACAGTGCAAGAATTCAAAAAATTCCCGCCTGACGTCATATTGACGTCATGTTAGACATGCTCATGTAATAAAAGAATCATTATAAATCATTAAAACAACAAAATGAGTCAGTGATTACTCACCTGCACCCGTCGGGGCTCCAGATCCTGTAAAACGCTGGCAGCCAGGCATTAAAATCTGCCCGGTAACTGATGATGAGACGGCAGCCGTGCTCTTATTGGAGCATGGCCACCGTGGGACAGACGGTGTACATCTAGACACCGCAGGCTCCGAGTAGAGGAGCTGCGGTGTTCTGGGGGGCACCTCACAGGTCTGCCATCGCTCTCAGGTGGCGGTGTGAGCCTGATGGCTCAACGTATGTGCTGGGGAATCATTATTGTAACAAACAAGTTGGAACAACACAGTATGAAGGAGGGGGATAGCGGACTAAGAGGGACCACATAATAGATCAAAGAGGGGAGGGGAGAGGGAGAAAGGATAAGAGGGAGAGGGTCATGGGACATATATGAGCAGGCTGGGGAATGAAATGCTGAAGGGAGGGGAAACCGAGGGGGACATATGGGAAAAGGGGGATAGTAAAAGAAAGAGGGACAGGGGATAGAGCGGGGTGGGAGAGCAAAGGCGAAAAGTACTAGGGGGAAAAAGAGGGAGTAGAGCTGATAAGGAGAGGGTAGATGAAGGAGTAGGGACAGAAAGGAGGAACCAACAAGAGGGACCGGAAAGGGGGATAGCAAGGTAATGACAAGAACAGATAGGGCTGGGGGGCAAGATAAGAAAGGTGAAAGGAAAAGGAGGGGGACAGAAAGGTGAGAGGAGAGGAGAGAGAGGGGGACAATATTCAAGGAAGTACATACAGATTCAAAAGAGGGATAAGAAAAATGTCAGACGGTAATGGGGAGGGTGGTAAGAGAATGGAAAGGGGATGTATGTTGAGAAAGGGGATGTAGAACAAGAGGGACAACAAATCAAAAGAGGGACAAACACTAAAAACCAAACAAGCAAAACACAAAAAAACAAAAGAGGGGACAATTGGTAGTGAATAACTAAGACCTAACAGAACCAAGTTTCAAAAGAGGGACAAGATTAGAAATATGAGAGTTTTCTGTGGAAAAAAAATTGCACAGGATATCAGCGTCGTGGTAGATACCGGTAACACGTGAAACCAAAGGATGTATTTAGGCCCCTGGGTTGAACGGTGTCAAGTGTATGAATCCAGTAAGTCTCTCTTTGGAGTAACCGGAGATGGCGGTCACCCCCCTGGCGTGGTCTCTCTACATGTTCTATCACCATGTAGTTCGTGGGTCTGGTGATTGTGTTTCACGAAATGCACAGCGACGGGTTTATCATAATCTAGGGCTCCACCGTTGTTATGTTTATTGATGCTGGTGCGCACATCACTACGGTGCTGCTGAAACCTCTTCTTAAAGGGGCCGATAGTCTTTCCAACGTACAGGAGGCCACAGGGGCATTTAAGTAGATACACGCAAAAGTCAGTGAGACAGGAGAACACGCCACGGATTTTAAATCGATGTCCGTTATGGAGATGGGTGAACTGGGGTATGGGGATGGGCCAAGAATAAGGGAATTGCATACGTTGCAATTGTTGCACCTGAAACAGCCTGTGCGGGTGGTAAGTGGCACAGGTCTTTTAGAGTACTTCTCCACCGGGTCAGCCGTAACCAGTGAGTCCCTCAAGTTCCTATTTCGCTGATAGACCTTCAATAGTGGTCTTCTCATGTATGTTTCTTTGTGTGATGTGCTCAATGGTGGGGGCCGCTTGATTAACTGTGAGCATGAATGGAACCCGCTCCTCTTTTTGTTTTTCTTTCCGTCGGTCGCTGGCCCAGATCTCTTCTGCCCGTTTCCGGGCTTGGGTAAGTATGGGTTTGGGATGCCCTCGGACAAGGAATTTGTCAAACATTTCTTCCAGTTGACGTGTACATGTTGCTGGGTTGGAATTAATCCTAAGTACCCTTAGGAATTGAGAAATGGGGAGGCTGTTTACCAGTGGCCTGTCGTATTTCAACCGGACCTTCAGCGTGATTTAATGAAAAGCCCAAACTCTTAAAAAACGGTTCCCCAGCATCTAAAATTAATATATTTTATGTTTTTAGTCACTAACTTATTATTCTTTCCCCCACTGGGCTGCGACTCTGTTCAGGAATTTAGGATATGGGCGCCGCCATCTTGACTCAGAAGCATCACACTTACTGAGGAGAGGAGAGCGGGATAAGGTACAGGGGGGCGGGTTATAGCTGTGCTTTGCTCAGACAGAGCAGAGCTGGGGTCAGGTAAAGGTCAGCAGTCCCAGAATGCAGAGCAGCACAGTCAGGAGGCACTTCCTGTTTGCAGGCTGCCTGATAAGATGGCGGCTTCCATAAGCCGCCATCTTAGATGTTTAAAGGCTCATAACTAGGGATGAGCGAATCGATCCGGACGAACCCGGATTCGATCCGAATTTCAGGAAAAATTCGATTCGGATCGAATCCGAATTTCCCCGCGATTCGATCACTCGAAGTTTTCCTTTAACATCCATTCATTTACATTTACAGGCATTCTAAGATGGCGGACGGGACATGTCTGGACATGTATCCCGCGCCAGTGCAAGCTGGGGCAGTCACATGCAGCCTATCAGCAGCCAGCAAGCCCGGTGACGTCACACAGCGGTATTTAACGGCGGCCATCTTGCTTTTCCTCATTTCTCTATTGCATTCGTGAGAGACAGAACGCTGTGTAGCTGAGGGACAGACAGGGACAGGCTGGAGACAGGCAGGGACAGACAGGGACAGGCTGGAGACAGGCAGGAGACAGACAGGAGACAGACAGAAAGTCAGCGAAAAACAGGGAAAGGAAGGGAAAATCGGAGGCTGTCAGTTCATCCAGCCTGACAGGCTTTGTTAGCGTTTTCAGGCTGCTTATACTAACTGTGCATATATACTGAACTGATCTTAAGTCTGCTGTGAGGCATCCCATTCTGTGACTAAAGCAGCCTCTATTTAATAGCATAATAAACATTTGCACTTATTCTCATAGAAATCAGGCCTGATAAAGACACTTTTGCTGTGCATGCTCTCTGGTTTTTGTGGCACTGGCATCCCATTCTGTGACTAAAGCAGCCTCTATTTAATAGCATAATAAACATTTGCACTTATTCTCATAGAAATCAGGCCTGATAAAGACACTTTTGCTGTGCATGCTCTCTGGTTTTTGTGGCACTGGCATCCCATTCTGTGACTAAAGCAGCCTCTATTTAATAGCATAATAAACATTTGCACTTATTCTCATAGAAATCAGGCCTGATAAAGACACTTTTGCTGTGCATGCTCTCTGGTTTTTGTGGCACTGGCATCCCATTCTGTGACTAAAGCAGCCTCTATTTAATAGCATAATAAACATTTGCACTTATTCTCATAGAAATCAGGCCTGATAAAGACACTTTTGCTGTGCATGCTCTCTGGTTTTTGTGGCACTGGCATCCCATTCTGTGACTAAAGCAGCCTCTATTTAATAGCACAATAAACATTTGCACTTATTCTCATAGAAATCAGGCCTGATAAAGACACTTTTGCTGTGCATGCTCTCTGGTTTTTGTGGCACTGGCATCCCATTCTGTGACTAAAGCAGCCTCTATTTAATAGCACAATAAACATTTGCACTTATTCTCATAGAAATCAGGCCTGATAAAGACACTTTTGCTGTGCATGCTCTCTGGTTTTTGTGGCACTGGCATCCCATTCTGTGACTAAAGCAGCCTCTATTTAATAGCATAATAAACATTTGCACTTATTCTCATAGAAATCAGGCCTGATAAAGACACTTTTGCTGTGCATGCTCTCTGGTTTTTGTGGCACTGGCATCCCATTCTGTGACTAAAGCAGCCTCTATTTAATAGCACAATAAACATTTGCATTTATTCTCATAGAAATCAGGCCTGATAAAGACACTTTTGCTGTGCATGCTCTCTGGTTTTTGTGGCACTGGCATCCCATTCTGTGACTAAAGCAGCCTCTATTTAATAGCATAATAAACATTTGCACTTATTCTCATAGAAATCAGGCCTGATAAAGACACTTTTGCTGTGCATGCTCTCTGGTTTTTGTGGCACTGGCATCCCATTCTGTGACTAAAGCAGCCTCTATTTAATAGCACAATAAACATTTGCACTTATTCTCATAGAAATCAGGCCTGATAAAGACACTTTTGCTGTGCATGCTCTCTGGTTTTTGTGGCACTGGCATCCCATTCTGTGACTAAAGCAGCCTCTATTTAATAGCATAATAAACATTTGCACTTATTCTCATAGAAATCAGGCCTGATAAAGACACTTTTGCTGTGCATGCTCTCTGGTTTTTGTGGCACTGGCATCCCATTCTGTGACTAAAGCAGCCTCTATTTAATAGCATAATAAACATTTGCACTTATTCTCATAGAAATCAGGCCTGATAAAGACACTTTTGCTGTGCATGCTCTCTGGTTTTTGTGGCACTGGCATCCCATTCTGTGACTAAAGCAGCCTCTATTTAATAGCATAATAAACATTTGCACTTATTCTCATAGAAATCAGGCCTGATAAAGACACTTTTGCTGTGCATGCTCTCTGGTTTTTGTGGCACTGGCATCCCATTCTGTGACTAAAGCAGCCTCTATTTAATAGCACAATAAACATTTGCACTTATTCTCATAGAAATCAGGCCTGATAAAGACACTTTTGCTGTGCATGCTCTCTGGTTTTTGTGGCACTGGCATCCCATTCTGTGACTAAAGCAGCCTCTATTTAATAGCACAATAAACATTTGCACTTATTCTCATAGAAATCAGGCCTGATAAAGACACTTTTGCTGTGCATGCTCTCTGGTTTTTGTGGCACTGGCATCCCATTCTGTGACTAAAGCAGCCTCTATTTAATAGCACAATAAACATTTGCACTTATTCTCATAGAAATCAGGCCTGATAAAGACACTTTTGCTGTGCATGCTCTCTGGTTTTTGTGGCACTGGCATCCCATTCTGTGACTAAAGCAGCCTCTATTTAATAGCATAATAAACATTTGCACTTATTCTCATAGAAATCAGGCCTGATAAAGACACTTTTGCTGTGCATGCTCTCTGGTTTTTGTGGCACTGGCATCCCATTCTGTGACTAAAGCAGCCTCTATTTAATAGCACAATAAACATTTGCACTTATTCTCATAGAAATCAGGCCTGATAAAGACACTTTTGCTGTGCATGCTCTCTGGTTTTTGTGGCACTGGCATCCCATTCTGTGACTAAAGCAGCCTCTATTTAATAGCACAATAAACATTTGCACTTATTCTCATAGAAATCAGGCCTGATAAAGACACTTTTGCTGTGCATGCTCTCTGGTTTTTGTGGCACTGGCATCCCATTCTGTGACTAAAGCAGCCTCTATTTAATAGCATAATAAACATTTGCACTTATTCTCATAGAAATCAGGCCTGATAAAGACACTTTTGCTGTGCATGCTCTCTGGTTTTTGTGGCACTGGCATCCCATTCTGTGACTAAAGCAGCCTCTATTTAATAGCATAATAAACATTTGCACTTATTCTCATAGAAATCAGGCCTGATAAAGACACTTTTGCTGTGCATGCTCTCTGGTTTTTGTGGCACTGGCATCCCATTCTGTGACTAAAGCAGCCTCTATTTAATAGCATAATAAACATTTGCACTTATTCTCATAGAAATCAGGCCTGATAAAGACACTTTTGCTGTGCATGCTCTCTGGTTTTTGTGGCACTGGCATCCCATTCTGTGACTAAAGCAGCCTCTATTTAATAGCATAATAAACATTTGCACTTATTCTCATAGAAATCAGGCCTGATAAAGACACTTTTGCTGTGCATGCTCTCTGGTTTTTGTGGCACTGGCATCCCATTCTGTGACTAAAGCAGCCTCTATTTAATAGCACAATAAACATTTGCACTTATTCTCATAGAAATCAGGCCTGATAAAGACACTTTTGCTGTGCATGCTCTCTGGTTTTTGTGGCACTGGCATCCCATTCTGTGACTAAAGCAGCCTCTATTTAATAGCACAATAAACATTTGCACTTATTCTCATAGAAATCAGGCCTGATAAAGACACTTTTGCTGTGCATGCTCTCTGGTTTTTGTGGCACTGGCATCCCATTCTGTGACTAAAGCAGCCTCTATTTAATAGCATAATAAACATTTGCACTTATTCTCATAGAAATCAGGCCTGATAAAGACACTTTTGCTGTGCATGCTCTCTGGTTTTTGTGGCACTGGCATCCCATTCTGTGACTAAAGCAGCCTCTATTTAATAGCATAATAAACATTTGCACTTATTCTCATAGAAATCAGGCCTGATAAAGACACTTTTGCTGTGCATGCTCTCTGGTTTTTGTGGCACTGGCATCCCATTCTGTGACTAAAGCAGCCTCTATTTAATAGCACAATAAACATTTGCACTTATTCTCATAGAAATCAGGCCTGATAAAGACACTTTTGCTGTGCATGCTCTCTGGTTTTTGTGGCAATGGCATCCCATTCTGTGACTAAAGCAGCCTCTATTTAATAGCATAATAAACATTTGCACTTATTCTCATAGAAATCAGGCCTGATAAAGACACTTTTGCTGTGCATGCTCTCTGGTTTTTGTGGCACTGGCATCCCATTCTGTGACTAAAGCAGCCTCTATTTAATAGCATAATAAACATTTGCACTTATTCTCATAGAAATCAGGCCTGATAAAGACACTTTTGCTGGCCAAAGGCCTACTGGACCCTGCCAGCTCGATTCCTGCCCGGGGCATCCCATTCTGTGACTAAAGCAGCCTCTGTTTAAGACCATATAAGCATTTGCTCTTATCATATTTGAAATTAGGCCTGATAAAGACACTTTTGCTGGGCATAGCACAACTTGTCCCTGCCAGGTGTACTTACTGCTCATTTTTAGGGCATCCCATTCTGTGACTACACCAGCCTCTATTTAAGAACCTAACCATTTGCACCTATTCTAATTGAAATTAGGCATGATAAAGACACTTTTGCTGTGCATAGTCTTACTGCTGCCTGCCAGGTGCTCTCTGGTTTTTGGGACATCCCATTCTGTAACATACCATTAGCCTCTGCATTAACTGTAAGCTGCACAGTTATTTAAAGAAATTTGGCCTGTATGAGCCTGCTAACACACTGCTGCTGTGTGCATATATACTGATCTCAAGTCTGCTTTGGGGCATCCCATTCTGTAACATACCATTAGCCTCTGCATTAACTGTAAGCTGCACATTTATTTAAAGAAATTTGGCCTGTATGAGCCTGCTAACACACTGCTGCTGTGTGCATATATACTGATCTCAAGTCTGCTTTGGGGCATCCCATTCTGTAACATACCATTAGCCTCTGCATTAACTGTAAGCTGCACAGTTATTTAAAGAAATTTGGCCTGTATGAGCCTGCTAACACACTGCTGCTGTGTGCATATATACTGATCTCAAGTCTGCTTGGGGCATCCCATTCTGTAACATACCATTAGCCTCTGCATTAACTGTAAGCTGCACAGTTATTTAAAGAAATTTGGCCTGTATGAGCCTGCTAACACACTGCTGCTGTGTGCATATATACTGATCTCAAGTCAGCTTGGGGCATCCCATTCTGTAACATACCATTAGCCTCTGCATTAACTGTAAGCTGCACAGTTATTTAAAGAAATTTGGCCTGTATGAGCCTGCTAACACACTGCTGCTGTGTGCATATATACTGATCTCAAGTCTGCTTTGGGGCATCCCATTCTGTAACATACCATTAGCCTCTGCATTAACTGTAAGCTGCACAGTTATTTAAAGAAATTTGGCCTGTATGAGCCTGCTAACACACTGCTGCTGTGTGCATATATACTGATCTCAAGTCTGCTTGGGGCATCCCATTCTGTAACATACCATTAGCCTCTGCATTAACTGTAAGCTGCACAGTTATTTAAAGAAATTTGGCCTGTATGAGCCTGCTAACACACTGCTGCTGTGTGCATATATACTGATCTCAAGTCTGCTTGGGGCATCCCATTCTGTAACATACCATTAGCCTCTGCATTAACTGTAAGCTGCACAGTTATTTAAAGAAATTTGGCCTGTATGAGCCTGCTAACACACTGCTGCTGTGTGCATATATACTGATCTCAAGTCTGCTTTGGGGCATCCCATTCTGTAACATACCATTAGCCTCTGCATTTACTGTAAGCTGCACATTTATTTAAAGAAATTTGGCCTGTATGAGCCTGCTAACACACTGCTGCTGTGTGCATATATACTGATCTCAAGTCTGCTTTGGGGCATCCCATTCTGTAACATACCATTAGCCTCTGCATTTACTGTAAGCTGCACATTTATTTAAAGAAATTTGGCCTGTATGAGCCTGCTAACACACTGCTGCTGTGTGCATATATACTGATCTCAAGTCTGCTTGGGGCATCCCATTCTGTAACATACCATTAGCCTCTGCATTTACTGTAAGCTGCACATTTATTTAAAGAAATTTGGCCTGTATGAGCCTGCTAACACACTGCTGCTGTGTGCATATATACTGATCTCAAGTCTGCTTGGGGCATCCCATTCTGTAACATACCATTAGCCTCTGCATTAACTGTAAGCTGCACATTTATTTAAAGAAATTTGGCCTGTATGAGCCTGCTAACACACTGCTGCTGTGTGCATATATACTGATCTCAAGTCAGCTTGGGGCATCCCATTCTGTAACATACCATTAGCCTCTGCATTAACTGTAAGCTGCACAGTTATTTAAAGAAATTTGGCCTGTATGAGCCTGCTAACACACTGCTGCTGTGTGCATATATACTGATCTCAAGTCTGCTTGGGGCATCCCATTCTGTAACATAACATAACCTACCTACCATACTAAGCAGCTCTCTTATTTAAACTAAGCAGGCCTCTTGGAGGCTGAGTGTCCACTTTTGGGTGTGCATTTATATTCGGTTTCATATACAGTGGGGTATCCCAATTTGTAAGATAACCTACCCCAACCATGTAAACTAAATAGGCCTGTTGCAGCCTGAGTTTCTCTGCTTGCGTATGGCCTGCATTACAATCTGTCTCTTTCAATGACACTGCTGCCTGTGGTATCCCAATTTGTAAGATAACCTACCCCAACCATGTAAACTAAAGGTTACGTCCTTCCAGAAGGAAAACTTATGCCGAACACTATTTTTGTTAGGGGCATTGACCTTTGGATTGATCGGCATGAAATTAATTTTTTTTTTTCAAAGTATGGCGCTGTGAAGAAGGTCAAAATGATGTCTCATACTTGGATTATTGTTACTTTTTGTTCAGCTTGAAATATAACAGGCCACACGGGCATCCCAAGGCACATGCTATTTTAAACCTATCTGTTATACAACATAAGCGTTGATCAGGCTACTTCAGTTTGCACTTGTTTTTGACTGATTTTAATAAACCAGGCCGCAGGGCACCCCAAAGCTGCACCTTGCACCCTATCTGGTATACAACATAAGCGTTGATCAGCATCAGCTTCATTAAGCTACTTCAGTTTGCACTTCCTTTTTGACTGCTTTCATTTAACCAGGCCGCAGGGCACCCCAAAGCTGCACCTTGCACCCTACCTGTTTATACTAAATAAGCATCTACAGCCTCAGCTTTATTAAGTTATTGCATTTTGAATTGGTTTTGGTCTGCTTTAAATACACCAGGCCGCAGGGCATCCCAAACCTGCATGTTGCACCCCATCTGTTATACTAAATAAGCGTTGATCAGCATCAGCTTTATTAAGCTATTGCATTTTGCATTGGTTTTTGTACTGCTGCCAAAACACTAGCCCATATGGGCATCCCAAACCAGCACATGTCACCCTATCTGTTATACTAAATAAGCTTCTACAGGCCCTTTTTTTATTTATTTATTTTTATTTATATAGAGCTGCAATAGCTTATATTGTGAGGTTAATTTGCCATTTTGCAGCATAATATAGAGCAGCCCCTGTGTAAATCTGAGGGGCAATAGCTTATATAGTGAGGTAAATTTGCCATTTTGCTTCGTTATATAGAGCAGGCCCTGTGTAAATCTGAGGGGCAATAGCTTATATTGTGAGGTAAATTTGCCATTTTGCAGCATAATATAGAGCAGCCCCTGTGTAAATCTGAGGGGCAATAGCTTATATTGTGAGGTAAATTTGCCACTTTGCAGCATAATATAGAGCAGCCCCTGTGTAAATCTGAGGGGCAATAGCTCATATAGTGAGGTAAATTTGCCATTTTGCTTCGTTATATAGAGCAGCCCAGTTGCCATCTAAATCAACTACTGTCCGGCCAGTACAGCTTTTCCAGGGCAAACTCTGCTAGTTGCGGGCACAAGTCAAGTTTGGCTTCCCAGCAAATCCAGTGGATCTTGAAGGTGTGTTGGCATGGTCATGTCAAGGTATGACATGACCTGCTGTTTGAGGTCCAGCTCCAGGTCTTCCTGCTGCTCATGAGTAGACTCACTATGCGGGTGTAGAAAGCTACTCACTAGCGACTGAAGACTGAGGCTGCTGCTGATGGAGCTGCTGCTGCTGCTCCTTCCACCCCCCCAGCAGCCATGGCAGTGGAAGGTGATCGCAGAGGTCCCCCCGAGTCAGACCTGCGGGAGTATGGGCCATGGCGCAGATAGACATCGCCCAACTGACTACGTGGGATGTCTCTGTAGTAGGTCAGTTTGTCCTCCCTCTCAGTGGGCGTAAAAAATGCCCCCATTTTGTGCCGGAAGCGAGGGTCCAATAAGTTGGAGAGCCAGAAGTCTTCCCGCTGACAAATGGAGACAATTCTGCGCTCACTAGTACGCAAGCATGTGAGCATGCATCGTGCCATTTGTGCAAATGACTCGGAGGGACTACCTGTCTCCATCTCCACTGTAAACTGCCACGGTGTGTCTGGGTCCTCTGTCTCACCTTACTCACAACCCTCTAGCTCCTGTGGCTGCTCCTGCTCCTCCTCTTCTGTCAGATGACTAGATAAAATGGTCATTTTGTGAAACCTAAACTGTGGTTTGCTTTGCCCCACCCCCTCCTCCTCCTCCACTTCAGCCCCCACAGGCTTCATGTGGCTGTGAAATGTATGTGCCATGTCTCCAGTGCCCTGACCAGCCATGGTTTCCAACATGTGTTGTAGTACATGAAGCAGTGGAATCTCATCGTTCATCTCATAGTCCTGGCAACTGACTAATAACGTAGCTTCCTCAAAGGGCCTGAGCAAACGGTCGGTGTCACGTATGAGCTGCCAATGGTTTACATTGAATTTACACAGGTGTCCCCCTATCCGTTTGGATCATCCAGAAATCCGTGATGGCTTTTCTCTGTTCCTATAGTGCAGTGGTCCTCAACCCTGTCCTCAAGGCCCACCAACAAGTCATGTTTTTTGGATCTCCAAATAGCCAGCTCTATTGCTCTGCAGCTGCACTAATTACTCCACCTGTGCATCTTTGTGGAGATCTGCAAAACCTGGCCTGTTGGTGGGCCTTGAGGACAGGGTTGGGGACCACTGCTATAGTGGATCCTGCATATGGAGGGTGGAATTCCAACGGGTGGAAACATCGCAAATCAGACTATGGTGGGGTACACCGTTGTGACGCTGAGGCTCAATAGGGTTGTGCTTCGTGGTGTAGGAGTGCCAGAAGTGCATGCTAACTTTCTTTCCTGTTGTTCTTTCAGATGGGGGCAAGACTTAAAAACTAGACTGAACACGTGTGCCATGTGAGGACGCATGACTTTGGCTTCCTTGTCGCAGCGCAAACAAGATGTTCTTCCAAGTGTAATGCAGCAGGCTGGACTTATGGTGACGCTGTCTGAGAGGAGAAATCCCTCAGACATCAAGATTAAAAATTCCAAGAATTTTTGAGGGCTAATTATTCAGAGGCAAATGATAGCTAGTTGTTTCTGATTTAATTACAAGGTGGAAACACACCCTCAAACAAAACTTCACTTTGGCAATACTATTGCATTTGTCTATTCATAATTTTATGTATATACACTAACTAACCTACTTTTTCTCCCCAGGATGCTGCATGAAACACTGCCACATCGCTGAGTAGCTGATTTTTCCGAACAACAGTCCGCAATAATCTGCTGCTGCTGCCGCCGCCACCGCCGCAGACTCCAGGGACCCTCTTCCACTACCTCGGCTTGCAACACCTCCTCCCACGACACTCTCCTCATCACTAATTGCCGGCTACTGGAAGAAGAGGCGAGTGTCTCCTCCACTTCTTGGCTGGGCAGTAGCTGCTGAATTTTATGATTATCAGATCTTCATCAATGGATAGTGGAGCTGAACCCAAAGCATAACAGACAGACAGTTGACTGGGGGTGTCAGATGCCACTTGTGATGCAGTGGACTGCTTTTGCAGCACTTCGAGACAAAGTTGCTTCATTGGCTGACACAATGACTGGTAAATCTGTGGAACATATGGTTTACAAGCAAGAATAACCATTTGTTTTTATATGAAAAAGACCCTGGTTTATACAGACTTTTTTTTTCCAGAGACTGCCCTGCGTGGAAATGAATGGCGCTTGGATCATCCAAGCTTTCCTCCCAACAATGCCTGATGTATTCCAGTAGATTGATGACGGGGCCAGACCTACACTAAAGAAAGATGGATCGTGCAAAACAGATTTAAGGCGCTGCTCTCCAGTTACAGACATTCCTCCGCATCGGACCACAAGTAAGTATTGATAAAAAATCCTTTCCGTTACTCTTACTTTTTATTAATATTCTTCGGATAAGACGGATCAGACATGATTCCAGATTAAAAATTCCAAGAATTTTTGAGGGCTAATTAGTCAGAGGCAATGATACCTTCTTGTTTCTGATTTAATTAAAAGGTGGAAACACACCCTCAAACAAAACTTCACTTTGGCAATACTTTTGCATTTGTTTATTCATAATTTTATGTAGATATTACTAACTAAGCTACTTTTTCTCCACATGACTCTCCACAGGGTGTGATTCATCCAATTTTTGGGCTCCTGAAGCCAACCCCAGTGTCTCTTTAAAGTAATATTTGGGCTCCTGCTGCTGCCAACTCCAGGGTGTGATTCATCAAATTTTTGGGCTCCTGAAGCCAACCCCAGTGTCCCTTTATAGTAATATTTGGGCTCCTGCTGCTGCTGCTGCCAACTTCTGCCAACTCCAGGGTGTGATTCATCCAATTTTTGGGCTCCTGAAGCCAACTCCAGTGTATATTTGGGCTCCTGCTGCTGCTGCTGCCAACTTCTGCCAACTCCAGGGTGTGATTCATCCAATTTTTGGGCTCCTGAAGCCAACTCCAGTGTATATTTGGGCTCCTGCTGCTGCTGCTGCTGCCAACTTCTGCCAACTCCAGGGTGTGATTCATCCAATTTTTGGGCTCCTGAAGCCAACTCCAGTGTATATTTGGGCTCCTGCTGCTACTACTGTCAACTCCTGCCAACTCCAGGGTGTGATTCATCCAATTTTTGGGCTCCTGAGGCCAACTCCAGTGTATATTTGGGCTCCTGCTGCTGCTGCTGCCAACTTCTGCCAACTCCAGGGTGTGATTCATCCAATTTTTGGGCTCCTGAGGCCAACTCCAGTGTATATTTGGGCTCCTGCTGCTGCTACTGTCAACTCCTGCCAACTCCAGGGTGTGATTCATCCAATTTTTGGGCTCCTGAAGCCAACTCCAGTGTATATTTGGGCTCCTGCTGCTGCTGCTGCCAACTTCTGCCAACTCCAGGGTGTGATTCATCCAATTTTTGGGCTCCTGAGGCCAACTCCAGTGTATATTTGGGCTCCTGCTGCTACTGCTGCCATCTTCTGCCAACTCCAGGGTGTGATTCATCCAATTTTTGGGCTCCTGAAGCCAACTCCAGTGTATATTTGGGCTCCTGCTGCTGCTGCTGCCAACTTCTGCCAACTCCAGGGTGTGATTCATCCAATTTTTGGGCTCCTGAAGCCAACTCCAGTGTATATTTGGGCTCCTGCTGCTGCTGCTGCTGCCAACTCCAGGGTGTGATTCATCCAATTTTTGGGCTCCTGAAGCCAACTCCAGTGTATATTTGGGCTCCTGCTGCTGCTGCTGCCAACTCCAGGGTGTGATTCATCCAATTTTTGGGCGCCTGAAGCCAACTCCAGTGTATATTTGGGCTCCTGCTGCTGCTGCTGCTGCTGCTGCCAACTTCTGCCAACTCCAGGGTGTGATTCATCCAATTTTTGGGCTCCTGAAGCCAACTCCAGTGTATATTTGGGCTCCTGCTGCTGCCAACTTCTGCCAACTCCAGGGTGTGATTCATCCAATTTTTGGGCTCCTGAAGCCAACTCCAGTGTATATTTGGGCTCCTGCTGCTACTACTGTCAACTCCTGCCAACTCCAGGGTGTGATTCATCCAATTTTTGGGCTCCTGAAGCCAACTCCAGTGTATATTTGGGCTCCTGCTGCTGCTGCTGCCAACTTCTGCCAACTCCAGGGTGTGATTCATCCAATTTTTGGGCTCCTGAGGCCAACTCCAGTGTATATTTGGGCTCCTGCTGCTGCTGCTGCCAACTTCTGCCAACTCCAGGGTGTGATTCATCCAATTTTTGGGCTCCTGAGGCCAACTCCAGTGTATATTTGGGCTCCTGCTGCTACTACTGCCAACTTCTGCCAACTCCAGGGTGTGATTCATCCAATTTTTGGGCTCCTGAGGCCAACTCCAGTGTATATTTGGGCTCCTGCTGCTGCTACTGTCAACTCCTGCCAACTCCAGGGTGTGATTCATCCAATTTTTGGGCTCCTGAAGCCAACTCCAGTGTATATTTGGGCTCCTGCTGCTGCTGCTGCTGCCAACTTCTGCCAACTCCAGGGTGTGATTCATCCAATTTTTGGGCTCCTGAAGCCAACTCCAGTGTATATTTGGGCTCCTGCTGCTACTACTGTCAACTCCTGCCAACTCCAGGGTGTGATTCATCCAATTTTTGGGCTCCTGAGGCCAACTCCAGTGTATATTTGGGCTCCTGCTGCTGCTGCTGCCAACTTCTGCCAACTCCAGGGTGTGATTCATCCAATTTTTGGGCTCCTGAGGCCAACTCCAGTGTATATTTGGGCTCCTGCTGCTGCTACTGTCAACTCCTGCCAACTCCAGGGTGTGATTCATCCAATTTTTGGGCTCCTGAAGCCAACTCCAGTGTATATTTGGGCTCCTGCTGCTGCTGCTGCTGCCAACTTCTGCCAACTCCAGGGTGTGATTCATCCAATTTTTGGGCTCCTGAAGCCAACTCCAGTGTATATTTGGGCTCCTGCTGCTGCTACTGTCAACTCCTGCCAACTCCAGGGTGTGATTCATCCAATTTTTGGGCTCCTGAGGCCAACTCCAGTGTATATTTGGGCTCCTGCTGCTGCTACTGTCAACTCCTGCCAACTCCAGGGTGTGATTCATCCAATTTTTGGGCTCCTGAAGCCAACTCCAGTGTATATTTGGGCTCCTGCTGCTGCTACTGCCAACTTCTGCCAACTCCAGGGTGTGATTCATCCAATTTTTGGGCTCCTGAAGCCAACTCCAGTGTATATTTGGGCTCCTGCTGCTACTACTGCCAACTTCTGCCAACTCCAGGGTGTGATTCATCCAATTTTTGGGCTCCTGAGGCCAACTCCAGTGTATATTTGGGCTCCTGCTGCTACTACTGCCAACTTCTGCCAACTCCAGGGTGTGATTCATCCAATTTTTGGGCTCCTGAGGCCAACTCCAGTGTATATTTGGGCTCCTGCTGCTGCTGCTGCCAACTTCTGCCAACTCCAGGGTGTGATTCATCCAATTTTTGGGCTCCTGAAGCCAACTCCAGTGTATATTTGGGCTCCTGCTGCTACTACTGTCAACTCCTGCCAACTCCAGGGTGTGATTCATCCAATTTTTGGGCTCCTGAAGCCAACTCCAGTGTATATTTGGGCTCCTGCTGCTGCTGCTGCCAACTTCTGCCAACTCCAGGGTGTGATTCATCCAATTTTTGGGCTCCTGAGGCCAACTCCAGTGTATATTTGGGCTCCTGCTGCTGCTGCTGCCAACTTCTGCCAACTCCAGGGTGTGATTCATCCAATTTTTGGGCTCCTGAGGCCAACTCCAGTGTATATTTGGGCTCCTGCTGCTACTACTGTCAACTCCTGCCAACTCCAGGGTGTGATTCATCCAATTTTTGGGCTCCTGAGGCCAACTCCAGTGTATATTTGGGCTCCTGCTGCCAACTTCTGCCAACTCCAGGGTGTGATTCATCCAATTTTTGGGCTCCTGAGGCCAACTCCAGTGTATATTTGGGCTCCTGCTCCTGCTGCTGCCAACTTCTGCCAACTCCAGGGTGTGATTCATCCAATTTTTGGGCTCCTGAAGCCAACTCCAGTGTATATTTGGGCTCCTGCTGCTGCTGCCAACTTCTGCCAACTCCAGGGTGTGATTCATCCAATTTTTGGGCTCCTGAGGCCAACTCCAGTGTATATTTGGGCTCCTTCTGCCCCTCATAGTGATGCCACTTCAACTCTCTGCAATTGTGCCGCTCTGCGATTCTATTAGCGATGCCTCTGATCTGCATGTGATATTTCTTCAAAGTATTATTTAACAAACCCAGCACGCATCCTGTGCGTGTTACAGCAAGGCTGAATGGTTTACAACCCTATTGAGGCTGTAGGAGGCTCAGAAATAGCCGTTTTTAATAGCGATTCGTCGCGAATTTATTCGGGTCGAAACGATTTTTGTCGGAAAATTCGGCGAATCAGTCGAATCGAATTTTTCAAAAGTTCGCTCATCTCTACTCATAACATGCAGTAGGTGCAGGTAGGATGATTTTTAATATGGACAATCTGTATGTACAGGGTGTGGGAAACATATAAGATAGACTCTTATTCAGAGTGAAGGACCGCTTTCAGTAAAGTGTTCCTATCAGTAGGCTTAGTATAAAGGTCAGTGGTAATAAGACCATCAGAATCTTTGTAGATGGCCACATTCAAGAAGGCCACTTGTGTAGCAGAGACCTCTGGGTTGAATGTGATAGTAGGGAAGATTGAGTTGATGTGTTCCATAAACCTGTTAAAGTCTTGTCTGTCCCCATGCCAGACGGTGACCACATCATCTATATAGCGGCTCCAGTATCTTACGTGCTCGGTGTACAGTAATGAGGGGTAGATGTATCTTTCTTCTAGAAAGCCCACGAATGAGTTAGCAAAGGCCGGAGCTATGGCGCTCCCCATAGCTGTGCCGAGGATTTGCTTATAAAATAAGTTTTCGAATCTGAAGTAGTTGTTTTGAAGCACAATTTCAAGTCCTGTAGTAAGGTATTCAGATGATATTTCTGGGGGCTCCTGTGCGAGGAAGTATTTCACGGCCTTCACTCCCTGATCATTGGATATATCTGTATATAGGGAGGAAATGTCCATGGTGGCCAAAAGGTCATCCTTGTCTATCTGGATTTTACCGAACTTCTCTAGGAAGTCCCCCGTATCTTTCAAATAAGACGGTAGCTTTTGCACATATGGCTGTAGATAGTAGTCCAACCATTGTGCCAATGGTTGAGTAGCAGAGACTGTTTCTGCTACTATAGGTCGAAATTTAAGTGGGTTACACCCCTTATGGACCTTGGGTAGGCCGTAGATCACTGGTGTGATAGGGTACTCAATTTGGATATACTTAGCCGTGTTTTCGCTCAGCATAAAACACGGTATCTCTTGGTGACACCAAGAGATACGTACTGCTGTACAGCATTTAGAATCCCCCACACAGGGTTGTTATGGATTTACTCATAACTCTCGGGTCCATGAGCATCTCTAGGATGCTGGCACGGTACAGTGCATAGTCCATCACTACTATAGCCCCGCCCTTGTCAGCGGGCTTGATGATAATGGTGTTATCTTGTCTCAAAGTGGATAATGCTCTGCTTAGGTTTGGATGGTATTTCTTAGTCTGCATGGTGTGTATGGTCTCTGCCCGCACAGTTTTAATGTAGCTTTCAACTGGGCCAAAGTGGCCGGGCGGTATAAATTGGCTCTTAAGTTTCAGACCAGTAGGGCCCATCTGAGTACTGGTTCGGGTATCAGTAGGATTAGATGAGAAGAATTGTTTACGTTTGAGCGTTCTTTCCAATTTAAACAGTTCTATATCAAACTTAAATATGTCAAAGCTAGACGTAGGGCAAAATGAAAGTCCCCTGCTTAGCAGGCTTACCTCATCCACGGTGAGTGGCCTGAAGGAGAGATGACTGGGGTCTCCTGCTGGCTGATTGCAGGGTCATAGACCCGTTGTCGTCGCTTCTTCCAGCCCCTCCTGGGTAGTTTGGTCCAGTGGGTGCCCGAAAATGGAGTTCCCGATTCTTGCTTCTGGTACTCCTTTTTGGGCCCCTGGGATGTGGTTCGCTGTCAGAGGATAGATTTTCCGAGACCGGGTCACTGTCAGAGGTGTGGTACAGTTGTGGTCAGTTGGAGTAACGCCTTGTCGAAGTACCCGCCTGTCTCCTAAACGTTGCTGATCCGGATCTTTGCCGGAGAGCCAGGGGTATACCCTATTTTCCGAATAATCAAGACACACTTGTCTAAATTTATCTTATACTTTTTAAGCTTATCAGTATAGGTCAGTATTTCGGCCTCTAGGGTTTTCAGGTCCACCTAGGGTTTTGATATATCGGAAATTCCTTCCTGTACACGTAGCTCCAGTGTATGGATCTCCCGCTTCAACTGACACAACTGTGCTCTTACCTCTTCTATGACCAGGATCATATAATTGAGAAAATTTTGGTTAGAGAACTCTTCCGGTTTATTTCTACCAATTGTGGGTTGGTTTTTGATCCTGAAGCCCCGAGGAATTTTCTTGATGCGGTAGTATTCGGACAAGGTCTGTCCGTGTAGCTCTAGGTCCATGCGCTTTTTCCTTAAAGTGGACCAACACCCACCGGTGATCACCTCCCTCCCCGTGGGACATCCGAGATCGGGATGTCCCGCGGGGTGAAACCCCCCCAAACACCCCAAACTCCTTACCTTACCCTCGCGCCCCTCTAGACGTGCGCGCGCCCGCGCCGGCCGTCTGTGAATGGCCGGCGCGGGCACGCGCGCGTCAAGAGGGACGCGCGGGAGGCGGCGGCGGAGGAGCCGCTTGTCCGCGGCTTGTCCGTCGGCGTGGGGAGAGGTGAGTTCGGGGGGGTTTCACACAACGGGGCACCCCGATCGGGGGTGCCCCACCGAAGTGGACCAAGACCCAGGATAGTCAAAAGGTCTTTGAATAAATCAGTAGCAGTGTCCTTACCAAATGCCGCTGAGGGATTAGAAGGGGAAAGAATAGTCTATATTTCCTCCGGGTTAAAGGTCCGCGTTCTGGCACGACTGGATTGCCATCAATATCCTGGAATATCTCCATTGAAATACATAGGGTAAAAAGTCCAATATGTAAGTGTAGGTGCAACCGGCGAAATGCCAACAAACTGTAGAAAAGTCCAATGTTGCTGGTGCACTCTTACAATTCCATACATGAGCATGTCTAACATGACGTCAGGCGGGAATTTTTTGAATTCTTGCACTGTGTATATATTTGGTTGGGATATCGGGGCACTGTTTGGCAGTCTTCCTTGATAAAGGGGGCTCCCGACCCCCCAAACGTTGAATAAAAGGACTGTTTCTTTGCCATCACAATGGACTTTGCTTTCAGCCTTATGTATGTTATGGAACATTTTTCTGGCTAAATACAAGCATTTTCTTTACTTTATTGGAGTGCCGGCCCTGTTCATTTATCAAAAGTAAAAAAGAAGGACCACACACCACAGTAGTCTGCTGCAAAGGGGTCCTAGTCCCCACCTCAAAGAGGGACAAATGAGAACAAAGAGGGACATGGGACGAGGGATAGTCCCTGCAAATCAGGGACAGTTGGAAGACATGCCTGCATGTTACGTCAGGGAAGAGGGGTGGGTTTTTATGGTGTGATTTGCAGGGAAAGCCCGGTGACGTGAGATGTCTGCCTATAATCCAGAAGCAGTCCAGTGTATTCTCTTGTTACCATGGGTAACAGAGTTCAGTCAGTGGGCACCTTTGGTCACCATTACGTCACATGCCAACAGTCTAGACTATGGTAGCACACAACGCTCAGCATAGGCTGCCTGTCACTAACCGCAAGTGAGGGCGCCCACCTTAGATTAGCTAGCTCATGCCGAAATTTGGCACAGCCCCGAACCCTCACTAAACATGGTGGCCGCCGCTTCCCAAGCCTTCCCGTGACGCCATCACAACAAGCGCGGCGTCACGGGGGAGGCAGGTCAGCTCTTGACAGCAGCGCGCGCCCTCGAGCCACGCCCCTCGGGAAGAGAAGCCTGACACAGTGGAGGCGCGTGGCCGGCAAGGTGCAAACCCCGCGGGAGCGCGCTTCATCCGAATCATCCCCGGGAACTCCGTGTGGGCCGGCGGCGCGCGCCTTCCCCTGTGTGTCCGAGCAACCCCCGGGATGGGCGCTCAGGAAGCGGCTGCAGCAGCAGCAGGCCAGTAACAGCGGCGATAGGAAGCCGCTCTCCCCGCTCTTCTATGACGGCGCTCGTCACGCACACTCGTTGCTCCGGTGACTGAGAGCAGCCGCCATGCACACCCATCACCCGGAGACCCGCAAGTTCACCCGGGCGCTCAGCAAGCCGGGCACTGCGGCGGAGCTCAGGCAGAGTGTGTCCGAGGCGGTCCGAAGCTCCGTCCTGCTGGTAAGACTGGGGGCGCACTACACATGGCCACCACTGGGGGGTGCTACCTGCTCTAGAGGAGGGGGGTGCACTACACATGGCAGCCACTGGGGGGTGCTATCTGTCCTAGAGGATGGGGGTGCTCTACACATGGCCACCACTGGGGGGTGCTACCTGCCCTAGAGGATGGGGGTGCTCTACACATGGCAGCCACTGGGGGGTGCTACCTGCCCTAGAGGATGGGGGTGCTCTACACATGGCAGCCACTGGGGGGGTGCTACCTGCTCTAGAGGATGGGGGTGCTCTACACATGGCCACCACTGGGGGGTGCTACCTGCCCTAGAGGATGGGGGCGCACTACACATGGCCACCACTGGGGGGTGCTACCTGCCCTAGAGGAGGGGGGCGCACTACACATGGCCACCACTGGGGGGTGCTACCTGCCCTAGAGGAGGGGGGCGCACTACACATGGCCACCACTGGGGGGGGGGTGCTACCTGCCCTAGAGGATGGGGGTGCTCTACACATGGCCACCACTGGGGGGTGCTACCTGCCCTAGAGGAGGGGGGCGCACTACACATGGCCACCACTGGGGGGTGCTACCTGCCCTAGAGGAGGGGGGCGCACTACACATGGCCACCACTGGGGGGTGCTACCTGCCCTAGAGGAGGGGGGCGCACTACACATGGCCACCACTGGGGGGTGCTACCTGCCCTAGAGGAGGGGGGCGCACTACACATGGCCACCACTGGGGGGTGCTACCTGCCCTAGAGGAGGGGGGCGCACTACACATGGCCACCACTGGGGGGTGCTACCTGCCCTAGAGGAGGGGGGCGCACTACACATGGCCACCACTGGGGGGGGGGGTGCTACCTGCCCTAGAGGATGGGGGTGCTCTACACATGGCAGCCACTGGGGGGTGCTATCTGCACTAGAGGATGGGGGTGCTCTACATATGGCAGCCTCTGGGGGGTGCCACCTGCCCTAGAGAATGGGGGTGCTCTACACATGGCCGCCGCTGGGGGGGTGCTACCTGCCCTAGAGGAGGGGGTGCACTACACTTGGCTGCCACTGGGGGGGGGGTGCTACCTGCCCTAGAGGATGGGGGTGCTCTACACATGGCAGCCACTGGGGGGTGCTATCTGCACTAGAGGATGGGGGTGCTCTACATATGGCAGCCTCTGGGGGGTGCCACCTGCCCTAGAGAATGGGGGTGCTCTACACATGGCCGCCACTGGGGGGGTGCTACCTGCCCTAGAGGAGGGGGTGCACTACACTTAGCTGCCACTGGGGGGGGGGGGGGGTGCTACCTGCCCTAGAGGAGGGGGTGCACTACACTTGGCCGCCACTGGGGGGTTGCCACCTGCCCTAGAGAATGGGGGTGCTCTACACATGGCCGCCACTGGGGGGGTGCTACCTGCCCTAGAGGAGGGGGTGCACTACACTTGGCTGCCACTGGGGGGGGGTGCTACCTGCCCTAGAGGATGGGGGTGCTCTACACATGGCCGCCACTGGGGGGGTGCTACCTGCCCTAGAAGAGGGGGTGCACTACACTTGGCTGCCACTGGGGGGGTGCTACCTGCCCTAGAGGAGGGGGTGCACTACACTTGGCTGCCACTGGGGGGGGGGGGTGCTACCTGCCCTAGAGGAGGGGGTGCACTACACTTGGCTGCCACTGGGGGGTGTGCTACCTGCCCTAGAGGATGGGGGTGCTCTACACATGGCCGCCACTGGGGGGGTGCTACCTGCCCTAGAGGAGGGGGTGCACTACACTTGGCTGCCACTGGGGGGTGTGCTACCTGCCCTAGAGGATGGGGGTGCTCTACACATGGCCGCCACTGGGGGGTGCTACCTGCCCTAGACTAGAGGATGGGGGTGCACTACACATGGCCGCCACTGGGGGCTGCTACCTTCCCTAGAGGAGGGGGTGCACTACACATGGCTGCCACCTTTCCTGGAGGAGGGGGGGCACACTACACATGGCTGCCACCTTCCCTGGAGGAGGGGGGGCACACTACATATGGCTGCCACCTTCCCTGGAGGAGGGGGGGCACACTACACATGGCTGCCACCTTTCCTGGAGGAGGGGGGGCACACTACACATGGCTGCCACCTTCCCTGGAGGAGGGGGGGGCACACTACATATGGCTGCCACCTTCCCTGGAGGAGGGGGGGGCACACTACATATGGCTGCCACCTTTCCTGGAGGAGGAGGGGCACACTACATATGGCTGCCACCTTCCCTAGAGGAGTGGGGCACACTACACATGGCTGCCACCTTCCCTGGAGGAGGGGGGGCACACTACACATGGCTGCCACCTTCCCTGGAGGAGGGGGGACACACTACACATGGCTGCCACCTTTCCTGGAGGAGGGGGGGGCACACTACATATGGCTGCCACCTTTCCTGGAGGAGGAGGGGCACACTACATATGGCTGCCACCTTCCCTGGAGGAGGGGGGGCACACTACACATGGCTGCCACCTTCCCTGGAGGAGGGGGGGGCACACTACATATGGCTGCCACCTTCCCTGGAGGAGGGGGGGCACACTACACATGGCTGCCACCTTTCCTGGAGGAGGGGGGCACACTACATATGGCTGCCACCTTCCCTGGAGGAGGGGGGGCACACTACATATGGCTGCCACCTTTCCTGGAGGGGGGGGGGGCACACTACACATGGCTGCCACCTTTCCTGGAGGGGGGGACACACTACATATGGCTGCCACCTTCCCTGGAGGAGGGGGGCACACTACACATGGCTGCCACTGGGGAGCATACTACCTGAAAGGGGGGTTGTCGCCTGTCTCAGCACTTTCTCTTATACCCCTTTCACTGATCCTATATAGAGGCACCTAATTAATATTTTTTTACCCCTCCAAGGTGTTTCACTGTTCTATGGGCATCCAGATTTTTGGCAGTGTTAAATCCCCCACAAAGTACCCATATACTCGCACATCCCACAGCAGGGCACACAAGGCGGGGGGTGCTGCGGCTAGAAGCCTGCTCTCCATCCCCTGTGCCATGTGCCCCCCCACAAGCACACATTGGGGGGATGCTGCACATGCACTGTGGGATGCTTTATCGGTTAGTATGTGGGCACCCTCTGAGGCTTGGGTCCTATTCTAAAGATGAGTGCCCAAAAGCTTGTCCCTTGCAGACGTTGGCCAAGGGTTTAGAACCTTTGGAACTTGGTAGCACTGGTTTTGTACTTCTCTGCGGGTATAAGGGGCCAATTATTGCCGACATCCTGAAAAATGCTCATTACCTGTTAGGATTGGGATTATTAGTTTCATTTTCCCAGAGCAGTAACGCTGAGGTGTGACTGGTTGCTCTGGGTGACCTCAGAACATTACTACGATGGCACGTTCTTTCCTTTGTGAATGTATGTGTTGCAGCGGGTCTGATTGTGTTGGCACTGTTCTAATTCGGGGAATCAATGAAATGCTTCAAATGTTTAGCTCGCCATACTGTCACCCACCTTGCCAGTAGGTTACCAATGATTGTATCTAATGAAAGGAGCACTGGCAGGTGGAGATGTTGTATTACTTGAGATGCCAAGCAAGCAATGGAGCCCTAGTGTGAAAGAATGTCGTTGTAAGGCTAAGCAGGCATATTTCATGCTGAATGCAGAGAGTGCCCCCCTACAGGGTCATTGTTAGAGTAACCCAGTCATCCAATTTCACTCGGCCTGTTTTCTGCTTGCCCCTACCCACCCCCCATGCTGGCTGTCAGGGGCCAAATCTTTCATTCACCAGCATTTCCCAATAACCGGTGCCCCAAATATAGCCAACTGGGGGCAGCAGCAGAGTAGGTTTTTGGCCCTTCCCCTCAGCAAACTTGTCTGCCTTAAGTGTATATGGGAGAGTTTTGTTTCTCATGTTATCTGTGACCCAGTTTGGAGCATTTCTCTTGTCTTGGGTTCGGGAGCTGCAACCTTTTATTTGGGCATGAACACCACCTTTTGGTCCCATTGATTCTTGTGAGCTACGTTTGCACCTTTTGCCTTGGGAAGGTTTATTAAGGTCCACAATTAGGCTCTGTTCACACCTGCCGTATCTGTTAAGAGCAGGTGTTTTGTATCAAAACATATGCTGCACTTTTTATGTGTTGGCAACGTTTTTAAAAGAAACTTTTTGGGGACACTCGGTAAATGCTAAATTATATGGCAACACAAACGCAATTCAATAAAAATGCAACACAGGTAAACTGAGTTATGCACATTTGGCGCTTGCGTTGATATAGACTTCTATTGACCTGAGCTGTTACTATGTTGTGCTGAAAACGGTGTCTGTAAAGTATTTTTGTAATGCGTTGCGCAATGCACTGCAGATGTGTGAACTATCCCATCTAGGATAATGTACATGTTTCCTCTGCACTGTAGCTGCGTTGCAATGCAGAGGTGTGAACAGAGCCATAGACCTACAATTGTAGGCTTGGCCAATGCCACCATACTGCCTTCTTGAGTGAGCCTTGTCAGCAGCCTCCTTGGATATCATTACTCACGATGAGGGAAATAGCAGCCAATATAGTTGAGGTTCTTTTTAACTAGACACACTTTAGATTCAGAAAGGAAGATTGCTAAAGTAACTTTTCTCTGGAACCTAAGTTATAAAGTTTTTCTTTAAAAGGGACAATTCCATGGTCCAAGTGAACAAAGAGTGGGGTGAGTAGATGGTGCCCTCATATGCGGGTGGGTGCCATGGGGCATGTTGCAGTCCTGCTGTGCTGTGATCAGCCAGCTCCAGTTGTTTTTTATGGGGTTGCCAGGTTTGTTCAGAATTCTGCAGCATCGGGGGTACTGACAGAACAGCGGCATGAAAGCAAGTACACATATCTGCCCTATTTTCTTTATAACAATTAACCTTTATAGAGTTGCCATAACAGAAACCTCGGCTCTGGGGGTATATAACCTGCTTTGACGTTTGATTAAAGTCTTTTTGTAGAATACATTTTTTACAGCGTTTCGCTCTGCTTGTTACTGTGCACACTTCCAAAATTCCTACCATGGTGCTTTCTTTGAATGTCTTGTTGATCATTATCTTGACATGGTTTGATGACACAAAGCACAAGGAATCATGTGGAAAGTAGACGTATTGTCCTATAGTATGCCGGATATTTCCAAAGGAATTTTTTCCATTTTGTGGGTGTAGTATCCAAAACATTTCATAGATAGTTGAACTGTTAAAATAGTCTGTATAAAATGTGGAAGCGTCAATCTGATGAGCAAATGTATTTGGAAAAGCTGTGTTTGTACGTGATACCTCGTTGTACCTGCGCATCTTTATTATTCCCCCCTCTTGTCTGCAGGCGTTTTGACATGAACTCATTAGGTTCACTGAATTGGTGACTACAAAGGAAGTGCAGCTGAATTGCAGCAGGAGGGATGTGTGCCTGCATGTTGTATTGTGTTACACAAGCAATTTGTCATAGGGTGAGCTGAGGGAACCCTCATATCCTGCCACTGTGCTCTGCTTTGTGTTCATCTGGGGGGTTAACTTCTCATGATTCCAGGTCCTAATAAGATTACTTTGTGGAGTCCAACTAAATGAAACGAGTAGGGTATATTGTTTAAAATTTTTTTTTTTGTTGCCAAGCCACTGACCTGATAAATGTGAGTTGTACAAACTTTTTAGGCAACTTTCTTTCTTCTCAGAGCAGATCTACACCATGGCTCACTTACACAAGAAAAATGTAGCTGTATGACTTTTTTTTAAAGATAAAATAAAAAGTCTGCAGTTACATTATGTATATTATCAACCCGATTATTAGTATCATGTCCTGCTCCACAAAATAGCACATATTTTATTGCACTTATTTATGGGAGATTCACAATATTATATGATATTTGAAAATAATTGCAACTATCCTACTGCCTGCCTGCCCCAACTGCTGTTATAGACAACCCATCCAAATTCACGTGTGTTATGTATTTTCTAGGTTTATCCCACATTCTGTATGTGGAACCCCCTGTGATATGCCCCCTTCACCTTGTGGTATTGGTGTGCTCAGAGACTAGATTTATTAAGAGTTGAAAAAAATTCTCATGGTAGTAAAAAATTCATTTCATGAGAAAAAAAACGGAGAATTTCACTGTTGATGAATCACTAGTTAGGAAGACAATGAAAGTCAATGGCACTTTTTACTCCTGAGAAAAGTAGACATATTTTTACTCCTTTTTACACTGTTGTAAAAAGTGCAGTTGACTTTCATTGTCTTCCTATCCGGTGATTCATCAACAGTGAATTTTTTCTTATTAAATGATTTTTTTACTACCATGAAAATGTATTTCAACTCTTGATGAATCAAGGCCTAGATGTATCTATGCTGCTTTCTGGAAAATAAAATCATGGTGCATTGCTACTGCGGCATGATGGACCAGCTGTACAGCCAGACAGCTAGTCATTTTCAGATGATCAGTAAGGCCTCTGTGTTTATTCTCGAAAAAGACCAAATTTTGTGCACACCCCTGGCACTCATAACATGCCAGTAACATTGAGGCTGCCATTTGCTCTTGTCGATTTCTGTCAGCAGCTATAAGCACTCCCTTCCTGCCATCAGTCTGTAGATGAAGATGATTTCTGTTTGGACCTTGATAATGTAGGTAGGTGAATATACCATACCAGTTAGTTGAGGGCCCTTGTCTTGATCTAGGCCTGATGAAGGGGGTGAATCTCTGTAAGCTTATCTGCACATTTTTGAGACAATAATAATCAAGGGGGCAAGACCCCTCAACTAACTGGTAATGTATATTTATTTGTTTATTTCGAGGCATGAAGGAAGGTGTTTCACAGACACCAGATTAGTATTACAGGTTCACTAACCATTTAACATTCCTAATGTAGCTACCTGGCTTGATTCATCAGTGCTGGATTGCTAAATAAAGTCTGCCAACAACTGCTACAAATAAAATGAATAATTTGGGGGTCCATTTAGAGCCTGGAGAGAAAACTGCCATTCACTTTCATTGTCTACCGGGTGTGCATTTTCACCTGGCTCTAAGTCATTCCCAAGGTAGACAAAGAAAATGGCAATTTTCTCCCCTAAAAAAATAAGTGTTTTATCACTAGGTTCAGAATTGACCCCTTTGTCTTTCTCAATACTTTGCAGAGGCTCTGATGCAGTGAATAGAGCAAATGATTCCTTATGTAGCCGGGGAATGGCCCTGTCTGGCCTTTGCTGCCCTGTAGCTGCTTCTACTAGGCCTAACATGTATAACTCACCAGTTTCCAAGATCGGGTCCCATGTGAAATCCCAGTGATTCCTTGGTTACGCATCCTCCATTTGGCTTGCCTGCCCTTTAAAGTGGACCAACACCCTCCAAAACAACTTCATTCGAATCACTTTAATATAAAAAGTCACTTACCTTTTGATGACTTTTACAGCCTTCTGTCCCTCGCAGCGCCTGTAATCTTCATAAATCTCCGCCGGAAGTCCCGCCCTCCAGCTCTTGTCCGTTCATTTGAATGTTGTCCATCACGCTTGTCTGTTCATTAGCATTTCTTGTCCGGGGATCAGGTTTTCTCTCAGCACTCGCACGATTTCCCTTCTCTTCCTGACATCATCGGGGGGCGTGGCCTCTCTTCGCTCTGAGGAGCGTGCACGTCTCGGCGGTGGCTGGCCTGGCAGATTGATGGAGGGATGGGAGGGAGGGGGCAAATGACAGGGGGCAGGGCAGCAGGGTTAGTGGGCGGGGCATGACAAGCAGAGAGAGATGAGCGCAAGGTAAGAGGGGAGCCTGGAAGGGGCGTGGCCAGCATGATACGGGAGGGGTGGGCGGGGCCGGGACTTTGACACTAAGGCGGTGAGCTCTTCCATGGCGGCTGTGGGCTCAGTGATGGGCAGACATGGAGGGGGCAGAGCCGGCGGGTGTCAGTCAGTGAGTCCCGGGCGCTGTCTCCCTCTGTCTCACACACACGCGGGATGGAGCTGCGCTCTGGCAGAGGCGGCCCCCAGGTTGCCAGCAAATGACCTTCCATTGGAAGTGGGAAAAGCAGCAGCCCCCTGCCCGCCTCGAAGCGTCCCAGCAGCAGCAGCGGCTGGTGATCACTGGAGTTTAACTCGGGAGTAATTTAGTGACTCGCTGACTTTTGACCAATCTGACATCGCGCATGCACAGTAGCGCTGATTTGGGTCAGGTGAAGCGCCGCTCGCTCCCGATGCAAGCGGCGCTTCACCTAACTACTGCGCATGCGCGTGATTTAATGTCAAACAACCTCTTCCTTTTTAAAAAAAAACAAGATGGCGGCCAGACATTTACATTGAAGCGACGCAGCGATGAAGCATCCAAGGTAAGTTTTTTTTTTTTTTTTTTTTTTTTTTTTTTTTTTTTTTTCTTTAATATTTAGCACGGGTCCTGCTGCATATTTTGCTTATTTTAAAAAGACCTTTAAAAAAAAAAGGGGGGGCAGGGTGTTGGTCCACTTTAACGATTGAAGTATGCTGCACTGTAATAGAAGGGTGGGACAGGCATTTTGTTCACTCTATATGAAGTAATAGGGTTCTCCAGGATGTTGAGGGACTTGATCTGGGTGGGGTTTACACTACTGGATTTAAACCGGTCCTTCACCCTGAGTAAGAGCATATCTTATATGTTTCCCCCACACTGTACATACAGATTGCCCACATTAAAAATCATCCTACCTGCATCTATTGCATTTTTCTGAGCCTTTAAACATCCAAGATGGCGGGCCATGGAGTGTCAGGCTGCCTGCAAACAGAAAGTGTCTTCTGACTGTGCCACTCTGCATTCTAGGATTGCTGACCTTGTCTGTACAAAGCATAGCTATAATCCGTCCCCCTGCACTTTTGACCCCTTTCCTCTCCTCAGTATGTGATGATACTGAGCCAAGATGGAGGCGCCTGTATCCTAGAGTCCTGAACAGAGTTGCAGCCCAGTGATAGAGAGAATAAAAAGTGACTAAAAACATTAGATATATTAATTTTCAATGCTGGGGAATAGTTTTTTTAAGGGTTTGGCCTTTTTATTGAATGAAGGTGCGCTTTAAGTATGCAGCTACTTGTTTTTGTGTGGACAGAGCATTTAATAACCTTTTCTCACCTTTCTGCTTGCAATGGAGGAGGAACACTTAATCGCAATAAAAGTGTAAGTTGTGCCCATTGAAAGCAATGGGCTCCTTCACATCTATAGGCTGCTTTCCGGGGGTCTGGAAACTGCGGCCGTTGCAGGGTAGTCTGTGTCCTCCGCTGCAGCACTTGCATTAACACAAGGGTGTATTTTGCTGTGTTGCTTCATTAACACAGTCTGAACGGAACCTAATAAAAGACAATAAAGATGTAAACATTTACATAGTTTTATAGAATTCATATTCACTTACTAATTAAATAGGACCAAAACGCACTCCAGGGCAGGCATTCTCACCCCCCGAACCAGGGTGCCCCACTGCGGGAACCCCCCCAGGTCTCACGAAAACTCACCTTTGTTCCTGGTCCAGTGGTGCATACACATCCCCACTATCCCTTTAGCAGGCGTTTGTGAATGGCTTGCGCGTGCATACTCCCTATTAGAGGGTAGCGGGGGATGTGGATGAGTGGCCGCGCATGCATCATAGGACCAGGACCAGGAATAGGTGAGTTTATTTGGGGGACCTGGAGGGTTTCACCCAGCAGTGCAACCGCGGTTAGGGTGCCCCGTGGGCAAGAACCAAAAACCTGGATAGTCAAAATCTTGGGTTTTGGTCCACTTTAGAGGAACAATAATGACCATAGTCCATCTGTACTATACAGCAGCGGGGCAGTGCGACCCAGGCTGCCTTGCTTGGCATAAAGTGTGGAACTCGTCTCTTCTGGGTTCTTTTCTATGGCTGCTGTGGATCAGCCTATCAGCCTCCAGGGCCAGCACTGATGGGCCTGACAGAAGCAGCATATGCAGTGTCTGCTCACAGATTCCAAGCACAGTGCTGGATCTTTAGCCACAATCCCTGTGATTCTATGAATGATTCTTTATCAAGTATTTTGGTGAAAGGCCTATAATATAAGAACCTACACTTTCAAGGTTTTATAACGATCCTGGCCTTTGGAAAGCCACTTTGCCTGTTTGGTATAGAAACTAGAGGACCTGACCTCGGCCAACCCCTTACAAGTGCACAGACACAGGAATGTATGTATAATTTTGTCATAATGGCATGACACAACTAATGACAAATTGCTGGAAATCCTTGGGGGGGGGGGGGGGGGGGCACATTGACTTGATTGTTTGGCCTATTTTAGTCTCTATATTCACAATGTTGTGGGGGGGGGGGGCTGCCTACTGTCCCTTTTTGTCACCAAAATGAAAATGGGGGGAGATTCTGCCTCCTCAAATTAAAATCTCCACCTAAAATCTTTGAAGCAGGCCTGAACCCTATTGCCAGTACTGTGCCTGGTAGGTCTATGTTTACACAGGCCCTAATTCCTGCTGCCTGTATGCCCCTAAATTAAACCGGACCTTCAGCATGGTTTAACAAAATGCCCAAACTCTTAAAAAAACTATCCCCCAGCATCTAAAATTAATATATTTTAAGTTTTTAGGCACTTATTCTTTCCCCCACTGGGCTGCAACTCTGTTCAGCACTCTAGGATACGGGCGCCGCCATCTTTACTCAGAAGCATCACACATACTGAGAAGAAGAGAGCGGGATAAAGTACAGGGGGTGAGGTTATAGTTGTGCTTTGCACAGATAGAGCAGAGCTGGGGTCAGGGACAACAGTCCCAGAATGCACAGCAACACAGTCAGAAGACACTTCCTGTTTGCAGGCTGCCTGATGCTCCATGAGCAGCCATCTCGGATGTTTAAAGGCTCATAACATGCAGTAGATGCAGGTAGAATGTGGACAATCTGTATGTACAGGGTGTGGGAAACATAAGATATGCTCTTATTCAGGGTGAAGGTCCGCTTTAGGAGATAATCACCTTTTTGTCATGGAGCCCTCTATGAAGGGGGAGAGAAAAATGGCTGAACACCACAGTGCTTCACGTATCCTATTTGCAGGAGGTGTGTGTGTGTGTGTGTGTGTATAGCTGTTTTCTGTCTCCCTGGTGGCTATATCCAAGCATTATACACCCAGCGGGTTATTGGAGCAGCATAGAGAGATGATTTGCATGCCTCACCCTACTTTCAAAGAATGTTTAAGCCTATTTTTGATTACTATTGTCTTTGAAAATACTCTAGATCGCTCCTTTTCCCTTGAAAGGGGCTTTTTGGTCTTGTTTAGCTCTCTATTAAAGGGGAGTAATACCCGGGAATTTCACTCTCCCGGATGTTGTTTCTTTTAGGTGGGGCATTCCGATTTGGGATTCCCCTTTGTGTATCCCCACAGTACACCCGTTACATTCACCTTCTTGCGGGAGTGTCTAAAATAGAGAGCACTAATCATTTGACATATGGAGCTGAGTGCACCTCCAGCCTCATCCCTGCTGAGCTCTCACTGACGGTGTGTCTGCGATGGGCATTCAGAAAAACATGTGTGCTGTGAATGCCGCAAGGGCTAAGGAAGAGGTAAGGAGTTAAAGTGGACCTTCAGCATCATTTAATGAAAAGTCCAAACCCTTATAAAATTATTCCCCAGCATCTAAAATTAATATATCAAAGTTTTTGTTCTTTTCCCCATTGGCTTGCAACTTTGTTCAGGACTCTAGGATACTGGCGACGCCATCTTGGCTCAGTAGCATCACATACTAAGGAGAGGGGTCAAAAGTGCAGGGGAGGTGGGATTATAGCTGTGCTTTGCACAAAGTAGAGCTAGGTCCTGGGAAAAGGACAGCAATCCCAGAATGCAGAGTGGCACACTCAGAAGACACTTCCTGTTTGCAGGCAGCCTGACACTCCATGGGCCGCCATCTTGGATGTCTCAAGTCTCAGAAAATGCAGTAGATGCAGGTAGGATGATTTTTTAATGTGGGCAATCTGTATGAAAGAGTGAGGGAAACATATAAGATAGACTTTTATTCAGGGTGAAGGTCCGATTTGAAGGGACGCAGAAGGCAATTGCTGGACCATTGTGCCGAGCTACATTTTGCACTGTCCTAAACTGAAAAAAAAAATCAAGGTTTACAGTTTCACCTCCTCATTTCCTTTCTGAAGCATGTGGTTGGTGCCCTTGGCCCTGTGATGCAGCATAATGGGTGCTGTCTGTAAGAGAGACATTCTTCTCTCCCTGGCTGCTTAGCCCTATGATTGGCGGTCTATGGCAAAGGAATTAAGGGTGTTTGCCACTACTTTCCCTTGTTTCTACCTTCGGAAGAAGCTGAGTTCTGACAGGAAGGGAGAGCGCAGCCATGATGAGGTGAGCTGCTGAATGACGGTCTAGGCACTTTGTCTACAGAGTTTCTTTAAGGCAACCCAGGGAGTTTCATACAGCGGGGCATCCCTTTTCAGGATGCCCCAGGGTTTGGGACCCAAACTCTTAAAGCTGCTGTCCAGGCACACACTAACTTTCTTCCTCCTTGAGGACAGTGTAAGATGAACCCTTTTGAGACATTTCAAAATCTCTAATTACATATAAAAACCTTATATAATCTAAGCAAATACACTTTCTTTCCTTCAATTTCTTGGTCGTGGCTGAGCTGGGAAGGACTTATTGAGTCTTTAGCATGCTCTGCTGTGGTCCGAAACAGCTGCAGGACTACTGTGACTTGCCAAGCTCACTTGTACCAAGAGCGCCAAGGGACAGAGTGGCCGTTAGGCCACTATTCTTAGTATACAGTACGTACTGCTCCAGATAAGAATCATTACACTTGGGTATTACTCCGCCAGATGGCGCTGGACTGCAGAGACCGCGAAAATTGGCTCCTCCCGGCCCCTCAAATACCCGGGACCTCCCACAAATCCCCAGAATTTCTCTGCAGTCTGGACTGCGAAGGACAAGAAGATTGCTCTCTCTTCTCGCAGGTGAGCGGGGCTATTAGCCTGCGGCCCTGTAGGACTATTCCCACCCGTTCCATTATTAATGTGCCTCCCAGCCTTGGGTGCGCTGGTTCGGGTGATGGTAGGCAGCACCGCTGTCAGGTGCTTAGGAGCACTGCTCCACCGCAATCCCCCACCAAAGGGTAGGCGGTATAGGCTTATGGTGAGCCTCTATAGGATGCCCCTCCCGCCTTATTGCCCCTTGCCCCTATTTATCGGTGGGCCCTCTATAAAGTGGCCACTGCCCTCCCTTGTAGCTCTCAGGGGGGGTGACTATATGTGTATGTTTTATGCCTTGGTGTTTTCACTGTATTATGTGCTGCTTCGGTGTCAGTCTCCGCACTGACTTGGTTGCACTGGTTGCCTTTTTGAAAATGCCGCGCGCTCCTTGTGCTCCGCGGTTGGTGGCGGCATTACCTCAGGCGCTGTTGCGCGGTCATTGGCTGCTTGTCACGTGTGCTGCTTCACGCTCTTTGAGGGGGCGGGGCCCGAGGTTGGCACGTTCCATGTCACTGTCTCTGCAGCCCGCCCCTCGAGGTATACCGGCGCCATCTTTCGCTGGTTCGGCTGCTGCGAGACTGGCATCTACCTACCGTGGTCCGTGAGTGCCCCCGCGGGCGGCTATATTTACCCTATGTCTTATATTAGTCACTTATAGGGGTTCTCTTCGTTTATGTCTTTCAGACGGGTCGAGCTCTATTGGTTTCTCCCGACTCTTCTCCCTCAGTTATTAAACTTTTGAGGCCTAGTGTGTAATTTACTCCCACTTCCCTAGCGGGCTATTGGGGCATCCCGGGTTGCTTTTAATAGCGTGAATCCCTATTGGCTTATTGTGCCGCTGTAATCACCATATGGAGGCGTCTCAGGATAATGTGCTCGGGGTTCCTTCGGGACAAGCCCGGCTGTGTGTAGCTTGTGGGGTGTCCCCTACTAGTGCTGACAATGTGCGGGTCTGTATACCTTGTGCCCAGCAGGTGCTTGCGCTGCAGCCTGGTTTACCAGTAGCTGGGCCTGCGCCTCGTATGGCTTCACCTACTCCCCCAAGCTTAAATTTGACTCCTATTGAGTTGCATACCAGTGGGGACTCTCAACCTGATGTGTCTTCCAGACTGGCTAATGTTGAGAAGTTGCTGGCTAATACCCTGGCGCGTAAAAAGCGGCACTTGACGCCTGATGTCACTCTGTTCCCTATGGAGGCTGATGAGTTCTTGGAACTGTCTGGTTATACCCCCTTGGAAGAAGGGGAGTTATTCTCTGACGGAGTCATCTGATGAGAGGCCCAGGGGTCATGATGATTCTGGCTCTGACCCCTGGGCCCCAGATGATACTGAAAGGCTGTTGGCTCAGATTTTTGAGGTACTGTCTATCTCTCCCCCGGCTGCGGCCCCCAGGCAGCAGGGGGAATTGTTTCATACTGCTAAGCCACGTTTGGAATTTCCCGAGCAAGCTCATTTTAATAACCTCGTGCTCAAGGAATGGGAGCGTCCCAGCAGACTTCCCGGTGTCCCTAAGAGTTGGAATAAGAGGTATCCCTTTCCTGCTGATGTGGTGAAGCGCTGGTCATCCCCTCCAGAGGTGGATGCCCCGGTCCTAGGGTTGTCCTACACCTCCTGTTATGCATTCCCCTGACTCTATACGCTGCGGGATGGTGAGGACCGGCGTATTGATCAGCTGGCATCCCATGCCTTTGCCTGCGCTGCGCCCGGTCTGTGCTTCTGCCATTACAGCTGTGGCTATTAGGACCCTGCTGAGAAGTGTCCTAGATGGTGCTCCTGATGATGTGTCTAGTGAGGAGTTTAAAGTGGACCAACACCCAGGAATTTGACTATCCTGGGTTTTGGTCCACTTCAGGGGGGCACCCCGATTAAGGGTGCCCCGCTGTTTGAAACCCCCCAGAAAGCACCCAAAACTCACCTCACCACGCTCCCACGTGGCCGCGCTGACCAATCACCGCCGACGGACAAGCGGGTGACAGCGGCGGACAACACAGCGCGTCCGCCGCCACCTCCCGCACGCCCCTCTGACAGTGCGCGCACGCCGGCCATTCACAAACGGCCGCCGCCGATGAGGTGAGTTTTGGGGGGGGTCCCTCACCGCGGGACATCCCGATCTCGGATGTCCCGCGGTGAGGGAGGTGATCGGCCCGGGAATCTTATAGATTCCTGGGCCGATCACCCCTGGGTGACGGTCCACTTTAATGCACTCTCTCGTTGTGAGGTTTTTGTGACTTATGTCCTCTCTGCCTTGGATGATACCATTAGGATGTGTGGCAGAACCTCTGCCCTTGTGGTGGCTATACGCATGCTCGGTATGGCCGTGCCAGTGGGCTGCTGACACTGCCAAGAAGGCTCTCACTGGTTTCCGCTTCAAAGGACTACGCCTGTTTGGGGACCGCCTGGACCTGTTTGCTAAGGGAGGTAGGTTACCCCAACGCAGGCGGCAGTCTCGGCCCTTTCGGGGTAAGGGCTCCTTTTCTTCCCCCTACCGTGGAGCCAGACAGGGGAGGGGGGTCTCCTTTACTGGGGCCCGAGGAGATTTTTGGGGTAGGGGCAGAGGACGCGGATGCCCTGGCTCTTCCTGGGGCTCCAAGCCTAAGTCTTCTCCCAAGCCCCCTCAGGCATGAAGGGGCGCCCTCGCCCATCCGGGTGGGGGGATGGCTTCAGCATTTTGCTCACGTCTGGAGGCTTCATGTCTCAGACTGGTGGATTCAGGAGGTAGTGTCCTCCAATTACAAGATAGAGTTTGCTGCCTTGCCGCCCCCAAGATTCATCAGATCCCGGATCTCTCAGGACCCTATGTCAGCTCAGGCTCTAGTTCTGGCGGTGCAAAGCCTTCTGGAGCTGGGGGTCATTTGTCAGGTCCCCTTACTAGAAAGGGGCAAGGGTTTGTATTCCAACCTTTTCACCGTGCCCAAAAGAGATGGGTCAGTCAGGCCCATCCTGGATTTGAAGATCCTCAACAAATTTGTCAGGTGCAGGCACTTTCGCATGGAAACTTTGCGCTCTGCCATCAGTTCCCTGCGTCTAGGGGACTTCATGACCTCTGTGGACATCAAGGATGCTTACCTTCATATTCCTGTCTTTCCAGGTCATCAAAGATTCCTCAGGTTCGCTATGGAGGATCAGCACTACCAATTTGTGGCATTGCCCTTCAGTCTCACTTCAGCTCCCAGGGTGTTCACCAAGGTGCTGGCAGGAGTGATGTTTTTGCTCAGGTCTCAGGGCATTCGCGTGCTGCCCTATTTAGATGACATTCTCATCACTTCTCAGTCCCTTGGTTGGGTGATCAACCTTCCCAAATTTCCCTGTCTCCCTCCTTGGTGACTCATTTCCTGGGAATGAATCTGGATACAGTTCAGGCAAGGATTTTTCTTCCTCAGCAGAAGGTGGACAGTCCGCTAGCCCAGGTTCAGTTCCTGCTATCTTGCCCTCATCCCTCCATCAGGCAGGGTGTGCAGCTGGTGGGCCTGATGGTGTTGTGCTTTGAGGCGGTCCCTTATGCCCAGTTTCACATGAGGCCTCTGCAACTCCACCTCTTGTCAGTATGGGACAAGGATCCTGCATCCCTGGACCAGTTCCTTGTGCTGTCTCCCCTAGTCAGGCGGTCCCTCTCGTGGTGGCTGGACTCTAAGATGGGCAGATCCTTTCTGGCCCCCTGCTGGGAGACGGTCACCACGGATGCCAGTCTGACGGGTTGGGGGGGCTTCTGGAAGTCCCTCCAGTTCCAAGGGCGGTGGGGCCCTCGGGAGGCCCACACACCTATCAACATTTTGGAGCTGAGAGCGATCAGGTTGGTTCTGGCTCACTTGACCCTACATCTTCGGGGCCGGCCTGTTCAGGTATGCTCGGACAACCAGACGGCGGTTGCCTACATCAATCAACAGGGAGGGACCCGGAGCAAGGGGGCCCTCAAGGAAGTGTCTCTGATTCTGGCCTGGGTGGAGAACAATGTTCCCTGCCTGTCAGCTGTGTACATTCCAGGGGATGGAGAATCTGCAGGCAGACTCTGAGCAGGGGGACCTCTCGCCTGGGAGAATGGTCCCTCTGCGGCAAGGTGTTTCAGTCTCCGTTGTGTCACCGTTGGGGTCAACCAGATGTGGATCTGTTTGTGTCCCGTCACAACCACAAGCTCCCGGCCTTTGTCTCCCTGTCCCAGGATCCTCTGGCCTTGGCCACGGATGCGCTAGCAATGTCATGACGGGGCTTTCAGCTTCTGTATGTCTTTCCCCCATTTCCTCTGTTGGGCAGAGTTCTGTGCAAAATGGCTCAGGAGGGGGTGCCAGCAATCCTGGTGGCCAAGAGGAGTGTGGTTCGCAGACGTGGTGCAGCTGGCAGTAGATCAGTATGTTCTGCCCAGGGTGCCAGACCTGCTTGCTCGGGGCCATCTACGCCATCCCAATTTACAAACTCTGGCTTTGACGGCCTGGCTGCTGAAACCTCCATTATGATGGAGAAGGGGCTGTCTGCCTCTGTGGTTGATACCATGATAAAGGCTAGGAAAGAAGTCATCTTCTTCCATTTACTATAGGGTTTGGCGTGCCTACATTGACTGGTGTGAGTCTAAGTCTCTTCCCTTTCGTGTGTTCTCTATTCCCAGGATCCTGGAGTTCCTGCAGCATGGGTTGGAGGTGGGGCTCCAACTCAGCACTCTGAAGGGTCATGTCTCTGCCCTGGCTGTTTTCTTCCAGAGGTCCTTTGCCCAGCGTCCTCTGATTAGGACTTTTTTCCAGGGGGTTACTCGTGTGCGTCCCCCACGTAAACCTATGTTGCGTGCCTGGGATTTGAACTTGGTCTTGTCTGCCTTGCAGGGTGCTCCCTTTGAACCTGTGCAGGATGCTGCCCTGGCCATTCTTACTCTCAAGGTTGTCTTTTTGGTGGCTATCACTTAGGCGTGTTTCTGAGTTGGCGGCGCTGTCCATCCAGCCCCCCTACTTTGAGAGACACCAGGAGAAGGTGGTGTTTCACTTCAAGCCAGACTTTCTGCCTAAGGTCGTGTCTGCCTTTCATCTGAATCAGGACATTGTTCTTCCTTCCTTGTGCCCTAATCCTGGTAACGCTAAGGAGCGGGTGTTGCATTCCTTGGATGTGGTTAGGAATCTGAAGTACTATCTGGTGGCTACTGCACCTTTCAGAAAAACTGATGCTCGTTTTGTGGTTCCCTCTGGTCCTAGGAAGGGTTTGGCTCCTGCCAAATCTACTATCAGCAAGTGGATCCGTCAGGCTGTGATTCAGGCCTACTCTGCTAAGGGGAAGAATCCTCCCTTCCGCCTTACTGCTCATTCTACTCGTGCTATTGGTGCCTCTTGGGCCTTTCAGCACCAGGCTTCTGTTGAACAAGTTTGCAAGGCCGCTACTTGGTCTTCTGTTCATACCTTTTCAAAGTTTTACAAGGTTGATGTTAGGGCCTCAGCTGATGCTGCTTTTGGCCGCAAGGTTCTGCAGGCGGCAGTGGTCTGACCTGTCAGTTACCTTTGGGGATCCCACCCTATTTTATGGACACTGCTATTGGATGTCCCAAGTGTAATGTTTCTTATCTGGTGCAGGACGTGCTGTATACTAAGAATAATACAATTCTGTGATTACTCACCTGTAAAATTTTTATTATTAGTATACAGTACGTCCTGCTCCACCCCACCCTTGGCTTTTTGCATTTTCCTTGGATCCCCTGTATGGTGATTGTTATCATTGTTTATAGTTAAGGGTTGATTCTGTTATCTTTCTCCCGGCTTCTCGTTAACTGCTTTTCAATGCTGGGGATTTGTGGGAGGTCCCGGGTATTTGAGGGGCCCGGAGGAGCCAATTTTTGCGGTCTCTGCAGTCCAGTGCTATCTGGCGGAGTAATACCTAAGTGTAATGATTCTTATGTGGAGCAGGACGTACTGTATACTCATAATATCAATTCTACAGGTGAGTAATCACAGAATTGTATTTTTTTGTCTGGTCCCAGAGGAATGGAATGGAAAGGACAATGTTTAGCTCTGCTACTGGTTTTGGAGGTACTGCAGAAAATAGAGGTGAGGCAGATGAGACGGGGATCATGTGAGCTACTTGTTGTCAGATTTTGCCATTGGATTTAGTGTCTCTTTAAGACTAACATAGGTAGATGTCTAATATTACTACTGTGTGTCCGGTCTGCTTTTAATAGATGTGACACCAAAAAAACAGGACTCCCCTGTTTCCCCAAAAATAAGCCCTAGTAAAATTTTTTAGCATTTATTTGCTAATGCTTGAAATATAAGCCTATCCCCAAAAATAAACCCTAGTTACAATTCATAATGCTGCTGCCGGGCTCCAGCAGAGGGACAGGAGCGGCTGTAAAGGAGGGTGAGGACACATCAAGAAATTGCCCTCCCCTCTACCCCCCCCCCCCACTTCCTGGAACGGGTCTGCTAGCCCTGGGGGCGGGTGACATTGTTATGATGTCACCAGCAGCCGCCTCTTATTGCCGGCGCCCGAGACAGAGAATCAGTCTGCTCGGGTGCCTGGAGGAGAGAGGTAGGGAGGAGGAGAGGGCTGAGATCGCCCCCCCCCTCTCCCCAGGCTCTCTCTTCCAAACACCCGAGCAGACTGTCATCGCAGATCGACGGGGGACACAGGATCGGAGGTGAGTAAAGTAAAAAAAATAAAATAAAGATCATTTTTTTTCTTATGTGTCTGTGTCTTTTTTATTTAGCATTTAAACCCTTGTGAACTGGTAAGGGGTCCATGTGACCCCTTATACCAGTTCACAAGGCTGGGGGATGGCAAGTCACCCGCTAGCCGCAGGGTGGGGGGGGCCACAAAAGCTGGTCCCGGGCTGGTAATGCTGGGTAAGGGGGACCACATTTCATTGGGGTCCTTATGTCATTTTTTTTTTTTAATTAACCCCTTATGTTCTGTCGCCTAGCAGCTATAAAAGGCTTCCAGCTGCAGCAGGAGAGCAGAAGCCAGATTGATCAGCGTGGGACACAGGAATGGATGGGATGTAAGTATTAAAAAGTTTAATGAGACCCCTTATACCAGTTCGCAAGGCTGGGGGCTTTCAAAAATCACAGTTGAACATGTGTAGCGCAAAATAGTGAAACATGGTCTGGCAACAGAGGGTGACAAAAGCTGCAGGTAGGCTGGCACTTAAAGGGTTAAAGACCAAAAGCAGAGGTGCTGAAATTACTGAGCCGAGTTCTTTAAGAACTCTTGTATGAAGTCCTTCTGGTCCTGGAGTCGTATTCACATTTAACTAAAGTCTTTCTTGGATGAGGTCCATGTTTAGCCAGTTAAGAAGTATTCTTGGGGTATTGTTTGCAGGGGCAGTGCCTACATTTTTACCCTGTGCCTCATTTGTGTACACGGCTAAATAACCCATTTAGCACCTCTGCCTTTTCTTGGTCCCCAGTGTCCAACTCTCCATTACCATAAATTACCTACCTGTTCTGATTTTGCTTTCTTTGTGTTTATAAATTTAAAGAAATTTTTAGGGTTAGATTTGCTTTCTTTAGTCACATCTTTCATTTTGTGATTTTTTCCAGCTTTATTACTTGTTTACATGATTTATTAACTGCTTTATACTTCTCAAAGATTACTGCTGAGAGATCAGATTTGCAATTTTTTAATGCCCTTTTCTTGTTTTTTATTGCCCGTGCAGGTGTCAGCCAGGTGAGATTTAATTTGAGTCGCTTATATTTGTTACTTATAAGAAATAATTTTGGTACTAATAATTGATTGTAGTTACTTGATGTGAAAGCGTAATAATTCCAACATGCTGTCAAACCCTGGGAGCCTCCTGAGGTGTTATGCTTGGTCTCGGGTGGAGGTGAACAGGTTGTTTCACGGAATCTTCTCATATGTCTGTCTGTATTGGAAGGTGATGCAAGGCAATACAAAGTCATTTGTGGGTTATTTGATACTTCACTCTACTGGCCCTAGTGTAGTGCATTCTTTTCTGATATTAGCTTTGGTCATGTGAATGGTGTCATGGATACTGCATAATGTATATTTAAAGGGAGAACTCAGACATCTGTCACTTGAAATGTCACCCACCGATATAGCTGATACTCCTATGGTGGTTATTGTTTTAGGGATCAATTATAGCGAATGCAAAGTACTTGGGATATATATATATATATATATATATATATATATATATATATATATATATATATTAATGTATTGTCAGGGATTGGGGCGAACGGCAGTGACTCCGACAACAGTTCTCCTTCAAATCAAACGTAATTTATTGAAAATAAGAATTCAACAGCCAAAGCATCTCTTAACATTAGAGATGGTTGCAGCACAAAATGCAGTATATCAAGCGGTTACCTCAGCGGCTCTTAGTAAAGTGCAGGGTAGGAAAATGCAGCAAGCTGAAAAAAGTCCTTGTTGTACAAGGTCCGCTTCCAAGGGCATACAAGCCCATGCGGTTAGTCCCCACAAGTCCAAATCTGGGGTGACACAAGCAAAGTCCTTCGGCTTTAATCCAGTTCTCTCATTCACATTGAGCAGTACGGCCTGGGCTCCTTACTCCAGGCTGCTCAACAGTAAACTGACAGGCTCAGCGGCTCCTTTTATTTAGGCTTCCCCTGCAATCAGCCTCATCACCTGTGCAAGGCCTGAGATCAGGGAACAAACCTGTAGAGGACTCGGGAATGTGAACTGGGTCCTGAAAATCCGGTATGGATCGTGCCTGATAGACCATAGCAGGGGAAAAATAGACACCATTTATTACTTCCCCATACACCTTACCACAGCATATATATATATATATATATATATATATATATATATATATATATATATATATATATTCTATTATATTATATTTGAAGTGGAAAAAGACCCACCCGGGCTGGTTCTGGAATCTAGATGTGTGTGAAACTCCCTGGGATGCCCATAAACACTCACCTTTTCTAGCTCCAACAGCGCATTTTTAGGCTCTCATTCAATGAGAGCTGTCTGCTATGACTATACAATTCAGCAAACATCTCCATTCTTGTCAATGGGGTGCTCACGCTGCCGCATCCCTCACTTCCGCTCCAGCCTTCAGACAGGAGCACACGGGCCCCCCCGGATGTGGCGGTTGCAGCAGCATGCACTCCCTATTCTAATCAATGAGAGCTGTTTGTTGAATGACATAGACGCGTCAGACGGCTCTTTTTGGACTATAGCTCACGCATGCGCCTTTGGAACAAGAAGTGAATAGCTGCGTTTTGGGGCATTCCAATTCGGATTCTGCTTTGAAGAACAACTACCGCTTGCCATGTCATCTGGCTAGATAATTTTCTTACACTTTTTTATTTACACTTCTCTGTAAGTCTGTTACATTCTCCTACTGCAAAGTAAACGCCGCTGGCCTGTAGTTTGTGATGCACTGTAACCATTTTTATAACCCAATGTATCTGTGTAACAAGTTTACCCTGCAGTAGGAGATTTATCCACCAAGTGCCAGAGAAGTGTTTGTCAACAAATTATGCTAGAAGACCTGGCAAATTAAAGTTGTCCTTAAAGTGGACCAACACCCAGGATTTTCAGTATCCTGGGTTTTGGTCCACTTCGGTGGGGCACCCCAATCAGGGGTGCCCCGCTGTGTGAAACCCCCCAGAACGCCCGGAAACACTCACCTCACCACGCTCCTACGTGGGCGCTCATCCAATCAGAGAGCTCAGAGCCGCTGTGGTATGCACATACAAGCGGTGTCCAACCACAGCGGCTCTGAGCGCTGGAGGCCGCGTCTCGCGCTTCCCTCTAACAGGGAGCGTGCCCGCGCCGGCCATTCACAAACGGCCGGCGCGGGTGCACGCCCTACTAGAGGGAAGCGTGAGATGCGGCCCGCGCATGCGCAGTTGGAACAGGGTTAAGGTAAGGTTTCTGGGCTTCCTGGGGGGGGTTTCACGATCCCGATTTCGGATGCCCAGCGGGGAGGGATCTGACTGGCCCGGGAATCTTATAGGGCCGATCCCCCCTGGGTGTTGATCCACTTTAACTTGAAGAGCCCTACTGGTAGAGTGCCCTGCCAGGGCAAGAATTTGGCCTGATGAAAGCAAAAGACACCATGGAAGCATCCATAGGTGAAAGTATTTTAAAGCGGACGAAATCCCACATTTTTAACTAGCATCCCCTGAATTGCTCCCCACATAAAGAGTACCTTTTGCGAATTCTCCTGCTTCACTCCAGATAATGGCGCCTGTTTTAGCTGTAAAGCTCCGCCTCCTCAATTCATTCTCACTGTTGTGTGTGGCAATGATGTCATTGCCACACTTATGCCCTGAAAAAATAGTGTTCCAGGGTGATTCTAAAAGTGAAAATATCTATTTCTAGTTCTACACCCTAAGAATGGCGTATAAGCAGGGGCTTTGGCCAAATGTATTTCGCAATTTCAGTGGGTTTTGGTCTGCTTTAACAAGGACCAATACTCATTTTTACCCAGGACCGCTCAATATCTTACCTTGAGCCACAATCTCAAAGCACAGGGGCTCTCCCCCATAATATAGCCCAGTAATCAATGCTGAATGAATGGATTGCTAGGGACCTCCCTCTGGCTGTGCCATCCATTCGGATATGCCTAACAAAGTGCACACATCAGATGGAGAGATGCTGAGGATGCGGCTGGAGGCCTGCGCATGTGCCATGGTGATCGAGATAGGATTATGGGTGATCCCGAGGGTTTCTAGAGGTCCATATTTGATGGAATTTTCGAAAGTGTATATTTTTTTCCTGCCAAAAGGATATCCTCTTGGTTTACAGACTTTGTGTACTGTACGCTGCCAATGCAACAGGGTGCAGGTAATGAAAATTCTCTCTTTTTTGTTGTACCTTTGCCAATGACAACAGATTGCAGGTAGTGAATACTACTTCATAAAACACATTTTCTAACATAAGAAAAAAAATATAAAAATACTGCCTAGCACCTTGAGAACATCCTTTTGGCACAAAACATATACATTTCCTTACAATTCCTTTCAAAAGTGGAGTTGATTTTTAAGTAAAGTGTAACTAAACAGCACTTACACCCAGGAGTAACTAACAAACTGTCAGAACATACAAAGAGGGACAGAGGGAACGCCAAGCTGTTCGTATTGCACTTGCCAGGGAGGACTCGACATTGGGATTCAAGTAGCCCCCAGGAGCAGGATGGAAAAGTTCCCCATGTAGGGGTAGCTGATAATGAGGCCTTTTGTCTGGTGGCTTCTTCTGACACCAGTTAGTGGCCACTAGAACAGAAACCACCAGCAGGATGCCCATGAATCTACCATTTTGGTGACCTTTTTGGTGGAGGGAGGAAGGTTCTTTTTGGCCTCATGCTTAGCAAGCTCATCAGACGCCATGCAAATAGCAAGTCTAAGTTTTGTTTGCTGTCTGTAATCTCTATTAATAAGCTTCATCCTCCCTTCTCTCCCCAGTGTATGCTTATCACTGGAATGAGATTGATGGCATTGATTTACTACCTGTTTGGTCTTCCCAGTTGAGTCACATGCAGCAGGAACAAAAATCGGTGGACCTTACCCTCCCCATTGGTTTTCTCGGAGTCGGGGTGTTATGCTCTATTTATAGTTCTGGATAAGGCTACCTTTTCCTTTTTATAAAGTAAAATGGTATCATTTGACAATAGTATTGGCATATTTGTATAAACATTGGCATTAAACACAAGTATATGCACACGCACGCCAGTATGTAGGCCTTTCAAAGTATTCCAGACATCTGCCAGCTTGAGAGAATGCAGATTGCAGCAAAGTAAACTATTGCAGCCTGCCAGTCCCTTCTTGGTAAAAAAAAAAAGGTTCTTGTGGTTGCTAGGGGCCATTTAATCCTTACTCTTGTGTAACCTCCTGAACTGCCTTCTGTTTAAACACCTATTTGAACTGAAGCGAAGGCATGCCAGGCGTGGCTTTCATTATTTCTCTGCTTTATGTTGTATACTTGGCACGTGTGTGTTGATACTGTAACTTGCTGTGTTTTTTAACCATGTCCATAGAAATCTTATCAAAACACTTTGTAAACCCATTCTTTTTAAAGAAAGCCCTCTTTCCATCCCTTCACTACAGCTGAAACCAATTAAAATATACTCGCCTAGTCCATCCTGCGATTCTGTTGTCAACTGAAAGCTCCATACACCTAATTCAGCAGCTTTGCCCTGCTAGGACTGAAAAGAGGACTTGCAGCTTGGGACCAGTGTCTATTTTTGGGTTAGCTGGAGGAGGTGTGTGAGGGATTAAAGTGGACCCAAACCCAAGATTTTGACTATCTTGGATTTTGGTACTTTCCCCGCTGTGTGAAACCGCCGCAGCCAACTCACCTCCTCTCGGTCCCACGGTGCATCTAGGAGCAGCGGCTTTGACTGCATCCTCCACTTCCCTCTAGCAGTGCGCGTGCCCCTGCCAGGCATTTGTGAATGGCTGGCGCGGGCACACTCCCTGTTAGAGGGCGGTGGAGGATGTGCCTTCAGAGCTGCTGCTCCTAGACTCACCATGGGACCGGGAGGTGAGTTGGCTGCAGTGATCTGGGGAGTTTCACAAAGCGGGGCACCCCCCCCGGGGAAAGGGCCAAAACCCAGGATAGTCAAAAGTATTGACTATCCTGGGTTTTGGTCCACTTTAAGGTTTAGTACAGCTTTAAAGGAAAGCTGCACCTTTCTTGGTATTTTTGTATATGTATATTTTTTGTGCCAAAAGGATGACCTCAAGCTGCTGAGATGATTTTTATTTCCCCGTTTTTTTTTTCTTTTGGCAAATGTGTGTTTTCACTACCTGCAGTCTGTTGCTATTAGCAACTGTGTACAAAGTCTGTACTCCAAGATCTAGAACACAGGTGTCAAACTCCCTCCTGAAAGGCCAGCAACATGCATCTCCACACAGGTGCACACTAACTGACCCTACAATGAAAAACAAAAAAAATAAACATCTGACTAGCATGAGCGGATAGGCTGAGCTATAGTGCTGCAACACCCAGCCTTGAACAGGGGGGATTGTAAAGAAAATCTGGTATAAACAAATAAGAATTCTGGGTGGGGGAAAAACAAATTTATCATCCAAGCCTTTACTAGAACCATAGACCCCTAGGTTAAGACTGGTACTATCCCAGCTGAGACATTAAAGCAGACCTTCACCCTGAGTAAGAGCATATCTTATATGTTTCCCACACCCTGTACATACAGATTGCCCACATTAAAAATCATCCTACCTGCATCTACTGCATGTTATGAGCCTTTAAACCGGACCTTCAGCATGATTTAATGAAAAGCCCAAACCTTTAAAAAACTATTCCTCAGCATCTAAAATGAATATATTTTAAGTTTTAGTCACTTATTATTCTTTCCCCCAACGGGCTGCAATTCTGTTCCGCACTCCAGGATATGGGCGCCGCCATCTTGAAGCATCACACATACTGAGGAGAGGGGGATGTGGGGTTATAGCTGTGCTTAATTTTAGATGTGGAGGAATATTTTAAGGATTTGGGCTTTTCATTAAATCATGATGAAGGTCCAGTTTAAGTGGCTAATGCAGTGAAAGACTTTTACTCTAATAGCTGTCACAGCAGATTCCCCCGATCCAGCAATAGGCCGAGTCAGACAGGAAGCGGCTCCTGTACCCAGTCAGTTATGGCCACATGATTTATGATTTATTTATTACTTTATTTTTTACATTTCTTTTGCCACGTGTCTTTTTGTCTGAGACATGGTCAAGCGGTTCTGTCTTGCTATATTTTTGGAATAGTCCTCCTTTAGGAGCAGTTGCAGACTGTTCCAGTCTTTGTCACAGAGGAAATAGGGCAGCTGATGTTTACGATGGGAGGCCATAGTAGATTAACTTGACCTTTATTAATTTGAGCCCTAGCCTTGGCATTGACTTTAATATGTTACCCCTACACCCAGCTAACCCCACTGTGTGCTGGTCAGTCATGTGACTGATTGAGGTCCTGGTGCAGTAGGAGATTTGTAAACAATTTATTATGTATACTTTCCTTTTAGAGCTGCAGGAGTGGTAGGAAAAACATTACAAAACCTTTTTATAAGGTTTAGGTGAGCTCGCAGTCATTTTTCAGGTCTGTCAGTTGCCTGAAGATGTGCATTGAAAATGTGCAAACACATGCAGAAGACGACAACATTTATGTAAAGCATGTGGTTTAACTACCAAAGAGTTGTGTTTGGAATGCTGAAGTAGAAAAAGTTTGTGTCCTATTTTTCTGTAGGTTCTCTAAAGCACCTTTGTCACCAAATGTGGAAAATCAGCATGAACTGTACTGTATATGACTGTCCTAATACAAAGGAAATGCGGTAATTCTTTCCTTTCAAAAAATCTTCCATTGCCAAATTGGAATAAATAGTCCAACTTTTTCAGAAAAAAAGTCAGACCAGCCTGTTGCATTTTGCGGGGTTGTACCTTGGTGGTAAAGAAACCTATTATGGTCATCCTGTGCCTTTCTGGTGACAGATTCACTATAAATGTTAAGTAGCTGCCCCCTCTTTCCAGTGTGTGATTCTTCTTCATATCCTCTAAGCGTATTATGGCTTAGACCAGCAGTTCCCAACCTATTCATTTTCTTGATTACCAGTATATCAAGTACCACATGGGTGGTGTGTGAGTCTTGTCAGTTACCTAAAACCATAATCAAAACACACAAACTGGCAATTTAAAATGTATGACAGAAAATGGGAAAGGTTTTTTTATTTTATGTATGGTGCAAACCATGATTGAGTAGATGGCAGCTAATCAGGCATACAGTTAAGTCTGCATCCTTATCGAGCGCCACCTGAGAAGATCTCAGGTACCAGCAGTGGTACTAGTATCCACCTTCTGGGAACGCCTGGCTTATACCGTTCTTTGAAACCTGTAGCCTCTCTAGGAAGCCTAGCAGCACTTCTTGAACTGCCATTTTGTTTTTAAAAGTTACCACAGCATGGGTTAGAAAAACAAATTTTCTATGTTCAGCAATCTAAATTACCTGGGGTAGGGATGCATATTAGCACTGTTTGTTGTGTTGGTCTGGTGTAAAGTGGCTCAAAACCCACCGCGGTCGGCCCGGGAATCTAGAAGATTCCCGGGCCGATCAATTCCATCCCCCCTGGGGCATCCAAAATCGGGATGCCACGCTGTGTGAACCCCCCCCCCAGGTCGCCCCCTTCATTTACCTTTCTACCCGGTCCAGTGGTGCATGCGCAGGCCACGGCTGCATCCCCACTATCCCTCTAGCAGGGCGCTTGCCCATGCCAGCCATTTGTGAATGGCCGGTGTGGGCACCCTTCCTGTTAGAGGGAAGCGGGGATGCGGCCGCTAGTGCACTCCGAACCGCTGGCTTTAGACGCTGTCCTAGATGGCGTGACGTCCAGCACGGATTGGAAGAGCAGCCCCGCATGCGCCATAGGACCAGGATCAGGTGAGTTTCTTCGGGCGACCTCGGGGGTTTCACACAATGGAGCACCCCCGATCGGGGTGCCCCGGGGGAAAGGACCAAAACCCAGGATAGTCAAAATCCTGGGTTATTCTAAGTATGTCTCACACCCTGCTTCGGAATGATTAATAACACGTGGGTTATGACCAGTAGAGGGCGAACTTCTGCAGAGATGACTAGAAAAAGAAACCCCTCCTGGTCCATAAATACCTGGGACCCCCCACACATTCCCCAGTATCTTCTTTGCAGGACGGCGAGCAAGTCAGAAGATGGCTGTGTTTCTTCCTTGCAGGTAAGCCGGGTCTCCCGGGCCGATCAATTCCATCCCCCCTGGGGCATCCGAAATCGGGATGCCCCGCTGTGTGAACCCCCCCCCCCAGGTCGCCCCCTTCATTTACCTTTCTACCCGGTCCAGTGGTGCATGCGCAGGCCACGGCTGCATCCCCACTATCCCTCTAGCAGGGCGCTTGCCCATGCCAGCCATTTCTGAATGGCCGGCGTGGGCACCCTTCCTGTTAGAGGGAAGCGGGGATGCGGCCGCTAGTGCACTCGGAACCGCTGGCTTTAGACGCTGTCCTAGATGGCGTGACGTCCAGCACGGATTGGAAGAGCAGCCCCGCATGCGCCATAGGACCAGGATCAGGTGAGTTTCTTCGGGCGACCTCAGGGGTTTCACACAATGGAGCACCCCCGATCGGGGTGCCCCGGGGGAAAGGACCAAAACCCAGGATAGTCAAAATCCTGGGTTATTCTAAGTATGTCTCACACCCTGCTTCGGAATGATTAATAACACGTGGGTTATGACCAGTAGAGGGCGAACTTCTGCAGAGATGACTAGAAAAAGAAACCCCTCCTGGTCCATAAATACCTGGGACCTCCCACACATTCCCCAGTATCTTCTCTGCAGGACGGCGAGCAAGTCAGAAGATGGCTGTGTTTCTTCCTTGCAGGTAAGCCGGGTCTCCACCCGGCCACTTTGCCCCTATTGCTGCCCGGACCTTGTTAAATTAATCCATACTATGCCTCCCAGCCTTGGCTGTAGGTCCGGGCGAGGGTAGGCAACACCTTAGAGGTGTATCTAGGGAGCCACGCTCCCCCGTGAGACCCCATATTAAGGGGTAGGCGGTATTCTAAGTATACAGTACGTCCTGCTCCAGATATAATACTTACAATTGGGTTATCCTCCGCCAGAGGGCGCTGTGCACTGCAGACATACAAAAACAGGCTCCTCCCGGCCCCTCATACACCCAGGGACCTCCCACAAATCCCCAGATTTCTCTGCAGTGCTGACTGCCAAGACATGAAGTATCACTCTCTCGCAGGTGAGCGGGGCTATTACAGCCTGCGGCCCTGTTGTACTATTCCCACCCGTCCTCCTTGTGATGTGCCTCCCGGCCTGGGCTGCGCTGGTCGGGTGAAGGTAGGCAGCTCCACCGCAGTCCCCCACCATAGGGTAGGCGGTTTAGGCTGATGGTGAGCCTCATAGTGGATGTCCCTCCCGCATTCTTGTCCCATGCCCCGTGTGGATCCTGTGTAAAGGGTCGCCGTCCTCCTTCGTTTCCCCCCATATTCAGGGGAAAAGAAGGGGGGGTGTGTGTGTAGTCCGTTGGCGGTCTCAGTGTAAAGTATTGTCACGCTTATGGCCGTGCTTTTGCCCCTGATCGGCAACTGGGTGTCAGAGCTGCGCTGCCTTTCTAGTTTGACCCTCTCAATTTAACTTGCAATAGTCTACCGCACGTCCTGCGCTATTATGCTACATCTTGGGCAGGAAACTGATTTTTTGCACGCCTACCGGCGTTAGAATGGTGGCGGTGTATTGCGACTTCATGAGTATCCATTAGCAGATGCCTTTACTAGCACTCTCTATGCTTAGCCTGCCGAGCCTTTACACGGCTGCTTCAGAGTTTCGCGCTCTTTGGGGGAGGCGGGGACCCGGCGTGGCGTGCTCCGCGTCACGCCCAGTTTAGACCCGCCCTCCGAGGTTCGGTTGGCGCCATTTTGTTTATCCCCGCGCGCGTGTTGGCGGTCCCTCTCCTCCCCAGGTCGGTGAGTGCCCTCGCGGGCGTTTTCATTATTAGTACTCTTTCTGTGGCGCATGGCCCTGACACCCCTTATTCCCCTTGTCTTTCAGACCTTGAAGATTCCGGTGGCTTCTCCCGGCCTAACATATATTGTAAATCCCTACTGGTATATTACATTAATAATCACCATATGGAGGCATCTCAGAATTATGTGACCGGGGTCCCTCCGGGACAACACCGGCTGTGTACAGCATGTGGACTGCCCCACGCTGATGCGGACAGAGCACCGGTCTGCGGACCATGTGCTGAACAAGCACTGGTTGGCAGAGCGCTTGGGCCCTGGTAAGAAGCGGTCCCTGACGCCATTCCTTCTGAATCTGAAGAGTTCACTACTGAGCAGGGTTTTGCTCTTTATGATGAAGGTCGGCTATTCTCTGACTCGGGCTCATCGGACGAGGGGCTGAGGAGTCATGATGATCCGGGCCCCGGTTCTTGGGGCCTGTGTGACACCGACGAATTACTGATAAAGATCTTCGAAGTCTTGTCTATCTCTATCCCTGGTGAGGCCTCTAGGCCTAGAAGGAAGAGTTTCCATACAGCGCCGCCGCGTTTGGAATTTCTGGAGCAGGATCACTTCCAGGCTCTTGTACTCAAAGAATGGCAATGCCCTAGTAAACTTCCAGGGGACTGGGATTGGAAATACCATATGGAGGCTCTTAGCGCTCGCCGCGGCCTGCCCCCCTTTGTCGCTGGCATCGCGGAGCCCAGCCATTGCTGGGAACCGCGTCTTCACTTGTGAGGAAAAGGGGGCGGGGCCAGGCGCGGTGTGCTATTCGCACTGGGCCGCCCTTCTTCTCTCTCTCTCTCTCCTCTGGTCTTCTGAGCTGCTGGCCGGACGCCATTGCCTTGCTGTCTGTGAGTGCCCCTTGCCCCCCCCCCCCCTTTTACTTGTCATTATGTGCAGCCATTTTAGAGTGTTGGGGCAGCTTGCCCAGGCCCTTGCTACTTATTTATACATGAATATAATATATATATATATATATATATATATATATATATATATATATATTATACTTTATGTTGTGTGCATGATTGTGCCTTTTTATGGGTCCCTTCTCCTTGTGTCTTTCAGGAGGACTCCCTATCAATTGTATTAAAAGGGGGTTCTCCCGGTCCTAGGGTCCCTTGGAGTCAAATTGGGGTACACACAAATCCTCCCACCTGGGACTTAAAGGGGCATCCCGGGTTGCTTAAGTAGCGTAATTCCCTCTGGTCATTGCGACTACCTTAAAATCACCATATGGAGGCTCCCCAGGATACCGGGCTCGGGCTCCCTTTGGGGCAATCCCGGCAGTGTGTGGGTTGTGGGGTATCCCTTACGGGGGATAATGTACTGGTTTGTATACCATGTGCTCATCAGGCAATAATGCGGCAGTCGGGGTCCCAGGCGTCTGGGTCCGTGCCGCCGGTCTCTTCACCTACTCCACCCCGCCTCATCCTTACCCCGAGTGACACTGTCATTAGTGGGGAGTCGCACTCTGATGTATGTGCTAGATTGGCCAACATCGAGAAATTGATTTCTAGCTCTGTGGCCAGAAAGGCCCCATCTAAGAGAAGGCATCTGTCTCCGGCCGCGCCGGTACTGGATTTTGATGACTATGATTCCCTTGATTGGTCCGGTTATTCCCCACTTGAGGAGGGGGAATTGTTTGAGGAATCTGATGCTGAGGATCAGCAGTTTTTTGATATTGATGCTGGACAGGAGCTGGGGGATGCCGTGGATACCCCCAAAGTCCTGGCCCACCTATTTGAGGTACTGGCTATTTCTCCACCAGAGGAGTCCCCTCCGCAGAAGGGGGAATTCTTTGGGACTTCTAAGCCTCGCTTGGAGTTCCCAAATCGGAATCATTTTGAAAGCATGATTCTTAAGGAATGGGAGAGGCCTAGCTGGCTCCCCGGTGTTCCTCAGGGATGGGATAGGAGATATCCCTTTCCGGTGGACGTGGTGAAGCGCTGGTCGTCCTCTCCCGAGGTTGATGCGCCTGTTCTGGGATTGTCCAACACCTCCGTTGTACATTCTCCAGACGCCACCACTCTTAAAGATGGTGAGGACAAGCGCATTGATCATATGACATGTCATGCCTTTGCCAGTGTGGGTTCAGCCTTGCGGCCTGGTTGTGCTTCGGCGCTCGTGGCTGTGGCTGCCAGGTCTGTGGTTAGGGAGCTGTTGAGTGGTTCCCAGCTTAACCCGGCCAGTGATGTTTTCACAGCCCTTAAGCGGTGTGAATTATTTATGACCTTTGTCTTATCTGCTATGGACGACACAATTATTATGTGTAGTAGAACCTCGGCATTGCTGGTGGCTATTCGCCGATCGGTCTGATTACGCCAGTGGGTGGCTGACATTGCGGCTAAGAAATCACTTACAGGGCTACCCTTCCTGGGTATGCGGCTGTTTGGAGATTAATTGGATTCAGTGGCGAGATTAATTGGATTCAGAGTAAAAAGCAGCGTCGCTCCTTTTGGGGGGCAGGCTCCTTTAATCCTTCCTTTCGTGGTGCCAGAGCAGGCAGAGGTTTTGCCTACTCTAACTTCAGAGGTGATTCCTGGAACAGAGGCAGAGGACATGCTCGTCCTGAACCTGCCTGGGGTTCCAAGCCAGCTCTGCAATGAGGGGGTGCCCTCACCCTTGCGGGTGGGGGGACGGCTGCGGCACTCCTTCCATGTCTGGGCCAGGGAGGTCACAGACAAGTGGATCTTGGAAGTGGTCTCTTCCGGGTACAAACTGGAGTTCGAGTACCGGCCTCCTCCCAGATTCCTGAGGTCTCGGGTGCCCTCGGATCACCGGGCTGCGCAGGGGCTCCTGTTGGCTGTAAAGAATCTTCTGGACATGGAGATCATATGCCTGGTGCCTTTCTCGGAGAGAGGCCGGGGCTATTCCAACCTCTTCACGGTTCCCAAAAAGGATGGATCCATAAGGCCCATTCTGGATCTGAAGCTTCTCAACAGGTTCACTCGAGCCAAGAAGTTCCGCATGGAGACGTTGTGCTCAGCCATCCTTTCTCCATGTCAGGGGGACTTCATGTCGTCCATAAACATAAACATCAAGGATGCTTACTTTCATGTATCAATCTTCCCAGCACACCAGAGGTTTCTCAGGTTTGTGGTGGGAGATCAGCATTTTCAGTTTGTTGCCCTCCCTTTCGGGCTGACCTCGGCACCAAGGGTGTTTACCAAGGTGCTGGCGGCATAATGGCCTTCTTCAGGGCCCAGGGCATTCGCATTGTGCCGTATCTGGACGACCTTCTCATTACGGCATCCTCTCAGACAGGCGGAGCTAGACACCAGGGCGGTGGTAGCGACGCTGGAGAGGTTCAGCTGGGTGATCAACCATCCCAAGTCTTCTCTCTCCCCATCAAGGGAGATTTCGTTTCTGGGCATGAATCTGGATACCATTCAGACCAGGGTTTTCCTACCTCAGTCCAAGGTGCAGATGTTTCAAGATCTGATACACCTTCTCCTATCCAACCCTCACCCGTCTATCCGGCTAGGGATGAGACTGGTGGGATTGATGGTGGCTTTCTTCGAGGCAGTTCCTTTTGCTCAGTTCCACATGAGGCCGCTCCAGCTTCATCTATTGTTAGCCTGGGACAGATGTCCGCTGTCATTGGATCAGTCATTTCTGATGTCTCCCCTGGTTCAGCAGTCTCTTCAGGGGTGGCTGGAACCAAGCAATCTGACGAGGGGCAGATCTTTTCTGACCCCTTGTTGGGAGACAGTTACCACGGATGCCAGCCTGTCGGGCTGGGGGGGGGGTTTCTGGAAGGAACATCAGTTCCAGGGGCTGTGGGGTCCTCAGGAGGCTCACACCTCCATCAATGTCCTGGAGCTGAGAGCTGTTCGGTTGGTTCTGTCATCTCCAGGGCTTACCGGTTCAGGTTCGATCAGACAATCGGACTGCGGTTGCTTACATCAATCACCAAGGAGGGACTCTCAGCAGGAGTGCCTTCAGGGAAGTTTCTCTGATTCTTGCATGGGCAGAGAGGAATGTCCCATGCATCTCAGCTGTGTACATTCCGGGAGTGGAAAACGTGGAGGCGGACTCCCTGAGCAGGGGATCCTCTCGCCACGGGGAATGGTCTCTCAAGCGCAAGGTATTCCGGTCTCTTTGTCACAAGTGGGGGATTCTGGAGGTGGATCTCTTTGCCTCACGTCACATTCACAAGCTTCCGGCCTTTGTGTCTCTGTCTCAGGATCCTCTGGCCCTGGCAGTGGACGCCTTGTCTCTTGCCTGGAGGGATCTGGGGTTTCTGTACCTGTTTCCCCCCTTCTCCATGGTAGGCAAGGTGGTGCGCAAGCTGGCTCAAGAGGGTACGCCAGCAATTCTGGTGGGCCCAAGGTGGCCATGACAGGTTTGGTTCGCAGACGTCGTACGGCTGGCGGTAGATCAGTACAGGTTGCCCGTTTCCGGATATGATCACTCAAGGTCAACTACGTTACCCCAATTTACAAATGCTGGCTTTGACTGCGTGGCTGCTGAAACCTCCATCTTAAAGGAGGAAGGTTTGTCTGATGCTGTGTTTCAGACTCTTGTTAGAGCTAGGAAGAGATCTTCTTCTAACATCTACTACAGGACTTGGAGGTCCTATATTGACTGGTGTGAGGCTAGGGCCTTGCCTTGCAGGGTGTTTTCGATTCCTAGGATTTTCTTCAACATGGTCTGGACCTGGGGTTCCAGCTTAGTACCTTGAAAGGGCAGGTCTCTGCTCTGGCGGTCTTCTTTCAAAGGTCTTTTGCTCTACATCCTCTGGTTAGGATTTTTTTCCAGGGGGTCACTCCCCCTAGAAAGCCTTTGTTGCCCGTTTGGGATTTGAATTTGGTTCTGTCGGCCCTCCAGGGGCCTTCTTTTGAGCCGGTGCACAATGTTGCACTTTCTATGCTCACTCAAAAGGTTGCTTTTTTGGTGGTTATTACCTCTGTTCGACGTGTCTCTGAGTTGGTGGCTCTGTCCATTCAGGCCCATTACTTTGAAAGACACCAGGACAAGGTGGTTTTTCGCTTTAAGCCAGATTTCCTTCCTAAGGTGGTTTCTGCCTTCCATCTCAAACAGGATGTAGTTCTCCCTTCCTTGTGTCCTAAGCCTAGCAATGACAAGGAGAGGGTCTTGCACTCTTTGGATGTGGTTCGTTGTGTGAAGTACTATTTGGTGGCTACTTCTCCCTTTCGTAAGACTGACGCCTTGTTCGTGGTGCCCTCCGGACCCAAGAAAGGTTTGGCGCCCGCCAAGTCTACCATCAGTTTATGGATTCGTCAGGCCATTGTTGGGGCCTATACGGCCAAGGGGAAGGTTCCCCCTTTTCAGATCACTGCTCATTCTACTCGTGCTGTTGGGGCTTCCTGGGCTTTTCAGCGCCAGGCCTCTGTTGAACAAGTTGTAAGGCTGTTACTTGGTCTTCTGTTCATACTTTTTCCAAGTTTTATAAGGTTAATGTGCGGGCCTCAGCGGATGCTGTTTTTTGGCCGCAAAGTTCTGCAAGCTGCAGTGGTTTAAATTTGTGCATTATTGCCTGTTGGGATCCCCACCCTTTTTGGACACTGCTATTGGATGTCCCACGTGTAATTAATCATTCCGAAGAAGGTTGTGAGACATACTTAGAATAATACCATTTTGTGATTATGTATCTTGGATCCTCTATATGGTGCAAATTTTTTCTCATAGATTTTATTGGCTCTTCCTGGTCCCCTTACTGCTTTCTTATACTGGGGAATGTGTGGGAGGTCCCAGGTATTTATGGACTGGGAGGGGTTTCTTTTTTCTAGTCATCTCTGCAGAAGTTCACCCTCTACTGGTCATAACCCACGTGTTATTAATCATTCCGAAGCAGGGTGTGAGACATACTTATAAATACCCATTTTACAGGTGAGTAATCACAAAATGGTATTTTTGTCCACTTTGTCTTTTTTTGACTGTTGGAATGCTTACACATGCCCAACGGCAACGTTCTTTGCGTACAGGACTTCTCTCTTCTAGTAGATCTTGGTGTACAGTTGCACATAGCAATAGATTGCAGGTGTTGAGAACTGCGTCCATTAAACATACATATGCCAACAACTAAACATAAAGAAAAATACTATATACTTTTGCCAAAATGGACTTTCTCTTTTAAAAGATCTTTTGGATGGTGAATGAAAGTAGACTTTCCCTTTTTAATTGCATGTGCATTCCAGTTCTGGATCCCCAGGGAGTTAAGTAATTTTTGTCCTTGCATTTCTTATTTTTTCCTCCTCCTATTCCATGTCTGTGACATGGACCATGGTGGGTGGAAAGCCAGCATCTGGCTGTGAGGAAAGCTTATACCCAGAGGGATATGTTTTTATTCCCCAATATGCCGTTTGCTTTCCTCCAGCATAATTGTGATAGATCTTTTTTTACTTTTGCCAGACTGCTTCTGTGCTCAGCCAGGGTCATGCCTGGCCTCCATTCAGCTTAGCATTAGTGTATCACAATATATTAGCCTGCAGCATCTTATTCCTTTTTTGGGTTTACGTCTGCCTGTCTCCGCTTGCCTAGATGGTTGCTAAGTTTTCTGTTTAGACTTTAATTGTAATATGGCATGAACTTCCTTTAGCGTTCTAAGGTTTACCTGTACTTCCAGTATGGCAGGTAAAGCTGTTTTTTTCACCTATAGATAGTGATCAGCTCTTGTTTTAGCAATGCAGATTAAATATTTGGTCTCCCCTCCAGCATGGAAACCTCAATGAAGTGCTTGCACAACACAGTCCCTTGTGTTTGAATGTCAAACATTTCTGTAGTTAGAAAGAAAGAAAAGTTAGAAGCATAACTAAAGGGTTTCTAACACACAAGTATATAAGGCAGTATTTTGCCAGGGTAATGGGGAACAGGCAAGGAGAGAACCAGCGCTGGTGCTGGCGAATGTTCCGGGTGCATCATCAATTGGAATGTCTCCTGCACATGTACCAACACCCATATGGTGTTAGTCCGCTGTAAGCCATGCCTTAATAGCAACTGGCCAGTTGCAGTGATAGGCAGTGCAGGGGTTGGCAATGCCCTCTGGGTGATGCAGGACTTTGGCTTGCTGTCGAGCACAGCAACCTTCCTTGCCTGATGACTTTGACACAATGATTATTTTACCATCAGGACTTCCCTAATAATACTATGTACATATATTTCTTTTTTCAAGAAGGGGTGAACTCCATTTTTGCCCTGAGCAGGCTGTTAAGAGAAACGCCTCCCTTATGTCTAAAAGACTCCAACCAGGCCAATTTCCTCTTCCCCCTGGGCTAAGTAAAGAATCATTTGATCGCAAGTCATTGATTGGCTTGTGCACGGGCGTGTGCTTTGGGATTGCCGGAAGATAAGTTTATACAAAGAATGCACACAGTGAGGCATCCCAAATCCTGATGCCCCTTTGCAAAGGAGAGTAGAAATCCATGTGTGTGTGGTAGGTAGAGGAGGGTCAACCCTTTTGAATGTCAAAAGAATCTAACTGCCTTCCCTACATTTACATTAAACGTTCCAAAGCACGCCTTTTAACTTCCAATATTGTGAATGAAAAACCAAAGGGGAAATCGTATATAAAATGCCTCAGTTTAAAGCCAACCTAACCTTTCCATCTTAGACGTGTTGCAGCAGCCTCCCTTCTGGTGCATGACTCCTTAATAATGGAAAAGGGCAGCTTACTAAAACTTGGCCCACAAATAGCATGGCTAAAGGAGGAGACAATAGGTTTCACTTTCTTGCCAAAGTTGCTAGGTTACAGTAACAGATCCAGACGGTGAATGATCCGTCGCTGTTCACAGTTTAGCACACGCACACACTGCTAGGCCTCATTATTCTTTCATACTAGCATGTTTAGGCTTATTGGCTTGTGAAAATCTCATTAAGCCATTATACTCTCCCCTGCCCTCAAAACCTATTATTGATCATCCGAAAGCAAATGGGTTAACAATGAAGTGATGAAAACAAATGCCCTGTCGTTAAACGGAAACCTTAGATGTGCTTCTGGTAGTGCTGGGTGACTCGGTTATCTAGAACACCCAATGCAGATCATGTGCTCTGTAGGTGATCTCCAGACGTGTAGGGGATTTTTTTTCCTGTAATAAAACCTTTTGCTAAACAACTTCAGTAGGCCGTTTGCACCCACTAAATTCTCCAAAGCACAGTTTGAAAGGTTACTATATTTTTTGTCCCATAAGAAACAGCTTGCATCTTATGAGGTGATAAAAAAAAAAACTTACATTACAGGCGCTCCTGGCAACACACACACTCAACTAACTTACCTTGCAGCTGACGCACACACAGGCCGGGCCACTGCCGTTGCCGACACACATATCGGTGGGTGGGTGTGGCCTATGAACAGCCGGTGTCCATTTAAATGTGTCGGCTGTAAAAAGGCCACGCCAACCCGCGAAAGCGAGGGAAGCTGACAGTGACGCAGAAACCTGTAAGTGTGAATGTGTTTCACACAATTGGGGGGATTCCACACACACTGGCTGTAATGGGGGGGGCAGAACCGATTTGGCTCTCTCAAAAGTGACACTGTGACGAGGTTCAGCTGGCTGGCCACATCCTCTGAAACCAGGACCCAGCGAGAAGTTTTTCTTTTTCTTATTTTTAGCCATGAAGCCCCACCTTTCAGCATGTTTGCATAAACGTTTTAACATTTCTACACATTCATGAGTTTACGAACGCAAGACTGCACTACAATGAGTTTGTTTGGGTTTGCTCCAACACCCTATGGAGGTCTGCTTTATTATTCATGTAGAGCCTAAACAGAACTTATTAGGATGTGCCTAAAGATGCTCTTTAAATGTATATTTTTTTTATTTTATTTGCTACACTTCCACTCCATCTGCATACCATAAAGAAAGCATTGCTAATAGGCACTGTAGACGGTCAAACTCCTAGCAGCTAGTGGGAAATATGAAATATTTATGAATATGGCCTCCGGGCACAGGTCCAGTCTCCATCACCATCTTCCTCCCTCTCCAGCTTGCACATGGGCAGAGATGTGTGAAATGCCGGCCTCTGCAGTGGCTGACCAAGAGGTAGTAGGATATATGTTTATGGATTTACAGTTTGACCAACACTTTATAGTGCTACAGAAGCCAAAGACAATTGTTACATCATTGTGTCGGGCTACATTTGGCACTGTCCTGAACTGTTTTCATTTGATGTTGAAGAAGCAATGGCCGAGATATTGAGGTTTACAGTTTCACTATATTTCTCTTCTGAAATAAAGTGGGCTTGGCCCTTGGCTCTGTGATGCTGCGTAATGGGTGGGGTCTGTAAGATTTCCAGAACTTGCTACAGACATTCTGACTGTGCTTCTCCCCTGTCCCCCTGTTGCTAGGCGACATTGGCGCCTAGACCAGCACCCCCAGACACGCATAGCTGAAATCCCAATCGCCCACGCCACTCCCAAACATGCATGCGTGCACTCCGAAACATGCACTACCAAAATGCCAGGGCGGAGGGGAGGGATAGGGTGGCAGACGTCACACTGCTCTCACCTGGCACCGGTTAGGGAAGTCAGGAAGAGGTGGGGCTGCAGACTCCTTGCTGCTCTCTCCCTGGGGGGAGGCAGGCGCCGTTTATGTATGTTCCCCTGCTGCGGCGGTGTAGGTCTCTCTGCTCACACACGCATCTGGGGGAGAAGAATCATGTCACAATGGACGTGGACATGCCTGTCGAGCGCGCCGTGGCTTCTCTCCGCTGCTGACTGGAACATGTTGACAGCCATGTGAAACTAGAGGAGGAGGCGGAAGGAGGGTAACAGCCATTCTATCCCGCTCTGCTGAGCTGATTGGAGGGACGGGATGTAAGGGGTGTGTCATCAGGTGAATCTGTAAACCCCAATATGTCGGCCATTTCTTCTTCAATTTAAAAACTGAAAATGATGCCAAATGTAGCCCGACACAATGGAATCACAATTGCCTTTGCCTGCTGTAGCGCTTTAAATACTGTTTTACCTGCTGCTAGAAACCATCAGGAGGGAGTAGGTAGGTGCAGGCTGGTAGGTAACCTAAAACCTCAAAGGCAGGAAGAGAACATAGACAGGAATAGTCTCCAGGACTTCCAAAATCGTGACTCAGTCTAAGGAGCAGGGGGTGAGTTGTACCGGGTGTTCTGGGGGTTTTAACACAGCAGGGCTTCCCATTTTGGGATGCCTTCCCAGGGAGTGGATCAAAATCCAGGAAAATCTAATTCTTAGGTTTTGTTACACTTTTAGGTTTCTTACATTTGCTTACAGATCGGAATGCTGGAACTAAGAAAATTACATAAATCTGGTCAATATCCAGCAGGCAGCTGGATAACTAGAGTAACATAAAAGAAAGCTATCCATGACTGGAGGAAAAAATCATTTTATGCCTTACAAATCCTGGACAAGGCCTCGCCATGCACATGCAGATTGATTTTGTACAACGGTTAATTAACACATGCCCTTTGCCTGGCAAAAGTAGAGCGAGTTTCTTTACTGTAAGGGCATTACAGGGCATTCTGTCCCTGTAGCTGGGTCAGGCAGAAGCAATGAACTTAGGGAAAATGGTTTACCTAAAGTGAACCTTATCCCTTCCCTGAAACTGTGCTAGGGGAGGGTCCTGGGTTACAGAGACGCAAAACGAACTAAATCTACCCCCTCCTACCATCAGTGTGAGATAATAAAGTTTATTGGAGATCCATCCCATGGTGGAGAGGACACAGCTGCACACACATGTTCAGCAGCCCTACCACCTCCAATAGGAAACATGCTTCATGGCAACTGTGTGTAACGATTTCTTTTCCCTGTCATTCAGAGCACACGCAAAATGCAGCGTTTAAAACAAATGCAATGCATTAGTGGAAACAGAAACTCACTCGCTAGGTGACCTTACATTTTGGGACTCTGAAAACCCTCTGGAAAATAACCCTTTATCTTTTTGTCATGATCTTCCTCTTGTAGGTAATGTGCTTCCCCCCAGAGACTATTGTCTGCTCATGGAGGTCCCTTACTCTACAGGAAATAGTAGACCGGAAATCACTGGCTCTGTGCAGTTATTCCCATTGTTAGTTTAAACTTTTGTTCATTCAGACCTAATCTTTTCCTAGAAGGAAGCCAGTTGGTAACAATTGTCAAATCTCTGGTGTGTAAAGTACAACACTCCAGAGTGTATTTGTACTGCTTTCATACAAGACTATCTCAAGCTCACTCACCCAGAAATCACAGTTTATGTGACCTCTTCATTCCACTAATCACCTTTCCCTAATAAAAATGTTGCACTCTCTGTGAAAGGCTGCAAAATAAGCCCAGATTTGCTTTAGGGTTACAGCCAGCAGAATGATTTCCATGTTTTGCCCTAAATTTATCACCATACGTTTCTCGATTTATAAGGAAAAGCTCTGGCTAGTGATTGGCTAAATGTTTTTTGCATGTAATGTGGAAAGTGTTGAAACCATGGATCAAAATAAAAGGCTCAAATTTCCATTCCAAGACAAAGACATGTACCCAAACGTGGAGTCAAAATTAACTTTAGGTCAGCTTGATGGGTCAGCATTGGGTCAAGCCCAACTGTGCTTTCCCCCATGGCAGCCCTATACTTACCCCTGCCATACTTGCTGTTCATGTAACTGCTAGGAGCCTATCAGGTTTTCCCAGGCGGCTAGCACATTATTGTGCACCTGGCGATTGGCTGGCTGGCAGTCACATGAACAGAAGCCATGGGAGACAACGTGGAAGAGGAAAGTATCCGGCTGCTGGGTGAGTGTGATCTACTTGAAAAAAAGCAAATTATGACTGTAGAAGGGTTCTGCGTAGCGGCATAATCCTGCCTCCCTTGTGATGTGCTTGCTCCCTGGCTTTATACAGTAATCGTTTCTATGCAGATAAAGGGCTTCCAGAGAATATATAGTTTGTGGGGGGGGGGGGGGGGGTATTTCTAATGTAAAGGGTTGTTTGTCGTGAAAAACCGTAAGGTGCGCATAGCAGTTGTATTTTATCTGAAAATCTCCTAAAGTGCTATTTCAATTTGGGGGGAGGCTTCTGGTGAGGAAAGGGTGTCTACCAATATATATGGGGTACCATTGTAACCAGGAGAAATGAGGCTTTTACACGCAATGATTTTATTGAAAATGTTTCATTTTTTTTATTGCAGAAAACACCTCAAATTGTAAAAAATAGATCTTTTACACATATTTCACCCAAAAATATTGAGAATACACAAAAAAGACAAACCTGTTGAAGTCCAGACTCTGATATAAAATATATATATATATATATATATATATATATATACTTTTTTTTTTTCTTTCCTGGGAAATCCCTTTAAAAATCACAATTGAACATGTATGTCACAAAATAGTGAAAAATAGTCCGGCAGCAGACGGTGACAAAATCTCTAGATAGGCTGGCACTTATAGTTTAGCAATCTCATATTGGGGGCAGTTAGAGTTTATTGAAAAGAGTGCTAGAATGAATATGAGCCGAAAGATGATTTTATTTGCCCCAATTTTCCTTTATAGCCAGATTAGTTTGAGTATTTTTGTCCATTACTAAGACACTAAGGGGAATATGTACATGTGCTTTTTTTTTTTTTAACCTTTCATAGGACGTGGTTGGTCTGCTTTAAAATGTAGATGAACAATTCCCTTACAATATCCCTCTGTGCGGAGAAGTCCTCTGAGGTAAATGGCCTACACCCCATGGTGTGGAGTCTTGCTGAGCTGCCTGACAATCCTAAGGAAAGCGGCTCCTATAGCAGAGTGTGGGGAGAAGATAATAGAGCAACATTAAATACACATAAGGGTTTGTGTACTAGTGCCTTTTGCATCTCCTATAAAAAAAAAAAAAAAAAAAAGCAAAGAAAAAGGTTAGTTGTCTGCCCAGAATCTGTGTAAAAACAGGGGCCCTGACTTTATTATCCACATTATGCTTCGTGGCCACTAACTATTCAGCTTAGTATTTGGCTCGCACTGGTTGAGTTTACAAATGCACAGCACCATAGCTTCCTAATTAATCAGGGAAGCTCTTATGGACACTAGTAGTAAAGAAGCGGCCTTGTGACCAAGGTTACAGGTTCAAATCCCGCCTATGGGACATGACTTTAGTGCTCTTGAGCAAGGCACCTAAACCCCCCCCCCCCCCCCCGTAACTGGTGTCGTAATTATGGCAGCCAGGCATGTGCACAGATGGGTTAAATCCTATGTGTGCGCAAGCGTACAATGACAATGGCCATCAATCCCCCCCCCCCCCCCCCCAAAAAAAAAATCAGAAGGATGTGTAGAGAAAATAAGGTCCCTACTTTGGATGGAATTGGTCGATACAGGTCTTCGTAATCCTATCACGATAAACATACAAGCAGTCCCAGAGCTAGCTCCTTGCTTGCTTCACTTCATCTGAGGAAAGAACAGCCTTACCAGAGTGCTTCTGCAGTTGCCTTTGGGACATCTACTGCCAGGGCAGTTTCTAGGAAAAGGCGAGCAGGGCACCAAGGCAATTGGGGGCGATTTTGGCCCAGCCATCCTGTTTTCTGCAGATAGGATAAGGCCACTGTTAGTGGTGCCGGCTATACACCAGGCCTTTTATCCCCCCATATTGGGAACAGTAATCTGTAGGGGGCACTGTCTGCTGCTAAAGTAGAGGCACGGCATGACAGTTACTGGTATGAGGCAGCAGAATGGGTGAGAAGGGGGCAACATTTATTCCAAGTATGTCACACACCCCGCTTCCACTATTCATGACATATGGGTTATGGTCCAGTGGAGGGCAAACTTCTGCAGAGATGAAAGCAAAAAAAAGCCCCTCCCGGTCCATAAATACCTAGGACCTCCCACAATTCCCCAGTTCCTTCTCTGCAGGACGGCGAGCAAGTCAGAACATGTCTGCTTCTCTTCCTTGCAGGCAAGCCAGCTTACGCCCGGCCATTTTTTGCCCGTTTTCTGCCCGGACCTTTATACATTAAGCCCAATATTAGCCTTCCAGCCTTGGCTGCAGGTCCGGGCGAGGGTAGGAATCACCTTATTAGGTGTTTAGGGAGCCATGCTCCCCCATGACACCCCATATAGAGGGTTAGGCGGAATCCGGGTTGGTGATCCCGGTTTGCGATGCCCTGTCCCTAATTGTGTGTATATATATATATATATATATATATATATATATATATTTTCAATAACCCTTACACCATTCTTGGTACGGGATTATCCCCCTTCCGGGTCCCTCTGTTAACCCTCAATGGGGGGGGCGGTCTTTTCCTCTTTCTTTCTAGTGTGTGTGTGTGCTTGGTGCTGCACTTTACTTGCCTGGTCGCCATTTTTCAGCTAGGGGAGCTTCTTCCCCTCAGGCTGCGGTGTTAAGGGGGCGGAGCCAGGCGCTCACGCGTTGCCACGGCCCGCCCCCATTCTGGTTTGGAGCCAATTGCGGAGCCCAGCCCACGGCTGGGAACCGCGCTGCTGGTTGTGTGAGTAGGGGGGTGGGTGGGGCCAGGCGAGCGATCCGCGCTGGCCCGCCCCTTCTTCCTCTTCCTCTGAGCTGATGAGCAGTGGCAGCCATTGTACAAAGCACGTGAGTGCCCTCCCGGGCCCTCCCCTTTTATTACCTGACTTAGCCATGTGCCCCATTTTGTCAGGGGACAGCGCTAGTCCTTTGTCACCTTGTCCCTGTTTTATGAGGATATATTTAATATATGTGTATATAATATATATAATTAGTGTGTGTGCATGTGCTTTTGGCCACTCCTTTGTGTCTTTCAGGAGGACTCCCTGTGCCTTGCTTAAAAGGGGGTTCTCCCGGTCCTAGGATCCCTAGCAGAAATTTGGGGCACTTACAAATCCTCCCACTTGGGACTTAAGGGGCATCCCAGGTTGCTTACCAGCGTAATTCCCTCGGGTCATTGCGACTACCTTAAAATCGCCATATGGAGGCTCCACAGGATACCGGGCTCGGGCTCCCCTTGGGACAATCCCAGCTATGTGTGGGTTGTGGGGTATCCCTTACGGGGGAGAAGGTACTTATTTGCATACCATGTGCGCAACAGGCCATAACGCGGCAGTCGGGACCCCAGGCGCCTGGCTCAGTGCCGTCCGCATCATCCGTACCCCAAGTGACACTGTCATTAGTGGGGAGTCGCACTCAGATGTATGTGCCAGACTGGCCAACCTCGAGAAAATTATTTCTAGCTCGGTGGGCAGAAAGGCCCCTGCTAAGAAAAGGCATCTGTCACCGGTTCGTGGTGGGAGATCAGCATTTTCAGTTTGTGGCCCTCCCATTCGGGCTGACCTCGGCACCGAGGGTGTTTACCAAGGTTCTGGCGGGCATAATGGCCCTGCTCAGAGCCCAGGGCATTCGCATTGTGCCCTATTGTGCCCTGACGACCTACTCATTACAGCTTCTTCCATCTGCCAGGCGGAGTTGGACACCTGGACGGTGGTGGCGACGCTGGAAAGGTTTGGATGGGTGATCAACCACCCAAAGTCCTCTCTCTCCCCATCAAGGGAGATCTCCTTTCTGGGCATGAATCTGGATACCAGTCAGGCCAGAGTGTTCCTACCTCAGCCAAAGGTGCAGAGGGTTCAGGATCTGATACGTGTTCTCCTGACCAACCCTCGCCCTTCCATTCGGCTAGGGATGACTCTGGTGAGTTTGATGGTGGCCTCCTTCGAGGCAGTCCTCTTTGCTCAATTCCACATGAGGTCTCTACAACTCCATCTATTGCTGAAATGGGACAGATGTCCACAGTCCTTGGATCAGCCATTTCTGATGTCTCCCAGGGTTCGACAGTCCCTTCAGTGGTGGCTGGAATCAAGCAATCTGATGAGGGGTAGATCGTTCCTGGCCCCTCGTTGGGAGACGGTTACCACGGATGCCAGCCTGTCGGGCTGGGGAGGTTTCTGGAAGGATCATCCGTTCCAGGGGTTGTGGGGTCCTCAGGAGGCTCACAACCCCATCAATGTCTTGGAGCTCAGAGCTATCCGCTTGGTTCTGTCGCGCCTGACACTTCACCTACATGGTTTACCGGTTCAGGTTCGAACAGACAATCGTTCTGCGGTAGCGTACATCAATCACCAAGGAGGGACTCGCAGCAGGAGTGCCCTCAGGGAAGTCTCTCTGATTCTGACAAGGGCGGAGAGCTATGTTCCTTGCATTTCGGCAGTATACATTCCGGGAGTGGAGAACACTGAGGCGGACTCCCTGAGCATGGTCTCTCAACCACAGGGTGTTTCGGGTCCTGTGTCACAAGTGGGGGACTCCGGAGGTGGATCTCTTTGCCTCTCGGCACAATCACAAGCTCCCAACCTTTTGTATCTCTGTCTCGGGATCCTCTGGCCCTGGCAGTGGATGCCTTGTCCCTTGCCTGGAGGCATCTGGGGTTTCTGTACCTGTTTCCCCCCTTCTCCATGGTGGGCAAGATGGTGCGCAAGCTGGCTCTAGAGGGGGCACCAGCAATTCTAGTGGCCCCAAGGTGGCCAAGACTGGTTTGGTTCGCAGACGTCGTAAGATTGGCGGTAGATCAGTAGAGGCTGCCCCTGTCTCCGGATCTGATCTCTCAGGGTCAACTACGCTACCCCAATTTACAAACGCTGGCTTTGACGGCGTGGCTGCTGAAACCTTCATCCTGAGGGAGGAAGGTTTGTCTGAGGCGGTTATTCAAACCTTGATTGGAGCTAGGAAGAGGTCTTCCTCTACCATTTACTATAGGACTTGGCGGTCCTATATTGACTGGTGTGAGGCTAGGGCCTTACCTTGCATGGTGTTTTCGATTGCTAGGATTTGGGAGTTTCTACAACACGGTCTGGATCTGGGGTTCCAGCTCAGTACTTTGAAGGGTCTGGTTTCTGCTTTGGCTGTCTTTTTTCAAAGGTCTTTTGCTTTGCATCATCTGGTAAAGACTTTTTTCCAAGGGGTCACTCATGTTCGCCCCCCTAGAAAGCCTTTGGTTCCCGTTTGGGACCTAAATTTGGTTCTTTTGGCCCTCCAGGGGCCTCCCTCTGAACCGATGCAGGATGTGGCTCTTTCTGTGCTCACTCAAAAGGTTGCCTTTTTGGTGGCTATTACCTCTGTTCGGCGTGTCTGAGTTGGCGGCTCTGTCTATTCAGGCCCCTTACTTTGAGAGACACCAGGATAAGGTGGTTTTTCGCTTTAAACCAAATTTCCTTCCTAAGGTGGTTTCTACCTTCCATCTCAATCAGGATGTAGTTCTCCCTTCCTTGTGTCCTAGGCCTAGCAATGACAAGGAGAGGGTTCTGCACTCTTTTGGATGTGGTTCGTTGTGTGAAGTACTATTTAGTTGCTACTTCTCCTTTCCGTAAGACGGACGCCTTGTTCGTGGTGCCTTCTGGGCCCAGAAAGGGTTTGGCGCCCGCCAAGTCTACCATTAGTAAATGGATACGCCAGGCCATTGTTGGGGCCTATTCTGCTAAGGGGAGGGTTCCTCTTTTTAAGATCACTGCTCATTCTACTCGTGCTGTTGGGGCTTCCTGGGCTTTTCATCACCAGGCTTCTGTTGAACAAGTTTGTAAGGCTGCTACTTGGTCTTCCGTTCATACTTTTTCCAAGTTTTATAAGGTTGATGTGCGGGCCTCAGCGGATGCCGTTTTTGGCCGCAAGGTTCTGCAAGCTGCAGTGGTTTAAAATTGGTGCATTTTTTTGCTGTATTTGGATCCCCACCCATGACGGACACTGCTATTGGATGTCCCATATGTCATGAATAGTGGAAGCGGGGTGTGTGACATACTTGGAATAATACCATTTTGTGATTACTCACCTTTAAAATGGGTATTATAAGTATGTCACACACCCTGCTTCATCCCGCCCTTTTGTATTCTGGATCCTTTATATGGTGAACCTTTTTATGGTTAAGAATGTTTTATTAGCTCTTCCTGGTCCCCTTACTGCTGTCATATACTGGGGAATTGTGGGAGGTCCCAGGTATTTATGGACCGGGAGGGGCTTCTTTTTTGCTTTCGTCTCTGCAGAAGTTCGCCTCTACTGGACCATAACCCATGTCATGAATAGTGGAAGCGGGGTGTGTGACATACTTATAATACCCATTTTAAAGGTGAGTAATCACAAAATGGTATTTTTCCCTCCGGCGCTATTTTGCCTAGAAACTGTCCTGCCTATTGCTACCACAGAGTCCCCAGCTACCCACAATAAAGACTTTTTTTAGGCAGTTAATAAATGTCTTAATAAATAAGAATAGGTAAATATTTTTCATAATTTACCTTCCTATCTGTGAAACACAGCCTTTCCGTGTGTTGCACATAAGTCCCAGGATTATTCCAATTATTAGACTCGGTGAAAAAGGGGGAAAATGGGTTATTATATTTGCAAATATTTCTGCAACAGATTAATATTTAAATTTCACAAATACCTATATTCATATAACCGCATCAACAATCGGTTTGATACAAATCAATAATTGCTGAAGGCCTCCTGAAACAACCAGTGATGTGTTCCAAAAAGCAATGTTCCCTCCAATGCCTTGCACATACAATCTGTTTGAGAAATTAGCCAACACACGTAGGATGCATAAACTGAAAATGGGTTTCATTACCAGTTAATTAATTATCCATTATCTATCTACCGTATTTTTCGCCCTATAAGACGCACCCAGGATTTGGGGGAGGATAATAAGAAAAAAAATATTTTAAACCAAATGCACCATTACAGACTGCATTCCCCTATCCCATTCCCATAGGCCGTGTGGGATGCCCCCATTCCCATAGGCCGTGTGGGATGCCCCCATTCCATAGACAGTGTAGCATGCCCCCATTCCATAGACAGTGTAGCATGCCCCCATTCCATAGACAGTGTAGCATGCCCCCATTCCATAGACAGTGTAGCATGCCCCCATTCCATAGACAGTGTAGCATGCCCCCATTCCATAGACAGTGTAGCATGCCCCCATTCCATAGACAGTGTAGCATGCCCCCATTCCATAGACAGTGTAGCATGCCCCCATTCCATAGACAGTGTAGCATGCCCCCATTCCATAGACAGTGTAGCATGCCCCCATTCCATAGACAGTGTAGCATGCCCCCATTCCATAGACAGTGTAGCATGCCCCCATTCCATAGACAGTGTAGCATGCCCCCATTCCATAGACAGTGTAGCATGCCCCCATTCCATTCCCCGTATACCCAGTGTGGCATTCCCCGTATACCCAGTGTGGCATTCCCCATATACCCAGTGTGGCATTCCCCGTATAGGCAGTGTGGCATCCCCCCTCCCATTCCCATATAGGCAGTGTGCACCCCATTATCATAAGCAGTGTGGCATTCCCCCCCCATTCCCCATATAGGCAGTGTGCCCCCCCCCCATTCCCCATAGGCAGTGTGGCATCCGCCTCCCCCCATTATCCTAGGCTGTGTTGCATCCCCCTCCCCCCGTTCCCATTGGCTGTGTGGCATCCCCCTCCCCCCCATTCCCATTGGCTGTGTGGCATCCCCCTCCCCCCCATTCCCATTGGCTGTGTGGCATCCCCCTCCCCCCCATTCCCATTGGCTGTGTGGCATCCCCCTCCCCCCCATTCCCATTGGCTGTGTGGCATCCCCCTCCCCCCCATTCCCATTGGCTGTGTGGCATCTCCCTCCCCCCATTCCCATTGGCTGTGTGGCATCCCCCTCTCCCCCCCCCCCCCCCATTAGTATAGGCTGTGTGGCATCCCCCTCCCCCCATTAGTAAAGGCTGTGTGGCACCCCTCTCCCCCCATTAGTATAGGCTGTGTGGCATCCCTCTCCCCCCATTAGTATAGGCTGTGTGGTATCCCTCTCCCCTATTCCCATTGGCTGTGTGGCATCCCCCTCTCCCCCCATTAGTATAGGCTGTGTGGCATCCACCTCTCTCCCCATTAGTTTAGGCTGTGTGGCATCCCCCTCCCCCCATTAGTATAGGCTGTGTGGCATCCCCCTCCCCCATTAGTATAGGCTGTGTGGCATCCCCCTCCCCCCATTAGTATAGGCTGTGTGGCATCCCCCTCCCCCCATTAGTATAGGCAGGGCAGAATAAGGGAAAAAAAAAAAAGGAAATCTCACCTGTCTGCCGACACCGATCCGCGGGTGGGCGTGGCCTGCGCCGCGTCTGCTCAGGCCACGCCCACCAGATTCACGGAGCTGGCAGTAGGAAGCAGCGGCGGGCTGTGTCCCAGCCCGCCCCGCCGCTGCGATCGCTGTCTCTTCATTCGGCAATAGCAAAGGCGGGGCCAGAGACAGCGCCCGCCACTCCTCCATCTGCTGCCTCTTCCTGGGCACGGATGAACACCCATGTCAGGGCAGCGGGTGGGCGTGGCCTTCACCGACTCAGTGCAGGCCACGCCCACTTGCTGCACGGACCTGGGTGCTCGCATGTGCCCCAGGCGGAAGAGGCAGCAGATGGAGGAGCGGCGGGCGCTGTCTCTGGCCCGCCGTTGCTATTGCTGAATGAAGTGACAGTGGCGGGGCTGGGATACAGCCCGGCGCTGCTTCTTTTTACATTCGTCCGATAAGGCGCACAGACATTTTCCCTCGCTTTTGGGGAAAAATAAGTGTTTCTTATAGGGCGAAAAATACAGTTATCCAGTAAATTCCCAAAGTTACCCCATATACCCTTAACTGTTACAGGCAGTTATTACATTTTGAATGAATTATAATAATTTGTATTCTATAAGACAGTTACAAGTAGGCATAGTAGTACTTTACAGTTGCTGTAGATTACAGGCAGTAGCACTTACCCGTTAGATGTATTTTGGTAGCCCCCCGGGTTCAAGCTATCTCCTTGCCTGAGGGTCTAATACAGGTAACCTTGCCCACTTCGGATGACACGTATCAGTTTACAAGGAAACTGTAGGTGTTACATCTCCCCTAACGTTTGAGTTCAACCAATCAGCGATCTTAAATTTGCCAGTTGGGCGTGGCTATGGAGGGCAAAACTTAAGATTGACGTTGGATCTCGTCCAGGTACTCTGTGTGGCAGGGTGGATGAAAGGGGAAGGTACAGAAAAGGATTTGGTTTGCTTATTGTTAAAGGAGGTTGGAGTTAAAAATGCAAATGTCTTTTGCCTACAGTTTCTATTTGATGTTATTTCTATCTACACATTTGCTGTACAGTTTATTTATACTATTAGGGCTTATTTACCATAGGTACTAGATAAAGTGTTTTAACATACTTTAGTCCCCTTATCTTGTATTTTCATTCAGTTGGAGCAGTTTAGGCTACAGCGCAGCTCATGTAATCCAGAGATTGCTTTCAAACGCCATGCTGTGAAGTCAGATTGAAAAGCCTGCTGGTCACTTTGGTCAACAGAGTATTTATAATTGGAATTTAAAATAGGACTCCATTTCAAGGAAACCCAAAGTAAGAAAAATAAAGATAGCGCTTGCTGACCTGTGCAGTAGTATGCAGCAGACTGTCATCTGTAAAATATTTGTGAAATATTACTGTACCTTTAGTATGTCCCATAAAGGCCTGCAGGCGTACGCCTTGTTGACTTCCATAGTGACGTCCGTTTTCACCCCTACCCCCAGTCATGAGTGAGCAGGCTCCCTAGTTGATCGGTAGTAGGGGGCACAGTGGCCACCACTGATGACATGGTACTACTTCAGCCTGCTGGATTCTGTGGTATTGAGTCTGTGAACTGTCATGTAGGAAATGATAAACTTTTTGTTATTTAATTGCCCAGTCAGGGCCTTTGACCTCTGCAGTGTTAAAGTGGACCAAAACCCAGGATTTTGACTATCTTGGATTTTCCCTCTGCTGCGTGAAACCTCCCAGATTGCCAAAGCCAACTCACCTCTTCCCGGTCCTATGGCACATGCGCGGCCGCTCGTCCATTCAGTGCGCCCTGAGCGACGTTGTCTAAGCTTCATCTAAGGCCAGCGGCTCAGAGCGTGCCGACAGCCGCATCCCCCGCTACCCTCTAACAGGGAGCGTGCCCGCGCCGGCCATTCACAGATGTCTGGCGCAGGCACGTACCATGCTAGAGGGGTAGCGGGGATTGACCGAGAAACGAGGTAAGTGTATGGAGCGACCTGGGGGTTTCACACAGCGGGTTATCCCTATTTTCTTATAGATTCCCGGGTCGATCGTGGTGGGTTTTGGTCCGCTTTAAAATTTGAAATCCTCTTCCACTTGTCTACCCAGTACAAAAAGCAAAATTTAAAGGATATGATTTCTGATGACAGGCAGTGCTAAATAGAAAATTAGGCGGGGGGAATATTTATACATTTTAACTGTAAATTCCTGTCTTTAGGTAACAGGGTGCCAGCTAGACTGCTCAACTTCTTTTGATGATGCAATTCTTGCCTTGCTTCACTAAGCTGTATATTGGGTGTGGCAGCATAACATTGAGACAGATATTCATTTTCAGAGCGAAAGAGGGATTCCAGGCCAGAACGGCAATTGGATTTCTATTTCCAAAAGTATCCACTAGATGGAGCTAGTTTTACGTTAAAGCTCTTGCCATTCTCTGTAAAATCCAGTCTCTAGATTCTATTCAGCAGAAATGGAATTTGCCTTTTAATAACCATAGTTATTTCTGTGTTAACAGTCTTCAGAACAGTTTATTTACAATTGTCCTTTTAAATGTTACTTTCTCTTTCACTAAAGGACATATTCACTGTACATGTTGTCTTTGCGTTTCATTTTGGATTTAGTTACAGGGACAACAGTCCCCCATGAGTCTCTAAGACTGATCTCACATCTGCTTTCAAAAGCATGCTGGCCGTATCCCTGGCTTCCCTCTAGTCTGAGGCATGCTCTGGCCCCCAACCTGTCAAAGACTGAGCACTGGGGCACACCTCAGTTAAAGAGATGCCAGGGATGGGGCCAGTGGGTTTGTCACGTCAACTGGCAGATTTGCCAGTTTGCAATCTCGAATTGCCTGGGTGAGTAGCAGATTTTTAAACCCTCAGCCAAGACCCCTTTTGTTTTTAGACCATTACATACACTGTAAAATGAATAATATAATTACACACTGGGTCTGATGAGTTAAGCAAGCTGGAAATGAAATGATCTCCAAAAGGCATCACATTAAAAATGACGCCCTTCCTTTGTATTACAAAAAATGTTAATCTTTTACGTTTTGAATTAAGAAAAAATGCAAATGTGCTGAAGCTAAACTTTGCATGGTTAGTACCAAGTAACACTCCCTAGCATCACTTTTTTTAAACACTATTCTTAGTATACAGTACGTCCTGCTCCAGCTAGATTACTTACACTTGGGTTATCCTCCGCCAGATGGCGCTGCACTGCAGAGACATGTAAAACAGGCTCCACCCGGCCCCTCAAATACCCGGGGACCTCCCACAAATCCCCAGATTTCTCTGCAGTGCTTACTGCGAAGACATGAAATTATCACTCTCTCGCAGGTGAGCGGGGCTATTAGCCTGCGGCCCTGTTGGACTATTCCCACCCGTCCTTCGTGTGATGTGCCTCCCAGCCTGGGCTGCGCTGGTCGGGTGAAGGTAGGCAGCACCATGCGTGCTTATGGAGCGACGCTCCACCGCAGTCCCCCACCAAAGGGTAGGCGGTATAGGCTGATGGTGAGCCTTTATGGGATGCCCCTCCCGCGTTATTGTCCCATGCCCCGGTAGCGGTGGGCCCTGTACAAAGGGCTGCCATCCTCCCTCATTCTCCCCGTAGCCTTCGGGGGGGAAAGAAGGGGGGGGTGTGGGTGAGCGTGTATCGTGATTCGTGCATACCGCCTGTTGGCGGTGTGTGTTGGGACTAGTATATGTGGTGTCAACCGCCGCGCTGACTTGTCTTTTACTATTGCAAACGCCGCCGCCGTGCGCACCTTTTCCTTCATTTGGATGTTCCGTGCCGGGCAGCAGCGTTGCCTCAGACGCTCCTGCGTCCTCATTGGCTACTTGTCGGATGGACTCTTCAGGGGGGCGGGGCCTGGCGCAGCGCGCCTTGCGTCACGGCTCGCTCTGGCCCGCCCTTCGAGGTTCGTTAGGCGCCATTTTCCTGTGCAGTCGCGTGCGCGTGTGTAGCGGTCCCCCCTTCCGCGGTCTGTAAGTGCCCTCGCGGGCGACTTTAATGCTCATCATTTACTGTGTATGGCTCTGACGCCCCTTCTTCTCATTGTGTCTTTCAGACGGGTGAATCCAGTGGCTTCTCCCGGCCCGGTGTAATTGTAGTTGGGCCTAGTATAATTACTCCCACTTCCCTAGCGGTTCATTGGGGCATCCAGGGTTGCGTTATAGCGTCAATCCCTACTGGCATATTGTGCCTAATAATCACCGTATGGAGGCATCCCAGGATAATGGGACCGGGGTTCTTCGGGACAAGCCAGTCTGTGTGTAGCTTGTGGGGTCTCACCTATCAGCGGTGACAGCGCACGGGTCTGTGTTCCTTGCGCACAGCAGGCGCTAACGTTGCAACCCGCCCCTCCGGTGGCTGGGCCTGCACCTCGTCTCACTTCACCTACTCCCCCAAGCTTGATTCTCACCCCCATTGAATTACATACAAGCGGGGACTCTCCTATGGAATCTGATGAGTTGTTGCATCTGTATAGCTACACCACATCAGACGAAGGGGAGCTGTACTATGACTCAGGGTCATCTGACGAGAAACTCGGGGGTCATGACGATTCTGGCTCTGACCCCTGGACCCCGGATGATACTGATAGACTGCTGTTCCAGGTATTTGAGGTTTTGTCCATCTCTCCCCCTGTTGCGGCTCCCAGGCAAAGGGGTGAGCTTTTTCATACTGCTAAGGTTTGTTTGGAATTTCCGGAGCAAATCCATTTCAATAACCTCATGCTTAACAAGTGGGAACGTCCCAGTAGACTTCCCGGTATACCTAAGAGTTGGGGACAGAAAGTATCCCTTTCCTGCTGATATGGTCAAGTGCTGGTCATCTCCCCCCGAGGTCGATGCTCCTATTCTAGGGCCTCTATTATGCACTCCCCTGACACTACTATGCTGCGGGATGCTGAGGACCGGCGCATTGACCAATTGGCGTGTCATGCCTTTGCGTTTGTGGGGGCGGTGCTGCGCCAGGTTTGCGCCTCGGCCATTACGTCCGTGGCGCTCAGGGCCCTGATCAGAAGTGTACTTGAAGGTTCTGATGAATTGCCACCTGATACGTTTAATGCACTGTCTAACTGTGATGTGTTTGTAAACTTTATCCTATCTGCCTTGGATGATGCCATTAGGATGTGTGCCAGAACCTCTGCCTTGGCGGTAGCTATACGCCGCGCGGTTTGGCTGCGCCAGTAGGCTGCTGACAATGCTGCTAAGAGGGCCCTTACTGGGCTTCCATTTAAGGGGCTACGCCTGTTTGGGGAGCGCCTAGACCTTTTTGCTAAAGGAGGTAAGGTACCCCAGCGCAGGCGGCAGTCTCGGCGCTTTAGGGGCCAGGGCCCCTTTTCACTCCCCTACCGCGGTGCTAAGCAGGAAAAAGGGGGGTCCTTCGCAGGGGCTCGTGCAGATTCCTGGCACAGGAGCAAAGGACGACGTCCTGGCTCCTCCTGGGGGTCTAAGCCAAAACCCTCTCCTAAGCCCCCTCAGGCATGCTGGGGCGCCCTCGCCCATCAGGGTGGGGGGACGGCTACAGCACTTTGCGCAGGTCTGAAGGCATCACGTCTCAGACAGGTGGATTCAGGAGGTAGTGTCCTCTGGTTACAAGACTGTGCGCCCCCCCCAAGATTCATCAGGTCCCGGATCCCCCAGGACCCTGTCTCAGCTCAGGTCTTGATGCAGGCCGTGCAAGGCCTTCTGGATCTGGGGGTCATTTGCAGGGTCCCCTTAAGAGAAAGAGGCAAGGGGTTCTATTCCAACCTTTTCACAGTTCCCAAAATAGATGGGTCAGTCAGGCCCATTCTGGATTTAAAGATCCTCAACAAATTTGAAACAGGCGCTTTCGCATGGAAACTCTGCGCTCGGCCATTGGCTCCCTGCGCCCAGGGGATCTCATGACGTCGGTGGACATCAAAGATGCTTACCTTCACATCCCTGTGTTCCCAGGACACCAAAGGTTTCTCAGATTCGCGTTGGAAGATCAACATTACTAATTTGTGGCCTTGCCATTTGGCCTCACCTCAGCTCCCAGAGTGTTCACCAAGGTGCTGGCGGGGGGTGATGTCTCTGGTAAGGTCAAGGGGCATACGCGTGCTGCCCTACCTGGACGACATACTCATCACCTCTCGGTCTCTGCAGCAGGCAGAGTTGGACACTCAGCTGGTGGTGTCCACCCTGGAGTCCTTCGGCTGGGTGATCAATCACCCCAAGTCCTCTCTGTCCCCTTCCTCGGTGACCCCATTCCTGGGAATGATTCTGGATACGATTCAGTCAAGGATATTCCTTCCTCAACAGAAGGTGGAAGCTCTAACTGCGCAGGTGAGGTTCCTGCTATCGTGTCCCCAGCCCTCCCTCAGGCGGGGAATGCAGTTGGTGGGCCTGATGGTGGTGTGCTTCGAGGCGGTGCCCTTTGCTCAGTTCCATTTGAGGCCTCTACAACTTCACCTTCTGTCAGTATGGGACAAGGATCCAACGTTCTTGGACGGGATCTGTGTGCTTCCCCCCTTGGTCAGACGGTCCCTTTCGTGGTGGCTGGACCACAGGAACTTGCTGGGGGGCAGGTCCTTTCTGGCCCCCTCCTGGGAGACGGTCACCACGGATGCCAGTCTGTCAGGATGGGGGGGATTCTGGAAGTCCCTGCGGTTCCAGGGGAGGTGGGGCCCTCAGGAGGCCCACTTACCCATCAACATTCTGGAACTGCGGGCAATCAGGTTGGTACTGGAGCAGTTGACCAATCACCTGAGGGGTCTGTCTGTGCAGGTGCGCTCAGACAACAGGACGGCGGTTGCCTACATCAACCATCAGGGAGGGACCCAGAGCAGGGGGGCCCTCCCAGGAGGTGTCGCGGATTCTGACATGGGCAGAGGCCAATGTTCAATGCATTTCGGCTGTGTACATCCCAGGGGCAGAGAATCTATTGGCAGACTCTCTGAGCAGGGGGACCTCTCGTCAGGGAGAGTGGTCCCTCTGCAACAGGGTATTCCAGTCCCTGTGTCACCGTTGAGGTCTACCGGATGTGGATCTGTTTGCATCCCATCACAATCACAAGCTCCAGGCTTTGGTCTCCCTGTCTCAGGATCCTCTGGCCTTGGCCACAGATGCTCTGTCCATGTCATGGAAGGAATTTCGGCTCCTGTATGTCTTTCCTCCATTCCCCCTGCTGGGCAGGGTCCTGCACAATAGAGAACTTCTTCCAGAAGTCCTTTGCTCAGCACCCTCTGATCAGGACTTTTTTCCAGGGGGTCACTCATGTGCGCTTGGTTGTCTTTAACCCTATGTTGCATCTAACCCTATGTTGCCTCTAATCCTATGTTGCAAGATTGCTCTGGAAGGGGTGCCTGTGATTCTGGTGGCCCCCAGGTGGCCAAGAAAAGTGTGGTTCGCAGACGTGGTGCAGATGGCAGTAGATCAGTACGTCCTGCCAGGAGTGCCAGATCTGCTCACTCAGGGCCCCTTACGCCATCCCAATTTACAAACTCTGGCTTTGACGGCCTGGCTGCCGAAACCTCCATCTTGATGGAGAAAGGCTTGTCTGCCTCGGTGGTTGAGACCATGGTGAAGGCTAGGAAGAAAACTTCCTCTTCCATCTATTAGGGGTATGGCGTGTCTACATTGACTGGTGTGAGTCTAGGTCTCTTCCCTGTTGGGTGTTCTCAGTTCCCAGGGTTCTGGAGTTTTTACAGCAAGGGTTGGAGTCGGGTCTCCAACTCAGTACTTTGAAGGGTCATGTTTCTGCCCTGTCTGTCTTTTTTCAGAAGTCTTTTGCTCAGCATTCCTTGGTCAAGACTTTCTTTCAGGGGGTTACTCATGTGCGTCCCCCACGAAAACCTATGGTCCCTGTTTGGGATTTGAACTTGGTCCTGTCTGCCTTGCAGGGTGCTCCCTTTGAACCTATTCAGGATGCTGCTCTGGCTGTACTTACAGGCGTGTGTCTGAGCTGGTGGCTCTGTCTATCCAGCCCCCATACTTTGAGTGACACCAGGATAAGGTGGTGTTCCGCTTTAAGCCGGATTTCCTGCCTAAGGTGGTGTCTGCTTTTCATTTGAAGCAGGATATTGTTCTTCCTTCCTTGTGCCCTAATTTTGCATTCCTTGGATGTGGTCAGGTGTCTGAAGTATTACCTAGTAGTCACTGCGTCCTTCAGGAAAACTGATGCTCTTTTTGTGGTCCCTTCTGGTCCTAGGAAGGGTTTGGCTCCTGCCAAGTCTACTATCAGCAAATGGATCCGTCAGGCTGTGATTCAGGCCTATTCTGCTAAGGGGAAGAATCCTCCCTTCCTGCTCATTCTACTCGTGCTATTGGTGCCTCTTGGGCCTTCCAGCACCAGGCTTCTGTTGAACAAATTTGCAAGGTCGCTACTTGGTCTTCTGTTCATACCTTTTCAAAGTTTTACAAGGTTGACGTTAAGGCCTCAGCTGATGCTGTTTTTGGCCACAAGGTTTTGCCGGTGGCAGTGGATTAAACTGTCAAACTCTGGCTTTGACGGCTTGGCTGCTGAAACCTCCATCTTGATGGAGAGGGGCTGTCTTCCTCGGTTGTGGATACTTTGATTAAAGCTAGGAAGAAGTCTTCCTCTTCCATTTATTACAGGGTTTGGCGTGCCTACATTTACTGTTATGAGTCTAAGTCTCTGTCGTGTGTTCTCTATTCCCAGGTTTCTGGAGTTCCTGCAGCATGGGTTGGAGATGGGACTCCAGCTCAGTACTCTGAAGGGTCAGGTTTCTGCCCTGGCTATTTTTTTCCAGAAGTCCTTTGCTCAGCACCCTCTGATCAGGACTTTTTTCCAGGGGGTCACTCATGTGCGCTTGGTTGTCTTTAACCCTATGTTGCATCTAACCCTATGTTGCCTCTAATCCTATGTTGCCTCTAATCCTATGTTGCCTCTAATCCTATGTTGCCTCTAATCCTATGTTGCCTCTAATCCTATGTTGCCTCTAATCCTATGTTGCCTCTAACCCTATGTTGCCTCTAACCCTATGTTGCCTCTAACCCTATGTTGCCTCTAACCCTATGTTGCTTCTAACCCTAGGTTGCTTCTAACCCTAGGTTGCTTCTAACCCTAGGTTGCTTCTAACCCTAGGTTGCTTCTAACCCTAAGTTGCTTCTAGCCCTAAGGTGGTTGTCTCTAGGCCCTAAGGTGGTTGTCTCTAGGCCCTAAGGTGGTTGTCTCTAGGCCCTAAGGTGGTTGTCTCTAGGCCCTAAGGTGGTTGTCTCTAGGCCCTAAGGTGGTTGTCTCTAGGCCCTAAGGTGGTTGTCTCTAGGCCCTAAGGTGCTTGTCTCTAGGCCCTAAGGTGCTTGTCTCTAGGCCCTAAGGTGCTTGTCTCTAGGCCCTAAGGTGCTTGTCTCTAGGCCCTAAGGTGCTTGTCTCTAGGCCCTAAGGTGCTTGTCTCTAGGCCCTAAGGTGCTTGTCTCTAGGCCCTAAGGTGCTTGTCTCTAGGCCCTAAGGTGCTTGTCTCTAGGCCCTAAGGTGCTTGTCTCTAGGCCCTAAGGTGCTTGTCTCTAGGCCCTAAGGTGCTTGTCTCTAGGCCCTAAGGTGCTTGTCTCTAGGCCCTAAGGTGCTTGTCTCTAGGCCCTAAGGTGCTTGTCTCTAGGCCCTAAGGTGCTTGTCTCTAGGCCCTAAGGTGCTTGTCTCTAGGCCCTAAGGTGCTTGTCTCTAGGCCCTAAGGTGCTTGTCTCTAGGCACTAAGGTGGTCTCGGACCCTGAGCTAGTCCTTATTTTTTCCCGAACAACTTTGGGGTTAAGTTATTCATTCAGGATCAAGGGGTTCCCCTTTGAGCCTTTTTTTCCAGATCCAGTATTCTGAGATTGGAGTTTAGTTCTCATCGTTTTTTCCTAGATGTTAGGAATGTTCCTTCTGTCGGTTCTGCGGAGAAAGCTTCAATAGGATATTCTTATACATATTTGGGAAGTACCTTTTTAGGGAGACTCAACTGTGGGTTCATGGACGGTGTAACTCTGAAGTAAGGACAAAGAGTGTCTAGTCGACTTTTACAGGCTTTAGATTTTCTAGTTTATATCAGGCCTTATGGTATCACATCTCATTTGACAAGAGGTGATGCTACATCTTGGGCTGAGCAGACGAGCTATTGCAGTCGCTTGATCCTCATCAAGGTGTTATTTTGCGGGACGCTATGGGTTGGATCTTCTGTCCTAGAAGGATCTTGTGGCAGAGGTATCCTCAATTCTGTTCTTCCCACCCAACGAGGTAGTACTCGCCTATCTCTCAGGCGTATGCTGCCCGAAGGATATTTTGAGAAAACTTAAGTTGGGTACCTGGTAACTTTTTTTCCTAAACATCCGTAAGGGCAGCATACGCCGGCTTCCCTCCCTTATTGTTTTCTGTGGAGTTGGTTTATGTATGGATTATAGATTGGAGTTGTGGGTCTTTTTCTTTTCTCTCTTTCAGATCTCTACAACAACTGGGGAATGGAGGGAGGAGTCAAGACTTTATTCTGGCTGGTGGTCATGTGTTCCCCTTGGTGGGAGGAGCCTGAAGGTCTTGGGCGTAAGCTGCCCTTACGGATGTTTGGAAAAAAAGTTACCAGGTACCTAACTTAAGTTTTTCCAAATATTGTGTGATGATGTAACTTTCATAGGACTGACTGACTCCAACATTAATCATAAATATGTTATATTGTTATATATAAAGGGACTTCAATTGAAAGAACATAACAGTGATGAGCAGCCGCAGCTGGGTGTTCTAGTGATAATGGAGCTCTCCAATCTCCCTTGTCCCTTATACTTGGGGGGGCTTCATGTGGCTCCAAGGCCCTTTGTTACAATTCCTGAAACTTACTATTGTAATGTCCAGGCAGAAACAGAAACAGTCTATACTCACCTGCAGCTCCTCTGTGCAGTGTCAGCATCTTCATACTTACTAATGGCTTGGAGAAGGCGATTCCATCTTCCGTAGCCATCGGCCTCTCATGGAGGCATCCATGGAGCCTTGTTTCCAATCCCACAAGCCTACTACATTATTTGCAATGAAGTGGGCGTCCCAAAGCGGATTCGGCACACCCTTCATTGCAATTAACGGAGAAGAAGTGTTAGGGGCCATATAGATGGACACCACCATTTCGGCCCACCAATGGAGGATGGAAATGCTCGCTCTCCCTCATTGGTAAGGCTGGAGATGATGGTGTCTCATAGAGGAGCTGTTGGAGATAAAGGTGAATAAAGACTTTGTTGCTTGGACAGGAACTTTAGAGGCATTCCAAGCAAAGAATTAAATGAGCCTCTTTTCTGCTCTCCCTATGGTGAATGTGAGGGGCTGTACCTTTTATTTAGTCTGCTTTATATTTCTATATAAGACCTAGTGTATTCATTTTGGGAACTGAGAAAGAGGTGTCAGCAGAAAAGAAGCATGTTCAGCAGAGAATGCAAAGTGCTGGTGAATGAGGATCGCTCCCCTGACAGCCAATATGGGGCAGGCAGAAAGCAAATAATTTAACTTAATTTAGCTAATGTAATAATTAGCTTGGAATGTCACTTTAAAATGCTACTGCAGGCAAAGGTAATTGTCACGCCATTGTGTTGGGCTTCATTTGATGCTAAACTATTTTCAGTTTTTAAATTGAAGAAGAAATGGCCGGGATATTGAGGTTTACAGGTTCTTCTAAAAAATGTCGGCATGGCCCTTGTATCGTTGATGTTGCATAATAATAAGCTCTCCGTGCTGACAGCAATGTGATGAATCTGGAGCACGAGTCTGATGGTCCCATTTGGGGACAAGGGCTAGTGTGGCTGGTGTGGGACCCTCCCCTTTTACTCTTCCTAACACACCCACTTGCTGAGATTGCCCTCACCTTATTAGTTCCGCCCCCTCTGCTGTTCTACTTCAGCATTGTGTCTGCTGCTCAAGAATAATTGCAGGAGTATTTTTACTCATCTGGAAATAACAGTGCAACATCTTTCACATTACAACTGAATTTGCAATGTATTTTTCAAGTTTCTTTCATAATATGAATTTGAGTTCAGTCTTTAAAGGGAAAGTCCACTTTCAGTGGGATTTTTAGTGTGCCAAAATGATGTCCTCAAGGTGCTGTGCTGATCTTTTTTTTTTTGGCAAATATGTTTGTTTTATGAAACCAGTTTTCACTAGATCCGATCTGTTGCTATTGACAACTGTACACCAAAATCTACAAGAAGAGATTTGTTAGTCCTATATACACAGAACACTGCTGCTGGAACTGTGTAAGGCTGAGTTCCCTCACCACAGCAATGGCCTCAACAACAGACTTCAGACTTGGTGTACAGTTGCCAATAGCAACAGACTGAATATAGTGAAAACTGTTTCTACAGTGCCCTTGAGGGCCTTCCTTTGGCAAAAAAAATACACAAATGCCATTGAAAGTGGACTTAACTTTTTAAAGTCTGTCTGCATCCAATCAGCAAAGTCAGTCCCTAAAGTGTCGCCCCCCCCCCCCCCCCCCCCCCATAGCGACCAAGGTACCACTCATTACAGCCATCACTGGGGGACTGGAAGCTGCAGCGTACACTGTTATCCATTGCTACTTTTCAAATAGGAATTGTGGTAGGTCCTTTTAGTACTTCAAGAAATTCACCCCCTGTCCATTTCCTTTAAAATGGACCAATCACTGCCCAGGGCCAGCCAACTAAGTGTCCCTGGGGAATCCTGATTCGTGATGCTCCGCTTTGTCAGCCTCCTACAGTGGAAAGCCTTTACTTTGCACTGGTCCCTCACCACTGCTGCATCTCTGGCATCCTTACAGCTCCACGGGGCACCTAGATACGGCCATCCCTGCTGCCTATGCTGATGCTCATTCCAAAACAATGGCTTTATACTATGCATAAGTATGCATGTCATAAAACGCTGAGCCCATGCATGTGCTGTGGGGAGTTGAGTGAGTGATTTTGGTAGACCACAATGTACAGCAAGGTTGTGTCTTCACTGTAACGGCTCTAAAGCGGGCTTACTGTACCTCACACACAGTTGATTGAGAGTGGCCTGAATCTTGACCCCACCTGCATCTCTGTGTGAGCAGCTCCATGTAGAGTGCACAGGGGGTTCCAATGCTTGTTTTCATTCCAGCTGCCCACCATACTTCACCACTTAAAGCGGACCAACAGTCAAAAATGAATTAAAGCAGACCAACACAACAAACAGCGCTCATACATCCATCTCCAGGGTAATTTAGATTGCTGCACGTAAAAAATAATTTACCTCTTTCTAACAACTACTGGGATAAATTTTAAAACACAATGGCTACTCATGGGCTTGCAGGCCACTTGCAATCAGGAAGTCATGCTGGGCTTCCTGTTAATGTGAATTTCAGTTATGTTGGGAGAGGAAGCTCCAAAATGGCCGCTACCTTTCCTTTCCAACTGTGTAAGGCTGTTGGACTGGTTTAACATAAAATAAATGCAGCCTGACTTGTTTAATATATATGTCTGGCTAGCAGAATGCTGGAAGAAACATACTGGATAACAATCTGATTGTATTTAACAGTAGCGTGCAGCTCTAGATTGTTCCCTCCAGCACCTTTTTGAGATGAGAAAATGGGGATCAGAAAAGTCTGATTTTGATTTTGATCACATGGGCTAATCAAGAGTTGGTAAAGTGCGTAACCTGTGTTACAGGCTGATAATAATCTTCATATCAGTCTACATTAGTTAATACAGAAAGTTCATTAAACAAACAAAAGCAAGAAAAAATTATGTTCTTCCTGTAATTTTCTGGGGCATAACTTGTTCCCTTGGTGCATTTTAACTCAACTTGTGTTGCTGTTTGCTGAAGGCTGCAGTCTACAGCAACAGACCTTACAGCCAACCAGCCCGGATGTTGCTGCAACCACCCTATGAGCAGTTACCAGCCCCTGCTGCCCAGAAGACTACTTTTTTTTCGCAAGGAATTTATGTAGACCTTAATTTATTATGGTCACAATAACACATAAAAAAATCCTTCTACATCCACTGAACTTATCCTGATCCTCCTACAACCATGAAATGCTTTCTTCCTAACTAGCAACATTCCAGCATCTCCTGATGAAACTGCTCTCCACCAACAGCAAAACGCGAGTTCAAAAGCACCTAGGGGACAAATTTTGCCCCAGAAAACTCTAGAAAGAACATATGTATTTTTTCTTTCTTTTGTTTGTCTAATGAACTTGCTGTATGATTTAATGTACACTTTTTTTATATGAAAAATATCAGACTATAACACAGGTTACACTAATAAACACTTTATTAAAGTATTGGTCCAGGCCAATTCTTTATTTGACCATTTGATCACCTATAAACATTGTATGGACAAATCTGCATTATATCATGAAAAGAAACCCTGTGTCCTTGAGCATTGTTGTGTCTTGCTTTGTGTTATGTGATTTTCTAAGCAGATGGAAGGTCTGGCTTGTCTTCTCCCAGGTCAGAGGAAGCAGAATCGGAGCAAGATTGAGTCTGTCAATCTTCAGCTCCCAAGTGGCTTCCTGTCGGAAAACCATTTACAGAACAGGCAGCACACATACTGTACATACCACCAGCACTTAAGGGGCTAAGGCTGCGTTTTTTTCACCCTTTCCAGATCGATCTCTCTCTCTCTCTCTCTCTCTCTCTCTCTCTCAAAAACGTCAAATGGTAAATGTGGGTCAGGAGGAGAGTACAGCAGCACAGTGCTTTCTGGGAAATTGTGAGCCTGGTAGCTGCTTTAACATCCACAGCATCCTTTTTGCCGCCTCCTCCTTCTCTTCATCTTGGGCATCGCCTGAGGCGGTCCTCTGAAGAGCAGAGGGATTTGACCCTGTGTTTATGAGGGCTTTGACATCAATTAATTTAGCATCTAGGTTTTTCTTTCATTTCACGGTGTGCGAGTATTTTTACGCTGCCTTCTCTGCAGTTCTCTGCTCAGTCAATGCTTGAGCAATACAGGCTGTGTGTAGAGCCGGCATCTCGATAGAAGGGATGCAGATGAAGACTGCCACAGTGAGTCAGGGCAAGGCTTCCTGCAAATGGAGACAGGGATGCTAGAGATGAACACTGGAAACAAACGGGAATGGGTTGCACTACTAGTGTGATCCTTTTTAAGGGCATTTGCAACGTGCTGGAGAGAAATTGTGCTTATATTTGCAAACAGCAGGGAGAGAACAATGCCATTGAGTATGCTTTACAGAGCTTGTCTAGAGAGGATTCCGGATTCACACATTCATCGCTGGTAATTATATACTACCTTTTACTATCCTTCTACCTCAAACCCCCTCTTTACTGTACCTATCGTGTTATGTTCCTGCCATAATAAAATAGAACTATGGTGGGTGTATACTATTGTTTTATTGTTATGGCTTCAGGATTTCTAGTTATCTCTGCTGATATGTAGGCTGTGTCTCATGAGGTGGGATGCGTTGAGTCAGACCTTTAGAAATGCAGAAAATGTATCATGTGAAATGGACATAATGTTCTTTAATATGTCAGCATTAAAGCGGTTTTGTGTAATTTCTTTGGACCTGTACTAGTTCTGTATATCGCAAAAGGACTTTGCATTAAATGAAAGAGAGGTGTTTCTTATTTCCTATTATTTATTTAATGTCCTTATATATTAAGAGTGACTGTACCTTTGTGTGGCTGTTATGCCATTTTAGAATTAAAAGTGTAATGCGTTTATAACCTTGTACTATAAAGCGGTAGGTGAAAATCAGCATTTTGTATGAGGCTGCATTAATGCTGTCCTGCTTTACTGCACACAGCCAAGTGCTAGATATATTTGTTAGATAATAAGAATTATTTCTTGCAGGCTGTTATTATATATCCGTTTAAATACATACCAAAGGTTTTTGGGGATGCCAGAAAGTTCAGTCACCTGCTGATTTTTTTTTTTGCATCTCTTGGGAGAAGATATCTGCACCTGACTTCCTGTCTCGTTTCTGCTACTGGAGCCATTAGCATGGGATATTAATTGTCTTTTTTTTCCTGTGTTGTATTAGAGAGAAACTTGCATTCAGATGCAGTTTCCACAGGTAGAACACGTTACCATGACATGAGGAGGGTGAGTGTGGTGCACATGCCACCATCTATTGTTTGCTTGACATAGTTGAGATTTTCGACTTGCACTGTCAAGGAACTGCAAGGTGTGGCATCTGCAATGTGTGATACCTTTCTAATAGGTACTGCCCAGTAAAGGGGAAAGAGCAGTATTCCAAATTTTAGGCCTGTGTGTAAGTGGTTCACGTGCTCGCCTTGCAGCAAAGAGATCTTGGATTTTCTTAACAACACGGTCTACATATTTGTATATGTTTTCTCAATGAGTGTCAGTGGGTTTCCCTCGGGTGTTTCTATTTATCCGTTTTATATTTGGAATCATTAAAATACATACCCAACTGTCTTGGTTTTCAGAGTTGGGCAAGAGATTTATGGTAACCCACTATAGAAGAATATTTTATGGAGTCAACAAGTCTGTGGGCAGAGAAACACAGAACCCTAATGTGCTTGCTGAAAATGTAAGTTTTCAAACCACAGGGCTGCCCCAGCTAAAAGAACTTCCTATCTCCGGGGAAGGTTTTGCACTGAATTTAAGATTTCTTTTGGGTATTTTTCCAACATTAATTCACAAAAGCATCAGTAAAGTTAGTGCCACTGCTGCCCTGCACTAAAAAAACAATAGGTGGTTGCACATGTGTTGTAAAGCTGAGATAAGTCTTCTCTGAGTGTGGACAAGTCAGTGCCTCTTTGCGTCTGCCAAACCTAAAATTGCATACTAGCATACTTTGCATGCTGAATCACTTTAACTTACAAGAACCTGTTTTCTGCTTGCCCCATGCTGGCTGTCGGGGCGGCATCTTTTATTTCCCAGCACTTTGCATTCTCTGATAAACCCTATTGAACGTTCTACCTTCTGCTAACTCCGAATTTCACTGCCCTCGGACCTTCACTTTCAGACAGCAGGGGTACATCACTCATCCATGCACCTTTAAAACTTCGGGTCGTGGCACTGAAAAATATTTCTTTTGCACTCAGCTTGTGTGTTTTGGAAAGCTCTTCAGGTTTTTTTTTTTTTAATTCATTGTTTCATTTTGCAGTACAATATTACAACCAACAAGTCCATCTTTTCTCATGAATCGTGTGCATATTTATCAAGCTCATGCATTGAAAAAGATATTCATGCATTTCATGATGAAACATTATTAAACATCTTGCAATGTATGAATAAGAATGGCTCCCAATAACCTTATTCAGGAGCATCCGGTGGGAAAATCCCCTGCCAACACAATTTTGTCAGGAGGGGCATCCCGATCCTGTCTCTGCCCGCCCAGGCAGGAAGGCTATGGCCTACATCGAGGACCTATTTAGGGGTTCAGAATCTAGTTCCAGCTTGTCGGAGGGGAAGTTGACTGCTAGCAGCGGAAAGAAATCTGAAGCCACATATGCGTCGGGGAACCCTTTAGATCACTGACAGATCAGATTGAGGAACTTATTGAGGCAATATTGGGGGTTCTGCACCTCTCTACTCCTCCGTCAAAGTGGCAGATGAAGAAGGGTGAACCCTTCAGGCATCAGAAGGTCAGACGTTTTTTTTCCAGGCTTACCCATTTCGACAGGCTAGTGTCAAAGGAGTGGGAGAAACCAGGTAAGCTTCCATCTCTTCTGGTCCTGGAGCGGTTAGGTCCTGGATGCCAAATACCCCTTTCCGGATGAGGTGGTCAGGGTTTGGTCTTCACAATCTGAGGTAGACAAATACGGTGTAGGGTCTGGGTCAGCACACGATTATTCCTACTTCGGATTGTATGACCTTGAGAAACCCGGGGGATGGGAGGTTGGGCCAGCTGGCCAGGCATGTGTTCTCCATGGTGGGGTCCGCCATGCGCCCAGCTTGTGTCACGTCCATGGTCGCTACGGCAGGCAAGGTCTGGATGAAGCAGAGGGGTGGCGTTTGGGACATTGGAGGTTCGCTTTCCTCTGCTCTTCATTTGAACCCCTTCGCTATGGTGGCCTTGCTGGTCACCTTGCGATGCACGTTCTGGCTGAAACAGTGGTCAGTCGGCACTGCTTCGAAGACGCTTACTCCCCCCCCCCCCCTTTTCTGTGGGGTCGTCTTTTTGGTAAGCCACGTATTCATATATTTCTATAGTGTTCAACCTGCTGTATTTCAGATGTATGTATTTAAAGAGGATTTTATAGTGAAACTACATTTATGGGGACATGAGTAATATGTTTGGGCTAAGAGGATACTTTATAGCAGACCTAAAAGGAGAACAATGCATTTAAATCCCTTTTTAAAGTAGCTCAAAACTGGAACTACAGCCCAAAATACTTGGGGTTTGACTGAAGCTCTCCCCTCAGTCTTGTGTCTGCAGTATAATACCCAACTGGTCCTGGGATCCTGCCACAGTCATACTGGCAATCTGCAGACACATACCTGCTCTGCCCAACAGTGGGGACACGCAAAGCAGAAGGAGGGGGCATGCAACAGTAAATAAGTTCATGCTCTTTGCCGCAGATAGTGGTCATGCTGGATCCTGGATGTAGAAGACTATGGGGGATTGGGCATAGGGGTTATCTAGCAGAGCACACTTCAGGGAGGGTTTAGGAGAAGAGGGAGCAAAAATACCCAGGAACCCAAAATTGGGCATGGTGCGCACACTACAGTAATGTATACCGCTTATTTCCAGAGGAGCAGCTGTACCTTTTTAAAATGGAGCTTGACCATTAAAACGTCATATCTCGTATGCAGGACTGATGACACAAGAAGGTTAGGTTAGTGTCCCTGTTGATCAAGAGGACCAGGGTTTTGGTCTGCTTTAATAGATCTCCTGATTTATAGTGTATTGATTCCCTGAGGCATGGAGAGAATGATTGCATCCTTCTGTAAAGTAGAGCATGGCGCCTGTGCATGAGCGTGCTTAGCAATGGGAATGTGACCTGATAATGTGTCATGCAGTGACAGTCCTCGGTGCCACCCCTCCCAGCATACAGCTCTGCGCCATGTAGCAGAATCCAGCCTGGTGTAACTGCTGTCATGGTTGGTGTTGGTTGATTTATGTTTCACGCTTTCCATTTCCAGCCTGACAGAATACAGCAAATCCTGTCACACTTTCCTAACCAGAATGTCATCCCTTTTTTTTCATTTGTGCTTAAACCATGATGCAGTTCTTTATATTTCTCTAAACTGCTCCACGGGAATCCTATATCTAGAAGACTAAAGAGCAAGTACAGAGGCCTAAGAATACCAGTGACCATTCAGGTTTACCAGACCACTGTGTGCACAATGATGTGCAAGTCTGAGCAGCGAGGCGACTCAGTCACTGGTGCTCATGAAAATGGCATACAAGGTAAATGTGCTGCCTTGTCTTGGACTTGCCATAAGGGGTTGTGCAAAATGGGATGCCCCCTATCTACAGGGAGGAACTAAAGTATTTTTTTTTACTTTACAAAGCTAAATTGTAATTTAAAACTATTAGATTCTGCTTTACACCTGACCAAAAGTTTCAAGCAACTTTAGGTCCAGCATACAAGATGCCTCGGTGGTATTCTGCTTTGTGATTCCCCACAGTGTAACTCTTCAAAGACTCTACACTTTAATCCTTCCACGTTCCAGCTTCGGATTTAAAGTATAGAGTAAAAAGAGTCAGTCCCCATTTCTGCTTGTTACCTAAACAGGTTCACTGGCTGCAGAGCTTGTGAGATCTTTGTGAAGATTTGATTTAATAGCATACTAGGGGCCAGCTGTAATCTGGATACACTTTTGCCGCTATAGAGAGGGTGGTGGTTGCACTTCCAGCTGCTTTGGGAGAACTGGAAGTAGGTGAGGAATTTAGCCCATTAACTGGCTTGTTTTTACATTGTGCTCTGGTTTTGGCTCCTCTTTTTATGGCCACTTTCATTTCTGTAAATTGCTTAAAGTGATATTTCAGGCAAAGGCAATTCCTAGACCAGGTGTACTCAACCACTTCGTGCAAAAGTCCATTTAAAGGCATCTGGTGAGAGGTGAAGGTCTGGGCGGAGGGCTGTCGCAGGGGGGGGGGGGGGGGGTGGATAGTTAGAAATCGGCACACTGGGACAGGGGCTATAGATCCCCCAGGCAAAACTATAAAAAAGGCTACTCGCCCCCATGCGGAACAGTAGTCCTATTTTGGTCCAGTGTTTGTGATTCCTAGAGGGCATAATGATGAGGGATGCCCTACAGTCAGAATCACTGCCTATCTACCGCCTGAGCATCTTTCAACATGCCACAATCCACCTCCTGTATTCCTCTGTATCCCCTGCTCTGTGTCCTGTTCCCAATAGGACAGGTTCTCTCTCTAATGCAGGATTGTATCCTTGCGGACCAGAACCCTTCCTGGCAAGTTGTTTTGCAGGGTGGCTGGTTTCTGTTATGATAAAGTTTAGCTCTCTGGCCACAGGAGGGAGCGGAAATTCTGACAAGTTGTAGAGGAGCTTGTTTGTACTAAGAGTTGGGTGGGATCCAAAAGTTCTACGGCTCTGCTGATAATCTGAAAACAATACATACCTTTGTCATGGCTTTTAGCCGGGGATTAAACAAAGGCGAGGGAAAGGTTCATGGCTGGTACAGTAAAACACCCAAGTCAGGAGAGCATGGAATAGAAGTTTCTTGGTTTTTGATTGGTGGGTAAAGACAATGGATTTAAAAGATACCTCCCTAGTCGTTCTTCAGATCCCCCAGTGCATGCTTTCCCATGCCTTCATCTAGTTGTCGGGGTACCCTTTTGTATTTTTATTTAGTTGGCTGATCACTTTAACCAATAATGTTGCGGTTACATGGCCTGTAAGTAGCAGCTGACAACCTGTCTATCAGCCTTACACACTTTAGGAATAAAATTGTCAGTGGTCAGTGCTTAGCAATTCTTTTACTGCACAAGGTTAAAATATGAGCAAATAATTGCGCCTTGTCTGCAGCGTTAATGAATATTTGGAGTTTTCTTGCATTTGGGAAGCTCCGGACCCCAGTCTGTTAACAATGGGAAGAATATTTTCATTGGGAGATTTACACAGCTGCCACTTGTAGTTCATGTCCCTGCGGGTTACGCCGCTACAATAGCCCCATTGTTAGGATTGAGTTTCCTTATAAACAGCGAGAAAAGATTTATGCTTTGTGTTGGAGCGCACATATCAGATCGTTGTTTAACCCATACATTGTGCAGAATCCTATATACCATGTACAAGTGCGTAACATACACCGCAAAGTATGGCCAAGCAGGGTGAGCAGTGGCATAACTGTATTCACAGTTTTAAAGCTAACTACAAGCCTTGCTCAGGAAAATCTACTTTTATTAGTGCAACTATGTGCAAATAAAGCGTCCGTCCTGACCAAAATTACTCAACTTTGTCCTCTGAAGAACTTCCTTTCTAGTCTGTTAATATAAAGCTTATCCAGCACCAAGACTGAGTCCAGTGATGGCCACTCACAGACGCCCTCTGCGTGGACTGCTCCCTCTGTGTCAATCAATAACTTCAGTTTGCTACATTCACATCAATGAAGGCCCCAGCTCTCCCCCTCCATTGTGGTGAATGTAATGGGTGTGGCTACTCACTGTGGGGAGGGGTAGAGTATGACTATTGTCGCTCTCTATTTTTGAACCCAGTACGTTTTATACTACCAGAAAAGGACAAAAGCGCTGCGGTGAGGGAGGTGATCGGCCCGGGAACCTTATAGATTCCCGGGCCGATCACCCCTGGGTGACGGTCCACTTTAAAGGGAGCCCACAACCAGGTCAAAGGCAGGATCTTCTCGCGCCTGTTCGGAATTTACTACTGGTCAGTAGGCTGAGGGTCAGTCCCTCTTCTGGATTGTGAAGGGTAAGGTTCAGGAGAGTAAGAGAGCCAGTCCGGGACCTGAACTGGGCACAAGCTAAACTGGTTAAATAGGCCAGGGAGGTCTGCATGCCTGCGGAGAGAGAAAGTATTCCCTTGCTTTGTGGCAATTAGAGCGAAGGGATATCCCCATCTGTATGTGACATTATTCTGCTTAAGAATCTCCAAAAGTGGCCAAAGGACCCTCCGCCTCGCCAAGGTGGACCTTGAGAGGTCTGAATAGAAGTGCAGGGTTGCTCCATCAAAGTCCAGGGGACCCCTCCTTCTAGCAGCCGCCATAATTGCATCCTTTACTTGAAAAAAATGAATTCTACAAATAACGTCTCTCGGGGGATCGTTCTGACGCGGAGGGGGGGCGATCGTTCTATGAGCCCGATCTATCTCTATTTTGGAGTCGCTACTCGATGGTTCCCCCAACAGTGTAGAAAAGATCCCTTGCAAGGTGGGAAGAAGGTCCTCCGCTTGCGTCGCCTCCGGGAGCCCTTGTATGCGTATGTTGTTCCACCGGTTGCGGTTCTCTAAGTCTTCCAGGTGGAGAGCCAGAGTGGCTGTCGCTGATTCAAGCGGTGCGTGAGTTGCTGAATGGCGGATCTGTCCTCCTCACCCCGCTGCTCAACCCTAGCAAGCCTAGAGTCCAGTTGCTTAAGATCTCCTCGTAGGAGCCCAACTTCCTCAGATAGCTTCTCGCCAATTGAACGGGTGATCGCGGTGAGATCCTCTTTAGTTGGCATCGATCTCAGATGGGCCCGGATATCAGACAAGGTGGTATCAGGCCCAGAGGAGCCCGAGCTTACAGGGCCTCCCCCCTCCACTAGTAGACTCCCCCACACGGCATCCTCACGGAGCCCGGTTCTTGAGCGGACTCTGCAGGCTTAGATATATAGCGGTTTAAATCGCCTTGAGTAGCTGTAGTCGAGCTTCTTGTCTGGCCCCTGCTATCCTTAGGTTTGCTGCCGCCTCCCATTTCCGGACTTCTTAGGGGGGAGCCCAGCCCAGGTAGCTTTGAAGATGTTTAAATGAGGAGCGTCTGGCCCAGGCTGCTTTGAAGGCACTTAAATGCAGGGCTTCCGGGTCAGGAAACTTTTTTGTAGCGTTTAACTGGGGTGAGCCCAACACAAGATGCTTTGAGGGCGCTTCTAAGAGGGTTAACAGCTCCGTAATGCTTTGAGGGTGCCTGAATGAAGGTTATCCGACCTGAGGTATTTAAAGAGGCTTCAGTGTGGGTTGTCAGATCTAGAGTGCGCAGTAAGCACTTGAAAGACGGATGGCCAACTTAGGATGTAGGATGATCGCTTGAGCGAGGGGTGCCCAGCCGAGGACGTCCGAGGATACCTAGATGGAAGGTATCCGGTCCAGAAAACTTGAGGGCGCTTCGAGTAGGGCTACCAGAGCCCATATGCTTTGAGGGAGTTTAATAAAGGAAAGTCCAGCCCAGGGCACAAGAAAGGCACTGAAATTAAAGGGGACCAGATCACAATGCTTCTAGGGTGCTTCACCAAGGGCTGATAGATCTCAGAAGCAAAAGGAGTGCTTGGCTGTAGAGTGCCATCCAGGGTATATGGAAGGTGCCGGAGTGGGGGGGCGTCCAGCCCAGAGTGCCACGGGGGATGGCCCCCTCAAGCCCAGTCCCCCCTGATCTAGCAACAGGAGATGGAGGCACTTTAAAGTGGACCAACACCCACGGGTGATCGATTCCCGGGCCGATCACCTCCCTCCCCGCGGGACATCCGAGATCGGGATGTCCCGCGGGGTGAAACCCCCCCAAACACCCCAAACTCCTTACCTTATCTTCGGCGCCGGCCAGATGCCTCCCTCGCGCCCCTCTAGACGCTCCCGCGCCGGCCCTCTGTGAATGGCTGGCGCGGGCACGCGCGCGTCAAGAGTGACGCGCGGGAGGCGGCGTCGGAGGAGCCGCTTGTCCGTCGCCGCGGGGAGAGGTGAGTTTTTCGGGGGGTTCGGGGGGGTTTCACACAGCGGGGCGCCCCGATCGGGGGTGCCCCACCGAAGTGGACCAGGACCCAGGATAGTCAAAATCCTGGGTGTTGGTCCACTTTAAAGAGATAGAGAGGTAACAGGAAATGGGGGATTGCACTGGGATGCTCCGCTGTGTGAAACACACCAGGGTGCCATTTAGCCTCTCTAGCTGCACATTTAATATGCCCGGACTGGAGAAGCTGATTGGACAAGCGGTTGTGCCTGCGCCATGGGCCCGTGGAGAGATGTTAGCTCCCCGGGTGCCCCAGGGGGAGGGACCAAAACCTAGTATAGTGGAAAATCCTGTGTTTTGGTCCACTTTAAAGAGGAACAAACCCCTGTGCGGCTTTTGGCCTTCTCCCAGGGCATCTCAAATTGTGATGTCCTGCTGTGTAATCCCCCCCCCCCCCCCAAGTCGCCGGTATTCACTCACCTTTCCCTGGTCCAACGGCGCATGTGTGGCCTCTCATCTAATTAGATCTGTTTGCTGTGTTTATATAATTCGGCAAATGGGTCTGATTGTTTGCAATGGGGAGCAAGAGCAGCCACATCCCCTGCGTCTTCCAGCTGTGTGTGCACTCCCACCCTAGCCATTGAATAGACTCAGGCAGAAGCACACATGCTGCTGGGGATCAGAGCCGTGTGCAGAATGACAGTCATGGCAAACTGCTCTGATTGGATGAGAGTCTGCGCATGCACCATTGGACCGGGAAGAGGTTAGTTGTGCTGGGTGATCTGGGGAGTTTCACACAGGGGGGCATCTTAAACAAGATGCCCCCATGGCATGGGTCAAAACCCAGATAGTCAAAATCTTGGGTTTTGTTCCACTTTATATAGACTTGTTTATGACCAAACTATACAAGTCCCATGGTAGCACAACTTCAATATGTTGTCAGTGGGTGTCTAGCCAACTTAAGTGTACGAGTTATACTTGCTTGCATTCTTGAATGTTCAAAGAAATCTTTTCTGCCATTTATTCTTCACCCTCTCCTGTATTGTGGGTCTAGTAGTTCATCTTGTGTGACACACACACACACCTGGAAAGAGGATCTCCCGGTTTGATTTCTTGAACCCCTCCACTAAACTGGTTTCCTTTGAGCTCTACTCAGTTTCCTTAAAACAATGGTGAGGCGTTGTTTTCATTTCAGAGTTAACCAGGCCTTTGATGCCTTACTACTCTGTGACAATTACTCTTTTTTCAGGATGTGTCAGGACTTGCAATTTCTTTTTGACACAGTTGGAGGAAAGCTATGTTTTCTTTTAAGTTTTTTTTAAATGAGGATGTTGACAACGGCCCGAACCATTTTTTAGACTTAAGCCAAAACTAGCTCCGATGCCACAGCCCTGCCAACTAGTAAAAGGTTTGAGGGGTATAAATGGCTGATAAAATTTTTCCTTTATAATATTAGATTACAAAACAGCAAAATTAGATTACAAACACCCCCTTATTTACAGGCAGTTATTTTTACACAATTTCTCCACCCCAATCTTGCAATCCAAAAAGACAAATGTAATACTTACTAATCAATGAGCTCGGCTTGTTTCCCAGAGGCATAATCTTCCCCTTTTGTATGTGTTAAAAAGAAACTGGCTGGTCTGGTTTTACTGTAATCTCCAAACTCAACCAAGCTTAAGGCTATCTCATATTAAATAGAGAACAGGCGGAGGAATGATAGTCATATGTAGCTGGCAGGACAGAAATCTTGCTGATAGTAGAGGATTTATAAAGGGTGTTGCAGAGTGCTCCAGAGAACACTGCTTTACAGACTACATCACACAGACTCCAGATATGGTCACCGTATGAAGCAATGGTAAATCGACCAACCAGTTAAAAATTACCTTTTCACTATATCCAGTCCAGGTCGTCCCAGAAGTAATGACATATGGGTATTCTGCCCCCAGGGGGCGCTCGACTGAAAGATCAAAAGCTTTCTCTCCTCCCGGCCCCCTATAAAAGCAGGTGTCTCACTATGATTTCCCAGTGTTCATCTTGCAGTCTGGCTGCTGAAGATCGTTGGATACTCTCTCCTGGATATCGCAGCTGAGCGGGGCCTCCTAGCCCGTCGGCCTCTGCGACCTTATTACCACTGATCCCGTGGACCCACTATTGCCTCCCAGCCATGGCTGATCGGGACGGTGAAGGTAGGGAGAACGCCAGCGTCAGGCGTTGGCAGAGCTAGGCTCTGGGCCGCAGACCCTGTTTAATGGGTAGCCGGCCATAGGCTGATGGTGAGCCTATGGGGGGGGGAACCACCTATGCCCACGAGTTTCATACCCTCCCTGCCCCACAAGCTTTATTACTGTGTGGTGTTTTTGTGGACCTTCACTTTTTCTTGCATAGACATCGTAGTGGCTCTTGATGAAATGGCTTATGCACTGTTTCTTTGCATTTACCCCCCTCGCTCCCTCGAGTTATCCTGCTCCTCTCTCCCCTCCATCTTGCTGCTGCGCTGTGAGGGGGGGGGGGCGGTGCCGCTCGGCGGTGTTTTTTTTCGGCTGAGGCCGCGGCTTCTGGTGCGGCCGCGTACGCACGTCGCAGGGGCTGGTACAGGGGCCCCTCCGTGGGCTGCCCTGTGTCTTGCTACTGCTCCTTTCGTGCCGTCGGGGGGGGGGGCGGGGGAGGAACGCGGCGAGCTGCTGGTTCTGCGCCATCTTGTGTTGCCTTCCCCTGCCACCTGCCACGCTGCCTGGAGTCCTCCGTGCTGCTGAGAGCTTTTGGTGTCGTGCGTCCCTCTTGCTAATATCTATTGTTGTATTGTATTGCACATGTGCTGTGGGATACTTTTTCTGCATTTTTCCGCTTGTGTCTTCCAGGTGGGCCCCTTTGATAGATTGAGGGTTGTGGTTCCTCCCGGTCCCCCGCCTCCTCTCCCGATTAAAAAGAGGGACTATTTCAGTGGGCTTATCAGGTTTGGTGGGTGAAGCTCTGCCCCATGTGCAGTGCCAGCCCTCTGGGCAGACTCAGCACTGTTTGTGTTACTTGCGCCAGGAGTGTATTTTTGGAGCATGATCGAGCGGGCGTATCTGCCCCGAGCCCGTTTTTGCCTGCGGCCTTTCCAGAACCCCCGCTACTGCACTCAGCCTCCAGCGAGGGGGAAGCCAGCAAGGGGTCCTAAGTTGACTTGGTATACCGGGTGGCCAGCCTTGAGAGACAGATCTCTTGCACGGCTCCTAAGAAGGCCACGAGTAAGAAGCGGCACATCGAGCCCGTTTACTCGGATAATGATGATGATCTTTTTGGAGGTCTGGGCTCCATGGAGGAAGGCGAGTTGCATGAGTACTCCATTTCCACTGTGGATTATTCTGCCGGCTATGACAGCGGGCCTGGCTCTTCCTCGGGCGAGGACATGTGGCTCCCTGATGATACGGAGAAGTTGCTGGCTTCCGTTTTTGAGACGTTGCACATTGTCCCTCCTAAAAGCGGCTAAGAGGAAGCAGGGTGATTTGTTTCGGCCTGAGAGACAGACGAGTCTTTTCTGAGCAGGTCAATTTTTCATATATGATCTTCAAGGAGTGGGAAAGGCCTAACAAGCTACCGTCTGTGCCTAAGGGCCTGGACAGGCGGTATCCCTTTCCTGAGGAGCTGGTCCGCCTATGGTCCCGTCCCCCCGAGGTGGATTCCCCTGTGTCGGGGTTATCCAACACTACGGTTATGCCGTCACCTGATACTGCTTCCTTGCGTGATCCAGCTGACAGGCGCATGGATCAGTTAGCCATGCCTTCACCTTTGCTGGTGCTTGGTTTCGCCCTGTGTGTGCCCCGGCTATTGTCTCCTTAGCCATCAGAAAGAAGGTGTGATGTCTTGTGGATAATGCCAAGTCTCGCAAGCGGGCGGAGGAGTATAAAGACCTCAAAGCTTGCATGGATTTTGTTGCCTTTGTTGTCTCTGCCGCAGCCGATCTAATCCCTCCCCGGGATCCAAATCCAAGCCCCCTGACCAGGCTCCTCAGGCATGAGGAGGCGCCCTCACCCATCCAGGTGGGGGGACGGCTTCTGTTATTTGCTCAAATCTGGAGACAGCGCGTCCTCGGATCGGTGGATTCAGGAGGTGGTGTCCTCCAGTTGCAAAATAGAGCTGTCAGTCAGGCCGCCCTCAAGATTTCTTCAGTCTCGCAGTGACGTCACAGGGCCTGAGAATGGCCGTGCAACACCTCCTGCGGCCGGGTGTGATTTGTCCTGTACCTCGTCAGGAGCAGGCTCAAGGTATTTACTCCAACCTGTTCACGGTTCCCAAGAAGGACGGAATGTTAAGACCTATCCTGGATCTGAAGGGTCTCAACAGGTTTGTAAGAGTCAGGCATTTCCGCATGGAAACTTTACGGTCAGTGGTGAGCTCGCTTCGGCCCGGCAACTTCTTGACCACGGTGGACATCAGGGATGACTATTTGCACATCCTGATATTCCAGGGACATCAGAGGTTCCTGAGATTTGCTCTGGAGGACCAGCATTACCAGTTTGTGACTCTGCCATTCGGGATATCCTCAGCCCCCCGGGTTTTCACCAAGGTGCTGGCTGGATATTCTGAGGAATCGGGGCATTCGTGTGCTGCCATATCTGGACGATTTACGGATTGCGGCTCAGTCCCTTCAGCAGGCCGAGAGCGAAACCCGGACGGTGTTATCCACTCTAGAGGCTTTCGGATGGGTAATCAATTACCCCAAGTCTTCGATCACTCCCTCAATGGTGAGGTTCTTCCTGGGCATGACGTTAGTCAGATCTCAGGTCAAGGTTTTCCTGCCACAGCAGAAGGTTTTGGGCCTCCAGACACAGGTGCAGGCCTTGCTGTCTTGTCAGCAGCCATTGATCCGTCTGGTGATGAGACTGGTGGGCCTAATGGTGTCATGCTTTGAGGCAGTGCCCTTCGCCCAACTCCACATGAGACCTCTTCAGTTGAACCTGTTGCTGGAACAGGAGTCGCTGGAGTCGCTGGAACAGGAATCTTCACTGTCCCCCCTGACCAGACAGTCCCTCTTGTGGTGGCTGGACTCCAGGAACCTATTGGTGGGCAAGTCCTTTCTGACTCCCCATTGGGAGATAGTTACCACGGATGCCAGTCTGACCGGCTGGGGAGGCGTTTGGCAGACGCAGAAGATCCAGGGTCAGTGGGGTCCGCAGGAGAACCACTTGCCCATAAATCTCCTGGAGCTAAGAGCTATCCGGTTGGTGCTTCTTTGATTGACTTCCCATTTAAGGGGTCGTGCGATCCAGGTTCACTCTGACAATGAGACGACTGTTGCCTACATCAACCACCAGGGTGGGACTCGGAGCAAGCGAGCCATCAAGGAGGTGACCTAGATTCTGACTTGGGCAGAGGAGAATGTTCCCTGCATTTCAGCGGTTTACATCCCTGGGGTAGAAAACCAGGAGGCAGACTCCCTGAGCAGGGGGGCCTCTCGTCTCGGGGAAGGGTCTCTCAGCAACAAGATCGTTCACGCTCTGTGTCTCCACTGGGGTCAGCCGGACATGGACCTGTTTGCGTCCAGACACATTCACGAGCTTCCAAGGTTCGTCTCCCTGTCAAGAGATCCTCTGGCCTTTGCCACAGACGCTCTGGCAATTCCTTGGACGGAGTTCAGGCTCCTTTATGCATTTCCTCCATTTCCACTCCTGGGCCGAGTGCTGCGCAAGATAGCCCAGGAAGGGGTCCCAACCATCCTGATGGCTCCTCGCTGGCCGAGAAGGAGTTGGTTTGCGGACATAGTTCAGATGTCAGTGGATCGCTACATCATGCCCGACGACCCAGAGGTTCTCACACAGGGGCCGCTGCGGCACCCCAATTTACAGACATTGGCTTTGACGGCCTGGCTATTGAGACCTCAATCCTGATGGAAAAGGGCCTGTCTGACATGGTTGTACATACCATGATTCAGGCACGGAAGAAGTCGTCTTCTATGATAGATTAGAGTTTGGCATGCCTACATTGCTTGGTGTGAATCCAAGAGTCTCCCTTGTCGCACTTTCTCTATCTCTAGGATCTTGGATTTTTTACAACATGGTTTAGACTTGGGTCTCCACCTCAGCACCCTCAAGGGCAAGGTCTCTGCCTTGGCCATCTTTTTCCAGAGATCCTTTGCCAATCATTGATCAAGACCTTTTTTCAGGGTGTCACCCACGTACTTCCACCGCGTAAGCCTGTGTTACCGGTGTGAGACTTGAATTTGGTACTTTCTGCTCTCCAGGGGCCTCCCTTTGAGCCCTTGTGTGATATAGCATTGCCTATTTTGACCCTCAAGGTGGTCTTTTTGGTAGCGATCACCTCGGTGCGTCGCGTGTCAGAGCTGGCTGCACTTTGTATGAAGCCTCCTTATTTTGAGCTGCATAAGGATAAGGTGGTTTTTCGTTTTAAACCGATTTTTTGCCTAAGGTCGTGTCTCCCTTTCATCTTAAAGTGGACCAACACCCATGATTTTGACTATCCTGGGTTTTGGTCCACTTCAGGGGGGCACCCCGATTAGGGGTGCCCCGCTGTGTAAAACCCCCCAGAAACCCCCAAACTCACCTCACCACGCTCCCACGGACAAGCGGCGGACAAGGCAGCGCGTCCGCCGCCGCCTCCCGCGCGCTCCTCTAGCCGTGCGCGCGCCCGCGCCGGCCGTTTGTGAATGGCGGGCGCGCGCTGTCAGAGGGGCGCGCGGGAGGCGGCGGCGGACGCGCTGCCTTGTCCGCCGCTTGTCCGTGGGAGCGTGGTGAGGTGAGTTTGGGGGTTTCTGGGGGGTTTTACACAGCGGGGCACCCCTAATCGGGGTGCCCCCCTGAAGTGGACCAAAACCCAGGATAGTCAAAATCCTGGGTGTTGGTCCACTTTAATGAGGGAGTGATCTTGCCTTCCTTGTGTCCAGCACAACTAGTGTTAAGGAAAGGACCCTCCATGCCTTGGATGTGGTCAGAGCCATTAAAAATTACCTGGTTGCGACTGAATCCTTCAGGAAATCAGATTTGCTCTTTTTCCTAACTCAGGGCTCTAGGAAGGGCTTGCCACCAGCCAAGTCCACTCTCAGTAAGTGGATCAGACAGGCGGTGGTGCAAGCATATTCTTCCAAGGGGAAGGAACCCCCTTTTCGGATCACAGCTCATTCTACCAGAGCTATTGGTGCCTCTTGGGCTTTTCAGCACCAGGTATCTGTTAAACAAGTTTTTAAGGCCGCCACTTGGTCTTCAATTCATACCTTTACCAAGTTTTACAAGGTTGATGTTAGGGCCTCAGCTGATGCTGTCTTTGGCCGAAAGGTGCTTCAGGCGGTAGTGAAATGAACTACATGTTGTTCCCCACTGGGGATCCCACCCTAATGGACACTGCTTTTGGATGTCCCACATGTAATTACTTCTGGGACGACCTGGATTGGATATAGTGAAAAATACAATTCTGTAATACTCACCTGTAGAATTGTTTTTGAATATATCCAGTCCAGGTTGTCCCACCCCGTCCTTGTTTTCGTTATCTCTGGTTTGCCTGTTATGGTGATTATCATTGTTATATTGCACCGTTGTCCTTAAGTTTTTTGTTGGAAAGAGTACATGCTGAAGCTACGTGTAGTAACATGGTTTCTTGGCCTCCCGGCCTGTCTCTTTTTCTTACTTGTGTTTAACCACTGGGAAATCATAATGAGACACCTGCATTTATAGGGGGCCTGGAAGAGCGACAGCTTTTGATCTTGCAGTCGAGCGCCCCCTGGGGGCGGTATACCCATATGTCATTACTTCTGGGAAGACCTGGACTGGATATATTCAAAAACAATTCTACAGGTGAATGTCACAGAATTGTAGTTTAGGTCCCTTTGAACAATCACACTTAGGGCACCTTGATTTGTGATGGCCCTCTAGTTCAGGATTCCTAAGACGCCATGCTCTGTATAATGGGGGACAAGGGGGGAGCTGTACTTGAGGAGCTGCAGCTCCCGCATGTGAATGTCATGGTTTCCTGTCCTCTGTGAGTATATGGGTAAAGTTAGTTTAGGGTACATGGGAGCCAGCTCCCAGGGAGAGTGTAGGTCTGCTCTGACAGGGACCTAAAACCTCCCTTAACCCTTTAACTGCAAGCCTACCTGGAGATTTTGTCACCCATTGTTGCCAGATCATTTTGCGCTCCCCATGTTCAACTGTGATTTTTGAAGGGATTTTCAGGGATTTCCCAGCAAAGTGAGATATTGTTTTTTTCAGCAGAGTCTGGGCTTTAACGTGAAATGTCTTGTTTGTCATTTTTTAGGTGTATTCTCAATATTTAAAATAAAAACTATATTTTTTACAATTTGTAGTGTTTTTTTTGTAATAAAAAATTTAAGTTTGTCAATAAAATCTTATTTCGTGTGAAACCCGAATTTCTCTCGGTTACAGCGGTACCACATATGTATTGGTAGACACCCTTTCCTGCCCAGAAGACTCCCCCAAACGGAAACAGCGCTTTAGGGGATTTTCAGATAAAATACAACTATGCTATGCAATATGCGCACCTTGCAGTTTTTCAAGAAAAACAACCCTTTACATTTGAAATACCCCAACAAACTATATATTCTCTGGAAGTATACACCTCAGGCTTTATAGGCGTACGAGGCTTGTTGACATGGGTGTGGTTTTCTGGAAGTAATCCCTCAATGTATTCTTTAGTTGCACAGGGTTTCCCTAAAAAAAGAATAAAAAAGCACAATCAAAACCACGTTTTCCTAAAAAAAAAAACTATATACAAACAAGAAAAAAACTGAAAATCTGAAAAAGCAACATGCCCCGAACAGAACAATACCCAGCATGCATAACTACTGTCAAGGGAAGAGTTGCCAAACACACCATAGTAAAGCATGGGCGTAACGTTAATTTTACTTCAAAATTTCAGCTCTGCAGACAAAGTGCACACCTTGTGCTTTTTCTACCAAAACAAGCCTTTACATTTGGAATATCCCCCATAAACCATATATTCCCTGAAAGTATTTTAAGTTTTCTATGCATACCCAGCTTGTTGTAGTGGGCTCATCTTTCTGGGCGTAATCCCTGGAAGAATTCTTAGGTGGCACAGGGTTTCACAAAAAAATGTATAAAAAAGCAGAATAAAAAACACCTTTTCCTAAAATATCAACATGCAAATAAGAAAAAAACAAGCTAAATCTGAAAGCGCAAGGTCCCCCGAGCAGAACAATACCCAACATGCATAGGTACTATTAACCCTTTTAATTGCCAGCCTACTTGAAGTTTTGTCACCCTCTGTTGACAGGTCATTTTGCGCCATGTTTAACTGTGATTTTTGCTGGAATTTCCAGCTAAATATATATATATTTTTTTGCAGCAGAGTTTAGCCTTTAACATGAAATGTCTTGTTTGTAATTTTTCTACAATTTTTTAAAATATTTTTGTGTAAAAAAACAAAAAAATAAATAAAATATTTTTTTAGACAATTGTCTCCTTTATTTTAAATAAAACATTTGTTTTATTAATGAAAACCATATTGCATGTGAAAGCCTCATTTCTCCCGATTACAACGGTACCACATATGTATCGATAGCCCCCCATTCGTGCCCAGGAGACCCCCCAAACTGAAAAGAGCACTTTATAACATTTACAAATAAAATACTACTATCCACACTATAAACATAAGGGGTTAATTTAAAAAGAAAATGACATAGGGTCCCCTCTCCCGGGGGGGGGGGACCCCATTTTTTTGGGAATTTTAAGGGTTAGGGTTAGGCTAACCCTAACCCTTAAAATTAAAAGAAAAATGACGTAGGGTCCCCCCTCCCGGGGGGGGGGGGGGGGGGGTGGGACCCTATTTTTTGGGGGAATTCTTAGGGTTAACCTAAACCTTAAAGTGGACCAACACCCACCCCTGATCGGCCCGGGAATCTATAAGATTCCCAGGCCGATCAGCTCCCTCCCCGCTGGGCATCCAAAATCGGGATGCCTCGATGTGTGAAACCCCCCAGAAAGCCCCTAAAATCTTACCTTATCGGCGACGGACAAGCGCCGGATAAGCCGCCGCGTCCCGCGCATCCCTCTAGCAGAGCGCACACCCGCAGCGGCCGTTTGGGAATGGCCGACGCGGGCGCGCGCCCTGTAAGAGGGACGCGTGAGAGGCGCCGGCGGCTTATCCGGTGCTTGTCCGTCGCCGATAAGGTAAGATATTAGGGGCTTTCTGGGGGGTGGACCGACACCCACCCCTGATCGGCCCGAGAATCTATAAGATTCCCGGGCCGATCAGCTCCCTCCCCGCTGGGAATCCAAAATCGGGATGCCCCGCTGTGTGAAACCCCCCAGAAAGACCCTAAAATCTTACCTTATCGACAACGGACAAGCGCCGGATAAGCCGCCTCCCGCGCGTCCCTCTAGCAGAGCGCACACCCGCGCCGGCCGTTTGTGAATGGCGCGCGCCCTGTAAGAGGGACGCGTGAGAGGCGGCGGCGGCTTATCTGCCGCTTGTCCTCGATTAAAAAGAGAGTTTAGGACAGTGCCAATTGTAGCTCGACACAATGGCGTAACAATTACCTTTGCTTGCTGTAGCACTTTAAGATGGACAGAAAATTGCAGCACCCTTCATTAAAGCATGTCTACTATTAGATGAGCTATAGATTTGAAAGATGTGTGTAGCTATTAATTGTCTAACAGCTCTGCTAGGTAAGGTAAAAGGGGAAAGAAGGTGTGAAGGGGTAGCTAAAGTTAGTTTAGTGCCCCTTTGACCCAGGACCCACCGTTTACCCATAGTTTTAACCCTTCAATTGCCAGCCACGTAAATTAAAAAATGACATTTACTCACCTCCATGTGAGCTCGATCTCGCCGGCCCTCTTATGACGTCACTCAGCCGGCATCATGACAGCTCCAGGCCTCTCAGCTGTCAGATGCCGGTGATCAGTGGTGAGAGAAGGAGGGGACAGGAGATCCTCTGATCTCCTGCCTCCCCTCCTCCTCTGGCTGCCAATCACCGGCATCTGACAGCAGATCAGCGAGGGACACAGGAGCTAACGATCGGAGGTGAGTAAAGAGAAAAAAAGTTTTTTTTTTTTTTTTATAAATAAAACACACAGTAAAAATTATTTTAACTGTTAACCCTTTGTGAACTGGTAAGGGGTCCATGAGACCCCTGTACCAGTTCACAAGGCTGGGGGCTGGCAAGTCACCTGCAACGAGCGGGTGACTTGCCATTAACCCCCGCACCCCCAATTACCTGCCTCCCCAAAGCCCGGGGGGGGGGGGGACAGAAGAGCCCGGGCCCACATAGGCTATGTGGGCATGTAGGCTGCAGGGTGGGGGGGCCACCAGAGCTGGCCCCTCCACTCTGTTCCCACAAGCCCCCATAGCTGGTCCCGGGCTGGTTATGACGGGTAGGGGGGACCCTACGTCCTTTTTTTTTTTTTAATTTTAAGGGTTAGGGTTAGCCTAACCCTTAAAATTTCAAAAAAAAAAAAAATGGGGTCCCCCCCCCCCCAGGAGGGGGGACCCTACGTTATTTTTGTTTTACATTTTAAAGTGGACCAACACCCAGGATTTTCCACTATCCTGAGTGTTGGTCCACTTCCGCGGGGCACCCCGCTGTGTGAACCCCCCCAGAAAGCCCCTAAAATCTTACCTTATCCACATAGCCTATGTGGGCCCGGGCTCTTCTGTCCCCCCCCCCCCCCCCCCCCGGGCTTTGGGGAGGCAGGTAATTGGGGGTGCGGGGGTTAATGGCAAGTCACCCGCTCGTTGCAGGTGACTTGCCAGCCCCCAGCCTTGTGAACTGGTACAGGGGTCTCATGGACCCCTTACCAGTTCACAAAGGGTTAACAGTTAAAATAATTTTTACTGTGTGTTTTATTTATAAAAAAAAAAAAAAAACTTTTTTTCTCTTTACTCACCTCCGATCGTTAGCTCCTGTGTCCCTCGCTGATCTGCTGTCAGATGCCGGTGATTGGCAGCCAGAGGAGGAGGGGAGGCAGGAGATCAGAGGATCTCCTGTCCCCTCCTTCTCTCACCACTGATCACCGGCATCTGACAGCTGAGAGGCCTGGAGCTGTCATGATGCCGGCTGAGTGACGTCATAAGAGGGCCGGCGAGATCGAGCTCACATGGAGGTGAGTAAATGTCATTTTTTAATTTACGTGGCTGGCAATTGAAGGGTTAAAACTATGGGTAAACGGTGGGTCCTGGGTCAAAGGGGCACTAAACTAACTTTAGCTACCCCTTCACACCTTCTTTCCCCTTTTACCTTACCTAGCAGAGCTGTTAGACAATTAATAGCTACACACATCTTTCAAATCTATAGCTCATCTAATAGTAGACATGCTTTAATGAAGGGTGCTGCAATTTTCTGTCCATCTTAAAGTGCTACAGCAAGCAAAGGTAATTGTTACGCCATTGTGTCGAGCTACAATTGGCACTGTCCTAAACTCTCTTTTTAATCGAGGTATCGATTTTCACCTCATGATTTCTCTTCTGAAAAAAGTGGGCATGGCCCTTGGATCTAAAAATCAGCAATGTGATAAATCTCGTAATGTGATAAAATAAAGATGCCCCCCCTCATAGGCCGAGTCGGTGTGTTGAGATGTAAACAAGGCTTGATGGACACCGCTGGAACCCTAAATGGCTCGTTCTTTCACCAGTAAGTATGACTATGCTGCTGCAACTGAGGGAGGGGGGGTAACAGACCTGCAGAGGAACAAAAGTTAGCATAGAATTTTTGGGTTGTTTCTACCTTAATTCTTTTAAACAAGCAGTCCAGTGTTACCAGAGAGGGGTTAAGTCTGCTTAATCTATCCCCCAGAATAAGCAAAATATTTGAGATGCATCTTCTCATCTTCTCTTTTTTCTAGCGACTAATTGGGTTAGCAAGGTAGACCGCCCAGCAAAGCCTGTCCCCCACCAGAAGTCACATGGGATGCAAAAGCAGTTCAGAGGCAAGGAGCAGGTGAATAATTGTACACCATTTGGGCTTTCAAGGGTTGTTAAGCCCCAAATGAGAATTTCCTAGACAGTATAGTTGCAAGCATTGCTTAAGTCATAGTTTTTACTTTAGGTCTAAAGGTTCAAGCAACAGAGATGAAAGCATACATCGGCTGTAGTTAGTTTACTTGAATAATCCAAAGTTCCAACACAGTTGTGCTTTTGCATTATAGATCCCAAAGTTACAAAGTCAAGTCAATGTTACACTGTGGCCCTCCTAAGTGGGCATATTCGTTCTTCCTATGCTGTAGACAGGATTGTTTTGTGGCCTCTTCATAAGTCTGCCATAAATCAAGCCAGTTTTGGTTGGTTGTTTGCTTCAGCCGCTACCAACTTGTGCGTTCCTTCATTACCAGACCGCATACCCCGATTTTCAGCCATTGCCCCCAAAGCGTGCTAAGTGAAATGTTGTATAAAAGGGACGATCACTTTCCAGTCCTTAGATGTTGTTGGATTGCATTGAACTGTCCGGCCATGAATCCACAGCAGAGCCCTTGCACCTGTCATCTCCTGTTTTCCCAACACCACCTGCTTGAAGACATCTGGGTTATGCTGGGGCAAAGCAAACATTTCATTCTGACAGGCGAGTGGGAGGTCAAGCAATCGACTCATACACACCATATCTGAGCCCGGAGAGCTTTGAAGGGTGCAGTTTGTAACATAATTTAATCTGCACATTATAAGCAAATATAACAAAAGGCTGTTTAAACAGTTACATATTTATTGCAGTTTTATTTCTGTATGTAAAGAATGCGAATGTTCATGTTCTTTGTATGTATTTTTAAATTGGGCCCCCAGATTCTTTTTCTTTTTATGGCTAAATTGCACCAGAATTACTTGAGTGTAGAGTTTACTCTTCCTGCAAAATGTGATTTTGTCCTCCACACTTTCAGGATAAACAGAATGCAGCTTTTTTTTAAATACAGGAAGAAGTCTGTAAAAAGTGGCATTCTGGGGGGTTTGACAGTGGGGCATACCAATCCGGGACAGGAACTATACCCAGGGAAGTTAAATTCCTCAGTTTTGTTCTGCTTTCATGAAATCCACTTCGCCTACCTGCCTGCTTAATTCCTTGTAGTCTAGGTTGAGCTGGTGAGCTCCAAAGCTGTGTGTGCGCGCTTCCTACCAGCCCCCCTGTATGCATGGGAGATTGAGAGGTCACGTGATGTGCCCCCTGCAGCCAATCAGTGAGGGAACCTGCTCCCTTGTGACTGGCAGCTGGGACCCACACCTAGGCACAGCAGAGGGCATGTTGAAACCAGACTGCAGCAGCCTGTTTCTGTAGAAGTACAAGAAAACGGACAGTCAGCCCTACATCGAACAGAGTTGACAATTTTTATCAGGCACTATACAATCCATAATGGTGTTAAGCCATATACAAAATAATAGGATCTGAAAAAATAAAGTTGGGGGAAAAAGGTGCAAGTTATTGTTCCTTTAAATTCCACTTAATAGATTAGTGTCAGAATTTGGCCCTAGGTGGAATGGAAGAATATTTGTATTACCTTCAGTTGGCTAAACTTTTTTTCTTTTCATGACATGAGATGTTTAAGGGCTTTTTCATGAATAAAAATGTCTTCCTGCTCAGATGAAGATATTTGGACTATACTTAATTTGCCAAATTTTTGATTTAATTTTTTTTTTTTGGCACAATTCAGTCACGAGTCAGTCTGGGCTCAAAAAGGTTGTAACTTAATTCTAAAAGCCATACAACGCTGTTATCGGTTTGCTGAGGATGATTGACTTATTCTGGCTTTCGCTTTTAACTAGAAGATAAAACGTATCTCATAGTTTGTCAAGAACTGATAATCAGAAGACCCTGTGTGGCTGCAGATTAGAGAAAGCTATTGGAATGTACAGTGACGGCTTCTACTTCATTCCTTACAGCATTTTCAGATATCACACCTCTGCGATCATTGCAGGTTATTGTCTTTTCCTAATAACATCTTGGGTGACCTTTCAGAGATGAATGAACCAGCATCCCCAACAGCTGCTGCTAGGAATACATGTTTTGACAAGAGACTAAAAAGAAAACATTGTGGAAGATGTTAAAACTTCATTGTATATTACAAAAAAGAAGGTAAAATGCCATGTGTCTACTTATGGAAAGCCGAACAGGGAGTGTGGTACAGTTTCTGTCTGCAGCTGTTAAACCGAACCTTCAGCATCATTTAATGAAAAGTTTTTAGTCCCTTTTTTTTCTTTCCCCCGCTGGGCTGCAACTCTGTTCAGGACTCTAGGATATGGGTGCTGCCATCTTGCCTTAGAAGCAGCACATATTGAGGGAGGGGGAATGTAGCGAGCCGGTTATAGCACAGACAGGACAAAGGACAGAGCAGAGCTAGAGTCGGAAAAGGACAAAAATCACACAATGCAGAGCAGCATAGTCATAAGACACTTCCTGTCTACAGCCAGCCTGAGACTCCATTGCCCGCCATCTTGGATGTTCAAAGGCTCAGAAAATGCAGTAGATACAGGTAGGATGATTATTAATGTATGCAATCTGTATGTACAGGGTGGGAAAAACATACAAGATATGCTCTTATTCAGGGTGAAGGTCCAGTTTAAAGCCCTATCCAGACAAACACTAACCCCCTTCATAACAGTGTAAATTAAGCCATTTCAAAGCAACTCAAAATCTCTGGTATATGTAAATACCTTATGTATTCAAAGCAAAGCCACTTTCCTTGTGTCCCTTTCTGTGTCATGGCTGAGCTGGGAATAGCATGCCATGATCCTTAACAGTCTTGAACAGGCTCCTTTGTGGTCAAACACAGCTATCTGATCACTATGGCTTGCCATGCTCGCTCACACAGAGTTCCAAGGGACAGAGTGGCTGTTAGGCCACCTTTTTGGATGGTCCTGGAGAAATGAAATTGAAAAGAGTACATTTTGAAGCCCTGCTGGGGTTCCCACCAAGCTGCAGGGAATGGAGGAGAGGCACATGGGACAGGCATCAGATGAGCTGCTTGCTGCCAATGCTGGAATTGTGCTAGACATTTACTGTGCGATTGGTGTGTGCTTAATGGACAAAATGAACCATTATCGTGGACCTAGGCACAGAGTTACTGGGAAGAGAGTTATGGTGGGGCGGGCCCTTTTCCCTATCCTTCCCAGGGCAGCCTGACGAAGTGGTTATGTCCTGACCACGCAACGCGTCGTTTGCTATTGATATCGTTGGATGCTGGCCACAAAGTATACGGTGATGTAAACTTTTCACTTTCATACTCATGTTAGTTCCCATTATAATGTTTAAACACCTAGCACTGTATTCAAGGGAGTTGGACTTGATTGTCTGCACACATTGACTCTCAAGCACAGCACTTAGCACTTTAACCTGCAGCAGTTTTGCACATAGATCTGTACACAGTTTTATATTGTTTAATTAGATTTGATATCATATTGTTGTTGTCACATCGTTTAAATATTGTTGTTGTCACGTTGTTTACATTTATTTCACCCATTGATCTTGTATTTTTATTTGCACCTTTTTTTGGGGTAACATTAGGGAACCCATTACATTCATTGCTATTATGTTATACAATATCATTAATTAGCCAGCTTGGACGAGATCCAATGTTTAAGTGGTTTTTAAAATTTATGTAGTATGTCATGTCATATAATTTAATAAAGATCGAATATACATATTATAATTGAAGTGGTGCGGCACCATTTTTTCCTGGATCATTGGGTGCTTAGTCTGACGGCCCCATCTTTGCTGTTCCCAGGGCAATTTGTCATCCCCCTACATAGAAAAGTGGACCAATGACCAGGACTTTCAATATCTTGGTGATTGCTTCCTGTCCTTGGGGCATCCTGATTTGGGATGCCCTGCTGTTTGAATGGCTGGGCATGGGAGCGTGACCAGCTAAAGGGATGTGGCCAAGCCCAGCTGGTCCTGGAATTCTTTTTAGACCCCATGGTCGGCCTGTGCAGTCATAGGCGGCTTCGGGACCATTCTTGCAGCTGTAGGCATCCTATTTTTTGTATCCAGTACATACATACTGGTTACAGTGAGCATTCTACATGGGGGAGGCAGAATTCCAAATGGGGCGGCATAGCTGTTCCATAGGCATGAAAGTATAATATCGATTATGTAGTCCAAATCTTGTGGCTAGTTTTCCGAACATTTGACTAAGCTGTCATTTTTTACATTCCCTAAATATTAATGTTTTATGAAAACTGCATTATAGCACCCCTTGTGAAAACTATAGACCAGGGGGAAAAAAGCATTTATATGATCCATGAGAATATCTCCCTGGGTTGTTGGGAGTTAGCGGTATATGGTGCAGCGTTCTTGCTGGCGCAGGTATTCTTTGTGCTATGTCTTTAATAGACAGGGAAAGCCGAGTAAGGAAAAGTGGTGTCATGTCGGCATTCCTCCCTTGTGATTAGTAACAAATTAGCAGGGTGTGGACCTGTTTCACAAAAAACCATTTGCTGCTGCTGTGTTGTCTGGGACAATAAGGCTCTTGCCAGTCTACCTGGTCTGTGAGAAACCTGGAAGAACAAAGTAGCTGCCGCCCTGTGTCCATTGCCTGGACCCCCTGTGTATTCCATCATGCAATGCTTTGTGTTGAGCTAAGCTGCCCAAGCCGGCTGCTGTCATAACATCTGCTCCTTCCAGCCTGGGACACATTGCACCATGCACAGCGCAGAAGCACTTGTGGCGTGTTTTCCTTGTGTCATGAAAACAGATCCTCCTTCTCCAGCCGGGACCCTATTCCAGCCCCCTTCGGAGGCCGGCTCACACTTCTGCTGGATTTCGCTCTAGAAGGCACTTCCACTGTTTCATTTTCCTCTTTTTTTTCTGCTTAGAGAATAGCGAGGATGGGAGAGGCACTTCCCACTCCCTTGCTTTTCTGACATGCTAGCAAAGCCTGAAAGGCACAGAGAATTTTTTGGGACCTGTTACTGAGGCTGTGAGTGACATAGAAAATGCAGGGTAGGACCAGCACTGGGAAGAGTGTTAAGAAGGAGCTGGTGATTGAGTCTCCTCAGCAGTACAAGGATGCTGTGGCTGCTGCTGAAGCAGAACCGGAGGCTGAGAGTCCAGGACCAGAACCGGTAAGGGCATGCAGATTTATCTTTCTACCTACTTGCACAGCTTGAATTGTTTAACCTATCCAGACTGCAACAGATCTGAATTGATTGTATATCTGTGAATGCTGATTGACTGATCATTGCTTGTATTCCAGAATAATGCAAAAATGTGCACGATGAGCTAATGTGGATGTTAATGCATAGATCAGGGGCCGACTGGCCATAGGGAGACTCGGAAGAAATCCTGGTGGGCTGCTGCTTCCACCACATCTATTCAATCCCTGCCTCCATAATCTCCCTGCCAGCTCTACAGTTTCCAGCTGCACTGCATCCCCCAGCCAAAAAACCCCAACTGCTGATCTGCCCCCCATGCAACATTCACCCCTGCCACAATATCTGCCCCTACAAAACTAAAGCTTCAGTGCCATTGATTTAAGGGTGGCCATGCCCCCCCCCCACACACACACACACACCTCACATACCTCACTCTTTTTAGTATCCTGTGGCACCAGAGGAAGTGCCTGCTGTGAATCATTGTGCCAACCATAAAACTACAGATTGAAGTTGGCAGGGTAGCTTTTTCTGTTAAAGGGAGGAGGAAAGTGACAACTTTCTGTATTTTACTTGAAATGTAGAGACTTGGGGATAAAGGGATAATTTTGCTGTATTGCATTTAGAGGACACTTTAAATTAATGGAAGTCAAAAGCAGCAACATCTGCCAGGTGGAATAAGGGTTTTAGGTGTGCGAGCAGAATTAATGCTGAATGTAATTTTGTTTGATGATGTTTGTATCTGAAGGACTGTTCCAGGGTCCCATGCGTAGCATAGAGTAGAGTATTTTGGTATGCTGCAGCATCCTAGCCACCTTCACTTGGCAGGGAAAAAGTTACAATTAACCATGTTCATTTTATTGTTTTTTGTCCACTTTAAGGAATATTGTGTTCAACACGTTTACTAGCACTGCCTTAGTGCTACACCAAAGCTTTGTAAAGGACCTAAACTCTGCTGAGATTTGGTTTTGGTTACAAAGTGATGTATTGGCAGCACACTAGCGATGAAACCAAAGAAAAGTATTCAAGCATTTTCTTTACAAATAAAATGTTTTCCTTCATATGGTTCTAACACATTTATCCTTATCCTTTGTGCAAAGAGTGGATATGTTTGTGTACAGTGTAAATTCTACTGTATTGTAATCTGTTGTGTAATAGGTGCACAATTAGTACATTGCATTGGCCTGCAAGTTTTTGGTGTACAGTTTTGCGTAATTCATTACCATTCATTGAGTCCAGGATCTGCACGCATTTGCTGTGACATGGCATTCTTTCTGAGAGGAGATCTGTATGACATCTGTGTAAGATTTAAAAACTACACCGATGGGACTCTCCTGATCATCACTGTGTAATAATGTAAATGCCTCCTGTCGAATGACCACTTAAAGTCAGTTAATTACCATCCCCCTCTGCCTGCTGCCTACCTACAAATGGATACGGCTCTTTTCCTTGCTTGAGTTTTCACTTCTATGGGAGCTCAGTTCTACAATCTCAGCTTGTGATCTGCTGAGCTACATGGGGATGAGAAGTGGTGGATCTTGTCACCCAATGCAAGGTGCAGCCAGGATTCTACTGTCACTCATTAGCCGCAGCAGTGGCTGCAGAATGCCTCACTTTTACCATTAAAGCCAATAAGATGCCAAGGCCAGGTATGTTTTTTTTAGGCCTAGCTTGGGGGAAGTAGTGGGAGGGGTGACATTAATAGAAACTGAAAAAAATCCTACGGTACCACAAATCTGCTTCAAAAAGCCAGGCTTTGGTCCTGCTTGTTTGTTGTGCCTTGTGGATGTGACATTAAAACAAAGTGATAAGCAGCTCAAAAGTGAAATAATAAATATTAGTAGCTTGCCCTACATTGAGTCCTTCCAGCACTCTCTCCTTCCAGCTATGTCGGTCTACTTACTGAGGAAATCACTTTCTCATTCAGCTTTCAGTGTCTATCCCGCTGACCTGGTCCTTCAATCAACCTTCAGTGGATTGAGAAGGGAAACACCCCCCACTCCCTCCCCAGGCGTTCTGATTGGCTGTCTCTCTCTGCAGCTTTGAAACGCGCCCCTCCATTCTGGTTACACTATGTGCTTGCAGACTGAAAACGCTCTTGCAGCGCCTGCAGCATCTCTCACCCCCTTTTTCTGATCACACTATGTGCTGGCAGTAATAACTAGAGGCACAACAATGCACTTATTATTTTGCTATGATATATGTAAAGCACACAGTATGCTTACATCCCATCGCTGTTGCCACACCCACTGTTTCTCCTCATTTTTCTCTCTGCATCTCCAATGCTCTAATACTTTTACAAATAATTTACGGGGTCTTTTTGATAACGGGCTACACGTTGCACTGTTCCAAACTTCAATCCGAGACAATGGGACAACAATCGGGCTTGCCTTTATAGTATTAGGGTTGTTTCAACCAATTGAATCTTTATCAATTACTGTCCATTGGACATTTGTGGACAGTCTGCATGTGTCTCTGTGGTTCTCCAAACTGCACACAACCTGTGTGCCGGTGATGGCTCTAGATTCCACAAGGTTTTTGTTTTTTTTGTACCACACACACCCACACCCGTTCTGCCTCAATACAGCTGGCTGATAAAAGCATATTTTGAACCAAGAGTGTGGCGCCTAACTCCAACCCACAAGCCCTTTGCACCCATCATAGTTTGTTACAGTCTTATCCTGTCCCCCTAGCTCCACTGAACTAGACTATTTTGGTGGATTTTAGAGTGCTTTATTCAGTAATTCTGAATTACTGTAAATCAATTAAAATGGACTAGGACCGCCAACCCCCCGTGGCACCTCATTTGCTGATCCTCCAACCTGTCCTGTTTCTGCTATTCCCTATTCTGCTTCTGCTGGAAGGAGTGTTGACAGTTTAGTCCCATACCTGTTGTACTTGGCCTCCCTGCCACAGCACTTCCTAGTACGGACTTGAAGTTCTACTTAAGGCAAGCCCAATTGTTGTCCCATTGTCTTGGGCTACACGTTGCACTGTCCTAAATTCAAACTCTTTTCAAAAAGACCCAAGTTATCTTAAAAAGTATTAGAGCACTGGTGAGCAATAGAAAAATTAAGAGAAACAGTGGGTGTGGCAACAGCAAAGTGATGTAAGCACACTGAGATAAGGTGTGAGATGAGATAGGAGGGCGGTGTTTCGGAGCTTCAGAGAGAGGCAGCCAATCAGGACTTCATTGACAGGGAGTGGGAGTGTTTCCGTTCCTGGACCACTGAACGTTGATTGATGGACCAGGTCATCAAGGTGGAGACTGAAAGCTGAATGAGAAAGTGATTTTTCTCACAGAGACAGACACAGGCGGAAGCAGAGCACTGGACCCACTCAATGAAAGGTAAGCTACTGATATTTATTTTTTAACTTTTGACTTGCCAAATACTTTAATGTATATATCTTGCAAAAAATCAATCTAAGCCTGAATTATCCATAGTCTGGCATGTGACTGGCATTGGACATTGTGAAGTGCTTTGGACAGGAATAATTGTTATTGGTTCCTCAGTCCAGTGCTAAAAATGTTGACAATAGGTGCTCTGGGGAAAACAAAATTATAAATTGGTCTTTGGGGAAAGTGTTCTAAAATGTTTTTTGTCATCTGAAACGGAATGTGTACCCTGGTGCAATAGTCATTCTTGCAGTCTCGTGTACTGCGGTACCCAGTTGTTGACATATAGCCTTCTTTTTCTGGTGGTGATCCTCTCCTACTCGGCTTACTGAAGTATCACAACATTTGGCATGTTGTAAAAGGATAACACTTGTTGGTAGCTGGGGGATGGGAGAAGCCGACATGTCTGCCGATGTGAGAGGCATATGCAGATAGAATAGCTAACTCCTATGGGGGATGTGGCTAAAGCCATTTGTTTTTTCGCATCCTCATCCAGAATAGATTTTGTTGGCTAATCCAAGCTTCCCCCTGTTATCCTGAGCAGTGAAAAACTGCACACCTCAGTAGCAAGGAATGCATGTTTGGATTCTGTCTAAGAAAGACTTGGGGAGATAATTGTGGATAATTTTGCTAATTGGAGAACAAAAGTGAGGTGCTACAGCAGCTAGAGTCTAGAAAGAGAACACCCGTGTGTCTTATATGCAGTTATTTCTAGATGCCATAAAAGGTTTACAAATGTAAAACATGGGCATCTTCATTCAACTTCATTTGATTCAATTAAACCTATTGAAAATGGCTAAAAGCCATTACGTGAATCTAACATATTAGATTAAACTGAATTTTGTTCTCATTCGTGTTTTTGTCATAATTAGATGGAATAAAGCTAAATCATAGTAATACATTTTTAACCATGTCCTGCCATTTTCATTGTGAATAGCATATGAGTTGAATCTCTGTGTCTGACAAATCTAAAGTAAAACCTGACTTCCAACAGACCTGGTCCCGTACAGCCCTGCAGCCTGATTCTCCTGTGTTCTTTAGTGGTCATCCCAGATAACCAATGGGCTCCACTGATATGGACAAGGTATGTCCTCAAGGAAGGTCACATGCTGAGCCCCCAGCCCAGTTAACTAGGGCGCTTCCTACCTTGTGATAGAAGGGGGGAGCACACAGAAACCAGATGAGTAGTGTGCTGCCCTTGTCTGTACTGCAGCAGCGAATGATGGTTTCAGCTCAGAGTTTAAGGCTGAGTGACATTAGTCTGCTGGAGGTCAGCTAAGTTCGTATTTTATTGTAGAATTTGCATGAGCTTTAAAGAGAAGCAACCACCGACCTAGAGTCTAAAGGACTCTAGGACCAGTGGTCTCCCTGGTCGGGCGGTGTAATATCAATGTGTGTGAAATCCCCCAGATCACATGTAAGCTCAACTCGCCAGCAATCCCACAGCGCATTTGCGGGACAAGGACACACGCGCCTCTATCTGAGGCACCTACTGCTCCATGTATTTGTGAGTGGCGGACACACTGTCGGAATCAGGCTGGCAGCCTGTGTATGTGCTATGGGGGTGCCAAAAAGGCGAGTTTACAGGCAATCTTGGGAATTTCACACAGTGGGGCATTCTAAATCGGGTTGGCTGGGAAAGAGGAACAAAACCCAGGCTTTGGCAGCGTCCCCACTTAGAATGTCTTCCTGCTCATTATGGCCGGATGCCAGGCAAGCTGATACACTTTTGTGTTCCAGGAAATGCATGACCGCTGGCGACCAGTCAGGTTAGCGGGGCAAGCTGCGCACAGTGATGTGCTGGTCCACACAGTAGACCTGAATGAATAGGCACTCGTTCAACTGCCATGGCTGGATTGTGAAAATGGTGAGTATTGCCGTGCCTGGTATCGGGCTTGATGGACTATGCTGCGCAGTGTGGCTCCTGTTTTGAGATGCCCCAATGCAGTATTAGACCTCAAAGTCCCAGTGACCCAGTTTTCTGATAAGCCTCATATGCGGTCATTATTATTTTTAAGGCTTTTTTTTTTGTTGGCAGTTACAAAACAAACCTTATTCTTATCCGCCTCCCTCCCCCACCACTGAGCAACTTTGCTTGATCTGCAATGGGCAATACAGTATGAAATGGAACCGTGTTTGCATGCTCCTTTGCTTGTTTATTGCTGGCCTTGCTAGAGCCCCCTCTACAGGAGACTCTACATGCTGCTTTGCGGAATCGGCTAGTCCATGTTAAGATTTACTGCCCCGGATTTGTACAATGGCTGTGTGGCTTCCTTTACTTACTGTAGCTGTAAGTTTTTAGTTTTGCTTTATATACAGTATGTATTGTGGTTTAAATGGTATGGGGGATGTAGCACTAGGAGTCCACCTGCATGATGATGGATGTAATGAATAAGGTAATACTCAAAGAATGTAGAACAGTGTGCTGTGTATGCCGCTCCCACTGGATAACATTTAACCTTGGAGATTTGTAATAGGGTAGGAATGCCTCTTTACAGTCACATTAATGGAAATACTCAATTTGTTCATCTGTTTAGAAGATTCTGACTTTTGTATTTTCATGGGCCATTTCGGAATAAAAAGAGTTTATGGAAATGTTTAGTAATGGGACTTGTCTAACAACATAATAGTTATTTTTGCCTTTGAAGTTTCTTATACCTTTAGCATGGTTTGTGGTATAGGCACAAGTAACACCAGTGTCTACTTAGATGGGGCTGTCCATAATTTATATTGAGCGTGCATCCGGCCCCACCATTAGTAAACCTTAATTTAGAGTTACTCACCTTTTCCTGGGGGACTTTCTGTGCCCTGACAAAGACAAGCCCCCCATAACACTGAGGCTTACCTGTGGGGACATATTCTAAGTATACAGCACGTCCTGCTCCAGAAGATTCCTTACACTTGGGTTATACATCCACAAGATGGCGCTGGACTGCAGAGACAGCAAAAAAGTGGCTCCTCCCGGCCCCATATATACCAGGGACCTCCCACAAATTCCCCAGATCTTCTTCTGCAGTCTCGGCTGCGATGACTAGAAGATGGCTCTCTACTCGCAGGTGAGCGGGGCTATTAGCGTGCGGCCCTGTAGGACTATTCCCACCCATTTCCATTTACTGCTTCCCAGCTCAGGCTGCTCTGGTTCGGGTGAAGGTAGGCAGCACCGCTGTCAGGTGCTAAGGAGTGCTGCTCCAACCGCAGTCCCCCACCAAAGGGTAGGCGGTACAGGCCCATGGTGAGCCTTATGGGATGCCCCTCCCGCGTCTTATGCCCCTCGCCCCCTGTCCCCGCAGTTGGCTCCCTTAAGGCTGGCCGTCGCTTCCCCTTCGCTCTACCTGGTAGATCTCGGGGGGAGGGGGATGCATGTCTTTACTATATGATTTGTGTGATGATCCCTTTTGAATTGATTGCACTGGTTTCTTTGCCGCCGCACGCTTGGGCTCCGCTCTGCGGTCGGCGCGACATCGCCTCAGGCGCTGCTGCACCATCATTGGCTGCCTTGTCATGTGGGCGCGTTTTCGCGCTCTTCGGGGGGTGGGCCTTGTGGCTGACGCATTTTGAATCACTGTCCCCGCGGCCCGCCCCTCGAGGTATATGCTGGCGCCGTTTTAGTTCTCTGCTGCGTGTGTCTGGCGTCTCCCTACCGCGGTCCGTAAGTGCCCCTGCAGGCTGATTTTTTTTGTATTTCTCTGTATTGCATATTGCTTATGGGATCTTTTTGCTTATGTCTTGCAGGCGGGTCAAACTTTTGAGGTTTCTCCCGGTCCTATCCCCTCTATTTAGTGTTAACTCTTATTGGAGGGCTATTGTATTCCCTTACCTCCCACTTCCCTAGCTATTATTGGGGCATCCCGGGTTGGGGAAGGCGCATAGATCAGCTGTCTTGCCATGCTTTTGCCTGTGTGGGGACCGAGCTGCGTCCGGTCTGTGCCTCTGCTATTACAGTTGTTGCTATCAAGAGCCTGCTCAGGAGTGTCTTAGATGAGGCCCCTGATGATGCAGGTAGTGAAGAGTATAGAGCTCTTCTGCATTGAGGAATTTGTTGCTTATGTTCTTTCTGCCCTGGATGATACCATTAGGATGTGTAGCAGGGCATCTGCCTTATTGGTGGCTATACGCCGCTCGGTCTGGCTGCGCCAGTGGGCAGCTGACAGCGCTGTTAAGAAGGCTCTCACTGGTTTTCCCTTCAAGGGGCTGCGCCTCTTTGGTGAACGTTTGGATTTGTTTGCTAAGGGAGGCAAGTTACCTAAGCGTAGAAGGCAGCCCTGGTCCTTTCGGGGTTCAGGTCTTCCTTCCGTGGTTCCAGAGTTGGACGGGGAGCTTCCTTTGCTGGGGCCTGCAGAGATTTTTCGGGCAGGGGCAGAGGACGTGGCCGCCCTGGTCCCTCCTGGGGTCCCAAGCCTAAGTCCTCTCCCAAGCCCCCTCAGGCATGAAGGGGCGCCCTCACCCATCCGGGTGGGGGGACGGCTTCGGCTCTTTGCTCAAGTCTGGAGGCGTCATGTCTCAGACCGGTGGATTCAGGAGGTAATGTCCTCCGGTTACAAGATAGTTTGCAGCCTGGCCGCCCGCAAGATTCATCAGATCCCGGGTAGCTCAAAACCCCTTGTCAGCTCAGGGTCTTTCCTTTACTGTCCTGAACCTTCTGGAGTTGAATGTCATCTGCCAAGTGCCCTTAAGAGAAAGGGGCAAGGGCTATTATTCCAATCTTTTCACTGTTCCCAAAAAAGACGGGTCCTTCAGACCCATCCTGGATTTAAAGCGCCTCAACAAATTTGTCAGATTCGGACACTTTCGCATGGAGACTCATCAGAGATTCCTCAGGTTCACTCTGGAGGATCAGCACTAGCAATTTGTGGCCTTACCCTTTGGTCTCACCTCGGCTCCCAGGTTATTCAACAAGGTGTTGGCAGGTGTGATGGCTCTGCTGAGATCTCAGGGCATTCGCATTCTTCCTTACTTGAACGACATTCCCATCACTTCTCAGTCCTTCCAGCAGGCAGAGCGGGATACCCAGTTGGTGGTGTCCACACTGGAGTCATTCGGCTGGGTGATCAACCATCCCAAGTCTTCCCTGTCACCGTCAATGGTGAAGTCCTTTCCAGGCAGAACTCTGGATACATCTCAGTTCAAGATTTTTCTTCCTCAGCAGAAGGTGGAGAGTCTACAAGCGCAGGCTCAGCTCCTTCTGTCTTTTCCTCATCCGTCCATCAGGCAGGGAGTGCAGCTGGTGGGCCTCATGGTGGCCTGCTTCGAGGCGGTTCCATATGCTCAGTTTCACATGAGGCCTCTTCAGCTTCATCTCTGGTCAGTGTGGGATCGGGACCCTGCGACCCTGGATCAGGTGTTTGTTCTGTCCCCTCTGGCCAGGCGGTCTCTGTTGTGGTGGCTGGACTCAAGGAACCTGCTGGGGGGCAGATCCAGCCATTCTGGTGGCCCCCTGTTGGCCAAGAAGAGTGTGGTTTGCAGACATTGTGCAGCTGGCAGTAGATCAGTACGTCCTGCCCAGGGTTCCAGATCTGCTCACTCAGGGGCAGCTACGCCACCCCAATTTACAAACGCTGGTTTTGATGGCCTGGCTGCTGAAACCTCCATCTTGATGGAGAAAGGGCTGCCTGCCTCGGTTGTTAACACTATGATCAGGGCTAGGAAAAAAGTCCTCTTCTTCCATCTACTATAGGGTTTGGCATACCTACATTGACTGGTGCGAGTCTAAGTCACTCCCCTGTCGTGTGTTTTCTATTCCTAGGATTCCCTGGCACAAAGTTGCACCAACTAACGTACTATAATATGTTCGTCTGAACAAGAAAGAGTTATGAACAGTGTAATATGACGTTTTCTCTCAAGTTTGGGAGTTATTGTCTAGCTTCTTGTGTGCAGTTACCAAATAGCTCTAGTGCTATGAAGAATGTCAAAGCTGCTTCCATCTTACGTGTATAATACCATCAAATATATATCAACACATACACAATAGATCCAGACAGAAATGGGTAAATGATGCTAAGATAGTATGTGGTGCACCTGATTATCCTGAACTACACTTACCTGCCAGCTTGCACGATCCCCCATAGTCTAGCTGGTCTGGTCGCAGTGCTGTCAGATCTATAGCCAACAGCGTGCTTTAGAGGGTCCACTGCTAATACACATACTAGCAGTGAACACCTGTGATTGGTCACATGATGCACCCCCTGCTGCCAATCAACGAGGGAACAATGCCCCCTTGTGCCTAACGAGGTCCTGCACCTAGCACCTCATGGGACTGAGCATTCAGACAAGTGTAGCTTGGACATGGACTATATATCATGTCAAAAAAACATCCTTCCCCGGCAGCAGCTATTGCATTTGGTCTAGAACCACAGGTCGTGCTTGCTTTCCCTGCTTCATTAGTGACCAATAGTCGTGCATGGCTTCATGCACACCCACCCGTTTATTTCCATTGGACACGGTTATGTACTAAATATGTGCAAATAGCCGGACCCCATACATTATTTTGTGAAGCTTCACGCTTGCTTGAAGTTTCAGCTAGCTTGGCATCCTAAAGCAGGTGGTGAATCATACCTCCCCTGCTCTTTCACATCCTCCATTGTAATACTAGTCCTTGCAAGCAATCTACCCTTATTAGGCCTGGTGGTACCGCTCCCTCGCTGCCAGTGACCAACAATGTGACCCCCTCGTACTGCAAAATCAACCATTCTCATGTTATTCTGCAGGGGCATGCTGCTGGTGACTACAGGGGTGGGATATATGAGAGGCCTTATGGTGTCTTATAATTGTGACAGCCAGGCTCTTGTTCCATCACTGGATTCCCCTGTAACCTTTTTTTTCATACATTTTTATTTATGCTTTTCAGATTACAATTGTAATGATAACTGTGCAATTTTGTAAAGTACCAAAATTGCTGGCTCTCCTGTACGGAGGGCGCCTAACATTTACCTATACACCAACCAATAAAGGGGCCTATGCAGTTAGGCCAAAAACCCAAACTAAAATGAACAAACCCATTTACACATTCACCCCTGCTTCACTCTAGCACTCACCTGCTTTAAGTCAAGCTTGTCTTTATGGAAAATAGACTGCAGCCCTGGAGGATGAGCCAAAGGTGCTAAGCCACGCCTCCCATACTCAAACTTGTCAGGGCATTTTCTGGTCAGGTAGGTCATCTTATACAGTACTAATTTACCATTTACCAGATTTTTCCAGCCTGAAAGGGTGCTTCCAATTTAACAGGATGCATTTCCTTGCATAGAACATTAGTAGGCGCAACAGGCTTTTTTGCGGGCCACCATCCAACATGGGTTTAGCCACATTTAATAGGCAGAGGGATGCTGACTTTCCCCACTGGCAGGTCCATGCAGGTGGATATAAAGTTGGATACCCCATCCCAGAATGCCGAAATTATCGGGCATTCCCAAATCGTATGTAGCAGGGAACCGGTCCTGGCGTTACAACTAGGGCAAAGATCCGACTCCATTAGGCCCATCCTCTTCATTCTAACCAGGGTAAGATAAACTTGGTGGAGCTATTTAGCTTAGATCAGTCTATCTCTAACATCTGACTGAGGAGTATAGATTGTCTACCGCCTCTTCCCAATCATCCTGGTCCAGGTCTGGGATCACTTTCTCCCATTTTCCCAGTTTTTTTTAGAAGGGAGGGTTGGCTTATGAGAAGGGCATTTTATAGTGTACAGGTGAACTTGCTTAGGTCCGCAGACCTAATCAGGGATTCAGCCAGTGATTCCACCAACTGTAGTCCCACTATAGGTATCTGGGACCTCAAAGTTCCCCTGTAACCTTAGCAGTGTTTTATTGCTAGTTGTAGTAGTCACACATTTTATGATTGTGAATAATGGCCCACAGAATAACTTTATAGTCTGTCTATAATTGCAGCCGCTGTGCTGGTTTTATGATTGCAACCATATTATGTGGTTATAGTGTGTGTGTGTGCGCACGTGTGCTGAGAGTGCATTAAGGTGATTGTGCTTTCTAAGTTCATTCTGTTCCATTGTGTTCAGGAACTAAGAGGAAGAGTTTGCTATGTCTCCCCACGCCCTTAATTTCACCTTCTATTCACTACGGTATTGTCCAGATCTTTTCCACATCTGTGTGAAAATAGTTTCATGTCACTGTTCCAATTTCTCTCCCCTGGCTGTCCTCAATGGCTGTAAATAGTTTTCCTTTCCCGCACAAGCTCATTAGAATGACACATCTGAGCTTGCCTTTTTCATCACTTGTATGGCTGCTACCTAATAAACAGGGCAGTATGTGGCAGTATGGGCAGTGTTGGTGTCCCTCTTTGTTCTTGTCAGTAAAGAGCAGTAGCGCTCAATGGGCTCAACTGTTCCTAGCCAAAGGTGCAATGGGGGGTGTGAGCCATACGTGAATATTTATGATAGTACCAATTGGGTTTATGAAAATCTTAGGCTATATCCGTGCAACACTTCTATTTTGTGCACAGGGGGATAGATACAGCATTTACAGCATGACTGCATCTTTAAATGCTTAGACTGGGGGGAGGGGGGTAGGTTTAGTAGGAGATTTAGAAAATGGTGAGCTGATCTCTATCATATGCACATTTTTGTCAGATTTTTAAAGTAGACCAAACCCCAGTATTTTGACTATATCCTGAGTTTTGGTCCATACCTCCGAGACACCCTTGGGGATTGGGGATGCCCCGCTGTGTGAAACCCCCTAGGTCGCCTGATCAAACTTGTCCTTCTCCTGTCCTACGGCGCATGCGCAGCCTCTTGTCCAATCAGTGCGCTCTGATCCACTTGCGGCAACTCGTCTAAGTGTGGATCGAGTGGATCCGCCCTACTAGAGGGATAGCAGGGATGCGGCCGCTGCTCATGCATGTGCCATTAGACCAGGAGCGAAGGTGACCTGGGGGATTTCACACAGTGGGGCATCCCAATTTTGGATGTCCCAGGGGAGGAAATCCATCGATCTTTGTTGGTTTTGGTCCACTTTAAATACGGACTTGTTGGTATGCTTAAATTGATAGAAAGGAATTAGCAAGAAACACCTTCAATTTAAAGCTGCCCTGGACGGTGCACACTGGACTGGGAAGTTGGTCACAGACACATTTTTTTTAATGGTTTCTACAAAGATCTGTAAGGGCCCAGTGTTTTCCTGACCACAGTATCCGCACATCATCATCTGCACCTACCCCCAGGCAGAATCTAGGATCTCGGCAATTATAATTTTGTAGTGCATGGGGGTGTGGAGTGACCCATTTGAGGGGGAGGTATAGCCCAGCCACCTCCAATATTTTCCCATGTACGGGTTTTCAAGATAAAGGGATTTGTCCCTTTTCCTTATTTAGGTTGCCCCACTGTGTATCTCCACCCCCCAGAAACATAGTAAAATAACCCTTTATTAAAATCTGTGGTGCATGCATCGGCATGCGTTACCTTCAGCTTTATGTTCTGAGTGACAAGCAAGGCTGACTAGAGCGTGCACCGCTGGCTGCACCCCTCGCTAGTTCATGTACCCGCACCAGGAATTCAGAGATGCCTCGCGTACGTGATGTGGGATAAGTTTATGGCACATTCTTGGGGTTTCACAAATTGGGATGCCTCACAAAGAGAAACCACTGGTCTTATAGCCTCTATACCAGTGGTCGCAATTCTTTAACAATGTATGGTTTGCCATCCACTGCCAATAGCCTGGCCCCCTTCACAGCAAGTGGACTATAATTCTTCTGGTGCTTGTCTGCTGAAGGCAAAAGTTCAAATTAAATCACTATTACATGCCTAGTTACATACGGTATGTTTATCAATTCTAGAGAAGTAACATGTGATCTGTCAAGTGGAAAGCTTTTGGGCCTAAAAGAAGACCTTGAATGGCAGATGGACATCACTTATCACATCTCTGTACCTTCTGCTGTTGAATGATTCCTTTCGAATAGCTAATGGATGGCTAGCTGTCACTGCTTTTTACTACAAGCTGTAATTTTCAACCAAAATGTGCTTTAAAGTAAATTTGTGAAAAATATATTGCCTCTTTCCCCCTCACCCTGCCTGTTGTCAGTTGGTAAAAATACAATTCTGTGATTACTCACCTGTAGAATTGGTATTATACTTATACAGCACGTCCTGTTCCAGAAGATTCCTTACACTTGGGTAATACATCCACAAGATGGAGCTGGACTGCAGAAAACAGCTTGTGGCTCCTCCTGGCCCTATATAAGTCGGGGACCTCCCACAAATTCCCCAGTTCTTTCTGCAGTCTGGACTGCGAAGACAGGAGATAGCTCTCTGTGGCGCAGGTGAGCGGGGCTTATATGCCTGCGGTCCTGCAAGACTATTCCCACCCGTTCGTCTCATTTACTGCCTCCCAGCTTCAGCTGTTAAACCGGACCTTCAGCGTGATTTAATGAAAAGCCCAAACTCTTAAACGGTTCCCCAGCATCTAAAATTAATATATTTTACGTTTTTAGTCACTAACTTATTATTCTTTCCCCCACTGGGCTGCAACTCTGGCCAGATCACGTGGGCGCTTTTCGCGCTCTTCAGGGGGGAGGGCAGGCCCTGTGGATGATGCATTTATCTCATAACTCCTCGGCCTGGCCCTCGAGGTCTGTGGACGCCATTTTGTCTCCTTGCTGCGTGCTACCTGGCTCTCTGCGGTCTGTGTGTAACCCCGATGGGGTGATTTTTTTCTAAAAGTTTTTTTAACCTTAGCCTTATTCTCATGGGAATGTTTATTATGTCTTCCAGGCGGGTGAATACTTCAGCACTGTGGTTTCTCCCGGCTATTTTCCCTCACTAACTCCCACTTCCCTAGCGGTTCTTGGGGCATCCCGGGTAGCTCTTTAGCGTTAACCCTTACTGGCCTATTGAGCCATTCAATTTACCATATGGAGGCTTCTGGGGATAATGGGCCTGGGGTTCCTCCGGGACAAGCCCGGCTATGTGTTGTGTGTGGGGTATCCCCTATTAGTGATGATGTCAGGGTGTGTGTACCCTGCGCCCAGCAAGTGCTTGCGCCGCAGTCTGGGCTGTCTGTTACTGGGCCTGGTGGTGCGCCCCTCTGGCCGGTGGTGAATACGCTGGAGAGGTTTGGATGGGTGATCAACCACCCCAAGTCCTCTCTCTCTCCTTCAAGGGAGTTTTCATTTCTGGGCATGAATCTGGATACCATTCATACCAGGGTGTTCTTGCCTTTGTCAAGGGGGCAGATGGTTCTGGACCTGATCCGTCTTCTATGGTCCAAACCCGTGGCCGTCTATCTGGCTAGGGATGAGGCTGGTGGGATTGATGGTGACTTCATTCAAGGCAGTTCCCTTTGCTCATTTTCACATGAGATCACTCCAGCTCCATCTTCTGTTGGCTTGGGACAGATACCTGCTGTCATTGGTTCAGTCGTTTCTGATGTCTCCTCTGGTTCGGCAGTCTCTTCAGTGGTGGCGGGAACCAAGGAATCTTATGAGGGGCAGGTCTTTTTTTGACCCCTTGTTGGGAGACGGTCACTACGGATGCCAGCCTGTCGGGCTGGGGGGGTTTCTGGAATGAACATAAGTTCCAGGGGCTGTGGGGTCCTCTGGAGGCATACACCCCCATCAATGTCTTGGAGCTGTGAGCCATTCGGTTGGTACTGTCATGCTTAACGCATCTCCTCCAGGGTTTACCGGTTCAGGTTCGATCAGGCAATCGGACTGCGGTCGCTTACATCAATCACCAAGGAGGGACTCGCAGCAGGAGTGCCCTCAGGGAAGTTTCTCTGATTCTTGCATGGGCGGCGAGCAATGTCCCATGCATCTCAGCAGTGTACATTCCGGGATGGAGGCGGACTCCCTGAGCAGGGGATCATCTCGCCAAGGGGAATGGTCGCTCAACCATAAGGTATCCCAGTCCCTCTGTCTCAAGTGGGGGATTCCGGAGGTGGATCTCTTTGCCTCACGTCACAATCACAAGCTTCCTGCATTTGTGTCTCTGTCTCAGGATCCTCTGGCCCTGGCAGTGGACACCATGTCTCTTGCCTGGAGGGATCTGGGGTTTCTGTACCTGTTTACCTCCTTCTCCATGGTAGGCAAGGTGCTGCGCAAGCTGTCCCAGAGGGTGCGCCAGCAATTCTGGTGACCTCAAGGTGGACAAGACAGGTGTGGTCCACAGACGTCGTACGGCTGGCGGCAGATTAGTTCAGGTTGCCCCTGTTTCCGGATCTGATCACTCAAGGTCAACTTCATTTCCCCAGTTTACAAATGCTAGCTTTGACGGCGTGGCTGCTGAAACCTCCATTCTAAAGGAGGAAGGTTTGTCTGATGCGGTGATTTAGACACTTGTTAGAGCTAACATCTACTACAGGACTTGGCGGTCCTATATTGATTGGTGTGAGGCTAGGGCCTTGCAGGGTGTTTTTCAATTCCTAGGATTTTGTTTTTTTCTTCAGCACGGCCTGGACCTGGGGTTCCAGCTTAGTACCTTGAAAGGGGCAGGTTTCTGCTCTGGCGGTCTTCTTTCAAAGGTCCTTTGCTCTTCATCCTTTGGTTAAGACTTTCTTCCAGGGGGTCACTCATGTGCGACCAACTCAAAATCCTTTGTTGCCTGTTTGGTATTCGAATTTGGTTCTGTCGGCCCGCCAGGGCCTCCTTTTGAGCCGGTGTAGGATGTTGCACTTTCTATGCTCACACAAAGGGTTGCCTTTTTGGGACATGTCTCTGGTTGGCGGATCTGTCCATTCCGGCCCTTTACTTTGAAAGACACCAGGACAAGGTGGTCTTCCGCTTTAAGTCAGATTTCCTTCCTAAGGTGGTTTCTGCCTTTCTGCCTTTCATCTTAATTAGGAGGTGGTTCTCCTTTCCTTGTGTCCTAAGCCTAGCAATGACAAGGAGAGGGTCTTGCACTCTTTGGATGTGTTTCGTTGTGTGAAATACTATCTCCCTTTCGTAGGACGGACGCCTTGTTCGTGGTGCCCTCCGGGCCCAGGAAGGGTTTGGGGCCCGCCAGGTCTACCATTAGTAATGGATACGTCAGGCCATTGTTGGGGCCTATACTGCCAAGGGGAGGGTTCCTCCTTTTCAGATCACTGCTCATTCTACTCATGCTATTGGTGCTTCCTGGGCTTTTCAGCTCCAGGCCTCTGTTGAACAAGTTTGTAAGGCTGCTACTTGGTCTTCTGTTCATAATTTTTATAAGGTTGATGTGCGGGCCTCAGCGGATGCTGCTTTTGGCCGCAAGGCTCTGCAAGCTGCAGTGGTTTAAATTTGTGCATTGTTGCCTTTTGGGATCCCCACCCATGACGGACACTGGATGTCCCATATGTCATTATTATTGGAAGCGGGGTGTGTGACATACTTGGCATAATACCATTTTGTGATTACTCACCTGTAAAATGGGTATTATAAGTATGTCACACACCCCGCTTCATCCCGCCCTTATTGTATTCTGGATCCTCTATAGGGTGAACCTTGTTTTGGTAATAGGTTTTTATTGGCTCTTCCTGGTCCCCTTACTGCTTTCCTATACTGGGGATTGTGTGGGAGGTCCCAGGTATTTATGGACCGGGAGGGGCTTCCTTTTTTTCTAGTCATCTCTGCAAAAGTTCGCCCTCTACTGGACATAACCCATATGTCAATATTGGGAGCGGGGTGTGTGACATACTTATAATACCCATTTTACAGGTGAGTAATCACAAAATGGTATTTTCTGTGAGTATACAGTAGATGCCTGCTTTTTATCCAGGCTTTCTGTCATACGTTACAGGGTGCGACAAGCAGTAAACTGCAGGGGATTCGTAAATTTCTGTACCCTAAACATGAAACTTCACAGCAGCCACCCCAATATACCATAAAGTCCCTGTCCAGGCAAAAGAAAAGACACATACCAGTCCAGTAATATACAACATAGCGTAAGGGTTGACCATGCGAAGTGGGGGTTGCTGGTGAGCTGGACATCTTGGGATGGCTACGACTAGGACGGAAGCCTTACGGGCGGCAAAAGTGTTATATAGGTGTTTTTTGTTTTGCTCTTCGTGGGCTGTCGCTTTAAGTCTAAATGCCTGTCTACACCAGCATTTAAAGCTCAACTCTAGAAATGCTGTTTCTTAATCATGTGGTGATGACATAGCTTTTATTCCCTGGCTTGTGGGGTATGTAGGCTCTACCTTCCAGAAGACTAAACTGATTTTTTTTAGAAATTCCTTTGTTTCATTACATCCACTCTTGCTTCAAGGGAAGTTAATGCTATGATGCCTACCCACCTACAGCGGTGGACCAGAAATTCCTAGGCCTAGAGTGTAGCCGTACATGAAAATGCCTGGCCTTTGGACAGTGCTATTGATGTCAGGACTTAAACCTGTCCAAATATTCCTATTTACCTCTTCGTCCAGTATTTATCATTCATAGGGGGCATCCTGGATTTGAATACTCCACAATCGGAATCGATTGCTAACCCCCCACCCGAGCTGCACTTAACTAGTCGTGATCCACCACTGTATTCCTATGGAAGTGCATGCAGCAGCATCCCCTGCTTCCCTGCTGTGGGGATGGCGCTGTATGCCATTACTATGTCACATAGGAATACCATAAAATATGAAGCCTGACACTAGCGCTTGCCCCTTCCAGTGTAAGGAGAGAAATGTAAGAAATAACACGCCTTCAACAAAGAAGCCGGCATCCAGTAGTGCCGGTTAGCAGGAATGGTGTATAATCTCTTCCCATGTAAAATTAGTTTGCTTAAAATGCCTATTAATGTGGTAGACCTGGACTAAAATGGAATTCTGCCAGTGGTTAGATGTTTAAATTCAATATAGTTTATTTTCCCTAAAGAGACCAGATAACTTGGAACAACCGCACCACAGTTTTTGGATTTAATATATGTGTTCTTGGTTTGCAATGTTTTTCTTTTTTTAAAAATATGTATAAATTCTATAGTTTATAATGTGGTGGTTTGGATGTGATCCATTTGAGGTTCCTTTTTTTTGTCAAACATTCCTCAGTTCATTGAATCCACTTTAAAGGTTTACTCTGTAGATTTGTATGACTTGAGAAACCCATGTGCTAGTTCCAGATTTTCTGGGGTTCTTTTATGGCAGGGAAAGTACTACTTAAGTGCTACTTTCACAGTAGTTTCTCACGACTATATTCACAGCTATGTTCCCATGAACATTAATGTAGTTACGCTCTTTAATGCCATGTGCTTTCATTGCTCTTCCACGTGCATCTTGATTTTGAGTGTCCGCAGAAATAACTGACATATGGGCAGCTATAGGAATGCTTATAGGCTTGATATAGTGAAAGTATGCAGAAAGGATACCTACAAACTCCATAAATTATCTATAGTGTTTTTTTTTTACTCGTAGCTCCTTCCACCAAACCACCCCATTACCACATTTATATCTAAATATATGGGTCCCATATTTATAGCCCATCCCCCCTCAATCCCAAAGTGTAACTGTATTCCCAATATTTAACCCATCGAGACCCCTGTCTGCTCTCATTCAATCAGAAAAGATTGTGGTACATAATAGGACCTGGCAATCTGAATTAAAAGGTTGCCGGGAATTTGCCTAACACAACATACCACCCAGATAAACCTGTTTCTCAGTCATGTTACCTATCTACATTAACCTTCCCATGGAGCTCCGTGGGCCCCATGTCGGCACCAGAAGCCACTGAATTTTATAGAATGGGTTTGCGGTGGGTTTTGTGTGATCCTGGAGGTAGTTAAGTATGGGGGACAAGGGGATCCGAGATGGGTATGGGGAGGGAGGGCATCCTGCAGTCGGATGCCCCCCACTGCCATTTTCAGAGGCCAAGTGTTCAATTTTGTATGTTATTTCTCTTTAAACCCTGACAACCCACCTTTTGCTGAATATTAAGCTGGGTGAGTAGAGCCTGTTGATCTGTCAGTTGAGCAGAATTTCAAATATTCAGAAAAGGCTTAGGGATAGTTAATAAACAAACAAGCAGACAAAGGTGATTAAGTATATGAGCACTGAGTTGGTCTTGCTGCCTAGACCTTATTTATCTTCTGTTGTTGAGGTGTGCCATTTAGGAACTATAGCACACAATTCGGGCATACATGGCATACACTGTACAAACTAAATGTCTCCTAGGGCGTTCCGATATGATGGTTTACTTCAACCTATCAACTGCTGGAAGAAAATGAATCCTCCTTTTGGCGTATGCCTGTTTCTGATGTCGCAGTTGTAAATGCATGGAAATATATATATATGTGTGTGTGTGAAATCAGGAGCTTGACATTTTCTAGCAAAAACAGGATCAATGTGTTTCCTTTTGATTGTTCATCTGTGAATGTTTGTAATGGCAGGAGACCTCTTTTCCATGGATATTGTTTACCTTACTCTATCTGGCAGTGAGTAAAGAATGGAGAATATTTGTTTTAATGGGGATCCCTTGCCAAAAGTACTACACATTCTGTGGAAGAGCATTGGCATTCCATTGTCATTAGCCCTGGCATGGTGAAGTCGCCTTTCTGCTTGGACCTTTACTATTCTCATCTCAATGACGTAAGACGTATTTGCAAAATGAAGCCATAGAATTATCAGTTGCTGGTCAGTGTCTGATGTTATGGTTGTTCCCTAACCCAACCCTGCAAATTACCAGAGAGCTGATCAAAGCATTTTTCTTACTCCGAAGGAGAGTGGAAAAACTTGCTAAACAAGGATACAAGCCAGCGTGTGAACCTTGACACCTTCTCAAGTCCAAAACGTTTTAGGCTATCGCTATTATAGTCCACAGGTTGTGTCTTTCTGAGCAAATTTTGTCCTTCGTAACTGTGAAAGCTTCAGCTCAATGTTGCTTAGAAAATCTAGCAATCGTGTTATACTGGAAAATAAACAATTTTATACTTGGTAAAAAAAAAAAAAAGTCACGTGCCTCCTTTTTCTAAACACAGCTTCAAAAAGTATAGATCAACATCTTTTGCATGGTATACACTTTATTTAGTTGCTTTATTGTTAGGAGTTATTGAGTTTTTTATTAGCTGCAAAGCTTTAAAGTGGACCAACACCCAGGATTTTGACTATCCTGGGTGTTGGTCCACTTAGGTGGGGCACCCCGATCGGGGGTGCCCCGCTGTCTGAAACCCCCCCGATCGCCGCAAAAACTCACCTCTCCCCGCTCCCACGTGACCTCGTCCGGCCAATGACAGCGCTCAGAGCAGCTCTGGTATGCGCGTCCAAAGCCGCTTGGACGCGCATACCAGAGCGCTGTCATTGGCTGCGTCTCTCGCTTCCCTCTAACAGGGAGCGCGCCTGCGCCGGCCATTCACAAAACGGCCGGCGCGGGAGCGTGCCCTGCTAGAGGGAAGCGAGAGACGCGGCCGCGTCTCGCGCATGCGCCGTTGGATCGCCGGTGAGGATTGTGGGCCTCCTGGGGGGTTCCTCCCCGCGGGACATCCCGATTTCGGATGCCCCGCGGGGAGGGATCTGATCGGTCCGGGAATCTTATAGATTTCCGGGCCGATCCCCCCTGGGTGTTGGTCCACTTTAACCCATGACATTGTACCCCTGGTTCTTGACTAAAGCTCATAAGAGGGATAGAGGAAATATCTGGGCAGTGATTATTTCCAAAAACTGCTGTTAAACAATTTACAACATTTAACTTATTTTAATGGGTACAAATGTAAGAGCGTACTGTGACTGTAAGTTTAGCTCAGCTGCTGCCTCTGCTTTTCAGATCTGCTTATCTGGAGTACAAGACTTGGCCCATTACTCTCTATGGCACTTCAGCCTAGAGTCTGGTCTTGTACTCCACACCTTTCACTTGCTAGTGATTTCCGTCTCTGGTCTGATCCAAAGTCTACCAAATCAGGCTTTCCCTTTCCCCAAATATTGGAATCCTGTCTGCGTTATTGGGAAAGCTAGGCGTGCATGGAAAATTACTGTGGATTTATTCAATAGAAATAGAACTTATTGACACAGGACCTACAGCATAAAGGGAATCGCTGGCATAAAAGTAATTTTATTATTAAAATTACCCTGACCTGGGTTAGTTTGTCTTATAGTAGACCTGTTACGATCATCAACTATGATTGATCATTCCTTTGCCTGTATTTCATAGGAGTGATGACACCCCCCCCTCATATCATAGCTGGATAGCATGTCCTGGTCCAGGTACAATATGATGTACCCTGCCCTGCAGGACGAAAGGCAGTACTTAATCATTCACACGTAACACAGTTTTAGTAGTTGGATCTAAGTAACAAAACTTGTTCAGCAAATCCGGTGTCAGAAACAAATGTGCCAGGCCGGTCTATTTGTTGGAAAGAAGTCTCCCCTGGCTCTGTGGGGTCCAAAACGGAGGTGACTACAGTAGATCTTAATCTTCTATATTCATCCTGGATCATAGTAATTGTGTTAGTTTTCTTTCAGTAAAAGGTAATGTACTCTGTGGTAAATGGCTGGCTTTTTAGTTTCTCTCTGGCTGGCTTCTTCTTTGTAATTGCTATGCCCACCTACTGCACACCAGCTTGAAACTGTCAGTGCCAGGGTTCCTTCAGTCAACAGCCCTTCCTCTGTGATGATTCCAGGCTTTCTGCTTTGTCCTTCCTATATTATATGCGTGGTATACATACGTAGTGTGTGTCTTGTATGTTCTTCCCCCCCACCCCCTTGTCGTGGCAGTGCCACTCTGCTCTGACCTTTCCCTTCTGCAGCCGTACCAGCTGGAGACCTGACCCACCACAGCACCAGCATAGTTATATTAGATAACATTATGATTTTAAATTGTGCACAAAAAGTCTCCTTTGTCGTAATACACACTCAAGGTCAGGTCTTTGTTCTTCTGTATGAATCATGATTGGGGGGGGGGGGTGGAGAGGCTGGCAAAAAGCATACCAATAGACTTAAAAGAAGTATATTCTTTAGAGCAAGAAATGTGCCAATCCTCCCTAGAGTGCCCCATGGCCCTGCGCACATTCAAATATAAGATGTCTACACAGAGCTATGAATACTTTTTAGTATTTGCAAATGGCAGGCTTCACAGATGAGCTGTCACAGGCGGAGGCGTTCATGCCGAGTCCTCTGAGGATTCCAGCTTTGATGGCGAGGACCTCTTTAGCAATTTGGTCTCCAGTTCCGGTCGGTCAGAAGGGTGAGTTGACTTCCAGCAGCAGAGAGGAGTCTGACTTCGCACATGCACCTGTCACCCCTTCAGTTCATGCGACGGATCAGGTTGATGAGCTCATAGAGGCAATTTTGGAGGTCCTGCACCTGGCCAACCCTCTACAACATCAGGCAAGGCAGGTGTTTCCTAGACTTTCCCATTTTGACAGGCTGATGGTAAAGGAGTGGGAGAAGCCAGATAAGCTTCCGTCTCTCTCTAAGGATTTGGATGCCAGATGCCCCTTCCTGGTCTGGTCTGGTCTGGTCTTTGCCACCTGAGACAGACGATTCGATATCGGGGCTGGCATTGGCATACTCTGATCCCTACTTTGGATATTGCTGCCTTAAGAGATCCAGTGGAAAAGAGGTTGGACCAGCTTGCTCGGCATGCGTTCTACATGCTGGGGTCGGCTTTATGTCCGGCTTGCACCATGTCCCTGGCAGTCATGACGGGCAAGGTCTGGATGAGACGGCAGCAGAGGCATTTAAAGAATGGGATCTTGCGCTCCTCTGTGCTTTGCCTGAACTTTTTGCTATGGAGATTTTCAGGTGCATCATGGCAGCAATGGATGACATGGTGCGTCTGGTGGCTAGCCAGCTAGTCTGGTCTTGTTAGTCACTTTGCAGCACACGGTCTGGCTGAAGCAGTGGTCGGCTGACGCTGCCTCCAAAAAGATGCTTACTGCCCTCCCCTTTTCTTGGGGTCATCTTTTCAGTGAACCTCTGTATAACCTGGTCAGGAAGGCCACGAGAGGGAAATAGACTAGGCTTTCACTGAAGCAGAAACAGAGGACCTTGTTTCCGAAGTCAAAAATTTTCGTCCCTTCTGGAAGTTCGCAGGATATACTGACTCCAGGCACAGCGAGATACCAGGGCGGGATCCACAAGCGTCTAGGAGGACGAACATGTGCAGTCCACTGCATTAACGTATGGACTAATTTGTGCTCCATGATAGCCTATCGTCGCTACAGGGGCCCCCCTTTGAGCCCATGGTGGAAGCCTCTCTGGCGCGCACACTTTGAAGGTGTTTTTTTGTGGCGATCACCTCTATCTGGCGGGTTTCATAGCTGGCTGCACTACCTATCAAGTCATCCTTATTGGTGCTGTACAAAGACAAGGCCGTGTTCCATGTTAAACAGAATATTTATCCCAAGATGGTCACTCCCTTCTATCTATACCAGGAGATTGTACTGTCCTCTTTGTGTCTGCTCCCCATTCATTATAAGGAGCAACTCCTGCATTCCCTGGATGTCAGGGCTTTAAAGTATTACTTGGCAGCTACGTGGGGGGTACATAAGACAGACTTTGTTTGTGATCCCAGAGGGACCACAAAGGTGCCTGCTGGCTGTCAGGTCTGCTCTCAGCAGATGGATCGGGCAGACAAGCCTATGCCTGCAAGGGATAAGGAGGCGCCTTTCTGAATCGCTGCTTACTCTACCAGGACACGTCTTGGGCCTTTCAGCACCAGGTGTCGGTGGACCAGGTGTGGAAGGCAGCGACCTGGTTCTCTAGAAGCCAATTAATTAAAAGACCTGGGAGATCCCTGCTACACTTGTCCTCCCTTCACATCTTCAAGTTTTACCGAGTTGATGTCTGGGCATCAGCCGATGCTGCGCTGGGACGTAAGGTGTTGCAGGCTTTGGTGAACCCCTCGCCTTGCCAGGAGTAAGTGCCACCATTCCTGGTTATATTGACGCAATCTGCCGGTTGCTGTTTTTGCACGGTCCCACTCAACGAGGGTACTGCTTTGGGATGTCCGGTTTACTCACCAGTAAATTTCTTTTCTCGCCATCTTTCATTTCAGGGCACCACACCAGCCCCACTGTTTTGTTGGGAATGCATCTGTTGATGTCTTCTACAGGGTTAGGGTTTTCTTTGCTAGGTTCGGAACAAGTTATGCGCGGTACGCACAGGTTGGCATCACTCCCCTCCCAGGGCTGTGTCTGGACTGCTTTTTTATTAACTGTGGATATCTAGCCACAGCCTGCCCTATATAGTCTGGGAGGAGCTTAAGTTGTTGTTCTTGCACTCCCCATCTACAGGGTTAATCCAAGCTTTGCTGATGGTGCCCCGGAATGGAAGATGACGAGAAAATAAATTTACAGGTGAGTACACAAATGTGCAGCAATCTGAATTGCTTTTGGGAGCGATGAATATTTTTCTTGTAAGTGTGCAGGACGCCTAAGCACTCCAAATCATTTCAGACTCTTTAAAACAAATCATCCACCTTTAGCACCAATTACAGAATCTAAAGGACTCCATTGCCCTACTTCGCCTATTGGAGTGGACAATAACTTGGTGACTTTTTTTTTTGCTCTCCAAATTGGGCCAAACAGGGGGTAGGTATTCTCTGGATCTAAAGTCCCACTTTAATTAAATAGGAACACTACACATAAATTTCACTTTGCTGTGTGGTGTTCCTCTCTGCAGCAGCATCCTAAATTGGGATGCCCCGATGTGTGTAACCCCCCCCCCCCCCAGGTCGCCCTGTTTCACTAACCTTCCTTCTGCTCCCACGGCACAGATTTGGGCGAGGGCGCTCAGCCAATCAATGTGCTCACTATCACTCGTCTCCCCTAGGCGACGCTGATGTCTAAGCAGCTAAGCAGCGACGCCAGCCGTATCCCCCATCCTCTTTGCAGCCGTGGCATGACTGTGCCGCCCCCTTTCAGGAAGGCCGGGGGCACAGGCCTCCAATGTTCCTCTTTCAAGGGTAATTACACTTTTCTAAAGGGCTGGAAAGTCATTCCTACTTTGCCAAGACAGAGTCACAGGAATATAAGAAACTTGGAAACTGCGTGTTAAGTAAATCCCAGGTCTGGGGGCACAATCCTAACACGCAGGCAAAAGACGTTTTCTTTCAAGGTTTTTCTGAGTATTTTACATGTAGTAGGTTGATATTAAATTAGAGGGCAGTGCTTGCAGGCTTGAATTAATGTAGACCTTCACACTGAATAAGAGCTTATTTTATGTTTCCCAAACCCTGTGCATACAGATTGCTCACAATTAAAATCCTCCTACCTGCATCTACTGCATGTTATGAGCCTTTAAACATCCAAGATGGTGGCTCATAGAGCATCAGGCAGCCTGCAAACAAGAAGTGTCTTCTGACTGTGTAGTCTGGGATTGCTGTCCTTTTCCTGACTCCAACTCTGCTCTGTGCAAAGCACAGCTATAACCCCACCCCCTATACTTTATCCTGCTCTCCTCAGTATGTGATGCTTTGGAGTCAAGATGGCGGTACCTGTATTCTAGAGTCCTGAGTTGCAGCCCCGTGGGGGAAATAATAAGTAGGTAAGTGACTAAAAACCTAAAATATATTAATTTTAGATGCTGGGGAATAGTTTAAAGTGTTTGGGCTTTTCATTAAATCATGCTGAAGGTCCGGTTTAAGACACTGGTATAGTGCTGCTATCTCTGGAAGTTTTGTTTAGTAGCTTGTTGCTAGTGTTGGATGTTGTACATCCTTTGGAATTTTCACACCTTTGAGAATTGGCAGATGTCAGTATTTTGGGGGCTGCAATTAAATGGTTTAATATTCCAATTGAATCGAGGTATAACAATCTCTTTCCATTCGATTATTTATTTCTTCCAGAGTTATTTTGTTTTTGTGATTCCGTGTTCTGTGTGGTGATTAGCTCTGGTAGACAGCAGGAATAGAGGCTCAGAGGCGAAAGTTCAACTTAAAGTCCGTGTTTATTCACACAAAAATCCATAAAAGCGAATGTCCTTTTGGGTTACATCACCTTTTCAGGAAAACGCGGCAGAAGTAAATCAGACAGGCAACTGCGTTTTTAGTCCTTGGGCAAACTTGCTACTTTGCAGCCGAATCTGCCTCTGGTCCGCATGAAACGGCCTGCACAGGAGTTTTTAGCCAGGCACACAGTGAGCTCCAGTCACAGACACTCCACAGCTGACTCCCCAGGCTATTTATGCGGCCTGTAAAACCCGGACCTGGGTAGGGGATGGAGTCCCACCCTGCTCTACGCCATCCCAGTAAAACCGTCCCGGGTTAGCCTTTCAGCTATACTCAAACTTCAGCACCAGACTGCCATTAGCAGCTGATGCTGGGAAACAAACTATACGGTTTTATTGCAGCAAGGCCAGGTACCTTGGTGCCACATACCTTCCGTCCATGACGGCACCTGTCAACGATGCAAAAAAGAAATGCTCTAAATGCTACAAATATGACTGTAAAGTTGCCCAAAACCCACTGAACTTGTGAAATACATTTGGCCAACATCCCTGCTGAAACTTCCTTCTTTGGGTAAACAACTAGAAATGGATATTTTCACTTTTTGAATCATCCTCTAACACTTTTTCAGGCAATCAGTCCTTGCATAGTGGCAATGAATAGAGGAGGTGGGGCTTTACAGCTAAAAGATGCAGCTTTATCTGGGATTAGAAGTTTAGTGAAGCAGGAGCAGTGAAAAGTGCCAAATGGTACTCTTCATGGGGGAGCAATTCAGAGTGTGCTATTTAAAATGGTGGGTTTTGGTCCACTTTAAGTCTTTACCTTAAAGTTATACTAAAGGCAAGTATATTGTCCCATTGCCTGGGCTACACCTTGCACTGTCCCAAACTTCCATCCATTATCAAAAAGACCCTGTAGTTCCTAAGTAATTTGTAAAAGTATTTGAGCATTGGAGATGCAGAGAAAAAATGAGGTGCAACAGTGGGTATGGCAACAGCAATTTGATGTAAGCACACTGTGTGCTTTACATATATCATAGGAAAATAATAAGTGCATTGTGCCTCTAGTTATTACTGCCAGCACAAAGTGTGACCACAGAGGAGGGCGGGGTTTTATATCTGCAGAGAAAGGCAGCTAATCAGGACACCTGGGGAGGGGGTGGTGGTGTTTTCCTTCTCTGGTCACCAAAGGTTGATTGAAGGACCAGATCAGCGGGGTAAAGACTGAAAGCTGAATGAGGAAATGATTTCCTCACTAGGTAGACAGACATAACAGGAAGGAGAGCACTGGAGGCATTTGACGTAAGGTAAGCTACTGATATTTAACTTTTGACTTGCCAATCTTTCCAAAAAAATTGTGTTGCCTTTAACCCCATGTTAAACCTAAGAATTCTTTCCTTGGCACCACCAAACCTACAGCTCTAATCCGCAGTACACCGTGCAGTCCGTGTACAGGGGTGGACTAGGGCCCAAATGTTACTGGCAATAAGGGCAGGTAACAGGGATGGATGGATAGATAAAGCTCGGGGGAGAGGAGCTGTAAGGAAGAGGGATGGATAGGCAGAACTTGCAGAACTTGAAGAACAGGAATGAATGGGCAGAGCTGGAGGAGATAGATGCCCAGGGTTGGAAGAAAGAGTAATGAATTGGAAAAGCTGGGAGGTCAGGGATTGGATGGGCAAAACTGGGAGGACAGGAATGGATGGGGCAGAGAGACTGGGCTGGATGGGGCAGAGCTAAAGGGAATGGCAGGGATGGATGGGGCAAAGCTAGGGGGCAGGAATGGCTGAGGCAAAGCTGGGGGAATGGGGATGGATGAGGCAGAGTTGGTGGGACAGGGATAGATGGGGCTGAGGTGGGGGGCAGAATTGGATGGGGCAAAGAGACTAAAACTATGTTTGTGTGTTTTTTGCAATACCACTTCCTGCCCGTGCAGTACTTTATATTGCAATGCTAAGTGCCAGGGAGCCATGACACTGGCAGGACACTGACGATCAAATAAAGGGGGCAGTGCTGAGCACAGCAACACACAAGCAACTGATGGCAGGGGTCCGGAAATATGACGCCGAGGTCCGCCAGTTGAGTATGGCTGTTCTAGAACATGTGCTGTAAATCATACAGATATGTAAATATCTACATTAAAGGGGCGGTATTAACCATTCTAGGGATCAACAGCCTGAATCCAAAAAGATCATGGCACAGGCTTGTTAGGACACAAAAACAGCTTGTGCCATACAGAAGAAATTAAGCAATTGCGTGGTTACTCTTTACTTACTATCCATACTGATGGCTGCTGTTATCACTTGCACATGCATCAGCTTAGATCTGGTGCACAGGCAGGATAGGGAGTTCACAGCATAATTGTTCTAATGTGCTGCTTTTCTTGGAGTCGTTTGTCATGTCTGATTCTGCAGTGAGCATCTGTGGTTTAGGTCTAGAGGAGACTGACTGTGCAGGTATTCTAAGTATGCAGCACGTCCTGCTCCAGAAATGATTCATAACAGTTGGGATTACCTCCGCCAGAGGGCGCTTGACTGCAGAGATGGCAAAAAGAGGCCCCTCCCAGTCCCAGGACCTCCCACAAATTCCCCAGTTCCTTCTCTGCAGTCGGCTGCGAAGGTCAGAAGATGGCTTCTCTTCTCGCAGGTGAGCCGGGCTTAGCAGCCCTTGGCCCTGTAGGACTATTTCCACCCGTTCCACCTTGTTCATATGTCTCCCGGCTTTGTCTGCGCTGGTCGGGTGATGGTAGGCGGCACCTATCACTGGTGATCTGTTACGGAGCTTGACTCCGGCCGCAATCCCCCACCAAAGGGTAGGCGGTGCAGGTTATGGTGAACCTGAGTTGGGATGCCCCGTCCGCCTTTGCCCTCCCATGCCCTGGTCTATTAGTGGGACCCCTTAAGGGTCTTCCATTATCTCCCCTCTCTCTCCTTGTTCCTTTGGGAGGGGGGGGTGTGCATGTCAGTTTTTTGACTTTGCTGTATTTTACTGCATCCCTTTCAGAGCTCCGCACCCTGTCTTCTTTTGAATTTGCCGCCGCTGACATGCGCGCCCTGTGGCGTCGGCGGCATTTTCCTGGCCCTCCTATTGGCTGCCTATGCAGGCCAATTGTGCACCTTGCAGAGGGGGCGTGGCTTATCGGGCGCGCATTCCGCGTCCCCTCATGCGGCCCGCCCCTCAAGGACCCTCCAGTGCCATCTTGCCTTCCTCTGGAGCGTCTGCTGGCCCCCTTATCGTGGTCTGTGAGTGCCCTTGCGGGCTTTATTGTTTGATATATTTATTATGGGTGCTTTTTTATTATGTCTTTCAGACGGGAGAACACTGTATTAAAGAGATTTCTCCCGGTCCTGGCCCTTCTATTAGTTTCCTTAACTTTATTAGAAGCCAAAAGTTTTAAATCCTCCCACTTCCCTGTGGACATTTGGGGCATGCCGGGTTGCTTATACGGCATAATTCCTACTGGCCAGTTGTGCCACATTAATCACCATATGGAGGCTTCACAGGATATTGTGCTTGGGGTCCCCTCGGGAAAAGCCCGGCTGTGTGTAGTGTGCGGGGCATCCCCTGTGAGTGATGTGCGGGTCTGTGTACCCTGCGCCCAGCAGGCCCTTGCGCTGCATTCTGTGCTATCTGTGACTGGGCCTGCGCCCGCTATGCTCTCACCAACTCCCCCTCGTCTGCTTTTGACTCTGTGAGCTTAATACTAGTGGTGAGTCTCAGCCTGACGTGCCTTCCAGGTTGGCCAACATTGAGAGGCTGATTGCTAGCTCTGCGGCCCGTAAGGCCCCGGCTAAAAGGCGACATGTGGCGCGGGGTGCGTCTGCCTTTCCTATGGAGATGGAGAATTTTCTTGATTTGTCTGACTATACCCCACTTGAGGAGGGGGAATTGTTCTCTGACTCAGAGTTATCTGATGATCAGCATTTCAGTGGTGCTGATTATGGCACTGATCATTGGGATGCCAATACCAATAGAATGTTAACTCAGATTTTTGATGTGCTTTCCATCTCCCTTCCTGCTGCGGCTCCCAAGTTACAGGGGGAACTTTTCAGTACTGCTAAACCACGTCTGGAATTTTCAGAACGGGCCCATTTCAATAATCTTGTTCTCAAAGAATGGGAGCGTCCTGGCCGGCCCCGGGAATCCCCAAGGGCTGGGATAAAAGGCACCCTTTCCCTGCTGATGTGGTTAAATGTTGGTCAACCCCTCCAGAGGTGGATGCTCCAGTATTGGGGTTGTCCAACACTTCTGTGGTCCATTCACCTGATTCCACTACTAAGGATGGTGAGGACAGGCGCATTGATCAGCTGGCTTCCCATGCCTTTGCCTGTGTGGGTTCTGCCTTACTCCCTGTCTGTGCTTCTGCTATTACTGCTGTTGCTATCAGGTCACTCCTCAAGGGTCTGTTGGAAGGCGCTCCTGATGATTCTGCTAGTGCCAAGCTCAGGGCCTTGTCACAGTGTGAAATGTTTATTACATATGTCCTTTCTGCCTTAGATGACACCATCAGGATGTGTAGTAGAACCTCTGCATTGGTGGTTGCTATAAGCCGCTCTGTTTGGCTGCGCCAGTGGGCAGCTGATAACGCTGCTAAGAAGGCCCTCATGGGACTCCCCTTTAAGGGGCTGCGCTTATTTGGGGATCGCTTGGACCTGTTTGCCAAGGGGGGAAAGTTGCCTCAACGTAAGAAGCAGTTGCGGCCCTTTCGAGGTTCGGGAGCTTTTGTTCCCTCCTACCGTGGAGCCAGGCCCGGGAGAGGGGTCTCCTTTGCAGGCTCTAGGGGAAACTTCTGGGGCAGGGGCTGAGGTCGTGCCCGCTCCGGTTCTTCCTGGGGGTCCAAGCCAAAATCTGTTGCCAAGCCCCCTCAACCATGAAGGGGCGCCCTCACCCATCCGGGTGGGGGGACGGCTGCGGCTCTTCACTCATGTCTGGGGACAGCAGGTCTCAGACAGGTGGATTCTGGAGGTTGTGTCTTCCGGCTACAAGCTAGAGTTCGCTGCATTGCCGCCTCCAAGTTTTCTCCATTCTCGGATTTCTCTAGACCCCTCGGCAGCTCATGGGTTGTTTCTGGCGGTGTAGAACCTACTGGGCTTGGGGGTCATCTGTCAGGTCCCTCCTGTGGAAGGAGGTCGGGGCTTTTATTCCAATCTGTTTACAGTTCCCAAAAGGGATGGGTCAGTCAGACCCATTCTGGACTTAAAGCTGCTCAACAAGTTCATCAGGACCAGGCACTTTCGCATGGAGACCCTGCGCTCCGCGATCAGTTTGTTGCGCCCTGGAGACTTCATGACCTCCATAGACATCAAAGATGCTTACCTTCATGTTCCAGTCTTCCCAGGGCATCAGAGATTCCTCAGGTTTGCGCTGGCGGACCAGCACTACCAATTTGTGGCACTGCCCTTCGGTCTCACTTCGGCCCCCAGGGTCTTCACCAAGGTGCTGGCGAGTGTCATGGCTCTCCTCAGGGCTCAGGACATTCGCATTCTGCCCTATATGGACGACCTTCTCATCACTCCTCAGTCCTTCCAGCAGGCGGTAGTGGATACCCAGCGGGTGGTGACTATTCTGGAGTCATTCGGCTGGGTGATCAATCACCCCAAATCTTCCCTATCCCAGTCTCTGGTGACGTCATTCCTGGGCATGAATCTGGATACTGTTCATGCCAGGATTTTTCTTCCTCAGCAGAAGGTGGACTGGTTTCACATGATATCTCTTCAACTCCGTCTCCTATAAGTCTGGGACAAGAGTCCCCTGTCTCTGGATCAGGCCTTTGTTCTGTCCCCTCTGGTCCGGCGGTCCCTCTTGTGGTGGCTGGACTTGAGGAACCTGTTGGGAGACGGTCACCACGGATGCCAGCCTGTCAGGTTGGGGGGGCTTCTGGAAGTCTCTGCAATTCCAGGGGCTGTAGGGCCCTCAGAAGGCCCATGCTCCTATCAACATTCTGGAACTGAGGGCGGTTTGGTTGGTTCTGGCCCAATTGACTCCTCACCTGCAGGGTCTGCCGGTCCAAGTTCGCTCAGACAACCAGACGGCGGTTGCTTACATCAATCATCAGGGAGGGACTTGGAGCAAGGGTGCCTTCAAGGAGGTGTCCATGATTCTGTCCTGGGCGGAGGACAATGTCCCTTGCATTTCAGCGGCGTACATTCCGGGGGTGGAGAATCTGGAGTCAGATTTTCTGAGCAAGGGGACTTCTCGCCTGGGGGAATGGTCTCTCAACAGCGAGGTGGTCTTATCCCTGTGTCACCGTTGGGGGGTTCCAGAAGTGGACCTGTTTGCATCTCGCCACAATCACAAGCTCCCAGTCTTTGTTTCTCTGTCTCAGGATCCCCTGGCCCTTGCGGTGGATGCTCTGACTCTATCCTGGCAGGGGTTCCGTCTCCTGTATCTTTTTCCTCCATTCCCTCTGCTGGGCAGGGTTCTGCGCAAGCTGGCTCAGGAAAGAGTGCCAGCAATCCTGGTGGCCCCTTGTTGGCCAAGACAGGTGTCGTCCAGCTGGCGGTAGATCAGTACCCTCTGCCCCTGGTGCCGGACCTCACTCAAGGGCGGCTTTGCCATCCCAATTTACAATCGCTGGCTTTGATGGCCTGGCTGCTGAAACCTCCATCTTAAGGGATGAGGGGCTTTCTGATTCTGTGGTTAATACTCTGATCAGGGCTAGGAAGAAGTCTTCTTCTACCATCTACTATAGGATATGGCGGGCCTACATTGATTAGTGTGAGTCTAGGTTCCTTCCCTGTCGGGTGTTTTCCATTCCTAGGATTCTGGAGTTCCTTCAGTATGGTCTGGATCTGGGACTTCAGCTCAGTACGCTTAAGGGTCACGTGTCTGCCTTGGCTGTTTTCTTCCAGAGATCTTTTGCTCAACATCCTCTGGTTAGGACTTTCTTCCAGGGGGTTGCTCATGTGCGTCCCCCTCGCAAACCTCTCTTGCCAGTTTGGGACTTGAATTTGGTTTTGTCTGCCCTTCAGGGCCCTCCATTTGAGCCTGTGCATGAGGCTGCTCTGTCTATTCTTACTCTTAAGGTTGCCTTTTTGGTGGCTATCACCTCGGTCAGTCGTGTTTCGGAGTTGGCGGCCCTTTCCATTCAGGCCCCCTACTTTGAGAGACACCAGGACAAGGTGGTTTTCCGCTTTAAACCTGATTTCTTGCCTAAGGTTGTCTCTGCCTTCCATCTCATTCAGGACATTGTGCTTTCTTCCTTGTGCCCTAATCCTGGTAATTCCAAGGAGAGGGCCTTACATTCCCTGGATGTGGTCAGGAATTTGAAGTTCTACTTGGTGGCTACTGTGCCTTTCAGAAAGACTGATGCCTTATTTGTGGTACCTTCGGGTCCCAAGAAGGGTCTGGCTCCTTAGCAAATGGATTCGTCAGGGTATTTTTAGGGCCTATTCTGCTAGGGGAAAGGATCCTCCTTTCCGTGTTACTGCTCATTCTACACGTGCTGTTGGGGCCTTCTGGGCCTTCCAGCACCAGGCTTCTGTTGAACAAGTTTGTAAGGCTGCTACTTGGTCTTCTGTTCATACTTTTTCCAAGTTTTACAAGGTTGATGTTCGGGCCTCAGCTGATGCTGTTTTTGGCCGCAAAGTTCTGCAGGCGACAGTGGTTTGAACTGCGCGTTGTTGCCTTTGGGGATCCCACCCTATGTACGGACACTGTTATTGGATGTCCCAACTGTTATGAATCATTTCTGGAGCGGGGCGTGCTGCATACTTAGAATAATACAATTCTGTGATTACTCACCTTGTAGAATTGGTATTATAAGTATGCAGCACATCCTGCTCCACCCCACCCTGTTTGCATTATCTTGGATCCTCTGTATGATGATTGTTATCCTTGTTAACGTTGTTATTTATCATTGGCTTCTCCTGGTTCTCCTTTCTGCTTTTTAATACTGGGGAATTTGTGGGAGGTCCCGGGTGTGTATGGGACCGGGAGGGGCCTCTTTTTGCCATCTCTGCAGTCAAGCGCCCTCTGGCGGAGGTAATCCCAACTGTTATGAATCATTTCTGGAGCAGGACGTGCTGCATACTTATAATACCAATTTTACAAGGTGAGTAATCACAGAATTGTAATTTTTTCTGTGATTTGGCTTGTTGTAGTTTGGCACTTCTAACAGTTACTGCAAGCTAGAGCTTTTGTGATTTCCCTTTTCTTATACTATTTTTGACCTTTTACTAGAGATTTTAGGTTTTGGTGAGGCCTCTGTTTTATACATTTGGATATGAGTGGTACAGTATTTTCCATTGACATCTGCTCCCTATTTGTGAAGTCCCCAAAGTAAAGACAAGAACGGATAAAACAATCCAAGAGGAAGTTTGTTTCTAATTTTGTTCATATCTTCAATTTTAGGGCGTGAACACCATGGTGTTTTTCTTCTAGTTTTGAGAATAATTTATATCTAGTTACTGCACACAAATATATAGAGAAAGATTGTGTATTTACTTACTATATGAATTTTTTTTTTCAAAGCCTGTCTTGATTTCCTTCTCCCAGAGCTTAGACCAACTGAATGAATGTCCGCCATATAAACAGGGATTCCTAGCTTAGGACACATTGGTGATGGCAAGATAGACGGCAGGGAAATAAGCTTGTGTGCTTATTTAGTTAAGACAAAAAGAACAGACACTGACACAGATCCGAGTCCCGATCTGCCCAGGCCCAATCGTTAGTCCTATCATAGTCAACGATGCCCCCCCCGCCCGCCATCAGTCAGAATGACACTATCTATTGTCTGCAGTGGAGGGACAATGTCAAGACCTGGCGCACATCCTCCATTGCAGTGAACAGTGGAGGTGTGCCAGCATTAATCTGACTGTCCTGAACACTGAAGTGACTGATGCTTGAGTCTGGATGGAGCAGGACTTTGATCCGCTGATAAGGCAAAACTCCCAGCGAGCATTAAGTTAAGAGCGATCATCTGCAGAGTGCAGTCCAGCCGGGTACAAGCACTCGCCAGCGGCATCCCAATTTGGGATGTCCCGCTGTGTGTAACTCCTGTTTTTGTCATATACTTTCCTCGGGAATTGATCCCCACAGCACAGGCCGTGTCCCCTGCATCTCCCTCACTCCTCTCCTCCACCTGATGTGTGCACCCCTGCCAGCATCGCTGGTGAATGGGTACACAGAGTAATTCATTCAGAACATATTGTCGGGCATTATGCCTTGTTGTGATTGGATGAGAACCGGCGCTTAAGCTGTGGGAGTGTGGAGCATAGTAGGAAAACTGGCATTCTCAGGTGTTTCACAAGCAGGCATCCCAAATGGATGCTCCTGTAAGGTATACCAAAACTCACGATTTTCACCCTCCTGGGTTTGGGCCTACATTACAGAGTCATCCTTTTTAATTTATTTTCCAGGAGCTCACCATTAAATGTCGGTAACCAATTTTTCTAACTTTTTTTATAAAAAGCATAGGAAAGGCCACAGGATTTGGCCACCTTTTAAATGACATGTGGGGCTTGTTTATACTTGTGTATGGCATGTGGTCGATAAAGCAATTTTGCAATGGTTGAATCATTTCCTTAAAAAAACTATATCTGTATGTTTCTGGGAACTATTGGAACTTCATGCACTCCCATAGCAAAGAAACATTTTCCTTGAGCTTGCAAAACCATTGTTCTCTTTAAGCACACCCCAGGTTTGTGTAGTTGCTTTTAGGAATGTGTCAGATTTATGTAAATATGTGTAGGTGTTTCCACTATCCCTAGATAGCTATTCCCTTATTCATGAAATCACAGATATAAAGTCCACCCGCATTATTTAGAGAGAGGAAGCAGCATTAGTCGTGGCTGTTTCAGTATTTAGTTGTCTAGCTGCTTCCAACTGAGTTAAAGTGGACCAAAACCCAGGATTTTTACTATCTTGGTTTTTGTCCTTGCCCCACGTCGCCCAAAAGAGTTCACATCTCTTTTTCTACGACGCATGTGCACCCTCTCGTTCAATCAGCTTGCTTGGATCCGCTCCTGTCCCTTCGTCTAAGCCTTCCTCTAAGAAGAGCAGAACTTCTGGCAGCTGCATCCCCCACTACCCTCTACCAGGGAGCGTGCTGGCATTGGCCATTCACACGCCCTGTTAAAGGGATAGCGGGGATGTGGCCGCTGTTCGAGCATGCACTGTTGGACCGGGAAAGGTGAGTTTCTGGGTGACCTGGGGGGGGTTTCACACAGCCGGGCATCCCGATTTTTGATGTCCCAGGGGGAGGGGAATCAAGTGGCCCTGGAATGTTATAGATTCCCGGGCCGATCTCTGTGGGTTTTGGTCCACTTTAAAACTCAGAAAAAGTTTACTGGCATGAAAGGGCCCCATTTAATGTTCGCACCGTGGCATATCACATTTAGTTACGCCACTTGTCTGGACACTTGCCTGGGTTATAAAGTTTTAATTCGAAGTATTAGTTGAACGTATGATTCCCCCTCATAAGCACACACCCAATGCTTGATTTGTTAAAAGAGCGCTTGAGAAATGGAGCTGAAAGTAAATTTAAAATTCAAGCAGCACATGACATGTTATGTTTTTGCCTGGGTAGTTACTGAGGAAGGAATTGTAACTGTGATTACTGTTGATTAGATGGAAGTTGCAGCATGCAATTGCCAGAAGGCCGATTTTTCCTACGGGATGTGAAAGTAGAGGTATTTCATTTTGAATATCCAACTGGATAGTGAAAATGCTAAACGGTCTATTAGCAATAATTATTATATAATTATATATTATAATATATAATATTATATATATATATTTTTTTAACCCAGTCTATGGTGTTGGGCTTTTTGCTATAAAAACATGCTAGTTGAAGAGGCAGATTCATGCATTAGGTTAAGTTTGCCAAATTTCAAAAACTGAGCCACAAGTAACCTTTAAAGCGGCCGTCCCTGAAATCTAAAAGACTCCATGGCCTGCCCCTAGCGGATGCCCCTCTGTGTAAAGGCCCTAGGGTTACTGGTAAACTCGCATTTCCTGGCAGCTCCCGCAACGCAGTTTTCACTGGGGGCTGCATTCTAAGTAGCTGTGTGTGCGCCCGCTGGGGGTGAGGGAGTGAGCACTCATAACAGAAAGCCGGGGATGTGGACAACTGGCTGGTGCATACTGTAGATAGTAACTGAACACTGACTACTATTTAGAAGGCTATAAACTAACTATAAAAAAATATTCCTCTAACACATATCTGAAAAAGTAACACTTTTCAGTGTTTTGTTGCAGTGTGGGTGCCGGGCTCAGAGGAGTCAAATCCAGATAAACGTTATTGGTACAACCGTAACCATCTTTACTGGATGCAGTAAAAGAATGTCACCTTAACATGACGGCTAACACAGACAGGAAAGAGAAGTTACAAGGTTAATATCGTTGAAATAAGACCTTTGTCCCTCAAGTTCAATCAAGGGTGTTGGGGTAGGGAAAGTTATTTTTTTATTTTATTTTTTTACTGATAACCGCTAATAGTAACTGTTAATGTTATTAGTGTGTTAATGTTAGAAGTGACAGAGTATAGCGGAATGTACAGGAAATACAACAAATCAGAGAAAATGCATATAAAGACTAATGGAAACCCATTTTGGGTCCACCTCTGTGTCTGGGCCCCCCCCCCCCCCCCCCCCCAAGCCGCTGGGTGCTGCTGTTGCGTTGTTGGTGGCCCAGTTTTCAAAGATAAGTTGGAGTTGATTGGTGGTATTCCAGCAGTCCCACACTTACCCGATCATGAGATATGTCCAATGCCACTAGTGTTTCTTACCTTCCAGGCTATGAAGTTTTACTTTACAAGAGTTGTATAATAGCCACAATATAATTAATTATTCATAGTTGCCTGAGACATTTTATTTCTTGAAGTACCTCATTGCCAAGGTTTTACAGACAAAGATAATCTCATGGTACTAGCTATGATCATGTTGGGTTTTCCAAATGGCTAAGAGAAGTGAGTAATACAATTTGTATGTCTCCATGGAGTCTCCGCAACTGTTAATTTGGCACATCTTGGCCTGGCATTATTTTCAAGCATTCTTTGAAGGTAATTGGGAGTGTTAGGCCTCCCAGTGGCTTAGTGCATTTTACTGACAGATGAAGGACTGATGGAGATAATAGTGGAATGTATGATTCCTGTTATCTCATGAACATACACACACAACTTGAGATAAAAGAATTTAGGAGAAGTGAAGCCTGGAGCTGAAAGTAAATAGGTGGCGTATTATGGCTTGGGCAGTTTCTGAGGAAAAGATTGGGACTGAGGTTACACTATAGCAGTAGAGGTATTTCATTTTGAAGATAAGACTACAAAGGGAAAACACTCAACAGTCTCATAGCAGTAAATAGTTATTCTTAGTATGTCACACACCCCGCTTCAAGAATCCATAACATGTGGGTAATATCGTCCTGAAGGCGTTCCTGCAGAGATGATAGCAAAAGAAAGCCCCTCCCTGATCCATAAATACCTGGGACCTCCCACTCACTACCCAGTTTTCCATCTCTGCAGACGGCGAGCAAGTCAGAAGATGATGGCTCCTCCTTGCACAGGGGGATTTCAGGTAGCCGGGGTAACTCCCGGCCTCTTATTTTGATTATTTCCGCTCGGACCCCTGTTTGTCCCTAAATTTACCTCATATTACATGCCTCCACAGTCTTGGCTGCTGGCCCGAGCGAGGGTACATTGGCACCTCTGGTGCTGAGGAGCAGAGCTCCACCGTGAGACCCTAAAAGAGAGGGTAGGCGGTCATACCGGGTAGGTGATCCCGGTTTGGGATGCCCCGTCCCTTGACTTTTCCCCTGGGGGGGGGGCCCTTCCCTTTTACCAACTATGGGGGCTGGGGGTTCCTCTCATAGGGGTTAGCTTTATTCACTATCTCTTTATTGATGTGGTGTATCTGGGAGTAATTCCTCAATGAGTTTATTCTGTTTGTTACTATGTTGCAGCACCGCGGCTGTCATTGCAGCCTGGCGCCGGGGTCTTTCAGTCTGGTGAGGAGATATTTTACCTCACGCGCTTTGGGGGGGCGGGGCTGGCACTCGGCGCTCTGCCGCGGCCAGCCCCCGTTCTCTCCTTCATTCCTGCCGCAGCGAGCGGGGCGGGTGCTCCGCTAGTAACAGCGGACGCACCCGTTGTCACGGCAGCCGGCGCCGCGGTTGTCGGCGGCGCCGGTCTCTGGGGCTGGTGTGTGAGGGACTTCTTCCCTCGCGCTTCATTCACACTAGAGGGGGGGCGGAGCCGGGCTTTCGGCGCGTCGCCGCGGCTCCGCCCTCCTCTGTACTGGCGCCGCTGCGGAGCTGAGCTCCCTGTTACTAGGCAGCTAAGGGGGCACAGCTCAGTTTTGCGCGGGCTGCGCAGACCACGCCCCTGGCACGGCCGTTCTTCTTCTTCACTTCACCTCAGCAAGGTCGCCATTGTTCTGAGGCGGATCGTTCATCGCAGCGTCTGTGAGTGGCCCTGTGGGCCTCATTTATTTCTTCTTTTCTTTTTCTGTTAAGTCTTATTGTAGGGACTTATGGGTCTCTCTCTGTCTTTTAGGTGAAGGTTATTCAGGAGGATCTTCTGTAGTATTGGAAGGTCTCTCCTGATCCTGGGTCCCTGGGTCCATTTTAGCATCACAAATCCTCCCACTCGGGGCATTAAAGGGGCATCCCGGGTTGTCTAACTGGCGTAATTCCCTGGGTCATAGCGACCACTCAAAATTCACCTTATGGAGGCATCCCCGGATACTGGGACTGGGACCCCTTCGGGGCATCCCAAAAAGTGTATGTTGTGTGGGATTTCCATTACTGGGGATGATGTGTTACTGTGTATACCATGTGCACAGCAAACTATTACGCGGCAGTCCGAACCCCAAGCGTCGGGGTCAGCACAGCCGGCCACCTCAACTCCCCCTCCCGCCTTGACTCGTGCCCCGTGTGACGTGGTCATGGGCAGGGATCTGCAATCTGAGATGTGTGCCAGATTGGCTAGCCTTGAGAAAATGCTCTCTAGCTCGGTCGCCCGTAAGGCTCCGTCTAAGAGAAAGCATTTGTCGCCGGCTCCGCCGGTGGATGATCTTGATGACAGAGATAATCTGGATTGGTCTGATTATCCCCAGCTAGAGGAGGGGGAGGTTGATGAGGGTTCAGAATTTTCGGATGATGAGCAGTCTGCTGGCGCTGATGCCGAGCTTTCTGATTTAGGGAGATCCTTGGACTCTCCTCACGCTCTGTCTCTCATGCTGGAAGTTCTGAATATTTCCCCTCCCGAGGAGGCGTCACAGCAGAAAGGTGAATTGTTTGAGGAATCCAGGCCGCGCCTGGAGTTTCCTACGCAACGCCATTTTGATAGAATCATTGACAAGGAATGGGATAGGCCGGCTCCCTGGCATCCCTCAGGGGTGGGATAGAAAATATCCCTTTCCTTCTGAGGTGGTCAAGCGCTGGGCATCTCCCCCCGAGGTGGATGCACCGGTTTTGGGGTTGTCTAACTCCTCGGTTTTAAACAGACCTGATTGTTCCACTCTCAAAGATGGAGAGGATAAACGTATTGATCAGATGGCTTCTCATGGCTTTACTAGCATTGGGTCGGCCATCCGGCCTGTGTGCGCTTCGGAGCTAATGGTGTTGGCTACCAGGTCTGTGGTCAGGGACCTGTTGACTTCTTCCGGGCTTCGTCCTGGTAGTAACGAGTTCCTTAGCCTTAAACGGTGTGAGTTTCTATCCTTTGTGTTGACTGCCTTGGATGACACTTTGATGATGTGTGGTAGGACGTCGGCTCTGCTTGTGGCTATTCGGCGGTCGGTGTGGCTGCGCCAGTGGGCGGCCAATTTTATGTCCAAAAAATCACTGACGGCTTTACCCTTTGTTGGTCTACGGCTCTTTGGAGAGACATTGGACTCTGTCACCAAGGGTGGTAGGTTACCTCAACGTAAGAAACAACGCCGCTCCTTTCGGGGGGCGCGTGCCTTTACCCCCTCCTTTCGGGGGGCCAGATCTGGCAGGGGTTCTGCATTTCCCTCTTCCAGAGGAGATTCCGGAAACAGGGGCAGAGGACGTGCCCGTTCTGGATACAGTTGGGGCTCTAAGCCCAAACCGGCTGCTAAGCCGGCTCAGCAATGAGGGGGCGCCCTCACCCATGCGGGTGGGGGGACGGCTGCAGCACTTCTCTCAGATCTGGGATCAAGAGGTCTCGGACAGATGGATCCGGGAAGTGGTGTCTTCCGGCTACAAGCTGGAGTTCGAGCTCCGCCCCCCTTCCAGATTTGTCAGGTCTCGGATGCCGTCGGAGCCTCTGGCGGCGCAGGGGCTCCTGGTGGCAGTGGAGAATCTTCTAGACATGGCTGTCATTTGCCCAGTGCCCCCTTCAGATCGGGGCAGGGGCTTTTATTCCAATCTGTTCACGGTACCCAAGAAGGACGGGTTGGTCCGACCCATCTTGGATTTGAAGCTTCTCAACAGGTTCATCCGGCCGAGGAAATTCCGCATGGAAACGCTGCGTTTGGCCATTCACTCTCTTCGTCAGGGAGACTTTCTGACGTCCATAGACATCAAGGATGCATATTTACACGTTCCGGTTTTTCCAGCTCACCAGAGGTTTCTCAGGTTCGTGGTGGAGGATCGGCACTTTCAGTTTGTGGCACTTCCTTTCGGTCTCACCTCAGCTCCTCGGGTGTTCACCAAGGTGCTAGCGGGAGTGATGGCTCTGCTAAGGGTTCAGGGTATCCGCATCGTGCCCTATTTGGACGATCTACTGATCATGGCCTCTTCCTTCAGCCAAGCGGAGTTGGACACCAGAGCGGTGGTGTCTACTCTGGAGAGGTTCGGTTGGGTGATCAACCACCCCAAGTCTTCTCTATCTCCGTCCAGAATTCTGACCTTTCTGGGAATGTCTCTGGACACTTCACGGGCCAGGGTGTTTCTGCCCCAGGCCAAAATTCTTTTGATTCAGGAGTTAGTTCGGCTTCTCTTGTCAACACTTCATCCGACCATCCGGCTAGGGATGAGGCTGGTGGGGTTAATGGTGGCCTCATTCGAGGCAGTCCCCTTTGCGCAGTTTCACACAAGGACGCTTCAGCTTCATCTGTTGAAGGCTTGGGACAATTCTCCTCTTTCGTTGGATCAGTCTTTCCTGATGACTCCCCGTGTTCGTCGATCCCTGCAATGGTGGCTGGGGTCGGTCAATCTGTTGAAGGGCAGATCTTTTCTGGCTCCGTGTTGGGAAACAGTCACCACGGATGCCAGTCTGTCAGGTTGGGGGGGTGTTTGGAAGGACCTCCAGTTTCAGGGTCTGTGGGGCCCGCAGGAGGCTCACGAACCCATCAATGTTCTGGAGTTGAGAGCCATCAGGCTGGTTCTGTTTCGCTTGACTCATCAGTTGAGAGGCCTGCCAGTGCAGGTGCGGTCGGACAACAGGACGGCGGTTGCTTACATCAATCACCAAGGAGGGACTCGCAGCAGGAGTGCCCTCAGGGATTCTGGACTGGGCAGAGACCCACGTCCCGTGTATCTCAGCAGTCTACATTCCGGGGGTGGAGAACACGGAGGCGGACTTGCTGAGTAGGGCCTCCTCTCGTCAGGGGGAGTGGTCTCTCAGTCCCAAGGTGTTTCGTTCGATATGTCTCAGGTGGGGGGTCCCAGCGGTGGACCTCTTTGCTTCTCGTCACAATCACAAGCTTCCAGTCTTTGTGTCTCTCTCGCAGGATCCTCTGGCTCTGGCAGTGGATGCCATGTCTCTGAACTGGAGGGATCTGGGGTTCCTTTACCTGTTTCCTCCGTTCCCAATGCTAGCCAGAGTGGTGCGCAAACTGGCCTTGGACGGTGCGTCGGCAATTCTGGTGGCCCCAAGGTGGCCAAGGCGAGTTTGGTTTGCAGACCTTGTAAGACTGGCAGAGGATCAGTTCGCCCTGCCTCTGCTGCCGGACCTGCTCACCCAGGGTCGGCTACGCTATCCCAGTTTACCATCGCTGGCTTTGACGGCATGGCTGCTGAAACCGCCATCTTGAAGGAAGAAGGTCTTTCTGACGCGGTGATTCAGACTCTTATCTGTGCCAGAAAGCGCTCTTCCTCTTCTATTTACTACAGGACTTGGAGGGCCTATATTGATTGGTGTGAAAGTAGGTCTTTCTCTTGTCGAGAGTTCTCCATTCCTAGAATTTTAGAGTTTCTCCAACATGGTCTAGATCTGGGGCTCCAGCTTAGTACATTGAAAGGGCAGGTTTCTGCCCTGGCGGTGTTCTTCCAAAGGTCATTTGCACTTCATCCCTTAGTCAAGACCTTTTTCCAAGGTGTTACGCATGTTCGGCCTCCTAGGAAGCCTTTTGTTCCAGTTTGGGATTTGAACCTGGTTCTTTCTGCTCTCCAGGGCCCTCCGTTTGAGCCCTTGAATGAGATAGCTTTGTCTTCTCTTACGCAAAATGTGGCCTTTTTGGTGGCTATCACTTCGGTTAGGCGTGTTTCTGAGTTGGCAGCTTTATCCATTAAAGCTCCGTACTTCGAGAAACATCAGGACAAGGTTGTCTTTCGTTTCAAGCAGGATTTTCTTCCTAAAGTGGTCTCGGAGTTTCATCTGAATCAGGACATTGTTTTGCCCTCTCTATGCCCAAATCCCAGCGACGACAAGGAAAGGGCATTGCATTCCTTGGATGTAGTTCGTGTTGTGGAACATTATCTGGAGGTTACGTCTTCCTTTCGTAAGACTGATGCTTTCTTTGTGGTGCCCTGCGGGCCTAGGAAAGGCTTGGCTCCTGCCAAATCTTCCATTAGTAAGTGGATTCGTCAGGCCATCATTGGGGCCTATTCTGCCAAGGGGAGGAGTCCCCCTTTTCGTGTTACTGCTCATTCTACTCATGCAGTTGGTGCGTCCTGGGCTTTTCAGCACCAGGCTTCTGTTGAGCAAGTTTGTAAGGCCGCTACCTGGTCTTCTGTTCACACCTTTTCCAAGTTTTACAAGGTTGATGTTCGGGCATCAGCGGATGCTGTTTTTGGCCGCAAAGTTTTGCAAGCTGTTGTGGTTTAAGGTTGTGCATTGTTGCCTAGTTTTGGATCCCCGCCCTTGTTATGGACACTGCTGTTGGATGTCCCACATGTTATGGATTCTTGAAGCGGGGTGTGTGACATACTAAGAATAATACCATTTTGTGAATACTCACCTTGTAAAATGGGTATTATGAGTATGTCACACACCCCGCTTCAACCCGCCCTTTTGTATTCAGGATCCTCTTTATTGCGAACTTTGCGTGGTTGTGGTTTATATTTGCCTCTTCCTGGTCCCTTACCTTACTGCTTCTGTATACTGGGTAGTGAGTGGGAGGTCCCAGGTATTTATGGATCAGGGAGGGGCTTTCTTTTGCTATCATCTCTGCAGGAACGCCCTCTTCAGGACGATATTACCCACATGTTATGGATTCTTGAAGCGGGGTGTGTGACATACTCATAATACCCATTTTACAAGGTGAGTATTCACAAAATGGTATTATTCCAAATATGCATCACGCCCTGCTCCAGTAATAATCATTACGTCTGGGTTATAGGCCACAAGAGGGCGCTTTACTGCAGAGATGGCAAAAAAGAGGCCCCTCCCGGTCCATATATACCCGGGACCTCCCACTCATTCCCCAGTTTAGTCTCTGCAGTGGGCGGCGAAGGTCAAGATGATGGCTCTCTCTCCTTGCAGGTAAGCCGGGCTGCACAGCCCCCGGCCCTATGTCCTATTCCCACCCGTGCCACTTTTACATGCCTCCCAGCTACGGCTGCATGGTCCGGGTGATGGTAGGCAGCACCTATTAGAGGTGCTTTTTACTGGAGCATAAAAAGGCTCCACCGCAAATCCCCCACCAAAGGGTAGGCGGTACAGGTTGGTGAGCCTGACATGGGATGCCCCGTCCGCTTTAGCCCCTACTACATGTACCCAAATGTTTTGCTGGGCTTATCCCCCTTCTCCCTTGTACGGTTAGTCGGGAGGGGGGGGGGGTCCGGTGTGCTTGTGAGCGTTTGCCTTGACTCCCTTTGTGATTCACTGTGTGTGTGTGTGTGTGTGTGCTTCATGTTACAGCGCTGGCACTTGCTCAGCGTTCCTTCCCCCTCCATTAGTGCAGCATGTCACTTGAATGAATGGACCGATCGGCCCGCGCGCTCTGCGGCGGGCCGGTGACGTCATCAGTTGCTGGGGGCCGGGTGATAGTCTGCCTGGCCTCCCTGCTCAGTCCCCGCGTTCCTGGCGCCTGTTGTGCTCTGCATCTGGCCCACCCCCTCCGGAGATGATCGGCGCCATCTTGCCTGCCTAGATCGGATGTGACTGCGGTTCTGTGAGTGCCCCCAGCGGGCTTTTCTTATTGCATATCTTTATAATGTTTAATGGTATTTTTATGGATATACATGCATATTGATGGGAATTGTGTCTATGCTTGTGTCTTTCAGGCTGGAACAACCTACTTAGAGGTTTCTCCCGGTCCTGGGCCCTAGGTTAAAATTCCTAAATTGGGGGCTTAATTGTAAATCCTCCCACTAGCGGACACTTAAGCGGCATCCCGGGTAGCTGCACAGCGTAATTCCCACTGGTCATTGTGACTGCTAATTCACCATATGGATGCTTACAAGGATATTGTGCTTGAGGTCCCTTCGGGGCAAGCCCAGCTATGTGTGGTGTGCGGGGCATCCCTTGTGGGCGATGATGTGTGGGTTTGTGTACCCTGCGCCCAGCAAGCGCTTTCGCGGCAATCTGGACCCCATGTGTCGGGATCGGCACCCTTGGCCTCATCCCCCACACCCCCGCGCCTGGTTATAACCCCTAGTGAAATTAACACTAGCGGGGAGTCGCAATCTGATTTTTCCGCCAGACTGGCCAATATTGAGAGATTGATTGCTAGCTCTGCAGCCCATAAGGCTCCAGCTAAAAGACGGCACGTGGCGCCCGCTGCGCCGGCTTTTACTTTTGAACAAGACAAATTCCCTGAATTGTCTGACTATACTCCTCTCGAAGAAGGGGAACTTTTTTCAGATTCAGATCTCTCTGACGATCAGCATTGCCTTGGCACTGATGCCGGCTCAGAGCATTGGGATGCTGACGACACCCATAAACTTCTGACTCAAATTTTTGAGGAACTTGCCATTTCCCCTCCTGCAGCGACACCTAAGCAGCAAGGGGAATTGTTTGGTACCGCGTTTGGAATTCCCTGAACAGACGCATTTTAATAATCTGATTCTCAAGGAATGGGAACGGCCTAGCCGGCTTCCCGGTATCCCTAAGGGGTGGGATAGGAGGTATCCCTTCCCCTCGGATGGGGTCAAATGTTGGTCAACTCCCCCCGAGGTGGATGCCCCCGTCTTGGAGTTAATACGTCTGTTGTACATTCCCCGGATTCCACTACCTTGAAGGATAGTAAGGACCGGCGTATTGACCAACTGGCCTCCCACGCCTTTGCTTGTGTGGGTTCAGCCTTGCGCCCGGATTGTGCTTCTGCTATTACGGCCGTGGCTATTAGGACCTTAATCAGGGGCCTTCTGGGCGGCTCCCATACGGATCCTTCTAGTGCGGAATTTAGAGCCTTGTCACAATGTGAGTTGTTCATCACTTATGTACCTTAGATGACACCATTCGGATGTGTAGCAGGAACTCGGCCTTGGTTGTGTCTATCCGCCGCTCGGTCTGGTTGTGCCAGTGGGCAGCTGACAATGCTGCTAAGAAGGCTCTCACGGGGCTTCCCTTTAAAGGGTTGCGCTTGTTTGGTGATTGTCTGGACCTTTTTGCTAAGGAGGGTAAGTTACCCCAACGCAAAAAGCAGCCGCGACCCTTTTGGGGTTTCGGGCTCCTTCACTCCCTCCTTTCGTGGGCCTAGGTCAGGCAAGGGGGTATCCTTTGAGTGACAAAGGGGAGATTTCTGGGGCAAGGGCAGAGGCAGTGCCTGCCTCGGATCCTCCTGGGGTGCCAAACCCGAATCCACTGCCAAACCCGCTCAGCAATGAGGGGGCGCCCTCACCCTTGCGGGTAGGGGGACGGCTGCGGCTCTTCGCTCAGGTCTGGGATCAACAAGTCTCAGACAAATGGATCCTGGAGGTTGTCTCTTCTGGATACAAGCTGGAGTTCGCGGACTGGCCTCCTCCCAGATTCCTCAGGTCACGGGTTCCTACGGACCCTCGGGCAGCTCAGGGCCTGTCGTTGGCGGTTCAAAACCTTCGGCCCATGGGGGTCGTTTGTCAGGTTCCCCGGGAGAGAGAGGTCTGTGTTACTATTCCAATCTCTTTACAGTGCCCAAAAAGGATGGTTCCGTCAGACCCATTCTGGACCTAAAGCTTCTCAACAAATTCATCAGAACCAAGCGTTTTCGCATGGAGACGCTGCGCTCCGCTATCAGCTCCCTGCGCCCGGGGGACTTTATGACTTCAATAGATATCAAGGATGCTTACCTTCATGTGCCGGTCTTCCCAGGGCACCAGCAGTTCCTCAGGTTTGCGGTAGGGGAACAACACTACCAATTTGTGGCACTCCCCTTCGGGCTCACCTCTGCCCCCAGGGTGTTCACCAAGGTGTTGGCAGGCGTGATGGCCCTTCTCAGAGCCTGGGGTATTCGCATTCTTCCTTATCTGGACGACCTTCTCATTACGTCTTTTTCACTCCAACAAGCGGAGCTGGACACCCGGACGGTGGTGGCGACACTGGAGAGGTTCGGGTGGGTGATCAATTACCCAAAGTCCTCACTCTCCCCGTCACGGGTGACTGCCTTCCTGGGCATGACTCTGGATACCATTCAGGCCAGGATTTTCCTCCCTCAGCAGAAGGTGGACTCTCTTCAAACGCTGATTCATGGTTTGCTGTCCAACCCTCATCCATCCGGCAAGGGATGCAACTGGTGGGACAGATGGTGGCCTGCTTCGGGGCAGTTACCTATGCTCAATTTCACATGAGGCCTCTTCAGCTCCATCTTCTTTCAGCCTGGGACAAGTGTCCCCTGTCTCTGGACCAGGCTTTTGCTCTGTCCCCTCTGGTCCGGCGGTCCCTCCTTTGGTGGCTGGACTCGAAGAATCTTCTGGGGGGTAGATCATTCCTGACACCGTGCTGGGAGACAGTCACTACGGATGCCAGTCTGTCAGGTTGGGGGGGGGGGGCTACTGGAGAGCCCACCAATTCCAGGGGCTGTGGGGCCCTCAGGAGGCACGCGCCCCCATCAATGTTCTGGAGCTGAGGGCGGTTCGGTTTGTGCTGACGCATAACCTCCAGGGCCTGCCGGTTCAGGTTCGCTCCGACAACAGGACTGCGGTCGCTTACATCAATCATCAGGGAGGGACTCCGAGTAAGAGTGCCCTCCGGGAGGTGTCGTGGATTCTCTCTTGGGCCTAGGTCAACGTCCCGTGCGGTTTACATTCTGGGAGCGGAGAACCTGGAAGCGGATTCCCTGAGCAGGGGACCTCTCGCCGGGGAGAATGGTCCCTCAACAGCAAGGTCTTTCTATCCCTCTGTCACAGGTGGGGGAGGCCGGATGTGGATCTGTTTGCCTCTCGTCACAATCACAAGCTTCCAGCTTTTGTCTCACTGTCCCAGGATCCTCTGGTGGTGGATGCCATGTCTCTGTCTTGGCAGGGGTTTGGTCTCCTGTACCTCTTCCCTCCGTTTCCCCTTCTGGGCAGGGTCCTGTGCAAGCTGATTCAAGGAGGAGTGCTAGCTGTTCTGGTGGCCCCCAGGTGGCCAAGACAGGTGTGGTTCGCAGACGTCGTGCAGCTGGCGGTCGATCAGTACCCTCTGCCCCTGGTTCCGGATCTTCTCACTCAAGGACGGATCTGTTACCCCAATTTACAAACGCTGGCTTTGACGGCATGGCTGCTGAAACCTCCATCCTAAAGGAAAAGGGTCCGTCGTGATGTGGTTGTTCAGACTCTGGTCAGAGCTAGGAAGAAATCCTCTTCTACCATCTACTACAGGACCTGGCGGACCTACATTGACTGGTGTGAGGTTAGGGCCTTCCCTTGTCGGGTGTTCTCCATCCCTCGGATACTGGAGTTCCTTCAACATGGTCTGGATATGGGTTTTCAGCTCAGCACTCTGAAGGGGCATGTGTCCGCCTTGGTCTTTCGCTCTTCATCCTTTGGTCAAGATTTTCTTCCAGGGGGTCACTTATGTGCGCCCTCCCCCGCAAACCCTTGTTACCGGTTTGGGATTAGAATTTGGTTTTGTCTGCCCTTCAGGGTCCTCCATTTGAGCCTGTGCATGAGGCTGCACTGTCTATTCTCACTTGGAAAGTTGCATTTTTGGTGGCTATCACCTCTATCCGGCGTGTTTCGGAGTTGGCAGCTCTGTCCTTTCAGGCCCCCTACCACCAGGACAAGGTGGTTTTCCGCTTTAAACCAGACTTCTTGCCTAAGGTTGTTTCTGCCTTTCACCTCAATCAGGACATTGTGCTTCCTTCCTTATGCCCTAATCCTGGTAATGACAAGGAGAGGGCCTTGCATTCTCTGGACGTTGTCAGAAACTTGAAATACTACCTGGTGGCTACAGCGCCTTTCAGGAAGACGGGCGCCTTGTTTGTGGTACCCTCTGGTCCAAAGAAGGGTTTGGCGCCGGTCAAGTCTACCATTAGCAAATTGATTTGTCAGACCATTGTTAGGGCCTATTCTGCTAAAGGGAGGGGTCCCCCTTTCCGAATTACTGCTCATTGGGGCCTCTTGGGCTTTTCAGCACCAGGCTTCTGTTGAACAAGTTTGTAAGGCTGCTACTTGGTTTTCTGTTCATACCTTTTCCAAGTTTTACAAGGTTGATGTTCGGGCCTCAGCGGATGCTGTTTTTGGCCGCAAAGTTCTGCAGGCTGCAGTGGTTTGAACTGCGCATTGTTGCTCTTTTTGGGATCCCAACCCGTTGTTGGACACTGCTACTGGATGTCCCAGACGTAATAATTATTACTGAAGCAGGGCGTGATGCATACTTGGAATAATACCATTCTGTGAATACTCACCTTGTAGAATGGATATTATAAGTATGCATCACGCCCTGCACCATCCCACCCTGAGTTTTTATTCTTGGATCCTCTATATGGTGAAGTTTTCCTTGTTAAATATTGTTAATCTTGTTATTGGCATCTCCTGGTTCCCTTACTGCTTAATTATACTGGGGAATGCGTGGGAGGTCCCGGGTATATATGGACAGGGAGGGGCCTCTTTTTTGCCATCTCTGCAGTAAAGCGCCCTCTTGTGGACTATATCCCAGACGTAATGATTATTACTGGAGCAGGGCGTGATGCATACTTATAATATCCATTCTACAAGGTGAGTATTCACAGAATGGTATTTTTTTCACCCTATGATATAAAGCAACAATTATTTTCAACACATGGAAGTTTTTTTTTTTTTTTTTGACAGAGCTAATCTTTGCAAAAGCTATCATCTTTTTATCTCAAGAAGTAAAAAATGCACACATAAGACCAAATCGGGCTTGTTCACACTGGTTGTGAGGTGACTGAATATACGTTGCAATCGCAAGGGGGTTGCTGCCTATGTAATCATGTGGACCCTTTCCCATATGTGTTCCCCATTACGCAGCAATATATATTGCCACGCTAAAGCCAGACGCGATTTTAGGAGCACGACTATAGTGATTGCACTATAGTTGCAAAATGCGATAGCGATTTCCTAAGATACCGCTATTGAATCGCAGGACTAAGCGTCCAATAGAGGCGAACTGCTTTTACCACATCCTTGATCAGCACCAGCCATGTCTTCCACAGGTTCGGACCCCACTTTCTAAGGCTAACCTAATGGGAGCACATGGATTCACTTTAACTTTTTTTTTTTCTTATTTAGTAGTCTACTTAGTGGAATATTTATTGCACATGCACTTGTATGCAGATTAATTATAAGAATGGGAGATCCACTGTGTTTATGAACTGTGCATATCTTCTGTGTATCCTATATTGAATGTTGATCTGTCTTGGGTATTTTTATTATGTGAGGTCTGTATATCTTGTAGTTTTTGGATAAAATATTTCTTTATCAATGCAATATGCTAGTGCTATTGGTTTAATTAGCTAAATAGACTGTTTATGAATTGGGTGCCATAGCAGCTGGATGGGATTGCATTGGCAGCCATGTTAACACGTTGACAACTGTGGACCCATAACCTCAAGACATCTGATTCAGATGTGCATTGTCTTTTATATTTGCTGCATTTCTGCAGATTTGACCTTTGCTGCTTCCTTCTTCACGCCAGCAATGTTGATCTAAAAGGATCTAGCGTTGTCTGTCTTGGTGCACACTACTTGAGAAGGAGTGTTCTGAGCATCTAGGGAGCTGACCTGGAAGAGCATGCATGCGACCGTGCTGAAGATGTGATTTCAGCAGATTAAACTACACTGGGGTGTAAACTGTTGAGAATGTGTTTGTGTAATTTTATCACCATGACTGGAATTCAAATTTGGTCCACTCTATGAAAAACTAGTAAGCTAGTATGCTCCACAGCTTTTGTGTAGTGAAGATCTGTGTGCCTAAGATTTTAGTATACACACTGTAAAATCTCCTGCTGGACTCTTCCTCTTTTAACCCTTTCGCTGCCAGCCTACCTGCAGCATTTGCCACTCCCTGTTGCCAGACGATGTTTCACTATTTTGCGCTACACATGTTCAACTGTCATTTTTGAAAGGATTTCCAGGGATTTCCCAGGAAAATTATATATTGTTTTTTTCAACAGAGTCTGGGCTTTAACATGAAATGTCTTGTTTGTATTTTTTAGGTGTATTCTCAATATTTTTGGGTGAAATGTGTGAAAAAAAATTAAAAAAAAATATTTTTTTACAATTTGTAGAGTTTTTTTGTAATAAAAAATGTAAGTTTGTCAATAAAATCTTATTGCGTGAGAAACCCCAATTTCTCCCGGTTACAGCGATACCACATATGTATAGGTAGACACCCTTTCCTGCCCAGAAGCCTTTTATAGCTGCTGGATGACAAATGGTTAATTAAAAAAAAAATGACATAGGGTCCCCCTTCCCGGGGAGGGGGACCCCATTTTTTTAGGGATTTTTAAGGGTTAAAAACCCTTAAAAATCCAAAAAAAAAAATGACGTGGGGTCCCCCTTACCCAAAGTAACCAGCCCGGGACCAGCTATGGGGGCTTGTAGGCACAGAGTGGGGGGGCCAGCTTTGGTGGCCCCCCCACCCTGCAGCCTACGAGCCCACATAGCCTATGTGGGCCCGGGCTCTTCTGCCCCCCCCTGGCCTTTGGGGAGGCAGGTAATGGGGGTGCGGGGGTTAATGGCAAGCCACCCGCTAGGGCAGGTGACTTGCCACCCCCCCAGCCTTGTGAACTGGTATAAGGGGTCTCATGGACCCCTTACCAGCTCACAAAGGGTTAACTGTTAAAAAAAACCACCACACAATAATAAAAAGTATTTTATTAGAAAAAAAAAAATTTTTTTTTACTGTACTTACCTTCGATTGCAAGCTCTTGTCCCTCGCCGCTCTGCTGACAGATGCCGGTGATCGGCATCCAGAGAAGGAGGAGGCAGGAGATCAGAGGATCTCCTGTCACCTCCTTCCCCAGTGCCGATCACCGGCATCTGAGAAGCTGAGAAAGCTGAAGCCCGTTCGGGCGGGGCTTAGATGCAAGATGGCGGCCGCCATCGAGAAGAAGAGAGGAGAGAGCCTCCCAGGCTCTCTCCTGAAGATCGGTAAGTCCTGGGGGGGGATCGGAGGCCCCCCAGGTGAAGAGGAGGGACAGCGGGAGCCAGCGCACACACAGGTAAGTGAATGTCATTTTTATTTTTTTTTTTTTTTACAGTTAGCAGCTGCTGCTGCAGAAGCGGGGGGGGGGGGGGCGGCCTATTCCGGGGGCTCTCCTGGAGCCATCCGACCCCCCACGGGGGATCGGATGGCACCAAATTAAAGAGGAGACCCGGCCGGATCCAACAAGGGGTCAGGTGAGTATTTTTTATTTTTATTTTTTAAACTAGAAGCGAGGAAAGTCAAGCACGTAACACCTACGGGCTTGGCACTTAAGGCCCAGCCAAGCCAGCACGTAGGTGTTACGTGCTTGGCAACAAAAGGGTTAAAGCATTTCACTTGAAATCTCAGATATGAGTTTGACCGGTTACCAGAGCATTTTGCCACATGATGTTCTTTTATAAAAGTGTGTCCCTCTTGACCCTAAAGTAATCCATCTTTTAAGTTATTCTACTGTAATGTCGCTGCCATAGAGCGCTCTCCTTTCCCAAAGAGATTGCTGCTAGCAGTCAGTGAAGAATCTTTAAGGTGATGAGATGGAGATTTGTTAATCTTCATGGAATTTAGTTTCATGGTGCATTTCTTTTTCCCTCAGCCCCTCTGTGAAACTTGTTTGTAATTTGCAGTATATGTGTGTGTGTGGATTTTTTTAGGGTTAAGCATGTCTTCAGCGTTTACTTTCTTTTTATGTAGAAATGTGTAGTGAAGATCAGAGGCTGTCCCTCAAATGCTTGAAAGCCATGTGATTAAACCACTGACCTGTGGCAGAGGCGGTTAAATTTAGAAAATATGTGCACGGGTGATTTTTTTCCATGAGCCTGGGATTTTCTGTGAAGTAAAAGAAAAACATATCCATTTGTTGGGATGGGGCCCTATTAACCCTGTACAAAACCCACCAGAGGCCGCCCTGGAGTATAAAAGATTCCAGGGTCGGCCAATGGCTTTCCCCTGGTGCATATCAAGTCGAAATGCCCTGCCGTGTGAAACTCCCCAGAATGCCGCTATTCACTCACCGCTTCCTCATTCCAATGGCGCATGCGCTGGCTCTCGTCCAATGTTGAAGTGTTTAACTCTTGATAGTGTGCTTAGTAGTTGTATTTCATTTGAAGATCTCAGAAAACACTTTGGGGTTTGGGGTATCTCCTGGGCAGGCACGGGTGTCTACCGATACATATGTGATACCATTGTAATTGGGAGGAATAGGGATTTTACATGCAATACAGTTTTCTTAAAGAAAAAAAATGTTTTTTTTATTTTAAAAAAAGTAAAAAAAAATCCTTACAAACAAGACATTTCATGTTAAAGGCAAAAAATATATGTGTAATTTTCCTGGAAATCCATGGAAACTGCTGCAAAGATCGCGGTTAAACATATATAGCTCACAATGGGGAAAATGGCCTGCAACAGAGGGTGATCAAATCTCTAGATCGGCTGGCAAGTGAAAGGGTTAAAGGTGGATGTGGGGATGACAAGTGTTTTTGAATGTCTGTCACCCTATCATTTTTACAGACCGAAAGCCCATTAATGTGAAGCCACACCCTATGTGAGTCAAAGAATACCCTTAAGGTTATGACAAGTGCTATTCTAACTTCCCTGCTGGTTTCTTCTAGGCAGATGTGTCAGACTCGCTCTTGAAGGGGCAGGTTTTGTGGATCTTAGCTGTATCACATAGCTGTCTCTTTAGCTCTGTGTGAGCACAGATTACTCCCCCTGTGTGCCTCTGAGGAGATATGCAAATCCTGGCTTGTTGCCGGCCTTTTCGCAGAGAGTTTGACACCATCATTTGTTGACAGAAGTCTGCATCTCCTGTTGGGGGGGGGGGGGGGGGGTTGGCAAGGAGTTGTCCAGTTTTGGGCACTCTTTTGAAGAGAAACACAAGTGTAAAAAAAGAAGTAGGCAACCAGGAGTTTGTAGATCGAAAATCCCTTCCATACCAAGTACATAGGTTTGCTATAGCTGAAATTAATCTGGACCGAAACTTATATAAATCTAGGGGAGATTTCCTTGATTTCCTCAGTGTAAAACCCCCCAGATTTACCTATATACTTTCCGCCCCTTGGATGCATTCTGCAGTGCCGCTGCTTCCTTTGGACTGTAACGCCTTGCCAGCAGACAGGTGTACATGCGCTGTGGGACTGAAGTTAATATGCAGGGAAACCAGGGGTTTCACACTATAGGGTGTTCCATAGCAGCCCCTAGGATAGGAAATTACCTGAACATAGACTCTAGGACTGACTGAAACATGTTTTGGTCCTTTTTAATGAAACCAGCACAAAATATGGTGTTTCTGTGGCAGTAAACATTTTAGATTTTTTTGTTGGATAAACATTTTAGGCTAACCACAATATATATAAAAAGAAAAAAACAGAACATTTCACTGGTTCAAAGCCTATTCCAGTCTTTTATACTGTAAAAGAACAAAGTGCCTCGGTTGTATGTAAATGGATTGTGCTTGTGCTACCTCCAATTATCACGGGCGGTTATTTTTGATTGTCTACCATTATCTTTATAGAGTGCGTATAGTGTAGATCCTCTTTCTTTGCTAGAATGCATAGGTAATAACTAGAATACTTCTTTTTTCCAGGCAAAGCCAAAGCTCATTGAGCCAATTGACTACGAGAATGTCATTGTACAGAAGAAAACGCAAATATTGAATGATGCACTGCGGGAGATGCTTCTTTTTCCATATGATGATTTCCAGGTAAGCAATTTCAGTGTGTTGACATTTAACTTGATAAAAATAGTTCCTCTGTTTTGGTGATCCTGTCAGTCACCTATCCAGATTCCTATCCTGTTTTTTGCGCACAGAATAACTTCTTAGGCTTGGGACAATGTTATCTATATGGTCTTAAGCAATCTAAGAAATCCATAACCAGTGAAGACTAGAATGCTTTTAAAATGTAGGTAAACTGATGTGTTGTGCCCAGCCTGTAAAGCACCTGGGGAGACCACTTTCTTGGATGCTGTGCTCATCTCAGAAATCACAGGCTCCAGTATCCTGATTCCTCAGAGCATTGATCGGTTTACATCTGCATGCAGTTCAAGGTCACTTCAACAAATACATTTTTATTCCTAGTATGTCACACACCCCACTTCCAAATATTCATGACACTTGGGAACCCGGCCTGTAGAGGGCGATCTTGCAGAAATGACATGGAAAAAGGAGCCCCTCCTGGTCCATAAGTACTGGGTTCCTCCCACTATTCCTCAGTCTTTTCGTCTCTGCAGTCGGCGAAGCATTCAGAAGATGACTCTCCTTCAAGCTGCAGGTAGCCGGGTTTGCTCCCGGCCCCTTTTTTTCTCTATTTCTGCCTGATACTCTTTAAACCTGTTTGGTTATATTGTATGCCTCCCAGCATACAATATAACCAAATGTGGATAGGCGGTTTCCGGATTGGTGTTCTCGGCATGGGATGCCCCTGTCCCTTTATAATCCCCTTGTGCCTTATGGGTGCATTTCTATCCTCTCCCCTTTTAGCCTGCTGGGGTAAAAAGGAGGGGGGGGGGGCGTTATCTGGGCTTATTTGTCACCATGCACACAAATAATGAAAAAAGAAAAAAATATATATATAAAATAAATCTTTATTACATATATATTATTATGTATGTTTACTATACTATTTAATAGGATATGTTTTATTTAGATTTTCCTATTTCTGTCTAGGCAGCATTCTTTTGCTTACCTTTTAAAGCTCTTTGTTTTCTGGCTATGTTCAGATTTGAATTTCCCTCCATTCTTGGTCATGTGATTCGGGGGGTGGGCAGGGCTTAGGCACACAGCAATCATTTCATTCTCAAGAGCACCTGGGTGCTCTTTGTCTGCCTGGCTCCTGCTGTTTCCCTATGGTCTTCCCTCATTGTGCTTGCTTTGGCAGCACATATACTAAAATTGGAACAATACAGAGAGGATTAGCATGCCCCTGCGCAAGGATGACACGCAAATTCGTGAAGCGTTCCATATTTAAAGGTGCTGTGAGTACCCCTCAGCTTGCTGAAGGGAGTTTCTGCCATTTTTTTTTTCATGTTTTGTCATTTATTGTATTGTGTGCATTGGTGACTGTTTTCTTGTAGGTGGAAACTCTTTATTTTAAAGGAGTTTCTCCTGGTCTTTAGCCCTTAAAGCCTTATTTGGGGGTCCATTTGTGTTAATATCCTCCCACTTGGGACTATTTAAAGGGGCATCCCGGGTAGTAATTGCGTAAATCCCATATATACTTGGCGACTATAATCAATTATAGTATAATACTAAACACCATATGAAGGCATCTCAGGACAACGGGCATGCAGTTCCCTCTGCACAGACTCGGCAATGTTTTGGATGTGGGGCATCCCTTGTTGGGGATAACGCAATTCTTTGCGTCCCTTGTGCTCAATTAACTATTATGCAGCAAACTGGGGCCCAGGCTTCGGCATCTGCGGCTTCTGCCTTATCTCCTACTTCGCCATGTCTTCTCCGTACCCCCAGTGATATTGTAATGGGTGGTGAGTCGCATTCTGATTTATGTGCCAGATTGGCTCGTCTTGAAAAATGAATGTCTAGCTCTGTGGCCAAGAAGGCCTCAGCTAAAAGGAAACATTTGACTCAGGCCGTTCCAGTAAGTGAGTTGGATAATTGTGAAATGCTTTATTGGTCTGATCCTTCTCAGTTAAAAGAAGGAGAATTATATGAGGATTCAGATGTTTCTGATGAACAGCAATTTGTTGGTACTGTGATTGAGCAGGTTGAAGCTAGTGTTGTGGATACCCCTAAGGCTCTTGCTCAGTTATTTGAGGTTTTGGTTATCACTCCTCCTGAAGTAGTCCCTCCTCAGAAAGGGGAATTCTTTGGAGTCTTTAAACCTCATTTAGAATTTCCAAATCAAAAGCATTTTGATGAAATTATTCTTAAAGATTGGGAGAAGCCTGCGCGGCTTCCTGGCATTCCCTTAGGCCGGGACAAGAAATATCCCTTCCCAGCTGATACTGTTAAGCGTTGGTCATCACCACCTGTGGTGGATGCCCCTGTGCTTAATTTATCCAATTCTTCTGTGTTGCATTCTCCTGACTCCACTACACTTAAAGATGGAGAGGATAAGCGTATTGATCAAATGGTGTGCCACGCTTTTTCCAGTGTGGGCTCGGCCTTGCTGCCTGTTGGTGCTTCAGCACTCATGACAGTGGCTATTAGGTCTGTTGTGAGAGATCTAATGTTTACTCAGGGCTTGATCCGGCCTCTGATGAGTACGCCGCTCTTAAGCGATGTCAGAAGTTTGCATCTTTTGTACTTTCTGCCTTAGATGATACTCTGCTCATGTGCAGCAGAACCTCTGCCTTGTTAATCGCCATTCGGCGGTCAGTATGGTTGCGGCAGTGGGCAGCTGATATTGTAGCCAAGAAATTGCTTACAGCGCTCCCTTTTGTGGGATTGAGCCTCTTTGGAGAAAAATTAGATTCTGTCGCTAAAGGAGGTAAATGACCTCAGCGTAAGAAACAACATCGTTCCTTTCGTGGAGTGGCCTCTTTTAACCCTTCCTTTCGGGGGTCTAGATCCGGTAGAGGATCGGCCTTTTCTGCCCCTAGAGGGAATGCATGGAATAGAGGAAAGGGACGTGGCCGTCCAAGTCAGAATTGGGGGTCCAAAACCAAATCTGCCACTAAGCCTGCTCAACAATGAGGGGACACCCTCACCCTTACAGGTGGGGGGACGGCTGCAGTTGTTCCTCCAGGTCTGGGGTCAGGAGGTATCAGACAATTGGGTTCTGGAAGTAGTCTCTTCTGGTTACAAACTGGAATTCGAATTCCGGCCTCCTCACAGATTTTTCATGTCCCGGATGCCGTCAGATCCGGCAATTGTGCAGGGACTGCGGGCAGCAGTAGCAAATCTGTTAAACATGGCTGTCATCTGCCTAGTGCCTCCAGCGGAAAGGGTTTTGGGATTTTACTCCAACCTATTCACGGTACCCAAAAAGGACGGCTCTGTTCGGCCTATCCTAGACCTAAGGAGACTCAATCAATTTATCCGTTTCAGAAAATTCCGCATGGAGTCTCTGCGATCAACGATCGATGCTCCCCGTCAGGGGGACTTCATGACATCCATAGACATCAAGGATGCTTATTTGCACATTCCTATTTTTCCGGGTCACCAGAGATTTCTCAGGTTCTCGATAGAAGACCAGCATTATCAATTTGTGGCCCTGCCATTCGGCCTTACCTCAGCCCCAAGAGTCTTTACCAAGATGCTGGCAGGAGTGATGGCTATATTCAGGGTCCAGGGCATCCGCATTGTGCCTTTTCTGGACGATCTTCTTATCGCGGCCTCCTCCCTCGAACAATCAGAGTTGGACACCAGGACGGTGGTCTCTACGCTATAGAGCTTCGGATGGGTAATAGGTTACCCCAAATCCTCTCTCTGTCCTTCCAGGGAAATTCCCTTCCTGGGCCTGATTCTGGATACATTTCAGGCCAAGGTTTTTCTTCCTCAGTCCAAAATGGTTCTGATTCAGGACTTGATTTGTCTATTCTTGTCCAACCCTCGTCAGTCTATCCATCTAGGGATGAGACTAGTGGGATTGATGGTAGCTGCATTCGAGGCAGTCCCGTTTTCCCAGTTTCACATAAGGACGCTTCAGCTCTCCTCTTGGTAAGGTGGGACAGGTGCCCACTATCATTGAATCAGACTTGTCTATTGTCTCCCCACGTTTTGCAGTCCCTTCAGTGGTGGTTAATATCGCTCAACCTCCAGAAGGGCAAGTCATTTCTGACTCCGTGTTGGGAACTGGTTACCACGGATGCCAGCCTGGTGGGCTGGGGGGGCTTCTGGAAGAAGCATCAGTTCCAAGGATTGTGGGGGCCTCAGGAGGCTCATTCTCCAATCAATGTATTAGAGCTTCGGGCCATACGTCTTGTTCTACTTCGACTGACCCATTTCTTACAGGGTCTGCCCGTTCAGATTCGGTCAGACAACCGAACAGCTGTTGCATACATCAATCACCAGGGAGGGACTCGCAGTTGGGGTGCCCTCCGGGAAGTGTCTCTGATCCTTCAGTGGGCAGAGATCAATGTTCCCTGCATATCAGCAGGGGATAGAGAATGTTGAGGCAGACTCTTTGATCAGGGGATGTTCTCGCCAGGGAGAATGGTCTCTCAATCCAAGGGTCTTTCAGTTCCTCTGTCACAAGCGAGGGACTCCACAGTTGGACCTGTTTGCTTCTCGCCACAATCACAAGCTGCCAGCTTTTGTGTCTCTATCCCAGGATCCTCTGGCAGTGGCAGCGGATGCCATGTCTCTGGCCTGGAAGGATCTGGGGTTCCTATATCTGTTTCCCCCATTCTCCATGATCACCAAGGTGGTGCGCAAGTTAGCACTGGAGGAGGCGCCAGCAATTCTGGTGGTGCCAAGGTGGCCAAGACGTCTGTGGTACGCAGACGTCGTAAGGCTGGCAGGGGATCGTTTCCATCTGCCTCTTCTTGCAGATCTCATAACTCAGGGTCAACTTTGTTACCCCAATTTATAAACGCTGGCTTTGACGGCATGGCAGCTGAAGTCTCCATCTTGAAAGAAGGTTTTTCTGATGTGGTTATTCAGACTCTTATTAGAGCTAGGAAGAAGTCTTCCTCTGTCATTTATTTCAGGACTTGGAGGTCCTATATTGATTGGTGTGAATCCAGGGCTTTGCCCTGTAGAGTATTTTCTATTCCTAGAATTCTGGAATATCTGCAGCGAGGTCTGGATATGGGATTCCAGATTAGTACTTTGAAAGGGCAGTCTCTGCCTTGGCTATTTTCTTTCAAAGGTCGTTTGCTCTTCATCCTTTGGTTAAGACTTTTTTTCCAAGGAGTCGCGCATGTACGGCCTCCCAGAAAGCCTATACTTCCTGTTTGGGACCTTAACCTAGTGCTTTCAGCTATGCAGGCCGCTCCCTTTGAGCCTATGCAGGATATTCCTCTTCCTATTCTTACTCAGAAGGTTGCCTTTTTGGTTGCTATTACTTCTGTCCGCCGAGTTTCTGAACTGGCGGCTTTGTCTATTCTTGCCCCTTATTTTGAGAGGCATCAAGATAAGGTTGTTTTCCGTTTTAAAACGGATTTCCTTCCTAAGGTGGGTCTGCTTTCCACCTAAATCAGGATATAGTTCTTCCTTCCTTGTGTCCTGAACTTAGTAACGACAAGGAAAGGGTCTTACATTCTTTGGATTTAGTTCGTTGTGTTAAGTATTATTTAGTTACTACTTCGGCCTTCCGCAAGACGGATGCCTTTTTTGTTGTGCCTTCTGGGCCCAAGAAGGGTTTTGCTCCTGCCAAATCTTCCCTTAGTAAGTGGATACGTCAGGCCATCATTGGGGCCTATTTGGCTAAGGGGAAGGTTCCCCCTTTTCGTGTCACCGCTCATTCTACTCGTGCTATTGGAGCTTCCTGGGCTTTTCAGCACCAGGCTTCTGTTGAACAGGTTTGCAAGGCTGCGACTTGGTCTTCTGTGCATACTTTTTCTAAGTTTTACAAGGTTGATGTGCGGGCCTCAGCAGATGCTGCTTTTGGGCGCAAAATTCTGCAAGCTGCAGTAATTTAAGTTATGCATTATTCCTTAGGGATTCCCACCCATTATAGACACTGCTATTGGATGTCCCAAGTGTCATGAATATTTGGAAGTGGGGTGTGTGACATACTAGGAATAATACCATTTTGTGAGATACTCACCTGTAAAATGGTTATTACGAGTATGTCACACCCCCCACTTCCCCCGCCCTTTTTTGTTCTAGGGATCCTTTATATGGTGATTATTATTTTCAAACTATTTTTCAATTATCGAATATAATTTGCTCTTCCTGGTTCTTCACTGCTTTTTAAAAAGACTGAGGAATTGTGGGAGGAACCCAGTACTTATGGACCAGGAGGGGCTCCTTTTTCCATGTCATCTCTGCAAGATCGCCCTCTACAGGCTGGGTTCCCAAGTGTCATGAATATTTGGAAGTGGGGTGTGTGACATACTCGTAATAACCATTTTACAGGTGAGTACTCACAAAATGGTATTTTTTAGTATTTTGTGGAAAAATTACATTGGTGGCTTCTTAGAGCGTTCCGCAATCTTTCTCTTCGCTGTCATGTTTTTATTGCTCTAGTTAAAAAAAAAAAAAAAAAAAAAAAATTAAAGGGTTACTAACCCAAAAAAAGGCAGGCACCCACCTTGACTCCTACCGATAATGGCGGCTGGGGGTGGCCACTCCATGAATAACAACGAGCAATGCTCGCAGTTTAGTCGGAGCACTGCAGCTTCTGGAGGTGCTGTTTGACTGACTGGTGGGGGGGATGACGCGCGAGGCATCGGGAGCACAGCACAGCACAGCACAGCACAGCACAGCACAGCACAGCACAGCACAGCACAGCACAGCACAGCACAGCACGAACTGCGCAGGAGTAAAGGTGAATGCCTGTTTTATTTCTGAGCCTGCTGAATCACTTTAACTTAAAGGGTTACTGAACACAAACAAAAAAAAAAGAAAAGGGTGCCTAGCCCCCATAGCTGATCAGTGCTAGTCCCGCGATCAGCAACTCACCTGATTGATGGATCCGACCCTGCACTACAGCTCTTGCTTGCCACGTTGCCCTGGGCCTGACCACCATTCACCGGCGTTTGTGTGCTGGCCCCTTTCCCCCGCTATCAGTCAGAGGTGTGACCACGCCATCTTTATTCACTACAATGGAGGGGCCATATCAGGCCTCGGCACACACCCTCTATTGAGATGGCATGGCAGTGCTCCTGTGACTGATGGCAGGCCGTGAGTCAAAAAGGCTCCCACTAATCCCAACACCATTTTCGGACCACCGACTATGCGGGAAGCAGGGGCTGCAGCGTGGGCTCGGATCCAGCAATCAGGCGAGTTGCTGATCATCAGACTAGTGCCAGTCAGCTGCTGGGAATACATGTTAATATTCTTAGTATACAGTACTTCCTGCTCCAAATATAATACTTACAATCGGGTTATACTCCGCCAGATGGCGCTGGACTGCAGAGACATCGAAAATAGGCTCCTCCCGGCCCCTCAAATAACCGGGGACCTCCCACAAATCCCCAGAATTTCTCTGCAGTCTGGCTGGGAAGGACGAGAAATTGGCTCTCTGCTCGCAGGTGAGCGGGGTTATTAACCTGCGGCCCTGTAGGACTATTCCCACCCGTTCCACTTTTAATATGCCTCCCAGCCTTGGCTGCGCTGGTCGGGTGAAGGTAGGCAGCACCGCTGTTGATGCTTAGGAGCGCTGCTCCACCGCAATCCTCCACCAAAGGGTAGGCGGTTCAGGCTTATGGTGAGCCTCTATGGGATGCCCCTCCTGCACTATTGCCCCTGCCTATTGGTGGGTCCTATTTAAGTGGCTGCCGTCCTCCCTCATCCTCCTTGTAGTCTTCGGGGGAAAAGAGGGGGGGGGGGTTTGTGTGTAGGTGTATAGATATGTATGTTTTGCAGTCTGTGCTTTCTCTTTTCACATGCCTTTATTCTTGTGTCAGCCGCCACGCTGACTTGTCTTTACTGCTGTTTAAATTTGCCGCCGCCACGCGCTGACTTGGTTCCGCGCTTGGCGGCGGCATTACCTTAGGCGCTTGTGCGCCATCATTGGCTGTTGGCCGTTCTGGCTTCGCGCTCGTCGGGGGGGGTGGGGCCCGCCTTTGGCGCGTTCCGCGTCATCGCTGTTACTGGTCCGCCCCTCAAGGTATACCGACGCCATCTTTCCTGCTTGCTTAGCCTATGAGCGACGGACTCCTACCTACCGCGGTCTGTAAGTGCCCTCGCAGACGGCTTTATTTCCTTCACTTTGGTTACGATGTACTTAAGGTCTTGTCTGCTTATGTCTTTCAGGCAGGACCAACCCTTCTTGGCTTCTCCCGGCCCTGTTTTTAGTATATTGCTTGTAGGCCTTGTAAAAATTATACTCCCACTTCCCTAGCGGGTTATTGGGGCATTCAGGGTTGCTACATAGCGTTATTCCCTATTGGCGTATAGCGCCGCTATAATCGCCATATGGAGGCATCCCAGGATAATGTGACCGGGCTCCCTCCGGGACAAGACCGGCTGTGTGTAGCGTGTGGGCAGCCTCATGCTGACAAGGCGCGGGTCTGTGTACCCTGTGCTGAGCAGGTGCTTGCATTGCAATCTGGCCTGCCAGTGGCTGCACCTGCGCCTTCACTTCACCTACTCCCCCATGCTTAAATGTGTCTTCTAGACTGGCTGTTGAACAGGCCCCTGCTAAGAAGCGCCACTTGACACCTAATGTTACTGTGTTCCCTATAGGAACTGAGGAGTTTTGGAATCTGTGTGGCTATACCCGGTCTGATGAAGGGAAGATCTTTTCTGATTCAGGCTCACCTGATGAGAGACCCAGGGGTCATGACGATTCTGGCTCTGACCCCTGGGCCCTGGATGACACTGACAGATTATTGACCCAGATTTTCAAGGTTCTGTCTTATCTCTATCGCACATTTCCATAACCTTGTGCTCAAGGAATGGGAGCGCCCCAGTAAACTTCCCGGGGTTCCAAAGAGTTGGGATAGGAAGTATCCCTTTCCTGCTGAGGTGGTTAAATGTTGGTCATCACCCCCGCCCCCCCCCCCCCCCCCCCCCCGAGGTGGATGCCACGATCCTAGGGCTATCTAATACCTCTGTCATGCATTCCCCTGATTCTACTACCCTGCGGGATGCCGAAGACCGGTGTATTGATCAGCTGGCATCCCATGCCTTTGCATGTGCGGGGACGGCGCTGCGCCTGGTCTGTGCCTCTTCCATTACTACTGTGGCCACTAGAACCCTTATCAGAAATATGCTTGATAGTGCCCCTGATGATTTGCCTTGTGAGGTGTTTAATGCACTCTCCAGTTGTGATGTTTTTGTACATTTTGTCTTATCGGCATTGGATGACACCATCAGAATGTGTGCCAGAACTTCTGCCCTCGTGGTGGCTATACACCGCTCGGTTTGGCTGCGCCAGTGGGCTGCTGACAACGCTGCCAAGAAGGTCCTCACTGGTTTTCCCTTTAAAGGACTGCGCCTGTTTGGGGACCGCCTGGACCTAAGTGAGGCAGGTTACCCCAGCGCAGGTGGCAATCTCGGCCCTTTCGGGGTCAGGGTTCCTTCTCCTCCCCTTACCGTGGTGCAAGACAAGGAAGGGGGGTTTCTTTCCCTGGGGCCCGGGGGGATTTCTGGGGTAGAGTCAGAGGACATGGACGTCCTGGCTCCTCCTGGGGTCCCAAAGCTAAATCCTCTCCCAAGCCCCCTCAGGCATGATGGGGCACCCTCACCCATCCGGCTTCAGCACTTCGCTCACATCTGGAGGCTTTATGTCTCAGACCGGTGGATTCAGGAGGTAGTGTCCTTTGGTTACAAGTTGGAGTTTGCTGCCGATCCCCCTTCAAGATTCATCAGATCCTGGATTCCTCAGGACCCTGTGTCAGCTCAGGAGCTAGTGCAAGCAGTGCAAGGTCTCCTGGAGCTGCGGGTCATCTGCCAGGTCCCTTTAAGAGAAAAAGGCAAGGGCTTTTATTCCAGCCTATTCACAGTACCCAAAAAGGATGGTTCTGTTAGGCCCATCCTGGACTTAAAGATTCTCAACAAGTTTGTCAGGGGCAGGCGCTTTCGCATGGAGACTCTGCGCTCTGCCATCAGTTCCCTGCGCCATGGGGATTTCATGACTTCTGTGGACATCAAAGATGCTTACCTTCATATTCCTGTGTTCCCAGGTCATCAAAGGTTCCTCAGGTTCGCTCTGATGGATCAGCACTACCAATTTGTGGCATTGCCCTTCGGCCTCACTTCAGCTCCCAGGGTGTTCACCAAGGTGCTGGCTGGAGTGATGTCTCTGCTCAGATGTCAGGGCGTCCGCGTGCTTCCCTATCTGGACGACATCCTCATCACTTCCCAGTCTCTACATCAGGCAGAGTTGGATACTCAGCTGGTGGTGTCCACTCTGGAGTCATTTGGATGGGTGATCAACCACCCCAAGTCCTCACTGTCCCCTTCCCTGGTAACTCCATTCCTAGGAATGAATCTGGATACAGTTCAGGCAAGGATCTTCCTTCCTCGGCAGAAGGTGGACAGTCTGATTGCACAGGCTCAGTCCCTCCTAGCTTGTCCCCATCCCTCCATCAGGCAGAGGATGCAGCTGGTGGGCCTGATGGTGGCGTGCTTCGAAGCGGTCCTTTATGCTCAGTTCCACTTGAGGCCTCTGCAACTTCACCTATTGTCTGTATGGGACAAGGACCCAGCGTCCCTGGACAGGGTCTGTGTGCTCTCCCCCCTGGTCAGAGGTCCCTCTTGTGGTGGATGGACTCAAGGAACCTGTTGGGGAGCAGATCCGTTCTTGCCCCTTCCTGGGAGACGGTCACCATGGATGCCAGTGTGTCAGGTTGGGGGGGCGGTTTCTGGAAGTCCCTGTGGTTCCAGGGGAGGTGGGGCCCTCAGGAGGCCCACACACCTATCAATGTCTTGGAGCTGTGGGCGATCAGGTTAGTACTGGCTCGCTTGACTACTCGCCTTCGGGGCCTGCCTGTTCAGGTGCGCTCGGACAACCAGACGGCAGTTGCCTACATCAATCATCAGGGAGGGACCCGGAGTAAGGGGGCCCTCCAGGCAGCGTCTGTGATCCTGACTTGGGCGGAGGCCAATGTCCCCTGCATTTCAGCTGTGTACATCCCGGGGGTGGAAAATCACCTGGCGGACTCTCTGAGCAGGGGGACCTCTCGCCATCGAGAATGGTCCCTATGCAGCAGGGTGTTTCAATCTCTGTGTCACCGTTGGGGCCAACCAGATGTGGATCTGTTTGCATCCCGCCACAATCACAAGCTCCCAGCTTTTGTCTCTCTGTCCAGGGATGCTCTGGCCCTGACCTCGGATGCGCTAGCAATGTCATGGAAGGACTTTCAGTTCCTGTATGTCTTCCCTCCAATTCCCCTGCTGGGCAGGGTTCTGCGCAAGATTGCTCTGGAAGGGGTGCCAGCAATTCTGGTGGCCCCCAGGTGGCCAAGAAGAGTGTGGTTCGCAGACGTAGTGCAGCTGGCAGTAGATCAGTACGCTCTGCCTTTGGTGCCAGATCTGCTCACTCAGGGCTCACTACGCCATCCCAATTTACAAACTCTGGCTTTGATGGCTTGGCTGCTGAAACCTCCATCTTGATGGAGAAGGGGCTGTCTTCCTTGGTAGTGGATACTTTGATTAAAGCTAGGAAGAAGTCTTCCTCTTCCATTTACTACAGGGTTTGGCGTGCCTACATTGACTGGTGTGAGTCTAGGTCGTGTGTTCTCTATTCCCAGGATTCTGGAGTTCCTGCAGCATGGGTTGGAAATGGGACTCCAGCTCAGTACTCTGAAGGGTCAGGTTTCTGCCCTGGCTATTTTCTTCCAGAAGTCCTTTGCTCAGCACCCTCTGATCAGGACTTTTTTCCAGGGGGTCACTCATGTGCGTCCCCCACGTAAATCTATGGTGCCTGTTTGGGATCTGAACTTGGTTCTGTCAGCCTTGCAGGGTGCTCCCTTTGAACCTGTGCAGGATGCTGCCTTGGCCATTCTTACGCTCAAGGTTGTGTTTCTGGTGGGTATTACTTCTGTCAGGCGTGTGTCTGAGTTGGCGGCGCTGTCCATTCAGCCCCCCTACTATGAGAGACTCCAGGACAAGGTGGTGTTACGTTTCAAACCTGACTTTCTGCCTAAGAGAGTTTTGCACTCTTTAGATGTGGTTAGGTATGTGAAGTACTATCTGGTGGCTACTGCACCTTTCAGGAAAACTGATGCTCTTTTTGTGGTCCCTTCTGGTCCTAGGAAGGGTTTGGCTCCTGCCAAGTCTACTATCAGCAAGTGGATTCGTCAGGCTGTGATTCAGGCCTACTCTGCTAAGGGGAAGAATCCTCCCTTCCGCCTTACTGCTCATTCCACTCGTGCTATTGGTGCCTCTTGGGCTTTTCAGCACCAGGCTTCTGTTGAACAAGTTTGCAAGGCTGCTACTTGGTCTTCTGTTCATACCTTTTCAAAGTTTTACAAGGTTGATGTTAAGGCCTCAGCTGATGCTGCTTTTTGCCGAAAGGTTCTGCAGGCGGCAGTGGTTTAACCCTTTAAATGCCAGCCACGTAAAATTTACGTGGTTGCCTCTCCATCACTCAAGTGCCAGCCACGTAAAATTCACATGCCTGGCATTTACCCCTGCCCGTGGGGGCTCGGATGGCTCCAGGAGAGCCCCCGGAATAGCGCCCCCCCCCCCCCCCCCCCCCCGCTTCGGCAGCAGCAGCTGCTAACTGTAAAAAAAAAAAAAAAAAAATGACATTCACTTACCTCCGTGTGCGCTGGCTCCCGCTGTCCCTCCCCTTCACCTGGGGGACCTCCGAACCTCCGATCCTCTGATCTCCTGCCTCCCCCTTCTCTGGATGCCGATCACGTTTACCGGCATCTGTCATTAGAGTGGCGAGGGACAAGAGCTTACAATCGGAGGTAAGTACAGTAAAAACATTTTTTTTTTTTTTAATAAAATACTTTTGTCTGTTTTTTTTTTTTTGAACAGTTAACCCTTTGTGAACTAGTAAGGGGTCCATGAGACCCCTTATACCAGTTCACAAGGCTCTGGGTCTGGCAAGTCACCTGCGGCTAGCGGGTGACTTGCCATTACAGGACCGGGATTCAGGTAAGTGGTAGCGGGTGTACCGGGGGGTTTCACACAGAGGGGCATCCCGATTTTGGATGCCCCGGGGGGAGGGAATAGAAGGTCTGGGAATCTTATAGATTCCCGGGGCGATCAGCCCTGGGTATTGGTCCACTTTAGGAAAAATATGCAAGTGTCAGCACTCCTTAAAATTCCGATGCTTTAATGAAAAAAAGTTAAAATATCTCCATATCATCAAGACAGCTAAAAACAATATCAGACCCTGGCAGATGTCAAGATTACCATGCTAGCTATTGGTCCACTTTAACCCATTGTGAACTTGTAAGGAGTCCATGAAACCCCTATACCAGTTCACAAGGCTGGGGGGCTGTCAAGTCACCTGCGGCTAGCGGGTGACTTGCCATTAACCCCGGCCCCCCTATTACCTGCCTCCCCGAAGCCCAGGGGGGGCAGAAGGGCCCTGGCTGATTTAGGCGGTGCGGGCTTGTACTTGGCAGGGCAGGGGGGCACCAAAGCTGGCCCCTGCGCCCTGTTCTACAAGCTCTGCATAGCTGATCCCCGGGCTGGTTATGCTGGGTAGGGGGGACCCCATGTCATTTTTAACCCTTAAAATTAAAAAAAAAAATGGGGATTACCCCCCCCCCCCCCCTTGGAAGGGGAAGCCCGTGCGGATGGATTGTATGTGGATTGTAGTTGTATTTTATATTAAGTATACAGTACGTCCTGCTCCAGATATAATACTTACACTTGGGTTATCCTCCGCCAGATGGCGCTGTGCACTGCAGATATGCAAAAAAACAGGCTCCTCCCGGCCCTTCATATACCCGGGGACCTCCCACAAATCCCCAGATTTCTCTGCAGTGCTGACTGCGAATACATGAAGTATCACTCTCTCGCAGGTGAGCGGGGCTATTACAGCCTGCGGCCCTGTTGGACTATTCCCACCCGTCCTCCCTGTGATGTGCCTCCCAGCCTGGGCTGCGTTGGTCGGGTGAAGGTAGGCAGCACCATGCGTGGTTAACAGAGCCATGCTCCACCGCAGTCCCCCACCAAAGGGTAGGCGGTTTAGGCTGATGGTGAGCCTCTAGTGGATGTCCCTCCCGCATTATTGCCCCATGCCCTGTGTAGCGGTGGGCCCTGTGTAAAGGGTCGCCATCCTCCCTTGTTTCCCCCCGTATTCGGGGGAAAAGAATGGGGCGGGGGGTGTGTGTGTGTTTGGCGGTTTCAGTGTACTGTATTGTCACACTTATGGCCGTAGTTTCGCCCTTGACTGGCAACTGGGTGTCAGAGCCGCGCTGCTTGCTCTTTCTATTTTGGCCGCCGCCGGCTTTGCTTTCTCATTTTTTAATTAAAATTTACTGTGCTGGGTGGCGGCGTCATCAGACTACAAGTATCCATTAGCAGATGCTTTTACTAGCATATCCTATGCCAGGCGTGTCAAGCCTGGACGGCTGCCTCAGAGCTTCGCGCTCTTTGGGGGAGGCGGGGACCTAGCGTGGCACGCTCCGCGTCACGCCCAGATTGGGCCCGCCCTTCGAGGTTCGGTTGGCGCCATTTTGTTGATCTGCGCCATTTTGTTGATCTGCGCACGTTTGGTGGTGGTCCTTCCCCTCCCCAGGTCTAAGTGCCCTCACGGGTGATTTCATCATTAGTATTTTTTCTGCTGTGCATGGCCCTGACACCTCTTATTCCCCTTCTGTCTTTCAGATGTCAAAGACTCCGGTGGCTTCTCCCGGCCTAACATAAATTGTAGCTGGCTTACAAAAAAATTCTCCCACATTCCTTGCGGGTCTTTGGGACATCCAGGGTTGCCTATTGCATAAATCCCTACTGACATATATTGCATTGATAATCACCATATGGAGGCATCTCAGAATTATGTGACCAGGGTCCCTCTGGGACAAGACCGGCTGTGTATAACGTGTGGCTATCCCCACGCTGATGCTGACAGGGCATGGGTCTGCGCACCGTGTGCCGAGCAAGTACTGGCCCTGCAATCAGGATTGCCAGTGGCTGCACCTCGCTTCAATACTCCTATTTCCCCAGGCTTAAATCTCACTCCTGCTGAGTCGCATACAAGTGGGGAGCTGCAGCCGGCTGTGTCTTCCAGACTGCCTACGGCTGACCAGATTATGACGGGGTTGACAAAGCGCTTGGGCCCTGGTAAGAAGCGGTCCTCGACGCTCCCTTTTTCTGCCTTTGCTATGGGTTCGGAGGAGTTCACTACTCCGCATGCCTGTACCCCTTCTGATGAAGGAGGGCTGTTCTCTGACTCAGGCTCATCTGATGTGGACCCGAGGAGTCATGACGATTCTGGCCATGAAGACTGGAACCAGTTTGACACCATTGGTTTGTTGATTAGGATCTAGGGATGAGTCAGTCTGCCCTTTCTGGATTCACAGGTTTTCGGCAATTCTACTATTACAGGCAGTTTTCTGCATGGAAAATCTGAGATGGGCCATCAGCGCCTTGCGCCCAGTGGGCCCTTGCCGTCTGGAGAGATGGATGCTTATGCTCACATCCCTGTGTCTTCTAGACACCGAGGCTCTTCAGGTTCGTGTTGGAAGTCCAACACTGCCAGAGTGCTCACCAAGGTACTGATGGAGGCTATGTCTCTGATGAGACCAAGGGGCATCCGCGTGAGACCTACCCGGTCGTCCTTTTTTCGCTTCCCAATCTCTACATCAGGTCGAGTTAGCTACTCAGCTGGTGGTGTCCATTGGGAGTCATTTGGATGGGTGTTCATTCACCTCAAGTCCTCCTTGTCCCCTTGATTGGTATCTCCATTCCTAGGGATGAATCTAGATTCGGTTCAGGCGAGAATCTTCCTTCCTCAGCAATAAGGTGGACAATCTGGTTGCGTGGGCTCAGCCCTTCTTTTCTGTTCCCGTCCCTTCACCAGGCAGGAATGCAGCTGGTGGGCCCGTTTGGTGACTTGCTTAGAAGAAGTCCCTTATACTCTTCTACCTGGGGCCCTTCTGCAACTTCTATTGTTAATACTGGACAGGGACCCAGCATCTCTGGAGCAGGGTCATGTGTGCCTTTCCCCCCTGGTTAGGAGTCCCTCTTGGAGTGGATGTACTCTAGGAACCTGTCTGGGGGCAGTTCCCTTCTTGCCCTTCCTAGAGACGGTCACCATGGATTCCAACCTATCAGGTTGATGGGGAGGTTTTCTTCTGTAACCCCATGCAGGTCCGGGGGATGTGGGGCCTTTAGGAGGTCCATGCACCTATCAATATTGAAACAGTGAGTTTTCAGGTTGGCACTATCTCGCTTGACTTCTCTTCACGGCCTGCCTGTTTGGCGGCGCTCGGTCTGTCTGACGACTGTGGCCTACCTTAATCATCTGTGTGGGACCTGGAGCAGGATGGTCCCCCAGGAAGGTATATGATCCTGATCTGGGTGGAGGATAATGTTTCCTGCATATCAGTGGTATTCGCTCTGGTGGAGGTCCCTCTGCAACAGGATGTGCTAATCCTTGTGTCGCTATGAGGTTCAACCAGTGTGGATCTGTTTGGTGCCCCGTGACTATTTCAAGCTCTCGCCCCTCGTTTCCCTGCCCCAGGATCCTCTGGCTGTGGTCATGATGCTTTAGCAATGTTATGGCAGGACATTCTGGTCTGTATGTCTCTTCTCCGTTCCCCCTGCTAGGCGAGGTTCTGCGCAGAATTGCTCTGGTAGGGGGACCATTGATACTGATGGCCCCTGGGTGGCCTAGTGAAGTGTGGATTCGCAGACGTGATACCGAGGGTGGTAGATCTGTACGTTCTGCTAGGGGTGCCTCTCTGTTCGCTCAGGGCCTCCTTTACGTCACCCCAATCTACAGTCTCTGGCCTAGCCGGCCTGACTGCTGATTCTTCCGTCTTTATGAAGACAGGCTTCTCTTCTCTTTGTTCGTGACTATTGGAAGTCTAAGAGCAAGCTTCTTCTTCTTCTTCCATCTCTTATGAGGTATGGCGTACCCATATGGATTGGTGTGAGTCTAGGTCTCTTCCCTGTTGGGCGTTCTCTGTTCCCAGGGCTCTAGAGTTATTACAGCATGGCTTGGAGTTGGCTCTCCAACTCAGTACTCTGAAGGGTCAGGTTCTGCCCTGTCCGCCTTCCTGTAGAAGTCTTTTGCTTATTTTCCTTGGCTAAGCATTCTTTCGGGGGTTGTTCACTGCGTTCCCCACTTAATTCTATGGTCCCTGTTGGGATTTGAATTTTTATTCTGTTTGCCTTGCGGGGTGTTCCTTTTGGACCGATTCAGGATGCTGTCTGGCTGTCTTTTACCTTCAAAGTTGTCCTTCTGGGACTGTTACTTCAGTCAGACGTGTGTCTGAGCGGGCGGCTCTGTTTAGCTAGCCCTCGTTCCTTGATATGCACCAGGATAAGGTGGTGCTCCGCTTTACGCCGGACCTTCTGCCTATGGTGGTGTCTTAGGCTCATGTATTTAAGACATTGTATTTCTTCTGTGCTTTATTCCTAGTAACGCTGAGGCAAGGGGATCTACTTTCCCTCAACAGGTGCTGGAATTTTTTCCTGGATTGTCTCTTGTCCCTTAGGGGGACTGATGCCCCTTGGGGTTTGTGGGCACATACCTCTGTATGTGCCTGATCTCGTCTGCTTCCAGGGGTTAAACGGCACTTGGCCTAGCCTTTACTTGGATGGTTGTCCCTTCTGGTCCTAGGGAAGGTTTGGCTTCTTCCTGGACTACTGTTAGCGTTTGATCTTGTCAGGCTGTTACTCAGGCCTATTCCTTTAAGGGGAAGAGTTTCTTTTCACTTTATTTCTGATTCTACTGGTGCCTTGGTATCTTTGGGCCTTTCAGCACCAGGTTTTGTTGAACAAGTTTGCTAGACCGCTACTTGTTTTTTGTTCGTACCTTTTCAAAGGATTTTATGATGTTGACGCTTAGAGCCTTTGCTCATGTCGCTCTTGGTAGCAAGGTTTGCAGGTGACAGTGCTTTTACTGTCTGCTGTGCCTTTTTTGTTGGGGATCCCACCTTACTTTATGGACACTGCTATTGGATGTCCCAAGTGTAAGTATTATATCTGGAGCAGGACGTACTGTATACTTAGAATAATACAATTCTGTGAAATACTCACCTGTAGAATTGGTATTATACGTATACAGTACGTCCTGCTCCACCCCACCCTGGTTTTTGCATTTTTCTGGATCCTCTGTATGGTGATTGTTATCATTGTTATCATTACCAGTTGTTTTTGGTGGTTAAATTCTCCTGGCTTCTGGTTCACTGCTTTTCAATGCTGGGGATTTGTGGGAGGTCCCCGGGTATATGAAGGGCCGGGAGGAGCCTGTTTTTTTGCATGTCTGCAGTGCACAGCGCCATCTGGCGGAGGATAACCCAAGTGTAAGTATTATATCTGGAGCAGGACGTACTGTATATGTATAATACCAATTCTACAGGTGAGTATTTCACAGAATTGTATTTTTTACATGTTATAAAGTGTTCTTTTCAGTTTGGGGGGGTCTTCTGAACAGTAACGGGGGCTACCGATACATATGTGGTACCGTTGTAATCGGGAGAAATGGGGCTTTCACATGCAATATGGTTTTCTTTAAAAAAAAAAAAAGGTTTTATTTGAAATATAGGAGACAATTTTCTAAAAAAAAAATATTTTTTTTGTTTAATTTACTCAAAAATATTTTAAAACAGTAAAAAAATTACAAACATGACATTTCATGTTAAAGCCTAAACTCTGCCGCAAAAATAAAATATATCATTTTCCTGGAAATACCTGCAAAAATCACAGTTAAGCATAGCGCAAAATGGTTAAAAATGACCTGTCAAGAGAGGGTGACAAAATCTCAAGTAGGCTGGCAGTTAAAAGGGTTAATAGTACCTATGCATGCTGGGTATCGTTCGGCTCGGGGGACCTTGCGCTTTTAGATTTAGCTTGTTTTTTCTTGTTTGCATATTGATATTTTAGGAAAACTCATTTTTTATTCTGCTTTATTATACATTTTTTAAGGGAACCCTGTGCGACCAAAGAATTCTTTGAGGGGTTACTTTCAGAAAGATGGGCCCACTACAACATGCTGGGTACGCTTAGAAAGCTTATGTGTACTTTCAAGGAATGTATGGTTAATGGTATGGGGGTATTCCAAATGTAAAGGGTTGTTTTGGTAGAAAAAGCGGAAGGTGCGCACTTTGTCTGCAGAGCTGAAATTTTCAAGCAAAATTACCATTGTGCACATGCGGCTTTGATCCTGCTTTTTTTACAATACATTGAGGGAGAACTTACAGAAAACTGTGGCAACTTACAGAAAACTGTGGCAACATCAACAAGCTTGGTACGCCTAGAAAGCTTGGAGTGTGTATTTCCAGAGAATATATAGTTTGTGGGGGGTATTTCAAATGTAAAGGGATGTATTCTAAGTATGTCACACACCCCGCTTCAAGATATCCATAACATGTGGGTAATACCGACCTGAAGGGGCGTTCCTGCAGAGATGATAGCAAAAAAGAAAGCCCCTCCCTGATCCATAAATACCTGGGACCTCCCACTCATCACCCAGTTTTCCATCTCTGCAGACGGCGAGCAAGTCAGAAGATGATGGCTCCTCCTTGCACAGGGGGATTTCAGGTAGCCGGGATGACTCCCGGCCCGCTATTCATTTATTTCCGTTTGGACCTGTTTTCCCCAGAACTCTATATGCCTCCCAGCCTCGGCTGAGGGTCCAGGCGAGGGTATATCGGCACCTTAGGTGCTCAGGAGCTATGCTCCACCGTGAGACCCTATATGAGAGGGTAGGCGGTTACTCCGGGTTGGTGACCCCGGTTTGGGATGCCCTGTCCCTTACTTAACATCCAATGGCCCTCCCAGGATCCCCTTTCCATAGGTGGGGTTGGGGAGTGTGGGTCCCTTCTTAATTAATTCTTTTCACAGGACAGCATACTTTTGAGGGTGTGTGAGTGTAGTGTCTCTTTAAATGTATTCACCGCCGCAGCCGTTTTTACAGGTCCTGTGCGGTGCTGACCTGTCTTCTTCCTCCCATCTTCCCTCTGCTGGTGTTCACTTTTATTAATGGCGGAGGTATTTACCTCACGCCATGATACTGTGCTTCTGGGGGGGGGGGGGCGGGACCGGACCGTCGGCGCGGGGCCGGGGCTCGTCCCTCCCGTTTTCACATGTGTAATATGTGTGTGTGTTATGTGCCTGTGTTTTATACTAGCCGGGCCGGCGACCGCTCTTTACTCTGCGGCGCCGGCCGGCTCTGGGCGCCATTTTCTCCTGAGGAGATTCTCCTCACGCTGACTGGGGGGGGGGGCGGGGCCGGTGTGGCGGCGCGTCACCGCTGCCTGCCCCCATCCTTCGTTGGCGCCGCTGCGGAGCTCTGACTGTGTGGAGAGGAGAAGGGGGGCGTTGCCCGGCGTCGCGCGTGTCCCGCGCTGGCCACGCTCCCTTTCTGGCTGCAGCTCTAGTGGATTCTGGCTCGGTCCTCACGGTCGCCATTTCTTTCTGTCGGTTATGTAAGTGGCCTCCGGCCATTCCCCTTTTCTCATCCTCTGTATGTTAGATTTTCTATGTCTTCATTAGCCTTATTAGCCCTTCTGTTCTGTCTTTCAGATGGTGGTTCAGGAGGTTCGCCAGTAGCATTTAGGGGGTCCCTCCCGATCCTTATCACTGGGTTCATTATTGTTATAAATCCTCCCACTCGGGACATTAAAGGGGCATCCCGGGTTGTCTAGCGGCGTAATTCCCTGGGTCATAGCGACTATTCATATAAAAAGTTCACCTTATGGAGGCATCCCCGGATACTGGGCTCGGGGCCCCTTCGGGGCATCCCCGAAAGTGTATGTTGTGTGGGGTATCCATTTATGGGGATGATGTACTTCTGTGTATACCATGTGCACAGCAGACCATCACGCGGCAGTCCGAACTACAGGTGTCTGGGTCAGCACCGCCTGTCGCTTCATCTCCCCCTCCCGCCTTGACACGCACCCCGTGTGACGTCGTCATGGGCAGGGAGCTGCAATCTGAGATGTGCGCCAGATTGGCTAACCTTGAAAAAATTATCTCCAGCTCGGTCGCCCGTAAGGCTCCGACTAAGAGAAAGCATTTGTCGCCGGCTCCGCTGGTGGAGGACCAGGAGGATGTTAATAATCTGGATTGGTCTGATTATTCCCAGCTAGAGGAAGGGGAAGTTTGAGGATTCTGATTTTTCGGACGATGAGCAGTCCTTTGGCGCTGAAGCCGAGCTGGGTGACTTGGGGAGATCCTCTGATACTCCCCACGCTCTGGCTCTGATGTTAGAGGTACTGAATATTTCCCCTCCTGAGGAGGTGTCACAGCAGAAGGGTGAATTGTTTGAGGAATCCAGGCCGCGCTTGGAATTCCCTACACAAAGGCATTTTGACAAAATTATTGCCAAGGAATGGGACAGGCCGGCTCGGCTCCCTGGCATCCCTCAGGGATGGGATAGGAAATATCCCTTCCCTTCGGAGGCGGTTAAGCGCTGGGCATCTCCCCCCGAGGTGGATGCGCCGGTTTTGGGGTTGTCCAATTCCTCGGTTTTAAATAGACCTGATTGTTCCATTCTCAAGGATGGAGAGGATAAACGTATTGACCAGATGGCTTGTCATGGTTTTGCTAGCGTTGGGTCAGCCATGCGGCCCGTTTGCGCATCGGCACTAATGGTGTTGGCTGCCAGGTCCGTGGTTAGGGACCTGTTGACTTCTTCCGGGCTGCGTCCTGGTAGTGCTGAGTTCCTTAGCCTTAAACGGTGTGAGTTGTTTTTATCTTTTGTGTTGACAGCCTTGGATGACACTTTGATGATGTGTGGTAGAACGTCGGCGCTGCTGGTCACTATTCGGCGCTCGGTGTGGCTGCGCCAGTGGGCGGCAGATTTTATGTCCAAGAAGTCACTAACGGCTCTACCCTTTGTTGGATTACGGCTTTTTGGAGAGACATTGGACTCTGTTACCAAGGGTGGTAGGTTACCTCAACGCAAGAAACAACGCCGTCCCTTTCGGGGGGCGCCTTCCTTTACCCCCTCCTTTCGTGGGGCCAGATCTGGCAGGGGATTTGCATTCCCCTCTTCCAGAGGAGATTCTGGGAGCAGGGGCAGAGGACGTGCCCGTCCAGGATTCAGTTGGGGCTCTAAGCCCAAGCCGGCTGCCAAGCCGGCTCAGCAATGAGGGGGCGCCCTCACCCTTGCGGGTGGGGGGACAGCTGCGACTCTTCTCCCAGGTCTGGGATCAAGAGGTCTAGGACCGATGGATCCGGGAAGTGGTGTCTTCCGGTTACAAGCTGGAGTTCGAGCTCCGCCCCCCTTCCAGATTTTTCAGGTCTCGGATGCCTTCGGAACCTCTAGCGGCGCAGGGGCTCCTGTTGGCAGTGCAGAACCTTCTGGGCATGGCTGTCATTTGCCCAGTGCCCCCTTCGGATCAGGGCAGGGGTTTTTATTCCAATCTGTTCACGGTACCCAAGAAGGACGGATCGGTCTGACCCATCTTGGATCTGAAGTTTCTCAACCGGTTCATCCGGCCACGGAAATTCCGCATGGAAACGCTGCGTTCGGCCATTCACTCTCTTCGTCAGGGAGACTTTCTGACGTCCATAGACATCAAGGATGCTTATTTGCACGTTCCAATTTTTCCAGCACACCAGAGGTTTCTCAGGTTCGTGGTGGAGGATCGCCATTTTCAGTTTGTGGCACTCCCCTTCGGTCTCACCTCGGCTCCTCGGGTGTTCACCAAGGTGCTAGCGGGAGTGATGGCTCTGCTGAGGGTTCAGGGTATCCGCATTGTGCCCTATTTGGACGATCTTCTGATCATGGCCTCCTCTTTCAACCAAGCGGAGTTGGACACCAGAGTGGTGGTGTCCACCCTGGAGAGGTTCGGTTGGGTGGTCAACCACCCCAAGTCTTCCCTTTCTCCGTCCAGAGTAGTGACTTTTCTGGGAATGTCTCTGGACACTTCGCAGGCCAGGGTGTTTCTGCCCCAGGCCAAGATTCTTTTGATTCAGGATTTAGTTCGGCTTCTCTTGTCGGTCCCTCGTCCGGCCATCCGGCTAGGGATGAGGCTGGTGGGGTTAATGGTGGCCTCATTCGAGGCAGTTCCCTTTGCGCAGTTTCATACAAGGACGCTTCAGCTTCATCTGTTGAAGGTTTGGGACAAGTCCCCTCTATCGTTGGATCCGTCCTTCCTGATGACTCCCCGAGTTTGTCGATCCCTGCAATGGTGGCTGGGGTCGGTCAATCTCTTGAAGGGCAGATCTTTTCTGGCCCCGTGTTGGGAAACGGTCACCACGGATGCCAGTCTGTCAGGTTGGGGGGGTGTTTGGAAGGACCTCCAGTTCCAGGGTCTGTGGGGCCCGCAGGAGGCTCACGAGCCCATCAATGTTCTGGAATTGAGAGCCATCAGGTTGGTTCTGTTTCGCTTGATCAGTTGCGGGGCTGCCTGTTCAGGTTCGGTCGGACAACCGGACGGCGGTTGCTTACATCAATCACCAGGGGGGGACTCGCAGCAGGAGTGCCCTCAGGGAAGTGTCTTTGATTCTGGACTGGGCGGAGAGCCACGTCCCGTGTATCTCAGCAGTCTACATTTCGGGAGTGGAGAACACGGAGGCGGACTCGCTGAGCAGGGCCTCCTCTCGTCAGGGGGAGTGGTCTCTCAGTCCCAAGGTGTTTCGTTCGATCTGTCTCAGGTGGGGGTTCCCAGCGGTGGACCTCTTTGCCTCTCGTCACAATCACAAGCTTCCAGTCTTTGTGTCTCTCTCGCAGGATCCTCTGGCGCTGGCAGTGGATGCCATGTCTCTGATCTGGAGGGATCTGGGGTTTCTTTACCTGTTCCCTCCGTTTCCAATGGTAGCCAGAGTGGTGCGCAAGTTGACTCTGGAGGGCGCGTTGGCGATTCTGGTGGCACCAAGGTGGCCAAGGCAGGTTTGGTTCGCAGACCTGGTAAGACTGGCAGAGGATCAGTTCGTTCTGCCTCTACTGCCGGACCTGCTCACCCAGGGTCGGCTGCGCTATCCCAATTTACCTTCGCTGGCTTTGACGGCGTGGCTGCTGAAACCGCCATCTTGAAGGAAGAAGGTCTTTCTGACGCGGTGGTTCAGACTCTTATTAGCGCCAGGAAGCGCTCTTCTTCTACTATTTACTATAGGACTTGGAGGTCCTATATTGACTGGTGTGAAAGTAGGTCTTTCTCTTGTCGGGAGTTCTCCATTTCCAGAATCCTGGAGTTTCTTCAACATGGTCTGGATCTTGGGCTTCAACTTAGTACCTTGAAGGGGTAGGTTTCTGCCCTGGCGGTGTTCTTTCAAAGGTCCTTTGCACTTCATCCCTTAGTCAAGACCTTTTTCCAAGGAGTTACGCATGTACGGCCTCCTAGGAAGCCTTTTGTTCCAGTTTGGGATTTGAACCTGGTTCTTTCTGCTCTTCAGGGTCCTCTGGTTGAGCCCTTGAATGAGGTTGCTTTGTCTTCTCTTACTCAAAAGGTGGCCTTTTTGGTGGCTATCACTTCAGTTCGGCGTGTTTCTGAGTTGGCCGCTTTATCCATTAAAGCTCCGTACTTCGAAAGGCATCAGGATAAGGTTGTCTTTCGTTTCAAGCCGGATTTTCTTCCTAAGGTGGTCTCTGCTTTTCATCTGAATCAGGACATTGTTCTGCCTTCTCTATGTCCTAATCCCAGCAACGACAAGGAAAGGGCGCTGCATTCCTTGGACGTGGTTCGTGTTGTGAAATATTATCTGGTGGTTACGTCTTCCTTTCGTAAGACTGATGCTTTTTTTGTGGTGCCCTTTGGGCCTAGGAAAGGTTTGGCTCCTGCCAAATCTTCCATTAGTAAATGGATTCGTCAGGCCATCATTGGGGCCTATTCTGCCAAGGGGAGGAGTCCCCCTTTTCGTGTTACTGCTCATTCTACTCGTGTGGTTGGAGCGGCCTGGGCTTTCCAGCACCAGGCCTCTGTTGAGCAAGTTTGTAAGGCCGCTACTTAGTCCTCTGTTCACACTTTTTCCAAGTTTTACAAGGTTGATGTTCGGGCCTCAGCGGATGCTGTTTTTGGCCGCAAAGTTCTGCAAGCTGTTGTGGTTTAAGTTGTGCATTGCTGCCTTGTTTCGGATCCCCGCCCTTTTTATGGACACTGCTATTGGATGTCCCACATGTTATGGATATCTTGAAGCGGGGTGTGTGACATACTTAGAATAATACCATTTTGTGAAATACTCACCTGTAAAATGGGTATTATAAGTATGTCACACACCCCGCTTCACCCGCCCTTCTTGTATTCTGGATCCTTTATTTTGTGAACTTTGCATTGTTATGACTTATATTTGCCTCTTCCTGGTCCCTTATCTTACTGCTTTTATATACTGGGTGATGAGTGGGAGGTCCCAGGTATTTATGGATCAGGGAGGGGCTTTCTTTTTTGCTATCATCTCTGCAGGAACGCCCCTTCAGGTCGGTATTACCCACATGTTATGGATATCTTTAAGCGGGGTGTGTGACATACTTATAATACCCATTTTACAGGTGAGTATTTCACAAAATGGTATTTTTTAGTAAAAAACTGCAAGGTGCACATAGCGCTTAGCATAGCTGTATTTGATCTAAAAATCTCTTAAAGTGCTGTTTCAGTTTGGGGGAGTCTCCTGGGCAGGAAAGGGTGTCTACCAATACATATGTGGTACCGTTGTAACCGGGAGAAATTGGGATTTCACACGCAATAAGATTTTATTGACAAACTTACATTTTTTATTACAAAAAAACCCTACAAATTGTAAAAATTTTTTTTTTTTATTTTTTTTCACATATTTCACCCCAAAATATTAAGAATACACTTGACAAATGACAAACAAGACATTTTATGTTAAAGCCCCGACTCTGCTGAAAAAAACAATATATAATTTTCCTGGGAAATCCCTTCAAAAATCACAGTTGAACATTCATAGTGCAAAATAGTGAAAAATGGTCTGGCAACAAAGCGTAACAAAAACTCCAGGTAGGCTGGCACTTAAAGGGTTAAACTGCCTGCTGCTGATTTTTCTTGGGGATCCCACCCTACTTTATGGACACTGCTATATATGTCCCAACTGTAAGTATTAGATTTGGACGTACTGTATACTGTACAGTAATTCTGTGATTACTCACCTGTAGAATTGGTATTATGAGTATACAGTATGTCCTGCTCCAACCCACCCTTGGTTTTGCATTATCTTGGATCCCCTGTATGGTGATTGTTATTATTGTTATAGTTGATAGTTGGGTTGTTTAATTCTCCTGGCTTCTCGTTAACTGCTTTTCTATGCTGGGGATCTGTGGGAGGTCCCCGGGCATTTGAGGGGCCGGGAGGAGCCTATTTTCGATGTCTCTGCAGTCCAGTGCCATCTGGCGGAGTATAACCCGATTGTAAGTATTATATTTGGAGCAGGACGTATGTATACTCATAATACCAATTCTACAGGTGAGTAATCACAGAATTGTATTTTTTTTTTTTTTTTTTTTTTTGCTTTTTTGGCTGCAGAATCACTTTAAGGCTCTGCTATAGTCAAATATAATTGAACATTTATGGAGGCTGTATAGCAGGGGTCCCCAACCTGTAGCTCGGGAGCTACATTTGGCTCAATAACCTCTATTATGTAGCTTGCCACAGGCCTGCTAATCAAAAACGCTAGCCGAGGGGAAGCAACATTTTGAGGTTGAGGTTATATGGTGCCAACAGCTTTGTTGGCACCATGCATGGAGTTAATGCAGAGTCGGACCGTTAGAAATGTGCAGGCTTGTCTGGCCTCTCTCAGCAGCTTCCATTTCCACAGTTGGTTTAACAACCATCAGTGTATGGTTTTACGTCTACCATTCACTCTTTTGATTTGGGGGATCCATTAGTGCGGGACAAGTATATTCTTAGTATACAGTACGTCCTGCTCCAGATATAATACTTACACTTGGGTTATCCTCCGCCAGATGGCGCTGCACTGCAGTGACATGGAAAACAGGCTCCTCCCGGACCTTCAAATACCCAGGGACCTCCCACAAATCCCCAGATTTCTCTGCAGTGCTGACTGCAAAGACATGAAGTATCACTCTCTCGCAGGTGAGCGGGGCTATTAAAGCCTGCGGCCCTGTTAGACTACTCCCACCCGTCCTCTTCGTGATGTGCCTCCCAGCCTGGGCTGCGCTGGTCGGGTGAAGGTAGGCAGCACCACGCGTGCTCATGGAGCCATGCTCCACCGCAGTCCCCCACCAAAGGGTAGACGTTTTAGGCTGATGGTGAGCCTCTAGTGGATGCCCCTCCCGCATTATTGCCCCATACCCCGTGTAGCGGTGGACCCTGTTCAAAGGGTCTCCATCCTCCCTCGTTCCCCCCCGTAGCTTGGGGGGAAAGAAAAGGGGGGGGTGTGGTGGTCTGGTGTATTGAGTTACACGTTATGGCCTTAGTATTGTCCTTGACTTATACACCTGGTGTCAGAGCCGCGCTGTTTGCCTTTTATTGTCTATCGGCCGCCGCCGTGCGAGTCTCTTGCCCTTATTGGATGGGCATGCGAACAGGCGGCGCCGTCGCCTCAGACGCTGCGGCGTCTTCATTGGCAAACCCCTTTTTTCTAAGTGTGTCATACACTCGCGTTTTCTTGTCTACGTTGACTACTGCCTCAGAGCTTCGCGCTCTTCGGGGGGGGGGCGGGGACCTGGCTTGGCGCGCTCCGCGTCACAGCCCACTCTGGCCCGCCCTTCGAGGTTCGCTTGGCAGCATTTAGATGCTCGTCGCGCGCGCGTGGTAACGGTCCTCCTCCCTCGGTCTGTAAGTGCCCTCGCGGGTGATTTTCATCATTCTTGCTTGCTGCGCATGGCTCTGACATCCCTATTCCCATTATGTCTTTCAGACGGTCAAATCCAGTGGCTTCTCCCGGCCCGGTGTAATTGCCAGTTGGACCTAGTATAATTACTCCCACTTCCCTGCGGGTCTTTGGGGCATCCAGGGTAGCTTATAGCGTCAATCCCTACTGGCCTATTGTGCCTATTAATCACCATATGGAGGCATCCCAGGATATTGTGAACGGGGTTCCCTCGGGACAAGCCCGGCTGTGTGTAGCTTGTGGGGTCTCACCTATCAGCGATGACAATGCACGGGTCTGCATCCCTTGTGCACAGCAGGCGCTAATGGTACTTCCCTCCCCTCCTGTGGCTGGGCCTGCACCTCGCCTCACTTCACCTACCCCCCAAGCCTGAGTCTAACCCCCAATACAAGCGGGGATTCTCATCCTGATGTGGCTACTAGACTGACCAGTGTTGAAAAATTGCTTGCTAGTACTCTAGCGCGCAAGGCCACCGCGAAAAAGCGGCACATAATCCCTGACTCTGCTCCTTTCCCTACGGAGTCTGATGAGTTTTCGCATCTAGATGACCATGCCCCTTCGGACGAAGGGGAGCTGTTCTTTGACTCAGTCATCTGATGAGAAGTCTAGGGGTCATGGCGATTCTGGTTCTGATCACTGGACCCCGGATGATACTGATAAACTACTGCTTCAGATTTTTGAGGTTTTTTCCATCTCTCCCCCTGTGGCGGCTTCCAAGGGATGAGCTATTTCATACTGCTAAGGCTCGATTGGAATTTCCTGAGCAAACCCATTTCAATAACCTCGTGCTTAAAGTGGACCAACACCCTCCAAAATAACTTAACTCTATTCACTGTAATGTAAAAAGACACTTACCTTTTGATGACTGTTGGAGCCGTCTGTCCCTCGCTGAGCCTGTAATCTTAATAATTCATCACCGGAAGTCCCGCCCTCCGTTGATTTTCATCTTGTCCATCAGGCTTGTCCGTTCATTTGCATATTTTGTCCGTCGCTGAGCTCTTCCTTGTTCTCGCGCTGCTTCTGTTTCTTCTTCTCTTCTCATGACGTCATCCGGGGGGCGTGGCCTCTCGCTGCTCTCGGGAGCGAGCATGACTCCCCATGGTGGAAGCGGGGAGGCTGGCTGCGCTGTCAGCGGGCGACGGAAGCCGGCTTCCGCAACCCGCTGACAGCGCAGCCAGCCTTCCCGCTTCCACCATGCTGTGTGTAGATTAAGCTTACCCTAACTGCCGACAGAGGGAGGAGGCGCTGAGGCATAAAACAGAAGACACTGCACACACATAGCTAATTAATATTCACTGCACAGGGCTGACTGAAGACCAATCAGGGCTTCCTAGGCCCTTCAGTCTGTGACGTGGCTGGTGATGATTGGAGCCTGCTGGACCCTGTGCACGTCAGACTGAAGACCAATCAGGGCTTCCTAAGCCCTTCAGTCTGTGACGTGGCTGGTGATGATTGGAGCCTGCTGGACCTTGTGCAGTGAATATTAATTAGCCATGTGTGTGCAGTGTCTTCTGTTTTATGCCTCAGCGCCTCCTCCCTCTGTCGGCAGTTAGGGTAAGCTTAATCTACACACAGCATGGTGGAAGCGGGGAGGCTGGCTGCGCTGTCAGCGGGTTGCGGAAGCCGGCTTCCGTCGCCCGCTGACAGCGCAGCCAGCCTCCCCGCTTCCACCATGCCGGCATTTTTTTTTTTTTTATTTCAGGGCTTGGTGGGAGCGGGGAGGCCGGCTGCGCTGTCAGCGGGCAGCGGAAGCCGGCTTCCGCCGCCCGCTGACAGCGCAGCCGGCCTCCCCGCTCCCACCTTCCCCAGTACCTTGGTCGGAAATCGCGCATGCATATTTCAAAAATACATATAAAAAAAAAGGGGGGCAGGGTGTTGGTGCACTTTAAGGAGTGGGAACATCCCAGTAGTCTTCCCGGGATCCCTAAGAGTCTGGACAGGAAGTATCCATTTCCTGCTGATATGGCCAAGTGCTGGTTATCGCCCCCCGAGGTCGATGCTCCTATTCTAGGGCTGTCTAACACCTCTATTATGCACTCCCCCGACACTACTACGCTGCGGGATTCTGAGGACAGGCGCATTGACCAATTGGCGTGCCATGCCTTTGCGTTTGGAGGGGCGGCGCTGCGCCCGGTCTGCGCTTTGGCCATTACTGCTGTGGCGCTCAGGGCCATGGTCAGGAATGCACTTGACGGCCCAGACGAGTTGCCTACTGATGCTGTTAATGCACTGTTAATGAACTGTGATGTATTTGTGAACTTTATCCTGTCTGCATCGGATGATGCTATTAGGCTGTGTGCCAGATTTTCCGCCTTGGCGGTGGCTATACGCCGCGCGGTATGGCTGCGCCAGTGGGCGGCCGACAATGCTGCTAAGAAAGCCCTTACTGGGCTTCCATTTAAGGGACTACGCCTGTTTGGGGACCGCCTAGACCTCTTTGCTAAAGGAGGTAAGTTACCACAGCGCAGGCGGCAGCCTCGGCCCTTTCAGCCCCCTACAGAGGCGCTAAGCAGGGAAAAGGGGTGTCCTTCGCGGGGGCTCGTGCTGACTCCTGGCATAGGAGCATGGGGCGACGTCCTGGCTCCTCCTGGGGGACCAAACCCAAAGCCCCTCCCAAGACCCCTCAGGCATGATGGGGCGCCATCGCCCGCCAGGGTGGGGGGACGGCTATAGCACTTCGCGCACGTCTGGAGGCGCTAAGTCTCAGACGGGTGGATTCAGGAGGTAGTTACCTCTGGCTACAAGATAGTTTGCTGTGCGGCCCCCCTCAAGATTCATCAGGTCCCGGATCCCCCAGGACCCGGTATCAGCTCAGGTCCTGATGCAGGCAATGCAAGGACTTCTGGATCTGGGAGTTATTTGCAAGGTTCCCTTGAGAGAATTGGCAGAAGGGTTCTACTCCAAACTTTTCACAGTACCCAAAAGAGATGGGTCAGTCATTCTGGATTTAAAGATCCTCAACAAATTTGTCAAGAACAAGCGCTTTTGCATGGAAACTCTGCGCTCGGCCGTTGGCTTTCTTCGCCCAGGGGATTTTATGACGTCTGTGGACATCAAAGATTCTTACCTTCACATCCCTGTGTTCCCGGGACATCAAAGGTTTCTCAGATTTGTGTTGAAAGATCAACATTACCAATTTGTGGCCCTACGGTTTGGCCTCACTTCAGCTCCCAGAGTGTTCACCAAGGTACTGGCGGGGGTGATATCTTTGATAAGGTCAGGGGGCATTCGAGTGCTGCCCTACCTGGACGACATCCTCATTGCCTCATGGCCTCTACAGCAGGCGGAGCTGGACACTCAGCTGGTGGTGTCCACCTTGGAGTCCTTCGGCTGGGTGATCAATCATCCCAAGTCCTCTCTGTCCCCTTCGCCAGTGACCCCATTCCTGGGGATGATTCTGGATACGGTTCAGTCACGAATATTCCTTCCCCAACAGAAGGTGGAAGCTCTGACTGCGCAGGTGCGGTCCCTGCTCTCGTGCCCCCAGCTCTCCCTCAGGCAGGGAATGCAGCTGGTGGGCCTGATGGTGGCGAGCTTCGAGGCGGTGCCCTTTGCTCAGTTCTATTCGAGGCCTCTGCAGCTTCACCTCCTATCAGTATCCCCGTCCTTGGATGGGTTTGTGTGCTTCTTCCATTGGTCAGAAGGTCCCTCTCGTGGTGGCTAGACCACAAGAACTTGCTAAAGGGCAGGTCCTTTCTAGCCACCTCCTGGGAGACGGTTACCATGGATGCCAGTCTGTCAGGTTGGGGGGGGGGGATTCTTTAAGTCCCTGAGGTTCCAGGGCAGGTGGGGCCCTCAGGAGGCCCATTTACCCATCAACATTCTGGAACTATGGGCGGTCAGGTTGGTTCTGGAGCAGTTGACCGATCACCTGCAGGGACTGTCTGTTCAGGTGCGCTCAGACAACAGGACGGCGGTTGCCTACATCAACCATCAGGGAGGGACCCGGAGCAAGGGTGCCCTCCAGGAAGTGTTGCGGATTCTGACATGGTCTGAGGCCAATGTTCAATGCATTTCGGCTGTTTATATCCCGGGGGTAGAGAATCTTCTAGCAGACTCTCTGAGCAGGGGGACTTCCCGTCGGGGGGAGTGGTCCCTCTGCAACAGGGTATTCCAGTCCCTGTGTTTCCGGTGGGGCCTACCGGATGTGGATCTGTTTGCATCCCGTCACAATCACAAGCTCCCGGCCTTTGTCTCCCTGTCTCAGTATCCTCTGGCCTTGGCCACGGATGCTCTGTCAATGTCTTGGAAGACATTTCGGCTCCTGTATGTCTTTCCCCCGTTCCCTGGGCAGGGTTCTGCGCAAGATTGCCCTGGAAAGGGTGCCAGTGATTCTGGTGGCCCCCAGGTTGCCAAGAAGAGTGTGGTTCGCAGACGTGGTAAAAATGGCAGTAGACCAGTACGTCCTGCCAGAGGCGACAGATTTGCTCACTCAGGGCTCCTTACGCCATCCCAATTTTGTCTGCCTCAGTGGTGGATACCATGGTACAGGCTAGGAAGAAAACTTCTTCTGCTATCTATTATAGGGTATGGCGTTCCTACATTGACTGGTGTGAGTCTAGGTCTCTCCCCTGCAGGGAGTTCTTAATCCCTAGCATTCTGGAGTTTTTACAGCATGGATTGGAGTTGGGTTTAAAACTCAGTACTCTGAAGGGTCAGGTTTCTGCCCTGTCTGTCTTCTTTCAGAAGTCTTTTGTTCAGCATCCCTTGGTTAAGACCTTCTTTCAAGGGGTCACTCACGTGCGTCCCCCACGTAAGCCTACGGTCCCTGTTTGGGACTTGAACCTGGTTTTGTCTGCCTTGCAGGGTGCTCCCTTTGAGCCTATTCAGGATGCTGCTCTAGCTGTACTTGCCCTCAAAGTTGTTTTTCTGGTGGCTATTACTTCGGTCAGGCGTGTGTCTGAGTTGGCGGCTCTGTCTATTCATCCCCCATACTACGAGAGACACCAGGACAAGGTGGTGTTCCGCTTTAAGCCGGATTTTCTGCCAAAGGTGGTGTCTTCTTTTCATTTGAATCAGGATATTGTTCTTCCTTCATTGTGTCCTAATCCTAGCAACGCTAAGGAAAGGGTTCTGCATTCTTTGGATGTGGTCAGGTGTCTGAAGTATTACCTGGTAGTCGCTGCGACCTTCAGGAAGACTGATGTTCCTTTTGTGGTCCCTTCTGGCCCTAGGAAGGGTTTGGCTCCGGCCAAGTCTACTATTAGCAAATGGATTCGTCAGGCTGTGATTCAGGCCTATTCTGCTAAGGGGAAGATCCCCCCTTCCGTCTTACTGCTCATTCTACTTGTGTTATTGGTGCCTCTTGGGCCTTCCAGCACCAGGCTTCTGTTGAACAAGTTTGCAAGGCCGCTACTTGGTCTTCTGTTCATACCTTTTCGAAGTTTTACAAGGTTGATGTTAGGGCCTCAGCTGATGCTGTTTTTGGCCGCAAGGTTTTGCAGGTGGCAGTGGTTTAAACTGCCTGATGTCACCTTTTGTTGGGGGATCCCACCCTACTTTATGGACACTGCTATTGGATGTCCCAAGTGTAAGTATTATATTTGGAGCAGGACGTACTGTATACTAAGAATAATACAATTCTGTGAAATACTCACCTGTAGAATTGATATTATTTGTATCCAGTACGTCCTGCTCCACCCCACCCTGGTTTTTGCATTATTCTGGATCCCCTGTATGGTGTTATCATTACCAGTTGTTCTGGGTGGTTTAATTCTCCCGGCTTCTTGTTTACTGCATTTCAATGCTGGGGATTTGTGGGAGGTCCCTGGGTATTTGAAGGGGCGGGTGGAGCCTGTTTTCCATGTCTCTGCAGTGCAGCGCCATCTGGCGGAGGATAACCCTAGTGTAAGTATTATATCTGGAGCAGGACGTACTGTATACAAATAATATCAATTCTACAGGTGAGTATTTCACAGAATTGTATTTTTATGGAGCTGGGGTTGGGGCGACAGGCTCACTAAAGGGTCGATTCAGAGACGGGGGGAAAAAAATGTGACACTCCTTCTTAGGAGAGAAAACTGCCGTTGATGTTCCTTGGGAAATTTACATCTGGTAGACAATGAGTTGCATTTTTCTCTCCTAAAAAAAGGAGTGAGAATTCCCACATGGCTCTTTATTGACCCCTAAGTTGTCAAGTTGAATGCTTTTAAGTACTTGTGTTATTTTGAATTATTTCTAGTTTTTTTTTTATTATATTTTCGATGATCAAATCATGTCTAACGTAGCTCTTGACCATCTCTCAATGATGAATGTGGCTCACATGGTTGCCACTGCTGCTGTATAGCATGCAGCAATATGGTCTACTTTCAAAGCTGGCCTATTCCAGAAGATGGCTCAGCACCAAACTACGTTAAAGTGAGCTCTAATGAAAAAAAAAATTGCTTTTCTAGTCATTTCAAGAATTACAAAAAATATATATATTAAAGACCCTAGGTGGCTGTATTGTTCTATATATATATGTTGTCAGCAGATAAAGCTTCCATCTTCTGTCTGGCAATTGATGTTATGAGATGAGAATGAATTATCAGAATTAATCTCCTTTTCCTCTACCAGTGACAATAAGGAACTGTTGCCACAGTAAAATGTATGCCTTTGAAATTTTGCCAGAAATGTAAAAACAAATATGCACTTGGCTAATAACGAATAACTGTATATTTTTGCTCACAGCAAGGTGGTTTTGGCATAATATCAGACACTACATACATTTATTTTAATAAAAAAAAAATTCTCATACTCAGCAACTGTTTACATTTCACAATGCTGAACCTCAACGTCCAGAATATTTAACAATATAAAGTCTTGTGATTAAAGCAGACCTCCAGTCAAAAAAAGAACATTTAGTAAATTGCTTCCACTCTTATGATCAATGGCGTAACCACTGTGAGAGGGCTTAACCCCATGCAGATCAAGATGAATCCCTCTTGAATTACACGACCCGATAGTCCTGCTTAAACATTAGGGGGATGCTGAGCCAGGAGCAATTCACTATATAAATAAACATTAGGGGGATGCTGAGCCAAAATACCTGGGACCTCCCACTCATTCCCCAGTCTTTCATCTCTGCAGACGGCGAGCAAGTCAGAAGATGGATGTCTCCTCCTTGCAGGTAGCCGGGGTAACTCCCGGCCCCCCACTTTCGGTCTATTTCTGCCTGGACCTACTGTTATCCCCCTTTTTAGTAAAGAGCCTCCCAGCCTAGGCTGCGGGTCCTGGCAAAGGTAGACGGCACCTTAAGGTGAGACCCCATACTAAGGGGTAGGCGGTATTCCGGGTTGGTGATCCTGGTTGGGAGGCCCTGTCCTTGCCCTTACACCCTTGGGGTGTTAATTCCCCCTTCCCCGGTCGCCCATCGTTCCTTTCTGCTGGGGGGGGGGCGCTTATCCCCCTTTTAGTTTAGTCCTTCTTTGGAGTGTATGCTTGTGTGCAACGTTTTGTGTGTGGTGCGCGTGAATTATGGTTCCATGGCCGGGCCGGCGGTTTGCGGCGCCGCCGGCTGTTACTGTCGGTCTTCGGGGGAGCTTCTTCCCCTCCGGTGCGGTTTCGGGGGGGGGGGGGGCGGGGCGCGATCCTGCGGTCCGCCCCCTCCCTCTTCCCGTGCTGCTGGTGCCGCTGCGGAGCCCGGTCACTGGCCGGGAGGCGCCTGTTGTCAGCAGAGAGGGGCAGGGTCGGCGCAGCGCGCGATCCGCGCCGGCCTGCCCCTCTTCATCCTGGCTGCCATGTCCCTCCGCCTCGTGCAGGACGCCATTCAGTAAGCGCCCAGTGGGCTCCAGTCTTCATTGTCTGTGCAGCTGCTTGCAGCGCGATATTGATTTATACATTCCTAATTATATGTATGTGTGCCTTGGCCCTTATGTTATGTGCCCTGCATTGTGTGACATGTGTGACAGTCCCCTTTTCTATTCCAGGCAGACCCTTGTTGGATCTTAAAGGGTCCTCCCGGTCCAGGGTCCCTAGTTTAATTTAAGAACTCCCTATAAATCCTCCCACTCAGGACACAGAAAGGGCATCCCGGGTCGCTTATATTGCGTAATTCCCTTGGGTATTGCGACTACCGATAAAATCACCATATGGATACTTCCCAGGATACCGTGCTCGGGCTCCCCTCGGTCAACCCCGGCAGTGTTTTGGGTGTGGAGCATCCCTTACAGGGGACGATGTTTTCCTTTGCATACCATGTGCACAGCAGACTATTACACGGCAGTCCGGATCCCATGCGTCTGGTTCTGCGCCGCCGGTCCCTTCTCCTACCCCTCCCTGCCTGATCCGTACCCCCTGTGATGTTGTCACGAGTGGGGAGTTGCAATCTGAGGTGTGTGCCAGATTGTCCAATCTTGAAAAATTATTTTCTAGCGCTGTTGCCAAAAAGGCCGCGGCTAAGAGAAAGCACTTGTCCCCAGCCATGCAGGCTTCTGATTTTGAGGAGTTTGATTCACTGGACTGGTCTGATTACCCCCCGCTAGAGGAAGGGGAGCTATTTGAGGAGTCGGATGGTTCTGACGATTAGCAGTTTGTTGGCACCGATGCCGAGCGGGGTCAGGGGGATTCTTTAGATACCCCTAAGGTCCTGGCTCATATGTTTGAGGTTCTGGCAATTTCTCCTCCTGAAGTGACTCTTCCGCAGAAGGGGGAGTTCTTTGAGGAGGCTAAGCCGCGCTTAAAATTCCCTAATCAAAGGCATTTCGATGGCATTATTCTTAAGGAATGGAAGAGGCCTACTCGGCTTCCGGGTGTCCCTCCAGGTTGGGATAAGAAATATCCCTTTCCGGTGGATGCGGTGAAGCGCTGGTCGTCCCCTCCCGAGGTGGACGCCCCTGTTTTGGGGTTGTCTAGTACCTCTGTTTTGCATTCTCCTGGCTGTTCTACTCTCAAGGGCGGTGAGGACAAACGCATTGACCAGATGGCTTGTCACGGTTTTGCCAGTGTCGGGTCGGCTTTGCGGCCTGTTTGTGCTTCGGCGCTTTTAATAGTGGCTTCTAGGTCGGTTGTCAGGGACCTGTTGTCTACCTCCAGGCTTGACCCGGCTAGTGATGAGTTCACCGCCCTTAAGCGGTGCGAATTGTTTTTGTAATTTGTGCTAGCCGCCCTGGATGACACCATGGTGATGTGTAGTAGAACTTAGGCCTTGCTGGTGGCTATTTGGCGGTCGGTTTGGTTGCACCAGTAGGCGGCTGATTTTGTGTCCAAAAAGTCGCTTACGGCTCTTCCCTTTCTGGGCTTGCGGCTCTTTGGAGAAAAATTGGATTCGGTCGCAAAAGGAGGTAGGTTACCTCAGAGAAAGAAGCTACGTCGTCCCTTTCGGGGGCGGCTTCCTTTACCCCTTCCTTTCGTGGGGCCAGAGCTGGACGGGGATTGGCTGTCTTCTCCTCCAGAGGTGATTCCTGGAACAGGGGAAGAGGACGTGCCCATCCAGGTCACAGCTGGGGCTCCAAGCCCAAAGCCGCTGCCAAGCCGGCTCAGCAATGAGGGGGCGCCCTCACCCTCGCGGGTGGGGGGACGGCTGCGACACTTCTCCCAGGTCTGGGACCAGGAGGTCTCGGACAAATGGATTCGGGAAGTGGTGTCTTCCGGTTACAAGCTGGAGTTCGAGATCCTGCCTCCTCCCAGATTCTTCAGGTCTCGGGTGCCCTTGGATCCTCTGGCCGCACAGGGGCTCCAGGCGGCAGTAAAAGATCTCTTGGACATGGCTGTCATCTGCCCGGTGCCTCCCTCGCAGGGCTGTGGAGTCGGTAGATAAATGTTCCGACTCCTCAGTTTTTTGTACTTCCGACTCCGACTCCTCTGTATTAATATGTGAATGTATTTTATACATTCCTTAAAGGAAAGAAAGGCAACATACATGTCATTACTTCTAGCAGAGAGGGGTAGTTGGGCAGAAGATGCCTTCTCCTTTCTGTGTGCTGATCTTCCGCTGAAGATAGGGCAGTGGGAGGATCCAGAAAGGGGCCTTTATTATAAAACATGATTTCCCTAGTAGAATCCCATAGTCATGTTTAAAGTTTAAGCTAACAATCGAAGTTTACACGTTTTTATAGCCTTTTGCTGAATTTCAGCAGTTTTTCCAATGGTACAGCTTCAGTCTTGAACTATTGATCCTCCATTCCCTTAACTTATACAAGTGTCTCTAGTCCTGCAGAGGCTAGGTTACCCATGGGTTCCCTGTAACAGCAGAACACAACACTATGCAAAGTAGAAGTATTGCTGCTTCTAATTGTGCGTTGCGTGCCATATAGTGACGCACATGGAAAGCATGCTTCTTCACTGTCACTTAACGTGTTCATTTTGCGGTTACGTGAGGCACTGCATGCATTGGTCTTTATTCTTACAATACAGAAGTCATTAATTATAACTTTTTGTGAATTGGGACATTTAAACTTGCTAAATCAAAATTTAGTAGGAGTCGGTGCATTGTTAGCCGACTCCTCGACTCCGACTACACAACCCTGCTCCCTCGGACCGGGGCCTGGGATACTATTCCAATCTGTTCACGGTGCCCAAGAAGGATGGCTCCGTTCGTCCCATCTTGGATCTGAAGTTTCTTAATAGGTTTATCCGTCCCAGGAAGTTCCGCATGGAAACGCTGCGCTCAGCCATAAATTTGCTTCGTCAGGAGGACTTCATGACGTCCATAGACATCAAGGATGCTTATCTGCATGTTCCAATCTTCCCGGCACATCAGAGATTTCTCAGGTTTGTGGTGAAAGATCGGCATTTTCAGTTTGTGGCTCTACCGTTTGGCCTTACCTCGGCTCCAAGGGTTTTCACCAAGGTGCAGGCGGGGGTGATGGCCCTTCTCAGAGCCCAGGGTATCCGCATCGTGCCTTATCTGGACGATCATCTAATTATAGCATCCTCTCTCAGCCAGGCGGAGCTAGATACCAGGACTGTGGTAGCCACTCTGGAGAGATTCGGTTGGGTGATCAACTATCCCAAGTCCTTCCTCTCTCCGTCCAGGGTGGTGTCGTTCCTGGGAATGTCTCTGGATACTTCTCAGTCCAGGGTGTTCCTCCCCCGGCCCAAGGTTCTTTTGATTCAGGAATTGACTCAGCTTCTTCTATCCATCCCTCGTCTGTCCATCCGGCTGGGGATGAGACTGGTGGGATTGATGGTGGCTTCGTTCAAGGCGGTTCCCTTTGCCCAGTTTCACACAAGGACGCTCCAGCTCCATATCTTGGCGGCCTGGGACAGGTCTCCGCTGTCATTGGATCAGTCTTTTCTGATGTCCCCCCGGGTTCGGCATTCCCTTCGGTGGTGGCTGGAACCAAGCAATCTGATGAGGGGCAGATCCTTTCTGACCCCTTGTTTGGAGACGGTCACCACGGATGCCAGCCTGTCATGTTGGGGGGGGGTTGGAAGGATCTTCCGTTTCAGGGACTGTGGCGGCCTCAGGAGGCTCACGATCCCATCAATGTTCTGGAGCTGAGAGCCATCAGGTTGGTTCTGGGTCACTTGACTCATCAGTTACAGGGTTTGCTGGTTCAAGTTCGGTCGGACAATCGGACGGCGGTCGCCTACATCAATCACCAGGGAGGGACTCGCAGCAGGCGTGCCCTCAGGGAAGTGTCCTTGATCCTGGCTTGGGCAGAGAGCAATGTCCCATGGATCTCGGAGGTGTACATTCCGGGAGTGGAGAACACGGAGGCGGACTCCCTGAGCAGGTGCTCATCTCGCGGGGGGGAATGGTCTCTCAGCCCCAAGGTGTTTCGGTCGCTTTGCCACCGGTGGGGGACTCCGGAGGTGGACCTCTTTGCCTCTCGTCACAATCACAAGCTTCCGGCATTTGTGTCTCTCTCGCGGGATCCGCTGGCTCTGGCAGTGGATGCCATGTCTCTGAACTGGAGGTATCTGGGGTTTCTGTACCTGTTCCCTCTGTTTCCCATGGTGGGCAAGGTGGTGTGCAAGCTGGCCCTAGAGGGTGCGGCAGCAATCTTGGTGGCTCCAAGATGGCCAAGACAGGTTTGGTTCGCAGACGTGGTAAGGTTGGCAGCGGATCAGTTAGATCTGCCCCTTCTGCCGGATCTGCTCACTCAGGGTCAACTGCTCTACCCCAATTTACCAACGCTGGCTTTGACGGCGTGGCTGCTGAAACCTCCATTTTGAAGGAGGAAGGTCTTTCTGATGCTGTTGTTCAGACTCTGGTTAGGGCTAGAAAGATGTCTTCCTCTGCCATCTACTATAGGATTTGGAGGTCTTATATTGATTGGTGTGAGGTCCGGGCCTTGCCTTGCAAGGTGTTTTCTATCCCTAGGGTTTTGGAATTTCTGAAACATGGTCTGGACCTGGGTTTGCAGCTTAGTACGTTGAAAGGGCACGTTTCTATCCTGGCGGTTTTCTTTCAAAGGTCTTTTGCTCTTCATCCTCTGGTTAAGACCTTTTTCCAGGGGGTTACGCATGTGCGGCCTCCTAGGAAGCCTTTGCTCCCAGTTTGGGATTTGAATTTGGTTATTTCTGCTTTTCGGGGTCCCCCTTTTGAACCTTTGCAGGATATTGCTCTTTCTACGCTTACTCAGAAGGTTGCGTTTTTGGTTGCCATCACTTCCGTTCGGCGTGTATCAGAGTTGGCGGCTTTGTCCATTAATGCCCCGTACTTTGAGAGGCATCAGGACAAGGTTGTTTTCTGCTTCAAGCCAGATTTCCTTCCTAAGGTGGTTTCTGCCTTTCATCTTAATCAGGACATTGTTCTACCCTCCTTGTGTCCTAAGCCCAGCAATGACAAGGAGAGGGTCTTGCATTCTCTGGATGTGGTTCGCTGTGTGAAGTACTATTTGGTGGCTACGTCTTCTTTTTGTAAGACTGACGCCCTTTTTGTGGTGCCCTCCGGGCCTAGGAAAGGTTTGGCTCCCGCCAAGTCTTCCATTTGTAAATGGATTCGCCAGGCCTTTGTTGGGGCCTATTCTGCCAAGGGGAAGGTTCCCCCTTTTCGGGTCACTGCTCATTCTACTCGTGCCGTTGTGCCTCCCTCTGCACCCCTTTCATTTCACCTTTCACTCTGTCAGTACCCCTCCCCCCTTCACTCTCTCGGGTGACTGGTACGGAGGAGGCACAATGTCGGGTAAGGTTGACACAGACCACATCATTGTACTTTCTTTAAAGCTGGTGCTTCATTTCTAGGTTTAGGGTTGTGAGATTCCCACCTCTGCATATGATTCACTTTCAAATGTCAGTCACTTGTCTGCTTTGACTCGGTGACTTGGTCCAGCTGGCGTCAACTAGGCATCCTCTTTTAGCTCAGTATACCTCCAGGTCACGGAATATATTTTCTTTTTGGATGGAGGAGGTAGGTATAGACTGTAAAGCCCTGAATGTAACGTCCATGAACTTCTGCTTTTGGGCATATTGAGGGTTCCGGTATAGCACTGAGGGCCTAGAGGTTCAGGAACGGAGGTGGTGTGATTAGTAAGCAATCCTATACTGAATTCCAGAGTTTGTCTGCACTTTCTGGGTAACACCCTGTATTCTGATACCATGTAAAGTTCCAGCCTGGAATCCATTATTCCCAACTGACAAAGTTTTAAATCTCTTTTTACTACAGTAAATAAACAATAATCTGATCTTTCCTTCCTGTGTTGCGGCCCAAGTCTGTCTATGGATCTGCCATTCATGGCGCCTGCCCTGGGACATCCTCATGGAAGACCAGGTCCCTTACAAGATAAAATATTGGACTACACGGTTTTAGAAGATTCAGAATGTGTTAAATAGACCTAAAGGAAAACCTCTGGCTATCCCTAATTAACCTAATGACGATGAAGTAGAGTGCCCAGTATACATGGCTGATCTTATTCATAATGTTATGGAGGCGATATACTATTCTAAGTATGTCACACACCCCGCTTCAAGACATTCATTACACTTGGGTATACTGACCTGTAGATGGCGATCTTGCAGAGATAACAAAAAAAGCTCAGACCCTCCCGGCCCATAAATACCTAGGACCTCCCACTCATTACCCAGTCTTCATCTCTGCAGAGGCGAGCAAGTCAGAAGATGATGTCTCCTCCTTGCAGGTAGCCGGGATGACTCCCGGCCACTTTTATTCTTCTATTTCTGCCCGGATCCCCTTGGTTTTTATATTCCCTGCCTCCCAGCCTAGGCTGCTGGTCCGGGCAAAGGTAGTTGGCACCCCTGGTGCTTAGGAGCCGTGAGACCCCATAACAAGGGGTAGGCGGCTATCCGGGTTGGTGATCCCGGTTTGGGATGCCCCGTCCCTTGGCCTTTCCCTGGCATGGATTCCCCCTCTCCCAGGTACCCTTGGGGGGGGGGGCTGTCCCTTATGGATTCCTTTATTCATATGTGTGTGTGTTCGTTACTTGTGTGTGCTTTTACGTTATTTGCATGGTGCCGGAGGGTCGGCGGTACCGCGGCGCCGGCCTCCGGCGCGCTAATAGTGCTGGCCGCAATGGCGGCGGCGAGCCCATGAGGGCTTCTTCTCCGAGGGGGGGGCGGGCCGGGCGCTCACGCGCGCCTACGCCCCCGTGCTGAGAGTGTGGCTTTCACGTCCCGGCTTCTGGCCGGGAGAGACGCGTGTATGGCACCGGCCCGCCCTCCCTCCTCCCACTGCACATTGCGCGCGTTTCCAGCGGGTCGGTGGTTGGGTGAGGGGCCTGATGGCCTTCACTATCTATTGTCACTGGCTTCTTACATTTGCATGGTGCTGAATGTGTGCTTGGGTTCTTGTTCCAGGTGGACCATTTAGCATATTAAAGGGCGGTTCTCCCGGTCCAGGTCCCTGGTTAAAATTTAGCTGGCCTAAAATCCTCCCAATCAGGACTTAAATAGGTATCCCGGGTGGCATAATTGCGTAATTCCCAAACAATAAAAAGCGCATTGTACACATTTATTGTATATACCATATTTAGTACAAAAAAATCACCATATGGAGGCTTCTCCGGATACTGGGCTTGTGCCCCCCTCGGGGCTATCCAGGCTGTGTTTGGGGTGTGGGGTATCCCTTTTGGGGGATGATGTATTTTTATGTGTACCCTGTGCGCAGCGGACTATTACGCGGCAGACCGGATCTCAGGCGTCTGGTTCTGCTTCGCCGGTCTCCTCCCCGTCTCCCCCTCGCCTGACAACGTGTGTGTGATGTGGTCATTAGCGGGGAGTGCCAGATTGGCCAACCTTGAAAAATTGTTTTCCAGTGCCATCGCCAAAAAGGCCACGGCAAAGAGAAAACATTAGTATTCGGCTGCACAGGCCTTTGATAGGGAGGACTTTGACTCCCTGGATTGGTCTGATTGCTCCCCGCGTGAGGAAGGGGAGCTGTATGAGGGGTCTGAGGACTCCGATGATCAGCAGTTTGTGGGCGATGATAGCGAGCAGGGCCAGGGGGATTCCTCGGATACATCCAGGGTCCTGGCTCAGGTGTTTGAGGTCCTGGCTATTTCTCCCCCCGAGGCAGCTCCTCCGCTGAAGGGGGAGTTCTTTGGAGAGACGAAGCCCCGCTTGGAATTTCCGTATCAAAAGCATTTTGATGGTATCATTCGCAAGGAATGGGAGAGGCCGACGTGGCTTCCGGGTGTCCCACCGGGTTGGGACAAGAAATATCCCTTTCCGGTGAAGCACTGGTCGTCTCCCCCCGAGGTGGATGCTCCTGTTTTGGGGTTGTCCAGCTCCTCAGTCCTCCATTCTCCGGAGTGCACTACCCTCAAGGATGGTGAGGATAAACGCATTTACCAGATGGCTTGTCATGGTTTTGCCAGTGTTGGATCGGCCTTGCGGCCGGTTTGTGCTTCTGCGCTTGTACTGGTTGCTGCCAGGTCGGTTGTTAGAGGATTGTTGACCTCGTCCGGGCTTGACCCGGCTAGTGAGGAGTTTGCCGACCTTAAGCGCTGTGAGTTATTCTTATCCTTTGTACTGTCCGCCCTGGATGACACTTTGATGATGTGTAGCAGAGCTGCGGCTCTGCTTGTGGCTATCCGCTGGTCGGTTTGAGGTAAGTTACCTCAGCGTAAGAAGCAGCGTCGCCCCTTTTGGGTGGCGGCTTCCTTCTCTCAGTCCTTTCGTGGGGCTAGAGTCGGCAGGGGTTCGGCTTTTTCCTCGTCCAGAAGTGATTCCTGGACCAGGGGTCGGGCCTGTCCAGGACACAGTTGGAGCTCCAAGCCTAGAGTCGCTGCCAAGCCAACTCAGCAATGAGGGGGCGCCCTCACCCTTGCGGGTGGAGGGACGGCTGCTACTCTTCTCCCAGGTTTGGGTTCAAGAGGTCTCGGACAGGTGGATTCAGGAAGTGGTGTCTTCCGGTTACAAGCTGGAGTTCGAGTTCCGGCCCCCTCCCAGATTCTTCAGTTCTCGGGTGCCGTCAGATCCTCTGGCCGCCCAGGGGCTTCGGGTGGCAGTAGCAAGTCTCTTGAACATGGCTGTCATCTGCCCGGTGCCCCACTCAGACCGGGGCCTGAGCTTCTATTCCAATTTGTTCACGGTGCCCAAGAAGGACGGATCCGTCTTGCGGCCGGTTTGCGGCCTTGCGGCCGGTTTGTGCTTCTGCGCTTGTACTGGTTGCTGCCAGGTCGGTTGTTAGAGGATTGTTGACCTCGTCCGGGCTTGACCCGGCTAGTGAGGAGTTTGCCGACCTTAAGCGCTGTGAGTTATTCTTATCCTTTGTACTGTCCGCCCTGGATGACACTTTGATGATGTGTAGCAGAGCTGCGGCTCTGCTTGTGGCTATCCGCTGGTCGGTTTGATTACGCCAGTGGGCGGCTGATTTTGTGTCCAAAAAGTCGCTCACGGCCCTTCCCTTTGTGGGGTTGTGGCTCTTTGGAGAAAAATTGGATTTGGTGGCAAAGGGAGGTAAGTTACCTCAGCGTAAGAAGCAGCGTCGCCCCTTTTGGGTGGCGGCTTCCTTCTCTCAGTCCTTTCGTGGGGCTAGAGTCGGCAGGGGTTCGGCTTTTTCCTCGTCCAGAAGTGATTCCTGGACCAGGGGTCGGGCCTGTCCAGGACACAGTTGGAGCTCCAAGCCTAGAGTCGCTGCCAAGCCAACTCAGCAATGAGGGGGCGCCCTCACCCTTGCGGGTGGAGAGACGGCTGCTACTCTTCTCCCAGGTTTGGGTTCAAGAGGTCTCGGACAGGTGGATTCAGGAAGTGGTGTCTTCCGGTTACAAGCTGGAGTTCGAGTTCCGGCCCCCTCCCAGATTCTTCAGTTCTCGGGTGCCGTCAGATCCTCTGGCCGCCCAGGGGCTTCGGGTGGCAGTAGCAAGTCTCTTGAACATGGCTGTCATCTGCCCGGTGCCCCACTCAGACCGGGGCCTGAGCTTCTATTCCAATTTGTTCACGGTGCCCAAGAAGGACGGATCCGTTCGCCCCATTCTGGATCTGAAGTTGCCCAACAGGTTTGTTCGTCCCCGGAAGTTCCGTATGGAAACTCTGCGCGCAGCCATCCACTCACTGCGTCAGGGGGACTTCATGACGTCCATAGACATCAAGGATGCTCACCTGCATATTCCAATATTTCCGGCACACCAGAGATTCCTCAGGTTTGTCGTGGACAATCGACATTTTCAGTTTGTGGCTCTTCCGTTTGGCCTTACCTCGGCTCCAAGGGTTTTTACCAAGGTGTTGGCAGGAGTGATGGCCATCCTCAGAGCCAGGGGTATCCGCATCGTGCCCTATCTGGACGATCTTCTCATCATGGCGTCTTCCCTCAGTCAGGCGCAGCTGGATACCAGGAATGTGGTGTCCACTCTGGAGCGTTTCGGTTGGGTGAACAACTATCCCAAGTCCTGCCTCACTCCCTCCAGGGTGGTGGAGTTCCTGGGAATGTCGCTGGATACTTCTCAGGCCAGGGTGTTTCTCCCCCGGGCCAAGGTTCTTCTGATTCAGGAATTGACGCAGCGTCTTCTATCCATTCCCCGTCCGTCCATCTGGCTAGGGATGCGACTTGTGGGATTGATGGTGGCGTCGTTCGAGGCGGTTCCCTTTGCCCAGTTTCACACAAGGACACTCCAGCTCCATCTCTTGGCGGCCTGAGACGGGTCCCCGCTGTCATTGGCAGGTCCTTTCTGACCCCTCGTTGGGAGACGGTCACCACGGATGCCAGCCTGTCAGGTTGGGGGGGATTTTGGAAGGATCTTCAGTTTCAGGGACTGTGGGGGCCTCTGGAGGCTCAGGATCCCATCAATGTTCTGGAGTTGAGAACCATCAGGCTGGTTCTGGCTCACTTGACTCATCAGTTGCGGGGCCTACCGGTCCAAGTTCGGTCAGACAATCGGACGGCGGTCACCTACATCAATCGCCAGGGAAGGACACGCAGCAGGCGTGCCCTCAGGGAAGTATCCTTGATCTTTGCCTGGGCAGAGAGCAATGTCCCATGCATCTCGGCGGTGTACATTCCGGGAGTGGAGAATACGGAGGCGGACTCCCTGAGCAGGGGCTCTTCTCGCCGGGGGGAATGGCCGCTCTGCCCCAAGGTGTTTCGGTCGCTGTGCCAACAGTGGGGGTCTCCGGAGGTGGATCTCTTTGCTTCTCGTCACAATCACAAGCTTCCGGCATTTGTGTCTCTCTCGTGGGATCCACTGGCTCTGGCAGTGGATGCCATGTCTCTGAACTGGAGGGATCTGGGGTTTCTGTACCTGTTCCCTCCGTTTCCCATGGTGGGCAGAGTGGTGCGTAAGCTGGCCCTAGAGGGCGCGTCAGCAATCCTGGTGGCTCCAAGGTGGCCAAGACAGGTGTGGTAAGGTTGGCGGAGGATCAGTTAGACCTGCCCCTTCTGCCGGATCTGCTCACTCAGGGGCCACTGCTCTACCCCAATTTACCAATGCTGGCTTTGACGGCGTAGTTGCTGAAACCTCCATCTTTAGGGAGGAAGGTCTTTCTGATGCTGTCATTCAGACTCTGGTTAGGGCTAGGAAGCAGTCTTCCTCCGCCATCTATTATAGGACTTGGAGGTCTTATATTGATTGGTGTGAGGTCCGGGCCTTGCCTTGCAGGGTGTTTTCTATCCCTAGGGTTTTGGAATTTCTTCAACATGGTCTGGACCAAGGTTTGCAGCTTAGTACGCTGAAGGGGCAGGTTTCTGCCCTGGTGGTTTTCTTTCAAAAGTCTTTTGCCCTTTATCTTCTGGTTAAGACCTTTTTCCAGGGGGTTACGCATGTGCGGCCTCCTAGGAAGCCTTTGCTCCCAGTTTGGGATTTGAATTTGGTTTTGTCTGCCTTGCAGGGTCCTCCTTTTGAACCTTTGCAGGATATTGCACTTTCTGCACTTAATCAGAAGAATGTTTTTCTGGTTGCCATCACCTCCGTTCGACCTGTTTCGGAGTTGGCAGCCTTGTCTATTAAGGCTCCTTACTTTGAGAGGCATCAGGACAAGGTTGTTTTCCGCTTCAAAACAGATTTCCTTCCTAAGGTGGTCTCTGCTTTTCATTTGAATCAGGATATTGTTCTTCCCTCCTTCTGTCCTAAGCCCAGCAATGACAAGGAGAGGGTTTTGCATTCTTTGGATGTGGTTCGCTGTGTGAAGTACTATTTGGTGGCTACTTCTCCTTTTCGTAGGACTGACGCCCTTTTTGTGGTGCCCTCTGGGCCTAGGAAGGGTTTGGCTCCTGCCAAGTCTTCCATTAGTAAATGGATTCGCCAGGCTATTGTTGGGGCCTATTCTGCCAAGGGGAAGGTTCCCCCTTTTCGTGTTACTGCTCATTCTACTCGTGCTGTTGGGGCGTCCTGGGCCTTCCAGCACCAGGCTTCTGTTGAGCAGGTTTGTAAGACTGTTACTTGGTGTTCGGTTCACACTTTTTCCAAGTTTTACAAGGTTGATGTTTGGGCCTCAGCGGATGCTGTTGTTGGCCGTAAAGTTTTGCAAGCTGCAGTGGTTTAAGTTTGTGCCTTGTTTTTTGGATCCCCGCCCTTTATGGACACTGCTATTGGATGTCCCAAGTGTAATGAATGTCTTGAAGCGGGGTGTGTGACATACTTTGAATAATACCATTTTGTGAATACTCACCTGTAAAATGGGTATTTTAAGTATGTCACACACCCCGCTTCACCCTGCCCTTTTGTATTCTGGATCCTTTATATAGTGAACCTTTGTTAGTTTTAATTGGCTTTCCTGGCCCTTTGATCTTACTGCTATCTTTATACTGGTTAATGAGTGGGAGGTCCCAGGTATTTATGGGCCGGGAGGGTATGACCTTTTTTTGTTATCATCTCTGCAAGATCGCTATCTACAGGTCAGTATACCCAAGTGTAATGAATGTCTTGAAGTGGGGTGTGTGACATACTTATAGTACCCATTTTACAGGTGACTATTCACAAAATGGTATTTTTCCCCACCAACTGTTGGCCAGCTCTGCCCCTGAGGGGGGAAAACACTCCCTGAACTGTTAACAAAGGCCCAAGCAGGTGTTTCATAACCATTCCCAAAAAAGTGCTGTGGCCTTCAGTAAATGTGAAAAAATAGGTATCCTTTCCCCCCAGAGTTCCTAAAACTTACTATGGGGGGGTTCCCCTCTGCCCACATGTTAGCTGGTGCCAGCTAATCAATGTCTTTTATTCCCACTTCTGCATCTTCATCTATCTGCTGAGACATCTTCTAGGCCCACCTTTGTGTCTGCCCTAGTAGCCTAAGCCTCCAAAGACTGGAACAAACAGATTGGGTTCACCTCTGAAACATCTGTAGGCCACTGTAGGTTCACTGCTACTGGGTGAGTTGCTATCTATTTGGTTTTCATGCAACTTCACCCTCAATAATTAACTCCTGATGTATTGGGTTCAGGGCATCAAAAGGCAAAGCTTGGCGCTGTACTTTTTCCTGTACTCCTGACGTCTGTTCTGTCAATTTCCTCAGCAAAAACTTCCTGCTACTGTATTTATTTTTATCCCAAGTAATTTGCTTAACAATATAATAACAATCTAAAAAATGTTTGGACTGAGTGACAGGAAACCAGGCCCTTATGAGTACAAAGGTACTGGAAGCCCCTGCATCCTTCCCCTATTGTAAATAATAATAAAGCACATGTGAAGAAATACAGATGGTCCTCTAGGAAACAGTAGGACATGCATGTTCCAAATACACTGAATTCAAATATATTTCTGCCATTAAAGAGGAACATCAGACCTTTTCTAATGTTCGTCTCTAAACACCCCCCCCCCCCCACTGCCTTTTGGATGTCGGCGTTATCTAAAGCGCTGACATCCGGCGGCATTTCTGGCTCCTCTTGCTGGATTTGCTCCGCGTGTCATTGCAACCTTTGCAGTGACACTGCACATGTGCGAGATCTGTGGTGCAGTGCAGAGCATGACGGAACGGTAAGATGGCACTGCCCGACAGACGGTGTAGGACTGAGGGATGCCGGAGCGCGATGCGAATGGACAGGTAAGTTTATAAGGTGGAGCAGAGCAAGCCAGGTTTGGGGAGCTTTTATTAACTCCCAAATACCTGCAATGTTCCTCTTTAAAGTGCACCTATACTTATGTTGTCACCTTCCATCTTCAGCCCCAAAAACCGACTGTGTTTCTTTTTATTTACGAAATCTTTTGCCCAATATTCATAACACAAACTGGATGCTGTTTGCTCCCTGGCCAAGCAGCCCCACCCCTAGCAATTATGCGTCCAGTCACAGTACTCACAGTACACACAGCTCAGCAATGAGGAGCACATTGACGTAACTGCCAGTAGGTGTAGAGTTGTTTTTTTTTTTTTTTCTCACATTTTTTGTGTGAAAATTAAAATGTATCTTGGCTGGTGGACCCAGGCGAGAACCACATACCGAATTTTATTTCTGCGTGGGAGTCGGAGCTCGGGGTCACATTTACCCCACCTCAAGTGAAGAAAATGCTGGAGCTTGCACAACGGGCCTCAATAAGTAACCAGTATCAAGAGGCGGGATACAAAATACTGAGTCGATGGTATAGGTCACCACAGACACTCCATCGCATCTTCCCATCGGTTCCTTCCTTATGCTGGAGATGTGCGTGCGACACGGGCTCCCTCTCACACATTTTTTGGGGATGTACAAAGATAAGGGGCTTCTGGGAGGAGATCGTTAAGTGGATCCATAAGATAACAGGAGAACCAATAGAACTTTCCCCGGAGGTCCTCCTTCTGCATTCTACCAAAGCCTCGGTAAGCAAATACAAGAAATCCTTGACGGTCCACCTGGTAAACGCTGCCAGAGCATGTATCCCCGCCAGATGGAAGTCGACTACCCCGCCAACCATCGGCTCTTGGATCAGGAGGGTGGAAGACATCAGACGAATGGAGGACCTGACAGCCCTCCTCCAGCGCACTGAGGAGAAAAATAGACGCCGGTGGATGCAGTGGTCCCTGTTCATGGAGTCGGCGGCGGGCAAGACTCTGAGGGACGAGGCCTGAGGTGTTTAGGGGTCGCTTGGGGACCGTTGTTGGGCGGGTGTGCTCGATCCGGTCCGGGGGCTATGTCCCCTCGCCTGTGGCGGCTCTTTCTCCCCTCTTGACGATGGAGGCCTGGGCCCCCTCCCCCTGGCCCCCCGCGGCCCCCCACGACCCTTCCCCCCTGTCCGGGCCGCCCATGGGGTTGCGGACGAGGATGCGCCCCGTGGGGGTGCGGGCGGGAACGTGGGGGATCTCTCCCCTTTCGTCGGGGAGGGGAATATGGGACTATTATTATGAGTTGCGAGGCCGCCCGTGCCCCCCCCCCCCCCTGCCCTGGGGCCCGTTCCCCGACCTCCCCTCCCCCTCCCTCCTCGATTTTTCTCTTGTTCCCTCTCACCCTTTCTTTACCTTCCCCCTCACCTTTATTCCCCTCCAGCACACACCTTCCTCCCTTCCCCCTTCCTGGTATCATTGGAAAAAAGTGAGGGGTTGGGGCGTTGAGACATGATCCTTAACTGAATTGTAGTTGACGGATAGGCCATGCACATAGAGTAGTTGCCAAATGCTGTAATGTTGAATTCAAGTGTTATATTGTATATGCAATGCTCAGTAGCTGTAATCAAAATGTATAAGTGTGATCTGTCTTTTCGCCTTTACTCTTTTCAATAAAGATCTATTGTTAAAAAAAAAAAAAAATGTATCTTGGCTTTTTCCTCAGTGCAATTTAACACCTTATTTGGCACCTTATTAAAAAAAATGCTGGATTGCACTGTGAAAAAAAAACAAGATTACATTTTTTCTATTACATTTTTGTGAGAATGTTTTTTAAATCCGTTTTTTCCTTTGTGCAATTCAGCATTATTTTTAGCTGTACAAATGATTAAAGTGTGCACAGCTAAATGATGCGGATTTGCACTAAGGAACAAATCATTATAAAAATGTTTTTCTCACTGAAAAATGTGAGAAAATAAAAAGATTCTCACACTGTTGAAACAGTCTTAATGTGAGACTTTAGTTGTAATTGAACTAATTAGCATATGGCTGCCATTCAAAAAAATACTTCCTTTTTGTCTTTTTATCAATATTGGGCAAATGCTTTAGTAAAAACAAAAGTAACACAGGCTGTTTTCGGGCACTAGGCTGGGGATAGAAGGTGACAACCTAAACTTCCTTTCTAAATATAGGTGCACTTTAATTCTTGGCCAGGAATGTGGCTATTAAAGCAGACCTCCATCCAGATTTTCGTGCAGCAGACGCTTTATCCCCGATCACTGTAGCATTTGGATTTGGGTCACCCCTTTGTTAAAAAGTAAAAGTGCCTGGTCTCAAACTGCCGAACCTCTAAAAACTGTGTGTTTCATTTATTTCTCTTATAGATAGCAACACTAAGACGACTGGGTCGATACATATGTTCAACTGTTCCTGACAATGCAGAGAAGGAAGCTCAGAGTCTCTTTGTCCAAGAGGTAGGCATATTTTGCTACTCATTTTAAAGTGTGCCTTATGCAAGTTATGAAGCTGAACCTAAAGGAGAAATCTGATGCTAGCCTCTATACCTTGTAATATAAGGTGTATTAATTTCTTGTGTCCAGGCTGCTAAACGACACCAGCATCACAGCAAAGTTTACAGCAACCCTGCACTTACTTTTTCTTCTCCCATTTGGTATACTCACCTGCTTTAATCCAGTCCTGAACTCTTTTATATTCTAAGTATACAGCACGTCCTGCTCCAAAGATAATTCCTTACGTTTGGGTTATACATCCACAAGATGGCGCTGGACTGCAGAGACAGCAAAAAAGTGGCTCCTCCCGGCCCCTTATATACCAGGGACCTCCCACAAATTCCCCAAATCTTCTCTGCAGTCTGGCTGCGATGACAAGAAGATGGCTCTCTCTACGTGCAGGTGAGCGGGGCTTATTAGCCTGCGGCCCTGTCGGACTATTCCCACACGTTCTATTTTTAATTTGCCTCCCAGCCTTGGCTGCGCTGGTTCGGGTGATGGTAGGCAGCACCGCTGCAGGTGCTTAGGAGTGCTGCTCCACCGCAATCCCCCACCAAAGGGTAGGTAGTGAGCCTTTATGGGATGCCCCTCCCGCACTATCGCCCCCTCGCCCCTGTCCATCGGTGGGCCCCTGTTAGGTGGCCGCTGCCCTCCCTCGCTCTCCATTGTAGTTCTCGGGGGGAGGGGGGGGTGTATTTATACATTCACTTGTTGCATGGTATGCTTGGTGCTCGGTTTTCTGTCACCGCAATGAATTGGTTGCACTGGTTGCTTTTACAAATGCCGCCACCGCGCGCTTGTATGGCGTTCTGTGGTCGGCGGCGACATTACCTCAGGCGCTGCTGCACCATCATTGGTTAGGTATGTCACGTGGGCGGCTTCGCGCTCTTCGGGGGGGGCGGGCCCTGTGGATGGCTCGTTCTGCATCCGCGCCCGCCCCTCGAGGTATACTCGCCGCCATTTTGCTTCATTCTGATGCGTGGCTGGCGTCTACATATCGCGGTCTGTCAGTTGAGCTGCGGGCTGATTTATCTTTAGATATTTTGTATGCATGCAGCTTACGGGGTCTTTCTATTTATGTCTTGCAGGCGGGTCAAACTTAATTGTGGTTTCTCCCGGTCCTATCCCCTCTATTTAGTTCAAAACTTTATTGAGGCATATTGTGCTATTTCCTCCCACTTCCCTAGTGGGTCATTGGGGCATCCTAGGTAGCTTATTAAGCATCAATCCCGATTGGCCTGTTGGGCCACAATAATCACCATATGGAGGCTTCACAGGATAATGTGCTTGGGGTTCCTTCAGGACAAGCCCGGCTGTGTACTGCATGTGGGGTGGCCCCTCTGAGTGACGATGTCAGGGTTTGTGCACCCTGCGCCCGGCAGGTGCTTGCGCTGATATCGGGGTTATCTGTGATTGGGCCTGCGCCCATGGGCTCACCTACCCCCCCACTTTACGTCTGACTCCCAGCGATGTGAATACCAGTGGGGAGACCCAACCTGATTTGTCTACTAGAGTGGCTAGCATTGAGAAGCTGATTGCTGGCTCTACGGCGCGTAAGGCCTCTGCTAAGAGGCATCATTTGGCGCCTGGTGTTACCATATTTCCTATGGAGGCTGAGGAATTTTTTGTCCTGCCTGGTTATACCCCCCTGGAAGAGGGGGAATTGTTTTCTGATTCAGAATCATCTGATGAGCAGCCTAAGGGTTATGCTGATTCTGGCTCTGACCCATGGGCTCCAGATGATACTGACAGGCTTCTGGCTCATATATTTGAAGTACTTGCTATCTCTCCTTTTGCCACGCCCCCTCGGCAGCAGAGAGAGTTGTTTCACACTGCTAAGCCACGTTTGGAGTTTCCTGAGCAAACTCACTATTCCTAGTATGTCACACACTCCGCTTCCAACATTCATGACACTTGGGATACTGGCCTGTAGAGGGCGATCTTGCAGAGATGACATGAGAAAAAGGAGCCCCTCCTGGTCCATAAATACCCAGGACCTCCCACTATTCCTCAGTCTTTTCGTCTCTGCAGTCGGCGAAGCATTCAGAAGATGACTCTCCTTCCTGCAGGTAGCCGGGTTACGCCCGGCCTTTTTCTATTTCTGCCTGAAGCCACATTTTTGTATTGTGATATGTATGTTATGCCTCCCAGCCTTGGCTGATGGGCTCGGACAAAGGTAGATACACCCTTGGGTGTATATGGGAGCTTGCTCCCTCCGTGAGACCTCAAATAAGGGGTAGGCGGAATCCGTGTTGGTGTCCTCCGGCATGTGATGCGCCGTCCCTTTAAATCTCCTTGTGCCTATTGGGTGCTTATTGTTTTCCCCCCTTTTGGCCCTCCTGGACCCTGCTTGGGTGAAGGGGGGGGGGATCTTTATTTAGGGAGTATCTTTTGGCCTATGCATTTGTTTTTTTTTTTAAAAAAAGGTAAGAAAGGATAAGAAAGTGACATACCTGTTTTGGGTTTTTTAAAATTTCCCTCTTTTTTTCGTTCGGCACCCTTCTATGATGTCATGCTATTTTCTTTGGCTGACCCGCCCTCTGCTCTCTGAGCAGTGCTAGGTGGTGGGCGGGGCTTCGAGTCGGCGTCGCATTTCTGCTTCCTCTTCCTGTTTGACATGTGGTTTGCTGGTTCCTGTTCTGGTGCTGGCCTCCACTGGTCCTGGCTGCTGCGTTGGTGCCGCTGCTGGGCTTTTCTTATATCGATTGGTCGCAGGGCTGTCGCTGGGCCGTTGTGGTCACTGTGAGTACCCTTTAGTTATACTAAAGGGAAATCTTTTTTATTTACTGTCATTTCTTTCTTGCATATGCATAAGGCTCATTGTGTTTTCTCTATCTTCCAGGGGGAAACTCTCTTAATAGGGGTTTCTCCTGGTCCTTGTTTAAAATCCTCCCACCTAGGGACTATTAAGGGGCATCCCGGGTAGCTTCGGCTGTAAAAATCCCATATACTTGGGGACTATAAAAAAAATTAAGTATTTTAATAAACACCATATGGAGGCATCTCAGGATACTGGCTTTTCAGTACCTGTGGGACAGACTCGGCAGTGTTTGCGATGTGGGGCATCCCTTGTTGGGGATAACTCATTTTTTTGTGTGTATCTTGTGTTCAATTGGTTATAATGCAGCAGTAAGGGGCCCAAGCCTCAGGGTAGGTGGCTCCTGCCTCTTCCCCCACACCGCCTTGTCTTGTTCATACCCCCAGTGATATTGTCATGGGTAGAGAGTCGCTTTCTGAAGTATGTGCCTGATTGGCTCACATTGAAAAAATAAATGTCTAGCTCTGTGGCCAAGAGGGCCTCAGCTAAAAGAAAACATTTAGCTCTGGCCATTGAGGCAAATGAGCTTGATTGTAGCGAGCATTTTTGATTGTTCTCCGTTTGAAGAAGGAGAATTCTTTGAAGAATCGGATGTTTCACAGCAATTGTGGGTATTGACGCTGAACAAGGTGAAGGGGAGAATTTTGACACCCCTAAAGCTCTTGCTCAATTATATGAGGTCTTGGCTATCGATTTTCCAGAAACAGTCCCTCCTCAGAAAGGGGAGTTCTTTGGAGCCTCCAAGCCTCGTTTTGAATTTCCTAATCAGAAACATTTTGAAGATATCATTCTTAAGGAATGGGAAAAGCCTGCGCGGCTTTCTGGCATTCCTTTGGGCTGGGATATAAAATATATATATATATCCCTTTCCTGCAGACACTGTAAGCGTTGGTCATCCCCCCTGTGGTGGATTCACCTGTGCTCAGTTTGTCCAATTCCTCTGTTTTGCATTCTCCGGAATCTACTTCCCTTAAAGGATGGGGAGGACAAACGTATTGAACAAATGGCTTGCTATGCGTTTGCTCGCTCGGCACTTATGGCAGTCGCTATTAGGTCTGTTATTAGAGACCCACTGAATACCTCAGGGCTTGATCCAGCCTCTGATGAGTTTTCCGCTCTCAAACGATATGATTTATTTGTGTCTTTTGTACTTTCTGCTTTAGATGACTCCATGGTCTTGTGTAGCAGAACTTCTGCCTTGCTTGTTGTGATTTGGCGGTCTATTTGGCTACGCCAGTGGGCGGCTGACACGGTGGCAAAGAAGTCGCTTACAGCGCTTCCCTTTGGGGGATTACGCCTCTTTGGTGAGAAGTTGGATTCTGTCATTAAAGGAGGCAGATTGCCTCAGCGTAAAAAGCAACGTCGTTCCTTGCGGGGATCGGCTTCCTTTTAACACTTCTTTTCGTGGTTCCAGAACGGGCAGAGGATCGGCCCTTTTCAGCCCCAAGGGGGACTGCATGGAACAGAGGAAGAGGACGTGGCCGAGTTGGGGATCTAAGCCCAAGTCCACTTCCAAGCCTGCCCAGCAATGAGGAGGCGCCCTCACCCGTAAGGGTGGGGGGACGGCTGCGATTATTTTTTCCAGGCTTGGGTCAAGAGGTATCAGAAAGATGGACTCTGGAAGTTGTGTCCTCCGGTTACAAGCTGGAATTCGAGGTTCGGCCTCCCAGATTTTTCAGGTCTCTGATGCCCGCAGATCTGGTGATCGCACAGGGGCTCCGGGCAGCTATGGCGAACTTTTTAAACATGGATGTTATCCTCCAGGTTCCTCCAGCGGAAAGAGGTCTGGGGTTTTACTCCAATCTATATACGGTTCCCAAAAAAGAACGGCTCTGTTCGGCCTATTCTAGATTTGTGACGACTCAATCAGTTTATGCGTTTCTGAAGGTTCCGCATGGAGTCGTTGCGTTCAACGATCGACGCTCTCCGCCAGGGGGACTTTATGACGTCCATAGACATCAAGGATGCTTATCTGCACATTCCTATTTTTGCCGCTCACCAAAGGTTTCTCAGATTCACAGTAGAAGACCACCATTTTCAGTTTGCGGCTCTTCCATTCGGTCTCACTCCATCCCCAAGAGTGTTTACCAGGGTCCTGGCAGGAGTAATGGCTATTCTCAGGGTCCAGGGCATTCGCATCGTGCCATTGCGGGACGACTTGCTCATCACAGCGTCATCTTTCAATCAGACGGAACTGGACACCAGAACAGTGGTGACTACACTAGAGAGGGTTGGTTGGGTGATAAACCGTGCCAAATCCTTTCTTTGTCCCGTAAGGGAGATTCCCTTTCTGGGCTTGATTCTGGATACCCTTTAGGCCAGGGTATTTCTTCCTCAGTCCAAGATTGTTCTGATTCAGGATTTAATTCATCTGTTCCTGTCCAATCCTCATCAGCCTATCCGCTTGGGGATGAGATTAGTGGGGTTGATGGTGGCCACGCTCAAAGCGGTTCCTTTTGCTCAGTTCCACATGAGGACGCTTCAGCTCTTTCTCCTGGCGAAGTGGGACAAGCGCCCGTTGTCTTTGAATCGGACTTGTCTGTTGTCTCCCCTCGTCCTGCAGTCCCTCCAGTGGTGGCTGATTTCGAGCAATCTCAGGGACGGCAAATCATTTCTGACCCCTTGTTGGGAGTTGGTCACCACAGATGCCAGCCTTACGGGCTGGAGGGGGCATCTGGAGTAGACACTGGTTTCAGGGGTTGTGAGAGCCTCTGGAGGCTCATTCCCCAATCAATTTATTGGAACTTCGGGCCATTCGTCTTGTGCTGCTCCAACTGACTCACCTCTTGCGGGGTTTGCCGGTTCAGATTCGGTCAGACAACCGAACAGCAGTTGCATACATCAATCACCAGGGAGGGACTCGCAGTTGGGGTGCCCTCCGGGAAGCGTCTCTGATCCTTCAGTGGGCAGAGATCAATGTTCCCTGCATAGCGGCAGTTTACACTCCGGGGATAGAGAAGGTGGAGGCAGGCTCCCTGAGCAGAGCATGCGCTCGCCAGGGACAATGGTCTCTCAACCCCGATGTCTTTCAGTTCCTTTGTCACAAGTGGGGGACACCACGGTTGGACCTGTTTGCGTCCTTTTCCCCCATTCTCCATGATAAGCAAGGTGGTGCGCAAGTTGGTTCTGGAAGGGGCACCAGCAATTCTGGTGGCTCCAAAGTGGCCAAGATGCCTGTGGTTCGCAGAGGTCACAAGGCTGGCAGAGGATCTGTTGCCTCTGCCTCTTCTTCCAGATCTCTTAAACTCGGGGTCAACTTTGTTACCCCAATTCATCAACGCTGGCTTTGACGGCGTGGATGCTGAAATCTCCATCTTAAACCGGACCTTCACCATGATTTAATGAAAAGCCCAAACTCTTTAAAAACAATTCCTCAGCATCTAAAATTAATATATTTTACATGTTTAGTCACTAATTTATTATACTTTCCCCCACTGGGCTGCAACTCTGTTCGGGAATTTAGGATACGGGCGCCGCCATCTTGATTCAGAAGCATCACACTTACTGAGGAGAGGAGAGTGGGATAAGGTACAGGGGGGCGGGTTATAGCTGTGCTTTGCTCAGACAGAGCAGAGCTGGGGTCAGGGAAAGGTCAGCAGTCCCAGAATGCAGAGCAGCACAGTCACTTCCTGTTTGCAGGCACTTCCTGTTTGCAGGCTGCCTGCAAAAATGGCAGCTTCCATAAGCCGCCATCTTGGATGTTTAAAGGCTTATAAAATGCAGTAGATGCAGGTAGGATGATTTTTAATGTGAGCAATCTGTATGTACAGGGTGTGGGAAACATATAAGATAGACTCTTATTCAGAGTGAAGGTCCGCTTTAAGGAGGAAGACCTTTCTGATGCTGTCATTCTGACTTTTGTTAGAGCTAGAAAGAAGTCTTTCTCTGTGGTTTATTACAGGACTTGGAGGTCCTATATTGACTGGTGTGAGTCTAGGTCCCTGCCTTGCAGGGTATTTTCTATCCCTAGGATTTTGGAGTTTCTGCAACGGGGTCTGGATTTGGGCTTCCAGATTAGTACTTTGAAAGCGCAGGTTTCTGCTTTGGCTATTTTCTTTCAAAGGTCATTTGCTCTTCACCCTTTGGTTAAGATTTTTTTCCAGGGGGTCACGCATGTGCGGCCTCCTAGAAAGCTCCTACTTCCAGTTTGGGATCTTAGTCTGGTGCTCTCTGCTATGCAGGCGGCTCCTTTTGAACCTTTACAGGAGGTTCCTCTTCATATTCTCACTCAGAAGGTTGCCTTTTTGGTTGCTATTACCTCTGTCCGTCGGGTTTCTGAATTGGCGGCCCTGTCAATACAGGCTCCTTACTATGAGAGGCATCAGGATAAGGTGGTTTTCCGTTTTAAATCAGGTTTTCTTCCTAAAGTGCTGTCTGCCTTCCACTTAAATCAGGATATAATTCTTCCTTCATTGTGCCCTAATCCTAGTAATAACAAGGAAAGGGTTTTACATTCTTTGGATGTTGTTCGTTGTGTTGTGCCTTCTGGGCCTAGAAAGGGTTTGGCACCCGCCAAATCTTCCATTAGTAAATGGATTCGTCAGGCCATTGTTGGGGCCTATTCCGCTAAGGGGAAGGTTCCCCTTTTTCGTGTTACTGCTCATTCTACTCGTGCTGTCGGTGCGTCCTGGGCTTTTCAGCACTAGGCTTCTGTTGAGCAAGTTTGCAAGGCTGCTACTTGGTTTTCGGTTCACACTTTTTCTAAGTTTTACAAGGTTGATGTGCAGGCCTCAGCGGATGCTGCTTTTGGTCGCAAGGTTCTGCAAGCTGCAGTAATTTAGGTTATGCCTTATTTTCCTTGTGGGATCCCCTTCCATTATAGACACTGCTATTGGATGTCCCAAGTGTCATGAATGTTGGAAGCGGGGTGTGTGACATACTAGGAATAATGCCATTTTGTGGGTACTCACCTGTAAAATGGGTATTACGAGTATGTCACACACCCCGCTTCCCCCGCCCTTTTTTGTTCTGGAATCCTTTATATGGTGGTTCTTATTATTTTTCACTATATAATTTGCTCTTCCTGGTTCTTCACTGCTTTTTTAAAAGACTGAGGAATAGTGGGAGGTCCCGGATATTTATGGCCCAGGAGGGGCTCCTTTTTCTCATGTCATCTCTGCAAGATTGCCCTCTACAGGCCGGTATCCCAAGTGTCATGAATGTTGGAAGCGGGGTGTGTGACATACTCGTAATACCCATTTTACAGGTGAGTACTCTCAAAATGGTATTTTAATAACCTCGTGCTTAAAGAATGGGAGCGTCCTAGCAAGCTCCCTGGGGTGCCTAAGCGTTGGGATAAGAGGTATCCTTTTCCTGCTGAAGTGGTTAAACGATGGTCATCCCCTCCCAAAGTGGATGCACCAATTTTAGGGTTGTCTAACACTTCTGTCATGCATTCCCCTGACTCTACTACACTGAAGGACTGTGACGACCGGCGCATTGACCAGCTGGCTTCTCATGCCTTTGCCTGTGTGGGAACTGCGCTGTGCCCGGTTTGTGTCTCTGCCATTACGGCTGTGGCTATTAAGACCCTGCTTTTAAACATTTTAGATGGGGCTCCTGATGATGCTGCTAGTGATGAGTATAGAGCTCTTATACGTTGTGAGGAATTTACATATGTCCTCTCTGCCTTGGATGATACTATTAGAATGTGTGGCAGGGCTTCTGTCTTGGTGGTGGCTATACGCCGCTCGGTTTGGCTGCGCCAGTGGGCAGCCGACAATGCTGCTAAGAAGGCTCTCACTGGGTTTCCCTTTAAAGGACTGCGCCTATTTGGGGACCGCCTGGACCTGTTTTCTAAGGGGAGCAAGTTACCCCAGCGCAAAAGACAGTCTCGGCCCTTTCGGGGGTCAGGTTCCTTTCTTCCCTCCTACCGTGGGTCCAGAATGGGAAGGGGAGCCTCATTTGCAGGGGCCCGTGGAGATTTCTGGGGTAGGGGTAGAGGATGTGGCTTCCCCGGCCCCTCCTGGGGTTCCAAGACTAAGTCTTGCCCCAAGCCCTCTCAGGCATGAAGGGGCGCCCTCACCCATCCGGGTGGGGGGACTGCTTCGGCTCTTTGCTCACGTCTGAAGGCGTCATGTCTCAGACCGGTGGATTCAGGAGGTAGTGTCCCCCGGTTACAAGATAGAGTTTTCAGCCTGGCCGCCCCCAAGAATCATCAGATCCCGGAGGGCTCAAAAACCCCTGTCAGCTCAGGGTCTGATTCTGCAAAACCTTCTGGAGCTGGGTGTCATCTGCCAGGTGCCCTTCAGGGAAAGGGGCGAAGGCTATTATTCCAACCTTTTCACTGTGCCCAAAAGAGATGGGTCCGTCAGACCCATCCTGGATTTAAAGCTTCTCAACAAATTTGTCAAGTTCAGGCACTTTCGCATGGAGACTCTGCGCTCAGCTGTGACTTCATTACGCCCAGGGGACTTCATGACCTCTGTGGACATCAAGGATGCTTACCTTCATATTCCAATCTTTCCAGATCATCAGAGATTCCTCAGGTTCGCTCTGGAGGATCGGCAATATCAACACTTCGGCTCCCAGCGTATTCACCAAGGTGCTGGCGGGAGTGATGGCTCTGCTGAGATCTCAGGGCATTCGCGTTCTTCCCTATTTGGACGACATTCTCATCACTTCTTAGTCCTTCAGGCAGAGCTGGATACTCAGCGGGTAGTGGCCACACTGGAGTCATTCTGCTGGGTGATCAACCACTCCAAATCTTCCCTGTCTCCCTCCTTGGTGACGTCATTTCTGGGCATGAATCTGGATACAGCTCAGGCCAGGATTTTTCTTCCTCAGCAGAAGGTGGACAAGCTCAGTTCCTTCTGTCTTGCCCTCATCCTTCCATCAGGCAGGGCATGCAGCTAGTGGGCCTGATGGTGTCTTGCTCCGAGGCGGTGCCTTATGCTTAGTTTCACATGAGACCTCTTCAACTCCACCTCTTGTCAGTATGGGACAAGGACCCTGTGTCCCTGGATCAGGAGTTTGTGCTGTCCCCCCGGTCAGGCGGTCCCTCTCGTGGTGGCTGGACTCAAGGAACCTGTTGGCGGGCAGATCCTTTCTGGCCCCTTGCTGGGAGACAGTCACCACGAATGCCAGTCTGACAGGTTGGAGGGGCTTCTGGAACTCTCTAAAATTCCAGGGGCTGTGGGGCCCTCAGGAGGCCCACACCCCGATCAACATTCTGGAACTGAGGGCGATCAGGTTGGTTCTAGCCCGCTTGACACCATATCACCGGGGTCGGGCTGTTCAGGTACGCTCGGACAACCAGACGGCGGTTGCCTACATCAATCATCAGGGAGGGACACAGAGCAAGGGGGCCCTCAAGGAAATGTCTCTGATCCTGTCCTGGGCGGAGGACAATGTTTCCTGCATCTCAGCCGTGTACATTCCGGGGGTGGAGAATCTGGAGGCAGACCTTCTGAGCAGGGGGTCTTCTAGCCTGGGGGAATGGTCCCTCAGCAACAGAGTGTTTCGCTCCCTGTGTCACCGTTGGGGTCAGCCAGATGTGGACCTGTTTGTGTCCCGTCACAAGCTTCCAGTCTTTGTGTCTCTGTCCCAGAACCCTCTGGCCTTAGCCATGGATGCTCTAACGCCCTGGAAGGGGTTTCAGCTTCTGTATGTCTTTCCCCCGTTTCCCCTGTTGGGCAGGGTTCTGCACAAAATAGCTCAGGAAGGGGTGCCAGAAATTCTGGTGGCACCCTGTTGAGCAAGACAAGTGTGGTTCGCAGACAGCGTGCAGCTGGCAGTAGATCAGTACGCCCTGCCCAAGGATCCAGATCTGCTCACTCAAGGCCAGCTACGCCCCCCCAATTTACAAACGCTGGCTTTGACGGCCTGGCTGCTGAAACCTCCATCTTAATGGAAAAGGGGGTTCCTGCCTCTGTTGTTAACACCATGATCAGGGCTAGAAAGAAGTCCTATTCTTCTATCTACTATAGGGTTTGGCATTCCTACGTTGACTGGTGTGAGTCTAAATCTCTTCCCTGTCGGGTGTTCTCTATTCCTAGGATTCTGGAATTTCTTCAACATGGTTTGGATCTGGGGCTTCAACTCAGCACTCTGAAAGGTCATGTTTCTGCCTTGGCTGTTTTCTTCCAGAGATCTTTGCTCAGCATCATCTGGTCAAGACCTTCTTCCAGGGGGTGACTCATGTGCATCCCCCTCGTAAGCCTATGTTGCCAGTCTGGGACTTGAACTTGGTCCTATCTGCTATGCAGGGGTCTCCTTTTGAGCCTGTGCAAGACGCTGCTTTTGTCCATTCTTACTGTTAAGGTAGTGTTTTTGTTGGCTATCACTTCTGTTAGGCGTGTTTCTGAGTTGGCGGCGCTTTCCATCTAGACACCAGGACAAGGTGGTGTTTCGTCTTAAACCAGATTTTCTGCCTAAAGTTGTTTCTGCCTTTCATCTCAATCAGGACATTGTTCTGCCTTCTCTGTGTCCCAATCCTAGTAACCCTAAAGAGAGGGTTTTACATTCTTTGGATGTGGTCAGGAATCTGAAGTTCTATTTGGTGGCTACGGCACCCTTCAGGAAGACTGATGCTCTTTTTGTGGTCCCTTCTGGTCCTAAGAAGGGTCTGGCTCCAGCTAAGTCTACTATCAGCAAGTGGATCCGTCAGAATCCTCCCTTCCGCCTTACTGCTCATTCCACTCGTGCTATTGGTGCCTCTTGGGCTTTTCAGCACCAGGCTTCTGTTGAACAAGTTTGCAAGGCTGCTACTTGGTCTTCTGCTCATACCTTTTCTAAGTTTTACAAGGTTGATGTTCGGGCTTCAGCTGATGCTCCCTTTAGCCGCAAAGTTCTGCAGGCGGCAGTGGTTTAAACTGCCCATTGTTGCTTTTTGCGGATCCCACCCTACCTTACGGACACTGCTATTGGATGTCCCAAACGTAAGGAATTATCTTTGGAGCAGGACGTGCTGTATACTTAGAATAATACAATTCTGTGATTACTCACCTGTAGAATTGGTATTATACGTATACAGCACGTCCTGCTCCACCCCACCCTTGTTATCATTATTCTTTGTACCTCTGCATCGTGATTGTTGTCATGTTTCATGGTTAAAATTGTTGATTATGGGTTTAATTCTCCCGGCTTCTTGCTAACTGCTTTTCAATACTGGGGAATTTGTGGGAGGTCCCTGGTATATAAGGGGCCGGGAGGAGCCACTTTTTTGCTGTCTCTGCAGTCCAGCGCCATCTTGTGGATGTATAACCCAAACGTAAGGAATTATCTTCGGAGCAGGACGTGCTGTATACGTATAATAACAATTCTACAGGTGAGTAATCACAGAATTGTATTTTCCTACAGGCGGTTGCTGCCAGTGCAGCACTGTCATCGGCAAGCCGCTCTGCTATTGCTGATAGGCTCACGCCATTTGTCAAAGGAACTTTGGCACGCCCCCTCGATTTACTGCAATGGAGTGGGACATGCCATAGTTCCTGTGACGAATGGCGGTAGGGCAATTGCACAGGAGGAGAGCTGCCAATTTGGTGGAGGACTGGATCACACAAGCTGGTAAGTGTCTGAGCGCTAGACTAAAGTGAATGTGGGAAATAAAAGGATTAAGAATGACTTTAAGTATACTAAATACCCCCCCACCCCCAGTTGCAGTGAATATAGAGGGCCTGGTGGCGCAAGCCCAACACGCTATCTGTTCCAACCCCTGTTTGGGCCTGGGTGAGTAGGACCGCATGGGACAAAGAAGGAGTACCCTTTTGTTGTTTTTTATTGTATTTTTTATTGGGTGGTGAATAATTTTAAAGCCATTATTTTATCCACAGTTCTGTGTTGCAGTTTTTTAAGTGCTGGCTTGGTGGACGTTTCTGGTTGCCAGTTTAATCTTACCCACCTTTGTTCAGGGATACACCAATTAATTGAGGGGAGAGAGGCAAGGCGAAGAGCAGTTTCACCTGCCCAACACATTTTCGGATCGACACGTCAAACAAAGGGGGATAGACAATCTAAGTATCTGAGCACCAGATTGGCAGCAAGTGGGGGTTTAATGGTATTTTGTTTTGTTTTTTTTTGCTTGAAACATGACTTTAAAGTGGACCAACACCCAGGGGTGATCGGCCCGGAAATCTATAAGATTCCCGGGCCGATCACCTCCCACCCCGCGGGACATCCGAGATCGGGATGTCCCGCGGGGTGAAACCCCCCAGAAACTCCAAAAACATCTTACCTGATCCGCCGCCTCCCGCCGAGAGTGACGCGCGGGAGGCGGCGGCGGCGGAAGCGGCTTGGACGTTCCTGATCCCCGCCTGGACGTTGGCGGGGATTGGCTGCGGCGTTCACGTGGGAGCGTTGAGAGGTGAGTTTTTTGGGGTTTCTGGGGGGTTTCACACAGCGGGGCACCCCCGATCGGGGTGCCCCGCCGAAGTGGACCAAAACCCAGGATAGTCAAAATCCTGGGTGTTGGTCCACTTTAAGTGCTGATGGTTTAGGTCTGCTTAAAGCGTTTTTATCGTTTACATTTTAAGTAGACACATTCAATCTGGCTTTCTGTAAAACAAGATACACCCACTCTGTGTGCATTAGAGGAGTGTTTGTTATTTCAGACACTAGGTTTATAAGTCTTAGTCTATGAATGTTTTTTTTTCTTCCTTTTTTTGGTAAGCTTCTAGGGGAGTGGCCCCTCTCTTGTTCTGCTCTATGATGAATTCCAGTTTACCATGAATAAAGTGAGTGCAGGGTTTACTGTAACCTCCAGCTTGCAAGCTACCATGGTCATTTTTCCCAAACACTTTATATAAAATCATGTATTTATATAAATGAGCGGATTAGGTTTCAGGCCTACAATCAAAAGAATTTCCAGGAAGTCTTCAAGCTATTCTTTCCTAGTCCTAGAATGTCATCACATCACTGGTTTGATTTATTTCCCTTGGCTTCAGAGGAAGTAAGAAAGAAAACTTTCAATGATAATCCTAAAGCAAGTGTTGCAGATCAGAGCTCCTACTACGGGGCTTGCTGGGTACCTGTGGGCTGCCCTGATTTGTAATGTCCTATTCTGCCAGTGTTAGTGGAAGTAAAATATTTTCTTTCTATTTTACAATATTACATATAACTCTTTTTGCACATTATTTTTAATACTTGCCAGAACTAGCTTTAGATTTGACATTAGAACATATTTGAAGGTTCAAATCATAACATAATTTGAATATCAAATAAAATGACAGACTTGGCTGTTTTAGGGATCTTTAGCTGTTTTTAAGTGAATGAAAGATGGAGTGAAGTAGCAGTGTCAATTGTTATATTGCATAATTATCCTAAAGGCAGCCTACAGTATGTGAATGTCTAGTACAATTAAATTCTTCAGGCTTGATCCCCCCTTTACCATCTCAGTACTGGGTAATGTCATTTTATCTGGGGGCCATTAGACCAGGGACCATGTCTGGTCATGATGCATTTTATGCTGGGGCCTGTAAGTTCTAATGAAATGAACTTGTTTTTATTGTACATATATTACCCTTTCTATTAAGCTATGGTCGTAATATGCCATGTCATTTTTTTCCCAACACAGTGCATAAAGACCTATAACTCTGATTGGCATGTTGTCACCTACAAATATGAAGAGTACTCTGGAGATTTCCGACAGCTTCCAAAGTGAGTGTTACATTATAGCAGCCCTAATCTGTTGAAACTGGACTACCATGGGTAACCACTTCAGTTCTGCACAGGTGGTATATTCTGGCTATCCTATCGCTAATATGTTGACTGATGGATGAGTATGATCTAATTAGAGTTATATCATACTGCATTGGTTAGTACTTTTTTGCAAAAAGGAGAATGCTTCACTTTCACCTCTACTTCAAGTTGGTTAAAGTGGAAGTCCAGTCCCAGGTAACCCCCCCCCCCCCCTTCCTGCTCTGCCACCCTCCCCTGGTACTGAAAGGAAAACCTTTACCTTGCCCGAACCCTGTTTGGGTTACTGCCGCTCCTGCGACAGCCGCACAGATCACTCCCCCCCCCCCAGCGCCAGGGGTGGGGAAGCAGGGTGGGGTTACCCGAAACTGAACTTCTGCTTTAAGTATAGTAACTTGAAAGCTGCTTGCCGCATGTCTGCACTCTCCTTGTAGGCGACATCTTTCAGCATCCTGCAGAGATTCCATTAAACTGAATTAGAGCAGTCCTGTAACAAAACTTTCCTCCTTTCTACCTAAGAACGAATTAACTCAGATGTTTAAACGTTAGGAAACAAAGTAACACAACTAATACTCTATTGTACTCTATTGTAACCATCATATGGTATGGTACCATCATACCATACAAAACTGGTACAACAGCACCACCACCTTTACCTTAAAGGAGACGCACTGCCAAAATGTAGATTTTATTGACATTTCCATATTAGAAAAACAAAACCTTGGGGTGCTGGCCCTGAAGTCTAAAAGACCTTCCCCCTGGGGCATCCCATATCGGGATGCCCAGCTGTGTACCCCGGATTTGCCTTTACCAGCAGCCACAGCCCCGGAATCTCTAGACTTAGGCTTGCACACTCCTCAGGGCTCTTGTCTAATTAGAGCTGTTTGCCAGGCATTGATATGCACCGCATAAATCTCTGATTGAGGGAAAGCGCCAGCCAGGAACTGGCGGAAAGGTGAATTTTGAAGGCTGTCTGGGAGTTTTCAGAAAGCTGGGCATGCCAAATGGAGATAGCCGTGAAACGAGTAACAAAACCCAACCCAAAATCTTGGGTTTTGTTCTTCTTTAAAAAAAAAAAATATGCCACTAATTGACAACCATTGGGGGCGGGGGGGGGGGGGGAGAAGTAAAGTACGCCCCCCTCTACACATAAATGCTATTAGTCACAGTGCAGCAGACCATGAATAATAAACTGTGTAAACATTGCAATTAGAAGTAAAATAAAATATATAGTCAGCCATATAAATCCTATTCTTCAATAAATTAAAATAAATTAAAATACAAGAATAAATAATTGCTCAATAGATTTTCTATGATAAATTCTGTATCTGAAAAAGGAAAACAAAACGTATATTAATAGTTGAACAGACATGAGGAAAAGGGAGAGTCCCACACATAGACCCCGCTACATACCAGTTTACAAGGGTATATCAAGATCCATTTGCCTTCATTTTAAAGTCCCACAAATGGAGGAAATCCAGTGGCATGGTTCGGGAGCAGACAGCAGTCCCATGTGAGGAGCCAACCTGAAAAGGATCAACCCCCCCCCCCCAATGGAGCTTAATGCCAGTAATGGAGGGGACTTTACATTGTCCTCAAGTTGGGCTTTAAAAAGCATGCTGTAAAGTGACCATTTTGTTTTGGGGAATGTGGAACAGTTTACTTGTCAAAGAGAACAGCGGTCAGCTGCGCTGGGGGGGGGGGAGGGACGGGGTAGAATTAGGGGGGCTTATTTAGGACTGCTTACTTCTGCCTACTTTTTTGGGAATATTGTTTTATTATAAACAAACTCTGGAAATATCACTTCAGTTAAAATGACCTTTGCATGCAGCAGGGGTCATAAATCACCTGTAAAGGAATATATGGTTACAGCATTATCATGTCATACCTTTTTATAGACACAGCCCGTTGTCTCGGGATGAATTAAAGCCTTGATTCTTTTGGGGCCTTGTAATGATTGCTGTGTAGCTTTAAGGACTGGTAAAATAGGTTTGACCTAGAGATTCCCAAGAAAAACTTGTGCATGCTCTGTGAGATTGCTGGCTATTAAAATCTAAAATGTTTACTATGTGGAAAGATCCATTGACTGGTAACTTTAAAGGGACTGTAAAGCCACCCCCCCCCCCCCCAAAAAAAAAAACGAATACTCACACCTTCACCTTCTTAGAAGCAGAGGCCACATATCTGGACTGGGAGGTAGCAGCTGTGGTGGAGAAAATTTAGGGTTTTTTTTACGCTTTACAGTCCTTATCTAGACAGTACAATAAAGTAAAATAACTCTTTCGTCCCCCGCAGATGACCAGTGCTAGTTGATTGGCCACTTATTCGGGTACAATGTCGATCTCTGGTCACATCCGCATTCTCAACGACCGCCTGTCCCCCTGTTATCTGTCAAGGTGATATTGGCACGCCCCTCTATTCACTGTAATGGAGGGGTGTGTCAAGGCCTGTCCCACACTCTACATTGCTGTAGTCACTGGGATGGATGGTAGGGGGCTGGCCATCATTGGGAATACAGATGTAACCAGTGATCTCACAGAACTCCTATATGCCGATTAGTTAAACCGGACCTTCAGCATCATTTAATGAAAAGCACAAACCCTTAAACTATTCCCCAGCTTCTAAAATTAATATATTTTATGTTTTAGTCCCTTATTTATTATTCTTTCCCCCGCTGGGCTTCAACTACTTTTCTGGAGTCTAGGATATGGGTGCTGCCATCTTGCCTCAGAAGCATCACATACTGAGGAGAGGGGTGAAAAGTACAGGGGGGGGTTATGGCTGTGCTTTACACAGACAGAGCAGAGCTGGGGTCAGGAATAGGACAGAAATCCCAGAATATAGTGAGGCATGGTCATAGTGTGGGCTCCGAAAACGCATTTGGTGCATGTAGGATGACTTTTAATGTGGGCAATCTGTATGCATTGGGTGGGAGAAACATACAAGATAGGATCCTTTTTAGGGTGAAGGTCCAGTTTAAGATTTAGAGTGGGGTGCAAGAGGTACATAAAGAGTTTATTTTACTGCCTGGACAGTGGGGTCGATTCAGCGACATGTCAGGATTCTTACTCCTTATTTAGGAGAGAAAACAGCCGTTAACTCCAATTGTCGACTTTGGGACGGATTCAGAGCCAGGTGAATACGTCCCAAAGTCGACAATTGGAGTTTACACCCGGTAGACAATAAATGTCAATGGCAACTTTAAAGGAGCCACTTTAAACCGTCCTCCTTGAATGCTGTATGTATTGTTACCTTATAAAACACATTCATCCCCCGCAACCATTAGGAGTGTTACAGTGACTCATTTTGCAGATTATAATTTATTTCTGAAACAGGTGATGCCCCCACCATGAATTTATCGCTGCCTGTGTAGTACAAAATGCAATTGCCCCATTTACTGTCAACACTTTGTGTTACGTAGCAGACAGTGTTCTAAAAATATAATGTGAAAAAGTCACAGCAGGGAGTGTGATCTAGTCACATTTATATTCAGAAAGTATGTGTTGCCACTTTTTTACAGCTTTTTTTGTTTGTTCTGTGCTAGCTAGGTCGTTGTTTGTACAATAAATAGAATAGAAATACAGTCTCATAGGTGAAAATGAAGGTCTGTGGCCAGCTACTTCGTTCATTTTTCTTGTGTCAGTCTTGTACACCTGCACTAGTATCTTTGTGTCTCCCAAGCTACACGTTGGGGGTCCCCTGCTGTATGACTGTATCACTAATCTAAGGCCCTGGATTGCATTCCAACCAAGTGAGTGGACCATCCAGGTGACTGGCTAAAATGGTTGGTTCTCCAAAATATTTCATTACAAGTGAATATGTTAGTGATCTATCTCCAGACCCTCCTACCATTGGTTACCTTCCTTCTCTTTCATTCTTTTCTCTCTCTCTCACTCCTCCTCCCTGGCTTTGCGCAGATTAGCTGGACTCTCTATTGTACTAGCGAACCAGCTGATTTGTGCGCAGTTTGCTGTTGGTCTTGAGAGCACTTGCTCTTTTACAACCTTTCACCAAGACTCTTTTTTTTTTTTTTTTATATCAAGTCGCCAGTGCCTGGCTTGGAAACGGGGGGTGCAACATTTGTGGTTAATTCTGTCATGGTCTGTGCTGCACTAGTCATGCCCTTCATCCTGAACACGCTTTGCTGTTTAGGCATGAACCATCTTGGTTTATCTGGCAGACATGCATTACCTTGCTATGTGGCAAATAACTAGCTCTGTGTGGTCCAGCTACCTTGGAGCATTTCTCTGGCATTGGTTACTATTTTCCTTGTTTTATAATGGTAGCCTAAGCCGCTTCTGTATCATCTACAGCGTATGTTCCCAGTGCCACTTTGGGATCATCTACAGCGTATGTTCCCAGTGCCACTTCGGGATCATCTACAGCGTATGTTCCCAGTGCCACTTCGGGATCATCTACAGCGTATGTTCCCAGTGCCACTTCGGGATCATCTACAACGTATGTTCCCAGTGCCACTTCGGGATCATCTACAGCGTATGTTCCCAGTGCCACTTTGAAATCATCTACAGCGTATGTTCCCAGTGCCACTTCGGGATCATCTACAGCGTATGTTCCCAGTGCCACTTTGAAATCATCTACAGCGTATGTTCCCAGTGCCACTTCGGGATCATCTACAGCGTATGTTCCCAGTGCCACTTCGGGATCATCTACAGCGTATGTTCCCAGTGCCACTTCGGGATCATCTACAGCGTATGTTCCCAGTGCCACTTCGGGATCATCTACAGCGTATGTTCCCAGTGCCACTTCGGGATCATCTACAGCGTATGTTCCCAGTGCCACTTCGGGATCATCTACAGCGTTTGTTCCCAGTGCCACTTTGGGATCATCTACAGCGTATGATCCCAGTGCCACTTCGGGATCATCTACAGCGTATGTCCCCAGTGCCACTTCAAGGGGGCGGGGGGGGTTGTATTTACCCTTCTGGTTATTGTGTCCTACTATTGATTGTCCCACCACAGTTATTTTCTAAAGGTAGTTCCACTACCTTTGGCTCTTATGGTAATGACAAGGGAATGGATGAATAGTTCTCCAGTCAGTCAACAGAAGGGTTCTTGTGCATGGATCCACCCTGACCAATTGCTCTAGAATCATAAAGCTGGTAATTTTAATTTCTACTGCCTATGTAAGTCTTTGCAACATCCCCATGTGTGATAGAGGATTGGTTCCACATTGTCTTCCCACAGTCAATACATTTTTGGCCTAAGGGGGGTATCTTCTTGCAGGATTTCCTGCTATCTTGTGCAGGGGCAGATAAGTTCAGAGTTGATTGGGGCACAGGAAGGCCACTACACTTCCCACCAACACTTGTCATTGAGAAGAATATTTATGGTGCTGCCAGCTGCCAGCAACTTTGGAAATGTCACATCAGTCTACACTTGTTTTTTGTCAGTACATTTTTATTTAACCCCAAGCATTTGTCCTGCAGGAGCTGCTAGAATCTAGAACTGGTGTTTTTGGCTCTTAAGTGGTATTTCTTTGAGCCACTAAACTTTTATTTTATATAGGCAGCCTCCTAGAAGGTGTTGCTATCAACTCCGTGAGAAAAGCCTCTGACCTAGTGACTTTGTCCTCTCACCTGGACCTCCTGGAAATTCCAGGGGACAGCATGGTGTTTAGGCGTGTTAGGCTGTTTTTACAGCAGTGCAGATGCAGGGCACCCATGCTTTCGAGCGAGCCCCCCACAGCCAACTGTGAAAAGCTGCCCATAGTAACCTATGAACACTTTTAAATGTACTTCGGGCATTTGCAGAGAGTTTAGAACACTCCACAAAAGTCCAGCCAGCAGCGTCCTGGGGGCAAAGCGCCAGCGATCCCCCTCCACGTGAGTGAAGAGCGCCAGCGCTGATCGTCTTTCACATGCTGCACACAGGGATTGCCGGGGTCTCACCTTAAAGCACGAGCTCTCCGCAGTCAGCCTAGTGTGAAACCAGCCTCAGTGCCATTCATTATGGGGACATTCAGGGTATCTCCCTCCGCACAGATGTGAAGATCAAGTCTTAATGTCCCAACCATCCAATTCTGTGGAGGGCTGTTTGCATCTTTTGAATGTTGTAGGGTCTTAATTGATCAAAGGTCAGGGATCTTGTAAGATCCACTTTTTGTTTTGTCATAATCTATAGTCTAGGTTGAAGTTGAAAGGACTGATGACTGCATCCACGCTGGTAGCAGTTTACAGCAACAATGGTTGAGTCCTCCACTTTTGTTTAAACAGGCCTTCCAGTCTTCTTTTTCAAAAATGATTTAGGATCACATATTATGTTGTTCATGTAGAAAAAAGGTAGGGAGCCACTGACACAGAAAAACTGGAATTTGTATATTTAGAAAATCTCTTCTGGTGACTCGATTGCTTATTTTAATTTAAATTTTTCTTGGCAGCAAAGGAACTAAACCTGACAAGCTTCCAGTGCATGTTTATGAAGTCGATGAAGATGCAGACAAGGATGAGGTTAGTTTATTTCTGCAAACCATTTATCATTCTGTCCCATTTATTGGTTTTTCTTTTTACGGATTCATGGGAAATTCACTCAAACTTTATAGCTTAATCTTTGAAATAGATATTTTGTTGATGGGACATTATACACCTTCACCCACTCGCTTACCAGAATGGCAGTGCTGCTCCTCCCTTAAAATCGACAGACTTCTCCCCTCCATTGAAGGGAGAAGGATTGCCATAGTGACATAGTCCTGGTGCCAAAGTGGGATCACCTGCGAGGGGAATAAAAGGTGAGTACGGTATAGCCTTTTTGTTAACGTTAGTGGCTGGCGATTACATTAAATATTAAGTAAAAGTTGACATTTGACAATGAATGTCGGGTCTGGATATGGAATATGTAGTAATAAAAATGTTTATTGCTTAATTAAGTTTTCACATGAACCCATGAGATATTTTTTTTTTAATTAGCAGACCTGTTTGCAATAGCACCATCATAAAAGCAGTTGTTAGAAGTCCTATTTTGAGAATGCCCTTTTTGTTGTAGAGAGCTCTCTTCTGTCTGTGTAGCCTGTCCTGAAATGATCTTTCCGTTTCTGCTATTTCAAGCTGAATATTTTAACATGTTAAATATGAATGTGAATGTCCTAGGTACTGGGTTGGTAATTTCTGTCTGTAGTAACTGCTGACCTAAATCTGCAGATGCACAGGATGTGACTCTGCTAGCTCTAGCTGCTGATTCAGTGTTAATGGCAGACTGTTAATGTCAATGGCTTGTATACTTAGCAAAGATCGTTTCATTAAAAAAAACAGGCCTTTACTTTCAAAATAGAATCTACTGACCTACACACATCAGCTGTATTATTAACTTGGATATGGTGATCATACTACATCTTACTAACAGCCAGGAACAGTGAGCGTATGCGACCCCCCCCGCCCCATACCATTTTTTGTAGTTTTCACCACTTCTTTTCCTTGTGCTCCAAAAATTACAGAATATCAGACATTCTCTTCTGCTCTATATCTTTAATGTTCAAAATCCTTGAAAGTCTTACAAGCCGGCAAAGCCTGGCAGTGAGAAACTTCAGCATTACCACTGACAAAAAGTGCCTGTGTTTTTTAGTCAAGTTGTATGGTTTGATCTGGCATGATAACGCTGTGTGTATAAGGTGATATTTGCCTCTTGAACTAATCAATAAATTATTCATTCTTCTTTCTTTATTCATCCCTGGGTAAAAAACATATTTTGGTTTTGGAAAGAGCACTGACGCTTTGTCTAGCACACAGGTTTAGAAGAACAGCTTCTTTATATGTGATTCTTTTTGACGCCTACAAAGCCACCATTAAAAAGGTCCCATACTATTTTCTATATAATGGGTGTAGGGCCGCATTGTGACATCCAGATTGCTGACAACTGGCAAGCGTTTTAGCAACGATGGCGTTTGTGATCGCTATACAGCGATCGCCATAGTCATTGCTGCAGAAGCACTGCATAGATCTCTATGGGCATCGTTTTACTGCCGATTTGCGTCAGTGTGAAAAGAGCGTAATAGATAGCCACGTTTAATGGGATGTGTTTACATCCAGGACGCAGGACCTTTTGTGGCTGCATTTTTTTAGGGAAACAATGCAGTTGTATACAGCAAGGAAACATTTAATACAAAAACACTAGTCTAGTTAAAATGTAATTACTATTTTTCTTCTGTATTATTGATAGAATCTGTGGTTTCATTAAACATGGCTTGATGCTTTCTGCACGTAACTGGTTTATTGCTGAAGCATCTGAGTGACCTTTTAAGCTTTGCCTGCAGTTGTATAATTGCTTCCTGTAAGACAAATCATTAAAAATGAATGCGGCGTACACATGGCTGGGAATACATGGTATTCCGTTTACTTGGTTGTTTAAAATTGTTGCCTCATAAAATAGGCACATATTACATAAGCCCATTTATATGACTAGATGTTACATTTTTGTAAACTAAACTGAACCTAGGATGTACCTTGTTGTATGGTAAGAAAGGAATTATGCTAACCCCAATGCAGGGGACAGGCCACTTGAGGCAGCTGCTCCCATGAACAGCAGACTGACCAAAACGGTGAACAGAGCATAGACAAAGTCCTGAAACAACCCAAATGTCAAACAGAGTTAAGAGTACTATGCGGTATCCATAGGGTCGGACAGAAGTGAGGTATGAAACTAGCTGAAGATGGAGCTGGGAGATCAGACTTGGAAGAGGTACTAGAGAGCAAAGACCATTCAGGCTCAGAGAGGAGAGCCAGGGTTGGAGATGGTAATACCCAATGATCTGTCAATTTGTCTATCCTGTGGTATTAGACAGAGCACACTTAAGCATAGGCTATAACGGGCAATGTATGCTGGGAAAAGGTAGGTTTTATGGAGCAAGGGCTTATCTGCATGCTTGCACTTCTGAAACTACATGAGAGCAGCCAAATTGTTACATAGCTGACAGTCCTGCTTACTGTGCCAGCAGCAATTTACGCTGAAGGAAACATCGGGGAAGCTTGTCATTCTACACACACGCTGAATAAACAGCTGCTAGAGGGATTTTGTGTGAGGCAAACTGTTACATTGTATCCTCATGCAATCTTAATCATGTGGCAGCCACAGAATATTCAGACTGTATAAACAATTTAACTAAAATGTATCCAGGAGATTTCTACTGTAAGCCAAGGAATGAGTTATTACTACTCATGGCTTTCTACTTCTGGCTAAAAATGAGGATTGAGTGTACAGAGATTTGAGGCAGTTTTGACTGGGGGACTGAGTATTTGAAAAGCAGGGCTCTAATGTATGTAACAAGATGGGAGCGCCCGTGCAGTTCAGGAGAACGGAATCTGCCTGCTATTCCATAACATCTGCATGTTGTCAAGCCTTCTGAAATAGCTTGCATCACTGATTGCTAGGGGGGGGGGGGGGGTTTATGGGAGAGAAAGTACTGTATTTACATGGCCCATACAGAATAAGTGACCAATATTCTACCCACAATTCTTAGCAGTAGAGGGGAGTCATAAAAGTCTTCTATTTTCACCTTTATGATGGCCCATAACAAGTAGGTTGTGCCATCCCTTCCTACTTGTGAACACGTGTTTTGGGTTAGCAGCCCTCCATGTAAATACTTTGTTAGTGATGTTTACAATAGGGAGAATTTGATCTCTTTTAACCTACTATATTAGCACTTATGCTATGCTTGAAACCTACTCAAATGTTAGAGGTGAAGTATTTGTATTATATATTCAATTTAAATTTGAGTTCACAACTGGTGTGTTTTATAGTGATGTGTTTTATTTCAATATCAAATATTAATTTGCATATGTCCTGTATAAAATGAGATTTGTAAAAATATTTATGACACTTTGTTCATGTACTGTTGTGCTGGAAATGGTCGTACAATAAACATTGTCAAGCATACAGTGTCCTTTTTATTTGTAACCCAGTGTTTTGTATGCAGGATGCAGCTTCTCTTGGCTCACAAAAAGGGGGAATCACTAAACAGGGCTGGCTGTACAAGGGCAACATGAACAGTGCAATAAGCGTCACCATGAGGGTAAGAGTCTTTTTTTGGGTGTTTGTAGACAGTGATGTTTTGCTATACATGTTCATTTTTAAAGAGGAACGTCTGAGGCCCTGCTGTGGTGGATGGGGGGTTGACATGAAGCTCTACAGATGTGGATTGTCCTAGGCAGAGCATGAAGTAATATTCCTTATCACTGATAACCTGTCATTATAGAAATTGATTTTCTCACTCTGTGTGGCATGCTGGCATCCCAAAATGCTGCATGCTTGGTGCTAACCTAATCTTATAGGTGAAGCCTTGCATGGACCAATGACTGCTTTAGTAAGCTCACAGTGTTGGGACAGTACATACCTAAAAAAATTAATTTGTAATGCCTTTTTTGGTCTTGTATGTATCATAATAAATGTATCATAATTTCTTTATAATTTTTCAGTCTTTCAAAAGAAGATTCTTTCATCTCATACAGCTTGGAGATGGCTCCTATAATCTAAATTTCTACAAAGATGAAAAAATTTCCAAAGAACCTAAAGGATCAATTTTCCTTGATTCTTGCATGGGCGTTGTACAGGTAATATATACCAAGCATGTAATCCCCGTCTTTCATGACGTTTGTTTATATTATTTGATACCCCTTTGGCATAATAGTCACCATGTTTAAAATACAGACTTCTGCAGACCCTCCGCCAACCTGTGCAAACAGTTTTGGTCCCTGCTTATACTTGAGAAAAAAGTTTGTAGTTTGCCCCTATTTGACATTTCAGTAATGTAATAGACAGGGGGCAGTCGTGGCCTAGAGGTAAGGAAACAGCCTTCCCTGCACACTTCCCATAATCGAACCTTATTCCATACCCAAGCCACGATCATTAAGAAATGTAACTGCCCTGAAATATACCAAAAATGGCTAGTCGGCAATTTGAGATTGCCAATTTCTATTTATCATTATTTGTTATTTGCCCCTTTTCACTCTTAAGAATATGATACTTTAAGGCAAAGGGCATTTGAAAAAGAAATGCACACATGATGACTGATAAGAAGGAAGAAGGTACAGAACGTATAAGTACAGGCAACCAGGCATTCTTCCAGAAACTAAGGACATTCTCTTGGGGCTGGGAGTGTTACATTTTCATAACATCTTGTTCAGTTCAGGAAGGAATGACTGTTTTTCTTTACAGGCCCCGTTATTGCAGTATTCAGCGCAATCTTTCAGCAAAATACCTTGCTACACTCCCTGTAATTGGATATTTACAGGCTGTTAATACTGCACATAACTAGCTACGTGGGAGTAAACAGATACATACTTGCATATTGCTGTTAAGTGAATTCTACATCATTTTTTAACAGAGAGATACATTAAGTCAAATATTTAGCTTATTTGCAGGTCGCTGTATTTCTTATGAATGTAGTTTTAATGTAATGAGCTTGTGTTGCCACCTGTTCTGGCCTCAGTCCCCAATTACAATGCCATTTTGTGAAGCGATAGCGGGCGTTTTCAATCGCCCTGCAAGCACTGTACATGGTTTTCTATGGCGCAATTCACATAGACGATAGTGTTAGCTGGGCGATTGAAGTCCTTCATGCAGTGTTTTGGGAGTGATTGCTGCGAAAGGGGCCGTAAATCACCCAGACAGGGCGATTAGCATTGCGATTAGCACTATTACAATGCGATATTGGCAATGTGAATGCTGCCTTAGCGTGCACACGTGAATCATTAGAGGCTAGCTCTAGAATAGTGTTTCCTAACCAGTGATACACATACTTATGGTCTTACTCAAGCTTCCTTTTGGTGGTACCTATGGCCCCCTGTGAGTGGGAAGTACGGGGATATAAAGCTGCTCCAGGTTCATGCGGGACATTGGACAACAAAGTCTTTGTTGACCTCTTAGGGGTTTATCACTTCTCTTGCAGTAGTAAAAATATGGTGGATATTTGCAACAAATTGGTGAAAGTTCTGCAGCAGATAGCCCCTGCTGATATGTCGATTGATGTGAATGAGCTGGTGGGGGTTCGATTTATAACCCAGACATGAACCCCCCCCCCCCCCCAACAGGGCAGAGCGTACCGATCCATGTGAGCGGCCCGACAACTGGAGACACGGGAGACAAACCCCACAGGCAGCCTGTAGTTAAGTGGGGCCACAATTTGTCAACTTTAGCAAGGAAAAGTGTGAGTATGTAAGTATTTGTGCCTAGTTGTGGGTAGTATATGCAATCAAATATTATGCATATTACATGCAATATAGATAACCTAGGCATTTAGAACAAACCTTGGCTACAATAGGATGAGCCTTTCTTTTATTCCACAAGGGTGGGGGGGGGGTAGGAAAAATTAATATTGAGCTATATGAAAAAGTTGCATGGTTTATTTATTGCAGGCTTTTTATGTTATCTTATAACTTTTAAATTATTCTAGAACAATAAAGTGAGACGCTTTGCATTTGAGCTAAAGATGCAAGACAAGAGCAGTTACCTTTTAGCTGCAGATACTGATGCTGAAATGGAAGACTGGATGAACACTCTTAATAAAATACTACAATTAAACTTTGAAGCTGCCATGCAAGAAAAAAGGAATGGAGAGTCCCATGAAGGTCTGAAATAAGAATTCATTTAATAATCTTTTCACCATTGTGGATCTGTGTTGTAATACCACTAAAAGCAAACTTATATCAAACCCAAAAAAATCCATACTCCCCTTTTTCTCCCCACAGCAGATTCCTCCTAGTCGTGCACGTGCCACAGGATTCTTTCAGTAACCGACCAGTGCTACACCTCCATGCCTAACTCCAGTCATTGTAATAGAGTGGGCATGCTAAGACAGTGCCTGATATGCCAGTTAGGAGAAAGTGAGCTTTTCTCTAATAACGGCTTACTGTTGGCATGAGGGGCTGGTTAGTTTAGTATCTGTGTGAACCAGGACCCATCCTGGCACATAGTTGCAAGGGAGAATTTAGCTCCACTTAAAAATCTACTACTATATCAGGATAAACATATGGCATTGTGTATATATAGTACATTCAAAAAATGTAAATGCCGGAGAGCAAGTCACTGATCATTTACCAACATGTGCCTGAAAGACAGGAAGCCTTTTGTTCGTGAGAAAACAAAAACTTCCTTTATGGGAGCTGCCTTTTTAATTTAAAGAAGTTCCCAAAATACCCACTCTTCTCTAAATAGCACAAATCTTCTCTTGTTAATGTTTGCTTTAGAAGGTGCCCTGGTAATGGCGCACTAGAAAAAGAGCTGCATATTTAACTGATACAACATTTTTATGTATATTGTCATGCCTTTGCTTAAAGGGACTGTCCGGGTTGTTAAACAATGACCTCTCAGAACTTTAGGTTCGATCCTGCAGGTTACAGCCCACTATTTTCATTTTTGTCTGCCCTGATACTGACATTGCTCTCCCTGCCAGGCTCTAAGCATTCTACCCTGAATACAACTCAGCAGCTCGCTTGAAAGCCCAGGACGTGCACAGGGGTACGATGCAAGTCCCTCGCTAAAAACAGGGGTATGATGCAAGTCCCAATGCTAAAACCAGAGGACAGTGGTCTAAGGCTGTGGGTGGGACTTAATACCATTTGTGTTTTTTTTTTAACAGCTTAGACAGAGACTTTGATTGTGACTTGAACTAGAAATATTCACCTTTTTTTCTTGATCTATGTAAGGGATGTACAACCTTTGATAACTTTTATCCTAAGTTTAAAAAGGAGTTTGCCTGATAAGCGTGTGGGAAAAAAAAGTGCTCCAAGTGTGCATGTTTTTTTTTTTTTTTTTTGGCTGGTGTGTAAATGTAGAGTGTGGTGTGACTTAAAGCGGAACAAAACCTCGGAAATTGACTTTCCCAGGGGTTTTCTTCCAGTCCTCCAAAGCATCCAGGACTGGGATTCCCCACTGTGTGAAACCCCTCAGAATGCTGCTATTTTATTCACCTCTACCATGACTGGCAAACGGGGGATGTGACTGCATGTGCAACATTTGCAGAATGACATAGTCAAGGGAAATACGTCTCTCATTGGGTGAGAAACCGCGCATGAGCTGTTAGAGCAGGAGAAGGTGAGTGTTTGCACAGCGGGACATCCCAAAATGGCCAGGCCAGGTGGGTTTTGTTACTTTTTAAGCAGAAAATCTGTGTAAAACTGTGTAAAAACAATTGTGAGGTTTCTGGGTGGTTGGAGAGTAAAGTGATGGAAGCCATGTTTACCCTAAAAAGCACTAACATATTCTAAGTATACAGTACGTCTTGCTCCAGATATAATACTTACACTTGGGTTATCCTCCGCCAGATGGCGCTGTGCACTGCAGACGTGCAAAAAACAGGCTCCTCACGGCCCTTCATATACCCAGGGACCTCCCACAAATCCCCAGATTTCTCTGCAGTGCGGACTGCGAAGACATGAAGTATCACTCTCTCGCAGGTGAGCGGGGCTATTACAGCCTGCGGCCCTGTTGGACTACTCCCACCCGTCCTATTTGTGATGTGCCTCCCAGCCTGGGCTGCGCTGGTCGGGTGAAGGTAGGCAGCACCATGCGTGCTTAACAGAGCCATGCTCCACCGCAGTCCCCCACCAAAGGGTAGGCGGTTTAGGCTGATGGTGAGCCTTTAGGGGATGCCCCTCCCGCATCATTGCCCCACGCCCCGTGTAGCGGTGGACCCTGTGTAAAGGGTCGCCATCCTCCCTCGTTCCCCCCCCAGCCCGGGGGGAAAGAAAGGCGGGGGGGAGGGGTTTGCGAGTATGGCGGCCTTAGTGTACCCTATTACACGCTTATGGCCTTAGTATCGCGTTTTGACTCTGGGAATGGGTGTCAGAGCCGCGCTATGTACTTTTTACTTGTATGATTGCCGCCGCGCCCTTCCTATATGGTTGTACTGCATGGACGGCGGTGGCTTTGCAGATGCTGCGGCGTCCTTTTCTTAGCCTGTAGTGGCTCTGCTGCGGCAATCCACTCGATCAATTCCTTCAGGCGTCATTGCCCTGTTTTCTCTAGGCTACGCGTGTTTGGAGCTTCGCGCTCACCGGGGGGGGGCTCTGACTTGGCGCGCTCCGCGTCACGGTCAGTTCTGGCCTGCCCTTCGAGGTTCGCTTGGCGCCATTTTTTGCTCGTGCGCGCGTGGTGAAGACCCCCCCCCCCCGGTCTGTAAGTGCCCTCGCGGGCGACTTTATATTGCCTTTTATTACTCCCTTGCACATGGCTCTGACATTCTTGTTCCCCTTATGTCTTTCAGACCGTGGATTCCGGTGGCTTCTCCCGGCCCGGTGTATCTCCCGGTTGAGACTATTAAATTTACTCCCACTTCCCCGCGGGTTATTGGGGCATCCAGGGTAGCTTACAGCGTCAATCCCTACTGGCCTATTATGCCCATAAAATCACCATATGGAAGCGTCCCAGGATATTGTGAACAGGGTTCCTTCGGGACAAGCCCGGCTGTGTGTAGCTTGTGGGGTCTTAACTAGCAGCGATGACAATCACGGGTCTGTGTTCCTTGTGCACAGCAGGCGTTATCGGTTCTTCCCGCCTCTTCAGTGGCTGGGCCTGCACCTCGCCTCACTTCACCTACTCCCCCAAGCCTGAGTCTAACCCCCAATACAAGCGGGGATTCTCATCCTGATGTGGCTACTAGACTGGCCAGTGTTGAAAGATTGCTTGCTAGCTCATTAGCGCATAAGGCCAACGCTAAGAGGCGGCATTTAACCCCTCACTCTGCTCTTTTCCCTATGGAATCTGATGACTTGTTGCATCGGACGAAGGGGAGCTGTTCTCTGACTCAGGTCATATGACGAGGAGTCAAGGGGTCATGATGAGTCTGGTTCCGAGCACTGACACATTGACAGACTGCTGGTTCAGATATTTGAAGTTTTGTCCATCTCTCCCCCTGTTGCGGCTCCCAGGCAAAGGGGTGAGCTTTTTCATATTGCTAAGGCTCGTCTGGAATTTCCTGAGCAAACCCATTTCAATAGCCTCGTGCTTAAAGAATGGGAACATCCCAGCAGACTTCCTGGGATCCCTAAGAGTGTGGATAGGAAGTATCCCCTCCCGGCTGACTTGGTTAAGTGCTGATCATCGCCCCCCCCCCCCCCCCGAGGTCGATGCTCCTATTCTAGGGTTGTCCAACACCTCTATTATGCACTCCCCTGACACTACTAAGCTACGGGACTCTGAGGACCGGTGTATTGATCAATTGGCATGCCATGCTTTTGCATTTGGGGGAGCGACCCTGCGCCTGGTTTGCGCCTTAGCCATTACGGCAGTAGCGCTCAGGGCCATGGTCAGGAATGCATTCGATGGCACAGATGAGTTGCCACCTGATTCTGTCAATGCACTGTCGAACTGTGATGTGTTTGTAAACTTTATCCTGTCTGATCGGACGATGCTATAAGGATGTGTGCCAGATCTTCTGCCCTGGCGGTAGCTATACGCCGCGCGGTTTGGTTGCGACAGTGGGCTGCTGACAATGCCACTAAGAAAGCCCTTACTGGGCTTCCATTTAAGGGGCTGCGCCTGTTTGGGGACCATCTAGACCTCTTCGCCAAAGGAGGCAAGTTGCCCCAGCGCAGGCGTCAGATTCGGCCCTTTCGAGGCCAGGGCACCCTTTCAATCCCCTACCGTGGGGCTAAACAGGGAAAAGGGGTGTCCTTCGCTGGGTCCCGCACAGATTCCTGGCACAGGAATAGAGGACGCCGTCCCGGTTCCTCCTGGGGGCCCAAACCCAAGGCCCCTTGCAAGACCCCTCGGGCATGAGGGGGCGCCCTCGCCCGTCAGGGTGGGGAGACGTCTGTAGCACTTCGAGCGTGTCTGGAGGCGCCACGTCTCAGACCAGTGGATTCAGGAGGTAGTGTCCTCCGGCTACAAGATAGAATTTGCTGTTCGGCCCCCCCACCAGATTCATTGGGTCCCGGATTCCTCAGGACCCTGCCTCAGCTCAGGTCTTGTTGCTGGCCGTGCAGGGTCTCCTGGATCTAGGGGTCATTTGCAAGGTCCCCTTAGGAGACAGGGGCAAGGGGTTCTACTCCAACTTTTTCACAGTACCCAAGAAGGATGGGTCAGTCAGGCGCATTCTGGATTTAAAAATCCTCAACAAATTTGAGGCACTTTTGCATGGAAACTCTGCGCTCGGCCATTGGCTCCCTGCGCCCAGGAGACTTTGACGTCCGTAGACATCAAGGATGCTTACCTTCACGTCCCAGTATTTCCAGGACACCAAAGGTTTCTCAGATTTGCGCTGAAAGATCAGCATTACCAATTTGTGGTCTTGCCATTCGGCCTCACGTCGGCTCCCAGGGTGTTCACCAAGGTGCTGGCAGGGGTGATGTCCCTGATAAGGCTAAGGGGCATACGCGTGCTGCCCTACCTGGACGATATACTCATCACCTCTCGGTCTCTGCGGCAGGCAGAGTTGGACACTCAGCTAGTAGTGTCCACCCTGGAGTCCTTCGGCTGGGTGATCAATTACCCCAAGTCCTCTCTGTCCCCCTCCTCTGTGACTCCGTTCCTGGGAATGATTCTGGATACGGTTCAGTCAAGGATATTCCTTCCTCAACAGAAGGTGGAAGCTCTGACTGCGCAGGCGAGGTTCCTGCTCTCGTACCCACAGCCCTCCATCAGGCAGGGCATGCAGCTGGTGGGCCTGATGGCGGCCAGCTTCGAGGCGGTGCCCTTTGCCCAGTTCCATTTGAGACCTCTGCAGCTTCACCTTCTGTCAGTATGGGACAAGAACCCAGCGTCCTTGGACGGGGTCTGTGTGCTTCCCCCCTCGGTCAGACGGTCCCTTGCGTGGTGGCTGGACCTCGGGAACTTGATAGGGGGCAGGTCTTTTCTGGCCTTTTCCTGGGAGACGGTCACAACGGATGTCAGTCTGTCAGGTTGGGGGGGGGGGATTCTGGAAGTCCCTGCGCTTCCAGGGGAAGTGGGGTCCTCAGGAGGCCCATTTACCCATCAACATTCTGGAATTGCGGGCAGTCCGGTTGGTACTGGAGTGGTTGACCCAACACCTGAGGGGTCTGTCGGTCCAGGTACGCTCAGACAACAGGACGGCGGTTGCCTACATCAACCATCAGGGAGAGACCCGGAGCAAGGGTGCCCTCCAGGAGGTGTCTCAGATTTTGACATGGGCGGAGGCCAATGTACAATGCATTTCGGCTGTTTACATTCCGGGGGCAGAGAATCTGCTTGCAGATGCTCTGAGCAGGGGGACGTCCCGTCAGGGAGAGTGGTCCCTCTGCAACAGGGTATTCCAGTCCCTGTGTCACCGTTTGGGTCTACCGGATGTGGACCTGTTTGCGTCCCATCACAACCACAAGCTCCCGGCCTTCGTGTCCCTGTCTCAGGATCCTCTGGCCTTGGCCATGGATGCCCTGTCCATGTCATGGAAGGAGTTTCGGCTCCTGTATGTATTTCCACCATTCCCCTTTCTGGGCAGGGTTCTGCGCAAGATTGCTCTGGAAGGGGTGCCTGTGATTCTAGTGGCCCCCAGGTGGCCAAGAAGAGTGTGGTTCGCAGACGTGGTTCAAATGGCAGTAGACCAGTACGATCTGCCAGGGGTGCCAGATATGCTAACTCAGGGCTCCCTACGCCATCCCAATTTACAAACGCTGGCTTTGACGGCCTGGCTGCTGAAACCTCCATCTTGATGGAGAAGGGTTTGTCTGCCTCTGTGGTAGGTACTATGGTGCAGGCTAGGAAGAAGTCTTCTTCTGCTATCTATTATAGAGTATGGCGTACCTACATTGACTGGTGTGAGTCTAGGTCTCTTCCCTGTAGGGAGTTCTCTGTCCCTAGGGTTCTGGATTTCTTACAGCATAGTTTGGAGTTAGATCTAAAACTCAGTACTCTGAAGGGTCAGGTTTCTGCCCTGTCCGTCTTCTTTCAGAAGTCCTTTGCTCAACATCATTTGGTTAAGACCTTCTTTCAGGGGGTCACTCATGCGCGTCCCCCTCGTAAACCTGTGGTCCCCGTTTGGGATTTAAACTTTGTTTTATCTGCCTTGCAGGGTGCTCCCTTCAAGCCTATTCACGACGCTGCTCTGGCTGTTGTTACTCTCAAGGTTGTCTTTTTGGTGGCCATAACTTCGGTCAGGCGTGTGTCGGAGCTGGCTGCTCTATCCATTCAGCCTCCGTACTATGAGAGGCACCAGGACAAGGTGGTGGTCCGCTTCAAGCTGGATTTTCTGCCTAAGGTTGTGTCTGCCTTTCATTTGAATCAGGACATTGTTCTTCCTTCATTGTGCCCCAATCCTAGCAACGACAAGGAAAGGGTTCTGCATTCCTTGGATGTGGTCAGGTGTTTGAAGTATTACCTGGTTGTCACTGCGGCTTTCAGGAAGACTGATGCTCTCTTCGTTGTGCCTTCTGGGCCTAGGAAGGGTTTGGCTCCTGCCAAGTCTACTATCAGCAAATGGATCCGTCAGGCCTATTCAGGCCTATTCTGCTAAGGGGAAGAGTCCTCCTTTCCGTCTTACTGCTCATTCTACTCGTGCTATTGGGGCCTCCTTGGCCTTCCAGCACCAGGCTTCTGTTGAACAAGTTTGCAAGGCCGCTACTTGGTCTTCTGTTCACACCTGTTCGGGCCTCAGCTGATGCTGTGTTTGGCCGCAAGGTTTTGCAGGTGGCAGTTGTTTAAGCTGCGTGCTGTTGCCTTTTTTGTTGGGGATCCCACCCTACTTTTATGGACACTGCTATTGGATGTCCCAAGTGTAAGTATATCTGGAGCAGGACGTACTGTATACAGCACGTCCTGCTCCACCCCACCCTGGTTTTTGCATTATTCTGGATCCCCTGTATGGTGATTGTTGCCATTGTTGTTGTTACCAGTTTCGGTGGTGAAATTCTCCCGGATTCTTGTTCACTGCCTTTCAATGCTGGGGATTTGTGGGAGGTCCCTGGGTATATGAAGGGCCGGGAGGAGCCTGTTTTTTGCATGTCTGCAGTGCACAGCGCCATCTGGCGGAGGATAACCCAAGTGTAAGTATTATATCTGAAACAGGACGTACTGTATACATATAATACCAATTCTACAGGTGAGTACTTCACAGAATTGTATTTTTACTATGCTTTATATGCCTTGCTGAAATGCCATTGCCAATGCCATTGTTCCACTCATTAAATGTTACCTAGTCTATTCTATTGTAAGTTTAGCGGTGGCTAGCTGGTGACTGTTCTGAAAAGGAAGCGTTTTATGGATTTAGTGGCCATATCGTAGTGTTGTGACTAAAAAAATAATTTGAGCTAAGGTAAGGGAGGACATTTGTGTATGTAATCATTTGGCCTACATGCCAGTTCATATGGGTGACTATATATTAACAGTGACAATGATCCTTATTAAACCATGATGGCCTTGATTTATGTCTTACCTCCACTTATTTGGTTAGATAACCTGTGAAAACATCTTTTCTCTGGGTCATGTCATATATTTAGTCATATATTTAGTAAGTCAATTTGCCGAGTCACTAGTCATGCAAGTGGCTTTCTACTTTTCTAACTGCGCGAACTAGTTGAATAAACATTGAAGTGATTTGAAGAATTTGACTTTACCCTGACTTGGTTTGGTAGATACCTCATCTTTGTGCAATATGAATACACTGGATCTGACGTGAGATTGAAAGTAAAGTTTGTCTTCGTTAACTTTTAGATGATGAGCAGAGCAGATATGACAACTCTACATCCAGCATTGACAGCTATCTTCCAGAAAAGGCAAGTAATATCCATCTTATTAAACTTCATATAAGCCCTGTCAGTAATGTGTTATCCCTCCCAATTACCATAAAGCTGCCAGCTTCTGTTTGTCAGTCAATCTCAGGCTTGTAAGATACCTGGAAGCCTTATGTTGGCTGGCTAACCAGCAGTAGTGAGGGAGCCTTAGCTAGTTCAATTACATTTAGGTAAACTGGTAAAATATACTGGCTGCCTGAAGTCTGCTTGACATAAGACGAGGAAGATCAGTGTTTTAGGATTTTAAATTCAAAGAAGTTGTAGTTCCACACTTCTCCAACGTTTAACCAAATTAGAGCAGGGTTAGGTTAGTGCATAGAAGGGGCACATATCTTGAAAGGATCCAGCATTATATAAAAATAAAGTTTGCTAATTACCCTGTGCCGTTTGCCCCCCTCCCTCTCAGACAAAAAGGTTGGCAATATAGGGGACTTGTAAGTGTGCAATTTTGACTTCGAACTGAATCAACTACCTGCCCGCTGGAATTTCTTGCATATTAGGCTGTATGGGCCATATATAATGGTTGGTGCCTTTTGATTGGCACCTGAACAAACTATTCTTTTGATCTGTAATCTTGTTAATGTTCGATCACCTGTTTTTGATGTATCTTTTCTCATGTTGGAAACTATGGGCTTACAGTGTTTCTATGACATGATTGACAATGTATATTAGGTCCGCTCCGCTCTTGTTCTAATATAAGTACTTAGCATACTTGCAGCATTCTCTTCTAAATCAGTGCACATTAGCTGGAGGTACTTTTCATTCAATGAGTAAATTTTCCCTGGTATTTTTTTTATTGTGCACATTCCAAGTTTTAAACAATATAGATTTTTTTTTTTTGTTTATTTTTATGCTCATGTAATCTTACTGCACCACCTACCTGTTATACTCATTGTGCCATCTTTCTCAGGTTTTGCTATGGGGTAATCTACACTGCCTGGACAGAGGCATTATTCTCTGTGGCTAGTTGAATGCTGAAAGGCTGTTGATTTGTTTATCTCCTCCCTGTTTCAACTAGCAAGGCCTTTCATGTAAGAGATGCCACTATTGGCTCATTTTGTGCTGGCACTGTGCATTGGTTGTTTCTGACTTGGTGGTGTGGGGCTTCACTAGTGCTGTTTTCAGTCTAATGTACTGATATTGGGGCCCCTGTGCAGGTGAATGTTCACTGCTTGACAAAGGGGGATCCCCCCCCCCGAAACTCGTTGTGGGGTACAGGATACGGAGGCTGAGTCCCCATGTAAGCGCTTTAGCTACTGATTTTAACTAACAATAGTAAAAGCTAAGTTTTAACAATTTCTTTACTGTGGGGTTTGGCCGTGCTGGATTATTCTATGATTTGGGGATTTTACCCAAACCATCCATATGCTTTTATCTTTGCCTTTTTTAAAACTTTTTAGCAACTGGTCAGTACAAATGATAATTGAGTCCACTATAGCACGCAATAATGCCCTACAAGCATATTTGTTATAAGTCTATATAAAAATAGACCTTGAGCATTAAATTGTCTGCTTTATCTTTTATCATTCAACGGTACAGTCATTTGCACTTGTAATTGCATTTATGTTGAGTTACATTACAGTCAGTATTATTTTTGTGAGGATGTTAAGTTCTGCCAAGAGCAGAAATCTAGGTTCTGCCTCATCTCCAGTCAGAGCCTTGGGGAAATTGGATTTGTTCGTAGGAATTTTCTGTTCAGGAAAGAGGTTTATGGGGTAATTATTGTTAATCAGGTTTACTACTAAAAAGACAGAGGAGTCTAACCTTCAGGTTGCAGTTAAAGAAACACACACTTTCTCCCATCGTCCTTCAAGACTGCCATGGAGAAAGAGGCTTCTCCCCCTAGAAAGGAAACACAAACTGGGGCAGGGTTAAACTGACATTCTGAGTGGCGCTTGCTGCCGGGAGTCGGAGGACAGCACTGGCCTGGATGCAGTCCCATGTTAACACACCTGCAGGGCCAGCTGGCTTCAATCTGCAACAAAAGAACCTGGGATGCATCTGCTGTTATTTGGGGGTTCACATGTATTTGGTCTTCTCTACATGTCACCCGAGTCGTCTACCTGTCCCTTTATACTTCCACCCCCTATACCTGGTTGCTATATATAATGGGAAGGACAAGGAGGGCCTCCTAGGGCTATGCCACAGGAGACTGAAGGGGTTAGACTCTTCCTGCATGCGGATATAGTATCTTCACTGGAAATTTTCAGGGCCAGAGCACCCCAGGGCCCCCCTTCTCCACTGAAGGAGAAGCATTTGAAGGGGGGGGGGGCTGTCAGAGTACCAGAGAAATTGATATTGTGCCTTATTTTTTCCTTTTCTAGAAGTTTTTAACCCAAAAAAAACCTTTTGGGATTCCCCCCAAACTTGTGATTTCCTTGTTAGCATGCTGTGTCCAGGTTTCTTGTGTTTCTGTGTGTCTGTAAACCCGAGGTAGACACCGCTTCCTGGCCTTCCACTGTAACAGGTGAACTCGTCAGTAGCTTTGCTAAATCACACATCGGTCATTACCTCTCTAGGTGAATATGCTGCAGTGACCCCTTGGCTTCTGGTACACAAGATTGCAACCACCTTGTCTGCAGAGTTGAATTGGTGTAGAAGGGGTTAAACTTCTGCCACGGCCAGTCAGAGGATTGGCAGGTCAGAGTCTGGATCTGATCTAGATCTCCAAAACACTACTTTGGTTTAAGTTGCTACAGAAAATGTTTTTCTTTGTTATCACAGATTATATATTGGATTATATAAAAACTCAACTCAGAAAGATGTGAAAGGGCAACCAAGCTATAGAACACATGTGTTCTGCTAACTTCTACCCTGTTGATGCATTGGATCATAGTTGCATTATCAGCAAGGATAATTGTTTTTCCTATCCACACTTTCTCCAGAGCTTAAATGGTAGAAGAGTGACTTTCCTGAGTAAAAGATATCTTTGCCTAGCCCCATTAATAGTAGGGGCCAGGTGCAATCCAGGGGCAATTTCACATTGCCTGAATGGCAATGAAGATTGGTAGATTTACTCCGCTCCATACCTTCCCAGACAATATGAATATTTTGGTTCCTAATTAGTCCCTGCAATCTATTATGAATGCATGAATAGCGGCTGGCTGGAGAGTTTGGCCGGCCTTGAAGTCTTTGACTTTTTTTCATGTTCCTGGGCTTTGGAAGCCACAGCTTGCACATCCTCTTTGACTGGAAAACATTCAGGTAGATAGGGCAGATGTGCTCAGGCTGAGCATGTGGTCACTCACCCAGCCGATAAAACCTTCTGGCCACCAGAGGTCTCTTCGGCCTCGAGTCCGGACCTAGTGAGTTATTTGCCCCAAATTCCGGGTAATCCGTAACTCAAAGGCATGCGATGTATCAACCTTGTCATTTAAACCTTCTCTAGTTTCAGCGCATGCATAAGCACCTAGAAGCTTAGTTTATCAATCTTAGGGGTTACTTCAGTACAGAGGCGATCTTGCAAGGGAATCGATCTGTCGATCATTTAGGAACTTGGTTCCATCCAGAGAGTGCAGACTTATGGGCTATACCTAGACAGTATGCAACAGAAGACTTCACCATCGCCATATGGATCTTGATGGTCCTGGGAATGGCATAACTTAAGGTGAAGGGGCCTCATTGCAAGCATTGAATGCCCCCCACATCACTGACTCCTGACACTATGGTTCCCAGTGCGGCAGCAACCTCTTCACCCCCTATAGTTGCATCCCTGGTCCTGGGTCTATGACCTACAACATCCCGGCAATTACATGGCTTTAACTTCACTACTGGCAGTTACAAGCCTTTTTCCATACAGACATGGGATCACTCCCATTGGGGAACCCCACTGCTTTTCCAAGCGGTCATGGTAAGCCTGAAATGGTGGTTGGATTCTCCAGGGCAGTCATTGGAGACAAGAGGTCCCAGTTATCACAACAGATTCCAGTTACAGACAGAGTGCTCCCCCACTCCCCCCCCCCCCCCCCCATTATAGGCAGTGTGGCGTTTTCCTCCCCCACTCCTCCCCATTATAGGCAGTGTGGTGTTTTCCTCCCACCCCCCCCCATTATTGGAAGTGTGGCATTCTCCTCCCCCTACTCCCATAATAGGCAGTGTAGCATCTTTCCTCCCCATTATCCACTATTGGCAGTATGAAATCTCCCCTCCCCATTACCTATTATAGGCATTCCCCCGTGCCATATCTGGCATTCCCCCGTCCCATCCCCCATGTGCAGTGTTGCATTCCCCTCCCATTCCACATGTGCAGTGTGGAATTCCCCCCCCCCCCCATTCCACATGTGCAGTGTGGAATCCCCCCCCCCCCCCCCCATTCCACATGTGCAGTGTGGCATTCCCCCATCCTGTCCCCATAGGCAGTGTGGCAGAATAAAGACCCCCCCTTGGAAGATGGAGGAGTCAGGCGCAGGATGAATGGCCAGGGTAACTGATCGCTGGCTGCTGGTACCCGAGTTTCTTTTGTTCTTTTGGGTGGACTAACATTATAAAGCTACACAGAAAATATAGATATACTCATGCACTGGGGTAATTCGCTACTCTGTCTTATGTGAAGTGACTTTTAAATAATTATCATACCCATTTGTTTCTCATTAGGCTGCAAGTGAGTACAGTATGTGCAGAGTTGCATAATCCCTTTTCCCAATTCCTTGTTCCTTCAACAGAAGCTGCTATGGTTAATATGTACTGTTAGAATTAAAACGTTGAATGCCTGAATTTCCTAGATAAGAATCCCAATGACATTTCTTAGAAGTTGTGCCAGATCCAGTTTTTTTAACTTCTTCTGGTGACGTTTCATCTTGGATAAGTTTAAGCCATTGGGGAATAAAAAAAAAACAGATGTTATTGCTTTGTAGTTTAGCAGATTTCCAGTGTCAGAATTTAGATTTTTTTTTCAGTATTTTTCACTTCCATAAATGTAGTTTAAAATATAGCAAATATTTACTGCTGCATTTTGCAAGTTTGCTGCAAGTTGCTGCATCTAGTATTAACTTAAAAAACAGTGGCAAAAAATATATAATAGTGTACCAATCAGCAATACTGCTGGTGAAACTGGCGATTCCCCCCCCCCCCCCGCACTCCCTAATTGCTTTTCGCCGCCCCCTTCCCCCTGCATTAAACTGCCTCTTGTCTCTTGGACTATGAATTTTCGGTCTCTGCATTTTCCACTATTTTCATCTGGCAGTTGCAGTGCTGTTGATCATCGATGCCTAGTTGATGTGGCGCAAGTTGGTCTCTTATCTGTTGCAGATTGCTTGTTCGAGTGTTGTTCTGAGTAAGCGCAGGCAATGATGACTTCAATAGCTTTTCTGTTTTAAAAATCTATATTTAGATTAACTTGTTTCCTAGAAACTCCAGAAGTGGCCATGTTTGCATCCATGGACGACAGATAGGTAGACCACCTTGTTAGTCTCTCTGGCTTTAAGGATAGGCACCATTGTTCTGGTAGGGGTTCAGCCTGGTGTATGCCACAAGCTCAGGCCAGAGGTGATTTAAATAAGTCTGGGTTCCCTAAGTGTTGGAGATGGGCATGGTATACAGATGTGGTCTGTGGGATTGACTCACTTTATGTCCAAGCACCCCACTCTGCAGTTGCTGGTGTAGCTGCAGAAACCAGTATCGTAGAAGAGTGTGGAACTTCTCCAGCTATCATGAGCACCATTTTGCAAGCCATCAAAGTTCTCTTAAGTCTACCCACAATTTTTCAATTGCAATTTTAGATTTCAGTTGGTTGAACAGATAGGTTTGCATTCAGAGGTTCAGGTCGGCAACATGATCGCTGCTCTGGTGGGTCAGGTCGTCTGTAATAGAAGACTGCCCATTACAGTGGACCGTAGTGGTGACAGATGCCAGCACATCAGGCTGTGGTAGTGTGATGCGCCCTCAGACCATGCAAGAAATTCAGCATCTACAGAAAGAAAACTACCCATAAGTTGGACACATCAATAAGTTGGCACATCCCTGTGCTTAAATCATAGGGCAAAAGACTTGGTGGGAAAGTCTGTTGGGATGCAATAGAGCAGTTGGACAGCGGGAAGGCAGCGGCGGCTGGGGGAGAAATCTGGAGGGGCCAGCAATCCTATCTCCCAGTTCTGGTGATCGGATGGAAAAAGCAGTGTCATTGGCTGAACTTGTAAACACTCAACAGTTTAGGACTGTGCCAAATGTAACTCAATGCAATGACCTAACAGGCACCTTTGCCTGCAGTATCACTTTAAGGCAAAAGAGATGCCTAGAACATTTCTGCAGCTTTTTCACCAGGGAGGGGACTTGTATACATACAAGTCCGAAGGTATTTACTTATCAAAATTGTTTCCTGAACAGTGTATTCCATTTTCTTTTCTCTGTGAAACGGATTGTAGTCAAGCCAGGTTTGGCCTTTTATATTATTGTCATTTTGCTTCTAAACTGTGCATGTACTTGATCCAAAAAAACTCTTTTGGTGTTCATGATGAAAAAATGCATACCATTGAAAAAATACATTTTTAAACCATGCTCTAAGTTTAAAAACTAATCCTTATTATGGTGTGCAATGAGGACCAGACACTCACTACTGCCCCAAGTCGTTCCTTACCAATAGTAAAAAACTCTGTTATAGTAGCTTGTTGTCGACCAGTAAAATTAAGTATCTACCTTGGGGCTGTGATCTGCTGCTTAGGTAGTATTAGAAGTAAAGCATTTAAAAGCAATAAGACTCTATTTAGGAGATATAAAATAATACCTCAATGTTTTTTCTCTTCCTAAATTTAACCCTTTCGCTGCCAGGCTACCTGGAGTTTTTTACACACTTTGTTGCCAGACCATTTTGCACTATTTTGCGCGCCTCATGTTCAACTGTAATTTTTTAAGGCATTTCCCAGGGAATTATATATTCTTTTTTTCAGCAGAATCTGGGTTTTAACATGAAATATGTGCAAAAAATTAAAAAAAATCGATTTTTTTACAATTTGTAGTGTTTTTTGTAATAAAAAGAGTAATTTAGTCAATAAAATCTTATTGCATGTGAAATCTTAATTTCTCCAGGTCACATATGTATAGGTAGACACCCTTTCCTGCCCAGGAGACTCCCCCCAAACTGAAACAGCGCTTAGGAGATTTTCAGATAAAATACAAATATGCTAAGCGCTAGGCACACCTTGCAGTTTTTCAAGAAAAGCAACCCTTTACATTTGAAATACCCCCCCACAAACTATATATTCCCTGAAAGTATACACCTGTACCAGGCTTGTTTACATAGGTGCAGTTTTCTGGAAGTAATTCCTCAATGAATTCTTTGGTAGCACAGAGTTTCACTAAAAAAGAATAAAAAGCAGAATCAAACTCATATTTTACAAAGAAAAAATATGCAAACAAAAAAAAGAACAATACCCAACATGCATAGCTACTGTCAAGGAAAGAGTTGTCAAACACCTCAAAGTAAAGCATGTGCGTAAGGGTAATTTTACTTGAAAATTTCAGCTCTGCAGATAAAAGTGCGCACCTTGTACTTTTTCTACCAAAACAACCCTTTACCTTTGGATTACCCCCCAGAAACCATATATTCCCTGAAAGAACATGTTAAGCTTTCTAAGCGTACCCAGCTTGTTGTAGTGGGCTCATCATTTTAGAGGTAATCCCTTGAAGAATTCTTAGGTTGCACAAGGTTTCCCTCAAAAAAATTAAAAAAACTGAATAAAAAACACATTTTCTGCAAACAAGAGAAAAACAAGCTAAATCTGAAAGAGCAAGGTCCCCCGAGCAGAAGAATACCCCACATGCATATGTACTATTAACCCTTTTAATTGCCCCTCTACTTGAAATTTTTTCACCCTCTGTTGACAGGTAATTTTTCACCATTTTGCACCATGTTTAACCGTGATTTTTGGAGGAATTTCCAGGAAAATTATAGATATAACCCAGCAGGGTTTAGGCTTTAACATGAAATGTCTTGTTTGTAATTTTTCTACTGTTTTTTTAAATATTTTTGCGTAAAAAGAACAACCAAAATGTAAAATTATTTTTTAGAAAATTGTCTCCTTTATTTTAAATAAAACATTTACTTTATTAGAGAAAACCATATTGCATGTGAAAGCCCCATTTCTTCAGATTACAACGGTACCACATATGTATCGGTAGCCCCCCCATTCTTGCCCAGGAGACCCCCCAAACTGAAAATAGCATTTTATAACATTTACAAATAAAATACTACTATCCACACTATAAACATAAGGGGTTAATTAAAAAAAAAGACATAAGGTCCCCCCTCCCAAAAAACCCTTAAAAATCCCCCCCCCAAAAATGGGGTCCCCCTTACCCAGCATTGCCAGCCCGGGACCAGCTATGGGGGCTTGTAGGCACAGAGTGGGGGGGCCAGCTTTTGTGGCCCCCCACCCTACGAGCCCACATAGCCTATGTGGGCCCGGGCTCTTCTGCCCCCCCCCCCCTGGCTTTGGGGAGGCAGGTAATTGGAGGTGCCGGGGGTTAATGGCAAGTCACTAGTTGCAGGTGACTTGCCCAGCCTCCAGCCTTGTGATCTCATGGACCCCTTACCAGTTCACAAAGGGTTAAAAAAAATTTTTTATTTATTTATTTTTTATACTTACCTCCCATCCATCCCTGTGCCCCACGCTGATCAATCTGGCTTCTGCTCTCCTGCTGCAGCTGGAAGCCTTTTATAGCTGCTGGGTGACAAAGCATAAGGTGTTAATTTAAAAAAAAAAAAATTACATAGGGTCCCCACTCCCGGGGGGGGGGGGGGGGGGGATTTTAAGGGTTAAAAATCCCCCCAAAAAAATTAAAATGGGGTCCCCCTTACCCAGCATTACCAGCCCGGGACCAGCTATGGGAGCTTGTAGGCACAGAGTGGGAGGGGGGCAGCTTTTGTGGCCCCCCACCCTGCAGTCTACAAGCCCACATAGCCTATGTGGGCCCAGGCTCTTCTGCCCCCCCTGGGCTTTGGGGAGGCAGGTAATAGGGGGTGCTGGGGGCTAATGGCAAGTCACCTGCGGCTAGCAGGTGACTTGCCAGCCCCCAGCCTTGTGAACTGGTATAAGGGGGTCTCATGGACCCCTTACCAGTTTACAAGGGGTTAACAGTAAAAAGAAAAACACACTGGCACATAAGAAAAAATTAGTTTTATTAAAATAAAATAATCTTCTCCCCCCAGTGAAGAGAAGACCCGGCGGGAGGCAGCGCGGCCACAGGTAAGTAAATGTCTTTTTTTTTTTTTTTTCTTTTACAGTGAGCAGCTGCTGCTGCCGAAACGGGGGGGGGGGGGGGGGCGGCCTATTCCGGGGGCTCTCCTGGATCCCCACGGGGGATCGGATGGCACCAAATTAAAGAGGAGACCCGGCTGGATCCAACGAGGTGTCAGGTGAGTATTTTTCATTTTTATTTTTTTTAACTAGCAGCGGGGAAAGTCAAGCACGTAACACCTACGGGCTTGGCACTTAAGGCCCAGCCAAGCCAGCACTTAGGTGTTACGTGCTTGGCACTTAAAGGGTTAAGGCTCGATATCTAGCCACATTGAGAAGGGTCGGATTAGCCTTTCATTTCTCTCTGGATAGTCTTCACTTAAAACTTTACAATAAAGAATATAATAGTTGTGTTCTGTGAAGAAATGTGAGAACAAGGAAGTGCATGTTATGCTGCCAGATATCCGAGAGAAGACTGTTAGTCAGACATGTAGACCCCCAGGCGCTAGGAAATAGACGTAATAACGATTCTGTGGTCAATCCATTCTCTTGTATTTCATTAATGTTTTAGCCCAAGACCAAGTCTTGAAGCCAGTTTGATCTTATGCAGCTTTGCTGAAGGTTTACAAGCATGTTATTCCTAGTATGTCACACACCCCGCTTCCAACATTCATGACACTTGGGATAACGGCCTGTAGAGGGCGATCTTGCAGAGATGACATGAGAAAAAGGAGCCCCTCCTGTTCCATAAATACCTGGGACCTCCCACTATTCCTCAGTCTTTTCATCTCTGCAGTCGGCGAAGCATTCAGAAGATGACTCTCCTTCCTGCAGGTAGCCGGGTTACGCCCGGCCTTTTTCTATTTCTGCCTGAAGCCACATTTTTTGTATTGTGATATGTATGTTATGCCTCCCAGCCTTGGCTGATGGGCTCGGGCAAAGGTAGATACACCCTTGGGTGTATATGGGAGCTTGCTCCCTCCGTGAGACCTCAAATAAGGGGTAGGCGGAATCCGGGTTGGTGCCCCCCGGCATGGGATGCCCCATCCCTTTAAATCTCCTTGTGCTTATTGTTTTCCCCCCTCTTGGCCCTGCTGGGGTGAAGCGGGGGGGGGGGGGATCTTTATTTAGGGAGTATCTTGTGGCCTATGCATTTTTTTTTTTTTTTAAGGAAAGGATAAGAAAGTGACATACCTGTTTTGGGTTTTTTAAATCTCCCTCTCTTTTTTTTTTTTCATTCGGCCCCGTTCTATGATGTCATGCTATTGTCTTTGGCTGACCCGCCCTCTGCTCTCTGAGCAGTGCTAGGTGGTGGGCGGGGCTTCGAGTCGGCATCGCATTTCTGCTTCCTCTTCCTGTTTGACATGTGGTTTGCTGGTTCCTGTTCTGGTGCTGGCCTCCACTGGTCCTGGCCGCTGCGTTGGTGCCGCTGCTGGGCTTTTCTTATATCGATTGGTCGCAGGGTTGTCGCTGGGCCGTTGTGGTCACTGTGAGTACCCTTTAGTTATACTAAAGGGAAATATTTTTTATTTACTGTCATTTCTTTCTTGCATATGCATAAGGCTCATTGTGTTTTCTCTATCTTCCAGGGGGAAACTCTCTTAATAGAGGTTTCTCCTGGTCCTTGTTTAAAATCCTCCCACCTAGGGACTATTAAGGGGCATCCCGGGTAGCTTTGGCTGTAAAAATCCCATATACTTGGCGACTATAAAAAAATTAAGTATTTTAATAAACACCATATGGAGGCATCTCAGGATACTGGCTTTTCAGTACCTGCGGGACAGACTCGGCAGTGTTTTGCGATGTGGGGCATCCCTTGTTGGGGATAACGCATTTTTTTTTTTTGTGTGTGTATCTTGTGTTCAATTGGTTATAATGCAGTGTTTTGCGATGTGGGGCATCCCTTGTTGGGGATAACGCATTTTTTTTTTTTTGTGTGTGTATCTTGTGTTCAATTGGTTATAATGCAGCAGTAAGGGGCCCAAGCCTCAGGGTAGGTGGCTCCTGCCTCTTCCCCCACACCGCCTTGTCTTGTTCATACCCCCAGTGATATTGTCATGGGTAGAGAGTCGCTTTCTGATGTATATGCCTGATTGGCTCACATTGAAAAAATAAATGTCTAGCTCTGTGGCCAAGAGGGCCTCATCTAAAAGAAAACATTTAGCTCTGGCCGTTGAGGCAAATGAGCTTGATTGTAGCGAGCATTTTTGATTGTTCTCCATTTGAAGAAGGAGAATTCTTTGAAGAATCGGATGTTTCAGTTGTTCAGCAATTGTGGGTAATGACGCTGAACAAGGTGAAGGGGAGAATTTTGACACCCCTAAAGCTCTTGCTCAATTATATGAGGTCTTGGTTATCAATTTTTCCAGAAACAGTCCCTCCTCAGAAAGGGGAGTTCTTTGGAGCCTCCAAGCCTCGTTTTGAATTTCCTAATCAGAAACATTTTGAAGATATCATTCTTAAGGAATGGGAAAAGCCTGCGCGGCTTCCTGACATTTTTTTGGGCTGGGATATAAAAAAAAATATATATCCCTTTCCTGCAGACACTGTAAGCGTTGGTCATCCCCCTGTGGTGGATTCACCTGTGCTCAGTTTGTCCAATTCCTCTGTTTTGCATTCTCCGGAATCTACTTCCCTTAACCCTTTTGTTGCCAAGCACGTAACACCTACGTGCTGGCTTGGCTGGGCCTTAAGTGCCAAGCCCGTAGGTGTTACGTGCTTGAATTTCCCCGCTGCTGGTTTAAAAAATAAAAAATACTCACCTGACCCCTTGTTGGATCCGGCCGGGTCTCCTCTTTAATTTGGTGCCATCCGATCCCTCGTGGGGGGTCGGATGGCTCCAGGAGAGCCCCCGGAGTAGGCCGCCCCCCCCCCCCCTGCTTTGGCAGCAGAAGCTGCTAAATGTAAGAAAAAAAAAAAAAAAAATGACATTCACTTACCTGTGTGTGCGCTGGCTCCCGCTGTCCCTCCTCTTCACCTGGGGGGCCTCCGATCCCCCCCAGGACTTACCGATCTTTAGGAGAGAGCCCGAGAGGCTCTCTCCCCTTTCATCCTCGATGGCGGCCGCCATCTTGCCGCCCTTGGGGGCGGGGCTTATGACGTCATCCCGGCCCCGATCGATCACCGGCTTCAGCCTTGTCCGCTTCTCAGATGCCGGTGATCGGTGCCCTGGAAGGAGGTGACAGGAGATCCTCTGATCTCCTGCCTCCTCCTTCTCTGGATGCCGATCACTGGCATCTGTCAGCAGAGCGGCGAGGGACAAGAGCTTGCAATCGGCGGTAAGTACAGTAAAAAAATTTTTTTTTTTTTAATAAAATACTTTTTTATTAACGTGTGGTGTTTTTTTTTCAACATTAACCCCTTGTGAACTGGTAAGGGGTCCATGAGACCCCTTATACCAGTTCACAAGGCTGGGGGGGTGGCAAGTCACTTGCCCTAGCGGGTGACTTGCCATTAACCCCCGGCACCCCCATTACCTGCCTCCCCAAAGCCCAGGGGGGGGGGGCAGAAGAGCTCGGGCCCACATAGGCTATGTGGGCTCGTAGGCTGCAGGGTGGGGGGGCCACAAAAGCTGGCCCCCCACTCTGTGCCTACAAGCCCCCATAGCTGGTCCCGGGCTGGTTACTTTGGGTAAGGGGGACCCCACGTCATTTTTTTTTTTTTTTTTTTTTAAGGGTTTTTTACTCTTAAAAATCCCAAAAAAATGGGGTCCGCCTCCCTGGGAGGGGGGACCCTATGTCATTTTTTTTTTTTAATTAACCCTCTCCTGGACAGGAAAGGGTGTCTACCTATACATATGTGGTATCGCTGTAACCGGGAGAAATTGGGATTTCACACGCAATAAAATTTTATTGACAAACTTACATTTTTTATTACAAAAAAACACTACAAATTGTAAAAAAATATTTTTTTTTAATTTTTTTTTCACATATTTCACCCAAAAATATTGAGAATACACCTAAAAAATACAAACAAGACATTTCATGTTAAAGCCCAGACTCTGCTGAAAAAAACAATATATCATTTCCCAGGGAAATCCCTGGAAATCCTTTCAAAAATGACAGTTGAACATATGTAGCGCAAAATAGTGAAACATCGTCTGGCAACAGGGAGTGGGAAATGCTGCAGGTAGGCTGGCACTTAAAGGGTTAAAGGATGGGGAGGACAAACGTATTGAACAAATGGCTTGCCATGCGTTTGCTAGCGTTGGCTCGGCCTGTGGGTGCCTCGGCACTTATGGCAGTCGCTATTAGGTCTGTTATTAGAGACCCATTGAATACCTCAGGGCTTGATCCAGCCTCTGATGAGTTTTCTGCTCTCAAGCGATGTGATTTATTTGTGTCTTTTGTACATTCTGCTTTAGATGACTCCATGGTCTTGTGTAGCAGAACTTCTGCCTTGCTTGTTGCGATTCGGCTGTCTATTTGGCTACGCCAGTGGGCGGCTGACACGGTGGCAAAGAAGTCGATTCCCTTTGGGGGATTACGCCTCTTGGTGAGAAGTTGGATTCTGTCATTAAAGGAGGCAAATTGCCTCAGCGTAAGAAGCAACGTCGTTCCTTGCGGGGATCGGCTTCCTTTTAACCCTTCCTTTCGTGGTTCCAGAACGGGCTGAGGATCGGCCCTTTTCAGCCCCAAGGGGGACTGCATGGAACAGAGGAAGAGGACGTGGCCGTCCAGGTCAGAGTTGGGGATCTAAGCCCAAGTCCACTTCCAAGCCTGCCCAGCAATGAGGAGGCGCCCTCACCCATACGGGTGGGGGGACGGCTGCGATTCTTTTTTCCAGGCTTGGGTCAAGAGGTATCAGACAGATGGATTCTGGAAGTTGTGTCCTCCGGTTATAAGCTGGAATTCGAGGTTCAGCCTCCTCCCAGATTTTTCAGGCCTCGGATGCCCGCAGATCCGGTGATCGCACAGGGGCTCCGGGCAGCTGTGGTGAACTTTTTAAACATGGATGTTATCCGCCAGGTTCCTCCAGCGGAAAGGGGTCTGGGGTTTTACTCCAACCTATTTACGGTTCCCAAAAAAGGACGGCTCTGTTCGGCCTATTCTAGATTTGAGACGACTCAATCAGTTTATGCGTTTCCAAAGGTTCCTCATTGAGTCGTTGCGTTCAGCAATCAACGCTCTCCGCCAGGGGGGCTTTATGACGTCCATAGACATCAAGGATGCTTATCTGCACATTCCTATTTTTGCCGCTCACCAAAGGTTTCTCAGATTCACAGTAGAAGACCACCATTTTCAGTTTGCGGCTCTTCCATTCGGTCTCACTCCATCCCCAAGAGTGTTTACCAGGGCCCTGGCAGGAGTAATGGCTATTCTCAGGGTCCAGGGCATTCGCATCGTGCCATTGCTGGACGACTTGCTCATCACAGCGTCATCTTTCAATCAGACGGAACTGGACACCAGAACAGTGGTGACTACACTAGAGAGGTTTGGTTTGGGTGGTAAACCATGCCAAATCCTCTTTGTCCCGTAAGGGAGATTCCCTTTCTGGGCTTGATTCTGGATACCTTTTAGGCCAGGGTATTTCTTCCTCAGTCCAAGATTGTTCTGATTCAGGATTTAATTCATCTGTTCCTGTCCAATCCTCATCAGCCTATCCGCTTGGGGATGAGATTTGTGGGGTTGATGGTGGCCACGCTCGAAGCGGTTCCTTTTGCTCAGTTCCAGATGAGGACGTTTCAGCTCTTTCTCCTGGCAAAGTGGGACAAGCGCCTGTTGTCTTTGAATCGGACTTGTCTGTTGTCTCCCCTCGTCCTGCAGTCCCTCCAGTGGTGGCTGATTTCGAGCAATCTCGGGGACGGCAAATCATTTCTGGCCCCTTGTTGGGAGTTGGTCACCACAGATGCCAGCCTTACGGGCTGGAGGGGGCATCTGGAGGAGACACCGGTTTCAGGGGTTGTGAAGGCCTCTGGAGGCTCATTCCCCAATCAATTTATTGGAACTTCGGGCCATTCGTCTTGTGCTGCTCCGACTGACTCATCTCTTGCGAGGTTTGCCGGTTCAGATTCGGTCAGACAACCGAACAGCAGTTGCATACATCAATCACCAGGGAGGGACTCGCAGTTGGGGTGCCCTCCGGGAAGCATCTCTGATCCTTCCTTGGGCAGAGATCAATGTTCCCTGCATAGCGGCAGTTTACATTCCGGGGATAGAGAAGGTGGAGGCAGACTCCCTGAGCAGAGTTTGCGCTCGCCAGGGAGAATGGTCTCTCAACCCCGAGGTCTTTCAGTTCCTTTGTCACAAGTGGGGGACACCGCAGTTGGACCTGTTTGTGTCTCGCCACAACCACAAGCTTCCAGCCTTTGTGTCTCTATCCCAGGGTCATCTGGCAGTGGATGCCATGTCTCTTGCCTGGAAAGGATCTGGGTTTCCTGTATCCTTTTCCCCCATTCTCCATGATAAGCAAGGTGGTGCGCATGTTGGTTCTGGAAGGGGCACCAGCAATTCTAGTGGCTCCAAAGTGGCCAAGACGCCTGTGGTTTGCAGAGGTCACAAGGCTGGCAGAGGATCTGTTGCCTCTGCCTCTTCTTCCAGATCTCTTAAACTCGGGGTCAACTTTGTTACCCCAATTTACCAACGCTGGCTTTGACCGCGTGGCTGCTGAAATCTCCATCTTAAAGGAGGAAGGCCTTTCTGATGCTGTCATTCTGACTCTTGTTAGAGCTAGAAAGAAGTCTTTCTCTGTGGTTTATTACAGGACTTGGAGGTCCTATATTGACTGGTGTGAGTCTAGGTCCCTGCCTTGCAGGATATTTTCTGTCCCTAGGATTTTGGAGTTTCTGCAACTGGGTCTGGATTGGGGCTTCCAGATTAGTACTTTGAAAGGGCAGGTTTCTGCTTTGGCTATTTTCTTTCAAAGGTCATTTGTTCTTCACCCTTTGGTTAAGATTTTTTTCCACAGGGTCACGCATGTGCGGCCTCCTAGAAAGCTCCTACTTCCAGTTTGGGATCTTAGTCTGGTGCTCTCTGCTATGCAGGCGGCTCCTTTTGAACCTTTACAGGAGGTTCCTCTTCATATTCTCACTCAGAAAGTTGCCTTTTTGGCTGCTATTACTTCTGTCCATCGGGTTTCTGAATTGGCGGCCCTGTCAATACAGGCTCCTTACTATGAGAGGCATCAGGATAAGGTGGTTTTCCGTTTTAAACCAGATTTTCTTCCTAAAGTGGTGTCTGCCTTCCACTTAAATCAGGATATAGTTCTCCCTTCATTGTGCCCTAATCCTAGTAATAACAAGGAAAGGGTTTTACATTCTTTGGATGTTGTTCGTTGTGTTGTGCCTTCTTGGCCTAGAAAGGGTTTGGCACTCGCCAAATCTTCCATTAGTAAATGGATTCGTCAGGCCATTGTTGGGGCCTATTCTGCTAAGGGGAAGGTTCCCCCTTTTCATGTTACTGCTCATTCTACTCGTGCTGTTGGTGCGTCCTGGGCTTTTCAGCACCAGGCTTCTGTTGAACAAGTTTACAAGGCTGCTACTTGGTTTTCGGTTCACACTTTTTCTAAGTTTTACAAGGTTGATGTGCGGGCCTCAGCGGTTGCTGCTTTTGGTCGCAAGGCTCTGCAAGCTGCAGTAATTTAAGTTATGCCTTATTTTCCTTGTGAGATCCCCGCCCATTATAGACACTGCTATTGGATGTCCCAAGTGTCATGAATGTTGGAAGTGGGGTGTGTGACATACTAGGAATAACACCATTTTTTGTGAGTACTCACCTGTAAAATGGGTATTACGAGTATGTCACACACCCCACTTCCCCCGCCCTTTTTTGTTCTGGGATCCTTTATATGGTGTTTCTTATTATTTGTCACTATATAATTTGCTCTTCCTGCTTTTTTAAGACTGAGGAATAGTGGGAGGTCCCTGGTATTTATGGACCAGGAGGGGCTCCTTTTTCTCATGCTCCTTGCTTGTGCTATTTCATGCATTCTTAAAGGACAATGCCATTTAAAAATTAAAAAATTGCCTTTGAAAAATAGTATACCAATGAACTATGCAGAATGGGGGAGGGATTCTCTAGAACAATAAAGTTAAAGCATTTTCAATTCTGGCCCCAGTGCTCATTCCTCTCAAAAGGTAACAAACATGCTCCTTTGGAAAATATTCCTCTTCCTCCACTTAGCACATGTGTATTAATGTAATATATTCCCATATTGTATTTTACTTTTATGCAGTGGCTTAGCTCTAGGTGCCTGGGGGACTTTCGCATGGCATTCTAGCTGGGATAAGGAAAACTACAAATCACATGGCATAAGACAGCACATTTTCAGTCGTTCCTTAGCAAGCCTGCTGTTCAACATGCAGCATTCAATTTGTGTCCCCCTCACAGAAGAGCCCCGAAGACCAGCGGAGAGCGGCTGGGGGGAGATTCCATGGAGGCCCCACCTCCAAGTATAAGGGAGAGGACATCACCTAGAGTGGGACTGAAAACGAAAGACCGGAATGGGGGATAGTAAAATGGAAAATGTTAAACTTTGTGCCTTTTTTTTTTTTTTTTTTTATTCTTCTCTTGGGGTGAACTGGTAAGGGTTCCAGGGGCCCTCAATACCATTTCACCAAAGCCGGAAGCAAACATGGCACCTGTTAGACTAAACATTCTGGTAACCCGACATTAGCTGCACCCCCATTGGTATGGGCACACCTGCAAGAGCCCCGAGCCCATACCAAAGGGCTTAAGGACTTGGACCTGGCAGGGCCACTTTGCGCGCCCTCTAAGCCCTGGGTAACAAGCCCGTAAGATTGGTGTGCAGGCTGGTTGCATTTTTTGGGGGGGCCCAAAGCAAGTAGTGGTGTTAAAAAAATAAATAAATAAATAAAAAATAAAGCCTACTGTCTTTCATTCATAAAAATCAATGAAAACCAGTACAACCCACTAACAGTGATTTATTAAACTGTCATGTGAGTTGTAAAATCATGTATTGAAGTGAGAATTCTCACCATGAAGTTTCGTTTCATTACACCCAAACGAAAATATCCCTGAAGGGGCGTTGAATCACCCGAGATTGTGAGAATTTACATTGGCGAGTTTACTTTCTCACAAAATGGAATTTTAAAGAGGAACAACACACATGAATGGTATGTTGTTCCTATCTGTGGCGGCATCCCGAATTGGGATGCCCCCCTGTGTGGTACCCCCCCGAGGTCGCCCCATTTCACTCGCCTTCCTTCCGCTCCCACAGTGTAGACTCGAGCGAGCGCGTGTGTGCTGATCAGGCGCTCGCTGTCACTTGGCTCCCTTCGGCGCCGCTGATTGCTAAGAAGCTGAGTGGCGCCACCAGCCACACCCCCTGCCCACCTTGCAGCTGTGGCGTGCCCATTCAGGAGTGCCGGGTGCAGCGCACATGCACGGCTAGAGGTGAGCGGGGATGCAGCGAGGGCTCTGGGAGAAGGTTCAGGGGGTTTCACACAGCGGGGCATCCCAATTCATCCCAAGGACTGGAACTCGGGGGCACTCCAGGGCCTCCGATGTTCCTCTTTAAGCAGGGGTTCTGAGTCAACCCATCATATGAAAGTTACATTCGTTATATCAGTGTCATTCTACCAACTTAACAGCAGCCAAAACTAGCTCCAACCCTGAATCTGACTTCTTAGCCCTGCTTATGTTAACTACACATTTTATATATTTGCACTGGAAAAATGCTTTGTTTGTTAAGCTTTTGAGTGGTGATCAGAGTCACTGAATTTAAAAATGCCTGGGATAAGCACACATCTATCCTAAGATAAAGAGTACATACAGTATACACATAAGGGCAGACTAGATGGACCGTATGGTCTTCTTCTGCCACCAACCTTCTATGTTTCTATGACCTGACACAGACTTTCAAACTGGTTCAATTGCAAGTGATATGATTATGTGATGCAGGTGCATGCTCTAAAAGGCCTTGATCTGTCAACCCCTCTTCTCATCCCTGTGACTCCAAACAAGGTTTTAATCTACTGTATGGAGGAGGTGAAATTAATTTTTTACAACCAATAAACTAAAGCGATTGTTTGCAAAGAAAGTATGTCGTTGCACTTTAAAAGTAATTTAATCTGTTTATAGTCCATGATACCTTCTATTCTCTTATTACTGCACAAGCACTTTAGCTGAGACATACTTCTCTCCCACTTCCTCATCAACATCTTAGTTCAAGGGGTCACAATTTCCCAGTTTGAATCTTCTGTGCTGTCGTCATCACCTTTGGTTTGGAGTGTGCTTACACATCTGGAACTAAGCAAACTAAGCAAATGACTGGCACAGTCGTGATTTAATTTTACAGATTATAAAACACTCAGCTATGAACTTCTGAACACATACAAACTCTGTTCAATTATGGTCTGGCAAAAGCAAGTGCTGCTGGACACCTAATGAATTACAGGAGGACAGCTTTAATGCTGCTGATCCTTAATGCATCGTTATTTGTGCAAGACAAAGTATCGATGGAATTACTTCTCCCTTCCCAGACGAATTTTATTTCCTGTTACTGTTAGGAGGATAGATTACATTACATGCACCTGCATGTTATTTGTAACCTTCTTTCTCTCTGAGGTGTGCATTGTCAAGCAGCCTGATTTTATGCCATTCTTCTGCTATCTGCTCTCAGGTGGCTTGTGAAGCTGTACCAGGGCTGTGGAAGTCGGTAAGCCATAGCACTAACTTCTCTATTTCATCACTCGGACTCCAGCTCTGACTACTTCATAAATGAACAATAATTTCAACAGATTTACTGTAGTAAAATGATAAAGATTAGGAAACGGACTCTCCTCTACCTTCCCAGTACAGTGGATGATAGCTCGTCTCTACCTGCCATGCCTGAGAGAACCACAACTAGATTTTTAGCAAGCCGTCTAAAATGGCTAAAACTAAATACCCAGATACAAGTAATACAATAGTCAGAAATAGGGCTGGTCCTCGTGTAAACACACTGAACTATTAATTAATGTAAAGTTTGTTGAAAGGTTAATACTTTTCTGTTCTGACCAGATGGATGGCTCTGACCATCTGGTGATGTATCAATGTTTAATTGCTTATTAGTTCCCAGTATATTTTGAGCATCCGTGCTTTTTTGTATAGAGAACTGTTTGTTGGCATCAGGCACTGTATTTTGCAGCACTTTATAGTATTAATTAGTTAGTTAGCACGTGTCACTTTACTGCACTGGCCACTTTTTATGAGGATTCAGCACAGAGAATAATAGGTTGCTTTTATAGCTGCATTTGGGATTTTCTTGTAAATATATCAATTGTCACTTTTTTACTATTTATTTTTTGGTATCATAAAATTGTATGATTAACATCCTTGAGGGAACATATTACTATCTTTGAATATTATTGATTATTAGAGGTCCGCCCTACCCCTTATCTGGGGCTTTTATTTGTTTTTTAAATGTATGTATTATATGTTAGTTATGTAGAATTTTGCCAAATAAACAACTATAATTGATACAGTATTTCTAGTGTGCGGCATATACCTTTTTTTGGGCAGAAGTGGTCTCTGTGTTCTGTCTGGTAATCCACAGATAAAAGTATTGAGACATAGTTGAGGTATTCTGCCCTTGCCAGCACCTACTTTCATATATATAGCGGTGCAGGACCAGTCTTTTCTACTGCTACTTTTCTGTTCTGGTTAGCACTTTTGAGATTACTGCAGGCGCACTCAGTGATGAACCTCTTCTAGTCTTTTGAGGAGAAACTTACTACTGAACATGTGCAGCACAGTTTCAGGCATGGTAGCTCCACAGCCTGTGAACTACATGTCTGTCCCCCCTCTGAGAGGCTGACCCTGGTGAAAGTGAACCAATATCATTCATAAGTGCACATTCGTCATCCAGCTGACAGCAGAACAGTGAAGAATAAAGCTGTTTTTTTTTAGTCAACAACAACAAACCCATTTTCATTAAAGATTTTAATTTAACAGCCAAAAGAAAAAAAAAACAATGATTTGCCTGACAAACTACATGTTGCTGAAGTACCGTTCCATAGCTTCCAAGGATGGTTGTGGGGTGCATGACTAGCAATGGAGCTGATGGTTCAGAAACTCTATAGGATTGAGCATTTTTTTTTTCTTTTTGCTAAATGTTGACTTTAAAGGGGAATTCCGCTTTCAATGGCCTTTTTAAAAGAAAGTGTCCATTATCGTGTGCCAAAATGATGTCCTCGATGTTCTGAGTTTATCTGTTATTTCTGTTATTTGTTTGCAACTCTTTTATAAAAGAAACCTTTTGGTATGCACAGCAGAGACTTCCTGACTTTGGCTTGCTTATCATCTGGTTGGCAGAGACAACAGGTTTAACCTAATCTGCTCTAATTCAAACTGTGCGGATAAAGGGATCACAATCTTGGGTTCCAATAGCTATAAGGTTATTGGCAGTGTTCTCATCTGGGAAGATCATTACTGTTGTGCGATTTTGCTGCTGATGAGTTCACCTGTTACAGTGGAAGGATTCTGGAACTTGTAGTCAGTAGTTTTTACTCAGAGCCAAGAAAACCGCTCCTACTTTAGGATCACAGGCAGACAGGAATATTAGAAACTTTGCAACATGAGGAAAACTATAGGAGAGCGATAAGGTAGAACATGAAAAACCAAACAAAGGGGGTTTTCCTGATGATTAATGTTAAGATTTGTATTGTTGGGATTCCAGATCACTGAGCTTGCCAATATAATATTATGGGCAGACATATTCAGCTCTTTGTATACACGGATTCTGTTTTGCGTGGGTAGGTGTGGATTTTCCTTCATGTCTAAAAACTGTGTGCAGCAGTGACAATGGGGATTCTTGCTTTTAATACAGTTGGTTTAATCAATACTGAAAAAGCATTCTTAAGTTGTCTCCTTTTTGCACAGAGTACAAGAGATGCAGAAGCCAAACTCAAAAATGAAAGCAGAGTCAAATTGTTTGCCTTGGATACAGACACACAGGTAAGTGTGTGTGTGTGTGTGTGTATATATAATATATTTTCATATTCTATTTTTTGGGCTTGTTTTCATCCTGCTAATCACTTCAAGCCCATGTTGCATGTTCTGGCCCATGACTAGACACTGCCGAACTATTATTTTAATTCCTTTTTTCTGATAAAAAAAAAAAAAAGTTTGGTCATTGAGAGCTAGACGTTTAAAGAACATCTAAGCATCAGATAATGAGTGGCAGGGGGAGCTATAAGGGTACAGATGCCCTCTAGGTGTCTTTGATAAAGGGAAAGTCCACTCTTGAGGGAAGGTCTAGGTTTTGAAAGTGTATATTTTTGTGTGCCAAAATGATGTCTTCAAGGTGCTGAGCTGATCGACATTTTTTTACTTTTTTTTTTTTTTTATATGTTAGGAAATGTGTGTTATATAAAAGCAGTTTTCAGCCATTGGCAATGTACACAGAAGAAAGAGGTCCCTTACAGACAAAATACTGCTGCTTGACAAGTTAAAAGTTGAAGGAGCTCCCTCACCTCTTCAGCGGCCATAGCAACAGTTTTCTGTGTGTACGGGGCTCACTTCTGTCTTCTTGGTGTACCATGCCATTGACAATAGGTTGTAGATAACGATGCAGCTTCCATAAATAGAAAAACTAGAGAAAAACATAAAGAGAAAAACTAGATGGTCTTATTTTTTTTCACAGAAGGCTGCAGTTCTAACGTATTGTTCATAGCACACATTGTCTTAGTTAAATATTAAATCTGATTTGTAAATTGTATATTTTGGATATCCAACCACTCTATTTTTCCCTACAGAAGCTTGACTTCTCAGGAATTGAGCCTGACGTAAAACCATTTGAAGAAAAATTTGGAAAAAGGATATTAGTGAAATGTAATGATTTGTCGTTTAACCTACAGAGCTGTGTAGCTGAAAATGAGGAAGGCCCTACAACAAATGTAAGGTTTAAGAATGTTGCTGCTAGTTATATGTATTGTACAGTTTAATAAAACTAGTTACACCTCTATCATTCACCTGCTACTACCTTAGGGGCAGGGGATGGTTGTGTTGCTTACATGTACTTCACCATTGACTTCTCTAAAGGTTGTTTCTTTTAAGCATTGTTATGCCATGGTCATGTTTCTATACATATGTCTGATTCATCAAGATTTTGGCCTATGTATAATAGGTTTAGAGTGTAGTCACTACACCATTTCACCTCTGTTCCTGAAGTATTATTCCTGAAGTAAAGATGTACACTGTGAATAACTGGGTTATTCCAAGTATGTCACACCCCCTGCTTTCACTATTCATGACATATGGGTTATGTCCAGTAGAGGGCGAACTTCTGCAGAGATGAAAGCAAAAAAGAAGCCCCTCCCGGTCCATAAATACCTGGGACCTCCCACTCATTTCCCAGTTCCTTCTCTGCAGGACGGCGAGCAAGTCAGAAGATGTATGCTGCTCTTCCTTGCAGGTAAGCCGGGCTTACACCCGGCCATATTTTGCCCTATTTGTGCCTGGACCTTTATACATTAAGCCCAATTCTAGCCCAGCCTTGGCTGCAGGTCCGGGTGATGGTAGGCATCACCTTAATAGGTGTTTAGGGAGCCATGCTCCCCCGTGAGACCCCATACAAGGGGGTGGCCGGTATCCGGGTTGGTGATCCTGGTTTGGGATGCCCTGTCATATATATATATATATATATATATATATATATATATATATATATCCCTTACACCCATGGTGCGGGTTTCCCCCCTTCCGGGGCCCTCTGTTAACCCTCCAGTGGGGGGGGGGATGGTTATTCTCCCTCTTCGTTTTCTTTCATCCTTATGTGAGTGTGTGTGTGCGGTGTGATTGGGTGCTTCACCTTACAGGGCTGTACGCCTTTTCTTGCATTTTCTGCAGTCCCCTGAGGGGAGCTTCTTCCCCTCAGGCTGCGGTGTTTGAGGGGGCGGGGCCGGGGGCTCGCGCGCTGCCACGGCCCGCCCCCTCCTGCTTTGGCGCCTTTTGCGGCCCCAGCCGGCTGCTGGGAACCACGCTGCTGGTTGTGAGGGAAGGGGGCGGGGCCAGGCGTGGCGCGCGATCCGCGCTGGCCCGCCCCTTCTTCTCCCTCTCTATTTGCTTCTCAGTGCTGCGGTGCTGCTAGCCGCCATCTTGCGAGACACGTGAGTGCCCTCCTGGGGCCCCCTTTTCATCTGTTATGGTATTTTACATGTGCCCCATTCAGACTGGGGGCAGCGCTGGTCACACTGTTATAAGTTAATTTTTGTTTGATTGTACTGTGCATATGTGTGTGTGAAGGTGCTTATGGCCACTGCCTTGTGTCTTTCAGGAGGACTCCCTGCTCCTCTGCTTAAAAGGGGGTTCTCCCGGTTCTAGGGTCCCTAGAGTAACTTGGGGCACCTACAAATCCTCCCACGTGGGACTTAAAGGGGCATCCCGGGTTGCTTACCAGCGTAATTCCCTCAAGTCATTGCGACTACCTTAAAATCACCATATGGAGGCTCCACAAGATACCGGGCTCGGGCTCCCTTCGGGACAATCCCGGCTATGTGTGGGTTGTGGGGTACCCCTTACAGGGGGATAATGTACTAATTTGCATACCATATGCGCAACAGGCCATAACGCGGCAGTCGGGATCCCAGGCGTCTGGGTCAGTGCCCGTCTCATCTTCCACCCCACCCCGCATTATCTGTACCCCAGGTGACACTGTCATTAGTGGGGAGTCGCACTCGGATGTATGTGCTAGGCTGGCCAACCTTGAGAAAATTATTTCTAGCTTAGTGGGCAGAAAGGCCCCTGCTAAGAAAAGGCATCTGTCACCGGCTACGCCGGTAATTGATTTTGATGATTATGACTCCCCTGACTGGGCTGATTATACCCCGCTTGAGGAGGGGGAATTGTTTGAGGAATCTGAGACTGAGGAATTGCAGTTCTTTGATTCTGATGCTGGGCAGGCGCTGGGGGATGCTGTGGATACTCCCAAGCTCCTGGCCCATCTTTTAGAGGTTCTGGATATTTCCCCACCAGCGGAGGCCCCTCCGAAGAAGGGGTAATTCTTTGGGTTCTCTAAGCCCCGCTTGGAGTTCCCAAATCAGGATCATTTTGACAGCATGATTCTTCCTCAGGGATGGGACAGGAAGTATCCCTTTCCAGTTGATGCAGTGAAGCGCTGGGCTTCCCCTCCCGAGGTTGATGCGCCCATCTTAGGATTGTCCAACACCTCCGTTGTACATACTCCTGACGCCACTAACCTTAAGGATGGCGAGGACAAGCACATTGATCAGATGGCATGTCATGCCTTTGCCAGTGTGGGTTCAGCCTTGCGGCCTGTCTGTGCATCGGCACTCGTGGCTGTGGCTACCAGGTCTGAGAATAGGGACATGTTAAATGGGTCCCAGCTCAACCCTGCCAGTGTTGAATTCACAGCCCTTAAGAGGTGTGAATTGTTTATGAATTTTGTTTTGTCAGCTATGGATGACACTATTGCCATGTGTAGTAGAACTTCGGCTCTGTTGGTGGCCATGCGCCGGTCGGTCTGGCTGCGCCAGTGACCGGCTGACATTGCGGCCAAGAGGTCACTTATTGCCTTGCCCTTCCTGGGTACGCGGCTGTTTGGAGACAAATTGGATTCTGTGGCGAAAGGTGGAAGGCTACCTCAGCGTAAGAAGCAGCGTCGCTCCTTTCGGGGGGCAAGCTCCTTCAATCCTTCCTTTCGAGGTGCCAGAGCGGGCAGAGGTCTTGCCTACTCTAGCTTCAGAAGTGATTCCTGGAACAGAGGTAGAGGACGTGCCCGTCCAGTCTCTACCTGGGGTTCCAAGCCCGCTGCCAAGCCAGCTCAGCAATGAGGAGGCGCCCTCATCCTTACGGGTGGGGGGACGGCTGCGGGTCTTCTTCCAGGTCTGGGCCCAGGAGGTCACAGACAAGTGGATTTTGGAAGTGGTATCATCCGGGTACAAACTGGAGTTCGAGTACCGGCCTCCTCCCAGACTTCTAAGGTCTCGGGTGCCCTCGGATCCCCGGGCTGCACAGGGGCTCCTGTTGGCTGTGAAGTATCTCCTGGACATGGAGGTCATATGCCCAGTGCCTTTCTCAGAGCGAAGCCGGGGCTATTATTCCAACCTCTTCACGGTTCCCAAAAAGGATGGTTCCATTTGAAGCTTCTCAACAGGTTTATCAGAACCAAGAAGTTCCGCATGTAGACCGAACTTCCCAGCACACCAGAGATTTCTCAGGTTTGTGGTGGGAGATCAGCATTTTCAGTTTGTGGCACTCCCGTTCGGGCTGACCTCGTCACCGAGGGTGTTTACCAAGGTTCTGGCAGGCATAATGGCCCTGCTCAGAGCCCAGGGCATTCGCATTGTGATGACCTGCTCATTACAGCTTCTTCCCTATGCCAGGCGGAGCTGGACACCAGGATGGTGGTGACGACGCTGGAGAGGTTCGGATGGGTGATCAACCACCCTAAATCTTCTCTCTCCCCATCAAGGGAGGGAGATCCCTTTTCTGGGCATGATTCTGGATTCCAGTCAGGCCAGAGTGTTCCTACCTCAGCCAAAGGTGCAGAGGGTTCAGGATCTGATACGTATTCTCCTGACCAATCCTCGCCCCTCTATCCGGCTAGGTATGACACTGGTGGGTTTGATAGTGGCTTCCTTCGAGGCAGTCCCCTTTGCTCAGTTCCACATGAGGTCACTCCAACTCCATCTATTGCTGAGCTGGGACAGATGTCCACAGTCCTTGTATCAGTCCTTTCTGATGTCTCCCAGGGTTCGGCAGTCCCTTCAGTGGTGGCTGGAACCAAGCAATCTGATGAGGGGCAGATCCTTTCTGGCCCCTTGTTGGGAGACGGTTACCACGGATGCCAGCCTGTCGGGCTGGGGAGGTTTCTGGAAGGATCATCAGTTCAAGGGGTTGTGGGGTCCTCAGGAGGCTCACACCCCCATCAATGTCTTGGAGCTCAGAGCTATCCGTTTGGTTCTGTCATGTCTGACACTTCACCTCCAGGGCTTACCGATTCAGGTTCGATCGGACAATCGAATTGTGGTAGCTTACATCAATCACCAGGGAGGGACTCGCAGCAGGAGTGCCCTCAGGGAAGCCTCTCTGATTCTGACATGGGCGGAGAGTAATGTTCCTTGCATCTCGGCAGTGTACTTTCCGGGAGTGGAAAACACGGAGGCGGACTCCCTGAGCAGGGGGTTTTCTCGCCGAGGGGAATGGTCTCTCAACCACAGGGTATTTCGGGCCCTGTGTCACAAGTGGGGGACTCCGGAGGTGGATCTCTTTGCCTCTCAGCACAATCACAAGCTTCCATCCTTTTGTATCTCTGTCTCAGAATCCTCTGGCCCTGGCAGCGGATGCCTTGCCACTTGCCTGCAGGGATCTGGGTTTTCTGTACCTGTTTTCCCCTTTCTCCATGGTAGGCAAGGTAGTGCGCAAGCTGGCTCTAGAGGGGGGCACCAGCAATTCTGGTGGCCCCAAGGTGGCCAAGACAGGTTTGGTTCGCAGACGTCGTAAGACTGGTGGTAGATCAGTGCAGGCTGCCACTGTTTCCGGATCTGATCTCTCAGGGTCAGCTACGTTACCCCAATTTACAAACGCTTGCTTTGACAGCGTGGCTGCTGAAACCTTCATACTGAGGGAGGAAGGTTTGTCTGAGGCGGTTATTCAGACCTTGATTAGAGCTAGGAAGAGGTCTTCCTCTACCATTTACTATAGGACTTGGCGGTCCTATATTGACTGGTGTGAGGCTAGGGCCTTACCTTGGAGTTTCTACAACACGGTCTGGATCTGGGGTTCCAGCTCAGTACTTTGAAGGGTCAGGTTTCTGCCCTGGCTGTCTTTTTTCAAAGGTCCTTTGCCTTGCATCATCTGGTCAAGACTTTTTTCCAAGGGGTCACTCATGTTCGGCCCCCTAGAAAGCCTTTGGTTCCTGTATGGGACCTAAATTTGGTTCTCTCGGCCCTCCAGCGGCCTCCTTTTGAGCCGGTGCAGGATGTGGCACTTTCTGTGCTCACTCAAAAGGTTGCCTTTTTGGTGGCTATTACCTCTGTTCGGCGTGTCTCTGAGTTGGCGGCTCTGTCTATTCAGGCCCCTAACTTTGAGAGACACCAGGACAAGGTGGTTTTTCGCTTTAAACCTGATTTCCTTTCTAAGGTGGTTTCTGCCTTCCATCTCAATCAGGATGTAATTCTCCCTTCCTTATGTCCTAAGCCTAGCAATGACAAGGAGAGGGTTTTGCACTCTTTGGATGTGGTTCGTTGTGTGAAGTACTATTTGGTTGCTACTTCTCCTTTTCGTAAGACGGACACCTTGTTCATGGTGTCCTCCGGGCCCAGGAACGGTTTGGCGCCCGCCAAGTCTACCATTAGTAAATGGATACGTCAGGCCATTGTTGGGGCCTATTCTGCTAAGGGGAGGGTTCCTCCTTTTAAGATCACTGCTCATTCTACTCGTGCTGTTGGGGCTTCCTGGGCTTTTCAGCACCAGGCTTCTGTTGAACAAGTTTGTAAGGCTGCTACTTGGTCTTCCGTTCATACTTTTTCCAAGTTTTATAAAGTTGATGTGCGGACCTTAGCGGATGCTGTTGGCCGCAAGGTTCTGCAAGCTGCAGTGGTTTAAATTGGCGCATTTTTTGCTGTATTTGGATTCCCACCCATGACGGACACTGCTATTGGATGTCCCATATGTCATGAATAGTGGAAGCGAGGTGTGTGACATACTTATAATACCCATTTTACAGGTGAGTAATCACAAAATGATATTATAAGTATGTCACACACCCCGCTTCATCCCGCCCTTTTGTATTCTTGATCCTTTATATGGTGAACCTTTTATTGTTAATAATGTTTTATTGTCTCTTCCTGGTTCCCTTACTGCTGTCATATACTGGGAAATGAGTGGGAGGTCCCAGGTATTTATGGACCGGGAGGGGCTTCTTTTTTGCTTTCATCTCTGCAGAAGTTCACCCTCTACTGGACATAACCCGTATGTCATGAATAGTGGAAGCGGGGTGTGTGACATACTTATAATACCCATTTTACAGGTGAGTAATCACAAAATGGTATTTTTCCCAATATCTAGATTTAATGTCCATTGATCTCCTAGATTAGTAGTTGGTAAACTGCTTAAAACTACTCAGCATAGCAAATTATCTATGCTGCTTGAAGTTTTCGTAGTTGGAATGTCTTGCTTTAAAGTAAAAAAAGAAAAAGCAAAAGTCATTAGGTCTGCTGAGGAGCCCCCTCTTGGTGACATCCCTATGTTATTTGGGGGAGCTCTGCCACACTTCTGTTATAGGGGAAGGGGGAGCTGCCACACTTCTATGTTGTTGGGGGAGGAAAGATCTGCTACACATCTAGGTTATTGAGAGAGGGAAGAATTTCCACACGTCTAAGTTATTGGGGGAGGGGAGAGATCTGCCACATGTGTAGGTTATTGGGGGAGGATAGGCCCCCACAATTGCACATACTCCCAAATACACATGCACACCCCCACAGACGCACATGCGTTCACTCCCACAGACACGCACTCCCAAATGCACTTGCAGACACATGCGCGTGCATGTGGGTCTGCCGGGGTGCATGCATGTGCATCTCCAGGGGTGCGTGCATGTGCATTTGCACGGATGTACATGTAAGTTTGGTCCGTGCATGTGCATTTGGGGGTGCTGGTCAAGGGCCATGTCCACTTGCTATAGAAGATAAATCATACGTTTAACAAGGTGTAAACCTTGATATATCTGCCGTTTCTTCATCAATTTTAAAATGGAAATCAGTTTGGGATAGTGCCAAATGTAGCCTGACAAAGTGGGCTAAGCTTTAGCTCCCAGGTCTGCTGCTGTGGCTAGGTGATGAAACTCATCATTTCTGAGGCTCTGCAGACTCAGAAGCCCGGACTACATTTCTCATCCTATGCTTTGGGTTTAGGCAATAAGCCAGGACCAGGTGAGGATTTCCTTCATTCATTGCATTTTAGCTTAATGGTGCAGTTAGCAGGGGCGCCAGCCAGACCTATTCCTCCAGTGATATTCTTAGTATACAGTACGTCCTGCTCCAGATATAGTACTTACACTTGGGTTATCCTCCGCCAGATGGCGCTGCACTGCAGAGACATGCAAAAACAGGCTCCTCCCGGCCAATACCCGGGGACCTCCCACAAATCCCCAGATTTCTCTGCAGTGCTGACTGCGAAGACATGAAGTATCACTCTCTTGCAGGTGAGCGGGGCTATTAAAGCCTGCGGCCCTGTTGGACTATTCCCACCCATCCTCGTTGTGTTGTGCCTCCCAGCCTGGGCTGCGCTGGTCGGGTGAAGGTAGGCAGCACCACGCGCGCTTATGGAGCGCTGCTCCTCCGCAGTCCCCCACCAAAGGGTAGGCGGTGTAGGCTGATGGTGAGCCTCTATGGGATGCCCCTCCCGCATTACTGCCCCTTGCCCTGTGTAGCGGTGGGCCCTGTACCAAGGGCCGCCATCCTCCCTCGTTCCCCCCGTAGTCAGGTGTGCCTGTGTGGTCTGTATTGGATCCTTGCACTTATATGGCCTTTGTCTGTCTTTGGACTTTTATAGATATGGTGTCAGCCGCCGCGCCCTTTCTATGTATTTTACCTGCATGACTGCCGCCGCACGCGCTTCTTTCTTTAGTTTGAAGGCTTCGCGCCGGGCGGCGGCGTTACCTCAGACACCTATGTGTCCTTATTGGATGTTGTTGGACTTTGCGCTCTTTGGGAGGGCGGGGTCTGTTTTGGCGCGCTCCGCGTCATGGAACACTGGCCCGCCCTTCGAGGCACACTGCGCCATTTTGTCCAAGCGTGACGCGTGGGACGCTCCTTCTTACCGTGGTACTGTAAGTGCCCTCGCAGGCGGCTTATTCTCATTATAGTTTTCTTGGTTCTGACACCATTTTCTTCTCTTTGTGTCTTTCAGACCGGTGAACACCATTGGCTTCTCCCGGCCCGGTGTAAATTTATAGCGGGCCTTGTAAATTCTCCCACTTCCCTAGCGGGTCTTTGGGGCATCCTGGGTTGCTTATAGTGTAAATCCCTACTGGCATATTGTGCCTTAAAATAATCACCATATGGAGGCATCTGACCGGGGTCCCTCTGGGACAAGACCGGCTGTGTATAGCGTGTGGACAACCCCATGCTGATGCTGACAGGGCACGGGTCTGCGGACCCTGTGCCGAGCAAGCACTGGCTCTGCAATCAGGCCTGCTTGTGGCTGCACCTCGCTTCATTTCACCTATTTCCCGATGCCTAAATCTCACTCCTGCTGAGTCGCATACAAAGGGGGAGTTGCAGCCTGTTGCGTCTTCCAGACTGCCCACGGCTGAACAGATCATTGCGAGGTTGTCAGAGCGCAAGGGCCCTGGTAAGAAACGGCACTTGACATCTCCTGTTTCTGTTTTTCCTATGGGAACTGAGGAGTTTTCTACTTCGTGTGACTATTCCCCTTCTGATGAAGGAGAGCTATTCTCTGACTCAGGCTCATCTGATGAGAGGCCGAGGAGTCATGACGATTCTGGACCTGAATACCGGGCCCAGTGTGACACTGACTATTTGTTGATTAAGGTCTTTAAGGCTCTGTCTATCTCTCTCCCTGGCGAAGCTTCCAAGCCGAGAGGGGAGCGTTTCCATACAGCAACAGCACGTTTGTAATTCCTAGAACAGGCTCACTTCCATGCTCTTGTCCTCAAGGAATGGGAATGCCCCAGTAAACTTTCAGGGGTCCCAGGGACTGGGATAGGAAATACTTTCCCCCTGAGGTGGTTAATTGCTGGTAATCCCCCCCCCCCCCGTAGTGGATGCCCCGATCATAGGGGTTCCTAACCCCCCCTTTATTACAGCCCCTGCTCATAATACCCTTCGGGATGCTGAGGACCTGCGCATTGAGCTGCTGGCCTCCCACGCCTTTTCTTGTGCAGGGACGGCGTTGCGCCCGGTCTGTGCCGCGGCAATTACTGCAGTGGCCACTAGAACCCTCGTCAGAAAGATGCTTGATCATCACTCTGATAATCTCCCCTGGGATGTGTTTAATGCACTCTCCAACTGTGATGTGTTTGTATCCTATTAGCGTTGGACGACACCATTAGAATGTGTGCAAGAACTTCTGCCCTTGCGGTGGCCATACGTCGCTTGGTTTGGCTGCGACAGTGGGGTGCTGACGATCCTACTAAAAAGACTCTTACTGGGCTTCCCTTTAGAGGGCTATGCTTGTTTGGGGCCCATCTAGACCTGTTTGGTAAAAAGGGTAAGTCACCCCAACGCAGGCGGCCGTCTAGGCCTCCTCGGGGCAGGGGCACCCCATTTCCCCCTTCCTTAGTGTTAAACAAGAACCAGGGGTGTCCTTCATGGGGGCTCGCGCAGACTCCGGCCCCGGGAGCAGCAGACAACGCTCTGGCCCCTCCGGCAGGGCTAAGCCTAAATCTTCCACCAATCCCCCTCAAGCGTGATGGGGCGCCCTCGCTCGTCTGGGTGAGGGGATGGCTGCGGCACTTTGCTCTTGTCAGGAGGCTTTACGCCTCATACTGGTGGATTCAGGAGGTTGTGTCCTCCGGATACAAGATAGAGTTTGCTGCGTGGCCTTCCCCAGTTTTATCAGGTCCCAGGTACTCCTGGTCCCTGCCGCTGTTCAGTTGCTGGCACAGGCCATGCAAGGCCTGCGAGGTCTGAGGGTCACTTGCAGATTTCCCTTAACAGGCAGAGGCAGGGGCCGCTACACCAACTTTTCCACAGTCCCCCAAAAGGATGGGTCAGGCTGGCCCATTCTGGATTCACAGTTTCTGCATGGAAACTCTGAGATGGGCCATCAGCGCCTTGCGCCCAGGGGGCTTCTTGCCGTCTGTGGAGCTTTAAGATGCTTATGTTCACATCCCTGTGCCTTCAGGACACCGAGGCTCTTCAGGTTCGTGTTGGAAGTCCAACACTGCTAATTGTGGCCTTGTTATCTGGCCTCTCTTCAGCTCCCAGAGTGCTCACCCAGGTGCTGACGGGGGTGATGTCTCTGATGAGACCAAGGGGCGTCCGCGCGATGACCTACCTGGACGTCCTTTTTCACTTACCAGTCTCTTCGTCAGGCTAAGTTGGATACCCGGCTGATGGTGTCCATTGGGAGTCATTTGGATGGGTGATCATTCACCCAAGTCCTCATTGTCCCCTTAATTGGTAACTCCGTTACTAGGAATGAATCTGGATTAGGTTCAAACGAGAATCTTCCCTTCTCAGCAATAAAGTGGACAATCTGGTCACACGGGCTCAGTCCCTCATTGCTGTCCCGGTCCCTTCACCAGGCAGGGATGCAGCTGGTGGGCCCGTTGGTGGCTTGCTCGGAAGAGGTCCCTTATGCTCAGTTCCCCTTGGGCCTTCTGAGACTTCTATTGTTAATACAGGACAGGGATCCAGCATCCCTGGAGCAGGGTCTGTGGGCCTTCCCACCTGGTAAGAAGGTTTCTCTTGGAATGGATAAACTCAAGGAACCTGTCTGGGGGCAGTTCCTTCTTGCCCCTTCCTGGAAACGGTCACCATGCATGCCAACCAGGTTGAAGGGGGAGGGTTTCTTCTGAAACTCCCTGCGATTCTGGGGGAGGTGGGGCCCTTAGAAGGTCCTTACGCCTATTGATGTTTGAAACAGTGAGCGTTTTCAGTTGGTTCTATCTCGCTTGACTACTTCTCTTCTGGGCCTACGAGTTTGGGGGCGCTCGGTCTGTCTGACAGTGTCCTACATTAATCATTGGGAGGGGCCTGGAGCTGGAGGTCCCTCCAGGAAGTGTCTATGATCCTAATCTGGGTGGAGACAATGTTCCCTGCATATCAGTGATATTCACTCCGGTGGAGCCCCTCTGCGACAGGATGTGCTAATCCCTGTGTCACTATAGGGTCCAACCAGTTGTGGATCTGTTTGTGTTCCGTCACTATCACAAGCTCTCGGCCTTTGTTTCCCTGTCCCATGATCCTCTGGCAGTGGTCCGGATGCCTTAGTAACGTCATGACTGGACGTTCGGTTCTGTATGTCTTTTCTCCATTCCCCCTGCTAGGCAGGGTTCTGCGCAAGATTGCTCTGGTAAGGGGACCAGTGATTCTGGTGGCCCTCAGGTGCACTAGTAGAGTGTGGTTTGCAGACATGGTACCAAGGGCAGTAGTTTTCTGTACCTTTTGCCAGGAGTGCCAGCTCTGCTCACTCAGGGCCCCCTTTACGTCACCCCAATCTACAGACTCTGGCCTAGTCGGCCTGACTGCTGAAACATCTTTCTTGATGGAGACAGGCTTATCTGTCTCGGTGATTGAGACTATGGGAAGACTAGGAGCGAGCTTCTTTTCTTCTGCCATCTGTTACAGGGTATGGTATACCATATATTGGTGTGAGTCTAGGTCTCTTCTCTGTTGGGCGTTCTCGGTTCCCAGGGTTCTAGAGTTTGTTTCAGCATGAGTTGGAGTTGGTTCTCCAACTCAGTACTCTGATGGGTCAAGTTCCGCCCTGTCCACCTTGCCTTAGTAGTCTCTTGTTCAGTCTTCCTTGGTTAAGACTTCTTTCAGGGGGTACTCATGTGCGTTCCCCGTGTAATCCTATGGTCCCTGCTGGGATTTGAATTTTATTCTGTCTGCTTGCAGGGTTTTTTCCCTTTGGTCCTATTCAGGATGCTGTCTGGCTGTTCTTACCCTCAAGGTTGTCCTTCTGGTGACTGTTACTTTGGTCAGGCGTGTGTTGGCGGGCGGCTCTGTCTACCTAGCCCCCATTCTTTGAGATACACCAGGATAAGGTGATGTTCCGCCTGAAGCCAGACTCTCCACATCAGATGGTGTCTTATGTTCATTGATTCGAGATATCGTTCTTCTTGCTGTGCCTTATTCCTAGCAACGCTGAGGAAAGGGTTCTGCATTCCTTGAACAGGTGTTGGACGTTTTTTCCTTGGTAGTCGTGTCCGTTAGGAGAACTGATGTTCCTTGGGGCCTATGGTCACTACATCCTGAATGTGCCGATCTCGTCTGTTCTCGGGGAGTTGGGCGGCTTTGGCCCTGGTTATTACTTGAATGGATGTTAAGAAGAAGGGGGGAAGGGATATGACCCTTAGGAATTCACCTGGTATGGGTATGAAGTTTAGTTGTACAATGTTAAATTATAAACGGGGACTTTCTACCTTTATATTCAAGTGGAATTGGGGAAGGCCAGTAGTTTGTCCCTATGTCCATTTAATAGGGCATCGGGACAGCAACCTGTTGCTGTCCCGATGCCCTATTAAATGGACATAGGGACAAACTACTGGTCTTCCCCAATTCTCCTTGAATGGATGTTCCTTCTGGTCCTTGGAAGGGTTTTTTGGCTTCTGCCAAGTCTACTGTTAGCGATTGGATTCGTCAGGCTGTTACTCAGGCCTATTCCAACAAGGGGAAGGATCTTCCTTTTCGCTTTGATTCTTACTCTACTCGTGCTTTGATGCCTCTTGGGCTTTTCAGCACCAAGCTTCTGTTGAACTGGTTTGCTAGGCCACTACCTTGGCCTTCTGTTCATACCTTTGCAAGTTTTACAAGGTTGATGTTAGGGCCTCAGCTCATGCTGTCTTGGCTGTATGGTTATGCAGGTTTTTTGTTGGGGATCCCACCCTGCTTTATGGACACTGCTATTGGATGTCCCAAGTGTAAGTACTATATCTGGAGCAGGACGTACTGTATACTAAGAATAATACAATTCTGTGAAATACTCACCTGTAGAATTGATATTATCTGTCCTGCTCCACCCCACCCTGGTTTTTGCATTATTATGGATCCCCTGTATGGTGATTGTTACCATTGTTATAGTTACCAGTTTTTGGTGGTTAATTCTCCTGGCTTCTTGTTCACTGCTTTTTAATGCTGGGGATTTGTGGGAGGTCCCCGGGTATTTGAGGGGCCGGGAGGAGCCTGTTTTTGCATGTCTCTGCAGTGCAGCGCCATCTGGCGGAGGATAACCCAAGTCTAAGTACTATATCTGGATCAGGACGTACTGTATACAAATAATATCAATTCTACAGGTGAGTATTTCACAGAATTGTATTTTTTCCACAGTCCTGCCCTTACACTGACCATGTTCCTAAACGCCCCTAGACTATAATTAGAAATTTGATTCAAGCCTTGTGTAGGTGTTAGCACAGGTGTGTTCAGGAACATGGTCAATTGTAGGACTGGAAAAAAAAACACCCTGCAGAAATGGGTCAGGTTGGGATGTCTGCATTTGAAGAACGGGATTTTTTTTAAGAGAACGTTATTTCTACCTTAATATGAATGTGGGCTCTTTTGATTATAAAATGGTCTTTTCTGTGACTTTCTCTTGTAACATCTGCTTGTGTTTTCTTCAGGTTGAACCTTTTTTTGTTACTCTATCCCTCTTCGACATTAAAACCAACAAGAAGATATCCGCTGACTTCCACGTGGATTTGAATCATGCCTCTGTGAGGCAAATGCTCCCTCATACTCAGCAGCTTTTAAATAGTGGAGGGGATTATAGCCGCAGGATTGCCGGATGTGTGCAGGAGACGATGCTGCAATATCCTAAACAGGTATAAAGAGGATAAGCTGTCCTAAAATACTTACGGTTATTCCTTTTTAAAGTGTTGGTAAATAATTCAGACTAGAAATGCGTTTGTAACATAAGGAAATGCAGCTAGAATGCCTATTAATTATTAAGCCATCTCTCTTGCTGTATAGAGCTGCATTTATAATAGCTTGTTCTTAGGTAGGCTGGCAGGTTAATAGGTTAGTACAATGTGTTTTCTATTGCACTGCATTAAAGTTATTCCAAAGCAATAATGCGATTCATAAAGTCCAAATTCGTATTCGGACTTGTGCCACGAATATTTATCTTGTACCACAAACATTTCTTACAGGGTAATGTTATATGACTAAAAATTAAGGCAAATGATTCCTTAAAAAGTCATATTTCTGACGCAAAATGTATGACTTCCTTTTAGCTTTTCATAAAGTTACAGCATAGTCAACATCTACGAGCAAGCGGATGCCTCCTAAGCTACTTTTACTAGTCTGTAACCTTTATTAAGCATATCCTATCTTATTGAGTATGTTAAACTTTATATGCACTTCCATCCAGTTCTTACACAATTGTCAATTGTAATGTATGACATCTGTAAAACTTAATAAAATCTTTGTAAAAGACTTCCTTTTAGCTATCTAACAGTGCTCTGAAAAATATATTTCAATGGTTTTACTTAATGCAAGCTGCCTCTGGAGTTCAAATGGTGTCAAGAAATCCTATCATATTGCTTATGAAGGATGAAGGTTGCAAATAAATTAGATGTGGCTCTCCTAAAGGTCAGCTGCTGCAGTGGTATCCAGTCCATGTTACACTGGGACCCAGTGATAGGTTAGTATGCCAAAGCACAACCTGCGAAGGAGCAAGCCATTTCTGGGCTTGCTGGGCGGGTCACATCCGGGCCTCCAAAAATAAGTAGAAAGAGAAGTATGCAAGTACTGTATGAATGTATGGTTTTATAAAACACTTGTTAATGTCTTCTGTTATTTTTACTGTTTATTAGGGAATCTTCTCTGTAACATGCCCACACCCTGAAATCTTCCTTGTGGCTAGAATAGAAAAGGTTCTCCAAGGAAGCATTACACATTGTGCAGAACCATACATGAAGAGCTCCGACTCATCAAAGGTAACGTTAGTCAATTTAGTTAATATGGCAGACTCTCTCTGAAAAATAGTCTATACCTATTTCACCAAGTGAAAGTTACTATTGCATAACACCACTAGTTAGTAGGAGAGAAGTGGCTATAGGGCAAATCGGGCAATACTTGGGTATGTGGCGCAGGCACCTGTGAGCTGCCATCCTGCACACTTTTGACCCATCTACCTCCCGTCTACCTAGGAGTGTTATGCATTATTACCTTTTGCTTTATTTACTTATAGGTATAGTCTGTGAGTTTTCTGAGGGAGTCTGTCTAGTGTACTGCATTTTATATGCACTGTTTGCACTTATATTTTTGACACTATATGTATGGATGTAGTGTGGGGCTCATGATGTGGATCTTACAAGTTATAACGTTTTTAACTGTCTTAAAGACAACTATCATTTGCCAGGTCATCTGGCATCGGGCTGAATATATTTTCATTACAGACTATTATCTGCCTCCCAGCTGATTAATATGTAACATCCTCCTACAGCAAAGTAATCACATCCGTTAGTTTGTGATACATTGTAATAATTCTTTATAACCATCATCTAAATGTATCTAAATGTAACAAGTTTACCTTACAGCAGAAGCAAGTAACTGATTTATCTGCTCAGAGGCACAGAAGTGTATTTGTTAAAAATATATAAAGCCCCTTGCCAGAGCAGCTGGCAAATGATAGTTATCAATTATAGTAGACCAAAACCCAGGATTTTGACTATCCTTGCCCTGCTGTGTGAAACTCCCCAGGTCACCCGAACAAACGCACCTCTTCCTGGTCCTACAGTGCATGTGCAGCCACTCGTCTAATCGGCATCCGAACGTGCTGGTGTCCGCATCCCCCGCTACCCTCTAACTGCGTGTGCTCGTGCCGACCAATCAAGGGATAGTAGGGAATGAGGCTGTTGGAATGGGAACAATGGTGAGTTTTCGGGGGCGACCTGGAGGGGTTTTACACAGCGGGGCACCAAGTATGCCTGCCCTGGGTGGATTTTTGTCCTTTTTAAGTATGTGTGTTTTTAAATGGCTGTTTGTTTTATTTTTTTTGCTATAGTTTTTATGTATTCATTATTTTGGTGGTGCAGAATACATAGAATTTTCCCTTTGACCACACTGGGGTCCTATGTGTGTTTTTTTTCTATTTAAATATCATAGTTGCATAGTATTTTATGTAACAAAATACACATGACAATCATGTCTGTCCTCAGAAGTCCATGCTTACAGGAGCACAAGTTTTTTAAGATACTCTTTATCATGAAATCGCCTAATATAAAAAATGCTGAATAGTGAAATTGAAAACAATTTCCACAAGCATGTGATTTTCGTCTCCTGGTAGGAAAAAAAATCCAGAAGTGACCTGTTTTTATACGTTTGGTTCCACTTTTACATGAGTGATCTGCTCCTGTTCAGTGCCTGTCTCCTGAGACAGCCTGTGGGTGGGGGGAGACTCATTAACCAGTTGAAATATTTGCTCAAAGCATTTAGAACTTCAATAGAATAAGCTGCTAATACAGCACAAGGTGGATCGGGGGACAGGACAATAGATATTGAATTTTCAGGCCCTGGAGTCTTTAAAGTGGACCAACACCCACGGGTGATCGGCCCGGGAATCTATAAGATTCCCGGGCCGATCACCCCCCACCCCGCGGGACATCCGAGATCGGGATGTCCCGCGGGGTGTAACCCCCCCAAAACCCCCGAAAAACCCTACCTGATCTTCGGCGGCGGCCGGCCGCCGCCGCCTCCCTCGCGCCCCTGCAGGCGTGCGCGCGCCCGCGGCGGCCGTCTGCGAATGGCCGGCGCGGGCGCGCGCGCGCGTCAAAAGGGACGCGCGGGAGGCGGCGGCGGCGGCAGCCGCTTAGACGTCCTGGAATAGAGCTTGTACGTTGGCGCTGGGAGCGCGGAGAGGTGAGTTTTTCGGGGGGTTGGGGGGGGTTTCACACAGCGGGGCACCCCGATCGGGGGTGCCCCATCGAAGTGGACCAAGACCCAGGATAGTCAAAATCCTGGGTGTTGGTCCACTTTAAGACTGGTTCACGAGACCCGTTTGCTATTTATTAGAGTGGCTACAGCTTTTCATCCCTAAGAAGATCACTTCAAGGACCAGATCTGTCTATCTAACCTGTCTACATATTTTCTGATTAATTATTCATATGTGTTAAGAATTTATAAGATATTGCTTGTAAAGGGTTTATATTTAACCTTCGTAAGTTGATCACGTGCAGATGTAATGTGTACTTGTTTTCCCCCCTGGCTTAAATGGATTGCGTATGCTTTTTTTTATTTTTAGCAGAGCCTATTTCATTTCTGTGAAACGAGATCAATAAACCACTGGCTTTTTATGTATGCATTTTATAACTTAACACATACATGACTGTATAGACATAATGCTATCTCATATTACTTTGCTTTGTATTTTAGGAAGACTGGGAAGTTATCCAGTTCTGTTCTAAAAATCCTTCTTTGGAATGTGCTTTTGTCTTTTGTTTATATTCATTAGTTAGCACACCCAGGTGTAATATTAACAATGTAGGCAAATTGACATGAAATAGATGAGGATAGGAAGTCTGGTTACTTTATAATTCTGGCCTGCCTGACAGTCCACTGCCCTATACCACCATGTTCTGGAATAGGGTAATAAACTATAGGTTAGATGGTCAATATAACCAGAATTCATAGCTGCCAAAGTTCTAAACAAGATTATTTGGGGTGGCTCGCTGTGTTAATTGCCCCAGGATTTCCATAAAACATACTTTCCCCATGGCCCCGATGTGGCATCCCTCTGACTGACGTTTGCTCCAGGCTGAGTGGATGGTAATAAGAAGGCACAGCTGGAGGAAAACCAGCAGCATGTGGTGCCTGGCGCTCATTCATTCCGAAAAGATGACCCATTCTTTGGCTAGTTTGCTGGAAACCCGCTCATGTGCCGTGGGACTGCCGGAAAGCTTAGTTTTATGGTTTTAATAGGTTTTTGTCTACTTTAAGACTTGCAAAAATAGACAAGCCAATAATCTGGCATGAGCAATCTACTTCACAAGCTTGTCACCCTTCAGAGCACTGGCCATTAGATTTTAGCTTTGGATTCGGGTGTTATAGTTGACCCAACTATTGCTTATTCAGTTTGCTTCACTCAGACCTAAATAGCAGCAATAAAGTGGTAACCAAGTGGCCTGAGGCCACTGAGTGGTCATCCTCCTGGTCCTGGCCCTATACTATACTGTACTAGGCCCTATAGCCTTAAATAAATACGTAAAATAAAAATCAGGATAATTAGCCAATTGGTGTAGCTGATTTTTCACCATACACTTTAATGTGTTGTGATTTAAAAAGACAAGGACTAGCCTGACAGTCATCGAACCAAATTGGGGGCTGTACGCCTCATCCATCTTCTGCCCACCATGCATGAAACATATGGTTTGTGACCCAACCTCTTGTCCCCACCCTTATCCTTTAAATTGGAAGCTTGCACGGACAGGGGCCTTATTCCTAGCATATTCCAGTATCCATGGGCACAAGTACATTACTTGTCTTACACGCCTGTCATTTCTACCTTGTACAGTGTCAAATATCATGGCACTATACAAATGAAGAAGTTATTGCAAAATGTGAAGGACTGTGTGTTTATTCTTAGTATACAGTACGTCCTGCTCCAGATAGATTACTTACACTTGGGTTATCCTCCGTCAGATGGCGCTGCACTGCAGAGACATGTAAAACTGGCTCCTCCCGGCCCCTCAAATACCCAGGGACCTCCCACAAATCCCCAGATTTCTCTGCAGTGCTTACTCCGAAGACATGAAATTATCACTCTGTCGCAGGTGAGCGGGGCTATTAAAGCCTGCGGCCCTGTTGGACTATTCCCACCCATCCTTCGTGTGATGTGCCTCCCAGCCTGGGCTGCACTGGTCGGGTGAAGGTAGGCGGCACCATGTGTGCTTAAGGAGCCCTGCTCCACCGCAGTCCCCCACCAAAGGGTAGGCGGTATAGGCTGATGGTGAGCCTTTATGGGTTGCCCCTCCCGCATTATTGTCCCATGCCCCGGTAGCTGTGGGCCTTGTACAAAGGGCCGCCATCCTCCCTCATTCTCCCTGTAGCCTTCGGGGGAAAAGAAGGGGGGGGGGTGTGGATGTCAGTGTATTGTGATTACGTGCATATGGCCTTTTGTAATGTCTGCTTGGACTAGTGTATGTGGTGTCAATCGCCGCGCTGACTTGTCTTTTTACACTGCAAATGCCGCTGCAATGCGCGCCTTTTTCCTTCATTATGGATGTTCCACGCCAGGCGGTGTTACCTCAGACGCTTCTGCGTCCTTATTGGCTGCTTGTCAGTTGGACTTCGGGGGGCGGGGCCTGGCCTGGCGTGCCCCGCGTCACGGCTCGCTCTGGCCCGCCCTTCAATGTACTCGGCGCCATGTTGTCAGGTCACGCGCGCGTGTGACGTTCTTACTTACCGTGGTCCGTAAGTGCCCTCACGGGCGGTTTTATACTCATTGTAGTGTGTTCGGTTCTGACACCCCTTCTTCTCCTTGTGTCTTTCAGACGGGTGAATCCATTGGCTTCTCCCGGCCCGGTGTAATTGATAGTCGGGCCTTGTAAAATTACTCCCACTTCCCTAGCGGGTCATTGGGGCATCCAGGCTTGCTTTTCAGCGTCAATCCCTACTGGCATATTGTGCCTAATAATCACCATATGGAGGCATCTCAGCATAATGTGACCAGGGTCCCCTTGGGACAAGACCGGCTGTGTATAGCGTGTGGACTGCCTCATGCTGACGCCGACAAGGCATGGGTCTGCGTACCCTGTGCTGAGCAAGCGCTGGGTTTGCAATCTGGCCTGCCAGTGGCTGCACCTCATTTCATTACCCCCCCCCCAGCGTAAATCTCTCTCCTGTTGAGTTGCATACTTGTGGGGATTCTCAGCCTGATGTGTCTTCTAGACTGCCTACTGCTGAATAGATTATTGCGAGGTCTTTAGCGCGTAAGGGCTCTGGTAAGAAGCGGCACTTGACGCCTTATGTTACTGTTTTCCCTATGGGATCTCAGGAGTTTATGAATTGTGTGGCTATACCCCTTAAGATGAAGGAGAGCTCTTTTCTGACTCGGGCTCATCTGATGAGAGACCAAGGGGTCATGACGATTCTGGCTCTGACCCCTGGGCCCCGGATGACACTGACAGATTGACACATGAAAAAGGAAATATATGAAATATATAATTAATATCTGCTAACATACTAATCTCCAATATCTCTATTAGAGATCACTATGATAAATATCACAAATACTAATAATCATATCATCCCAGCGGCCACTAATCTGATACAAACAATGGCAGCTAAGGCTCTCCCACCACAACCAGTGAACTGTCCTAAGAGGAAATATATTATGCTTTGGCTACTTTGCGCCTACAAACTATTGTGTGAGAAATTATCCACTACACACACAGTAAGATGTAATTATAAAACAGGTTTAATTAGCAGCACAGTAATTAACCTTACTAACCCAATATGTTCCTAGAGTCCCCCAGATAACCTTATATTACAGGCAGTCCTTATATTAAAGAATGATAAAGTTACAGTAAGTTACGGTACAATATATGTTATAATGGATATATAGAGAGAGACAAAGCAGAGACATATACACAGAGATACTTATGTTTGCTTCGTGGTCATTCAGGTCCAGGTGTCCATCCATTCATCCCCCGCCATCCATCGACTGCCCGGGGCCCCCGGCACAAAGCTTACTAATGTATGAACAATAGAGGGAGTGGCCAGCATTCCCCGCCTCGTGGGAGTGTCTGCCAAGCTCGGCCCCCCATGAGGATTCTTACGAATTAGATGTATATTTCATAAAGGCTATAACTCCTACAATATGCATGTTATCAACTTGTAACCAAGAAATTCATGATACCCATAAATTTCTTAGTTACATGAACCCAAACACCAAATGTATACCATCCAGGGTCCAATAATATGTGGATTGTCAGGCCCTGGACAATATACGTATGCCATGTTTGATATCAAATGAAAGGTCTAATAGTTCTGAATGAGATTCTCTCATTCATTAATATCGGCATGAGTGAGATATTACAAGAGTTACAATACCTCCCAGAAACAACAGCCAATGCTCAGGTGTCCAATGTATATTGGCCGTCTGGACTTTTCAAGGCAAAACACCCCAGCAGTTGGAGGCAGCTTTCTGGCAGCTAGGTGTGATTTGGTGTCTATTGTTCTTATAGGCATGGCAGGATGTGGGACCACTATTTGAATGTTAATTAGGGACAGCGTCCTGCAACAACACAGATCTTTGAGGTTCTGTCTATCTCTCTCCCTGGTGAGGCTCCCAGGCAAAGAGGGGAGCGTTTCCATACAGCAACATCACGTTTGGAATTTCTAGAGCAGGCACATTTCCATACCCTTGTGCTCAAGGAATGGGAGTGCCCCAGTGAACTTCCCGGGGTTCCAAGGGATTGGGATAGGTATCCTTTTCCACCTGAGGTAGTTAAATGTTGGTCATCCCCCCCCCCCCCCCCCCGAGGTGGATGTCCCGATCATAGGACTGTCTAACACCCCTGTCATGCATCCCCCTGATTCTACTACCCTGCGGGATGCTGAGGACCGGCGCATTGACCTGCTGGCCTCCCACGCCTTTGCATGTGCGGGGACGGCGCTGCGCCCGGTCTGTGCCTCTGCCATTACTGCTGTGGCCACTAGAACACTCATCAGAAATATGCTTGATAGTGCCCTTCATGATCTCCCTTGTGATGTGTTTAATGCACTCTCCAGTTGCGATGTGTTTGTAAATTTTGTCCTAGTAGCATTGGATGACACCATCAGAATGTGTGCAAGAACTTATGCCCTCCTGGTAGCTATATGTCGCTTGGTCTGGCTGCGACAGTGGGGTGCTGACAATGCTGTGAAGAAGGCCCTTACTGGGCTTCCTTTTAAGGGGCTACGCCTGTTTGGGGCCCGTCTAGACCTGGTTGGTAAGAGAGGTAAGTTACCCCAGCGCAGACGGCTGTCTCGGCCCCTTCGGGGCCAGGGCCCCCCTCCTACCCCCTACCATGGTGTTAAACAGGAACCAGGGGTGTCCTACGCGGGGGCTCGTGCAGATTCCTGTCCCAGGAGCAGAAGACAACACCCTGGCTCCTCCGGGGGGGGGGGGGGGGGGCTAAGCTCAAATCCTCTCCCCAAGTCCCCTCAAGCATGTTGGGGCACCCTCGCCCGTCAGGGTGAGGAGACGGCTGCGGCACCTTGCTCAAGTCTGGAGGCATCACGCCTCAGACCGGTGGATTCAGGAGGTAGTGTCCTCCGGCTACAAGATAGTTTGCTGTGCGGCCTCTCCCAAGATTATCAGGTCCCGGGTACTCCTGGTCCCTGCTTCTGCTCAGGTGTTGGCGCAGGCCGTCCAAGGCCTGCTGGGTCTGGGGGTCATTTGCAGATTTCCCTTAACAGACAGAGGCAAGGGACTCTACACCAACCTTTTCACAGTTGCCAAAAAAGATGGGTCAGTCAGGCCCATTCTGGATTTACAGATCTTCAGCAAATTGTCAAGTACAGGCGCTTTCCTCATGGAAACTCTGCGCTCGGCCATCTGCTCCTTGCGCCCCGGGGGCTTCATGCCGTCTGTGGATATCAAAGATGCTTACTTTCACATCCTTGTGTTTTCAGGACACCAAGATTCCTCAGATTCACGTTGGAAGATCAACACTGCCAATTTGTGGCCTTGCCATCTGGCCTCTCTTCAACTCCCAGAGTGCTCACCAAGGTGCTGGCGGGGGTGATGTCTCTGATGAGGCCAAGGGGCGTCCGCGTGCTGCCACTACCTGGACGTCCTCATCACTTCCCAGTCTCTACATCTGGCAGAGTTGTATACTCAGCTGGTGGTGTCCATTCTGGAGTCATCTGGATGGGTGATCAGCCACCCCAAGTCCTCACTGTCCCCTTCCTTGGTAACCTCATTCCTAGGAATGAATCTGGACACAGTTCAGGCAAGGATATTCCTTCCTCAGCAGAAGGTGGACAATCTGCTTGCACAAGTTCAGTTCCTCCTAGCTGTCCCCGTCCCTTCACCAGGCAGGGGATGCAGCTGGTGGGCCCGAGGGTGGCGTGCTTCGAAGCGGCCCCTTGTGCTCAGTCCCTCTTGGGGCTTCTGCAACTTATCCTATTGTCTGTATGGGACAAGGACCCAGCATCCCTGGACAGGGTCTGTGTGTCTTCCCCCCTGGTGAGGAGGTCCCTCTTGTAGGGGATGGACTCAAGGAACCTATTGGGGGGCGGAACTTTCTTGCTCCTTCCTGGGAGACGGTCACCACGGATGGCAGTCTATCAGGTTGGGGGGGTTCTTCTGGAGGTGCCCTTAGGAGGCCCATTTACCTATCAATGTCTTGAAGCTGTGAGCGATCAGGTTAGTTCTGGTTCTTTTGACTACTCATCTTCAGGGCCTGCCTGTTCAGGGGCGCACGGTCACTCTGACGGCAGTTGCCTACTTCAATCATCAGGGAGGTACCCGGAACAAGAGGGTCCTCCAGGAAGTGTCTCTGATTCTGATCTGGGTGGAGGCCAATGTTCCCTGCATTTCAGCTGTATACATTCCGGGGGGGGGGGGGTCCCCTCTGCAACAGGGTGTTCCAATCTCTGTATCACCGTTGGGGCCAACCTGATGTGGATCTGTTTGCGTTCCGTCACAATCACAAGCTCCCGGCCTTTGTCTCCCTGTCCCAGGATCCTCTGGCCGTGCCCATGGATGCCTTAGTAATGTCATGGCAGGACATTCAGTTTCTGTATGTCTTTCCTACATTCCCCCTGCTAGGCAGGGTTCTGCGCAAGATTGCACTGCAAGGGGTGCCAGTGGTTCTGGTGGCCTCAGGTGGCCAAGAAGAGTGTGGTTCGCAGACGTGGCGCAGATGGCAGTAGATCAGTGCTTTCTGCTTGGAGTGCCAGATCTGCTCACTTAGGACCCCTTACGCCATGGTGAAGGCTAGGAAGATGACTTCTTCTTCCATCTGTTATAAGGTATGGCGTACCTACATTGACTGGTTGAGTCTTGGTCTCTTCCCTGTTGGGTGTTCTCACCCTTGCAGGGTGCTCCCTTTGAACCTGTGCAGGATGCTGCCTTGGCCATTCTTACGCTCAAGGTTGTGTTTCTGGTGGCTATCACTTCTGTCAGGCGTGTGCCTGAGTTGGCGGCGCTGTCCATTCAGCCCCCCTACTAGGAGAGGCACCAGGACAAGGTGATGTTTCGTTTCAAACCTGATTTTCTGCCTAAGGTAGTGTCTGCCTTTCATTTGAATCAGGATATTGTTCTTCCTTCTTTGTGCCCTAACCCTAGCAATGCTAAGGAGAGAGTTTTGCACTCTTTGGATGTGGTTAGGTGTCTGAAGTACTATCTGGTGGCTACTGCACCTTCTGGAAAACTGATGCTCTTTTTGTGGTCCCTTCTGGTCCTAGGAAGGGTTTGGGTCCTGCCAAGTCTACTATCAGCAAGTGGATTCGTCAGGCTGTGTTTCAGGTCTACTCTGCTAAGGGGAAGAATCCTCCCTTCGCCTTATTGCTCATTCTACTCGTGCTATTGGTGCCTTTTGGGTCTTCCAGCACTAGGCTTCTGTTGAACAAGTTTGCAAGGCCGCTACTTGGTCTTCTGTTCATACCTTTTCAAAGTTTTACAAGGTTGACGTTAAGGCCTCAGCTGATGCTGTTTTTTGGCCGCAAGGTTTTGCAGGCGGCAGTGGTTTAAACTGTCAGCTTTTACCTTTTTTCTTGGGGATCCCACCCTACTTTATGGACACTGCTATTGGATGTCCCAAGTGTAAGTAATCTATCTGGAGCAGGACGTACTGTATACTAAGAATAACACAATTCTGTGAAATACTCGCCTGTAGAATTGGTATTATAAGTATACAGTACGTCCTGCTCCACCCCACCCTGGTTTTTTGCATTATTCTGGATCCCCTGTATGGTGATTGTTATCATTGTTATAGTTACCAGTTTTTGGGTGGTTAAATTCTCCCGGCTTCTGGTTCACTGCTTTTCAATGCTGGGGATTTGTGGGATGTCCCCGGGTATTTGAGGGGCCGGGAGGAGCCTGTTTTACATGTCTCTGCAGTGCAGCGCCATCTGGCGGAGGATAACCCAAGTGTAAGTAATCTATCTGGAGCAGGACGTACTGTATACTTATAATACCAATTCTACAGGTGAGTATTTCACAGAATTGTATTATTTTTTCTTCGTCTTCATGACTGCAGTGAGATATGTAGGAAATTTGAATTTGCTGCCACCAAGCAAAGTGAACAGGGAAATGCTGTATGAGGTTTAGTGTCATTAACTAGTCAAAATGTATAGTTTAATGTTCATACTTTCCCAAGTCATCCTTCAGCTTGACCACGTGGCCTAATAAGCGGTCAGGCTGAAGGATTCCTCAAAAATCCGTTACCGGTAAGTCTAACGGTGGTTCTTCCAAGTCCTCCTTCAGCTTGACCGCTTATTAGGCCACGTGGTCAAGCTGAAGGATTCATTAAAAAATCAGTTAACGGGAAGTCTAATAGTGTTTTTTCTGGAGGAATTTATTGCTAACCATAACATTACAAAGTGTTCTTGCTCCATTGTTAATTTTCTTCAATGACTTTAAATCCAAAGCCTTCATAATTAATACTGCATTATTTATTTCCAAGGTAGCGCAGAAGGTTTTGAAAAATGCCAAACAAGCATGCAGCCGGCTTGGACAGTACAGGATGCCATTTGCCTGGGCAGCAAGGTAAGATATAAGCCACATTTTTTTAGTTGTGCTAATTCACTCTTTATTACATCAAAGCATCAAAAAAAATCCTATTCTTAAATTCAAACTATGGTATGTATTTAGTACTGTTATGAAAAGTTGTTTCAATCCACATTGCTAATCCTGCAGGAGCCTGTTATGTTGGATAATTGCACCGGAAATACTAACTAGTCGAACTTGCTTCTAATGTTTGAATAAAAACAGAGGATGTATTTATTCTACATATTTGTTATAACCCCAAGAAGCCAGGGCCATGTGATATATTTTTTTTTTTTTTTTGTGTTCACAAATGTGTAGAATGGAGCCCTTTATTTACAATACATGTGGCCTTTTCTACACAACAATCCAAATTAAAAGAGGAACAAAACCCAAGAACTAACTTTATTGGGTTTTGTTCCTCCCTGGCAGGGGTTGGATGCCCCATTGTGTGTGTACCTACAGGATTGGCGAAAAATTCCCCTCCTCCTGGATCCCACGTGGGCCTCTCAGCCAATCAGCAGTACTCATTCAATTAGAATTTCAACTCTGAGCTCAGTGCGGCAAGGAGATCTGCATAGAGCAGACGCCGCCAGCCTCAACTCTGCTCATCTCTAGCTCTGGGCATGCCTGTGCCCTGCGCCGGGCATTCATAAAGGTCTTCTGTGTGCGGCAGATAGAGGTTTTATGAGGATGCTGCCACGGTGGAGTGTCATCTAGGGAGATGTGAATAAATCAGCCAATCCAGACAGGTTTCACAAAGCAGGTCATCCCAATGTGATGCCCTAGTAATGATCTGCTAATGTCTGTAAACAAAAGATCTAATTTCAATGCGAGCCCTAACCTGGTTCATTATGGGTGCCAGTGGGAAGCCTGAACCTCAAATATCCTGCTGGTACAGTTCAAACCTTCGTTAGCCTGACTGGCCAAAAGCTTGGGCAGCAGGGGGGGAACCCCGTTCCAGGAAACTGCGGAATTTCAAAGACTTACAACAGACATACTGGCTCCAGTACTGTACATAGAATTAAGAAAATCTCATCCACATTACACATTCAGAATCTGGGGATCATAACACATGCATATGTGGGTCTCCTGTCATCACGGGATGCTCCCCAGATGCTCAGGGGTTGGGATGCAGAGAACCCAGGTTAGCGTCTCTGCTCATAGTAGGGACAGCACCTGACTGGCTCCATTGGCACCAGAATGTTCTCTTTGTGACTTTCCACCAATAATGTATTAGTTTTTAGCTGTGAGATGCCAGGGGGAGGAGATTGAGGCCCATCCCCATGAGGAGTGGCCCACCTGTATATAATAGTCTGAAAAACCCAGGCCCTCTTGTCTTCTCTCTGGGGGGTCATGTTTGTAGGAGGGTCCAGAATATTGTCAGCTCTACATGCCCCCTGTGGCCACCTGCATCGCTGCATAACATCTGTCTGCAATTAGGTAACTGGCATATGTTTTCTCTGATAACTCTGAATGTAACTTAAACACTTGTATTTGACCTTCTGACCTGTATTGCTTCTATTTATTGTATGTATATCGTCAGTCTGGTGTGCTATTAAAGCGATTACATATAATTTAATCTTGGGCTGCTTTGCCATCTTGATTCTGAACTCACTCATCCTTCTTTTCAGTTATAGTTCATATTACTAGGTGTGTTTTCTGCCCCAATATTATCCTTTTAACGGATTTATCGTGATAGTGAGGGCCCCACAGCCTGTCAGGGTCTTGAAAGCTGGCATCAAGGAGTTGTGCCATGTGAGCTCAGTGGCAGTGACATCAGTTGAGGCCACAAAGTACAGAATTTCACACAGGGAGACCACCACCCCTTGAGTCTTATATACTCGAGGGGGGTGGTTGCTCCTCTTTAAGACAACCACCATGATGGATATATTTATAGGTAGCTTACCTAGAGAGTGCCCAATGGTTCAACTCCGATTCCAAAGATGCTCTACACGTGTGTTCACTAAAGAAATCCAATGCATTCTGTTGACCACATGTGTCTTAGGTTTGGTTTAAACCTTCAGTTAGCCAAAATCGGACACTGTTGACTTAGGGAGCATGGGGGAGTGAGGATTCAGCCCATTTTCATGCATTTCTGGGGCGTGTTTGGTAGACTGATCGATTGGGGAATTGCAGCTGTATGTTTGGTAAAGCTCCACTGTTAGCACAAATGTAAAAAAAAAACAAATTTTCACAAATTCCTTTTTTGCAGACCTTTGTTTAAAGATAATTCAGGGACCCTTGACAAGTCTGCAAGGTTTTCTGCAATTTACAGGCAAGATGGCAACAAACTGTCCAATGAAGATATGCTGAAATTTCTTGCTGACTTTAGAAAGTGAGTATCCTGAACCTTTCTCTACATGCTTGAATAGCAGTTTACCATTAATTGTTTGTGCTTAATAAAAGGAATTCATGTATATGTATAGTTAGGTTTTTACTGTTGCTATCATACTTATCTAAAAGGGCTAAAATACATCCTCTTTTTAGGCATAATGATTTTGATTAAAGCAGGACAACACCCAGAGTTTTGACTATGCCGACTTTTGTTTCTTGCCCCCCCCCCCCCGGCATCCCGATTTGGAATCCCCTGCTGTGGGAAACCCCCTAGATTGTCCAGAAAACTCTCCTCTTTCCGGTGTTACAATGCATGCACGGGCTCTCGTCCCATCAGAGCTGTTTACTCTGTTAGTAGCAATTGGTAGCGCAGGAAGTCGCATTCCTCAGTAGCGGGTTGCGCAGTTTGGTGCGTGAGCATGCGCACAGCCCAAAGATGTGGGGAGGCAGCCGTCTGATACTTACAGTGGCGATAGGAGCCCATAACCAGGCGAGTTTTGAAGCGCCCCGGTGGGGGGGAGGAGGGTTCACACAGTGTAGCATCCTGATTTGGGATGTTTAAAATCCCTTAGATTCCAGTGCCAGCTGCGCTGGCGTTTCTTAATATAACATAATTGTCTGTACAATCTCTTAACCCTTTAAGTGCCAGCCTACCTGGAGTTTTTGTCACCCTTTGTTGCCAGACCACTTTGCACTATTTTGTGCTCCCCATGTTCAAATGTGATTTTTGAAGGGATTTCCAGGGATTTCCCAGGAAAATTATATATTTTTTTCAGCAGAGTCTGGGCTTTAACATGAAATGTCTTGTTTGTTTATTTTTTAGGTGTATTCTCAATATTTTTGGGTGAAATATGTGCAAAAAAATTAAAAAATCTATTTTTTACAATTTGTAGTGTTTTTTTATAATAAAAAATGTAAGTTTGTCAATAAAATCTTATTGCGTGTGAAATCCCAATTTCTCCCGGTTACAGCGATACCACATATGTATAGGTAGACACCCTTTCCTGCCCAGGAAACTGAAACGGCGCTTTAGGGGATTTTCAGATAAAATACAACTATGCTATGCAATATGCGCACCTTGCAGTTTTTCCAGAAAAACAACCCTTTACATTTGAAATACCCCCAACAAGCTATATGTTCTCTGGAAGTACACACCTCAAGCTTTCTAGGTGTACCAGGCTTGTTGATGTGGCCATAGTTTTCTGGAAGTAATCCCTCAATGAATTCTTTGGTTGCAAAGAGTTTCCCTAAAAAAGGATAAAAAAAGCAGAATCACAGCCACATTTTCCTAAAAAACTATATACAAACAAGAAAAAACAAGTTTAATCTGAAAAAACAACATCCCCCGAACAGAACAATACCCAACATGCATTGCTACTGTCAAGGGAAGAGTTGCCAAACACCCCACGCATGTTACGCATGTGCGTAACGGTAATTTTACTTGAAAATTTCAGCTCTGCAGACAAAGTGCGCACCTTGCGATTTTTCAACCAAAACAGCCCTTTACATTTGGAATATCCCCCATAAACCATATATTCCCTGAAAGTACACATGTTAAGCTTTCTAATCGTATCCATCTTTCTGGAATTAATGCCTCAAAGAATTCTTTGGTTGCGCAGGGTTTCCCTAAAAAATGTATAAAAATGCTGAATAAAAAACACCTTTTCTTACAATATAAATATGCAAACCAGAAAAAACAAGCGAAGTCTGAAAGGGCAAGGTCCCCCGAATAGAACAATACCCAACATGCATAGCTACTTTTAACCCTTTTAATTGCCAGCCTACTTGAGATTTTGTCACCCTCTGTTGACAGGTCATTTTTCCCCAATTTGCACCCTGTTTTGCGCCATTTTTGCTGGAATTTTCAGGAAAATTATATATACATTTTTTTGCAGCAGAGTTTAGGCTTTAACATGAAATTTCTTGTTTGTAAATTTTATTTTGTTTTTTTACAACATTATTAAGTAAAAAATAAATAAATAAATAAATAAGTTTTAGAAAATTGACTCCTTTATTTTAAATAAAAAATTTATTTTATTAAGGAAAACCATATTGCATGTGAAAGCCCCATTTCTACTGATTAGAACCACATATTTATCGGTAGCCCCCCGTTCCTGCCCAGGAGACCACCCAAACTGAAACAAGTACTTTATAACATTTACAAATAAAATACAACTACCATCCACACTACAAAGGGTTAAATCGAGAAAGAAACGACAGTGTCCCCCCTCCCGGCGGGGTTAAAAAACCCTTAAAAATCAAAAATAAAAATTTACATGGGGTCCCCCTTACCCAAAGTAACCAGCCCAGGACCAGCTATGTGGGGCTTGTAGAAACAGGGCACGGGTCAGCTTTTGTAGCCCCTGGCCCTGCAGGCTACAAGCCCACATAGCCCGTGGCCACGGGCTCTTCTGCGCCCCCCCCTTTGGCTTTGGGGGGGCAGGTAATAGGGGTGCCGGGGATTAATGGCAAGTCTCCCGCTAGTCGCAGGTGACTTGCCATCCCCCCAGCCTTGTGAACTGGTATAGGGGTCATGGACCCCTTACCAGTTCACAAGGGGTTAAATGTAAAAAAAAAAAACACACACAAAGAGATAAATAAAAATATTTTATTAAATATCGGACCCTCCTCGCCTTACACCCGCCCTGCTCTGATCACCACCGGCATCTGACAGATGCCGATGCGCGGAGGTAGTGTAGGAGGAGCAGGATGATGTCATGGGCGTGGCTAGGGGGGGCGGTGGCCATCGCCGCCATTACAAGAGGTGAGGTTCCTCACCTGAAGCCTGCGCAGCCCGGGGGGGGGGGGGGATCGGGACCCCCCCTGGTGAAGAGGAGACCGGAGACAGATGGATCGGGCGCGGAGGTGAGTGAGTTTTTTTTTTTCGTTTTTTTTTTTAACAGACGAACTGTCAGCGCTGGAAACGGGGAGGGGGGTGGTTTAGGGCCCCCTCCTGAAGACAGAGGACGTTGGGGGGGGGGATCGGATGCCCCCACCAGGAAGAGGGGACCCCCAGCTACACATGGATACCAGAGGTAAGTGTTTTTTTTTTTTTCTATTTTTTAACTATTAGGGGGAAATGCCAGGCACGTAGTTTCTACGTGCTTGGCACTTAAGGGTAGGAGAAGCAACCACGTAGAAACTACGTGCTTGGCATTTAAAGGGTTAATCCATACATGGCCGATTTTCTGGTCTGCATATGCCGAGTGGTGTGTGAACTGCTGCTTGTGGTGGGGGGTATTCCTATTAGTGATAGTACCCCAGGCCTCTAAAACTTTTTCCGGGACTGGACGAACCATCCAGTCCCAAACCCATTGATCGATGGTGGTCACATTGGTCCGTGGTGTGGAAGAAGTAAGTTCTGGGTTGTGGGGGGCTAAATACTAGTTGGGATGCCCCCACCTGCAGACATAAGCAGCTGCCATTTTGCCTCAAAAAAAGCAGATCGTTATGGCTGTTATGATGACTGCTTAACTTTTAAGCTATATCTGCTTGTTCTGGTTTGCACATTACAGTCCTAACACAAGGGAAAATGGCACCCATTGTAGACAGTAGGCAAGTTTGCTTATATACGCTGTGCTGCGCAATACATTGGTAGAATGTTTCATGCAGCATTTTCAGTGCAAAACAATGCTAGTGCAGGCCAATAGAAGTATATGACAATGCAGGTATAATGCAGTACACTATGCTCTAACTGTGCTGCGTTAGCAACACGGTGGTACCATTTTCTTTCTGTGTCAATTTTCTCAAAATATCCTTTGGGCAGCATACGCCTGAGACCTCCGGGCTCCTCCCACCAAGGGGAACACGTGACCACCAGCCAAATAAATTCTTGACTCCTCCTACTCTTCCCCAGTTGTTTTCGTGTTCCTCCGTGAGGATAGGAACCAGACCACTAGCTCCTGGACCGATTGGTTTAGGTAAGTATCTTTCGGGGCTATGGGCCTGATTTTGCGGGGGGTCCATTTCTCGGTCCCGAAGGTTTTTTCTATACCTGGGGCCCGGGATACCCTATGGGATTTTAGGCCGAATCCCATTCTTTGCTTAATCAAAGGGGGGTAAGCAATATGTTTGCCCTCTTACTGAGGAGGATTTCACTGGAAGAAGCCGGGGTGGCCGGACCCCATTTCAGGATCAGGGCAGAGACCAATCTTTGGGAAAAAAAAAATATTTTTAATGGTGGGCAGTAGGGAAGAGATCCCTGGATTTTTTTTCCCTAGGGATTCTCTATATTACATGTCTAGTGTTGTTATGGCGCATCTGCTGAATAATTCCCAGGATGATTTGGTTCTGGGTTCTTCAGAGATTTATTTATGCAGTCTATACAATTTAAAACAAAATTCTGCTATACCTTTAAGAGGGGGAGGAAGAAAGGAGAATAATGCGATCTCTACTTTCTTCCTCGCCTATCACTAGTTCTAAAGGTGCAGTACCTGCTTTTGGCGGTAGAGGGCGATGTTTCCTCTACTCCTCCTCTTCCGGGTTCATCCTCGGGAGCGCCGTGTTCCTTCACTGCTGCAACCCCGACACCGCTGTGGCCGCCGCCGTCACCAGGGGAGGAAAAAGGGGATCATTCCTCGGGAATGCTGCATTTTCCTTGCTTATTCGGGTGAGCATTTTTTTTGCACGCTTGCCGGAAGTTTATGCTGCCTGTGATCCTAAGCTTCTTCCTCCCGGGCTGCTGACGTCACATCCCGGTGCCCGGGGGATTTTCCTGCTTCCCAAAAACACGTGCTTTGCCTTAAAGGGCCAGCACAGTGTTTTGGATATATGTATCATGGCCTCCCAGTCCTGGAAAATGTATGAAGGGTTAAATGTTTAATTATGGGATTTGCTCCTGCCCTATTTTAGGCGGACTCAGGATGCATTTCTCTTGGTACCTCATGACCAGAAACATGGCAGACCATATGGATGAATTCTCCCTTGAACATACTGATAATGATGCCACAGATTTACCTCTTGTGGATCAGGAAGCATCCATTTTTACCCAGGCTGCCGAATCTGGGGGGAGGAGGCCCAGCTCTGCCCCGGTAAGTCAATTTATTTATACTTTAAAGGGCAGGTTTCTATTTTGGAGGGTCTTAGCTCATCCCCCAATTTTTTGCTTTTGTCTTTTAGTCTAAGACCCCGGACAAAGCTTTCAAAAATGTACCTAAAGCCTCTTCATCCGGATCTAAATCCACAAAAAAGAGTAGATTTCCGTTATGTGATACAAAGCTTTCAGATTCCTACAAAAAACCTTTTGCCAAGTTTGCACAGACAAAGTGGTCAATAAGGAGCGTAATGAGGATCTGATGCGGATGATGAAGGGAACTAAAGGATCAGATTTCCTCCTCATCCATGAGCCAGAGGGCTCAAGAGAATACGGACAGCCAGGTGGCTTTTTCACAACCCACTACAGGTCCATTTGACACTTCCCTTTTTTCTGGCCAGATGGGAAAGCCACCTACTTCCTTTTTCATCACTCAGGATTCCTTTATTCCTGAGGATGAATCTGAGGAAGGAGAGGTATCCTCCCTGGAGGAGGAGGACGAGCAGGTCTCCGGCTCTGCTGCCCCGGGTAAGGCGAGATATCTATTCCCATCTGGGAGGCTTACCTTTCCTCCTCCACATGATTTATTTGTCCATGGGGATAGAGGAAAAGGCCCCTGGCCCTAGATCAAAACATGATGGCTTTTATCCAAATTTAGCTCCAGATTCTTCCTATTCATTTCCTTTCCATGGTTATTTAAAGGGTATGATTTTGGAAGAATGGAAGGACCCTTCTAAGAAGGTTTTCAGGTCTCGGGGTCTGAAACGCAGGTATCCTTTTGCAGAGGAGGACTCAGCATTGTGGGAAAAATGTCCCAAAATAGATGCCCCTTTCGCAAAGATTCTCTAAAGGAGCAGGTTTAGCGTTCGAAGATTTTGGGGTTCTTAGTGATCCCCTGGATAAGAAAATGGATTCTCTGCTCAAGAAGGCCTGGCAAGTGAAATCTAATGTTTTACGTCCTATTTTGGCATTCAATTGTGTGATCAGAAACTTAGGTTAATTAAAGGACTGTCTTCTAATAAGAACTAGTCTGGAAAGATTACTGAAGGCCTTACCTATCCTTTTTTCAGCTACGGCTTTTGTTACTGACGCTATGGCTGAATCAATCAGATTTCTGGCACAAAATCTGGCTGTGACCAATTCCGTCCGCAGGCCTCTTTGGCTAACCTGGTCAGGGGATATTGGTTCAAAGATGAGACTTTGTGCAATGCCTTTTAGAGGGAAGTGTCTGTTTGGTTCAGACCTGAGTAAAGTTTTGGATATGACAGCGTATAGAAACAAGTGTTTTCCGCCTCGTCCCAAAACTCCCGTTGGCAGGAAGTTCTACCCTAGGAATACTTTAGGCGCTCCTTTCTTAACAGGGATGCCCCTAAAAGGTCCAGGGGTGGTGCTTCCTCTTCCGCTAGGAAAGGGAATTTTAGAGGTTCCTCCTTGTCAGGCAAAACCCAAGAAGCAATGACGCCAATCCTTGCGTTGGCGCCAGACTAAAGGGGTTTTACAGAAACTGTCAAAACCTTTTGAATTGCACTTTCATTGTAACAGGTATTACAGAGGGTTTTCACATAGTTTTTTCTCAGAATCCTCCTTCAAGATTTTTGATTTCCTTGCTGCCCAGGGTCGGAGAGGAAAGAGAAGCAGTTTACGGCAGTATTTTGGACATGAGGTCAAGGGGAGTTATTGTTCCAGTTCCTCGCAATCAGCAGGGGAAGGGGTTTTACTCCAGCATCTTTCTAGTAAGAAAGGACTCAGGAGTATTCAGATTCATACTGAATCTAAAGAAACTCAATGTTTACGTCCAATACAGGCATTTCCGTATGGAAACGATTTTTTCAGTCAAGAACATGCTTCTCAGAGGTGCCTTCATGGCATCAATAGATTTAAAAGATGCTTACTGGCAGATTCCAATGAGTCCTCTGGCCCAATCTTTTATGAGATTTGCAATAAAAGACGGAGACCAGACTTGGCATTTTCAATTTGTTTGTCTTCCCTTCCCAGCCCCGAGAATTTTCACAAAGGTTCTGGCAGAACCTATTGCTTATCTAAGACAGAAAGGAATAGGATTGTCGCCTATTTGGACGACCTGCTTCTTTTTGCCCAATCAAAGGACAAGTTGTTGGGAAACTTGAATTACACCCCAAGGCTGTTATCCTACCTGGGTTGGGTTGTGAATTTCAACAAGTCAACCTTGGTGACCTCTCAAGTAACGACTTGGGGTTCGAAATCAATTAGGTCCATCAGGTCCTGATTCTGCCTCCTCTGAAGAATCTGACTCTACGGGAAGCAGTTTGTCTTCTCTGCACTGGACCAACGCCTACCATAAGACAGGCAATGAAGGTGTTGGGACTTTTGACTTCAACATTCCCAGCGGTGAGATGGGGAGAGCTACACTCCAGATTCCGTCAAATGCACATTTTAAGGAACTGGGACGGAACTCAAGACGGTCTGGAACTACCTTTACCAATTTCAGAGGAAATAAGATGCTCCCTGAATTGGTGGTTGGAAGAGTAATTATTTTCAGAGAATCTTCCTTGGATGGATCCCAAAGAATGATAGTGACGACAGATGCTTCAGCTTGGGACTGGAAATTTGGACAGTACAGGGGAAATGGTCCATGGGCCTGAGTCAATCCTCTTCAAATCTAAGAGAATTAGCAGCAATAAAGGAAGCCTTGTTGGCATTGAGCCCTCATCTAATAGGGAACCATGTACAGATCAGATCGGACAATGCTACCTCGGTGGCCTACATAAATCATCAAGGGGGGACGAGATCCTTGAGATTGATGACAGTAGCAGCAGAAATCTTGTGTTGGTTGGAAGAAAATCTGGGGTCCCTAACAGCGGTCCACTTGAAAGGGTCCTTGAATCAAGTAACGGAGTCGATCACAGATAAAAGAATCAGAATGGTCTCTGGATCCGGATGTATTCAGACAAATTTCCGAGCTGAGGGGTTTACCGGAAGTAGATCTGTTCGCTTCAGCGAAGAATCACAAAATCGACAAGTACTTCTCATTGAATCCAACGGATCAGGCATTAGGAGTGGATGCCTTGGCACAGAATGCCTATGCCTTTCCCCCAGCTCGATTGATTCCGTTTGTACTAAAGAAGATCATCAGGGAACCAGCTACAGTTCTCCTGGTAGCACCTTGGTGGCCCAAGAGACCTTGGTTTTCAACCTTGGTAGAGCTGTCAGTTCAAGATCCATGGATGATTCCAGTGAACACACGGCTGTTGTCTCAGGGCCCAGTGTTTTGTCCGAACCCGCAATGGTGGAAGCTGACTGTGTGGACCCTGAGATGTCCTTACTTCAGAGGAGGGGGTATTCGAAACAAGTCATAGACACTCTTAATTTCAAGCAGGAAGATTGTAACTAGGAAAAATTATCTTAAAGTCTGGAAGACGTTTAACCCCCCTGGCGTTATGATAGAGGCAAATGTAATGGTAACGAAAGCGTTACCATTACATTTGTCTCTGACTCACGGCTCCGCCCCCATGAGCCTCTGCGGCTCACAGAGACGGAACCCGGAAGTGAGATGGACGCCGCAGCGGCGGCTCTCACCTGCGATCGCAGCGGGGACATCACTGGATCGCAGGGAGAAGGTAAGGAGACTGCGCCGCCCTGCTCCTCTGCCACATAGATCCCGAGCGTGACTCGGGGTTACCGCTACTTACAGCGCAAATTAACCCCGAGTCACGCTCGGGATCACCGCTAAGGAGGTTAAATGTTGGAGGATTGAAAGTAGGAAATTTTCATTCAAGATACCCGTGATTTTGGATTTCTTGCAACATGGAGTTTACATGGGACTCGGTGTTAACACCCTAAAGGTGCAGTTGGCAGCCTTATTGGTTTTTCTAGATAAAAGATCTATTTCCGTCATAAAACGGTTCCTGCTGGCAGTCAAACGACCCGTGCCATCCAAGATAGTTCCACAGTGGGATTTGGCTAAAGTTTTATCTATGCTGAGTTCTCCCCCTTTTTTCCAAGCAAGAATTTGGACATCAAGTTGCTCACCTGGAAGGTCTTGTTTTTGGTGGCTATCACTTCCGCACGCAGGATTAGTGATATTCAAGCCTTGTCATGTCATCATCCTTTTCTTCAGATTTTTCCAGATCGCATAGTATTGAGCGTGAATCCTTGTTACCTACCGAAGGTTGCTTCAGATTTCCACAGAACTCAGGAGATTGTTATTCCGTCTATCAACCAGGAAGACTCTGGATGAGTGATGAGGGCTCTGGATGTTAGATCTCATCTTTTAGGATATCTCCAACAAACTAAGGAGTTCAGGAAAGCGGACAGCTTATTTATCTCCTTCGCAGGGCCTAGAAAGGGTCTAAGAGTATCCAAAACAACGCTGGCAAGATGGATGAAGAATACCATCAAAATGGCTTACCAGGATGTGAATATGCCAAGTGGAGTTATGGCTCATTCTACAAGAAGTGTATCCACATCTTGGGCAGAGCAAGCAGGGGTCTCCATGGAACAGATTTGTAAAGCAGCCACCTGGACGTCAGCTAAGACTTTTGCAACACATTCCTGTTTGGATCTTCTTACTCAGAAGGACCAGTCTTTTGGCCGAAGTGTCCTTCGTGCAGTTCTTCCTACCCAATGAGGTAGTCCTCGCCTATCTCTCAGGTGTATGCTGCCCGAAGGATGTTTTGAGAAAACTTAAGTTAGGCACCTGGTAACTTTTTTCTAAACATCCGAAAGGGCAGCATACGCCAGCTTCCCTCCCCTGTTTTCAATAAGGTGTTGGATTATGCATTTTATTGTTTGGAGTTGTGGGTCTGTTCTTTTTCTCTCTTTCAGATCTCTACAACAACTGGGGAAGAGTAGGAGGAGTCAAGAATTTATTTGGCTGGTGGTCACGTGTTCCCCTTGGTGGGAGGAGCCCGGAGGTCTCAGGCGTATGCTGCCCTTTCGGATGTTTAGAAAAAAAAGTTACCAGGTACCTAACTTGAGTTTTTTTTCTCAAAAACGCAATACAAATGCATTTATAGTATAGCATGTATTTGACACAATGTATCTTTGGCATAAACACAAAATGCCTGCACTAAGCGCATCGGGATAGGTTTAGATATAGCCTGAGTGTTTGATTTGTTGCGGAACTGTAACAAAGTCAATTCAAGTAATTTTAATGCAGTCTCCAAAATTTCTGGGGTTAGGCCAGAGTTTTGCGTAGCCATTCTTCATAAACCAAAATATAAAAATAATGGGGGAATATTTGTCTTTTTTTTTCTGCTTGTAGGCCTGAGAAGATGGCCAAACTTCCAGTTATTCTAGGAAATCTGGACATCCACATCGACAATGTTTCTCCAGATTTTCCAAGTAAGAAAAACACAAAAATAGTAGTGTTGGGTTAGCATTTATGGCACATGGTTTATTTATGTTTTCTTTTTTGCAGATTATGTGAACTCCTCTTACATTCCAATGAAGCAGTTTGAGATTAGTGCGGAGACCGTAACATTTGAAGTAGAAGAGTTTGTTCCTTGCATTCCCAAATACACACATCCTTTTACCATTTACAACAACCACCTCTATGTTTATCCAAAGTACTTAAAATATGATGGTCAAAAGGCTTTTGCAAAAGTAAGTGTTCTGTTTTATTTAATGATACTATATGTCCTTTTAAGGGTGAACAGTAGATGAGCACAGCACTTATTCATTATTTTTTTTTCTTAATTCCTGGAAGCAACAATTACTTTCGTTCAAGACTATTGTTTAAGAAAACAGCTAAATACTATCCATTTATGTATCTATTCCCTGTCCCCGTAACGCAGTTAATCTGGTAACTATATTTTTAATGTGTTACATAGGGTACTTTAAAGGAGCTGTCTAAGAAACACATACTCCAAAGCACTTCTGTCCTATTAGAGTAGTTCTCAGGTGTGCACCTGCAATTAGGCCATGGGAGGCAGCTGCCACAGGTGGCACTGCAGGGGGGGGGGCAGAAGTTGCTGCACCTTTTTTTTTAATTGTCAGTAGTGGTTCAGAAGACATTGAGGGGCACAGCCGCATGCTGTCATGTTTTTACAATAAATTACTGATGTAACAGCAGCTATATTCCCACCCTCTACCCTTTTTAGTGAGTCGGTCAGGTCCTACAGTGTTCACTCTTCATTCTATCTCCAGGAAAACTATGCCCCCCAGTCACAGTGATTAGCCTCATCCACTCCACTGTTTTTTGCCTGGAGTGTCCCATTAAATATTTGCACTTGAATGATGGTTGTGTGTATAAAGTATCTATTTAAGGTTTCATACATGATACAGATACATGTTATCTCATTCTTTGTTCTTTTTTTTAGGCTAGAAACATAGCTGTATCCGTTGAATTCAGGGATTCGGACGATGAAGAGGCTCAGTCACTAAGGGTTTGTTCACATTTGTTCTTGTTTTGCTTTGTTTTCAGTCCACTGTTGGAGGAGCTAATGTCAAGTCAGCCAATCCTTACTACTTCTTATTCATTGGGTGGCTGCCAGCCAGGGACCTGCACATCAATCCTGAATGGTTGCTGGTGGTCACCTGATTGGCTGCTTTTTGCTTCCATGCATCAGAGCTAGCTTTTTAGGCTATATATCTAGTACATCTGGTAGTTTCCCCAATTTACTCCATGGTTACAGGGTGCTTAGCCTTAGATGTGTTGTAAAATAATGTCTAAATATGGATCTTTTGTTCTTTCTTGTAGTGTATATATGGCAGACCCGGTGGTCCAATTTATGTTAAAAATGCACTAGCCTCTGTTTTGCACCATCAACAGAATCCTGAGTTCTACGATGAAGTAAGTCAATTTTAGTTTTTGTAAAATATTGCTTAAACGGCTTTAGAAGTCTGCATCATTGCATATATTACGGGAATAGAAATGGTCATTTAAGGCATATTTCCTCTGAATTTCCCCTGAGATTGAAATATAAAGTATGCAGAGGAATGCTACATAATAAATATACACATTCTGACAATACAGAGTCTTCAACATTCACATTCTGCTTCAGAAGCGAGCAGTTCCTCCAACTGAGTGTTGCTTGGTGATCTATGCTGAAAAATGGCCTCCATTTCATAATGACTGAGAGGTACACACTGCTTGGCATGCCATACTGTATGCATCTCCCTCATAGTCAATAGAAAGTCCTAATACTAATTACGCATATTTCAGTTGCAGTCCCCAAGCGACTTGTGTTGTGGGTAAAAATGCGGTCTCCTGTACTTGGCTGGTGTTAAGTACTGCAAAAACAATTTTCTCATGAACAAGTAATCATTTTGAATAGTTTTATAGATAATATTTTATCATGAGATATCATGCCCGGTTAGAGTTGTAGGTGCAGTATAATGTACTGTAAATAGTTTAGAAACTACAACTTTGGCAAAGTACAGGGGGGGCGTCTTCTGCACTACGCTCCGGTGTGAGGTAATGGATATCCGACTCCTGGGTCCGGGAGGTTGTTTCCCCCAGTTCGAGTTCTGGACCAGGCCTCCACACAGGTTTGTGGCATCCAAGCCTTTCCCACGTTGTGGAAAGGTTGGCGGCTCGCGACCGTGTGATAGATCTCTTGTTGGACCAAGGAGTTGTAGCACCTGTGTCCCCCTCAGAGCAGGGCTGTGGCTCCTACTCAAGCAGGGCTGGTCTGTTTGACCGATCCTGGATCTCTGAAGTCTGAATAGTTATGTTCGGGTTCAGAAGTTCTGCATGGAATCTCTAAGGCTGGATATGATGTCACTGCAACAGTGGGACTTTCTGGCCACGGTGGACATAAAGGATGCTTATTTGCACGTCCCGATCTTCCCTGGTCACCAACAATACCTGCATTTTGCAGTGGGCGCTCGACATTTACAATTTACGGCACTGCCATTCGGACTGTCCACTGCCCCACGAGTGTTCACGAAAGTCTTTGCGGTGGTAATGGCACTTCTGTGAAGGCATGTTGTGCACGTCACTTCATACATGGACAACTTGTTGATTGGAGTCCCATCTCTGCCAGAAGCACTGCAGGCTGTTCCGGACGGTCCTGTCCAGGCTGGAACTTTTCGGGTGGGTGATCAACTACCGCAAGTCCCAGGTGGTCCCCCCCCATGGTTGCGAATGATCTAGGTATGACATTGAATACTCGATGGGCACGAGTCCTTCTTCTGGTGCAGAAGGGTACAGCTCTTCAGGAGACAGTGAGGTTGCTGCTGACAGCCAAACATTCCATGATCAGGCTGGACATGTGTCTCCTTGGCCTGATGGTGTCTACTATAGAGGCAGTTTTGTATGCCCAGTTCCTGTCCAGGCCTCTACAAATGCTGCTCCTATGGAAATGATGCAGAACTGTGCAGATGTTGGACCATCACTTCATCTTGACTGACAAGGCCTGGCGATCCCTGAATTGGTGGCTGGACAAGCAGCCAATGTCAGTGGGTCAGTCTTTCCTGCCAGTCCGGTGGGTCATCCTGAACACATACGCCAGTCTGATGGGTTGGGGTGGTGTTTTGGACAACCAGACGGTTCAGTGTCTTTGGAACCAGCAGAAGCACAGTCTTTCAATCAGTGTATTGGAACGGAGAGCAATTCAGCTGGCTCTCAAGCATTAGTCTGCCCAGCTCCGGGGCCTTCCAGTCAGGGTACAGTCAGACAATTGCACGGCTGTAGCCTACATAAACCATCAGAGAGGTAGCAGGAGCTGGTATGCTTACCAGGAAGTGAGTCATATCATGAGGGACTTGTTTCAAGCCCTCTGCGACCAGTGGGGAGTGTCGGAGGCGGATCTCTTCTCATCTCGGCACAATAGGAATGTACAGAGGTTCGTGTCCAGGGTGCGAGACACTTGGCCATGGCGGTCGACGCGCTGGCCATTCCCCTGGTCAGAGTACGACCTGCTCTACGCATTCCCGCCACTGCCACTTCTGGGTTGTGTGTTAAAGCTAAACTGCGAGCAGATTCCTATTACCATGACCGTCCCACAATGGCCCACAAGGGTGTGGTTCGCGGATCTGGTCAGCCTGGCAGTGGAACCCGCGTGGCGACTTCCCAACCACCCAGATCTGCTGTAACAGGTTCCTCTGCGGCACCCCAATTCTCAAGCGCTAGCTTTAGCGGCTTGGCTGAGTTCAGCATATTGGGAAGAGGTTTGTCTGCAGTAATTCGGGCCTTTATTCGAGCACGGAAAAAGCTGTCCTCTAGAATTTACTATAGGACTTGGAGGGTCTTCGTGTCTTGGTGCAAATCTAAGGGCCACTCCTGTAGGAGGGTCTTGGTACCCAATATTTTGGAGTTCCTCCAGCAAGGCCTGGACGCTGGCCTACATTCCAGCACCCTAAAGGGCCAGGTCTTGGCAACAGATGATTGCGGAGCATAGGTTAATCCGCACGTTCATGCAGGCCGCTGCGCATGTTCGGCCTCCATGACGGCCCTGCCCTGGGATCTCAATCTGGTACTATCAGCACTTTAAGGGCCCCCTTTGAACCCATGGTGGGAAGCTTCCCTGACCACACAGGTTGAACGTGGCTTTTTTGTGGCTACTGCCTCCATCTGGCGGGTTTCAAAGCTGGCAGCGCTTTTGATCAGATTTCATGTGAATCAGGACTTTTTGCTGACGGTGGTCTCTCCCTTCCATCTTAATCAGGAGATAGTGCTACCCCCCTTGTGCCCACGTCCCACTCGCCATAAGGAGCGACTCCTGCATTTCCTTCGATGTGGCCAGGGCCCTACGTACTACAGATGTTTTGTTTGTGATCACAGAAGGGCCAAGGAGGGGCCTGGTGGCTGCCAGGTCTGTTCTAAGCAGATGGGTCGGGCAGACTGTCATACACACGCGTTGCTATTGGTGGTGCCCCCGAATGGAAGAGTTTTAGAAATTAAATTTACCAGTGAGTACGCAAATTTTCTTTTTATCTATTTATATCAGAGTAAAAATTTTGTGAATACAATCCTTAGCTATCCTCATACAATATGTTGTAAAGCAGGGTTTTTTGTATAAGTATACCTTAGTTTAGCAGCAACATTTCCTTTTTTTAGGAGGCCTGTGGGGAGAAATAGAAGTGATAAATGTCACTTATGATGTCTTTTTTTTCATTTTTGCAGATTAAAATAGAGCTGCCCACACAACTTCATGAAAAACACCATTTGTTGTTCACTTTCTACCATGTCAGCTGTGACACTTCGAGCAAGGGAGGCACAAAGAAGAAAGATGTCATAGAGACCCAGGGTTTGTGCTAACACTGAATATAATAGACCATGGCTAATTCTGAGATTTAATTACTTGAATAATCCGTAGATTTATTGCTATAGATATACTCTCAACGTTATATAATGGTTCTAGATTTAGAAACTTATTCTTGCTGCCTATTTGTTATATACACCTACTGCAATTAGAATTTAGGCCATATCTCAGAGGAGCAGTGACAGATATTGCTCTGAATCTTAAACACACTTACATGATTGAATAGATGAGTTTCTGTGTCATGGAAGCAGTTCCAATATATATAATTAGAAATATAATATTATAATAATATTTAATCAGAAAATGTTAATTTAATAGAAATGGTTTGCCAGCTATCCAAAACTTGCAATGCAAGTAAATATGAATGCTTTATTGACATTCAAGCTGGGTTCAGGTGAAATAATGATTTTCAATGTAGACTGCTGAACACCTTTGCTTTATACACAGTTGGATATGCCTGGCTGCCTTTGCTAAAGGATGGTCGAGTGGTAACAAGCGAGCAGAACATTCCGGTGTCTGCCAACCTACCTGCAGGATATCTGGGCTATCAGGAACTTGGAATAGGCAAGGTATAAATCATCCATATATGTACTTTTTCCTTTATACCCAATGACTGTAATTGCATAGGTATACATATGTAGCAAAGGTTTATTTGTCACTGTCATCCTATTGTGTTAACTGCCACAGAAGCCATTGAAACCTAGAACAATATTAAAAAGAGAGTCTGTCCTTTAAAAATCAAGAAGCTACCAAACTACTTAATTCCATGTCCAGTCCTGCAGGGAGGTCAGGGACTTTTAACGATGCATGGCTGAAATATCGTAATTTTTGTTTCCCTTAATAAAGCTTAAACAGCTGAACATCATAGAAATGTTAAAGATGTGTTGTTAGTTCCCCACTGGGGCAAAATCATGTATTTTTATTACAGTAAATCTAATTTTTGTATTTTTAATTTGAAAAAAAGGGAGGCGGCCGAGCTCATCCAAATGCAATTTAAACTAACCATGGTAGGTGCTAGAGTGGTGTGACAACACACTTGATCCAAAAAGCCATTCAATCCTCTTGAAACTCACAAGATGTCGGTGAATAGTAGCCATACTAAATACTAGCAAACTAACACTCTGTACAGGCAACAATTAAAGGGCCAGTCCAGCCAGATTGTGCCCTTCATCCTTCAGGACGGCCACTCCTCCATGGCTCCTCCCCCTGGAGAGGGAACACAAATTGGGACAAGGTTTAACCCTTTAACTGCCAGCCTACCTGGATGTCTTGTCACCCTCAGACCATTTTGCAATGTTTATATGTCAAGAAAATTATATATTTTTTCAGCAGAGTCTGTTCGGCCTTGTAGTGTATTCTCAATATATTCTTGGTGTGCCACACACCCCGCTTCACTTCTTAAATATTCATTACTTCATGGGTTAATCACCTGCAGGTGACGTAGTGCAGAGAGGAAGTCTTGTAACGAGCCCCACCTTCCGGCCTATATATACCTGGTACCTCCCTTCAATCACCAGTATTTTTCTCTCTGCGTGACAAGCAGAGGTTGGAAGTTTCCTGCTTACAGGTAGGTCGGGGCTTACCCCGCCACCCCCCTTTTGGTCTATTTCTGCCCGGTTTGAGTTGTATACCTCTATGGTGGATAGGAAGCCTCCCAGCTTAGGCTGCTCACCGGGTAATTGGTAGATGGCACTATTGGTGCCTAGGAGCTTATCTCCTCCGCTCATCCCCCTCTTTTGGGGGCAATGCGGCAATCCGGCATGGTGATCCGGAAATGGGATGCCCCTGTCCCGAGGGTCCCCGTAGCCCTTTCTCCCCCGCTCCGGTCCTTTCTCCCTTCACTTGGGGGGGGGGGGGGGGGGGGGTATAGAGGGTTGTGTATCTTGTATGATGTTTTCACTGTGTGTTATTTCTGTGTGTTCACTTTTACATAGTAACTGTTTTTTGACCGGGGCTCCGGGCAGATGCTTTAGGCATGGCCAGTGTATTTGGTCTGCTTTATGGGGGCGGGGCAGCGGACCGCGCTCAGCTAGCCTCAGTTGGTTCCCTCCCGCCTCCCTTCCTACCCCGCTGCTCCGTGCGGCAGCCTGTGTGGCTGCGCTTGTGTCTCTCTTTTCCCCTCCTCCTCCTCCGCCGGCTCGGTGTCAGCCAGCGCTGCTGGTGGCATTCCCCCGTTGATTGGAGCAGGGCGGCTCCCTGTGACGCGGGGGGGCGTGGCGCCGGCGGAAGCGGCGCCGGCGGAAGCGGCGCTCGGCGGCCTCAGCCTCACTTCCTTCATGTTGCGGTGAAAAGAGGTCACGTGGGGGGGGCGCGCGCTGCAGCAACACATGAGTTTGTGTGCTGCGGCTGCTACATGTCCCTCCGGCTGGCTCCTGGCGTCGGTAACAGGTAAGCGGTCTCGCTTTTGTGGGGCCAGAATGAGTTTTACTCATGGGGCTGACTTTTAAGGAGGCACTCTCTTTGTTGGACTATTGTGAACATGCTGCTTTGTTTCTCTCACAAGGGATCTGATGGTTTGTTTTTTCTTTCCTTTCAGATCCTGGGATCCCTCTTTTACTGCGGCCTCCGGCTCTATATTGCCTGGCTAGTCTTTCTTGATATAAAATTGCACATTTTGGATATATATATATACATATATATATGTATATATATTTATTTTGAGACTGTTAAAGGGGACCTTTTTCTCTTAAAAAAAAAAAAAAAAATATAAAAATAAAAACCCTCCCTTCCGGGACATTCTTATAAAGGGGCATCCCGGGTTGGCTTATGCCTTAAAAGTCCCAGTATTTGCGATACCATAAATCACCAATATGGAGGCTTCTGTTACTACCGGAAACGACTCGTCAGAGCCGTCCAGGGGGTGTGTAAAATGTGGGGCTGCGCTCCCTGCTGATGATATCTTTATTTGCATTTCTTGTGCAAGGCAGATTGTTGCGCGTCAGTCTGTTGATCCGGCGGCTGACCCGTCGCAACCTCTATCATCTCCTGCCTCTCCCTCCCTGTTCCGGACCCCGCATGACATTGTCAAGGGTGGGGATTCGCAATCCGAGGTGGTGGTAAATTCAGCCAATCTTCGGGAAGTATTGCCCGTTAAAGCGGGGCTAAAGGCCTCTGCAAAACGGAAGCGCCTGACTCCGGTTTCTTCGGCTCCTCAGGACGAATTATGTGAGCCTGTGGAATGGTCCGATGGCTCCCCGGATGAGGGTGAATTCCTCTTGGAGTCAGATGAGCCGGCAGGTCAGCTTAAGGCTGATGCGATTGGCGATTGGTCGGCGGGGGTTGCCCTTGACACCCCCTCCATTCTGGCACAAATGTTTGAAATTTTGAATTTAGATCCGCCTGAGGCTGTCACCCGGCCAAAGGGTCAGTTGTTTGAAGAGCCTCAGCCGCGTTTGGTTTTTCCCAGACAGCACCACTTTGAGAGGGTGGTCCTGAAAGAATGGGAACATCCCACACGGTTATCTGGAATCCCTCCCAGTTGGGAAAAGCGTTATCCTTTTCCGCCAGAATTGCTGAAGCTTTGGTCCGTCCCTCCTGAAGTCGATACCCCTGTGCTAGGGTTATCTAGCTCCGCTATGGTACAGTCTGCTGAGACCTCTGTCCCTAAGGATGGGGAGGATCGTAGGATTGACCAGTATGCTCGCTATGGCTTTGTTTATGCTGGGTCAACAATGCGCCCCTTGTGCGCTTCGGCCCTTCTTCTTTTAGCGGTAAGATCTGTTATCCAGGGGCTATGCGAGGATCTCAATCCCGCCTGTGATGAGTTCGCTGCGCTTAAGCAGTGCGATTCTTTTGTGTCTTACGTTCTATCCGCTCAGGACGATGCGCTGGCTATGAGTAGCAGGACAGCGGCAATGCTGGTCGCTATTCGTCGGTCAGTATGGCTGCGACAGTGGTCGGCGGACTCAGCTTCTAAAAGGGTGCTCACAGCTCTCCCCTTTTTGGGGCTGCGGCTGTTCGGGGAGAAAATTGATTCAGTCGCAAAGGGTGGCAAGATGCCACAACGCAGGAGGCCTCGACGCCCCTTTAGAGGGGCTGTTTCTGGTAGGCCGTCCTTTCGAGGATACAGAGCGGGTAGGGGGACTTCCCTTCCCTCTACCAGTCGTACAGGTTGGACGCGGGGGAGGGGCCGTGGCCGTCCCGCCCAGTCCTGGGGCTCCAAGCCCAAACCTGCGGGTAAGCCCACTCAGCAATGAGGGGCCGCCCTCACCCGTGCGGGTGGGGGGACGATTGCGACACTTCTCCCAGGTTTGGAACCGGGAGGTTCCGGACAGGTGGATTCAGGAGATAGTGTCGTCCGGTTACAAACTGGAGTTCGAGTCTCGCTCTCCTTCACGGTTCTTTCGGTCTCGGGTGCCCATCGATCCTTCGGCCGCACAGGGGCTCCTGGCGTCGGTAGAGAATCTGTTAGAGATGGCGGTCATCCGGCCGGTACCGCGTTTAGAGATGGGCCTCGGTTTCTACTCCAATCTGTTCGCTGTCCCCAAGAGGGATGGGTCGGTTCGTCCCGTCCTGGACCTGAAGTTGCTCAACAGGTTCATCCGTTTTCGGAAGTTTCACATGGAAACCTTGCGCACTGCCGTCGGCTCTCTTCGGCAAGGGGACTTCATGACGTCTATAGACATCAAGGATGCTTATCTGCATGTTCCCATCTGCCTCCCTCATCAACGCTTTCTTCGATTCATGATGAAGGATCGGCATTATCAGTTCGTGGCACTTCCGTTTGGCCTTACCTCAGCTCCAAGAGTGTTCACCAAGGTGCTGGCAGGGGTCATGGCCATTTTCAGAGCTCGGGGCATTCGTGTCGTACCTTATTTAGACGACCTTCTTATCATGGCTCCGTCACCCGATCAATCGGAGAAAGACACCAGGGTGGTGCTCTCCACGCTGGAAAGTTTCGGTTGGGTGATCAACCTCTCCAAGTCCTCCCTCGCTCCGGCCAGGGTGGTGTCCTTTCTGGGGATGCGGTTAGACTCTCATCAACACAGAGTGTTTCTCCCTCAGTCCAAAATTCTTCTGATTCAGGAGTTGGCTCGGGTCCTACTCTCCAATCCTCGGCCGTCCATCCGTCTGGGGATGAGGCTGGTAGGGTTGATGGTTGCCTCCTTCGAGGCAGTTCCTTTTGCTCAATTCCACACGAGGACGCTTCAGCTTTATCTGTTGGCGGCTTGGGACCGGCAGCCTCGGTCGCTGGATCAGCCCTTCCAGTTGTCCTCCCGGGTCCGGCAGTCCCTCCAGTGGTGGTTGGTCTCGACCAATCTCGTGAAGGGCAGGTCTTTCCTGGCCCCCCTTTGGGAAATTGTCACCACGGACGCCAGTCTGTCGGGTTGGGGCGGATTCTGGAAGGAGCTGCAGTTCCAGGGGCAGTGGGGACCTCGGGAGGCCCTCTTACCCATCAATATTCTGGAACTGAGAGCCATCCGTCGGGTGCTTGCTCTCCTGACTCAGCACGTTCTGGGCCTTCCGGTCCAGGTGCGTTCAGACAATCGAACAGCGGTTGCTTACATCAATCATCAGGGAGGGACTCGCAGCCTGAGTGCTCTCAGGGAGGTGTCCCTGATCCTGACCTGGGCAGAAGCCCATGTTCCTCGTCTCTCGGCGGTATACATCCCAGGAGTGGAGAACCTGAAAGCGGACCGCTTGAGCAGGGGCTCTCCCCGTCGGGGAGAATGGGCCCTCCATCCTCGGGTATTTCGCTCACTGTGTCGCCAATGGGGGACTCCAGAGGTGGACCTGTTTGCCTCTCGTCACAATCACAGGCTCCCGAACTTCGTATCGCTCTCCCAGGATCCTCTGGCTCTGGCAGTGGACGCCATGTCCCTGAGCTGGGGGGATCTGGGGTTTCTGTACCTGTTTCCTCCGACACCCATGCTAGGCAGAGTGCTTCGGAAGTTGGCTCTGGAAGGGGTGTCCGCCGTCCTCGTGGCCCCAAGGTGGCCGAGGCGAGTGTGGTTCGCAGACATCGTTCGGCTGGCAGTGGACCAGGTCGTTCTGCCCCTTCGGCCCGATTTGCTCACTCAGGGTCAATTGTGTTACCCCAATTTACCAGCGCTAGCTTTGACGGCCTGGCTGCTGAGACCTCCATCCTAAAGGAAGAGGGTCTTTCTGATTCTGTCGTTAAGACTTTGATCAGTGCCCGAAAGAGGTCTTCTTCTGTCATCTACTATAGGACCTGGAAAGCCTATATCGCTTGGTGCGAGATGAGATCTTTTCCTTGTAGGGTATTTTCGGTCCCCAGGGTTCTGGAGTTTTTACAATCTGGGCTGGACTCTGGTCTTCAGCTAAGTACGTTGAAAGGGCAAGTTTCTGCCTTATCTATCTTTTTTCAGAAGCGTGTTGCGCTTAAGTCTTTAGTTAAAACCTTTTTCCAGGGGGTTACGCATGTGCGGCCTCCCAGGAAACCATTACTCCCGGTTTGGGATTTGAATTTGGTTCTTTCTGCTCTTCAGGCTCCTCCTTTTGAGCCTTTGCAAGGGATTGCTTTGTCTACCCTGACTCAGAAGATTGTCTTCTTGGTAGCGATCACTTCGATCCGGCGTGTCTCGGAATTGGCGGCCTTGTCTATTCAGGCGCCCTACTTCGAGAAGCATCGGGATAAGGTGGTCTTTCGATTCAAGCCAGACTTTCTTCCTAAGGTTGTTTCTGCTTTTCATTTGAACCAAGATATTGTTCTTCCCTCCTTGTGTCCTAATCCTAAGAATGACAAAGAGAGGGGTTTGCATTGTTTGGATGTAGTACGCTGTGTTAAGTGCTACTTGGTTATCACGTCTCCTTTCCGTAGGACGGATTCCTTTTTTGTTGTGCCCCATGGGCCTAGGAAGGGTTTGGCACCAGCCAAATCTGCCATTAGCAAGTGGATACGTCAGGCCGTTACTGCGGCCTATTCTGCCAAGGGAAGAGTTCCCCCTTTTCGTATCACTGCTCATTCCACTCGCGCTGTTGGGGCGTCTTGGGCTTTTCAGCACCAAGCTTCGGTTGAACAGGTTTGTAAGGCCGCCACTTGGTCTTCTGTTCACACTTTTTCTAAATTTTACAAAGTTGATGTGCGGGCCTCAGCGGATGCTGTTTTCGGCCGCAAAGTTCTGCAGACTGCAGTCGTTTAAGTTATGCTTCACCTGGCCTTGAGTTGCCCAGCCCTTGTGGACACTGCTTTTGGATGTCCCATGAAGTAATGAATATTTAAGAAGTGAAGCGGGGTGTGTGGCACACCAAGAATAATACCATTTTGTGAGTACTCACCTGAAAAATGGATATTGTTGGTGTGCCACACACCCCGCTTCACACCCGCCCTTTTCGGTATTACCGAAGCCTTTATATGGTGAAGCCTTTTTTATATCAAATTTGATTTTGAGGTTACTGGTGGAATACTGGTACCTTGTATTACTGCTTTGTTGATTATACTGGTGATTGAAGGGAGGTACCAGGTATATATAGGCCGGAAGGTGGGGCTCGTTACAAGACTTCCTCTCTGCACTACGTCACCTGCAGGTGATTAACCCATGAAGTAATGAATATTTAAGAAGTGAAGCGGGGTGTGTGGCACACCAACAATATCCATTTTTCAGGTGAGTACTCACAAAATGGTATTTTTGAGTGAAATATATGCAAAAAAAAAATCTGTTTACAATTTGTTGTGTATTTTTTTGTTATAAAAAATTTAAGTTTTTGTGCTACCACATATGTATTGGTAGACCACCTTTTCTGCCCAGGAAACTCCCCCAAACTGAAACAGTGGAGATTTACAGATAAAATACAACTTCTAGGCGCACCTTGCAGGTTTTCAAGAAAATTTGTAATACCCCCCCACAAACTATATATTCTCTGGAAGTACACACCCCCAAGCTTTCTAGGTGTATTAGGCTTGTTGGTGTGGGTGCAGTTTTATGTAAGTAATCCTTCAATTAATTCTTTGGTTGCACAAGGTTTACCTAAAAAAAAAAAAAAAAAAAGCTGAATCAAAGCCACATTTCCCTTAAAAAAACAATATGCAAACAATAAAAAACAAGTTAAATCTGAAAAATCAAGGTCCCCCAAACAGAACAATACCCACCATGCATAAGTTCTCTGAAGGAAACCATATATTCCCTGAAAGTAAACATGTTAAGTTTTCTAAGCATACCCAGCTTGTTGTAGTGGGCTTATCTCTTTGGAAGTAATCTCTTGAAAGCACAAGTTCGCCTGAGCAGAACAATACCCAACATGCATAGGTACATTTAACCATTTTAACTACCAGCCTACTTGAGATTTTGTCATCCTCTGTTGACAGGTCGTTAATAAAGTAAAGACTGACATAGGTTCCCCCCCAGGAGGGTGTCCACATTTTTTTGGGGATTTTTAAGGGTTAAAAACTCCATACCCGTCATACCCAGCACGGGGACTAGCTACGCTGGGCTTGTAGAACAAGGCGCAAGGGCCAGCTTTGGTGGCCTCCCCACCTTGTAGCTGAGAAAGTCTATTTGTGTCATTTATCTGAAAAAATAGAGGATTGGCCACCTCTAAAGCTTCCATAGCCAGATGGATTAGGCAAGCCAGCACTTTAGCCTACACATCTATGGACATTGCAGCACACTCCACCAGAGCAGTATCCACTTCCTGGGTGGAAAGATCCGGTGCCTCCTTGGAAGGGATCTGCAAGGTGGCTGCATGGTCCTCCCCTTATACTTTTCTTAATCAAAATAGGCTTGATCTTTTGTCTGACTTAACAATCCTTCGACAGAAGAGTTCTTAATTCAGTTTCCTGCCCTTAAATATTACATTGCTTGCTTATCTTCTCAATTGGCAATTAGCAATTGATGATAAAAAAGAGCCCCTTGTAAGCTAGTTGTTCACCTGTGTTTTGTTAGTGTGCAGAAGATTAAATGGCTTCTTTAGTCCAGATTGAACTATGCCATTATATATAATACAATAGGTGATTGTAAGTACAAAGCGTAAAGGAAAACCTGTTAATTGTAGATTTCAAAATGACAAGAAAATGTTCAGAGCTGTATAAATGAGGTAAAATATCATCTTTCGTCTTTAACTTGTTATGTTTGACTTCAACCAGCATTACGGTCCAGAGATTAAATGGGTGGATGGAGGCAAGCCATTGCTGAAGATCACTACTCACCTGGTCTCCACTGTATATGCACAGGTAATTTTGTCCATATTGACAGTTATCTGATTTGGCCAACCACTTTGGTACAAATATAAAATATACTTTTATATGCATTTTCCAAGTGTACAGCACGGCCTGTTTCATTTCAATCATTACTTCTGGGTATTCCGCCACAAGGTGGTGCAGTTGACTGCTGAAGACTTGTGGCTCCCCCCGGCCCTATAAAAAGCCAGGAATCACCCATAGACTCCCAGTGTTTTCTCTGAAGTCATACTGCGAAGACCGAAGATGGCTCTCTATGTTATTCGCTGGCGAGCGGGGCAACCAAGCCTGAGGCCCTGTAAGCCTATTCCCACCCGCTTCCGGACCCTCCTGCCTTCCAGCCTTGGCTGACGGATCGGGTGATGGTAGGGGAGCACCTGGGTCGGGTGCTCGGTGAGCTTTGCTCCAGGCCGCAGACCCTATCTACTGAAGGGTAGCCGGCCATAGGCATATGGTGAGCCTATAGGCTTGTGTGCTGTGTCGTTTTACTGGGGTGAGTCTTTATTGTGGGGTCGTCTGTGTGGGACTATTCTTCCCTGGAGGTTTCGTTGTTGCCCCCCCCCCCTTATCCCCTTCTCCCTCTCCCCCCCCTCATCCCCTTCTCCCTCTCCCCCCCCTCATCCCCTTCTCCCTTTTCCCCCCCTCATCCCCTTCTCCCTCTCCCCCCCCTCATCCCCTTCTCCCTCTCCCCCCCCTCATCCCCTTCTCCCTCTCCCCCCCTCATCCCCTTCTCCCTCTCCCCCCCCTCATCCCCTTCTCCCTCTCCCCCCCTCATCCCTTTCTCCCTCTCCCCCTCTCATCCCCTTCTCCCTCTCCCCCCCCTTATCCCCATTCTCCCTCTCCCCCCCCTCATCCCCATTCTCCCTCTCCCCCCCCTCATCCCCATTCTCCCTCTCCCCCCCTCATCCCCTTCTCCCTCTCCCCCCCTCATCCCCTTCTCCCTCTCCCCCCCTCATCCCCTTCTCCCTCTCCCCCCCTCATCCCCTTCTCCCTCACCCCCCCTCATCCCCTTCTCCCTCTCCCCCCCTCTCATCCCCTTCTCCCTCTCCCCCCCTCTCATCCCCTTCTCCCTCTCCCCCCCTCATCCCCTTCTCCCTCTCCCCCCCCTCATCCCCTTCTCCCTCTCCCCCCCCCCTCATCCCCTTCTCCCTCTCCCCCCCCTCATCCCCTTCTCCCTCTCCCCCCCCTCATCCCCTTCTCCCTCTCCCCCCCCTCATCCCCTTCTCCCTCTCCCCCCCCTCATCCCCTTCTCCCTCTCCCCCCCCCTCATCCCCTTCTCCCTCTCCCCCCCCCTCATCCCCTTCTCCCTCTCCCCCCCCTCATCCCCTTCTCCCTCTCCCCCCCCTCATCCCCTTCTCCCTCTCCCCCCCCCCCATCCCCTTCTCCCTCTCCCCCCCCCCCATCCCCTTCTCCCTCTCCCCCCCCATCCCCTTCTCCCTCTCCCCCCCCCCATCCCCTTCTCCCTCTCCCCCCCCCTCATCCCCTTCTCCCTCTTCCCGTCGTGGCTGTTGTGGGGGGGGGGGGTCGGGTGCCGGGCGCGCGCAAGCACCACCGCTAGTATGCGGCCTCCTCTCCCCGCTGCCTCGAGCGCACTGCGCTCCGCGGCGGGAGAAGCTGCGAGGGCCTGGCTGCCTCCCCGTCTCGCGCCTTTTTGCGGGGGCCGGCGCCGTGGGATCTCCCCACGGCCCGCCCCTCGAGGTTCTTCCAGTGGCACCATCTTCCTGGCTCCGCGCTGCTGCTGGGTGTCAGTTGCTGGCTGCCTGATCTGGCCGACCGACTTCGCTGTTGGGCATCCTGTCCTGCTTTCCTCCTGCGCGTGCTGCGGATTCCATTGCAGCTGGTCCGTGAGTTGATCCTGCAGGTCTGGTGCATGTGCTGTGGGATGCTCATGATTTTCCATGCTTATATCTTGCAGATGAGGTAGCAGCATTGTGGTTTCTCCCCGTTCCATACCCCCCCTCCCTTGGTCCCCCTTCTGCAGGGCATTCCTTTGGGGCATCCCGGGTGGGCCTTCTTAGCCTTATTCCGTGTTGGCTTATTCTGCCTTGTTGCTAATCACCATATGGAGGCTTCTGGGGATAGCGAGCTTGGGGGCCCCTCGGGGCAGGCTCGACTGTGTGTCATGTGCGGGGCATCCCCTTTGAGTGGTGGCGGCGCGGCCTGTGTTCCGTGCGCCCAAACCATTATTGCGGAACAGGCTGGGCTGAGCGCATCTCTTTCCAGCCCTGTCCTCCCTACAGCGTCTCCTACTCCCCCGTGCCTGCATTTAGCCCCCAGCGAGAGGGAAGCTAGCAGAGGGTCGCAATCGGACCTGGCGCTGCGCGTGGCCAGCATTGAGTAACAACTGGCCCAACCGGCTGCAGGCAATGCCTCTAGCAAAAAGAGGCACCTCGACGCAGATTGGCCCCTCTTTGCCGATGAGGACGAGTGCCTTGACATGTATGGTGGACGTGATTCCCCGGAGGAGGGGGGAGTTGTTCCGTGACTCTGGGGATCGTCAGGGCGAATATGATAGTGATTTAGGATCTTCCTCGGACGAGGATACCTGGCTCCCGGATGATATGTTTTTGATACATTACACATCGCTCCCCCTAAGGTGGCGGAGAAGAAGCAAGGGCCATTTTTCTAATATGGTCCTCAAGGAGTGGGAACTCCCTAACAGGTTACCTTCAGTGCCCAAGGGGTTGGATAGAAGGTATCCCTTCTCGGCCGATTTGGTTAGGCACTGGTCATCCCCACTTGAGGTGGACGCCCCGACCCTGGCTATCCAACACTTCGGTCATGCTGTCCCCCGACACTACCACCTTGCGTGATAGCATGGACCGCCGCATGGATCAGCTGGCTTGTCATGCCTTCACCTTTGTAGGGGCCGGTTTACGTCCGGTCTGCGCCGCGGCTATTGGGGCCATTGCTGTTAAAAAGAAGGTCAAGCGCCTTGCTGAGGCCGCCCGATCTCACAAGTTCATTGAGGATTATAAGGACCTTTTGCTTTGCTCTGACTTTGTTGCCTTTGTGCTGTCTGCTATGAATGACGCCGTCCGGCTTGGTGGTAGCGCCTCGGCCCTGCTGGTTGCTATGCGTAGGTCCGTCTGGTTGCGTCAGTGGGCGGCTGACACCACCTCTAAGAAGTCTCTTACTGGGATCCCTTTCACTGGTCTTCGTTTCTTCGGTGAGCGTCTTGACGCTCTGACCAAGGATGGTAGGCTTCCCCAGCAGAGAAAGCAGGCTCGGCCCTTTCGGGGATCCTCTTCCTTTCGCCCTTCAAGGGGAGGTTGTGGATCCTCCTTTTCAGGTAGTCACAGAGACTCTTGGGGTCGAGGTAGATCCCGCGGTCGCCCCGGACTCAAGGATGCCTACCTTCACGTTCCGATCTTCCCAGGTCACCAGGGGTTCCTGAGGTTCGCTCTGGGGGATCAACACTACCAGTTTGTGGCCTTGCCGTTCGGTATCACCTCGGCTCCTCAGGTTTTCACCAAGGTGCTGGCCGGTGTTATGGCTCTCCTAAGGAACCAGGGCATCCGCATCCTCCCTTACCTAGACGACATTCTGATTGCTGCTCAGTCTCTTCATCAGGCCAAGATGGATACTCAGGTGGTGACGTCCACTCTCGAGACATTTGGCTGGGTGATCAACTATCCCAAGTCTTCACTATCTCCGTCATTGGCGAGGTCCTTCCTGGGCATGGCGCAGGATACTTCTCAGGTCAAGGTTTTTCTCCCTAAGCAGAAGGTGGAGGGCTTTCAGTTGCAGGCGCAGACCCTGTTGTCGTGTCTTCACCCCATCATCCGCCTGGGGTGCAGTTGGTGGGGCTAATGGTGTCCTGCTTCGAGGCGGTTCCCTTTGCTCAGTTCCACATGAGACCTCTTCAGTTACATCTCTTGTCGGTTTGGGATCGGACTCAGGAGTCCATGGATCAGGAGTTTACTCTGTCCCCTCTGGTCAGACGGTCCCTCTCGTGGTGGTTGGACTCGAGGAATCTTCTAGTGGGCAGGTCCTTTCTGCCTCCGCCATGGGAGATTGTCACCACGGACGCCAGTCTGACCGGCTGGGGTGGAGTTTGGCAGTCACTGAAGTCCCAGGGTCAGTGGGGTCCCCAGGAGGCCCACACGCCCATCAACATCCTAGAGCTGAGGGCGATCAGGTTGGTGCTCTCCCAGTTGACTCCCCACCTTCAGGGTCATGCCATTCAAGTCCGCTCGCACAATCAGATGGCGGTGGCCTATATCAATCATCAGGGAGGGGCCCGAAGCAAGCGAGCCCTCAAGGAAGTGTCTCTGATCTTTTCTTGGGCGGAGGAGACTGTTCCCTACCTCTCGGCAGTTTACATTCCGGGGGTGGAGAACCAGGAAGCGGACTCCCTGAGCAGGGGGACGTCTCGTCTGGGGGAATGGTCTCTCAGCAACAAGGTATTTCACGCTCTGTGCTGCCGCTGGGGTCAGCCGGATGTGGACCTGTTTGCATCACAAGCTTCCAAGATTCGTCTCCCTGTCAAAGGATTCTCTGGCCTTCGCCACGGACGTGCTAGCGATTCCCTGGACGGAGTTTCGGCTCCTTTATGTATTCCCCCCTTTCCTCTGCAGGGTCGTGTGCTGCGCAAGATAGCCCAGGAGGGGGTACCGGCCATTCTAGTGGCCCCCTGCTGGCCGAGGAGGGTATGGTTCGCGGACGTCGTCCAGATGGCGGTGGATCGGTACGCCTTGCCCGACGATCCAGAGCTTCTCACTCGGGCAGCTGCTCCATCCCAATTTACAAACGCTGGCTTTAACAGCTTGGCTGCTGAAACATCCATCTTGATAGGCAAGGGTTTGCCGACCTCCGTTGTTGATACTTTGATTCAGGCTCGGAAGAAATCTTTGTCCACTATTTACTACAGGGTCTGGCATGCTTTTATTGCTTGGTGTCCAAGTCTCTATCTTGTCATGAATTTTCCATTCCCAGGATTCTGCAGTTTTAGCAGCATGGTCTGAATTCGGGTCTACAACTTAATACCCTCAATTGACAGATTTCAGCTCTAGCAATCTTTTTTCAAAGATCTTTTGCCAATCATAGGATCGTCAAGACTTTTTTCCATGACGTTACTCATGTGCGTCCGCCGCGTAAGCCTCTGTTACCGGTTTGGGATTTAAACTTGGTGCTTTCTGCTCTACAGGGTCCTCCCTTTGAGCCTGTGTGTACGGCCGCTCTGTCCATTCTGACTCTTAACCTTCCTGGTGTTGCGAAACAGACAAATGCAATGGCAACGAAAGCGTTGCCATTGCATTTGTCTCTCACGCATGGCTCCGCCCCCATGAGCCTCTGCGGCTCACAGAGACGGAACCCGGAAGCGGAGACGGACGCCGCAGCCGCGGCTCTCACCTGCGATCGCGGCGGAGACATCGCTGGATCGCAGGGAGAAGGTAAGGAGGCTGCGCCGCCCGCTCTTGCTCCCAAATCGATCCCGAGCGTGACTCGGGGTCACCGCCACTTACAGCGCAATCACGCTCGGGATCGCCACCAAGGGGGTTAAGGTAGCCTTTTTGGTCGCTATTACTTCGGTGTGTCGAGTATCTGAGCTGGCGGCGCTTTGTGTGAAACCTCAAAGGTTGTATCAAACAAAGGTTGTATCTGCCTTTCATCTCAATGAGGACATTGTCTTACCTTCCTATTGTCCTGCCCCTGCTAATTCCAAGGGACGGAATCTTCATTCTCTGGATGTGGTCAGGGCGCTCAAGTATTATCTGGTTGCTACTGAGCCCTTTAGGAAGTCTGACTCTTTTTGTTCTTCCTTCTGGACCTAGGAAAGGTTTGCCTCCAGCCAAATCCACTATCAGCAAGTGGATTAGACAGGCGGTGGTGCGAGCTTATTCTGCCAAAGGGAAAGAACCTCCCTTCCGCGTTACTGCTCACTCTACCAGGGCTATTGGTGCCTCTTGGGCTTTTCAACACCAGGCTTCTGTTGAACTAGTTTGTAAGGCCACTACGTGGTCTTCTGTTCAAACTTTTTCTAAGTTTTACAAGGTTGATGTTAGGGCCTCAGCTGATGCTGTTTTTGGCCGCAAGGTGCTTCAGGCAGTAGTGGCTTGAACTGCCTACTCATTGGGGATCCCACACTACTTTAAGGACATTGCTATTGAATGTCCCAGAAGTAATGATTGAAATGAAACAGGCCGTGCTGTACATTTGGAAAAATACAATTCTGTGATTACTCACCTGTAGAATTGATTTTACTATTTACAGCACGGCCTGTTTCATCTCTTCCTTGTTATCGTTGTCCTTGGTTGCCTCTTTATGGTGATTTGTTTAAAAGTTATTTTTTGTGAAGCTGTGTATTTTTTATCATGGTTTATCTCCCGGCTTCTTGCATAACTGCTTTTCAACACTGGTGGTCTATGGGTGATTCCTGGCTTTTTATAGGGCCGGGAGGAGCCACAAGATTTCTGCAGTCAACTGCGCCACCTTGTGGCGGAATACCCAGAAGTAATTATTGAAATTAAACAGGCCATGCTGTACACAGTAAAATCAATTCTACAGGTGAGTTATCACAGAATTGTATTTTCTTCCAGTCTTTATCCCAGCCAATACTGAGTGTGGTTACCCTGTGATTCCTCTCTCGTCAGCCTGCTTTTTCCCAGTGGGTTCTGTGCACCATTGCTGACCACTGCTTAGATTTCTCGGTCAAAGTCACTCTTGGTGTATGCCACTCACATATAGCTGGCATGCTTTCTTGTGACTTGAAGCAAGGGCTCGCCACATAGCCAACAGACTTCAGGCTGACAGCAGAGAAACCGCTGAGGCTTAGCGCCTGCCTCTGCTAGGTTCAGATTTTTCTAATTTTACTCACTTTTTTTATTCTTTAAGCAGTCATATATCCCTCCTCCTATTCCTCTCCCCTATTAACCCCTTCTAAACATGCGACTTTTAGTAGAAAGAGCTGTATTCACTGCTTCTTGCTGCTTTCCTGTTAGGTGATTCACTTGAAAGATCATGGCTGCAAGAGGAGACACACAGCTCTCCTGGTTACCATCACATGGTCCTGTGGTGGTATCTGCTCTCCTGCAGCCCTGGTATTTGTAGTCAGGAGCCACAGTTTTGCATTAAAGCTGGTAGGTGGACTTGTGCTGTGTATGAAGCCAGAACAAAGCACCCATTATTTCTAATGTCTTGAATGAGCTTTGTGGCCGTACATCTTTAGCCGGCGTGCAGAGTGCAGCAGCTGGCTTCATATGCGGGAAAAGCAATCACCATGGCGGGAACAGGTAAATTTAAGCAAGGGATCCTTGTGCCCCACTCTGTTGGTTCTGACCTGAGGTATGTTGGGAAAGTCGATTAAAGTGGACTTTCTCTTTATATTTATAATGTGTACAGATTGTTGAATATTGTATTTCTGGTATTTAAAGAAGGCCAAAACCCAGCTCTAAAGTCTAGATGAGAACCTTCCCTAAGGATTGTTTGGGATGCCCTGGTGTGAACCACCCCTCCCCCTTCCACCCTGGGGGGTTGCTGTATTGCGTTACATTACTTGCATTACAATATGCGCGATGAACAGGCAAATATTTTTTTTTTTCAGGATCAACATTTGCACAACTTCTTTCAGTACTGCCAGAAAACGGAATCTGGAGCACAGGCCTTAGGAACTGAACTTGTGAAATATTTAAAGGTAATAGAGAATGGTCACATGGGTTCAGTGCAATAACTTCTCTGTAGTGTAGAATCTACTACCTTAACTTCTGTAGTTGTATTAGGCTAAACTTTTGTATATGCAAGGCTCTACTGGCCTGTTCTTGCCACCCCACAAAGGCTAATTGTGGTCCCCAACAAAAGTACTGGGGATGATGAATATCGCAGTGGGTATCACTTATGCCATACATGTAGGTATGTATGTATGCCATCATGCTAATATGTATGTTATAATAAATATTTATTAGGTAACCACCTTTGAATTTGACACAATGACCTTAGAGACCTGGATCAGGGTGTACAGATTGGCATTTTTTTAGACTTTGCTGACAGCATGCTTGATGCAGTTCTGTGACATGGTGGAATAGCATGTCAGCCAAGAATGACATGAAACTTTCACGAGTTAGTTTGTAAACAGCTTCCATAACCATCTAAAAAAGTTACACCTCTGAAACAAATCAATCAATGGTGCATTATGAAAAAATAATAATACATTAATATTTTATGCCTTGTTTTAGAGTCTTCATGCAATGGAAGGACATGTCATGATTGCCTTTCTGCCTACTATCCTTAACCAGATGTTCAGAGTCCTTACTAGAGCTACTCAGGAGGAAGTGGCTGTCAATGTGACAAGGTAATATCTAATTACACATTTGATAAAGTTTGCTGTGTAATATTGGACAACAGCAGGCAAAACTAAAAATCCTTCAAATACATGCTGTTTAAATGATCTATTCCAAGTATGTCACACACCCCGCTTCCACTATTCATGACATATGGGTTATGGTCCAGTAGAGGGCGAACTTCTGCAGAGATGAAAGCAAAAGAGAAGCCCCTCCCGGTCCATAAATACCTAGGACCTCCCACACATTCCCAGTTCCTTCTCTGCAGGATGGCGAGCAAGTCAGAAGATGTCTGGTTCTCTTCCTTGCACGTAAGCCGGGCTTATGCCCGGCCATTTTTTGCCCTATTTCTGCCCGGACCTTTATACATTAAGCCCAATATTAGCCTCCCAGCCTTGGCTGCAGGTCCGGGCGAGGGTAGGAATCACCTCAATAGGTGTTTAGGGAGCCATGCTCCCCCGTGAGACCCCATATAGAGGGGTAGGCGGAATCGGGGTTGGTGATCCCGGTTTGGGATGCCCTGTCCCTAATTTTGTGTATATATATATATCCCTTACACCATTCTTGGTACGGGATTATCAACCTTCCGGGTCCCACTGTTAACCCTCTGTTAACCCTCCATGGGGGGGGGGGGGGAGTTTTCCTCTTTCTTTCTAGTGTGTGTATGTGTGCTTGGTGCTGCACATTACTTGGCTGGTCGCCATTTTTCGCTTCTGCTGAGGGAGCTTCTTCCCCTCAGGCTGCGGAGTTAAGGGGGCGGGGCCGGGCGCTCGGGCGTTGCCACGGCCCGCCCCCCCTTTTGGTTTGGAGCTAATTTCGGAGCCCAGCCCATGGCTGGGAACCGCGCTGCTGGTTGTGGGAGTAGGGGGCGGGGCCAGGGGCGGCGCGCAACTTGCGCTGGCCCGCCCCTTCTTCCTTTTCCTCTGAGCTGATGAGCGGGGGCATCCATCGTACAAAGCACGTGAGTGCCCTCCTGGGCTCTCCCCTTTTATTTACCTGACTTAGCCATGTGCCCCATTCTGTCAGGGGACAGCGCTAGTCCTTTGTCACCTTTTCCTTGTTTTATGAGGATATATTTAATATATATATATATAGTGTGTGTGCATATGCTTATGGCCACTCCTTTGTGTCTTTCAGGAGGCCTCCCTGTGCCTTGCTTAAAAGGCGGTTCTCCGGGTCCTAGGGTCCCTAGCAGAAATCTGGGACACTTAAAAATCCTCCCACTTGGGACTTAAGGGGCATCCCGGGTTGCTTACCAGCGTAATTCCCTCGGGTCATTGCGACTACCTTAAAATCACCATATGGAGGCTCCACAGGATACCGGGCTATGTGTGGGTTGTGGGGTATCCCTTACGGGGGAGAATGTACGTATTTGCATACCATGTGCGCCACAGGCCATAACGCGGCAGTCGGGACCCCAGGCGTCTGGGTCAGTGCCGCCCACCTCTCCTACCCCAACCCGCATTATCCGTACCCCAAGTGACACTGTCATTAGTGGGGAATCGCACTCGGATGTATGTGCCAGGCTGGCCAACCTCGAGAAAATTATTTCTAGCTCAGTGGGCAGAAAGGCCACTGCTAAGAAAAGGCATCTGTCACCGGCTACGCCGGTAATTGATTTTGATGATTATGACTCACCTGATTGGGCTGATTATTCCCCGCTTGAGGAAGGGGAATTGTTTGAGGAATCTGAGACTGAGGAATTGCAGTTCTTTGATTCTGATGCCGGGCAGGCGCTGGGGGATGCCGTTGATACCCCCAGGGTCCTGACCCATCTGTTAGAGGTTCTAGATATTTCCCCACCAGCGGAGGCCCCTCCGAAGAAGGGGGAATTGTTTGGGTTCTCTAAGCCCAGCTTGGAGTTCCCAAATCAGGATCATTTTGACAGCATGATTCTTAGAGAATGGGAGAAGCCGAGTCGCCTTCACGGTGTTCCTCAGGGATGGGATAGGAAGTATCCCTTTCCGATGGACGCGGTGCAGTGCTGGTCTCCCCCCCGAGGTTGATGCACCCATTTTAGGATTGTCCAACACCTCCGTTGTACATACTCCTGACGCCACTACCCTTAAGGATGGCGAGGATAAGCGCATTGCTCAGATGGCATGTCATGCCTTTGCCAGTGTGGGTTCTGCCTTGCGGCCTGTCTGTGCATCGGCACTCGTGGCTTTGCCCACCAGGTCGGATATCAGGGACATGTTAAATGAGTCCCAGCTCAACCCGGACAGCGTTGAATTCACAACCCTTAAGAGGTGCGAATTGTTCATGAATTTTGTCTTGTCGGCTATGGACGACACTATTACCATGTGTAGTAGAACTTCGGCCCTGTTGGTGGCCATGCGCCGATCGGTCTGGCCAGTGGGCGGCTGACATTGCGGCCAAGAAGTCACTTACAGCTTTGCCCTTTTTGTGAACGCGGCTGTTTGGAGACAAATTGGATTCTGTGGCGAAGGGTGGGAAGCTACCTCAGCGTAAGAAGCTGCGTCGCTCCTTTCGGGGGGCAAGCTCCTTTAATCCTTCCTTTTGCGGTGCCAGAGGGGGCAGAGGTCTTGCCTACTCTGGCTTTAGAGGTGATTCCTGGAACAGAGGTAGAGGACGTGCCCGTCCAGCCTCTACCTGGGGTTCCAGGCCCAAGCCCGCTGCCAAGCCAGCTCAACAATGAGGGGGCGCCCTCACCCTTGCGGGTGGGGGGACTGCTGCAGCTCTTCTTCCAGGTCTGGGCTCAGGAGGTCATAGACAAGTGGATATTGGAAGTGGTCTCGTCTGGGTACAAACTGGAGTTCGAGTCCCGGCCTCCTCCCAGATTCCTAAGGTCTCGGGTGCCATTGGATCCTCGGGCGGCGCAGGTGCTCCTGTTGGCTGTAAAGAATCTCCTGGACATGGCGGTCATATGCCCGGTGCCTCTTTCAGAGAGAGGCCGGGGCTATTATTCCAACCTCTTCACGGTTCCGAAAAAGGATGGCTCCATAAGACCCATCCTGGATTTGAAGCTTCTCAACAGGTTCATCAGAACCAAGAAGTTTTGCATGGAGACTCAGCCATCGATTCCCTTCGTCAGGGGGATTTCATGACGTCCATAGACATCAAGGATGCTTACCTTCATGTACCAATTTTCCCAGCACACCAGAGATTTCTCAGGTTCGTGGGGGGAGATCAGCATTTTCAGTTTGTGGCCCTCCCATTCGGGCTGACCTCGGCACCGAGGGTGTTTACCAAGGTTCTGGCGGGCATAATGTCCCTGCTCAGAGCTCAGGGCATTCGCATTGTGTCGTATTTGGATGACCTACTCATTACAGCTTCTTCCCTCTGCCAGGCGGAGTTGGACACTAGAACGATGGTGGCGACGCTGGAAAGGTTCGGATGGGTGATCAACCACCCCAAGTCCTCTCTCTCCCCATCAAGGGAGATCTCCTTTCTGGGCATGAATCTGGATACCAGTCAGGCTAGAGTGTTCCTACCTCAGCCAAAGGTGCAGAGGGTTCAGGATCTGATACGTGTTCTCCTGACCAACCCTCGCCCTTCCATTCGGCTAGGGATGACTGGTGGGTTTGATGGTGGCCTCCTTCGAGGCAGTGCCCTTTGCTCAATTCCATATTCGCTACAACTCCATCTATTGCTGACATGGGACAGATGTCCACAGTCCTTGGATCAGCAAATTCTGATGTCTCCCAGGGTTCGGCAGTCCCTTCAATGGTGGCTGGAATCAAGCAATCTGATGAGGGGCAGATCGTTCCTGGCCCCTCGTTGGGAGACGGTTACCACGGATGCCAGCCTGTCGGGCTGGGGAGGTTTCTGGAAGGATCATCAGTTCCAGGGGTTGTGGGGTCCTCAGGAGTCTCACAACCCCATCAATGTTTTGGAGCTCAGAGCTATCCGCTTGGTTCTGTTGTGTCTGACACTTCACCTACAGGGTTTACCGGTTGAGGTCCGATCAGACAAACGTACTGTGGTAGCTTACATCAATCACCAAGGAGGGACTCGCAGCAGGAGTGCCCTCAGGGAAGTCTCTCTGATTCTGACATGGGCGGAGAGCAATGTTCCTTGCATCTCAGCAGTATGCATTCCGGGAGTGGAGAACACGGAGGCGGACTCCCTGAGCAGGGGATTCTCTCGCCAAGGGGAATGGTCTCTCAACCACAGGGTGTTTCGGGTCCTGTGTCACAAGTGGGGGACTCCGGAGGTGGATCTCTTTGCCTCTCGGCACAATCACAAGCTCCCAACCTTTGTATCTCTGTCTCAGGATCCTCTGGCCCTGGCAGTGGATACCTTGTCCCTTGCCTGGAGGGATCTGGGGTCTCTGTACCTGTTTCCCCCTTTCTCCATGGTGGGCAAGGTAGTGCGCTAGAGGGGGCACCAGCAATTCTGGTGGCCCCAATGTGGCCAAGACAGGTTTGGTTCGCAGACGTCGTAAGATTGGCGGTAGATCAGTACAGGCTGCCCCTGTCTCCGGATCTGATCTCTCAGGGTCAACTACGCTACCCCAATTTACAAACGCTGGCTTTGACGGGTGCTGAAACCTTCATCCTGAGGGAGGAAGGTTTGTCTGAGGCGGTTATTCAAACCTTGATTAGAGCTAGGAAGAGGTCTTCCTCTACCATTTACTATAGGACTTGGCGGTCCTATATTGACTGGTGTGAGGCTAGGGCCATACCTTGCAGGGTGTTTTCGATTCCTAGGATTTGGGAGTTTCTACAACACGGTCTGGATCTGGGATTCCAGCTCAGTACTTTGAAGGGTCAGGTTTCTGCCCTGGCTGTCTTTTTTCAAAAGTCTTTTGCTTTGCATCATCTGGTCAGGACTTTTTTCCAAGGGGTCACTCATGTTCGGCCCCCTAGAAAGCCTTTGGTTCCCGTTTGGGACCTAAATTTGGTTCTTTTGGCCCTCCAGGGGTCTCCCTCTGAACCAATGCAGGATGTGGCTCTTTCTGTGCTCACTCAAAAGGTTGCCTTTTTGGTGGCTATTACCTCTGTTCGGCGTGTCTCTGAGTTGGCGGCTCTGTCTATTCAGGCCCCTTACTTTGAGAGACACCAGGATAAGGTGGTTTTTTGCTTTAAACCAGATTTCCTTCCTAAGGTGGTTTCTGCCTTCCATCTCAATCAGGATGTAGTTCTCCCTTCCTTGTGTCCTAGGCCTAGCAATGACAAGGAGTGGGCTTTGCACTCTTTGGATGTGGTGCGTTGTGTGAAGTACTATTTGGTTGCTACTTCTCCTTTTCGTAAGACGGACGCCTTGTTCGTGGTGCCTTCTGGGCCCAGAAAAGGTTTAGCGCCTGCCAAGTCTACCATTAGTAAATGGATATGCCAGGCCATTGTTGGGGCCTATTCTGCTAAGGGGAGGGTTCCTCCTTTTAAGATCACTGCTCATTCTACTCGTGCTGTTGGGGCTTCCTGGGCTTTTCAGCACTAGGCTTCTGTTGAACAAGTTTGTAAGGCTGCTACTTGGTCTTCCGTTCATACTTTTTCAAAGTTTTAGAAGGTTGATGTGCGGGCCTCAGCGGATGCTGTTTTTGGCCGCAAGGTTCTGCAAGCTGCAGTGGTTTAAATTGGTGCATTTTTTTTTTTGCTGTATTTGGGTCCCCGCCCATGACGGACACTGCTATTGGATGTCCCATATGTCATGAATAGTGGAAGCGGGGTGTGTGACATACTTGGAATAATACCATTTTGTGATTACTCACCTTTAAAATGGGTATTATAAGTATGTCACACACCCTGCTTCATCACGCCCTTTTTTGTATTCTGGATCCATTATATGGTGAGCCTTTTTATGGTTAAGAATGTTTTATTAGCTCTTCCTGGTCCCCTTACTGCTGTCATATACTGGGGAATGTGTGGGAGGTCCCAGGTATTTATGGACCAGGAGGGGCTTCTTTTTTGCTTTAATCTCTGCAGAAGTTCGCCCTCTACTGGACCATAACCCATATGTCATGGATAGTGGAAGCGGGGTGTGTGACATACTTATAATACCCATTTTAAAGGTGAGTAATCACAAAATGGTATTATTCTGTGCTAGTGTAAAAATGTTACCCGTTTTTTTTTTTCTCGGCTAGGGGCCTATATCAGCCAAGCTTTACACCTCTCTGCTTCATTGTGGCCTAGATTCTTTCCACTAATGGATTGTACACATTACATATAAGCCAGATATGCATAGAAAAATGTTGCCTAAAGTAGGGCTTAGCCACAAGCAACCTCTAGGGAGAACACCTGTCGAAACAAAATAAAACCACTGAACAAAACGAAAATACTAATAATTCTTGAGCTATAAGGGAAAGTTAAATGATTCTTTATGCAGGATTACCTGCCGCAGAATCCAGTGGCGAAGGTCGGCCAGTGCAGTGGTGGCAACGGCCGACCTTTGCCACTGGCCCTGTATCCTTGTCCCTACAGTTTAAATTGCTTGATTCTGCTATAAATTAATGTTGTTATCTACATTCATGGGAATGCATTTTCACTATAACCAGTCCAGGTCGTCCCAGAAGTAATGACAGTTGGGTAATCAACCGATAGGTGGCGCCTGACTGCAGGATCAAAAGCTGTCGCTCCTCCCGGCCTCCTATAAAACAGGTGTCTCTCTATGATTCCCCAGTGTTCTTGCTGCAGTCTGCTGCATAAGGATCGTATGGATACTCTCTCCTGGATACTGCAGCTGAGCGGGGCCTCCTAGCCCGTCGGCCGCTGCATCCTTATTGCCACTGTTCCCATGGACCCACTACTGCCTCCCAGCTTCGGCTGATTGGGACGGTGAAGGTAGGGTGAACGCCGGGGTCAGGCGTTGGCAGAGCTAGGCTCTGGGCCGCAGACCCTGCCTAAAGGGTAGCCAGCCATAGGCTGATGGTGAGCCTATTTGGGGGGGGGGGGCACTATATGCCCACGGGGCTTATGCCCTCCCTGCCCCACAAGCTTTATTGTTGTATTGTGCTGGTGTGTATTGACTGGACTTGCTGTCCCTTGCATGCTAGTGTGTTTTGTACTGACTTTTTACCTCACATATTTACCCTCCTGTGTTTTTTACTGAATTTTTTTACCTGACATGCTCACCCACCTCGCTCCCTCGTCACTCTGCTCTCTCCCCTCTCCTTCATGCTGCCGCGCTGTGAGAGGGGCACGGGCTGGAGTATGTCTGGGGCTGTGGGCCCTGCTGCCAGGTGCGCACGTGCTGCCGACCGGCCTGGGCTGCGCAAGGGCGCCGGGCTGGCGATTCTGCTGGGCTCCTCTGTGGGCCGCCTGATGTTGCGGGGCCCTCCGCCATTTTGGGGGCAGGCGCGATTTTTGCGTCGTCAGGGGGGCGAGGCCGCGCGATGACGCTTTTCGCGTCACGGTCATGCGGCCCGCCCCTCGAGGAACGTGTGCTGCTGGCTGATCCGTGCCATCTTCTCCTCCTGCACGCTGTTGTCTCTGTCGGCGCTTTGAGCGGTGTCGTGCGTCCCTCTTGACATATTGTCTTTTATGCGCTGGGCATGTGCTGTGGGATGCTTATATGTTCACTTTGTGTCTTCCAGGTGGGCCCCTTGATATTAAGGGTTGTGGTTCCTCTCGCCCTCCGGCCACCACCCCCCTCTCCACGCCCTCTCCCTGTAAAGAGGGATCACTTAAAGTGGACCAACACCAAGGATTTTGACTATCTTGGGTTTTGGTCCACTTCGGTGGGGCACCCCGATCGGGGGTGCCCCGCTGTGTGAAACCTCCCAGAAAGCCCCGAAAACTCACCTCTCCCCACTCTCACGTGACCGCTGCAGCCAATCCCCGCCGGCTCTTACAGGGAGCGCACCCGCGCCGGCCATTCACAAAAGTCAGGGGGGCTTCATGACATCCATAGACATCAAGGATGCTTATTTGCACATTCCTATTTTTCCGGGTCACCAGAGATTTCTCAAGTTCTCGATAGAAGACCAGCATTATCAATTTGTGGCCCTGCCATTCGGCCTTACCTCGGCCCCAAGAGTCTTTACCAAGATGCTGGCAGGAGTGATGGCTATATTCAGGGTCCAGGGCATCCGCATTGTGCCTTTTCTGGACGATCTTCTTATCGCGGCCTCCTCCCTCGAACAATCAGAGTTGGACACCAGGACGGTGGTCTCTACGCTATAGAGGTTCGGATGGGTAATAGGTTACCCCAAATCCTCTCTCTGTCCTTCCAGGGAAATTCCCTTCCTGGGCCTGATTCTGGATTCATTTCAGGCCAAGGTTTTTCTTCCTCAGTCCAAAATGGTTCTGATTCAGGACTTGATTAGTCTATTCTTATCCAACCCTAATCAGTCTATCCGTCTAGGGATTAGACTAGTGGGATTGATGGTAGCTGCATTCGAGGCAGTCCCGTTTGCCCAGTTTCACATAAGGACGTTTCAGCTCTTCCTCTTGGCAAGGTGGGACAGGTGCTCACTATCATTGAATCAGACTTGTCTATTGTCTCCCCACGTTTTGCAGTCCTTTCAGTGGTGGTTAATATCGCTCAGCCTCCAGAAGAGCAATTCGTTTCTGACTCCGCGTTGGGAACTGGTTACCACGGATGCCAGCCTGGTGGGCTGGGGGGCTTCTGGAAGAAGCATCAGTTCCAAGGATTGTGGGGGCCTCAGGAGGCTCATTCCCCAATCAATGTATTAGAGCTTCGGGCCATACGTCTTGTTCTACTTCGACTGACTCATTTCTTACAGGGTCTGCCAGTTCAGATTCGGTCAGACAACCGAACAGCTGTTGCATACATCAATCACCAGGGAGGGACTCGCAGTTGGGGTGGCCTCCGGGAAGTGTCTCTGATCCTTCAGTGGGCAGAGGCACAAGGCCTGCGGTTGACCGTCCAACACCTTCTGCTGACAGGTTTGATTTGTCCCATGCCTTGGCAGGAACGGGGTCAGGGCTTTTACTCCAATCTGTTCACGGTGCCCAGGAAGGACGGAACGCCGAGACCCATCCTGGACCTGAAGGGTTTCAACAGGTTTGTTAGAGTCCGCATGGAGACCTTACGGTCCGCAGTGTGCTCGCTTCAACCTGGCGACTTCTTGACCACGGTGGACATCAAGGATGCTTCTCTGCACATCCCTATATTCCAGGGGCATCAGAAGTTCCTGAGGTTTGCGCTGGAGGATCAGCACTACCAGTTTGTGGCGTTGCCATTCGGGATATCCTCAGCGCCCCGTGTGTTCACCAAGGTGCTGGCGGGCGCCAGGCTATCCTGAGTATCCAGGGCAATCTCGTGCTGCCTTATCTGGACGATTTACTGATTGCGGCTCAGTCTCTTCTTCAGGCCAAGAGTGACACCTAGACCATGTTGTCCACTCTCGAGGATTTCGGTTGGGTAGTCAATTATCCCAAGTCACTCCCTCGATGGTGGGGTATTTTCTGGGCATGACGTTGGACACCTCTCTGGCCAGGATATTCCTGCCACAGCAGAAGGTGGTGGGTCTTTAGACGCAGGTGCAGGCCTTGCTGTCTTGTCAGCAACCATCTGTCCGTCTGGGGATGAAACTGTGGGCCTGATGGTGTCATGCTTCGGGGCAGTGCCGTTTGCTCAGTTCCACTTGAGACCTCTTCAGTTGAATCTGTTGACCGGTTGGGATCATACGCAGGAGTCACTGGAACGGGAGTTTTCACTGTCTCCCCCGACCAGGCAGTCCCTTTTGTGGTGGCTGGACTCTGCTGGTAGGCAAGTCATTTCTGCCTCCACAGTGGGAGATTGTCACCACGGACGCTAGCCTGACCGGCTGGGGAGGCTTTTGGCTGACTCAGAAGTTCCAGGGTCAGTGGGGGCCACAGGAGGCCCACTTACCTATAAATATCTTGGAGTTGAGAGCGATCCGGTGGTGCTTCTTCACTTGACTCCCCATCTAAGGAGTCATGCAATTCAGGTTCGCTTGGACAATCAGACGGCGGTCGCCTACATAAAGGCGGAGCAAGCGAGCCCTCAAGGAAGTGACCTAGATTCTGACTTGGGCAGAGGAGAATGTTCCCTGCATCTCGGCGGTTTATATTCCTGGGATAGAGACCCAGGAGGCAGACTCCCTGAGCAGGAGCGCCTCGCGCCTGGGGGAATGGTCTCTCGGCAACAAGATTTTTCACGCTCTTGTCTCCACTGGGGTCAGCCGGGCGTGGACCTATTTGCGTCCAGACACAATCACAAGCTCCGGAGATTCGTCTCCCTGTCGAGAGATCCTCTTGCCTTTGCCACAGACGCTCTGGCAATTCCTTGGACAGAGTTCAGGCTCCTTTATGCGTTCCCTCCGTTTCCACTCCTGTGCCGAGTGCTGCGCAAGATAGCCCAGGAGGGGGTACCAGCCATCCTGGTGGCTCCTCGGTGGCCGAGGCGAAGTTGGTTCGCGGACATAATTCAGATGTCAGTCGTTCGCTACACCTTGCCCGACGCCCCAGGGCTTCTCACGCAGGGGTCGCTGCGGCACCCTAATTTACAAACACTGGTTGACGGCCTGGCTATTGAAACCTCAATCCTGACGGACAAGGAGCTGTCAGCCCCAGTTGTTCAGACCATGATTCAGACGCTGAAGAAGTTTTCTTCCATGATATATTACAGAGTTTGACATGCCTACATTGCTTGGTGTGAATCCAAGAGCCTTCCTTGTCGCACTTTCCCTATCTCTAGGATTTTGGAGTTTTTTACAACACTCCTTAGACTTGGGTCTCCAGCTGAGCACCCTCAAGGGCCAGGTCTCGGCCTTAGCCATATTCTTCCAGAGATCTATTGCCAATCATAGACTGATCAAGACCTTCTTCCAAGGGGTTACCCATGTACGTCCACCACATAAGCCTGTATTACCAGTGTGGGACTTGAATCTGGTGCTTTCTGCTCTCCAGGGTCCCCCCTTTGAGCCCTTGTGCGATGCTGCATTGTCTATTTTGCCCTAAAGGTGGTATTTTTGGTACCTATCACCTCGGTGCGTCGCGTGTCAGAGCTGGCCGCAATTGGTGGGAAGCCTCCTTACTTTGAACGGCATAGGGACAAGGTGGTGTTTCGCTTAAACCTGATTTTTTGCTTAAGGTCATGTCTCCTTTTCACCTTAATGAGGAAATCGTCTTGCCTTCCTTGTGTCCAGCTCCGACTAACTCTAAGGAAAGGACACTCCAATCCCTGGATGTGGTCAGAGCCATTAAGTACTCCTGGTTGCGACTGAGTCCTTCAGGAAGTCGGATTGTCTTTTTGTCCTCTCCGAAGGGGTCTAGGAAGGGCATGCCTCCGGCCAAGTCCACTCTCAGTAAGTGGATCAGACAGGCGGTGGTGCAAGCATATTCTGCCAAGGGGAAGGAACCCCCTTTTTCGTGTTACAGCTCATTCTACTAGAGCTATTGGTGCTTCCTGGGCTTTTCAGCACCAGGTTTCTGTTGAACAAGTTTGTAAGGCCGCCACTTGGTCTTCAGTTCATACCTTTACAACGTTTTTACAAGGTTGATGTTAAGGCCTCAGCTGAATGCTGTCTTTGGCCAAAAGGTGCTTCAGGCGGTAGTGAAATGAACTACATGCTGTTTCGCACTGGGGATCCCACCCTAATGGACACCGCTTTTGGATGTCCCAACTGTCATTACTTCTTTGGACGACCTGGACTGGATATAGTGAAAAATACAATTCTGTGAAACAGCTCACCTGTAGAATTGTTTTTAAATATATCCAGTCCAGGTCGTCCCGTTCCGCCCTTATTCATTATATCTGGATTGCCTGTTATGGTGATTACCATTTTTATATTGGACCGTTGTCCTTAGTTTGATGGAGAGAGTACATGCTGAAGCTATGTGATGTAACATGGTTTCTTGGCCTCCTGGCCTCTCTTTTCTTACTGCTGTTTAACCACTGGGGAATCATAGTGAGATACCTGTTTTATAGGAGGCCGGGAGGAGCGACAGCTTTTGATCCTGCAGTCAGGCGCCACCTAGCGGTGGATTACCCAACTGTCGTTACTTCTGGGACGACCTGGACTGGATATATTCAAAAACAATTCTACAGGTGAGTTTCACAGAATTGTATTTTTTTTTATCCACTAAGCTGCCATGGATAGTGTTAATGTGCTCTTTATGTGGAACTTCAGTCACCAAGTAACCCCCCTGCCATGCTGCCCTGGTGCTGAGGCAGGACGGGGAGGGTTACAAAGGAAAAAAATAAAACTTACCTTATCCAGCGGCCCGCAGCATTCCAGACCCTGGGCACCACCGTCTTGAATGACAACACAGAGCCACCTCCCCCGGCCTGTGTGCGATCCCGTCTGTCCATTCAAGTGAATGGGCAGACGGAGCGTGTGCGGACCCAGGGGATGCGGCTTTGTGTCAAACGGGGGGCGCACAGAGACCAGAAGAGTGGCGCAGCCCAAGGATAGGGTAAAGGTTTTTTTTCTTTGTAACTCCCTGTCCTGCCTCAGCACCAGGGTAGAGTGGCAGGGCGTGGAGGTTACATGGTGACTGAAGTTCCGCTTTAATATATTCTGGGTATCATAGCAGCTCTGTGGGACAACATGGGTAGCAATAACAGTGAACATTACCCCAAATGTAAAGGGACAGTAAAGGCAGAGTGTCTGCTTCTTATTTCAGCTTTCACCTTTTTCTGGTGACTTTTTAATTCTCTAAACTATACATTTAGCAATGTCAATGTAAACGGTGCATCCCCTATCTTTGTACAATTTTGACATGCAGAAAGCATTTTTGCGCTCTGTACTTTATACAATAAAAATATTTTGAACTAAAATATACATTTAGATATATTTCCCCGAATCAACAACTAGCTTGTCTCCTTTTCAGGGTCATTATTCATGTGGTGTCTCAGTGCCATGAAGAAGGGTTGGAGAGCTGCTTAAGATCATATGTAAAGGTATGTTATTTGACACTCTTTAAAGCCCATGATAAGGTCCATGTTTAAGGAAGAAAACCCAGCGTGGCTGGCCCCTAGGGGCATCCAAATCAGTATTCTCTACAGTGTGAATCTTTCAGACACCATCTTCAGTACTTACTCTCTTACACAGAAAGTTGTGTGACTAACAAAGGAGCCACTGCAGGGCATCAAAGGGGAAGTACAGGACTTCAAGAGGAGCAACCACTGGCCTAGAGTGTAGAAGACAATTTGAATGCCCCAATGTTTGAAACCCATTGGTGATCACCATGTAACTCGCCTTTGTGGCAATCCCACTGCACATGCGTGACACAAGGGTGCATCCCCGCTATACATCTATATGAAGCGTGCACCCAATTTGGGCGTTGAATTGCTGGTGTGGGTTCGTGGAAAGGCTGGGGTGTTGCCAGCGATGCATTTTGCTTGACCCTCTGAGCTTAGATCAGCCATAGCAAAAAAAAAATGGAATGCTAACCGGGGGTTGGCCGACAGCCTGTGCATTGTGCTGTGAGATTGCAGGAAAGGTGAGTTTATGGGCAATCTGGGAGGTGTCCCACACAGGCAAGGGCAACAAAACCCATGGTAGTGAAAATACTGGGTTTTGTTCCTCTTTAAAGGGATTGACAGGTCTGATCATGAAAACCTGTGCTTACCTCCTGCTGTCCCGAACATCCTTTTCCCCCCAGTGTCTTCAGGGAGAGAAAAACTTTGCACCTTCACAATCCCGTCCACCATTGGAAGCCTAGAGTTTCCAACAGAACATTTACCCCTCCCCCCAATGCATTTACATGCATAAATCTGTCCTGCCTTCTCTTTTGATCACCTCCCTTCTCCCCTGCATGTGCCTGAGGCCCTTGATTTGGTATAGGGGCCTTCCTTATGCATATCCAGTAAGGCAGAGGCAGGAATTTCCAGATGAGCGGACATGCTCACCTCCTGGGAAATGAAGGTAAAATTTAAAACTTTAGAGTAAAAGATTCGAAAATTAAAAATAGCTCTGGTTATGTTGACAGGACAAAGATTTTAATATATGGTTGTCTCTGGTGCACTGCATTTCAAAAATGTATTTTTGTGTAGTAAGGCTATTTTACTAATCGGCTTTATTTACTTGTGGCCCAACCCAGGGGCGTAGCTTGGGGAGACACGTGCCCCTGGTGCAGCAGGCCAGGGGGGGGGCATTTTGAATCGTTGCCCTGGGTGCCGGAAAACCTAGCTATGCCTCTACCCAACCTCTTGTCTCCACCTATTTTTTAGATTGTAACCTGGCAAGGGCAGGGCCCTTACTTCCTCATTTACAGCATCTATGTGTATTTATTGCACTTTTGTCACATCCAACCCATAATGCCATGTATATTATGAGTATATCATTTGTGTTGCACTCCTGTAGTTTCTATCCATATACAGCACCACGAAATATGATGGCAAATTCTGTTTTTTTTTTAAGTATGTGTACAAGGCAGAACCATATGTTACATCAGAATACAAGACTGTACACGAAGAGCTGGCCAAATCCATGACCACAATCCTCAAGCCTTCTGCTGACTTTCTAACCTGTAACAAGCTGCTTAAGGTACATATTCATCATTTGTTATGTTTTATACATATTAGCATTACGTAATTTCAGATCGACAATACATATTTATTTCACGTAATCTTTTTCTGTTTGTTTTTCTCTTGGCATAAAGTACTCTTGGTTCTTCTTTGAAGTCCTAATAAAGTCCATGGCACAGCACCTTGTGGAGAATTCAAAAATAAAAGTATGTTCTAATTTACTTTTCTAAATGTTTATATCGCCTTTTTCTTATCTAGTGTTTTAAACGGCTAAGATTCTTATCATGGAATCATGCAAATACTTTCCGTTCTAGGAAAGCCACTCTTTTCCTTTACCTAAGTAGAGTTTTTTTTTTGGTCTCTTTAGCCCCCCTATATTAAGCCTAATTTGGGTCTCTCCACATACTGGCTTGCGACTATGTTTTGGTACTCACAAAGTCTCACCCCCCATACAGCAAGAGGCATCCGCCCTAGTGCTGTTGAGAGCCTAAAGCTCGAAACACGTGTCCACTAGTTGGATGTGTCTGGTTGTATAAAATTTAAAGCTAATCCTTGGCATTGCACCCTTAGCGTTTCTAAGGGCCTTGGATGGCACAGAGATGTAAAGAGATGATTTGCATAGCTCTGCCTACTGCAAGGGTAGATGGGTAATGCTATCTGTCCTTGGACTGGGTACTGTGCAAATAATTTCCGTTCTAGGAAAGCCACTCTTTTTTTCCTTATCATGGAATGAAATGCACGCTATCTTATTCAATTGCACGAAAGCCTGTAATTTTATTTAGATATTTTTAATAAATGATCTGTAATTTTATTCTGTATTGATGCTGCATACACTCTACATATCTATAATTAAGGGGTTAACTTGGCACAGGTTCTTTTGGGAAGTGGGTGGCAAGCTTATTTAAAACCCGGAATGCCACAATTAAAGTGGAAATTACATAGTTTCAGTTGCCAAAACCACTACCCTGCACACACATTTCCGCTTCCATAAATGAGTTTCATCCTGTTGTGTCACTTGTATAGCCTGGAAGCTTTTCTCTGAAGAAATGTTCACCTTTTGATTGAAAATTGTAGGATTTTTGTCATATAGAAATTGCTTGGATGCCTATTTTTTATTTTCTGCTTCATTTCTTTTTCAAACCCATTCAAAACCCTCAGAATATTGCTTGTTGCAAAATATAGTGTTCGCACTAAGCTTTCAGTAATGTAAATGTTAACTTTAGTTTCTGGATGCCCCAGGGGTAGAGAATCATGCAACCACTTTAAATCGGTCCAAATGGGTGCTGTACCGCACTTGGAGGACATCCAGATTGCTGGAGCCCCCCGCATAACCACAGAAACCTGGAGTTTTACTCGCCTGAACCACTAAACCTCAGGTGAGATGCAGCCCCACAGTTTGCCTGCAGTGATCACTTGGCCAGAAACGCGTTAGCTGCTCTGGACCATGTGACCACCAATGAACAATCACAGGGCTGCATTTCACCCGTGGGGGTCGTGGTTCAGGTGAGTGAAATTTGGGGTTGCAGGGGGCAATGCGCAAGGGGGCTCCAGCAATCTGAATGCCCCCTAACTTGTCCCAGTGTGGTCCAGCACACATTTACTGGAAATGGGTGAGGGACTGCTTACATACTGGTAAATTATTCCTAAGCACACATTACAAGAGGAAAAAAAAGTCTTAATATATTAATTAGTGTCTAACCAGCTCTTTAGTTACAGGACTACCACTGAGTAGTTCACATACTTCCTCCGCCTCGCCCCCCCCCCCCCCCCCCCAATTGACAGACTCTATACCACTGGCTGCAGTGGTCAGGATCCTACTGATGCCCTACTGCTGGTCACATGGGACCTGGCTCCCTGATTAATTAGCAGCAGGCAGCACATCATGTGACGTCCACCACTGATACGTATGCATTCAGCAGTGAATGCTTATTTGTATGCCAGGAGCCAGTTGGCACGTTCTCAGCCAATCGCTCCAAACTAAGACCACTGCAGTCAGTGGTCAGTGATTTGCGATTCCAGGTCAGTGGACTGGAATACAAATTTTTTTTTTCCCCAGGATCGCTGCTGGCTAGTTTGTGTGTGATTGCCCACGTGAAAGGGCCCACAGGCTACTGTAGGCAGTGCTTCACTGATGATTGCAGGGAAATCGCAACCGCCCCACAATTGACGCAAAATACCCTAGTGAGAAAGGGGCCTAAGTATTTAAAACTGCGTCTGTTGGACCGTCTGTAAACATAATGACTATGTTCTTTGGGGAAAGCACACTGTCTTCCAGCAATGCCTTCTAGACAATCCTGACTACGTAGAACAAAAAATCTAAATATTTACAGTGTTCACAGCAGGCTGTTTCGGCGCAGCCTTCTAGTCAGCTCTGCAGTCCACACAGCAGTTCTGTATATTGGCACCAAAAATCCAGAGTTCTGCCAAACTAACAGACCATCCTTCCAGCTGCTGTTTCATCGCTTCAGGCTGAGAATCTTTGACGTCCCCTGGTGTTATGTTATATTTTTCACCTGATCTGCCCACCCATGCAGCAAAATGTCATTTAAAAATGCCAATCCAAATACATGTATTGTTCTATTGTCACAAAATCTAGGCTGAAAAAAGGGAAAGGTTTGTTTTCTGTTCTATGGCTATAAAAGAACACTAGCAACTGCAGATGACTGGTCCTGGCCCAGAATAAACATAGTTAATTGATATTTTCATTGTACATTCGGTTATTTAAAATAGATTAAGTTCATGGTTTTCTAATTTCACGTTTAAATGTGTTTTTATAATTTATAGTTACTAAGGAACCAAAGATTCCCTGCATCTTTTCACCACACAGTTGAAACCTTGGTTAATATGCTCATGCCGCACATCACACAGAAATACAAGGACAATCCAGAGGCTTCCAGAAATGCCAACCAGAGCCTTGCTTTCTTTATAAAGGTACTAATGCAAACCAGAAATGTAACATGTTATTTCTTAAAGCAGTGCAAAACTCCAGGGCTGCTTTTGGGCAACGTTAATATATTTAATATATTAATAATAAAAAAAAAAAAAACATATAAATATCCTGGATGGCGGGAGGAGGGGGTCACCAGTGGATCTAGTTTCCATTTGTTCTGCCAGTGTTTGTTTTGTATGCATTTGTAGAATACAGTTATTGTTTGTTCTGTTTTCATGAATCTTTTTGGTTTCGATATTTTGCAGAGGTGCTTCACTTTTATGGACAGGGGTTTTATATTTAAACAAATTAATAATTACATGAGTTTCTTTGCACCTGGTGATCCAAAGGTGAGGCTCTTTCTTCATTCTATGCTACTTATTTGCTGCCTGCATTTTCCACATTGATTTTTTTTTGTGCTGCGGTTCGTTTTCAGACACTGTTTGAATACAAGTTTGAGTTTTTAAGAGTCGTCTGTAATCATGAACACTACATCCCCTTGAATTTGCCAATGCCATTTGGAAAGGGCAGGATCCAAAGATACCAAGGTAATGTTTAGTAATCATAACCATCGGTTGGTTGCAAGAGGTGTGAGCAATGGCAAAACTCGCCACCTAGAATAATTTGTTGTGTGTGTGTGCATGCCCAGCTTTGAAATAGTATACAACATGGTCTACAACCCTCCAGGAAAGGCCTGAAGCCAGGGAAATGAGTCATCCTCTCTGTTACCCCAGTGTATGGTGTCAGTTTAGGAGGAGTTTTATTAGGTGAGCAAACTCTTCTGATCAAGACACATTTATTTGGTAAGTCAGGGTCACATCCTGGTCTAGGTCAAGAAAGGTGAGAGGGAAACCAAACAGAGTGGAGATTTTTTTTTAAATCCCTCTGTGCATTAAAGGGATCATACAGGAAGAATTTGTCCCCTGCAGCGCATCCATCCTAATCTGGTGGTATATAACACACCGGGTCCTGAGTTAGTCCCATTGTGTCCCCACTCGACCATTGCCCTCCCTCACCATGTCCCGCTTCTGCACTACAGAGTGGGCTTTGCCAGTCAATGTGACAGACGTTTGGAGACATTTATCCCTGTGGTCACTGGTGAACATGAATGCCATGGGACTGGATCTCAGGACTGGTCATTTTTATACTACTAGGCTAGGATAGAGGGGAAAAAGATAGAGAGTACAATAAATCTTCATCGCCCCAATGATGCAAATGCAACCAACCTGAACCTCGCGCTGATTTTGGTAAACAGAGTATCAGCATTATTTATTTTGAATTTGCAATATGTGTTGGATGACTTGTACAAACATCTTCAAGAGAAATAGAGCAAGGCCAGTGGCTTTCATTTATTCCTACAAATATGCCATGTCCTGGGTGATGGCCTTCACAGAATCTGCCTTATTAGTTTATATAATGCCATGCTGAGCTAAATTTCTGAGTGAGATCAAAATTACCTATACCTTTTTAATGAGCTGGTGAAACCTAACCAGACCAACATCTTCTTTAACAGGTGTTGGCCCTGCATACAGTGCATAAAAACAAGCGCCCCCAAAATGGCCAATATGCTTACCTTCACCTCTAGCCTGCACCGAGAAAGAAGTCCCGCGATAGGATGCCAGAGCGCTGGTGGGCGAGGTGTTACGGTGTCTGACACCGAATACGCAGCCATGACCCACATGACTGCCCGACGGGCAATTGTGGGCCTCCTTTCCGGCGCACGTTCAAGGTGAGAGTAAGCATATCAGGGTTTATATGAGGAGGGGGGTGCTCCCAAGCAGTTTTTTTTGCCCTGTCTGCGTGACCAACACCTCTGTATAAGTTACTTATCAAATAAATACACGTCTTTGCTCTTTTAGTTTTAGTTTTGAGATCAGGGTTCCTCTTTTGTGGTTGTTGCAGTAAAGCATCATATAAATGATGGGACACTATAAATACACAATTATAATATAAGAATAATAATTAATAAAGCTTTGTGGTCATTGGAATTGCATTTTAGGCCAGCAAGCTTGTAACAGTTCATTTGTTTTATGGAATTGGATTAAAAATGTAGGTGGATTTTTGTTTTTAAGCCACAAAATCTTCAGCGTTTTAGGTGTTAACATGAAGAATGATTTTTTATTGTTGATTAATCTTAATGGTCCTGAAAATACCCATGTTAGTACAACTGGTAATAAAGACATAAAGGAGTACAATGTGTTGTATCCTGTACGGGGTGGGGGTGATGCAATGTATATTCAGCTGTGCAGCCACCTCTATAGCAACATGATTGGACTTTCAATCATAAATTCATTTTATGTGACATACTGAGGTTTTTCTTTTGTTTGCTTTTATCAATTAGCATTTCTTTCACCATCAGTGGAGTTATTAGAAAATCCTGTAGGTATGTGCAGGGTGTGCAGTGTTTGTTAGTTTTAAATTGGTTTAAGTGAAATTTGATTTCTCTTGTCTTCTTGATTCGGTTACTGACAAGTTAACTCATTGAATGGTCCTAAGCCTTTTGTCAGGTAAATGTACATTCCTGAGGATTTATTACGCCCTGCGTTCATACCTCTACCATCCCATCTATACCTTTTTCATTTCTTTTTTTTTTCAAGCAGTATAAAGTGCAGTCAGACTAAACACAACTCTGCCCATTTTGCTACAGTATATACAGTTTTACTTGTAATGATCTTTGTTATTCACATTGTTTCTGTTTAAATCTTCAGACCTGCAACTTGACTACACTCTGACGGATGAATTCTGCAAGAACCATTTTTTAGTAGGCTTACTGCTCAGAGAGGTTGGAAATGCACTACAGGAGTTCAGAGACATCAGGCAGATTGCTATCAGCGTACTAAAGGGCCTGATGATTAAGCACTCATTTGATGACCGCTATTCCTCCAGAGTAAGTAAAATATGAGCTAAGGGATTTCAAAGTAGAAGTTGATCCAGCTTTCAGTTCCTAAATGTATGCTCCAGCATCAGTATGGCAGCCACTCCTTGGTGCTGAGTGAAGTAGCCTTTGGTCTACATACAGATATGGCAATTCTTAAGCTCCGGATCTTAACTAATTGAGTTATAACAGAAACTCTAAACTAACCTAAACAACCACCTCGTGCCATCAGTCAGCACTGCATTAAAGAGATATACACCTATCCAGTGGAGCAAAAAATATATCATATATATGTGACAGCCGCCCTCTGATAGGACACATGCTTCATTGCAGTCCACAATCGATCGACCCAGGAATCTTATAGATTCCCGGTCCAATTGAGGTGGGTTTTGGTCCACTTTAAAACTGGGTGAGGAACAGCCAAACTCTGCTACACAGTTTGTTGAATACAGTTTTTCCGTCACAGGTCATTCACCATGGCAACAACCACACAGAAAAACAAAAAAGTTATACTGCATCAGAAAGGTGCTTACTTCTCTTTGAAAGCATATGTCCAGTAGTACCATCAGTGGGTTACAGATACACTTATCCTAAGACTGACACTGTTCTGAGAGGTTTGACCAGAAGTGGTCTTCATTGAAGATTTGCAGCCAAAAGGCGCCTCTAGCATCAAATTGGACTATTTACAGGTGTCAGGCTTAAACTGGACCTTCAACATCATTTAATAAAAAGCCCAAACCCTTAGTCTATTCCCTAGCATCTAAAATTAATATATTTTACATTTTAGTCACACTTTATTCTTTCCCCCTCTGAACTGCAACTGTTCAGGACCTAGGATACAGGCCACCATCTTGCCTCAGAGGCATCACATACTGAGGAGAGGGCAAAAGTGCAGAGAGGCAGGTTATAGCTGTGCTTTGTACAGACAGAGCAGAGCAGAGCTAGGGTCAGTAAAAGGACAGCAATCCTAGAATGCAAAGCAGCACAATCAGAAGACACTTCCTGTTTGTAGGCAGCCTGAGACTCCATGTGCCACCATCTTAGATGTTTACTGGCTCAGAAAATGAACGAGGTGCAGGTAGGATGATATTCCAAGTATACAGCACGTCCTAATCCAGAAGATTCATTACACATGGTTTATACATCCACAAGATGGCGCTGGACTGCAGAAAACCGCTTGTGGCTCCTCCCGGCCCTATATGTCGGGGACCTTCCACAAATTCCCCAGTTCATTTCTGCAGTCTGCGCTGATAAGATAGAAGATAGCTCTCTGTGGCACAGGTGAGCGGGGCTTATATGCCTGCGGCCCTGCAGGACTATTCCCACCCATTCTGTCCCATTTACTGCCTCCCAGCCTCGGCTGACAAGGTTCGGGTGAAGGTAGGTTAGCAAGCACCAGTAAAAAAGGTGCTGAGGAGCTATGCTCCTACCACAGTCCATGCTCTAACAGGGTAGGTGGTTTAGGCTAATGGTGAGCCTTTTTGGGATGCCCCCACTGCCTGATGGGTTTTGCCAGGTTATACTGTGCAGTTAAACCCTATTCACACATATATTTCCCCCTCCATCCTCACTTCTCATATTAGTCCTCTGGGCGCCATTGTCCCTGGGAATTTGGCTGTTATCTGTGGGGGGGTCGTCTAGTGATTTATTACTGTATTTCATTCTTGTCATATTTTAGTGTTGGTAACTATAATACGCCGCCGCCACGCTTTGTACTGCGCTCCGAGCCTGGCAGCCCCATTCACCTTAGAGCTGCCGGGCCGGAACTGGCCGGCCGGATCACGTGGGCGCGTTTCCCGCTCTTGGGGGGGCTCTGTGGATGATGCATTTTACTTCATAAACTCCACAGCCTGTCCCTCGAGGTCTGCATGTGAGTAAACCCGGTGGGGTGATTTTTTTTTTTTTACGTTTTTTTCTCTGCCTTATTCTTATGTGAATGATTATGTCTGTCAGGCGGGTGAAAACTTCAGTACTGTGGTTTCCCCCAGCCATCTTCCCTCACTAACGCCCACTTCCCTAGAGATTCTTGGCACATCCCGGGTAGTTCTTCAGCCTTAACTCTTGCTGGCCTATTGACCGGTGGATTCAGGAGGTACTGTCCTCCGGTTACAAGATAGAGTTTGCAGCCTGGCCGCCCCCAAGATTCATCAAATCCCGGATGTCTCGAACCCCCATTTTAGCCCAGGGTCTGCGCATTACTGTCCAAAACCTTCTGGAGTTAGGGGTCATCTGCCAAGTGCCCTTAAAGGAAAGGGGCAGAGGCTACTATTCCATTCTTTTCACTGTTCCCAAAAAAAGACGGGTCCATCAGACCCATCCTGGATTTAAAGCACCTCAACAAATTTGTCAGATTCAAACACTTTCGCATGGAGACTCTGCGCTCAGCTGTAAATTCATTACGCCCAGGGGACTTCATGACCTCTGTAGACATCAAGTATGCTTACCTTCATATACCAATCTTTCCAGGTCATCAGAGATTCCTCAGGCTCGCTCTGGAGGATCAGCACTACTAATTTGTGGCCTTGCCTTTCGGTTTCACCTCGGCTCCCAGGGTTTTCACCAAGGTGCTGGCGGGCGTAATGGCTCTGCTGAGATCTCAGGGCATTCGTATCCACCCTTACTTGGACGACATTCTCATCACGTCTCAGTCCTTCCAGCAGGCAGAGCTGGGTACCCAGATGGTGGTGTCCACACTGGGGTCCTTCGGCTGGGTGATCAATCACCCCAAGTCTTCCCTGTTCCCGTCATTGGTGAGGTCTTTTCTGGGCAAGACTCTGGATACATCTCAGGTCAAGATTCTTCTCCCTCAGCAGAAGGTGGAGAGTCTTCAAGCTCTAGCAAGGCTTCTTCTGTCTTGCCCCCATCCCTCCATCCGGCAGGGGATGCAGCTGGTGGGTCTGATGGTGTCATGCTTCGAGGCGTTTCCATACGCTCAGTTTCACATGAGACCTCTACAACTTCACCTCTTGTCAGTATGGGATCGGGACCCTGTGTCCCTGGATCAAGTGTTTGTTCTGTCCCCTCTGGCCAGGCGGTCTCTTTCGTGGTGGCTGGACTCAAGGAACCTGGTAATGGGCAGATCCTTTCTGACCCCTTGCTGGGAGACAGTCACCACAGATGCCAGTCTGACAGGTTGGGGGGGCTTCATCAGGGAGGGACCCGGAGCAAGAGGGCCCTCAAGGAAGTGTCCCTGCTTTTGTCCTGGGTGGAGGAGAATGTCCCCTGCATATAAGCAGTTTACATCCCGGGAGTGAAAAAATCTGGAGGCAGACTCCTTGAGCAGGGGGATGTCTCGGCTGGGGGAGTGGTCCCTCAGCAACAAGGTGTTTTGGTCCCTGTACAGTCGCTGGGGGCAGCTGGATGTGGACCTGTTTGCGTCCCGTCACAATCACAAGCTTCCAGTCTTTGTCTCTCTGTCCCAGGATCCTCTGGCCTTGGCCATGGATGTGCTAGCAATGTCTTGGAAGAGCTTTCAGCTCCTTTATGTGTTTCTTCCGTTCCCTCTGCTGGGCAGGGTGCTGCACAAGATCTTCCAGGAAGGGGTGCCAACCATTCTGGTGGCCCCCCGTTGGCCTGAAAGAGTGTGGTTCGCAGACATCGTGCAGTTGGCAGTAGATCAGTATGCCCTACCCAAGTTTCCAGATCTGCTCACTCAAGGACAGCTACGCCATCCCAATTTACAAACGCTGGCTTTAACGGCCTGGCTGCTAATACCTCCATCTTGATGGAAAAGGTGCTGCCTACCTCTGTTGTTAGTACCATGATTCAGGCTAGGAAGAAGTCCTCATCATCTATCTACTATAGGGTATGGCATACTTACATTGACTGGTGTGAGTCTAGGTCGCTTCCCTGTCGGGTGTTTTCTATCCCCAGGATTCTGGAATTCCTACAACATGGTTTGGATTTGGGTCTTCAACTTAGTACCCTCAAAGGTCATGTTTCAGCCTTGGCTATTTTCTTCTAAAGATACTTTGCCAACCATCTTCAGGGGGTTACTCACTTGCGTCCTCCTCGTAAGTCTATGTTACCAGTCTGGGATTTGAACTTGGTATTATCGGCCTTGCTCCCATTGAGCGCTTGCATGCGGCCCCTTTGTCTATTTTGATGCTTAAGGTAGCCTTTTTGGTGGCTATCACTTCTGTTAGGTGTGTTTCTGAGATGGCGGCGCTTTCTATCAAACCTCCTTACTTTGAGAGACACCAGGACAAGGTGGTGGTTCGTTTTAAGCCAGATTTTCTGCCTAAGGTTGTGTCTGCTTTTCATCTCAATCAGGACATTAGGCTCGATTCAGAGACACATTCGTCTGTACTGTCTGTGAAAGTTTTTTAGTTTTTTTTTCGTTCATTTTTCATTCGTACGAACGTTCGGGAAAATGCGTATATGCGCTTTCGATGAACGGAAGCAAATCGGATCATTTTCGTTCGGATAATTTTCCAAACAAAATCTGATATTTTTCGTTCGTTCAGATAACTTGCGTTGTTGGGATGGGCTTGCGTCTGATTCAGAGAGCTGATTTCCGACGGACCACCACCCTATAAATCCGTTTCATTTCCGATCCACTTACGGGACCTTTGAGGGCTCTGATTGCTATTGTTGAACATGTTTTGCGGCTATGTGGAGGAGTCTGCCAGCCTTTAGCTTCAAGGCATTGCATGTATCAGCATGGCCGAGGCCATAAATTGTATAGCAATGCATACCTAAATCAATACATTTCATGTATGCCTTATAGAAGCATTTTAATGCTGACCTTAATTAGTCCTTAGCATGTAAACCTTTATTTTCCCACACATCCATAGAATTGCTATATTTTTTTAGACTTATGTCCTTTGTGAATTATATTTGAATTGTTGAACTTGAATCTTAATTTGTTGTAGGAGTTCGTTTTAGTTGGTTACCTTTGCTTTGTGTAATTATTTTATATTTGGTTGCAGGAACCGCAAGTTGTGCCACTCACACAACATACAAGCAGTGTTTGGTCCAGCTATGCGATTCCTCAGTGTTCTTGCAGGGCATCCAGGGTCGTCCCATGATGCTTATATATTGCAGAGCTCCGGCTTATTTCGTCAGTTTGAGTCAGGAGAATAATCTGGTGGATCGCTCCAGGGTAAGTTTGCTCACATTCCATCAATCCATTTTCACTGTATGGCAATGAATATAGTTGATGACTCATGTCTTAACCTATGGCTGTTTTTAGCCCTTGATGACATGTTAAACAATATTGTAGCTTAGAATGTGTATTTTATGTTAGTATTTTTAAATTCTTTCAGGGGATTCAGGATATCCACTCCTGCCCTTGCTCCTGATGCCCGTTCTTTGCCTGCAGAATGCAGGCCAGGGGTTCTCTAATCGGGCACTATGCAAAACCCGGGCCGTGGTAGCGAGGGCCCTCTGGCTTTTGAAGTCCAGATTTAGGTGTTTGGACCATACGGGGGGGGGGGGGGGCACTGCAGTATGACCCCAACAAGGTTATACCAATATTTTAATTTACGTTTTTAACCGAGACCACACGTGCCAGAGTGGCACAACTGAGTGTCAGGGTCCTTCAGGGTGGGCGAGATGTAGGAGCTGCGCGACTCGTTGGGGACCACAGATGAAGAATAATGTTCTGTGGCCTGCCATTGCTATGTATTTTGTTTTTTATAGTTGTAAAAATGTGACATTTTCAAAATTTTTTTAAGATTTTATGATGGAATACAAAAAAAAAAGATTCAGTGTCATTTCATTTACAAAATACATTAACACAAAACTAATGGGCCCAGAAATATTTAAAGATGAATATTATTCACATGACCGAGAAGTGATTTGGGTAAGTTTTAGGGGGCTAAAATGGAAGAAGAACCTAACTGCTAAGTGGTTTGGGTGAGCTTTAAGGGTCCAAAAGGGAAGATGGAGGATAGTGCTAAGTGATCTAGCTAAACATTGTAGTAGAAGTGAGGGTGGCAAATATGTAGGCGAGCACTTTAATGAGTTAACTTTGTAGTGCGCAGGCGCAAGATCGTAAGTATTTCCGTCTGGACGATTATTTATTGAAAAAGGGAAACAGAAACTAACGGGAAACGTAAAGGATTCGTGGGAGGATACGGTGGGAAAAGGGCAAAAACGAAAGCCTACGTTGTAACATGTGAAAATGAAACGGAAAAGTCACGCTGGAAAATGACATCCTCGTATTCATAATCTGCCGTACAAACGGACGGAAACTTTACAGAAGGATTGCAATGCATGCATAGAATCGCTCGCACACTCATACGAGAGCGGAAACATTTCCAAAAAAACAGATCGGCACTAAAACGAAAGTATATTCCTAGTATGTCTCACACCCCGCTTCCAACATTCATGACACTTGGGATACCGGCCTGTAGAGGGTGATCTTGCAGAGATGACATGAGAAAAAGGAGCCCCTCCTGGTCCATAAATACCCGGGACCTCCCACTAATCCTCAGTCTTTTCGTCTCTGCAGTCAGCGAAGCATTCAGAAGATGACTCTCCGGTTACGCCCGGACTTTTTCTATTTCTGCCTGAAGCCACATTTTTGTATTGTGATATGTATGTTATGCCTCCCAGCCTTGGCTGATGGGCTCGGGCAAAGGTAGATACACCCTTGGGTGTATATGGGAGCTTGCTCCCTCCGTGAGACCTCAAATGTTTTCCCCCCTTTTGGCCCTCCTGGACCCTGCTGGGGTGAAGGGGGGGGGGTCTTTATTTAGGGAGTATCTTTTGGCCTATGCATTTGTTTTTTTTTTTTAAGGAAAGGATAAGAAAGTGACATACCTGTTTTGGGTTTTTTACATTTCCCTCTCTTTTTTTCGTTCGGCCCCGTTCTATGATGTCATGCTATTGTCTTTGGCTGACCCGCCCTCTGCTCTCTGAGCAGTGCTAGGTAGTGGGCGCGGCTTTGAGTCGGCTTCGCGTTTCTGCTTCCTCTTCCTGTTTGACATGTGGTTTGCTGGTTCCTGTTCTGGTGCTGGCCTCCACTGGTCCTGGCTGCTGCGTTGGTGCCGCTGCTGGGCTTTTCTTATATCGATTGGTCGCAGGGCTGTCGCTGGGCCGTTGTGGTCACTGTGAGTACCCTTTAGTTATACAAAAGGGAAATCTTTCTTATTGTCATTTCTTTCTTGCATGTGCATAAGGCTCATTGTGTTTTCTCTATCTTCCAGGGGGAAACTCTCTTAATAGGGGTTTCTCCTGGTCCTTGTTTAAAATCCTCCCACTTAGGGACTATTAAGGGGCATCCCGGGTAGCTTCGGCTGTAAAAATCCCATATACTTGGCGACTATAAAAAAAAATTAAGTATTTTAATAAACACCATATGGAGGCATCTCAGGATACTGGCTTTTCAGTACCTGCAGGACAGACTCGGCAGTGTTTGCGATGTGGGGCATCCCTTGTTGGGGATAAAACTTTTTTTTTTTTTTTTTTTTGTGTTCAATTGGTTATAATGCAGCAGTAAGGGGCCCAAGCCTCAGGGTAGGTGCCCCTGCCTCTTCCCCCACATCGCCTTGTCTTGTTCATACCTCCAGTGATATTGTCATGGGTAGAGAGTCGCTTTCTGATGTATGTGCCTGATTGGCTCACATTGAAAAAATAAATGTCTAGCTCTGTGGCCAAGAGGGCCTCAGCTAAAATACATTTAGCTCTGGCCGTTGAGGCAAATGAGCTTGATTGTAGTGAGCATTTTTGATCTCCGTTTGAAGAAGGAGAATTCTTTGAAGAATCGGATGTTTCAGATGTTCAGCAATTGTGGGTATTGATGCTGAACAAGGTGAAGCGGAGAATTTTGACACCCCTAAAGCACTTGCTCAATGATATGAGGTCTTGGCTATCGATTTTCCAGAAGCAGTCCCTCCTCAGAAAGGGGAGTTCTTTGGAGCCTCCAAGCCTCGTTTTGAATTTCCTACTCAGAAACATTTTGAAGATATTCTTAAGGAATGGGAAAATCCTGCGCGGCTTCCTGGCATTCCTTTGGGCTGGGATATAAAAAAAAATATATATATATATCCCTTTCCTGCAGACACTGTAAGCGTTGGTCATCCCCCCCTGTGGTGGATTCACCTGTGCTCAGTTTGTCCAATTCCTCTGTTTTGCATTCTCCGGAATCTACTTCCCTTAAAGGATGGGGAGGACAAACGTATTGAACAAATGGCTTGCCATGCGTTTGCTAGCGTTGGCTCGGCCTTGCGGCCTGTGGGTGCCTCGGCACTTATGGCAGTCGCTATTAGGTCTGTTATTAGAGACCTATTGAATACCTCAGGGCTTGATCCAGCATCTGATGAGTTTTCCGCTCTCAAGCGATGTCATTTATTTGTGTCTTTTGTACTTTCTGCTTTAGATGACTCCATGGTCTTGTGTAGCAGAACTTCTGCCTTGCTTGTTGCGATTCGGCGGTCTATTTGGCTACGCCAGTGGGCGGCTGACACGGTGGCAAAGAAGTCGCTTACAGCGCTTCCCTTTGGGGGATTGTGCCTCTTTGGTGAGAAGTTGGATTCTGTCATTAAAGGAGGCAAATTGCCTCAGCGTAAGAAGCAACGTCGTTCCTTGCGGGGATCGGCTTCCTTTTAACCCTTCCTTTCGTGGTTCCAGAACGGGCAGAGGATCGGCCCTTTTCAGCCCCAAGGGGGACTGCATGGAACAGAGGAAAAGAGTGGCCGTCCAGGTCAGAGTTGGGGATCTAAGCCCAAGTCCACTTCCAAGCCTGCCCAGCAATGAGGAGGCGCCCTCACCCGTACGGGTGGGGGGACGGCTGCGATTCTTTTTTCCAGGCTTGGGTCAAGAGGTATCAGACAGATGGATTCTGGAAGTTGTGTCCTCCGGTTACAAGCTGGAATTCGAGGTTCGGCCTCCTCCCAGATTTTTCAGGTCTCTGATACCCGCAGATCCGGTGATCGCATAGGGGCTCCAGGCAGCTGTGGCGAACTTTTTAAACATGGATGTTATCCGCCAGGTTCCTCCAGCGGAAAGAGGTCTGGAGTTTTACTCCAACCTATTTACGGTTCCCAAAAAAGGACGGCTCTGTTCGGCCTATTCTAGATATTCTAGATAGAGACGACTCAATCAGTTTATACGTTTCTGAAGGTTCCGCATGGAGTCGTTGCGTTCAACGATCGACGCTCTCCACCAGGGGGACTTTATGACGTCCATAGACATCAAAGATGCTTATCTGCACATTCCTATTTTTGCCGCTCACCAAAGGTTTCTCAGATTCACAGTAGAAGACCACCATTTTCAGTTTGCGGCTCTTCCATTCGGTCTCACTCCATCCCCAAGAGTGTTTACCAGGGTCCTGGCAGGAGTAATGGCTATTCTCAGGGTCCAGGGCATTCGCATCGTGCCATTGCTGGACGACTTGCTCATCACAGCGTCATCTTTCAATCAGACGGAACTGGAAACCAGAACAGTGGTGACTACACTAGAGAGGTTTGGTTGGATGATAAACCATGCCAAGCGCTCTCTTTGTCCTGTAAGGGAGATTCCCTTTCTGGGCTTGATTCTGGATACCCTTTAGGCCAGGGTATTTCTTCCTCAGTCCAAGATTGTTCTGATTCAGGATTTAATTCATCTGTTCCTGTCCAATCCTCATCAGCCTATCCGCTTGGGGATGAGATTTGTGGGGTTAATGGTGGCCACGCTCAAAGCGGTTCCTTTTGCTCAGTTCCACATGAGGACGCTTCAGCTCTTTCTCCTGGCGAAGTGGGACAAGCGCCCGTTGTCTTTGAATCGGACTTGTCTGTTGTCTCCCCTCGTCCTGCAGTCCCTCCAGTGGTGGCTGATTTCGAGCAATCTCATGGACGGCAAATCATTTCTGACCCCTTGTTGGGAGTTGGTCACCACAGATGCCAGCCTTACGGACTGGAGGGGGCATCTGGAGGAGACACCGGTTTCAGGGGTTGTGGGGGCCTCTGGAGGCTCATTCCCCAATCAATTTATTGGAACTTCGGGCCATTCGTCTTGTGCTGCTCCGACTGACTCCTCTCTTGCGGGGTTTGCCGGTTCAGATTTGGTCAGACAACCGAACAGCAGTTGCATATATCAATCACCAGGGAGGGACTCGCAGTTGGGGTGCCCTCCGGGAAGCGTCTCTGATCCTTCAGTGAGCAGAGATCAATGTTCCCTGCATAGCGGCAGTTTACATTCCGGGGATAGTGAAGGTGGAGACAGACTCCCTGAGCAGAGCATGCGCTCGCCAGGGAGAATGGTCTTTCAACCCTGAGGTCTTTCAGTTCCTTTGTCACAAGTGGGGGACACCGCGGTTGGACCTGTTTGCGTTTCGCCACAACCACATGCTTCCAGCCTTTGTGTCTCTATCCCAGGATCCAGTGACAATGGATGCCATGTCTCTTGCCTGGAAAGGATCTGGGGTTCCTGTATCCTTTTCCTCCATTCTCCATGATAAGCAAGTGGTGCGCAAGTTGGTTCTGGAAGGGGCACCAGCAATTCTGGTGGCTCCAAAGTGGCCAAGACGCCTGTGGTTCGCAGAGGTCACAAGGCTGGCAGAGGATCTGTTGCCTCTGCCTCTTCTTCCAGATCTCTTAAACTCGGGGTCAACTTTGTTACCCCAATTTACAAACGCTGGCTTTGACGGCGTGGCTGCTGAAATCTCCATCTTAAAGGAGGAAGGCCTTTCTGATGCTGTCATTCTGACTCTTGTTAGAGCTAGAAAGAAGTCTTTCTCTGTGGTTTATTACAGGACTTGGAGGTCCTATATTGACTGGTGTGAGTCTAGGTCCCTGTTTTCTATCCCTAGGATTTTGGAGTTTCAGCAATGGGGTCTGGAATTGGGGTTCCAGATTAGTACTTTGAAGGGGCAGGTTTCTGCTTTGGCTATTTTCTTTCAAATGTCATTTGCTCTTCACCCTTTTGGTTAAGATTTTGGTTAAGGTTAAGGTTTTTTTTCCAGGGGGTCACACATGTGCGGCCTCCTAGAAAGCTCCTACTTCCAGTTTGGGATCTTAGTCTGGTGCTCTCTGCTATGCAGGCGGCTCCTTTTGAACCTTTACAGGAGGTTCCTCTTCATATTCTCACTCAGAAAGTTGCCTTTTTGGTTGCTATTACCTCTGTCCGTCGGGTTTCTGAATTGGTGGCCCTGTCAATACAGGCTCCTTACTATGAGAGGCATCAGGATAAGGTGGTTTTCCGTTTTAAACCAGATTTTCTTCCTAAAGTGGTGTCTGCCTTCCACTTAAATCAGGATATAGTTCTTCCTTCATTGTGCCCTAATCCTAGTAATAACAAGGAAAGGGTTTTACATTCTTTGGATGTTGTTCGTTGTGTTGTGCCTTCTGGGCCTAGAAAGGGTTTGGCACCCGCCAAATCTTCCATTAGTAAATGGATTCGTCAGGCCATTGTTGGAGCCTATTCTGCTAAGGGGAAGGTTCCCCCTTTTCGTGTTACTACTCATTCTACTCGTGCTGTTGGTGCGTCCTGGGCTTTTCAGCACCAGGCTTCTGTTGAACTAGTTTGGAAGGCTGCTACTTGGTTTTCGGTTCACACTTTTTCTAAGTTTTACAAGGTTGATGTGCGGGCCTCAGCGGTTGCTGCTTTTGGTCGCAAGGTTCTGCAAGCTGCAGTAATTTAAGTTACGCCTTATTTTCCTTGTGGGATCCCCGCCCATTATAGACACTGCTATTGGATGTCCCAAGTGTCATGAATGTTGGAAGCGGGGTGTGTGACATACTAGGAATAATACCATTTTGTGAGTACTCACCTGTAAATTGGGTATTACGAGTATGTCACACACCCCGCTTCCCCCGCCCTTTTTTGTTCTGGGATCCTTTATATGGTGTTTCTTATTATTTTTCACGATATAATTTGCTCTTCCTGGTTCTTCACTGCTTTTTTAAAAGACTGAGGAATAGTGGGTGGTCCCGGGTATTTATGGACCAGGAGGGGCTCCTTTTTCTCATGTCATCTCTGCAAGATCGCCCTCTACATGCCGGTATCCCAAGTGTCATGAATGTTGGAAGCGGGGTGTGTGACATACTCGTAATACCCATTTTACAGGTGAGTACTCACAAAATGGTATTTTTTTTTGTCTCTCTGAATCAAGCCTATTGTCTTGCCTTCTCTGTGCCCTAACCCTAGTAATCTAAGGAGCAGGTTTTACATACTCTGGATGTGGTTAGAACCCTTAAGTTCTATTTGGTGGCTACTGAACCTTTCAGGAAGACTGATGCTCTTTTTGTTCTCCCTTCTGGGTCTAAGAAGGATTTAGCTCCAGCTAAGTACACCATCAGCAAGTGGATCCGTCAGGCTGTGATTTAAACCTATCCCAGCTGATGATGCTTTTGGCTGCAAAGTTCTGCAGGCGGCAGTGGTTTAAACTGCCCGCTGTTATTTTTGGGGATCCCACCCTACCTTACGGACACTGCTATTGGATGTCCCATGTGTACTGAATCTTCTGGAGCAGGATGTGCTGTATACTTGGAATAATACAATTCTGTGATTACTCACCTGTAGAATTGGTATTATACGTATACAGCACGTCTTGTTCCATCCCACCCTTGTTATCATTATTCTTAGTCACCTCTGTATGGTGATTGTTCATTGTTCATTTGGGATTTTTGTTATTATTTTTCTCCCGGCTTCTTGTGTTACTGCTTGTAAATTCTGGGGAATTTGTGGGAGGGCCAGGAGGAGCCACAAGCTATTTTCTGCAGTCCAGCACCATCTTGTGGATGTATAACCCAAGTCTAATGAATCTTATGGAACAGGACGGGCTGTATACTTATAATACCAATTCTACAGGTGAGTAATCACAGAACTGTATTTTTTAATGTGGGCAATCTGTATGTAGAGGGTGGGGGGAACATATAAGATATGCTCCTTATTAAGGGTGAAGGTCCAGTTTATTTGACCACTCCCTTTGTCTCCGACCTTGATGCTAAAAGTCTAGGATGGAAATCTACAGAATGGGGATGCAGCAGACCTAAAGTCATCAGCTGTGGGGTTTGTTGGTTTGTCCAACATGATGCCCGGGACAAGAGTTATCAACAAAAGCTGCTTGGTTCACTAGAATTGTTTTCCCTTACCTTGGTTTCCTTTGGATTTTCCTTAAAAAAATGCTAAACCCTTTCTGTCTGCCTGGGTAGTTCTGATTAGGTTGAATTGTTAGAATATTGGATCATATTTCCACTGTACTGTAAATTCATGTGGGAGATCTCTCAAGCGTGTAAAGTAGATAGATGGCTGAGTAAACTGTTTCCAGACTGCTGATTTGTAACAAGTGCAGGAATGTTAATCTCGGCCCACATGATATTTCAACAAGAAAGTGTGATGTTTTAGCTTAGGGTGTTTCTGGAATGTAGACTAAATGCAAAACATTATTTTCTGATGGATCGTTTCCGGAGTCTTGACTGCATGATATCTTACCCATATTTGTAAGGTATTTTTTATACTGCAGATCTTGTATTTAGAATTTGGTAAAATGGGTTCTCTAAATGTATTACAAGCATAATACCAGTGCTTGTCTCTGGCAGTCTGGTAGACTTACAAATATGTAGAGATCCACAAAACATAACCTATTGGCGGGCCTTGAGGAGGAGGGTTGGGGGAACAATGCTTTAGGGTAATGCAAGTGTGTTTTTTTTCCCTGTGTGTTGTGACCATATCAGATATTTTTTATTGAATGCAGTAATAAAATATTTCATTTTGTCAGTCTGTAAATTTAGCATTAGGGACACTATTGTATGTGTATCTATATTTGTATTGCATCGTATTTGGTATTTAAAGTAGAAAAAATCCTGGGATTTTGACTATCCCATGCCTTGGTTCTTGCCCCCAGTGCTGGATGCCCCACTGTGTAAAACCCCCCAGGTCACCAACCATAACTCACCTTTCCCCTGTCCTCTGGCAAATGTGCAACCTCTTGTCCAACCAGCGCGCTGGGCTATGCTGACTCCAGGGTGGGTTTTGGTCCACTTTAAAAAATGGTTGTTAATATTTTATCATATTTAGTGATAACGTTAGCTTTACATGTAGAAGTCCTCATAGAACTTATTTCCCTGCATGGCACAATTGGTGGGATGGAAGTGCAAGGTTTTATTTTGATAGTACGGAAAACTAAAGGAGACACACATGGTTTTCTATTTAATAAAGAGTTGATGTCCAAAATCAAAGCACTAAAGAGCATAAAAATCATTGCTCTGCTTATGCACTGCAGGTAATAATGAACATCTAATCCAGCGATACTCAACTGGCGGACCAAGGTCCGAAAGCGGACCCCAGTGTTGCCATGCTCAGAACTCTCTGGCACCTAGCACTGCAATATGAAGTACTGCAGGGGTGGGAAGTGGCATTGCAAGGTACACATAAATCAGCCTTTTTTGATTTATAACTAACCACCCACCACAACAGCCTTCTGCCCGGACCTTCACCTCTCATCGGATGCCTTTGAATGAGAGAAGTGGTTGAGTACCCCTGATCTAATCCAATCCAAGCAATGTTTTCAGTCTTGATGCTTACTTACGGTTACTTTAGCAAGTATTACCCTATGTAATTAGACTATATAAAATGAAACTCAGGTCAGCAGCCTTACAGTTAATCCCATTACATATGAACTACAATACCAGGTTGGCGACAATCTATATAGTACAAAATAAGTGCATAAATTAAAAAATAGTTGGTAGCAACCACAGCATTATATTGTTTTATATGTCCATATAAAGTTAAGTTCAGTAAATGTTATTTTGCCCCAAATCAGAGATGATCGTCCCCGCAGAATAGCTTACCTACCTCCTGGGAGCATTATATAACTAATAAAATGCTCAGTTAAGTATATAGTAAGGGATCCAGTATGGCTATCTTTATCTTGATACATTAAGGAGAAGAGCTACTTACACACATTACATATCAGAGAGTCAGATTTGGTGATAGAGGTAATTTATTTTCCTTTTATTAGCCATTGTGTGTGAAAAATGGGTGGTGTTCCAATTGCAGGGGGCATCCCAATTGCAGATGCCCCGTGCATTAACAGAGCTGAAGGAATAAAATCTTACCTTTCTTCTCAGTCCCCCTGAGAAATCCAGTGCTCTGATTGGCGGTCGCATGAGAGCCGACCAGCTGAGCTTCCGGCAGAGTGATAACGGCCAATTGGGGCATTAGATTTCTCTTGGGGGGCGAGGAGAAGAGGTAAGATTTCTCCTGTTCTGCGATGTTAACGTGCAATTGGGATGACGCCCTGTGCTCGGAACAACACTCATTTTTAAAGAAACGGGTGTTCGGTTTTATTCCAATGTTACAAGCGTGACTTTTTAGAATGATAAACTTGGTGTAGAACTTGAAGTTCGCACAGTTATACACCCATGTCTCTTTATGTTATAGAGTCAGCAGGCGAGGATTGCCACGCTATACCTTCCTTTGTTTGGACTTCTTATTGAAAATGTACAGCGGATTAATGTGAAGGACACATCCCCTTTTCCTGTTACACAAAATGTAAGTGTAAGAACAAGGTCTCTAGCTCATTTCAAATAAACAGTTCGGCTCTACACTTTTTTAGGTATATATTAATATTTTTTCTCCTCCAGAATGCAAAAGATGATCTTGTTAATGTAGCTGCTGGAAATCTCTTGGTGACTCCTCAGAAGCCAGGCAATACTTTGGATAACAGTCTTCATAAAGACCTCTTTGGTGTTATTTCTGGCACAGGTTAGTGATTCTTTCTTTGGATTTTTACATATACTGTTACTGACTCATTTTCAGTGTAACATGAACCAGTGTATTTCACGAAATCATCTTTGGAGACATTTAGTGGTAATCCTTATTTAAAAAATCACATGGTTTTCCAGCAGAATAGCTCTTGGATTACTATGTGCAATTTATTGTATTTATGGTATTTTGGAGGAACAAAATAAAATGTTATGTGTTAAGTCACAGTAAACCATCTTCTCCTAGGTTTTTTACATATAGCCATTTTTTTTATTAATTTGTTCGAATGTTAGAATCTAGCACCTTTAATCATTCTAGTAAGAGTTTTTCCGAAGAGATTTTTAAATGTTAGAGGGACGCGGAGTCTAATTAACTAGTTCTGTTCCTTGGGACATCCAGAATTGGGCTTCCCTGCTGTGTATATCCCCTCAGATCCCCAGATCTACTCACCTACCCCCGGAGCCCTCAGGGCAGCATCCCCGGTCTTTTCTATCCGCGCGCCAAAGGTAGGGTAGCAGAGAGCCGAGTGAAATAGAGGGCTGCTCTGCCAATCAACACCCTCTTTTTGCCCAAGCCAGCTCCTTGGGAACGCAAGGAAGGTGGGTGGAATGGGTGAACTGGGGGGATACACACAGTGGCCCATCCCAATTCGGGATGCCCCATCTGAATGCAAGAACACACAGGAAAGTGAAATTTCTGTGTGGTGTTCTTTAAATGCTACTTGCAAGTCTTTCTTTTTGTGTAATCTTTTCTTGGGGTCCTTGAAAGTTCTAATTTTGTAATGTGGTATAGTTTTACTGAATAGATTTTTTTTTTATTAAACTGGAACAGCCTGACACGGGTTTGATTGTAGGGGAACACATGTCAGGTACCTGCTTGGCGGCAGTGTCGGGGTAATTATGCTGGAGACATTATGCGCTCGACGTCATTTCCAGACGCCAGAAGTGACAAGGAGAGCCGGTGGGCGGTCTGGAGGAGCCAGTTTGTTTCTCTGCATAGCAGCAGAGAAACGGCCTGAAGCAGTAGTGGCAGCCAGAGACAGCTTCTGCATCAGTGGCACAGGGCGGTGGGGATTCGCAGGATTCTGTAAGTGATATTGACAGAACTGGGGGTAGGGGGAGATGGCCCAGTCCCTTGTCAGGGTGATGTCTCATGGTGACTTCATTCTTTTCAGGTGAAGGGAGGGAAAGAAAGCAAAAAGCATGTTTAACCCTTTCGCTGCCAGCCTACCTGGAGTTTTTGTCACCCTTTGTTGCCAGACCATTTTGCACTATTTTGCGCTCCCCATGTTCAAATGTGATTTTTGAAGGGATTTCCAGGGATTTTCCAGGAAAATGTATATATTGTTTTTTTTCAGCATAGTCTGGGCTTTAACATGAAATGTCTTGTTTGTCATTTTTAGGTGTATTCTCAATATTTTTGGGTGAAATATGTGAAATAAAAATGTAAAAATCTATTTTTTACAATTTGTAGTGTTTTTTTGTAATAAAAAATGTAAGTTTGTCAAAAAAATCTTATTGCGTGTGAAATCCCAATTTCTCCCAGTTACAGCAGTACCACATATGTATAGGTAGACACCCTTTCCTGCCCAGGAGACTCCCCCAAACTGAAACAGAGCTTTAGGGGATTTTCAGATAAAATACAACTGCGATATGCGCACCTTGCAGTTTTTCCAGAAAAACAACCCTTTACATTTGAAATACCCCCAACAAACTATATATTCTCTGGAAGTACACACCTCAAGCTTTCTAGGTGTACCAGGCTTGTTGATGTGGTTTTCTGGAAGTAATCCCTCAATGTAATCTTTGGTTGCAAAGAGTTTCCCTAAAAAAAAGGATAAAAAAACAGAATCAAAGCCACATTTTCCTGAAAAAAAAACAAAAAAAACAAAAAAAAAGCTATATACAAACAAAAAAAACAAGTTTAATCTGAAAAAGCAAGGTCCCCCAAACAGAACGATACCCAACATGCATAGCTACTGTCAAGGGAAGAGTTGCCAAACACCCCAAAGTAAAGCATGTGCGTAACGGCAATTTTACCTGAAAATTTCAGCTCTGCAGACAAAGTGCGCACCTTGCGATTTTTCAACCAAAACAACCCTTTACATGTGGAATATCCCCCATAAACCATAGCTTGTTGTAGTGGGCTCATTTTTCTGGAATTAATCCCTATAACTACCATCCACATTACAAAGGGTTAAATTGAGAAAAAAAGACATAGAGGGTTAAAAAGCCTTAAAAATCCAAAACAAAAATGACATGGGGTCTCCCTTACCCGAAGTAACCAGCCTGGGACCAGCTGTGCAGGGCTTGTAGGAACAGGGCACAGGGGCCAGCTTTTGCGGCCCCTGGCCCTGCAGGCTACAAGTCCGCATAGCCCATGGCCACGGGCTCTTCTGCCCCCCCCCCGGGCTTTGGGGAGGCAGGTAATGGGGGTGCCGGGGGTCAATGGCAAGTCACCTGCTAGCCACAGGTGACTTGCCAGCCCCCAGCCTTGTGAACTGGTATAGGGATCTCTTTGACCCCTTACCAGTTCACAAGGGGTTAAATTTAAAAAAAAAAAAAACAGACACTTAGAAAAAAAATGATTTTTTTTTTTTTTTTTACTTACCTCCGATCCTGTGTCTCCCGGCGATGGCAGCTGACAGTCTGCTTGGGTGTTTGGAGTAGAGAGCCTGGGGAGGGGGGGGGGGGCGATCACAGCCCTCTCCCCCTCCCCACCACCCGAGCAGACTGATTCTTAGTCTCGGGTGCTGGACTTAAGAAGCCGACTGCTGGTGACATCACAATGATGTCACCTGGCTCCGTCCCCAGGGGGCGGGGTTAGCAGTCGCGATCCAGGAAGTGGGGGGAGAGGGCGATTTCTGCCCTCTCCTCGCCACGGAAGAGCCTGGGGGGGGGGGGCGATCGGAGGCCCCCCCAGTGAAGAGGAGACCTGTCAGAAGGCAGTGTGGCCGCAGGTAAGTAAATGTCATCTTTAATATATTTTTTTTTTTTTATTTACAGTTAGCAGCTGCTGCTGCCGAAGCGGGGGGGCTATTCCCGGGGGCTCTCCTGGAGCCACCCGAGCCCCCACGGGGGATCGGATGGCACCAAATTAAAGAGGAGACCTGGCCGGATCCAACAAGGGGTCAGGTGAGTATTTTTTTTTTTTTTTTTTTTTTTAACTAGCAGGGGGGAAAGTCAGGCACGTAGATTCTACGTGCTTGGCACTTAAGTGGAGTAGTAGAAGGGAGCACATAGAATCTATGTGCTTGGCACTGAAAGGGTTAAGTGACCATGGTCCCTTTAAGATCATGGGGTTTAAGAGCCAAAACACTAAGGGTCTAAGGATAGAATGCTTCCCAAAGCCTGCCCAAATTGCCAGATGCCCTTTCCTGGCAACTGAATCAGCTGTGTGCTCGTTGTCTGCAGGACAAATTTTAATCCCCTGAATTTGTTTTTTTTTTTGCAATTCTTGAAAGGGGGAATGGATAGTCTCTTTGACTGTTAAACGTCTCTTATAAGTCTAAGCTGGATTACCATCCCTGTTCGTTCCTAGTAGGACTAGGGACCCAGGTGTAGATCCGTTCTGGGAAGCTACAGTTTTATCTTCTAGCAATAGATCATATATTGAGGAGGAAGAAGGTATAGCCTCTTCTGAGCAGTCATTTCACTCTGGGACCACAGAGAAACTAGGGATGTTAGAGCCTGTGGGAGGTTCCAGATTTAGGTTCTCATGCGAAGATGCACACCAAACCTAATCCAGGCCATTTTCACTACTCTTAAAATCGAGGCACCTGCCCAACCTATGTGCTTAAAATATTCTTTATACCAGGGTTTTCAGGTCCTAAAACACCTTGCTTCTTTGTGAACAACTCTTTAAAAGATCTTATTGCAAGAGAGTGGAAGAATACAGAATCCAGATTCTTCATTCCAAAGTCGTTAAAACTAAGATTTCCATTTGAAGAAGCAGACGTAGCTCTGGGGGCAACCCAGGGTAGCTGCATCTTTGGCTCAGATTTTTTAAAAAAACAACCTGTCTTTTGAGGACATGGGGGTGTCTGTGGGACCCTATGGATCGTGCAAATATCTCCTTCATTTCAGACTGGAATTCTCATTGTGGCCACAAGATTGTTTTCTGTCAAGAGAGGCCTTTCTATCAGTTGTGGCCAAGCTCCATCACAATGCTATATTCTGCACAATTTTAAACCTGAAAAGATTAAATTGCAGCATAAAATACAAAAGATTCTGAATCGAATACATTTTTTACAGAAGGACGCAGAAGGTCTTGATCGACCTACAGGATGCCCATCTCCACATTCCGATCCACCCTTCTCACAGGAGGTTCCTGAGGTTTGCGATTCTGTTAGAGGGAGAAATAAAGCATTGGCCTTTTTTACACAAAAATTCCACAAGACATTCTAATTAATTTTTAATACATGGATGGCCATTGTATGCTTGCACACACACACATGAATTCATCCTCTGCATTTAACCCATCCGTGCAGTGAGTGTACACACTCTAATTACGGCGCCTTAGGTGCCTTGCTCAAGAGCACTTCAGTCATGTCCCAGGACCGGGATTCTAACCTGCCACCCTCCAGTCACAAGTACGCTCCCCTTACCTCTACCTTACCTCTAGACCACAACTGACCCCCACAGGTCCAGTCCCTCAAACAAACATACTAGCGGTCTGGATCCTGAATGGGGCATCCTAAGGAATAAAGGTTTGCCTCATAGAGTCATTTCTACCTTACCAGAAAGTAGAAAACTCTGCGGGGTCTGAAAGCGGTACTTATCCTTTACCTCTGCTAGGTCCTTGCCGGCAGAAGACATAGCCTCGGTTCTAGAATTCCTTCAAGAGGATTACTAATTAGGTTTAGCACTGAGCACCCTTAAAGTTCAGGTTTCTGCTCTCTTGGTATTTTTGGAAGAGCGGTTGAGATACAGTCCCCATATTTTTCTTTATTGCCATTTCCAAAAAGCAGCCTGTTAAAACTAAGATGTTTCCCAGTTGGGATCTGACATTAGTCCTCCAGGAGCTGATGTTACTTCCCTTTGAACCAATTAAAGAAGCGACTGCTATCTTTGAAGGTAGCCTTCATGCTGGCAGCTAGGCGGGTTAGTGACTTACAAGGATCCTCACCTTGGAGTCCTTCCAGACAAGCTGCTCCTTGGGCCAGATTTACTATATTTACCTAAGATGGCTTTGAAGTTTCACAGATCACAGGAAATTGTATTACATGCTATTGTACTCCATCAGGATCAGAACGGCAGGTCCTTAGACTTGCTAGGCACTAGAAAGCCCATTCTTTTTTACATGATGGTGGTGAATGGAGAAAATTGGGCTCATTGGGGGGGGGGGGGGTAAAACAAGGGGATACAAGCTTCCAAGGCCTTGATAGCAAGATGAATCAGAGATGCTATATCTGTGGCTTATCAAATACCAGGTTCCCCCAGCCCCATTCGGAATTAGAGCCCTTTCTACTAGGGCGGTTTTGGCTTTCTGGGTGTATAATGGCGGCATTTCAGAAGATATTTGCAAGGCCGCCACCTGGTCATCACCACGTACCTTCATGAAGCAGTGTAAAGTAGACTTGTGGGGCTCTGACCAACAAAAATTTGGAAGGAATGTGCTACAAGCAGTCTGTCCACCCTGAGGTAGGGTGCTGTGTGATTACTTGCCTTCTGTGGCTAAGCCATCCCAGAGGACGTCTAGGTAAAACCCCAGTTAGTCTTTCTCCCCTTCGAATCGATTTGTTATTCCTGGATGCTGCCAAGGTCCAAGAGGAAGGGGTGGGACTTTAATACTTTCTCAGTTTTTAATTTTCTGTCCAGGCGAGAAAGTGCTGGCTAAGCCGTCCTGGAGGACTATTGGAAATACCATTACTGGTAAGAGTAACTTTTTTTTTTCATGATAAAGAAGGTATATGTACCAATGGTGAAATTAAATAGTAAGAATTTTATTCTTTCACCTTAAAAACAGCTACCATTTGGTAGAGCTCATTCCAAGATTATTAAAAGACTGCTAAAATTGTATTGAGTGTGTTAGAGTTAAAAGGATTGGCAAGTCAAAAATTGCTAAATAAGTATGAGTAGCTTACATTGGGTCCCTCCTGTGGATCTCCTTCCTGCCATAGCTGTCTGCTTAGTGAGGAAATCACTTCCTCATTCAGCTTTCAGTCTCCAACTTGCTGACCTGGGCCTTAATCAACCTTCAATGGTCTGAAAACAGAAACACCCCCACTCCCTCCCCAGTCGTCCTGATTAGCTGTCTCTCTCTGCAGCTATGAAACCACACCTCCCTGCTCCCTGGTCACACTATGTGCTGGCAGGCTAGAGACGATGTTAGCCTGCAGCATCTCTCAACCCCTTTTTCTGGTCACACTATGTGCTGGCAGTAATAGCTAGAGGCACAACAATGCACTTTATTTTTTCTATAATATATGTAAAGCACACAGTGTGCTCACATCACATTACTGTTACCACACTGTTTCTCCTCATATTCTTGGTGTGCCACACACCCCGCTTCACTTTTAAATATTCTTCACTTATTGGGTTAACTCACCGCCAGGTGACGTAGTGCAGAGAGGAAGTCTTGCAACGAGCCCCCTTCCGGCCTATATATACTTGGTACCTCCCTTCAATCACCAGTATTTTTCTCTCTGCTTGACGACAAGACAGAAGATTGAAGTCTCCTGCTTACAGGTAGCTGGGGTCTTACCCCGGCACCCCCCTTTTTGGTCTATTTCTGCCCGGTTTTGAGTGTTTATACCTTAAGGTGAAATGGAAGCCTCCCAGCCTAGGCTGCTCGCTGGGCAATCGGTAGACGGCACTATTGGTGCCTAGGAGCTTATCTCCTCCGCTCGACCCCCTCTTTTGGGGGCAATGCGGCTATCCGGCATGGTGATCCGGAAATGGGATGCCCCTGTCCCGAGGGTCCCCTTAGCCCCTTACTCTCCCGTTACGGTCCCTTCTCCCTTCACTATGGGGGGGGGGGGTAGAGGGTTGTGTATTATGTATGTGTTTTCACTGTATTACTTATCATAAACATATGTGTGTTAACTTTATGCATAGAACAGACTGCAAAGCATGGGTGCACTCAGTCTGATATTTCTTCTTGGAGTCCTCGGGCAGATCCTTTATTAACAGTGGCCAGTGTTTTGGTCAGCTTTAGGGGGGCGGTTGGGGCGGACCGCGCTGGGCAGGTTGGCTTGCCGCCTGAGTTCTTCAGCCCCCTCCCGCCTCCCCCCTCCCCCGCTGGTCTCCGTGCGGCAGCTGGTGTGGCTGCGCTCATGCCTTCTCCTCCCCCCTCCTCCGCCGCCTGCCTGTGTGATGTTGAAGCGGCTCAGCTGGTTGTAATCCCTGAATGAATTGGCTGCGCTGACCGGGCTTAAGGGGGCGGTTCCCTGTGACGCGGTGACGGGGGCGTGGCGCCGGCGGTATCGTCGTACGGCGGCCCCAGCCTCACTTCCTTCCTTTCTGGGTAAAAGGAGGTCACGTGGGGGGGCGCGCGCTGCAGCACATGGTTTTGTTTACCTTTGTGGCTGCTGGCTGCTGCATCGTCCCTCCGGTCCTGCGCTCGGCCTTGTCAGGTAAGCGGCCCCACTCTGGTGGGGCCGAGAGTGGGATTTTATGTCTGTATTCTATAAATATGGGGGCGAGTTTTAAGGAGGCATTATTATCATTATTATTATTATTATTATAATTATGATTGTGCTCTTTTAAAGACACCTTCGTGCCATTCATAAGACATGTTTGGATGTGTTACACTCATATGGGGATCTGATGGTTTGTTTTCCTTTCCTTTCAGATCCTGGGATCCCTGATTATAGCGGCCCTCCGGCTCTATGTTGCCTGGCTAGTCTTTCTTTTTAAAGAAAAGAAAATTGGGATATTTTTATATTATAAAATATACACATATAATATATATATATATATATATATATATATATTTAGATTATTAAGGGGGACCTTCCTTTGTAAAAAAAAACTATATTTACTATAAGGGGGCATCCCGGGTTGGCTTATGCCTTAAAGCCCAAATAATTGCGATACCATAAATCACCAATATGGAGGCTTCCGTTATTGCCGGAAACGACTCTTCTGAGCCGTCCAGGGGGTGCGTAAGATGTGGGGCTTCGCTCCCAGCTGATGATGTCTTTATTTGCATTCCTTGTGCAAAGCAGAGCATTGCGCGTCAGTCTGTTGATCCGGCTGCTGGCCCGTCGCAACTTCCATCATCTCCTGCCTCTTCCTCCCTGTTCCGGACCCCGCATGACACTGTCAAAAGTGGGGATTCGCAATCCGAGGTGGCGGCAAAGTTGGCCAGCCTCCGGAAAGTATTGCCCGTTAAAGCAGGGTTGAAGGCCCCTGCAAAACGGAAGCGCCTGACTCCGGTACCTTCGGCTCCACAGGACGAGTTATGTGAGCCTGTGGAATGGTCCGATGGCTCCCCGGACGAGGAAGAATTCCTCTTGCAGTCAGATGAGCCTGCAGATCAGCTTGAGGCTGATGCGATTGGCGATTGGTCGGCGGGGGTTGCCCCTGACACCCCCTCCATTCTGGCTCAAATGTTTGAGATTTTGAATTTAGATCCGCCTGAGGCTGTCTCCCTGCCAAGGGGCCAGTTGTTTAAAGAGCCTCAGCCGCGTTGGGTTTTTCCCAGACAGCACCACTTTGAGAGGGTGGTCCTTAAGGAATGGGAACATCCAACGCGGTTATCTGGAATCCCTTCCAGTTGGGAAAAGCGTTATACCTTTCCGCCAGAATTGGTGAAGCTTTGGTCCGTCCCTCCTGATGTCGATACCCCTGTGCTAGGGCTTTCCAGCACGGCTATGGTACAGTCTGCTGAGACCACTGTCCCTAAAGATGGGGAGGATCGTCGGATTGACCTGTATGCTCGCCATGGTTTTATTTATGCTGGGTCAACGATGCGCCCGGTGTGCGCTTCGGCCCTTCTTCTATTGGCGGTCAGATCTGTAATCCAGGGGCTATACGAGGATCTCAATCCCGCTTGTAAAGAGTTTACTGCGCTTAAGCAGTGTGAATCTTTTGTGTCCTATGTTCTATCCGCTCAGGACGATGCGCTGGCTATGAGTAGCAAGACAGCGGCAATACTGGTGGCCATTCGTCGGTCAGTATGGCTGCGACAGTGGTCGGCGGATTCAGCTTCTAAAAAGGTGCTCACAGCTCTCCCCTTTTTGGGGTTGCGTCTGTTTGGGGAGAGAATTGATTCAGTCGCAAGGGGTGGTAAGATGCCACAACGCAAGAGGCCTCGTCGACCCTTTAGGGGGGCAGGTTCTGGTAGGCCTTCCTTTCGAGGATACAGAGCGGGTAGGGGGGCTTCCTTTCCCTCTACCAGTCGTACAGGTTGGACTCGGGGGAGGGGCCGTGGCCGTCCCGCTCAGTCCTGGGGCTCCAAGCCCAAACCTGCTGGTAAGCCCGCTCAGCAATGAGGGGCTGCCCTCACCCGTGCGGGTGGGGGGACGTTTACGACACTTCTCCCAGGTTTGGAACCGGGAAGTTCCGGACAGATGGATCCAGGAGATAGTGTCGCCCGGTTACAAGCTGGAATTCGAGTCTCGCCCTCCTTCACGGTTCTTTCGGTCTCGGGTGCCCATCGATCCTTTGGCCGCACAGGGGCTCCTGGCGTCGGTAAAGAATCTGCTAGAGATGGCGGTCATCCGGCCGGTACCGCGCTTAGAGATGGGCCTCGGTTTCTACTCCAATCTGTTCGCAGTCCCCAAGAAAGATGGGTCAGTTCGTCCCGTCTTGGACCTGAAGTTACTCAACAGGTTCATCCGGTTTCGGAAGTTTCGCATGGAAACCTTGCGTACTGCCGTCGGCTCTCTTCGGCAAGGGGATTTCATGACGTCCATAGACATCAAGGATGCTTACCTTCATGTTCCCATCTGCCACGCTCATCAACGTTTTCTTCGATTCGTGATGAAGGATCAGCATTATCAATTCGTGGCACTTCCGTTTGGCCTTACCTCAGCTCCAAGAGTGTTCACCAAGGTGCTGGCAGGGGTCATGGCCATTTTCAGATCTCGGGGCATTCGTGTCGTACCTTATTTGGACGACCTTCTCATCATGGCTCCTTCGCTCAATCAATCGGAGACAGACACCAGGATGGTGGTCTCCACGCTGGAAAGCTTTGGTTGGGTGATCAACTTCCCCAAGTCCTCCCTCGCTCCAGCCAGGGTGGTGTCTTTTCTGGGGATGCAGTTGGACTCTCATCAGCACAGAGTGTTTCTTCCCCAGTCCAAAATTCATCTGATTCAGGAGTTGGCTCGGGTCCTACTCTCCAATTCTCGGCTGTCCATCCGTCTGGGGATGAGGCTGGTAGGGTTGATGGTTGCCTCCTTCGAGGCAGTTCCTTTTGCTCAATTCCACACGAGGATGCTTCAGCTTTATCTGTTGGCGTCCTGGGACCGACAGCCTCGGTCGCTGGATCAGCCCTTCCAGTTGTCCTCCCGGGTCCGGCAGTCCCTCCAGTGGTGGTTGGTCTCGACCAATCTCGTGAAGGGCAGGTCTTTCCTGACCCCCCTTTGGGAAATTGTCACCACGGACGCCAGTCTGTCGGGATGGGGGGGATTCTGGAAGGAGCTGCAGTTCCAGGGGCAGTGGGGACCTCAGGAGGCCCACTTACCCATCAATATTCTGGAACTGAGAGCCATCCGTCGGGTGCTTGCTCTCCTGACTCAGTACGTCCTGGGCCTTCCGGTCCAGGTGCGTTCAAACAAACGAACAGCGGTTGCTTACATCAATCATCAGGGAGGGACTCGCAGCCTGAGTGCTCTCAGGGAGGTGTCCCTGATCCTGACCTGGGCAGAGGCCCATGTTCCTTGTCTCTCGGCGGTATACATTCCAGGAGTGGAGAACCAGGAAGCGGACCGGTTGAGCAGGGGCTCTCCCCGTCTGGGAGAATGGGCTCTCCATCCTCGGGTGTTTCGCTCACTGTGTCTCCGATGGGGGACACCGGAGGTGGACCTGTTTGCCTCCCATCACAATTGCAGGCTCCCGAACTTCGTGTCGCTCTCCCAGGATCCTCTGGCTCTGGCAGTGGACGCCATGTCACTGAGCTGGGGGGATCTGGGATTTCTATACCTGTTTCCTCCGATACCCATGCTAGGCAGGGTGCTTCGGAAGTTGACTCTGGAAAGAGTGTCCGCCGTTCTCGTGGCCCCAAGGTGGCCAAGGCGAGTGTGGTTCGCAGACATCGTTCGGCTGGCAGTGGACCAGGTCATTCTGCCTCTTCGGCCCGATCTGCTCACTCAGGGTCGATTGTGTTACCCCAATTTACCAGCGCTGGGTTTGACGGCTTGGCTGCTGAGACCTCCATCCTGAAGGAGGAGGGTCTTTCTGATTCAGTCGTTAAGACTCTGATCAGTGCTCGGAAGAGGTCTTCTTCTATCATCTACTATAGGACTTGGAACGCCTATATCTCTTGGTGCGAGATAAGATCTTTTCCTTGTAGGGCCTTTTCGGTCTCCAGGATTCTGGAGTTTTTACAATCAGGGCTGGACTCTGGTCTTCAGCTTAGTACATTGAAGGGGCAAGTTTCTGCCTTATCTATCTTTTTTCAGAAGCGTGTTGCGCTTAAGCCTTTAGTTAAAACTTTTTTCCAGGGGGTTACGCATGTGCGGCCTCCCAGGAAACCATTACTCCCGGTTTGGGATTTGAATTTGGTTCATTCTGCTCTTCAGGCTCCTCCTTTTGAGACTTTGCAAGACATTGCTTTGTCTACCCTGACTCAGAAGATTGTCTTCTTGGTAGCTATCACTTCGGTTCGGCGTGTCTCAGAGTTGGCGGCCTTGACTATCCAGGCGCCTTACTTTGAGAGGCATCAGGATAAAGTGGTCTTTCGGTTCAAGCCAGACTTTCTTCCCAAGGTTGTTTCTGCTTTTCATTTGAACCAAGACATTGTTCTTCCCTCCTTATGTCCTAATCCTAAGAATGACAAAGAGAGGGTGTTGCATTGTTTGGATGTAGTACGCTGTGTTAAGTACTACTTGATTATCACGTCTCCTTTTCGTAGGACGGATTCCTTTTTTGTTGTGCCCCATGGGCCTAAGAAGGGTTTGGCACCGGCCAAATCTGCCATTAGCAAGTGGATACGTCAGGCCGTTACTGCGGCCTATTCTGCTAAGGGGAAAGTTCCCCCTTTTCGTATCACTGCTCATTCTACTCGCGCCATTGGGGCGTCTTCGGCTTTTCAGCACCAAGCTTCTGTTGAACAAGTTTGTAAGGCCGCCACTTGGTCTTCTGTTCATACTTTTTCTAAGTTTTACAAAGTTGATGTGCGAGCCTCAGCGGATGCTGTTTTTGGCCGCAAAGTTCTGCAGACTGCAGTCATTTAAGTTATGCTTCACCTGGCCTTGAGTTGCCCATCCCTTGTGGACACTGCTTTTGGATGTCCCAATAAGTGAAGAATATTTAAAAGGGAAGCGGGGTGTGTGGCACACCAAGAATAATACCATTTTGTGAGTACTCACCTGAAAAATGGATATTGTTGGTGTGCCACACACCCCGCTTCACTCCCACCCTTTTCGGTATTTCCGAAGCCTTTATATGGTGAAGCTTTTATTTATATCAAATTGATTTTGAGGTTACCGGTAGAATACTGGTACCTTGTCTTTCTGCTTTTTAATATACTGGTGATTGAAGGGAGGTACCAGGTATATATAGGCCGGAAGGGGGCTCGTTGCAAGACTTCCTCTCTGCACTACGTCACCTGGCGGTGAGTTAACCCAATAAGTGAAGAATATTTAAAAGTGAAGCTGGGTGTGTGGCACACCATCAATATCCATTTTTCAGGTGAGTACTCACAAAATGGTATTTTTTTCTCAGCATCTCCAACGCTCTAATACTTTTACAAATAATTTAGGAACTACAGTGTCTTTTTGAAAAGGGATTAAAGTTTGGGACAGTGCAACATGTAGCCTGAGACGATAGGAAAACAACCAGGCTTACCGTTAGTATAACTTTTATAAGAGTTCTTAAATTGTCTTCTGCAGCTTCACCTCATACCTCATCCACTCCTAACATAAACAGCGTAAGGAATGCCGACTCTCGAGGGTCTCTCATCAGCACTGATTCAGGGAACAGTCTTCCAGAAAGAAACAGTGATAAGAGCAGTTCGTTAGATAAGGTAAATCTTGAATGTGTTTCATTTCTGGCAATATACACCTTGACTTTTTTGTGTCATAGGGGTTACTACTTGCTTAGTATGCGGTCTGCTGTTCTACATTCTGTATTACTAATGATGTCTAAAATAAATTGTTGTGGCAATATGGTAACCTAATGTGGGCAGTGACAGTGAAAGGATGTTTATCATCACATTCTGTATCCCATCCCAGTGCCCCAGCCTGTTTTTTTTTCTTTTCTAAAGCCTTTGCCCAATATTCATAACACAAGAACTGGATGCCGTTGCCATAATGCACCCTCTGATGCTTTCCAGTGATTATACATTCAGGTACAAACAGCTCAGAATTGGGGAGCACTTCAACTCCTGAACTTAATGAATAAGCAGATGACTGCCTTTCGACATTATACTACTTCCAGTGTTTGTTTTTTTAATTGTGCAAAAGAAATGTAGTAAAAAAAAAAAAAAAAAAAAACACTAACAGCTGTTTTGAGGCACTGGACTGGGGACAGAATGTGACAACATAAAGGACCACTTTAATGGATGGAACAATGTGACAGAATTGTCAGTATGCGTAGGTAGTTGTCTGTATGTGTATATTTTGTTTTCTTTTTTGTATAACTGCATTGATCTGCTTATAAGTAAGTGCATAACATTTTACATCCCTCAACTCTTTAACATGCCCTCATGCAGAAGGAGAGATTGTTTCGGAGCCAATCGGCACACGTCTTGCGTTGTAACAATGAAGAAAAGGACTGTTCACAGGCTGCTAAGAGAAACCGATTTACTGTGGATTTCTCTGTGCTGACAGTGCCTGTGCTGTCAGAGAGTATAGTGCATGCTGCAGTTCTTACACAGATACAAAAAGTATTTTACCTTTCCTGTTATTTGGCTAGTACCTGCCTATTGAAAGAGGACCAAACCCCATAATTCCTGGGACTCCAGGGTTGGGATGCCCCACATAGTAAAATCCTCTGATGTCCTTCGCCTGTAAATTTGCCTCCTTCCTTGTTCCTACGGTGTATGTGGCATCCTCGCTTATCCTTGTCCTGCCTGCCCATCTCTGTTTAGCCATGCAGCCCAGGCCATCCCGGCTTCCTCTGCCATGCAAGGATGCACCCCAATTCCTGCACCATTGTACCACAATCCCTCCGTCATGCCACAGCAGGCGCATATGTCAAGGCTCATACATGCTCCATGGTATCTTTGATCAGTACAAGAACCTCATGAACAGAGTAGGTTTTACACAAAAATCACAATGCCCCTGCAAGGGGGGGTATTTTGGGGAGTTTGGTCCACTTTAATATCTGTTAAAAACTGATCTTTCACTTGAAGACACTGGGTGATTAAATACTGTATCCCCTGCACCATTAAAGTGTGTTTGATGTGCTTGGAGTTCAACTTCAATACTACCCAAAATTTCTAACTTTTAGGGTTTCACAATTTTCTTTGCAGCAGCTGAATGAACTGTGACATGATATATTTCTATAGTTACGTGTATGCTTAATAACCTACAAGCATCAAAGATGAATACATTTCGGTGGACCAATACCAACACCTTGAATGATATAGGCCCTTTCATAGTGGTACCCACCAGAATTGAAGAATTGTTACATAAATAAGAAAAGTACCTCCTGATTGAAAACATCAGTGTTTATCTTCCACTTCTATTGCATTGTTTAGTCTTCTGGCTGTTCTTTACAGTCAGCCACAGCAAAAAGACTGATCTGATCTAGGTTTGCTCGTCAATAAGGTAGCTTGCTTGTAGTGGTAGGAAACCAAAGTGGCAGTCAAGAGGGTTTAAAATTCCGAGCATGCTCCCTCACTTTGTGGGAAATTGTGTAAGTCTGCTGTTTAACACAACCTGTTTTAAATTGGACTCTCAAACAAAGCCTTTTTTTAAATCTCTTCTCAGTCTGTCTGTATACCTTTGTTTTGCTTGGGTTGGTGTTAAGTGCTGTCCTCTTGAGTAGTAGTAGTAGTAGTAGTAGTGTGTGTGTTTGTGTTTGTTTTTATATATTTTACAATTGGTTAAAACAAGCTTTCTCTTAAATCCCAGAACCAACATGGAGGCTCTATAGGAAACCAGCTAGTTCGATGTGACAAACTAGAACAGGCTGAAATTAAAAGTTTACTTATGTGCTTCCTGCATATTTTAAAAAGCATGTCAGATGGTAAGTATAAAAACATCTGTACATATCACCTTCCTTCACACTTCATTGATAAATGCTATAAATACCAAAACCATAACTTGTTATAAAACAGAATATTCTCTATACTCTGTCCGTTTACCTAGTAGTTCTCATCCTTAGTAGTATACAAAAGGATACAACCTCTGAGCTTGTGTTAAAAAAAAAAAAATCCTTTGTTTTTCCAGAATTTTACTGTATTACAAAAGGATAAAAAGTATTAAATCTGGAACTAAAAATAAAAAAACTTTCTGTACCTCCCCAAGCGATAAGCTGATTTGTTGTTAGACATCTTCCCCCACTAACTAAAATACAAGGAAGTACACCCAAACCAAAGTTGCATGCTGTAGTTTCCAGAATTGCAGGGCTGGAGTGTGTTGGCCAGGCAATGTGCAAGTGTTGCAAACCACTGATAACAGAAGGGGCTGACCTTTCAGTTAATCACTGAAGCAGCTGGCCCCAGGAATAAGGCAAATTGTTCTAAATACCAAGCATAGGGTTGTTCACATTGTCATTAAAAGGCAGCATGGTGCAAGTGTCACCTACTATAACCGCGTAATCTGAAGAGAGGTCAGATAGTTCAGCTCTGTTTTCAATACATTTTTATTGATTTTCAGGGAGAAGAGATAAATATCCCCATAAAGATGCAAATATAATTTGCCTGACAGCATAAACAAGTAAACTTCCCTGTCACGTGTGTCATACCTATTGGCCAATACTGCTATATATTCAGAGACTATGCATATAGCTTCCAACACTCCTATCTATTCGACTAAGGTTAACTGTCAAAAAAATATAGAACCTTAATACTTCTAAAAATGGCTACAATTCGCTATATTTACTTTAGTTATTAAAAACTCTGGCTCCTATGGAGCCTTTTATGATTATTAATACTGAAGCCTCACACATAAACAGTGTAGTCACCATCCCTCTGCAATCACAAACTCTTAGGCTGATATAGGGAAAGTGATTGCGGGGTGATTGCACAGCGATTACAGTGTAAACCGAGCCATAAGGAGGAAAGCGATTAAAGGAAGGAAAAACTGAAAACAAAATAAAAAGAAATGGGGGGGGGGGGGGGGGGGAGAAAAAAAATAGTCTCATACCTGTGTCAATGTAATCATTCAATCAGCAGGCAATTAAGCTAAATTTGTTAGTGTTCCCCATTAAGTTGATTTCTTTGCTTAGAGAGAAGTAAAAAAGTTTAGCTGGTAATTTTAGTCATTTTCGTGGTTATTGCCACACATACAGTATGTGCCCTGAATGACCTTTTAAATTCAAAAGTCGTCAAAGCAATGTATAAGAAACTGCCAGTAACTTTCAATATATTTCTTTTGAATTTTTAAGAATTGACCTCCTTAATGTATGTGCCTATGCTTAAAGCGGAACAAAACCCAACAAGTCCTGCTTGCCTTCCCCTGGGGGCATCCCAAATCCAGATGCCCTGCCATGTCCTTGGTTGCCGCAAAAACCCATCTTCCTGGCTCCCGTGCCAATGTAAATATGAACAGCAGCATCCCCAGCATCTCTGGACTGTGGCGCGCTCCCGCCCCTAGCTTATCCAAATGGCGCCTAGGGATGCGGGCGCTCTTGCTGAGTACAAAACCGCCACCAGCGCCCAGCCTGGAATCTAAAATATTCCAGGACCTGCCTCTGACTTTTCCCCTGACCGGCCACTGGCTTTTCCCCTGTGGCATTCCAAATTCCAACGGTGCATGCCAATCAGAGCACTTTGCCATGTTTACTTTCTTCGGCATAGGGCTCTGATTGCATTCAATGGGTAGGGCTTTGCCGCATCCCCGGCGACATGTGCATGCTCCCTCCCCAACCATTCCCCATTGCATCCAGTCTGCCCTTTGCTGAAGGAAGTAAACACGGCAAAGGGCTCTGATTTGATGTGCGCCCACACATGGGCGAATCAGGGAAAGTAGAGTTTTAGTGGGCCAACTGGGGGGTTTCATGGAAAAAAACGCGGAAAGTCAAATTACCAGGTTTTGTGCTGCTTTAATATGCATAGCAAACGGCTCTGATTGGATGAGAGTCCAGGGGAAAGGTGAATTGCATTGTAGGACAGGGGAAAGGTGAATTTTTTATTGGTGGATATAGGAGGTGTCACATAGCAGGTAACCCAAAAAGGGATGTCCGGGGCAGGGAACAAAACCCTGGATAGTGAAAGTACCGGGTTTTGTTCCGCCTTAAGGGGCTACTAAATGGCAACTTTTATTTGAAACCCTTGCTGACTTAAGTGCAGCTTTATTGAGCCTTAATAAACCCAGAGTATCCTCACAGATAAAATGGATCTATAACCACTTTTCCTGCCATATCATATTTTTGCTGATAATGGCCATCAACATAATCAACTTCAAATGCTGGGTCGATGGAAACAACGGAGTGTCAAATGACCTTTAGGATAGGTGTAGTCAGCCAGATATCCTGCTAATGTATGCTGGGGGGGGGGGGGGGGGAGGAAACATGCTCCTTTGTGAAAGTTTGTTTCTATCATATATTTAGCTTTTCTTATGAATGGCTACTTTGGGTATAAGGGGCATTTTTTTACACAAATTGTCTACAGGCGTAAATCCAGTATGTGCTCCGCATAATGTACTGTTATGGCGTTTAGTAGTTATAAATCTGCATATTACTACAAGCAGGTACTGCATGAGTAATAGTGGGGGCTACAGGATTTATGGTTAATGGGGGCACATAGAACTGTAAACTAAAGACTGCTAATCCAACTAATCCAAATCTTGTTTAACAGATGCACTGTTTACATACTGGAACAAAGCCTCAACTGCAGAGCTGATGGATTTTTTTACTATTTCAGAGTAAGTAATTTAATTTTCTTTTCTTCGTTTTAGCGTTATAAAAACGAAGGATAAATATGTAATTTAAATTGTAGCTCCCTTATTTAAATTTAGACCCATTATTAGATATTCTCTCTTCCCAACCTCTATTCACCTGAACAGACAGGGAGCGGAGTGCCAACTTCTGTGCCATATCATAAAAAGGCTTTAAGCTTTAAAGCAGGGGTGTCAAACTCATTTTCACTTAGGGCCACACCAGTATTCTGGTTGCCTTTAAAGGGCCGGTTATTAACAAACACAAAACACAATTCAAACACTACCATTAAAATGTATAGTTAACAGACACTAAATTATTTTCTCAGGACAGAATACCAAGTCCTTCAATCCCAAGGCTATCTGCCTGATACCTTCTGGTCTAGAACTGGGTTTCTGCATGTGGCCATATTTTATCAGTAGGAATGATTGAAGGGCAGAACATGGCAGCAAAGTTGGAGATATTGGCATGTGATTAGTAGGTGTGTATGTCAGGATTGACATTGTGTATTATGTTCCATTTAACTCCAGTATGGGGTTGACTTCAAAGGGTTAACCAGCTTATTAAACTTGCCTTTGCTAAACAGGTAAATGTCAATTTGAAAACATACAAAGTCATTTACTGTTATATTTTTACCTGTACTTTTTTCAGGGTGTGCCAGCATCAGTTTCAGTATATGGGAAAACGATATATTGCCAGGTATAGTTCCAACTTCACATTTATTTGAAAATCATAAAGAAAGATCTAACTTTGGCCAAAATCAAAAGGGTCTGTAAAACTAGCTGACCCAAAGAGTGCCAAAATACATAACCTTAATTGTATTGTTTGTACAGTTTTGTTTTACTTTTAATATATTGCCAGTGTATCTGGTATAGATAGCACTTGTGATCCGATTTAATACAGTTTGATCACAAGGGCTGTCACCAAAAAAAATGCAGCTAGAAGTGTTTTGGCCATCACCCTACTGTGGTGTGAAACAGGCCATAGGCTTCTATGGGCAACATATTCTAAGTGTGCCATACACTCCACTTCGATCTTCATGACATGTGGGTAATCTCCAGTAGAGGGTGAACTTCTGCAGAGATGAATATGCAAAAAAGAAAGACCCTCCCGGTCCATATATACCTGGGACCTCCCACCAAATTCCCAGTTCCTTCTCTGCAGGGAAGGCGACAGGACAGAAGATGAAGACTTCTTTACTTACAGGTAAGCCGGGCTCGCGCCCGGCCGTCTATTTTCCCTATTGCTGCCAGGACCCTTTCTAAATTGCCCCTATTTGAGCCTCCCAGCTTAGGCTGCGGGTCCTGGTAAAGGTAGGCAGCACCATATGGGTGGGGAAGGAGCACTGCTCCACTGTGAGACCTCACTATGGGGTAGGCGGTTATCCAGGTTGTTTGGTGATCCTGGTGTGGGATGCCCCATCCCTCTATGCTTATGGCCGGATCCTGGCAGGGTTCCCCCCCTTCTGGGTCCCTTATTCCCCTCCGGGGGGGGGGGGGAAGTGCCTGGCCTGGCCGTTATTTCGAGGCTGGGCCGGGCTCTCGGCGTGGCCGCGGTAGCCCCGCCCCCTTCTTTGGCACGATTCTGTGGCTCATTTCTAGGGGATCCGCTTTGCTGGGAGGGGGGCGTGGCCTGGCGAGTGCGCTGGCCCGCCCTCCCCCTTCTCTCCCTCTTTCTGCATGAGGCACTTCTTGGGGGCCATTTTGATGCTGGTCTGAGCTGCGCTCCGAGTGGTAAGGGCCGGATGGCCACTTCCTTAGCTTGTATGGGGGCCCCTCTCTAGCGGGGGGCCCCCACTGATTGCGGGCGTGTGTGTGTGTTTTTTGTGTTGGTTACGCATGTCTGGCTGGGATAAAGATAAATATATATATTATGTTGCCTGTTTTGTGTGTTACTGATTGCATTGTATATGTGCATATTAAGGGGTTCCTCCTGGTCCTGGGGTCCCTAGTGTAAATTTGTTCACCTCAAATCCTCCCACTGGGACTTTTAAGGGGCATCCCGGGTTGCTTAGGCGTAAATTCCCTGCGGTCTTGCGACTGACAACAAAAATTCACCATATGGAGGCTCCGCAGGATACTGGGCTCGGGCTCCCTCTGGGACAATCCGGGCCATGTGTGGGGTATCCCTTACGGGGGGAGAATGTGCTCATCTGTATACCATGCGCACAAAATGCCATAACGCGGCAGTCTGGTACCCAGCCTTCTGGGTCGGCTCCTCCCGCTTCATCGCCTTCCCCTCCCCACCTTATCCGTACCCCAAGTGACAGGTGCCAGCGGGGAGTTGCTCTCTGATGTTTGGGCTAGGTTGGCCAGCATCGAGAAAATGATTGCTAGCACGGTGGGCAAGAAGGCCCAGGCTAAAAAGAGACATTTGTCGTCTGCCCAGCCCTTGTGGGATGTTGACGACGATTCCGCTGATTTGTCAGATTATTCCCCATTAGAGGAGGGGGAATTGTATCAGGAAACAGAGGCTGACTATGTTCAGTCTGGGAATGCCGATGTCGGGCAGGCGCTGGGGGATGCCGTAGATACGGCCACTGTTTTGTCACATTTATTGGAGGTGTTGGATATTGAAGGATATAAGAAGGGGGAATTTTTTGGGGCCTCAGGGATGGGATAAGAAGTATCCTTTTCCGGTGGAGGCAGTTAAGTGCTGGTCTTCTCCTCCCGAGGTCGACGCGCCAGTTTTAGGTTTGACCGACTCTTCTGTGCTGAACACCCCTGACGCCTTAAGGATGGCGAGGCTAAGCGCCTTGATCAGATGGCGTGCCACGCATTTGCCAACGTGTGCTCGGCCCTGCAACCTGTTAGTGCCTCTGCCCTGGTGTTGCTTGCTACCAGGTCTCTTATCAGGGACTGGCTGAATAACGCTCAGTTTGATCCAGCTGGCGCTGAGTTCACTATCCTTAAGAGATGCAAATTGTTCATGGATTTTGTCATGGCTGCGATGGAGGATTCTATTGTCATGTGTAGTAGGATTTCAGCCTTACTGGTGGCTATGCGCAGATTGGTCTGGCTCCGCCAGTGGACAGCGGACGTTGGGGCCAAGAAGTCGCTCACGGCTCTTCCCTTCTTGGGATCGCGGCTGTTTGGAGATAAATTGGATGCTGTTGCTAAAGGAGGTAAGTTGCCTCAGCGGAGGAAACAGCGCCGCCCCTTTCGGGGGGCCGGCTCGTTCACTCCTTCTTTTCGAGGGGCCAGAGCGGCTAGGGGTTTGGCCTTATCGGGTGTCAGGGGCTCGTCCTGGAACAGAGGCAGAGGTCGGGCACGTCCCGCGGCTGCCTGGGGTTCCAGGCCCAAGCCTGCCGTTAAACCGGCTCAACAATGAAGGGGCGCCCTCACCCGCAAGGGTGGGGGGATGGCTGCGGCTCTTCTTCCAGGTCTGGGCCCGGGAGGTCACAGACAATTGGATCTTGGAAGTGGTCTCCTCCGGGTACAAACTGGAGTTCGAGTACTGGCCGCCCCCAAGATTCTTAAGGTCTTGGGTGCCCTCGGACCCTCAGGCTGCCCCTTCTGGACATGGGGGTTATATGCACAGTGCCTCTGTCGAAGAGAGGCAGGGGTTACTACTCCAACCTTTTCACGGTTCCCAAAAAGGAGGGTTCGGTGAGACCCATTCTAGATCTCAAGGTTCTCAACAGGTTTATCAGAGCCAAAAAGTTACACATGGAGACTCTGCGCTCGGCTATCAATTCCCTTCGCCAAGGGGATTTTATGACATCCATAGACATCAAGGATGCGTATCTGCATGTTCCGATTTTTCAAGCACATCAGAGATTCCTCCGGTTTGCGGTGGAGGATCAACATTATCAGTTTGTAGCTCTTCCCTTCGGTCTGACCTCGGCGCCGAGGGTCTTCACCAAGGTCTTGGCGGGAATAATGGCTCTGCTCAGAGCTCAGGGCATTCGTATTGTGCCTTATCTGGACGACCTGTTGATCTCAGCTTCTTCCCTCCATCAGGCGGAGCTGGACACCCACCAGGTGGTGTCGACCCTGGAGAGGTTTGGGTGGGTGATCAACCGCACCAAGTCTTCTCTCTCCCCGTCTCGTGTGATTTCATTTCTGGGCATGAATCTGGATACCATTCGGGCCAGAGTGTTTCTGCCCCAGACCAAGGTGCAGGGGATTCGGGGTCTGATCCGCCTTCTTCTGGCCAATCCTTGTCCCTCTATCCGACAGGGGATGAAACTGGTGGGCTTGATGGTATCCTCCTTTGAGGCGGTACCGTTTGCACAGTTTCACATGAGATCTCTTCAACTTCACCTATTGACGCATTGGGACAGGTGTCCGCAGCCATTGGATCAACCTTTCAGGATGTCTCCCAGGGTTCGGCAGTCCCTTCGGTGGTGGCTGGAATCGAACAATCTGTTGAAGGGCAGATCCTTTCTGGTCCCTTGTTGGGAGACGGTTACCACGGATGCCAGCCTGTCGGGCTGGGGAGGTTATTGGAAAAGTCATCAGTTCAGCGGGGTGTGGCTCACACCCCCATCAATGTCTTGGAGCACAGAGCCATCCGACTGGTTCTGGCTCGGCTGACCTCACATTGACGGGGTCTACCGGTTCAGGTTCGTTCGGACAACCGAACGGCGGTAGCTTACATCAATCACCAAGGAGGGACTTGCAGCAGGAGTGCCCTCAGGGAAGTCTCTCTGATCCTGCACTGGGCGGAGAGCAATGTTCCTTGCATTTCGGCAGTCTACATTCCGGGAGTGGAGAACACGGAGGCGGATTCCCTGAGCAGGGGATCCTCTCGCCAAGGAGAGTGGTCTCTCAACCCCGAGGTTTTTCTGGATCTTTGCCACAAGTGGGGGACTCCGGAGGTGGATCTCTTTGCCTCGAGGCACAATCACAAACTTCCGGCCTTTGTGTCTCTTTCTCAGGATCCTCTGTCTCTGGCAGTGGATGCCTTGTCACTGGCTTGGAAGGAGTTGGGTTTTCTGTACCTGTTTCAACCCGTCTCAATGCTGGGCAAGGTAGTTCGCAAACTGGTTCTAGAAGGGGCACCAGCGATTCTGGTGGCTCCAAGGTGGCCAAGAAGGGTTTGGTACGCAGACGTCGTAGGGATGGCCGTAGATCAGTACCGGCTTCCCTTGTTGCCGGATCTGCTATCTCAGGGTCATCTACTTTACCCCAATTTACAAACGCTGGCTTTGACGGCTTGGCTGCTGAAACCTTCATCTTGAAAGAGGAAGGTTTGTCTGAGGCTGTTGTTCAGACCTTGATTAGGGCTAGGAAGCGGTCCTCTTCTGGCATTTACTATAGGACTTGGAGGTCCTATATTGATTGGTGGGAGGCTAGGGCCTTGCCTTGCAGGGTTTTTTCTATACCCAGGATTTTGGAGTTTCTTCAGCATAATTTGGATCTTGGGTTCCAGCTTAGTACCTTGAAAGGACAGGTTTCTGCTCTGTCTGTTTTCTTCCAGAGGTCTTTTGCCGTACACCCGCTGGTTAAGACCTTTTTCCAAGGGGTCGCGCATGTGCGCCCCCCTCAGAAGGCTGTAGTTCCTGTTTGGGATTTGAATTTGGTTCTTTCGGCTCTGCAGGGTCCTCCTTTTGAGCCGTTACAGGATATTGCTCTTTCGGTTCTCACTCAGAAGGTTGCTTTCTTGGTGGCTATTACCTCTGTTCGACGTGTCTCTGAGTTGGCGGCTCTGTCGATTCAGGCCCCTTACTTTGAGAGACACCAGGATAAGGTGGTTTTTCGTTTTAAGCCGGATTTCCTTCCTAAGGTGGTGTCTGCTTTCCACCTCAATCAGGATATTGTTCTCCCTTCCTTGTGTCCTAAGCCTAACAATGACAAGAAGAGTGTTCTGCACAATTTGGACGTTGTTCGCTGTGTGAAGTACTATTTGGTGACTTCTTCTTCCTTCCGCAGGACGGATGCTTTTTTCGTGGTGCCCTGCGGGCCCAGGAAAGGTTTGGCACCTGCTAAGTCTACGATTAGCAAATTGATTTGTCAGGCCATTGTTGGGGCCTATTCTGCTAAGGGGAGGACTCCTTTTAGGGTCACTGCGCACTCTACTCGTGCGGTCGGTGTGTCCTGGGCTTTTCAGCACCAGGCTTCTGTTGAACAAGTTTGTAAGGCTGCTACTTGGTCTTCCGTTCATACTCTTTTTTAGTTTTACAAGGTTGATGTGTGGGCTTCAGCGGATGCTGTTTTTGGCCGCAAGGTTCTGCAAGCTGCAGTGGTTTGAGATGGTACATTCTTTACTGTTTCTGGTTCCCACCCATGATGGACACTGCTATTGGATGTCCCACATGTCATGAAGATTGAAGTGGAGTGTATGGCACACTTAGAATATTACCGTTTTGTGAGTACTCGCCTTTAAAACGGGTATTATGAGTGTGCCATACACTCCACTTCGCCCCACCCCTTTTTTCAGGTATTCTGGGGCTTTTATATGGTGAACCATTGGTTTTGATTGTTAGGTTATAATTGGTTCTTCCTGGTCCCCTTACTGCTTTTTTACACTGGGAATTTGATGGGAGGTCCCAGGTATATATGGACCGGGAGGGGCTTTCTTTTTTGCATATTCATCTTTGCAGAAGTTCGCCCCCCAACTGGAGATTACCCACATGTCATGAAGATCGGAGTGGAGTGTATGGCACACGTTTTAAAGGTGAGTACTCACAAAACTGTATTTTTACTGACGAATTTGGCGTAATCGCGTGTGCAGCACAACGTGATCACCCCATAATTGTCCCAGTGTGAAAGTAGCCTGATTTTATGGTGTTGTATGGTGCCATGAGAAATGTTATGTGGACGCGGGGACTCTCCGATGTGTAAAACCCCCCTGGCCGCCCAGTAAACTCATCTTCCTGATGAAACGCCGCATGAACGCATCCTGTTAGAGGGTAGCGGAGATGCGGCCGTAGGTGCGCTCGGCTGAAGCCAAATCTTAAAAGATTTGACGTGAACGCAGTCAGGCACGCTGATTGGATCAAAGGCCATGCATGCGCCATTGTACTGGGGAACAGTACATTTTACTGGGCAAACTGGGGGGTTTTACACAGTGGGGCATCCCAGTTTGGGGTGCCCCGGGGCCAAGGACCAAAACCCATGATAGTCAGAACCCTGGGTTTTGGTGCAGCCATGGCTGGGATTATGAGTGACCCAATCACTGTTGCAGTTGATCTGTGGCCTACAGGATGTGGCTGCTAGGGAATAGTATGTGATTTAGTTTATTTTTACTGCCAAATCCATGTAAGCGATGGGCTGCATCCATAGAGAGTCCTGCATAGACAGGAAAACTGCATGTGGCAGAAGCACCTCCGACATTTGAAGCTACATAGGGAAAAGGTTAGGTGTAGGTGCTCAATAACACAGGGAGTCTTACATATAAATATATGTATTGTGTTTTCAAAATGTTTGATTTAAAGTAAAATCTTTATACTGCTGTTGGATCATGAAGTGTACTGCTCATTATTGTATTATTTAAAATTTTCTTTGAATTTAAGTGGAAACTGGAGTAGGGGGGCTAAAGAGCTGATTGGGTAGATCTCCATCTCTGAGACCCAGATAAATCAGATGTCTTTTCCTAAGAGGTAGTAACCCACCATTCTTTCTCCTTATGCTACAATAAAGCAACCAACGCTTAGCTTGCAGAGATACATTCCTGCACCAATTCACCTATTGGTTATACTCGCCTTCTGTCCCCTACCTCAGCACTCTTCTACATTGAAAATCAAAAATGTATACGGGTGCTGAATAATGGGGTGCTCCGTCCCCTAGCATCATGGGAGAATTTCAGTAAACAGGTGGGTTATTTTCTATATTTTAATGCCCAAATCAGGCTTGGCACAGGGGAAGGGATTGGTGGCCAGGAGCTTACAACAACACTGGACACAGGCACAAGAGCTTCGGGGACATCATAGCTTTTCCCAGTGTCCTGTTCAGGTCGCTCCATTTCTGACAAGTGGGTAATCCGCCACAAGGTGGCGCAGTGACTGCAAGATGAAAATCGAAGCTCCTCCCGGCCCATATAAGGCAGCTGTCTCCCAAAATCCCCCAGAATTCTCTTGCAGTCTGACTGTGAAGATCGTGCTATATTCCAAGTATACGGCACGTCCTGTTCCAGAAGATTCATTACACATGGGTTATACATCCACAAGATGGCGCTGGACTGCAGAAAACAGCTTGTGGCTCCTCCCGGCCCTATATAAGTCGGGGGCCTCCCACAAATTCCCCAGTTCATTTCTGCAGTCTGCGCTGAGAAGATAGAAGATAGCTCTCTTGTGGCACAGGTGAACGGGGCTTATTGCCTGCGGCCCTGCAGGACTATTCCCACCCATTCCGTAATATATACTGCCTCACAGCCTCGGCTGACAAGGTTCGGGTGAAGGTAGGTTAGCAAGCACCAGTAAAAATGGTGCTGAGGAGCTATGCTCCTACGGCAGTCCCTGCTCCAACAGGGTAGGCGGTTTAGGCTAATGGTGAGCCTTTTTGGGATGCCCCCACTGCCTCATGGGTTTTACCAGGTTATCCTTTGCAGTTAAACCCTATTCACATATATATTTCCCCCTCCACCCTCACTTCTCATATTAGTCCTCTGGGCGCCATTTTCCCTGGGAATTCGGCTGTTATCCTCCCTCAATCTCCCTTTGGGAGATCTCCGGGGGGGGATTTCACTCTTGTCATATTTTAGTGTTGGTAACTTTATAATATGCCGCCGCCACGCTTTGTACTGCGCTCCAAGCCTGGCAGCCCCATTCACCTCAGAGCTGCCGGGCCGCTATTGGCCGGCTGGATCACGTGGGCGTGTTTCCCGCTCTTCGGGGGGGGGGGGGCTCTGTTGACGATGCAATTTTACCTCACAACTCCACGGCCCGCCCCTCGAGGTCTGTGGACGCCATTTTGTCTCCTTGCTGCGTGCTGCTGGCTCTCTGCGGTCTGTGAGTAACCCTGGTGGGGTGGGTTTTTTTGTAACGTTTTTTCTCTGCCTTATTCTCATGGAAATGTTTGATTATGTCTGTCAGGCGGGTGAAAACCTCAGTACTGTGGTTTCCCTCGGCCATCTTCCCTCACTAACTCCCACTTCCCTAGCGGTTCTTGGGGCATCCCGGGTAGCTCTTCAGCGTTAACCCTTGCTGGCCTATTGTGCCATTCAACCACCATATGGAGGCTTCTGGGGATAATGGGCCTGGGGTTCCTTCGGGACAAACCCGGCTATGTGTAGCGTGTGGGGTATCCCCTATTAGTGATAATGTCAGGGTGTGTGTACCCTGCTCCCAGCAGTCTGGGCTGTCTGTTACTCCTGGGGGTGCCCCCACTCTGGCTTCACCCGACGCTTACATCTAACCCCCACTGAGGAGCATACTAGTGGGGAGTCTCAACCTGATTTAGCTGCACGTGTGGCCAGTATTGAAAAACATCTTGCTGGGTCTGCCCGTGTAAGGCTTCTGCTGAGAAGCTGCATTTATCACCCGTGGTTTCCCTCTTCCCTGTGGAAGATGAGGGCCCTTACTCACTCCCAGGTCCCTACCCCCTTGAGGAGGGGAAATTATTTTCTGATTCCTCTGAAGAACTACCTAAGATATACGGTGGTACTGGGACTCCCTTTGGGGAAGACCCGTGGTCCCCTGTTGACACTGACAGATTGCTGAGTCACACTTTTGAAGTTCTTTGTATTTCTCCCCCGGCAGTGGCTCCACAGCAGGGTGAGCTTTTTCATGCGATTAAGCCACGCTGGGAGTTCCCTGAGCAGTCTCACTTTAATAATCTAGCGCTCAAAGAATGGGAACGGCCTAGCAAGCTGCTATGGGTGCCTAAGAGTTGGGACAAGAGGTATCCCTTTCCTGCTGATGTTGTTAAGCGTTTGGACCAATTGGCCTGTCATGCCTTTGCCTGTGTGGGGATGGCACTGCGCCCGGTTTGTGCCTCTGCTATTACGACTATTGCCATTAAAGGAGTGCTTAAGTGTCTTTTGGATGGGGCATCTGAGGATGCGGGTAGAGAGGAGTATCGATCTCTCCTGCTTTGTGAGGAATTTATTGCATATATCCTCTCTACCATGGATGATGCCATTAGAATGTGTGGTAGGACTTCTGCCCTGTTGGTGGCTATATGCCGATCTGTCTGGCTGCGTCAGTGGGTAACTGACAATGCTGCTAAGAAGGCTCTCACTGGTTTTCCCTTCAAGGGCCTGCGCCTCTTTGGAGAACACTTGGACTTGTTTACTAGGGGTGGTAGGTTACCTCAACGCAGGAGGCCATCTCGGTCCTTTCGGGGGACAGGTGCCTTTCTCCCGTCCTTCCGTGGTTCCAGAACTAACCGTGGAGTCTCTTTTACTGGGGCCCGCGGAGACCATTGGGAAAGGGGCAGAGGACGTGGCCGTCCAAGCCAAAATCCTCCCCCAAGCCCCCTCAGGTATGATGGGGCGCTCTCACCCATCTGGGTGGGGGGACGGCTTCGTTTTTTTGCTCACGTCTGGAGACTTAACGTCTCAGACCGGTGGATTCAGGAGGTACTGTCCTCCGGTTACAAGATAGAGTTTGCAGCCTGGCCGCCCCCAGATTCATCAAATCCCAGATGGCTTGAACCCCCCTTTTATCCCAGGGTCTGCGCCTTACTGTCCAAAACCTTCTGGAGTTAGGGGTCATCTGCCAAGTGCCCTTAAAGGAAAGGGGCAGAAGCTACTATTTTATTCTTTTCACTGTTCCCAAAAAAGAGGGGTCCATCAGACCCATTCTAGATTTAAAGCGCCTCAACAAATTTGTCAGATTCAAACACTTTCGCATGGAGACTCTGCGCTCAGCTGTAAATTCACCACGCCCGGGGGACTTCATGACCTCTGACATCAAGGATGCTTACCTTCATATACCAATCTTTCCAGGTCATCAGAGATTCCTCAGGCTCGCTCTGGAGGATCAGCACTACCAATTTGTGGCCTTGCCTTTCGGTTTCACCTCGGCTCCCAGGGTTTTCACCAAGGTGCTGGCGGGCGTAATGGCTCTGCTGAGATCTCAGGGCATTCGCATCCTCCCTTACTTGGACGACATTCTCATCCTCCCTTACTTGGACGACATTCTCATCACGTCTCAGTCCTTCCAGCAGGCAGAGCTGGATACCCAGATGGTGGTGTCCACACTGGGGTCCTTCGGCTGGGTGATCAATCACCCCAAGTCTTCCCTGTTCCAGTCATTGGTGAGGTCCTTTCTGTGCATGACTCTGGATACATCTCAGGTCAAGATTCTTCTCCCTCAGCAGAAGATGGAGAGTCTTCAAGCTCTAGCAAGGTTTCTTTTGTCTTGCCCCCATCCCTCCATCCGATAGGGGATGCAGCTGGTGGGTCTGATGGTGTCATGCTTCAAGGGGTTTCCATATGCTTAGTTTCGTATGAGACCTCTTCAACTTCACCTCTTGTCAGTATGGGATCGGGACCCTGTGTCCCTGGATCTGGTGTTTGTTCTGTCCCCTCTGGCCAGGCGGTCTCTTTCGTGGTGGCTGGACTCAAGGAACCTGTTGATGGGCAGATCCTTTCTGACCCCTTGCTGGGAGGCAGTCACCACAGATGCCAGTCTGACAGGTTGGGGGGGCTTCTGGAAATCCCTGAAGTTCCAGGTCAGTGGGGCCCTCAGGAGGCCCATTCCCCTATCAACATTCTGGAACTGAGGGTGATAGACTAGTTCTCGCCCAGTTGACTCCACACCTTTGGGGTCGGGCGGTTCAGATCCGCTCGGACAACCAGACGGCAGTTGCCTACATCAATCATCAGGGAGGGACCCGGAGCAAGAGGGCCCTCAAGGAAGTGTCCCTGATTTTGTCCTGGGTGGAGGAGAGTGTCCCCTGCATATAGGCAGTTTACATCCCGTGAGTGGAAAACCCGGAGGCAGACTCCTTGAGCAGGGGGATGTCTCGGCTGGGGGAGTGGTCCCTTAGCAACAAGGTGTTTTGGTCCCTGTGCCATCGGGGGGGGGGGGGGTCAGCCGGATGTGGACCTGTTTGCATCCCAAGCTTCCAGTCTTTGTCTATGTGTCCCAGAATCCTCTGGCCTTGGCCATGGATGCGCTAGCAATGTCTTAGAAGAGCTCTCAGCTCCTTTGTGTTTCCTCCGTTCCCTCTGCTGGGCAGGGTGCTGCGCAAGATCTCCCAGGAAGGGGTGCCACCATTCTGGTGTGGTTCGCAGACATCGTGCAGTTGGCAGTAGATCAGTATGCCATACCCAAGGTTCCAGATCTGCTCACTCAAGGACAGCTACGCCATCCCAAACGCTGGCTTTAACGGCCTGGCTGCTGATACCTCCATCTTGATGGAAAAGGGGCTGCCCACCTCTGTTGTTAGTCCATGATTCAGGCTAGGAAGAAGTCCTCGTCATCTATCTACTATAGGGTATGGCATACTTACATTGACTGGTGTGAGTCTAGGTTGCTTCCCTGTCGGGTGTTTTCTATCCCCAGGATTCTGGAATTCCTGCAACATGGTTTGGATTTGGGTCTTCAACTTAGTACCCTCAAAGGTCATGTTTCAGCCTTGGCTATTTTCTTCTAAAGATACTTTGCCAACCATCGTCTGGTTAAGACCTTTTTTCAGGGGGTTACTCACGTGCGTCGTCCTCGTAAGCCTGTGTTACCAGTCTGGGATTTGAGCTTGGTATTATCTGCCTTGCAGGGGTCTCCCTTTGAGCCCTTGTGTGCGGCCCCTTTGTCTATTTTGACACTTAAGGTAGCCTTTTTGGTGGCTATCACTTCTGTCAGGTGTGTTTCTGAGTTGGCGGCGCCTTCTATCAAGCCTCCTTACTTTGAGAGACACCAGGACAAGGTGGTGTTTCGTTTTAAGGCAGATATTCTGCCTAAGGTTGTATCTGCTTTTCATCTCAATCAGGACATTGTCTTGCCTTCTCTGTGCCCTAACCCTAGTATTCTAAGGAGCAGGGATTACATACTCTGGATGTGGTTAGAACCCTGAAGTTCTATTTGGTGGCTACTGAACCTTTCAGTAATACTGATGCTCTTTTTGTTCTCCCTTCTGGGCCTAAGAAGGGTTTAGCTCCAGCTAAGTCCACCATCAGCAAGTGGATCCGTCAGGCTTTGAATCAAGCCTATTCTGCTAGGGGAAAGGAGCCTCCTTTCCGTCTTACTGTTCATTCTACTTGTGCTATTGGTGCCTCTTGGGCTTTTCAGCACCAAGCTTCTGTTGAACAAGTTTGCAAGACTGCTACTTGGTCTTCTGTTCATATTTTTTCTAAGTTTTACTAGGTTGATGTTAGGGCCTTAGCTGATGCTGCTTTTGGCCGCAAAGTCTTGCAGGTGGCAGTGGTTTAAACTGCCCGCTGTTGCTTTTTGGGATCCCACCCTACCTTACGGACACTGCTATTGGATGTCCCATGTGTAATGAATCTTCTGGAACAGGACGTGCTGTATACTTGGAATAATACAATTCTGTGATTATTCACCTGTAGAATTGGTATTATAAGTATACAACACGTTCTGTTCCATCCCACCCTTGTTATAATTATTCTTAGCCACCTCTGTATGGTGATTGTTCATTGTTCATTTGGGATTTTTGTTGTTCTCCCGGCTTCTTGTGTTACTGCTTGTAAATACTGGGGAATTTGTGGGTGGTCCCCGACTTATATAGGGTCGGGAGGAGCCACAAGCAGTCCGGCGCCATCTTGTGGATGTATAACCCATGTGTAATGAATCTTCTGGAACAGGACGTGCTGTATGCTTATAATACCAATTCTACAGGTGAGTAATCACAGAATTGTATTTTTTCTCTCTGGATATTGCAGGCGAGCGGGGCATCCCAAGCCTGTCGGCCACTGCAGCCCTATTCCCACCTTCCTCCCGGGACCCATTTTGCCTCCCAGCCTTGTGCTACGGAACAGGTGACAGTAGGGGAACGCCGAGGGTCAGGCGTTCGACAGAGCTATGCTCTGGGCTGCAGACCCTCTCCCAAAGGGTAGCTGGCCATAGGCACTGGTGAGCCTATTTGGGGGGGACCACTTAGGGACCCTTATACCCACATGTCTCCCATATGCTTTATTATTGGTGGTATGTGTTTTTTTTGTGTCACTTCTTTCTCTTTTATTATACTCGCCTCCCTCGTGCCTTCTTCTCCTCCCCTCCTCCTGGTGCTGTGAGGGAGGGGAGGGCGGGCCGCGGGCCCCGGCGGGATCCGTCTGGCGGCATCGCTCTGCGGCCTCCTTCGGCTCCTCTCTCTTTGCTGCTCCGGGCGCCATTTTCGCCTTCCTGTCTCCCTGGATTCACGCTCTGCGGGGAGGGGGGGGCACCGCGCGATGATGCGTTCCGCGTCATCACTGTGCGGCCCGCCCCTCGAGGTGCTCTGCGGCCCGCGCTCGGCGCCATTTGTTGCTTCGGCCTGCGTGCGCCCTGCTGGCAGGGGGTCTCATGGCCGCGCTGGTCTCCTTCCTCCAGTTCTGTTGATGTGGAGTGTCTGGAAGCAATTCCTCTATGACTTTGGCTACTTCCTCCTGTGCTAAACATCCAGAGCGCTCCCCTCTTGTGGACGGTACCTCCAGGTTCTGACGTCACGTTCGGTCTTCCTTCACTGGTCCGTGAGTCCTTTCCTTGTTGTCTGTGATCTGATGCATGCACTGTGGGATGCTCATGGTCCTTCCCTTGTGTTTTCCAGGCGGGGCCCGCATTACTGCACAAATTGTGGTTCCTCCCGTTCCTATCCACCCCCCCATCCCCCCCCCCCTCGGCAGCCGCTATTTTTAAGGGTCAAATCAGAGGGGTTAAATTGGGGTTTTGTCCGGGTTTGGGCCGTCAGTGCCTTGTAACCTGATTTATTTTTGCCTTAATCACCATAATGGAGGCTTCTGGGGATAGCGAGCTAGGGGCCCCCTCTGGGCGGGTTAAGCTCTGTCTCATGTACGGTACATCCCCTTTGAGCGGTCTCTATGCGGTTTGTGTTCCTTGCGCCAAAAGCGTCTTTCTGGAACAGGATAGGGCGGGCGCCTCTGCCCCCAGCCCTATTCTACCAGCGGCCTCGCCAACTCCCCCACACCTGCATTTAGCTCCCAGTGAGGGGGATGCCAGCAGGGGGTCTCAAACGGATTTGGCGCTCCGAGTGTCCAGCATAGAGAGACAATAATCGCGCTCGGTTGCCGGCAAGGCCGCAAGTAAGAAGCGACATATTGAGCCGGGTTATTCGCAGGGCTGTGGAGTCGGTAGATAAATGTTCCGACTCCTGTTTTTTGTACTTCCGACTCCCCGACTCCGACTCCTCTGTATTAATATGTGAATGTATTTTATACATTCCTTGAAGGAAAGAAAGGCAACATACATGTCATTACTTCTAGCAGAGAGAAGTAGTTGGGCAGAAGCTGCCTTCTCCTTTCTGTGTGCTGATCTTCTGCTGAAGATAGGGCAGTGGGAGGATTCAGAAAGGGGCCTTTATTATAAAACATGATTTCCCTAGTAGAATCCCATAGTCATGTTTAAAGTTTAAGCTAACAATCGAAGTTTACAAGTTTTTATAGCCTTTTGCTGAATGACAGCAGTTTTTCCAATGGTACAGCTTCAGTCTTGAACTATTGATCCTCCATTCCCTTCACTTATACAAGTGTCTCTAGTCCTGCAAAAAACATATTTACTTAAAGTGGACCAACACCCAGGATTTTGACTATCCTGGGTTTTGGTCCACTTCAGGGGGGCACCCCGATTAAGGGTGCCCCGCTGTTTGAAACCCCCCAGAAAGCCCCCAAAACTCACCTCACCACGCTCCCACGTGGCCGCGCTGACCAATCACCGCCGACGGACAAGCGGGTGACAGCGGCGGACAACACAGCGCGTCCGCCGCCGCCTCCCGCGCGCCCGCGGCGGCCATTCACAAACGGACGGCGCACGCGCGTCTAGAGGGGTGCGCGGGAGGCGGCCGCCGCCGCCGATGAGGTAAGTTTTTTGGGGGGGATCCCTCACCGCGGGACATCCCGATCTCGGATGTCCCGCGGTGAGGGAGGTGATCGGCCCGGGAATCTTATAGATTCCCGGGCCAATCACCCCTGGGTGACGGTCCACTTTAATCCCTTATCAGTGAGAGGCTAGGTTACCCATGGGTTCCCTGTAACAGCAGAACACGACACTATGCAAAGTATTGCCGCTTCTAATTGTGCGTTGCGTGCCATTATAGTGAAGCACATGAAAAGCATGCTTCTTCACGGTCACTTAACGTGTTCGTTTTGCGGTTACGTGAGGCACTGCATGCATTGGTCTTTATTTTTACAATAGAGAAGTCATTAATTATAACTTTTTGTGAATTGGGACATTTAAAATTGCTAAATCATCAGCATTGTTTGCCGACTCTGACTCCAGGTACCCAAAATTTCCTCCGACTCCTCGACTCCGACTCCACAGCCCTGGTTATTCGCATGATGATGATGATTGATTATGAGGTTTTTGGTGGCCGAGACTCCATGGAGGATGGTGAGTTGTTTCATGACTCCGACTCCTCAGGGTACCGTCCGGGAGGCTTTGACAGTGACCCTGGGTCTTCCACGGAGGAGGACATGTGTCTCCCCGATGACACTGAGAAGTTGTTGTCTGTGGTATTTGAAACCTTGCACATTGTACCCCCGAAGGCGGCCAAAAAGAAACAGGGGGATCTTTTTCGGCCTGAGAGACAGCGTCTGGTTTTTCCTGAGCAAGGCCACTTTTCCAAAATGTTTTTTAAGGAATGGGAGAGGCCTAATAAATTGCAGTCGGTGCCTAAGGGCCTGGACAGACAGTATCCTTTCTCTGAGGAGTTTATTCGCCTTTGGTCCCGTCCCCCGGAAGTGGATGCTCCTGTTCTGGGGCTCTCCAATACCACGGTTATGCCGTCACCCGATACTGCTTCCTTGCGCGACCCTGCTGACCGGCACATGGATCAGCTGGCTTGCCACGCCTTCACCTTTGTGGGTGCTGGCCTTAGCCCGGTTTGTGCCGCGGCCATTGTTTCCCTAGCCATCAAGAAGAAGGTGAAACGTCTTGTTGATATCGCCAGATTGCACAAGCGGGCGGAGGAGTATAAGGATCTCCTAGCCTGCGCAGACTTTATTGCTTTTATTGCCTCGGCCATGGATGATAGGGTTCGGTTTGGCGGCAGGGCTTCGGCTCTTCTGTTTGCGCCCCGTCGCGACGGAAGCCTGTGCGGCCCTTTTGGGGCTCGTCTACTTTTCGCTTCTTTCGTGGAGGAAGAGGCTCTTCCTTTTCAGGTGGCCGCAGAGATTCCTGGGGACGAGGTAGGTCCCGTGGCCGGCCAAATCCCTCTTGGGGATCCAAGTCCAGGCCCCCTGCCAAGACCCCTCAGGTATGAGGAGGCGCCCTCACCCATTCGGGTGGGGGGACGGCTTCTGCTATTTGCTCACGTCTGGAGACTGCACGTCTCGGATCGGTGGATTCAGGAGGTGGTGTCCTCCAGTTACAAAATAGAGCTGGCAGCTTGGCCGCCCCCAAGATTTCTTCAGTCGCGGATTTCCCAGAACCCATTGACGGAGCAGGGTCCAAGAATGGCTGTTCATCGTCCGGGGTGATTTGTCCGTTACCGCATCCGGAGCAAGGTCAAGGGTTCTATTCCAAGCTTTTCATGGTAACCAAGAAGGACGGTACTCTGAGGCCTATCCTGGACCTGAAGGGTCTCAACAAGTTTGTCAGATTCAGACACTTTCGCATGGAGACCTTGGTCCGCGGTGAGCTCGCTTCGGCCAGGCGACTTCATGACCACAGTGGACATCAGGGATGCTTACCTGCACATCCCTATATTCCAGGGACATCAGAAGTTCCTGAGGTTCATGCTGGAGGATCAGCACTACCAGTATGTGGCATTGCCATTTGGAATATCCTCAGCCCCCCCCCCCGGGTGTTCACCAAGGTGCTGGCGGGCGTTATGGCCCTTCTGAGGAGTCAGGGAATCCGTGTTCTTCCTTACCTAGATGACTTGCTGATTGCTGCTCAATCTCTTCAACAGGCCGAGAGCGACACCCAGACGGTGTTGTCCACTCTCGAGGATTTCGTCTGGGTGATCAATTACCCCAAGTCTTCGATTACTCCCTCCTCATTGCTGAGGTCCTTCCTGGGCATGACCTTGGAAACCTCTCAGGTCAAGGTTTTCCTCCCCCAGCAGAAGGTGGAGGGTTTTCAGACGCTGACGCGGACCTTACTGTCGTGCCAACGACCATCCATCCGTCTGGGGATGAAGCTGGTGGGTCTTATACTGTCATGTTTCAAGGCTGTGCCCTTCGCTCAGTTCCACATGAGGCCCCTTCAATTGAATCTTTTGACTGTTTGGGATCGGACACAGGAGTCCCTGGAGCGAGAATTCTCTGTCTCCTCTGGCCAGGCAGTCCCTTGCGTGGTGGTTGGACTCCGGAAATCTTCTTGTGGGCAGGTCCTTTCTGACTCCTTGTTGGGACATTGTCACCACGGACACCAGTCTGACCGGCTGGGGAGGTTTTTGGCAATAGCTGAAGTTCCAGGGCCAGTGGGGCCTGCAGGAGGCTCACGTGCCTATCAATCTCCTGGAGCTGAGAGCGATCCGGTTGGTCCTGTTTCATTTGACCCCCCATCTATGGGGTCGTGCGGTCCAGGCGGTCGCCTACATCAATCACCATGATTCAGGCTCGGAAGAAATCTTCCTCCATGATTTATTACAGAGTCTGGCACGCTTACATTGCCTGGTGTGAGTCCAGGAGTCTTTGTCCCTGTCGCACATTCGCCTTTTCTAGGATTTTGACGTTCTTACAACATGGATTGGATTCTGGTCTCCAGCTGAGTACCCTCAAGGGTCAGGTTTTGGAGCGACCTGAACAGGACACTGGGAAAAATACAATTCTGTGAGTACTCGCCTGTAGAATTGTTTTTGGTAGTGTCCTTTTCAGGTCGCTTCATCCCACCCTTGTTCTCTTATCTCCTTGCTGGTTATGGTGATTACTGTTGTACTTGTTTTGTTCTTGAGAGAGTTCATGCTGAAGCTATGTGAAGTAACATGGTTTCTGGCCTCCCGGCATATCTCTGTTTTTACTGCTTTTGAACCACTGAGGGATTTTGGGAGACAGCAGCCTTATATGGGCCGGGAAGAGCTTCGATTTTTCATCTTGCAGTCACTGCGCCACCTTGTGGCGGATTACCCACTTGTCAGAAATGGAGCGACCTGAACTGGACACTACCAAAAACCAATTCTACAGGTGAGTACTCACAGAAATGTATTTTTCTTGGCTGGACAGGAGCTTTGAATTGGTCACTCCCAATATTTTAATACGTATGAAGTCAAGAAGAAAGAAAAGATGGTTCATTTTTAAAGCATTGTTCCTCCAACACTTTGTATTTAATATTTTGTCTACACAAAGGCATGATGTTAATACAAGTTCATTATTCTGGCCAGTCAAAGGCTCCATTCTATTGTTGCCAGGCTGTGTAAGCATGTTAAACAGTGATGGATGCATGTTTTGGTATGTCACATAACAAAAATAATGGGGTCACAGACTTGTGTATGTGTTTCCTTCACTGATCCTCACTTTTCAGCTATGGTGGTGGTACACGTTAGGAAGCCAGCCTAAACAGATTGCTAACACTGCTCACTGTTTTCTGTTTTCCTCACTTGATTGCTGGCAAGTGTAACAAACTATATGGCTCTTCTCCCTTCCTGCCTGGGTAAGATTGTATGGCCTGTCTGTCCTTCATTGCATGTTTGTGTTTATGGCATTGCTGATTAATTCTCCTGCTGCTGCATCCAACTTCATATCTGATTACATCTAGGAACCAAAAGAAATGTAATTGTCATACCTAATGCATAGCCATGTAAGAACTTCTAGTAGATAGTTAGTCTCCTAATTTATTTCAAACTTTTGTTTCTCCCAGGAGTAGACATAATTCAGGACATTGCTTAGGTGCATTATATGTAGCATGTTGCTTTTACTGTTACTTTGACATTGTGAACGAAGACCCGGTTTTGTAGTAGATGATGTGTTTATGCTTTCTCTGCTTTACTAACTGCCCCCACCTCTCTGCAGTGGGGATCTAACTAGTGCCTCTGTCCCATTTCCACTCATCTTGCAGGAACCAGGAAGGGTTGGGACCCATAGTTCATGACCGAAAGTCTCAGACATTGCCTGTTTCCCGTAACAGAACAGGAATGATGCATGCCAGATTGCAACAGCTCAGCAGCCTGGATAACTCTCTCACTTTTAACCACAGTAAGTTCTGTGCAGTTAGCTGCCTTTTCCTGTACCACCTCCGCTCTGGCTTCTCCACCCAACCTCCAGGAGTCAGTGTGCAGCCTGGGTTCCAAATCACCTTTTCTTTTCCCGAACAGGTTTGATGCTGCTAGATGATGATGTGTGCTGCACATTCACACTGTCTGCATTTTGAGCCCAGCACATCTATATGGAAAATTTTGCCAGTACAACAGACGCAATTACGTTTGTTAACGTTTTGTGTGCGCTTAGCTATTTGTGGGCCAGCTTATGCAATAATCCACTTAGGCCCCTCCGACAGTTTATGTGCGCACACATGATCCTCCTGGTATGTACCTGGAAATATACCTGATGCTAGGTGAGAGTATCCTCTCACGTTCCACAATTCACTGTGTGTGTCTGAAAAAGCGTTCAATAATGAATTGACTTTTTCTGTGTTTTCAGCGTGAGAAAGATATCAAGTGTACTTGGAATAGCTGTAGACAATGGTAAGATTCAATCAGGTTGACACTGGCCTAGAAATAAGCATTATAATCAGCCACACTCTATATTTGTCCTGCTTTGCTTCTTTCCTTAGACTTACTGACCATTGTATATAATCCCAAGTACAGCTTTTTTTTTTTTTTTTATAAACTTGTGATTGATTTAAGCAAGCAAATGCCTGCAGTTGCTTTCTGATGCTATGTACACCAGCGCAAAAGGTTCATTTAAAGTAACAGTGTTGCTGTAATAGACCTATGATATGATCTTTTTTTTTTTTTTTTTTTTTTTTTTTTTTTTTAACTTGCATGGACAAAATCAAAGTAGATTCAATGCTGTGAACAACAGCTTGACTTTGCACCTTGCAAAACCAAGGTGTTATATCCAAGTGTGCATATAAAAAAAAAAAGTAAAGCATTGCAATGGTATTCATTTATTGGTTTTCACATGCTTATTTTCCAAATTAGATATGTAGCTTGATAATGTTTCACATTTCTTTAACCTATTTAAAGACCTTTATAGTTATATTTGTAGTAATATGATTTTAGCTATAGGATAAGCGAAGATCCTGGGATCATGTATCCATTTGGTAGAAGTCGCCTAAAGTGGACCAAAACCTGTCTAAAAGACTCCAGGACCGCCCGCTTGCCTACCTCTTGTGGCATCCCGATTTAGGATGCCCCACTGTTTGAAACCTCCAGGAGCCTTTTTGCAAGCTGTGTGGACCTATAAGCCACACTCTTCTCCACCTGCCTGTCTTCGAATTTTTTAAAGTGTATTTTTTGGTGCTAAAAGCGGTGTGCTCGAGGTGCTAAGCTGGTATAGTATTTTCTTTTTTTTTTTTACTGTGTTAGTGAAAATGGCTTCCATAAAACACACATTTTCTATCTGCAATTAGTTTCTATTGGCAATGCACACCAAGTCTGTTGCCATTGGCAATGTACACCTGGTGTGCATTGCCAGTATAACAGATGAAAACTGCTAAAAAAAAAAAAAAAGAAATTAAGAATGCTAGATCAGCTCAGCACCTTTTAAACCTCATATTCCTAGTATGTCACACACCCCACTTCCAACATTCATGACACTTGGGTAACTAGCCTGTAGAGGGCGACCTTGCAGAGATGACGAGAAAAAGGAGCCCCTCCTGGTCCATAAATACCTGGGACCTCCCACTATTCCTCAGTCTTTTCGTCCTAGCAGTCGGCGAAGCATTCAGAAGATGACTCTCCTTCCTGCAGGTAGCCGGGTTACGCCCTGACTTTTTCTATTTCTGCCTGAAGCCACATTTTTGTATTGTGATATGTATGTTATGCCTCCCAGCCTTGGCTGATGGGCTCGGGCAAAGGTAGATACACCCTTGGGTGTATATGGGAGTTTGCTCCCTCCGTGAGACCCCAAATAAGGGGTAGGCGGAATCCGGGTTTGTGTCCCCCGGCATGGGATGCCCCATCCCTTTAAATCTCCTTGTGCCTATTGGGTGTTTATTGTTTTCCCCCCTTTTGGCCCTCCTGGACCCTGCTGGGGTGAAGGGGGGGGGGGGGAATCTTTATTTAGGGAGTATCTTTTGGCCTATGAATTTTTTTTTTTTTTTTAAATAAGGAAAGGATAAGTAAGTGACATACCTGTTTTGGGTTTTTTCAAATTTCCCTCTCTTTTTTTCATTCGGCCCCGTTCTATGATGTCATGCTATTGTCTTTGGCTGACCCACCCTCTGCTCTCTGAGCAGTGCTAGGTGGTGGGCGGGGCTTCGAGTCGGCGTCGCATTTATGCTTCCTCTTCCTGATTGACATGTAGTTTGCTGGTTCCTGTTCTGGTGCTGGCCTCCGCTGGTCCTGACTGCTGCGTTGGTGCCGCTGCTGGGCTTTTCTTATATCGATTGGTCGCAGGGCTGTCGCTGGGCCGTTGTGGTCACTGTGAGTACCCTTTAGTTATACTAAAGGGAAATCTTTTTTATTTACCGTCATTTCTTTCTTGCATATGCATAAGGCTCATTGTGTTTTCTCTATTTTCCAGGGGGAAACTCTCTTAATAGGGGTTTCTCCTGGTCCTTGTTTAAAATCCTCCCACCTAGGGACTATTAAGGGGCATCCCGGGTAGCTTCGGCTGTAAAAATCCCATATACTTGGCGACTATAAAAAAATTAAGTATTTTAACAAACACCATATGCAGGCATCTCAGGATACTGGCTTTTCAGTACCTGCGGGACAGACTCGGCAGTGTTTGCATCCCTTGTTGGGGATAACGCATTTTTTTTGTGTATCTTGTGTTCAATTGGTTATAATGCAGCAGTAAGGGGCCCAAGCCTCAGGGTAGGTGGCTCTTGTCTTGTTCATACCCCCAGTGATATTGTCATGGGTAGAGAGTCGCTTTCTGATGTATGTGCCTAATTGGCTCACATTGAAAAAATAAATGTCTAGCTCTGTGGCCAAGAGGGCCTCAGCTAAAAGAAAACATTTAGCTCTGGCCGTTGAGGCAAATGAGCTTGATTGTAGCGAGCATTTTTGATTGTTCTCCGTTTGAAGAAGGAGAATTCTTTGAAGAATCGGAGGTTTCACTTGTTCAGCAATTGTGGGTATTGACGCTGAACAAGGTGAAGGGGAGAATTTTGACACCCCTAAAGCTCTTGCTCAATTATATGAGGTCTTGGCTATCGATTTTCCAGAAACAGTCCCTCCTCAGAAAGGGGAGTTCTTTGGAGCCTCCAAGCCTCGTTTTGAATTTCCTAATCAGAAACATTTTGAAGATATCATTCTTAAGGAATGGGAAAAGCCTGCGCGGCTTCCTGGCATTCCTTTGGGCTGGGATATAAAAAAAAAATATATATATATCCCTTTCCTGCAGACACTGTAAGCGTTGGTCATCCCCCCTGTGGTGGATTCACCTGTGCTCAGTTTGTCCAATTCCTCTGTTTTGCATTCTCCGGAATCTACTTCCCTTAAAGGATGGGGAGGACAAACATATTGAACAAATGGCTTGCCATGCGTTTGCTAGTGTTGGCTCGGCCTTGCGGCCTGTGGGTGCCTCGGCACTTATGGCAGTCGCTATTAGGTCTGTTATTAGAGACCTATTGAATACCTCAGGGTTTGATCCAACCTCTGATGAGTTTTCTGCTCTCAAGCAATGTGATGTCTTTTGTACTTTCTGCTTTAGATGACTCCATGGTCTTGTGAAGCAGAACTTCTGCCTTGCTTGTTGCGATTCGGCAGTCTATGTGGCTACGCCAGTGGGTGGCTGACACGGTGGCAAAGAAGTCGCTTACAGCGCTTCCCTTTGGGGGATTACGCCTCTTTGATGAGAAGTTGGATTCTGTCATTAAAGGAGGCAAATTGCCTCAGCGTAAGAAGCAACGGCGTTCCTTGCGGGGATCGGCTTCTTTTTAACCCTTCCTTTCGTGGTTCCAGAACGGGCAGAGGATCGGCCCTTTTCAGCCCCAAAGGGGACTGCATGGAACAGAGGAAGAGGATGTGGCCGTCCAGGTCAGAGTTGGGGATCTAAGCCCAAGTCCACTTCCAAGCCTGCCCAGCAATGAGGAGGCGCCCTCACCCGTACGGGTGGGGGGACGGCTGCGATTCTTTTTTCCAGGCTTGGGTCAAGAGGTATCAGACAGATGGATTCTGGAAGTTGTGTCCTCCGGTTACAAGCTGGAATTCGAGGTTCGGCCTCCTCCCAGATTTTTCAGGTCTCGGATGCCCGCAGATCCGGTGATCGCACAGGGGCTCCGGGCAACTTTTTAAACATGGATGTTATCCGCCAGGTTCCTCCAGCAGAAAGAGGTCTGGGGTTTTACTCCAACCTATTTACGGTTCCCAAAAAACGACGGCTCTCTAGATTATTCTCGGCTTATTCTAGATCTGAGACGACTCAATCAGTTTATACGTTTCCGAGGGTTCCGCATGGAACGATCAACGATCGACGCTCTCCGCCAGGGGGACTTTATGACGTCCATAGACATCAAGGATGCTTATCTGCACATTCCTATTTTTGCCGCTCACCAAAGTTTTCTCAGATTCACAGTAGAAGACCACAATTTTCAGTTTGCGGCTCTTCCATTCATTCTCACTTCATTCCCAAGAGTGTTTACCAGGGTCCTGGCAGGAGTAATGGCTATTCTCAGGGTCCAGGGCATTCGCATCGTGCCATTGCGGGACGACTTGCTCATCACAGCGTCATCTTTCAGTCAGACGGAACTGGACACCAGAACAGTGGTGACTACACTAGAGAGGTTTGGTTGGGTGATAAACCATGCCAAATCCTCTTTGTCCCGTAAGGGTGATTCCCTTTCTGGGCTTGATTCTGGATACCCTTTAGGCCAGGGTATTTCTTCCTCAGTCCGAGATTGTTCTGATTCAGGATTTAATTCATCTGTTCCTGTCCAATCCTCATCAGCCTATCCGCTTGGGGATGAGATTAGTGGGGTTGATGGTGGCCACGCTCGAAGCGGAACTTTTGCTCAGTTCCACATGAGGACGCTTCAGCTCTTTCTCCTGGCGAAGTGGGACAAGCGCCCGTTGTCTTTGAATCGGACTTGTCTGTTGTCTCCCCTCGTCCTGCAGTCCCTCCAATGGTGGCTGATTTCGAGCAATCTCAGGGACGGCAAATCATTTCTGACCCCTAGTTGGGAGTTGGTCACCACAGATGCCAGCCTTACGGGGCTGGAGGGGGCATCTGGAGGAGACACCAGTTTCAGGGGTTGTGGGGGCCTCTGGAGGCTCATTCCCCAATCAGTTTATTGGAACTTCGGGCCATTCGTCTTGTGCTGCTCCGGTTCAGATTCGGTCAGACAACCGAACAGCAGTTGCATACATCATTCACCAGGGAGGGACTCGCAGTTGGGGTTCCCTCCGGGAAGCGTCTCTGATCCTTCAGTGGGCAGAGATCAATGTTCCCTGCATAGCGGCAGTTTAAATTCCGGAGATAGAGAGGGTGGAGGCAGACTCCCTGAGCAGAGCATGCGCTCGCCAGGGAGAATGGTCTCTCAACCCCGAGGTCTTTCAGTTCCTTTGTCACAAGTGGGGGACACCGCGGTTGGACCTGTTTGCGTCTCGCCACAACCACAAGCTTCCAGCCTTTGTGTCTCTATCCCAGGATCCTCTGGCAGTGGCAGTGGATGCCATGTCTCTTGCCTGGAAAGGATCTGGAGTTCCTGTATCCTTTTCCCCCATTCTCCATGATAAGCAAGGTAGTGCGCAAGTTGGTTCTGGAAGGGGCACCAGCAATTCTGGTGGCTCCAAAGTGGCCAAGACGCCTGTGGTTCGCAGAGGTCACAAGGCTGGCAGAGGATCTGTTGCCTCTGCCTCTTCTTCCGGATCTCTTAAACTCGGGGTCAACTTTGTTACCCCAATTTACCAACGCTGGTCATTCTGACTCTTGTTAGAGCTAGAAAGAAGTCTTTCTCTGTGGTTTATTACAGGACTTGGAGGTCCTATATTGACTAGTGTGAGTCTAGGTCCCTGCCTTGCAGGGTATTTTCTATCCCTAGGATTTTGGAGTTTCTGCAACGGGGTCTGGATTTGGGCTTCCAGATTAGTACCTTGAAGGGGCAGGTTTCTGCTTTGGCTATTTTCTTTCAAAGGTCATTTGCTCTTCACCCTTTGGTTAAGATTTTTTTCCAGGGGGTCACGCATGTGCGGCCTCCTAGAAAGCTCCTACTTCCAGTTTGGGATCTTAGTCTGGTGCTCTCTGCTATGCAGGCGGCTCATTTTGAACCTTTACAGGAGGTTCCTCTTCATATTCTCACTCAGAAAGTTGCCTTTTTGGTTGCTATTACCTCTGTCCGTTGAGTTTCTGATTTGGCGGCCCTGTCAATACAGGCTCCTTACTATGAGGGGCATCAGGATAAGGTGGTTTTTCCGTTTTAAACCAGATTTTCTTCCTAAAGTGGTGTCTGCCTTCCACTTAAATCAGGATATAGTTCTTCCTTCATTGTGCCCTAATCCTAGTAATAACAAGGAAAGGGTTTTACATTCTTTGGATGTTGTTCGTTGTGTTGTGCCTTCTGGGCCTAGAAAGGGTTTGGCACCCGCAAAACCTTCCATTAGTAAATTGATTCGTCAGGCCATTGTTGGGGCCTATTCTGCTAAGGGGAAGGTTCCCCCTTTTCATGTTACTGCTCATTCTACTCGTGCTGTTGGTGCGTCCTGGGCTTTTCAGCACCAGGCTTCTGTTGAACAAGTTTGGAAGGCTGCTACTTGGTTTTCGGTTCACACTTTTTCTAAGTTTTACAAGGTTGATGTGCGGGCCTCAGCGGTTGCTGCTTTTGGTCGCATGGTTCTGCAAGCTGCAGTAATTTAAGTTACGCCTTATTTTCCTTGTGGGATCCCCGCCCATTATAGACACTGCTATTGGATGTCCCAAGTGTCATGAATGTTGGAAGCCGGGTGTGTGACATACTAGGAATAATACCATTTTGTGAGTACTCACCTGTAAAATGGGTATTACGAGTATGTCACACACCCCGCTTCCCCCGCCCTTTTTTGTTCTGGGATCCTTTATATGGTGTTTCTTATTATTTTTCACGATATAATTTGCTCTTCCTGATTCTTCACTGCTTTTTTAAAAGACTGAGGAATAGTGGGAGGTCCTGGGTATTTATGGACCAGGAGGGGCTCCTTTTTCTCATGTCATCTCTGCAAGATCGCCCTCTACAGGCTAGTTACCCAAGTGTCATGAATGTTGGAAGTGGGGGTATGTGACATACTCGTAATACCCATTTTACAGGTGAGTACTCACAAAATTGTATTTTTGCCACACAAAAATATACACTTTCAAAAATAGCCTTTGCACTGTGCTTAGGGTGCCCTCCTCCCCAGTCTCAGTAGTGTGCTAGACCTCCATAAGAGTTATGGTCTAACTGATCTATGACATGCCACAGGTGGCTTCTGAGATACAGGACCCCTGCTCTGCAGTCTGTTGTGTGTTTTCAGAAGATATGCATGAAATGGCTTTTGCTGTACATTTAACCATTGCATAAATGTACAACATGGCATTGTTCATATTCCTTAAGACATATTTGCAAGTTTGCTTATAGTCTATTTATACTTGCGTCAGAGATTTTTATCTCAAGATTCCTGTTTTTCAGACATAGGCTATCATATGCCTGTTTACATTTTAAAGACCTTAGAAATTATACCTTTAAAGTGATCGGCAAGTAAAAAGTTATAAAATAAATATCAGTAGCTTACCTTACATTGAGTCCTCCAGCACTTTTCTTCCTACTATGTCGGTCTAGTTATTGAGGAAATCACTTCCTCATTCAGTTTTCAATCTCCACCCTGCTGACCTAGTCCTTCAGTTGACCTTCAGTGGACCGAGAACGGAAACACCCCCACTCCCTCCCTAGACTTCCTGATAGGCTGCCTCTCTCTGCATCCTCCCTTCTCCCTGGTCATGTGCTGGCAGGCTGGAGATGGTCTTAGTCTGTAGCATCTCTCACCCCCCTTTTCTGGTCACACTATGCGCTGGCAGTAATAACTAGAGACACAACAATGCACTTATTTTTACTATATTTGTAAAGCACACAGTGTGGTTACATCACATCGCTGTTGCCACACCCACTGTTTCTCATTTGTCCTATGCTCTGATACTTTTACAAATAACTTAGGAACTACAGGGTCTTTTTGAAAAGGGATTGAAGTTTGGGACAGTGCAACTTGTATAAGACAATTGGACAACATCTTACAGAGAGGGACAGCAAAAAGAAAAACAGTGTTCCAGGACGATTCGAAAAGCATAAATACCCTTGTCTAGTTCTACATACTAAGAAGAGAGTATCAACAGGGGCTTTGGCTAAATACATTTCACAAGTTCAGTGGATTTTGGTCCTATTTTACGTTTTCAATTACAAATTATACATGCACACACAAGGAGGCCCTACAGGAAATCCTTCGGACCTGTAGATATTGATATGCGAAGACACATTGCTATTATCAACCACGTTAATTAGACATTAACCAGGATTGGGACTTACAGACCGAGGGCCCAGACACATGTAAGGATATACGCTGAACTATTTTACTTCTTAGTTTGTTGAACTAGTCTATTAGCATCAATTGCAGAGGAAATCAAATGTGCAAGTGTTAGGCTGCCTCAACCGAATATTCCTGGTCTAAACCTGGAACTATCTTACCACACCTAGACAAGGTGTTTGTTACCAAAACATACAAGGAGGATGTGTGTTTCTCATACCTAAACATGTCCACTATTGGATCTGTGCATACAGTTAACCCAGTTAATGGTAGTGTTGCTTTAGTGCAAACCTCTGTTGTAAATATGTAAATTGTTCTCTGGTTGCGATGTGGATGTTTTCTTTAAAGCAACAGTAAATGCAAACTAAAACACTCCCCCATGTGCATCTGGAAATAGGAGCACATTTCCAAGACTGAAAGAGCAAGAGTGCAGAATAGGAAAACTTTTAGCTATATACAGAATAAACATTACACTGACTCTTTTTTTTTGGGGGGGGGTAGACCAACAAACCTGACTTGATATCCTTGTTGCCTTGTGACTTCTCCCCAATTACCATATACAATCTTTTTTTATATACACCTGTGCTGGTGTCAAATATGACTGGCATAGAGAACATATTAATACATAAATAAATAAATAAATCGAATGTATGCAATTGGAGTAAACCAACTTATAAACTTAAATAATCATATTAAAAAAATAAAGGTTTGTGCTCCGGTAGGAGCTTTGGTAGTCCCTTATCTATGCACCAAACCTAGCACTGCAATTCAGGCTTTGAAATTGGTGACATTTAGGTTTATGGCAACTAAACAGATAACTGTATAGAAAACTAGACTTGAATACTTTATAACTGTCCTAGTCCTTTTGTTAGGGTATAATCTATTTATTTGTAACACAGCCGATTTTTAAAGCTATACTTTTAAAGCATATAAGGCTATAACTATGTTTTTAATAAAGGGGTAAATTAATTGCTTTGAAGGGTGTGAATGCAAAATGCCCTCCTTCTTCTGCAGTTACATCCGCAGTTGCGTTTGCCCAGGTCCCATCTGCACTATTCCACTAAGTCCACATAAATAAGGCTTTGGGGTTATTGCTAGGCTTCTTTAAGTGCTTACTTTCTGCGATGGGGTACAGAAGGCCTGTCAGCAGCCCCCCCCCCCATCATTAACAGTGTTCGATCAGTGTCACCTAAATGAGTATAATTATTGCAGTCTGACTTCCTCTGGCTATAAATTCAAGAACGTTGGTCTTCCCTGGTCTGTGTAAAATAGTTACTGTTTATTATCTGCAATTTTTTTTTCTTAATGAGTCTCAGAGCAAATGTTCTCTACACACATTATTTCAAATACTAATGTTCATTGGCTCATGTCTTGTAAAATTATTAAAGCCAAAACTTGAAAAGCTTTGGGGTAGTAGGTTTGTATGTTATGTATATAAAATGTAGTGCTAGAGTCTAATTGGCGTTTCTGGCAAGGTGAAGCTTCATGTTATGTGGATTTGTAAGAATTGCACAACTGACAAAACTGAATGGCGGGCAGTGTGTAAATGTTTGCAGATTCTTTGCTTCTTTCTCCTCTATATTCAGTTTTCTTGATTTTCTTTTGGCTTGGCCCCTCTAAATTATAGTAGGGGGTAAGCTTAAATAAATGCATGCTTGCTGTATTCTGTTCCAATATATAGCAGTCTTGGCATTGATTTTATAGCAAGGTATGGCACATGAAATTTTCCTCCCAAGTTTTCGATCTTGACAACCTGCATGTATTGTTTTTCAATATATGGCTTTGGTTTGAAATTCCATGTGCCCATACAGTGTATGCCTCCTAACAAAGGCTCTGGGATAGTCGAGACAAAAAAATGCATCCTCCTTACTGCATGTGCTGTGGGTTACAATATCTAAACATTTGCAGGTACAAATATTTCAGAGAAACAAAATCTTGCAAAAAAGCTTTTTCATTAACAGAGTTGATGTATTTTTCTAAAAACACAATTTCCTATAAACTTTTATCAATAACATTTGCAACTGCTTATTTCCTTATCTCTAGGCTATGGGCATTCAGATGCGGATATCCTTCATCAGTCATTACTTGAAGCCAATGTAGCTACTGAAGTTTGCCTTACAATACTGGACACATTATCCCTATTCACTATGGCATTCAAGGTATGTAGTTTAAATATTTATACTTGTCGTACACCCCCCACCCCGGCAGCTCACCCGGCACAGTGGTGACTGCAGAAGATGTCTGCTTCACCTTCTGTTAGTTACTTGTGTAGCAGCTTGGTCTGCCCAGAAGCTGCTCCAGGCCAACAATACTGATTAAAGTGTATTTAGCATGACCAGTCTTCAAGCCTTTTCCTGCCTAAAACTAGCATGACCAAAGGCAGGAGACTGCATCAGCTTGGGAGAGAGATACAGCTCCTGCTGTCACCTCAGCACTGGATGAGCTGCCCAAAGATTAGCTACTAATTTGTCAGTATTGCTTTCTTACATGCATTTTATTCTTTTCACCAGAACCAGCTTATGGCAGATCATGGCCATAATCCTTTAATGAAGAAGGTGTTTGATGTCTATCTGTGCTTTCTGCAGAAGAACCAGTCAGAGACCACATTAAAACATGTTTTTACAGCTCTAAGGTCTTTAATATATAAGGTAAGAATTAGGCCAATTGTTTGCCATCACATTGATCAATAATGGGTCATTTCCCTACAAATATTTGTATAACTTTGTTACAATCTTTGCTGAACTTCCAAATCTTCATTCAATACATAAAACCCAACTAAGCAAGTTCCTGTTAGGTCATTCCAGACCCTGTGGTCATTGTGATACCTCCTGGCTTTTTGTTACAGGAATATCTTTTTGGTCACTGGTAACAGGAAGTGATTCCACATGTCCAAAGTGCTTCGAACTCTGCTTCACTCTAAAACTAAATGAAATATTTTGTCTGGAGTTGGCCTTTTAAATTTGTTTTCCTAGATTTTCCCTACCCCATAAACTGTATAAAATCACAAACCAAAAACATTATCAAGGACTATAAGAAAGGTTGCTAAACCATATTTTTCTTTCGTTTTATGATAAATACAAATGTTTAGATTTATAGATCACTTTTATGCTTGGTTTGTTTAGGCTGTTGCATAGTATTGTCTAATACGATACACAAGTCCCCCACACTGTTTTTTTTTTTCTTTTTAACCCCCCCGCATACAAAATAAAACTTACCCTGTCCTGACTCTTCACCCACCCCTAAGGACTACTGTGTACTGTTATGGACTGTATTGTTTCCATGTTACTGGGCTACATGGAAAGATTCAGTGACATCTCACTGGGCTTCCCTGGAGGGAAGGGATTTATGATTATATGGGACCTTTTGAGTTTAAGGGAATTCTGAAAATATCCAGTATCAGTCAGCAGTCTCCTGTTGTATGATTAGCATTATAGAATTATTGAACAAATGGCAATCAGTTATGAAGGAATAATCGTTATATTTTGCTTTTTAGTTCCCATCAACATTTTACGAAGGAAGAGCAGATATGTGTGCTGCCTTGTGCTATGAAATACTCAAGTGCTGTAATTCCAAACTTAGTTCAATCAGAACAGACTCCTCACAACTTCTGTACTTTCTTATGAGGAATAACTTTGACTACACTGGAAAGAAATCTTTTGTCCGAACGCATTTACAGGTATTTAGGCTGTGATAGATAAGTGTCATATATCCCAAATGAGCATATACAATATCTGGGCGATATCATATCTTTAGGTAATTGATGCCGCAGCAACACTGATGCAATCGTTTTTCCTGTCTGTCTTTTTGATTGGGTATCACAAAGCAGGGCATCCCAATTTGGGAACAAAACCCAGGATAGTCAAAAATCAAAATTGCCTTGATACTTACCCTGCCTCCCATAGGCTAAGTTCATCATAGTCCCCCTGCCTTTAGTGTGCCCATTTCTGCTCTCTCAGCATCAATGGCCTTGTTTCATCAGCGAAGGCCACTATATTTGCCTGCTTCCCTGCTGCAAGGGTTCTGGTTACCCCTAACTGAATGCAGCATTGGGCAATGTAGCTGCCCTGGGAGCACCAAAATATATGACACATCTGTGGCTGGTGTAACTTATGTCGATTGAATCTATTGGAACACAGGCAGGTATTGAGCGTTTATATTTAAAAAAAAAAATGTAGTTTATTTTAGCAGATGTTTTACATTGAGATTCTATGGAGATTTCATAGGGATTTTTTTGCTGCCATTGTCCTCTAGGTGATCATATCTGTAAGCCAGCTAATAGCAGATGTGGTTGGAATTGGAGGCACAAGATTCCAGCAGTCTCTCTCCATCATCAACAACTGTGCAAACAGCGATCGCCTCATTAAGGTTGGTGCTACTTTATGTGCAGTAATTTTTTGTGGATTTTTAACACTGCTTTGGATGGATGACAACCCATAAGTGCCATCCAGGTGGTAAATGAAATAATTAGAAAATGGGATGCGTTCCCATTCAACATGATTAATGGTTCACCCTATGACACCACTATTTGAGGGCTTTGAATGTCTATATTATAAGCATTTTATAAAAAATGGGGTCAAGGCATTTGTAACTTTGTAACTTCTGCTGAAGAAAGTATGAAGTGGGCCCTTGCCTTAGAAATGGCCACATTTGGAATCCTGTGTGCAAAATGATGGGATGGGGGGATGGCAAGGCAAGATTGTAGAAAGTTCCACTTCTTTAAACCTGTCAAGGCCTTTAGTGGGCCGCAGTACTGTAACTGTTACTGTATGAAAGAGGAACATTGCGGATATTGGGGAGTTAATTAAAACTCCCCAAACCTGGCTTGCTCTCACCCCCCCAACCCCCCCCCCCCCCCCCGCCCCTCCGGTTTCACTTTATAAAATTTTGACTTACCTGTCCGGGTGCATCGTCCCTTTTGGGTAGCACCATCTTGCTGTCCCGTCATGCACTGCGCAGCCACTCAGATCTCACACATGCACAGTGTCACTGCATAGGCTACAATGACACTCGGCGCAGAAGATTGTGAGATCTGAGGAGTGGCGCGGGACATTTGAAGAGAGGGCAGTTAGAGGTAAGGACGGCTAAGCCTGCAGCCTTCACTCAGCGACAGCTAAGGGGGGGGGGGTGCAAAGGGGCCAGGAATGCTGCCGGATGTCGGTGTTTTAGATAACGGCAACATCCATAAGTCAGTGAGAGAGCGGGAAGGGATGTTTAGAGAGGAACATCCGAAAAGGTCTAAGTGGCTAAGTTATGGCCATGCATGCTTAAAGGGTCTGTAAACTCAGTCCTTCTCTACCCACTGCAAGTCCAGGCCCCTCAGCCACTCAGAAACCTCCCGTTTCCAAGAACAGGGTTCCAGGGTCCTCAGACGCTGTTCCCTATCCTCACATCAGTCACTGTGCCCATTCACAGCCACTTCCATTTATAGCAAGAGGGGACGTGCCACAGACACAATGACTGGCGGGGCCACGACAGGTGTGGAACACTGCTCGTGGCACAAATAATTCTGCGGCGCACCAGGATGTTTCTAACCAGTCGGGAGCTTTCAGAACAGTCAGAAGCTGCTGCGCAATAGAGAAGGTAACTGCATGTTTGTTTTTTTTATTTGGGTTTGCAGTCCCTTTAAAGTGGACCAAAACTCAGAGATTCCCTCCCTTTGAGGCATCCAGAATCCTGATGCCCCGCTGTGTGAAACCCGCTGGTCACCGAAATCAACACCTCTTCCCGGGCCCACAATGCATGCGCAGCCGCTCGTCCAATCAGCAGGATAGCAGGGATGCGTCCATGGCTCGCGCATGTGCCGTTGGACTGGGAAAGAAGGTAAGTGTAAGGAGCGACCTGAGGGGTTTCACACAGCACGGCATCCCGATTTTGGATGCCCCGGGGGGAGGCTATTGATAGGCTGACGGGGATTATACACTTTAATAAGGATAGACTTGAGAGAGGAGAGGGGTTTACTTACTATCTCTTTTAATTTGCTGTGGGAGTCAAATTACTTTAAAGTGGAGCTAAACCAGGCAGTGCTGTGTTTTTTTGTTATTCCAAGTATGTCTCACACCCTGCTTCGGAAGTATTCATTACACGTGGGTTATGGTCCAGTAGAGGGCGAACATCTGCAGAGATGACTAGAAAAAGAAGTCCCTCCCGGTCCATAAATACCTGGGACCTCCCACACATTCCCCAGATAAGTCTCTGCAGACGGCGAAGCAAGTCAAGAAGATGTCTGTCTCTTTCCTGTACAGGTAAGCCGGATGTACATCCGGCCACTTTTTTCCTATTTCCACCTGGACTATTTCATTAATGTCCCTATGCCTCCCAGCCTTGGCTGTACGGTCCGGGTGAGGGTAGGGCACACCTTAGAGGTGTTTGAACAGGAGCCATGCTCCACCGCAAATCCCCCACCAAGGGGTAGGCGGTCGTCAGGTTAGTGATCCTGACGTGGGATGCCAGGAAGGCCCCAGCTAAGAGACGGCACTTGGCGTCCGTGATTATGCTGATTTTGAACCATTTGAGTTGTCTGATTGTTCCCCGCTAGAGGAAGGGGAGCTTTTCCCAGACTCTGACTCATCTGAGGATCGGCAGTACCCTGGCGCTGATCCCGGCTCAGAGCGCGGGGATACTGTCGACACCCATAGGCTCCTTACTCAAATTCTTGAAGTACTTGCCATTTCCCCTCCTGCGGAGGCCCCTCCGCAATGGGAGGAATTTTTTGGGACCGGCAAACCTCGTTTGGAGTTCCCGGATCAGAAGCACTTTAACAATATGATCCTTAAGGAATGGGAAAAGCCTAGTCGGCTTCCTGGTATCCTCCCTCACGGGTGGGATAGGGAGTATCCCTTTCCTGTTGATGTGGTGAAACTTTGGTCGACACCCCCAGAGGTCGACGCGCCCGTCCTGGGATTGTCCAAACTTCAGTCGTGCATACCCCGGATTCCACCACCTTGAAGGATGGTGAGGACCGATGCTCGATCAATTGGCTTCTCATGCCTTTGCCTGTGTTGGCTCGGCCTTGCGCCCGGTTTGTGCTTCTGCGATCACGGCCGTGGCTACTAGAGCTTTAGTTAGGGGCCTTTTGGATGGTTCCCAATTGGATCCCTGCAGTGAGTAGTTTACAGCCTTGACTCATTGTGAGATGTTCATTGCTTCTATCTTATCAGCCTTGGATGATACTATCCGTATGTGTAGCAGGACCTTGGCATTGCAGGTTGCTATACGCTGGTCGGTCTGGTTGCGCCAGTGGGCGTCCAATAACGCTGCTAAGAAGGCGCTCACAGGTCTTCCCTTCGTGGGTCTGCGCCTGTTTGGTGATCGTTTAGACTCGGTTGCCAGAGGGGGTAAGTTACCTCAACGCAAGAAGCAACGCCGGCCCTTTCGGGGTTCGCGTTCATTCAACCCTTCCTTTCGTGGCTCTCGGTCAAGCAGGGGAACGTTTTTCACTGCGTTCCGAGGGGATGCCTGGGGTAGGGACAGAAGACGTGCCTGACCCGGGACTTCCTGGGGTTCTAAACCCAAATCCGTTGCCAAGCCCGCTCAGCAATGAAGGGGCGCCCTCACCCTTGCGGGTGGGGGGACGGCTGCGGCTCTTTGCTCAGGTCTGGACCCTAGAGGTCACAGACGTCTGGATCCGGGAGGTAATTTCCTCCGGGTACAAGCTGGAGTTTGCATGCCGGCCTCCTCCCAGATTCCTCAGGTCCTGGGTTCTGTCAGATCCTCGGGCGGCACAGGGCCTTTATTCCTAGTATGTCACACACCCTGCTTCCAACATTCATGACACTTGGCATACCGGCCTGTAGAGGGCGATCTTGCAGAGATGACATGGAAAAAAGGAGCCCCTCCTGGTCCATAAGTACCCCGGCCTTTTTGCTATTTCTGCCTGAAGCCACATTTTTGTATTGTTATATGTATGTTATGCCTCCCAGCCTTGGCTGATGGGCTCGGACAAAGGTAAATACACCCTTGGGTGTATATGGGAGCTTGCTCCCTCCGTGAGACTTCAAATAAGGGGTAGGCGGAATCCGGGTTGGTGTCCCCCGTCATGGGATGCCCCTTCCCTTTAAATCTCCTTGTGCCTATTGGGTGCTTATTGTTTTCCCCCCTTTTGGCCCTCCTGGACCCTGCTGGGGTGAAGGGGGGGGGAATCTTTATTTAGGGAGTATCTTTTGGCCTATGCATTTGTTTGTTTGTTTGGTTTTTTTTTTTTAAAAGGAAAGGATAAGAAAGTGACATGCCTGTTTTGGGTTTTTTAAATTTCACTCTTTTTTTCGTTCGGCCCCGTTCTATGATGTCATGCTAATGTCTTTGGCTGACCCGCCCTCTGCTCTCTGAGCAGTGCTAGGTGGTGGGCGGGGCTTCGAGTCGGCGTCGTATTTCTGCTTCTTCTTCCTGTTTGACATGTGGTTTGCTGGTTCCTGTTCTGGTGCTGGCCTCCACTGATCCTGGCTGCTGCGTTGGTGCCGCTGCTGGGCTTTTTTTATATCGATTGTTAGCAGGGCTGTCGCTGGGCCGTTGTGGTCACTGTGAGTACCCTTTAGTTATACTAAAGGGAAATCTTTTTTATTTACTGTCATTTCTTTCTTGCATATGCATAAGGCTCATTGTGTTTTCTCTATCTTCCAGGGGGAAACTCTCTTAATAGGGGTTTCTCCTGGTCCTTGTTTAAAATCCTCCCACCTAGGGACTATTAAGGGGCATCCCGGGTAGCTTCGGCTGTAAAAATCCCATATACTTGGCGACTATAAAAAAAAATTAAGTATTTTAATAAACACCATATGGAGGCATCTCAGGATACTGGCTTTTCAGTACCTGCAGGACAGACTCGGCAGTGTTTGCGATGTGGGGAATCCCTTGTTAGGGATAACGCATTTTTTTTTGTGTATCTTGTGTTCAATTGGTTTCAATTGGTTATAATGCAGCAGTAAGGGGCCCAAGCCTCAGGGTAGGTGGCTCCTGCCTCTTCCCCCACACCGCCTTGTCTTGTTCATACCCCCAGTGATATTGTCATGGGTAGAGAGTCGCTTTCTGATGTATGTGCCTGATTGGCTCACATTGAAAAAATAAATGTCTAGCTCTGTGGCCAAGAGGGCCTCAGCTAAAAGAAAACATTTAGCTCTGGCCGTTGAGGCAAATGAGCTTGATTGTAGCGAGCATTTTTTGATTGTTCTCCGTTTGAAGAAGGAGAATTCTTTGAAGAATCTGATGTTTCAGATGTGCAGCAATTGTGGGTTTTGACGCTGAACAAGGTGAAGGGGAGAATTTGGACACCCCTAAAGTTCTTGCTCAATTATATGAGGTCTTGGCTATCGATTTTCCAGAAGCAGTCCCTCCTCAGAAAGGGGAGTTCTTTGGAGCCTCCAAGCCTCGTCTTGAATTTCCGAATCGGAAACATTTTGAAGATATCATTCTTAAGGAATGGGTAAAGCCTGCGCGGCTTCCTGGCATTCCTTTGGGCTGGGATATACAAAAATATATATATATATATATATATATATATATATATATATATCCCTTTCCTGCAGACACTGTAAGCGTTGGTCATCCCCCCTGTGGTGGATTCACCTGTGCTCAGTTTGTCCAATTCCTCTGTTTTGCATTCTCCGGAATCTACTTCCCTTAAAGGATGGGGAGGACAAACGTATTGAACAAATGGCTTGCCATGCGTTTGCTAGTGTTGGCTCGGCCTTGCAGCCTGTGGGTGCCTCGGCACTTATGGCAGTCGCTATTAGGTCTGTTATTAGAGACCTATTGAATACCTCAGGGCTTGATCCAGCCTCTGATGAGTTTTCCGCTCTCAAGAGATGTGATTTATTTGTGTCTTTTGTTCTTTCTGCTTTAGATGACTCCATGGTCTTGTGTAGCAGAACTTCTGCCTTCCTTGTTGCGATTCGGCGGTCTATTTGGCTACGCCAGTGGGCGGCTGACACAGTGGCAAAGAAGTCGCTTACAGTGCTTCCCTTTGGGGGATTAGGCCTCTTTGGTGAGAAGTTGGATTCTGTCATTAAAGGAGGCAAATTGCCTCAGCGTAAGAAGCAACGTCGTTCCCTGCGGGGATCGACTTCCTTTTAATCCTTCCTTTCGTGGTTCCAGAACGGGCAGAGGATCGGCCCTTTTCAGCCCCAAGGGGGACTGCATGGAACAGAGGAAGAGGACATGGCCGTCCAGGTCAGAGTTGGGGATCTAAGCCCAAGTCCACTTCCAAGCCTGCCCAGCAATGAGGAGGCGCCCTCACCCGTACGGGAGGGGGGCGGCTGTGATTCTTTTTTCCAGGCTTGGGTCAAGAGGTATCAGACAGATGGATTCTGGAAGTTGTGTCCTCCGGTTACAAGCTGGAATTCGAGGTTCAGCCTCCTTCCAGATTTTTCAGGTCTTGGATGCCCACAGATCCGGTGATCGCACAGGGGCTCCGGGCAGCTGTGGCGAACTTTTTAAACATGGATGTTATCCGCCAGGTTCCTCCAGCGGAAAGAGTTCTGGGGTTTTACTCCAACCTATTTACGGTTCCCAAAAAAGGACGGCTCTGTTCGGCCTATTCTAGATCTGAGACGACTCAATCAGTTTATACGTTTCCGAAGGTTCCGCATGGAGTCGTTGCGTTCAACGATCGACGCTCTCCGCCAGGGGGACTTTATGACGTCCATAGACATCAAGGATGCTTATCTGCACATTCCTATTTTTGCCGCTCACCAAAGGTTTCTCAGATTCACAGTAGAAGACCACAATTTTCAGTTTGCGGCTCTTCCATTCGGTCTCACTCCATCCCCAAGAGTGTTTACCAGGGTCCTGGCAGGAGTAATGGCTATTCTCAGGGTCCAGGGCATTCGCATCGTGCCATTGCTGGACGACTTGCTCATCACAGCGTCCTCTTTCAATCAGACGGAACTGGACACCAGAACAGTGGTGACTACACTAGAGAGGTTTGGTTGGGTGATAAACCATGCCAAATCCTCTTTGTCCCGTAATGGAGATTCCCTTTCTGGGCTTCATTCTGGATACCCTTTAGGCCAGGGTATTTCTTCCTCAGTCCAAGATTGTTCTGATTCAGGATTTAATTCATCTGTTCCTGTCCAATCCTCATCAGCCTATCCGCTTGGGGATGAGATTAGTGGGGTTGATGGTGGCCACGCTCGAAGCGGTTCCTTTTGCTCAGTTCCACATGAGGACGCTTCAGCTCTTTCTCCTGGCGAAGTGGGACAAGCACCCGTTGTCTTTGAATCAGACTTTTCTGTTGTCTCCCCTCGTCCTGCAGTCCCTCCAATGGTGGCTGATTTCGAGCAATCTCAGGGACGGCAAATCATTTCTGACCCCTTGTTGGGAGTTGGTCACCACAGATGCCAGCCTTACGGGCTGGAGGGGGCATCTGGAGGAGACACCGGTTTCAGGGGTTGTGGGGGCCTCTGGAGACTCATTCCCCAATCAATTTATTGGAAGTTCGGGCCATTCGTTTTGTGCTGCTCCGACTGACTCATCTCTTGCGGGGTTTGCCGGTTCAGATTCTGTCAGACAACCGAACAGCAGTTGCATACATCAATCACCAGGGAGGGACTCGCAGTTGGGGTGCCCACCGGGAAGCGTCTCTGATCCTTCAGTGGGCAGAGATCAATGTTCCCTGCATAGCGGCAGTTTACATTCCGGGGATAGTGAAGGTGGAGACAGACTCCCTGAGCAGAGCATGCGCTTGCCAGGGAGAATGGTCTCTCAACCCCGAGGTCTTTCAGTTCCTTTGTCACAAGTGGGGGACACCGCGGTTGGACCTGTTTGCGTCGTGCCACAACCACAAGCTTCCAGCCTTTGTGTCTCTATCCCAGGATCCTCTGGCAGTGGCAGTGGATGTCATGTTTCTTGCCTGGAAAGGATCTGGGGTTCCTATATCCTTTTCCCCCATTCTCCATGATAAGGAAGGTGGTGCGCAAGTTGGTTCTGGAAGGGGCACCAGCAATTCTGGTGGCTCCAAAGTGGCCAAGACGCCTGTGGTTCGCAGAGGTCACAAGGTTGGCAGAGGATCTGTTGCCTCTGCCTCTTCTTCCAGATCTCTTAAACTCGGGGTCAACTTTGTTACCCCAATTTACCAACGCTGGCTTTGACGGCGTGGCTGCTGAAACCTCCATCTTAAAGGAGGAAGGCCTTTCTGATGCGGTCATTCTGACTCTTGTTAGAGCTAGAAAGAAGTCTTTCTCTGTGGTTTATTACAGGACTTGGAGGTCCTATATTGACTAGTGTGAGTCTAGGTCCCTGCCTTGCAGGGTATTTTCTATCCCTAGGATTTTGGAGTTTCTGCAACTGGGTCTGGATTTGGGCTTCCATATTAGTACTTTGAAAGGGCAGGTTTCTGCTTTGGCTATTTTCTTTCAAAGGTCATTTGCTCTTCACCCTTTGGTTAAGATTTTTTTCCAGGGGGTCACGCATGTGCGGCCTCCTAGAAAGCTCCTACTTCCAGTTTGGGATCTTAGTCTGGTGCTCTCTGCTATGCAGGCGGCTCATTTTGAATCTTTACAGGAGGTTCCTCTTCATATACTCACTCAGAAAGTTGCCTTTTTGGTTGCTATTACCTCTGTCCGTCGGGTTTCTGAATTGGCAGCCCTGTCAATACAGGCTCCTTACTATGAGAGGCATCAGGATAAGGTGGTTTTCCGTTTTAAACCAGATTTTCTTCCTAAAGTGGTGTCTGCCTTCCACTTAAATCAGGATATAGTTCTTCCTTCATTGTGCCCTAATCCTAGTAATAACAAGGAAAGGGTTTTACATTCTTTGGATGTTGTTCGTTGTGTTGTGCCTTCTGGGCCTAGAAAGGGTTTGGCACCCGCCAAATCTTCCATTAGTAAATGGATTCGTCAGGCCATTGTTTGGGCCTATTCTGCTAAGGGGAACGGTCCCCCTTTTCGTGTTACTGCTCATTCTACTCGTGCTGTTGGTGCGTCCTGGGCTTTTCAGCACCAGGCTTCTGTTGAACAAGTTTGCAAGGCTGCTACTTGGTTTTCGGTTCACACTTTTTCTAAGTTTTACAAGGTTGATGTGCGGGCCTCAGCGGTTGCTGCTTTTGGTCGCAAGGTTCTGCAAGCTGCAGTAATTTAAGTTATGCCTTATTTTCCTTGTGGGATCCCCGCCCATTATAGACACTTCTATTGGATGTCCCAAGTGTCATGAATGTTGGAAGCGGGGTGTGTGACATACTAGGAATAATACCATTTTGTGAGTACTCACCTGTAAAATGGGTATTACGAGTATGTCACACACCCCACTTCCCCCGCCCTTTTTTGTTCTGGGATCCTTTGTATGGTGTTTCTTATTATTTTTCACTATATAATTTGCTCTTCCTGGTCCTTCACTGATTTTTTAAAAGTCTGAGGAATAGTGGGAGGTCCCGGGTACTTATGGACCATGTCATCTCTGCAAGATCGCCCTCTACAGGCCGGTATCCCAAGTGTCATGAATGTTGGAAGCGGGGTGTGTGACATACTCGTAATACCCATTTTACGGGTGAGTACTCACAAAATGGTATTTTATGGCGGTGCAAAATCTTTGGAATATGGGGGTAGTTTGTCCCGTTCCCCCCAGAGAGAGAGGTCTGGGTTACTATTCCAACCTCTTTACGGTGCCCAAAAAAACATGGTGCCATAAGACCCATTTTGGACTTGAAAACTCTCAACCGGTTCATCAGAACCAAAAAATTTCACATGGAGACTCTGCACTCTGCTGTCGGCTCACTGCGTCCGGGGAACTTTATGACCTCAATAGATATCAAGGACGCTTACCTTCATGTGCCGGTCTTCCTGGGACACCAAAGGTTCCTCAGGTTCGTGGTAGACAACCAGCACTTCCAGTTTGTGGCTCTTCCCTTCGGCGCCCAGGGTGTTCACCAAGGTTTTGGTGGGCGTGATGGCCCTTCTCAGAGTCCGGGGCATTCGTATCTTGCCTTACCTGGACGACCTTCTCATTATGTCATCCTCTCTCCACCAGGCGGAGCTGGACACCAGAACGGTGGTGACGACGCTGGAGAGGTTCGGGTGGGTAATCAATTACCCCAAGTCCTCTCTATCCCCCGTCAAGGGTGGCTTCGTTCCTGGGCATGACTCTGGATACCATTCAGACCAGGGTGTTCCTACCCCAGCCAAAGGTGTATGTTCTTCAGGCTCTTATTCGTTGTTTTCTGTCCAGCCCTTGTCCGTCCATCAGGCAATGCATGAGGCTGGTAGGTTTGATGGTGGCTTGCCTCGAGGCAGTGCCATTTGCTCAGGTTCACATGAGACCCCTTCAGCTCCATCTTCTATCGGTTTGGGACAAATGTCCTCTGTCTCTGGATCAGACTTGTGTTCTGTCCCCTCTTGTCCGGCAGTCCTTCTAGTGGTGGATGGACCAGAGGAATCTCCTGGGGGGCAGGTCCTTTCTTGCGCCCTGTTGGGAGACGGTCACCACGGATGCCAGCCTTGTCAGGCTGGGGAGGCTTCTGGAGGGAACGTCAGTTCCAGGGGCTGTGGGGTCCTCAGGAGACCCATATTCCCATCAACATTCTGGAGCTGAGGGCGGTTCGGTTGGTGCTGTCGCATCCGACACATCACCTTCGGGGCTTGCCAGTTCAGGTTCGCTCCGACAATCGGACAGCGGACGCTTACATCAATCACCAAGGAGGGACTCGCAGCCGGAGTGCCCTCCGGGAGGTGTCTCTGATTCTTGCTTGGGCCGAGAGCAATGTTCCGTGCATCTCGGCAGTCTACATTCCAGGGGTGGATAACCTGGAAGCGGACTCTGAGCAGAGGGACCTCCCGCCGGGGGGAATGGTCCCTCAGCAACAAGGTATTTCTGTCCCTCTGTCGCAGGTGGGGGAGTCCAGAGGTGGATCTGTTTGCCTCTCGTCACAATCACAAGTTTCTGGCATTTGTGTCTCTGTCCCAGAACCCTCTGGCTCTGGCAGTGGATGCCATGTCTCTGTCCTGGCGGGAGCTCGGTCTCCTGTATCTGTTTCCTCCCTTTCCCATGGTGGGCAAGGTGGTACGCAAGCTGGCTCAAGAGGGTGTGCCAGCAATCCTAGAGGCCCCAAGGTGGCCAAGACAGGTGTGGTTCGCAGACGTCGTCCGGCTGGCGGTCGATCATTTCAGGCTGCCTCTGCTTCCGGATCCGATCACACAAGGTCAGCTTTGTTACCCCATTTTACAAACACTGGCTTTGACGGCGTGGCTGCTGAAACCTTCATCTTAAAGGAAAAGAGTTTGTCTGAAGCCGTTGTCCAGACTCTTGTCAGGGCTAGGAAGAAATCTTCCTCTAATATCTACTACAGGACCTGGCGGACCTACATTGATTGGTGTGAGGCTAGGGCCTTTCCTTGTCGGGTGTTTTCCATTCCTCGGAATTTGGAGTTTCTTCAGCTTGGTCTGGACATGGGGTTTAAGCTTAGCACTCTTAAGGGGCATGTGTCCGCTCTGGCGGTTTTCTTTCAGAGATCTTTCGCTCTTCATCCTTTGGTTAACACCTTTTTTCAGGGGGTCACTCATGTGCGCCCTCCTCGCAAACCCATGTTACCTGTTTGGGATTTAAATTTGGTGTTGTCTGTCCTTCAGGGTCCTCCTTTTGAACCAGTGCAGGATTCTGCTCTATCCATTTTCACCTTAAATGTTGCCTTTTTGGTGGCTATCACCTCTGTTCGACATGTTTCCGAGTTGGCGGCTCTGTCCATTCAGGCCCCCTACTTTGAGAGACATCAGGACAAGGTGGTTTTCCGTTTTAAACCAGACTTCTTGCCAAAGGTTGTCTCTTCCTTTCACCTCAATCAGGACATTGTGCTTCCTTCCTTGTGCCCTAAACCTAGCAATAACAAGGAGAGGGCCTTGCACTCTCTGGACGTCGTTAGATGTGTAAAGTACTATCTGGTGGCTACTTCACCATTCCGGAAGACGGACACCTTTTTTGTGGTGCCCTCTGTGCCCAAGAAGGGTTTGGCGCCCGTCAAGTCTACCATTAGTAAATGTATTTGTCAGGCCGTTATTAGGGCCTATTCTGCTAAGGGAACGGATCCCCCTTTCCAGATCACTGCTCATTCTACTCGTGCTGTTGGGGCTTCCTGGGCGTTTCAGCACCAAGCCTCTGTTGAACAAGTTTGTAAGGCTGCTACTTGGTCTTCTATTCATACTTCAATAGAAGTATCAGAATAACCCCCCCACACACGACAGTGGACGTGCGGGAGTGTGTGGGGGGTTGATCTCATGGTTACTTGGACATGTGAGTGATCTTTGTTTGGTATTGATGTTTACTTTTTGATTCCCGGCTGTCCTCTTATATTAGCACTATTGATAGTATATGCACTTAGCACTTTATAAACATTTTGGCACAAATAATAGATATTGATAGTATTAGTTTTATTTAATTAGCATCTTTTTTTATTGTCACAGTCGGGTTATTAGTTATAAGCTTAGGATTTATTGGATATAATTGATTCACGAATGGCCATCTTATCTTGAGTTTAGGGGGACCGCGTTGTGTTCCCCTTCTCTCTTCCCCCCCCCGTCCCGCCTTTTTCCCTTCCTAGGTCCTGTGTTTATATGTTTTTTATGTGGTTTTAAAGTGTCTACTCTATATGTAACTTTTGTATAAGGATTTTTTTTGACAAATAAAATGAGTAATTAATCTTTATAGTGGTGCCTCTTTTTGGAGAAAAATTGTGCGGATTGGTGGGACCCCCCTATCTTTTGGCTTGTCTCATAAGGGTGCATTACAGCACACCTTTTCTCCATTTGAGCACACTAGTTTTATAAGATAGCTGGTGCAGATTTATTCTTCTTTCTTATACTGGGGAATGTGTGGGAGGTCACAGGTATTTATGGACCGGGAGGGGATTCTTTTTCTAGTCATCTCTGCAGAAGTTCGCCCTCTACTGGACCATAACCCACGTGTAATGAATACTTCCGAAGCAGGGTGTGAGACATACTTATAATACCCATTTTACAGGTGAGTAATCACAAAATGGTATTTTTCCCTATATCCAGTCCAGGTCGTCCCAGTGATGATGTGGGTTTTCCGCCCCCAGGGGGCGCAAGATCAAAAGATGTCGCTCCTCCCATCCCCCTATAAAGGCAGGTGTCTCTCCTTTCCCAGTGTTCATCTTGCAGTCTGGCTGCTGAAGATCGTTGGATACTCTCTCCTGGAATTTTGCCACCTGAGCGGGGCCTCCTAGCCCGTCGGCCACTGTGGACCCTTTTACCATGATCCCGTGAGACCCACTCTTGCCTCCCAGCTGTGGCTGACTCGGGATTGTGACGGTAGGGAGAACTCCGGCGTCAGGCGTTTTTGGCAGAGCTAGGCTCTGGGCCGCAGACCCTGATTAATGGGTAGCCGGCCATAGGCTGATGGTGAGCCTACTAGGGGGGGGAACCACATTGCTGACTAGAAGTCTTATATCCCTCCCTATCCCACAAGCTTTATTTGCTGCTGTGTGTTTGTGCAACTTTACTTTTTGCTGTTTGCGTTTTCACTTATACTTACCTCCCTCGCTCCCTCGAGTCTGGCTGCCTCCCTCTCCCCTCCATCTTGATCATGCTCATACGCTGTGAGGGGGGGGACGGGACGCCGCTCGCGTGGTTTGGTCTGTGACAGGCGGCGGAGGTGTGCGGGCGCGTAGTGCATGCCGCATGGTCTGTGTGTGGCCGCGGCAGGCCGCCCTGAGGCTAAGGCCACCTCAGGGCGGCCGTTTTCTCCTTGTCGTGGATCTGGCCTTCCTAGTGGGCATATACCACTTGCGCCAGGAGCGCCATTTTGGACCATGACCGGGCGGGCATACCTGCCCCTAGCCCTTCATTGCCTGCGGCCTCTCCAGAACCCCCGCTGCTGCATTCAGCCCCCAGTGAGGGGGAAGCCAGCAGGGGGTCCCATGTTGATTTGGCATTTAGGGTGGCCAGTCTGGAGAGACAGATCTCGCGAATGGCGCCTAAGAAGGCCTCGAGTAAGAGACAGCACATCAAGCCCGTTTACTCGGATAATGATGATGATCATTTTGACGGTTTGGGCTCTGTGGAGGAAGGTGAGTTGCCAGAGGATTCACGGTCCACTGCGAATTATTCTGCTGGTGAGGACAGTTTGTCTGGTTCCTATCGGATGAGGATGTGTGGCTCCCTGATGAAGCAGAGAAATTGCTTGCCTCAGTTTTTGAGACTTTACACATTGTCCCTCCTAGAGTGGCTAAAATGAAGCAAGGTGATTTGTTTAGGCCTGAAAGACAGAGGCGAGTCTTTCCAGAGCAGGCCCATTTTTCTAATATGTTATGAAAGGCCTAACAAGCTACCGTCGGTGCCTAAGGGCCTGGATAGGCGGTATCCCTTCCCTGAGGAGCTGGTCCAGCTATGGTCTCATCCTCCCGAGGTGGATTCCCCTGTGTCGGGGTTGTCCAACACTACTGTTATGCCTTCACCTGATACCGCTTCCTTACATGATCCAGTTGACAAGCGCATGGATCAGCTGGTCTGTCATGCCTTCACCTTTGCTGGTGCCTTGTTTCGTCCTGTGTGTGCCACGGCTATTGTCTCCCTGGCCATCAGAAAGAAGGTGAGACGCCTTTTGGATAGCGCTAAGGCTCGCAGGCAGGCGGAGGAGTATAAAGACCTCAAGGCTTGCGTGGATTTCATTTCCTTTGTTGTCTCTGCCATGGACGATGGTGTCCGGCTTGGTACCAGGATTTTGGCCCTGCTTGTTGCACTTCGCCACTCGCTCTGGTCTCGGCAATGGTCGGCTGATGCCACGGCCAAAAAGTCGCTTACTAGTATCCCCTTCGTGGGGCACAGGTTGTTCGGGGAGCGTCTGGATCTCCTGGCCACGATGGTAGACTCCCTCAGAGACGGAAGCCTGCACGGCCCTTTCGGAGCTCATCTGTCTATCGCTCCTTTGAGGAGGAAGAGGCTCTTCATTTTCAGGTGGCCGCAGAGATACCTGGGGTAGAGGTAGGTCCCGCTTGGGGAGCCAAGTCCAAGCCCTCTGCCAGGTCCCCTCAGACATGAGGAGGCACCCTCACCCATCCGGGTGGGGGGACGGCTTCTGCTTTATTCTAAGAAGACAGCACGTCCTGCTCCAGACATAGTCCTTACATGTGGGTATACCTCCGCCTTCAGCGCCGTGCACTGCAGAACATGAAGAAAACAAGCTCCTCCCAGCCCCTACATATACCGGAGGACCTCCCACAAATCCCCAGTTTTCTCTGCAGTTCTTGAACTGTGAAGACATGAAGTATCACGCTCTCGCAGGCGAGCGGGGCTTTACAGCCCGAGGCCCTGCGGGACTATTTCCACCCGTCCTCGTTGTGAACTACTGCCTCCCAGCCTGGGCTGCGTTGGGTCGGGTGAAGGTAGGCAGCACCTAGTGTGCTTATGGAGCTAGACTCCACCGCAATCCCCCTCCATAGGGCAGGCGGTTAAGGCGTATGGTGAGCCTTCTATTGGATGCCCCTCCCGCACTAGTGCCCCTCGCCCGGTGTAGCGGTCAACCCAGTATATTGGATCACCTTCCTCCCTAGATTTCCCCGTTAGTGGGGGAAAAAAAGAGGGGGGGGGGTCGTGTGTACGACGGCTAATCCTTGCCCTAATCACACTAGTCAACCATTGTCTTATTTGGTCCTTGGAGTCACTCTCCAAGGACCAAATAAGCTTCACTCTCAGCCTTTTGCTTTCCTACTGCGCTTTCATGTATTCTCGGCGCATGCTTCAGTTTTATTCTATTGACGCTTGGCGTTCTATCACTGTATTCACCCTCTCAGATCTCTCTGAGGTGATGTCTCCCTGACAATATCTGTCGCTTCTGATTGGCTGCGCGCCTTCGAGCTTCGCTCTCTCCGGAGGGGGGGGGCGTGGTTCGGTTTGGCGCGCTCCGCGTCATCGTCCGCTCTGGCCCGCCCTTCGAGGTTCGCTTGGCACCATTTCCTTCTCACATGCACGTGGTGAAGACGGTCCTCCCCTCGCTGTTCTGTAAGTGCCCTCATGGGCGATCATTTTCCTAGCTTTGACTTCTTCGCCCTTGGCTCGGACATCCCTGTTCCCCTTGTGTCTTTCAGACCGCGGACGTCGGTGGCTTCTCCCGGCCCGGCGTAGAGTCCGGTCCAGAACCTTTTAACAAATCACTCCCACTTCCCAGCGGGTGTTTGGGGCATCCAGGGTTGCTTTACAGCGTCAATCCCTACTGGCATATTGAATACAATAATCACCATATGGAGGCATCTCAGGATAACGTGAACGGGGTTCCTTCGGGACAAGCTCGTCTGTGTGTAGCTTGTGGGGTCACACCTAGCAGTGGTGACAATGCACGGGTCTGCGTCCCTTGTGCCCAGCAGGCGCTAGCTGGCCTACCCACCTCTTCCGAGGCTGGGCTCGCGCCTCGCCTTGTTTCTCCTACTCCCCCAAGCCTGAGTCTAACCCCCAATACTAGCAGGGACTCTCATGCTGATTTGGCCGCTAGACTGGCTAGCGTGGAAAGTTTAGTCGCTGGCTCCTTGGCACGCAAGGCTACCGCTAAAAAGCGCCACTTGAATCCTGAAGCCACTATCCTTCCTGTAGAATCTGATGATTTACATTTGTCTTATGCACACTCCCCCTCAGAGGAAGGGGAACTGTTTTCTGACTCAGGGTCCTATGACGATGAGTCCAGGAGTCAGGATGAATCTGGTTCTGATCTTTGGTCCCAGGATGACGTTGATAGATTGCTGGCCCAGATCTTTGATGTGTTATCCCTCTCTCCCCCGCCTGCGGCTCCTCAGGTGACCTGTTCCATACCGCTAGGGTGCGATTGGAGTTTCCTGAACAAACTCATTTTAATAATCTCGTCTTAAAAGGAGTGGGAACATCCCAGCAAACTCCAGGGGGTTCCTAAGACTGTGGATAAGAAGTATCCATTCCCTGCTGACCTGATCAAGTGTTGGACTTCGCCGCCCGAAGTCGATGCCCCGATCCTTGGTCTGTCCAATACCTCTATTATGCACTCCCCTGACACTACTACGCTGCGGGATCTGGAGGATCGGCGGGTTGATCAACTGGCATGTCATGCCTTTGCATTTGGGGGAGCCTCGCTCCGCCCGGTTTGCGCCTTAGCCATCACGGCGGTGGCGCTCAGGACTGTGGTTAAGACTGCTCTTGAAGGGGCGGATGACTTGCCTTCTGATGCCGCCAATGCTTTGGTTACCTGTGAGACTTTTATCAATTATATCCTGTCTGCATCAGACGATGCTATTAAGCTGAGTGCTAGATCCTCGGCTCTGGTGGTAGCCATACGCCGTGCGGTCTGGTTACGGCAGTGGGCTGCTGACAATGTCGCCAAGAAGGCTCTTACGGGGCTTCCTTTCAAAGGGCTGCGCCTGTTTGGAGAAAGGTTAGATATCTTTGCTAAAGGGGGCAAGCTGCCCCAGCGCAAGCGTCGGATTCGGCCCTTTCGTGGCCCAAGCTCCCACTCGACCCCCTATCGTGGGGCTAAACAGGGAAGAGGGGTGTCCTTCGCCGGAGCTCGCACAGATTCCTGGAACAAGAACAGAGGACGCCGCCCCGGCTCTTCCTGGGGGCCAAAGCCCAAAGCCCCTCCCAAGACCCCCCAGGCATGAAGGGGCGCCCTCGCCCGTCAGGGTGGGGGGACGTCTACAGCATTTTCAGCATGTCTGGAGACGCCACGTCCCAGACCGGTGGATTCAGGAGGTAGTGTCCTCCGGTTACAAGATAGAGTTTGCTGTACTGCCCCCTCCCAGGTTCGTCGGGTCCCGAATCCCACAGGACCCTGCCCGAATCCCACAGTCTTGATGCTAGCGGTGCAGGACCTTCTAGACCTTGGGGTCATTTGCAAGGTCCCCTCAAAAGACAGAGGCGTGGGGTTTTATTCCAACCTGTTCACGGTGCCCAAAAAGGTCAGACCCATTCTGGACTTAAAAATCTTAAACAGATTTGTGAGAAACAGACATTTTCGTATGGAAACTCTGCGTTCGGCCATTGCCTCGCTGCGCCCAGGGGACTTCATGACATCTGTGGACATCAAGGACGTTTACCTGCACGTTCCGGTGTTCCCAGGGCATCAAAAGTTTCTCAGATTTGCGCTGCTGGATCAGCATTACCAGTTTGTGGCTCTGCCATTCGGTCTTACGTCGGCCCCCAGGGTATTCACCAAGGTGCTGGCAGGAGTAATGTCTCTGTTGCGACTAAAAGGCATACGGGTGTTGCCCTACCTGGACGATATACTCATCTCATCTCAGTCTCTGCAGCAGGCAGAGCTGGACACATGGTCGGTGGTCACCACCCTGGAGTCCTTCAGCTGGGTGATCAATTACCCTAAGTCCTCTCTGTCCCCCTCCTCAGTAACCCCGTTTCTGGGGATGATTCTGGATTCAGTTCAGTCAAGGATATTCCTTCCTCCACAGAAGGTGGAAGCTCTGACAACGCAGGTGAGGTTCCTGCTCTTAAGCCCTCATCCCTCCATCAGGCAGGGAATGCAGTTGGTGGGCTCGATGGTGGCAAGCTTCGAGGCGGTGCCCTTTGCACAATTCCATTTGAGAACTCTGCAGCTTCACCTTCTGTCAGTTTGGAACAAGGACCCAGCGTCCTTGGACGAGATCTGAGTGCTTCCCCCCTCGGTCAGACAATCCCTGGCGTGACCCAGCACCTGAAGGGTCGGGCAGTTCAGGTACGCTCAGACAACAGGACGGCGGTGGCCTACATCAATCATCGGGGAGGAACCCGGAGCAGGGGTGCTCTCCAGGAGGTGTCTCTGATTCTAACATGGGTAGAGACCAATGTTCAATGCATTTCAGCTGTTTACATTCTGGGGGCAGGAAGGTCTGCTAGCAGATGCCCTGAGCAGGGGGTCGTCCCATCAGGGGGAGTGGTCCCTCTCCAACTCGGTATTTCAGTCCCTGTGTCACCGTTGGGGGGTCCCAGACGTGGATCTGTTTGCGTCCCGTCACAATCACAAGCTCCCGAGCTTTGTGTCCCTGTCTCAGGATCCTCTGGCTCTGGCCTCGGATGCTCTGTCAATGTCTTGGAGGGAGTTTCGGCTCCTGTATGCGTTTCCACTAATTCCCCTTCTGGGCAGAGTGCTACGCAAGATCGCTCTGGAAGGGGTACCCACGATTCTGGTGGCCCCAAGGTGGCCAAGAAGAGTGTGGTTCGCAGACGTGGTTCAAATGGCAGTCGATCAGTACGAGCTACCAAGGATTCCAGACCTCCTAACTCAGGGGTCTCTACGCCATCCCAATATACTAACTCTGGCTTAGACGGCTTGGCTATTGAGACCACCATTTTAAAGGAAAAGGGTTTGTCCGCTTCTGTAGTGGCTACCATGGTCCAAGCCAGGAAGAAGACCTCTTGTGCTATATATTATAGGGTATGGCGTGCCTACATTGACTGGTGTGAATCCAGGTCTCTTCCCTGCCGGGAATTCTTAGTCTCCAGGGTGCTGGAGTTTTTACAACATGGTCTGGACTTGGGTCTGAAGCTTAGTACCTTGAAGGGCCAGGTTTCGGCCCTGTCTATTTTCTTTCAGAAGACCTTTGCCCAGCACTCTCTTATCAAGACTTTCTTTCAGGGGGTCACTCATGTGCGCCCCCCTCGGAAACCTATGGTTCCTGTTTGGGATCTGAATTTGGTTTTGTCGGCCCTGCAGGGTCCTCCGTTTGAACCTATTCATGAAGCAGCTCTTGCTGTTCTCACGCTCAAGGTGGTCTTTCTGGTAGCCATTACCTCGGTTAGACGTGTGTCTGAGTTGGCTGCCTTGTCTATTCAGCCTCCCTACTTTGAGAGACACCGGGATAAGGTGGTGTTTCGCTTCAAGCCAGACTTTCTGCCTAAGGTTGTGTCTGCATTTCATTTGAATCAAGATATTGTACTTCCTTCCTTGTGCCCTAATCCTAGTAACCATAAGGAGAGGGTTTTGCATTCCCTGGATGTGGTTAGGTGTGTCAAGTCTTACCTGGTTACCACTCAGGCATTTAGGAAGACGGATGCTCTCTTCGTTGTGCCTCACGGGCCTAGGAAAGGTTTGGCTCCCGCCAAGTCTACCATCAGTAAATGGATTCGTCAGGCTGTGGTTCAAGCCTATACTACTAAGGGGAAGACTCCCCCCTTTCATCTTACTGCTCATTCTACTAGAGCTGTTGGGGCTTCTTGGGCTTTTCAGCACCAGGCCTCTGTGGAGCAAGTTTGCAAGGCCACTACTTGGTCTTCGGTTCACACCTTTACAAAGTTTTACAAGGTTGATGTTAAGGCCTCAGCTGACGCTGCGTTTGGCCGCAAGGTTTTGCAGGCCGTAGTAGTTTAAACTGCTTGCTGTTGCCTTCTGTTGGGGATCCCACCCTTCTTTACGGACACTGCTATTGGATGTCCCACATGTAAGGACTATGTCTGGAGCAGGACGTGCTGTCTGCTTAGAATAATACAACTCTGTGAAGTATTCACCTGTAGAGTTGGTATTATATGCAGACAGCACGTCCTGCTCCACCCCACCCTGGTTTCACTTTGTTCTGGATCCCCTGTTTGGTGATTGTTATACTTGATATTTGTTTGCCAGTTTTGGGTTGTTGTTTCTCCTGGCCTCTCTTTCTCACTGCTTTTCAATGCTGGGGATTTGTGGGAGGTCCTCCGGTATATGTAGGGCCGGGAGGAGCTTGTTTTCTTCATGTTCTGCAGTGCACGGCGCTGAAGGCGGAGGTATACCCACATGTAAGGACTATGTCTGGAGCAGGACGTGCTGTCTGCATATAATACCAACTCTACAGGTGAGTAGTTCACAGAGTTGTATTTTTCTCATATCTGGAAATGGCGCATCTCGGATCGGTGGATTCAGGAGGTGGTGTCCTCCGGTTACAAAATAGAGCTGGCAGTCAGGCACTGCCATTCAGGATATCCTCAGCCCCCCGTGTCTTCACCAAGGTGCTGGCGGGCATCGTGGCTATCCTGAGGAACCAGGGCATTCGTGTGCTGCCCTATCTGGACGATTTACTGATTGCGGCTCAGTCTCTTCAGTAGGCCGAGAGCGATACCCGGACGGTGTTGTCCACTCTCGAGGCCTTCGGCTGGGTAGTCATTTACCGAAAGTCTTCTATCACTCAGTCTTTCTGCCACAGCAGAAGGTTTTGGGCCTCCAGATGCAGGTGCAGGCCTTGCTATCTTGTCAGCAGCCATCGATCCATCTGGGGATGAGACTGGTGGGCCTAATGGTGTCATGCTTCGAGACAGTGCCCTTTGCCCAATTTCACATGAGACCTCTTCAGTTGAACCTGTTGACCTGCTGGGACCAAATGCAGGAGTCGCTGGAACAGGAATTTTCACTGTCCCCCCCTGGCCAGGCAGTCCCTCTTGTGGTGGCTGGACTCCAGGAACCTATTGGTGGGCAAGTCCTTTCTGACTCCCCATTGGGAGATAGTTACCACGGATGCCAGTCTGACCAGCTGGGGAGGCATTTGACAGACGCAGAAGATCCAGGGTCAGTGGGGTCCGCAGGAGAACCGCTTACCCATAATCTCCTGGAGCTGAGAGCAATCCGGTTGGTGCTTCTTCGCCTTGACTCCCCATTTAAGGGGTCATGCGATCCAGGTTCGCTCTGACAATCATACAGATGTCACCTACATCAATCACCAGGGCAGTACTCGGAGCAAGCGATCCCTCAAGGAGGTGACCCAGATTCTGACTTGGGCAGAGGAGAATGTTCCCTGCATCTTGGCGGTTTACATCCCCGGGGTAGAAAACCAGGAGGCAGACTCCCTGAGTAGGAGCGCCTCACGCCTGGGGGAATGGTCTCTCAGCAACAAGACCTTTCACGCTCTGTGTCTCCGCTGGGGTCAGCCGGACGTGGACCTGTTTGCGTCCAGACACAATCACAAGCTCCCAAGGTTCGTCTCCCTTTCAAGAGATCCTCTGGCCTTTGCCACAGACGCTCTGGCAATTCCCTGGACGGAGTTCAGGCTCCTTTATGCATTCCCTCCGTTTCCACTCCTGGGCCGAGTGCTGCGCAAGATAGCCCAGGAAGGGGTACCAACCATCCTGGTGGCTTCTCGCTGGCCGAGACAGTTGGTTTGCGGACAAAGTTCAGATGTCAGTGGATCGCTACATCATGCCCGACTACCCAGGGCTTCTCACTCAGGGGTTGCTGCGGCACCCCAATTTACAGACGCTGGCTTTGATGGCCTGGCTATTGAAACCGCAATCCTGAAAGAGAAGGGGCTGTCGGCCACGGTTGTGCATACCATGATACAGGCACGGAAAAAGTCTTCTTCCATGATATACTACAGAGTTTGGCTTGCCTACATTGCTTGGAGCGAGTCCAAGAGTCCCTTGCCGCACATTCTCTATTTCTAGGATTCTGGAGTTTTTACAACACGGCTTAGATTTGGGTCTCCAGCTGAGCACCCTCAAGGGCCAGGTCTCTGCCTTAACAATCTTTTTCCAGAGATCCATTGCCAATCATAGGTTGATCAAGAAATTTTTTTCCAGGGAGTCACCCATGTCCATCCACCGCGTAAGTCAGTAATACCGGTGTGGGACTTGAATTTGGTTCTTTCTGCTCTTCAGGGTCCTCCTTTCGAGCCATTGTGCGATGCTGCATTGTCTATTTTGACTCTCAAGGTAGTCTTTTTGGTAGCGATCACCTCAGTGCGTCGCGTGTCAGCTGGCAGCGCTTTTGTGTGAAGCCTCCCTACTTTGAGCGGCATAAGGATAAGGTGGTTTTTCACTTTAAACCTGATTTTTTGAGCGGTCGTTTTCTCCCTTTCACCTTAATAAGGAAGTTGTCTTGCCTTCTTTGTGTCCAGCACCGACTAATTCTAAGGAAAGGACCCTCCATGCCTTGGATGTGGTCAGAGCCATTAAGTATTACCTGGTTGCGACTGAATCCTTCAGGAAATCGGATTTGCTCTTTGTCCTAACAGAGGGCTCTAGGAAGGGTTTGCCACCAGCCAAGTCCACTCTCAGTAAGTAGATCAGACAGGCGGTGGTCCAAGCATATTCTTCCAAGGGGAAAGAACCCCCTTTTCGTATTACAGCTCATTCTACTAGAGCTAATGGTGCCTCCTGGGCTTTTCAGCACCAGGCATCTGTTGAACAGGTTTGTAAGCCGCCACTTGGTCTTCATTTCATACTTTTACAAAGTTCTACAACATTGATGTTAGGGCCTCAGCTGATGCTGTCTTTGGTCGAAAGGGGGCTCTAGGAAGGGTTTGCCACCAGCCAAGTCCACTCTCAGTAAGTAGATCAGACAGGCGGTGGTCCAAGCATATTCTTCCAAGGGGAAAGAACCCCCTTTTCGTATTACAGCTCATTCTACTAGAGCTAATGGTGCCTCCTGGGCTTTTCAGCACCAGGCATCTGTTGAACAGGTTTGTAAGGCAGCCACTTGGTCTTCAGTTCATACTTTTACAAAGTTCTACAACGTTGATGTTAGGGCCTCAGCTGATGCTGTCTTTGGCCGAAAGGTGCTTCAGGCGGTAGTGAAATGAACTACATGCTGTTTCCACACTGGGGATCCCGCCCTAATGGACACTGCTTTTGGATGTCCCACATGTCATCACTGGGGCGACCTGGATTGGATATAGGGAAAAATACAATTCTGTGAAACTCACCTGTAGAATTGTTTTTAAGTATATCCAGTCCAGGTCGTCCCACCCCGCCTTTGTTCATTATCTCTTGTTTGCCTGTTATGGTGATTACCATTTTTTATTCTTGGACTTGTTGTCCTTAAGTTTTTTGTTGGAGAGAGCTGAACCTATGTGATGTAACATAGTTTCTTGGCCTCCCTGCCTGTCTTCTCTTTACTGCTTTTTAACCACTGGGAAATGATAGAGACACCTGCCTTTATAGGGGGCCGGGAGGAGCGACCGCTTTTGATCTTGCAGTTGAGCGCCCCCTGGGGGCGGAAAACCCACATGTCATCACTGGGACGATCTGGACTGGATATACTCAAAAACAATTCTACAGGTGAGTTTCACAGAATTGTATTTTTATCTTGTGTAATGTTTGTGTATATTTGTTATCAGTGGAACTATTTACTCAGTAAACATTTCTGTGATTTTAGTAGTAGTAAGTAGTAAGTGTGTGCAGCACCTTTTATACTGGGTTTTTTTTGGGGAGAGGTGCTACCATGCAGCCCCAATACAAATTTTTGTACCTTTTTACTTTTCATAGCTACTTTTTTGTATGGGGAGAATACAGTTTATGGCATATATTTTCTGTTTTATTGTACAGCATACAACCTTTTCCTCTGATGTGAAAGACCTTACCAAGAGGATTCGAACTGTCCTTATGGCTACTGCGCAGATGAAGGAGCATGAAAATGATCCTGAGATGCTGGTAGACCTGCAGTACAGCCTGGCAAAGTCCTATGCCAGTACACCTGAACTCAGAAAGACCTGGCTGGACAGTATGGCCAGGATTCACGTCAAACATGGAGATTTATCTGAGGTATTGAGATGTTGTTTTAACATTACCTTTTAAAGCTAAGAATCTCTGTCACTCTTAACAAAGCTTTAACTCACCTGATCCCAGTCCCGCTCTGTTAGCGCTGCTGCCTTGTCCAGCCACTCACGTCTATTCGACACTCGATGAACTGTCACATCACATTTGTCAAAGGCACTATGGCACGCTCATTGCTGGGAATGGAAGTGGCGTGCCATAGTTTCTGTGACAATGGTGCAGGGTGGTCAATTGGTTGTTGAATGGACACGAGCTGCTGGAAATGATGATGCGGGACTGGATCAGGAGTTCCAGAAAGTCCATCAGTGTCGGGCTAGAAGCGATCGCCGGTGGAGTATTGAAGGTCAGTATAGCAGGTTTTTTTTTTTCTACCAGAAACTCTTTTATCCTATGTTACAGAAAAAATGTTTTGACTATAATACAGCCGGTCTAGAAGGTCATCTGTATCTGATCATATGCTGTCCTTTCTATTTTTTAGGCAGCAATGTGTTATGTACACGTGGCGGCTTTGGTAGCAGAATATCTCACAAGAAAAGGTGAGTGCATATCTGTAATAGATACCCTCATTTATCACCATACATTTATAACTGGGGATTTAGATAACAGCAATTCTGAACTCCTTCAAGGGAACAAAGTATTGAACTAATAAATACAGAGAGCTATTTCTAAATGAAAATTAGCTTTTGTTGTGGCCTAGCGGTAATAAGGAAATCCTGTGACCGGAGGGTGGTTCCCAGCTAGGACATGACTGAAGTGCCCTCCAACTTCTCTCCTGGCGTAAATAGGGAAGCCCACCATTTCAGACATGTGTACACTCACTGCTTGGCTTGTGTTTTTCCCACTGCATGAATGGGTTCAATATAGAGACAATATATCGCATTTTGCCATGATTGCAAATAAATTCTAACAAGGGTTCCTATGTAATGGTACACACAGCCATGGGCGGTGGGTTCCTGGTCTGCCCTCCCCCCCCCCCCCCCCCCCCCACGGACAACCATGGGCCCCACAGAAGTCCCCAGGAGGCCCGGATGCCCGTAAAAAAAAAAAGCTCATGTCTGGGTGAGTTGAGTGGGAGGGCGCTTGGTTGGTGGGGTGGTGTATGATGATGTCTTACCTTCGTGCACTGAGCATGACAGAAGTATTTAAAATGCCACAACCACTGGGCATCTAGGACCCTGGGTTTTTTTTTTTAGCTCACCAATACCACACAGCCCACACTTACCATGATCAAGGGCACAGTACCGAGATGGGGAATTCAGAAATGCAGGGCAGAATGGGCTTGCAGTGTAGAAGCAGGACTGAGATGGCAGTGCACTCGGGAGCAGGACAGAGATGGGGCTGCACTCGGGAGCAGGGCAAAGATGGATGTGCAGTGGGGAGCAGGGCAGGAAATGGGGTGCAGCAAAGAACACGGCAGAAAACTGGGTGAAGCAAAGAGCAGTGCAGAGATAAGGAGTGCGGCAAGAGGCTATGTTCACCCCTGGAGGACCCTCATTGACCAGCAGCATGAACGGCAACTCCACACCCAGTCTTGTGAAGAAGCGAGGCTCATCAGTGTCCCCACACCTAGAACAGTGCATTCCAAGCAAGTCCACAGACGTTTTTGACTTTCCGTCTGCTTGACAGGCTCCCATTCGGACCTCTTAACGGGAACTTGCAGCTTATTAGGTGCGCCTCTGCATCTGAACACCTCTTCTACAGCCACCGTTAGGGGGCAGGGAAGTGGTGTTTGGATGCTGAGGTGCATTTAAAGGGCTGCAGGTTCCGTTAAAAATCCTGTATTTTTCTGCGTTTTAGCATTTAAATAAAAAATTTACCCTAGAAAAATAGTTTGAGAATCCCTGTACTAAAACATTGACCTGTATAACAATTTCCATATCACAAAATGTATGCCACATTAATTAAAAAATTAAAAATATAAAAGCAGTTTAACAAGATATGTTGTTTGTAATGTTCCAGGTATGTTTAGGCAGGGCTGCTCTACCTTCAGAGTAATCACTCCAAATATCGATGAAGAAGCCGCTATGATGGAAGATGTTGGTATGCAGGACGTTCATTTTAATGAGGTATGTGTGTGTGTTTACACACATAGCAGTCAAAATATCCTCTCCTGACAGAACACTAAATACTGTTTTTTTTACAATACTAGTCCAATTATCTTCTAAAAGTAAAATGTTGTTTTAAATTATATACCTAAATGAAACATTTCTGTGGTTGCACTAAAGGATAGCTATACATTATTTGACCCTTTCTGGAATCAAGTACTTATAGGGCACGTGGTTTTTAATCTTTATTTTTTTAAATGGGTAATGAGTTTCTTATAATCAGCTTAGTGATAAAAATATTGCATTGTATGGGTATTTTTATCAGCTACTTATACAGTAGAACATATTTTTTGCAGGTCTTGCACATAACCTTTAATCATGGAGGCATAAATTGGTCAATCTTTAACAGAATTCATATGCCATGGCGCTATCAAGTCTTTTACTGGATAGGTGATGGGATAAAATAATCATGACTTAATTAGTGATACATTTCTTCACTGGACCCAGAGCTAGTATATGTAGAAAATAAAGGAACATCTTTCCTCTTAGTTTTATGTCTAACAATTGTAATTATGAAAATTGGGGGCAGGGAAGTCTTTTTCTTGTCTGTTAGGCTGATGACCAAAACCTAACATCTGGAACCTGCTGATAGCAGGGGTTGCCGTCCTTGCTTTTGCAGCAAAACCTCTTCGCCCCTGTAGGGATTCTTTGGTTCTTACAGAGGAATTAGCGGAGATACAAAGGGTAACATACAAGAGTGGATGTACACTGATATATTTGTCAAGCACAGTGGATTTGCTCTCCTCCGGGAAGGAGTCATTGTAACACTTAATTTGCAGTTTTGGTCACTTGGTGGTTTGCCATCACTACTGCCAGAAAATTCAGCATGCTGCAGTTCATCAGGGAGTCATTGTAGTCTGTGTCGAGGGTCGTGCTCCAAGCGTCTGGATCGCTGTAATAAAAAAATAAGCGCCTCTGCCATATAGCCCCTGCTACCTTTACCCCCACCTTACTGTCTGACTTTCACATGTTTATGGTGCCTGAGGAATCTGAGATGCTTGTCATGCCCTAGGTGTGCCTTTTGTTGTACTGTTCCACTGTGACATAAGACGTAGCTATTAGAGCTTTAGCAGTGCTAGGGCATAACCAGGGTAGTTTCTAGGCAGAATAGTGCTCAGTGCTGGAAAATAAAAAATTCTGACCCTCTTCACCCATCCTATGGTGACACTGTTCTTTACAAGTGTGCGCCATGCTGTGCCTCTACCTTAGCAGTAGGCCGTGCCCCACCCCTATGACTGAGCCCAATATGGGTGCATGAGGGGCCTGCACTAATTACAGTGGCCCTGACTCATCTGTAGAAAAGAGGTTGGCTGGGATAAAGATGCCCCCAATGGCCTTGGCCTCCCCCCGGGTTGATTGCTCTGTATCCCCTAGAAACTCGCCCTGGGCATCCGTTTTTTTTTTCGTATGCATATGGTGTGTATGAAATCATTCCGGAGACATTCTGCTTTTTTTTCCCCAGTGTTATAATCCTACATGAAACTGTCAGATAAATATTTAAATTGCTTTTATTATTTTTTAGGATGTGCTTATGGAGCTTCTTGAGCAGTGTGCTGATGGCCTTTGGAAAGCTGAACGCTATGAACTCATTGCAGACATCTACAAGCTCATTATTCCTATTTATGAAAAGCGGAGGGATTTTGAGGTATTTTCGTCATTAAATATTTCAATATCCTATTAATCTTCTATCTTGAATTTATGTTCTTTGGGTAAATCCAAGGTTGAAACGGCGAGCTTTCAAAGTACCTTCTTCTTCAGGCACAATACAAATATGCAACTTAAAGACACACATTTAATCACAAAACTACTTTAGGGGGGCAATTTTACTCCATATGCAGGAGTAATGAGTGAGAAGAAAGTCTAGTGAAAGTATACAGCCCATTTCTCAATCTGTTGATAGGGTTTTTTTTAGTAGTAACCAGTAATCTCTCTGGGAAGGTTCCACATAGGATTGCAAAGGCAAGGGGTAATCTTTGATCATTCAGACCTCTGCTGTGCAAAGGATACACATGCCATTAAATTAATCTTTAATACCCTTCACCTCAATAATCAGGTTTGAAATCTGAAAGTCTGCTGTAATTGTGGAATCCCACCCCAAGGATGTTTGGGCCTAGCCTGTTTTACGTGTGTGGGGAAATATGGCAGACAACTACATTCTTCTCTGCCCGGTGTATCCCACCTATTTAATAAACTGTATAATGGCTGGTACAGAATACTGGGGTAGCCCGTGAGGGCCGAAAAACCTTTAATTTTTGCCAAAACAGGTGTTCCCCACTGAAAACCCCACCCAGTTAATTGTTTCTGTGACTTTCTCTCAATTGATACACATTGTATTCCTTAATTATCAAAAGGTACATACATACATTAAAATGAACATGATCTGAAAACTTTTCTTACACAACTTTCATATTACAGGTTACTGGCGTAGCTTCTGCTCCAATAATGCATAAAATACTTGTCCATTTAGCTTAACTGCTAAAACATGCAGTGTGATCTGGGATTAGAGAGAAGCGGGAGCAGTGAACATTGCCAAATTGTATTCTTCATGGGGGGAGCAATTCAGGGGATGCTAGTTAAGAATCTGGGTTTTGGTCCACTTTAATCCAATCGACAGACTCGCCGCTTGGGGCACATACATCTTTATGGTTTCCTATCTCAGACCCTTACAGGTATTCATTTGTAACTAGGGGTAATCCCATCTGCAATAAAGCAAATTGTATGTGCATTTAAAGTAAGGCTACATGATACATCGTAAATGGGAAAAAATGAATGGTGCCTGCTGGCCTGAGTTACCTATGTGCTATGGTTTCTCGAGAGCCATACTACTGTGGTGGACAAACCGGGAGCAGGAGCTGCCGCTCAGGACCAAACGCCAGTATTGGAAGCACAGTGTGGAATCCCAGTCTAGGCTCAGCACGTGAAAATCACGATCTCCCCTCACCCGGAAGACGAATGCATGTGATGTACTCCAATAAGGAGATCCCCTGAGACACACTGGTGTCGCTCTCCAGTGAGGAATGCTAACTGGCAAAAATGTGTCAGTGTGCGCACCACCAACCTCTATGCCCCGAGGCATATGTCTCAGGGCTGTATCCACCAAAAAGACACTCCACCTCATTGGAGTGTGCATTAACCTGCAAATGAGTACCCTATGGATAAATTCATGCTTGAAAAACAAGCAATAGCTTCTATCCTTAATACCAATAAAATCCTACCTCTTTCCCACCCTTTGCACAATAATGTACATCATTAACATAATAAAGCATACATTAATTCTAAATCCCTTGTGCCATCTAGCATGTTTGCAGAGGGCATATTTCCCTTATAGTTGAAAGTAAGTTATCAAATTCATGCATATATTAATCAGGATAGATTTTTGTGGGGCTAATTTTAAATTGATACGTTATTGTTATTTTCTAAGGAATGGGAGATAACTAACCTGATTAAGACCAAGAGGTCTCAAAGCATTTAGGCGATAGCTCCACCTGGCTTCCTCCTGTAATGTCCCATTCATCCTATCCCTACCCCTTTGGATTTCATGGATTCTGGTCCATGTGTGAGATTGCCTCATTTCATGTCTTGCATTTTGATGATCTGCGAATGCCTTGGATGTTTATCTAGGTGTTTGAGCAAAATATGACCATTTTCCTTGTCTTTCTTTTAACAGAGACTCGCTCATTTGTACGACACTTTGCATCGGGCTTACAGTAAAGTTACAGAGGTGATGCATACAGGAAAGCGACTGCTGGGGACATATTTTAGAGTGGCTTTCTTTGGACAAGTAAGGAATATGTGTGTATACTATAAGTATGCTGCAGATGATCCTTAACTTAACATTGTATTTCACATTTCCCTTGACAGCCCAGCTATAGATATATTATGCAGTCCTTTCTATAGAAGTTGGGGGTTTTAAAACACAGTATTATGGTTACACTTAGAAGCTAAAGCAAGCACAATGTTTACCATAATCTAGTGTAGGAGCTTTAAAATAAGTTCATACTTCCTCTTGCCTCTAAGACAGGCCATGCCAATAGATATAAAGTGTAAGTAACAACCAGAAATTAAATATCCTCTTTGTTATCAATTTGCTATCAGTCTTCACTGATCCCTTTGAAAGCTGTATATCTGCTGGAAGGGCTGGCTACTTAACCCCGTAAAGTGGACCTCCAGTCAAAAAACCAAAGCTTAGTTCCCCTTTGCTCTCCTATATCCCCCCCTGGCAATCAGCGACACTAGCTTATTGGGAGGGATTAACACCTGCAGATGTTTGGAATAACAGGCAGATTCTGAACTCTTAAACATGCATGGCAGCAGCCATCTTGCCACACACAAGACCTGCTTTTTAGTCCCTCACTTTAACTGTTTTGTCCTTCTGATAATAAGAGCTTTTCGTTTCTTTGAGCAGACTGCCTCGGCTGCTTCTCCTCTTGGGGGTGCCGGGCAATATGTAGTTCTGCCTATCACCGCACTACAAAGGGGGCACAGCACACTACACAATTTTGTGCTGTGCAATGCGGTGGGAAAACACAATGTGAAAGGGCCCTTGTATTTTTAAATTTCCATCCAATTCTATCGTACATGTGGCAAGCAATACCATATCCGTGCTGTTTTAAAATGATGGACTGGCACACCTCTACCCTGGACATTTTTCTGACTCCACTTTGTCAGGCTCCCGCTTGAACTACCCAGAGGACCATTTTGTTACTAGAGGAGGAGAGGCTTAAAATAAAAATCTTGATCTGTATATTGCTTCTGAATGCTCACCTATTTTGATTCTTTGTGTTTCTCATTTTTACTTTTACTACCTTAAGGCAGCGGTAAGTTATGTGAAAATTGATGGAGAAGTTGGTCCGTTTCATGCTTCTGTGTGCTTTTGCTGTTAAAAAAATGTTACAGCATTTTGCATCCTGTACACAAACGGGCTGAATCCCTATCACGTCTCATCTGACCAACAAAATTTTCCCATCTGTAGAGCTGCAAGTCACGTCAGCTGTACGCGTGTAATGCATGTATTTCTGACTTGAATGGCTGTCATCTGTTTTATCATGTTGAACCCATTCTCAGACATTTTCCAGTCTTCACAGTCTGCTTAGCGTTAAGTTGTTTGTTCTGATGGTGGACTCTGTTTTATCTTGGGTCAATTTTCCACGAGCAATATAATTGTTGTTTTACTGTTTACTCTTCTCTCCTATAATTTTATAGCAATACCAGTTTACAGACAGTGAAACAGATGTGGAGGTAATTCCTGTACAGTTGCTTACATATAGGCACTGCAGTGACTATATCATAGGCTCTGGTGTGATGTGGTATCTGTCTTTTAATCAGCATTTCATTAGTGTCCATTTTTTCTTTTTACTGTTAATCACATCCACCTTCAAGAGAAAACCTAAAATCTATAATATGTTCCACTTTCTCACAATTCAGTTACACCAGCCTCCAGTTGGCCCACACAATAAAATTTTATTTTTAGAAGATACTACCACTTACAACTCTTTGATTAATTTAATATTCAGTAAATTAATTTACTATTCAGTAAATAAAAAAAATAAAAATAAACAGCTTTTTGCTGCATCTCAAGAACTTGTCCACCTGTTATGAGTCATGGGGTCATGACGATTGGTTTCTGACCTTGTCTGTTTATTGAAAATCCTGCCCTAGTGATTTATTATTGTTTATTTATATAGCGCCATCATCTTCCGTAGCATTTTACAAAGTAGTAATTACAGACAGGGTAGAAACATACGGTACATACACTATTTCAAATGCAGTTTTACAGAGTTGACAGTGGATATTCTGAGTACAAGATACAATAGGGGAGAGAGCCCTGCCCTTGCGAGCTTACAGTCTAAAGGTAGAGGGGTGAAGACGAGGGGGAAGGATCACAAACAGTATTGAGCTTTGTGGCATAAGCCCTTTAGAAGATTGGTTAGGCCAGATTGTATGCTTGTCTGAATAAGTGAGTTTTAAGGGCAACTTTGAAGGTTTTAAGGTTTGAGGAGTGGCGGATTGGGTGGGGGAGGGCATTCCAGAAGACTGGAGTTGCACGTGAGAAGTCCTGGAGGCGGGCGTGAGAGGAGGTGACCAGGGTGGAGGACAGGAGAAGGTCAGCAGCAGAGCGAAGACTGCATCTAGGTTGGTATTGTTGGATTAGAGATGAGATGTAGGGAGGGGCCTAATTGGAGAGAGCTTTGTATGCGAGAGTTAGAGTTTTGAACAGGATTCGCTGTGGGACTGGCAGCCAGTGTAGGGATTGGCAGAGAGGCGCAGAACTGGAGGAGCGGGAGGAGAGATGGATGAGGCGAGAAGCAGAGTTCAGGATAGATTGGAGGGGTGCCAGTCTGTTAGTTGGTAAGCCACAAAGAAGGATGTTGCAGTAATCCAGTCGGGATATGACCAGGGCATGCACTAGCATTTTAGTGGTGTCAGGTGAGAGGAAGGGACGGATGCGAGAGATGTTTTTAAGTTGGAGGCAAAAGCAGGTGGCCAGGGAGTGAATATGTGGTTTGAAAGAGAGGGCAGAGTCCAGAATGACTCCCAGGCACGGAGCTTGGGGAGTTGCTGTTATTGTGTAATTGTTGACAGAAATAGATGTGAGAGGGGAGGGGAGTTAGATGGTGGGAAAATGACCACTTCTGTCTTGTCCATGTCTAGCTTGAGGTAGCGAGATGATATGAATGAAGAAATAGCTGCAAGGCAGTTGGGGAGGCGAGAGAGGAGAGATTGGGGCCTGAGAGATATATCTGAGTGTCATCCGCATAGAAGTGGTATTGGAAGTTTGCCAAGGCCATAGGTGTAGACTGAGAAAAGTAGGGGCCCTAGGACAGAACCTTGTAGCACACCGACAGAAAGGGAACGTGAGGATAAGACTTATAATCATATCCTTAATGTATTAAAAGGTTTAGGTCATGCACCCTCCCTTCACTTCTTTCCTTCCTCCTCTACTCTCTCCTGATTAATTCAGTACCTTGAACCACATAAATACCTGTGGCTGAGCTCACCCTATCTTTTATAAATATTTTGTATGACCTACTTTCAAGCGAGAGAAGAAATGCTTTAAAATATCCTCTTCTGTGGGTCTCTTTTGAGATTTTTGAGCTGGCTAAAGTTGTGATAAGTGTACAGTTTTATAAATCAGAACGAATAAAAAGAATTGCAAAGCATTCTAACATTTTACATGGTACATTCAACTTAGCCTTTCAGTGTTGGTATGGTTTTATGAATAAATATAAAATAGAATAAATAAATTGCCTTCTTTACTCGCGAACCAAGGTATTTTTTGCATATGGCTTGGTAGTTCTGTAATGCAAAGAGAAGGCTGGAAATCTACATTAAGGGAGGTCCTTTTTAAGGGACTGTTCCTGTATATACACATTGTTTTCTCTGTTTTTGTCTTTATACATAATTTCACCATGTGTGAACAAACTGGCATTTTATTATTTTAATTCGTGTCATGTGTGAAATCTCATTTTGGTAACGTTACAAAATGTAATCCAGAGCCCTTTTTTCAGGGGTTCTTTGAGGAAGAAGATGGGAAAGAATACATCTACAAGGAGCCTAAACTAACCCCTCTGTCTGAAATATCCCAGCGTCTTCTCAAGCTTTATTCTGACAAATTTGGTGCTGAAAATGTGAAAATGATACAAGATTCTGGCAAGGTATGTGTAAATAAGACCATTGTGAAGTATAATGCAAACTGACTTCTGTCCAATATTCTTCTTTTAACCCAAAGGACTTTTAAATCCTTGTCAACATATTTGTCTCTTGGATATACGGTACAGGAAGATTCTCCATGCGAATATAGTCTTACTGCTCCAGGTTATCCCTTAGCTTTGTGGTGCTTTTATGTATTTATAGATTTGTCGCCTACATTACCCAACTGATTAAAAAATGCATGTAATGTCTGGTATTTGAGCATACTATTAAATATAGTGTTTTCTGTGAATTGCTTGTCTTTTTAAAACTAATTTTACAGACTTTGTTGTTGGAATCATGTCCCAGCAAATGCAGTGAATCATATGACTGCCATTAACCATTCAGGCTCACTAGTTGACCCCATAGCGATGTGAAAGCCCATTGGGTGAATCTGAATGGTTGCATTTTGACTGCCATATCTGGAGTGTGGAAGTGGAGAGTATTTGCTGCCTGTTCTCTGGGCTTGCTCACCAGAGGGTACAAATCCGGATCTCCCATGCTGCCAGGATTAGTTGTAACGTCCTTTTGGCTTCACTTCCTCTTCAAAAAGGATACATGTTGAATAGGCAACCACAATGTTTCTGCAGTAACAGGCACAAATGACTTGTAGGGTACTAAGTAGGTCTGATATGAATGTGTCACAAAAGTCCCTTGAAAGATTTTCATGGGATGATTTTTTGGTCATTAGAGATTTTTGTGGCACAAAATCACTGGGTACTTATAGTAATCTCTTCCTTCATTTTTCCTTTAAAGGTTAACCCAAAGGACCTTGACTCCAAATATGCCTACATCCAGGTCACGCATGTTACTCCTTACTTTGAGGATAAAGAACTGCAAGAAAGGAAGACGGAGTTTGAAAAGACTCATAATATCCGCCGCTTTGTGTTTGAAATGCCATTTACCCTCTCTGGAAAGAGACAGGGAGGAGTGGAAGAGCAGTGGAAACGCCGCACGATACTTACCGGTATATACAGTTGCTATGATGATAAAGCATCTGAAATAGTTGTCCATGATTGAAAAAGTAGCATTTAGCTTGAAACATTTAAATGTGTTGTATGTTTTGAAAAGTTCAGCTACAATATGAAACCTTCTCTGAGACCGTGAAGAATATGGTCTGTCAAATCTGTACAGTTACCTATACTGGTATATTTAAACCTTTTTTTGGTAAAAAACATAATCTTATGGGTTATGCTTTAACTTAATCACTTGGGTAGTAACTTAGCTTCTTTATGGGACAGCAACTGATAGGAGACTCGTGAAAGAGAACTATTCTTAGTGAAGAATTCCATATTAAAGTGGACCAAAACCCACCCTGGAGTCAGAGACTCCAGGGCAAGCATACTCACTCCCTTGGGATGCCATGCTGCGTAAAAACCCCATGTTGCCCAGTAAAATTTTCCACAATCTAACGGCGAATGCACGAGCAGCGGCCACTCTCTGCTATACCACTGTGAATGGCTGGCGTGGGGATGCTGCCACTGTTGCACATAGCTAGGATCGTCTTAGTCTTAGACGAGCCTAGACTAGTTCGCGCCAGCATGAGGGGCTGCACATGCGAGTTTGAGTGGGTGACCTGGGGGGTTACACTCAGCGAATGGCATCCCACATTAGGGTGCCCCGGAGCCAAGAGCCAAGACCCAGGATAGTCAAAATCATGGATGTTGGTCCACTTAACGTGGACCTTCACCCTGATGAAGAGCCTATCCTATATGTCCCACACACTGTACATACAGATTGCTCACATTAAAAATCATCCTGCCTGCATCTACTGCATGTTATGAGCCTTTAAACATCCAAGATGGTGGCTCATGGAGCATCAGGCAGCCTGCAAACAGGAAGTGTCTTCTGTCGCTCTGCATTCTGGGATTGCTGTCCTTTTCCTGACCCCACCTCTGCTCTGTCCATGCAAAGCGCATCTATAACCCCACCCCTTGCACTTTATCCCCCTCTCCTCTCAGTCAAGATGGCGGCACATGTATCCTACAGTCCTGAACAGAGTTGCAGCCTGGTGGGGGAAAGAATAATAAATAAGTGACTAAAAACTTAAAATGTATTAATTTTCCAAGTATACAGCACGTCCTGTTCCAGTAAATTCCTTACACTTTCCAGTGTTTCTCTGCAGTCTAGACTGCGAAGATGGAAGATGGCTCTCTATTGCGCAGGTAGTGGGGCTTTTCAAGCCTAGGGCCCTGCAGGCTTATTTCCACCCGTTCTGGACCCACTGCCTCCCAGCCTCGGCTAATGGTTCGGGTGAAGGTAGGACAGCACTAGGCTCAGGTGCTGAAGGAGCTCTGCTCCGGGCCGCAAGACCCTGTACCAAAGGGTAGCCGGCGACAGGCTTTCTATGGTGAGCCTCATTGGGATGCCCCAGCCTCAAACCTTGGGTCCTTGTTCCCTTCACTCGTCTACCCTCCCCTCTAGAAGGTTGTGCGCGACCCCTTTGTTGTGGCCCGCTTGCCTGGCAGGGGGCGCCCGGGGGGGTCTGTGATTTGTGTGTTTTGTGTTCTTTTTTTGGTGTGTGTGCGGACCGTTGTACGGCGCTCCGCGGTGGTTGGCGCTATGTATTTTTTTTTTTTTTAGGTTACTGTCATGGCGCCGGCGTCCCACGTGATCACAGTTTCTCGCTCTTCGGGGGGGTGGAAACCGCAGTTTGACACGTTTTGCGTCATACTCTTGCGGTCCGCCCCTCTAGGTACTGCTGCCGGCACCATTTTGTGGCCTTGTGCGGTGCTGCGACGCGGTCTGGTCTCTGAGCGATCTGTCCGCTTGGTCCATGAGTCCCTTACGGGGGTTTTATATTGCTTTACTATGTATGCGCTGGGGATGTTTATATTGTACTTATTGTGTCTTGCAGGCGGGTCACCTCTGACTGTGGTTCTCCCGGACCTGCCCCTTACCAATCTCCCACCTTCCCTAGTGGGCTTTGGGGGGCATCCCAAAAAGGGTGGCTATTGCTAGCTGTGTCGTGCCGTTACGCCTGTATCTAAATCACCATATGGAGGCTTCTGGGGACAATGTGCTTGGTGTTCCTTCGGGACAAGCCCAGCTGTGTGTTGCGTGTGGGGTATTCCCTGTTAGTGACGATGTCGAGGTGTGTTTGACCTGCGCGCAACATGTACTTGTGCTGCAGCCTGGGTCCTCTGCTACGGGTCCCGGTGCTGCGCCCCTTTCTGCTACGCCTACCCCCCCACGCTTGCATCTGACCCCCAGTGAGGGGCACACTAGCGGGGAGTCTCAATATCCTCCCCCATCCTCCCCCAAGCCCCCCTCAGGCATGAGGCGGCGCCCTCACCCATCCGGGTGGGGGGATGGCTTCGGCTCTTTGCTCATGTCTGGAGGCTACGTGTCGCAGACAGATGGATTCAGGAGGTGGTGTCCTCCGGATACAAGATAGAGTTTGCAGCTTGGCCGCCCCCAAGATTTATCAGATCCCGGATGGCTCAAAACCCCCTGTTAGCTCAGGGCTTGCGGTCTGAAACCTTCTGGAGTTGGGGGTCATCTGCCCTGTGCCTCTCTGGGAAAGGGGCAGAGGCTTCTACTCCAATATTTTCACTGTTCTCAAAAAGGATGGGTCCCTCAGGCCCATCCTGGATTTAAAGCACCTCAACAAGTTTGTCAGATTCCAGCATTTTCACATGGAAACCCTACGCTCAGCAGTCACTACTCTGCGCCCGGGTGACTTCATGACATCTGTAGACATCAAGGACGCTTACCTTCATTTACCAATCTTCCCAGGTCATCAGAAATGGTTTGCTCTGGAGGATCAGCACTACCAATTTGTGGCCTTACCTTTCGGTATCACCTCAGCTCCCAGGGTATTCACCAAGGTGCTGGCGGGTGTGATGGCTCTGTTGAGATCTCAGGGCATTCGCATCCTTCCTTATTTGGACGACATTCTGATCTCGTCTGTCCTTCCATCAGGCAGCACTGGATACCCAGATGGTGTCGTCCACACTAGAGTCCTTCGGCTGGGTGATCAACCATCCCAAGTTTTTTCTGTCCCCGTCACTGGTGAGGTCCTTTCTGGGCATGACTCTGGATACATCTCAGGTCAAGGTTTTTCTCCCTCAACAGAAGGTGGAGAGTCTTCAAGCTCAGGCCCAGTTCCTTCCTTCTTGTCCTCATCCCTCCATCCGGCAGGGGATGCAACTGGTGGGCCTGATGGTGTCTTGCTTCGAGGCGGTACCCTATGCTCAGTTTCACATGAGACCTCTGCAGCTACACCTCTTATTAGTGTGGGATCGGGACCCTGTTTCCCTGGATCAGGTGTTTGTTCTGTCCCCCTTGACCAGACGGTCCCTCTCGTGGTGGCTGGACTCAAGGAACCTCTTGGTGGGCAGAACCTTTCTGTCCCCTTGCTGGGAGACCACAGATGTCTAACAGGTTGGGGGGGATTCTGGAAGTCCTTGAAATTCCAGGGTCAGTGGGGCCCCCAGGAGGCCCATACTCCTATCAACATTCTGGAACTGAGGGCAGTAAGGTTGATTCTCGCCCAATTGACACCTTCCGGGTCGGCTGTTCAGATCCGCTCGGACAATCAGACGGCGGTTGCCTACATCAGTCATCGGGGAGGGATCCGGAGCAAGAGGGCCCTCAAGGAAGTGTCACTGATACTGTCATTGGCGGAGGAGAATGTTCCCTGCATCTCGGCAGTGTATATCCCGGGGTGGAAAATCTGGAGGCGGACTCCCTGAGCAGGGGGACTTCTCGTCTGGGAGAATGGTCCCTCAGCAGCAGGGTGTTTCGCTCCCTGTGCCACCGCTGGGGTCAGCTGGATGTGGATCTGTTTGCGTCCCGTCATAATCACAAGCTTCCAGTCTTTGTCTCTCTGTCCCAGGACACTCTGGCCTTAGCCATGGATGCACTAGCCATGTCTTGGAAGAGCTTTCGGCTCCTCTATGTGTTCCCTCCGTTTCCTCTGCTGGGCAGGGTGCTGCGCAAGATAGCCCAGGAAGGGGTGCCAACCATCCTGGTGGCCCCCTGTTGGCCAAGAAGGGTGTGGTTCGTAGATATCGTGCAGTTGTCAGTAGATCAATACGTCCTGCCCAAGGTTCCAGACCTGCTCACTCAGGGGTAGCTACGCCATCCCAATTTACAAACGCTGGCTTTGATGGCCTGGCTGCTGAGACCTCCATCTTGGTGGATAAGGGGCTGCCTGCCTCTGTTTTTGCTACCATCATTCGGGCTAGGAAGAAGTCCTCATCATTTATCTACTATAGGGTATGGCATGCTTACATTGCTTGGTGTGAGTCTAAGTCTCTTCCCCGTCGGGTGTTTTCTATTCCCAGGATCCTGGAATTTTTGTAGCATGGCTTGGATTTGGGCCTTCAACTTGGTACTCTCAAGGGACATGTTTCAGTCTTGGCTATTTTCTTCCAAAGATCTTTTGCCAACCACCGTTTGGTTAAGACTTTTTTTCAGGGGGTTACTCACGTGCGCCAGCCACGTAAGCCTGTGTGCCTGGGGTTTGAATTTGGTTTTATCTGCTTTGCAGGGTCCTCCTTTTGAGCCTCTACGTGAGGCTGCTTTGCCTATTTTGACTCTTAAGGTAGCCTTTTTGGTGGCTATCACTTCTGTTAGGCGTGTTTCTGAGTTGCACTTTCCATTAAACCTCCTTACTTTGAGCAACACCAGGACAAGGTGGTGTTTCGGTATAAGCCAGATTTCCTGCCTAAGGTTGTGTCTGCATTTCATCTCAATCAGGACATTGTTTTGCCTTCATTGTGTCCTAATCCTGCTAATTCCAAGGAGCGGACTCTGCATTCCTTGGATGTGGTTACGGTTCTGAAGTTTTATTTGGTAGCTACTGAATCATTCAGGAAGACTGATGCGCTTTTTGTTCTCCCTTCTGGTCCTAGGAAGGGTTTGCCTCCTGCTAAATCCACTATCAGCAAGTGGATCCGTCAGGCAGTGGTGCAAACCTTCTTCCGCCTTATTGCCCATTCTACTCGTGCTATTGGTGCCTCTTGGGCCTTTCAGCACCAGGCTTCTGTTGAACAAGTTTGTAAGGCCGCTACTTGGTCTTCTGTTCATAATTAATTTTTCTAAGTTTTACAAGGTTGATGTTAGGGCCTCAGCTGATGCTGCTTTTGGCCGCAAGGTTCTTCAGGCGGCAGTGGTTTAAACTGGAACAGGACACGCTGTATACTTGGAAAAATACAATTCTGTGAGTACTCACCTGCAGAATTGATTTTATAGTATACAGCACGTTCTGTTCCACCCCTTCCTTATCATTTTTCTTGGTTACCTCTGTATGGTGATTGTTCAGAAGTTCATTTTGGGTTCTTATCCATTTTTTGATTCTCCCGGCTTCTTGTATAACTGCTTGTCAACACTGGAAATTGGTGGGAGGTTCCTGGCTATTTATGGGGCCGGGAGTACCACAAGTCTTTCTGAAGTCCACTGCGCCACCTTGTGGCGGAATAACCCAAGTATAAGGAATTTACTGGAACAGGACGTGCTGTATACTATAAAATCAATTCTACAGGTGAGTACTCACAGAATTGTATTTTTAGATGCTGGGGAATAGTTATTTAAGGGTTTGGGCTTTTCATTAAATCAAGCTGAAGGCTTGTTTAACCCCCCTGGCGTTATGATAGAGGCAAATGTAATGGTAACGAAAGCGTTACCATTACATTTGTCTCTGACGCACGGCTCCACCCCCATGAGCCTCTGCGGCTCACAGAGACGGAACCCGGAAGTGCGACGGACGCCGCAGCTCTCACCTGCGATCGCAGCGGGGACATCGCTGGATCGCAGGGAGAAGGTAAGGAGACTGCGCCGCCCTGCTCCTCGATCCCGAGCGTGACTCGGGGTTAACGCTACTTACAGCACAAATTAACCCCGAGTCACGCTCGGGATCACCGCTAAGGAGGTTAATAGGTAGGCTAATTGATGATAATACCATCAGGATCAGGAGCTACACAAGCTGAAATTCGTAAAGACGAAGCCCAAGCATTCTGTAACTTCACACCCATGCTAATCCTATCTTTTTTTGTGTAGCAGTCATATCTTAAAATGTGGAATCTAACTGCACATTTCAATGTTTCTCCCTCTCTAGCTTTGCATAGTTTCCCTTATGTGAAGAAAAGGATCCCTGTCATGTATCAACACCATACAGATCTGAACCCCATAGAAGTAGCAATAGATGAAATGAGTAAGAAGGTAGCTGAGTTACGTCAGCTTTGTTCTTCCTCTGAGGTGGATATGATCAAACTGCAATTAAAACTGCAAGGCAGTGTCAGTGTACAGGTAAGCTAAAAACAAACTAGCACGCAAGGAAAATCAATGTCATGGCGGTATTAACAAAACCTAAATAAAGTAAAATTATAAACAGAACGCTGCTTTAGAACCCCGTTATTGCTGTATACCCCACTAGGGGCTTCTGCTTTCTTCCTCAAATTACAATGGTTGTCTAAAGAGTAACTCATTTAACACTCGTAGATAATTTTCTGAACTACTGGAGATAGTACTGCAAGCTAATAACTGGTTTGAAATAGGAATTTTCCTGTACTCTAAAACACGATAATTGGCTAAAGATTATACACCACCCAGAACCGAAGGGTTCTATAAATGAAGAGTCTCCTATATTCTAAATGTCTGGAATTTTAATGGGCTCATGGAATTGTAGAATGGGGGTTATTATGTTCTTACTTACCACCTGCCTCCTCCTCTTAAACATTTGCGGATGACTTCAGATGAAGGAAGATTTGACATGTATAATAATTTGAGATTTGAGATGTATGGATAATATGTGCAAATGTTAGCGGAGCTGTTCTCGATGAAGTTGACTTTTTTTTCCTAAGGAGGTTTACCTGTGCACTAAAATTCTATTCCCATGCTGCTCAGCTGCATTGAAAAAGTCACAACTGTAAAGCAAACATTCCAAAAGTAAACAATATGCTAGCATTTAAGGGGCTAATTAATACTTAACTCTGTCAAGCAGTATATAAAACTTGGTAAGACTATATGGACATCTGATATAGTGCATGTCTGTTGTGTTGGTCTGCAGCATTGCCTCACCTTTTTACATATATCTTATGTGGCTTCTCATCTGTTTGTTTTAGGTAAATGCAGGACCTTTAGCTTATGCAAGAGTCTTTTTGGATGATATGAACACAAAAAAATATGCAGACAACAAAATAAAACAACTAAAAGAAGTTTTTAGGTAAAGTTTATTTACTAAAATAAGATATTTGTTTTTTTTAATTTTATTTGCATGTAAAACTATACATTTCCAACAGCAGTTGGACAAATCTTAATTGTAGACTGGTACCAGATTTAGTGTCTGAAATCTCTAACAATTAGAATGGTAAAGAGCCCTTTTGATACAGTCTATGACTGGGACCAGCATTCCATTATCCTGGCTGTCCCCGGGACCGACATCCTGTTATCCAGTCAGTAGTACCAAAGTTGCCCTATGCTGGCTGCCACTGTGTCTAACTATTTTATCCCCTCGTCCTTCACGACAGCCCCAGAGCGAGAGAGGCTCCTCCACCTAGAAAGGAAACAGACTGGGACAGTTTAAAAGCCCCACCCCTTCCTCCCAAACCTCCGTCTCTGTGTTTCCTATCCAGCAAACCGTTGGGATAGCGTTGTCCAGTTTGTTTTGTTAGTTTTTTATTTTCAAACCCCAGGAGAACCTGGGGGCAGGGGGGGCTGCTTGCTGATCCAGGGCTTTGCTCCAAAGAGAATGGGAAAAAGACAAGGAGGGGAATCCCAAGCTAAAGAAGGATCCTAGACTTCAGACACTCTCACATTCATTAACTGCCTGTTGTCAGCCGTGTTTGGAACATGGAATGGGGCTGGAAGCCGCAACATTATGGAAGGAGAAACTAGCCAAACGTTCCATTGCAGCTTCCACTTTACCAACAAGGCTCCGCCACCACCAAACCCTCAGATTTCTCTGGCTGAACCCAGTCAAAGATCTTTGAAGGAAACTCCAGATCCTTCTAAAGCGGAGATAAGCGAAGGGGAAACCTCATCGCATCTGGACTCCCTTAATAAAGGATTTGGTCTAGGGGGTTCAGATAAGATGTCTGAGGAAACTTCAGTCCTCCTTGAACTGTGCTAGGAGATATATAAACCTGGCAAGGGGATCTGGCCTTTAAAGCAAGACTGTTTGGCCTCCCCTTTGAAGGTACTCTTATATTTGGATCTTACGCACGGTTCTAACTAGATCCTTGGATAAAGCAAAAAATGTTCCTATTAAGATATAGGACATCCTTCAAGAACAGGACAGTTCCCAGTCAGTTCAAGCTGGTGGAGCCAAGAAGACAATGGGGGCCTAGAGGGAAGCAGAGGATGTGGCTGTCAGAGCCACTGCTCTGTGCAGGTCGATCTGGGGGGTTTCACACAGCAGGGTGCCAGGGGAAAGGACCAAAACCCTGGGATTTGGTCCGCTTTAAGGTCCAGGGTGATTACCATTATTCGCTACCTGGATGATCTCAGCCAGTTCAGAGACCACCCTTAGGGAGAATGTCAGAGTTTGTCACTTCTTCAGAGTCTGGGCTGGATTATCAATGAAGAAAAATTTTGCTTAAAGCGGACCTTCACTCTAAATAAGAGTCTATCTTATATGTTTCCCACACCCTGTACATACAGATTGCTCACATTAAAAATCATCCTACCGGCATCTACTGCATTTTATAAGCCTTTAAACATCCAAGATGGCGGCTTATGGAAGCTGCCATTTTTGCAGGCAGCCTGCAAACAGGAAGTGCCTGCAAACAGGAAGTGACTGTGCTGCTCTGCATTCTGGGACTGCTGACCTTTCCCTGACCCCAGCTCTGCTCTGTCTGAGCAAAGCACAGCTATAACCCGCCCCCCTGTACCTTATCCCACTCTCCTCTCCTCAGTAAGTGTGATGCTTCTGAGTCAAGATGGCGGCGCCCGTATCCTAAATTCCCGAACAGAGTTGCAACCCAGTGGGGGAAAGTATAATAAATTAGTGACTAAACATGTAACATATATTAATTTTAGATGCTGAGGAATTGTTTTTTAAGAGTTTGGGCTTTTCATTAAATCATGGTGAAGGTCCGGTTTAACTCCATTACAGATTTCTTGGGAACATCTTCTCGGCAAATAATTTTTCTGCCTCCAGAGAAGCATATTCACCTTCTCCCTCAGCGCCTCAGAGTCACCCAAGGTTGTGTACTCATTATATACTTATGGCTGTGTTGCTAGCTCAAGCTGCGCAGTCATAGTAAAATTGATTTCTGACAATGATGAGAAAGCGAATTAAGAACCTAGAAAATTGGTTTCATGATCACAACGTACACCTCATCGGCAGCAAGACCAAACAGCTGACAGTAAAAAAACAAATGAAGAACTACACTCCCCTTAAGATCCATGGAACACAGGCTGACAGCCTGGACAGTTTCTGTGACCTGGGTGTTCATATCTCCCAAGACTTGACCTGGTCCAAGCACATTTATACTGTGGTGAGGAAGACACGGCAAAGGCTTTTCCAATTGAGGTGTTTGAGAGACTTTCAGCTATCTTAGAGTCCTGGAGAACTTTTACAAATGTGTCAGGACTTGTTGGTAATACTATTATTTCTACTTGAGATAATGCCTCCCTAAAGGATTCAGTGGATACACTTATGGATCAGGTGGCACGTCATGCCTTTTCCATAATAGGATCAGCTTAATGGCCATCCTGTGCTGTATCCATAGCAGCCTTGTCAGGCAGAAGGTTGTTAGAACAGCTGGATTCTCAGATTTGTTTGGGGCATTCACGTAGGGTATGCTTCCAGTTGACCAGTATGGACATTAATAGGTACGTCATCTCTTCTATGGATGATATGGTCAGGTTAGACGCTAGAGGTTTAGCTCTGCTAGTAGCTCTAAGGTGGTCATTATGGCTTAAGTAATTGTCAGCAGATGCAACTTCTAAGAGGTCCCTGTAAGTGGTCTCCCCTTGTAGTGGGGGTGTCTGTTCGGGGAGCATTTTGATAATATGGTAAAGAAGGCTACTGGGAAAGATCTACTAGACTCCCACAAAGAAGGAAGTCTAACCCCTTTTTTTGCAAGTCTTCCAATCCTTGACCCTTTCGTGGGGGTAGAAGGTTCTGTCTCGAAAGGAATTCTGGAATAGGGCAAAACAAGGCAGGACCCCCTTCAAAGCCCCCTCAGGCATGCGTCCTCCCTGTAAGCCTCTTCTGCCTGTCTGGGACCTGAACGTTTTATCGGCTCTTCAGGGTTCTCCCTTTAAACCACTGACAGAAGCGTCACTAAGCTTAATGACGCTTAAAGGAGCACTATCGCGAAAAAATGGTCCAATAATAAAGATCCATATAAATATGCTGGATGGCGAGTGGAGGGGTCACTTTTATACACCCGGCTTCAGAAAATATCCAGCCAGGTTTTTTTTTTTTTATTATTTTGATGGAAGGAAGAGGACATCTGGGATGACGGGTTCTGTTACCCCTCATAGACTAAACCTGTCACCCCTGGATTTTATTCCAACCAGGAGTAAAAAAACACAAGCTTGGTGGAAGTTTTATTCAGTTTGGGTGTATAAGTCACCCCTCCTCTCATTAGCTGATGTGTTTATATGGATTTTTAATATTACACAATTTCGCGATAGTGTTGCTTTAAGGTGATCTTACTAGTGGCAATTACCTCGGTGTGGCTGTCTCCATCAATGTAGTAGGGTTTCTTAGGATGCCTTATCCTCCCGGGTGGCTGTGTCTTCTGCTTTTGAATTACTGGATTGCGGAGAGGAGCCAGAAGTATATATAGGCTGGGAGGAACCACAACGTTTGTCTTTAAAGCAGACCAACAGTCAAAAATGACTTAAACCAGACCTAACACAACAAACAGTGCTCATACGCATCCCTTCCCAGCAGCATATATAAATTCATATACCTTTTTCTAACTCCTGCTGGGGTGAATTTTAAAAACAAGATGGCGATCATGCATTTACAGGCCACCTGCAAACAGGAAATGCTTCTGGGCTTCCTGTTACTGTGCATTGTTATGTCAGTTGGGAGAGGAAACTCCAAAATGGCCGTTATCTATCTTTTCCAACTGTAGCAGGCTGTTGGTCCAGTTTAAGTCCCCGCCCTTCAAAATGAGAGTTAAAGTGGACCAACACCCAGGATTTTGACTATCCTGGGTCTTGGTCCACTTCAGTGGGGCACCCCCGATCGGGGTGCCCCGCTGTGTGAAACCCCCCCGAACCCCCCGAACTCACCTCTGTCCGCGGCGACGGACAAGCCGCGGACAAGCGGCTCCTCCGCCGCCGCCTCCCGCGCGTCCCTGTTGACGCGCGCGTGCCCGCGCCGGCCATTCACAGACGGCCGGCGCGGGCGCGCGCACGACTAGAGGGGCGCGAGGAAGGTGGCGGCGGCCGGCCGCCGCCGAAACTAAGGTAAGGAGTTTGGGGGGTTTGGGGGGGTTTCACCCCGCGGGACATCCCGATCTCGGATGTCCCGCGGGGAGGGAGGTGATCGGCCCGGGAATCTTATAGATTCCCGGGCCGATCACCCGTGGGTGTTGGTCCACTTTAACACATCCGTTTTAGAGTTCCTGCCGTCCTGAAGCGGAAAAAGAGATCAATTGTGAGAATTACAGAATTGTATTATTTCCAACCTGTTCTAAAGCAGAAAGTTAGTGACACAAAAGATTTACTGTAAGGTATGGAAAAGATACCAATCCTTCACCTCAACTTGGTCCTTAAGGACAGAAGAAGTAGCTTCGGTTTTAGAATTTCTACAGGAAGGTTATGATTTAGGCCTAGCTTTAAGCATCCGTAAGGCTCAGACTTTGGCCCTTTCAGTCTTTTTGGAGGAACGTCTTAGAGATGAACCTTTTGGTGGATAGTTTTTTCATAGCCGCTTCTAGGAAACTACCCCTTAGGACCAAAATGTTTCCCAGTTGGGATTTGTCTTTTGTTCTTCAGGGATGAACGTTACCCCATTTTGAACCCATTAAAGACACATTTAAATATGCTATCCTTAAAGGTTACTTTCATCCTAGCAATTACATGGGACGGGGGGGTTAGTGACCTGCGTGCCCTGTCTATTAAAGAACCCTACCTCAGAAAGTTACCGGAGAGACTTCTTTTAAGACCAGATCCATTATATTTACCTAAAATGACCACAGGATTTCACAGGTCACAGGAGGTCATGTTGCCAGCTATAGAGACTGCTCAGTCAGATGAGGAGGACAGGTCCTTAGAGCACCTAGATGCCAGAAAGCTGGTTTTCCTGTATTTACGGATTACAGCAGAAAAGTCGGATCACTTATGGTCTCCTCTGGGGAGGGGGAGGGGGGGGGAGAAGAGCAAGGGGTTGCAGCCATCCAATGCATCCATAGTGAGATGGATCAGAGATGCTATAGCTCTGGCCTAGCAAGCAATGGGTGCCCCCACCCCCTTAGGTATTAGAGCCCCTTCCACTAGGGCAGTGTCAGCTTCTTGGGCTTATAATGGAGGAAATATGTAAGGCCACCACCTGGTCTTCACCACACACCTTCCTGAGACACTACAAGGTGGACTTGTGGTAGCACAACCAGCAGTATTTCAGGGTCTGCCCACCCTGAGGTAGGACACTGTGTTTGCTTGCCTTCTGTGGCTGGCCATCCTGGAGGATGCCTGGGGAAAACCTCAGTTAGTGTTACCGGTAACTGTATTTCCAATAGGAGGGCGTCCTACACCCCAACCCATTTTTTCATATCTATTCTGGCTTGGTTGCACGTGTGTTAGTTCTTCCCTTTGGGTCTTGGATTTGTCCTGTATGATTGCCTAAAACCACGGAGTGCTGAGGAGAAAGGGGCGGGGATTTATTACTCTGTCAGTTTGTGTTTCCAGTTTATGGGGAGGAAGTTAGTGGACTATTGGAAATAACATTACTGGTAAGACTAAATAGGGTTTCTTTTTTGTCCACATGGTATTCCTCGAAGTGTAGTCTTCAAATAGGAGATTCTAACTTACCTGTGTTCTATTTCTTTAGGCAATTTGTTGAAGCATGTCGCCAGGCCTTATGTGTGAATGAGAGGCTTATAAAGGAAAATCAATTTGAATATCAGGAAGAGATGAAGGCTAATTACAGGGAGATGGTGAAAGAGCTTTCTGAAATCATGCATGAGCAGGTATGAAGTGCATAGCTCAGATTTCCTTATAATTCCTTATTGTATAAATTATGTATACACAATTTTTTCATTGATATGGGTCAGTGGTAAAAGTATCTGAAATAGGAAAACACTCCACTAAGGATTAAGGAATACGAATATTACTTTTTATTATTCAAGTATTTCAATATGGAAAAGAATTGCCTTTAGCTAGATACATGCTGACAGGGCGGAAATGTTTTTTGTACAATAAATAAAGGGGGGTGGGAGTAGCTCAGTCACTATTATTTATACAAAATTATTATTATTATTAAGGGCCTGGGAACTAATTTACCGCCCAGTTTAACCCTCTCATCAACTAAATATCAAGCAACAAACATGTCTAGCTATGTGAAAAGACAGAGATTTGGTTGCATATATCTGCAGATACATGTGGAAGCCACACCGCCCCGGCAAGGCACTCTGTGTTTAGTGTGGTCCCTACTCTTAATTTTGAGTCCCCAACATTGGGACATGCAATGCAGTAAAATATTTGAGAGCTACTCACCTGGGAAGCTGCCAGCCTCCCTTTAGAACACTTCACAGGGATAAATCCATATTGACTGAATTCCTCCCTGCTTGTGCTCATGGCAATTCAAATGAATAAAGGGGGGTGGGAGCAGCTCAATCACTATTATTTATACAAAATTATTATTATTCAGGGCCTGGGAACTAATTTACCGCCCAGTTTAACCCTCTCATCATCTAAGTATTAAGCACCAAACATGTCTAGCTATGTGGAAAGACAGAGATTTGATTGCATATATCTGCAGAAACATGTGGGAGCCACACCGCCCGACAAGGCACTCTGTGTTTAGTGTGGTCCCTACTCTTAATTTTAAGTCCCCAACATTGGGACATGCAATGCAGCCAGAGCTACTCATCTGGGAAGCTGCCAGCCTCCCTGCCAGGGTTTTGTACAAATATAATAACACAATAATAAAACTATATTAGAATTTATAGTACAGTATTGCAAGATACATGGAACACCTTTAATGATAATGATCACCGAATTGGTCTATTATTTAGTAGCAGAGTCACTTGTGAATAATGGCTTCATTGAAATCTGGTGCATTGGTTGGAGGGGAGTCATTAAAGCAGAGCGTGCCCTGCTAGGCGAGATTTGAAAGGATGTTTTGTGTTCTAGCTTTGGATCTTTTTTTAGGGATCTCTCTAACCAAGCAAAAAAAGTGAAACGGGATAGCATTGGGGAAAAATATAATAGGAAAAGAGATTTTTTAGTTGAAAATAAAATTTACTGTAATGACTAACGCCAGTGCAACAGTAAGAGCATAAGATGGCCATGACGAGTATATTATTTTGCCACTCTATAAGTCACTGGTCAGACCCCATATGCAGTATTAAGCGTGGTAAGGGGGCAACACAAATATCTATGCCACAATCTATACCAAGGCATTCCCCCATCCCATTCCCATAGGCAGTGTGGCATTCCCACAATCCCATTCCTAAAGGCAATGTGACATTCCATTCCCCATAGACAGCATGGCATTCCCACCTCCCATTCCCAATAGGCAGCATGGCATTCTCACCTCTCCCATTCTCCAGTTACGGTACATTCTGGTGAGAACCAGTTTTTTCTTTTTGGAACAAATGAATCAAGTCACAATGGCTAAATGGATGCCACAAGAATCGATACTTTGTTCTATTGGCACTTGTAAACTACTTGTCACCACAGACAATTTTGGGGTAATTTTCCCCCAAAAAGATGTTGCTGTGTCACTAGGACCACTCCTCATAAAAATATTATTTTGTTTGGCAAAGTGACAATAACTGTGTTTGTTTTTCTTTCCTTGTGCGCACATGACCAGATGGGATGGTAATGAAGTTTGCTTTGATGTCATGGTCTCTGCATGCTCAATCCTCCATTTGCTTGCAATAATTTAATTTAATAATTTGATCACACTTGGTTATAAATGTTTAGTACTGGGTACAATGCATGCAGTACTTTAGCTATTAAGGATTAATTATTTTTTTAAGAACAAACCAATGGAAAGGACTGACTGGTTTCCCCACTTTGAATTGGTTACTGGAGCATTTTACAGTTTTGTGTCTTTTATTTAAAAAGTGTATGTTTTTGTTTTATATTTTTTTGTATTTATTTGTATAATTGCTGTATGAGTGTAAAGGTATTATACTGAAATGTTTCCTTTTACTTTCTTGTTCATCGTTTGGTGAAGATATGGTGTGCAGAAGAGAAGATCAATGTTATGCCCAATTCACTTCACATCTTCAATGCTATAAGTGGAACCCCAACAAGCACAACCGTCCACGGAATGACCAACTCCTCATCTATTGCATGATCGTCCTTGTTCATTTCACACCTATGCCTCACATGTGGCTAACTCAGGATGCCTTCCAGAGCCCATGGTCCACTGTAAGCGGGGGCCATCACTACTACTTCACAAGGTGTTAAGCCAGCCCATAGAGCTGTGGTTATTTGGCTGTGATGATTGTTGTAAAAGCCATAAAGCCTCGTGTCTATTTTTGTTGACTACATTTGGCAATACCTACTATTTTTCAGACTGAAAAAAGGAAAGTGTTTATAAAGAAGTCTAATATTTTTATGCTAGCAAAACCCTCAGAATCACAAGGAATAGCACAGTAGAGGAGCAAATATCAAGGAATGTAAAGTATAGTATAGTATAGTTATATGTTACACTGAAGTTTACACATCAGCCTTGCGACCAAGCACAGTAAGTCTGTGAGTCTTAAAATATTCTGTATGCTTTTGGTTTTCCCACTTATTTTAGTTTTAAATGGGCTTTTAAATTCAAAACATTTATTTTATTTTTTAACTGAATATAGGTGTTTGTCTTAACTTAAAGTACTTATTTGTTGGTGCCAGATCACGGAAGGCCAGCTAAGGATTGAATTTCCTTGTTTGTATTATGGGTTGTCTGTGATCTTCCAACATGAATGGATTTATACCACTTATGGAACTCTCTGCCTTCACCTTTGCACAGATTCACACACGGCTTTTGCTAGTCCATCCACAAGATAGAGTAGTAGGACTGTATATATTGTTAATTGACACAGATCATTCTTTATGTACATAAACGTGTTACATTTTTATGCATTTTTTTTTAATGTTCATTGCTGAAATCTTTTAATGTGACAAATGTGCTTATTCATTTTCCCCTGCTATATATTTTTGTCTTCACAGTTTACTCTTGTACAGAAATGAGTGCAATACAAAGATGTATACAGTCTTTGCTATGTTTAAGTTTATACACTGTGTAAAAGAAAACTTTTCTTTTTGCCAAAGCAAAGATTATGTAATGATGGTGGTTATAAATACTACGGTTATTGGTGGTGTTATTTAAAGCTTTGATCATATTGTTCTTTCAAAATATATTAATTTAGTAATTTTATATTTGGGAGGGAAGGGGTGAATAAAAGTTTTTAATTTTATTTAACTGGAAACACTGTCCTGCTGTAATTAACATTGTGTACTACATATGTATTAAAGGAAACTGATAATTTCTGGTGTGTCTCATTTTGCTTTATTTTGTTATCATAAATAGCTATGCTCTATTAGTGGTAAAGGCCTGTGTTTTTTCTATTGTTTTTAATACCACTTTCATACGTGAAGATATTATCTATAGCAACAAATATTCTAAGTATGTCACACACCCCGCTTCAAGATATCCATAACATGTGGGTAATACCGACCTGAAGAGGGCGTTCCTGCAGAGATGATAGCAAAAAGAAAGCCCCTCCCTGATCCATAAATACCTGGGACCTCCCACTCATCACCCAGTTTTCCATCTCTGCAGACGGCGAGCAAGTCAGAAGATGATGGCTCCTCCTTGCACAGGGGGATTTCAGGTAGCCGGGATGACTCCCGGCCCACTACTTATTTATTTCCGTTTGGACCCTTTTTTTCCAGAAATCCATATGCCTCCCAGCTTTGGCTGTGGGTCCAGGCGAGGGTATATCAGCACCTTAGGTGCTCAGGAGCAATGCTCCACCGTGAGACCCTATCTGAGAGGGTAGGCGGTTACACCGGGTTGGTGACCCCGGTTTGGCATGCCCTGTCCCTTAATTTAATACTCATTGGCCCTCCCAGGATCCCTTTCCACAGTGGGGTTGGGGAGTGTGGGTCCCTTCTTTATTAGTCTCTAACACTTCTTTTCGGGTGTTGTGTGCGATGTTAGTGTCTCTTTAAATGTTTACTCGGCGCTGCGGCCGTTTTATAGGAGGCCTTGTGCGGTGCTGGACCTGTCTTTTATCCCCCCCCCCCCCCCCCCAATCTTGACTCAGTCATCAATGGCGGCGGTAGTTACCTCACGCCATGTTATACTGTACATTAAGTGGGGGGGGGGGCGGGGCTGAGCTTGGGGACTTGGGGAGATCCTCGGATACTCCTCACGCTCTGGCTCTGATGTTGGAGGTTCTGAATATTTCCCCTCCCGAGGAGGTGTCACAGCAGAAGGGTGAATTGTTTGAGGAATCCAGGCCGCGCTTGGAATTCCCTACACAAAGGCATTTTGACAAAATTATTGCTAAGGAATGGGACAGGCCGGCTCGGCTCCCTGGCATCCCTCAGGGGTGGGATAAGAAATATCCCTTCCCTTCGGAGGCGATTAAGCACTGGGCATCTCCCCCCGAGGTGGATGCACCGGTTTTGGGGTTGTCCAATTCCTCGGTTTTAAATAGACCTGATTGTTCCACTCTCAAGGATGGAGAGGATAAACGTATTGACCAGATGGCTTGTCATGGTTTTGCTAGCGTTGGGTCAGCCATGCGCCCCGTTTGCGCTTCGGCACGAATGGTGTTGGCTGCCAGGTCCGTGGTCAGGGACCTGCTGACTTCTTCCGGGCTGCGTCCTGGTAGTGCTGAGTTCCTTAGCCTTAAACGGTGTGAGTTGTTTTTATCCTTTGTGTTAACAGCCTTGGATGACACTTTGATGATGTGTGGTAGGACATCGGCGCTGCTGGTCACTATTCGGCGGTCGGTTTGGCTGCGCCAGTGGGCGGCCGATTTTATGTCCAAGAAGTCACTGACGGCTCTACCTTTTGTTGGATTACGTCTTTTTGGAGAGACATTGGACTCTGTCACCAAGGGTGGTAGGTTACCTCAACGCAAGAAACAACGCCGTCCCTTTCGGGGGGCGCCTTCTTTTACCCCCTCCTTTCGTGGGGCCAGATCTGGCAGGGGATTTGCATTCCCCTCTTCCAGAGGAGATTCTGGGAGCAGGGGCAGAGGACGTGCCCGTCCAGGATACAGTTGGGGCTCTAAGCCCAAGCCGGCTACTAAGCCGGCTCAGCAATGAGGGGGCGCCCTCACCCATGCGGGTGGGGGGACGGCTGCGACACTTCTCCCAGATCTGGGATCAAGAGGTCTCGGACAGATGGATCCGGGAAGTGGTGTCTTCCGGTTACAAGCTGGAGTTCGAGCTCCGCCCCCTTCCAGATTTTTCAGGTCTCGGATGCCTTCGGAACCCCTGGCGGCGCAGGGGCTCCTGTTGGCAGTACAGAATCTTCTGGACATGGCTGTCATTTGCCCAGTGCCCCCTTCGGATCAGGGCAGGGGTTTTTATTCCAATCTGTTCACGGTAGCCAAGAAGGACGGATCGGTCCGACCCATCTTGGATCTGAAGTTTCTCAACAGGTTCATCCGGCCACGGAAACTCCGCATGGAAACGCTGCGTTCGGCCATTCACTCTCTTCGTCAGGGAGACTTTCTGACGTCCATAGACATCAAGGATTTTTCCAGCACACCAGAGGTTTCTCAGGTTCGTGGTGGAGGATCGGCATTTTCAGTTTGTGGCACTCCCTTTCGGTCTCACCTCGGCTCCTCGGGTGTTCACCAAGGTACTAGCGGGGGTGATGGCTCTGCTAAGGGTTCAGGGTATTCGCATTGTGCCCTATTTGGACGATCTTCTAATCATGGCCCCTTCTTTCAACCAAGCGGAGTTGGACACCAGAGTGGTGGTGTCCACTCTGGAGAGGTTCGGTTGGGTGGTCAACCTCCCCAAGTCTTCTCTTTCCCCATCCAGAGTAGTGACCTTTCTGGGAATGTCTCTGGACACTGCACAGACCAGGGTGTGTCTGCCCCAGGCCAAAATTCTTTTGATTCAGGAGTTAGTTCGGCTTCTCTTGTCGGCCCCCCGTCCAGTCATCCGTCTAGGGATATGGCTGGTGGGGTTAATGGTGGCCTCATTCGAGGCGGTTCCCTTTGCGCAGTTTCATACAAGGACACTTCAGCTTCATCTGTTGAAGGTTTGGGACAAGTCCCCTCTATCGTTGGATCAGTCCTTCCTGATGACTCCCCGAGTTCGTCGATCCCTGCAATGGTGGCTGGGGTCAGTCAATCTGTTGAAGGGCAGATCTTTTCTGGCTCCGCGTTGGGAAACAGTCACCACGGATGCCAGTCTGTCAGGTTGGGGGGGTGTTTGGAAGGACCTCCAGTTTCATGGTCTGTGGGGCCGGCAGGAGGCTCACGAGCCCATCAATGTTCTGGAGTTGAGAGCCATCAGGTTGGTTCTGTTTCGCTTGACTCATCAGTTGCGGGGCCTGCCTGTTCAGGTCCGGTCGGACAACCGGACGGCGGTTGCTTACATCAATCACCAGGGGGGGACTCGCAGCAGGAGTGCCCTCAGGGAAGTGTCTTTGATTCTGGACTGGGCGGAGAGCCACGTCCCGTGTATCTCAGCAGTCTACATTCCGGGAGTGGAGAACACGGAGGCGGACTCTCTGAGCAGGGCCTCCTCTCGTCAGGGGGAGTGGTCTCTCAGTCCCAAGGTGTTTCATTCGATCTGTCTCAGGTGGGGGTTCCCAGCGGTGGACCTCTTTGCCTCTCGTCACAATCACAAGCTTCCGGTCTTTGTGTCTCTCTCGCAGGATCCTCTGGCTCTGGCGGTGGATGCCATGTCTCTGAACTGGAGGGATCTGGGGTTTCTTTACCTGTTCCCTCCGTTTCCAATGGTAGCCAGAGTGGTGCGCAAGCTGGCCCTGGAGGGCGCGTCGGCGATTCTGGTGGCACCAAGGTGGCCAAGGCAGGTTTGGTTCGCAGACCTGGTAAGACTGGCAGAGGATCAGTTCGTTCTGCCTCTTCTGCCAGACCTGCTCACCCAGGGTCGGCTGCGCTATCCCAATTTACCTTCGCTGGCTTTGACGGCGTGGCTGCTGAAACCGCCATCTTGAAGGAGGAAGGTCTTTCTGACGCGGTGGTTCAGACTCTTATTTGCGCCAGGAAGCGCTCTTCCTCTACTATTTACTATAGGACTTGGAGGTCCTATATTGACTGGTGTGAAAGTAGGTCTTTCTCTTGTCGGGAGTTCTCCATTTCCAGAATCCTGGAGTTTCTTCAACATGGTCTGGATCTGGGGCTTCAACTTAGTACCTTGAAGGGGCAGGTTTCTGCCCTGGCGGTGTTCTTTCAAAGGTCCTTTGCACTTCATCCCTTAGTCAAGACCTTTTTCCAAGGAGTTACGCATGTACGGCCTCCTAGGAAGCCGTTTATTCCAGTTTGGGATTTGAACCTGGTTCTTTCTGCTCTTCAGGGTCCTCCGTTTGAGCCCTTGAATGCGGTTGCTTTGTCTTCACTTACTCAAAAGGTGGCCTTTTTGGTGGCTATCACTTCGGTTAGGCGTGTTTCTGAGGTGGCAGCTTTATCCATTAAAGCTCCGTACTTCGAAAGGCATCAGGACAAGGTTGTCTTTCGTTTCAAGACGGATTTTCTTCCTAAGGTGGTCTCTGCCTTTCATCTGAATCAGGACATTGTTCTGCCTTCTCTATGTCCTAATCCCAGCAACGACAAGGAAAGGGCGCTGCATTCCTTGGATGTAGTTCGTGTTGTGAAATATTATCTGGTGGTTACGTCTTCCTTTCGTAAGACTGATGCTTTTTTTGTGGTGCCTTTTGGGCCTAGGAAAGGTTTGGCTCCTGCCAAATCTTCCATTAGTAAATGGATTCGTCAGGCCATCATTGGGGCCTATTCTGCCAAGGGGAGGAGTCCCCCTTTTCGTGTTACTGCTCATTCTACTCGTGCGGTTGGAGCGTCCTGGGCTTTCCAGCACCAGGCCTCTGTTGAGCAAGTTTGTAAGGCCGCTACTTGGTCCTCTGTTCACACTTTTTCCAAGTTTTACAAGGTTGATGTTCGGGCCTCAGCGGATGCTGTTTTTGGCCGCAAAGTTCTGCAAGCTGTTGTGGTTTAAGTTGTGCCTTGTTGCCTTGTTTTGGATCCCCGCCCTTTTTATGGACACTGCTATTGGATGTCCCACATGTTATGGATATCTTGAAGCGGGGGGTGTGACATACTTAGAATAATACCATTTTGTGAAATACTCACCTGTAAAATGGGTATTATAAGTATGTCACACACCCCGCTTCACCCGCCCTTCTTGTATTCTGGATCCTTTATTTTGTGAACTTTGCGTTGTTATGACTTATATTTGCCTCTTCCTGGTCCCTTACCTTACTGCTTCTATATACTGGGTGATGAGTGGGAGGTCCCAGGTATTTATGGATCAGGGAGGGGCTTTCTTTTTGCTATCATCTCTGCAGGAACACCCTCTTCAGGTCGGTATTACCCACATGTTATGGATATCTTGAAGCGGGGTGTGTGACTTATAATACCCATTTTACAGGTGAGTATTTCACAAAATGGTATTTTTGCTCCTGCTGCTCACTTTCTACTAATAAGTAGTCCAAGAAAAGTTATTGTTTGGGTTCCACTTTTTTTTAGTGGCATATCTACAATCCTATGAGACCCAGAGCAAACTCTGGACTGGTGCTCCCCTCTTCTCTAAATATACAGGGAGGGTTTGCCCACTATCCAGAGTACCTTCATCTGAACAGCCAGAATGTCTGAAAACCTTTTTTTTTTTCATACTTTGATTCACATTTATTCTATTCTTTATTTCTCAAAACATCTTCCAAGGCAGCATATAGGCGAGAGATGAGACCACATCTACCAGCAGAAACACATGACCACTAGCTATAAAAACTTGCTCCTTCCACCAATTTTCAGTTGTGTGGTTATGCCACTGGCAGGACAAGACCATCTCAGTGCTGCACAGGAAGATGTCCACTGGAATGGAACAGGGTGAGGTGTCTCCCAGGTGCTGTGGGAGTTCACCTAGCTTTCCGTCCCTTACCAGCATGTCAACTGAGGCGGGGGGCTTTCAATGTGTTTCCCTGACTTGCAGTTGGCTGCTGTGGGACAAGCTTCTCAGGGAAATAAATTAGAGTCTGGATGTTAGAAGCTGTTTATTAGAATATTTAAAACAAACTGAAAGCTAGAGTAATAAAGACAGTGTTTTTTTATCTCCTTGGAATAGCTAACCTGTATTTAAGGAGAGCTGAATAAAGAGCTCAATTTCTTAGGCCTATGAGGGATCCAGTCCATCAAGTGTTGTGCATTCCACTAGAAGTATTGAGCAATTTAGAAATAAAGGGCTGTAGCCTCTATAGACCAAATTTGCAGAGCTGCTACCTAATCACGGGCAGGCCAGGCATGATCAAGAAAATTGTTACCTGGTAACTCATTTTCTAAACATCTGACAGGGCAGCATAATTAGTTCCCACCTTTATTTTGGCTTAAGACATATGTAATTTATTTATATTGGTGTGTGGAATATTTGTATTAATTTATTGATATATATTTATTTTGTGGATGGTATGTTCTGATCTCTCCAGTTTGCTGTCATGGACTGTTGTCTGGCTGCGTTCAACATGTTTAGATGTACAGTTTGTTTCAAGACTGAATGCTACGTGACATGGAGGGGGAACAGCTCTATAAGTGTCCCAACAATTGTTCTAACCAAAGTGACCAATCTAATTGGCCAACCGTGTTATATATATATATATATATATATATATATATATATATATAATTTTCTGTACTGCCAAGGTATAAGAAGGAAACTCCTCCAGTGATGGATAGATCGGTGGAGGATCTCCTGTGCACTGCTGTCAGAGGATTGTTATCGAGTTACAGTATTCCTGGTTTCAGGGTTTTTGTTTTATTTACTTTTCATTGAAACTAAGTTACTGAGCTAATTAAAGGGAACTTAGGAACTTATGAAATGTAAATTTACGGAAGCTTATCTTATTAGCAATAAAAGCATTGGAATATATATATAAACACTAAGACAATCTGACAAGTTTTTGTACTTTGGACCTTGGTAGGAAAATCAGTTTTACATCATAAGTGGGTATCTTTTAGGTTCCTGCTGATAAAGAAGTCATAAATTATTTAATGACTTAAGACGTCCTTGCATAAGGAAATGTTTTATTTATTAATATGTGCAATAAATAAAGGTTGTTTTCTACTGAGCATATATAAATGCATGATATGAACGGTCATGTTTAACTTTTTTGCTCAGTTTTTTTATTCGATAAACTGTCTACCAACAGAATGTGAAACGGAGCGTGGGGCTTTTGCATAAAAAAATGCTACAAAGTACAATATAACATACAAACAGGGCTATCGACTCCTTATCTGTTTAATAACCATTTTCTTTCTAACAGCACTCAGAACAAATCCTAGCTTAATAACTTTTACAGAAAAAGGCAGGAGGGGAAAGGGTACTGTAGCCAAAATATAAGTAAATCTTGAAGTCAAATATTAAAGCAGACCAACAGTAAAAGATCACCACATTTCCTCCCTATAAGACGCACCTGCACATAGGATGCACCTCGAATTTGGAGGAGGAAAATAAGAAATAAATATTCTGAACCAAATGTTGTGCTAAAACACCATTCCCCCTAAGAACCAAATAGGCAAGGTGCAGAATCCCCCCATTACAGTCAAAGTGGAATTCCCCCCATCCCATTTCCCGTATAGGCAGTGTAGCATTCCCCCCCTCCCATTCCCCATATAGACAGTGTGGCATTCCCCCCCTCCCATTCCCCATATAGGCAGTGTGGCATCCCCCCCCTCCCATTCCCCATATAGGCAGTGTGGCATTCCCCCCTCCCATTCCCCATATAGGCAGTGTAGCATTCCCCCCCTACCATTCCCCATATAGGCAGTGTGGCATTCCCCCCCCTCCCATTCCCCATATAGGCAGTGTGGCATTCCCCCCCCTCCCATTCCCCATATAGGCAGTGTAGCATTCCCCCCCTACCATTCCCCATATAGGCAGTGTGGCATTCCCCCCCTCCCATTCCCCATATAGGCAGTGTGGCATTCCCCCCCTCCCATTCCCCATATAGGCAGTGTGGCATTACCCCCTCCCATTCCCCACAGCCAAAAGTAAACTCGCCTTTCCATCCTTGCCATCCCTGCTGTCACCTCCTGCACACACAGACACCCGGCTCGGTACAGCGGTGGGCTTGGCCAATGCTCTGCGCCGCAGAGAAGGAGCGGCAGATACAGCTGCCTCTGCCGCTTCTTCTCCACAGTGCTAGTACACACAATGAACACTAGGCTTAGTACAGCAGTGGGCGTGACCCATCGCTGTATACGAAGCCAGGTGTCTGTGTGTGCTGGCGCCGTGGAGAAGAAGCGATGGAGACAGCTGTATCTGCCAATCCTTCTCTGCGGCGCCTGCACACACAGACATCCGGCTTCATTCAGCAGTGGGCGTGGCCGATACTCTAACATTGGCCACGCCCACTGCTGTACCGAGCCGGGTGTCTGTGTGTGCATTGTTAGTTTAATCCAGGCAGCAGCATGACTGAGATGCTGGAGAGTAAGCTCTAAAATGGCTGTTACCTTTCTTTTCCTGTGCCAGGCTGTTGGTCCGGTTTAAGCTCCCTCAAATACCCCTCCCCCTGGCCCACAGTCAAATGAACTTACATGGTCCCAGCAGCAGGCTCATTACCACACTGGCAGAGAGGCTGCAAAGACCAAGCATCACCACTCCTTCCACTGGGCGTGTGAGGTAGGCATTCAAATTGTCACACACCACTGTTGCTTGTCCAGTCTGTGCAGTCTTGTAGCGGGAGCACTATAGGAACAAGCTCACTGGCAGAACCAGTTATATTCTTGGTGTGCCACACACCCCGCTTAACCTTTTAATATTCTTCACTTATCGGGTTAACTCACCGCCAGGTGACGCTGTGCAGAGAGGAAGTCTTGTAACGAGCCCCCTTCCGGCCTATATATACCTGGTACCTCCCATTTATCACCAGTATTTTTCTCTCTGCTTGACGACAAGACAGAAGATTGAAGTCTCCTGCTTACAGGTAGCCGGGGTCTTACCCCGGCACCCCCTTTTGGTCTATTTCTGCCCGGTTTTGATTGTTTATAACTTTATGGTGGATTGGAAGCCTCCCAGCCTAGGCTGCTCACTGGGCAATTGGTAGACGGCACTATAGGTGCCTAGGATCTCCTCCGCTCGACCCCCTCTTTTGGGGGCAATGCGGCTATCCGGCATAGTGATCCGGAAATGGGATGCTCCTGTTCCGAGGGTCCCCTTAGCCCCTTACTCTCCCGTTACGGTCCCTTCTCCCTTCACTATGGGGGGGGGGGTGTTAGAGGGTTGTGTATTGTGTGTGTGTATTTCACTGTATGACTTTTTGAAACATGTGTGTTTTACTTTCATGCACTTAGCAGACTGCACCGCAAGTGTGCACTCGGTCTGATTGTCCTCTTATGTTTTCTCTTAAAAGGGCTTTCCTTGGGCAGGTCTTGCAAGGTAAGTACTGGCCGGCTTGGCCAGCATTTAGGTCTGCTTTAGGGGGCAGCTGGGGCTTGGCCGTGCTGATTGCAGGCTGGCTTGCTGCCTGAGCCTTTGCTATAGCAGCCTCCCTCCCCCACTGGTCTCCTTGCCGTTCGCCGCCGCATTATCAGCGTCGGCTGCGCTGAGTCTTTCCTATATATAGATTATTAAGGGGATCTTCTTTTTGAATTAAATCCTCCCTTCCGGGACATTTACAATAAGGGGGCATCCCGGGTCGGCTTATGCCTTAAAACCCAAAAGAATTGCGAATACCATAAATCACCATATGGAGGCTTCCATTATTACCGGGAATGGTTCTTCTGGGCCATCTAGGGGGTGCGCAAGATGTGGGACTCCGCTCCCAGATGATGATGATGATGTCTTTGTATGCATTCCTTGTGCAAGACAGATTATTGCGCGTCAGTCCGTCGCTTCGGCTGCTGGCCCGTCGCATCTTCCATCATCTCCTACCTCTCCCTCCCTGTTCCGGACCCCGCATGACACTGTCAAGAGTGGGGATTCGCAATCCGAGGTGGCGGCGCGATTGACCAGCCTCCGGAAAATAGTGCCCGTTAAAGTAGGGTCAAAAGCCGCTGCAAAACGGAAGCACCTGACTCCGATACCTTCGGCTTCACAGGATGAGGTATGTGAGCCTGTGGAATGGTCCGATGGCTCCCCGGATGAGGGAGAATTCCTGTTGGAGTCAGATGAGCCTGCAGATCAGCTTGAGGCTGATGCTATTGGCGATTGGTCGGCGGGTGTTTCCCTTGACACCCCCTCCATTCTGGCTCAGATGTTTGAAATTCTGAATTTAGATCCACCTGAGGCTGTCACCCGGCCAAAGGGCCAGTTGTTTAAAGAGCCTCAGCCACGTTGGGTTTTTCCCAGACAACACCACTTTGAGAGGGTGGTCCTTAAGGAATGGGAACATCCCACGCAGTTATCTGGAATACCTTCCAGTTGGGAAAAGCGTTATCCTTTTCCGCCAGAATTGGTGAAACTCTGGTCCGTCCCTCCTGACGTCGATACCCCTGTGCTAGGGCTCTCCAGCACGGCTATGGTACAGTCTGCTGAGACCACTGTCCCTAAAGATGGGGAGGATTGTCGGATTGACCAGTACGCTCGCCATGGTTTTATTTATGCCGGGTCAACGATGCGCCCGGTGTGTGCTTCGGCCCTTCTTCTATTGGCGGTTAGATCTGTAATTCAGGAGCTGTATGAGGATCTAGATGCCACTTGTAAAGAGTTTACTGCGCTCAAGCAGTGTGAATCTTTTATTTCCTATGTTCTATCCGCTCAGGACGATGCGCTGGCTATGAGTAGCAAGACAGCTGCAATGCTGGTGCCTATTCGTCGGTCAGTATGGCTGCGTCAGTGGTCGGCGGACTCAGCTTCTAAAAGGGTGCTCACAGCTCTCCCCTTTTTGGGCTTGCGCCTGTTTGGTGAGAAAATTGATTCAGTCGCAAAGGGTGGTAAGATGCCACAACGCAAGAGGCCTCGTCGTCCCTTTAAGGGGGCAAGAGCTGGTAGGCCTTCATTTCGGGGATTCAGAGCGGGTAGGGGGGCTTCCTTTCCCGCTACCAGAGGTGCAGGTGGGACTCGGGGGAGGGGCCGTGGCCGTCCCGCCCAGTCCTGGGGCACCAAGCCCAAGCCTGCTGGTAAACCCGCTCAGCAATGAGGGGCTGCCCTCACCCGTGCGGGTGGGGGGGACGATTACGACACTTCTCCCAGGTTTGGGACCAGGAGATTCCGGACAGATGGATCCGGGAGGTAGTGTCGTCCGGTTACAAACTGGAATTCGACTCTCGCCCTCCTTCACGGTTCTTTCGGTCTCGGGTGCCCATCGATCCTTTGGCCGCACAGGGGCTCCTGGCGTCGGTAAAGAATCTGTTAGAGATGGCGGTCATCCGGCCGGTACCGCGGTTTTATTCCAATCTTTTCGCAGTCCCCAAGAAAGACGGGTCAGTCCGTCCCGTCCTGGACCTGAAATTACTCAACAGGTTCATCCGTGTTCGGACGTTTCGCATGGAAACCTTGCGTACGGCCGTCGGTTCCCTTCGGCATAGACATCAAGGATGCTTATCTTCATGTTCCCATCTGCCACGCTCATCAACGTTTTCTTCGATTCGTGATGGAAAATCTGCATTATCAATTCGTGGCACTTCCGTTTGGCCTTACCTCAGCTCCAAGAGTGTTCACCAAGGTGCTGGCAGGGGTCATGGCCATTTTCAGATCTCGGGGCATCCGTGTCGTACCTTATTTGGACAACCTTCTCATCATGGCTCCGTCGCTCAATCAATCGGAGACAGAAACCAGGTTGGTGGTCTCCACGCTGGAAAGCTTTGGTTGGGTGATCAACTTCCCCAAGTCCTCCCTCGCTCCGGCCAGGGTGGTGTCCTTTCTGGGGATGCAGTTGAACTCTCTTCAACACAGAGTGTTTCTCCCCCAGTCCAAAATTCATCTGATTCAGGAGTTGGCTCGGGTCCTACTTTCCAATCCTTGGCCATCCATCCGTCTGGGGATGAGGCTGATAGGGTTGATGGTCGCCTCTTTCGAGGCAGTTCCTTTTGCTCAATTTCACACGAGGACGCTTCAGCTTTATCTGTTGGCGTCCTGGGACCGGCAGCCTCGGTCGCTGGATCAGCCCTTCCAGTTGTCCTCCCGGGTCCGGCAGTCCCTCCAGTGGTGGTTGGTCTCGACCAATCTTGTGAAGGGCAGGTCTTTCCTGACCCCTCTTTGGGAAATTGTCACCATGGACGCCAGTCTGTCGGGTTGGGGCGGATTTTGGAAGGAGCTGCAGTTCCAGGGGCAGTGGGGACCTCAAGAGGCCCACTTACCCATCAATGTTCTGGAACTGAGAGCCATCCGTCGGGTGCTTGCTCTCCTGACCCAGCACGTTCTGGGCCTTCCGGTCCAGGTGCGTTCAGACAATCGAACAGCGGTTGCTTACATCAATCATCAGGGAGGGACTCGCAGTCTGAGTGTTCTCAGAGAGGTGTCCCTGATCCTGTCTTGGGCAGAGGCCCATGTTCCTTGTCTCTCGGCGGTATACATTCCAGGAGTGGAGAACCAGGAAGCGGACCGGTTGAGCAGGGGCTCTCCCCGTCTGGGAGAATGGGCTCTCCATCCTCGGGTGTTTCGCTCACTGTGTCTCCGATGGGGGACACTAGAGGTGGACCTGTTTGCCTCTCGTCACAATCACAGGCACCCGAACTTTGTGTCGCTCTCCCAGGATCCTCTGGCTCTGGCAGTGGACGCCATGTCCCTGAGCTGGGGGGATCTGGGATTTCTATACCTGTTTCCTCCGATACCCATGCTGGGCAGGGTGCTTCGGAAGTTGGCTCTGGAAAAGGTGTCCGCCGTTCTCGTGGCCCCAAGGTGGCCAAGGCGAGTGTGGTTCGCAGACATCGTTCGGCTGGTAGTGGACCAGTTCGCCCTGCCTCTTCGGCCCGATCTGCTCACTCAGGGTCGGTTGTGTTACCCCAATTTACCAGCGCTGGGTTTGACGGCCTGGCTGCTGAAACCTCCATCTTGAAGGAGGAGGGTCTTTCTGACTCAGTTGTCAAGACTCTGATCAGTGCCCGGAAGAGGTCTTCTTCGATCATCTACTATAGGACTTGGAAAGCCTACATCACTTGGTGTGAGATGAGATCTTTTCCTTGTAGGGGCTTTTCGGTCTCCAGGATTCTGGAGTTTTTACAATCTGGGCTGGACTCTGGTCTTCAGCTAAGTACGTTGAAAGGGCAAGTTTCTGCCTTATCTATCTTTTTTTCAGAAGCGTGTTGCGCTTCAGCCTTTAGTTGAAACTTTTTTCCAGGGGGTTACGCATGTGCGGCGTCCCAGGAAACCATTACTCCCGGTTTGGGATTTGAATTTGGTGCTTTCTGCTCTTCAGGCTCCTCCTTTTGAGCCTTTGCAAGATATTGCTTTGTCTACCCTGACTCAGAAGATTGTCTTCTTGGTAGCGATCACTTCGGTCCGGCGTGTCTCAGAATTGGCGGCCTTGTCTATCCAGGTGCCTTACTTTGAGAGGCATCAGGATAAAGTGGTCTTTCGGTTCAAGCCAGACTTTCTTCCTAAGGTTGTTTCTGCTTTTCATTTGAACCAAGATATTGTTCTTCCCACCTTGTGTCCTAATCCTAAGAATGACAAAGAGAGGGTTTTGCATTGTTTGGATGTAGTACGCTGTGTTAAGTACTACTTGATTATCACGTCTCCTTTTCGTGAGACGGATTCCTTTTTTGTTGTGCCCTATGGGCCTAAGAAGCGTTTGGCTCCAGCCAAATCTGCCATTAGCAAGTGGATACGTCAGGCCGTTACTGCGGCCTATTCTGCTAAGGGGAAAGTTCCTCCTTTTCGTATCACTGCTCATTCTACTCGCACCATTGGGGCGTCTTGGGCTTTTCAGCACCAAGCTTCTGTTGAACAAGTTTGTAAGGCCGCCACTTGGTCTTCTGTTCATACTTTTTCTAAGTTCTACAAAGTTGATGTGTGGGCCTCAGCGGATGCTGTTTTTGGCCGCAAAGTTCTGCAGACTGCAGTCATTTAAGTTATGCTTCACCTGGCTTTGAGATGCCCATCCCTTGTGGACACTGCTTTTGGATGTCCCAATAAGTGAAGAATATTAAAGGTGAAGCGGGGTGTGTGGCACACCAAGAATAATACCATTTTGTGAGTACTCACCTGAAAAATGGATATTGTTGGTGTGCCACACACCCCGCTTCACTCCCACCCTTTTCGGTATTTCCGAATCCTTTATATGGTGAAGCTTTTATTTATATTGATTTATTTTGAGGTTACCGTTAATTTACTGGTACCTTGTCTTTCTGCTTTTTAATATACTGGTGATAAATGGGAGGTACCAGGTATATATAGGCTGGAAGGGGGCTCGTTACAAGACTTCCTCTCTGCACAGCGTCACCTGGCGGTGAGTTAACCCAATAAGTGAAGAATATTAAAGGTGAAGCGGGGTGTGTGGCACACCAACAATATCCATTTTTCAGGTGAGTACTCACAAAATGGTATTTTTTTTTTTGAAACCCCAATTGGATTTGAGAGGGAGGTTACAGTATTAGGCATGCCATTAAAAGCATCAAGCATCAAAAACCACATCTTTAGGTGCCCCCAGAAATTCTATAGGGGATTGAGTTCGGCGGATTAGGCTGGCCTCAATTCTGTTTCTCTGTAATCGAGATGTTGCTTGCTAGTGTGTCTTGGATCATTATCATGATGAAACCTAAATGAATTTCTTCAGCATGATCAGGCAACATGATCTCCTCAAGAATCAGATATATTTTTAATTATTATAACTGATCTGTGATCCTTTGTATGCAATAAATAGGCCCAACCCCATGGTATGAGAAACTGCTCCATATTTCGCTGTATTTTAGCATCACCATACTTTTGCATGTCTTCGTGGTTTACTGTGGTGTGAATGCAGTGCTTGAGGGTTGTGTGACATTCTGACCACTCAACCAAAAAAAGCTAACTCTTGCTTTTAGTCCACAAAATGTTGCACCTATTCAGGACATATTCAGGTTCTCAACAACTGGACATTGGGTAGTTCTTGCTGGTAATCTTTCCATTTAATCTTCTGATTGTAGCAGTACTCACTGTTATATTCAAATCATCTAAAATAGTTTAGAACACTGACTTTGAAGATGAGATATGCCTATCAGAGCTAGGTTTGGATTCAGCTATATGGGGATCTATAACCAAATTTGAGTTGCCCAATGTGATTAAGACCACATTACAGTTTGCCATGGCTACTCTAACCAGGTTGGCTGGAAACCAGTTCTGAAGTGGGGCATAACAGCTTACTAATGTGATGTGTAAGTATTGTTTGGGGAACCCTAAAGTACTAGGTATCAGCGAGTGCTTCAAGATTACTATTTTCTCTTAAGAACCTCAAGATAGTTGCAGCTAAGGTACTTAGGTGTTGATGTTTGGGATATTGTAGTTTCTTGTAAAAGGATGACATCTGCATGATTAAATTTAAAGAAATGGGAAGTCGATCTTTTAGCTGGAGGTTGAAGCCATAGATGTTGTGCAAGATAAACTTGACTTTAGGTGCAGTTATCGATTCATAACTCGAAAAATGAATGTCTTGTAACAAATAGCAAATTTGGCTATAGGATAAAGTGGTAGAATCATGAGACCAGGATCAGGGGGGAGGAAGGGGTGGGAATGAACTAAACCCTGGTGTATAAATATGTGATCAATAAATAAAAAGGAAATCGACCTTAGCATGGGAGGAAAATGTACCTATGTATACACTGCTTAAATGTGTGATGATTCGTTTCTAATATAGAAACTGGAAATGCTCCATTCACTGAGGAGTGTCAGGTCTAAGCATGCCCCCTTCCTCGCAATAAATGGAGTGGGCATTCACCTCAGCTTCGTATTCCAATGCTAAGTAGGCAGGGGCAGTCCTTTTTTTGCCTTTACCTTTTCTAGATGGAAAGAGGTGCAAAGGGATCCCAGCCACTAACCTTCCTGGCTGTGGGGGCTCTTTATTCAGGAGCCAACCTTAAAAGTTTCCATTATTGTGTACCAAAATGATGTAATCAATGTGCTTAGCTTTTCTGTTATTTTGTATTTCTTTTCTATGTGTTTGCAACTCTTAAGTTATAAAAGAATACCGTTTTCCCTAGCAACACTGTGTTTACCTGTGCATTGAAGAGTATGTTAAAAGTACATATCAGAAACTTCCTCACTCTGGCTTGCTAATTATCTGATTGGTAAAGGCAGAGGCAACATATTTAACCCCTTCTGCTGTAATTCAAGTTATTCAGAAAGAGGAGTCACAATTTTGTGTTCCAGTAGCTTACAGGACAAGCTCTCCATGGAGTACCAGTCCTCCCACACCCTGGGTGGTCGGAGGCCTGGAGGTGGGACAACACACACTTATGAGGCACAGCAGAGGAGCTAATTAAAAACACATGTGAGAGCAGGGAACACTGGGACCCAGGGAAAAGCCACAAAAACAGAAAAGGCATACACAAACATCAAAGCAGATAGTTCAACAGGGAGAGCAGCGGACTTGGAGACAGCCCACACATCGTTGGTTCAAGGCCCCATCAAATTGCTTCAAGTAAAGTCAAGAGTAAGGTTTGCTGTTTTAAGGGTGTTGATTCGGAGCCAGGAGAGAATTTGCGCTCCTTTTTTAAGAGAGAAAATTGTCATCAACTTTCATTGCCTACTTTGGGGCTGATTCAGAGCCAGGTGAAGATTTACACCGGATAGGCAATGAAAGTCAATGGCCATTTTCTCTCCTAAAAAAAGGGAGTGAGAATTCTCACCTAGCTCAGAATAGACCCTATTATGTCCTTGAGGGGAGTGGGAAGACAAAGAGTTATGAGAATGAATCAAGACCATTGGGGCTTTGAAGTCTATGCACATGTTTTGGTTGTAATGAAATACACTTTACATTCACATATACCCACTGTGCTGAAGATATAGGGCCAACAGTACAGAACACCTAATTTGTAGTTCACTTTATTTGTGTTGCTTCACTAATTGCTTATAATAAAAAATAGGGCTTTAAAATATGACTTAAATAGCTGGTTTTCTCTTAATGCGGAATTCCAGTCAACCCCCCCCCCAACCCTGTCACTCTCCTGGCACTTAGGAAGGATGGGGGGGGGGGGGGGGGCACAAACATCATTTGAGAACAGCCCTGGACTGCAGAAAAAGCCATTTTGGAAATCCTAAGCTAATGGTAGCTCATGGGCGTCGCTCAGGTACTGAACTAACAGAACTTACAACACAAAGGTTTGGAGATTTAAAATGCATTTTTGTTGTTTGTTGGGGTAACATCTCTAGCTAATCATCTTAGTGGACTTGATGCACAAGGCCCTTCACTTGCTCTCATGCTATAGATTTGAACAGAAGAATAAATGTTCCTAGCCTGTTCCTTTAAAATTGTAGAGAAATGTATTTCCTGCTTCTAAGACCTCATACTAGTATTTTTAATTAAGGTGCAGGGAGGCATCCCTATTGAAAATGCCCCCCTGTGCATCAACGCCGTTAAACAGGAGAGATCTTACCTTTCTCCTTGAATGCTGTGATTGGCCACCGTGGTCCCTCAGGCTACACTCAGGTATCCGCCCGCCAGCAATCACGGCTACCCGTAAGAAGCCTGAGGAGCATGTGACCACGGTGGCCAATCACAGATGGGGGGTGGCTGGGTTGCTGCTGATTCCCCTCATCAGGGACACTTGCTGCGGACAGATGGGGTTGGCTGGGCTGCCGCTGCCCCCCTTCAGTGACCCCTGCTGCAGATGGATGGTGGGTGGCTGGGGTGCCCCCCCTCAGCAGGGACACGTGCCGTGGATGGTTGGGGGTGGCTGGGCTGCCGCTGCGCCCCCCCCCCCCCTCATCAGGGACACTTGCTGCAGACTGATGGGGGGTGGCGGCTGTGCGGCCGCTGACCCCCCTCATCAGGGACACTTGCTGCGGACAGATGGGGGGGGGGTTGGCTAGGCTGCCGCTGCCCTCCCTCGTCAGGGGCACTTGCTGCAAATGGATGGGGGCGGCTATCTAGCCCTCTACCTATCTATTCCTCAGCCCAGCTATCTATCCATCTATCTATCCCTCTGCCCATCGATCTATCATTTATGAAAAAATACACCATCTGAAAATAAGCCCTACTGCCTTTTTCAGAGAAAATAAATTATTTAAGACCAGTCTTATTTTTGGGTATACAGGGTAGTTCCAGAAAGAGAAGAAAAGTACAGAAGACACATTTATTGCATCTATTGCCACATGACACATGGCTAAACAGAGAAATGATCGTCAGGTGCTTTTATCTTATACGGATAAACTATACCCTATAAAACCTACCACAATGTACCTCTAAGGCCAAGGGTGTGGCAATCCTTGGTATAAATTATGATCACGTTCATCAACCAATACCCATATAAAATGCCTCCAAAGTGCTTGTACTGACATTATTTGGTGAAGCAAGTTTAACTTTGGGTGTGAACTGAAACTTACATCTCAGTGAGTTTTTTTTTGTACATTTAACACGCAAAAAAGTATAATAAAAATGTCTGAAAACAGCATAGAGCCAGTCGGAGTAATTAGTACTCAGGCAGAGCTATAAAGACAGTTACAGTATGTGGAGAGCCACAAAACATGACCTGTTGCTGGCTCATCAGGAGGGGGTTTGACACCCTATGGAGTATGCAAAACCAAATGGTGAATGCTTTAGCATAGCCTATAGGGTGTGATTTCCAAACTTTAAAAATTGTATCTTTACCTCATTGGAAAAGTGAATGTCCTATTGCAGGTACTGGTGGTTTAACATTGTTAAAGTGATTGGCAAGTCAAAAGTAAAAAAGAAAAGTGTCTCCAGTGCTGTCTGCCTCCTTAGTGAGGAAAATCACTTCCTCATTTGGCTTTCCATCCCCACCCAGCCGAAATGGTCTACCAATCAACCTCCAGGCGGAAGAAGAACGGGTGGATGGTGGATGCCTCTCTCTGTACCTGTATAAAACCCCACCCTCCTGTCACTGTGCTTACATCACATCACCGGTGCCACACCCACTGTTTCTCCTCATTTTTTCTCTGTATCTCCAATGCTCCAATACTTTTCAAAAAGACCCTGTAATCCCTAAGTTATTTTTAAAACGGACTAAAGTTTGGGACAGTGCAACGTGTAGCCCGAGACAATGGGCTAACAATCTGGCTTGTCTTTAGTATAAACAAAGGGGGGTGGGAGCAGCTCAATCACTATTATTTATACAAAATTATTATTATTATTCAGGGCCTGGGAACTAATTTACCGCCCAATTTAACCCTCTCATCAACTAAATATCAAGCAACAAACATGCCTAGCTATGTGGAAAGACAGAGATTTGGTTGCACATATCTGCAGATACATGTGGAAGCCACACTGCCCCGGCAAGGCACTCTGTGTTTAGTGTGGTCCCTACTCTTAATTCTGAGTCCCCAAAGTTGGGACATGCAATGCAGACAAATATCTGAGAGCTACTCACCTGGGAAGCTGCCAGCCTCCCTTTAGAACACTTCACAGGGAGAAATCCATATTGGCTGAATTCCTCCCTGCTTGTGCTCATGGCAATTCAAATGAACAGATATTTGTCTGCATTGCATGTCCCAACTTTGGGGACTCAGAATTAAGAGTAGGGACCACACTAAACACAGAGTGCCTTGCCGGGGCAGTGTGGCTTCCACATGTATCTGCAGATATATGCAACCAAATCTCTGTCTTTCCACATAGCTAGACATGTTTGGTGCTTGATATTTAGTTGATGAGAGGGTTAAACTGGGCGGTAAATTAGTTCCCAGGCCCTGAATAATAATAATAATTTTGTATAAATAATAGTGATTGAGCTGCTCCCACCCCCCTTTATTCATTGTCTTTAGTATAACTTTAAAAAGTTAACTCAGATGGAAGTTTCAAATTAAACTTGCTTCACCAAATAATTAACATGCTCCCCTATTTTCGTGTAGATTATTGAAATCTATTGGCATAGAAATAAGAAGTTTAACCCTTTCAGTACCAGCCAAGTGAAATTTATATTGCGGCATAAGCAACCATTAAATGCCAGAAACGGTGATTTTATATGGCTGTGCATTCACTTACCTCTTCTTGACCTGCGGTGAGTCTTTGCCGGTGGGTCCCAGTCCCCGGGACATCGTGGGGTCAAGAGATTGTCACAGGGGCCAATGAGGGAGCGCACAGCGTATGCCGGTGCAGGTTAATAACATGCATGGTGCTCCCCCCTATTGGCCTGCAGATCGCATTCCAAAGCACCTTCTCTCTTATTATATGTAAATACCTTATGTATTCTAAGCCGATCTGGTTGCTGCCTTATTATTACTGCTGGGTTTCATTTAATGAGAGCTGTACAGTTACACTCAACCCCCATTGTAAATTAGGTTTACCGCAACATTTAGAACATGCAGCTGATCACTTGTTCTTTGTTCATTTAATTATTTTACAAACAGCTGAATGTGTAGTAAATGTTGTAGTAAACCTAATATGCAGAATAATCTTAAACCACTTTTTCCATTTGGTGTTGTTCCGAGTGCAGGGGGATCCTGATTGCTGATGCCCCCCCTGTGCCATGTCGGTAAAATTAAGATATCTTATCTTGCTCCTCGGTCCCCTCAGAGAAATTGGGAGCTCTGATTGGCTGCAGCAGTCATGTAGTCTGCAGGCTTATTGTGGGTATCTAGCCGCCGGCAGCCACGTGACCACAGAGGAGCATTTTTGAAAAATGTTTATTGTTCCGGTATAATTGCAGATGTATTAATCTTTGTCTTTGTTCCTATATATATGTATTATATTATTCTAGTGAAATTCTGTAATATATATACACACACACTCACACACTGGATACAAGTATAAGGGCCCATAGCCCATTTGCTGGCTGTTTCTAGGGAAGGGCAAGCAGGGCCCTGGCCACCAAAGCCACTGGGGGCACCTTTATCCCAGCCATCCTGTTTTCTGCAGAGGGCACTGCTTTAAGACAGGCCCCTCATCCCCGCCAATTATGAGTAGTATTATTGTAATATAGAACCACAGCAACTCACATGTCATGAAGCAGCAGTCCATGAATAGTTATGGAGTGGAATTACTGAAATGTATAGTGCATAAAAGTCACCAAGACTAAGCTGAGGCCTCTGGCTTTAGCATGGGTACAACATCTGTGTGTTAGGCATGGCATGGCTGGCATCCTGGGCTGGAAGCCTTACATTACCAAGCACAATACCAAGCTGCAGATGGAGTGATGTAGGCCATGCTGCCACTGTACCCTGGAGCAGTACAAACATCTGCTGTGGAGAGACACATGGTGGCCCTATAATGGAAGGGTCTGACCCTGCAAAGGACAAAAGGTAAAAAAAAAAACCTACATACACTCTCTAAAACTCTTCCTAGAATAGCAGAAGTTTACATTGCAAGTGGGAGGAGCAACACAGTAGAGACTTCCCATCTATAATAGAATGTCAGAAAACCTCCTATAGATGTAATGTGTAGATCTTTGCCAGACCATGTAAAAATGCAAGGAATAGACCATTCTGGATGGCTAGGTGCTGAATTGGATCCATGATACTAGATACATGAAAGAGTGGCAGGTGTTGTGTTACCAGCCCTTCAGGCTGGTTTTACACTGTGATGATTGTGGCCAGCAATCACTGTGTGCAGCGTGTGAAGGGCTTTCTGCACTAACGCTTTCCACTCACATGGAGGGAGATCGCTAGTGCTGCGCCCTCAGGATGTTGCTGGCAGGGCTTTTGCGGAGTGCTCTGAACGCCCCATAAACGCTGATTCACACGTGAAAGCACCCATAGATTACTACGGGCAGCTTTTCACAGGCTGTTGCATGGTGCACGCCCAAATACGCGAGCTCTCCGCAGTTGTGCTGGTGTGAAACCAACCAAAGATGCTGCCAGTAAGGTGCTCAATAGGAGTCTGGAGTCTTCTATGTAAGGGAAGCTTGGTGGGCTGCTAGCCAAGTAACCCAGCCTAATACTAGTCATTGTTGGAAGGACTATAAAGGGGCTGACAGCCTCAATTGGAAGCTGTATGGGCTGATAAGGCACAGATGACACCTACAGCCAAGCTACAGAGAGTCCTGCAGCCATGAGCACTGACCAGTGGTGGGCTATAGAGAGTCCTGCAGCCATGAGCACTTACCAGTGGTGGGCTATAGAGAGTCCTGCAGCCATAAGCACTTACCAGTGGTGGGCTATAGAGAGTCCTGCAGCCATGAGCACTTACCAGTGGTGGGCTATAGAGAGTCCTGCAGCCATGTGCACTGACCAGTGGTGGGCTATAGAGAGTCCTGCAGCCATGAGCACTTACCAGTGGTGGGCAATAGAGAGGTCTGCAGCCATGAGCACTTACCAGTGGTGGGCTATAGAGAGGTCTGCAGCCATGAGCACTTACCAGTGGTGGGCTATAGAGAGTCCTGCAGCCATGAGCACTGACCAGTGGTGGGCTATAGAGAGTCCTGCAGCCATGTGCACTGACCAGTGGTGGGCTATAGAGAGTCCTGCAGCCATGAGCACTTACCAGTGGTGGGCTATAGAGAGGTCTGCAGCCATGAGCACTGACCAGTGGTGGGCTATAGAGAGGTCTGCAGCCATGTGCACTGACCAGTGGTGGGCTATAGAGAGTCCTGCAGCCATGAGCACTGACCAGTGGTGGGCTATAGAGAGTCCTGCAGCCATGAGCACTTACCAGTGGTGGGCTATATAGAGGTCTGCAGCCATGAGCACTGACCAGTGGTGGGCTATATAGAGGTCTGCAGCCATGAGCACTTACCAGTGGTGGGCTATATAGAGGTCTGCAGCCATGAGCACTGACCAGTGGTGGGCTATATAGAGGTCTGCAGCCATGAGCACTGACCAGTGGTGGGCTATAGAGAGTCCTGCAGCCATGTGCACTGACCAGTGGTGGGCTATAGAGAGTCCTGCAGCCATGAGCACTTACCAGTGGTGGGCTATAGAGAGTCCTGCAGCCATGAGCACTTACCAGTGGTGGGCTATAGAGAGTCCTGCAGCCATGAGCACTTACCAGTGGTGGGCAATAGAGAGGTCTGCAGCCATGAGCACTTACCAGTGGTGGGCTATAGAGAGTCCTGCAGCCATGAGCACTGACCAGTGGTGGGCTATAGAGAGTCCTGCAGCCATGTGCACTGACCAGTGGTGGGCTATAGAGAGTCCTGCAGCCATGAGCACTTACCAGTGGTGGGCTATAGAGAGTCCTGCAGCCATGAGCACTGACCAGTGGTGGGCTATAGAGAGTCCTTCAGCCATGTGCACTGACCAGTGGTGGGCTATAGAGAGTCCTGCAGCCATGAGCACTTACCAGTGGTGGGCAATAGAGAGGTCTGCAGCCATGAGCACTTACCAGTGGTGGGCTATAGAGAGTCCTGCAGCCATGAGCACTGACCAGTGGTGGGCTATAGAGAGTCCTGCAGCCATGTGCACTGACCAGTGGTGGGCTATAGAGAGTCCTGCAGCCATGAGCACTTACCAGTGGTGGGCTATAGAGAGTCCTGCAGCCATGTGCACTGACCAGTGGTGGGCTATAGAGAGTCCTGCAGCCATGAGCACTTACCAGTGGTGGGCTATAGAGAGTCCTGCAGCCATGAGCACTTACCAGTGGTGGGCTATATAGAGGTCTGCAGCCATGAGCACTGACCAGTGGTGGGCTATATAGAGGTCTGCAGCCATGAGCACTGACCAGTGGTGGGCTATAGAGAGTCCTGCAGCCATGTGCACTGACCAGTGGTGGGCTATAGAGAGTCCTGCAGCCATGAACACTTACCAGTGGTGGGCTATAGAGAGTCCTGCAGCCATGAGCACTTACCAGTGGTGGGCTATAGAGAGGTCTGCAGCCATGTGCACTGACCAGTGGTGGGCTATAGAGAGTCCGGCAGCCATGAGCACTTACCAGTGGTGGGCTATAGAGATTCCTGCAGCCATGAGCACTTACCAGTGGTGGGCTATAGAGAGTCCTGCAGCCATACCAGTGGTGGGCTATAGAGAGTCCTGCAGCCATGAGCACTGACCAGTGGTGGGCTATAGAGAGTCCTGCAGCCATGAGCACTTACCAGTGGTGGGCTATAGAGAGTCCTGCAGCCATGAGCACTTACCAGTGGTGGGCTATAGAGAGTCCTGCAGCCATGAGCACTTACCAGTGGTGGGCTATATAGAGGTCTGCAGCCATGAGCACTGACCAGTGGTGGGCTATATAGAGGTCTGCAGCCATGAGCACTGACCAGTGGTGGGCTATAGAGAGTCCTGCAGCCATGTGCACTGACCAGTGGTGGGCTATAGAGAGTCCTGCAGCCATGAGCACTTACCAGTGGTGGGCTATAGAGAGTCCTGCAGCCATGAGCACTTACCAGTGGTGGGCTATAGAGAGTCCTGCAGCCATGAGCACTTACCAGTGGTGGGCTATAGAGAGGTCTGCAGCCATGTGCACTGACCAGTGGTGGGCTATAGAGAGTCCTGCAGCCATGAGCACTTACCAGTGGTGGGCTATAGAGAGTCCTGCAGCCATGAGCACTGACCAGTGGTGGGCTATAGAGAGTCCTGCAGCCATGAGCACTTACCAGTGGTGGGCTATAGAGAGGTCTGCAGCCATGTGCACTGACTAGTGGTGGGCTATAGAGAGTCCTGCGGCCATGAGCACTTACCAGTGGTGGGCTATAGAGAGTCCTGCAGCCATGAGCACTTACCAGTGGTGGGCTATAGAGAGGTCTGCAGCCATGTGCACTGACCAGTGGTGGGCTATAGAGAGTCCTGCAGCCATGAGCACTTACCAGTGGTGGGCTATAGAGAGGTCTGCAGCCATGTGCACTGACCAGTGGTGGGCTATAGAGAGTCCTGCAGCCATGAGCACTTACCAGTGGTGGGCTATAGAGAGTCCTGCAGCCATGAGCACTTACCAGTGGTGGGCTATAGAGAGTCCTGCAGCCATACCAGTGGTGGGCTATAGAGAGTCCTGCAGCCATGAGCACTGACCAGTGGTGGGCTATAGAGAGTCCTGCAGCCATGAGCACTTACCAGTGGTGGGCTATAGAGAGTCCTGCAGCCATGAGCACTGACTAGTGGTGGGCTATAGAGAGTCCTGCGGCCATGAGCACTTACCAGTGGTGGGCTATAGAGAGTCCTGCAGCCATGAGCACTTACCAGTGGTGGGCTATAGAGAGGTCTGCAGCCATGTGCACTGACCAGTGGTGGGCTATAGAGAGTCCTGCAGCCATGAGCACTTACCAGTGGTGGGCTATAGAGAGGTCTGCAGCCATGTGCACTGACCAGTGGTGGGCTATAGAGAGTCCTGCAGCCATGAGCACTTACCAGTGGTGGGCTATAGAGAGTCCTGCAGCCATGAGCACTTACCAGTGGTGGGCTATAGAGAGTCCTGCAGCCATACCAGTGGTGGGCTATAGAGAGTCCTGCAGCCATGAGCACTGACCAGTGGTGGGCTATAGAGAGTCCTGCAGCCATGAGCACTTACCAGTGGTGGGCTATAGAGAGTCCTGCAGCCATGAGCACTTACCAGTGGTGGGCTATAGAGAGTCCTGCAGCCATGAGCACTGACCAGTGGTGGGCTATAGAGAGTCCTGCAGCCATGAGCAGTTACCAGTGGTGGGCTATAGAGAGTCCTGCAGCCATGAGCACTGACCAGTGGTGGGCTATAGAGAGTCCTGCAGCCATGAGCACTGACCAGTGGTGGGCTATAGAGAGTCCTGCAGCCATGAGCACTGACCAGTGGTGGGCTATAGAGAGTCCTGCAGCCATGAGCACTTCATTACCAGATCTGCCCGATGTTTGGCAATTCCAGATTCCAAGAGACATTTATGTTCAATTAGAAGAGCTATTCTTGAATAGAGATTAAGGGGTGGGGCATGAGACATATTTAAAAGGATATTCCAAGCAAAGGGTTAAACTAGCCTGCTTTCTGCTCCCTAATGTTGGCTATCATGAAAAGCATCTTTCATCCAGTCATCAGCACACTTAGTTTCACTGGGCTGCATTTAGCCCTTAGCCGATTCTTAGCCGAAAGATCCACCTTTGCCCACCTCTGCTAATCCTTTCCAGCCTCACATCTTTTCACCGCACTTCTGCCCAGATATGCTTGCCCTTTCCTGTCTTGCCCACCGCTGCTTAACTGTACAAGCCTGAATCACCTTGCCTCACCTCTTCCTGTCTCAGCTTTTCCACTTTTGCCCCCTGAACCCTTCTTAAAGGGCCAGTCCAGCTGGACTGTCTGATTTTTAAACCCCGGCCACCCTCTGCTGGCGCTGAAGCAGGGGATGGGGTTACATAAGTAAAAATCACTTACCTGTCCTGCAATCCTGAACCGATCGGTGCGCAATTGTGGCGCTGCTCATCTCACGTCACCTGTTCCTGCCTCACCAGCCCACTATTCAATCTCACCTCTGCCTACTTCTACCCACCTCACTCACCTCATTCATGCACACCTCAACTTTTCCCGCCTCACCTTGGCTCACATCTACTCACATAAAAGCATATACACGGATTTACAAAGACAGATTTCCTGCAGTAAACTTTGCTTTTTCCCCTCTTACATTTTATTGTGGTGAGGGAAGGGTTGTGCCCCCCTGCCATAAGAGAGTCCTGAAGAGTGAAGACACTTTAGCGCACATTAGCCTCGATTCAGAGACACATTCGTCCGGACTTCCGTAGCTGTCTGTGAAAGTTTGGGTGGGTGTTTGTCATTTTTTTGCTTTTTTTCGTTCATTTTTCATTCGTACGAACGTTCGGGAATGCGCTTTCGATGAACGGAAGCAAATCGGAACATTTCCGTTAGTTCGGATCATTTTCCAAACAAAATCGGAAATTTTCCGTTCGTTCAGATAACTTCCGTTGTTGGGATGGTTTCTGTCTGATTTCCGACGGACCACCACCCTATAAATCCGTTTCATTTCCGATCCACTTACGAGACCTTTGAGGGCTCGGATTGCTATTGTTGAACATGTTTTGCGGCTATGTGGAGGAGTCTGCGCGCCTTTAGCACCAAGGCATTGCATGTATCGGCATGGCCGAGGCCATAAATTGTATAGCAATGCATACCTAAATCAATACATTTCATGTATGCCTTATAGATGTATTTTAATGCTGACCTAAATTAGTCCTTAGCATGTAAACATTTATTTTCCCACACATCCATATAATTGCTATATTTTTTTACACTTATGTCCTTTGTCATTTATATTTGGATTGTTGAACTTGAATCTTAATTTGTTGTAGGAGTTATTGTTTTAGTTGGTTACCTTTGCTTTGTGTAATTATTTTATATTTGGTTGCAGGAACCGCAAGATGTGCCACTCGCCCTTGCTCCTGATGCCCGTTCTTTGCCTGCAGAATGCGGGCCAGGGGTTCTCTAATCGGGCACTATGCAAAACCCGGGCCGTGGTGGCGAGGGCCCTCTGGCTTTTGAAGTCCAGATTTAGGTGTTTGGACCATACAGGGGGGGGGGGCACTGCAGTATGATCCCAACAAGGTTATACCAATATTTTAATTTACGTTTTTTTAACAGGGACCACACGTGCCAGAGTGGCACAACTGAGTGTCAGGGTCCTTCAGTTGGTGGGCGAGATGCAGGAGCTGCGCGACTCGCTGGGGACCACAGATGAAGAATAATGTTCTGTGGCCTGCCATTGCTATGTATTTTGTTTTTTATAGTTGTAAAAATTTGAAATTTTCAACATTTTTAAAAATTTTACATTTTATGATGGAATAAAAAAAATGTTACATTGTCATTTAATTTACAAAATACATTAACACAAAACTAATGGGCCCAGAAATATTTAAAGATGAATATTCACATGACCGAGAAGTGATTTGGGTAAGTTTTAGGGGGCTAAAATGGAAGAAGAACCTAACCGAGAAGTGGTTTGGGTGAGCTTTAAGGGTCCAAAAGGGAAGATGGAGGATAGTGCTAAGTGGTTTGGGTGAGCTTTAAGGGTCAAAAAGGGATGATGGAGGACAGTGCTAAGTGGTTTGGGTGAGCTTTAAGGGTCCAAAAGAGAAGACGGAGGATAGTGCTAAGTGTTTTGGGTGAGCTTTAAGGGTCCAAAAGGGAAGATGGAGGATAGTGCTAAGTGGTTTGGGTGAGCTTTAAGGGTCCAAAAGAGAAGACGGAGGATAGTGCTAAGTGGTTTGGGTGAGCTTTAAGGGTCCAAAAGGGAAGATGGAGGATAGTGCTAAGTGATTTAGCTAAACATTGTAGTAGAAGTGAGGGAGCATATGTAGGCAAGCACTTTAATGAGTTAAGTTTGTAGTGCGCAGGCGCAAGATCGTAAGGATTCCGTCTGGACGAATATTTATTGAAAAAGGGAAACAGAATCTAACGGGAAATGTAAAGGATTCGTGGGAGGATACGATGGGAAAAGGGCAAAAACGAAAGCCTACGTTGTAACATGTGAAAATGAAACGGAAAAGTCTGGATGGAAAATGACATTCTCGTATTCGTAATCTGCCGTACGAACGGACGGAAACTTTACAGAAGGTTTTCAATGCATGCATAGAATCGTTCGTACGCTCATACGAGAGCGGAAACATTTCCCCCCAAAAAAACAGATCGGCACTAAAACGAAAGGTTTTTTTTGTCTCTCTGAATCGAGCCTATGGTGTTACATCATAATAATTGCTGAAACTTGCATAACACAACTACAGTATGATGTGCAAAGAAATACTTATAATGAAATTCCAGCATATATGATCTGAAATGACAAGCACTTGAGTGTGCACCTAGGTGACACAGAATTGTAAATACACCTTACTGATTCCTGGCTCGCCTACACCTAGAGATACATTCCTTCAATTCAAACTTCAAATTGTTAGTGATTTTCAATGGCTTCTGTGTTGAGAAAACGTAATTAGTTCCTGAATAGAGATGAGCGAACATTTTGAAAGTTCAGTTCGGGCAATTCGCTATATTACCCTAAGAAATTTGGGTTTGGCCAAACCAAACTTTTTACAAATCCGCTCAAAAAGTGCAAAATATAACCTTATCGGTGTCCCTGATCCAGCGCCGGGCAATTTCCTGCCCTGGCTGGGCTCCCGGCATCTCACTCCCTGCTGCAGGGAGGGGCTTTTATATTAGGAGTGACATGTGACATCACAGGTCACGCTCAATATAAGTAGCAGCGGGGAGCGAGCTGTCACTGAGAGCCGGAGCGACTGGTGGACGCCTGTCAGTGTCTGCAAGCGGCGGATGGCGCAAGACCAGTTCACAAGGTTTGAGGTGCTGGCAAGTTACATGTGGCAAGCATGTGACTTGCCATTAACCCCTGAGCTGGGAACACCTTACCAGTTCACATAGAGTTAAATCTAAAAAAAATGCAGAAAAATCATATTATTTTTATTGTTCCCCCCATACCTACCTTTTCTCCTCCGCTGGTCTCTGCAGAAATCCAAAAAGTGTCCCAAGTCTTCCTACACTTGCTGTCACTGATAGCTAGAGAGACTGGCAGGTGCCGGGCATGGGCGGAGCATCCACTAGTCTCTCTGGCTTTCAGTGACTGCTCGCTCCACCCCACAGTTTATACTGGGAGGTGAGGTCACCATTCCCTTCCAGTATAAATTGCCCATCCCTGCATGGATGCTGCAGAGATTGGCGTGGGACTGACCGGTGAGTGGTGGCGGGACAGACAGGGAAAGCGAGAGGTAAGGTGAGTCAGGATTTCAGGCAAAGTTTGGTCAGCATGAACCCAAATAAAATTCGGTTCTTGACAAATCGAACTTTCCCTGAAATCCAGTTCTAGGAATTCGGTACGCTCATCCTTGTTCCTAAGATTTAAGAAATGCTGCATTTGTACCAACCCACCAACTCCATGCATATTTGGACTCCTCTTCGATGGCTTTGGGCACTTAGACAGTGTTTTCCACTTTGCAAGATTGCCGGCAGGTAAACGGTTAAGAAGTTATCCAATCCACAGATGAGCTATTGCTAAAACTGACACACAAAAAACTTACATTGTTGTGCACATGGTGCCATGGTTGTACATGTTCTCCAAGCACTGAGCACTGATTTGACAGATTGCCACCATTTTGCTATACTGCGTTACAAATGATTATAGGATTTGTGTGTCATATAGATGTCATTTTTTGTTTGCCACACTCATGCTTGGTATTGGGTCTTTGGATCACTGAAACCAATCTAAAACACCTGTAATAATTAATTTGCCCTATTGAGGGAAAACTACTTTAGAGGGTTGACTTAGCTTGTTGTATCATTTTGGCTGACATAGAAACATAGAAACATAGAAGGTTGATGGCAGAAGGAGACCATACGGTCCATCTAGTCTGCCCTTATGTGTATACTGTATGTACTCTTTATCTTAGGATAGATGTGTGCTTATCCCAGGCATGTTTAAATTCAGTGACTGTTGATTTTTCAACTACCTCTGCTGGAAGTTTGTTCCAAGCATCTACTACTCTTTCTGTAAAATAATATTTTCTAACATTGCTCCTGATCTTCCCCCCGACTAGCTTCAGGTTGTGCCCCCTTGTTCTATCATTAAGTTTCTTCTTAAAAACACTTCCCTCCTGAACCTTATTCACATATTTAAAGGTCTCAATCATGTCCCCCCTCTCCCTTCTTTCCTCCAGACTGTACAAATTAAGTTCTTTAAGTCTCTCCTGATAAGTTTTAAGTTTAAGTCCTTCCACCATGTTCGTTGCCCGCCTTTGGACACGTTCTATTTGAATAATGTCTTTTTGCAGGTAAGGTCTCCAGAACTGCACACAGTATTCTAGCTGTGGCCTTACCAGGGCTCTATACAGCGGCATCACAACCTCCCTCTTCCTACTGGTGATGCCTCGAGCTATGCAGCCGAGCATCCTGCTTGCTTTTCCCACTGCCTGGCTACACAGTCCACTCATCTTGCAGCTATCAGTAATCAGTACCCCTAAATTTCTCTCCTCCGAGGTCCTGGCTAACACAGTGCTGCCCATACGGTACTCAGAGCAGGGATTCCTTCTACCCAAGTGCATGATTTTACATTTAGAGACATTAAACTCTAGTTTCCACAGTTTTGACCATCTATCCAGTAAAGCTAAATCATTTTCCATGTTGCAGACACCTCCAGGAATATCCACCCTATTACTAACCTTTGTATCATCAGCAAACAGACAAACTTTTCCTACCAAGCCTTCTCCTATGTCACAAATATATTAAAAAGAATGGGGCCCAGGACAGAGCCTTGTGGCACACCACTTGTAACTCGCCTTTGTTCAGATTGCACGCCATTTACAACAACGCTCTGATACCGATCCCTCAGCCAACTGGAAATCCACTGAACTATCCAGGGATTGAGTCCTAACTTCAATAGACATAAAATTGCTCGTCCATTTCTTTAATGTGGACATGTGGAAACAGAAATTGGCTATACATAGGACTATACAAATACCTTAAATGCAATCGTAAAACCGCCGGCATTATCTTATAGATTCCAGGGCCACTTGATTCCTACCCACCTATGTCACCTGATATACTCACCTCCTCTCCTGGTGAAATGGTGCATGCGCGGGCAGCGCCACATCCCTGCTATTCCTTTAGCAGGATGCATGTCTGCACCAGTCATTGTGAATGGCCAACGCAGGCATGCTTCCTGTTAGAGAGTAATGGGGATGCAGCCACCAGAGCGCTCGGCTGGACTCGACTCCTTAGATGAGCCTAGTTGAGTTTGCCTCAGTGCAATCGAGCTGCTGATTGGACGGGAGACCGCACATGCACCATAGGACCGGGAAAAGGTGAGTAAGATTGGGTGACCTGGGGGGTTTCACACAACAGGGGAATCCCAGATCGGGGTGCCCCAGGGGCTAGGACCAAAACCCAGGATGGTCCACTTTAATTACGATTGCTTTAACAAACCCTTGCGGAAAATCTTCTGATCATTCTCGACTCACATATGCGATCACAGAGTTTTTCATTCATAGACCATACCGTGAAAATATACCAATACAGCTCCTATGATCTGTTCACATTGAATGTGGCTTCTGATGACCTCTCATTGGTGGTTCCCTGCTCAGAAGCTCATTCGAATGTGAGAATTGTATGTGGGATCTCCTTTATCTAATGATCATACAATGATATTTTATGACTGGGGATGCGCTAGTTTTTTCTACTTTGTACCTTTTCTTTCTGGACGTCAATGTCAATAAAGTGTGTACGATAAGAAACCTGGCCTTTTTTTACCTGCCTGCCTGGAGTGATTTGAATCTTGTGACTATATCATGTACACAGCTGATGCAGTACAATGCTGGCAGCAGCAGCCACTGTAAACAAGAGACTTTTATCAGGGTTTCTATGACATTTTGCTGTAGCACACAGATTTCATTGCCTCGTCTCTCATCCCAGGCTATCAACCCCTGGACTGTGCTCTACAACAAGTGCCTGAGCAGAGGAGGAGCTCCCCATGACACTTAGTTATTTAAAACAATACCTAGAGGTGGAGAAGGAGGAGGGATGTCCCCGTCCCTCCTAATAAGTACCTGATGCTGGGCTGTAGCCAGGTGCTGGCACATTAAAGGAAAGAACTACAACTTCAGCTCCTTTCCAGTCATTAAAGGATACAAGGTGCACTCCATCACCGTGCATACTGCTCACCATGGGTATGTAACCCCTTCTTATGACCTAGGTCTCAGCATTGCCATATGTGCTACTATTAGAAGATATGAAATGCTTATAGAATTTTACAGACAGTATAAGAGTGACTTATAATGTATAGTATAATTCGAGTTCAACTGTGCTTTCAAGTAATACAGCTGTATCAATACATATGCAATATTTGATGTAATATGTATGCATTTACAGGTTTAGCTTCCTGTACAGAAGGGGTACTCAACCACTTCTTGTAAAGGTCCACTTAAAGGCATCCAGTGAGAGGTGAAGGTCCGGGCGGAGGGCTGTAGTGGGGAGTGAATAGTTAGAACACTGAGGGAAGGGCTATAGATTCCCCAGGCAAAACTAAAAAAGGCTGCTACCCCCACCTCAAAAATCGTATGGGGTACTGAGAAAAACAGGAGCTTTTCTAACGCATTTCTAACACATCAAAAGAGCATGACCTATCCAGCTGAGAATCTGGCCATTAACCCTTGTTATTGGAACATAAGACTGTGATTGTTCCAAACTGAAGAAACTGAATTTCAGCAGAATAGGTTAATCCAGTCACCTATGCCTATAGGAAGTCTATGATATGTACTTGAAATCACTACTTTGGTGTACATAGCTAGGGTAAACACATTGTTGCTATGGTAACCTGTTTAATGGGGCAAAGAGACAGAGAAATGAAGTTTGTGTGTACCTTGCAATGGCACTTCCCGCCCATGCAGTACTTCATATTGCAATGCTAAGTGTCGGGGAGCCATGACACTGGAAGAGAGACTAAGCACTACATCGCCGATCAAGGGGGCAGCTCTGAGCACGACAACACAGAAGCAACTGACTGCAGGGTTGTCAGGGCAGGGGTCCGGAAATCTGGTGCCAAGGTCCGCGTTTGGACCCCGGTCCACCAGTTGAGTATCGCTTCTGTACAGGATGTGATATATTGCTGTAAAGGATGTGATATATTTACATATATATAGTTACGTTTTCATATTATATAGGTTTGATATTTGTACTGTACCTGTATATGCGTGTACCAACAATGAGTACTTAAAATATTGGGGTGGTTATGGGGGAGACCTATGCTGAAATTCTAGTTGAAACGACATAGATTGTGACATAGGAAATAAAGTGTAAAAACTGGAATTAATGGCAGCCAGAAAAACACAGCAACTGATGTATTAAAGCTTCTTTAAGTTTATATGCAGTATAGTATATAGTAAGGGAAAAAGTTACAATGGTGTTTTTTATGAAGACGAACTAAATCTAAAATACAATTGACACAATAAAACATAATGTTAATATAAAATTATATTGATATAAGATTAATGTCTCAAAATGCATACATATATCAATGTTGTATGGCAGAGGGACAAAACTATGATGCAGTAATGTACTGCATCCAACATTAATGGCATGGGCTTAAGGCTTGTATCATAGTGTTTCTATGCAATTGTGGAGAGGAGGGATCGCTTCACAATCGCTACATCGAAACCTTGCCTGCAGAGATTTGTAGAGAAGCCCAAATTCAACCATAATCAACCATTACGCTATGGCATCATATCGCCCCAGTGTCACCTGAGCCCAAAAGATCATTGTCAGGAAGCAGAAAGTTAAATTGACACCAACACAGTAAACATCTGCTGAAAGGTCTTTGCGACACACAGCAATCACATCAGGTATCCTTCAGATTGGCTCCAGTTTATGGGTTAGACAGCAAATAAGGAAATTAGTTGTGTCAAACTCCTTACCATTTATTTAAAATCAGTGAAGGTCGCCATGGCCAAAAACTGACATAATATCAGAGCATAACCTGGACCTAAGTCGATAAGGCAAAGTGAGAAATTTGCTGCCCTATCTGCTTAGGTCTGGGTTGTGCTTTCTGATTTTAAATGAATGGAATCAATTTTGGAACTTTTAACAACCTTGGTTGTGCCGTTTACCCCTTTCTATCTTCATGCTTTCCGAGGACATGAGGCGTGCCAGCCTGACACCCACTACAAAGGGTTAACAGTGTCTAGCAGCCTTCATTTTCTTTTTGTACAGTCAAACCCCTTACCACTGTATCCAAAATGAAAAGATGTTTTGGCTGTACCTGAACATGAAAAATAAAAAATGTTCAATCTTTAAATGTCCACCATTATGGGCAGACAAAGAAACCCTGTTAACCATATGACTGGTCCCAGGAACTCCTGGACTTCATGGATATTCTGCTAAAATTATTTCCTGGTAAATTAGATCTCAGTGAAATATAATATATATATATATATATATATATATATATATATACAGGAGTCCAATTAGTAAATAAAAAGCTCCCTCTTCACCCTTTGACCCGTCTTACCTGTTTCAGTGTAGGATCTTTATTTCTGAGGAGCTGTTGCACATGTGGTCAGCTCCAAATAGGAGGCACCAGCTGCAACAATGTGTGCCTTAGGTTCCACAGAAAATAAGAGTGTTGGAACAGACAAGGCTGAAGAAGGGGCAGCAGGAGGGGTTTAATTTTTAGTGACAGGGGAAGCATAGCCTACAGCCTAAATATGTAGAAAAAATGAAGACAGATCAGCCCCAACAAATCCCTTTCTAATACATTTTTCTGCACTACAATATCACTCCTTCTCGCTACCTCAAGCTAAACATGGACAAGACAGAACTGGTCATTTTCCCACCATCTAACCCCCCTCCCCTCTCTAACACGTCTATTTCTGTCAACAATTACACAATACCAGCAACTCCCCAAGCTCGGTGCCCGGGAGTCATTCTGGACTCTGCCCTCTCTTTCAAACCACCACTCCCTGGCCACCTGCTTTCGCCTCCAACTTAAAAACATCTCCCACATCCGTCCCTTCCTCTCACCACTAAAATGCTAGTGCATGCCCTGGTCATATCCCGACTGGATTACTGCAACATCCTTCTTTGTGGCTTACCAACTAACAGACTGGCACTCCTCCAATCTATTCTGAACTCGCCTCATCCATCTCTCCTCTCGCTCCTCCAGTTCTGCGCCTATCTGCCAATCCCTACACTGGCTGCCAGTCCCACAGCAAATCCTGTTCAAAACTCTCTCGCATACAAAGCTCTCTCCAACCAGGCCCCTCCCTACATCTCATCTCTAATCCAACAGTATCAACCTAGACGCAGCCTCCGCTCTTCTGCCGACCTTCTCCTGTCCTTCACCCTGGTCACCTCCTCTCACGCCCGCCTCCAGGACTTCTCACGTGCAACTTCAATCTTCTGGAATGCCCTCCCACACCCAATCCACCACTCCACAACCCTCAAAACCTTAAAATTCACTTATTCAGACAAGCATATAATCTGGCCTAACCAATCTTCTAAAGGGCGCATGCCACAAAGCTCAATACTGACTGTTTGTGATCCTTCCCCCTCGTCTTCACCCCTCTTCTTTTAGACTGTAAGCTCGCAAGGGCAGGGCTCTCTCCCCTATTGTATCTTGCACTCAGAATATCCATTGTCAAATCTGTAAAACTGCATTTGAAATAGTATATGTACCATATGTTTCTACCCTGTCTGTAACTACTACTTTGTAAAGTGCTACAGAAGATGATGGCACTATATAAATAAACAATAATAATAATAATAATTATATATAAATGAAAATTTTCCTTTTATTATATGATGGCATGTAAAGGGACATAACATATAATACACACAGTTAAAAACACATTTATGCTAGACGGACTGACCGCTAATGGCTAAATCTATCTCAAACAAATATTGCACAGTTACCTTAAAAAATTGCATAAATCCAAATATACATGAAATACCAGTGAAAAAGAACCCCAACAAACTCCTGCCCCCCAGAGGCGAGGGGTGAGATGTCCTAATATCCAGTAGAGTGCAGAGTGAAAAACTAACAATCAGACATTAATTAATCATTGGTGTATGAAAACCAATTTTAGTAAGTTGTATAACGGCAAAGGAATCAGCTGAGTGAATAACATGCACAATAGTCTATGTCTGATGTGCAACATATACAGAATAAACAAAGAAACAAAGAACTAGTAAGTCATATCACCAGATAAATGCAGCCAGGACTGGCGTCAAAGGAGGCTGGAAACACACCAACGCGTTCCATGGTAATATGCTCTACCACTTCATCAGGGTGGCACCATCATGAAGTGATAGGGCATCAAAGCAGGACATTTTTATGTATGTAAACATTTCTGAGAAGGGGATTTGTTAGGGCTGATCTGGCAGTCCTCATTTTGTCTATATTGCTTACCCACACCCTTGTAGTGGTCCCCTCCTCTGCCAGCACCAATTAATAATTACAAATTGAGTGGTGCAGGGCTATCTGTGTTGCTTCTACATTTAAATATTGATTAGCAGTAGGGGAAACGCTAAAATGTCTTCAGCTGATTAAAGTGGGCAAAACCAGACCTAGAGTCTAATGCTGGGTTTATGAAAGCAGATAAATTGACTGTTCGCTCAGCGAGCGGCCGACCATACAAATCTTCTGCAACTGTGTGACTGTGTGCAGGCGCCTAAGATTTGTTGGTAAATTGGTCACCACATTTTTCATAGGCGAATTCTTTTTCCACATTCCAACCATCAAGCGATGAACAAGACATTTTTGGTCACCCAAAATGATACAACGGGCAACTGATTAACCAATGCTCGTTTGTCGTTTGATCTCAGAGGCTATTTCCATGGAACAATTATTGCTTAATTGCAATTGCTTTAGCAGTTTCTCGCTCAATAATCGCTCTGTTTAAATGAGCCATAAGATTCTAGAGTCTCTAAGTATCTAGACTCTAGGTCTGGTTGAAATTCTGCCCAATTCAGTATGCCCCATGGTGTAAAACTCACCTAGTCCCAAGATCCTATAATGTTCATATGATTGATCAGCATCCCACCTAATGGTCTGCTTAGGGATGGATGCAGAGTGGAGGGAGCAGAAATGCTGCAGCAACAAAGAGCGCTCTGCTGATGCATACGATGTCCTCAGTGAGTTATACACTGTGAGGCAGCCGACACAGCTTTAGCACTTTAACGAGTCAGGTTAGAGGAGAACTGAAAGAAAAATAACATATGCTTATAACCCCCTCCCCTTTTGCTTGCTAGAAACTATAAAGTCACCTTATGTATTTGTCTTTCCCCAGGATCGCTGTTATTTTTCTGTTAGGCTGTTCTGCCACATAAACTAAAATGTAGACAGAGGGTTTCACATAATACAAGTTTACAAAGAGCAGATGCAATAAATTATGGGGTGCCCTTCAGGCCAAGTAAAAGGGAATATACAAATACTTTATATCGGCCTCTGATACTGATTAAACCACTTGCAGTCTTGCCAAGCAATAATTTAAACAGAAGTGGTCTCTTGGAATTAGCCATGGAAACGCGTTGTCCAAGATCTATTAATATTTACATAAACTAATGTTACAAAATTATACTTGGTCTGTTTAGCAATTTTAGAGCTAGGATTTATTGCCAATAATGACTGAGCAAAGATTGCAGAAAGCTTAAGAAATTGGGCCCATAAACAAATCTGCAATCTGCTTCAAACGTGTTTACTGTGCATACTTGAAAGTCAAAGTGCATTTGATTGCCTTTTTAGAAGATAACAGTTTTTATCCAGAGTACGTGTTAAGTGCTCACATATGTGCGTACAATGTTCCCCATCTTGTGATACTGACCCGAGATAAACTGTATATTTGTATTTCCTGGTGATGCTTGTTCTAGCGGAACAACAGAATTTAGTGCATCGTCTTCTCCACATACAGATTTTTGCTTTCAGCATTGACAGCTATGTTTACCATATCTATCCCTTCCTTCTTTATTAAAAGCATGGGGTCATAAATATTCGAAATCCCTTGTAGACCCCATCAGCTCGTCCTAGCTTCCTCCTGCGCCTTTAAGACCATCACTCTCCACTGCTTTTCCCTGTCCAAGCTCTTTCTCTTTTCTGGCTCTACTTCTCCCTGTCTGGAGGATGATACAAATGGGTAGATTATTAAACATGAAATACCCCCCATTTTATTTGGAGCACTTTTGTGTCGTATGTAGAGAACCTTCCCACACAATAATGAATCCTTCATAGGGGGCTGGTATTAAAATGTCTAAATTGCATTGGTGACCTCTGAGTGACTCCTGGAGAACTTTTCTATCTTAAAACCTAATTAGGGGATTTTAAAAATTGAGATGGGGCAGTCTTTAAAAACTACAGGTTAACCAATGTGGCAGACAGACCCTCAATGTTTTAATGAATAACCCTTATAGTGTTTCTTATTTCAGGATTACCTGTTGTTCTCTGATGTGTCACAATACTGCCACAGTTCAGGCATCAGGTGATTTGTGATGGAGGCAGATCTGTTCTATAGCGTCTCAATACATTTACTGGTTCCTACTGTATATAATGGCTTATCTTGATTTTGTCTCTAATTAGTAGAGCTTTCCCTTACCTGTTTTACGCAGTCGAGTATCGCATATTGGCGCATTGCTGGAGATTTATGATTTAACACACAGACCAATATAGTTTTACAATAGCTGTCTCTAACAACAGCATGAGCAAGTAACTACAAATTTATTGACTTCACAGAAGATAGGAGCAGTATTATGTTTCATCTACAATTTGTGTGTATCAGTGTCATGCATAGATCAGCTGGTGAGAAATAGAGCCGGCTTGGTCTTGTTTCAGATTCTGATTTGTTGGAGAATGATGCATTAGTTGTAGGAAGGCTCTAGGGGAGTATTCATATGTTATACTAGTGTGCATTTATTCATCTAAGCTTGGCTAGCTCTTGATTCGATCATTAGGGTAGAAGGGTAGAACAGATCCCTTGACAAGCCTTTATGATCACTGGCTGTACCTGTGCTTGAATTGGTTAAAATATATAAAATACACCTAACTTGGAAAACCATTATAATACATGGATTGTGGGGAACCCATGTGTCCCATACATAACATGTACACATATTTGGTCACATACTAAAGGAACAATCCTCTCCCTTAGTTAAATCAACCTATGCTTGTTCAGAACATCCAGCTCCTCTGTACATGGCTGAATGTTTGCATACACTGAATTATATAATAGAATAATAATTATTCTTTTATGAAGTCTAAAGTGTAAAGATTCAAGCAATACAACTTATGACGTGTGTGCTCTAAATCAGGGTGCTCAAGAGGTGTGTGAGGCAGTAGCTCCTAAGAAGTCCTGTTTATTATCCTGGTGGTTATTTCCTTTAAAGATATTTAGAATTCTTCCCTATTAACATGAATTAATATAGGTCAAAAATATTCACTTATGTTATATTTTGTGCTCTAAAGTCTCTCTTTATTTTCTTCCACAGGGAAGGGTGAAAAATCACCAGTAAGTAATACCATGACACATTGTATAAAATGTATAAATATAATGTTTCCTCTTTGTTATCAACCTTGATTCTTGAGCCTGTTGACACTCCTAGCTACTCCTACTCCTGTGGTTGTCTCCAACTCCAGTTCCCTTTGATTCATTCTGTAAAGGCCTTAGAGATTTAATAGAAAACATTAGTGAACAAACAGCATCATGAAAACCAAGGAACACACCAGACAGCTCAGGGATAAAGATGTGGAAAATTGTATTGCAGGGTTAGGTTACAAAAACATAGCCCAAGCTCTCAAGATTTCACAGAGCACTGTTTAATACCATCATCTGTAAATGAAAGGAGTAAGGCACAGCTACAAGGATATGGCTGTCCACTTAAACTTACAGCCCAGGCAAGGAGAGCTAATGTTACAGTATAAAATGTGTATTTTCAAATAGTTAATTTTAAATGAAAACATTATAAAAACCTCCTTATGGCTCTTGTGTTATGTTGAGTTATAGGTTACAAACATATACAGCCATTGTAAATCAGTGCTCTGTAACATGGGGTAACCACGCTTTTGAGCAGATATTATATTATTTGCTTATAATCATTTGGATTGCTTGATGCATTTCATTTATAATAATCAGCTGCCCAGAGGCAGCTTTGTGACCTTTTTTTCTATTAATGGATACTTTCATAGGCTATGAATGACATTAGCCCTGAGCCACGTGGAAAAAAAACTCCCTTGTCAAGCAGGTCCACTGTGTCCCTGTACAGCCTAGCTTCTCCAAGGGAGATGAAAAACCTCCAGTGCTCCCTCTTATTATATTATACAATAATATAATATTAATAATGATTTATTATTTACTATGTTATGTTTCTCTGGTAAACTGTAAAATGAATCCATCACACTTACATGATGACCTTAATGTTTATCTTTTTCGTCTCTTATAGCCGGGGTGCTTTGGCTATCCCCTAAGCATCTTCTTCATTGTCATCAATGAGTTCTGCGAACGCTTCTCCTACTATGGAATGCGAGGTGAGTGATTTGTATTTTATCAGGCAGACTGGCATTTTTATTTCTCACTTTTAATATATTCATAAGCTGTGTTCATAGCTAGCTACAGAACACACAAATGCTATGGGCAATTGATTTAGTAGCAGGTTTTTGGTTTCTAGAACAGGTTTTGAACCTAGTGAGAATGTAGCACATACACTAATATCAAGTCACAAGATGTTGATCTTAAGCTGGCATATTTAGTGTAAGGTAAATCCTTAAAGTGGACCAACACCCAGGGGGGATCGGCCCGGAAATCTATAAGATTCCCGGACCGATCAGATCCCTCCGCGCGGGGCATCCGAAATCGGGATGTCCCGCGGGGAGGAACCCCCCAGGAGGCCCACAAACCTTACCTCAGCCCCGCTGAGGTTTGTGAATGGCCGGTGCAGGCGCGCTCCCTGTTAGAGGGAAGCACGAGACGCGGCCTCCAGCGCTCAGAGCCAGCTGAGCTGGTATGCGCGGCCAGGCGGCCTTGGACGCGCATACCACAGCAGCTCTGAGCGCTGTGATTGGCTGGCGCGGTCACGTGGGAGCGGGGAGAGGTGAGTTTTTTGGGGCTTTCTGGGGGGTTTCAGACAGCGGGGCACCCTCGATCGGGGTGCCCCACCGAAGTGGACCAAAACCCAGGATAGTCAAAATCCTGGGTGTTGGTCCACTTTAAGCTACAGCAGTAAACATTATTTACTGATATCAGCAGAAACCCTGGGTAAATTTCAAACATAAAACATGAATATACAATTTGAACTTGGACCTTGGACCTAAGTGTAATTGTTACACTAAGAGTGATAAAAAAAGCAAAAGGGTGATAAAACAGCAAGTAAACCCCTCAGAACGCCACTATTTACTCAATTCTTCCTCGCTCCAATGGCGCATGGGCAAGTTCTCGTCCAATGAGAGCTGTTTGCTATGGCCACATAGTGCCAGGTATTGCCAGATGAACGTCAGGTAAATGTCAGGTCCCAGTGAAAAAGGTGAATTTATCAAGTCAAAAATGCAGAGCGCCTTTGATAGTGCCCAGTAGAGTCCCATCTATCAACAGCGCTGGCGATGGGATGGGTGCCAGTGCTGAGTTCCCTACAGTGCCAGACATATAGATATATATATATAGTGGCAGATGTTCTGTCAAAAAGCCAAAATACTCTATTGTGAGTGATTTATGACTCCAGGAAATGTGTACTTGCTCTGGAACTGGCCCTTTACGGGGTTGCCAATAAGGCGCCTAATAGGGACCTGGAATCAGGCCAATATGGGAAGCTGGCTGGGTCCTGCTAGCCAGTCCTCATAATCCAGTACCCCAGGCCAGAAGGCCTTTAAAGAGACTGAAGAGCCACAGCTGAGGCTGAGGATTGACCAGCAGGACCCAGCGAGCTTCTCATACAGGCCAGACTCCAGAGGCCTGATTTATGAGAGTACTGTGTGGGTTTTGTGTGCAAACTGCACTTATCAAAGTTTTTCACATCAGCGCATATCAGTGCAAGCGTGAAACAGGTTTCTATTAAACCATGAGTGCACATACACTGGCCATTCTACTGCGCCTGCTTTTTGTTTCCTAAATGGGATATAATGGACAAAGTATTCTGAATGTCATTTTACCAGTTATTGTTTTTTGTTTTAATTCATATTTCTGCCATGGCATTTGGGACATAAGAGGAGCGCAGAAATGTAGTTTATGGTGCTTTTTTGTAACTTCTCTGAAAATGATTTATTTTCATTGTTACTAGTTAGGCACACTATGCCACTGTATTTCACAATGAGGCACTTTACGCCACACTGTGTGCCAAAAAAACAGTGCACTGATTTTACTATGGCGTAAATAGTTGTGTAAAACATGGTGCACTGTTGGAATTTTATTAAATTAGACCTCAAGTCCCTATTATGCGCCTTACAGGCAACCCCTTAAAAAGCCAGTAACAGAGTCACTATCACCCACAATCCAGTGACCAAGCCCCCCCAGCTCCCTCTCAGCTTGTGCACAAACACAGCATTACATTCCCACTGCTCTGCATGGCCACCCCCACTCTCCCTCTGTGTGTGAGAAAGTGAAATTACAAAGTTTAAACTGTATATCTCAGCAACAAAAGCTTCTTTTTAAAAACAGAAAAAAGGTTAGGTCATTGCCATGTGTAGCCCTACACAATGGGCCAGTGCATGGTATTGCCTGCCGAATCCTTTTAAATTGGCAAAACAAAGACCGATTTTTATGTTGGATACCTATTATCAGTCTACAGTATTACAGTATACGCTAAAAACTGTAGATCAACATACGATTGTTTGTGGCCAACATCGGAGTGCTAATCTTCAAACATAGCTCTGGAGAGTAAGTTTAACAATAAAGTTAAATAAATGTAGAAACTGGCAAAAGCTTAGTTGTCTGACCTATACCTTCCTTGCAGCGGTTTTGGTCCTTTATTTCAAGTACTTTCTACTCTGGGATGATAACTTTGCCACCGTGATTTATCACACCTTTGTTGCTGTGTGCTACCTGACTCCAATCCTTGGTGCCATCATTGCTGACTCCTGGCTGGGGAAATTCAAGTAAGGACCTTTCTTTCTCTAGTTACTTAGGGGGGCAGCATATATCAACTGCAGATGCAACTATAATGTCAGACCTTTATTATTGTGCTTTCTATACCCACAGGACCATTGTCTATCTGTCCATTGTGTATGCAGCAGGACAGATCATCATGTCTGTAAGTGCCATTCATGATCTGACTGATGGCAATAAGGATGGAACACCAGACAGTTTGATGGTCCATATGTACGTATTTTCTACCTGTTTTATTATCTGATGTTTATTTATTTATTCATGCATATGTATTTCTCTGTTTCCTTTAGTTTTAATAATCAGCATCTGAGGAATGCACAGGGTTATTTTTGCCTATAGCTTTAATTTTAGTAGCCCAGAGTAATCAAGATCTAAACGTGGAGGACTAGAAAACCTAACCAAACAAAGCCTTGAAGAGATTAAACAGAAAGAGCAGTTTGTACTGTAATGAATTTAACATGCATGGAAGCACTTTATATTCCCTGATTGTACTTTCCACCTACAATAAAACATCACACCCACTATACTGTATTTACAAAAGAAGACTGATATGTTTATTGTGTAACTTAGTTAAGTGCCAAACCTTTTTTTTCATAGAGTATTATCAATGATTGGGCTCATTCTCATTGCTCTGGGCACTGGAGGAATCAAACCCTGTGTGGCAGCCTTTGGAGGAGACCAGTTTGAGGATAACCAGGTATAAGAAATGATACATAATGATTCATTAACTTTTCTTTTGAAGGACCATTTAAAGTACATTTCATTGTCATAAAGCGCTATTGTTCTGAAAGTGCACGCACTGCTCACACATCTGGAAGCATGAAATTCCTGGGACGCAGAGTATATGGGGCAGTCTTGTCTTGCAAGAACCTTGCAAGGTAAGAAAAGGGTTAGACTAGTTCTTTCCCCCAAGATTCAATAGTGTGATTTATATATCGGCTGGGACTCAGATACTGAGAGTACTGGACACAAAGTCCAGGATCTCAGTAGGGGCTAGCTCTACATACTGCTATCAGATAAACAGAAAAGCAGATGTGGTTGGTAACCCCCGACCAGATCCAGGAACATGAGATACAGTAGGTTAGGTGGCCGCGGAGCAGAAAAGACATGTGTCACAACTGGAGACCAAATTTGACGGGAGCGTGGAGAAGGCGCTTGTTACTGATTGCAAGGTAACACAGCAGAAGGATCACTGAAGGCAGGAAACACAATAGGGTTGATTCAGCCACATGTGAGAACATGCTACTACTATTTAGGAGAGAAAACTGGCATTCACTTTCATTGCCACCTTGGAACTGACTCACTCTGACTCACTCCCAAGGTAGACAAAGAAAGCGAATGGTTCTTACCCGCTGCTGAATTTCCCCTAAGTAGGGAGTAGGACAGGACACAGACCGGAAGCAGGGACTGTCTGGATATAAGCTGGAAACAGGACACTGTAGGACACATGATGTACGTGTGCTATAAGACACAGGGGTTTGCAGTGAATAGCTTTGGGAAAACTAAAAGCTGAGCATGGCAGGATACAAAATGTAAGGGTAGAACACAGGCTGGATAGAGGCCAGAAGTAGGACATGACAGGACACAGGGTGCAGGAGTATGATAGGACACGGGCTGGTTGCCATGCACAGGTGAACGCAGGATACAGGTCACAGGCAGGGTTGTAGAAACACAATGGCTAAGTACAATGGAGTACAGCTCAGAGACTACCTGAGGTACAAGAAGCGTTGCTTAGGCAATGAATGTGTCTTTGATTTAACAGGATGTGACCAGTGCTTCCTGTCAGCCAGGACGGAGTTTAAATGGGCAACATCAGGAAAGAGAAAGCATTTTTAAAGGGAAAAGGTCTGAATCATCCAAATTGCAACATGATTCATGGCATGATGGTGGTATACAAGTGATTTCTGAGACTTTCTGGAGAGGCTGAGTTGTTATAGAGCCATAATAAAGATTTATTGTATATGTTAACCTGCTGGCCAAAGGTATTCATTTTCCACTAAATAGTCCCCTGGGGCACCGGATAAAGAGGCCCAGTATGCCAAAATAAGTATTTTACATCAGTAAGGAACCTGTCAAGGCTAGATGTAAAATCGAAGCATACATGTCTTGCCTCCAAGTTACTGTTGCTGAATTATCATCTCCTGTTTGTCGCTAGTGCTCTAGCGTGTGTGAATCACATGCAGAATATTACATTTCAATCTCTGAAAGAAGGTTTGATATTTTCTCTCTGTCTGTTTTTAAGCTTCTGCTCAACACAGAGAACAATTCAAAGATAAAATCCAATTTTTCTGGCAATTTTGAAAGCGTACATTTTATGTGGCAAAATGATATCCTCAATGTGCTGAGCTGATCTAGTATTTTTTTTATTTTTTGTTATGTTGGCAAATGTTTTATGGTGTTTTATAGAAGTAGTCTACAAGAAGAGAGAAGAGAGTCCTATACACACAGAAGCTGGGCACGTGTAAGGTTGAGAGAGCTCATTCACTTCAGCAGCAACCATAGCACACATAGTGCTCTGTGTGTATATGACTTACTTCTCCCTTCTTGTAGATCTTGGTGTACATTTGCTGGTAGTAAAAACTGCTTCCATAAAACGCACATTCGAATAAATAATAAAAAAGTAATACATTTCTAGATTTTCTAAAATCAGCAGCTTGAGGACATCATTCTGACAAAAAATGCTTTCAAAAATATTATGGAAAGTGGACTTTACCATTAAGTTAATTGTGGGCAAATACTTTTTTGCCTTTGCTGTAATTAAGTAAATAAAACCGAAATACACAGCAATAACCTAGATCTCCCCTGCAGACAACTTATGATGCAGGAGGGGTAGAGTTCCAACCAAATCTCAGGGTTAAATATGGTCATGTAAAAGAAGATGGTTTGACAACACTATATTTCACAAACAATTAAATTCAGCAGGTAATTAGGATTAATCAACTGTATGGGAGGTAAGTAAAGGAAGCTTTGATTTTACATCTAGCCAGGACATTACTTAGGGCCTGATTTATCAAGCACTTCTGCCAGACAATGCCATTTCAGTGCAAATTAGAGTAGTGCAAAATATGATTTATAAATCATGTTGCTATACTGCTGATATTTTAGTAAATGCACTTCTTATAGTGCAGCAACATACGCAAATTTGTACCGATGTGGTAGAAGTGCTTGCTAAATCGGGCCCTTGGTTTTTAATGTATTGTAGTTTACAGGAAGAACCCATTAGCAATTTAAGTACCGATCCCCAAATACTTGATAGGACAAACGGTATGTTTTGAGCATTCCTACTACTATATTAATTTGCTGTGTATTATTTTTGTTCTTATGGGTCATTGAGTTATGCTTCTTTATGCAAATGCAGAAAAAAGCAATAATTTGGGTCTTTGTTTAATGCTTACTGCTGGAAGCCACTATTCTGCTATCAAAATGTTTTTAACAGTACAGTACATGTATTTTTGTGCAGGAGAAACAAAGGAGTCGGTTCTTCTCTATCTTCTATCTATCGATCAATGCTGGAAGTCTTTTGTCCACTATCATCACTCCTATTCTCAGAGGTATATACACGCACCTACAATGCACTAATAATATTCCCCCTGCTAGTAAAACAGATAGGAAAGGTGACACATCTGTAGATTCCAGTATTACTCTTTTTTATCATTCTGAGAGACACAAAATGAATTATTCTTTCCAGCCAGGCTTCCGATAAAATATGTAACCAGGCCTGGCCTTGGGGTAAATGTTGCCCTGTGCCCCCTACACACATTCCCAAAGAAAGAGATGGTGGGAATGCTGAAAATAGAAAAAAAATATGTTGGTGGCAGCAAGGAAAAGAGAGCTAAGAAAACAGGAGAGTAAGGAATGGAGCAAGAGAGAAGGAGGGAATGTGGGATTGGAGAGAGAGAGAGTAGGCAGCAATGTAGAAAAGTAAGAGCAGAAAAAAGAGAATATGGAAAAGACAGAGGGAGAGAATGTGAAAAGAAGAGAAAAGGAGGAAAAGAGAGAGAGAGAGAGAAAGAAGGAGAGGATGCGGAACATCAACTACTGATGATGCAAGCAATACATCATGCAATAGAATATATATTTTAAAGTAAAATATGGAATTTCATTTTCCTGGGTGTTGTTCCTCTGTGCGGTGGCCCCGCTCTGTGTATCCCCACAGGTCACCCCCCGTTTCACTCACCATCCTTCATTCCCATGACACAGATTTGGGCGAGAGCAAGTGTGCTGATTGGCTGAGCGCCGCACTTAGCCAATCAGCATACTCACTGTCACTGGGCTCTCTTCGTCACCGCCAGGTGCATCCCCCACCCACCTTGCAGCCGTGGCGTGCCTGCGCTGCCCACTCAGAAAGAATAGGCATGGCTATAGGTGAAGGGATGTGGCCGGAGCGAACGGACGCAGTGAGTCCAGGAGAAGGTGAGTGAAACTGGTGATCACAAAACAGAAATTATTTACAATATTTGTTTTAACAGCATTGAGACTTCACAGAAAAAAGAAATACATTTGAAAAAAAATATGAAAAATAATAAAATATATATCCAAAGCTTCAGACCAGTATATGTCCACACAGCGCTCATATATAGTATATTAGCATGGAAGAGACCATACCACCAATCTAACCTCTAGGGTATGAATAAGCCTCCGAATCGGCAATTAATTACTTGCACCTCTCTACATTTTCGCCTATGGCAGGCTGGCAGGTTTTTAGTCCTAGATATAGTTTGGTTGCAGCACACAATTTACCATATCAATCACTAGTTTGGGAGTGGACATGGAAAAAACCACACCTTCCTCCCTTAGGGAGCACCAAAAAATATTCGCAAACCTATATCCTCAAAAATATATCACTTTTATTTACACATGAAATTTCATAAAAACACTTACATACAAATACACAAAGCACAAGACATTTAAAAACAGTAATGCTAATCTCCTATCATATCATCAAAATATCTCAAAACTCCCACTAATGGGATATCTTATTTATATACATAGTATGTGTCTCTGTTCTAATGCTGTAAACTAATCAAATTCTATTAAAATACAAGTCTGTATTGTGCAGGGAGAAAAAATCTCTCTACATATACATACTTAGGTATTTGTGCCGGCACTTAAAGTGGACCTGAACCATATCCCCCTATTATACAAATCCTTATCACATGTTATCACCAATAAAAAACAACTCTATTGTGAATACCCCCCATGAATGATCCAAAAAACACCCCTTAAACAATGAATATTATACCAATGAATGTACAAAAAAAATGTTTATGCTCAAAAAGTGCTTAGTGCTGAAAAATGTGTACTACTGTAAACATGTTGAACGATCACCAAACTCTGCAATAATGATACCTACTGACTATAAATCCCACCCCATAATAACTATTCGATATAAGAACCGATATAACAAGAAATACAGGAACCCAAAAACCGCAATATACAAGTGCCAGCACAATAACAATCAAATACTACCAGTGCCCAGGGTTTAGCACATCAGAATAACAGCATGTCAGAAACACTCATCAAAAAGGGGGGTCGCAACCGGGACACCCGCGCCCGCCGCTATCCATGCGGCTTCCAAGGGTGAATATCAATCCCGGTAAAAAAACTCTGCCCTTTCTTGAACTTGAAGGAAGAAATGTAATCATGAAATCCGACACATTGTTCTCTATTTCTCCCTGTGTACCTGTTGTATGAATTACAATGGTTAGATATGTTGCCAGTATTGTTTCTTAGCTATAGTGTGCAGTTCAAATGCTATTGTTATTATGTGCGTACAAGCAGCTCACAATCTGTTTCTCCTCAGGCCAGGAGTGTGGCATCCACAGTAAGCAGAAGTGCTATCCTTTAGCGTTTGGTGTTCCTGCTGCCCTCATGGTAGTTGCTCTCAGTAAGTTACATTTTGTTAGGACTTTTTATTTTATTACTGTATAAAATATTTTAAAAAACTTACATAGGTTTGCATGGTGTTGTAATATTTTTATAGGTAAAATGGCTACAGATGCCATATCTACAAAAGTAGGTTCCCAAACCAACCTTTCAGAATATTTTCAAAATGTTCAAACTGTTAAAAAAAAAAACAAAGAAGAAAATATGTGATATTAATTACCCTTAGATGAAGCTTTTCCATGTTCGGGCTGGACGCCGAACTCAAACCAGACCTTCACCCTGGATAAGAGCATATCTTATATGTTTCCCCCACCCTGTACATACAGATTGCTCACATTAAAAACAGCCTACCTGCATCTACTGCATTGTGTGAGCCTTTAAACATCCAAGATGGCGACCCATTGAGTCTCAGGCTGCCTGCAGACAGGAAGTGTTTTTGACAGTGCCACTCATTTTCCTGACCCCAGCTCTGACCTGTCTGTGCAGAGCTATAACCCCGCCTCCTCTCCTCAGTATGTGATGTTTCTGAGGCAAGATGGCGGCACCCATCTAAAAAGTTAAAATATATTAATTTTAGGTGCTGCAGAATAGTTTTTTAAAGGTTTGGGTTTTTCCTAAATAGTGCTGAAGGTCTGCTTTAAACATGGACTTCTGGCTAAAGTCGGTTTTCGGGTTTGGGAATCCAAACTCGCAAAGTTTGGTACGAACCCGGTTTGGGTTCCCCCATCTCTACTTAACAGCAGTACTTGAAATAGACCAAAACCCATCAGTGATGCTAAATCAAATTTGTTAATCTTTCCATTTACAGCCCTCTCATTGGGAGTAGAAAAATATAGTAAATCTCTATTTTCATCTACCCTGACATATTGTAAACCCTGTTTTTGGTGTATTATTCCTGGGTTCCTATGTTATTATATCCCCCCATAATGAGGCCCCGGAACTGTGAGATTTTTACAATGCCATGTGCAATCCCAGGTGCGGGGTCATGGTGCAGCTGGGCAATTGCTGGTCTAGCCATTCAAACACCCAGCAAGCAGGAGCTACTAAAAAAAGAGGATGACAAAACCACTCATACTGTACTGTCTGTGGAGTGAGGAATGCAGGGGATATTAGTCAAAAGTCAAAAAGTTGGAGTTTTGTCTGCATTTAAACCAAAATGTTGCCACAATCTGGTATAAAACAATATTCACTGCATAATTACATGTTTTTGCAGTCAGTACCTTCTGGTCGTTCAACGTTTAATTGGCTGGAAAACCAATGCGTAACAAGAAGTAGGAGAAGCCTCAGCTTTGGTACACCACCATGACACCTGGCAAGCTCCAAGCATCATGGCTGGAGTAGCTAGAGGAAGTTTCATTGCTTTGTAGCTCATATTTCATTGTTATAAAGTCCAACTACAGGCAAGGAAAGCTTTAAACTAATCTACATTTATTTTTGTTTCCGAGATCTAGCCTCATATCCTGTTTGGTCACCAGAGACAGAAAGTCTGTGTAGCACAATATCCATGGTGTGATCAGCGACAGTGACACTGCCTAAACTTAAGTGACCCATGGCTATTCGGTTACATATATTTTATCTTGGGCACTACAGGCAAGACAAGACAAGCTTTAAAACATGTATTAACTCCTCTTATTGTCCTGGTGAATAATTGGATGAAAATCTTCACAGACTATTTTGGCTTCAAAGGAAACCGGAAAGTTTAAGGGAAAATTAAATCTTCTCTTGGCTCTTATGTTCCTTCAGCTAGTTTAGAACAATGGTGTCTTGTCAGAAACCAATGGCATATCTAGGGAAAATGAAAATCACTATACGGCAATACCAAGCAGCATTGAGGGCAGAAAACATCCAAACGGTAGTGTACCTGGGGTGGGGGAGCAAAATAGATTGGGTTGCTTTAGGGGGTTTTGGTCCACTTTCATCTGGTCCCTCGCTTCATCTAAAACAAACATCTAAACAAACTAAAACAAACATAAAGTTGAGGCTCTTATCATGTCACATGAATAAGGAAGATACACTGAAAAACTTGGTCTAGGTTATGAACAATGAAGATGACTAATTGATTGTTCTGGCTGATTGTATTACAGTTGTCTTTATTGTTGGAAGTGGAATGTACAAAAAAGTCTCCCCCCAAGGCAATATATTGCTGAAAGTCTGCAAGTGCATTGGTGTAAGTAATCTAATGTTAGCAGTAAGAGTTACTAGCATATCACTTTACCATCATGGTAATGTTCACAACTTGCATGTAATTCATGATATACTTGTCTTTTCAACTTGCAATGAGTTAACAACATTCATGCTGTACCAAGGATACAATGTTGGTACCAATAGTGGTAGTATCATTATTTTCACATTAAGCAGAGACTAATGAAATGCCTAAAGATGGTCGTTTACACCCCTGTATTAGCCTGACAGGTCTGCTTAGCATTATTTTGCACACTGGATGCTCCTCTGTCATGAATTTCTCTCCTATATTTAGTACTCTGGACAGCTACAAAAAAGAATTGTCTTGCAATCATAGCAGCAAATTAATATCGTACACTTGATTCCTATCGCATGCTAACCTGTAGAATGGGGATGAACTGACAGGCAAGTATATATATCATCATGGGTCTCCTGAGTGTCAAGGGCCACCAGATAGAACAACCTGGGCCCTCTACCAGCATCTGCCAGCAGTGTTTATAGCATCCGCTCCAATAGGAAGCACCCACTGATTGATCATTTGCCCCCCCTCCCCAGCTTGTTGTATTGGTCCCCAGCTCTTCATCAGATAGCAAATGTGCCAAAGATGATATATAAATAAAAAAATACTTACATGAATATACATATGTTCTCTAGGTTTTAGCAGGGATAGGGGTTAGCAGGGATTTTAGTCCTATTAATGTGAATTGACTAAGCATCCATATATATATATATATATATATATATATATATATATATATAGTTAGATTTGATTATAGTATTGTTAATCCTGTTATTTTAGCTCATCTAGAGCTTATGGTAAAGATATAATAAATACAACAAACATTAAGTCAGTTATGCTGAACAGTCCTCTCTCTTTTTCTACAGTTTGCCATCAAAAACAGGTACAGAAACCGAAGCAAATCTATACCTAAAAGAGAACACTGGATGGATTGGGCAAAAGAAAAGTATGATGTAAGAAAACTTTTATCCAGTATTGTGTACACTGTGTGTAAGGCAGAGTATTGCATGTAAATAGGTAACAGGGTGCTAGAAATTTGGGGAGAGCATATATGATATATATATATATATATATATATATATATATATATAGCTGTTTTATTTTTGTTTGCGTTGCTCCACAGCACAGCTTCAGTTTTAAACATTGTGTTATTTATTTCTCAATAGGAGCTTCTAATTGCACAAATTAAGATGGTTCTGAAGGTTTTATTCCTGTACATTCCTCTTCCCATGTTCTGGGCACTTTTCGATCAACAGGTAAAGTATAAAAGTTAATAGATCAACTCACTAAAAAAATCAAAACATGTATATAATTTATATATTAATAAAACACTGCATGACTAGTTGCACCGCTAGCAGTATTACAGCTTGCACAGTGGTGGGGGATAGAATGAAAAATTGCATGAAGAAAAGGATTTTTCATTCTATCCCAGTGACACCCACGGTTCTGTTTCCAGATCTGTGAGAGCTGAACTTACACCTATTTCTTTTAATAAAAACTAGCCATAGGGAGACCGGGGACAATGCGCGGTGGGCCACCCTGCTTTGGGGCCAGTTGGACTGCTGCTTTTCACGTCCACATTCAATCTCTGGCTCCTTAGTTTTCCTCTCAGCCCCTGTACTCAGCCCCACTGTACCCACAAGCCAAGGAACCCCGGCCATCAATGTCATAGCCCCAGCATCAGGGTTGGGGGTGGGAGCTCAGCAAGGATGTCTTGGGCCGGCTAGTGGCTGGCAACATCCAGGGCTAATTTTTGGCACCAGTCTGACACTGATTTTCATGCAAGTACAGATCTGAATGTGATTATGACTAATATACTTTGTGCTAGCAAAGTTATTATTTTATACCAAATTCCTTCCATATAGGAAGCTACACCAGAACTGCAGCACACTCACATCAAAGCCAATGAATAAGGATTAAACCAAAGAAATGAGCTAATCTCTAAAGGGGCTTATTATATTTATTCTAATAGCAAAATAGAGCACACCTTATGGAAAAGACAAACTAAAGCCACACCTGGTTATTAACATCACTGACTATATTCTCCATCATCAACCGTAACTGTCTCTAACATCTATCCTATAATTTTATTACATTTTTAAGGGCTCAAGATGGACTCTGCAAGCCACCACGATGGATGGAAACTTTGTAAGTAAAGATGTAACTGCCTGGGGATATAATTGTAGTTATTGGCATGGCTTAAATAAATAAAAGAGCATTACGTAGCATCATAGTGATGCAGCACTTATTCAACTGTATAGGAGGAGAGTAGGTGACAATGAGTGAATCTAAAAGTGCACAGCGCCCCTTTTCCTTGCTTACCTGGGACAACATGTGAACAAGTCAGCCAAAAAGAGCATATTAGCGGTATTGTTTGTATTGTGTCATTACATTCCCCCACCCCCTCCATATCATCTCCACCACTGATGGTCCACTGATGGTTCAGGGAAGGATAGGAGAAGGGATTTTTATTCTCCAGACATTTCCTGGTTCAGTAAACATTACTTAAAGTGGATCAAAGCTCCTCTTTCTGACAAATCTCCTCCACACCCCTCAACCTACAGTCAATTTATTTTGGATGGTTTCGCCATCCTGTCTTCTTTTCTTTCCCAGGAAAGTAGGTGCAGCAAGTTCCTCAAGTCCCACCAACACAGCAAATTCCCAGGGATCTGAGTGGCAGGACCAATGATCGCCAGATTGCATTATGAGTCACTGCCCAGGATTTGAACATGGTGGGGTGATAAGTCTTTGTTCATCATGTATGAGATGCCCAGGGCCACAATCTGATGACCTAGGGGCTCAGGAATAGAACACCAACACAGGGTTTACAATATGGCAGTGTAAGAGAGAATAGCAGTGTATTTTTCTACTCCAAGGGAGAGAACTATTGGCTGAAGGTTAACTAATCTGGTTTTGCGGCACTGCTGGGTTTTGGTCCTTTTTAATTATAAACTAATACCCACCTTCCCTTTCCTGCAAGTACTACTTTTGGGTCTGGTGGCAAAACTATTACTGATCTCGGATAGACAATAAATGGAGAGTACCAAGGCAGTATTTGGATCCCCACTGTTACATTGAAAGAAGCAATGCACGTCAATTACTGTGAGGTAGGTGGGGCTTGGAATCCCCTGTGTACGTATGCACTGTGGGACCCATTTTCTGAACCAAGCTTTCAATCACCAGACCTGGAGGAAGCTATAGCAAAGGTGAGTATGGGAATATTTTTCAACCATGAAATTCTAGTGTAATAATCACCTAGCTTCCTGTTACAATGGAAAAAACAGCCTACCTCGCCCAGGATCCAGTGCTGTTCTCCCTGTGCTTTAAGGCCAGGATGCATAAGACACAGCCATCTTGGTAGGGTGGTGGGTGGCATGAGGACAGGGGGAAGGGTTTTGCGCCACTTTAAGGCTGATGGGGGGAGGGAGGTCTTACTTTACACACATTGTAGAGAAAATACAGAGCGGCTTCCCCCGATCTGTGCACGGTCCCATAGGTGGAAGTGCACACACAGCGCATTTTGCCTCGGCATCAGAGGAGGCAGGCAAGCCAGGGGGGAGGGGGGTGGTCACCCGGAGACTGAACTTCTGATTTAATATGGGGCTTACTGAGGAACTAGGTTAGGTTATTTTTGTATCCCTGTAGGCAAGGACGCCTCTGGTACAGAGTTGCAAAAGAGGGTTTAGGTCAACATCAGTAATATGCAGTACTGTACATTTTTGTTTTTGTAGGGAGCTATGCAAATTCAACCAGATCAAATGCAGACAGTCAATCCAATTTTGATCATCGTCCTTGTTCCCATTGTTGATGCTGTTGTATATCCATTAATAAAAAAATGCAATCTGAACTTCACGTAAGTAACAAACAATGTTAGCCGCCCCATAATTTATAAATCATGTTGTGATGTATTTTTCTAGGTGCACCTCTGCCATGTTTTACATTAATGTATCTACACTGCAAGTTAACTTTAGGATTGGTTCATGGTCATATGAGGGAGAAATTGGGGTTGGTTCCTCTTTTCAGGAGGATAGCCAATTTGCGCCTATTTTTCCCCAGAGAGTGATTATCTGGTTTTTGTTTACAGTTTATAGTTTATTAGTACATCATAGTTTACAATAAGACAAAGATTTTTTTCATAGTACCATACATAGTGAAAAACAGTTGTATTACAGTGATTAATATGTGAGCAAAAAGATTAAAAAATGCCCAAACCCTTCTTGCCCTGTAGGCTGGGCAGGTTGGTGATTGGGGTATATGGAAAGGTGGGCACAAACATGCCCTAACCTCCTGTAAAGTCCTTTTCTTGATACCCCTGTTTGTAGCCAGTTGTCCAGTTTGGGGTTCTATATCCCTCGTTTGTAGCAAGTTGCAAATGTGTTTCGCTCCGGAGAGCTTCCTCAGTGTAATATTTTGTGTAAGCGTGGACTGATGCCTGCTAGCCTTATTTAGGTCTCGCTGTTTCCTAGGGATGTCTTCCCATCTGTGAGAGGCGGTTCCGCATGTTAGGCCGTCCGGTGCCCCGGGGATAAAGTCCCTGGGGTAGTGTCCGGATGTGTCCCAGGGTCTGGTGCTGATCTTACCCATTCCCCGCCCCTGTCCCCCTCCCTCCCCCAGAATTCATGGTCATATGTCAAAGTATTTGGGCACACTTGGGCCCTTATTTAACAAGGGATAGCGCCAGGTAGCGACTGGTGAGCGAACGGTAATGACGGTCACCGCCACAAGAACGCCGGCTCCCCACCACAATCACACATTTATCAAGCCGATCCTGCTTAGCAACTGAGAGAGCGCCAGATAGCGAATCATTCATCATTATTCCAGCCTCACCCCACAGCGCCAGCGAGCGACCTTGAACAGCGACAGGTATGACCTCTCGCTACCTGGCGCTCTCCAATGCATTTCAATGGAACAATCTTTAAATAATCATAAATAATTGTTATTAATTTTTTTTTTTTTTTTTTTTTAATGTGAAAAATTCTGTTACCACTTCTGCAATGTAAGATATTTTTTTAAGGTAAAAAAAAAATGAAAAAAAACTTTGTGCAGAATTGATATTACAGGTCTGATATTAATGTATTCATATTACAAAATGTTTTTATAAACTTGTTTTTTTTGGTTTCAAAAAATATGGTTGTTTGGGGGTTAAAAAACTACTTTTAACCCATCGCCGCCAGCGCTCTGGGGTTTAAACATGCATTTCACAGCGCAATAATTTTTTGAGCGTGATTTGTTAATGAATATGGTGGGAGCCGTTCGCTATGGCCATTCGCTATCATGCGCTCCGATACAGCGCGGAACCTGTCAAATAGCGACTCCTCACCCAATATTCAACATTACCGCACACCGACTGAGTCGCTGTCAACAACCGAACAACGGCCAAGCACAGCGACTACTAGCGGGCGCTCTGAAAATACTGCTACAGTCGCTCATCTGTCGCTACCTGGCGCTATTAATGAATCGGCCTCCCCGTCTTTCGCCTTCCTGCCGATTCATGAGACACTTTTTTGTGTGCCTATTTTTACACATAAAGTGAAATAAGATTTCATGCACAAATTTACTCCCATAAGTATATTTGCCCATGATTCATGAGTGTTTGGAGGGCTGAAAAGTGTGCGCAAATGTGTTTATTTCATGTACCATTTTCATCCAGAAAAAAGCAGGAGGGAACTGCCGACTTCACTAACTGACATGCTTATTTCATTCCTAAAACACATGCCAGCAATGTTCAGCGTGTTTTTTATGAATGAATATGTGAGCTGCAAGTTGTTTTTAACAATTTTATGAAAAATCAAAAATTGTAAAAAGATGTAAAAGCTGGGCTGATTTATGAGCGTGAGTTATAGTTTTACTCACGTTTTTTGGAGAGTAAACACTTTTCTTTTGTTTTTTTTCCCTAAGTGCAATTCAGCATTACTTTTAGCTGTGCAATTTTTTAAACAAATAGCACAGCTAAATATGGTGCTGAATTGCACTTAGGGAAAAATATTAAAAGAAAGTTAAAAATTACATGAATCAACCTTTGTTTTAAGCTAAAAAAAACAAAATGGATGTTAATTTGGCCACAACTGTTCATCAAAAACACCATTAAGTAAAAATATGTATTATTAGGCACTAAGCTACTAAACAATCGTTGAATCGCCACAATAAAATTGAATTGATTTAACCATAACTATAGTGTGAGTGCAATATTCAGACTCTGCTGGTCCATTAAAGGGGGACAACAGGGGCACCCCCACTGTGTGTTTGTAGTACTAAACAATCAAGGCAGTGAGAGAGGGATATAGAGAACATCTGGGACCAAACATCGGGTAACAAAACACTGTAGGTCAACTAGAATCAAAATATCGCCAAATTAAACACTACATATAAAAACAAGGAGAATAGAGATTTGCATTATACACAGAAGCTGGAAGGACACATTCCCCACTGCTAAACAGTAAAGCCTGGGGAGAAACATGGGGCCATGGGGACCAGTGAATGGCTTAGCCAACCAAATGTGCATGGAGCTTTCCTGCCTAAAAAGAGCTGAGTTTCATGAGTAAGAGTCTGAAACTTGTGCTTGTACTTTCCGCATGCCATTTGGTGCGATGCCCATGGGCTCTGAGCAGCATCATGGAAAAAAATCATTAGAATATGTGTTTTCTCTCAAAAAATGTGAATAAAAATGATGCTGAATAAACCCTTCTGTGTCTATGAGGAGTTGTGCAATGGAACAGTTCCTTTAAAGTGGACCAACACCCAGGGGTGATCGGCCCGGGAATCTTATAGATCACCTCCCTCTCCGCGGGGCATCCAAGATCGGGATGTCCCGCGGGGTGAAACCCCCCCCCCAAAAGCCCCAAAAAAACCTTACCTTATCGACGACGGATCAGCCGCCGCCGCCTCCCGCGCCCCCCTCTAGCAGTGTGCGAGCCCGCGCCGGGCGTTTGTGAATGCCCGGCGCGGGCGCACACCCTGTAAGACGGACGTGCGGGAGGCGGCGGTGGCAGCTTATCCGTCGCTTGTCCGTCGCCAAAAAGGTATGTTTTTTGGGGGGGTTTCACACAGTGGGGCATCCTGATCTCGGATGCCCCGCTGAAGTGGACCAACACCCAGGATAGTGAAAATCCTGGGTGTTGGTCCACTTTAAAGCCTAGAGTTTCCTGTGCCTCGCAGCACAGAGGAACCCTGATTGGGATATCCCACTTCACTACCTCACTTACTGTACTTTTTGTCTTGGTCTATAAAAGCCATTAAATTTTGTTTTTTGCAGGCCTCTGAAGAAAATGACTGTGGGAATGTTTCTAGCTGCCATGGCCTTTGTTGTTGCTGCTATTATACAGATAGAGATTGATGTAAGTAATATATAGTATAACAATGTGGCTGCCCAAACCTAAAATCAGTGGGATAAGCAAAATGAATGCTTCCCACCCCAGGTCATTTTGATTTTCCAGCCCTGACATCCTGGCACGTTCCATGTATGTCTTTCCAGTCTACCTGATTTACTTTTAGAGGAGGTGCAAGTTGCAAATAGTGCAAATATAATAATAGTACAAGTAGAGTCATAGAGAGATCAGACTGCAAATGGGTTCTGTAGCTACCAGGACCTGTCTTAGGTTAAGAGGCACCCGATGCAAGATTTCAGGTTGGTGCCTCCAAATGCAAAGACATATAGTGCAAATGTATGAGGATAGGGATGAGGGTAAAGAAAAGAAATACTAGAAAATGGAATAGGAGGAAGAAATGTGAAATAGGAAATAAGACAGAGGGAATGTGGAAATGAAACATAAAATGAAATGTGGAAAACAGAGCAAGATGGTAAAAAAGGAAAAGAGAAAAGGAATGTAGGATTGGGAGAATGTGGAAAAGACAGAATGACAGAAGAATGTGAAAATTTAAGAAAGATGGAGAAAATGTGGAAAGAAAAGAAAGATGGGGTAATGTTGAGAGGGGAGAAATATATAGGGAAAGATGGGGAGATGGTGCAAAACAAAGAACAATAGTGGGGATTGTGTAAAAGAGAGAACGACGGAGGAAATGTGAAAAAGAGAGAAAGATGAAAGGAATGTGCAAAGCAAAGAAGGATGGTGGAGAGTGGAAAAAACAGAAAGATGCTGCGGATTGTGGGAAAAAGAGGAACAATGGAGGAAATGTGAAAGAGAGAGAGAAGGGTGGAGGGAATGTGCAAAGCAGAAAGATGTTAGGACTAGGGAATATGGAAACGGAAGAAAAAAGGAAGAAAGTTGAGAACAATGGAGTGAATGTAGAAAAGAAAGAACAAGGGAGATAAGGTGGGAAAAAGCAGGAAGGAATAGAGGAAAACAAACGGAGAGATAAAGATATGGTATAAAGATAAACCATGTGTATTTTCCAGCAGCACACAGATGTTGACAATTGAGGAGAATTCTGGGCAGGACTGCTGAGCCAGCGGAGAACTGTCTTTTAGGGGTGCACCTGAAAGGGGTTTTCGGTTGCACAGTTTGCACAATCCAAATACAGGCCATGGTAGCTACTGTACATAAAGTCAAAAGTTTGTCATCCTACATAGCTAAAGAAAATCACAACATGGATGCGGCCATATGATGTAAAGTTAATAAAGGATCAAGGCACCCATCTCTTTTATGCAGAAATAAAAAAATGATTGCATTGACTTCAATCTCGGATCTAGGCTTGGCATTTAGTAACATTATCTTTTTATTTTTGTTTATAGAAAACTCTGCCGAAATTCCCAGGCAATAATCAAGTACAAGTTAAAGTTATTAATTTGGGAACTGAAGACCTGAGCGTTACTTACACTGACAATAGTGTATCTCCTGAAACACTGACATCTATGCAGGTATAGTATGGCTACACCATGCAGTGACCACTCCATAACAGTGGCAAAGCAACCCTCACACATATTGGTGAACCAAGAAATGGAACCTGTTTTGTACTCTTATAGATACTGCGGTAATGGAGAGAACACTGTGCAATTTAAACTCCTGTCAGCAAATATTGTACCATAACTGATCACAAAAGGGTGTTTTTACCTCACAAAAGTGGCCTGTTTCCTCACTCTAGCTGTCAAACAAGCAGAGGCGAAACTATGAGGCGAAACTATGGGGGTTATTTAAGAAAGGCTAAGGCCACGTAGTGCCAGATGAGTGTCAGGTGAGTGTCAGGCCCCAGTGAAAAAGGAGTATGTATCAAGTTAAAACTTTTGGTCCGCACCATTAATAATAAATAAGCCTCCACATGTAACCAGGTCATGGTGCAGATATTGAATAGGGCTCCAACATGTCTCCTACAATATTCCTTTTGCGGTAAGTTTAACAGAATTGGATGCTTATTAGACTAGTGAAACAGTGGAGCCATATGGTCCTTCTTTTCTTTACATGATGTCATATAAGGGCAGATCCTGTAAATAAAGTGGGGGAGCAACAATGGTGGGGCTCCCTGGAGTTATTGCTTGCAATGTGGTTGTTATTTCTCCACTCCCTGTAGTTACCTGCCTGTAAACACGGAAAACGTATAAAGATCAATATGAAACAGGTAGTATGCAGGCCATGTGTTTTTTACAGTTTTAAAGCAGACTTAAAGTTAAAATGCCTATAATACTGTTACTATGTTGACAGTCTAAAGGTTTCAGGATTTCAGTGATAAATGTACACTGATGCATACTAAAATCCTATTTACCTCTCAATATTGCTCATTATTTATTTAGGCAACTGGTTATCCAAGTCTCCCAATTGACAGTGGAATGAGTGTGAAATATGAAAACACAAGTGAGCATTTAAGTTTTGCTGGCCTCTCTGCCAAGACTCGATACACCTGTATTGTCTCAAGGAGAAATGGACTGGCGATGATTGAGTGGGTAAGAAGAAATTTGCACATAAGACATATTGGATTTACAGACCTGACACAGAAAAGAAACAAAAACCAAGGCAGAAAACACTAAATAGGGGACAGGAAACACAAATGATGGTGCAGAGCCAAGGCGCTGCCCTCTGAAGGTGAAATGAACATGGCCCCTTTAACTCTAGATGTCAGATCACCCCACTTGTGAAAACAGAAAGTCTGACAAAAAAAGGAAACAGGGCCAAAGATCAGGAATGGGAATCAGGAGCAAAGATCATGTATAGGAACGGGTAGAGACTGAGAGAACACAGCACAGAAATGGGTAGAGAGAACACAGCACAGAAATGGGTAGCGAGAACACAGCACAGAAATGGGTAGAGAGAACACCGTACGGGTAGAAAGAACACAGTACAGGAACAGTTAGATAGAACACAGCACAGGAATAGTTAGAGAGAACACAGCACAGGAACGGGAAGAGCGAACACAGTACAAGAACAGGGTGGAGAGAACACAGTACAGGAACAGTTAGAACACAGCACAGGAACAGTTAGAGAGAACACAACACAGGAACAGTTAGATAGAACACAGCACAGGAACAGTTAGAGAGAACACAGCACAGGAACGGGTAGAAAGAACATAGTACAGAAATAGGTTAGAGAGAACACAGTACAGGAACAGTTAGAGAGAACACAGTATAAGAACCGCTACCGGTAGACCGGTAGAGAGAACAGTTAGATAGAACACAGCACAGGAACAGGTCACCCAGTGTCTGGGGGCCCAAATATATGAGTGTAGGATAAGCTATGGGAAGAAGAGCATAATTACTGTACATATAGATCAGGAACATTAGTGTAAATCAGGTAGCTGACAATCCAGAGATGCAGAAATGTAATTCAAGAAGATAGAGATACCGGCACAGGATCGTAATTCAGGTAGATATGGATTCGGGAACAGTGGTGTAATTCAGGTAGATATGGATTCGGGAACAGTGGTGTAATTCAGGTAGATATGGATTCGGGCACAGTGGTGTAATTCAGGTAGATATGGATTCGGGCACAGTAGTGTAATTCAGGTAGATATGGATTTAGGCAGAGTAGTGTAATTCAGGTAGATACAGATTCAGGCACAGTAGTGTAATTCAGGTAGATATGGATTTAGGCACAGTAGTGTAATTCAGGTAGATATGGATTTAGGCACAGTGGTGTAATTCAGGTAGATATGGATTCAGGCACAGTGGTGTAATTCAGGTAGATATGGATTTAGGCACAGTGGTGTAATTCAGGTAGACATGGATTCAGGCACAGTAGTATAATCCAGGTAGATATGGATTTAGGCACAGTAGTTTAATTCAGGTAGACATGGATTCAGGCACAGTGGTGTAATTCAGGTAGACATGGATTTAGGCACAGTGGTGTAATTCAGGTAGATATGGATTTAGGCACAGTGGTGTAATTCAGGTAGATATGGATTCAGACACAGTAGTATAATTCAGGTAGATATGGATTTAGGCACAGTAGTGTAATTCAGGTAGATATGGGTTTAGGCACAGTAGTGTAATTCAGGTAGATATGGATTCAGACACAGTAGTATAATTCAGGTAGATATGGATTTAGGCACAGTAGTGCAATTCAGGTAGATATGGGTTTAGGCACAGTAGTGTAATTCAGGTAGATATGGATTCAGACACAGTAGTATAATTCAGGTAGATATGGATTTAGGCACAGTAGTATAATTCAGGTAGATATGGGTTTAGGCACAGTAGTGTAATTCAGGTAGATATGGGTTTAGGCACAGTGGTGTAATTCAGGTAGATATGGATTCAGACACAGTAGTATAATTCAGGTAGATATGGATTTAGGCACAGTAGTGTAATTCAGGTAGATATGGGTTTAGGCACAGTGGTGTAATTCAGGTAGATATGGAATTAGGCTCAGTAGTATAATTCAGGTAGATATGGATTTAAGCACAGTAGTATAATTCAGGTAGATATGGATTTAAGCACAGTAGTGTAATTCAGGTAGATATGGATTTAGGCACAGTAGTTTAATTCAGGTAGACATGGATTCAGGCACAGTGGTGTAATTCAGGTAGATATGGATTCAGACACAGTAGTATAATTCAGGTAGATATGGATTTAGGCACAGTAGTTTAATTCAGGTAGATATGGGTTTAGGCACAGTAGTATAATTCAGGTAGATATGGATTTAGGCACAGTAGTTTAATTCAGGTAGATATGGGTTTAGGCACAGTAGTATAATTCAGGTAGATATGGGTTTAGGCACAGTAGTGTAATTCAGGTAGATATGGGTTTAGGCACAGTGGTGTAATTCAGGTAGATATGGATTTAGGCACAGTAGTGTAATTCAGGTAGATATGGATTTAGGCACAGTAGTTTAATTCAGGTAGACATGGATTCAGGCACAGTGGTGTAATTCAGGTAGATATGGATTCAGACACAGTAGTATAATTCAGGTAGATATGGGTTTAGGCACAGTAGTATAATTCAGGTAGATATGGGTTTAGGCACAGTAGTGTAATTCAGGTAGATATGGATTTAGGCACAGTAGTGTAATTCAGGTAGATATGGATTTAGGCACAGTGGTGTAATTCAGGTAGATATGGATTCAGGCACAGTGGTGTAATTCAGGTAGATATGGATTCGGGCACAGTGGTGTAATTCAGGTAGATATGGATTCGGGCACAGTGGTGTAATTCAGGTAGATATGGATTTAGACACAGTAGTGTAATTCAGGTAGATATGGATTTAGGCACAGTGGTGTAATTCAGGTAGATATGGATTTAGCCACAGTGGTGTAATTCAGGTAGATATGGATTTAGACACAGTAGTATAATTCAGGTAGATATGGATTTAGGCACAGTGGTGTAATTCAGGTAGACATGGATTCAGGCACAGTAGTATAATCCAGGTAGATATGGATTTAGGCACAGTAGTTTAATTCAGGTAGACATGGATTCAGGCACAGTGGTGTAATTCAGGTAGACATGGATTTAGGCACAGTGGTGTAATTCAGGTAGATATGGATTTAGGCACAGTGGTGTAATTCAGGTAGATATGGATTCAGACACAGTAGTATAATTCAGGTAGATATGGATTTAGGCACAGTAGTGTAATTCAGGTAGATATGGGTTTAGGCACAGTAGTGTAATTCAGGTAGATATGGATTCAGACACAGTAGTATAATTCAGGTAGATATGGATTTAGGCACAGTAGTGCAATTCAGGTAGATATGGGTTTAGGCACAGTAGTGTAATTCAGGTAGATATGGATTCAGACACAGTAGTATAATTCAGGTAGATATGGATTTAGGCACAGTAGTATAATTCAGGTAGATATGGGTTTAGGCACAGTAGTGTAATTCAGGTAGATATGGGTTTAGGCACAGTGGTGTAATTCAGGTAGATATGGATTCAGACACAGTAGTATAATTCAGGTAGATATGGATTTAGGCACAGTAGTGTAATTCAGGTAGATATGGGTTTAGGCACAGTGGTGTAATTCAGGTAGATATGGAATTAGGCTCAGTAGTATAATTCAGGTAGATATGGATTTAAGCACAGTAGTATAATTCAGGTAGATATGGATTTAAGCACAGTAGTGTAATTCAGGTAGATATGGATTTAGGCACAGTAGTTTAATTCAGGTAGACATGGATTCAGGCACAGTGGTGTAATTCAGGTAGATATGGATTCAGACACAGTAGTATAATTCAGGTAGATATGGATTTAGGCACAGTAGTTTAATTCAGGTAGATATGGGTTTAGGCACAGTAGTATAATTCAGGTAGATATGGATTTAGGCACAGTAGTTTAATTCAGGTAGATATGGGTTTAGGCACAGTAGTATAATTCAGGTAGATATGGGTTTAGGCACAGTAGTGTAATTCAGGTAGATATGGGTTTAGGCACAGTGGTGTAATTCAGGTAGATATGGATTTAGGCACAGTAGTGTAATTCAGGTAGATATGGATTTAGGCACAGTAGTTTAATTCAGGTAGACATGGATTCAGGCACAGTGGTGTAATTCAGGTAGATATGGATTCAGACACAGTAGTATAATTCAGGTAGATATGGGTTTAGGCACAGTAGTATAATTCAGGTAGATATGGGTTTAGGCACAGTAGTGTAATTCAGGTAGATATGGATTTAGGCACAGTAGTGTAATTCAGGTAGATATGGATTTAGGCACAGTGGTGTAATTCAGGTAGATATGGATTCAGGCACAGTGGTGTAATTCAGGTAGATATGGATTCGGGCACAGTGGTGTAATTCAGGTAGATATGGATTCGGGCACAGTGGTGTAATTCAGGTAGATATGGATTTAGACACAGTAGTGTAATTCAGGTAGATATGGATTTAGGCACAGTGGTGTAATTCAGGTAGATATGGATTTAGCCACAGTGGTGTAATTCAGGTAGATATGGATTTAGACACAGTAGTATAATTCAGGTAGATATGGATTTAGGCACAGTGGTGTAATTCAGGTAGATATGGATTTAGACACAGTAGTATAATTCAGGTAGATATGGATTCAGGCACAGTGGTGTAATTCAGGTAGATATGGATTCAGGCACAGTGGTGTAATTCAGGTAGATATGGATTTAGGCACAGTGGTGTAATTCAGGTAGATATGGATTTAGGCACAGTAGTGTAATTCAGGTAGATATGGATTTAGGCACAGTAGTGTAATTCAGGTAGATATGGATTTAGGCACAGTGGTGTAATTCAGGTAGATATGGATTTAGGCACAGTGGTGTAATTCAGGTAGATATGGATTTAGACACAGTAGTGTAATTCAGGTAGATATGGATTTAGGCACAGTGGTGTAATTCAGGTAGATATGGATTTAGCCACAGTGGTGTAATTCAGGTAGATATGGATTTAGACACAGTAGTATAATTCAGGTAGATATGGATTTAGGCACAGTGGTGTAATTCAGGTAGATATGGATTTAGACACAGTAGTATAATTCAGGTAGATATGGATTCAGGCACAGTGGTGTAATTCAGGTAGATATGGATTTAGACACAGTAGTGTAATTCAGGTAGATATGGATTCAGGCACAGTGGTGTAATTCAGGTAGATATGGATTCAGGCACAGTGGTGTAATTCAGGTAGATATGGATTTAGGCACAGTGGTGTAATTCAGGTAGATATTGATTTAGGCACAGTAGTATAATTCTGGTAGATATGGATTTAGGCACAGTGGTGTAATTCAGGTAGATATGGATTTAGGCACAGTAGTATAATTCAGGTAGATATGGATTTAGGCACAGTAGTATAATTCTGGTAGATACAGATTCAGGCACAGTGGTGTAATTCAGGTAGATATGGATTCAGGCACAGTAGTATAATTCTGGTAGATACAGATTCAGGCACAGTAGTGTAATTCAGGTAGATATGGATTTAGACACAGTAGTATAATTCAGGTAGATATGGATTCAGGCACAGTGGTGTAATTCAGGTAGATATGGATTTAGGCACAGTGGTGTAATTCAGGTAGATATGGATTTAGGCACAGTGGTGTAATTCAGGTAGATATGGATTTAGGCACAGTGGTGTAATTCAGGTAGATATGGATTTAGGCACAGTGGTGTAATTCAGGTAGATATGGATTCAGGCACAGTGGTGTAATTCAGGTAGATATGGATTTAGGCACAGTGGTGTAATTCAGGTAGATATGGATTTAGACACAGTAGTATAATTCAGGTAGATATGGATTCAGGCACAGTGGTGTAATTCAGGTAGATATGGATTTAGGCACAGTGGTGTAATTCAGGTAGATATGGATTTAGGCACAGTGGTGTAATTCAGGTAGATATGGATTTAGGCACAGTGGTGTAATTCAGGTAGATATGGATTTAGGCACAGTAGTATAATCCAGGTAGATATGGATTTAGACACAGTAGTATAATCCAGGTAGATATGGATTTAGGCACAGTAGTATAATCCAGGTAGATATGGATTTAGACACAGTAGTATAATCCAGGTAGATATGGATTTAGGCACAGTAGTATAATCCAGGTAGATATGGATTTAGACACAGTAGTATAATCCAGGTAGATATGGATTTAGGCACAGTAGTATAATCCAGGTAGATATGGATTTAGACACAGTAGTATAATCCAGGTAGATATGGATTTAGGCACAGTAGTATAATCCAGGTAGATATGGATTTAGGCACAGTGGTGTAATTCAGGTAGATATGGATTCGGGCACAGTAGTGTAATTCAGGTAGATATGGATTTAGGCACAGTAGTATAATCCAGGTAGATATGGATTTAGGCACAGTAGTATAATCCAGGTAGATATGGATTTAGACACAGTAGTATAATCCAGGTAGATATGGATTTAGGCACAGTAGTATAATCCAGGTAGATATGGATTTAGACACAGTAGTATAATCCAGGTAGATATGGATTTAGGCACAGTAGTATAATCCAGGTAGATATGGATTTAGACACAGTAGTGTAATTCAGGTAGATATGGATTTAGGCACAGTGGTGTAATTCAGGTAGATATGGATTTAGGCACAGTGGTGTAATTCAGGTAGATATGGATTTAGGCACAGTGGTGTAATTCAGGTAGATATGGATTTAGGCACAGTGGTGTAATTCAGGTAGATATGGATTTAGGCACAGTAGTATAATTCAGGTAGATATGGATTTAGGCACAGTGGTGTAATTCAGGTAGATATGGATTTAGGCACAGTAGTATAATTCAGGTAGATATGGATTTAGGCACAGTGGTGTAATTCAGGTAGATATGGATTCAGGCACAGTGGTGTAATTCAGGTAGATATGGATTCGGGCACAGTGGTGTAATTCAGGTAGATATGGATTCAGGCACAGTGGTGTAATTCAGGTAGATATGGATTTAGGAACAGTAGTATAATTCAGGTAGATATGGATTTAGGCACAGTAGTATAATTCAGGTAGATATGGATTTAGGCACAGTGGTGTAATTCAGGTAGATATGGATTTAGGCACAGTAGTATAATTCAAGTAGATATGGATTCAGGCACAGTGGTGTAATTCAGGTAGATATGGATTTAGGAACAGTAGTATAATTCAGGTAGATATGGATTTAGGCACAGTAGTATAATTCAGGTAGATATGGATTTAGGCACAGTGGTGTAATTCAGGTAGATATGGATTTAGGCACAGTAGTATAATTCAGGTAGATATGGATTTAGACACAGTAGTATAATCCAGGTAGATATGGATTTAGGCACAGTAGTATAATCCAGGTAGATATGGATTTAGACACAGTAGTATAATTCAGGTAGATATGGATTTAGGCACAGTGGTGTAATTCAGGTAGATATGGATTTAGGCACAGTGGTGTAATTCAGGTAGATATGGATTCAGGCACAGTGGTGTAATTCAGGTAGATATGGATTTAGGCACAGTGGTGTAATTCAGGTAGATATGGATTCAGGCACAGTGGTGTAATTCAGGTAGATATGGATTCGGGCACAGTAGTGTAATTCAGGTAGATATGGATTTAGACACAGAAGTATAATCCAGGTAGATATGGATTTAGACACAGAAGTATAATCCAGGTAGATATGGATTTAGGCACAGTAGTATAATCCAGGTAGATATGGATTTAGACACAGAAGTATAATCCAGGTAGATATGGATTTAGGCACAGTAGTATAATCCAGGTAGATATGGATTTAGACACAGTGGTGTAATTCAGGTAGATATGGATTTAGACACAGTAGTATAATCCAGGTAGATATGGATTTAGGCACAGTAGTATAATCCAGGTAGATATGGATTTAGACACAGAAGTATAATCCAGGTAGATATGGATTTAGGCACAGTAGTATAATCCAGGTAGATATGGATTTAGACACAGTAGTGAAATTCAGGTAGATATGGATTTAGGCACAGTGGTATAATCCAGGTAGATATGGATTTAGGCACAGTAGTATAATTCAGGTAGATATGGATTTAGGCACAGTAGTATAATTCAGGTAGATATGGATTTAGGCACAGTAGTATAATTCAGGTAGATATGGATTTAGGCACAGTAGTATAATTCAGGTAGATATGGATTTAGGCACAGTAGTGTAATTCAGGTAGATATGGATTTAGGCACAGTAGTATAATCCAGGTAGATATGGATTTAGACACAGTAGTATAATCCAGGTAGATATGGATTTAGGCACAGTAGTATAATCCAGGTAGATATGGATTTAGACACAGAAGTATAATCCAGGTAGATATGGATTTAGGCACAGTAGTATAATCCAGGTAGATATGGATTTAGACACAGTAGTGAAATTCAGGTAGATATGGATTTAGACACAGTAGTATAATTCAGGTAGATATGGATTTAGACACAGTAGTATAATTCAGGTAGATATGGATTTAGGCACAGTAGTATAATCCAGGTAGATATGGATTTAGACACAGTAGTGAAATTCAGGTAGATATGGATTTAGACACAGTAGTATAATCCAGGTAGATATGGATTTAGACACAGAAGTATAATCCAGGTAGATATGGATTTAGGCACAGTAGTATAATCCAGGTAGATATGGATTTAGACACAGTAGTGAAATTCAGGTAGATATGGATTTAGACACAGTAGTATAATCCAGGTAGATATGGATTTAGACACAGTAGTATAATTCAGGTAGATATGGATTTAGACACAGTAGTATAATTCAGGTAGATATGGATTTAGGCACAGTGGTGTAATTCAGGTAGATATGGATTTAGGCACAGTGGTGTAATTCAGGTAGATATGGATTCAGGCACAGTGGTGTAATTCAGGTAGATATGGATTTAGGCACAGTGGTGTAATTCAGGTAGATATGGATTTAGGCACAGTAGTATAATTCAGGTAGATATGGATTTAGGCACAGTGGTGTAATTCAGGTAGATATGGATTTAGGCACAGTAGTATAATTCAGGTAGATATGGATTTAGGCACAGTGGTGTAATTCAGGTAGATACGGATTCAGGCACAGTGGTGTAATTCAGGTAGATATGGATTCAGGCACAGTGGTGTAATTCAGGTAGATATGGATTTAGGAACAGTAGTATAATTCAGGTAGATATGGATTTAGGCACAGTAGTATAATTCAGGTAGATATGGATTTAGGCACAGTAGTATAATTCAGGTAGATATGGATTTAGGCACAGTGGTGTAATTCAGGTAGATATGGATTTAGGCACAGTAGTATAATTCAGGTAGATATGGATTTAGGCACAGTGGTGTAATTCAGGTAGATATGGATTTAGGCACAGTAGTATAATTCAGGTAGATATGGATTTAGGCACAGTAGTATAATTCAGGTAGATATGGATTTAGGAACAGTGGTATAATTCAGGTAGATATGGATTTAGGCACAGTAGTATAATTCAGGTAGATATGGATTTAGGCACAGTAGTATAATTCAGGTAGATATGGATTTAGGCACAGTGGTGTAATTCAGGTAGATATGGGTTTAGGCACAGTAGTATAATTCAGGTAGATATGGATTTAGGCACAGTGGTGTAATTCAGGTAGATATGGATTTAGGCACAGTAGTATAATTCAGGTAGATATGGATTTAGGCACAGTAGTATAATTCAGGTAGATATGGATTTAGGCACAGTAGTATAATTCAGGTAGATATGGATTTAGGCACAGTAGTATAATTCAGGTAGATATGGATTTAGGCACAGTAGTGTAATTCAGGTAGATATGGATTTAGGCACAGTAGTATAATCCAGGTAGATATGGATTTAGACACAGTAGTATAATCCAGGTAGATATGGATTTAGGCACAGTAGTATAATCCAGGTAGATATGGATTTAGACACAGTAGTGTAATTCAGGTAGATATGGATTTAGGCACAGTGGTGTAATTCAGGTAGATATGGATTTAGGCACAGTGGTGTAATTCAGGTAGATATGGATTCAGGCACAGTGGTGTAATTCAGGTAGATATGGATTCAGGCACAGTGGTGTAATTCAGGTAGATATGGATTCGGGCACAGTAGTGTAATTCAGGTAGATATGGATTTAGGCACAGTAGTATAATCCAGGTAGATATGGATTTAGACACAGTAGTATAATCCAGGTAGATATGGATTTAGGCACAGTAGTATAATCCAGGTAGATATGGATTTAGACACAGAAATATAATCCAGGTAGATATGGATTTAGGCACAGTAGTATAATCCAGGTAGATATGGATTTAGACACAGTAGTGAAATTCAGGTAGATATGGATTTAGGCACAGTGGTGTAATTCAGGTAGATATGGATTTAGGCACAGTGGTGTAATTCAGGTAGATATGGATTTAGGCACAGTGGTGTAATTCAGGTAGATATGGATTTAGGCACAGTGGTGTAATTCAGGTAGATATGGATTTAGGCACAGTAGTATAATTCAGGTAGATATGGATTTAGGCACAGTGGTGTAATTCAGGTAGATATGGATTTAGGCACAGTAGTATAATTCAGGTAGATATGGATTTAGGCACAGTGGTGTAATTCAGGTAGATATGGATTTAGGCACAGTAGTATAATTCAGGTAGATATGGATTTAGGCACTGTAGTATAATTCAGGTAGATATGGATTTAGGCACAGTAGTATAATTCAGGTAGATATGGATTTAGGCACAGTAGTATAATTCAGGTAGATATGGATTTAGGCACAGTAGTGTAATTCAGGTAGATATGGATTTAGGCACAGTAGTATAATCCAGGTAGATATGGATTTAGACACAGTAGTATAATCCAGGTAGATATGGATTTAGGCACAGTAGTATAATCCAGGTAGATATGGATTTAGACACAGTAGTGTAATTCAGGTAGATATGGATTTAGGCACAGTGGTGTAATTCAGGTAGATATGGATTTAGGCACAGTGGTGTAATTCAGGTAGATATGGATTTAGGCACAGTGGTGTAATTCAGGTAGATATGGATTTAGGCACAGTGGTGTAATTCAGGTAGATATGGATTTAGGCACAGTAGTATAATTCAGGTAGATATGGATTTAGGCACAGTGGTGTAATTCAGGTAGATATGGATTTAGACACAGTAGTATAATTCAGGTAGATATGGATTTAGGCATAGTGGTGTAATTCAGGTAGATATGGATTTAGGCACAGTGGTGTAATTCAGGTAGATATGGATTTAGGCACAGTGGTGTAATTCAGGTAGATATGGATTTAGGCACAGTAGTATAATCCAGGTAGATATGGATTTAGGCACAGTAGTATAATTCTGGTAAATATGGATTCAGACACAGTAGTATAATTCTGGTAGATATGGATTCAGACACAGCGGTTTAATTCAGGTAGTTGGCAATCCAGGTCCTGGGGGGTTGTTTAGGAGGAGATTAATCCAAACACAGGAGGAAATTTCAGGTAGACAGGGACACAGGTACAAGAGTGTATAAGAACCTAAACACAGAAGTGAAATTCAGAAACAGGGACAGATATAAGGATATTCAGGTAGATCTAGACACAGGAGTGTAAATCAGGTTGGATACATTTGCCAACAGAAATCAAAACGACAAGAGGCAACATTTCTTTTTGGGGTGGGGGCATATATGGCCCTTGTATGCTTGTGCATAGTACAAACACAAGTCACTGTTCACTGAGGAGGCAACTGGGAATGCTGCTCTAAACATGACTGACAAGACACTGACACAAGTAAATGAAAAGAATCCCAAAGAGAGAGAGGTCTGATTCTGCAGAATTATAATGGACAGGGCGGTGTTTGCTATTGCAAATAAAAGGTTTGAAAGCATTCCAATGGTCCAACTAGATTGTATAAGCTGTAGACAAAACACATTTATTCTTGGTGTGCCACACACCCCGCTTCACCTTTAATATTCTTCACGATTGGGTTAACTCACCGCCAGGTGACGCTGTGCAGAGAGGAAGTCTTGTAACGAGCCCCCTTCCGGCCCATATATACCTGGTACCTCCCATTTATCACCAGTGTTTTTCTCTCTGCTTGACGACAAGACAGAAGATTGAAGTCTCCTGCTTACAGGTAGCCGGGGTCTTACCCCGGCACCCCCTTTTGGTCTATTTCTGCCCGGTTTTTGATTGTTTGTACCTTTATGGTGGAATGGAAGCCTCCCAGCCTAGGCTGCTCACTGGGCAATTGGTAGACGGCACTATAGGTGCCTAGGAGCTTATCTCCTCCGCTCGACCCCCTCTTTTGGGGGCAATGCGGCTATCTGGCATGGTGATCCGGAAATGGGATGCCCCTGTCCCGAGGGTCCCCTTAGCCCCTTACTCTCCCGTTACGGTCTCTTCTCCCTTCACTATGGGGGGGGGGGGTTAGGGGGATGTGTATTGCATGTGTGTTTCACTGTGTGTTTTTATTGCATTTGTGTTTTTACTTATGTGCACTTGTCAGACTGCACCGCAAGAGTGCATTTGGCCTGACTATTCCTCCTCATAGAGCTATCCTCGGGCAGGTCTTTTAAGCAGCTGCTGGCTGGCATGGCCAGAATTTGGGTCAGCTTTAAAGCCGGGGCGGGCTGCGCTGTGGCAGGCTGGTTTATAGCTGCCTGAGCCTTTGTGGGTTACATCCCCCCTCCCCCCTCCCCCCTGGTCTCCTCTCTGTACGGCCGCCGTTACGGCCCGCGTTTTCAGCTTGGGCTGCGCTGCTAGTTCCCCACCCCCTTCCTTTACTGTGGTTGCCTCTTGTCTTGCGGCCGCCGTCGGGCGGGCCGCACTGTTCGGGCTTGAAGGGGGCGGGGCTCGGTGACGTGGCAACGGGGGCGTGGTAGCGTCGGCGGCATCATGCGGCCGGCCCCAGCCGCACTTCCTTCCTTCCTGTCTTAAGGAAGACACGTGGGGGGGGCTCGCTGCCGCATATGTGTCTGTTTACTTTTGCTGCCACCGCCGCTTTGATTACTTGCTACTGCCGCCTGCTGCTGCTGCTGCGTTTTTCGTTTCAAGCTGATGCTGCTGCTTTTCTGATCATTACTCAGGTAAGCGGCCTCACCTTGTGTGGGGCCGTCTAGTTTTTTGTTAAAAGGTTATAATAATATTAATATTATAAGAAAAAAGGGGGTATATATTTAAGAGGATGTTTTTTTATATGGATTAAGTAAAGGAGGAATTATAGAGGGCAAAGGTTTTTCCTTTGTTTATTTAAAAGCACCTTGGTGCTGTGCATATTACGGTTCTATATTACCTGGCTAGTCCTTCTTTTCTAAAATTGGGACATATTTATACATATATATATTATTAAAAAAAAATATATATATATATATATATATACAAAGATTATTAAGGGGATCTTTATTATAAATTAAATCCTCCCTTCCGGGACATTTACAAAATGGGGGCATCCCGGGTGGCTTATGCCTTAAACCCAAAATTTTGCGAATACCATAAATCACCATATATGGAGGCTTCCGATATTACCGGAAATGGTCCCCTCCATTCTGGCTCAAATGTTTGAAATTTTTAATTTAGATCCGCCTGAGGCTGTCACCCTGCCAAAGGGTCAGTTGTTTAATGAGCCTCAGCCGCGTTGGGTTTTTCCCAGACAACATCACTTTGAGAGGGCGGTGCTTAAGTAATGGGAACATCCCACGCGGTTAACTGGAATCCCTTCCAGTTGGGAAAAGCGTTATCCTTTTCCGCCAGAATTGGTGAAGCTTTGGTCCGTCCCTCCTGACGTCGATACTCCTGTTCTAGGCTCTCCAGCACGGCTATGGTGCAGTCTGCTGAGACCACTGCCCCTAAGGATGGGGAGGATCGTCGGATTGACCAGTACGCTCGCCATGGTTTTATTTATGCTGGGTCAACGATGCGCCCGGTGTGTGCTTCGGCGCTTCTTCTATTGGCGGTTAGATCTGTAATTCAGGAGCTGTGTGTGGATCTCGATCCCACTTGTAAAGAGTTTACTGCTCTCAGGCAGTGTGAGTCTTTTGTTTCCTATGTTCTATCCGCTCAGGACGATGCGCTGGCTATGAATAGCAAGACAGCGGCAATGCTGGTGGCTATTCGTCGGTCAGTGTGGCTGCGCCAGTGGTCAGCGGACTCAGCTTCTAAAAAGGTGCTTACAGCTCTCCTCTTTTTGGGCTTGCGACTGTTTGGTGAAAAAATTGATTCAGTCGCAAAAGGTGGTAAAATGCCGCAACGCAAGAGGCCTCGTCGTCCCTTTAGGGGGGCAAGTTCTGGTAGGCCTTCATTTCGGGGATTCAGAGCGGGTAGGGGGGCTTCCTTTCCCGCTACCAGAGGTGCAGGTTGGACTCGGGGGAGGGGCCGTGGCCGTCCCGCTCAGTCCTGGGGCACCAAGCCCAAGCCTGCCGGTAAGCCCGCTCAGCAATGAGGGGCTGCCCTCACCCGTGCGGGTGGGGGGACGATTACGACACTTCTCCCAGGTTTGGGACCAGGAGATTCCGGACAGATGGATCCGGGAGGTAGTGTCGTTCGGTTACAAGCTGGAATTCGACTCTCGCCCTCCTTCACGGTTCTTTCGGTCTCGGGTGCCCATCGATCCTTTGGCCGCACAGGGGCTCCTGGCGTCGGTAAAGAATCTGTTAGAGATGGCGGTCATCTGGCCGGTACCGCGCTTAGAGATGGGCCTCGGTTTCTACTCCAATCTTTTCGCAGTCCCCAAAAAGGACGGGTCGGTTCGTCCCGTCCTGGACCTGAAATTACTCAACAGGTTCATCCGTTTTCGGAAGTTTCGCATGGAAACCTTGCGTACGGCCGTCGGTTCCCTTCGGCAGGGGGACTTCATGACGTCCATAGACATCAAGGATGCTTATCTTCATGTTCCCATCTGCCACGCTCATCAATGTTTTCTTCGATTCGTGATGGAAAATCAGCATTATCAATTCGTGGCACTTCCGTTTGGCCTTACCTCAGCTCCAAGAGTGTTCACCAAGGTGCTGGCAGGGGTCATGGCCATTTTCAGATCTCGGGGCATTCGTGTACCATATTTGGACGACCTTCTCATCATGGCTCCGTCGATCAATCAATCGGAGACAGACACCAGGATGGTGGTCTCCATGCTGGAAAGCTTTGGTTGGGTGATCAACTTCCCCAAGTCCTCCCTCGCTCCGGCCACTGTGGTGTCCTTTCTGGGGATGCAGTTGGACTCTCTTCAACACAGAGTGTTTCTCCCCCAGTCCAAAATTCATCTGATTCAGGAGTTGGCTCGGGTCCTACTTTCCAATCCTCGGCCGTCCATCCGTCTGGGGATGAGGCTGATAGGGTTGATGGTCGCCTCTTTCGAGGCAGTTCCTTTTGCTCAATTTCACACGAGGACGCTTCAGCTTTATCTGTTGGCATCCTGGGACCGGCAGCCTCGGTCGCTGGATCAGCCCTTCCAGTTGTCCTCCCGGGTCCGGCAGTCCCTCCAGTGGTGGTTGGTCTCGACCAATCTCGTGAGGGGCAGGTCTTTCCTGACCCCTCTTTGGGAAATTGTCACCACGGACGCCAGTCTTTCGGGATGGGGCGGATTCTGGAAGGAGCTTCAGTTCCAGGGGCAATGGGGACCTCAAGAGGCCCACTTACCCATCAATGTTCTAGAACTGAGAGCCATCCGTCGGGTTCTTGCTCTCCTGACTCAACACGTTCTGGGCCTTCCGGTCCAGGTGCGTTCAGACAATCGAACAGCGGTTGCTTACATCAATCATCAGGGAGGGAGTGAAGCGGGGTGTGTGGCACACCAACAATATCCATTTTTCAGGTGAGTAGTCACAAAATGGTATTATTCTTGGTGTGCCACACACCCCGCTTCACCTTTAATATTCTTCACGATTGGGACAGAGGTGTCCCTGATCCTGACCTGGGCAGAGGCCCATGTTCCTTGTCTCTCGGCGGTATACATTCCAGGAGTGGAGAACCAGGAAGCGGACCGGTTGAGCAGGGGCTCTCCCCGTCTGGGAGAATGGGCTCTCCATCCTCAGGTTTTTCGCTCACTGTGTCTCCGATGGGGGACACCGGAGGTGGACCTGTTTGCCTCTCGTCACAATCACAGGCTCCCGAACTTCGTGTCGCTCTCCCGGGATCCTCTGGCTCTGGCAGTGGACGTCATGTCCCTGAGCTGGGGGGATCTGGGATTTCTATACCTGTTTCCTCCGATACCCATGCTGGGCAGGGTGGTTCGGAAGTTGGCTCTGGAAAGGGTGTCCGCCGTTCTCATGGCCCCAAGGTGGCCAAGGCGAGTGTGGTTCGCAGACATTGTTCGGCTGGCAGTGGACCAGTTCGTTCTGCCTCTTCGGCCCGATCTGCTCACTCAGGGTCGGTTGTGTTACCCCAATTTACCAGCGCTGGGTTTGACGGCCTGGCTGCTGAAACCTCCATCTTGAAGGAGGAGGGTCTTTCTGACTCAGTTGTCAAGACTCTGATCAGTGCCCGGAAGAGGTCTTCTTCTATCATCGACTATAGGACTTGGAAAGCCTACATCGCTTGGTGTGAGATGAGATCTTTTCCTTGTAGGGTCTTTTCGGTCTCCAGGATTCTGGAGTTTTTACAATCTGGGCTGGACTCTGGTCTTCAGCTAAGTACTTTGAAAGGGCAAGTTTCTGCCTTATCTATCTTTTTTCAGAAGCGTTTTGCGCTTCATTCTTTAGTTAAAACTTTTTTCCAGGGGGTTACGCATGTGCGGCCTCCCAGGAAACCATTACTCCCGGTTTGGGATTTGAATTTGGTTCTTTCTGCTCTACAGGCTCCTCCTTTTGAGCCTCTGCAAGATATTGCTTTGTCTACCCTGACTCAGAAGATTGTCTTCTTGGTAGCTATCACTTCGGTCCGGCGTGTCTCAGAGTTGGCAGCCTTGTCTATCCAGGCGCCCTACTTTGAGAGGCATCAGGATAAAGTGGTCTTTCGGTTCAAGCCAGACTTTCTTCCTAAGGTTGTTTCTGCTTTTCATTTGAATCAGGATATTGTTCTTCCCTCCTTGTGCCCTAATCCTAAGAATGACAAAGAGAGGGTTTTGCATTGTTTGGATGTAGTACGCTGTGTTAAGTACTACTTGATTATCACGTCTCCTTTTCGTAAGACGGATGCCTTTTCTGTTGTGCCCTGTGGGCCTAAGAAGGGTTTGGCACCAGCCAAATCTGCCATTAGCAAATGGATACGTCAGGCCGTTACTGCGGCCTATTCTGCTAAGGGGAAAGTTCCCCCTTTTCGTATCACTGCTCATTCTACTCGCGCCATTGGGGCGTCTTGGGCTTTTCAGCACCAAGCTTCTGTTGAACAAGTTTGTAAGGCCGCCACTTGGTCTTCTGTTCATACTTTTTCTAAGTTTTACAAAGTTGATGTGCGGGCCTCAGCGGATGCTGTTTTTGGCCGCAAAGTTCTGCAGACTGCAGTCATTTAAGTTATGCTTCACCTGGCCTTGAGATGCCCATCCCTTGTGGACACTGCTTTTGGATGTCCCAATCGTGAAGAATATTAAAGGTGAAGCGGGGTGTGTGGCACACCAAGAATAATACCATTTTGTGAGTACTCACCTGAAAAATGGATATTGTTGGTGTGCCACACACCCTGCTTCACTCCCACCCTTTTCGGTATTCCGAATCCTTTATATGGTGAAGCTTTTATTTATATTGATTTATTTTGAGGTTACCGTTAAAATACTGGTACCTTGTCTTTCTGCTTTTTAATACACTGGTGATAAATGGGAGGTGCCAGGTATCTATGGGCCGGAAGGGGGCTCGTTACAAGACTTCCTCTCTGCACAGCGTCACCTGGCGGTGAGTTAACCCAATCGTGAAGAATATTAAAGGTGAAGCGGGGTGTGTGGCACACCAACAATATCCATTTTTCAGGTGAGTACTCACAAAATGGTATTATGTCCTAATAAAGTCTCTCATAAGTAGTCACCTGTTTAAAGTGCACCAAAACCCACACCCCAACGGCCCGTGTGCAGTAGTTTCCCTCCCCACGGGGCATTCAGAATCAGGATGCTCCGCTGTGTGAAACCCCCCCAGGTTGCCCAGAAACTCACCTTCTTTCCTGGTCCAATGGTGCATGCACAAGCAGCGGCTGCATCCCTGCTATCCCTTTAGCAGGGTGCGTGGCCTGTGCCAGCCATTTGTGAATGGCTGGCATGGGCATGCTCCCTGTTTGAGCGTGGCGGGGGACGCGGCCACCAATGCGCTTAGATCCACTCGCCTTAGACAAACTCTTAAACTAAGGGGCGGGAGCAGATCTGAGCATGCTGATTGGGTGAAAGGCCACGCAGGAAGTCCAATGATCTGGGGGGTTTCCCACAGTGGGGCATCCACAATCCGGGTGCCCAAGGGAGAAGGACCAAAACCCATATTCAAAATCCAGGGTTATGTACTATATTCTAAAGCTGTGTTATTTCTGTGCAGGCTGAAGATATAACCCAGAAACCAGATCAAGGAAGCAATGCTATCAGGTATTTTTCTGGGCGAGCTATGGACATCTCCTCTGTATTGCTAAGAAAAATATAATAAGGAAAAGATAAATAAAGGGTAAAGAGCAGGGGTGAGATTCAGCAGGTTCTCCCTGGTTCTGTGGAACCATTTGTTAAAATTGTAGCAGTTCTCACAACTGAGAAGAACTGGCTCAAATAGGTGTTGGGCACAGCAGCATTTTTCCCCCAGCTCGAGAACCAGGGGCAGATTGATGGGCCGCATCGGTGGGGTGAGTCTGGAGCCTGGAGTGGAATCCCTAGAAGGGGATTTCCCCTCACCACGCTGAGCTGAGAAGAATGACAGCTCTGGAGTAACGTTTGGCAAGGTAAGCTGCTGTTTATTTATTTTTTACTTTTTCCAGCTGAGTATCAGACACCAGCTGTTAAGTACGAACCCCTTCTGAATAAGATGAAATATTTTCAGCCTGACGGGGAAAATGTCCTCTCATTTATTGTGTGACATTTGTGGCCTTACTATAAGCTAACCTGTCTAACATGTCACCAGGACAGGATGGAACGGAACATAGAGAAAAACCTTTTGAAACCTAATCTACACATTTTGTAGCACTAACATTACAGCCCAGTTTAGGAGAGGTTATTCAATATATAATAGTATAATAATATATAATATAATTCTGCCATTACTTTAAAAACATCTCTAAAATTATGACAATAAAATAAAAAAACAAGGGAAATGTACATTCCAACTAATCAGAATCCAGTTAAAGCAGAACAAATCCCAGCATGGCCAGCACTGGAATCTGCTGGCTTTCCCTTCACAGTGTAAACAGGTAAGTCAGGAGTGAGAATGGCCACATCCCCAGCATCTTTGGGCTGAGGCGCGTCCAGCCATTCAGGCTGGGGGCAGGAGTGAGCCCGTGTCTGGGAATACGGACGCTCTTGATCCCGATTGCCGTAAAACGAGCAGTTTGCACGGCAACCGGCTCTGATTCGACGAGAGCCTGCGCATGCGCCAAGATAAAGATTTTTATTAACTTAGGCCCTTATTTATGAAGGAATAGCGACAGGTAGCGACTGGTGAGCAACCGGTAATGACGGGCCCCGCCACGAGAACGCCGGCTCCCCACCGCAATCACACATTTATCAAGCCAATCCTGCTTAGCGACTGAGATAGCGCCATATAGCCACTCATTCATCATTATTCCAGCCTCAGCCCACAGCGCCAGCGTCCGACCTTGAACAGCGACAGGTATGACCTCTCGCTACCTGGCGCGCTCCAATGCATTTCAATGGAACAATCTTTAAATATTCATAATTAATTGTTATTAATGTTTTTTTTTTTTTTTTTTTTTAAATGTGAAAATTTCTGTGACCACTTCTGCCATTTTAGATTTTTTTAAGGGAAAATTTTTGGTTTCCAAAAATATGGTGGTTTGGGGGTTAAAAAACTACTTTTAACACATCGCCTCCAGCGCTCTGGGGTTTAAACATGCGTTTCACAGCGCTTGAATTTTTTGAGCGTGATTTTTTGATGAATATGGTGGAAGCCGGTCGCTCTGACCAGTCGCTATCATGCGCACCCATACAGGGAACCTGTCAAATAGCGACTCGGAACCTTGTATTCAACATTACGCCACACAGACTGAGTCGCTGTCAATAACCGAACAACGGCCAAGCACAGCGACTACTAGCGGGCGCTGTGAAAATACCGCTACAGTCACTCAACTGTCGCTACATAAATAATAAATCAGCCTCTTAGCTTATAAAGAGAAAATGTCTGAATGCCTTGTAGGCCTATTTCTGAGAAAAACAACCTGTTTGATCTACAATATATTGATACCTTGCTAACAGCCATTTTATTATAAATTGCAGGTTTATTAACAATCTCCAAGAAAGAATCAATGTAACAATCGGGGATAGTGAAGAATTAGACATTTTACCTTTTGGCTTTTCCAATTACACTTTGCAGAAATTGGGAGTGTAAGTATTTTTTTCAAACTAAAATCTATGTAGAGCTGCACTTTGTAACACACCACTCACCCCTCCCTCCCCCAGTGCTAAGCCTAATTCTAATGACTAGACTTCCGCAACACTCTCCTTTGTGGTCTACCAACAAACAGACTGGCATGCCTTCTCCACTCTGCTGTTCATCTCATTCACCTCCCCTCTTTTTTCTCTAATGCTGCCAGTGTCAGTCCCTCCACTGGCTGCCAATTTCTGAAATAATTCCACCTTAACTACAAAGCACCCTGCAATCAGGCTCCTGCCTACATTGCTTCTCTTATCAACAAATGCCAACCCAGATGCAATCTCTGCTCTGCCAGGACCTCCACCTGCCCTCAACCCTAATCACCTCCCATGCCCTAAGAGTGCCCTTAAAACCTGCCTACTTAGACAAGCTTATGATGTGGCCTAAATGCCTGACAGCCCCAATCACTTCAGATCACTTGCCATCATATTAAGTATATATTACTTGTGACCTACCTTTTGCCTACACATCTTACCCTCTAGATTGTACTTCAGTATGACTAAAAGATTCCAGGGCCGGCCACTAACCTACCCCCAAGGCATCCTATAGCACAATTCCCCACCGTGTGAAACCCCGAGGGTCGCCCATAAACCTTTTTTTCCGGCAGCTCCAGCGACACTGTAAATGCTGTAAAACTCAACCATCGCTGAGCCGGCAGCATCACCCAGCTGCACAGATGCTGATGTTGGTCAGCCCACTAATAATAGAGTATGGGTGGCGGAGGACATCCCTAAACAGCACCAGGGAACAAGTAAGCTTTTAACTACATGTTTAGGTCATATACTACCATATGTTTCATTCACTACATGTTTACTTAAAAAGCAATATATAAGGACATACAGATATATACTTACCTTTTCTACATCTGAGCAGGGTCCTGTGATTTGAAAGCTGTGTAGGAAATCTCCTCCTGCTCCACAGAGATTTGAGGCAGTGTTCAGCATGTTACAGGAGCTGTTCTCCTACCCTTTTGCCACAGTCATCAGATCAGAGTGCCATACTGGATTAAGGCCCCTCTGCTTACCCTATGCTGATCCCACAGCATCAATCATGGTCCTGCAGCTCCAATAATTGACACTGGGTCCTGCACTTTAGGCTTTGGTTTGCTGGAGGTGTTATAAATACTAGTTTCAAAGTTTACAAATCAATGAAGGGCAAGCACTTACTGTATTTTATTATCTTCTGCAGTAAAAAAATAGTTGGTACCACTGAAAATGGGAGAAGCTGCTCTGTTGATTCAATCAAGTTTGGTTTTGGAAGCTCTTACACTATAATCATAAAGGGCGTAAGTAATTGCTGTTTTGTAACTAGTAACAGTTCCCTTTTTTTGTTTCTCTATGGAAAGGATGTAAACTGCTAAAGGCAGAATGTGGTCTTTAAATAGTATGTGAGACGAGCAATATAGGATCACCTGGTTGCCCTGGTTGATCTACGAGGAATCTGAAGACTTTAGAGGCTTATTTGAACGGTAGGCCTCGGGTGTCCGCGGCGCTGCCCCCGCTTGATGTAGGTGGGCAAGACAAGAATAGCTCCTCTCAGAATTTGGGGTGCGTGCTATGGGACTGTAGAGGGAGTCCCGCCTGGAACGGCATCCCACATGCCACACCCTTTCCCCCTGCCCTCCCTGCCCCTCTTCAAACCTATACCCAATCTCGCTCTCCATTTCCCCCCTGCCCTGCCCCCCCCCCCCCCTTTTTTTTTTTTCTGTTTCGGGTTATGCTCCTGGACCCGCCTAAGCGTCAAGGATCCCTACCCCTTCCCGGAACCTGTAGAGCAGCGTAGTGGGAGGTCACGGGGAGTGAGGCCATCTGGGGAGAGGGTACATGGATCGCTTGAGGTAATTTGAACCTAAGTGGCCTTCACCTGCAGAGACCAGGACCCGACATGGGGAGTCTCCGCACCTCATGTTATCGGTCACACCTAGGCCATAGCTGTGATGTCTAGATGACAATATTTTATGTAAATGGTGTTCGCAGATGCTTCCCCCCCCCCCCCCCCCCCCACATTACCCTGTCATTGTATTGTATTGTATTGTATCTATGTTCATTGCAAAATACCTAAATAAAGAATATTAAATAGTATGTGATAGGTCATTATTGGTTATGATGCATTATCTACAGCAGTGATTTTCAACCTTTTAAAGCCAAGTACCCCATAGCGCCTGGAAGTTACAATCAAGTGCCCCCAAAGAGGGAATCATTTAGAGATATTACCAAAATAATTCGGCCACAGGCATTACAGCACTTGTAGAGTAAGATCGAAAAATGTCTTGCCAGATAAAACAGACCCACCAGGCACTCACTGTGGATGCACCCGTGTAAATTTCTGAGTACCCCCTGGAGTACGGGTACAGCAGGTTGAGAACCAGTGATCAATAATATATTCTTTTAGAATCTTCTGTTAGAATGTTAACTTTATATACATAAACCAGTTTACATTCGGGGTCATGCTAAAGATCTGGTGAACCAAGTTTACCTTTGGGTGTGCTTATTGGTGTGAACTGAAGTTTACATCTGATGGAGCTTTTTTTACTTAAACATTTTAACTTGAACTCAAATTTCGATGAAACATTTCTGTTCTAATATTTTTCAAAAAATCACCTACCGCTGTGATGGGGCATTTTTATATTTTTGGAAACAACAATATCCTATAGGCTATGCAGAATGATTTGGCAAGTTCTTAAAGTGGACCAAAACCCAGGATTCTTACTATCCTGGGTTTTGGTCTTTGCCCCCCTGGGCACCCCTGATGATGAGTATGTGAAACCCCCCAGGTTGCTCTATCTGACTTACCCTTCCCTGGTTCTACGGTACCTGCGCTGCCTCTCGTCCAATCAATGCTCAGATCCCCTCCCGCTCCTTCATCTAAGAGCTTGTCTAAGCAAGCGGATCCGAGCTCGCTGGCTCTACCCTCTACCGCTATCCTCTAACAGGGAGCATGCCTGCGCTGGTCATTCACAAATGCCTGGCGCGGGCATGCACCCTGCTAAAGGGATAGTGGGGATGCGGGTGCTGCTCTCGCATGTGCCATTGGACTGGGGAACAAGGTGAGTTTCTGGCTGACCTGAGGGCTTTCACACAGTGGGACAGCTCGATTTTGGATGCCCCAGGGGAAGGGAATCAATCTTATAGATTCCAGGGCTAGAAAATATGCTTACCTCAAGTAAAAAATTTGAACAGAAATGTTTTATAAAATCTTTTTTGTGTGTTCAAATTAAAAAGCTCACTCAGATGTAAACGCCTGAAAGCACACCCAAAGGTAAGCTTGTTTCACCAGATTTTTAGCATTACCCTGAGATTATATTAAACTGACCATTTTTTAGAGCGACAAATTTAGGGCGCTTAAATTGTGACAGATTAACAAATCCATGAGTTCATTTTTGATAGCGACAACACTGTATAATGTGTGACGAATGTTGTTGCTCTCAAAAATTAACCTAGCGATTTGTTAAGCTGTCACAATTTAAGTGCCTATTATCTTTGCCTATATCTTAGTATAGCTTTATCTGATAGAAGAGTAGTACTACTCAGTACTAGTATATATGAAATATAACTGTTTTTATCCTTATTTTTTGTTTTTGTCCTCAATTTAGTGTGCAGATACAATGGACATTGAGAACATTGAGGATATTAAAGCCAACACCGTTCACATGGCCCTGCAGATTCCTCAGTACTTCCTCATTACTGCCGGGGAGGTAGTATTTTCAGTTACAGGGCTGGAATTCTCTTATTCTCAGGTGAGTGTTGATAACCTTGCAAATACAAGCATTGTTAAATTGGGTGCACTGGTTTACTCCATAAAAGCCTAGGCCTCTTTTATAATTGTTTCCTCTAATTTGAGAGGAGATGTTGTTACCATTTAAACATACCATAAATTACTAATGATTATGGAATAATGTTGTGAATTAGGGTTACTTGCAGCTTTCCTATATTCTATCATATCAGTTTGTTATTTTAAGATATTTTGTTGCAATAAGAAAGGGCAACATTCCAATTTCTGTATCTATATTCCAGTTCTAGTTTCTATTCTATTCTAGTTTTAGTTGGTTCTGTAACCTGGTTTCTTTTGTTTTTTTCCAAACCTCCATGTGCTTGTCCGGGCTGTTAGACAAGTGCAATCAAATGAACATTAAGGAAATCTAGTAATCTTATCTCGTTTTACATTTACAGGCCCCGTCCAACATGAAATCAGTGCTTCAGGCGGGATGGCTGCTAACAGTTGCTGTTGGTAATATTATTGTCCTCATTGTGGCTGGAGCTGCTGGGCTCAGTGAGCAGGTAACATCTTTTGTCATTTGTATTATCTGCCAAAACCATAGCAGGCAGAAAATAATGACTGATTGTAATAATAACTTGTACATATTCCAAAGTGAGTTCAGCAACTCACCATGCAGTTAAAATGTAACCTAACTTGAGCAACCCATGATGCCAAACCTCTCTGTGTCTGGGAGAGTAGACACTCCAAGTGTAAGGTCGTATAGCGGGTCTTGACTGGTAGCCGTAGTTATCTTGCAATATCTACCTTCCAGCAGCAAAGTGGAGCCCTGAGCTGCTATTAAGGAGGGGCAAAGACTGGTGGCCACAATCCTCCAAAGCCTACCCATCGGCCTGGCTGACTATTCTGGAGACAAATAGGTTAAACGGTGTTTGGACACCAAGAGAGGGAAATGCCAGAAAGACGAAAGCATGTATTGTGAATCAAAGTGGCAACTACACTGCTAAGTCTGTAAAAAAAACCTGCACAGATGAACCCAGAGATCAGGACAAGCATGGCTGAAAACACAGTGGCTGACATGGGTTGAAACTCACACACAAGGTGGACAACGAGAAAATGTGTTATGTTAAAAAAAATGTAATACTATAATAGTAATTCATAGAGTGTGATTAACTAACAAGAACCAGAGTGTCCATTTTAAGTAGATCAAAATAAATACAATGCCTGAACATTTTTTATGAAGATCAAAAAAATGGAAAAAAAATAAAATAGGCTAAAGTACAGATATAAATATAAGTAATTGTATCAATCATTAATAAACCTGTGAATTAAATTGACGGAAACAAGAATATGAATTAATAAATTAGTATTGATATCCAAAGGAAAACTATGCAGTGACCAATGACAGAGGTTAAAGGGACTCAATGACAATAATAAGCAGCTGATGCCTGCACAATGTGCCCCTCCTCCATTTCCTGCAGAGCTGGGTAGAAGTAGTTGCAGGGCTCCAAAGTTTGCCCTTTTTTTTAGTTTTAGCACCACACAAAAAAGTGGTCTAACAGTCACTGTGCCTCTTGGTGCTCTCAGTGTGGGTGAGCATGGCAAGCCAAAATGGTCCGGCAGCTGTCTCTGACCACAGAAGAGCAAGATTCATAAAGCTGTGCCATCACATGTCCTTCTCAGCTCATCTACTACCCAGAAATGAAAGCAAAGTCTTTGGTTTTGCCTAGAATACATGAGGTATTTATATTCAATCAGAGATTTTAGGTTCTTTAAAATGTCTCATTATTTACTGTTCGGGCTTCTGTTGGTATAGCCTGCATACTGGATACTTTAACATACTGTATTTTGGAAAGAGAAAGGCCCCTATAAGAGTAGTCTAAGTTCTCCACTGGGGTATATCTAACTACTGTGGACTAGAAATAAAGGACAGCTTCAACCATACCAAGCTGTGTTACTGTGTTTCTAGCATGTGGATATGCAGGACGGGATGGGGAGGCCGATTCATCAATAGCGCCAGGTAGCGACAGATGAGCGACTGTAGCGTGATTTTTTCAGCGCCAGCCAGTATTCGCTGTGCTTGGCCGGCGTTAGCTTGATGACAGCGACTCAGTCGGTGTGCGGTAATGTTGAATACGGGCTGGGGGGTCGCTGTTTCACAGGTCCAGCGTTGTATGTGAGCGCCTGACAACGAATGGCCAGAGCGAACGGCTAGCTTCATATTCATCAAAAAATCACGCTCCGAATGTGCTGTCGCTGTCCATTCCTTGTTTAAACCCCAGAGCGCTGGCGGCGATCTGTATTAACTAGTTTTTAACCCCTAAACAACCATATTTTTTTAATGTAACATTATACATGTTTTTAGAATCATTTTGTTATATGAATACATTAATCTCAGACCTGTTAGATCAATTCTGCACATATTTTTTTTTTTTTTTTTTTGACTTAAAAATAAATCCTAACATTGCAGAAGTGTTCTCCGATTTTTTGACATTAAAAAAAAAATTTAAAAAAATAATACCAATTAATTATGATTAATTATAGCTTGCTCCATTGAAATGCATTGGACATCGCCAGGGAGCGACAGCTCATACCTGGCGCTGTGAGGGAATTTGCAGCGGCGCTGTTCGGTCCAGGCGGCTTCATGATGAATGCCGCGCTAGCCGTCGCTCTCGCCGGCGCTAGCCTCATTTTGCTTGATAAATGCGTCATTGTGACCGCCGCGGGCGTACTTGAGTCGGTAGTCGCCGTTAGCTGCCGCTACCTGGCGCTCGTCAGACACTACCTGGCGCTATCGCTTGATGAATAAGGGCATAAGTGTAGTACCTGTAGATCAACTGCTGCCCAAGTGGGGGAGGCTCCAGGCAGGAGCCCTGGCTCACTCCTCCTTTTATCTGGCCCTGTGTATGTGCGTTACTCAGGGGGATAAGTAGGGCCAATTTTAGTATCCCAAGTCTATATCAGCATGTCTCTTTATAACACTATGCCCAAATCACTAAGCAATGTTTTAAAGTTTTGATAGTTGGCTTCATTTCATGTGTTCTCTTTGGCTTTGCAGTGGGCAGAGTATGTGCTCTTTGCTGCTCTTCTGGTGGCCGTGTGCATCATCTTTGCTGTTATGGCCTATTTCTACACCTACATCGATCCTGCAGAGATTGAGGCTCAGTTTGATTCTGATGGAAACCGAAAGAAAGAAAAGGAAAAAGAGGCTTTGGGTTATGAAATTGGAGATGGACCTCAATCACAGACTAAAATGTAACTTCACAATGTCATCTCACACAGAAAAATAAGTACCTACCGGACCAGGACAATAATCCAAAACACTTCCGCTGCAAAGGTTTACAGAGGGGGTAATGGGTGATGGATGGTCATTATCACCAAGTCCTTAAATAGGAACATTCTATGTCTGGAAATCTGAAGGACCATAAACAAGTTACCTCTCTAAGTAGGATGTTACTAACATGATTACTAGATTATTGAAGGCAGCGTGACTCCTGATCTATACCAGCTGATTAGACTTTAATGGTGAGACCGGTGAACGATTATTTCTTACTTTGAGTTACAACACTGCCCTTGCCCTTTGCACATCTACTCATAAATAAACTGATATAGTTAAATGGGGATCCTAATAAAGATGGCATAATGTAGGAAAGAAGTCACAGTAAAAGTGTGTTTGTGGTTTTGGTTGGTGTGGCATTTTCTATGCACCTTTGGGTGTGGCTTTGTGGCTTTCCAGGCAAACCTAAGCTAAAATAAAACCTCCCTGGCAATTGTGATGGTATGGTCCAGGTGTGACGGGACCCTAGACCACCCATGTACCTGTGAGCTCCAAATTTAGAAGATATTCTTGAATTCCTTGTACTGCTCTGATCGTGGTCCTGGGGTAATGTCTGGGGTATACCTGAGGATCCTCTGGTGCTCTGGTGGGTCAGTCTTACATTGCATGTGGGTATAGGTTAGGTTAGTTTAGTTTAATGTGTCTGTGGAACAAGACCCTCCCTGGCACAAGTTGCACGAAAGGACATACGTCTCAACAGAAGTCAGTGATGTGCATGAAAGGTTTATCTCATGTAAGACACACTGGTAATTAAACAATGCTAAGATCTTCCATTTACAAATGTTTAATAAAAAGTAAATGAATAAAAATGTATGCTTTGTGTCTTATTTTCTTAAAAGTTATATCTACAATTTACAGGGAGCTGGGGTGTACATAGCCCTGATGAGGCCCCATAGCACAGCCACTATCATGCTCACCTGGACCAGGTTCGGAGGTTCGGGAGGTGCGTTGCACACACACAAAGGCGAGTGAGACGCGAAGTGTGTGCAAGGCGAGGAGGGCTACAGGCGCACGTCGGCGAGCACGCTGCACATAAAGGACGGTCATGCATTCATTTGCTGGAGGTTTGGGAGGCATGCGCACGGATGCGAGGGTAGCATGGGGTGGTGAGGCGCTGCTTGCTGCACCGGAGAAACCAGCATGGATAATGGAGGTGGCATGGCTGGGTAGGTAAGTATAATGTGCTCCCTCTGCACCATGCGTGCATTCAAAAGAGGCGGTGTAGGTAGCATGTGCCAGGCCCCCTTGTTCAATGGGCATCTGCCTTCACTACCTCTATGGTATGTACGCCCCTGACAGTATATACTAACTCACAAATCAGTGTGACCAGGCAGTAGGGAACTACACAATACAGAATGCCAGCAGTGCTACTGCATATAGAAACATTAGAGATATTAAACAATACTGTATTTAAAATACTGTGTGTAGTTTTGTAGTTCAGAGACTAAAGTGTTCTCAACATTACCTATAAGTTTTATTTAGATTAAAGAGCCATGTTGGGGCCAAGAAGGCATTTTTTGTATTGAGAAGGTAGTCATTTGGGATATTAGGTAGCCGCTTCCTGCCAGTTTTGGTGTTCCTGACCAGGTCAAATTTTACAAACTGGCTAAGTAAATATGATTTCGGTATACTTATAGAAAAAAATCTTTAAAAAAAATGGAAAAATGACCAATTTTCAGTTTAAATTGTTATGCCCTTAAAATGGATAGTCACAGGAGATGGGTGGACGCCAATGGGAACACTGAGATCCAGATGGCCAGACCGCAACCTAGACCCATGGACTCTCTTGTACTTTCAGTCTTACCTCTCTAGGGTGGGTTTCAGGAGGGACAGAAGTAGAAACTACACGGAATTTGAGAAGCTGTGTGCAGGGAGACGAGATCACACACACCTGATCTTGAAGTTGTACACTACCCTAATCCATAGAGAGAGCCCTCCGCTGCCATTTTGGAGAGAATGGGAAGAGGATTTGGGTAGACCCATCACAGAGAACCAGAGGGAGCGGATAGCGACTCTAGCACACAAATCTTCGATGGCAACCAGAATACAGGAATCAAATTACAAATTACTAACTAGGTGGTACTATACCCCGGACAGACTAAACAAAATGTTCCCAGAGGTAGACCCACTTTGCTGGAGGTGCGGGGCGGGGAGAGGAACACTAATACACGTCTTCTGGCATTGCCCAAAAGTTCAGGTATACTGGGGAGAGGTTATCTCTTTGATCACGAAAATCACAGGCACGCAGATTCAAAATGACCCGGCCCCGATACTATTGCACCAAACGGAACAATCAGTGGGGAAATATAAAAAAAACGCTTGTAGTCCACTTGTTGAATGCGGCCAAACAGGTCATACCCCGGTTATGGAAGCAAAAGAAGGCCCCGGCGATAAAAGATTGGTTCAATGAAGTACAAATAATTAGAGAGATGGAGGACATGACCCTATCACTACGCGAGAGAGAAGAGCAATTTAGGTCCACGTGGCTGCCATGGCTGATCTTCCAAGAATCGGCGGAATTCCGGGAGCATGTCAGTGGGTAACGCCCGGGGCAGGACCAAACCGGATGCACTCAATGTACAACTGGATGCAACACAACTAGGCCCTCATAGACGCCCCATATCCCCCCCCTCCCCATTCGCCCTTGACTCTCTCTCTGGGGGCCCCCCCCCCTACACACTCAATCTAGGTCGAGCACTGACAGCATCATACCCCCCACTATGGAGAGCGCTCTGGACCCTTCATCCTGAATTATCCCGTGTTTTTTTCCTTTATGTGCTTTGTTTGCTTATCAACCGTTCTGTACCCCCATTCCCTTTTTGTGTTCTGTACCCCATGCTTTGTATCGTTGGAAACGTACTAAATAAAGAATATTAAAAAAAATAAATGGATAGTCATACCTTAATAAAAAGGTAATAAATAACATATACCATATGTTTACATCATATTTGCATTCTTATTAAAATGTTGTTTTACTGTGTAAGGATGTTGGAAGGCTTAAAAATATTGTAGCAATTTTTAATTTTTTTAAACAAAATTTGCGTAACCAATTTTTTAAGGAACCATTTCACATTTGAAGTGACTTTAAGGGGACTATATGGTAGAACCCCCCCCCCCAAACATGATCCTATTTTAAAACTGCACCCCTAAGAGAATTCAAAACCATAGCCAGGAGGTTTGTTAAGTTTGTTAGATGCTGTACCCTAAAATGTCTATTTCTAAACTGTCTATATAATGCTATTTCTTTTGAATGTGGCAATACCCTAAACATAGTGGAAAACTCCTGTTTGGACACATAAGGGTCAAAAATTTTCAAAAATCACAAAAAGTAAGGTCAAAACAACAAAAAATGTGGATATTGTGCCCCAAAGTTGAGCAAAACCTAAAACAATAACAAATTATAGTTAAATTATTAAGCATTAATATGCAAACCACACAGAGGAGGGAAGGTTAAAGAGAACATTTGGGACAAAACATTTAGCCAAAAAAAACCTTAAGGGTTAACTGGAATTAGAATATAAATCGCTGTGGAGAAACAGTAGAGGAAAGGAGAGAAACATGGGGGACCATCAGGAGCAGTTACACGCTTAGCCGGCCAAATGCTCATGGGGCAGGGCCATTTGAGCTTTAAAGCAGCAGATTTTCCTGGCGGAAGATTAAAATTGGCGCAAAATACACTATTTGCTCTTCTCCTATGCGCTTGCCATTTGGTGCGCCCGGGTAGGTGCATGCGGAATCTGCACTCCGTCTGAGCATTTTTGCGCACTGACCATGATTCATCCCTATAGAACGGTTCGGAGCATTTTTGGTATTTTGGAACACAAAATACATTGACTGAAATACATAGCAGAGGCCGTGTCACATTTGAAAAGCTCCAGAGGTACCAAAACATCAGAAACACCCATTTTAGAAACGACACCGCTTAAGGAATTTATCTAGAGGTGCATTAACACATTGGGACACTAAAGTTTTTCATTTTCACAAGGACTACAAGGAGAAAATGGATCTCACAATCTCTTGAACAATTTCTCTTGAATGTGTCAATACCAGAAATATGGCAGGTTGTCAATATGTAAAAGCATTCCAAAGTTATTATGACATAAAGGGATGCATGTCAGAATTCAAAATTGGGCCTGGTCAGGAATGGTAAAAAAAAAGGTTGTGGCTTCCAGTTCCTCCCAACGCCAAGAAGACCTGAAGCTGAAGGCAATAATATTAACCACAGCAGCCAAATTCCCAATTACATTCTGAAACCTGAACTAGGATATAAAACACATTCCATGACACCTATTACCTGGAGGTGAAGAAATCCAGATAAATCTGGATCAGAAAACTGTAATGAATATTTGGTTGCTGCTGTGGCTAATATTATTGCATTCAGCACCAGAACGCCTTGTTGCACAACCAACTCTTTAACAATAGGTATGTGTATTAAATCCATTTTCCAACTCCAATGTCTTTGCTGGGTCCTTAGGTTCTTGCTGCCTCCTCCGCTGCTACCTCCAGGTCCTCCACTGATTGTTTTCATCTTCTCACTGTCACTACTGGGCCCGCTGCTCCCATTGGAGGGGTAAAATGGAAGATGGAAGATGGGACAATAGGGGAAAAAAAGGAACACCCAAGTGGTGGTGGGGGGGGAGTGGTGACCAGGATGTTGAGATAGAGGCAGGCTACAGAGAGCACCTAAGTTGGGGAAAAGGGGGTGTTAATGGTGTGGGGGGGGCAGGACAATGGGATGGGGGCTGCAGTGAATAACCTTGGAGGTGGAAAGGAGTTGAAAGGTAGGGAAATTGGGATAAGGGAGGGAGCACCCAGTGGGTGGGGGTGGGTTTGGGATGTTGGGGGGTGAGGGTTGTGACATTGGGATTGAAGGGGGTTGCAGAGCGCTCCCTAGCAGGTGTGGGGGCTTAAAGAAGAAGGTTTTGCGGGCTGGGCTTGCGATGTGCGATGTGCGGGCTCTCGTCCAGTCAGCACCATATGTGATGCATATTAATGAATGGCAATATGGCTCTGTTTACACACAGAGCTCTGCAATAGGGAGCATGTGTGACCACATCCCCAGTTCTTTTTAGATTGGGCTGCACTCCTGCCCCAGCCTATCTGAAAAAACAAAACAACTAACTTACAATACAGGAGAATTATGAGGCAGATGTGGCAGAAAGGTTTTGTTTTACCCTGTTTGTAATTCTACATTGTACAGCACCATGGAAGAGGATGGTGCTTTATAAATAATCAATAATAATAATAATAATAATCTTGAACACATATACATAGTAGAAACAGTTACTATAAAAGCACAATACTTTTAAAAATAGTTTTGTTATCACTCTTAAACGAAGCAATGCACAAACAGCAGGTTAATTTGTTATCAAACAATAATAATATATATTTTTATATTATTATAATTTTATATTATTAAAGGAGCACTATCGCGAAATTCTGTAATGTTAAAAATCCATATAAACACATGGGTTAATGAGAGGACAAGTCACTTATATACCCAAACTGAATAAAACTCCCACCAAGCTTGTGGTTTATTCTTGCATGGTAGAAACAAAATCCAGGGGTGACAGGTTTAGTCTATGAGGGGTGACAGAGCCTGTCACCCCGGCTGTCCTTTTCCTTCCATTAAAATAAAAGAAACAAGCCTGGCTTGATATTTCTTGATGGCGGGTGTATAAGTGACCTGTCCTCTCGCCATCCTGCATATTTATACGGATTTTTATCATTGGTCGATTTTTCGCGATAGTGCTCCTTTAAGAATATATAAGTTACTATATATAAGTACATGCTAATCAGTGGGCATTGTCACTGTGTAAATGTAATGTTGTAGCTACACATCCGTAGGGTTCTAGTAAATCACCTGATTGAAGATTCAGGAGACTGAAGAAGTGGGGGGGGGGCGTATTTTAGCTAATCATAAACTATAGAGGTTACATTGTTTTTAAATATATAAAATTAACTTAATTTCCTATCCTCTGTAGGAGCTGAACAAATCATTAATGTAGGCTAGCTCTCGTATATTGTTTGCTTGCAAGCAGGGCCCCCATTCCTTTTCATTGGTTTACCTGTCATTTTTATGTTTGCACATGAACCCTCTCAGTGTAAAGCGCTGCAGAATATATGTTGGTGCTATATTAATAAAGATTATTATTATTACTACATTAGTATTATCAAAAAGGGAAAATATCCATTTCTAGCTCAGTTCAGTGCACTCCCGCAACTTCAGCATCTAAAGTCACATGCAGCACTTACAGCTACCAGCCTGTGGCTGGACATGGGCGGTGTGCAAGGCTAGGCTGATGTAGCCATTATTCTCTTTGGGTGTCTTGGTTGAGCTATGTACACCTCCGGCCATCCAGAAGTGTAGCACCTTGCTTCTAATGTCGGGGATTGCCAGAGACACCGCAAGATCAGTTGAAGATAAGCTGTGGAGCATCAGGTTTTTTCTATTACTTCAAAAGGACACTCAAGTATCTCTAATAAGGCTTGATCACCCTTCCTCCAATTGACACCTGCCTGTAACAAAGCCTCCTTGTAAAAAACGTACCTGCCTCAAGGGGCACGCGATGAGCGTCTGCCGGCCGGCACAGCGTTCCCTGACTGTCTGGAGAGAACAGCGAGCTGCCATGCCTGCCTCCCTCGCTCCCCTGCAGTCGTACGGGCGCGCATCCTACTCTTTGACAGAGCAGCTTGCAGCAGATGTCTCTCTGTCTAGTTAATCAAGTACACACCTGAGGGTCTCAGGGGCTGGACAGCCTGACTGGTCAGGGCAGTCAAGCCCCTGGAATCAGTTCCAATCGCATCTTGTATCTCAGATGCACCAATCACTACACTATTATCCATGCACTCCAATTGGCCAATCATCCTTTTAAATAAAGTCCAGCCCTGACCCCTTTGCCCATTATAGCTAGTTCTGCTCAGTCTGAGCAAAGGGGGTGGGAGTAGCTCCATCACTATTATTTATACAAAATCATCATCATTATTATTCAGGGCCTGGGAACCAATTTACCGCCCAGTTTAACCCTCTCATCATCCAAGTATTAAGCACCAAACATGTCTAGCTATGTGGAAAGACAGAGATTTGGTTGCACATATCTGCAGATACATGTGGAAGCCACACTGCCCCGGCAAGGTGTTTAGTGTGGTCCCTACTCTTATTTTTGAGTCCCCAAAGTTGGGACATGCAATGCAGCCAGAGCTACTCACCTGGGAAGCTGCCAGCCTCCCTTTAGAACACTCCATAGGGAGAGATCCATAGTGGCTGAATCCCCCCCTGTGTGTGTTCATGGCAATTCAAACTTAACCCGGCTTGTCTGACCATCCCAACTTGCTGTCCGTACCGACCATTTTGCCTGCCTGACGTTGATATTCGTCTGACCCCTTTGGATACCGAGTAACTCTGACCATCCGGCTTGACCTTCAGCTAGTTCTGACTATTTCCCTGCCTCATCCCTGTGGTTTGACGCTTTGTTGGACTGATTTCCTTGGTTTTAGTATACCCTCGTGTTCCTTCTGTCTTCACTGTGAGCTGGCATCCTTTGTGCCATTTAAGACTTGGGGGCAACCGTATCCGGCGAGGCATATCATGCGTCCCGGTGAATGGGGGCTTGACTAAAGGCGGGAGCGGTGGTGGAGATTGGGGGTTGCCAGCTCTCAGAAGGTGGAAAACTCACAGGGCATTACGCTCCTGTTAGCATATTAATTCTTCTCTCTAAGTTGCTCTCTGTGCAGACAGGAATCACATATACATTTCAATAATAAACGTAGCTCTAGAGATATGGCTCTAGATATGGAGGATGGCGCAATTATAAACAATGTTCCAACAAAGCAGGGTCCACTGGCACGTGACTATATAAGTTGTTTATTACATCCAACGTTTGGGGACCACATCAAGGTACAAGCTAGACATACAAAATTCACTGAAACTGGAGGGCTGCCCAGGACTCTGTGGGAAAGAGCCTGTGAGCTTGTGAGCTGACAGGTAAGCCCCCTTTGTTTTTTGTTACTTGCAAGAACAGGGACTTTAATGTAAAAAGGTTGTATGTAACTGTTATAAGATAGTGATACTAAAAGTAATGCCTTTGTTAGAAATAAAGTCACTGTGTTAGCAATCAAATAGTTTTCTATACATTTAATAAAAACATAGCCAAGGTAGAATATTACACATCATGTTTTAAATCAGTTCCACACAAGCAATATACAAATACAAGCACAAATTCCAAAGGGTATGAGAGGTCAGTGTCATTCCAGATTGCATGTGGCATAGCAGACAATGCTGACAAGTCAATGCAATGAGAAGAATATTTACAATGTCCACAAGGCTGCGCTGCTATACAGAATATGCCTAGTTAATAGGGTTAGACCAAGGGTGTCAAACTGACTCCGGAAAGGGCAGCAACAGGACAGGTTTTGTGGATCTCCATATAGCTGTCTCTATAGCCCTGTATGAGCACTGATTACTCCACCTTTACACCTGTTTGGAAATCCGTGATAACCGGCCTGTTGCTGGTCCTTCAGGAGGGAGTTTGACACCTGTGGGTTAGACGTTACCTGTCCTGTTGCTGGCCCTTCAGGAGGGAGTTTGACACCTGTGGATTAGACGTTACCTGTCCTGTTGCTGGCCCTTCAGGAGGGAGTTTGACACCTGTGGATTAGACGTTACCTGGCCTGTTGCTGGCCCTTCAGGAGGGAGTTTGACACCTGTGGATTAGACATTACCTGGCCTGTTGCTGGCCCTTCAGGAGGGAGTTTGACACCTGTGGATGAGACTTTACCTCTCCTGTTGCTGGCCTTTCAGGAGGGAGTTTGACACCTGTGGATTAGACGTTACCTGTCCTGTTGCTGGGCCTTCAGGAGGGAGTTTGACACCTGTGGATGAGACTTTACCTCTCCTGTTGCTGGCCTTTCAGGAGGGAGTTTGACACCTGTGGATTAGACATTACCTGGCCTGTTGCTGGCCCTTCAGGAGGAAGTTTGACACCTGTGGATTAGACATTACCTGGCCTGTTGCTGGCCCTTCAGGAGGGAGTTTGACACCTGTGGATTAGACATTACCTGGCCTGTTGCTGGCCCTTCAGGAGGGAGTTTGACACCTGTGGATTAGACATTACCTGGCCTGTTGCTGGCCCTTCAGGAGGAAGTTTGACACCTGTGGATTAGACATTACCTGGCCTGTTGCTGGCCCTTCAGGAGGGAGTTTAACACCTGTGGGTTAGACAGTCCATGGCAAAGGCAAAAATAAGGCAGGAATCAGCTCAACTTAAGTCTGTCCATCCCTAAAGGCTGAGACATCCCCTCCAATTTCTGCAACATGCTGTAGATAGGGTGGCTAGTTCTACAAAAGGATTTATTATAATCTAATAGAAAGCCGAAATACTGCTGAGCAGCCATCTATCTTCAATAAACTGTTGTTGCTAGGGGAAACTGTGAGGCAGCAGGTGGGGGGGTACTGATGGGGTGGGGGGGTACTGATGGGGTGGGGAGGAATGGTGGAGTGGAACAGTTAGTGGTAAGGACAGAGAGTCAGAAGGACGTGTGCTGGAAGGTGCATGAGGCAGTGCACGAGGAGAGACACAAGGAACAGCGTGAGAGGCTGAGGGCAAAGTGTGAGCCCTATCTATCAGAAGATAAACAGTGAGTGCAGTGACGGGTGGGAAGCGGGATCAATTTACAGCTTCTAAAACACTTTTGCTTCTGAATTACTGTTTACCGTGGGAATCCTTCAAACTACACTTCAAACTCAGCCCTGGCTTATGGTCCTGATTTACTAATGCTTTGCTGGACTGCTCTGGGCCAGCACAGGTCAGCACAACCCGGCATAGCAAATACAGCAGACAGACTAGTATTTACAAAGCTATTATTGCCTCAATGCGCTCACACACTGAATGAATGTGCACATGAGGGCGTTTTATATATATATATATATAGAGAGAGAGAGAGCGAGAGAGAGACAGAGAGAGAGATTTGTACACACACACACACAATAGCACCCCAATAGCACCAAGTAGCGACTTACCTGAACGTTTGCCATATTGACAACAATATTACCCTAGCATCCAACTATAGAATATTAGCGGCTACCCACTTACGTCCTATATCGATTAATACCTATGGCATAGGGAGTACCAGGTCAAAAGCTGCTGAATACCAGAGCTCCCCACCACCACACACTTCATGTTCTATACTCTGCTAAAAATGCCTCTCAACACATACCCATGCAGCAATCTCCCAAAGAAGCCGCCACCATAGGTGAAACGCAATGAGATTTTCACGCAAGGGATCTTCTTTTGATCACCCACAAGCTGCATGCTGTATTTTCACTGTAGTATTACTTAATTTGTAAATTAGGTCAGAGATGAATATCAATACCGGTCTTGTTAACACACTAGCACATCTTCTTTGAACTAAACACCTTTATTGTGGCTATTGGTCCAGGCCAACCCCCCCCCCCCCCCCCCTTAGTTACAAACATGTCTGAGGGATTTTTTTCTGGCATTGAACACAATGGAAAAACTATGAACAGACCAGTTTCTAGGCTCTATTTCATGCAGGGCAAGGAAAACAAATCCCCCCACTATAGTAGCCAGCACAACACATACCCAATATTTACTGAGCCAAATGCCGAAGTGAATGCAGAATTTGATCCCTCTAAAACATAAATCTTTTTACTGTGAGGAGGAGCACTGATCTATACAGGCTGGGAAGCGTGCTTTTATACTCACCCTGGCTCCCGCATTTTGCTCCCCTTAATCCACATTTCAATATATACTACGCAGGAAAAACCTGCTAAGGTGGATTGAGGCTCTCTGTTTGGTTCCTTTATGCCAAATTATACATGCTGGGTATGTATCCAATCCATTCCCTACAGAACAGACAATGCTGCTCCTTGTTTCCAATATTGTTTGTCTTAGCGATGGAGCCACTTGCAATGACCATCAGGCAAAAAGTAAACATTAAGGGTATAGAAGTGCCAGGGGTCCAGCACAAACTGAGCCTGTTTGCTGATGACGTTTTTTTGCTCATCTCTCAACCTATAGCCTTTAGGGAGCAGATCTGCGCTTCATTTCAGTTGAAATAGGCAAGAAGCTTTCTAGAATACCTTGGAGTGAGGATCAGCCCAGAATATGCTTCTCTCACCACAGTTAAATATAAATCCTTATGAAGGTCACTGTTTGACCTGATGGAGGAATGGGCGAAGTATACCCTCTCATGGACAGGGCGTATACATGCCATTCGCATGACTCTTTTCACTAAAATGTTATATTAGTTTAGGATCCTCTTGGTACAGGTTCCCCCACATATGTTGCAAATATATCAGAGGACGATATTCAAGTTCATCTGGGGTTTCAAGATACTTAGGGTTTTGATACTGGGGTTTCAAGATACTTAGGGAGGCCTAGGGGTCCCCAATGTCACTAAATATTATAGAGCAGCGCATATTGCTCAGATAGCCCCACTGCACAACACCCTTGAACTGACTATGTGGGTCTTATTGGAAGTCCCAAAATGCCACCCGATCCCAATAGACTCGGTCATCTGGACCCCTCTCCAGAACAGCCCTAATACGGATAACCCCATTATAATACATACCATCAAAACCTGGGATTCAGTAAAATTCTCTGCAGGACTAAGTTCCCCTCATCTGCCATTGTTAAACTTGTGGCACAACCTGCTTTTTCCCCAGGTTTGTATAATTACCCCTCATTTAAATGGGGGCTGGGACAGGGCTTCAGCAAAATAAGTCATATCGGATGATGGGCCTGTGGTCTTTGAGCAACTGAAACAGAAGCATAATATTCTCTCAAGTGAATACTTCTGCTGCCTACTGCTACCGAGCTTTCACCCCAGATCAAGAAACGTACCGCTTTCGATAAAATTTGTGCCACTGATTCAACAGCCCCTAAACTAGGCTCAATGCTGTATTAACACTTAAACCAATTACCCTCCCCTGCAGCCCACTCTTATGTGAGAGCCTGGGAGACTGACCTCCAAAACCTCTTGAGAGTTGGAAGGCAATATTGGCTTACGATCTCCTCATGTTCCATTCATGTATACACACTAGAAGCAGCATATAAGGTGCTGCTTAGGTAGTATTTGGTACTAAGTCGAATCAGCCATATGTTCCCAACCCTGTTTTATGGGATGCCAGACAGAAGGTGACATGATCCACACTTGGTGGGCCTATGCTCATGCTTCTGAAGTAAAGCCTTTGATCTAGCGGCTGCGGCCCTCCAAGTCATCACTAAAAAAAGATCCTCGGATAGCGCTTCTCCACGCTAGGACTGCTAAAATGTCCAAAAATAATTTCAAGCTGCTCACGTTTATCTTACTGGCAGCAAAACAAACAGTGACAAAGACTTGGAATAAGCAATTTATCCCCTTTAGAGAGGTGACCGAGAGACTGAATGGTTTCTTGGTCAATGAAAAACTGACCAGCATTCTTAGAGACCTAGATGCTCAAACACTAGCTTAGACCTCTAAGAGGTGTGGACTTGGGCGGGGGGTGGGCACCCCTACTATTTCTGCTTCTCTTTTCCATTACTTCCCTTTCTACTCTGTCTACTTTACCTCTTCTCTCCTGTACTTACTTTACTAATAAGACTTTTTCACACCTAAACTTCACTCATCTGCACAAAGTATAGCCCTGACTGTGCTCGGTGTCCTACACCATTCAAGAAATAGACGACGGCATAGTAGTGCTTCAGCTGGAGGGCCTCCAGAGCTGGCTCCCCCCTGACATTCCCACCTAGGGGTTGGAATCCCACCTATACTTCCCATAGCTTATGAACAGAGAATTCCATAGGAGTCCATAATGAGGGAATGGAATGGGGTGTATGCTAAGTAGATCAAAAAGGACAGAGGTGCAATGTGTGCCCCACCTTCCGCCTAGACAACCGATGATGTAACGCACTTTTTGCATCCTCTGATGTGCAATTAATCATATGTATTGGGACTCTAATGGTACAGTTACATCTCTATATTGTCAGTGATTGTCAAACAAACCAAGTCCTAGCTTCGCTTCTTCCATGGATAAGGCCGCGGCTGCTGCATGGATTACGATAACTAAGTATTGTTTGATCGTGGTAGGGAAGAAAGGGTCGACATTTTTGGTGTATGGGGTCCAGAAGTTGTTGATGGTGGCTCTGACATCAGCTCTTTATTCATGAAAACAATGGACCACTTCATACACCAAGAACCTCCGTGTACGGAGGTGCCCATTGCTTTAAATGAGAGATGGACGCACAGAAACCATGCACGTCCAGAAGCGTAGCTCAAACAGCTTCACAAACTGGCGCTGTGGGAGGAGCTGGGGTACCGGAGTGGTAGCCAGGTAAAAGGATCTTCTGCTTACCTCTGGCACTGGTGACCCTGAAGTATTTTGGAAAAGTCATACATTTCACAAAAACGATGGCTCCAGCACCTATCCAAATCACCACCAAAGTATAGCACTCCCTCAGCAATCAACCAATCAAAATATCTTTTAGAAATTCATTTTATTTTATTATTCCTGGGTTTTTCATTAAAAAGACACATATACAAACATCTAAAAATGCCCAAGGTTCCTCATTATAGAGGGCATCCCATGTTGACCCGCAATCCTGAATCCATCACAACAAATACAACAAACTAGCATATAAAGTGCAATTCAATTATCCAATAAAGTGCTTCAGTGCAAACCAGTGCAAATATTTTTCCAAATAAGTGCAGAGTATTCACAAAAAATCAATCAAACAGCAAGAAAAAACTTCACCTATGAAGTGAGTCTCCGAGATGTCCCCACATGAGCAGACCAAGGAATGGGCCCCCACGCGTTCCGTACTCAAGCCCCCGACTACTTTTTCAAAGTTCAGCAAGGCAGGCAGAGGGGACAGAGCTCTGAGCACCACACAGGGCGGTCATCTGCTGATGGAGCTGCGGGGAATCCCCCCCTGCCCAAAGACATACAAAGACAGATACACAAATAAAGTTACATAATTAAAAACAACATTCTCCCCAGACAAAAGTGCTACATGATTATGCATATTCAAGCCAATACAGAAATACATTGTTATTTATCTCCAATCTAATGCTACATGTACATTTATTTCCCACATGCTACAGGATCGCAATGTCAAATTTCACGATGAGGTAGGTTATATTGTTAAATAATTTCCATTAATATACAGGCAAAATAGAATTTCATGCCTAATATAAATATTTCAATAAACCCACCCTCCAAAGGGTAATAAGGATATTACTTACATGAGAGGGGGCACTATAACTCCTCATCAGCTTCATTTTTTAGGTGGAATATATATATCAGTATATGTCCCCATTTTTTATGTATATATATCTCTTTTAGTTTATACTGTCCCCATTTTTTTCTCTCTCTCTCTCTCCCCCCCTCCCTTCTCTTGGGGCAAAGGATATGATTATGCATGTGCCCCTTACTATCTAATTAATTCAGTCTAAATAAGATACATTAAATTAAATTAAGATAATAATTATTAAGATAATAAAATATTTTGGAAAAGTCCATAAAAAGTCCAAAGCAAAGCAATTTGCCTCATTATGACAATATCTAAGCTGTCTGTTAAAAAATAGCATATGTTTAGGTCAGCTTTAAAGTTAGAAAATGTACGTAGATTTCAGATCATTTCAAATGTTAGTGTAGTTACATGATTTGGCCACTTGATGGCAGCATAGGAAGAAATTAGCAGTTTTTATTAAAAACAGGAAATAGGATTGCAAAATGAATATGAGCCATGAAGCTCTCTGATAATTACCCATAGCCAAAGAAGTCAAGGGTAAACCTGTCTGACTAAATCATTTGCCTGGGCCTTAAAATAGACCCAGGCTGGGTGTAAGACAAAGAGAGAGGCAGGGGAAAGATAAACAGAGAAAAGAGTGTCATCAAGAGTACCACCCAACTTACTGGATGGAGAAGCTTTGGATGTCCAGTTGAAGGAGAACCCCCTTAGGAAGGCACAGTAGTTAAAGGAAGAGATTGACACGCTCCCCATGGCCGTGAGGGGAGGAAAACTGTAGGAGTCAGGTTGTGTGGGGCCCTGTGTGCCAGGCGTCCTGAGAGAACCTGTTTGCAACATTTATGGACTCTGGCTGCAATCTGTGTCACCTTCAACCCTTTTACCCTTAACCTTTGCTACCAGCCCTTTGACCTTTGCCTGGACTTCGACCCTGATCTATTGCCCCCTGCCCAGTGCACGTCCTGCTTGTCTTTAGGCTGTGCTATATGGGTGCGGTGCCCAGGCCCTGTTTCTTAGTGATGACAGGTGTATGACCCAGGATTTTTCTGCAGTTTTTCTGGGCTCCCCCATGTGGGAGGCTCCAGAGAAGCCTGGGACATCTCGCAGATTCTGAGACCTGGTAAACCAGGAATTTTAGTGGCTCTGTGCCCCCATCTAACCCTCATACTCCCAAACTTCTGGAGCATCACATTCACTCCATACCCCTCACTACTTTTCCCCTCCAATCTGGATTATGCTCATATTCATTTACCCAAACTGGATTTTGCTCTAATCAATTTACCAATACTGTCCTCACCAAACTCAGTCGCTACTTACTAACTGTCACATCTAAAGATACAAAGGAGGAGTGGCAGACCAATTATACCTAACTTAGAAGGGGCACATGAGCAAGGTTATTAGAAGACACAAGGATCCACAGCAATCAACCCTGTTGGCTAGCAACCAATCCCCTGATCTGCGGGTGCTGTTGTTTCCAAATGAAAAAAGAAGTATCCTAACCTCACTGGAAGAATTATGTACCCTTTAGGTGCAGGTGATTTTTTTGGATCAATTAGAATAATTTTTATGGGATCTTATAGTTAATTACGGTATATTGTGGCCTATAAATCGTATTCAGCTAATTGCAACCTTGGTGTATTCAATGGATGCATTGATCTTTTTGTATGCAATGATATAATTTCAGATGTACTTTGGTATAGCAATTTTTGTACATATCAACTCATAGGAACTCTTTTTTGTGTGATTATAATACAAAATCATTATAATCTGAAATGCAAGAGAAGCATTTTTTTATTATAGTCCATTAAAAGATAAAGTAAGGTGATCCTAATATATGTAACTGCACCCACTCTTGAGTTTCTTGAGTGTTACTGCAGGCAAAGGTAATTGCTACACCATTGTGTCAGGCTACATTTGGCACTGTCCTAACCTGCTTTCCGTTTTTAAATAAAATAAAAAATTGCTTAGATATTGAGGTTTACAGGTGCACTATATGATTTCTCTTCTGAAAAAAGTGGGCATGGCCCTTGGCTCTGTGACTGCATAATACTCAGCTTTCTGCACTGACAGCAATGTAATGATGAATCTGGAGGAGGAGGCGGAGGGAGGGACCAGCAATCCTGTCCAGCTCTGCTGAGCTGATTGGAGGAGAGGATGAAAAAGAGAAGGTCATTGGCTGAACCTGTAAACCCCGATATCTCAGCCAATTCTACTTCAATTTAAAAACAGAAACAGTTTAGGATAGTGCCAAATGTAGCCCCATGCTTTACCTGCAGTATCACTTTGTATCACTAAGTTTGTGCTCAACCTAATTTATGTATTTATAACTGTTTTTTATGACCAGGAGATGTGCTACTTTCTACTTTGTCCCTTTCTATCAGGATGTCAATGTCAATTAAGTAGCATAAGATAAGAAAACTTCTTCACCTGCCTTGTATGAGCCCATAATGTATACAGATGATGCTGTACAATTCTGACCCTGTTATCTGGGTCAGATTTTATTGCCCATCTCCCATTGCAGTTCAGTCAACCAACCCTAGGACTGTGCTCTGCAACAAAGTATCTGAGCAGAGGAGGAGCTTCCCATCATACATCTTGAGGAGAAGGAGGGGGGTGGCTCCTGCTATATTAATAGATACCTGATGCTGGGCCATAGCCAGGTGCTGGAACATCAAAGGAAGAGAATACAACCTCAGCTTCTCTCCAGCATCACTGTGCATACTGGTCATCATGGGTATGTATCCCAACTTTCTCATTACCTGGATCACAGCACTTCTTTAACTGGTCCAACACTCTTACAATAAACAGTGTCCATGTGCATCCCCCCAGGGGAATTCAGATTGCTGCACATTTACCTTTTTGTAGCTCCTGCCATGGTCAATTTTACCACTAAAATTGTGTCCTATGGAGCTGCAGGTACCCTGCAAAGAGGAAGTGTTGCTGGGTTTCCTGTTGGTGTGCATTGTGGGTTAGGTTAGTTAAATCTAGACATCAGCACAGGTGAGAAGCTGGGAAAGGAATGCTCAGGTGTGCTTCAAGATGGCAGATGGCTGCAACCAGAGTGGTAAGACGGTGTTTCAGTTTTGACTGCATAAAGGAGCGACAATGATTCAGTATCATGCATGCAAAGGGAGCATGGGAGTTTTGGGGAGTTTGGGGAGACTGTTGGTCTGGATTAATTAAAGTGACCATTTTTACAGGTACAAATTTGCTTACATTGTGACAGCTTAACAAATCGCTAGGTTAGGTAACTCAACCTAGCAATTTGTTAATCTGTCCCAAATCTGCCCCTCTGAAAAAATGGTCGATTTAGGATTAATGTACCTCTATAAAATAATAGACGCATGTGTTTAAGCTATTGTGCGTCTTTGACAAACAGTATATACTAATAAATGTTATGCCAGCTGAGCCTTTTTGGAGCTTTAGAGTACTGGAGCTGATGATTCGTTCTCCCGTGCCTCCAAGTAACATCACTATACTCAAAAATATGTATTTGTAATAATGGAAAGAATCAAACCTTCCAGTCCATGGTAAGATAAATGTACGCTTATTCTTATTGTATATGTTTTGTATTTGTATATAGGGCAAACCACTGTAGCAACAATTCATATTCTAAACAGTGGGAATCTCAAGGGAGAGACCCCTGCCGTAACTCCTGCAGAAAGGACTGGCAGGCTGATCCATTACTAGCGCTAGGTATCGGCAGATGAGCGTCTGTACAGAGAGCGACCGCTAGTAGACGCTGTGATCAGCTATCGGGCGCTGTTAAAGAGCGTCTCTTTCTCTGTAGTAACCTGGCCCGCATTGATGAATGAGATGTTGGGCATTCTAACACCAGTACAGCGTTGCAGGGAGTGAAAGGTAGTGCCAGCTCATTGCGACCGACTCTCAGCGGCTCACACCATATTCAACAAAAAAACAGACACACAGCGTCTGCACTCTGGATCTGGTCGCTGTAGCATAGAGCGCCAGACGCTGTGTGATTAAAGTCTGTTTTTGAACACATATCCACCAGTAACAAAGCGAAAACACTGGAATTACATTGTTGTAACATTGTGAAATTTATACTGTAATGACATTTCTGCATATAAATATAAAAAATCAAAAAAGTTTTCAAAAATGACTCTTTCTAGGCCAGGAGAGGTGACACAATTAAAAGAAATTAAAACAAAAAACCCTGTTTAAACAGAAGAAAAGGAACGTCCATTGAAATGTATGGGAGAGCGACAGGTAGCGACAGGTAATACACGACGCTCTGGAAGGCAGAGCTCCGACACTGAATTGAGCTGCCTGTAATGGTGAATCGTACACTACATGGCGCTGTTAGAGTCGCTCACCAGAATCGCCTTCATAAATGTGGTATTGCGTACAGCGCCCAGCGTTCACCAGACGCTGCCTGGCGCTTACAAGGCACTACCTGCCGCTATCCCTTGATGAATAAACCCCATAGACTGTGACATAAGGACCCCCCGATCAGATCTTCTTGGGCAGCCTCAAGAGGAATCGTGATATATAGAAAACTCTAGATCCTAGGAGACCCATATAAATAGGAACACCCATCATATATCATATATATAAATCATATATAAATTATATATATATATATAATTCTTTTCCTCTGCCAGACTTCTACCCGTGTCTATGTCAGTGTCTTCATATGGGCTTGTTAAACAATAGCTATAACTCCATTTCATTGAAATTGTACAAATGACAAGCCAAAGCAATTTAACATCCTTATGTGATTTTATTGTAATAACACAGATGTGTACAATGAGGGGGGAGGGAGGCATCCATATTGTTGCTGTATCTGGGGCATTAACTAATGGCTTTATATGGTGCATGTAACAGGCCAGTTCTGATTCACAACTCATATCTATGTTCTCAGGATTTTGATCACTTTATCTGAGCTTCTGTTTTTTCACCGTGACCTGACATTGCCTGCACATAAATTGCTATAGTGGCTTTTGGCCACCAGATGGCACTGCTCTTTTGACTGGTCTATGCGTTATACAAAGACATCTGACTTTTCGGTATTCTGATTTATTGTGCTACTGTGACACAAATATTATGTACATGCTTATGGCTATATAAGGTGCAGTTAACAGGCCAACAGTGGATGAACTCCTACAAAGTGTAACTGTATAGCTTTTGATCATTTTTTGACCCTATCTGAATTGACCTGACATTGCATGCACTTATAGCGCTATACTTGATTTTGACCACTAGATGGCCCTGTTACTCAACAACATGTTATTTTTTCAATACTGATAAGCACTATACCAGATAGTGACCTGTATTATCAATTTATCAGTTTCTCATATACAGCCTTTTGGATTAGGTACTTCATTATTGGACTTTTTTCTAACCTCTATCCATGCATAGGACTTAGTAGCAAGCATACAATTCTTTGATACAATGGCTACTATGTGGTTGTGTTTCAGACAATAATATTACTATGTATATATGATTGATACAAATACAATTTACTCTTTTTGCATCAAAACCCCTTTGTTAATGGTGTGCATTACTGATATTTGATATTTTTGGTACAGTATAAAAATAGGAAAGAGGACTAATTGTATATTGCATTGCTACTATGATCTTTCTGTTAAATGTAACATTTTTGCATGTGACTTATTAAATATTGTAGTGACTCTGCCTATACTCACATTATATTTGTAGTACAAAACAAAAGGATACTTTCCTTCTTTCTCCTCTGGCAGCTTCACCAATGGCTACACCTGCTCCCACCTACAAAGGGACATGCTGAGGAAGTTGTTGGCCGTTATACTGTATATTAGCATTGCAGTGAATATATTGGGCATGCGACATTCACTGTTACTAATGCAGGGGTGTCATGACAGAATTTTCTCCAGTGAGCTTGGGTACCCAATGAATCCCAGGGCGCAACTAATGTAAATAGTGTAAAACAAGTATAGGTTGATTTTAAATAAAATATAAAATAAAAAGATATGCACCCTGTAATATAACATATTCTGGCAAAGGGTTAAATTAGCCTGTTTTCTGCTCCCCTCACTCTGGCTATCAGGGGCTGCATATGTCCTAATAAAATCTCTCCCTTCTGCTTGGCATTCTCTGCAGCAGAGAGTCCATATATTTTGTGGACTGAGAAAGAGAAGTCAGCTGAAGGGTGCAAGTACTATAGAGATCATCATGCTAGTCAATGACAGATGCCACCTCTGACAGCTAGCACGGGGCAAGCAAAGAGTAAGAGGCCGATTCATTAATAGCGCCAGGTAGCGACAGATGAGCGACAGTAGCGGCATTTTCAGAGCGCCCGCTAGTAGTCGCTGTGCTTGGCCGTTGTTCTGTAGTTGATAGCGACTCGGTTTGCCGTAATGTTGAATATTGGGTGAGGAGCCGCTATTTGACAGGTTCCGCGCTGTATGGGAGCGCATGACAGCGAATGGCCATAGCGAACGGCTCCCAGCATATTCATTAACAAATCACGCTCAAAAAATTCTCGCGCTGTGAAATGCTTGTTTAAACCCCAGAGCGCTGGCGGCGATGGGTTAAAAGTAGTTTTTTAACCCCCAAACAACCATATTTTTGGAAAAAAAAAAAAAAAGTTTTTCAAAACATTTTGTAATATGAATACATTAATATCAGACCTGTAATATCAATTCTGCACAATTTTTTTTTTTTTTTTTTACCTTAAAAAAAAAATCTAACATTGCAGAAGTGGTCACAGAATTTTTGACATTTAAAAAAAAAAAAAAAAAAAACATTAATAGCAATTAATTAAGAATATTTAAAGATTGCTCCATTGAAATGCATTGGAGAGCGCCAGGTAGCGAGAGGTCATACCTGTCGCTGTTCAAGGTCGCTCGCTGGCGCTGTGGGGTGAGGCTGGAATAATGATGAATGATTCGCTATCTGGCGCTCTGTCAGTCGCTAAGCAGGATCGGCTTGATAAATGTGTGATTGCGGAGGGGAGCCGGCGTTCTCGTGGCGGTGAGCGTCATTACCGTTCGCTCACCATTTGCTACCTGGCGCTATCCCTTGTTAAATAAGGGCCTAAGCCTGCAATGTCACTTAAAAAAAAATACTGGCTAAAAAAATCCCATCTGCACACCTACATTATTAGTGCTGCATAACATTTCCACATAAGTGAGCATAACATTTGCCATTGTGTTCCCAGAGATCATAGTAGTAAATATGGTTAGACTTCATTGTTCATGTGGCTTAGAGGAAAAACAATGACTCAGGCCCTTATTTATGAAGGAATAGCGACAGGTAGCGAGTGGTGAGCGGCCGGTAATGACGGGCCCCGCCACGAGAACGCCGGCTCCCCACCACAATCACACATTCATCAAGCCAATCCTGCTTAGCGACTGAGATAGCGCCAGATAGCCACTCATTCATCATTATTCCAGCCTCAGCCCACAGCGCCAGCGTCTGACCTTGAACAGCGACAGGTATGACCTCTCGCTACCTGGCGCTCTCCAATGCATTTCAATGGAACAATCTTTAAATATTAATAATTAATTGTTATTAATGTTTTTTTTTTTTAATGTGAAAAATTCTGTGACCACTTCTGCCATTTTAGATAATTTTTTTAAGGGAAAAAAAAAAAAAAATAAAAATTGTACAGAATTGATATTACAGGTCTGATATTAATGTATTCATATTACTAAATTATTTAAAATATTTTTTTTTTTTGGTTTCCAAAAATATGGTGGTTTGGGGGTTAAAAAACTGCTTTTAACACATCACCTCCAGCGCTCTGGGGTTTAAACATGCATTTCACAGCGCTTGAATTTTTTGAGCGTGATTTTTTGATGAATATGGTGGAAGCCGGTCGCTCTGACCAGTCGCTATCATGCGCACCCATACATCGCCGAACCTGTCAAATAGCAACTCGTAACCTTGTATTCAACATTACGCCACACCGACTGAGTCGCTGTCAACAACCGAACAACGGCCAAGCACAGTGACTACTAGCGGGCGCTGTGAAAATACCGCTACAGTCGCTATTAATAAATCAGCCTCTAAGTACCAGTTCTGGCTATAGTCCAGACCTGGGACAGCCAGGCACGTCCTAGTGCTTTAGTAAATCAGGCCCAAGTATTTCAGCCAGTTCTGAGAATAAATGGTATAAAAGTACAGGATCCACAAGCAAATCTGCAAACTAGTTAAAATGTGTTTACTGTGCATTCTTGAAAGTCAAAGTGCATTTGATTGTCTTCTGCAAAGATAACACAACTGTGTACGTGTTAGGTGCTCACATATGTGCATACAATGATTCATATTATGTGAACATGATCAAAGGTAAACTGTATCCATTTGTTTCCTGGTGACAAGTGTTCTTCATATTATCTACATTTGTATGTTTCAGTTTCATCACTAGCACCATTATTTAACCTATCCCTTCCTACAAGCAACCATGTAGTCATAAGACCTATAGATGAACCCATCAGCCCTCCTAGATCACTTTCTGTTACTGTCCTACTTCCTCTTTACCGTTCAATACCTTAAACTGGACCTTCAGCATGATTTCATGAAAAGCCCAAACCCTTCAAAAACGATTCCCCAGCATCTAAAATTAATATATTTTAAGTTTTTAATCACTTACTTATTATTCTTTCCCCCACTGGGCTGCAACTCTGTTCAGGACTCTATCATACTGGCGCCGCCATCTTGACTCAGAAGCATCACACTTACTGAGAAGAGATGAGAGGGGTGGGGTTATATTCGTGCTTTGCACAGACAGAGCAGAGCTGGGGTCAGGGAAAGGACAGCCATCCCAGAATGCAGAGCTACACATTCAGAAGACACTTCCTGTTTGCAGGCTGTCTGATGCTCCATAGGCCACCATCTTGGGGGTTTAAAGGCTCATAACATGCAGTAGATGCAAGTAGGATGATTTTAAATGTGAGCAATCTGTATGTACAGGGTGTGGGAAACATATAAGAAACCCTCTTATTCAGGGTGAAGGTCCGCTTTAAATCACTTTCTGTTATCTACCTCTCTTTTCTCTATCTAAGCCTTTTCTCTCTTTTGGCTTTCCTTCTTTGAATAAAGGGGAATTTGCTGAAAAATAGGCAGAGATGAAGTGGAAAGAGTTGAGCAGGAGTGAGGCATAAAAAGGTCAGGGGGCTGAGGGAAGGCTGGAAGTAGTGGGCAAGAGGTGAGGGGTTAATGTGAAGTAGTGGGCAAGAGGTGAGGGGTTAATGTGAAGTAGTGGGCAAGAGGTGAGGATGTAATGTGAAGTAGTGGGCAAGAGGTGAGGGGTTAATGTGAAGTAGTGGGCAAGAGGTGAGGGGTTAATGTGAAGTAGTGGGCAAGAGGTTAGGAGTTAATGTGACGTAGTGGGCAAGAGGTGAGGGGTTAATGTGAAGTAGTGGGCAAGAGGTGAGGATGTAATGTGAAGTAGTGGGCAAGAGGTGAGGATGTAATGTGAAGTAGTGGGCAAGAGGTGAGGAGTTAATGTGAAGTAGTGGGCAAGAGGTGAGGGGTTAATGTGAAGTAGTGGGCAAGAGGTGAGGGGTTAATGTGAAGTAGTGGGCAAGAGGTGAGGGGTTAATGTGAAGTAGTGGGCAAGAGGTGAGGGGTTAATGTGAAGTAGTGGGCAAGAGGTTAGGAGTTAATGTGACGTAGTGGGCAAGAGGTGAGGGGTTAATGTGAAGTAGTGGGCAAGAGGTTAGGAGTTAATGTGACGTAGTGGGCAAGAGGTGAGGGGTTAATGTGAAGTAGTGGGCAAGAGGTGAGGGGTTAATGTGACGTAGTGGGCAAGAGGTTAGGAGTTAATGTGACGTAGTGGGCAAGAGGTGAGGGATTAATGTGAAGTAGTGGGCAAGAGGTGAGGGGTTAATGTGAAGTAGTGGGCAAGAGGTGAGGGGTTAATGTGAAGTAGTGGGCAAGAGGTGAGGGGTTAATGTGAAGTAGTGGGCAAGAGGTTAGGAGTTAATGTGACGTAGTGGGCAAGAGGTGAGGGGTTAATATGAAGTAGTGGGCAAGAGGTTAGGAGTTAATGTGACGTAGTGGGCAAGAGGTGAGGAGTTAATGTGAAGTAGTGGGCAAGAGGTTAGGAGTTAATGTGACGTAGTGGGCAAGAGGTGAGGGGTTAATATGAAGTAGTGGGCAAGAGGTGAGGGGTTAATGATAAGTAGTGGGCAAGAGGTTAGGAGTTAATGTGACGTAGGGGGCAAGAGGTGAGGGGTTAATATGAAGTAGTGGGCAAGAGGTTAGGAGTTAATGTGACGTAGTGGGCAAGAGGTGAGGATGTAATGTGAAGTAGTGGGCAAAAGGTGAGGAGTTAATGTGACGTAGTGGGCAAGAGGTTAGGAGTTAATGTGAAGTAGTGGGCAAGAGGTGAGGGGTTAATGTGAAGTAGTGGGCAAGAGGTGAGGATGTAATGTGAAGTAGTGGGCAAAAGGTGAGGAGTTAATGTGACGTAGTGGGCAAGAGGTTAGGAGTTAATGTGAAGTAGTGGGCAAGAGGTGAGGGGTTAATGTGAAGTAGTGGGCAAGAGGCGAGGAGTTAATGTGAAGTAGTGGGCAAGAGGCGAGGAGTTAATGTGAAGTAGTGGGTAAGAGGTGAAGGGTTAATGTGAAGTAGTGGGCAAGAGGTGAGGGGTTAATGTGAAGTACTGGGCAAGAGGTGAGGGGTTAATGTGAAGTAGTGGGTAAGAGGTGAGGGGTTAATGTGAGCCTGGAAGTAGAGGGCAAGAGGTGAGGGGTTGATGTGAGGTGGAGAATAGTGGGCAAGAGGTGAGGGGTGCTAAGTTGAGGTGGGATCTATTGGGCAAGAGGGAGCTAAGGTGAGGTGGGATGTAGTGGGAAAGAGGTGGGGAGCTAAGGTGAGGTGGGATGTAGTGGGAAAGAGGTGGGGGGCTAAGGTGAGGCAGGAAGTAGTGGGCAAATGTGGTGGTGGGGGGCTGATGTGAGGCAGGAAGTAGTAGTAGTAGTGAGGTGGGAACAAATGAGTAGAAAAAGGTGATTTTGACTGAGGTGGGAAGAGGTGAGATGAGTAGAGGTGAGGCAGGGGTGGATAGAAATGGTCAGAAGTGCCCAGGGGCCACAACTGATGGCTGTGTGGGCCGCAGTTTATGTATCCCTGCTGTAGAGAAAGCAGATACCTTCATTTTCATACTATTGCAACTGCATGTGATAACCTTACGCCGCACTAAGATGCCCCCTCCTTCTATTTTGGAGTTTCCAAAGTGGGACATTCACTACAATATAATACAGCTACTCTCCTGGGAAGCTGTTGAACTCCATTTGGAGACCTTGGAGATGCACAGGTTGAACTTGACTGGACCCCTCCCTGCGAAGTGCTTCAAAGGGAAATCAGCAATCGTCAGCATACTTATAAATACATCAGATGATGTGACATATGAATGGCATAGGGATAGTTATTTCACTAAATAAATCCCTGTACAAGAGATCTTACAGTCTAGTTACAGTGGCCTTCCACAACCACTAACCCCTCAGGTGACTTCATTACTACTAAAATACCCCAAATTGGGCAATAAAACTCATTTCCTCTGCACTCCAAATCAGGGTGGGGGGAAGTGCGACACAGAGGCTCCTGGGGAAAAGTTCCTCCAACTACAGACATAACACATCATTCTCATCAATAAGCCTCTAGGGATGTTGCATTTTTCTCTTTAGAAATAATTGCTTCATATATACTCACTTTATTATAATGTGTTCTAAAGTTTCCCTTTTTTCCTCCACAGGAAAGGGTGAACATTCACCGGTAAGTTATATACAGAGTACATGCCATGATATAAAAAGATCTGTTGTCAATAAATGGGGAGCCTCATTTATCAAGTGTCAGCACCAATCAATACCACTGAGCGCCAATATTTTAGCCTCAGTGTTGAATTTAACAAAGAACGGTCACCGCAAATCTGTCCAACGGCCTGTGTCTATTTATGAGCTTCGTCAGTTTATAGTTGTGCTGTAGGTTTAGATCCCATAGAGCACAATGGGCAGAACTGTACTGAAGCGTTTCTTGTTTTTTATTAATAACACAATTATTTGTACCGAACTTTAGTTAGTGGCTTGTCTTTAATGTAAATGCCATAGATGTAACCAAATATCATTTTTGGGGGGAAAATTGGCTTTTTTAAGGTTTACCTTTCTTACCAATGTGTACTTTGGAGCACAACAACTAAAACACATCATAAATGCACTATAAAGCTTGTCCCCTTTGTTCACAGCAGTTCAAGAGCCGGTTACATACAGCGCCAATCTTGTCAGCAAAAAAATTAATAAATACGACATGCAGTGCCTAAAAGTTGGCAGAGCAGAGTGGCGCATGCTGGCGCTGTTATAACTGGCATAAGGGTCCAACATGCACTGACGTGGGGGGTCAGGCTAAATATTTGGTGACGCCAGTGTGACTTCCGGTGTCCATTGCAGTGTGGATTGAAACCTGTATGCCAGTGAGCTTTTCCGTGATAACACAAGTGCAAAAAAAAGTCATTGTCCCACATTTCCCACCCCCCCAAAAAATCATCTGTACACGTGAGGGCACAATTTTACATCTTAGGTATATTATTTTTTCAGTGATGTAAGGATTTATTTTTAACGTTTGGAAGCAACAGCACCCTATGGGCTATGCTAAAGATTTAACCTTGCATAGCCCATAGGGTTCTGTTGTTTCCAAACTTAACAACAAACATCCTTACCTCATTGAGATAATGTGCCTCACCTGTAAAACTGGCCCATCACAGGTGCAGGTAATTTGAGGGGACAAAGGGTAGGAAAACATTTTGTTTGCACCTTTATGTGTCTAAGAGCTAAGAAGCTTACCAGGATGCAGGTTGCAATCCATACCACAATGCACACTGCAAGTCACCAAATATTTAGCATGACCCCACCCATAGACCGACCATTCCATGCTGATATCGAGCAGCTTCAAAATCTGACCCCGAGAAGCAGCTATAGTAACACGCCTTCTCTATCTTTTGTACCCCCCTTTGATTTTGTGATTACTTCTATTTTCTCAATCTGGTGAAGTGTTACCTACCTATTGTTGTACAAGCTTTTCTATTAATAAAAAAATATTGACGCATAAGAAATCATTTTTTTATTTTACTTTGTGTGCTAAGTAAGAAAAGCTCTTACTGCCCCTCTTTTTCAGAAAAAAACCCAAATCATTTGGATGACCTCCAATATTAGAATTACAGCACTTTGCATTGTGTTCTGTTACACAGAGAAATACACACAAATACCTTTATTTGTCACAACACCTATGGTTATTGCATAAGTGATCACAACTTTTTCTCTCTATAGCCGGGATGCTTTGGCTATCCCCTAAGCATCTTCTTCATTATCATCAATGAGTTCTGTGAACGCTTCTCCTACTATGGAATGCGAGGTGAGTGATTTTCTGATCTTTAGATCACGCTGCAATATTGTATATTTAGAAGCCATGAGCATAGCTAGACACTGAAGACACACATGCTTTGGGCAATTTAATTAATAAAATGTTGGCTTGAAGCTTGCAAAAATAAACATTTTTTATGTCAGGTCATTAAAATGCATATGCAGTCATGTAGTATGAGGGCTTGTCTACAACTATATTATTATATAACTATATTATTACAGACAGACAGACTAGTACACACTTAAAATCTATAGAGCAACATTGGAGCAGCTTAATTTTAAACATAGCTCTAAATAATTAGTTACAATTAAATGAAAGAACTGTAGGGTTAAACTGGAAAAAGTGTAATAATCTGAGCTATATGTTCCTTTCAGCGGTGTTGATCCTTTATTTCAAGTACTTTCTACTATGGGATGATAATCTTGCCACCGTGGTTTATCACACCTTTGTTGCTGTGTGCTACCTGACTCCGATCCTTGGTGCCATCATTGCTGACTCCTGGCTGGGAAAATTCAAGTAAGGACTTCTGTCTCTTGTCTGGGTTATTTGATCACGACAACATTTACTTCCTGTCCTGATCGGGGGGGGGGGGGGGGAGAGAATATATAATTATAACTGTAGTCATGTTTGGACTAGGGCCAAAAATTAGCCTGGGAATTTACTGGCCCCATCCAGGCCATGACAACCCATGAGCTGCTGAACCCCGTCCCCAGGGTGCTTCCCAGCCGGCCAATGAGTATGTTTATCAACTGAGGCTATAGCACTACAAGGGCAGTAATGGACACTCTTAAATGATACTGAAGTTTTAGTATTGAAGGGGCCGATACTGTGTCAGGGGTGGGTATGATCCCCTCAGCTGGGATGCTAGGGCAATAAGCATTGGGAAGGTGAATGTGGGCTGGGGTGTATAATGGGGCCTGTGAGGCAGGGAGCTGAGGGGGTGTAAGAAGAGGACTTAGTGAATTATTGCACATGGTCAGAGTAAGGTGCCAGCCCTGTTGGATGCAAAGCGGTGGGGCCCACTGGGATTTCTCCCTGTGCTCCTTATGGCCAGCCCACTCCTGATTGCAGTGCTGTTATTGAGCAGATGTAACTATAATATCATACGTTTATGATTGTGTTCACTATATCCATAGGACCATTATCTACCTGTCCATTGTGTATGCACTAGGGCAAATTGTTATGTCTGTGAGTACCATTCATGATATGACAGATGGCAACAAAGATGGAACACCAGACAATTTGATGGTTCATGTGTAAGTACAGTATTATTTACTTTTTTTTGTTTATATTTATTTTTTCATTAATAATAATAATAATAATAATAATTCCGTACATAAAAATGATCACCCATTGATCCCCTTGTTTTCCTTTAGTTCAATAATCAGCATTTATAGTAATTTTTTTAACCCAGACCAATCAAGACAGTGGTGCAGGAATGATGTCAAGGTAGATCTAGATCACAAGGTACGGTAATGTACAATGTACAGCAACACAATGTGGCAACGTAAGAACAAATAATAGAAAAAAATAAAAGAATACTTATTAGAAAAAGGTTTCCCTCCCTTTAATTACCAAATCACAGCCCTTGTGACGTAATTGTACTTCATATAAGGGGGTGGTGTACACTGTATGTTAAATCTCCTATCTCTATCCACACTCCCACTGCATTCAGCCAATCAGAATAGATTGTAGTGCATAATTATGTCCAGCAATCTATTCTGATACCATGCCATGGCATCTCCCACCAGACACTCCCCCTGGCTGTGCATGCCCATGCCAGCCATGCAGATAGGCCTGGCACGGAAGAGCATATCAGTCGGAGGGATGCCAGGGATGCTACTGTAGGTCATACATTTGCAGTGGGATCAGCAGAAAAGTATGTTTTAAAGAGCCCCCAGAGATATCACTCAAATAGGGATGGGCCAGGCCACAAGAATTTCGGTCTGCTTGAAGGCACTGAGAACCCTGCGGCAACATCAGAGGATCTGAGAGAGCAGCAACCAAGAAGCCTGTGAAATCGAAAGACAACACCACTGCTCTTTATCCCTCCTCTACTGAAGGGAATATCCATTTAAGAAGGCTGAATATTGGTATAAGTGATTGATATATGTGTAAAAGCAGGGGGCATATTGCTGACAAGCTTACAGCAAGAGAAAGGAATTTTCGTAATCATACGGGGAGGCTGATTCATTAATAGCGCCAGGTAGCGACAGATGAGCGACTGTAGCGTGATTTTTTCAGCGCCAGCCAGTATTCGCTGTGCTTGGCCGGCGTTAGCTTGATGACAGCGACTCAGTCGGTGTGCGGTAATGTTGAATACGGGCTGGGGGGTCGCTGTTTCACAGGTCCAGCGTTGTATGTGAGCGCCTGACAACGAATGGCCAGAGCGAACGGCTAGCTTCATATTCATCAACAAACCACGCTCCGAATGTGCTGTCGCTGTCCATTCCTTGTTTAAACCCCAGAGCGCTTGCGGCGATGTGTATTAACTAGTTTTTAACCCCTAAACAACCATATTTTTTGAATGTAACATTATACATGTTTTTAGAATCATTTTGTAATATGAATACATTAATATCAGACCTGTTAGATCAATTCTGCACATATTTTTTTTAATTTTTTTTTTGACTTAAAAATAAATCCTAACATTGCAGAAGTGGTCTCCGATTTTTTGACATTAAAAAAAAAAAAAAAAAAAATTAATACCAATTAATTATGAATAATTATAGATTGCTCCATTGAAAAGCATTGGACATCGCCAGGGAGCGACAGCTCATACCTGGCGCTGTGAGGGAATTTGCAGCGGCGCTGTTCGGTCCAGGCGGCTTCATGATGAATGCCGCGCTAGCCGTCGCTCTCGCCGGCGCTAGCCTCATTTTGCTTGATAAACGCGTCATTGTGACCGCCGCCGGACGTACTTGAGTTGGTAGTCGCTGTTAGCTGCCGCTACCTGGCGCTCGTCAGACACTACCTGGCGCTATCGCTTGATGAATAAGGGCCTTAGATTTACAAAGCCAGAGCTTGAACTTATAATAAATTAGTAATTAAACATAATTTGAGATCAAATCTGATGTTTATGCTGCTGGTAAGGCTGGACCCACAATGGTGTGGAAGATAGGCTTATATACGATGTTCATGCACCTACAGACTGGCGCTGTTATAAGCGGCATAAGGGCCCAACAAGTGCTGACACAAGCCAGCCACTACCTAGTGCCCCAATCCAAGCTGATTATTTAACATCGGACGTTGTGACTTGCACTGCCATTCTATAAAAATAACAACGCCAAAATATAAATTGATGCCAGTGCTCCAAAACGGACCTGTATGCCAGAAAAGTTGCAGAGCATTTCATAAATAAGGCTCCAAGCATTGCCTTAGCACCCACATGAGAGAACAGTTTGTATGTTGATAAATTTGCCATGTGTGGAAGCATTTCATATTCTCTGATATTTCTTATCCACTGCAAAAAACATCACACTTCAGAGGAGTAGCTAGGCTTTCTGGCACCTGAAGCAAAGATTCAAAATGGTGCCCTCGACCTGTACTTAGGCGCCCCCCCTGACCTGCTGCACCCGGGTCAAGTGCCCGCCTGCTCCCCCCTAGCTACGCCCCTGTCACACTCACTCACATTCATCAGAACATAGATTTGTGTGTTATATAACTTAAAATGCAAAACCATTTTTCCATAGTGTGTTATCAATGATTGGCCTCATTCTCATTGCTCTGGGCACTGGAGGAATCAAACCCTGTGTGGCAGCCTTTGGAGGAGACCAGTTTGAAGAAAGTCAGGTATTAAAAAGCTGATACATAAAGCTCATTTAACATTTTAATTTCAGGTGACCATGAAAACGAAGATGTTATTGTAAAATATTTCCTTCACATGGCATGGAAGGCACAGGCCTGTTCTGATTCTTCTGATGGGTTATGTTCACTGTTCACAGGATGGGCAGTCAATAAAGTTGTTCCTCCTGAAGTACATAAGCTAGCCTTGAAACATTAAACTTGTGCTTGACCCCCAGTTCTTAGTCTACTACAAAATAAGTCTGTTAAACTATTTTATTATGATTCATAATTTATAAAAACATATTTTAGAAAAATCACACCTAGATAAAAAACACATTTAACAATCTGGACAAAAAAGACAGATCACCATAGCTTTTTTGAGATACCATTGCCGATGTTGCTTAGAAAAACAACTTGACTGCAATAACATTGTTTCAAATAGCAGGTGGATGCATTTTGCTGTATCTATACAGCTTTTTTAATGCCCTTGCCACTGGCCTAAACAGAAACCAGGGAGATGTAATTTTTTTGTATAAACATGTCACCCAGATTTCACGTTGCAATTAAAACCTCCACATTCTCATTCTCATTTGGTACTGACACATTTATTCATCCTTAAACATTCTTATATACATGCCAGCTGCATTCAAAAGACCTTTGGGGGTAAGTCAGGCAACTAGGAAGCCCCCTAAAGTTTAAAATGATCCTTAACAGGGACACATAATGACATACTGTCTATAAATAAACCTACATTCATGAAGCTTATATGTATATGAAAACCCCCTTACCTGTATGTGAAGAGTGATTAGTATATGTGGCAGGCAAGGCCAGGTACCTGTGCCTGTCTGGTGCCAAGTCATGGTCCAAAGAGTCCGCCTCTACTGGATTAGCCCACTTAATAGCAAGCATTATCAAATTATCAGACACCCAGTAAAACAGCACACCTGGAAACAACAGAAAATAAATACAGCCACCAACAGTGTGCCTTGTTCATTTAATTTTATAGAAATAACAAAAAATGCTTGCGTCTAATGGAGGACACAGGCCTCTTCTAATTCTTCAATGCTGGGGCATCCTAAAGCAATCAGAATGAGGGTTAACTTTTAATAAAGTAGTTTAAAACCCTTGGATGAAGTGAAAAGTTTGTCCGAAGAATGCTTAGCCGTTTGATGGAATAAGGCCCTCATAGGTCCTTAGTCATGTGTATAACACATGGGCCTGAAACATGTCACATAGCTAAGCATTCTAAGGACAAACTTACAGCTATCTACAATTCACCCAAAGAAACAAATATGTTGCCCAATATGCTGTTTTTGGCCCATGGTAGAGAGACCAAGCAACAACATTTATTTAACCAAAGAAGATTTTTTTTTACCTGTAAGTAATTTACAGACAGAGCACATGGCCAGTTTTGGAGCATGGGTCCCCAATAGCACCTGTACTGAAGTGAACATTCTGGAAATGCAGACAAGTTTAGGGAAGCCTTTACAAGTTTGCTGTAGGAAGGGGTTATTGATTTGCAGTGGGTTTGTGCCTCAGTTGGCTTGGGTTTGTTTGGTGGAGGATGCTAAGAAAAATGTTTTTGCCTCTTGATTTAAATGCAGCAAATGTCATCATGTAAGTCACTATTTCATTGTTACTGTCAACTACCAAAATGTTTTTGGTATATGTTATACTGTATATTTTTTGTGCAGGAGAAACAAAGAAGTCGGTTCTTCTCTATCTTCTACCTATCGATCAATGCTGGAAGTCTTTTGTCCACTATTGTCACTCCTGTTCTAAGAGGTATATGCATCTATAATGCATAGTGTGTATAATCATACCCTTGTTAATGAATGAAACAGATAAGGAAGGGGTGGATGTGTAGATCGTTGAGACAGGAGCCTCCATGAGACAAAATATTTTACATTGATCTTTCCTAGCCAGGCTTCCTATAAAAAACTGTATATCTGACTTCTTCACATAACCATATGTAGGCTCCTACTCACCTCCAGGGCCAGCTTTAAGTGAAATGTTCTCTCTATGCTGGAGTTTAAGATGGTGACGTGTCCCCCCCCCCCCCCCCCAAAGCCAACCTAATACATACTATACAGTACACATACTGTACTGTACGAAAGCTTTCTTACCTGTGATTCCATACAGGGGAAGGTAGGAAACTGAAAAACGGAAGAGAAACAGGCACCTGGTGTCTCTTTACAGAGAGATCAGGACAGCATGCACATCCCACAGGCCGGCCATGCTCACCTCAATAGAATACCTAGTACAATTAACAGTCCTTCTTATTGTTTCTATTTATGTTAACACACTTTTAAATGGCTAACTGTATTTATTATATGTCCCTAATTGAGGTCATAAAGCAGACTGTGAATGAAGAACCTTTAATCAAAAATTACTTTAGGTTGCCTGTATCAATCCCCTCGGGGATGCCCCTCTAGGTAAATTTGGGAGACCTTAAACTGGGCAGTATTTCTCAAACTTCCACAGTCCTGGGCCATGGCAACCACATCTTTTGCCTCCCTTCTTCACACAATCAGGAAACACCACAGGTGGCTAGTGGTCATGTGGCCAGTGACTGGGTATTTCTGCCCATTTTTGGACTTCCTTAGGCTCCTTATTTGGGGGGGATTGCTACAAGTAATTCACCACTGATTTTATGAAAAATGGACGGTGATTGCCCCGGAAGGCAGCATTCTGGGGGCATCCTAATCACCAATGCCACCCACGCATAACCCCCCTGTGTTGTGCAGTTCACCTGCCCATTCTCAAGCCTTCTGTATCCAGTTTATAAATTGCAATGGTTAGGTAAGTTGACAATATTGTTTCTCAGCTATATTGTGCAGTTGTTACTATGTGCATGAACAAAATTTGCAACCACCTCACAACAACTCTACTTTTCTTCAGGTCAGGAGTGTGGCATCCACAGTAAGCAGAAGTGCTATCCTTTAGCGTTTGGTGTTCCTGCTGCCCTCATGGTAGTTGCTCTCAGTAAGTTATTTGTCGCCAAACTATGTTGGGGTTTTTTCCCTATAAAAATATTATGGAGATATGTACACTAAGACAAAGTAATTAGAAAATGTTTTACATACACCAATATTACAGAAACATGCAAAGCCATACAAAATACAATCAAAAAGCACATTCCCAAATGAACCTCTTTTTTCAAAATGTTCAAAATATGCTTCAAGCAGCATTGTGGCTGGAGTCTCCAGTTCATTCAGCCTAGAAAGCCACTGTGTTAAAAGGAACTGCCCCAGCTTTCAGGTACCACCATGACACCTGGCTGTCGCCAAGCGCCATGGCTGGAGCTAGTGATGTCTGCGAGCAACTACCAGGCTTCCTGTGCCAGTGACATAGTGACAGCCCTAGTGATGTATGGCTTTTCTGTTCCCCACATTTTCTTGTTTGGTCACCACAGGCAGATAATTTGGCTGTATCTGTATATTATATTAACTGTAACATTTCCTTGCTCTATCCAAAATGAATACAAAGTTGGGGTTTTCTGGGCAATAATGGTCGTACCAGATTGATGATGAAAACATCTTATAAACCTGGCCAAGGCAATGAACCATAAAGATGAATAATTGACTGGCTGATTTTATTACAGTTGTCTTCATTGTCGGAAGTGGAATGTACAAAAAAGCCTCCCCACAGGGCAATATATTGCTGAAAGTCTGCAAGTGCATTGGTGTAAGTAATCTGACCAATATGTAAATGTTTTCATTAAAGAATCAAACACATAAAATACTACCTTTTTAGGATAAGGGGAATGAATACAATTGCAAATTGTACATTTTTTCTGTTTCAGCATGTCTTTCTCTCGAACAACTAGAGCTTTTCTTTTCTTTTCCATTTTTCCCCTTTACTTTCCTTGGTTGGAATTTGATTGGTAGATGAGGGTTTTTTAATGAAAACTACAAATTCAAGAACATGATAACAAAAAGGAGCAATAAAATGCTCTACAGTTACTAAACACTACAGTTTACGCAATGCTGAGAATCATACAGTATACAATTTTACTATAATATATATATATATATATATATTACAGAGCTTTGTTTTCTTTGTTTTCTTCCTTTATGCTTCATTATACTGATGCAAAGCCTGGTAATTCATGTCAAGTGGGGCTTAGCATTAAGACAGCTTTTACATCAATCATGCTGAATATCTTTGAAATCTTTCCACAGTTTGCCATCAAAAACAGATACAGAAATCGGAGCAAATCTATACCTAAAAGAGAACACTGGATGGACTGGGCAAATGAAAAGTATGATGTAAGAAAGCCATACTATTGTGCACATTACAGTTATAGTACAGCATATAAATAGTTAAAAAAGCACGGGCAGGCTGATTCATTACTAACGCCAGATAACTAAAATGGGGAGCCTTATTTAAAGGAGCACTATCACGAAATTGTGTAATATTAAAAACCCATTTGAACATGTTGGCTAATGAGAGGAGGGGTCACTTATAAACCCGAACTGAATAAAACTTCTGTCAAGCTTGTAGTTTTCTTCTCCTGGTAGGAATAAAATCCAGGAGTGACAGGTTTAGTCTATGAGGGGTGACAGAGCCTGTCACCCGATTTCCCCTCCCTTCCATTAAAAAAAATAAAAAACAAGCCTGGCTGGATATTTCCTGATGCAGCATATTTATATGGATTTTTATCATTGGGACATTTTTTCGCAATAGTGCTCCTTTAAGAAGCATCAGCGCCATACAGCGCCACTTTTTTGGCCCCAGCAAGAATCCTTAATCCCAAAACAGACAAGGTTACTATTAGCAACAGCATAACTTTTGTTGAAGATCTGAAACACAATAGGGTTTAATCACGGGAGGACAGAAAATTGTGCCTTCCGCATAGACAATCTACTGCTTTCTTTGTTTTTGTGTTATTTTCTGTTTCTGCCCTTTTTTACTGTTTCTCCATAACAATTTGATCTCTCCAGCTTCTGTGTTTTCTGCGACTATCTATTCACCATTTCGGAGTGTATTCTCTGGAGAACCCATTTTTTGGGGGTGGTTTTTTGGGGCATATTCTGATACCAGTTAAGTCGTGTTTTTTTTGTCCAATGTTTTGTCCCAGATGTTCTCTTTAACCTTCCCTGTTTGGTTTGTATATTAAGGCTTAATCATTTAACTATAATTTTTTTTTATTGTTTTTGCTAAACTTTGGGGCCCAATATACGCATTTTTGGTGTATGGACATTAATTTTTGTTTTTTTTGAAAAATTTTTATCATTTATTTTTAGTAGGAACCCAAACCAAAAAAGGGTTCAGACTCTAAAAAGAACTTGCGGCTGCCACTTTCATTATTCATAAACATGCAGGAGGCGTGGAAGCCAGTTTTAGGGTGCTGTTCCACTGCCCATTCCATTGCCAGACTAGGACCAATCAGTTGCAGGGGACAAAAGGAAAGTACCTTGTTGTTTTTTCCATTAGGTGTTCAATCACTTTAATGCTGATCCTGCTCAGCAATGAGAACATGCACAGAGGGCCTTCAAGGATGCAAATGATACTGTGAATTAGACAGAATAAATAACTTAATGACATGCTTTTTATTAGTAAGGTAATAAGGGTATATATATTATTATGTGTGCTGCTACAAAACAGAGCTTTAGTGTTAAATTTTTTGTTATTTACTTTTTATCAGGCACTTCTTATTGCACAGATTAAGATGGCACTGAAAGTTTTATTCCTCTACATTCCTCTTCCAATGTTTTGGGCACTTTATGAGCAGCAGGTAAAGTATTAAATAAATAAAGTTACTATATATATATATATATATATATATATATATATATAGTGCATTTTAACACTGCACTGTGCTGTCTTTAAAACTGCTGCACTGCTAGCAGTTACATTTATTTATTGGAGTGGTCTGATCATTTTGAACAATTAAAGGGGCATTCCATGCAAAGGGTTGAATTAACCTGATTTCTGCTAGCCCTGTGCTAGCTACCAGGGGCTGCATCTTTCATTCACCAGCACTTTGCATTCCCAGATAAATCCTATAGAGTTTCTTCTGCCCATTTCTCAGGGTCCACAAATTGAAATGACTCCTGAAAGGACCCTCACATTTTAACAGGCATGGATGAATCATTGTCTGCTGCGGAGGAGGCCTTGCTTTGACTTTTTTACGCTTTTCTTTCAAACGCCAACAAGCATTTACTCTTCTACCATCATTACTGGCACAGATTTGAATTTCATTGCGGCTAAAGCACAGCTGTCAACAAATCATAGATCATTTTTTATCATTGATCACTTTCGGAAATGCTGTTCATCCCTGTCATACAGGAATCGAGGCGTGGTCCCAGGAGGTGGACATCGTAGGCAAGAGAGTCTTGGTGGGCCCTTTTGCAGTGTGTCACATCACATGCTGCTCTAGGCACCACAAACACTGATGGGTCCCCTATCACCATTGCAGGCAATTGTCCTCATTTACTTCTGAGCTGGTACCAATGACACTCCATTCCTTTCCACTTTCTCCGTTGCCGCTGATCCGCCTTTTGTCTTGAGGTCAACCATGAGCAGGTCTGCACCTGGGACAACCAGCTTGCCTGTCCAGTGGGTCACAGACATGCCTCCCCCACCACCGCACACCTCCTTTGCCTCCATGAGCGTGCCTACCCTGCCTCCATACACCCGTCTACCCTGCACCTCCAGCAAATGAGTGCGGGACCTGGCTGTGAGTGTCCATCCCAGGGAGGATGGGGGGGTGGTGATGGGGATCCGTGATGGGGACCCCATCAGGGCTAACTACGTCCCTTAATGGGTCCCACTGGAGACCTATGGCCCAGTCTAGGCCTCATTCGAATGCATTTGGATAAGGATTGTAGCAAAAAGATCATGCATACCCAAACTCACCGGATGGGGATTGGCTTATCATAGTTGTTTAAAAAACAACATACTGTGAAAATGGCAAACTGAAGTCTCGCCTAGTTACAAGCATCACTGTCTGTATTCTCTACCATCTCTAACATCTATCCTGTCATGTTCTATTAAGGGCTCAAGATGGACCCTGCAAGCAACCACTATGGACGGTAATTTTGTAAGTAAAATCGTAACTGTTAGGAGATATAATTGCAGTTAAGAGTATGGCCTTAATAGGTAAATGTAAAGCGACAAGATAGGCCCTATCAATACAGTCCCCCAACCCTGCCCCCACTACCATGATTCTGAGTGGGTACCAACTGGGACATCACTTTTGAGGGCACCAGCTTTCCTTCTGTGTAGCATGGCAATAATGTGGTTCTTCATCTACTGTATGGGTAAGACAAAAAAGGTATACTGATCATAATATTGCATCTACTGAGGTTGGGGCTGCACCAGTTTTAAGCCCCACCCCTAATGGTGAACAATGCAGAAACAGGGACACACAAGTGAAAGATAATCTCATACTAGGAGACTTTACTTTAGGGCATTTCATCAAGAAAACATAAGCTTCTAGAAAGTAAGCACTATACTGTACATAAAAGCTGTATACATCGGTCATTATTTAGTAATAATATTCAACAGTGCACATGTTTGCTTTTGTAGGGGGCAATTCAAATTCAGCCGGATCAAATGCAGACGGTGAATCCAATTTTCATCATTGTCCTTGTACCCCTTGTTGATGTTGTGGTGAACCCCTTAATAAGAAAATGCAATCTGAACTTCACGTGAGTAACTATAGACTACTGTATATGTTAGCCCTCTCGGAATTGTCAACCACCAATATAAGATTTCTAAACTTTACAGACATATTACTCTTTCAATTTGCCTTTTTGATTTTGGTTTGTCGGCTAAGCAGTTCACTATGGAACCCCAAAACAAAAAGCTTTTTTAGTGCCTTATACAGTTTAACCCCCTGGAAGCTCATCTTCATATTATGCAATTTTTTTTTCTGCAGGCCTCTTAAGAGAATGACTGTGGGGATGTTTCTAGCTGCCATGGCCTTTGTTGTTGCAGCCGTTGTGCAAATTGAAATTGATGTAAGTTATATATGGTAAATAACCTGCCAAGATCAGTAGGCCAGGCAGACTTAATCCTGCCCAGGGCATTAGGATAGTCCAGCCAACACCCTGGCAAATTTCATGTATATATTTCTAATATACAGTATATATATATTTTTTTTTCTTCTATGTTACACCTTATTCGTTGATGGGGGGGGGGGGGGGGGTGTATGTGGTTCTACAAACATTCACTTTTAGGTATAACAGAAAGATCAGACAATAAGTGGGTTCTGTAGCTGGCTACAGTCAAAAGATTATCACCCTAACTCCCTAAACAGAAATGGGTACAAAAATATGATGTTAATAAAGGGTCATGGCATATAAGGTCTGCATGGACTGTCCTTGATCTGTTATTGGTGTTTAGAAATAGGAGTTGCAATTTAAAATAATGTAAGAGAATGAATCTGTAACAGTTTTTTTGTTCTTGTTGTTTATAGAAAACTCTGCCGAAATTCCCAGGCAATGACCAAATACAAGTTAAAGTTATTAATTTGGGGACTGAAGAGCTGAGTGTTACTTACAGTGACAATAGTGTATCTCCTGCAGTACTGGCTTCTATGCAGGTATAGTATGGCTATATCACAAAGAGGCCGATTCATTAATAGCGCCAGGTAGCGACAGATGAGCGCCAGTAGCGTGATTTTCTCAGCGCCAGCTAGTATTCGCTGTGCTTGGCCGGGGTTTGCTTGTTGACAGCGACTCAGTCGATGTGTGGTAATGTTGAATACGGGCTTAGGGGTCGCTGTTTCACAGGTTCAGCGTTGTATGGGTGCGCCTGACAGCGAATGGCCAGAGCGAACGGCTTGCTGCAGATTCATTAACAAAATACGCTCCGAATTTTTTCGCGCTGTGAATTCCTTGTTTAAACCCCAGAGCGCTGGCGGCGATGTGTGTAAAATAGTTTTTAACCCCCAAACAACCATATTTTTTGATTGAAAAATTATACAAGTTTTTATAAACATTTTGTAATATGAATACATTAATATCAGATCTGTAAAATCAATTCTGAACAAATTTTTTTTTTTTACCTTAAAAAAAAATCCTAAAATTGCAGAAGTGGTCACAGAATTTTTGACATTAAAAAAAAAACATTAATAGGAATTATTTATGATTTATTAAAGATTGCTCCATTGAAATGCATTGGACATCGCCAGGGAGCGACAGGTCATACCTGGCGCTGTGATGGGATTAGCAGCCGCGCTGTTCGTTGCAGTCGGCTACATGATGAATCCCGCGCTAGCTGTCGCTCTCGCCGGCGTTAGCCTCATTTAGCGTGATAAATGCGTCATTGTGACCGCTGCCGGTCGTACTTGAGTCGGTAGCCGCCATTAGCTGGCGGTACCTGGCGCTCGTCAGACACTACCTGGCGCTAGCCCTTGATAAATAAGGCCCTTAGTCTTGTTAATTCCTGACTACAACACAACACAAGTAAACCAACCCTGACCCATAAACCTCTTATTGCTACAATTTAAACACCTATCAACAATAATTGTACCCATGACTGAACACAAAATCTACTTATACAAGTACCATGTTATAGGATATTGCTGCCATGTTCTAGGAGCTGTACTCTGATCGGAACTGTACCTGATCTGCAAACCTGTTCTTGAGAAACACAGCCTCACCTAATATCCTATTCAAATAACTTGACTTAATTATTTCATAATAAAAATTGCTATTTTTAGGGTTGCAGGACTTGGCATTGCAGGAATATGACACCATAGACCTCATCTGTAGTTATAACGGAATATATAACTGATATATAAACACTGTATACATCAATCAGTCTCTAATTTCTCTTCTGGTGTTCCAGATTGTCTAATAGCAACATCTTCATTCTTCATTAATGTCATCTTGCTCCCTCAAATTAAACATGGACAAAACACAGCTTGTGGTCCTGCCCCAGCCCTACTGCCTACAGTATAACAATCTCAACGATCTCAACAATGTCAATGATCTCACAATCACTGTAATTCCCCAGGCCTAATATCTTGGTGGCACACTAGACACTCATTTTATACCCCACATTCAGTCAATCTCCAATTTAAAAACATTTCCCATACCTGTGCCTTCCTCAAGCCTGACACCACTAATATTCTAGTGCCTTGAACACTTCCTGACTAGACTTCTGCAAAACTTTCCTCTGTGGTCTACTAGCAAACAAGCCAAAGCCTCGCCAATCTATTCCAACTCTGCTGCTCGCATCATCCATCTTTCTTCATGCCACTCTGTCAGTCCTTCCATTGGCTGCCAATAGCTGAGAGAAATCACTTTACAATTCTAACCTTATAGCAAGTTGAGCTGAATGCAAAGATTAGACATGCAGTGTGTTGGCCATTTTACAGGATTTAACAAAGGATTTTATAGTGCACTTCTTGCACTTCGTTTGCTGTCCCACTTTCAAGACTCTAGGGCTATAGGGCTGGTGGTCTTCCTCTCCACAGGGCATCTCAAATTGGGATTCTCCACTGTGTGAACTCCCCCCCCCCCCGTTGCCAGAATCCCATTCACAGGCCGTGATGGCATCTCTTGCATTCCTCCAGTTGCTGTGTGCACACCATATCAGACCTGAAGAGTCTTGGTGGGAGTACACACAGCTGGAAGGGGAGTGGTCAAAGGGATGCCTGTCTCACAGCTGGAAGGGGAGTGGTCAAGGGGATGCCTGTCTCACAGCTGGAAGGGGAGTGATGCCTGTCTCTCCCAGTACTTTAACATCATGTTATGTTCATTAATATGCATGGCATAGAGTGCTGATTGGAGGAGAGCCCGCACATGCAGTGTGGGATCACAGAAGAGGCAAGTAGACCTAGCAGGGGAGGTTTCACAAAAGGGCAAGAAACAAAACCCTGGATAGTAATAATCCCATGCTTTGTTCCCCTTTTTAACAGAATAGCCTTGGGTGGCATTGAGACTAGTTAGGCGTATTGTGCCCAGTGGGTCTCAGACAACAAAAAAGATATAAGGTAAGTATTAGACAGAGCTTAGGCAGTAGTTAATCGCATACAGCAAATTTAGTCCATTGCATCTGTCAGCTCTAAGCAGTATCCAAGAATCTTCATCATTGTCAGACCTTTGTTCAAAGTGTTTTTTTTCTCTAAATAAAACAAGATTGCCTTTTTTTAATGTTGGCCAAGTATATTCTAGCGTATTAAAAATACATAATGTAAATCTTAATATTGCTTATTTTATTTAGGCAAGTGGTTACCCGGATCTTCCTATTAATAGTGGAATGAGTGTGAAATATGGAAATACAATTGAGGAGATTAATTTTGTTGGCTTACCTGCCAAGACTCGATACACCTGTATTGTCTCAAATCAAAATGGACTGATGACAGGCTGGGTAAGATTTTTTATTATTTTTTTTTGTCACAGTAAGATCCTGCAGGACATGGTAGATTGCAGCCAATGCGATTTAGGAATCGCCGGGGTAGATCCAAAAGTTATTGTAATAATTTGCACATAGGAGATATAAAAGATGTGTACAACTGTATTACTTCATACAGAGACTACATGGACCCAAGGGCTGCTGTGGAGAGAACACAACGCATTTTAGCCAAATGCCATCACAAGTGGGCTTCTTTAGGAGATGGGTGAATCATGTTAGAGTGGGTATGACGGTTCTGTTGCTGAGTGCTTAGTGGTTTGGCTGGGAGCTGAATTGTATCCCAGGAATGCCTAAAATGAGCCTTATAGTGGTAGGGTGGGTTAACCTGGGATGTTCCTCAGTTTGTAGTACTTCCTCAGCAGCAAGGAGGGGGACTAAAGAAAGATTCAAGGATTGTTGATTTGCGATGGTTCACATAGACCAGGGGTCCCTAACCCTATCCTCAAGGCCCACCAACAGGCCAGGTTTTGCAGATCTCCACACAGATGCACAGGTGGAGTAATTGGTGTAGCAGCAGAGCAATAGAGCTGGCTATGTGGAGATTCACAAAACATGAGCTGTTGGTGGGCCTTGAGGACAGGGTTGGGGACCTCTTCCATAGACCATGGAAGAGGAAGTGGTGACTTGCTCATAGTTTCTCTTTAAAGAAAACATTGTGGCTGTCTGAGTTCCACTCCCTGGACAATCCTAAATCAGGATGCCCTGCTGTGTAAACCCCCACTCCAATCCCTATATCCACTCACCTGATCCCGGAGCCCTCAACGCACTGCAGCCGCATCCCAGAGCACCACTGCAGGCGCACCCCTGTGCGCACACCCACGTCCCGCCTTTCTGAATGGGCGACACACACCACAGCTAGAAGCTGAGCAGGGGATGTGGCCGAGCCTGCACTGCGGGAACTGCAAGAAGGTGAGTGAATCGTGTGACCACAGTGGGGCATACCAATTTGGGATGCTGCATCACAGAGGAACAACCCCCTCCCCCCCCCCCGAAAAGTGAAATATCGGAGCATTCATGCACAAATGTGGAGCCATAGAGGTCAGATGAGCAAATGCAAATGTTTTAAACTAGTGAGGGGTCCAACAGTTACCAAGTACATTTTATAGGCTGCGAACAGAACATATTCAAGCTGAATTATAAAGAAGCATCTGATTTATCACATACCACCTTCATAAATTGTTAAAAATGTAAGGTACAGTATAGTTGTGTCACTGTGTCATTTTGTCTTCTCTTTCTGTGCAGGCTGAAGATATCACCCAGAAACCAGATCAAGGAAGCAATGCTATCAGGTATTTTTGTGGACAAGCTGTATTGCTAAAATAATAGCAAACTTAGTTCATTACAGATTTCTGAAGTCAGGAATTTCAGTTAACAGAAAACCAATTGATGCTCAATATTTTTTCTATTTCTATGCCCCTGTCCAGGCAATTAAAATAAAAAGGACATACTCGCTTTTGTCCCCTGTGCTACACCAGGTGAATAAAACTAGGTAATGAAAAAGCCATTTGGCTCATGGCAATGACCATAGAATCCAATCTTTTTTCATTTATTGTTATTGGTTGTAACAATATTTCGTACAGTAGATGACACTCACTTATTTTACGCTATGTCGTATATGATTGCACAGCTCTATTACTTTTGTTTCCTTGTGAACATTAAAAGTCCCTGTAGCTTGCAGGCCCATCTGTCATTTACCAGGACAAAGGGCAGTCCCTCGCGTCACTCACAGTACAATCCAAGACCATTAGGGAGTGAGCATGCTCCTATTCTCCTGTGACTGATTTGAGGGGGCAGCCATTCACTTCTCTTTGTCGTCAGTAAATCTTGGAGCTCGGTATGCTTTATTGGTGTATGACAGAAGGTAAGTAAGGTATTTTTTAATGTCATGTCAGTGGCCGGACGACATCTGTGGATTTCCTGGCAGTGGTGCAACCACATTTGGGGGTGGTGAAGGAGAAATGGTATGGAAAGAATGGGCAAATTATGGAGACCTGCTACAGTATCTACAGGAAATTAAGGAGAGGCATGTGGAACAGACTTTAAGTTAGATCCTAGCTACCATAATAGTAACGTTGCCTGGACTCCCTCTTTAACACCAACCTTAGTTTAGGAGATGTTAAAAAATGAAAACTACAATAAAAATTAAAGTTTGTATTTTACACACATAAACCAATAAGAATTAAATGTTTTGTGTAGTGTAGGCTATAAAGAGATAGGAAAAGATTGTGAATAACTAGTAGGCCCATTTCTGGAGACAAGGGAACCATTATGTGATATGCTGCTTATACTATGCTGGTAACTTGCTTAAACATTTTATTAAAAATTGCAGGTTTATTAACAATCTTCAAGAAAAAATAAACATAACCATTGGAAACATTGAGGAAGGATTTGAAATTTCACCTTTCAGTTTTTCCAATTACACCATGCAGAGTTTGGGAGTGTAAGTAAATTTTTTTGCTAAATGAAATCTATGTACATCTGTGCTACTGTCTCTTTGAATATTTTTTCATTGAGAAGAAAAGCCCTCTATATAGGATAGCTTAAAAAGTCTAAAAAGACTCTAGATCTGCTTGTGAACTGACTTGGGGGCATAAGAAGCCCTAAAAAATATTGGGTTACTCCCCTGGTCAGCTTGGACCCTTATGCCAGTTAAAAGGGTAGGGGGCAGATATGCCACTTGGCACATGCCAACAGGAGGCTTGCTGACCATGAGAGGCCCTGGGCACCTAGGGTGGGGAAGAGCCCAGTGGTCAACGGCATGAACCCATAGTTCTTCAAGGGATGGCATGTGCATCTTTGCATGATCACCAGGCCTGTTCCAAGGGCCAGCCATTCAGTCTCTAAGCCCTGGGTTACCAGCCCCTATGTCTGGTGTGACTAGTTGCCCTAAAGGAAGTCAGCTATGCTTTTTTTCATTATAAAAAGTAAAATAAAATGGCTTTTCCAAGGGCTCAAGGGATTTGTAGAGTACTTTTTACACCTGCTCCAGGTATGTGCGAGTTAAATGTAAAAACAGAAGTAAAGAAAATGTTGCATCACACACATTCATTTTTTAGGTGCACTTTTTGCGAGGTCACACAAATTTTATACTTATGTGATCTGACAAGAGCAATAAATTGTGTGAAAGAAAATTTCTTTGCTGAATCACATGAAACTGAAAAAGTGCACCTTTTACCCCAAAATCAAGCGCTTATAGTATGAAACCATAGGTCCGCTTTAATACCTGTCACTAAATCAGTTAATCACCTACCATGTTCAGAGCGTGATCAGCAATGGCAGCCATCATGTTCCTCTCACTATATGTTTACTTTAAATATTCATTTAGGTTAAGTTATCAAATCATGAACGAACAACTGAATGCCTACAGTCACTGTATTTTATTATCTTCTACAGAAAAGAGATAGTAGGAATTACTGAAAGTGGGATTCGATGCTCTGTTAATTCAATGAAGTTTGGTTTTGGAAGTTCCTACACTATAGTCATAAAGGACGTAAGTATTTTATTGTGTTTGTTGCTCTAAGGAAAGGGTCCAAAATGTGCTCAAAATTGAAACAGAATAATGTTCAGTCTTCAGTCTCTAGTTATCTAAATAGTTGTATTGTATAACAAAGTGGCTACATCTTGCATGAACATACAGAAGTTTGGTTAGGTTTATATCTTTATAGATTACGTAATGTACTTGTGATATTAGTAAGGACCTACACTTTGTGAACCATTGTTGCCTTGATTCTCCAAGATCCACCACACCTGGTGGTGGACTGAGGCCAAATATCAGTCCGAAAACTTTTCACCACTGAGCCCTGCTCCATTGTGCTTTCTGGCGAGTCAACAAATGCACTTCATGGCTAAGGCTTCGAATGAAAAGATTATGGTCAGTGCAATAAATCACCAGTACAGTCAAAAGTCACGTACATCAGGCTGTGGTTAAAGAGATGTTGTGTTGGTGGTAGTAAGAGCCTGGAGCTGGCACTGGAGCAGCCCTGGGAAGGGAGCCCCAAGTGACATCAGTGGCTAAGCATTGGGGTCAACCAGAAGATGGGTCAAGTAGGGAAGAGTGTAAATGTGAAATGGATTAATACTTGTTTTTTTATTGAAACTTAATTTTCTCAACTTAGTGTACAGATATAATGGGTGTGGAGTACATCGAGGATATTAAACCCAACACCATTCACATGGCGATGCAGATTCCTCAGTATTTTCTTCTTACCGCTGGAGAAGTAGTCTATTCAGTGACAGGGTTGGAATTCTCTTATTCCCAGGTGAGTGGTGATAACATATTTAGTAAATATAGGAACCAGCACTTGGTCACTAGAAACACACTTAGCTAAGACCCTTTAGTAAATGCGGAAGGATACTGGACCTTGAAAATTGAGGAAAGTTAAAGCAGAAGTCCAGTCTCTTCATAACCCCCAGGGTGGAGGGGCTAAAACAAAAACACCTTGCCTTGCCCGCTATCTAGTGCCATTCCATCTAGTTCTAGATGCAGCCATCTCTGCTACCCCATCCACCCATTCAATTGGGTTAGTGGACATTCTCTATGCGGCTGCTGCTCGTTCGTCAGTGACATCACAGCATAGCGGGCAAAGTAAAGTAGAGTTTTGTAGAGAGTTTTTGTGTTATGTAGTGACTGAACAGCCACTGTAGATCGAGAGCACTGTTTAGTTCTTTCCACATGTAGCATCCTTCTTGTGAAGAACAATAAAAATATTATTTTGATCCAAAAATGTTTCAACAATGCATTCCTGGGTAGGAAGGACAAGCTTTGAAATGACGAAGGGGGTCCTTCCTTCCCCAAAAGGCATTTTTGGGCCTGCCAACCACCAATTCCTTACTCTTGTTTGCTATATTTCTTGCTTTTTGTACTAAAGCGGACCTTCACTCTGAATAAGAGCCTATCTTATATGTTTCCCACACCCTGTACATACAGATTGCTCACATTAAAAATCATCCTACCTGCATCTACTGCATGTTATGAACCTTTAAACATCCAAGATGGCGGCTCATGGGACATCAAGCAGCCTGCAAACAGGAAGTGCCTTCTGACTGTGCTGCTCTGCATTCTGGGGTTGCTGACCTTTTCCTGACCCCAGCTCTGCTCTGTCTGAGCAAAGCACAGCTATAACCCACCCCCCTGTACATTATCCCACTCTCCTCAGTAAGTGTGATGCTTCTGAGTCAAGATGGCGGCACCCGTATCCTAAAGTCCTGAATAGAGTTGCAGCCCAGTGGGGGAAAGAATAATAAGTAAGTGACTAAAAACTTAAAATATATTAATTTTAGATGCTGGGGAATAGTTTTATAAGGGTTTGGGCTTTTCAATAAATCATGGTGAAGGTCCGGTTTAAGAGTTACATTTTAAAGCACTGAACCAGAAAGTGCGGCTGGAATCCTTCTCTACTCCATGTGGTTCATTGGTGTCAAGAATCTTAGAATTGTCTTTTATTATTGTTTCCTCTAGCTCATCTTTAGGTCAAACGTTGTTGTCATTTTTGGAAATTACTAAATTATTATGGCAGAATTCTGTGAATGTCTTATGGTTACTTGCAGCTTTCCTTCCTATTTTTCCATACTGGGTTCTTGTTCCCAAATATTTTGTTGTCATAGGAAATGTACATGTTATTTCCCAAATACGTGGTCTAGATTTGGTAAGAGTTGAAAAAAATTCTCTTAGTATTGAAAAAAATTAACTTAAACCGGACCTTCAGCGTGATTTAATGAAAAGCCCAAACTCTTAAAAAATGGTTCCCCAGCATCTAAAATTAATATGTTTTACGTTTTTAGTCACTAACTTATTATTCTTTCCCCCAATGAGCTGCAACTCTGTTCAGGAATTTAGGATACGGGCACCGCCATCTTGACTCAGAAGCATCACACTTACTGAGGAGAGGAGAGTGGGATAAGGTACAGGGGGGCGGGATATAGCTGTGCTTTGCTCAGACAGAGCAGAGCTGGGGTCAGGTAACGGTCAGCAGTCCCAGAATGCAGAGCAGCACAGTCAGGAGGCACTTCCTGTTTGCAGGCTGCCTGATAAAATGGCGGCTTCCATAAGCCGCCATCTTGGATGTTTAAAGGCTCATAACATGCAGTAGATGCAGGTAAGATGATTTTTAATGTGAGCAATCTGTATGTACAGGGTGTGGGAAACATATAAGATAGACTCTTATTCAGAGTGAAGGTCCGCTTTAAGCACTGTCTATGTTGCTAGGAAGACAACAAAATGTAATGGCACTTTTTTTAACAAATAGTAAAAAAATCAGTTCTCTTTTAGAGTTAAAACGTGCCATTGCCTTTCATTGTTTTCTAGAAATTCTCATGCATTTTTCTCTTAAAGTGATTTTTTTAACACCAAGAGATTTTTGGTCAACTCTTACTGAATCCAGGCCTGTGTCTTTATTCCAGACCTAGTTTACATGTGATTCAGTAAGCTGATTACATTTTGCTTTTCCAAACACCATTGTTAGATATGGAATTCAAGAGACAAGTACAATTAAATGAGTAATGAGGATAATCTTATCTAATCTCATATTCACAGGCTCCTTCCAACATGAAATCAGTGGTGCAGGCAGGATGGTTGCTAACAAATGCTGTTGGTAATATTATTGTTCTTATTGTGGCTGGAGCTGCCGGTCTCAGTAAGCAGGTAAAACATAATTTTAATTTATCTATCAAAACTATGGTGGGCAGAAAATAGTTACTGCATTTTGTAAAAAAAAAGGCTTTAGTAGTTAGTGTTTGCTAGTAGTAAAAAGTACTTTTACATAGCTGGTAAAGAGAAAAGGAATATATAAGAAGTCTCTGGGGGTTCTATGTTGGACTCCTGTGATTTGGAATTATATAATTTCAGTTGCCATTTTATTTTAGAATTCTGGGCCTATATTATCATCAGGGCAGTTTCTAGGCGAAATAGCTCTCTCTACAGCAGGGGTCTCAAACTCAATTTACCTGGGGGCCGCTGGAGGTAGATTCTGGGTAAGGCTGGGCCACATCAAGTTTTCCACAAAAAATGCACTTACAAAATATCATTATTCAGATTCAAATGTCTTTATTAACAGTTCTTTAACATTCTACAGGAAGGAAAAACATTCTACAGCCACCTCACCCATCTTATGGTGCAGTTGCTATCTCATACCAGTATGTGCCATTATGTGCCTGTTCCAAAGCAGCAGGTAGTGGCCCCTCCCCATTACTGAGTCCAGAAAGGGTTCTGCATATGGCCTTAAACCATCTGCGGAAAACTAGATGGCTAGGATAAATGCATGGCCCCAGCCCCCCCCCCCAAGCACAAAGGCTTTGGAACCCAGGGTGATTGTCCTGCTCATTTACCCCTAGAAAAAAGCTATAATTATCATGCTTCTTTGTCACACAATGGGGTTGATTCATTACCAGATGAAAGAAGTCACTACTTTCTTTTTAGAGAGTAAACTGCCATTCACATTTATTATCTACCATGATGCTGACTCAACACCATGTGAAAATTGACACGGGTTGCCCAAGGTAGACAATGAAAAGGAATGGCAGTTTTCTCTACTAAGTAAGTAGTGACTTTTTTCACCCAGTGTTGATTCGACCTCTATGTCTAAATCACTAAAGTTGGCTTCATTTCATGTGTTCTCTTTGGCTTTGCAGTGGGCAGAGTATGTGCTCTTTGCTGCACTTCTGGTGGCCGTGTGCATCATCTTTGCTGTTATGGCCTATTTCTACACCTACATCGATCCTGCAGAGATTGAAGCTCAGTTTGATTCTGATGGAAACCGAAAGAAAGAAAAGGAAAAAGAGGCTTTAAGCTCTGAAATTGGGGATGGACCTTACTCACAGACTAAAATGTAACTTTACATTAGAAAAATGAATAGGTTCATGACCAGGACAATAATCAGATCACTGCTACTGCATAGACTTACAGAGGGGGGAGGGATTTGATCATCATCAAGTCTGTAAGCAGAAACTGCACACATAACGCTTAATAAACAAGTTGTTCCAACTATACAATAGGATGTTACTAACTTGATTACTAGATTACAGACCGAAACAGAAAATAGTGTTATGCTGTTATTATGTTATTATACAGTTCTGTAACAGCTGCTTAACTGTATTGTTCAGACAAGTGAATTATTATTTCTTGCTTTGAGTTACTACACGTTGCCCTTCTACATATATGTTGCACATCTACATTTAAACAAGCTCAGTATTTGTAGTTATATGTAGACCCTGATAAAGCTAGTGTAATATAAAGTAGTGGTCAAGGAAAAAGTTTAGGATAATGCAGCAATGTTATCTGTGCCTTGTTTCAGGAGGTTCACCTTCACTTTGTGTTTTTTGACTTATGGCCCTTTCACACCTTCCTACTTGTGTGGCATTGGACAAATTGCAGGATAATCCTACCTATTGCGCCAAATAGGTTCTTCACATCTATGCACAGTGTTTTACCTGCAGCGCAATTGTAATGCAGAACACATAAGTCCCCTAGGGCACAAACAGGAGAATAATAATGATTTGTAATGCAGTTTGCCAATGACCCACCAATCTCCAGTCTATGGGTTACCCTCCACCCCGCCTCCCTCCTCTGGCACTGGGGCGGGATGGGAGTATTACAAAAAAAATAAGCTTGACTGACATGGAATCCAGTGTTGCCAGGGTTAATAGTTAAAGTCAGGTATCAATTATTTCAGATTTTCTAAAATAAAGGAATAAAGAACTGACCAGTCTGTGTTTATTCCTAAAATGTATACTGACTAACTCACTATTAATCAGAAAACCTCTAACTTGCAACACACACACAACACACAACCTGTGTAACAAGCTGGGAAAGCAGAAGGAATTCGGGGAACCAGTCTTGAGACAGCATGATGGCAGCGCTAGAAAGTTTTATTTAGGCCCCAATTTAAAAAGCTGGTCCCTACCTACAAAAAATATATACCGGTAGTTTATACAGAGAGAGAAACAATAGCTAGACTGTAAGCAAGGTCAGAGGCAGGGCTGGCCCAAGACATTGTGCTGCCTGGGTCCAAGAGTGAAATGCTGCCCCCCCCCCAAATAAAAAAAAAAAAAAACGAGGAAAAAAACTGGGTGTTTTTCACATAGCGCAGAATCTCAATTCGGGTTTTGTTCCACTTTAAGTGAACAAAAACCCAGGATTTTCACTATCCTGGGCTTTGATAATTACTTAGGAACAACCAGATTTGTGATGCCCCACTCTATAAAACCCCCCAAATCTCCCCACTGTCATGGTTGGGGGGGGGGGTCATGAGGGGGCATTAAGGTGCCAGCACCTTTATTTCACCTTTTTTCTTTACTATATTACAGTAACCATATACTATGGCACATCCCCCTGCAAGTAGCTGCCCTAGGCACATGCCTAGGTTTGTCTAATGGTAAATACAGCCATGCAGGTGATGAACTGGTAGCTTTCATCCCATAAATTGAACAGATTAGTGATAGCACAGTTTAGTTTTGGAGCCATGCATGGGACCCAGTTGAACCTACAGCTGTTACAAGCAGGTACATTACACCCAAACTTCTTGGCCTCTGCCACTTGGCTGGATATCCAGCATTCCACAGCATTGGGCATGGTCTCCCAGCTTGATAAATAGAAGAACATGGGACAAGCAAGCCCTATTCTGAACACTGCACCTCTCCATTAAAGAAGGCCACCAATCAGTACTGTCCTTCTCCCAGGTGTTATTCCTCTGTGACAGGGCATCTTAATTTGGGATGCCCAGTGTGTGGACCTCCCACCACTTTCAGCAATCCCACAGAGCATGCAGACAGGCAATGAGCATTCAGCACAAAGCTAGCTAAGGGAGGGGGGCACTGGCCACACCCCCTCCCCACCTGGTGCACGCCTCAGATGAAGTTAAAGCAGGGATGTGGCCATAGCCCACACATTCACTGTTGGATTGCCAGCTATGCAAGTACTACAGGGGCTACACACAGCAGCACATCAAAAATCTGAATCAGCCCTGGAGTCTTTTAGCCATTGGTGTTAAATGGCCAATAAGGGGTAGCCCTGTAACTGGACAAGCTCAACCCGACTGTTCCAATTACACTCTATACAGGTGACCAGCAAACATGGCCGTCCAGGATGCACAGTCACCGTAACCAAGCAGCCACCCACGGGCAGGTGTAGAGCTCTGCCACCGATATCTTTTAATCTGGCACCTGGACAGTACAGACTATAACGGGCAACCCGTGCCCACGGCCCTTGGCAGGCTGGAAGCCACCAGGCACCGGCCTGTAACGTGACGAGCGCCCACCTAGCTCTATGATACGCCAGATAAGTTGGAACCTCCTCTCTTCCACGGAAGCTTCCAGAAACAACCGAACTGAAGGTATAGTGAACGTGCGGCAGCCTGTCCTGCTTACCTATCACAGTGTGAAGCAGCCACCGGTGTGCGCTGTGCCTCTCTCCAGACCCAACTAGCGCTCTGCCTCCAACAGTCCCCGTCAAATAGCGACGCCTCCCCCTGCAGTGGCTCAGCCAACCAGCGTGGCTATTGGTGGAAGCCGCGCCTCCCCCAGCCGTGCGCGCACTCTCCTGCCGCTCATCTCTGCCCCCATTTTATTGCATCCCACAATACTGCGAGTGCGGCGCTTCTCTCGGCTCTGCCTCACACACGCAGTACTGAAAAGTTTGTGAATGACCCGCTATGGAGAGTGGTGTTCATTCCTTCTACGCTACACATTTGCCTCCGCAGTCACGATGTTCCTGCCCGCTGCTGCCGCCCACCTCCGCCACCAAATATGTTCCTGCTGCTGCCAGCAAAGTGCCGCCCCCCTTAAAGTGCCGCCTGGGACCATGGACCCACCAGGACCCATGGTAAGGCCGGCCCTGGTCAGAGGGTATATATACAAAATGATTCCTTATCCAAGGGTATTTCATCTCCGGAGGAAGCATTTATTAGACTAAATGGTTATTATTGAAATATTGGGGTATACATTTAGGCTAGGGGGGGTGAGGATTGACAGGGGATGTATCATGAATGAAGGAGTATTCATTTACATTAAAGTTATCTTATACTCACAAGGGAAGTTTATGGCGTCACCTTCTATCCCCGGCCCAGTGCCCCAAAACAGCCTGTACTTTTTTTTTACTAAACCCTTTGTCCAATATTCAGAACACCACTAACTATAGGCAGGCAGCCACATTGCTCCCTGGCCGAGCAGCACTGCCCCTGATGCTTACCAGCAATCATACATTCAGTTACAGTACACACAGCTCAGCAATGGGGAGCAATTCAACCTAACTGCCAATGAGTGACAGTTTAGTTGTATCTGAATTAATTAGCATATGGCTGTCATTCAGACATCAAATTGTCTCCAGTTTGCATTGTTATAAATATTGGGCAAAGGTTAGTAAAATAAAAAAAGAAACATGGGCTGTTTTGCTGTGCTGGGGATGGGAGGTGATGACATAAACTTCCTTTCTGGGTATATGATATAGGGTATGGTGTATTTTGGATCAGTGGGGCTAGATGCCAATTTAAACCAGACCAACACCCGTTTTTTCTTTAACGGGTGTTGGTCTCATAGACGATGAATAAAAACAAGCTCGGGAGTAGTGCAGAATGCTGGAGTAGGAGCTCCGTGCTATTTGGGAATGCATTCCTCTGTGGGCCAACATCAAAGGCGCCAGCTACGCCGTCTGATAGTTCTGAGTATGGCAGAAACCAGGCTGCAGCGCACACCTTTGGACATCGATGGCATGAGTGACGTTGACCTATTCGAGCTCACCCGCCTTAACCGTGTTTCTCTCCATGCCTTGTATAGCGAGCTGCGGCCATGGTTAGCCCCCACCACAAGAAAGGGGCATGCAATTGCAGGTATGACCAAATTGGTTGGCTGCCTGCAATTTTTGGCGAACGGCTCGTTCCAGAGACTGGGTGCCTTCTCCCTGGGGATGTCCCAGTCTACGCTGAGCCGCAGCCTAACCAAGTTTTTGGATGGCATGGCTACCCTGGCACAGAATTACATTTTTTTCCCTCAAACAGGGGAATCCTGGAATGCGGTTAAGTTGGGCTTTTATAACATAGCCGACATGCCCAACGTCCTTGGTGCAATCGATTGCACACATGTCTCGCTCATCCCCCCTGCGGACCAGGAATATCTGTTCAGGTATGTGGTTTGGGTCTGCTTTTTTTCTGGTTATCACACATTTTTTATGGCTCACACTAATTACACTTGTGTTTTGCTTGGTGCAGGAACAGGAAGATGGGCCATTCCATCAATGTTCAGGCAGTGGCGGGCCCTGATCTTCAATTTTTCAGTCTGTTTGCTGGCTTTCCAGCCTCCATCAACGGTTTCAATCTGGAGATATTTCTGGAGGATGGTTACTGGGTATGTGTATTAAAGTTGTATTTCTTGGCCCCCAGGTTTGAATGTGGATTTGCCACTACCCCACTAATCTGTGAGACCTTTCCTGGAAACTTGAAAAGGTTTTTGGTTTAATTAATGGGTGAAAGTATTCTCCACTATTGGCTTATGTTCTGGCCCTCTTATCTCAGTAGCATTACGCAGACATTTTTAAGGAGTGTACAGGTTGCATGTGTTTGTAGGCTCAGTAAAAATGTCAATTCCTCCCACCATACCTAGCTCACCTATTTGTCCCTGTGTACTAATGTTTCTATGCACACCTAAACCTTTTTTTAGGCATCCACCTTATGTTTGTCTTTTGTATTTTGGCAGGTGACTCAGGCTATCCCTTGTTACCATGGCTGCTCACACCCATCCTGCACCCATCTTCCCAGGCACAGGAGCGCTACAACACAGCCCATAGGAGGTCTCGCTCTGTGGTGGAACGTGCCTTTGGGTTGTGGAAGATGCGTTTCCGATGTCTGGATCACAGTGGGGGTTCTCTTCAGTATCAGCCTGGCAAGGTTATCAAAATAATTATTGCTTGTGGGGTCCTGCACAACCTTGCCATTAGAAGCAGGATTGCTCGATATACTGACCTGGGTGCAGAACCTTTCCCTATTTCTGACGAGCAGACCCCTCCTTACACTGGTACACCAAGTGGGCCAGCACACACAATCCGTGCTGACCTTGTGGCCAATGTATTTTCTTGAAACCACCCCCTGTCTGCAGGCTGGGGAAGATTAAATCACACCTAATAAGTGTTACATGCTGGTCACAAAGCGACTCTAAATGCATTTGGGCTTTACCTCTGCTGCCGGCGCATGTCCATTTTTGGCCAACTATATGATTTCAGGTCCACAACTGTCCGCTTGATTTGTTCAGTATCTCGATGGACAGAACACCATAATGTACCCAAACAGCATTGGCAACAGCCATGCTTTGTGCTTAGCAAAAACGGCCTGTTAGGGACCCACGGCGTGGTTATCGCCCACATGGGTGTGTGTTGTCCCCTGCATCACTTGAAATAGATGGTTGGCTATCTGGGGAGTCGTGTGTGGTTTTTGGGCCGGTGGTTGAGAATGGGTTAAGGTCTCCTTGCTCCTGCGTTTTGGGGAATGTGCCTGTGTCTGTGGAGTCCCCACCGTTTTAGTTGGTGCATGTTCTACATGTGTCTTGTGCCTGCTTTTGTGTTTTATTTAGGATGAGGCATGTGTGCGGCTGGCTCTTTGTGCTCCCTTTAGGTCTGCCCATATTGATATGGTATCCCACACCAAGCGGAGTGCCTTGAACTTTAAATATTTTTACAACTGCGGTTGCGCGCCTGCGCGCACGCACGCACGTCACCGCGGGGGAACGTCAGAGCTAGAATTTTAAAAAGAAGCCAAGATGTCCCCCTCCGTCTTTACAACGGAGCAGGACGAGCTCATCATGGATGTGAGTATGCGAGCGAGCGAGCGTGCGTTTATGTGCGCGCACACATTCCTTGTAATAAAAAAAGAAAAACGCAAGAATAGTCTGAAACAACTTAGTTTGTCACCTTACAGACCAGCCCACCTTAGTTTAACCCATGTACGCAGCTACAAACTAGCCTACATGCAGATAGCAGAACTAGGGCAATGTGAGGCAGCAAGAGGTTAATAAAGTGACTTGATTTAGGCCAGGAAACTTGTTAATGTATTTTGGGGGTTAATGGTGTGTCCTTGTCTCTTTTTCTAACAGATGATGCTGAGGAATCGCTACGACTTCCTGCCGTCTGATTATGCCAAACGGACGTTGGCCCTGGAGGTGGTGGAGGCGATAGAACGCCGAACCCAAACCACCTATACCTTCACCCAGATCGCCCAACACTGGTCTGATTTAAAAAGAAGGCATAAGCCCCGGGTGAGGCGGTACTTCAACCAACATTTTCCATGTAAGTGTAGAAAATGTAAATGCACCTATAACCCTGGCATCGCCTGGGCGTGGTTTAATGATTGTGTTTGTATTTCAGCCCATGAATGGAAACTACGGTTCCGCCCCACCCGGACCAGGACACGCAGCCCAGTGTTGGGCGAAACAGGTGAAGGTGTAGGTGGCCCACCGCCAGGGTCAACGGCCACCCCCTCCTCTGTAAGTGACTCGGAGGAGCCGCTGGACCTCAGCATGCAGGGGAGGGGGGGATCTGACGGCAGGGAGTCGACCATAACAGAGCCTCAACCGGACTCCGGTAAGGGAAATATAGTTAGATATGTGGAAATACATGCATTAAATACAGATACTCATGTGCACTATTGTTGTAGATTCAGACGTCGCTGGAACATCCCAAGGGATGAGTGAGGAAGGGGGCGAGGAGGAAGAGGTTGCTGGGGAAGGTGAGTAGATTGATACCTAGAAGCCTAACTTAATATTCTATTCATGAAAGAACAACAGTCTCTAATATCAATGTGTTTGTCATCCATACAGATTCACAACAGCAACAGAGGGAGGCTGAAGGGAGACTCCGCCCCCGACGCAATGTGCGGCCCAAACCTTGTAAGTGGTGTTTATTTAAACTAAAGAAAATGAGCAAACAATTACATTAGAAAACTAAAATTCAGAGACATTTCCAAATTAATTTTTTTAAAAAAAAGCACTTAAAGCGGACCTTAACTCTGAATAAGAGTCTATCTTAAATATTTCCAACACCCTGTACATACAGATTGTCCACCTTACAAATAATCTTACCAACCTTTTCCAGAGCACAGCTCTGCTCTGTGTGAGCAAAGCACAGCTATAACCCACCCCCTGTACCTTATCCCACTCTCCTCTCCTCAGTAAGTGTGATGCTTCAGAGTCGTATCCTAAATTCCTGAACTGAGTTGCAGCCCAGTGGGGGAAATAATAATAATTAATTGACTAAAAACTTACTATATATTATTTTAAGATGCTGCGGAATCTTTTAAAAATAGTTTGTGCTTTTCATGAAATCACGCAGAAGGTCCGGTTGGATATGGGCCCCAAAAAAACCACGCCCAACCAAACCAAAAAAACAATGCTAAACTAATGTTGTTTTTCATTCACAGATCAAAGAAGACATCCCGAAGACCCCGAGGCATAATTTAAAAAAAAAAAAAAAAAATGTAAATATTGGTTAATGTTTTACCCCCGCCTCCAAAAAAAACCTAACAAATAACAACAAAACAAAAAAAACCTTTGAATAATAAAAAAAATTAACATATTTTGAGAGTTGGCTTTCCTGCAAAAGTACAATCACACAACATCAGCACACATTTCCATGACACCAAAGGTTTCGATATGGAACAATCATTCAGAAAAACGCACAAACAATTATGGTATGCATTAAGGACAAGGAAGAAGGAACAAGCAAGGAGATTAAGGTATGCATTAAGGACAAGGAAGAAGGAACAAGCAAGGAGATTAAGGTATGCATTAAGGACAAGGAAGAAGGAACAAGCAAGGAGATTAAGGTATGCATTAAGGACAAGGAAGAAGGATCTACTAGATGATTAAGGTATGCATTAAGGACAAGGAAACACCCACAAAAAAAAAAAAAAAAAAGATGTGTGTTACATTTGCATTTGTGGCCATATGCATATTCCAAGGGAGTTTGAGGGATGTGCGCTTGCGTGTAGCCTGATTGGCAACTGAAGAGCCATGGAGATGTAAGTATACTTGCTAAAACCACCAAAATGGAAGGTCAAATACGACGGAAACCAAGCAGGTACGTTCAAAAAGGCAGGAAAAATCAGGGAAAAACGGGCCGCCCGTGTGAACGTGACCGGGAGCCCCGATCAAATTGAAGGCACCCGAGAGAGCAAAAAAAGCTTTCCGAGTAAAGTGAAATTGACGGATCAGTTAGGGAGCCATTCCGACGGAGGCTCTGCATCACATTTGAGCCACGATTCAAACGGGAGCCCCGGACAATCGGAGGGTTTTAAGGGCAGTTCAGAGGAGGCTCTGCATCAGGCCCCATGTCTTCCATCTCTTTGATGGATAGAACCTCACTAAGCCAATCCCCTACAGACGGGGTTTATTTTTTGTTTCCAGAATCAGGGTATCACCTGCTTAGCTGCGTTCAGTAGGTGGACCATCAGTGTTTTCTTATATTTTCCAACCGGGTATTCTGTCAGGTGCAGTAGTAGCAATGCTGGATCTTTCTGAACTTGAGCCCCTATAAGCTTCGAGATCAGGGGAGTAACCTTGCCCCAATATTCCTGTATTTTAGGGCACTGCCAGAATATATGGATTAATGTCCCCCTCATCCTGCCACACCTCCAACAGTTGGGATCCACCTCCGGGAACATCTTACTGAGCCTAACTGGGGTATAGTACCCTCTCGTTATTAGTTTATAGTATGCCTCCTGTGTCCTAGTTGCAACAGAAGACTTTTCCCTCTGTTTCTCCGAGAGGGATCTGTCCAAGTCGATCTCCCACGCCCTCCAGACAGCCGGAGGGGCCACTTGCTTCCCCACTAGAAGGGAGTAGATTTTAGAGATCAGGTGGGTGTGGTCCTGTCCATCGGAGCAGATTCTCTCAAAGGTTACCCAGGGTTGTTCAGAAGCGAGGTCATAGGGGAGGGCTAAAGTGAGATCTCTGCTTGTTTTCTATACCCGTGAAAGGTGCCCAGGGTAGCTGCCAGCGTTGGGTGCCCCTTAATCTCTGCCAGGGGGATCTCTTTATTCCATGGGATAATTTCCAAGGGTATAGGGGCTACAGCTCTCTCCAGTCGCACCCATCTCTTCGTACCCTGACACAGCTGCCACTCACAAACCCTCTGTAGGTTAATAGAGACCCAATATAGTTTAATGTCTAGCATCGCCATCCCACCCTGGGTCTTAGGTCTGCACAGGACCTACCCCCTGAGCCTTGCTGGATTTTTATGCCACACAAGCCTTATGAACGTCTTATCAAGATCCCTGAAAAATTGCATTGAGATACGGATTGGAAGGGCCTGGAACAGGAATAGCAGCCTGGGCAACACTGACATTTTAATGATGTTAACTCTGCCCATCCAGGAGAAAGTAGGTAGATCCCATTTCACTAAGTTCGACTTTATTCTTTAGGCCAAGGGGAGGAAATTCAAGGCGAATATATTTGAGAATTGGCTCGGGAGTTAGGTCCCCAAATAGGTTCTAGAAGTTTTTGCCCACTTAAAGGGGGAAGATTGCTGCAAGCTCCGGCTCACATCTGCGGGGAGGGATATATTTAAGGCCTCAGATTTTCCAAAATTTATCTTGAAAAAACATAGCCTACCATAGATCTCAAACTCCTTCATTACCACTGGGAGGGAGATAGTGGGATTCATGATGAAGAAAAGGAGATTGTGTGCGTAAGCAGCTACTTTATGGGTTCCCTCGGGGGTCTCCACTCCCTGGATATCCTTGTTAGCCAACACCCTGCAGAGCAAATAGGAGGGGTGAGAGTGGGCAGCCCTGGCGGGTCCCATTATGGGTATACACCGGTTCTGATAAAGAGCCGGTAACCCTGACTCTGGCTGAGGGGAAGGTATATAGTGCTTCTATGTATCTCCTCATTTTTTCCCCTAGGCCTACGTGCCGGAGCGTCTCTTTCCCATAAACGACTAGTTCACCCTGTCAAAGGCTTTTTCCGCATCAGTGGAGAGTAGCACCGCCGGGATGTCGGCTGCTTTGGCCCTATGAATAACGTTAATGGCCCTCACCACGTTATCTCTAGCCTCCCTCCCCAGAACAAAACCTGTTTGATCCAAATGTACCACTTGGGCCCGGAGCTTGTTTTTTTGTTGTTTATTCACTGTCTGTGGGATCAACACCCATTAAAGAAAAAATGGATGGGGAGCAGGGAGCATATAGTGTATAAAAGCCAGTTTAAGAGTTCTGAGCGATTTAATATGGCAAACCTATTCTTCACCATAGACAACACCTGTACATTTTTTGTAGTGGACCTAAAGTCAAAAATTCTTTAGTTCCTTTTTGAAAATCACCACTGGGGCTTTTTTGGGTTTGGAATGACCCTTCAGATACAAAAACCACCTACAAAGCCCAAAATCAAGCATGAATTTCTGTATGATGGGGGAGAGGACACAACTTCAGAATAAAAATCAGGATCAGATTTATTTCACCATGTACATTCATTACATACATACTTAATTTATTGTGGCAAAGAGACTACAGGGATACAATCAGTGGGTGGGGTGGGACAACACTTACATTTCAGCAGATGTGTACTTAGTTCCTGGATGGGAGAGAGGCACCAGTGGGAGACTGGGTGGGACTCTCTGCCCCAGATGACCCCACCAAGGCAGCCATTTGCATTGCAGGCCCCACATGGTGGGATTCCTAGTCCAGGGATTTGAGGGTAGTGTGAGATTAGTTTACTTAAGATTAGTTAATTGTAGTGTCCTCGTCTGAGGAGAAGGAAAGTAATGTGAGGAAGTAAGAACGAAAGTAACTAGTGGAGGAAGGAGCACTTGTGCCGGGTACCATCCACCCAGGCAGCCACTCCATCACAGGTGCACTTGGGAGCACGGGATTGGAGAGTAGAGCGAGATAGGATCCCAAATTGGGATGCCCCACAGCGTCAAATCATCTGGATCCCTCATTCAACTTCCCTTCTCCCGGAGCCCCTGCCGCGTCTCTCACTGCGGCCACATCCTCGCTCACCTCTAGCTATGGCCTTTCTGAATGGCCGGTGTGAGCACACCACAGCTAGAGGCTGTGTGTGCTAAGCCTGATTTGGGCATTAAAATAATAAAACGCCTCACCTGATGACTGCAATGCTTCCCTGATGCAGATAGGGATTGGGGCTCTGTATGGCAGCCATAAACAGTTGGACTTTAGTGACAGACCAGTACAGTCACACTGCTACACAGGATTGGGTGACTGACCTGTCATTCAAGGTCCCAGCTTCAAGTGCCGTGTAGGTTGATTTTTATGTAGCAAAAATTGCGCTTAGCACAGGGGGAGGGTGGGGGAAATGTTGCAAAATGCTTGGATTTGGACCACATTAAACAAAAGTTTGCATAGCTGTGTCTCCAGCTTTAGTGTTTAGTCTTTTGCATCCTGAATTATGTCCACTAGATGGCAATCTGAGCCAATAATTGTATTCAGTCTCTTAATTATCTATTATATTTTATATGGAGGCGCTTGGACATTAGAATAGGAAGAAATAGCTTAGATGCCACTAGTGCCCATCTATACATTCACTTCTATACCACATGTAACATGTGCAGGGCTGTATTTACCATTAGGCAAACCCAGGCCTGTGCCTAGGGTGGCCACCAGCAAGGGGGCGGGGGTTACTGTTATAGTAAAAAAGTTGTTGCCGCATTCATGCATCCTTACAAATGCTTCCGCTGCACATTGTGTGTGGGGGGGGGGGGGAGGTGCGACCACTTTAAGGCAGTCTGCATCTTGATCCTCTCCCCTTTACCGATGTGGCCATGCCACTCCTGTGTGTCGGGTAATATATAACAAAATGCATGCTCATCTGCATTTCTCCCCTTTGAAACCTCTCATCCCTACGAACATTTATTTTGTATTCTTCACTCTTTCTATTTATTCTATTATTTCCTCTATTCTATTTATTCTGTGTTTCTTTCACCTGTTCTTTCTGACATTCCTTTTCTTTCCTTCAACTTACTTCTTTTTTTACTGTCAGTCCTTTACATTTTGGTTTCTGTCATTCTATGCTTTCATCTGTTATGCCATTCTTTTTCTTTCTTCTTGCCTTCTATTATTTTTTTCTGTCATTCCTTCTATTCTTTCTGTCTTTCCTTCTTTTTGTTTCTGCCAGTCCTACTACTCTCTTTCTCCTTTTAACTCTTTTTTTTTTCTCTGTTGCCCAAGGGTCTGTATAAACCTGGAGCCGGCCCTGCTCAACGTTACATAAGAAAAGGGGGGGGGGCAGCTCTTAAAGTGCCTTGGGCAGCATGAACACTAAATACAGCCCTAAATATATGTGTAAGCTGCTAAACTGGACCAACAAAGAAACAGAGCTCATATGTATCCCTCCCCAGGGCAGATGAGGATGTAAAAGTGCAAGGTATTAGCTCATTTTTAACAACATGTGGTCTTTTCTACCATTTGTAAAAGGGTCAGAAAGTGGTTATTCCAGTACAATAAGCTTTTCAAGCCACAGGCACTAGATTAAAAGGAAAACCTGGTATGAGGGTCACCACTGCTGGCCAGGCCATACCATATCACCCAGCATCCAGACCACCTATCTAGCTTTACCATGTAAACGGTCCCGGTTTCAAAATAAGCTTGTAAAATCAGCCAGAACCCTTAATCTATCATCTTTTTTGACCTTATCATGGAGGGGGTGGAGCAGCCGACAGCAGGAAAGTCGGACATTTTAAAAAAGATGGGTTTCTTTTTTGCCCTCCACAAAGGCTATGTATATAGTTTCTGGCCTAAAAAAATCTAGACATAAGGGTTTATAGGAACTAATATTACCAGAGCTCCAATGGAAAGCATGTCATTTTACATTATTCAATGTATAATTGTTTAAATATATACTGTACAGTGCAACTGTCAAAGTCTTTCGACACCAAGTGGCCACAAACCCATATTTCTATAAAATGTATTTAAAAGGAAAGTCCACTTTCAATGGCATTTTTCAAGTGTATCTTATTGTGCGGCAAAGAGATGCCCTAAATATCTGAGCTCTTAAATAAGCTGACCATTTTTTCAGAGGGGCAAATTAGGGAAAAATTAGGTCACCCATCATACAATGTTATTGCTATTGAAAATTTACCTAAAGACTTGTTAAGCTGTCACAATTTAGACGCCCCATATTTTGGCCTGCTGAAAAAATGGTCAGTTTATTGTTAGATTATGTTATTAAATCTGAAATCTGTTGCCATTAGCAGCCAGGTCTGTACATCAAGCTTTACATAAAGAGAGAAGTGAGCCCTGTAAAGGCAACCCTGCTGTTATGGTGAGGTGAGGGAGCTCACTCACGCTTACACATGCCCAGCAGCAGAGCCAATGTCTAATTTGTAGGAAAAAGATCCTAATTAGTTTGGATAGTAATGCTAAACTACCCCATCAGGTGGGCAATAAATGGAGCTATGCATGTATAAAGTATGATGTATATATGTATGAAATACTAAATATAGCTTCTCAAATGAAATAAAAGTATAAACAATACGCTCTTTCTCGATATTACATCACAAAAAGTGACTTTTCATTGAAGACTTTGCAGCACACCCATGACTTGTGTCGAGGAATGGAAACCTCCATTATATAGTATAAAGCTATGTCTTATGAGAGTAATTCTTAAAGAAGAATCATGTATCCTACCTAAAAAAGAATCTATCCAAAATAATTAATAAAGTACCCTACTGTGAGGAAACGTGTATCACGTGAGCCTATGGGGCAGCAGCCTCTGGAAACTCGCAATGTGCTTTCCTGTATCACAGTCTGTTTCATCAGCCCAGTGGCTTAAAAATCCAGCCTGCACAAGGACTCAGTGATTTTCAGTTAAAGTAAAAAGACAGCTCAAGTTAAATATACATTTTAAAGTGATAGGCTCACTATGTAGTTACTACAAGCATATGACTTTTGTGGAAATATTACACATACAGGTTTGAAAGCAGGGTACAGGTTACAGGAGTACAAGTTACAGGTAAGAATGTCAGAATACCTTTAAACGTCAGATGAGATGTCGGACAGGGAGGCCTCCAGGGATATAGACAGCCTGCTGGATACTGGGACTACCCCTTACATGTATATGTAGTCCAGGAAAAATGGTTCCCCTAGATTGGGGCCTGGCATTTAACCTGTACTGCTGAACTGGGTTTGGGGCTAGGGGAATGTCGACCCAGTTATTCCTGGCTTTGTGTCAGCACTGGCTGTCTAAGCATAGTGTGTTCGAAGAGAGGCCACTCTCTGCATAGGGTAATCTGTTGGTTAGACCTCGTGGCAGCAGCTCAGGCCCGGATTGTGAAATGCTACAGGGAGGGTCTTTGAAAGGCAGGCCCCCCCGTGGGCCAAACCTGGATTCTGAGAGCAGGACTGGAGTGAGAATTGTCACCTATTTGCTAATGGAGGGGAGTGGAGGTGACATTTGCTACAAACATGGGATTTAGAGGGGACCAGACATCAGTAATAAAATATACTATAACATTTGACCCATTCGTCACACCTACAAATACTATTTTAGAGATGGTGTTGGCTATACTCAACTGATTTAGGCCACCATTAGACATGGCATGGGAAGTCACACTACACACTAGGATATAGGAAGAGACTGCAGAGACTGCAGGGTGTGCTGCAGCTGAAGGTCCCCTTCGTCATAGAAACCAGGTGAATATAACTAAATGTTGTACTACAGGTGTCAGCAGGGGAAAACCTAGTCTCTCTGCTGCCTTGGGCGAACTGTAAAAAGGCACCCCCCCCCCAATGTGCACTCCACTCCTCCACCTAGCTCCTTCCCCAACTGTGGGGTCACATTCACAGCCGCCGTTCCACCAAAAACGCGTGTACCGTGTTATTCTCACAAACTAAATTAGGATGCTCCCAAGCAGAAGGAACCAAAACCTCGGCTGAGAGTCTGTGTGAAACCTTGTGGAATGACCATATACTAATTTTGATCCTTGATCCCATGTGCGTCTTGGCCCCGGCTTCCTTGCTGTACTGAAAGTCTATGTGCATAGCAAATGTAGCAAGGGATGACACGCTTACACTATGCAGCAGCACCTCATGGCATCCCCTGCAACATTCAAGCACAAGGAAGCCAGGGCTGAGCCAAGCATGTATGGTGGGATTAAGCACCAAGGTGGGTATATAGCAGTTTCACTGGGTTTACAAAGCAGGGAAATTTGGGGGGGGGGGGGGGGGGTAAATAAGGTATTTTTGCCACTTTAAGACTGGGGACATGTTTGAGTGCATGTTAGCATTAGATCTGGGTCCCATCACAGCAGAAGACAGTGCTGTTTTTTTAGGCTGAGGCTCTATAACCATGGGTGGAGAAGGTTTAGGGCCCCTGCCACTGTGTGAGATACCGTATCAGTTAAGTAAACAGAGCTATTCGGGATCCACCACCCTGGTCTCGATGCGGAGCAGTGCTGGGAGTGACATCATTCCCAGCTGCAGCGAGGGGAAAGAGGAAGTGAGGGCAGAAGAAAAGGATTTAACCCCTAAGCCACGAATGCCTATAGAGCCCAATAAACACTCAGTGATCTACACTCATTGGCTCCATAGCAGCTCTAGTTCCACGCTGGACAGTTATGCGGGGTTCTGACTTCGGCTCCAGTGCCCATGTCAGATTAATTTGTGAGTGTGTTTGCCTGTCTTGGGGCCCAAGGCAACTGCCCCCTTTAGCCACGGCTAAACGCTGGGCCTGAGTGGCAGATCGGGAGCGGCACGCCCCAGCACTGTACCATACTGTTTATAATTTACTGGTGGATCAGCAGCCCCATTCCTGCAAGGAGAAGGTGCTGGTCCCGTCTTTGAAATGCTTGAGCCGGGCCACACAGACAGGTTGCAGGGGACAGGGCCAGTAATCCACCAAAGCCATAGTAAAATAATTAAAGCATAATGGCGCCCGGACCTCCACTGGACCACCAATGACAGTAATAAAAGAAAGGGCTCCCACTGGACTTACGGGGGGGGGCAAGCCTGACACTTCTGGGCTCCTACTACCCACGGGCTTGCCTTCTACTAGCAGCACGCCCTGCACCGTTTTCCTACCACTGGCCTCAAGTGAAAAAAATCTTTATGTCACCACCTCCATTGTTTTGTCCCAGCTGCAGGGAGCCGCTGGCCGTCAGACATGGGATGTGTGGCTCGCATATGCAGTGGTGCCGCCAGCCAGTTCAAAAGGGAGCAGGGCGGCTGTATAGTGGGTTAAACAGGGACATCTGTTGCTTTAATGACGACGTAATGGCGCCCTAATACTCTAACGGGCAAGAAAATAAATGCGAAGAAGATGACCAAAGCAGCGGCCCACTGTACCTCCTTATATTCCGTGTTTCCAGCTCATCCAGATGTCAGACCTGGCTTTTATCATTTGGTAATATGTTTTATTAGTTCCCTATCCTTACTCATCTATCTAATTAACTTTTTTGCACATATCTTTAATTGATTATTTTGGTCTACTTTTTACATCTTTACATAAATATGTTATAAAGCGGAACAAAACCCAGTAGCATCTGGCCTGTAATTGCAAATATTCCAGGGCCAGCCTTTATCTTTTCTCAGAATCAGGAATGCCCACTGTGTCAAACCCCCCAGTTCTCCCATTATGTGAAGGTAGAGATCATTTTAAATAGAATCATTTGTTTTAGCAGCAAAAGGATAATCTCTTATTAAACCCTTTAAAGCAAAACAAAACCCAGGAATTTGACTTTCCTGGGTTTTGTTCCACAGGGGATTCCCCGCTGTGTGAAACCCCCTAGTCAGCCCATTAAAACTCACCTTACCACAGTCCAACGGCTCGTGAAGGGTGAGTTTTTATGGGCTGACTAGGGGGTTTCACACAGCGGGGCATCCCCTAAAACAAATGATTCTATTAAAAATGATCTCTACCTTCACATACAAAAGAGGGCTTATTACTTTGCTGTAAAATGACAATATTTTTGTTAAAGGGAGACTATACCTTTACACAGAGATGTTTTAAATGAAACAATTAATTGTCATTAAAAAAAAAAAAATATATATATATATATATATATATATTTTTTTTTTTTAAATACATTTAGCTATATTCTTTTAATAACCATGTATAAAAAAGTGATCCATCCACTTTGTGGTGCCTAGAGGTGAAAGGGAAAGAACATGTCATTTTTAACAATCAATTTCACTTTTAATCATTTAACCTGTTTATGGCTTCAATAACTCTGTAGGGGTTATCTGCCTATAGCTGTTTTGCCACCTTTTGAGAGTTGCAAGTATGTCTGTAAACGGCATTATGCTAGCATTATTTAGGTCTGCTTTAGCTGGGTAAACATATCTTCTGGCTGTAGCTACTGCAGCAGTCCAAAGCCAATTACCTGAAAAAAGTAATTTATCATTTGTGCCCGTCTGGCAAGGCCAGTCTGTGTGTCTTCTGCATTGTCTGCAGGCATGTCTAGGACTTCAGACACCGGTAGCATTTCCTCAGGCTCTTTCATTTGATGGAGTATGCAGATATTGTGTAGCACACATCAAGCAAGGATTATCTTGAACACCTTCTCCTGGCTGTACAGCAGGCCAATGTTTCTTTCAACAATGCATCTGTCCTTGCTGCGAGTAAGTGCATGAGTAATGTCTTCTGGCTGTATCCCAACTAAAAAGCAACTAAATACAAACACAAGCGTTAATGTTGGTTGCAACACAGATGCACACCCCTTTCTGCTTAGCTGAATTTTGCCTTCACCTTACCCTTTCCCCAATGTGGACACAGACTTAGCTAGTAGCCATCCCAACAGCATTTGGTTTTTCCCAAATGTTATGCACAGGGCAGATTGGTGCAACACATACAAGTCATGGCAGTATCCCAGGAAGCCTGACCTCACAGCATGAAGCTGCAGGATGCAACTGGTGGATTTGGTGGTATAGTTCCAAAAGGGTACCACAATTCAGCCTGAAGCAGCTGCGGATTTGCTCATCGCTCAAATCCGCCATAGCCAGCTGGGTGTTAAACGCTCTGTCAGTCCGCAGTTGCGCCACTGGTGCTTCCTCATTCTCCTTCTTCTCACCAGCAGCCACACACCAAACATCAGTCCAAAATCGTGCTCTGCAATGCACTGAGACACACCGCTGCACCAACCAAGATTGAGCACCCAGTATAATCAAGTGTGCATTGATCCCATGAAGCATTCGTACAAAATGAACCACCACATGGGGAGAGCCTCAACTCCCCACAACAACACAAACAGGACCACCGCACCACTTCTTAGTCTCACTGTTACAAATCCTTTATTGAAGTTTCATGATAAGCATATAAACACAATTAAAACCATTTAAAAAACATATAGTACAAACAAACCATATGTTTTTTTAAATGGTTTTAAATGTGTTTATATGCTCATCATGAAACTTCAATAAAGGATTTGTAAAAGTGAGACTAAGAAGTGGTGCGGTGGTCCTGTTTGTGTTGTTGTGTGGAGCTAACACAAATGCACACAAACTAAAGCACCCGATAACACACACACACAATGCACACCTCAAATAAACCACCTAACACTCAGACACACACAAGTGCCAAACAAATGCAACTCACCACTAAACCAGAAACATTGTTAAAAAAACCAACAGCCTGAGGCAAGCACATTTCTTAGGTTAGGCCTGGCCAAAAGGGTAGATACTCTTAAGCCCAGATAAGGTGTCCAACACAATCCTGTCTTGCAGTGTGCTACTCAATATCTGCTTACCCCAGCATATGGAAAAGCACAAGAAAACGCTACTGATGGCACAGACTTGACCACAACACAATGCACAACAAACACAGCCTGGCTCTGCCTGGGTTACAACAGTAGTCAGGGACGGGTTAAGTGTGGTGGAGGGCATGCACACAAAATCTGGTGGAGACCCCAGATACAGTATTTTTTTGTTTCTTTAAAATAATAGTCCAGCCAAGTAACTGATTGGTGGTTGCCTGGCAACTGCCCACTTACTGGAACATCGGATCAAGTCCCTTGTGCAACCCTTGTGCAGGTGCATGCTGGTCTGGAACTCCTTCTTTGCCATTCTGGGTGGTAGGGGGTGTGTAGTCGCCCAGCTGGTCCAGCAGAAAACAGTTCCCAGCCTTGAGTGGCCAGGGGTTGTGCTTGGTGGCTTATGTGCAGTGAGCAGCCACCGATTAACACCTCTGCACCCACCCACTACTGCTCTAGAATCTCCATCATGCACTGTGGTGGCTTTGGCTATGAATGTATGGTTATTGTGACATCTATGGTTGTTGTGACATGTCCATATGAAACTCCTTAACCAAACATGTGTGTGCGTGAGTCTTTGGCTGATAACTAATATTGGTCATTAGTCACATTAATATCCATCTTACCCATCTTGTTAAGTGTTTTTCTGGTTAGACGAATTATAAGGCACACCCTTGTGAATCCTAAATCTGGCACCGTATGCATACCTCCGAAGTGTCCCTGACTTGGAGGGACTGTCCCTCTTTTGTGTCCATGTCCCTATGTCCCTCGTTGTTCCTATTTATCCCTCTTTGAGGTGTAACATGCAGATCTGCAGCAATACATGATTAATTTGCCTATTAAAAGTAACTGTTACAATGTATCTCCTATCCATCCCCCGCAATGAGGGTGCGTTGCCTAATTTAACAAATGTCCCTCTATCTCACCCTGAAAAGTTGGTAGGTATACGTATGAGATTGTACGTATGAGATTGAAGTCCACCCAGCTGTCTGCCACATTTCCGGTTTGTAATTTGGCCACACATTGTTGCTGATGTCTCCTATATGCTGCCGCCACAACATAATAAAGACAATCAGACTGTCATTGTTTTTGTTCTTTGAGTGAGCTATGTAATATTTGGCTGGTGTTTCCAATGTAAAATTACTTCTTTTGGCAATTGCTTTTTCTACAAATTTATATTTTGTGATGAAGTGTAGCTGTCCACACCACCACAGATGTTAGAACCCTCAGGGGATTGGGCAACACAGGTATGTGAACCGTGCATGTCTAATAGTAAAACAATTATTGTTACACTTCCAATGTGTGAATGTTGTTTAAGAATTATTTTTGGCAAGAAAAATCAAAATGGATATGTGTTGATTTCCAGGATGATACATTGTATCAAGCCCCTACACAACCCCCATCTGTAAGGGAGACATCCAATGATTCAGGTGTCCCAGCAGCCCAACAATCAGGATACATCTTGGTACGTTATTTGAAAACTACCCATACCACATTCAAGGTACTTTGTGCCCACTCATGTATCAAAGCTTAATGCATCACAAAACCCAAAAATGCACAAATGCCATAACTAACACACTTCTATGAGGAATAGGCCTTGACACAGATAGAGAAGTGGGGTTCCCCTCACATGCATCAGGCCCAAACCTAAAAACACATGCCAAAATACATGCATGTGTATATGATGTGCTCACATGAGGCTAAATAAGATTCTTTATATTTGTGTCCTTTCTAGTATATGTTTTAGTCTCTATTGGTGGTAGCTGCACTGCCAGAAAGAAAACCCAGTAGTGTCCAACTATATGAGCTGGGGACAAAAATGCTGGATGTATACAATAGGCACCAACGTTGTGGATAACTGGCCCAAAGAGTGGAAGGCATTGAATGTCAACTCCATCAAATTCAAGTTAAAATATATCCTTTGGCCCCACAGACAGCACTGGCACATGTGCAATGGGCGGAGCTACAACAGCAGGGACAATATGTGGCTATAATAGCAGCAATCCAAGAGAGTCGTAGAGAAATGTTAGAATTGCTGTAGGTACTCCACCAGCAGCAAAACATATTGTTCCAGGCACTGTTTGGATCAGGTGTCCGGTCTGCCCACAACACACAAGCACACAATGACCAAACAACAACCACAACAATACCACTTGTTCCTCAAGGCTGCCAATCCCTGGGGTTCCTGCACGCATGCCCTGCACCCAGCAAGTAAATCTGGCCATCTGGCCATCTGGCGTCCTTCCCCAGGGTCATCCCGATTTGGAATATCCTGGGGGGGAATATCAGAGGCCAGCCCCAAGACACCCATAGACACTCACCTCTTCCCGGTCCAAAGGTGGATGCGCAGGCTCTGGTCCAATGAGAGCCATCCACTGTCACTGTGTAATTCAGCAGGTGGCTCTCATTAGAACTAATGGGGATCACAACCTGTTGAATTACGCAGTGACGGTGAGCGGCTTTCGTTGGACCAGAGCCCCTGCATGCACCGTTGAAGCCAGGGAAGGTAAGTTTACTGGACTTTCTGGGGGGTTATACACTGTGGGGTATCCTGAACTGGGATGCCCCGCTGTGTAAACCCCCCCCCCAGAATCCCCATTTCACTCACCTTGTCCCAGAGCCCTCACCACATCTCTGCACAGCGGCCGCATCCCGGCTCACCTCTACCTGAACCCGCGCTTGGCCTTTCTGAATGGGTGCACCACCCACATGTCCACCGCACATGCAACCGCTGTTAGGTGAGCGGGGGATGCGGCTGGATGCGCACTCTGCTCCCTTTGGCTGCTTAGCCTTCAGTGGTGCCAAAGGGAGCCAAGTGAAAGCGAGCGCGCTGATTGGTTGAGCAGGACGCTCAGCCTATCAGTCAGTGCGCTCGTTCTGACCCCAGTATGGGCTGTGGGAGCAACAGGAAGCAGGAAGGTGAGTGAATAGGGCAACCTGGGAGGGTACACACAGTGGGGCATCCCAATTCAAGATGCCCTCACTGAGAGAAACAACACCAAGTGAAACAAGTGAGCAACAAGTGAAAATCTGGTGTGTTGTTTCTCTTTAAAGTGGACCAACACCCAGGATTTTGACTATCCTAGGTTTTGGTCCTTTCCCCCGGGGGACCCCAATCGGGGATGACCCGCTATGTGAAACCCCCCAGATCGCAAGTTACAACTCACCTCACCCCACTCCTACATCGCATGCGCAGCCGCTCATCCAATCAGCGAGCTCAGAGCCGCTGTGCTTTGCACATCAATGAGACGTGTTACCGCAGCAGCTTCGAGCACGCTGGCGGCTGCATCTCGCGCTTCCCTCTAACAGGGAGCGTGTCTGCTAGAGACAAGCGCGAGATGCGGCCCGCACATGCGCCATTAGACCGACAATCAGGTAAGTGCAGGGGGCGTCTTGGGGGTTTCCACACCGCGGGGCATCTCGATTTTGGATGCCCCGCGGGGAAGGATTGGATCAGCCCGGGAATCGCGGATCACGCTGGGTGTTGGCCCACTTTAATCATGACGTGTGTATGCATGGGGGGGGATTGGCAAATTCATCATAGTATGTGGGGGGGCGCATGACCAAAGGGCACCACGAAACCTAAATACGGCCCTGGATGTAGCCAGCCATGCTGGTCCTACTACATATGGGCGTGATGGGGCATGGTCATGTTGTAAGTTGAACATTTTCACCTTTGTAGGTATAGTTTCACAAGCAAAACAGTTTAATGAGGTGATGGGAAATGGGAATCTGAAAACATTGGATTTGTTTTGACCAAACACTCACACAAGACTATAAAGTTAAGTCACATAAGAATGCATAAGTAGTCTAAATTGTGTCATATATGAAACATTATTTTACTTATAAAAACTATAAAAATTAAACCAAAGTCCAACATGGTCGTAACATTTATAAAAAAAGGCTGCACAACAGCTAAATTATGGATTGCCCGCTCCCAGCATCTTCTCATGAAGGTCCAGCAGCATAGCTTGTGACTCCAGCACGTATTGCCAGAGTCTGTGATTCTCCCATATGCAAACAAAATAATATGTTAAAAACACTAATAACAAACCGTTAAATCACAAATTTGAGTGACATGTCCCTACCAACAAATATTGTATTATGCTAATATGAGGATAGCATGGCCAAGTGGGCCACAAGAAACATGTTATAAACCTAACACAATACACAAATTCCTCTAAGGGACAAATACATGTGTCAGCAGCTAAAGAACAAAGCCAGTATGTTTTTTGCAAATGGACCACACACAATGTTGCTCAGGCAAAATATGAAATCAAGGCAGTGTTAGTTTATTTAGCAAATGTTGTGTGGACTTCCACATGCACCCAGCTTTAAATACAAGATTGTACAAGAAATTAAGATAGACACAATTGATTGCTCAGACATTTAGCCACTAAGCCAACTACATGTACATGTGGTGTCCCTATAAGTTATAAACATGTTGTAAAACACACACATTATTTGAGGTACTCAACACAGGAGGGAGGATTTCTTTGAAACTTTTTTGGAAGCATTTCAGACTCCTACCTGCATACATGAGAAAACATGGGACTGAGACGAGCATTCATCAACGCAACAAAAAGAATCCAAGACAAAAACAATAACAAGAACATTACAAAGTTATCTGTGGAGTATGTTTTATTGCAATGTATAAAAATTGTCACTTCCAAAATAGTTCAACAAAATAATATATACAAAGGCTACTCACCAAGGGACAAGGTGCTGGCCTCAAACCAGGAAGGGCTGTGAGGGGAGGAAGTGTGGGCTTCGCTCCCCCAATTTGGTCCACCGGAGCCGAACCCTGAGGGGCCAGATTCCCCATACTGCAACCTCATAGAGTGGTGGGGAGTCCACCAGCTTCTCCACCTCGGGACTCCCCACCTGAGACTGTTCCTTCCATTAGTCAGACTCCGGTGTTTCCTCATCGGAGGAGCTGATGACCCACACAGCCCCGACCTCACTGGCTGACTCCTCTGGGACGTCCAGATCTTCGTCCCCTTCCTCTCCTGGATCCTCCACCTCACTATGGTGAGAGGGAACCTCCCCCGCAGCTGTACTAGGATCGGGGTTGGAGAGCGGGCGAGAACATCCTTCCCATGCTTGTGGAGGGGAGGAGCCATTAAGTACAAGTCCTTGATTGTACAAAGACAACAAGCTATGATGTGTAACATTGTTAACTTACCTGAGGCATAGGCTTCATAGCGCCTGTAGACGGATGCCACTTCCCGGCGCTTGAACTCCAATCACCTTTGCCAGGCGGACTTGGGCCAGAGGTTGACTTTAAAGTGCTGGGACACGTTGGCCCTAATCTCTGCTACAATGATCCCCTTCCGGACCGATGGTTGAGCATAGTCATATTCCCGCTGGTACATGTCCTATATGAGAAAATACAAAGACAAATCTCCACTGAACCACTAATGAGATGAATGTAGTTTGCTCTGAAGAAGGTCAGACGGAGGGCGGGGCCAGGAGAAGCGTGAGCCACGGACATTTTCCACTTTGTGTACCTCAATACCAGGTATAGCCGGTGTTCTTTGCTGAATAGTCTCATACAGGAGCATGTTCCTCTATGCCCCAACACAGCCTCTTACCATGCTGGGCATCCCCCATCCACACACTGATTCCACCTGACCTGTTACACAGCCATCCTGTCTTTACTTGTCACACCCTTATTCCTGCTCTGTTCCTCTCTTTGGATTCCTCTCTGGCCTGATATTTCTGGTCTGCTGCTTCCACCATCCAGTTCTGCTTTTGTCCTCTCTCTCACTACACGTCAGTCATCACTTCTCACTTAAAGCAATTTTCCATTTTCTTTTAAGCGCTACCAGATGTAGAACATACAGGCACACTTTTCTAGCTATCCACTAGAGCAGACATTAGAGTAAACACCTTCTAAGAGGCAGCCATTTATACATCAGCACATCATAGCATCTTCCATAGAAATTGTGGGCAGCATACATTGTTGTCAAGACACCTAGAGGTCATGGTAAAGGAAGATAATTAGTAAAATAAACATTGCCATAGCATGCTACTTTCAGTTTCCAGTTGCCTACAAACAGTACTGAAAAATGTATTCCAACATTTATTAAATAGTAATAGAACAAGATATGATATAAAGGATAAAGGAATAACCTGGATTACTGGCCATATTAAAAGAATGTGCGGGCCAGCGTATACCAGTGGTGGACACATGGGTGTTCGAAACTGGACCAACACCCATTAGATAGGGATCCTGATTCCTGTCCCCCCGATCAACCTCCTGCAAGACCCCTAAATCTTACCTGTCACCTCCCTTCCCTGGCAAAAAGCAGGCATGTGATTGCTCGGTGACAGTCACGTGTCCATTCTCAGGCTTCTAATTTGAAAACGAATCCAGTTTAAATATCTTCATATAGGGGTCCATTTAAAGCCTGGTGAGAAACCCCCCTTTGTTTTTAGGAGAGAAAATTGTCATTCAATTTCATTGTCTACCTTGGGACGGATTCAGAGCCAGGTGAAAATTTACACCTGGTGGACCATAAAAGTGAATGCCAGTTTTCCTAAAAAACAAGTGATTTTTCCCCCCAGGCTCTGAATCAGTCTCATAGTGAAAAAATTAATTGGTGAAAAAATGAAGTGGCTACATGCACGAGGGAGAGAGAGAGCGATGGAAAAATGGATAGACAGGTCCAGATTTGGCCCATGGGCCAGAGTTTGACATGTGTGGTCTAGCTATTTAGTCTCAACTCTTTGTCTGGCTGCCCATAGTATGCAAGGTGCACAGCAGTGAATGGAATCCTCCATCATTTTTGCCCTGGGGGTAAGCTGCAGGTTTTACTTTTATAAAGACTGGCATTCCTTGTTCCTTCATTGCAGTCAAGAAAAGGGCGTCACATACTTACCATGCAGTGGCGTACTGGGGCCATAAATCAGCCTGGGGCATTTTGTGCCCCATGACCAGGCCACAACGTCCCTGCTGATCCCAACCTGGACAGTCAACAAGTGCGCTCCAAGGCTGAGGCTGTGGCATTATAGGCACATATCAAAGGCAGGACTGGATATGAGAACAACTCCCATTTTTAACATCAACATCCCAATTGATCCTCTAATGCAGTTACGCCCGGTAAAGCACAAAGTCTTTCCTTTCAAATTGCAGATACCCAGGAAAGAAATGGGTTTTGTTCCTGTTTAAATCAACAGCCTTGGTATTGCAGGTGCACATTTCGTGTAGAGGGTTGGTATGGCTCCACCAGCCATGATGCTGAAGCTAAAGAATTAGGGGCAAAATGTGGGCTGGGGGTTTTCTTGGCTGAGGGGCTACAGTGAGGCTGGGAGGAGATTGGGTAGGCAGGGAATTGAGGCTGTTAAAAGCAGAACCTCAGTCAGCCACAAAACAGTGCAGTCCACCAGCAATTCTCCCAGGTTCCCCTAAGGCCAGTCTGCCCCTGGTGGCAGTGAAGCAGAATGGTGTAGGTAGGTGTGAGGAAATCTGCACCTTGTGGCCTCGACTGACATCAGTACCACTGTGATCACACAGTGCATTTCCTTGATACAGGCCGTTAAAACCCTGACTGGCTGCAGGGCTGTTTCACTACCACCTGTGAACAGGGCCCTTCCAGCCCCGTAGGAGTGTCAATAGCTCTGTTTAATATAGCTCTGATGCGTTTATGGTACTATATAGGTCCAGAAGCTATCTCGGTAGTGTATAATATAACTGAGAAGCAAGCACAAGTAGTTTTGGGATCAAGATAACAGAGTAGCTCAGGATTAAGTAATATATTTAATTGCTTTAAGAGTGCATTCAACAAACTACATACATAAAATGGATAAATATATTTACGGGTCAGAAGAGCAAATTCAAATGAATAATTGAACAGTTAAAGTGTATGTCAGTTAGGTTGCTGGTTCTTAGTGATGTAATTCAAACCACTACAGGGGGCATGTAGTGCCTGCTTAATCCTGGTCTCTCCTGATACATGATCTGATGTGACCCCCCCAGATGAGTTGGGTTCTTTATACACAGATAGGACAATCCCCACTCCCCCAGGGAGTGGCCTTGATCGTCTGCCCTGGCATTTCCCAGATAAAACTTCTAAAAATAAATATGTAGTATAACTTTTTGGTGGAGGATCCTAGAGAGATGATCCTGGTGCCAACAGATCCAGACCGGTGCTGCACACACTATGAGACCAGACAATGCTGTTATAGATTGCTCCTAACCCGAGTTCTCTGTATCCCAGCACCTGAGCAACCGGGGAGATTGGGAGACCCACGTATGCATGTGTTATTATCTGCAAATATGTGTAATATGCATGTGATTTTCAAATTACACATAACCCTGAGGTGCCTAAATGTCTTGCTGTCCTGTTAGAAGTGATGTGGCCAGAGCAGGCTCACTGCAGGGGGTGTCTCATTTATTAGACCTTCTGTCTCCATTCTTGCTTAGGTGCAAATCTTATCAACGGAGGGGCCTTTAAAGCCAAAGCCCCCCAGTATGGGGCACTGGCAGGTGTGAACTATGCATTTTAAGCCAGCCTGAGAGATGGAATATTATATTTCTATTTACTCACAGTAAATATACAATGTTTATATAATCATTTAAACTATTTTTAAACAGCTAACCAGGAGTGCCTCTTTTTTTTACATAATGCAAAAATAGGCTTTAAACATAAGATACAAAACCATCATTTTTGCACTGCTGTTTTTTTTTTTACTTTTTAATATTTTTTTATTAAAATTGATGCTGTAATATACTGGATTTACTGCTAACCTGAAGGGTTGTATATAAATGTAAATGTGGAAAGGCATAGTAACAAATAGCATATCCTGCAGACACAATGAAACCTTTTTTGGCTGCTTCAGCATCACGGCACAGCTTGATCAGGAGGCCCTTGTGCGGGACGTTTTATTGTGTCACTACAGAGTAAAGAAGTATGTGATACGTTAGAAATGTGTTCTTTGTGACAATTAGCTTGAAACCACAATTATTTATGTGTTTGTATTTCAAAATGTTTTACTAAAGCTGAACAAAACAATAATGTATAAAGATTTAATATAATAATGTCAGAAAGCACTACGGGTACTGAGCAAAGTCAAACAATACATTACATTCACTTGGCTGATTCTTTTCATTTGAAGTTGGGGGTCCTCAGTTGCATTTCTTTTTAGATTTGGGTAAAAATAGGAGCAGCTTGAGGAGAGAGGTTCCTAAATTAGGATCTCTGACAATTATTGACAGGATTCTTAATGCCTGGCAATCAAAGCTGAATGAATGGATTGCAATTGTCGCTTCCTCTGGCTGCACACACATGCCACCAGCCATTTAGATGTTCCAGGCAGAGGAGCGCACATTAGATGAAGGGTTAGTGAGGATGCCACAGGAGGGTCACTCATGTACCGTGGAAGCGGGAATCCCCGGGGTTTCACATGGCAGGTCATCAAGACAGCCCTGGAGGGGACTTATTTGACTGAGGTGCTGGGTGTTATGGGTCGACTTTAGAGAAGAAGCAAAATAAAGGTATGTAGCCTTTGATTCTGCCAGCTAATTCCTGGAAACTTTAAAACAGAACAAAACCCAATGGGGACTGGTTAGGACCTTTTGGGCAGCTTTAAAGTGGACCAACACCCCGATCGGGGGGTGCCCCGCTGTGTGAGACCCCCCAGAATGGCAGAAAAAACTCACCTCACCCCACTCCTACGCTGCATGTGTGGGCCTCGTCCAATCAGCGCGCTCAGAGCCGCTGTGGTATGCACATACAAGGGACAGACAACCACAACAGCTCCGAGCACGCTGGCGGTCGCATCTCGCGCTTCCCTCTAACAGGGAGCGCGCCCACGCGGGGCATTCACAAACGGCCGGCGCGGGCACGCGCCCTGCTAGAAAGAAGCGCAAGATGTGCCCGCGGCCCGCGCATGCGCCGTTGGAACCGGAGTAAGGTAAGGTGAATGGGGTGTCCTGGGGGTTTCACACAGCGGAGCATCCCGATTTCGGATGAGGGATCTGATCGGCCCGGGAATCTTATAGATTCCCGGCCCGATCAGCCTGGGTGTTGGTGCACTTTAAAGCTGACAGCTCTGAAATGGCACCATTGCAGAACAAGTGCAGGCTGGGAGTTTGCATTTATTAGTAAGCATACTCACCTCCCCTGCGGATGACCTAGATTAGCTGCTTCCACAGTCAGCCTCGGACTGAATGTCAAAAGATAAAAAAAAATCATGATGTCACCTTTGGTTTCATTTATCATTTCTGGCCACACATCTAGCTATAGACAATGTTCTAAAGAAGCAGTAAGAATTAACTCACAATATATTGTATGTATATGTCAAATATTCTCCATGTTAAATTATTAGTAGCAGCAGCAGATCTAAATGGTAAAAAAAGCTTTCTAGATGTGTATTTCTGATAGATTTACGGTTTATATAATATATCTTAGTTATAATAGATAGCAAAAGGTCTTAGGTTTTTCTAAATGACTTCTTTCCTTTCCTGGGAGCCGTTTGGGATAACAAGTAATATGAGATGATTCGTTGCAAGATTCTAAAACTTCCTGTAATTTTTATCTACGGTTTGGCCAGTGTGTAATTAGGGTTTTATCCTTAGGGAAGAGAGAGGAAGGGCTTTTTTTATGAATGATTGCAAATAGAAATATCCTGTTGTGGGAATAAGGAAAGAGAGATATTCTGTTTTAGACTTATCAAGCTGAGTGAACATGATCAGCAAGCAGGGGGAAAGGCAAGCCCTGCCAGATGTGCATTCCGACACACATTTAGCCATGTACTGCAGCTTGTTGTAGTAAGCCTGATCCATGTACACCACAATAAACTGTTCCCAGGCTGAAGCTTTCGCTCTTGCCCAATGTGCAGCTGTCATATCGCTTGGGGATTGCAGAAAATATGATTCCAATGATATGTGTTGGGAATTTTTCTACTAGATGAGTCTTACATTAACAGTGGTCTGGCCACATCTTACACTTATTTTTTTACATCATGGCATATAGAGAGTTATCAACATGATTTGTTTTTTTTCCTTGAGAGTTTGGAGAGACAATCAGAGCATTTTGAAATTAGCACAATAAAATAGTAAATCGCTTTTTTATATTTATAAAATCAAATTCCTGTACCTGGGGTGCTTTTATGGAAATCTTTGTAATGGGGGTAGATGTTTCATTTTAGAAGTTACAAAACACAGCAGCCTTTGGTAGTTTTAAACACATTAAAAATGAGAATCTCCAAATCTGTTCCCCACAGGCTGCTGTTATGTTTTGTTTTCTAAGAAAAACTATCTACCTTATTAAAAAGAATTTGCACCTCACTTGTAGAACTGCTCCATCACATTTGCACAGGATCTTGATTTTTACATAGAAAAATTTTCCAATATTTTTGATATGGCTAGGTGATTTTTGGGAAAAATTACTGCCATTCTTCTGTCAGCCAAAATGCTGAACAGGAAACAGTATGGTGACCAGAAAAGCAGCATGAGTGGGCAGCAGGCACTGAAGCTGTCAATGAGGCAGAGGCGAATAGTCAGTATATTTCTGCTAACTTGTTCTAAAAGAGTAAGTAGCTGGGGCAAAAGCAGACCTGTGCTGTAGCAACAAGGTCTGGAATATTACTCCTATGTGGAGGGCAGCTGGGACTGAGCAACTCAGGATAACACCTAAGGCTGTGTGCTCCCCCAGATGAGGAAGCTAGTCCAGCAGTGCTCCTGCGCCCCTAAAGGTCAGCCATACTAGCATGAATCAGGGCTCTGCTACCCCAGTGTGGATCAGGCTATGGAGAGGCAGACTTCCTGGCATCAGGTCCTTGGCTCCCAGGTGAGAGAATCAGTCTGGGGTCCCCGGAGGCTACCTTCACCCCCACCTCACCAGATAATAATAATTGTCTTCTGCAATTTTGCAATGCTGACAATATATCGTTGGGGGCATACCAGGACCAACCAGTCATGCTGCTGGTGGGTGGGTAAGAGCCATCATTGATTGCTGCATCACCCAGAAAGAGGATGATTTCTCTAGGCTGACCACAGTTACTCTGTCTCTTTTGAGCCTGTACCTAACGTTTTGGAATGGAAGTCAACTTCAAAGGCTCAGTAAAATTAGATTTTTTATAGCCTAGACGTTTTGGATCATTCAGTGAGCGAATGCTCTCCGCTGCTGTTCAGACAAGCTTGGATGGATATTGCACAAAGGTGATGACTGCAGTGTTTGCAGGATTTTCCAGGTGTTTTGTTCAGAGTGCACCAGCAATTACTCATATGCTCCATTTACATTCCTGTTGGTAGGTCATAACGCTTCCATTACCTGCCATACAACTAACCTTGGTAGTGTTCATTTAATTTAAGCAACAATTTGTTAAATATACAATTTCATCTTAACATTTGTATGAAGTTGTTCTCCTTTTACTGCTATAACAGGCTACACTCTTCTGGAAAGTTATACAATAGATCTTGGAACATGGAAGTATGGATATGTTCCTATTCAGACACAATAATTGTGAGGTCATTAATTAATGCTGGGGATTTTTTCCTGTCATGAACATAATGAAAAGGATTAGTATATTTGGCAACCTCAGTAATGACTTCAGTTTTCGAGATGTCGGAATAGAGGTACAGCACCTCATTCCAATAGTTGTTGTGTATAGCCTTCCTCACTAAGCACCCCTGGCGAGTTCCTTTCACCAATCTTTATTTATATAGCACGGATAGTGCTATATAAATTGTATTCTGCAGCGCTTTACACTAACAGATGGTTCATATACAACCGGTAATAATTACATAGCAACAAAACAGGTAAGCTGCTTGCAACTAACAATCTAAGAGTATAGGGGTGACACAAAAAGGTGCCTTGGTCCAGCCATCTTAGCAATAAAAAAATCTATATGGGACATCCACAAGCTGATTTAGTACTTTTTGGGTGCAGAGGGTGTGGTGCATAGTGTTTGATAATAGATCGGGTACAGAAAAATAATGCAGGAGATAGGTTAGAGAAGAAGAATTAGATTAGGGGATGTGGTAGGCTACCTTAAAATGATGCATTTAAGGGAGTGTCTAAAACTTTTGAGGCATTTAATCAATCTAATTGTAGAGGGTAGGGCATTCCAGAAAATTGGTGCAGCTCACAAGAGGTCTTATAGTTTTAGATTGTTTGCTGAGCACAGGGCATGGGTTCGACGGTAGACAGATATTAGAGAAGAGGTGTAGGGGGTGCAGCACCATGGAGATATTTTAACCAGTATGGCATATTTCTCAAGCTTTAAAGCAAATAAAGAAGGTATTTTTTAATGTTAAGGTCATCAAGCTTGTCATTCAGTTAAGTATTAGTTATTTCGATTCAATGCTAGATACTACCCTTAAGCTATAATTTGTGGATACTTCTAACATTTGGATTGATTGCAGATCACTGACCCTTGCTTTAACTCTCACTGTGGTTGAATGCTACCTGCATGTCATGCAACCAAGCTAGATGGCCTTGCTGTCCAGTTTGAAAATTAGAGAGCTTACAGTATGTGTCTGTCCTACCCAGGTGAGGAGGACCATGAGCATTATTTCTAGGGCGAGCAGGGTGATTTCTAGGTGGCGGGTGAGCAGGGCGATTTCCCTGTTGTGTTCACAGGAGGGTGTTTCTATCCCAGCCATCCTGTTTTCTGCAGATCGATCAGGGCCACTGTTAGTGGTAAATGAGCGTGCAGATTAGCAAATGCAGCACCAGCTAACAGGCAGGAGCACCAAACCACATGGTAATTTAAATTGCTTGTAGACAGACTCTGAAGAAAACGAGGAAGAGTGTGTCCTCATTTCTAATAGGAATGCTGACATATTTCTAGCAATTGAAAGGAATGCAGACCTGGGTAACTTCCTAAAAACAGTGAGGCAAGCATCAGCACTAGGCATACCCGGGGAGGTGCTGGGACCAGTGCACCTTGGGAGACCCCACCTCATTCCCTCTACCCTGGGCAGCCCCGGGTAGATTGGCCATTGAGAGAGCCTTTGTTTCTATCTGTCACCTCTTCAAGTGTATGTTTCGTTCCATATATTTGTTTAGGTTTTTCTTTCCTTTTTCTTTCTTTCATTGGTCCCCTCTGCCATACCTTTTCTTTTTTTTCGTATATCCTATTATTGTTTTCCATCATTTCTTCACTTTATTTTCTATATTTCTCCTGCTTAAATTTTTGTCACTTCTTTTACTCTTTCATTTGTTATTTCTCTTTCTTTCTGTCATTCCCTCTATTTTGGGCCTAATTTATCAGGTGTGAAATAAGATTTATACCTTTTTAAGCATGTTGATGCACATGTAATGTTTTAGTAGTTTATTGCAGTGCAGCAACATGCGCAGGTGTGAAAAAAGTTAAAAAACAATATATTTTGCACCACTCTAATTTGGACCCATGTTGCTTGATAAATCGGGCCAATAGTCATTCCCTCTATTATTTTATTCTTTCTATTCCTTGGCAGTGTTTGTGCTGGATGACCTCATAAGGCCTGATGCAGAGCCTCCTCGTTCAGCTATCCCGTACGTTTTCCCGTTGGTTTTGGGCTGTGATCGGGTCATGAAAGGGTGCTATGTTGCTTTTTGTGTGCGTTTATGCGCTCAGGTGTTTCGGCATGCGCCTTTACGATTGACGGCTCGCAAGAGGCTGTACTCCGCCACTATTAGCAGCCGTATTTGTGTTCCGTGTCATGCATTGTTCTGTGCGCGAGCATCAAAGGTGTCAGCTACGCGGCCTGGTTCTTTTGAGCATGGCAGAAACCAGGCTGCACCGAACACGTTTGGACATCGATGGCATGCATGACCTTGAGCTATTCAAGCTCACCCGCCTTAACCGTGTTTCTCTCCAGGACTTGTATAGCCAGCTGCGGCCATGGTTAGCCCGCACCACAAGGAAGGGGCATGCAATTGCAGGTATGACCAAATTGGTTGGCTGCCTGCAGTTTTTGGCAAACGGCTCGTTCCAGAGACTGGGTGCCTTCTCCGTGGGGATGTCCCAGTCTACGCTGAGCCGCAGCCTGGGACATCCCAGGCAGACCTACACCCTGTGTATCCCAAACATCCATTGTTTTTAAATGTTGTTTATGTGAAAGAATATATAGTTATAAGTATGTGTACACTTTTGTTCCCACTAATTCCTGTTATCTTTTGCTTTTGCAGGAACAGGAAGATGGGCCATTCTATTAATGTTCAGGCAGTGTCAGGCCCAGATCTGCAATTTTTAAGTTTATTTGCAGCCTTCCCTGGTTCCACCCATGATTCCCACATTTTGAGGAACTCCAGCCTCTTTCATCGTTTTCAATCAGGAGATCTGTCTGGCGGATGGCTACTGGGTATGTGTTTTAAATTTGTTGTTGTTGTCCAGCATGATTTTTGTGATTGGTCTGTGCCTGTACCCCACTAATCTGTTCGAGACTACAATGAATCAGTACAAGTTTACAATCAATTACTTACCAGTATTTGTTGCTATGGTTTTTTTTAGTTAATCTCCACTATTCCTTCCTGTCCTGGCCCTCTTAGCTATGTTGCATACCAGAGTCATTGTACAGGAGTGTACTGGGTGGATGTGCATGTTGCCTCATCACAACTGAGCTTTTCTCTGACACTGCACAGCTCACCTATTGTCCCTGTTCAATAATGTTTGAATGCTAAGCAGCACATTATTGAGGCTCTTCCCCTTAGGCCTCTGTCTGTTGTTCCCTGTTCTTGGCATTTTAAAGTAACATAACATGCCCTATTTGTAATTATCATGTAAGTTACTTGTGGGTATTTTTTTTTTTTTGGTAAAACATTATAGTTTTGTTGCGACAATGTATGGGGCCTGCCACTACATATGTTGCAAAGAGGCACATTTGTCATGTTTATTTAGGATTAGGGTGTTTGCTAAAATGTTTTTTCTTTTTGGCAGGTGATTCGGGATATCCTTTGCTCCCGTGGTTACTTACCCCCATCCTCCACCCAACCTCGCAGGCCCAGGAGAGTTATAACACAGCGCATAGGAGGACTCGCTCAGTGGTTGAACGTGCCTTTGGATTACTGAAGATGCGCTTCCGATGTCTTGACCTGGGGGTGCTCTGCAGTATGAGCCCGCCAAGGTCATCAAGATTATTATTGCTTGTGGGGTCCTGCACAACGTCGCCATACAACGCCGTGTGCAAAGATACAGTGAGCTGCCTGAGGAGGGTTTAATGATTTCTGACGAAGTTACACCTCCCTACTCAGGATCACAAAGTGGCACAGCACAGGCGATCCGTTCCCAACTTGTTGAAAATGTTTTTGCTTAAATTACATTCCCTGTTTGTTTTTTGTTTCATTTTATTTAGTGTCATAAACCAAAATTTATTTTCCAAACATTTTGTTGGATTTGTCTACAAATTAACGTGGGGTTGTGGAAGAGCATGTTTATTTTTTAATGTTCGAGGTGGGTCCTGCTCCCCATAAACAATATATCAACACATGCATTCAGTGGTATGTAGGGTAGGAAGTTGATGTATGGGGTGTGTGCATGTTTGAGGCAATATGAGCAAGGCTCTGATTCATTAGTTGCCATTGTTGGACCATTTCACCCATATGCCTGTTTCTGCAAGCAGCCCTGAGACATTTTGATTTAAACCCCTCTATTTACTGGGACATAGAGGTAATTTGTGTACACGCTGTCTCATTAAACCTCTGTGTGTTAGCAGAGAATTCAACATTCTCCTGGTGCCATGCTTCCTCCATTATCTGTAGCTGTCTCCTCTGGCTGATATGGCGATGTGGATGTGTTCCGCCTCTGCCACGGGTGGGTGGGTCTGCTACAGATTGAGTGGCTGCTGGTGCTTGGGTTGGCGCAGAGTCTGTTGTGTGGACAATGTCCACGGCAGAAGAGGTTTCTTCCACAGAGGTTTGGTTATTGGAGACCAGGGGCTGCACTTGCTGGGCCTGTTGGGTATGATGTTCTCCCACTGGTTCAGGTTGGCTTGGCTGCAGCAGAATTGGGTCCTCCTCCTCCAAATCATGAATTACTTCGAATGGGTGGACTGGTTAGGGTCTGCAAAGAAAGGTAGCAGGTAGTGAGACACCTTTTTTTCATTAAATGTATGCAAGTTCTATTAAATAATTCTACACAGTGGAGCATTGACATACCCCATCCGTACACTCAGGGCTGTTGTTGCGTGCTCCTCCGGGACAATGCAGGGGTCGCTTGGCCTAGTGTTGTGTCTTGAGTACGTTCTTGGACAAGAGAATGTACTTTTAGTGTTTTTTCAAAGACCAGTGTGTAGTAAGGTGTATCCAACTGTTTGGGTCCCCATTAAAAAGTATCAAGGTAAACATATACTCACCTCCGGACCTCACATTCATGTCTGTGTCTAGGCCCCCTTGCAGGCCATGAAGTGTTGCTGGGTAAAAAAAGTTAAACACATGTTCTTCCGCTGGGATTAGGCTGATTTTCGTTGGGAGACCACCCCCTGTCTGCATGCTGGTGAAGATTAAAGCACACCTAATAAGTGTTACATCTAGTTAGAAAGCAGCCTATACATGTATTTCCACTCTAAATGTCATTTAACTCTGCTGGCGGTGCATGTCCATTTTTTTTTCCCATAATATTTAAGTTCCCCAAATTTTCGCTTAATTTGTTCAACATCGCTCCTCACAGAACCAACACTATTCACTTGCCGGCAAATCTTATCCCAAAGCTCCTGCTTGGCCTGCTTGGTTGTGGATTTTGAATAACGCCTAAATAGGGCATCATAGTGCTCACAAACATCAGTGGCAACAGCCATGCTTTGGACATCACAGAAACGGGCTGTAAGTGATCCACGGCGCAGCTGGCGTCCACATGGGTGTGTGGTGTCCCCAGCAACAGACAACATTGATGGCTGGCTGTCTGGGGAGTAGTTTAGGTTTCCTGGGCTGATGGGTGACTGTGATGGAGTGTGGGGGTGCTAGGTGATAATGGCTGGGTGCCTGTCGAGCTGTCACCTGTGGAGCTCTCTGTTGACTCTGTGGTTGTGGTACTTGAGGAGACAGAGAGGCCAGAAGGAGGGGTGGTTGGCCTAGGTGGGCTAGTTGTTTTTGTCCTACGCTTACCCTTGGTGGTGTGCCTAGATTTTTCCACATGCTTTGTGGGTGGAGGAGGTGGCGGCTGCAGGGTTGCATTTGATTTTCTTGCCTTGGGAGGCCTGGATGATTTAGCAGGTGTGGGAGACTGTGTCAAGGGCTCCTTGCTCCTGAGTTTTTGCCTCGAAGCCTGTGTGGCTGGTTTATCCACCCTTTCACTATGGCCATGTCCCTCCCGGCTCTTGTGCCTGCTCTTGTGTGTGTGTTTGCGATGTCTATCTGTGTGGCTAGTATGTGCCTCTGGGCTTTTTGGGGTTTTGCGGCTCCCTTTTGGTCTGGACATAGTGATATGGTAACCAACACAGAGCTGAGTGCATTGACCTTTAAATATTTTTCCCGTGTGGGCGTGTTCTGCAGCATGTGTGTCTGCGTGCGCGCGCGCAAGCACGTCACCGCGGGGAAACATAGCCATACCCGGAAGCTCAACCAAGATGTTGCCAGTGATATATACTGAGGAGCAGGACAACATAATAATGGATGTGAGGAGGCGAGCATGCGTTTATGTGCGCGCACAAGCCGCTAAATAAAAAATAGCTATGGCAGGGCAAGATTAGTGAGGAAAAACTGACTTGTTAAAGTAAACTACTAGACCAGCTTAGTTTTAAACATGTGCACAGCAGCACACTAGCCTAGAGGCAGATTGAATAAGTAGGCCCATGTGAGTAGGAATGAGGGGCATAAACTGCCTTTAGATAGGGCATGAGACTTTGACATGTATTTGTGTGACTAATGCTGTACCATTGTGTTTTTTGCAAACAGATGATGCTGAGGAACCGTTACGATTTCCTGCCGTGCGATTTTGATAAAAGGACATTGGCACTGGCGGTCTGACTTGAAGAGGAGGCATAGGCCCCGAGTGAGGCGGTACTTTGCCAAACACTTTCCAGGTAAGTCTTGCTACTTGACATGCACTAATCACACTGCCCTTGCCTGGGCCTGTTTTTATGATTGTGCATGAATGGAATATGCGTTGCCGCCCCACCCGGAGAAGAGCCCGCAGCCCAGTGTTGGGAGAAACTGGTGAAGGTATAGGTGGTACACCGCCAGTGCCAACGCCCACCCCCTCCTCTGCCAGTGAATTGGATGAGCCGTTAGACCTCAGTATGCAGGGGGGGATCGCACGGCAGGGAGTCTATCCTGAATGAGCAACAACCTGACTCCGGTAAGACTATAAAACTTACATATGTCCTGATACATGCAATAAAGACATATACTAATGTGCACTATTGTTATTTGTAGATTCTGACGTCGCAGGCCCATCACAAGGGATAGTCCAGGAAGCTGGACAAGAAGAAGAGGTGCCTGGGGAAGGTGAGTGATTGGATGCATAGAAGCCTAACCTAATCTGACATTCAGGAGCCACAAACAGTCAATAATATCCTTGTGTTTATGATCCCAACAGCTTCACAGCAGCAACAGATGGTGGAAGAAGGGAGGAGGCTGCGCCCCAGACGCCATGTTGGCCACAAGCCTTGTAAGTTTTGTAGATATATAAAAAATGCAGTTTTAAATCATGCACAAAAATAAAAAAAACATGGTCCAAGAAACATTAAGGAAATAATTTAGGCAAAAAATAACCCTAAAAATGGACCAAAAAAAAACCCCTAGATAAGCACAACATACTTACAAGGCAAAACTGATGATGTTTTTCATTCACAGATCAAAGAAAAGGCCAGCAAGAAGAATGAAGATCCGGCTGCTAATTTTTTTACATTTTTAAAAAGTTCAAAAAGTTTTTACTAGGTTCAGTAAAAAAAAACAAAAAAACAAATGGTGTGGTGCGTTCTCTTTCCTGGCACTGTACATTCTCACAACATAATCATACAGTTACATGTCCCAAAAGGTAAGTACATGGGACAAGGAATAGGAAGAAGAAGGAGAAGAAGACAAAGAAGAAGGAGAAGAGATTAAGGTATGCATTAAACAAAGGGAAGAAGAAAAAGAAGAACAGATTAAGGTAAGCATTAAACAAAGGGAAGAAGAAAAAGAAGAACAGATTAAGGTATGCATTAAACAAAGGGAAGAAGAACAGATTAAGTTAAGCATTAAACAAAGGGAAGAAGAAAAAGAAGAACAGATTAAGGTATGCATTAAACAAAGGGAAGAAGAAAAAGAACAGATTAAGGTATGCATTAAACAAAGGGAAGAAGAAAAAGAAGAACAGATTAAGGTATGCATTAAACAAAGGGAAGAAGAAAAAGAAGAACAGATTAAGGTATGCATTAAACAAAGGGAGGAAGAAAAAGAAGAACAGATTAAGGTATGCATTAAACAAAGCGAAGAAGAAAAAGAAGAACAGATTAAGGTATGCATTAAACAAAGGGAAGAAGAAAAAGAACAGATTAAGGTATGCATTAAACAAAGGGAAGAAGAAAAAGAACAGATTAAGGTATGCATTAAACAAAGGGAAGAAGAAAAAGAACATATTAAGGTATGCATTAAACAAAGGGAAGAAGAAAAAGAACAGATTAAGGTATGCATTAAACAAAGAGAAGAAGAAAAAGAAGAACAGATTAAGGTATGCATTAAACAAAGGGAAGAAGAAAAAGAAGAACAGATTAAGGTATGCATTAAACAAAGCGAAGAAGAAAAAGAAGAACAGATTAAGGTATGCATTAAACAAAGGGAAGAAGAAAAAGAAGAACAGATTAGGCCAGCAAGAAGAATGAAGATCCGGCTGCTAATTTTTTTACATTTTTAAAAAGTTCAAAAAGTTTTTACTAGGTTCAGTAAAAAAAAACAAAAAAACAAATGGTGTGGTGCGTTCTCTTTCCTGGCACTGTACATTCTCACAACATAATCATACAGTTACATGTCCCAAAAGGTAAGTACATGGGACAAGGAATAGGAAGAAGAAGGAGAAGAAGACAAAGAAGAAGGAGAAGAGATTAAGGTATGCATTAAACAAAGGGAAGAAGAAAAAGAAGAACAGATTAAGGTAAGCATTAAACAAAGGGAAGAAGAAAAAGAAGAACAGATTAAGGTATGCATTAAACAAAGGGAAGAAGAACAGATTAAGTTAAGCATTAAACAAAGGGAAGAAGAAAAAGAAGAACAGATTAAGGTATGCATTAAACAAAGGGAAGAAGAAAAAGAACAGATTAAGGTATGCATTAAACAAAGGGAAGAAGAAAAAGAAGAACAGATTAAGGTATGCATTAAACAAAGGGAAGAAGAAAAAGAAGAACAGATTAAGGTATGCATTAAACAAAGGGAAGAAGAAAAAGAAGAACAGATTAAGGTATGCATTAAACAAAGGGAAGAAGAAAAAGAACAGATTAAGGTATGCATTAAACAAAGGGAAGAAGAAAAAGAACAGATTAAGGTATGCATTAAACAAAGGGAAGAAGAAAAAGAACATATTAAGGTATGCATTAAACAAAGGGAAGAAGAAAAAGAACAGATTAAGGTATGCATTAAACAAAGAGAAGAAGAAAAAGAAGAACAGATTAAGGTATGCATTAAACAAAGGGAAGAAGAAAAAGAAGAACAGATTAAGGTATGCATTAAACAAAGCGAAGAAGAAAAAGAAGAACAGATTAAGGTATGCATTAAACAAAGGGAAGAAGAAAAAGAAGAACAGATTAAGGTATGCATTAAACAAAGGGAAGAAGAAAAAGAAGAACAGATTAAGGTATGCATTAAACAAAGGGAAGAAGAAAAAGAAGAACAGATTAAGGTATGCATTAAACAAAGGGAAGAAGAAAAAGAAGAACAGATTAAGGTATGCATTAAACACAGGTAGGAGGAGGAGGAGGAAGAAGAAGGATATTATTTTGTTGTATGGTGAAAGCATGAGGGAGGACTAGGGATGTGCGCTTGCGTGAACACAGATTGACAACAGGAAAACCATGGAAATGGAAAAACAGTCTGAATCGGGATGAAAACAGAAACAAATTGCAAGAAGCTACGCTGGGAAACGCAAGAAAAAGGACAAAAAAACGGATCATCCGTGTGAACGGCAACGGAACCCACGACCACACGGAAAGCACCCGTGAAGGGAAAAAACACTTCCCGATTGAAGACACATAAACGGAACAGTAACGGAGCTCTCCCGACGGCGGCTCTGCATCACATTTGAACCCCGGGACAAATGTAAGCAAAACGGGCCATAGGAAAAACGGAACAAAATAAGGTCAGTTCTGGGGAGGCTCTGCATCAGGCCAATAGGGCTTTTTGGCTTATGTACCAGAATTAAAATGAGGCATGGTAAATTGGAAGTGGTGGAGGCCTTTTTATCCTGGAGGTCTGAGCATTGAGCATCAGAAAAATGTTTTTGGTAGAAATGGTCTAATACTCATTAAGTGGATTAGTACTTCCACTCACTACTTGTTCGAGTACTTTAATCTTTGCCAAGGCAGAGGTTTCTTTCTTTTCCATTTTGTAGTATATTTATTTTGGTTTTCACTGGTGGCGCCCAGCCTCTGGTTTGTTCCTTGCCCTGGGGGCATCCCGTATGGGGATGTGTGGACCCCCCCAGATTGGCCACAATAACTCAAATCTTCCCTGTCCAGTGGCACATCTGGGGGGTTTCACATTGAGGTGCATCTCAAAATAGATTCCAAGGCTGGCTGCTCAGGGCTTTGACCCGCTTTAATCTACTGAGGCTGCCTTCCTGTACATGAGCAATGCAGAGACAGGCCCAGAACATTGGGCCCTTTTGCACCCCCCTGAAATATGTTGGGGTGAGCTGGGTTCTTTGTTCTGCACAGGGTCATGCTTTGCTGTGGGGTCTAGTAATGGTGACATGTCCTGTCATGACATGCCGACAGAGGAGGCTTTAATAGCTAACCTGCTAGCATTTGTAGTTCAGAAGTAGTTTTGTTCCCTATCCCTACACTCTGGCCTCCCACCAGGAGGCATGCCTCTGATGACTCTCCTCTGTATAATGCGAAGCTCTGTGGAAAGGGGGGCATGGAGGTTCCTCTGTGATTCTGCTCCATGCCCCTCCCCTTCACAGTGACACATTTTCTTTTAACCAGGTGACCCATAGGTTGTGTAGGTTGTGTGTAGTCATATATGCCTGTAGTTCAGTAGGGACAGGTTTTGCAGATCTCCACAAAGATGCTCAGTTGGAGTTATTAGTGCCCAGACCTATAGAGTCAGTTATTGGAAATGCCCAAAACATGGCCTGTTGGTGTCCCTTGAGAAGAGGGTTGGGTGCCTATGATATATATATATATATATTATATACATTGCTTGTTTATGTTTCTTGCTTGACTTCTACTTTAAGAGATCAACATAAAACAGAGACAATGCCCACAAGGTATAAAAAACATAATTCTAAAAGATTATGATGTTATCTGCTAAAATGATTTCCTTTCTCTACAAAATGCAATGTTCCTGTTAGGCATGGAAGATTAGGCATGTCAAGCTATGGACTGCAAGATCACAGACAGGAAGCTATTAGCCAATGATTAATGGCCAGTTTCAGCACTAATCAGCGTAAGGAAGTACACTACACACAGGTCACACAATATCCTCGAAGTCTCAATGGACTAAATGGTTTTGAAAACTTGCAATTATCTATTTTGTATATATATATATATATATATATATATATATATATATATATATATAGAGAGAGAGAGAGAGAGTAAAAAAACATAGATGGTACTTACCCCTAATTGATTAAAGCACAACAGTTGTCAAACAGAAAATTCTGTATGTATGGCATATTTAAAGCAGACCAACACCCATGTGGACATGGTCCCTGCACCTATAAAATGCACATAATTCCCCAGAACACCCGTAATCCTTACCTTTCGCCTCAATCATCACTGGGAATCCAGTGCCACGATTGGCCATCTGGCCACCAGAATGGCCTGCCCGCGTGAGTGCCGGTGGTCAGTCGCATCCCTGGATTCCCGGCAGATGATAGAGGCGAAGATAAGATTTACAGGCATTCTAGGGGGTTATATGCAAGGGAGGGCTTCAGGATTCTGGTCTGCTTTAAACTGACCAGTTGGTTGGAGCCTCAAAGTATGACATTTAGATAAAATGATCAAATTTAGAGAGGGTGGACGTGGTGGAGTGTGGTGTGCTTATTTACAGGCTTTTAATGAACAAACATCAGGAGCATTCTATGTGACCTCTGTAGGTAGGTGTAACCTTGTTCCTGGTCACATGCTCAAAGCACGTCTCTGGTCTGAAAAGGATGTTGATGACTGATCACATTCCACTACCGCTGTTCAGCCAAATTGCTGGATGCAGCTCTCTGGCCAGACTTGTTCCTGGTAGAATTTCTGTTGGGCCACACTGCTTTGGGGGTGGTTGTAGCTCCCATAATGCAGCCTACCGCACCCAGATCCAGTGTGGGAATTCAATCATTCATCTCCCATACCTCAGCATCAGGGCCTGTCATTGTCAGAGGTTCTACCCTACAATACCGAAGCTTTAGTACCATAACTGCCCCTGCAATGCTGTAGTCTCAGCTGACAAACACACTGGGTGACTGGCTGGGAAACACATTGAAATAGGGAATGGGATCTCAACAGTTTGTGGGCTCACTATGATCCAGTAAATTCCCAGGCAGATGTCCAAGTCGGCCCCTGGCTGCACCAAACAACCCTGGACTCTAAATAATGTTGAGACGACCAAAGAAATAAGCACCTGGGCCGATGTGTTTTAAATAAACACGCACTGTGTCAATCTAGGCATTTATGAGGGAATATAAACTGCTAGTGTGAGGAATGAAGCAAATATTACATTGCACTTTATCGCTGATGCCGGCATCCCCCTTTAAGATTCTCTCTTCTTAAGCAAATGTCTGCCATTACAAGGCCAGTAGGAAAAGGAAGTCCATATATGGGCATGGGGTCCTGACACTTCCGAACAGGCAGTTTGAGCTTCAAAGCCCCCCCCCCCCCCCCCGCTGCCCTCCTAACACCTTACTGAGACACAGAGGAGCCTGCCTGCTTCTTCCCTGGAAAGGTGTGATAGCCTGGTGCTTCAAAGGAATGATCCAGGATCTGTGTCTGAGAGGGGTGGAGGGGAGAGCCTTGCTTAAAGGTAGGGCAAGGGGACAAGAACAGGGTAACTTATCTCGTTACGTCCCTCTATTCTTCAAATCCACAGGACCTTGCTATTCGAGCCTTGGAATTCCACCTTGTACATTATTCAGATTATGACCCTGATCTCTGCACTTTCATAGTTATGACAACCGAGTTCCTGCTGCAACATAATTACTTTGTCTTTGATGGCACTTTTTATTTGCAAATTAGAGGAGCTTCCATGGGGGCCCCCATTCTCACCTTCCTTAGCAAACCTGTACATGGGGTGGTGGGAACACCACTCCATATACAGTGATAAGAATCAGTGGAGATCTCTCATTGTGGCCTTTTATAGGTATATTGACGACCTATTATTGTTATGGCGAGGTACTGAGGATGACCTGATGATTTTTATCAAATATTGCAACAATAATGATCTTAATTTGGAATTTACTGCATACACACATCCTATGGAAATTGAATTCCTGGATCTGAAATTAACGGTGGACTCACAAAATCAGGTTCTTCAGACCTCTACATACCGTAAGCCTACAGCGGGTAATAATATTTTACGAGCGTAGAGCTGCCATCCCCCACATACAATTAGATCTATTCCTGTGGGGAAATGATATGCAGCAGAAGGAACTGTTCCCCCTTGGATTCCTTTTTTTAGGAGTCTATCCAGATACAATCTAGGCTTATTGAGAGGGGCTATCCCTCCTGGATGCTTTCAAGGGCCAAGGATATAGCCCTAAGAAAGTCAAGGGCTACCATTTTGACAGAAAGGAACAAAAAAGCATGCAGCACTAGACCAGTGCCGTTTGAGGGTGTTACCTTCAGCACCCCATACAGAGTTTAAGCAGATCAGCAGAATTTTTAGAAACAATCTACCTATATTAAAAGCTGATCCTCTTCTCAAGGATGTATTGGATAAAGGAGTTCGTGTGGTTAGCCGCAAGTCTCCCAGTTTGTCTAGTTCATTGTCACCAAGTTTTTTTCAAATGTCTGGCCCTTACAGTCCTACGTGGCTATCAACCACGGGGTTTTTTCCATGTGGCGCCACTCGCTGTGGCCTTTGCAAATATATTCATAGAGGGAATAAATACACCTCTACAATTACTGGCAGAAGCTTTTTTGTTAAATCGTTATTAAATTGCAATTCCAAAATGGTCATCTATCTTATTACATGCATGTACTGTGAAATGCAGTACGTAGGGTGTACAAAACGTAAGTTGAAAACACGTATAACAGAACACTTGTACGGTGTTGGCAGACCTGAATTGACAAAAAATTTGCTAACCAATCACATCCTGGTAGCGAGATTATGATTAAAGTTAGTGCCATTGAGAAGGTATGCTTGGGGCCAAGAGGTGGCGACATATACAAAAAGTTATTAACTAGGGAGGCATTTTGGATTTTTACTGTTAATACTCGTTCCCCCCTAGGCCTCAATTATAAATGGGACATCTCTTTTGTCACTGAAAAATAATGTCACCTCTCTGCAGATATTACATGATTTTTGTTATGATCGATAGTTTATCCAGCTGGCTACGTTGCACTCTCTTTATTAGCATATTTTACTTTTGTTATTGTACTACTTTGCATGTTTATATATTTCTTCTTTATTAACTATTAGGACTGTGATGTATATTTAGAATCAATAGTGTGTTGTACAGATTGTTGGCTAGAATGCTGTACTCTACACGGTCAAATATGGATCCTGCTTCTTACCATCTAGGCCAGATTGACCTGGCTTGGCTGTTTATTAGTTTGCAGTAGCTATTGTATATTCATTGTACCGTGGTTCATACCCTTTATGGAACATTAGCCGGTAATAGCACTATAGAAAGCAATGTTATGCCCATTCTAAGATGCCATCTATTGTTTATATGTTTTATTTGAGAATGCTATTGCTACTAATTTTTCCCTTTTTTGTCCCAGCCGCACTCCGGGACTGCTTCCCTCCCCCCCCCCGCCGTGTCTTCCTTTTGTTGGCGTCGTCGTCACCTAGCAACCGCTTTGTTGTTGCCTTTCCTATGACGAGCAGTTTTTCTTTTTTCTCATTGGCCTGTGACTTAGGTGCCTGATTGGTGCAAAGTCCGACCGCGTTGCGTATGACATCATTTCACTTCCGGTGGCGGTGGGAACGGACGCACTCGGTGCCGCTGACGGCGGGAGGTGAGTCCATTCTTTTAGTATTTAAGCTTTCTTATAATGCCACTTACTATCTATGATTAAGGACCCGTCAATCACGTCCAAAACACATTAGAAAACGTGGAATGCTTTGATTTGCCAAGGTTCTTCACTGGTTTTAAACTGCCTTTTTTTCTTATGGAGATGCTGGTTTTACTCTGCTTATGAATAAACTTCAAGATTTTAAGGAGTGCGGATCTACCCTTTGTTTTTTTGATTCACTTATCTGGAGAGGTCACGAGTCACACCTGCTGGAGGTGCCCACCCACACAGCTTGCCACTTACCACTTGTGGAAGCTCTAACCACTACTCTGCAAACTGCATACTAAGGTAACTGAATATTGTTTCTCTGTGTAACCCACTGTATCCTGTAACCGTCTCAGAACAGCATTTTTGTATCATTTGTATCATTTCATATTCCATCATAGCCAAATGCTTGTTATCACTGCCTAGTGTGCTTATAGCATTAAAACTTGAATTTTAACTTGAGCGATCTGTTTGCCTTAAACCAAGAATCTGTGTGTCCGCAGGCTTTGGGCCTGGTATTCCTGATAGGAAGGCTCGGACAAGGGTTTTGGGGAACGCGGTCTGTGTGTCAGGAGGTCCCTGGTTTATAGTTGGATCACGTGACCCGCGGTTCCCTGACAGCTAGTAACCATACAATTAAGCCCTTACACTCTCTTCACAAACACACTTCCTGTGTCTTTTTGTGCACATATAGGGGGGTCGATAACTAGCTCGTAACCATCCTTTAAAAAAAAAAGAAGAGCCTGCGCATGCGTCGTACGGGCGGCAGAAAGGTGAGTGGAATGACCGATCTGTGAGGTATCACACAGTGGTGCATCCCAAATTGGGACCGATCACCAAGATCCAAAATCCTGGTGACTGGTCCACTTTAAAGGACAAATGCTGAAGATCAAGTGGGAAGGAAAAACTTATCAAGAGAAATCATCCTAGCCATTCGGTTAGGGTGGATTTATGGGGATGAGGTGAGTAAATTCTGGCGATCTGGGGGGTCCTGGGGGAAAGGACCAAACCCCAAGGAAAAATCTTGGTTTTGGTCCACTTTAAAACTTAGATGGGCCTATCATCTTGCTTGACCAATCCACTTCACAGTCTTGTCACCCTTCAGATCACATGCCACCATGCTCAATGCATACCACATCCGACCCAACCTCATATCTCCATATTTATCCTTTAGATTGTAAGCTCTCAAGGGTGGAGGCATCATACTGAATGTATCCCTGTACTAATGTTTATCTCTAGTCACACCTAACTCATATTACCCTATGTATTCTACTCTCCGGTAGACCCTCATAGTGTGCAGCACTGTGCATGTTGGTGCTAGATAAATATTATTGTTATTATTATTATTAATGATAATAATAACAATAATTTAATTAATAGTTGCTTACCTTAACTCACTCGCGGTTCCTGTTAACATGTTCTCCTGTGCTTAATGCTTACCTTAACTCACTCGCGGTTCCACTTTAGATGTTCTCCTGTCCTTCATGCTTACCTCAACTCACTTGCGGTTCCGGTTAACATGTTCTCCTTTGCTTAATGCTTACCTTAACTCACTCGCGGTTCCACTTTAGATGTTCTCCTGTCCTTCATGCTTACCTCAACTCACTTGCGGTTCCAGTTAACATGTTCTCCTGTGCTTAATGCTTACCTTAACTCACTCGCGGTTCCACTTTAGATGTTCTCCCGTCCTTCATGCCTACCTCAACTCACTTGCGATTCCGCTTAACATGTTCTCCTTTGCTTAATGCTTCCCTTAACTCACTCACGGTTCCACTTTAGATGTTCTCCCGTCCTTCATGCTTCCCTCAACTCACTCGCGGTTCCACTTTAGATGTTCTCCCATCCTTCATGCTTACCTGAACTCACTTGCGGTTCCGGTTAACATGTTCTCCTTTGCTTAATGTTTACCTTAACTCACTCGCAGTTCCAGTTAACATGTTCTCCTGTGCTTAATGCTTACCTTAACTCTCTTGCGGGCCCACTTTAGAAGTTCTTGCGCCATTCATGCTAACCTAATGTTCTTCATGTTCTTAGTATTTTTGGTTTCCTTCTTGATTTCTTCTGGTGTTTGTTTTTTTGCCTGGTGTTCATGTCTAAATAGTGTAGAACTTAAACTAAAATAAACACGAAACATGGTTAAGTTTAACAGCATTTATTATATTTTTTTTTTCATTTGTTTTGCCTTGTGTGTTTGGCAGTTTTTTTAACAAAATATTTTAGTAAATTTATTAAAAATATTAATTTTAAAAACTTTAAAACATTTAACAATATTAAACCAAGTGGCAGGCCCCAGGATTCTAGTCTTCACTGGTCCCCATGGAAGCAGCAAGCTCCTGGATGTCGCCCACCAGCCGATACACCATTGCGGTAAGCTTTTGAAGTCTCTCCTGTGGTGTTCCTGTGTAAAGGAAGCAATAATTACATATTTGAAAATACATGTTTGCTAGCTGTGGAATGCATTCTTATTAATGTTCAGGCAAAGGGATGAGGCCATAGGTCATTATGCTAATGTAGTAGGCTAGGGAGGAGGCCATAGGCCATTATGCTAATGTATTAGGCTAGGGATGAGGCCATAGGTCATTATGCTAATGTATTAGGCTAGGGAGGAGGCCATGGATCATTATGCTAATGTATTAGGCTAGGGATGAGGCCATATGTCATTAAGCTAATGTATTAGGAAAGGGATGAGGCCATAGGTCATTATGCTAATGTATTAGGCTAGGAATGAGGCCATAGGTCATTATGCTAATGTATTAGGCTAGGGATGAGGCCATAGGTCATTATGCTAATGTCTTAGGCTAAAGTTTTTAAAGACCTGTGAACGAAGCTATGTTATAGGTAATAAAATAAGTAGTCTTCAAACTTACCAGGCTGGTGGGTGACCTATGCTTGGGGGACCAGCATTCTCTCTGGGTTAGTACCAATACATCCCTTGGGTTAGTACACAATGGATGTGTGTGTTTTAACATGCCTTTGAACTTCTATTCCAGCTCCTCAACATTCTGCTGCAAGTGTGGAAGCCTCCACCTGTTTGCCCCCTGCAACAACGTCCCGCCTGCCTAAGCCACAGGAACAGCTGGATCTGGTAAGTGTAATGTGCTGTAACTGTTGATGCATGTGAATGCAGATACCCCTATACATCTCAAACTAATTATTTTTTCTGGTCCCAACAGACTCCACCCATAATGGATGCTATCCACCATATGGAGGAGGACAACCTGATTCTGCCAACACCAAGCCAAACCATGCCACATAATCTGCCACTGCCCCTGCACCCACCGGAAACAAATCTTCTGCAGCAGAGTCAAGCGCGGCCTCTGCTGGAAGGCCATCATGGGCAGCAGCAAGAGACCAAACCAACAGTCCCCAGTGCTAGGTCTGCTGCAGAGGATTTGCCTACTACTTCTGCTTCTGTTGCTAGGCCTAGACCGCCATCATCTGCATGCGCCCAAGCCCAGGGAAGTGGAAGACGCATTCAGCCACGTCACCATGTTACCCAGGAGAGGCACGTGCAGATACTGGAGACAGCATGGCGCAATGACAGCCGCTACTTTAAGAAAGTAAACCAAAGAGCATCAGAGCACCTGTCACCAAATAGAGATCCTCAATACAAACTTCAGCACCATGCTTGAATAAATGAGGACTAGAAACAGGCAGATGCTGGAGCAGTGGCAGATTATCAATGCCACACATGCACAGGTGTTGGCCATCCTCCAAGCCCAACACCAGCCTTATTATGGTCAGCATCCATATTCATAATTTGCGTTGGATTTGCTCAACATCTTTCCTCTCCATCCCCACACTATTGACCTGTCTGGTGATCGCCACCCATATTGGTGTATTTGTGCCTTTGCAGCTGGCTTTAGAATGTCGCCCATACAGCTCATGGTAGTGCTCAGAAACCCCACTTGCCAATGCCATAGTTTGTGACTCAGTAAAGCGCCCGCTTAAACTCCCACGCAGCAGGTTTGGCCCTAATGTATGAATTATTCATTACAGATAACCAAATGAAATGATCAAATATAAATATTTGTAACATGTCCAAAATAAAATTTTACAGGGCCAAAAAAAAAAAAAAATGTTGCTACAAATACAACCATTATTTACACAAAACACAAAGAATATTAAGAAAAGAAAGTGGTAAACAGACGGATTGGGAAGAAGCCCTCTGTGTGGCATCATATATTTCTTCAGGTATGTCCGTGATGCCTGTAGAGGGAGACACTTCCACATACCGGCGGACCTGCTGCTTTATGGCAAAAATGTGTAGCACACAGCACGCAATTATAATCTTTATGACTTTGTTGGGGTCATACTGCAGGCCCCCCCGGTATGGTCCAAACATCGAAACCTGGATTTCAGGAGGCTGAAGGCCCTCTAAACAACGGCCCGGGTCTTTCTATGGGCCCAGTTATAGCCCTCCTGGGCCTGAGTCTGAGGCCGCAGGACAGGTGTCATGAGCCATAGCAGGAGTGGGTAACCTGAATCCCCTGAAAACATACAAAAAAAACTAAGTTAGTGTCAACTTCTAAGCAACATGATTGTTTAGCATTTCATCAAGGGAAAATAACATCCGTAGGTTGATACAGGGTTTTGCTAATAAATTAAAAGGCATACAGTGAAAGGCTCTAGAAATTATTAGTCCTAACTTACCCAAGATCAACCCACCAGACAAATTTCCAGACTCAAAACGGCCATACAAGCTGGATGCGCAGGATATAGGCGTCGTGGGTGGATCTGGGAAACCCTGCCATGACACTCATGAACCTAAGGTCTGGGCCAACCACCGCTTGGACATTGATAGAGTGGGTATTTAGTCCAAAAATACAAGTGGAATCATATAAAAACAATAAACATTAAAAAAAAGGCTAATTAAGCTCAACATTAAAATGATTCCTTAAGGTGTACATGCTAAGGACTAATTAAGCTCAACATTAAAATGATTCCTTAAGGTGTACATGCTAAGGACTAATTAAGGTCAACATTAAAATGAATCCTTAAGTTGTGCATGCTAAGGACTAATTAAGGTCAACATTAAAATGATTTCTTAAGGTGTACATGCTAAGGACTAATTAAGGTCTACATTAAATGGTTTTAAGGGCTACATGCTAAGGATGGATTTATAGATAAATGAAAACATACTGTGAATACATGATTTCTGACAATTCATAATGTTGACCTAAAACACTTACCTAAAAAGATACTCATCCGCTGCTGGAGGGACCAAGGCAACATGGGTACAATCGATCGCACCCATGACGTTGGGAATGTCAGCTATATTAAAAAATCCCAACTTAAGCACGTTCCAGGCTACCATATTGTCGGGGAAAAAGATGTATTGGGGACACAGGGTAGCCATGCCATTCAAAAACTTGGTTAGTGTGCAGCTCAGTGTAGGCTGGGACATCCCCACAGAGAGGGCACCCAGCCTCTGGAATGAGCTGTTCGCCAAAAATTGCAGGCAGCCAAGCATCTTGGTCATACCTGAAATTGCATGCCCCTTCCTTGTGGTGCGGGCTAACCATGGCCGCAGCTCACTATACAAATTATGGAGGGAAACGCGATTAAGGTGGGTCAGCTCGAACAGCTCCACGTCATGCATGCGATCGATGTCCATATGCGTGTGCGGTGCAATCTGGCAATTCTGCCATGCTGATGCAGATCAACCGTTGAGCTGCAAGCACTCGTGCTCATCAAAGAAAGCAGCAAACATTTCAGATACCGCGCTTTCGTCAACAAAATGACCCCGTAAGTTGAGCGGAAATAAACCCGTTATATGGGGCGGGTGGTCATCAGCAATGAAGGCTCTGAATCATGTGCAAGCCCATGCCAATAACGTAAGTTGCCCGACATAACGGAAAATTGGCGATAAACATACGATCATCGAAAGCGCATATACATGTTAACGTAAACGCATATACATATGGAAACAGTAACGTAAAATACGGAAAAGCATGCAAAAACTCACAAAAAATACACAGACATATGCGAAAGTGCATGTGAAAGCGGCTCTGAATCAACCCTAATATGTACAGCTGTGTAGATTGCTGTCATAAGGGTTGATTCAGAGAGACATGAATTTCGTTTTTGTGTCGATCTGTTTTTTTTTGTTTTGTTTCTGCAGGCGTATGAGTGTACGCACGATTCTAAGCATGCATCGTGAGCCTTCTGTTAAGTGTTCGTCGCTGCGTACGCCAACGCCATTTTTCAGCTTTTGTTTTTCGTTTACGTTACTTAGGAAACAACATAGGCTTCCGTTTTTTTGCTTTTTCCAACGCCGCCTCTAACGAATTATTTACGTTTCCTCTTAGATTCTGAACTCCTTTTTCTATAAATAAACCTCCAGATGGAAATCTTTCCGACCTTACGCATGCGCACACCAAAATTAACTCATTCATGTGCCCGTCTCAACTTTTTTCTCACTCACTTCTGCTACAATGCTTACCTCAATTCCATTGCGGTTTCATTCTTCTTCCCTTTGCGCCCTTAATGCTTACCTCAATCCCATAGCGGTTTCATTTGTCTTCACTTTGCACCCTTAATGCTTACCACAATTCTATCGCGGTTTCATTTTTCTTCACTTTGCGCCCCTAATGCTTACCTCAATTCCATCACGGTTTAATTTTTCTTTACTTTGCGATCTTTTATTTTTAGTTCTTCCTAACCCTTAGTGAATTTTTCTTTTACATAAAAATTACACAGAAAGTTTTATCTTTTGTTTTTTTTATTATGAACTGCCAACTTTTTTGGCCATTTTTTTTTGTTGTGGAATTATGTTTTTATTTATTTGTTTTTATTTAACATTTTTTTTTGTTCTTAAAATTGTAACATTTAAAAAAAAAACATTTTAAAATCTTTTTTCAATGTGAAAAACTATATACAAAGCCATGGCAGACCCCAGATAATTAATGTTCATCTGTGGTCCCCATCAAAGCTCTGAGCTCCTGTATATCGCCCACCGAAACACCGTCGCAGTGAGTTGGGCTAATCTCGCCTGTGCGGTGTCTATAAAAACAAGAGAAGAAAATTATTGTTCTGCAAATACATGTTTCACAGCTGTGGATGGAATGATTATTATGTTTTAATCTAATTTACAGACAGATGGGGATCCCACAAACCCCAAAATTCCCAACCTCATATATTAAGTGGCACTACTACAAAAATCTATGAAAAAGTACAAAAGTTTATTGTTTACATATTCAAAAACACAGGTACAGACCAGATAAAAACAATTTAAAAAACATATAACATATATGGAGGGGGGCGAGACTATACTAACAATGGCTGGGCCAGGGAGCAATAGCAATGGTAATAGTAGTAGTACTGGTAGTGATAGTATCAGATGTGACAATAGGATGCTGCAGTATATTGTCTTAAAACTAACCACAATAATAAAGTGCCAATATGTGCACATAAATAATAAAAGTTAAATCCATTACCCTAAATGCCGCTAATAACTAAGTGAATAAATACATAGATCCTTAACTCAATAAATCATACACTAGTGTTACACACCCAACAAAACTAGTGTATTCCAAACCATACACAAGTAAAGTAATCATAAACAATATATATAAAGTGCTATGTGCCTTAGTGCCAAAAAGATCCTCAACCTATAAATAAGTCTGCCTGGTTGTAGACTACAGTAAGACAGAAGGACCAACCTGTAAGGAGAGAATAGAAACCAAAAGGGACACTTACTGAATGCTCATAGGGAAGCAGCAACCAGACCCCCAGCCAGCGACAGTCTCAGCCCCCGTCACAGCCGACGCGTTCCGTGACGTCACACGCGTCACTTCATCAGGGCATGTGAGGTGACAGACAAATGGAAGCCCTTATATACTCCACTGCCTCCGTTCCAAGATGGAAACAACGTGCGAGGGGCCGGGTGCCCGCCGAGCGCGCTCCGGCCGGAAGCGCGTCAGTGGCCCCAGTCCCAGTGGATCCGGTGGAGAAGCAGGCCCCCGGAACCGGAAGTCATGTCTGGAGCGCATATGCGCTCCAGCCACCATGCACGGACGGCTGCGCAAAGCGGCCAAACTGCAGAGACAGTTCGGCAAGGCGCAGCAGAGGGAAGGAACGGAGGGAGGTGAGTACTGGGTTCCATATTGTGAAGACAAAACATACAGACAATGGCCAACAAGTACATTTGAGTATATACCATATATACATCTACGATAATTACAATTAATACATATCTAACGTATCCTGCCACCAAGTCATTCACGGAAGGGCTGAGATCCGTTGGTAAATACTATTTGGGCATTAAACAGTCAATGGACTAAGAGCAGCACTATTATTATTACAGAATGCCCCGTTGTATCCCACAGTACACACTTATAATTCCTCCAAGCAGCGGCATCCAAAACCGGGATGCCCCTCTGTACACATAGCAAGGTAAAGTAGAGTTGGTCCAAACTGAACTGGTGTATATTATCACATATGTAAGGCAGATTCCCAGAATGGGGGGGGGGGGGGGAGGAGGGGGGGGGGCACTGCTTGCTTGTCATTTATTCGGCCACTCCAGAGTCCAGTAATTCATCCACTTGATGGGACAAAAAGGGGGGAAAATGTCTTCATCAAGCATAACATCTTCATGCGAGGATCCGTTGTTGGAAAAGGCGACACAAAGGGGCAGAATCGATGGAAATTTCGGCCAATGTTGAGGCTTACTGAGGAAATCCACCGCCGGTCCTTAACCTTCTGGTTAGAGAACTGGTTAGTGTATGTGTTACCGAAATACAAAATCATGCTTAACGAAAAGAAAACGACAAAGTGAAAACAGCAAAAGTGAAAAATCACCAAACCAACACTTCCTAACCCAACCTGACCTCACAGGGATAATGTGCCAAATGAACTACAATTACTAAAGTGAATAATGACACAACCAAGTGACTGCCCCCCAAAAAACAGGCCTGAACCTGTGCAGTTAAACCCTTCTCATAATGCCTCACCCACCCCCCACCCTGTTCTTCCAACTATCACAGTGACCCACCCACCCAGTGCCCGTACCCAAATCTGACTCCCAAAAACGGTGTAAACGCCAAATCCTCATTTAACCTGAAGGGAGTCTGGGCCTGTAGATTGTAAATCCAGCGTAATTCCCTCTGTTGCAGCCTCCTCTTTATGTCCCCTCCCCGTGGACCCAAACTAACTTTTTCAATCCCCATCACCTTTAATTGGCTAAAATCACTGTGATGCTTATGAAAAAAGTGTAGGGCCACCGGAGGAACCACCTTACCCAACTCCAAGTTCCTGCCCGCTAGACGTATAGATGAAAAGTGAGCCTGAATCCTAGCCTTTAGGCTGTTTTTGGTCTCACCAATGTACATTCTAGGGCAGCTACATTGGAGTGCGTAGATGACACCTGTGGTCCTGCAGTTAATCAGCTGCCGTATCCGAAAAACTCTGCCTGTCTGTAAGTTCTTGATGACTCTACTTTTTGTCATGTGTGGGCAAACAGAGCACCCACCACAGGGAAAGTTACCCACTATAGTGGTTTGGTCACGTAGCCAGTTAGATGGAGTGGTAAAATGACTACAGCAAACCCTATCCCGTATGCTGGGTGCTCGCTGTGCCAACATGCGGGGCCCACCTCTTATCCACCTAGCTAAGTGGGGGTCAGTCTTGAGGATATGCCAGTGACTCTGTAAAATACATCTCAGGTTATGCCAGTCCTCATTGTATTTGGTAATAAATCTTACCTCGGACTTCTTCTGTTGTTTAATTTTTGGGACCAATAGATTTACCCGTGGTGTCTTCTTGGCACGCTCAAAGGCTCTGTGGACCACCTCCTTGGGGTACCCCCGTCTAATGAATCGCGATGATAAGTCTCCTGCTTGCTGCAGAAATTCTTTTTCTTCAGAGCAATTCCTGCGCAATCTTAAGAATTGCCCAGTGGGGATCCCACGTTTCAAACTGCTCGGGTGGAAGCTGTCAAAGTGTAACAGGGAATTCACTGATGTCGCCTTGCGGTATAGCCCTGTACTGATGGAGCCATCTTCATTGATCGAGATGGTGAGATCCAAGAATGTCACCTGTTTGGCAGGGGTCTGTGCCGTGAGGAAGATGTTATAATCATTAATATTCAAATGTTGTAAAAATTCCTCAAATTCCAAGGCCGTGCCCTGCCATAGCACCAGTACATCATCTATGTACCGATGCCACCCAAGCACGTGCCGGCCATATCCAGCATTGTCCTCGTGGAACACCACTTCTCTCTCCCACCATCCCAGGAAGAGATTGGCCACCGAGGGGGCACAGCGCGCCCCCATGGCGACTCCACATACCTGACGATAGAACTCACCGTCAAAGGTGAAAAAATTATGCGTGAGCACAAAATCAAGTAGGGAAATGATGAACTCTACTGGGATGGTGGGAGAACTGCGTCCACTCATGTCAAGGAAATACCGGCACGTGCGGGTGGCATCGCTATGTGAAATACAGGTGTAAAGCGCCTCAACGTCCATAGTGGCCAGCAGAACATCTTCCGGGACCCATAGGGAATTCAAACTCCTAAGTAGGTCCATAGAGTCTCGTGTGTATGAATCAAGCGACAAAACAAAGGGTTGTAAGTGTTGGTCTATGTACACACAGGCTTTTTCCGTCAACCCCCCTATGCCTGCCACAATGGGTCTGCCTGGTGGGCATCGGGAGTTTTTGTGTATCTTTGGCAAGATGTAAAAAGTTGCCACCACCGGAAACTCCACCAGCAGAAAATCGCGTGTCCTGCGATTTATTATACCCTCTGTCCAGGCCGTTGCAACTAGAGCCTCGAGTTCTTGTTTATACCGGCTTAGAGGATTGCACGGTAATTTCTCATAGTTGGAGGCATTCTGCAGCTGTCTCAGGGCCTCCGTGCGATAGTATTCGCGCGACATCACCACAATGTTTCCGCCCTTATCGGCCTCCTTAATGGTGATGTCAGTGCGTGCACGGAGGCCCGAGACAGCCGCAGCCTCCTCTCTCGTGAGATTGAACTTGCCCTGGGGCACAGGTACGGTGAGTTCTATCGTCAGGTATGTGGAGTCGCCATGGGGGCGCGCTGTGCCCCCTCGGTGGCCAATCTCTTCCTGGGATGGTGGGAGAGAGAAGTGGTGTTCCACGAGGACAATGCTGGATATGGCCGGCACGTGCTTGGGTGGCATCGGTACATAGATGATGTACTGGTGCTATGGCAGGGCACGGCCTTGGAATTTGAGGAATTTTTACAACATTTGAATATTAATGATTATAACATCTTCCTCACGGCACAGACCCCTGCCAAACAGGTGACATTCTTGGATCTCACCATCTCGATCAATGAAGATGGCTCCATCAGTACAGGGCTATACCGCAAGGCGACATCAGTGAATTCCCTGTTACACTTTGACAGCTTCCACCCGAGCAGTTTGAAACGTGGGATCCCCACTGGGCAATTCTTAAGATTGCGCAGGAATTGCTCTGAAGAAAAAGAATTTCTGCAGCAAGCAGGAGACTTATCATCGCGATTCATTAGACGGGGGTACCCCAAGGAGGTGGTCCACAGAGCCTTTGAGCGTGCCAAGAAGACACCACGGGTAAATCTATTGGTCCCAAAAATTAAACAACAGAAGAAGTCCGAGGTAAGATTTATTACCAAATACAATGAGGACTGGCATAACCTGAGATGTATTTTACAGAGTCACTGGCATATCCTCAAGACTGACCCCCACTTAGCTAGGTGGATAAGAGGTGGGCCCCGCATGTTGGCACAGCGAGCACCCAGCATACGGGATAGGGTTTGCTGTAGTCATTTTACCACTCCATCTAACTGGCTACGTGACCAAACCACTATAGTGGGTAACTTTCCCTGTGGTGGGTGCTCTGTTTGCCCACACATGACAAAAAGTAGAGTCATCAAGAACTTACAGACAGGCAGAGTTTTTCGGATACGGCAGCTGATTAACTGCAGGACCACAGGTGTCATCTACGCACTCCAATGTAGCTGCCCTAGAATGTACATTGGTGAGACCAAAAACAGCCTAAAGGCTAGGATTCAGGCTCACTTTTCATCTATACGTCTAGCGGGCAGGAACTTGGAGTTGGGTAAGGTGGTTCCTCCGGTGGCCCTACACTTTTTTCATAAGCATCACAGTGATTTTAGCCAATTAAAGGTGATGGGGATTGAAAAAATTAGTTTGGGTCCACGGGGAGGGGACATAAAGAGGAGGCTGCAACAGAGGGAATTACGCTGGATTTACAATCTACAGGCCCAGACTCCCTTCGGGTTAAATGAGGATTTGGCGTTTACACCGTTTTTGGGAGTCAGATTTGGGTACGGGCACTGGGTGGGTGGGTCACTGTGATAGTTGGAAGAACAGGGTGGGGGGTGGGTGAGGCATTATGAGAAGGGTTTAACTGCACAGGTTCAGGCCTGTTTTTTGGGGGGCAGTCACTTGGTTGTGTCATTATTCACTTTAGTAACTGTAGTTCATTTGGCACATTATCCCTGTGAGGTCAGGTTGGGTTAGGAAGTGTTGGTTTGGTGATTTTTCACTTTTGCTGTTTTCACTTTGTCGTTTTCTTTTCGTTAAGCATGATTTTGTATTTCGGTAACACATACACTAACCAGTTCTCTAACCAGAAGGTTAAGGACCGGCGGTGGATTTCCTCAGTAAGCCTCAACATTGGCCGAAATTTCCATCGATTCTGCCCCTTTGTGTCGCCTTTTCCAACAACGGATCCTCGCATGAAGATGTTATGCTTGATGAAGACATTTTCCCCCCTTTTTGTCCCATCAAGTGGATGAATTACTGGACTCTGGAGTGGCCGAATAAATGACAAGCAAGCAGTGCCCCCCCCCCTCCTCCCCCCCCCCCCCCCCATTCTGGGAATCTGCCTTACATATGTGATAATATACACCAGTTCAGTTTGGACCAACTCTACTTTACCTTGCTATGTGTACAGAGGGGCATCCCGGTTTTGGATGCCGCTGCTTGGAGGAATTATAAGTGTGTACTGTGGGATACAACGGGGCATTCTGTAATAATAATAGTGCTGCTCTTAGTCCATTGACTGTTTAATGCCCAAATAGTATTTACCAACGGATCTCAGCCCTTCCGTGAATGACTTGGTGGCAGGATACGTTAGATATGTATTAATTGTAATTATCGTAGATGTATATATGGTATATACTCAAATGTACTTGTTGGCCATTGTCTGTATGTTTTGTCTTCACAATATGGAACCCAGTACTCACCTCCCTCCGTTCCTTCCCTCTGCTGCGCCTTGCCGAACTGTCTCTGCAGTTTGGCCGCTTTGCGCAGCCGTCCGTGCATGGTGGCTGGAGCGCATATGCGCTCCAGACATGACTTCCGGTTCCGGGGGCCTGCTTCTCCACCGGATCCACTGGGACTGGGGCCACTGACGCGCTTCCGGCCGGAGCGCGCTCGGCGGGCACCCGGCCCCTCGCACGTTGTTTCCATCTTGGAACGGAGGCAGTGGAGTATATAAGGGCTTCCATTTGTCTGTCACCTCACATGCCCTGATGAAGTGACGCGTGTGACGTCACGGAACGCGTCGGCTGTGACGGGGGCTGAGACTGTCGCTGGCTGGGGGTCTGGTTGCTGCTTCCCTATGAGCATTCAGTAAGTGTCCCTTTTGGTTTCTATTCTCTCCTTACAGGTTGGTCCTTCTGTCTTACTGTAGTCTACAACCAGGCAGACTTATTTATAGGTTGAGGATCTTTTTGGCACTAAGGCACATAGCACTTTATATATATTGTTTATGATTACTTTACTTGTGTATGGTTTGGAATACACTAGTTTTGTTGGGTGTGTAACACTAGTGTATGATTTATTGAGTTAAGGATCTATGTATTTATTCACTTAGTTATTAGCGGCATTTAGGGTAATGGATTTAACTTTTATTATTTATGTGCACATATTGGCACTTTATTATTGTGGTTAGTTTTAAGACAATATACTGCAGCATCCTATTGTCACATCTGATACTATCACTACCAGTACTACTACTATTACCATTGCTATTGCTCCCTGGCCCAGCCATTGTTAGTATAGTCTCGCCCCCCTCCATATATGTTATGTTTTTTAAATTGTTTTTATCTGGTCTGTACCTGTGTTTTTGAATATGTAAACAATAAACTTTTGTACTTTTTCATAGATTTTTGTAGTAGTGCCACTTAATATATGAGGTTGGGAATTTTGGGGTTTGTGGGATCCCCATCTGTCTGTAAATTGGTCTCCGGAGGGATTTTCCTTTTCGGCCAACCTCTAGTGTTGCACACTAGTTCACCACATTTTTTGACATAGAGTGCGGTCTCCTCTTTTATAGAATGTTTTAATCTAACTCATGAGGCCATATGTCATTATGCTAAGGAATTTATTAAAGGAAGAGGCCATATGTCATTATGCTAAGGAATGTATTAAAGGAAGAGGCCATATGTCATTATGCTGAGGAAATTATTAAAGGAAGAGGCCACATGTCATTATGCTAAGGACGTTATTAAAGGAAGAGGCCATATGTCATTATGCTAAGGAATTTATTAATGGATGAGGCCATATGTCATTATGATAATTACATTGGCAATGGATTTAGGTTGATTGGTGATGATGTCATTTTCCACATACTCCAAATATTTACATTATAACTTACTTTCGGTGGTGGGCGACCTCAGCTTCGGGGACCACCCTATGCTCTGGGGCCTGCCACTGCTGGGAATGTGAGGCTGTAGAGACATTTAAAATAGGCTCACTTCTAATGTCTGATTGAACAGTAACCAAATGACACTTAGAATGTGTGTGTGACATCACGAACCTACTCCATGTTCCTCCAGGGCATGATCTGCTGCAGATAAAAAGAGATTAAGGGATTCAGTTTTTGTTTAAATAACATGTACCTGTGTGTGGTAAAATCAGAGTCACATACCAGAGGGTAATGCCTGAGTCGTTTCGTACGACTGCCTGCCCATGCGGTGAGGCCCCTCCTCTGTTGATAGGTCGAGGGGCTGGTCTGACGCAGCTACAGAGGAGAGGTAGGAAGTTGGCCAACAGAGTAAAGACCCTAAGAGGAATCAGGAAATGATGAGAGGAGACATGATTGAAAAAACATCCCTTAATGTTATTAATTTATCTCACTTCCCCCTTGACGCTCACTACATAGCAGTGCTATCTAAAGGCCTCTCATTCTTCCCCATGGCGGGTGGTGATAAATTCACACAGCGTTGTTTTTGAGAATAGTTTTATTTAAAAGTATGCATTTAAGAGACATAGAGAAGCCGTGTAAGGTAGTAGCGGCTTCCACCAGTCCACTAGAAAATTGTGGGGCTCTAGTTGGGGAAGATAGTTGGGACAACAAGTGGATAGAAGAGGAGATTCCGGACCTCTTGACAAATCTGGATAAATTACGGCCTAGGTCCAAAAGATTTCCCCCGCTGTCTCTTAACCGTAATATTTCATTATTTTTACAGGCAGCACAGCGGGACCTTCAACGGGTGGAGTGGAGAGATTACCAACTGTCAGGCCGCAATAACCTGACCTTAGCTGAAATAAGGCCCTCAAAGAACTAGAAAGTGTACCTGATATCATCATACGCCCCAGTGACAAAGGGGGCAATGTAGTCCTCTTGAATCAGGACTACTATATAAAGGAAATTGGGCTTCAGCTAAGTGACGATAGGACATACCAGAAGGTAGGGAGGAATCCATTTCCACAATTAGTTGCCACACTTAATGACAAGTTAAGGTCAAAGATTACAACATCCCGGTATTGTCTACCATCCCTAAGATTCACAAGTGCCCCTCGGCACCACCAGGTAGGCCCATCGTGTTGGGGAATGGAGGTCCTCTTGAAGGTATCTCGAGGTTTGTTGATGAAAATCTAAAGCCCTTAGTGAAGGTTTTGCCCTCCTTTGTGCTCGACAGTAGCGATGTCTTACGAAAACTCATGACCTTTGAACTCGAGGGTGAGTGGCTTTTAGCCAGCATCGATGTTGAATGTTTGTATACCTACATTCCCCACACGGTGGGCCTAGAAGCTGTATCCCAGTTCTTAGAAGAGCTAGGTCCCTGTGATGCAGCTCATAATGAACTGGTAGTTGATCTTTTGGAATTTGTTCTGAATTTTTTGTAAATTTTTTGACAGCGATTATTATCATCAGATACGTGGAACAGCCATGGGGGCGGCCTGTGCTCCGTTGTACGCTTGCCTGCACCTAGGGCGGTGGGAGAGCTTAGAGGTGTATGGGCGGGCGGACTTCGGGGCGCAGGTCGCCCTATGCCTGCGCTACATAGATGATGTCCTGGTGGTGTGCAGGGGCACCCCTGTGGAGTTTGAACATTTTGTGAATCAATTGAACCAGAACGACCGGAATATTCATCTAACTTTTAAAATCGGACCCCAAAAAATTGAATTTGTGGATTTACTTATCAGACGGGAAGGAAATAAGTTACTTACGTCCACATATAGAAAGCCCACAGAGGGTTATACTTTACTTCATTTCACGAGCCACCACCCTCTTCCATTGCTGCGCGGAATCCTACTCGGACAGTTTCTGCGCATACGTAGGAACTGTGGGTCCGAGTGGGATTACGTGCGGGAGGCACGTGAACTGTCGAGTAGATTTAGAGAGAGGGGCTACCCACATAGACTTATACGCACATGTTTTAAGCGTTAGAATCCAATCGGGAGGATCTCCTGAGAGCAAATAACAACGAGAGGAAGCGCCAAAAAACTCTGGTGATCAACCAGTGCGGTTGATCACGCAATTTAGAACCCATTGGGAAAGGTTTCGAATGATCTTGGAATCTCATTGGTACATCTTACTTATGGATCCGACAATAGCTCGATGTGTGGGCCCACGCCCCCTGCTCACCGCTCGGAGAGCCAAATACATGAGGGACCTATTGGTCCACAGTGACCTGTTAAATAACGTCAAGATGAAGGCGTCCAACACAGTGGAGGGGTCTTTTAATTGTGGACATTGTAAGGCCTGCCCATCATGGAAAAAACTAGTACTTTTATAGGTGCAAGAGGAGGACCAGTACGGCAAATCAGGGGATTCATTAACTGTGCGACAACTCATGTCATGTACATGCTCACCTGCCCATGCGGTAAAAATACATCGGCAAAACTAAGCGTGAACTGCGCACGCGGGTGGGTGAGCATGTACGCGACATTAGAAAAGGGAATGAAAAAGCCCCATTTCCGAGCATTTTAGAATATATCATCAGGGTAACCCCCGGGGTCTAAGAGCCTGTGGAATCTTTGAATTGAGGAAAGGAGGGAGAAGAGGGTTCTGGGAAAAAGGTTGCTGCAACAGGAATCTAGGTTTATTTTCGAACTAGGTACTATGTTCCCAAATGGTTTGAATACAGACTCAGGACTGGGTGCCTTCTTGTAAAGATAGATTTATAGGTGGTTAATATAAGCGATAGTACTGATATAAAGGTATAATATGATAATGCATCCCCAGATAGATCTTCCGCTGTACTATAGCCCGATGAGTCACTATAAAATATATACCTCCCAGGTTGTTGCACTGCCATAGCGGCAAATGTAAAAAGATAATTTTGTGTGTCTCTCAATCATGAATATGTAAATTTGTAAATACTGAGCTAGTTGTGCACTTCTTTGGGGTGTGTGTGTTAATGTATGTGTGGGTTGGCCTATCAATGGGAGAGCAACATTGCCCACAGTCCGATGAGAAGATGATCATTTATCACACAAGATATACATGTCTATTTGCCTGAAAGGAAGAGGAAGATATGCGCCTGCACGATGCGTACCTATTGAGTACACTGAGGTGATTGCGATTTTATTTTGGGGGCTTTGCCTTGTACATGCATGCTAAGAAGTCCACTTGATAAATGCAATAAGCCTGTAACAGACGGGGCAGTGGAGCCCCGTGCACCTGTCTATCTGACGGCCGAGCTATGACGTGTGCGGCGTCGTTGAAGCAAGCTATCAGCCAACTGGATGCAGAGAAGAGGTGGGAGGTGCTTGGCATGTAAAGGAGAGAAGTAGGGGGGCCACCCACCACCCTGACGAAGCTCCGGTGGGCGGAGCAAAGCGCGCATCGGCGGCCGGCTGGCCTCACCACACGCATGACACCTCGCCACTGAGCCCTGCTCCAGCCTCCCACCTCCAGAGTGTTGCGCAACACGAATTTAGTCGTCTGCCCAGGAATGGGATGAGAACTTTCTCTCACAGCTAAGTAGTGCCCATTTGAGGTGCCCCACCGCTACAGTGACTGTATAACCGCTTTGTGCCTATCACATGGCAGATGTGCGGTGTCAGTTAAAGACCAACCATACAGCCCAATATGTGCGGTGTCAGTTACAGCTGAATCAGTGCGCACGCTGGTAGTGGTAAAACTGGAATAGAGGGCGTGACGTGGCAAACTCTGTGTGATGAGTCTCCGTTGTGTGACCAGATGAACGTTTGTCCTGTCCCGAGGAGCATTTTGTGACAACAAATCTTGAGAGTGCCAAAACTGCCGTGCCAAAACGCTTTACAGCGCACGGGCATTGTGTCAATATAATTTTTAGGTTGGACATAGCAGCGCTACCTGGTGGGGTGTGCAATAGTGTGTGTGGGAAGTATGGATGTATGGAGGGCCCCCGTGATTTTAATGCACCTATGTGTTGTTTTATGTAATATGGGATGTTTTCATATGTGTGTGCTGAGACTGGTGCAATAAATATTTGTTGTTGCTCGGCATTTGGAGTATCTGCATTTGTGCCAGTCCTATGTTTAACCCTGTCCTCTGTGTGTTATATTAGTTAGATCCACCACCTTCACTTAGTGGTGCAGATTCATGCCGCACTGGCCAGACTGCGCGCCTCCGGGTGGGTCGTATGCGGTACTCCATTTCAGACACTAGAAAAGAAAAGCATTTCTAAATAAAGGCCTACCTTCAATGTTTGTTAGATCTAGCATGCAATCGGTATGTACTTACTTGGCAAATGGGTCGCAAAAAATCGCCGTACGTGGGGCTTGTGCCGTCGCTTGAGGTCCAACAAGTGCTACATGATCTGCGTAAAAGTGAAGGTGGTGTCCGTGTCCTGGTGAATCCTGGCCACAATCTCCAGGGCCAGCTTCCTCTTCTCAAAATCGTTGGGCAGGTAGTTGTACCTGCGCTCCATAATAGTCTAAAAAACACAAGAAAACAAAATAGTTGTTAGATCAAACAGCATACAAATATCATTCACAATTAGATCAGTTGACTAAATGACATTCCCCATCATATTTCTAGCCTTAACCTATCCTTGTAGATGCAAGTGAGTTGATGCGCACATGTGCGCACTAACTTCTGTTCGGCACGGAGTTTAAATCCCTTTTAAAAACAACTGTTTTTTCCTGCGCTTCCTTAAGGCCTATGCATGCATTTAGATGTCAAATCAATGTCCTTACAATACACTTACGAGCATAATAAGATCCTGTTGTTGGCGGGTGAAGATCGTGGGCGCCATCTTTCTTCTCGTCCGCAGCAGATAGGTAGTGCCCCAGCGGTTTCCGGGATGCGCACGGCCGGACGCACGCGTACACGTCATACCCAGTCATTAGGATTTAAAGGGTAATGGACATACAGCTCATTCTCTTTGTGAATGTCATCATTGCACCAAAGTAAAGTAGCGCAAAGCAACCAGCACCCAAGGAGCGCAAGACAAAAAGGCCGGAGCGGCATGAGGAAACATCCTCAAGACCGAGCACTCGGTTCCACAAAACAAGTTCAAAGGTGCCGGAAACGTGGAGCAAAAGTGGCCACCACAAGGCTACAACTCCAGGCCCCTCCAAATCTTCCACCACCAGGAAAATTAAAGAAACTTCCTCCAAGAAGAAGGCTCCCCGCCCAACCACATTCAAAGAGAAAGGGAGCACAACTTCCAAGGGAAAAAGTAAGCAGAGGGCGAGAAGCCCTAGCCCCCCAAGCACACCCTCTCCTTCTTCCCGCCCTACCTCATCCAAAGAGAAAGGGAGCATGACTTCCAAGGGGAAAAGGAAGCAGAGGACGAGAAGCCCTAGCCCCCCAAGCACACTCTCTCCTGCTCACCCACATTTGCAACCGGAACAAGTGGAAACAAGCGAGTCCTATGCCACATCCACGGCTGCAAGTTCTGTGTCTACCCAGCCAATGACCCCCCAGTCCTAATGCCAGCCCAGTCCATTCTTTTTCCAGCGACGTGACGGCCTATTCTTCAGCACACACCCAGCCAATAATGTCCCCTGAATTGGCACCAATCAGAGAAGAGCCAGAAGAACCATTAGACCGAATCTTGCGGAGAGGCCATTTGAGCGGCCGATTTGGTGAGGCACAAACCCTAGCCTTGGCAAGTGGGCTAACAGTGCATTTTGATGAGCTATTTGGGCGCAATTCCAAAGCTACCAGCAAAGTGCGAAAAAAACTAATCTGGGAAGGGCTCACCAGACAGGTGAATGCAGTGGGGGACGAGAGGAAAGATGTGGAGCAGATACAGAGAAAAATATCTGACCTCAAATATGCAGTAAGGAAGAAGCAGAATAAACGGCGCAATCACGCGTACATATTTGATGTTTGCATTTTGCAGCTTGTTGTAGTGACCACAATGCCAAATCATTTTTATACTCTTATTTTCAGGTTGGAAACAGGCGGAGGCTTCCCCACAAAATTGCAATACACCAGAGCTGAAGAAATGGTCCTGGCTTTGATCCACCCCGTAAAATTACAGGGCCTCTCTGGCAGACACGACACGGACACCCAGGACATTTTTTTTTCTTTGCAATATATCTTTATTGAGTTTTATAAACATTTATAAACATATAGACAGAGAAAAAAAGAAACAGCGAAGGACTAAAACTGGACCTCCGCGCCTCGAGCATATAAAGAAGGTGACCAGTACAAGCATCGAAATATCAGGATTATTGAAGGGTTTACAGTAATAGTAGTAAAATTAGTTACCCATTGAAGTCTACCACCCCCTACTGTTATAATCTAATGCCAACGTTGACAGTATCATAAATTACACCAATATCGATAACAATCGCCACCCCATCTCAAACCTGTTAGGTTAACACATTTGTTGGTCTCCCCGTTTCACTAAGGTGGGGGGCCCGGGGGATACCTCCATCACCAAGGTCCTAAGATCGGGAGCTCGAGAGTGGCAGCCCGGTGCCAGGGGATACTGCTCCCTGGCCAACCATCAACCCCATCACCTATGATCTCACCGGCATTACTGCTGAAGACTCAGCCCGCCCCCAAAACAACCCAAGGAAGTGGAGAAAAGAAGAAATAGAGAGACATAAGGGATAGAAATGAAGAAGGAAGAAAGAAAAGGAAAGAAGGAATGAACGCCCACATTACCCACCTCTCTCCAGTATACCCTGTATCTCCGGGGAGCTCTTAGAAACCTCCCATATAGTCCATGTCCTGGAGTGTTTCTCACCTCCCCCCTCGACTCCGTCAAGAGCCAGTTCCTTCATCCGTTTGATGTTTTCCATTAGGGAGGTTACAGTGTTTGAGCGCCAGTGTCGGGGAATTACAGACCTGGCTGCTGTAAGCATATGCCTCAGGAGGCCCCTTCCCCCTGCTGCTACTGGGCCAGGAATCATCGAAAGAAGTGCCACCTGAGGGGAGTTAGGGATACTCTCAATGGTCGTGTACTCAAATACCCTCAACACCCCCTCCCAAAAAGTCTTAATAGAAGGGCATTCCCACCAGATGTGGGTCAAGGTTCCATGGGCCCCGTTACACCTCCAGCAATTACCCGTCTTCGCTCCCCCGAACCTCACTAAGTCCGCAGGGCTCCTGTACCACCTGGCCAGGATTTTGTAATTCCTTTCCTGGGCTCTGCAAGCCATCGAGAATTTGTGCGACAGAGTAAAGGATTTTTCCCACTCTCTCTCAAACGTCTGTTTCAATTCTTCCTCCCATCGCCTGCAGAATTGTGGGAGCCCCTCCTCCACACCCTCAGTTAGATAAATCCTATATAAGGTCGAAATTGCTCGTGAGGAGGGGGGTCTGGTCTTTAAAGATCATTTCCAGCGTCGTTAAGGGACGGGACAAGGCAGTTCCAGGAGCGAAGGATCTAATAAAGGCGCTCAACTGGGCATACAGGAACCAGGACAGTTTCCTCCCCCCACCCCGCTGCCTCAACTCAGAAAGCGATGGCAGGCCAGATCCAGAGGTAATCTCGCCCAGTCTTGGGTCCTGGGCTGCATCCCACACGAGGAATGACTTAGCGTCCAACCCTGGGGCGGAAGCAGGGTTGTTGAAGAGCGGGGTAAGAGGACCAGGTCTGTGCGATAAGCCCCTCTGCTTCAAGGATCTATCCCACAGGGTCAGCAGAGGATGTACTTGGTATGGGAGTTCCCGCCTCTTAGGGCGGTACTCGGGGTCCACCCAAGGCAAGGCGGTCAAGCTAACTGGAGAAATATCATTTTCCAGTGCGACCCATTGTTTACTCCCTTTGTGGTGGAACCAGTCAACAAGCCTCACTAAGACCGCTGCCGCGTGATACGGTTTTTAGGTCTACACAACATCCTCCTATTCACCCTGGGCTTCTTACTATCCCATACGAAATTAAAGAAAGCAGCCTGTAGCTGCTTAAAGAACCCCCATTCCAGCAGCAACGAGTCTGAAAAACATATAAGAACCGAGGTAGTACATCCATTTTTAGGATATTTGTTCTCCCTAACCAGGAGTATTGCTTTTTAACATACGTCTTCAAACTCCCCATTGTGCTGTTAAGGAGTGGTACATCGTTTAATTTATAGAGTTTCCTCAAATTAGTGGCTACCTGCACCCCAAGATATTTTATCGATTCCTTTTGCCACTTAAATGGGAAATTTGTCCGGATTAAGTCTTGGGTCCGGTCATCCAGGGAAATATTCAAGATCTCCGTTTTGGCCATATTAACTTTAAAGTTGCTTAGCTTGCTAAACCTTTCAAATTCCCGAATGATGGAGGGCAAAGAGGTATGCGGGTAGGTTATGTACAGAAGGAGATCATCTGCAAAGAGGGAGAGCTTATATTCCTTCCCCCGACATGGCACCCCTTTGATAGAGGGATTGTCTCTTAAGGCATTCGCCAGGTGCTCCATCACCAGAACATAGAGCAAGGGGGACAAAGGGCACCCCTGCCGAGTACCATTTCTGATATTAAGAGATACGGAGAGGGTACCGTTGACTTTAACTTTAGCAGTGGGGTCATGATAAAGAGCCATTATTCTATCCAACATAACTGGTCCTACTCCCACCTGGGACAGCGCAGCTCTTAGGAACCCCCAGTGCACCATATCATAGAAACATAGAAGGTTGACGGCAGAAGGAGACCATATGGTCCATCTAGTCTGCCCTTATGTGTATACTGTATGTTCTCTTTATCTTAGGATAGATGTGTGCTTATCCCAGGCATGTTTAAATTCAGTGACTGTTGATTTTTCAACTACCTCTGCTGGAAGTTTGTTCCAAGCATCTACTACTCTTTCTGTAAAATAATATTTTCTAACATTGCTCCTGATCTTCCCCCCGACTAGCTTCAGGTTGTGTCCCCTTGTTCTATCATTAAGCTTCTTCTTAAAAACGCTTCCCTCCTGAACCTTATTCAATCCTTTCACATATTTAAAGGTCTCAATCATGTCCCCCCTCTCCCTTCTTTCCTCCAGACTGTACAAATTAAGTTCTTTAAGTCTCTCCTGGCCTTCCACCATTTTTGTTGCCCGCCTTTGGACCCGTTCTATTTGAATAATGTCTTTTTGCAGGTAAGGTCTCCAGAACTGCACACAGTATTCTAGCTGTGGCCTCACCAGGGCTCTATACAGCGGCATCACAACTTCCCTCTTCCTACTGGTGATGCCTCGAGCTATGCAGCCGAGCATCCTGCTTGCTTTTCCCACTGCCTGGCTACACTGTCCACTCATCTTGAAGCTTTCAGTAATCAGAACCCCTAAATCCCTCTCCTCCGAGGTCCTGGCTAACACAGTACTGCCCATACGGTACTCAGAGCAGGGATTCCTTCTACCCAAGTGCATGATTTTACATTTAGAGACATTAAACTCTAGTTTCCACAGTTTTGACCATCTATCCAGTAAAGCTAAATCATTTTCCATGTTGCAGACACCTCCAGGAATATCCACCCTATTACTAACCTTTGTATCATCAGCAAACAGACAAACTTTTCCTACCAAGCCTTCTCCTATGTCACTTACAAATATATTAAAAAGAATGGGGCCCAGGACAGAGCCTTGCGGCACACCACTTGTAACTCGCCTTTGTTCAGATTGCACACCATTTACAACAACGCTCTGATACCGATCCCTCAGCCAACTGGAAATCCACTGAACTATCCACGGATTGAGTCCTACCTTCAATAACTTATCTATGAGCTCTTTATGTGGTACAGTGTCAAAGGCTTTGCTAAAATCCAGATATCCACAGCACCACCTTCATCTAACACTTTAGTGACATTGTCAAAGAAATCAATAAGATTGGTCTGATATGATCTGCCCTCAGTAAAGCCATGAGAAAGAGTGTTTCCTTTAATTTGACCACTATAGATGTTAAACTAACTGGCCTGTAATTACTGGCTTCTTCTCTACTCCCCTTTTTTATGGATTGGTACGACATTGGCCATTCTCCAATCATCTGGAACCTCACCAGTTGAAAGGGAATGGTTAAGTAAATCAGTCAGAGGGGCTGCAATCACAAACCTAAGTTCCCTTAGAATTCTGGGGTGGATTCCATCTGGACCCATTGCCTTACTTACCTTTAGATGTGCCAGCTCGGATAGGACATCAGCCTCCAGAAACTCCGGAGCTGTGCCCTCCCAGCGGGATGCTGTGCTATGGCCATGCCTGCTACTATCTGAAAATAGATGGTCAGCCACAGCCTTATCTCCGTCAATATATTTATTTTCCCTATTTCTAATTTTTGAGACTGCATTGTTTTTCTTCTTTCTGTCACCAACATATCGGAAAAAGGTTTGATCTCCCCTCTTCATAGATTTGGCCATATCTTCCTCCTTTTGCCCTTTAGCAGTCCTTATAATCAGTTTTGCTTCCCTCTGTTTAATTTTATACGTCTGTCAGCTACACTTCCACTTACTTTATACTTCTTATAGGCAGACTTCTTATCTTTTATGATAGTGCTGACTTCCCTAGTAAACCATAATGGTTTCTTCTTCCTTTCATTCTTGCTAGTTTGTTTCACATATTGCTTAGTTGCCTTTAAGATGGCCATTTTTAATAGTGACCACTGGGCACTCACTTCTGCTACTCTGTTCCACTCACCTAATTTTCTTTCTACATACTCCGCCATTTCCTTGAAGTTTGTCTTCCTAAAGTCTAGCACTTTGGTTCTGGTGTGTGAACCAAAGTGCTAGAATGCCTTCTCTGCGTCTACTGCCAAAAGGCAGGCCGGGACTCCCTTAGTTTGGGCGTAGTGCATTAGCAAGACAGTTTTGATAACATTGTCCCTGGCCTCCCTTCCCGAGACAAACCCAACTTGATCATTATGTATCAACAAGGGTAACAGGGGCTGGAACCTGTTTGCCATAATTTTGGCAAACAGTTTGATATCCACATTGATCAGCGATCAGCAAGTGCCATCCTTCCCAGGTTTCTGAATGACCGTAATGTGGGCCTCCAGGGTCTGTCTCGGGAAGGGGCAGCGACTCAACACAGAGTTAAATACTTTGGTCAGGAAAGGGGCTATCAGGGGTCCCATCGTTTTATAGAACCTGGGTGTAAACCCATCCAGCCCCGGACTCTTCCCCGCAGGGGTCCCCTTTATAGCCCGCTCGACCTCCTCCTCCCTTACCGGGTCCTCCAACGCCTCACTTTCTTCCGGGGGGGATGGCCGGCAGGGCTGTCTCCGCTATATAGTTATCTAAGTCCCCCGCATTCCTCCCCTGTACTCCATGGGCCGGATCATTGTCAATGTTGTACAGGCTCGAATAGTAAGATTGGAATTCGTCCGCTATTTGGGGGGTCTTGTGTACCTCACTACCATCTACCGTTTTCATACTGGGGATATATGTACAGCCTTGCCTTGGGTGGAGCAACGAGAAAGCAGCTTACCGCACTTATCGGAGTGCTCGTAAAGGCGTGCGCTCCACCTATCTCAGAATCTGAGGTAGCATTGATCGTAAAACCCCTTTAACTTCTGCCTAGCCTCCAACAACTCTCGTAGTCCCCTAGGGGATAAGAGGGTCTTGTGAGTCCTCTCTAACTCCTGTATGTGCCCCAGCGTTCCAGCAATCAGTCGAGCCCTCTCCCTCTTGAGCCTCGCGCCATGTTTGATAAAAACTCCCCGCAGCACACACTTGAGCGCCTCCCACTGCATCGGCAGTGAGGTACTGTCATTGCTATAGTCAACATGAAAATTGGCCACCACAGCCTTGATCTCAGCCATGCACGGCATGTCTTTCAGCAGATTATCATTTAGACGCCAAGTGTACTGCCTAGGGGTCGCGTCCAGTATCGGGAGGCTCAAGAATACAGGGGCATGATCCGACCAGAGCATCTGACCAATCGAGGACTCAGGTTCTATTGCAAGGGTGTGATGGCTCAGGAGGAAATAGTCCAGCCTGCTATACATATTGTGAGTGTGGGAGAAGTATGTATAGTCCCTCTCCCCCCCATGGAGAACCCGCCAAACATCTACCACCTGCAGGGACTGAAGAGCCCTGTGGAATCTGTTAAGCTTAGAGTGGGGGATTTCCCCTGAGGTGAATCAATCCTCGGGTCTAGGACTAGGATAAGATCTCCTCCTATGATTAGCGTTCCTTCCCCAAAGTCCTCCAGTAAGTGTAGCATACCAATTCCCACCTCCACCTGTCCCTGATTGGGTAGGTAAAGGTTGGCCAGGGTGTATCTTGCCCCACACAAGGTAAATCTGAGGAAAAGATATCTGCCCCTAGGGTCGACCATAACCTGTACGTCCTACATAGGAACGTTTTTGTGTACGGCAATAGACACCCTTTAGATTTATGTTCGGGATTAGGGCTGTGGTACCACTGGTCATAGTATCTATTTTTAATTTTGGGGATTTTCCCTTGACAAAAATGCGTTTCCTGCAGGATGGCTATGTCCACTTTTTCCTTATGGAGCCCGTATAAAATTTTGGACCTTTTCTCTGGGATATTCAACCCCTTGGTGTTAAACGTACAGAGTTTAAGACTCATCAGTGCAGCTAAGTTACAGGGGGAGGGCGCTCACCCCACTAAACGATGTCGCAGAGTCTAGTTCACTTTTCACCACTCAGGCCCCAAGGGACAGGACCAGAAATCCGCCCAAAGAGGCAAGCGGGCGATCAGAGAGAGAGAATAAAAGACAGAGAGAAAAAAGGGAAGACAGGGAAAGAGAGACAGTTCAATAAACATATAAGACACCTGGTTAAGTGTAGGTCTGGCAAAGTGCTAAACAACTATGATTTGCTGAGCAAACAACAATTTTTATTGCACCAATTTCAGCACACACATGGGACAATACTGACAATAAAATTGTAAACATATAGTGCTTTAAAATCATGGGGGCCCACCGTGCACACATACACACACTACCACGCACACTAACCACCCACCCCACTAGCAGCGCTGCTAAAATGCCTATATTGCTAAATGACACACTGCTCCTTTTCATGTGATGAACTTGCAAGCTGAATTAGCTGCCTGAGTCAGTGGCATAACTCCTCGCTGAGGTTGCTCCCATCATGGGAATAGCAGTTTGTAAACATAATGGCCGTGTGAAAATCCCGCTGTTTATTCAACTGTCTTTGGACTGCCCCCTAACACAGGGCCCAATAGCAGTCTGCGCTGAATACAACCATGCACTGATTATCCTACTTCAGCACTGTAGCAAGTGGCACCGCATGCATATCTCGCATTGGGGGCTCAAAGAACCAAGGCCGTCATTGAACAGAGACACCTCACATAGGCGTGTACTTAGCTGTAATCTGCCAGTGGTCTTCAAACAAGACTAACAGACTAATGAAGCCCTCCTTAAAAAGGGGGGCAATTAAGAACTAAGAGGGCCGTAGCCCTCAACACCACGCAAATCCCTCCGGCTCACAGCCAATGGGATGGCGCGGAAACCTAGATGGGAAAGTGACCTCGCCACTCGGGAGTATGCTCCCGCCGACCTTCTCAGAATCGCGAATGATAGCATCTAACCCACTCCCAAGGGGGAAACCGAGATTCGGTGGGGAAAGGTCCAATCCGGATCCCCCGGTCTGGTGCCCCAGGGGCTCGACCACCCCCGATGGCGCTGACGGTAAATCAGGGGAGAAGCGGGGGACCCCGCCCACCAGGCCTCTGACCACACTCGGCCATATGTCCCGGCCATATAGAAACTCAAGTAAACCAAAGTTAGCTAACCGGTCCCATATGGATAAAAGTTAAAGCAGCAAGACACACAAATATAACAAACATCAGCGGCTTTCTATAGGTATCCAAAAGCGTCCCTATCAGTTCCATATGTATACAAAGAGAGGTAGAACAGCAAAACTCAGGAATGTATCGGACCTTTGCAGCTTTCTATATGGATCCAAAAATGGCTCTACTGCTCCGGATTCCTTCTGTGGCCCCCTCCTCCTCGCTCACGGACCCATTTGGGGCATCTAGGGGCCCTTTGCGGGAGCGGGGGGATGGGTTAGAGTCCAAATCCAGCCAGTCCGGGACTGGAAAGGGGTCTAGGCTCAGGGGGCATCCCGCAGGAGATAACGGAGGAGAACCCATCAGGTTGGCAGCCGGGTGTTGGGGGACTTCAGGGTGGATAGATCTTGGGGCGTCAACATACCCCCTGTCCGAGGGAGCCATTATTAGGGGACCCAACACTGGATCCTGAGGACCATTCTAGGTCGGACAATTTGAAGGGCATTTGGGCCAGACTTGAGGGGGGGGCTGCCGTTGTGGGGACTGGTGACAACGTCCGCCGGAGCCGGATGCAACTCCACATGTATCACCCTGCTGGCTCGTTTTGAGGCTCCGCTCTTGTTGCTGGGGGGGAACCCCCCTGGTGCCTGAGGTTCTGGGCTTAAGTTGTGCCCCAGGAAGTTCAGCCCAGTTCCCACCCTTTATAGTAGGGATAGGACCCAACGGGTGTTCCACCCGTGGTTCCTGACGTGACAGTCCACCTCCCCCTTGGCCCCCACCTTCCACCTCCTCTTCGCTAGAGAGCATGGCATTGCTGTATTGATGGGCAGACTGCTCAGCTGCCCCCGGAGACTCCCCGCAGCTCTCTCTGTGCTGGGTTCCCCAGCCCTGACAGCTCACCTCCGAGCCAGCGTTGTCATCACTGAGGGCGTTGGTCACCTCTCCGCAGCGGCTGTGACAGGCAGAGCACGGCCTCCCCGCATCACCGCAGCTCGTCACCTCCCGGACTCAGGGCAGGACACACAGCCCCCGCCGCGCACATCCCTGGGACGCCGCCTTCAGTAGAGGTGGGTGCTGTCGCTCCTCCCACCATGCTTGCTGCTAGGGGCCTGTGGAGTAGCCCGCTCGCCCCAACGTGCACTCCGGCTTCCTCCTGACCTCCTCCTGCGGTGGGCGCCAACTTCGTTGGTGGGTCCACGGCACGGTCCTTGGAAGGAAAAAGTCCCCTATGGGATTTTTAGGGGGACTTTTAATGCTGCCCCCAGCCTTCTTCTTCTTGTTGCCCCCCATCTGGGCAATTTGGGTCAGGATCCAGATGCTAAAATCAGCTGCAATCGATATAGTCAGACGGGAGCTCTTCCGCTTGCTTCCTTACTCCCTCATGCCGAAGCCACGCCCCCCCAGGGCATTTCTGCAGGTTAGTAATGATTGTTTTAATGTAAGCTATTGGAAACTTTGGAAACTAGGCTCATAGGCAGATATGAACACAGGCCCCTAGGGAGTGGCTTTGAGGGGAGGTTACTATTGTAGGCGGGTGTTTAATGGCTGAGGAATGGGGTTAATGATGGACACTCTCCCAGGGTGCAGTAGTTAATGGTCCTTAGAAAGGTTTTCAGTCGATACACGACCTTTAACATTATTTCTGGCAAATATAAACAATTTATCTTACCAAAGCACTGCATGTGATGTGAAAAAAGTCAAAAATTGAGAACACTTACTTCTTAATCTTTCTACCACTGGGGTTCTAGCTGTGCTTTGGTCAGACAAACTTGAGCTGGGGTCAGGAAAGGTCAACATTGCAAGAATGCACAGCAGCATACTCAGAAGCCAAATGCTATTTGCAAGCTGACTGTTGGCCCCTAAGGCGCTATTTTGGATGTGTGAAGCCTCCTAACATGCAGTACATGCATGCTTTTATTCTTTAAGGTGACCAATCTGTAGGTACAGGGTGAGTCATACATACAAACATCTTTCCTCTACATCCCAACTCTATTTACCTGTGTGGTGAGCGCAACCAAGATTGGGTGGTTTAGGCCTTTGCTGGTTTGTTTTTGAATTCGCCCATAAAGCTCATTATAGTGCTCACATACCCCACTAGCCTATGGCTGAGCTTAAGCCTCAGTGAAGCAGCCGCTCAAGCTCCCACGCAGTAGGCTTGGGCCTAAGGAAATGCTGGCTGCCTCATCCTGTTTGTTGACAATATTGGGGGACATTCTTGGCTGAAAAACATCACCATTTGCCCATGGAAAAGATTGGACTGGACTGGCATAGGGTCTGGCTGTTATAGGCTAGGAAAATTACAATCAGGAGAGGGTGTGACATAGACATAGAAGGTTGACGGCAGAAGGAGACCATACGGTCCATCTAGTCTGCCCTTATGTGTATATCGTATGTACTCTTTATCTTAGGATAGATGTGTGCTTATCCCAGGCATGTTTAAATTCAGGGACTGTTGATTTTTCAACTACCTCTGATGGAAGTTTGTTCCAAGCATCTACTACTCTTTCTGTAAAATAATATTTTCTAACATTGCTCCTGATCTTCCCCCCGACTAGCTTCAGGTTGTGCCCCCTTGTTCTATCATTAAGCTTCTTCTTAAAAACACTTCCCTCCTGAACCTTATTCAATCCTTTCACATATTTAAAGGTCTCAATCATGCCCTCCCTCTCCCTTCTTTCCTCCAGACTGTACAAATTAAGTTCTTTAAGTCTCTCCTGATAAGTTTTAAGTTTAAGTCCTTCCACCATTTTCGTTGCCCGCCTTTGGACACGTTCTATTTGAATAATGTCTTTTTGCAGGTAAGGTCTCCAGGACTGCACACAGTATTCTAGCTGTGGCCTCACCAGGGCTCTATACAGCGGCATCACAACCTCCCTCTTTCTACTGGTGATGCCTCGAGCTATGCAGGCGAGCATCCTGCTTGCTTTTCCCACTGCCTGGCTACACTGTCCACTCATCTTGCAGCTATCAGTAATCAGTACCCCTAAATTTCTCTCCTCCGAGGTCCTGGCTAACACAGTGCTGCCCATACGGTACTCAGAGCAGGGATTCCTTCTACCCAAGTGCATGATTTTACATTTAGAGACATTAAACTCTAGTTTCCACAGTTTTGACCATCTATCCAGTAAAGCTAAATCATTTTCCGTGTTGCAGACACCTCCAGGAATATCCACCCTATTACTAACCTTTGTATCATCAGCAAACAGACAAACTTTTCCTACCAAGCCTTCTCCTATGTCACTTACAAATATATTAAAAAGAATGGGGCCCAGGACAGAGCCTTGCGGCACACCACTTGTAACTCGCCTTTGTTCAGATTGCACACCATTTACAACGCTCTGATCCCGATCCCTCAGCCAACTGGAAATCCACTGAACTATCCAGGGATTGAGTCCTACCTTTAATAACTTATCTATGAGCTCCTTATCTGGTACAGTGTCAAAGGCTTTGCTAAAATCCAGATAGGCGATATCCACAGCACCACCTTCGTCTAACACTTTAGTGACATTGTCAAAGAAATCAATAAGATTGGTCTGACATGATCTGCCCTCAGTAAAGCCGTGCTGTTTTGGGTCCAATAGGTCATTAATTTTTAATGTGTTTTGTGTGTGGGGACACCTCAGGGCAAAGTTATGGAGCACGCAGCATGCTAAGATTATTTGTATAACCTTGTTGGGGTCATACTGCAGTGCCCCCACTGTATGGTCCAAACAACGAAATCGTGACTTCAACAGGTCGAAGGCCCTCTCCACTATGGCCCGGGTCTTCCGGTGGGCCCGATCTTAGGACTCCTGGGCCGCATTCTGCGGGCGTCAGGAGCCAGGGCATGAGTGGATATCCAGAATCCCCTGAAAGAATAACAAAATACTAACATAAATTACACATTCTAAGCAACATTATTGTTTAACATGTCATCAAGGGATAAAAACAGCCATAGGTTAAGACATGGGTCATCAACTATGACAAAAAAAAATTTGTGTGTATGTGACCCTATGTATTCCTGGCCGACTATTCCCCTTCAAAGTCTTGCTCCCTATGGATCTTGATGTTGGTGGGCGGTTAATCTTCGGCTGGAGTCAGTTAGCTTAGAACTTCTGGATGTGGACAATTGCTAGGGGCCAGGAGTCAGGCCCAATTTATACTTATGTTTGAAAAGGGATGTCCATGGAGTCTGCATGTGCCCTTCCCAAAAAATATGTCATATTTCCAGAAAATGTATGGAATTGGACTTTAGCTGTTCTTGCCTAAGTTGATGCGTTCATGTTTGTGTTGTTTTTACATTAATAAAGGTTTGTAATCACAAACATGAGAAAATAAACTGCATTACACTCAAATCAGGTGTAAAATATTTTGTAATTAAGGCATTACAAAATTCTTAAACCAAAAAAAAGGCCTTCACATAGGCAACAAATCAAACAAACAGACAAAAACAGAAACAACCTAAACAAAGCTTAAGAAAAATAAGAATCAATAACATGGGCACGGACACTTTGCCCAGAGGAACTCGGGGTGCCATCATATATGTCATCTGGGTCCTGCCTGGGTGGAGAGGGTGGCATATCCACGTAACAGGGGACACCTCAGGGCAAAGTTATGGAGCACGCAGCATGCTAAGATTATTTGTATAACCTTGTTGGGGTCATACTGCAGTGCCCCCCCCCTCCCGCTGTATGGTCCAAACAACGAAATTGTGACTTCAACAGGTCGAAGGCCCTCTCCACTACGGCTCGGGTCTTCCGGTGGGCCCGATTTTAGGACTCCTGGGCCGCATTCTGCGGGCGAAGAAGGGGCGTAAGGAGCCAGGGCATGAGTGGATATCCAGAATCCCCTGAAAGAATAACAAAATACTAACATAAATTACACATTCTAAGCAACATTATTGTTTAACATGTCATCAAGGGATAAAAACAGCCATAGGTTAAGACATGGGTCATCAACTATATTCATAGCCATACAGTGAAAAGGGAATGATGGAATTTAACCAAACTTACCCAGGAGCCATGCACCAGATAATTCTCCAGACTCAAAATGACGAAATAAGCCGGAGCTCCTCAATACCCTGTTTCCCCGAAAATAAGACATCCTCCGAAAATAAGGCCTAGTGCCTGCTTTCGGAGGATATTGTTATATAAGTCATCCCCCGAAAATAATTCCTACCCGAAAATAAATCCTCCCCCGAAAATAGGGCCTCACCGTTGGTACAGTTCCATCCACGAAATGTTGCAGAAGGATCCGGAGCTTCTACCGTAGAGACCATTGGGGCGGTGGCACCTCGCAGCTCACTGATTGGCTGCAGCGCTGTGGAGCAACGCAAGACTTCGGGCGGGTGTTTTCTGAGGGACGGTGCACAGCGGGATGTCAGAGAGCCCGCGCGAACCTGAGGAAAAGCTGCTGCCGCCTGCTCCCTGTGACCGCGCCGCCGAGTGTGCCCCAGCGAGACCTGGACCGAGACAATATGGTACCGGTAAGCAGGCCCGGATTAACGTAGGGGCGGACGGAGCTGCCGCTCCAGGCCCCTACGTTAAAACAGGCCCAGCAGCCTGAAAATACGGCCCGCATAGGCCACCCGGCGGCTGCCGTGCGGGTCCCGTGAGACTCTCACAGGCTATAGCAGGCATACTCAACTAGCGCAGCCGAATGCTCTGTGCAGCCTGGTATTGTAACCACTAGGGGGCGTAATGACGGGGCACGTAAGGGGGGAGCTCCAGGGAGGTGGAGGAGACGCACGCTGCCTGTCTTCTGTCATGACATCCCCCGAAAATAAGGCCAAGTGCCTTTTTCCGGGGAAAAATTTATATAAGACAGTGTCCTATTTTCGGGGAAACAGGGTATATAGGCATTATGGGATGACACCAAGCCAAGGTTACCAACAAAAAAAGTAACTCCAAAAAACACCTAAAATTTGAATTCTACAATCCCAAAATAAATAACAAAGGACATAAGTCTTTAAAAAAAATATATGGATGTGTTAGAAAATAAAGGTGAACATGCTAAGGACTAATTAAGGTCAGCATTAAAATGCTTTTATAAGGCCTACATGAAAAGTATTGATGAAGGTATGCATTCTAAACTGGTTCAAAGGGACACTTGAGAAGGAGGGATTAAGGTATGCATTGTAAACTGGTTCAAAAGGACACTTGAGAAGGAGGGATTAAGGTATGCATTGTAAACTGGTTCAAAGGGACACTTGAGAAGGAGGGATTAAGGTATGCATTGTAAACTGGTTCAAAGGGACATTTGAGAAGGAGGGATTAAGGTATGCATTCTAAACTGGTTCAAATGGACACTTGAGAAGGAGGGATTAAGGTATGCATTCTAAACTGGTTCAAAGGGACACTTGAGAAGGAGGGATTAAGGTATGCATTCTAAACTGGTTCAAAGGGACACTTGAGAAGGAGGGATTAAGGTATGCAATGTAAACTGGTTCAAAGGGACACTTGAGAAGGAGGGATTAAGGTATGCATTGTAAACTGGTTCAAAGGGACACTTGAGAAGGAGGGATCAATAGATAGATAAAATTAAGTTTGGCTAAATAATATAACAAAATGACATAATTAACTATAGATGTACTCATCGGCTGCGGGAGGGACCAATGCAACGTGGGTGCAATCGATCGCACCCATGGCGTTGGGCATGTCGGTGATATTATAAAATGCCAACTTAATTGCATTCCAGGCTACCATGTCGTCCGGAAAGGAAATATATTTGGGACAAAGGGTAGCCATGCCATCCAGAAACTTCGATAGCGCGCGGCTCAGCGTAGGCTGGGACATCCCCACGGGCTAACCATGGCCACAGCTCGCTATACAATTTATGGAGGGAAACACGATTGAGTCGGTAAGCTCGAACAGCTCAACGTCATTGCATGCGATCAATATTCATGCGTCTCCGGTGCAATCTGGCCTCGGCCATGCTGATACAGGTTATGCCATTGAGCTGAAGGCGCTTATACTCCTCCACATAGCTGCAAAACATGTTCAACAAGAATGCCGAGTCCAAAATGGTCCTGTAAGTGGAGCGGAAATGAAACCGTTTTATAGGGCGGAGGCCCATCGGCAATCAGGTCTCAGAATCAGACGCAAGCCCATCCCAATAACGTAACTTATCAGAACTAACGCAAATCATTCGATTTCGATCCATCCATTGAATGTGCATATACGCATTAACGTGAACGCATTTACGCATGGAAAAAGTAACGTAAACACCAAAAAACAAGGCAAAAATTCAAACAAAATACACACACGTGCATGCGAATGTGTCTCTGAATCAACCCTATAGAGTCAAGGTGTGACAGTTGTATGTGGATCCCTACTTGATTCCTGATGACACCACAAGTGAGCTAGTAAGTCCTGGTCATCAGGCGGACAGACATCACTGGATAAAAGTGGACCAAAACCTTTCTTTTAGACTCCAAGGCCCACTTTAACATCCTGCGCCAATCCCCCAATCCCCAATATTATATTTTTTTTACACCTTCGTTCACATACACTGTAACGTTTCACAGAGATATTTGGATGATACCATATTTATAAATATTTACTATACACATACATATAGCGCATGGGGTGCTCAACCTTTCAACAAGCATGGACCACTGGAATCAGGTCGCGGGCCAACATTGAATAGATTCAGAATTTTTTTATTTAGAATAGCATAATGAAGATTTACTACAACAATTAGGATCCCCACTGTCTGTACAAACTCCACTTGTATTCCCTTCCACCACACCCCTACATATGTAACAATAATCCCTACATGCTAGAAATATACCAAGTGGCTTAATTCTCTGAATATATGGATCTGTTATTTATAGCTCTCCCCCATCAATCCCTCATCTTAACCGTTTTCCCAATACTCAAACTATCTAAGCGCCCACTAATGCTAAGCATAAACTATTATTTTACCAAATTATTGTGCCAAAGAATTCACTCAGAGGTGACTAGCCAGTGCTATCACCTCTGTTTGCCAATGCGCTCCTCCTATATCATTATCCATGCAACTGCCCATCCTTACTGTGCCACTATTAAATTAATTTTACCCATCTATTTAACCCTCCCATTTTTCCCACAGCAGGTCAGGGGCCACAGGTTGTGCACATGTGATATAGTGTATCCCCTGTTTTTAAAAAATGTGCACATTTTTATTATTACAAATATTTCTCACTGATAACATTTATGACATCTTGGTAAAAAATTATTCACATATGCATTTTTAAGGAAGGCAGTACTAGGAACTGTCGAAATGCACTAGACATTATGTGATATATGATTAACTAAAAGCATGCACAGCAGAAAACACTAGCCTGAGGGATAACAATATTAAATATTGTGAGAGGAATTAAACACAAGATTTTCACAATCTTGGGTTTTGTCTCTCTTGATTCGGGATGTCCCACTATGTGTATCCCTTGGGATCATCTGTAACTCAACTTTTATTTATTCCCATGGTGCATGTGCAGGCTGCCCAGCCAATGGTGCACATTACATTCAGGTGTTCTTTGCCTCTTTTAGCTCAGAGGAGCAAAAAATGATGAATGGAGCCTGTGTCGTTGGCCACAGCCCGTTTGCCTCTACCTGTAAGCGTGCCCACACCAGCCATTCAGAAAGGTATAGCGGGGGTGTGGCACCGAGATGCAGTGAGGGCTCAGGGTAAAAGTGGATAGGGCGACAACGGGGTTTCATACATAAAGAGGTAGACAACAGCCCCAAGAGACTTAGAGGCCTCGAGGGGGGTGATTATTACTTCATTAACTGGGTAACTCTCTCGCCCTGCCACTCTCCCTCGTAGCTGAGGCACGGTGGGGGGACTGGTGTTATAATAAAAAAAATACTCCTTACTGTGCATGGGATCCTGAGCTGTTCATCTGGCGATTCTGGCGCTGGGTGCCGACATCTTAGATCTGCTGCACAGAGTGGCTTCCCTAACTCTGTGTAGGCATAAAGCAGGGGAAGCTGCTCTGTGCACGGCCTGTGTGGCAGCTACAAAAGAGCACAAGGACTTTGCTGGACTTCGAGGTAAGTTTTTCTTATTGTATCCCCCAGCCCTTTCTCAGCGCTATGAGTGGCTGGTAGGGCGGGGTTACCCGGTCGCTGGACTTCCACTTTAAATGAGGAGTTTACTCTCCTCTATGGTTCGTCCAAGCAGTGCCTCCCAGAACAGTATTCACCATATTGTATACTCTTATCTAGAGACATTTCACTTTGGGATTGGTCCAACATATAAGTAACATGGTAACCTTCACACCACCATCACACCCCCTGAAGCAGGTGAATAGGAGGGCACAGCTTAATGGATCCTGCCAGGAGTCAGGTACCAGCGCATCAGCATCTTCTAACTATTCTCTAACACATTAAAATTGACCCTTTAAGTGAAAGCAAAGTGAATATTACATGGCCACATTGGCAACCATTAAGTGCCAAACACTTAAACTTAGAGCTTAAAAAATACAATTCTGTGAAGTACTCACCTGTAGAATTGGTATTATTGGTATATAGTACGTCCTGCTCCAGATATAATACTTACACTTGGGTTATCCTCCGCCAGGTGGCGCTGTACTGCAGAGACATGGAAAAACAGGCTCCTCCTGGCCCTTCAAATACTCAGGGACCTCCCACGAATCCCCAGCATTGAAAAGCAGTGAACAAGAAGCCGGGAGAATTAAACCACCCAGAACAACTGGTAATGATAACAATGATAACAATCACCATACAGGGGATCCAGAATAATGCAACAACAGGGTGGGGTGGAGCAGGACGTACTGTATACCAATAATAACAATTCTACAGGTGAGTACTTCACAGAATTGTATTATTCTTAGTATACAGTACGTCCTGCTCCAGATATAATACTTACACTTGGGACATCCAATAGCAGTGTCCATAAAGTAGGGTGGGATCCCCCAACAAAAGGTGACAACAGGCAGTTTAAACTACCGCCGCTTGCCCTAACATCAACCTTGTAAAACTTTGAAAAGGTATGAACAGACCAAGTAGCGGCCTTGCAAACTTGGAAGGCCCAAGAGGCACCAATAGCACGAGTGGAATGAGCAGTAAGGCGGAAGAGAGGATTCTTCCCCTTAGCAGAATAGGATTGAATCACAGCCTGACTAATCCATTTGCTAATAGTAGACTTGGCCGGAGCCAAGCCCTTCCTAGGACCAGAAGGGACCACAAAAAGAGCATCAGTCTTCCTGAAGGCCGCAGTGACTACCAGGTAAGTACTTCAGACACCTTACCACATCCAAAGAATGCAAAACCCTTTCCTTAGCGTTGCTAGGATTAGGACACAATGAAGGAAGGACAATATCCTGATTCAAATGAAAGGCAGACACCACCTTTGGCAGAAAATCTGGCTTAAAGCGGAACACCACCTTGTCCTGGTGTCTCTCGTAGTATGGGGGCTGAATAGACAGAGCCGCCAGCTCAGACACACGCCTGACCGAAGTAATAGCCACCAGAACAACAACTTTGAGGGTAAGTACAGCCAGAGCAGCATCCTGAATAGGCTCAATGGGAGCACCCTGTAAGGCAGACAAAACCAGGTTCAAGTCCCAAACAGGGACCGTAGGCTTACGCGGGGGACGCACGTGAGTGACCCCCTGAAAGAAGGTCTTAACCAAGGAATGCTGTGCAAAAGACCTCTGAAAGAAGACAGACAGGGCAGAAACCTGACCCTTCAGAGTAATGAGTTTTAAACCCAACTCCAATCCATGTTGTAAAAACTCCAGAATTCTAGGGATTAAGAATTCCCTGCAGGGGAGAGACCTAGACTCACATCTGTCAATGTAGGAACGCCATACCCTATAATAGATGGCAGAAGAAGTTTTCTTCCTAGCCTGTACCATGGTCTCCACCACTGAGGCAGACAAGCCTTTCTCCATCAAGATGGAGGTTTCAGCAGCCAAGCCGTCAAAGCCAGAGTTTGTAAACTGGGATGGCGCAGGGAGCCCTGAGTGAGTAGATATGGCCCCTCCGGCAGGACATATTGGTCTACTGCCATTTGTACCACGTCTGCGAACCACACTCTTCTTGGCCACCTCGGGGCCACCAGAATCACTGGCACCCTTTCCAGGGCAATCTTGTGCAGAACCCTGCCCAGCAGGGGAAACGGGGGGAAGGCATACAGAAGCCGGAATTTCTTCCAAGACAGTGACAGAGCATCCGTGGCCAAGGCCAGAGGGTCCTGCGACAGGGAGACAAAGGCCGGGAGCTTGTGATTGTAATGGGATGCAAACAGATCCACATCTGGTAGGCCCCACCGGTAACATAGGGACTGGAATACCCTGTTGCAGAGGGATCATTCCTCCTGACGGGAAGTCCCCCTGCTCAGAGAGTCTGCTAGAAGATTCTCTACCCCCGGGATATAAACAGTCGAGATGCATTGAACATTGGCCTCCGCCCATGTCAGAATCCGCGACACTTCCTGGAGGGCACCCTTGCTCCGGGTCCCTCCCTGATGGTTGATGTAGGCAACCGCTGTCCTGTTGTCTGAGCGCACCTGCACAGACAGACCCTGCAGGTGATCGGTCAACTGTTCCAAAACCAACCTGACCGCCCGTAGTTCCAGAATGTTGATGGGTAAATAGGCCTCCTGAGGGCCCCACCTCCCCTGGAACCTCAGGGATTTCCAGAATCCCCCCCAACCTGACAGACTGGCATCCGTGGTGACCGTCTCCCAGGAGGGGTCTAGAAAGGGCCTGCCCTTTAGCAAGTTCTTGTGGTCCAGCGACCAACTACGAGAGGGACCTTCTGATCAATGGGGGAAGCACACAAACCACGTCCAAGGACGCGGGTCCTTGTCCCATACTGACAGGAGTTGAAGCTGCAGGGGCCTCGAATGGAACTGAGCAAAGGGCACCGCCTCGAAGCTCGCCACCATCAGGCCCACCAGCCGCATTCCCTGTCTGAGGGAGAGCTGGGGGCAGGAGAGCAGGGACCGCACCTGCGTAGTCAGATCTTCCACCTTCTGTTGGGGAAGGGATATTCGTGACTGAACCGTATCCAGAATCAACCCCAGGAATGGGGTCACCGGTGAAGGAGACAGGGAGGACTTGGGATGATTGATCACCCAGCCGAAGGACTCCAAGGTGGACACCACCAGCTGAGTGTCCAGCTCCGCCTGCTGTAGAGGTCATGAGGCGATGAGAATGTCGTCCAGGTAGGGCAGCACTCGAATGCCCCCTGACCTTAGCAAGGACATCACACCCGCCAATACCTTGGTGAACACTCTGAGAGCTGAAGTGAGGCCAAAGGGAAGAGCCACAAATTGGTAGTGTTGATCTTTCAACTCGAACCTGAGAAACCTTTGATGCCCGGGGAACACAGGGATGTGAAGGTAAGCATCTTTGATGTCCACAGACGTCATAAAATCCCCTGGTCGTAGAGAGCCAACGGCCGAGCGCAGGGTTTCCATGCGAAGGCGCTTGCTCTTGACAAATTTGTTGAGGATCTTTAATTCCAGAATGGGCCTGACTGACCCGTCTCTTTTGGGTACTGTGAAAAGGTTGGAGTAGAAACCTTCTCCCAATTCTCTAAAGGGAATTTTGCAAATAACTCCCAGCTCTAGAAGTCCTTGTACTGCATGCATCAGGACCTGAGCTGACACCGGGTCCTGGGGTATCCGGGACCTGACAAATCTTGAGGGGGGCCGCACAGCAAACTCTATCTTGTAGCCGGAGGTAACTACCTCCTGAATCCACCGGTCTGAGACTTGACGCCTCCAGACGTGCGCGAAGTGCTGTAGTCGTCCCCCCACCCTGGCGGGCGAGGGCACCGCATCATGCTTGAGGGGTCTTGGGAGGGGGTTTGGATTTGGTCCCCCAGGAGGAGCCAGGGCGTCGCCCCCTGCTCCTATGCCAGGAGTCTGTGCGAGCCCCTGCGAAGGACACCCCTTTACCCTGCTTAACGCCTCTGTAGGGGGCTGAAAGGGGGCCCTGGTTGCGAAAGGGTCGAGGCTGCCGCCTGCGCTGTGGTAACTTACCTCCTTTAGCAAAGAGGTCTAGGCGATCCCCGAACAGGCGTAGTCCCTTGAAAGGGAGCCCAGTAAGGGCTTTCTTAGCAGCATTGTCGGCAGCCCACTGTCTCAGCCATACCGCGCGGCGTATAGGCACACAGCCTAATAGCATCGTCCGATGCAGACGGGATAAAGTTCACAAATACATCACAGTTAGACAGTGCATTAATAGTATCAGCAGGAAACTCGTCTGGGGCGTCAAGTGCGTTCCTGACCATGGCCCTGAGCGCCACGGCAGTAATGGCCAGCGCGCAGACCGGGCGCAGTGCCGCCCCTCCAAACGCAAAGGCATGGCACGCCAATTGATCGATGCGCCAGTCCTCAGAATCCCGCAGTGTAGTAGTGTCGGGAGAGTGCATAATAGAGGTGTTAGACAGCCCTAGAATAGGAGCATCGACCTCGGGGGGCGATGACCAACACTTGACCATGTCAGCAGGAAATGGATACTTCCTGTCTAGACTCTTAGGGATCCCGGGAAGTCTACTGGGATGTTCCCACTCCTTAAGCACGAGGTTATTAAAATGGGTCTGCTCAGGAAATTCCAATCGAGCCTTAGCAGTATGGAATAGCTCACCCCTTTGCCTGGGAGCCGCAACAGGGGGAGAGATGGACAAAACCTCAAAAATCTGAAGCAATAGCTTATCAGTATCATCCGGGGGTCCAGTGATCAGAACCAGAATCGTCATGACCCCTAGACTTCTCATCAGATGACTCTGAGTCAGAGATCAGCTCCCCCTCGTCCGAAAGGGTATGGTCATATAGATGAGTAAACTCATCAGACTCCGTAGGGAATGGAGCAGAGTCAGGGACAATGTGTCACTTTTTTGCGGTAGCCTTGCGCGCTAGAGTACTAGCAAGCAATTTTTCAACACTGGCCAGTCTAGTAGCCACATCAGGATGAGAATCCCCGCTTGTATTGGGGGTTAGACTCAGGCTTGGTGGGGTAGGTGAAGTGAGGCGAGGTGCAGACTCAGCCCCAGAAGGGGCGGGAAGAACCAGTAATGCCTGCTGTGCACAAGGGACGCAGACCCGAGCATTGTCACCGTTGATAGATGAGACCCCACAAGCTACACACAGCTGGGCTTGTCCCGAGGGAACCCCGTTAACAATATCCTGGGATGCCTCCATATGGTGATTAATGGGCACAATAGGCCAGTAGGGATTGACGCTGTAAGCTACCCTGGATGCCCCAAAGACCCGCAGGGAAGTGGGAGTAATTATACTAGGTCCAACTGGGAAATACACCGGGCCGGGAGAAGCCACTGGATTAGACCGTCTGAAAGACATAATGGGAATAGGGATGTCAGAGCCATGCGCCGTAAGTAAGACAAATGAAAATCGCCTGCGAGGGCACTTACAGATCAAGGGAGGAAGAGGACCGTTACCACGCGTGCGCGCGATGAGCATCGACATGGTGCCAAGCGGACCTCGAAGGGCGGGCCAGAGCGGGATGTGACGCAGAGCGCGCCAAGCCAGGTCTCCGCCCCCCCGAAGAGCGCGAAGCTCTGAAAACAGTAGTCAGCGCAGACAGCAGAGTGAATGACACACTATAGAAGCCAAAGACGGGGAATACTTCCCGATGCGCCCGACAACAATACCAATAAAGATGCCGCAGCGGCCGATAGACAATTGAAGAACAGCGCGACTCTGACACCAGGTGTATAAGTCAAGGACAATACTAAGGCCATAACGTGTACTGAATACACCAGACCACCACACACACCCCCCTTTCTTTCCCCCCGAACTACGGGGGGAACGAGGGAGAATGGCGACCCTTTGAACAGGGTCCACCGCTACACGTTGTATGGGGCAATAGCGCGGGAGGGGCATCCACAAGAGGCTCACCATTAGCCTAAACCGCCTACCCTTTGGTGGGGGACTGCGGTGGAGCATGGCTCCATAAGCACACGTAGTGCTGCCTACCTTCACCCGACCAGCGCAGCCCAGGCTGGGAGGCACATCACGAAGAGGACGGGTGGGAGTAGTCCAACAGGGCCGCAGGCTTTAATAGCCCCGCTCACCTGCGAGAGAGTGACACATCATGTCTTCGCAGTCAGCACTGCAGATAAATCTGGGGATTCGTGGGAGGTCCCTGGGTATTTGAAGGGCCGGGAGGAGCCTGTTGTTCCATGTCTCTGCAGTACAGCGCCATCTGGCGGAAGATAACCCAAGTGTAAGTATTATGTCTGGAGCAGGACGTACTGTATACTAAGAATAAAAAAGAAAAAAGCTTACCTCCGTCCAGGTTTCATCCCCGGGGTGCCTTCATCCCTGGTGGGCCACCGATTCTCGGGTGGGTGTCTTCAGCAGGACATATAGATTCTGTGTCCAGCGTCGGGCTCCCTGAAGCTCGCTCCCCACCGCTGGGCTTTGTATACTGGTGGAGTGAGCTGACTTCACTAGTATAAAAGCCCCTCCCTGCAACAGGAGTGTGTGGTGGAAGCCTTAAGTGGGGCATATCCTGTACCCTGCTTCTTCCTGGCTGAGAGCAGAGATTGGATGGCGTGGCCTAGTAACCAGTGATGGAAGCCAGTAAGTAGTAGTGTAAAAACACTATTTCAAGTGTGTGTGTGTGTTTGTTTTCAGTTAACCCTTTGTGAACTGGTAGGGGATTCTTAAGACCCCTATACCAGTTCAAAGGGCATTTGGGACTGGTAAGTATCTGCCAGCAAGTTGGTGATTTGCCAAAATTCCACCACCGCATTACCTGTAAACCCAACGACAAGGGGGTGCAGAAGGGCCCTGTGGTGCCCATGTGGGCTATGCGGGTTGTTAGCCTTTAGGGCCAGGGGGCGGCTGATCTGCCTCTGTGCCCTGGTCTACTAGCACACATAACTGGTGCCCAGGCTGGTCTTGATGGAGAGGGGGGACCCAATGCCATTTTTTAAAAAAGGTAGGAAAGGAAAATCTCATGACAGAAATGAGTGTCCATGGATACACATATGGTACCACTGATACCACCGTCATTAGGAGGTATGGCGCTTGTACAAGCAATATGGCTTTCTTGAAAAACATTTTCAATTTAAAAAAAAAAAATGCTTCAAATGTTAAAAATTTGCATTTTTTCCACATATTTCACCCAAAAATATTGAGAAAGTACTGAAAACATTACAAATAAGATTTCCTGTTAAAGCCCAAACTTTGCTGGAAAAAAAACAATATTTTCCTGGAAATCCGTGGAAAAGTAACAGTTAAACATATATAGCGCAAAATTCTTAAAAATGGCTAAATAGGGTGACAACAGTTCTAGCTAGGCTGGCACTGAAAGGGTCTAAGGTGTTGCACAGGACAGTCTCTCAAATCATGTCCGTGAGGGCAGTGAATTGTCAGTGAAGTGACACAGTGTTGGGGGGCAGCCAGCATGTTGTCAGTGAGGGGGCAAAGTAAGAGGAGTGTTTTGTCAGTGAGGGGGCACAGGGTTGAGGGGTGGTCAGCATGGTGTCAGTGAGGGGGCACAGTAAGGCCAGTGTTTTCTCAGTGAAGGGACACAGGGTTGGGGAGAACAGCCAGCATTTGGTCAGTGAGGGGGCACGGGGTTGGGGGAATGGCCAGCATTTGGTCAGTCCAGGGAGCACGGCGTTGGGGGAATGGCCAGCATTGGTCAGTGAGGGGGCACTGGGTTGGGGGAATGGCCAGCATTTGGTCAGTGAGGGGGCACGGGTTGGGGGAATTGCACGCATTTGGTCAGTGAGTGGCACAGGGTTGGGGGAAAAGACCAGCATTTGGTCAGTGAGGGGGCACGGGTTTAGGAGATTGGCCGGCATTTGGTCAGTGAGAGGGCACTGGGTTGGGGGAATGGCCAGCATTTGGTCAGTGAGGGGGCACTGGACTGGAGGAATGACCAGCATTTGATCAGTGAGGGGGCACGGGGTTGGGGAATGGCCAGCTTTTGGTCAGTGAGGGGGCACGGGGTTGGGGGAATGGCCAGCATTTGGTCAGTGAAGGGGCACGGGGTTGGGAGAATGGCCAGCATTTTGTCAGTGAGGGGGAACGGGGTAGGGGGAATGGCCAGCATTTGGTCAGTGAGCGGGCAAGGGGTTGGGGGAATGGCCAGCATTTGGTCAGTGAGGGGGCACGGGGTTGGGGGAATGGCCAGCATTTGGTAAGTGAGGGGGCAGGGGGTTGGAGGAATGGCCAGCATTTGGTCAGTGAGGGGGCACGGGGTAGGGGGAATGGCCAGCATTTGGTCAGTGAGGGGGCATGGGGTTGGGGGAATGGCCAGCATTTGGTCAGTAAGTAGCACGGGGTTGGGGGAATGGCAAGCATTTGGTAAGTGAGGGGGCAGGGGGTTGGAGGAATGGCCAGCATTTGGTCAGTGAGGGGGCACGGGGTTGGAGGAATGGCCAGCATTTGGTCAGTGAGGGGGCACGGGGTTGGGGGAATGGCCAGCATTTGGTCAGTGAGGGGGCACGGGGTTGGAGGAATGGCCAGCATTTGGTCAGTGAGGGGGCATGGGGTTGGAGGAATGGCCAGCATTTGGTCAGTGAGGGGGCACGGGGTTGGAGGAATGGCCAGCATTTGGTCAGTGAGGGGGCATGGGGTAGGGGTAATGGCCAGCATTTGGTCAGTGAGGGGGCATGGGGTTGGGGGAATGGCCAGCATTTGGTCAGTGAGGGGGCATGGGGTTGGGGGAATGGCCAGCATTTGGTCAGTGAGGGGGGCACGGGGTAGGGGGAATGGCCAGCATTTGGTCAGTGAGGGGGCAGGGGATTGGAGGAATGGCCAGCATTTGGTCAGTGAGGGGGCATGGGGTTGTGGGAATGGCCAGCATTTGGTCAGTGAGGGGGGCACGGGGTTGGGGGAATGGCCAGCATTTGGTCAGTGAGGGGGCAGGGGGTTGGAGAAATGGCCAGCATTTGGTCAGTGAGGGGGCACGGGGTTGGGGGAATGGCCAGCATTTGGTCAGTGAGGGGGGCACAGGGTTGGGGGAATGGCCAGCATTTGGTCAGTGAGGGGGCACTGGGTTGGAGGAATGGCCAGCATTTGGTCAGTGAGGGGGCAGGGGGTTGGAGGAATGGCCAGCATTTGGTCAGTGAGGGGGCACGGGGTTGGGGGAATGGCCAGCATTTGGTCAGTGAGGGGGCACAGGGTTGGGGAATGGCCAGAATTTGGTCAGTGAGGGGGGCACGGGGTTGGGGGAATGGCCAGCATTTGGTCAGTGAGGGGGCACGGGGTTGGAGGAATGGCCAGCATTTGGTCAGTGAGGGGGCACGGGGTTGGGGGAATGGCCAGCATTTGGTCAGTGAGGGGGCATGGGGTTGGGGGAATGGCCAGCATTTGGTCAGTGAGGGGGCATGGGGTTGGGGGAATGGCAAGCATTTGGTCAGTGAGGGGGCAGGGGGTTGGAGGAATGGCCAGCATTTGGTCAGTGAGGGGGCAGGGGGTTGGAGGAATGGCCAGCATTTGGTCAATGAGGGGGAAGGGTGTTGGGGGAATGGCCAGCATTTGGTCAGTGAGGGGGCACGGGGTTGGGGAATGGCCAGCATTTGGTCAGTGAGGGGACACGGGGTTGGGGGAATGGCCAGCATTTGGTCAGTGAGGGGGCACGGGGTTGGGGGAATGGCCAGCATTTGGTCAGTGAGGGGGCACGGGGTTGGGGGAATGGCCAGCATTTGGTCAGTGAGGGGGCACGGGGTTGGGGGAATGGCCAGCATTTGGTCAGTGAGGGGGCACGGGGTTGGGGGAATGGCCAGCATTTGGTCAGTGAGGGGGCAGGGGGTTGGAGGAATGGCCAGCATTTGGTCAGTGAGGGGGCAAGGGATTGGGGGAATGGCCAGCATTTGGTCAGTGAGGGGGCACGGGGTTGGGGGAATGGCCAGCATTTGGTCAGTGAGGGGGCACGGGGTTGGAGGAATGGCCAGCATTTGGTCAGTGAGGGGACACGGGGTTGGAGGAATGGCCAGCATTTGGTCAGTGAGGGGGGCACGGGGTTGGAGGAATGGCCAGCATTTGGTCAGTGAGGGGGCACGGGGTTGGAGGAATGGCCAGCATTTGGTCAGTGAGAGGACACGGGGGTGGGGGAATGGCCAGCATTTGGTCAGTGAGGGGGCACGGGGTTGGGGAAATGGCCGGCATTTGGTCAGTGAGGGGGCACGGGGTTGGGGGAATGGCCAGAATTTGGTCAGTGAGGGGGCACGGGGTTGGGGGAATGGCCAGCATTTGGTCAGTGAGGGGACACGGGGTTGGGGGAATGGCCAGCATTTGGTCAGTGAGGGGGCACGGGGTTGGAGAAATGGCCAGCATTTGGTCAGTGAGGGGGCACGGGGTTGGAGGAATGGCCAGCATTTGGTCAGTGAGGGGGCACGGGGTTGGGGGAATGGCCAGCATTTGGTCAGTGAGGGGGCACGGGGTTGGGGGAATGGCCAGCATTTGGTCAGTGAGGGGGCACGGGGTTGGGGGAATGGCCAGCATTTGGTCAGTGAGGGGGCACGGAGTTGGGGGAATGGCCAGCATTTGGTCAGTGAGGGGGCACGGGGTTGGGGTAATGGCCAGCAGTTGGTCAGTGACGGGGCACGGGGTTGGGGGAAGGGCCAGCATTTGGTCAGTGACGGGGCACGGGGTTGGAGGAATGGCCAGCATTTGGTCAGTGAGGGGGCACGGGGTTGGCGGAATGGCCAGCATTTGGTCAATGAGGGGACACGGGGTTGGGAGAATGGCCAACATTTGGTCAGTGAGGGGGCACGGGGTTGGAGGAATGGCCAGCATTTGGTCAGTGAGGGGGCACGGGGTTGGGGGAATGGCCAGCATTTAGTCAATGAGGGGGCCACGGGGTAGGGGGAATGGCCAGCATTTGGTCAGTGAGGGGCCACGGGGTTGGGGAATGGCCAGCATTTGGTCAGTGAGGGGGGCACGGGGTTGGGGGAATGGCCAGCATTTGGTCAGTGAGGGGGCACGGGGTTGGGGGAATGGCCAGCATTTGGTCAGTGAGGGGGCACGGGGTTGGGGGAATGGCCAGCATTTGGTCAGTGAGGGGGCATGGGGTTGGGGGAATGGCCAGCATTTGGTCAGTGAGGGGGCATGGGGTTGGGGGAATGGCCAGCATTTGGTCAGTGAGGGGGCACGGGGTTGGGGGAATGGCCAGCATTTGGTCAGTGAGGGGCACTGGGTTGGGGGAATGGCCAGCATTTGGTCAGTGAGGGGGCAGGGGGTTGGGGGAATGGCCAGCATTTGGTCAGTGAGGGGGCACGGGGTTGGAGGAATGGCCAGCATTTGGTCAGTGAGGGGGCACGGGGTTGGGGGAATGGCCAGCATTTGGTCAGTGAGGGGGCATGGGGTTGGAGGAATGGCCAGCATTTGGTCAGTGAGGGGGCACGGGGTTGGGGGAATGGCCAGCATTTGGTCAGTGAGGGGGCACGGGGTTGGGGGAATGGCCAGCATTTGGTCAGTGAGGGGGCACGGGGTTGGAGGAATGACCAGCATTTGGTCAGTGAGGGGGCACGGGGTTGGGGGAATGGCCAGCATTTGGTCAGTGAGGGGGCACGGGGTTGGGGGAATGGCCAGCATTTGGTCAGTGAGGGGGCACGGGGTTGGGGGAATGGCCAGCATTTGGTCAGTGAAGGGGCACGGGGTTGGGGGAATGGCCAGCATTTGGTCAGCGAGGGGGCATGGGGTTGGGGGAATGGCCAGCATTTGGTCAGTGAGGGGGCACGGGGTTGGGGGAATGGCCAGCATTTGGTCAGTGAGGGGGGCACGGGGTTGGGGGAATGGCCAGCATTTGGTCACTGAGGGGGCACGGGGTTGGAGGAATGGCCAGCATTTGGTCAGTGAGGGGGCACGGGGTTGGGGGAATGGCCAGCATTTGGTCAGTGAGGGGGCACGGGGTTGGGGGAATGGCAAGCATTTGGTCAGTGAGGGGGGCACGGGGTTGGGGGAATGGCCAGCATTTGGTCAGTTAGGGGGCACGGGGTTGGGGGGATGGCCAGCATTTGGTCAGTGAGGGGGCACGGGGTTGGGGGAATGGCCAGCATTTGGTCAGTGAGGGGGCACGGTGTTGGGGGAATGGCCAGCATTTGGTCAGTGAGGGGGCACGGGGTTGGGAGAATGGCCAGCATTTGGTCAGTGAGGGGGCACGGGGTTGGAGGAATGGCCAGCATTTGGTCAGTGAGGGGGGCACGGGGTTGGGGGAATGGCCAGCAATTGGTCAGTGAGGGGGGCACGGGGTTGGAGGAATGGCCAGCATTTGGTCAGTGAGGGGGGCACGGGGTTGGGGGAATGGCCAGCATTTGGTCAGTGAGGGGGCAGGGGGTTGGAGGAATGGCCAGCATTTGGTCAGTGAGGGGGCAGGGGGTTGGAGGAATGGCCAGCATTTGGTCAGTGAGGAGGAAGGGTGTTGGGGGAATGGCCAGCATTTGGTCAGTGAGGGGGCACGGGGTTGGGGGAATGGCCAGCATTTGGTCAGTGAGGGGGCACGGGGTTGGGGAATGGCCAGCATTTGGTCAGTGAGGGGACACGGGGTTGGGGGAATGGCCAGCATTTGGTCAGTGAGGGGGCACGGGGTTGGGGGAATGGCCAGCATTTGGTCAGTGAGGAGCACGGGGTTGGGGGAATGGCCAGCATTTGGTCAGTGAGGGGGCAGGGGGTTGGAGGAATGGCCAGCATTTGGTCAGTGAGGGGGGCACGGGGTTGGGGGAATGGCCAGCATTTGGTCAGTGAGGGGGCACGGGGTTGGGGGAATGGCCAGCATTTGGTCAGTGAGGGGGCACGGGGTTGGAGGAATGGCCAGCATTTGGTCAGTGAGGGGGCACGGGGTTGGGGGAATGGCCAGCATTTGGTCAGTGAGGGGGCACGGGGTTGGGGGAATGGCCAGCATTTGGTCAGTGAGGGGGCATGGGGTTGGGGGAATGGCCAGCATTTGGTCAGTGAGGGGGCATGGGGTTGGGGGAATGGCCAGCATTTGGTCAGTGAGGGGGCACGGGGTTGGGGGAATGGCCAGCATTTGGTCAGTGAGGGGCACTGGGTTGGAGGAATGGCCAGCATTTGGTCAGTGAGGGGGCAGGGGGTTGGGGGAATGGCCAGCATTTGGTCAGTGAGGGGGCACGGGGTTGGGGGAATGGCCAGAATTTGGTCAGTGAGGGGGCACGGGGTTGGGGGAATGGCCAGCATTTGGTCAGTGAGGGGGCACGGGGTTGGGGTAATGGCCAGCAGTTGGTCAGTGACGGGGCACGGGGTTGGGGGAAGGGCCAGCATTTGGTCAGTGAGGGGGCACGGGGTTGGAGGAATGGCCAGCATTTGGTCAGTGAGGGGGCATGGGGTTGGAGGAATGGCCAGCATTTGGTCAGTGAGGGGGCACGGGGTTGGAGGAATGGCCAGCATTTGGTCAGTGAGGGGGCACGGGGTAGGGGTAATGGCCAGCATTTGGTCAGTGAGGGGGCATGGGGTTGGGGGAATGGCCAGCATTTGGTCAGTGAGGGGGCATGGGGTTGGGGGAATGGCCAGCATTTGGTCAGTGAGGGGGGCACGGGGTAGGGGGAATGGCCAGCATTTGGTCAGTGAGGGGGCAGGGGATTGGAGGAATGGCCAGCATTTGGTCAGTGAGGGGGCATGGGGTTGGGGGAATGGCCAGCATTTGGTCAGTGAGGGGGGCACGGGGTTGGGGGAATGGCCAGCATTTGGTCAGTGAGGGGGCAGGGGGTTGGAGAAATGGCCAGCATTTGGTCAGTGAGGGGGCACGGGGTTGGGGGAATGGCCAGCATTTGGTCAGTGAGGGGGGCACAGGGTTGGGGGAATGGCCAGCATTTGGTCAGTGAGGGGGCACTGGGTTGGAGGAATGGCCAGCATTTGGTCAGTGAGGGGGCAGGGGGTTGGAGGAATGGCCAGCATTTGGTCAGTGAGGGGGCACGGGGTTGGGGGAATGGCCAGCATTTGGTCAGTGAGGGGGCACGGGGTTGGGGAATGGCCAGAATTTGGTCAGTGAGGGGGGCACGGGGTTGGGGGAATGGCCAGCATTTGGTCAGTGAGGGGGCACGGGGTTGGAGGAATGGCCAGCATTTGGTCAGTGAGGGGGCACGGGGTTGGGGGAATGGCCAGCATTTGGTCAGTGAGGGGGCACGGGGTTGGGGGAATGGCCAGCATTTGGTCAGTGAGGGGGCACGGGGTTGGGGGAATGGCCAGCATTTGGTCAGTGAGGGGGCACGGGGTTGGGGGAATGGCCAGCATTTGGTCAGTGAGGGGGCAGGGGGTTGGAGGAATGGCCAGCATTTGGTCAGTGAGGGGGCAAGGGATTGGGGGAATGGCCAGCATTTGGTCAGTGAGGGGGCACGGGGTTGGGGGAATGTCCAGCATTTGGTCAGTGAGGGGGCACGGGGTTGGAGGAATGGCCAGCATTTGGTCAGTGAGGGGATACGGGGTTGGAGGAATGGCCAGCATTTGGTCAGTGAGGGGGGCACGGAGTTGGAGGAATGGCCAGCATTTGGTCAGTGAGGGGGCACGGGGTTGGAGGAATGGCCAGCATTTGGTCAGTGAGGGGGCACGGGGTTGGGGAAATGGCCGGCATTTGGTCAGTGAGGGGATACGGGGTTGGAGGAATGGCCAGCATTTGGTCAGTGAGGGGGGCACGGAGTTGGAGGAATGGCCAGCATTTGGTCAGTGAGGGGACACGGGGGTGGGGGAATGGCCAGCATTTGGTCAGTGAGGGGGCACGGGGTTGGGGAAATGGCCGGCATTTGGTCAGTGAGGGGGCACGGGGTTGGGGGAATGGCCAGAATTTGGTCAGTGAGGGGGCACGGGGTTGGGGGAATGGCCAGCATTTGGTCAGTGAGGGGACACGGGGTTGGGGGAATGGCCAGCATTTGGTCAGTGAGGGGGCACGGGGTTGGAGAAATGGCCAGCATTTGGTCAGTGAGGGGGCACGGGGTTGGGGGAATGGCCAGCATTTGGTCAGTGAGGGGGCAGGGGGTTGGAGGAATGGCCAGCATTTGGTCAGTGAGGGGGCACGGGGTTGGGGGAATGGCCAGCATTTGGTCAGTGAGGGGGCACGGGGTTGGGGGAATGGCAAGCATTTGGTCAGTGAGGGGGCACGGGGTTGGGGGAATGGCCAGCATTTGGTCAGTGAGGGGGCAAGGGATTGGGGGAATGGCCAGCATTTGGTCAGTGAGGGGGCACGGGGTTGGGGGAATGGCAAGCATTTGGTCAGTGAGGGGGCACGGGGTTGGGGGAATGGCCAGCATTTGGTCAGTGAGGGGGCAAGGGATTGGGGGAATGGCCAGCATTTGGTCAGTGAGGGGGCACGGGGTTGGGGGAATGGCCAGCATTTGGTCAGTGAGGGGGGCACGGGGTTGGAGGAATGGCCAGCATTTGGTCAGTGAGGGGGCAGGGGGTTGGAAGAATGGCCAGCATTTGGTCAGTGAGGGGGCACGGGGTTGGGGGAATGGCCAGCATTTGGTCAGTGAGGGGGCACGGGGTCGGGGAATGTCCAGCATTTGGTCAGTGAGGGGGGCACGGGGTTGGGGGAATGGCCAGCATTTGGTCAGTGAAGGGGGCACGGGGTTGGGGGAATGGCCAGCATTTGGTCAGTGAGGGGGCACGGGGTTGGGGGAATGGCCAGCAGTTGGTCAGTGAGGGGGGCACGGGGTTGGGGGAATGGCCAGCATTTGGTCAGTGAGGGGGGCACGGGGTTGGGGGAATGGCCAGCATTTGGTCAGTGAGGGGGCAGGGGGTTGGGGGAATGGCCAGCATTTGGTCAGTGAGGGGGGCACGGGGTTGGGGGAATGGCCAGCATTTGGTCAGTGAGGGGGGCACGGGGTTGGGGGAATGGCCAGCATTTGGTCAGTAAGGGAGCACGGGGTTGGGGGAATGGCCAGCATTTGGTCAGTGAGGGGGCACGGGGTTGGGGGAATGGCCAGCATTTGGTCAGTGAGGGGGCACGGGGTTGGGGGAATGGCCAGCATTTGGTCAGTGAGGGGGCACCGGGTTGGGGGAATGGCCAGCATTTGGTCAGTGAGGGGGCACCGGGTTGGGGGAATGGCCAGCATTTGGTCAGTGAGGGGGCACGGGGTTGGAGGAATGGCCAGCATTGGTCAGTGAGGGGGCATGGGGTTGGGGGAATGGCCAGCATTTGGTCAGTGAGGGGGCACGGGGTTGGGGGAATGGCCAGCATTTGGTCAGTGAGGGGGCACGGGGTTGGGGGAATGGCCAGCATTTGGTCAGTGAGGAGGAAGGGTGTTGGGGGAATGGCCAGCATTTGGTCAGTGAGGGGGCACGGGGTTGGAGGAATGGCCAGCATTGGTCAGTGAGGGGGCATGGGGTTGGGGGAATGGCCAGCATTTGGTCAGTGAGGGGGCACGGGGGTTGGAGGAATGGCCAGCATTTGGTCAGTGAGGGGGCATGGGGTAATGGCCAGCATTTGGTCAGTGAGGGGGCACGGGGGTTGGCGGAATGGCCAGCAATTGGTCAGTGGGGGGGCACGGGGTTGGGGGAATGGCCAGCATTTGGTCAGTGAGGGGGCACGGGGTTGGAGGAATGGCCAGCATTTGGTCAGTGAGGGGGCACCGGGTTGGGGGAATGGCCAGCATTTGGTCAGTGAGGGGGCACGGGGTTGGGGGAATGGCCAGCAATTGGTCAGTGAGGGGGGCAGGGGGTTGGAGGAATGGCCAGCATTTGGTCAGTGAGGGGGCACGGGGTTGGGGGAATGGCCAGCATTTGGTCAGTGAGGGGGCACGGGGTTGGGGGAATGGCCAGCATTTGGTCAGTGAGGGGGCACGGGGGTTGGAGGAATGGCCAGCATTTGGTCAGTGAGGGGGCATGGGGTTGGGGGAATGGCCAGCAATTGGTCAGTGGGGGGCACAGTTATGACAGTGGGCAGGGAGCCAGGGTCGGCAGCAAGGAGGGGGAGCTGTGGCGGACGGGCAGCGGGAGGAGCCGGCGGCGGAGGAGGGCGCGGGGTGGTGACAGTAGAGCGGCTGGCTTCCTGGTGGGGCGGGCGGGTGCAGTGTGTGTGTGGGGTGTGAGCAGAGCCCGGGCAGTGCTCGCACAGTCAGTGGGGGGAGTCGCAGTGACAGTCGGTGCCGGTGACAGTGGCCGGAAGTCCCCCTCCCGGGGAGAAGAGCCCAGCAAATCTCTTCCTCTGCCGGTGATCGCTGTGTGTCTGCTCCTGGGCCCGGGCTGAACTCCAGCGTCCAGCGGGATGACTCTTTCCCCGGGGCACAGCGGCCTCCCCGGGGTGCAGGTACGGACACGCGGGCAGAGTTGGGGAGTGTTGGGGTCGGAGTTGCCCCTGTGTGTGTGTGTGTGTGTGTGTATGGAGAGGGGCTGTGCATGAGGGTGAGCAGGGCACAGCATGCCGGGCTCCCGGGCTGCGGTCACCCCTTTCTTTTAGGCGTCTCCGGAACTTTGTGTCGCTCCCGGGGCTGCGGCAACATCTGGCGGCCGGTCAGAGGTGTTGCGCAATGTGTGTCCGGTCCCCCGCTGCCGCCTCAGTAACCCCCCGTGTCCCGGAGCGAGCGGGCGGCCTCCCGCACTGGACCTGCCGGGAGCTAACGTGACGGGCCAGCCCGCAGCCCCGGAGAGCAGGTGGGGGGCAGCTCGGGCTGGAGAGGGCCGGGGTCACCGGGCACAGGCTCTGCACTTCCTCCTGTGCCCCCAGCCAATCAGCACGTGGAGTGCAGCCCTCACACAGGATACCTGGATATAAGGGGTGTGAGGGCAGAGAACTTGCCCCATTCGTCATTAGGGGGTCAGGAATTCGGGTCCTAGTTTCAGCTTCTCTCTCTTTCTGTGTCTTTAAGACCAACTCTAGACAAAACTACACCATAGTATTTGTTTTTCTTTAAAGTGGACCAAAACTCAGGATGCCGCACTGTGTGACACTCCCATTGCCGTAAAAACTTTCCTTTCCAGCAGTCCCACATGTGCAGACTCTTGTCCAGGTCAGTGCTGCAGGGCACTGGAATCCAGATTCAGTTGCCCTGCTGTGTGAAACCCCCCAAGTCCCCTGTTAGACTCACATTCTACCCAATCCAATGGCTTATACATGAGCCACAGCCATCATCATACCTTTAGCAGGGCATGTGCCCATCCCGGACACGAGCTTGCACCCTATTAAAACCGGTTACATCTGATTTTGACGAGTGCAGCAGAGTGTGTTGATTGGATGAGAGCCCATGCATGTGCCATTGGGCAGGGGAAAGGTGAGTATATTGGGGGACATAGGGGGTTTCACACAGCAGGCATCTTAAAACGAGGTACCCCGGGGGCAATGACCAAAACACGAGATCCCGGGTTTTGGTCCAATATAATGAGCTCAAGCATAGAGATAGGGGAGCATCCTAGGTCTCCCTACAGCGCACCCCTGTCCACAGTCTGTCTGAAGGGCTGGGTGAATGGCTGTATAGGTATATCGGTGATCCCAGGGGGTTTCACACAGTGGGGCATCCAGGGGTAGGTTATCAGCTGGCCATGGAGTCTGGCAAACACACTGATTGGTCCTCTTTAACCTAAGCCACCGCCTGCTACTCCTCAGACCCACAATTCGGCTGCAGCTGTATTCCCTGTACCTCACAGCTGATGCATGCTCCAGCAATGAGGCATTCGGATAGGCTGGGGGTATGTGTCAGAACACAGGGAAACTGGGTAAGCAAATAAAATAAAGCAGGAGAGCATTTTAGGCGAAGTTACTAAAATTAGGCCCCAAAGTCCAAAGAAAAACTAAGCTTGCTGTACAGCCTTCCTCTGGGCAGCTCAATTTGTGGGTTAGTAAATACAAAGCTGGAGAATGTGCTGAAATACTTCCAAGTTCCAGCAATGCAGGTTACTTGTGACCAAAAATAGCCACCTTCTTTGCTCATACATGCAGCAACCAAATTTGCCAGGCACACATGTATGGTGTCTTTGGAGGGTCATATAAGGGGCAGTGTGTGCTGCTCTGATCCGCAGCCCTGGAACACGCACATGGTAAGTATTTTAGCCCGTTCTCCTATGTACTAATACTTTGGGATGCCTTTTGGTATGTGCTGTTTGGTCTTTGGTGTTAAAATCACTTTAAGCAGGGAGGGGTTTTGAACTAATGAGATTTCCTTTTAGTTTCTGACCCCATTGTGGAGATTTGGCTGAAGTTAACTGAGCAGGAAACCTATTGGTGTCATCTGGCCTGAATGGTGAAAAGCAACCTAAAGCTGCTGACACTGCTCATGGGGACACTGCTCATGGGTTTGCTGTAACAAAATCTCCCTCTTTGGTCTCTGTAGACAGTCAAGTGAAAGTGAAGATACCAATCTCCAGTGTAGCACCCCCCCTCTCCTTTACTATGAGTCCCCCCAAATTACTTGGCCCACCAAAATGCAGTTTACCCTCAAAGCTCCACACTTGCATGCTGTGGCTTCATATTTGTGGTGCTTTAGTTTGCATTTAGATCCGGTTATGTCAGAGTTTTAGGGGACAAGTAAGTACAGACCAAAGTCTGCCTTCACTGTACCTGCATCACACCCTGGACAATGACCAATCCAAATGCAGCAACACAAAAGCTGCACATACAAATGCAGGTAGTAGGGAGGACAGGTGACCATACCACCAGTGCTGTGAGTCTGTGATATATGAAGCGTATTGACTTGCGGTTTACACCTACCTGCCTGTCCATGCATGGTGCCAAATCTGTAAGCACCATTTACTGTGCAATGGTTGTCCGAGAGGTTACCAGACTTTCTCTGTGTACAAGCACATCCCACACAATGTATCCAGTATGAGAAGAGTACATTGTAGAATGTCTTGGTGTGCACCACTGCCTCTGTAGGAATCCTTGGTTTTGTGGCTCCCAACTGGCATCCTGATTTGCGCTTGAAAGCGCCCAGAACCACTCTAAATACAGGTAGTAAACCTAGGGGTGCTGAACCTTATGCAATCTTGTGACGTGTGTGGGCCAATTAATCGATTTGGAAATTGATTGCGGGCCACAAAGAATAGGTTCAGAATGTTTTCATATTGAATTTCATAATGAAGATTTTCTACAACACTGTCTCCACAAACTCCATTACAGTGATTTTCTACAATCGTATTTCCTTCCACCACACCAGCTCATTACCAAATTCATATATGACAATATCCACATGCTACCAATACACAATACGAATATATGCGACCTGTATTTACGGCTCTCCCCCATCTTAACAGTGTTCCCACCTCAGATAAACCCCCAACAATGCTTGGCATACAATTAGAAAAACGATGACTGAATTATTGTGTCAGAGATGTCACCCAGACGTGGTGTTGTAAAATCAATGTCATGGTGTTCCTCTAAGCCACTGCTGCCATGTCTATTTGTCAATGCTCCCCACCTATATCACTCTCCATGCAACCTCCCATCTGTGCAGCTACACTCAAATTCTATTTACCCTTCCCACTTACCCCACAGCTGGTCAGGGGCCACATGACTACTACAGTCCCTTCCCATTGCTGATTCCAACTGCTAAATTTCTTGTCTTCAGCTGTCAGATATAATTGCATTAATTCTCAGTTATATTAAAACAGGACCCCCCTCACAATAATCTGTGTGGTTAAATGCAGGTGTAATGGGCATGTGGACTGCCGTCACTGTGACCTCTGCACCTATATTTGACTGCTGGAATAAGACATATATAACTCCCCTTTAATAATACAGCACCTGTTACATTAAATCCTAACACTACATCTACCTTAACCCTTGACTCCTCTATGCCTCCCACCTCACAGATAAACCTTATGCACAGCACCAAACCAGCAAACACATGTAAACTAGCCCACCTCAGAACGATCACCCCCTCCCAATGCACTCCTGCCACTCTCACTTGCGCACTATGGACCGCACGTTCTGTATGCAACAAACTTGCATATATCCATGACCTGTTTACTACCAACCTCTTCACCTTTGTGGCCTTTACTAAAACCTGGCTCACTCCCTCTGACACAGCCTTACCCGCTGCCCTCTCATATGGTGGCTTACAGTTTAGTCACACTCCAACATCAAGCAACAAACCGGGTGAGGGTGTTGGCATCCTTTTAAATGTTGACATTTAACCCAAGAGCTGCCCTCCCTATCCTTCTCTAATTTTGAAGTCCACTGTGTGCGTCTCTTATCCACATGGCTCCTCTGCTTCCTGTCCACTGACATGTCGACTATAATCATGGGTGACTTCAACATAACCGTTGTAACCAACAAGCCTCCAGATTACTATCGCTCACTGCCTCTTTTGGCCTTAAACCCAGGGGTCCATTTGAGGCCCTTAACTATGTATAGCTTAATTGTGCCAACCCAAGTGCACACACACAGACAAGTCTGGCATAATGTTTCTGTGCAAGAGTCCTGAATGTACGCTGGTAATACTTACATCTAAATGTGGGATGGGCCCCCAGAATCAGTTCTACTGGTGGGCCCTAGGCCTCCCAGTGCAACACTGGTTGCTCTCCTAATCTATAGCCACCCTCAGCCCCAAAAAAGGCAACCCTGGCTTAGCGCCAACAGTGTAACATTGAAGCAGCATTCTCGAGTTGCTGAATGGCTATGGAGGAAATCCAAAACCAAGGAGGACTTTTTCGTTATACAAACAAGTCCTTCAGGAACTCAGGACTGCTTTCATGTGCTAAACAGGAATAGTTTGCATCACTCATATCCACACAGACACGGAATCCAAAACAGCTATTCAACACCTTCAACTTCTACTCCGCCACCCTCTCCATCCTCCCATATAACAGCTGAGCAATTCGCCACATACTTTAAAGATAAAATAGACATAATTCAAAGTGGTTTCAGCCCTCAGAGTGCCTCTCTCCTCTCAACTCCCCCTTCCTCACTCATTAACTCATTTCACTCTGCTAACTGTACAAGGACTCTTCTCTCTTGTTTCAAAGGCCCACCTGACCACCTGCTCCCTTGATCCCATTCCATCCCACATTATCCCTCAACTGTCTCCAGCTGTCATTCCAGCCGTAACGTCTCAATTTAACCTCTTCACTGGTATCTTTCCTTCCTCCTATAAGCATGCTGTTATAACTCTACTTATCAAAAAACCCTCTCTAGACTCCTCTGTCCTCCCCAGTTACCACCCTGATCTTGCTGCTCCCTTTCTCACCCAAGCTTCTTGAACAACATGTCCACTCAGAACTGGCTCCCTATCTGTCTACAAACTCCCTCCTAGATCCCCTCCAGTCTTGTTTCTGCTCAAGTCATTCCACTGAAACTCCCCTCAACAAAGTCTCCAGTGATCTATTACATGCCAAATCCAAAGGCCACTACTCCATTCTTCTTGACCTATCCTCTGCTTTTGACACAGTCGACCGTGCTCTACTTCTTAATATTCTTTCTTCTCTTTGAAACCAAGGTCTCTCCTCCTATCTCCCTGATCGCACATTTAGTATATTTCACTAAAACACAATTTCTTCTCTCCATTCTCTGTCTGTTGGTGTACCACAAGGCTCAGTCTTAAGAACACTACTTTTTTCACTTTTACGCAGATGATGCTCAGATTTATCTCTCTGGCTCAAATCTCACTCCCCTCTCTAACGCCACAATCTCTGTAAATATTCTTACAATAACTCCTCAAGCTTGATGCCTGGGCATCATTCTGGACTCCTCTCTCTCATTCACACCTCACATTCACTCCGTAGCCACCTCATGCTGTCTCCAACCTAAAAACATCTCCCGCATCTGTCCTTTCCTTTCACCTGATACCACTAAAATGTTAGTGCTCGCCCTGGTCATAACTTGACTACTGCAACACCCTCCATTGCGGATTACCAACATACAGACTGTCACCCTTCCAATCTATTCTGAACTCTGTTGCACACCTCATCCACCTCTCCTCATGCTTCTTCAATGCTGCCCCCCTCTGTCAATCCCTCCAATGGTTACCTGTCAGAGAGTTCAGTTTAGACTTCTAACACTAACCAACAAAGCTTTTCCCAACCAGTTCCCTCCATACATCTCATGTCTAATCCAGCGTTACTGACCCAGATGCAACCTCTGCTCTGCCTTAGACATTCTCCTGTCCTCCTACTTGGTCACCTCCTTGCACTCCCACCTTCAAGACTTTTCCTGTGCCTCCCCTCTCTGTAATGCAATCTCCTGCATATTATGTCAAGCCAAGCCTTTAAAAGTGCTCTCAAAACTCACCTATTCAGACAGACATATAACCTTGCTTAAGCACTACTTTCACTGGGTACATGCTGCCAAGTTCTACCACTTGTAATCCCGTCCCTTTTTGTCTACATCCCATGTGTCTCTGGTTACCACATTTGGTTTGAACATTGTAACATCTAGGCCTTTATTTAACAAGGGATAGCGCCAGGTAGCGAATGGTGAGCGAACGGTAATGACGGTCACCGCCACGAGAACGCCGGCTCCCCTCCGCAATCACACATTTATCAAGCCGATCCTGCTTAGCGACTGACAGAGCGCCAGATAGCGAATCATTCATCATTATCCCAGCCTCACCCCACAGCGCCAGCGAGCGACTTTGAACAGCGACAGGTATGACTTCTCGCTACCTGGCGCTCTCCAATGCATTTCAATGGAGCAATCTTTAAATATTCATAATTAATTGCTATTAATGTATTTTTTTTTTTTTTAATGTCAAAAATTCTGTGACCACTTCTGCAATGTTAGATATTTTTTTTATGGTTAAAAAAAAAAAAAAAAAATTTGTGCAGAATTGATATTACAGGTCTGATATTAATGTATTCATATTACAAAATGTTTTGAAAAACTTGTTTTTTTTTTTCCAAAAAATATGGTTGTTTGGGGGTTAAAAAACTACTTTTAACCCATCGCCGCCAGCGCTCTGGGGTTTAAACAAGCATTTCACAGCGCGAGAATTTTTTGAGCATGATTTGTTAATGAATATGCTGGGAGCCGTTCGCTATGGCCATTCGCTGTCATGCGCTCCCATACAGCGCGGAACCTGTCAAACAGCGACTCCTAACCCCGTATTCAACATTACCGCACTCCGACTGAGTCGCTGTCAACAACCGAACAACGGCCAAGCACAGCGAATACTAGCGGGCGCTGTGAAATACCGCTACTGTCGCTCATCTGTCGCTACCTGGCGCTATTAATGAATCGGCCTCCCCGTTTATAATGATCTCTGTACAGTATGTTTCACCTTGTCTGTAGTTATACCTTGTACAGTGCTACAGAATTTTATGGCGTTATATATATATATATATATATATATATATATATATATATAATAAAAAAAACACAATTTTAACTATTCTGGGTTTTGGTAATGCTGCCTGGGGCATCCTGATGCCCTGCTGTGTGTATCCCCAGGGATCAGCTGAAAACTCACTTTTCTTTCATTCCAATACTTCATGCTTGCATCCCATTCAGAAAAGCTGCATAGAGCGCTCGCAAACGGCCACATCTCTGCTCACCTCTAGCTGTGGGGCATGTCTGTGCCAGCCATTCCAAATGCCTGGTGTAGGTACGCTCCTAGGCTAAAGGTATAGGTCACTGCTCGGGGATGTGTCATGGGCTCAACAAGTGATCTCCAGGGATGAATGCCACAGGGCATTCTCATCCAGGTTGCCCCATTATGAGGGAGACCAACCGCCCTAAAATATTACAGTCTCTAGGTAGGCAATTCCTCCTCTTGTTATGTAGCATATTCATGTGTATTTTTTTATTATTTAGCTACTTGTTTCATGATAATGCTCAGGGCTGGTGCCCGCCCCGCACCTTTGGGGGGCACACTTGACAATGGTGGTCATTTGACACACCTCTTCCCAGCAGCAAGTGGGAACAGGGAACAGGGCCGCGCAGTAACAAGGACTATGCACTTGTAAGCCAGGGACTGATTGGTCATCTGAGATCCTTTTCTGTATCATTCATTCTATTCTCTCTTATTTACTATGTCTCCTATTATTTATTTATTTATTTCAGTTTTTTTCTTCTACACTTTCTTTCTTTGTTAAATTCTTCTATTCATTTTTCATGCCTCTATTTCTTTTCTTTCTGGTGTACTTTTTCTGTCATTCCTTCTATTGTTTCTTTTTTTCTTTCTTTCCTTTTATTTTTTTCTGACTTTCTTTATGTCACCCCCTATTCTTTCTCTTTCTTTTATTCCTTCTAAGCTTTCTTTCTGACTTACCGTATATTCCATCTTTTCTTCCTTCTTTAATTATAATTCATTCACAAATTATATTCCATCCTTCTTTCGAAGCAAAGCCAGGTTGGGAGACTGTGAGCTTCACCACAAGATGTTCACTAAGACTCTGTCACCCAAGGATCCACATAAACCTGGAGCCGGCCCTGATAGTGCTCCAGGATTAGTATAGACCAGGGGTTCCCAACAGGTGGTACTAGTACCACTGGTGGTACTTGAGATCTTCTCAAGTGGTACTCAACAGGGGTGCAGACTTGTACCCCAACCTGATCTGCTGCCATCTATACCTAGCTCAAGCAAGATTTGCATCTTAACTAAAAATCTGCCCTATTTCTTGTGTGATTCATTCACTTAAAGTAGCTATTTTGTATGTTTTGATCATGGTTTTAGGTGACTGACAACACTCACACACCACCCAGGTGGTACTTGATTTAATCAGATAATGGAAAGTGGTACTTGATGAAAAAATGTTGGGAACCCCTGATATAGATGCTTTGAGGCCGATTCATTAATAGCGCCAGGTAGCGACAGATGAGCGCCAGTAGCGTGATTTTCACAGCGCCAGCCCGTATTCGCTGTGCTTGGCCGGGGTTTGCTTGTTGACAGCGACTCAGTCGGTGTGCGGTAATGTTGAATACGGGGTTAGGGGTCGCTGTTTCACAGGTTCTGCGTTGTATGGGTGCGCCTGACAGCGAATGGCCAGAGCGAACGGCTTGCTGCAGATTCATTAACAAATCACGCTCCGAATTTTTTCGCGCTGTGAATTCCTTGTTTAAACCCCAGAGCGCTGGCAGCGATGGATTTAAAATAGTTTTTAACCCCCAAACAACCATATTTTTTGATTGTAAAATTATACAAGTTTTTATAAACATTTTGTAATATGAATACATTAATATCAGACCTGTAATATCAATTCTGCACAAAATCATTTTTTTTTTTTTTCCTTAAAAAAAAATCCTAACATTGCAGAAGTGGTCACAGAATTTTTGACATTAAAAAAAAAAAAAAAAAAAAAAAAACAATAGCAAGTAATTATGATTAATTAAAGATTGCTCCATTGAAATGCATTGGACATCGCCAGGGAGCGACAGGTCATACCTGTCGCTGTGATGGGATTAGCAGCAGCGCTGTTCGTTGCAGTCGGCTACATGATGAATCCCGCGCTAGCTGTCGCTCTCTCCGGCGCTAGCCTCATTTAGCGTGATAAATGCGTCATTGTGGCCGACGCCGGGCGTACTTGAGTCGGTAGCCGCCGTTAGCTGGCGGGACCTGGCGCTCGTCAGACACTACCTGGCGCTATCGCTTGATGAATAAGGGCATTTGTATAGCTTTGACACTTTGTCAATGCTATGTTAGTACAGGGCAAGGACATAGGGTTTAAAGTGGACCAACACCCAGGATTTTCACTATCCTGGGTGTTGGTCCACTTCAGCGGGGCATCCGAGATCAGGATGCCCCGCTGTGTGAAACCCCCCCCCAAAAAAAACTTACCTTTTCGGCGACGGACAAGCCACCGCCGCTGCCTCCCGCACGTCCCTCTTACAGGGCGCGCGCCCGCGCCGGTCGTTTGTGGATGGCCGGCGCAGGCGCGCGCCCTGTAAGAGGGACGCACGGGAGACGGCGGCGGCTGATCCGTCGCCGATAAGGTAAGGTTTTTTTGGGGCTTTTGGGGGGGTTTCACCCCGCGGAACATCCTGATCTCGGATACCCCGCGGTGAGGGAGGTGATCGGCCCGGGAATCTTATAGATTCCTGGGCCGATCACCCCTGGGTGTTGGTCCACTTTAATTGGCAGGGAAGTAAGCTACATGCCAAAGGAGCCCCATAGCCACTGCTTCCTCCACCTCGAGTGCTGGGCCCACCCTGCCTGTTGTGTCATGCCAGCATGCAATATGGTTATTTGGCTTTATATGCACTGTGCTACCAGGTGACCCCACTAGACGCTGGCAAGTCAGGTGGCCAGCGCAGTGAACCTGGACATGGTCAGTGATTTTTTTTTTCCTGAGGGGTGTTGAACAGCTTTAAAGCGAACACGGCCGGGGATGTGGCAGCTCTCATGCATTCAGAAAGGCTGGGACGGGAGCTTGAGCATGAGGCAGGTAGGGTTGTTTTTTTTTTTTTACTTTACTGGCTACTGGCTTGGCAGTGCCAGTATTTGTTTTTTTACTGGTAATTATAATTGTGGGTATACTTTTCCCATCCTCAATGATCAGTAAATAAAAAATAGCGGCACTGCCAAGCCAGTAAAGTAAAAAAAGAAAAATACCTGCCAGATGGCAACCCTTGATGCAGGGGATGCGACAGCGCACGCTCTCCATTGTAAACAATGAGAGCCGCCTGCGAATGGCATCACAGCAGATGGCTCTAATTGAACGAGAGCCTGTGCATGCGCCATTGAAGCATGGTGAGGTGAGTCTTTTTTGGGCTTCCTGGTGGGGGGGGGTTCACAAGGCGGGGCATCCCGATTCCCAGAAAATCCAGTTGGCGACCCTGTAGGCCGGCTGCTGGTGGGATTTGTTCCGCTTTAAATTAAATTTTATTTCATTTCTGAAGCTAGATAAACTGGTATAGGATTAGTCAGTGCTGCATGCTGTCACTATAGGAAACTGTTGACACACAAGACCATTGATGACAACGTATGTCACTTTGAAGCTGAAAGCAAATTGACTTTAATATATAGATAATCTTCTGTGCAGGAGATTTTCTGTGTTTGCTTTCTAAATGTGTAGTGGGATCTGTTGGCCCTGCGTGTCCCATGTACTATATTTTCTCTTACATGGGAGCAAAAGGTTTCAGCTGGGTAAGCTCACACTGCTTCTCTTGTGCAGAATGTACACAGGCTTATTCATGTTGCAGTTATTTACTCAGCGTTGTGTTACTTTTAGCCCCAGTGGAATTAAGGAAATGTATTTTGTTTATCCAGGCATTTGGTATTTAAATGTCATCTTAATAATACATGTGACGTGGGATCTTAACATTTGCTCTGACTGAGGGACGGTGGGGTCGTAAGGCATGCTCGTGATTGCATACGCACAATCGATTCTTTCATGTTTCACGTTCTGTGTATATCTGAGGTAGTTTAAGTCAATAAGACGCAGTAAAAGCAGTTTAGCTTCTGACTTGACTTTCAGTGCAGGTAATTCTTCTTAATTTTGGAAACCCTCTTTACCTGAAAGGTTTCTGTATCGCGATGTCACTGTACAAACACAGGCTGTTATAATGGACCTTCAAATAAAAACATTTCAAGTTGGTCCCTTTAAGTTGCTTTTTAAGGCAAGCTAAAACAAAATACAAAAGCCATCTTTCAGTGTGCCCCTATCATCTTTTAGGAAAAGATGTATTTGAATATCTAGTGATTTGTATTTGTATTGTATTGTATTATTAGAGGTATGTGTGCGCGTTGTGGTTAAAAGAGGAACTATAATCTCCTACTCTATTGTTCTATCTTGTATGAAAGGATTATCAGCCCATTTTTACCAAACTAAATATGCATTTAGTTTATAATATATAATACATTGAATATATTTTTACCTCTTCTTCCCTGCCGCTGTTTCGGTTTATTATTTTTGCTCAGACAGATGATTTAAAAAGCAGATTATGGACATTACACCATCTTTCTGCCAGTTTCAGCCATGTCCCAATTCGGGATGCCCTGCTGTGTGATACTCCCTGGTCAACCAGTAAATTCACCTTTCCTTGGTCCTATGGCACATGGTCCTCTCGTCCAATCAGCGCCCTCAGCAAAAGCGGCTAAGACACAGCTAAGGGCAGAGAAGAGCCGAACATGCCAGTGGCCGCATCCCCACTACTCTCTAACAGGGTGCGTGTCCACTTCGACCATTCACAATACCTGACGCGGGCACACGCCCTGCTAGAGGGCTCCATTGTATCTGGGGTAAGGTGAATTTTACTTGGGACTGGGGGGCATTCCGAATCTGGATGTGCCAGGGGTAGAGATTCCAGCAGCCCTGGAGTATTATAGACTCCAGGGCCACTTTTGGTCCACTTTAAATGTACCTAGGTTCTAGATCAACCAGAATGGTTATTCTGGGTGCTGACTGCTGTCTTTATCGGCAGTGATTAAGTGCAACTGGGGCCTGATTAAATGAAAACCAGGAAAGTTGTCCCCCTGCATTTTTGTTTTGCTTTGCAGGGTTATACCATTGAGATTTGGGGATTTTAAACCCCCCCCCCCACCAAGCTTAGTTGTGCACACGGCATCCCCTGCTACCTCTGCCAAGCATGGTTGTACTTGGTCCTCAGTGTGATGGGGCTCATCCCACGTGGTGATGCCCCATTCCATCCCGCGTACCCCCTGCAAGCCTGTGCTTACGATTTCCTGGCTCCCCTGACTTGGCTGTCGAGACTTGGCCCCATGTGATCGGCAAGAGCAAATTGCGGTCCCCAGGTAGAGTATCATTACTCTTAAAAGCAGACAGAAGACTTATGCCCCGTTTTACACAGAATGATTATCAAGTGAGAAATCACTAAAGACACCGCAATTAAGCGTTAATCGCTCCGTGGTAACACCCACTGTGATCAAACACTGAACGAGAATTGTTCACCCGGCATCGCTTGATGTTGGAATGTGGAAACAAAAGTTGCTCACATAAAATGCTTTTTAGCTATTGGTATGAGCAGGAGCGACATGAGCGATAGTGACTGATCTAGTGAGTGAACAGTTCATTCATCTACTTGTGGAAAGCCACCATTAGCACTATCTGAGTAGTTTATGCAGGGGATATTTATCTGTAGCCAATAATAGGACCTTCTTCACAATATCTGGTAATAAAAAAAACTTCCATAGTAGTAAATGAAAGCCTAAACGTGATTTTCTTTGTACTTCAGTTCACAGGTAACATCCACCCCATGCTTTGGGTTGAGCGCAGGAAAGTCAACTCATAGCAGAGGTATAGATGTCATTAAGGGAGGGGAAACTAGTAAACTAAAGGGAAAATTAGCCATTATGCCCCGAGCCAGGTCAGGTAGAGAAAATCTTTATTTGTTTTAGTCTAGTATTAACCCTGCCCAATAACATGTGTTAGTGATGTATTTATCCCTAAGACTCTTTAAAGAGGACCAACACCCAGGGGTGATCGGCCCGGAAATCTATAAGATTCCCGGGCCGATCACCTCCCACCCCGCGGGACATCCGAGATCGGGATGTCCCGCGGGGTGAAACCCCCCAGAAACCCCAAAAACACCTTACCTGATCCGCCGCCGCTTCCGCCGCCGCCGCCTCCCGCGCACCCCTCCAGACGTGCGCGCGCCCGCGCCGGCCCTCTGTGAATGGCCGGCGGGGGCGCGCGCGCGCCGAGAGTGACGCGCGGGAGGCGGCGGCGGAAGCGGCCTGGACGTTCCTGATCCCCGCCTGGACGTTGGCGGGGATTGGCTGCGGCGCTCACGTGGGAGCGTTGAGAGGTGAGTTTTTTGGGGTTTCTGGGGGGTTTCACACAGCGGGGCACCCCCGATCGGGGTGCCCCGCCGAAGTGGACCAAAACCCAGGATAGTCAAAATCCTGGGTGTTGGTCCACTTTAAGTCTGTAAAACAGAAATCTTACCATGGTTTTTCTGCTGTGCACTCACCCATATCATAGTTTATATACGTTCCTGGGGCAGGGTTTAGAGGCACGGCATGTCCAGTGTTGCCATATGTTTAATGGAAACTATTAAAAGTTATTCAAATGAGTGCACCCGAGGAATGTCTGCATCTTCTGGCTGAGTGACCACGATAATATGTCAGCAGCTTGGGGAAGGCCATTTATATGCAGCTGTTGTTACAAGTCTTCATTATGTCTGGGTTCTATATATTACTTTTGAACTATGTAAAAAATTTTACCTTAACCCTTTAAATGCCAGCCACGTAAAATTTACGTGGTTGCCTCTCCGTCACTTAAGTGCCAGCCACGTAAAATTTACGTGCCTGGCATTTACCCTTGCTAGCGGGCAAAAAAAAAAAAAAAATACCCACCTGACCCCTTGTTGGATCCGGCCGGGTCTCCTCTTTAATTTAGTGCCATCCGATCCCCCGTGGGGGTCGGATGGCTCCAGGAGAGCCCCCGGAATAGGCCGCCCCCCCCCCGCTTCTGCAGCAGCAGCTGCTAACTGTAAAAAAAAAAATAATGACATTCACTTACCTGCGTGTGCGCTGGCTCCCGCTGTCCCTCCTCTTCACCTGGGGGGCCTCCGATCCCCCCTCAGGACTTAACGGATCTTCGGGAGAGAGCCCGGTAGGCTCTCTCCCCTTTCCTCCTCGATGGCGGCCGCCATCTTGCCGCTTGGGGGCGGGGCTAATTACATCATCACGGCCCCGATCACCGGCTTCAGCGTTCTCAGCTGTCAGATGCCGGTGATCGGTGCCCGGGAAGGAGGTGGCAGGAGATCCTTTGATCTCCTGCCTCCCCCTTCTCTGGATGCCGATCACCGGCATCTGTCATCAGAGCGGCGAGGGACAAGAGCTTACAATCGGAGGTAAGTACAGTAAAAAAAAATGTTTTTTTAATAAAATACTTTTTATTAACGTGTGTTGTTTTTTTTTTAACAGTTAACCCTTTGTGAGCTGGTAAGGGGTCCATGAGACCCCTTATACCAGCTCACAAGGCTCTGGGTCTGGCAAGTCACCTGCGGCTAGTGGGTGACTTGCCATTAACCCCCAGCCCCCATTACCTGCCTCCCCAACGGCCAGGGCGGGGGGCAGAATTGCCCGGGCCACTTAGTGGCTATGTGGGCTAGTAGCCTGCAGGGCCAGGGGCCACCAACTCTGGCCCCTGCGCCCTGTTCTACAAGCCCCCATAGCTGGCCCGGGTCGGTAATGCTGGGTAGGGGGGACCCTACGTCATTTTTGGGGGGGATTTTTAATGGTTTTTAACTATAAAAGGCTTCTAGCAAGTGAGCAGAAGCCAGTGATCGCCGAGGGACAGAGTGCTCCAGTATGGATGGGAGGTAAGTATTAAAAAAAATAATAATAATAATAAAATATTTTTTCTCTTTGTGTGTCTGTGTTTTTTTTACATTTAACCCCTTGTGAACTGGTAAGGGATCCGTTAGACCCCTATACCAGTTCTCAAGGCTGGGGGGATGGCAAGTCACCTGCGCTAGCCGGCACCCCCATTACCTGCCTCCCCAAAGGCCAGGGGGGGGGGGCAGAAGAGCCCGTGGTCCCGGGCTGGTTACTTTGGGTAAGGGGGGCCCCATGTCATTTTTTTTGGGGGGATTTTTAAGGGTTTTTAACAAAAAATGCCCCCCCCCCCCGGGAGGGGGGACCCAATGTCATTTTTTTCTCTCGATTTAACCCTTTGTAGTGTGGATGGTAGTTGTATTTCATTTGTAAATGTTAAAAATTACTTGTTTCAGTTAGGGGGGTCTCCTGGGCAGGAATGGGGGGCTACCGATAAATATGTGGTACCGTTCTAATCGGTAGAAATGGGGCTTTCACATGCAATATGGTTTTCCCTAATAAAATACATTTTTTATTTAAAATAAAGGAGGCAATTTTCTAAAAAAAATGTTTTATTTATTTTTTTTACTTAATAATAAATAAAATTAATAATGAATAAAATTTACAAACAAGACATTTCATGTTAAAGCCTAAACTCTGCTGCAAAATATATATATAATGTGACAGAGGCTCTGTCTTTTGGATGTCATCACTATTCGATTGCCCACCGGGTCATTCACTGGCCTTTTCTTAATTAGGTTCCAGACAATGTAATTGTATTTTGATACTGTTACAGGCAACGTCATTGTATTTTGACTGCCATTGTGTATTGTTGATTACGTCACAGTCAATGGCATTGTCCTGATTGATGGTATTACAGCCTGCTATTGTTCTACTGATTGCGTCACCGGCAGAGTTGAGGGATTGTGTGCCCTGCTGCTATTGGTCAGTGTGGTTGTCATTGCATGGAGACTTGTGTATATAAGGCCTAGAGTGGCAGTAATAAAAACACTTCACCTTCACCCTCAATACTGAAGTTCTGTCTCTTATTGGGGGAAACGCTATATTACAGTTCACTAGCCCTTGTAAGGGCTGTTCCTGTTTTCCTCACGGACGACTCTGGAATTCCAGCAGCACCTCTTACGATTGGGAAAAGGACGTCTCGGGCGGTGAAGCCCTCCGGCGATAAGGGTTATCGCTACATATAATTTTCCTGAAAATTCCAGCAAAAATGTCGCAAAACATGGTGCAAAATGGGGAAGAATGACCTGTCAACAGAGGGTGACAAAATCTCAAGTAGGCTGGCAATTAAAAGGGTTAATAGTACCTCTGCATGTTGGGTATTGTTCTGTTCGGGGGACCTTGCGCTTTCAGATTTAGCTTGTTTTTTCTGGTTTGCATATTTATATTTTAGGAAAAGGTGTTTCTTATTCAGCTTTTGTATACATTTTTTAGGGAAACCCTGCGCAACCAAAGAATTCTTTGAGGGATCAATTCCAGAAAGATGAGCCCACTACAACAAGCTGGGTACGCTTAGAAAGCTTAACATGTGTACTTTCAGGGAATATATGATTTATGGGGGATATTCCAAATGTAAAGGGTTGTTTTGGTTGAAAAATCGCAAGGTGCGCATTTTGTCTGCAGAGCTGAAATTTTCAAGTAAAATTACCGTTACGCACATGCTTTACTTTGGGGTGTTTGGCAACTCTTCCCTTGACAGAACCTATGCATGTTGGGTATCGTTCTGTTCGGGGGATGTTGCTTTTTCAGATTATACTTGTTTTTTCTTGTTTGTATATAGTTTTTTTAGGAAAATGTGGCTTTGATTCTGCTTTTTTATCCTTTTTTTAGGGAAACTCTTTGCAAACAAAGAATACATTGAGGGATTACTTCTAGAAAACTGGGGCCACATCAACAAGTTTGGTACAAATAGAAAGCCTGAGGTGTGTACTTCCAGAGAATATATAGTTTGTGGGGGGTATTTCAAATGTTAGGGGGTATTTTTCTGGAAAAACTGCAAGGTGCGCATAGCGCATATCACAGTTGTATTTTTTCAGAAAATCCCCTAAAGCTCTGTTTCAGTTTGGGGGAGTCTCCTGGGCAGGAAAAGGTGTCTACCTATACATATGTGGTACCGCTGTAACCGGGAGAAATTGGGATTTCACACGCAATAAGATTTTATTGACAAACTTATATTTTTTATTACAAAAAAACACTACAAATTGTAAAAAATAGATTTTTTTTTATTTTTTTGCTTTTTTTTTTTTATTGAGAATACACCTAAAAATTACAAACAAGACATTTCATGTTAAAGCTCAGACTCAAAACAATATATAATTTTCCTGGGAAATCCCTTCAAAAATCACATTTGAACATGGGGAGCGCAAAATAGTGCAACATGGTCTGGCAACAGAGTGTGACAAAAACTCCAGGTAGGCTGGCACTTAAAGGGTTAAAGAGGAACAACACACAGGAATTTCACTTTCCCATGTGTTCCTCTGTGCGGCGGCATCCTAAATTGGGATGCCCCGCTGTTTGTACCCCTCAGGTCACCACATTTCACTCACCTTCCTTCCGCTTTCACGGCGCAGACTCCAGCAAGAGCGAGCCCGCTGATTGGCTGAGCTGCGCATTCTCAGCCAATCAGCGCACTGGCTGTCACTCGCTTTGGTGCAGCTGACGGCTAAGCTGCCTGGACTGCTAACTGGAACTTGGACGGCCCTGTAGACTCCAGAGCTTTCGATGTTCTTCTTTAAATAGTTCTAATACACTTATTGAGATATAAACATATTTTTATTGTACAACATTAGGGGAGTAGAGACATTTACTATAGGGTTGATACAGCACCGTATTTATCTTCTTACTCAAGTTTTTTTTAGACCAAATGCTTTTTTCCCTCTGTACAATTTAGCACCATATTTACCTGTACAATTTTTTTTAAGTAAAAAGAATACGGTGCAGACTAACCCCTCATATGTCAGCGCTTGTCTTGGTAGTACTTGAAATGTAATATCCTTAAACATTCTCACACTACAAAATATATATGGTAGGGGAAATCTTTCCAGTGGCGGTAACTATCGATCAGAAAAAAATATTTTCAAAGCTTAACAAAACCCAACAGGACCGGCCCTGGAATCCAAAAGCTGCTGACATTGGGATGCCCAGCTGTTTGAAACCTTGCCAGGGCACCACAACACTTACATTCTTCATGGCTTCCTAGCTGATGTAAATATCGGGTGGTCGCATCCCCTGCATCTCTTGGCTGTGCGCACACTACCGCCTCCAGCCATTCAGATAGTTGCGCCCGCTTGCAATCTTTTGCTGAACATTACATATGCACTGCAAATGGCTCTGGTTGGACTAGCGCCTCTACATATAACAATGGGACCAGAGTTTTTCTGCGGCTATCTGGGGGGTTTCACGCAGTGGTAGCTTCCGAATCGGGGAAAGACAGCAGCCGTTTGGTTCCACTTTAAGTAAAATATTCCTGTAGATCAGGGGTACTCAACCACTTCTTGTAAACGTCCATTTAAGGACATTCGATGAGAGGTGAAGGTCCAGACAGAGGGATGTCACGTGGGGGGGGGGGGGGGGGGAGGAATCGGCAGACATGGGGGACGGGCTATAGATTTCCCAGCCAAAACTAAAAAAGGCAGCTTGCTCCCCCATCTCACCCCAAAAATCCTATTGAGACTTATTTAACAAGGGATAGCGCCAGGTAGCGAATGGTGAGCGAACGGTTATGACGCTCACCGCCACGAGAACGCCGGCTCCCCTCCGCAATCACACATTTATCAAGCCGATCCTGCTTAGCAACTGACAGAGCGCCAGATAGCGAATCATTCATCATTATTCCAGCCTCACCCCACAGCGCCAGCGAGCGACCTTGAACAGCGACAGGTATGACCTCTCGCTACCTGGCGCTCTCCAATGCATTTCAATGGAGCAATCTTTAAATATTCTTAATTAATTGCTATTAATGTTTTTTTTTTTTTTTTTTTAAATGGCAAAAATTCTGTGACCACTTCTGCAATGTTAGATATTTTTTTTAAGGTAAAAAAAAAAAATTTGTGCAGAATTGATATTACAGGTCTGATATTAATGTATTCATATTACAAAATGTTTTTTTTTTTTTTTTTCCAAAAATATGGTTGTTTGGGGGTTAAAAAACTACTTTTAACCCATCGACGCCAGCGCTGTGGGGTTTAAACAAGCATTTCACAGCGCGAGAATTTTTTGAGCGTGATTTGTTAATGAATATGCTGGGAGACGTTCGCTATGGCCATTCGCTGTCATGCGCTCCCATACAGCGCGGAACCTGTCAAACAGCGACTCCTAACCCCGTATTCAACATTACCGCACACCGACTGAGTCGCTGTCAACAGCCGACCAACGGCCAAGCACAGCGAATACTAGCGTGCGCTGTGAAAATAACGCTACTGGCGCTCATCTGTCGCTACCTGGCACTATTAATGAATCGGCCTCCCCGAAAAGACAGGAGCTTTTTTACCCCACAGAACATGCAGCTCTGGCCCGTGACACACTGCTTCCCCCCCTTGCATTCCATGCAGGTCGTGTACAGGGGTTGACTAGGGCCCAAAATGTTAAGGTCTGGTAACAAGGATGGATAAATAGAGATTAGGGAGAGGGATGGATGGGAGAGAAACTGGAAGAAAATGGGATGGATTGGCAGAACTAGAAGGACATGAATGAATGGGCAGAGCTGGGGGGGGTAGATGACCAGAGCTGGAAGAAAGAGTAATAGATTGGCAAAGCTGGGAGGCCGGGGACTGGATGGGCAAAACTGGAAGTACAGGAATGGATGGGACAGAAAGACTGGGCTGAGCTGAGGGCACAGGGATTGGATGGACAAAGCTGGGAAGACAGGAATGGATGGAGTAAAGAGACCGAGAAACAAAGTTTGCGTGTACCTTGCAATGCCACTTCCCATCCATGCAGTACTTCATATTGCAAGGGTGCAGCTCTGAGCATGGCAACAGTCCTGAGTGCAGGGCTGTCAGGGCGGGGGTCCGGAAATTTGGCGTCGAGATCCGCATTTGGACCCAGGTCCATTTGAGTATCGCTGCCCTAGATGAAAGGTTTGATTGTTTATATCTTATTGACAGAGTTTAAAAGCAGACCCTGAAGAATTATTTCGAAAGTTGGAAAAGATCGGCAAGGGATCTTTTGGAGAAGTGTTTAAAGGGATCGACAACAGGACTCAGAAAGTTGTGGCAATAAAAATCATAGACCTGGAAGAAGCTGAAGATGAAATAGAAGACATTCAGCAAGAAATTACTGTGCTGAGTCAGTGTGATAGTCCTTATGTAACAAAGTATTACGGGTCGTACCTTAAGGTGAGTGAGAATAATCTCATTATTTCGTTGTTTCTTTCTTTTGTAATTTAATTCACCAATATGCTTTAAACATAAATGAACAGTGTATAAAACCTAAAATACTGTCCCATACATACATGTATTGCATTCAGAGGTAACATTGCATTTTTCAAGATGAGTAAAAATACTATTGTACTATTTTTGCCAAGTAGAAATACTTAACTTGCATTCATTCAATTAAACAATACCCAGGCATACTGTTCATAGGTGCTGATTCAACAGACTTTACTTATAACTTATTATAGGAAGTTGTTGCGCACTGGAGTAAATCATGCCACTAACTGGGGAAGTTGATGTCCCCCATCAGATGGAGCTCTGGTAGAAAAAGTTGTAGGGTTCACTGATGGTATGAGGAGGTAAATTAGGTTTCCTCTCCCCACCCTCTGTCTGTTGGTGTGCCACAAATTTCTGTTCTTGGACCGCTTCTTATCGGAGTCCACACCTATGGTCTTGGACAACTCATAAGCTCATTTGGCTTCCAACATCACTTCTATGAAGATGGCACTGAAATCTAGCTCTCTGGCCCAGATCTCGCTTCTCTCCTATCCTGTGTTCCCGACTGTCTGACAGCTATCTCATCATTCATGTCATCTCGCTCCATTAAACTTAACATGGACAAGACAACAAACTCATGTTGTTTTCCCACCATTAAACTCTCCTACTGCCTCCACACCAACTATAATTGTCAACAACAACAACAATTATTGCATCTCCCCAAGCACGATGCTTTGGTGTTATACTGGACTTCTCTCTCTCAGTCACACCTTACATTCGGTCACTAGCCACCTCATGTCATCTCCAACTCAAAAATATCTCTCACATCTGCCCATTCCTCTCGCCTGATACTACCAAAATCCTAGTGCATGTCCTGATCATTTCCTGACTAGACTACTGCAATACCCTCTCCTCTGTGGTCTCCCAACGAACAGACTAGGCTTGACGCCATGCAGATAATGGGAGGGGCTGTCTTGCCACACAAGTCAGGCTGCTTTGCTATAGACAGCCCACACCAAACTGTGGGCAATATATGCCTCAGAAATATGGGGCAGCTTTTCTGTTATGCTGTACACACACTGAATGATGAACAGCTGGTTGATGATAATAACGCTGTATGTGTGAGGGGAGCTATGTACCTATGTATCTGTCTGAGGTCAGCAGCTGCAGAGCATTTAAACAGTTGAAACAAGGTTTCTAGGAGCCCTCTGCTCCCAACAGAGCAATGAGTCATTGCAACAAATAATAGCTTTGTGCTTCTGGCTAGAGATAAGGCTTATATGCGAAGCCATTGCAGGTCTAACAGCAATACTACAGTAGGTGCGCTAAAAATATTTCCCATTTAGTCCTACAATTTTGCTCTTCAAACAAGGTGATCAATATGAAACCTACAGAATAATAATAAGCACTGATGCAGCGTTGGGATGAGTTCTGGAGTGACAGCCAAGCCCTGATTTGTCTCAATTCTCTTTGGCTTAGCTCCTCTTAAACTAGAAAACACATTCCCTAAATCCTATCAGACTCTGCTCATTACAGTAATGATAACTGTTTGAGTATGTAGCCAATGTGTCTGCTTCCATCAAAGTTTAATCACACAGGTATTTTGTTTTAGGATGACAGCTTCACACATCGGTTGTGAAAAGGAAGGTAGCAAAGTGAACATCCTGTTTACAATATGAAAACAAGCTCATAGACAAGCCCCAAAACATCTGGAAACAAAGTCATTTGGAGTGACGTGACCAAAATAAAACGTTTCGAGAAAAGTCAATAATGTAAAACATGGAGGTTAATCCGTGTTTTGCACTATGGAGGTTAATCCTTATTGTTTTGGGGGTCCTTGATTCACAGAACAGGAAATTAAAGAGGTGCAACCACTGGTCTATATTCTGCTGTGCCTGGACATGGACTTTAACAATCAGATCCCATAAGGATAATCAAATTAAGTTGGATTGCACCCTATGTGGGCCAAATGTTTACATGCTATTGATGTCTGGAGCTTACACAAATTGTAAATAACACAAATGGCTCTTGGTTTACAAATTAAAGCGGAACAAGATGCACCCGGGTGTGGGGGATGCAGCAGCATGTGTCGCATGAAAGTAAATGAGAGCCGTTTTGCTGTATAACATCTCATTAGATGAGAGCCCATGCGTGCACCATTAAAACGAGGAAAAGGGGAGTGAATAGCGCAGTTCTGGGGGTTTAACGTAGAGGTGTATCCAAATTCGGGATGCCCTGGAGGACAGGACAAAATCCAGTCAAATCCAGTCCAATAGCCATTTTAACCAGTGCCACAGATCCACCTTATCCCTGCTCCTCCTTAGACCTGGCCCATCTTTCTACCAGCACCGAATTGACAGCCCTGGTAGGACCAAAGTAATTGGTTGTAAGTCATGAGGATACCGCCGACAGTTGACATTGCCCCCTACAGTCACAATGATTTGTGTGTAGGTCCGCTTTAATGTAGAATATTGTTGGCCAAACGAAGGATAGAATACCTCTCTGAGTGGAAGATACCTGGACCAAACTGATGATGCAGTCAGAAAACAAAGCTGTGATTATGAAATGTAAAGTAATGGGTGGAGGTTTCACGGTGACCTGCCATTTCCAGGGTGTTGCTGCATAGCTTTACAAGAGTACAGCAACTTATAGCCAATAAACTTTCTGCTTGGCTTCAGACAACAATTACATGTGTTTTCTTTTGTATCGAACAGCAGGCCACTGGTTTAGAGCTGCATAGAGACATTGAGCAGCACAGTAATGGCCACTTAAACCTGCTGTGCTTGTGTGGAAGCTTGCTCAGGACCAATGCAATAAAAGATGGTCCATACATTTTGCTTTCCAAGTTAGCACTAGTGATCTGGTCGAAATAAATCCAAAACTCTGACATTTGGCAAATACTATTACCGGAGCTGCATATAATCAGCAGGTAGGGGCTAAAACTCTCCCTGGAGTTAAGAGATAACAGTAGAGGACTTCTGTCATTGCACCTGGATCATGGTGATCAACCGATGACTTAGATTACATAGTAGGATTAAGTGTTCTGTGGTCTCCTGAAGCAAATGTGTAACTAATCTAACTATGAACTGCTAAAAACTAAGGGAGCCAGGTCTGTCTTGTTTTGAAGATTAACAAAGCAATTGAGGCCATCAAATAGATTAGGCAGATATCTCCCTGGCAATAATAGGCAGCAGGATAGCTTCTCCACACCATTACGTAATATACTCACTTAGATGTACTGTAAAAAACAGAAGGACCAATCCCTTATCTTTATAGAAATGTTTTATATAATTAGACCCCCCCCCCACCTTCCCAAGATAATCCTTGCTGCTGCCAGTTGGATAATTCCCCTTACAAATGTATGTCACTGAATTATTTTCTAAATGTTTGCCATTCTGGGGTTGTAGATAATGAATAATTACGTTTTATAATGTAATTGGAAGCTATGTGGTTTATATAATTTGGAAAGGCTTTCTCTGGTTTATACATTTTATTCAGTAATACTAAGTCCATGCATTGTATACAGCTGACTGTATCTGTAGTTAATGTCATTGTCCAGGGATATATAAAAAAAAAGCTTTATACTCACCTTTTGTAGTCTGGTGCAGGGTGTCCTCACCTGATCAGTACCACATACCACTCTGCCTGGCCTGATCATCACACATTCTCGCCAAGGTCCCCCCCATCAATCACAGTAACGCAGCGTCAAGACCTGGCGAGTGTCGGCATTACTGTGACTGATGGCAAAAGGCAGCACCCCTTCGTGAATGCATATGTGTCTGATGCCCAGGCTGGACTAGGGTCGGACTAGGGGCGATCATCTGTGGGGGGACAAAAGGTGAGTTCCCTGTTGGCCTGGACAACAACGTTAACCATTGCTATTTGTGACAAATGACCAAATGCAACAGGTAGATTACAATATTACTTGTTTCCGCTTTCACAGCCAATCTGTAATGACAAAGGTTGGTGATATCTGTTTTTTCTTTTGCCAGTCCATACTCAAGAAGCTTACTCTACTAGCCAACCTCATAGTAGCTGGAATAACCTAATTTACAGGGAAATACAAACAGGCCATACTGCTCAGTAACTAGCAGAAAAGGGAGACCTACCTCTGAATAGGATAGATTGGTGCATGGCATATGTTCCAAACATGCAAGCACAGCTATGTATGTAAAATCAATACCCTTATTGAGGTTTCAGTAATAGCCTTTGATAACATAAAAAGCAGGGTGGGTTGGCTGCTTAACAGGTTTTGAACAGCTGCCCTTAGTCATCTTGTTACGGGATGCTAGACTGCTCAGTAGCAGAGGGAAAAATACTTGAATGACAGTAGCCCCATCTTTCTGGAGAAACCAGTGTATACATTGTACCAGTATTAATCATGTGATATACTTAGGACCTATGGCAAAAGAGACATAACATGTACATAAACCCCTTTTGTTCTTATAAATGAGGTCTGAGTTTTAAATACACTTTTTTTTTTTACCCACCCATTTACCATTGGAATTTAGATCCGGGCTGAATATTTGACTCGGATATTGTCATTTATCCGGTTTACACGGTCCTGCATATTGGCAAGATCCAGGTCAAATCACCTGTCATGCCACATTGCTGGATGCTACATGTAAACTGGTATAGGGGTTCCTTGGTCCCCTTACCAGTTTACAAAAAAAATACCAGTACTTAAAAAAAAAAAAAAACCTTCCCTTGCGCCATCTTCCTCCTTCTGTCCCTTGCCAGAGGGAATCCTCTCATCAGGTCCACCGGGTTGGAGGCTTTCTCCCAGACAGGGAGGGATGCAGAGAAAGATTCCCTGGGAAATCTACTCCAGTGACGTCACTAATCATTCATGAATGGGTTCATGATGGACTCCACCTCTGTTATATAAGGTATATTCCCAGACGGCCAGGAATAAATTTCATGGGGCGGCAATGAAGGAGGAAATGGGACCTGCGTCCCCCCTCAATACTGATGTTCATGGGGTGGCCTGAAGGAAGATGAAGGCACAGTAGGTGAGTACTTATTTTTATGGTTTTTTTTTTAACTGGTGACCTCTGTACTGGTTCACAGGGTAGTGGGAGCTGGACTATTCTGCCAATGAGCTTCTGTACCAGATGACTCCACTCTAGTTACAACATGGTGAAATTTACAGTAGTACTGTAGTTATCTGCCTTCTGCCTAATTTCATATTCCTCCCTGCCAGGCAATGTTAGCAGGAATATATTCTTCTAAAGCGTTGTAGTGTTTTTATGTGCGGTACATGTCATTCACACATTTGGTAGTTGCTAATTACAATATAGGTATAAGGTAAACTGTTAGCACTTAATTTGATATACATTTTGTTTTATAGGACACAAAACTATGGATCATAATGGAATACCTTGGCGGGGGATCTGCTCTGGATCTGGTGTGTAGATTTGTTTTTTTTTCTCTTTCTAATGAAATTAAGATGAAACATTTACATAACTGTTATACGTTGGCCCGTGTGCAGTTATTGGCTAACTAGGCTGTCACTGTCAGGACAGTAGCTTCCACAGCCTTTTTAATTTTTTAATTCTAGGCTGTACTTGACTTGCTTGAAGGACATCTGTCATTCAACACACATGAAATGCTATTATATGATAGGCTATGGAAAGATAAGTATTTGACTAATATATTTAATTAACCCCCCCCCTTGTACTTTTATCCCACTTGAAATTTGAAAAAAGCACAGTCACCAAAAAGTGAAGGATGTTAGCAAAAAGTGACAGGGCAGAGCAGCCTTATGGGGGGAGGGGCGGGCATCTGTCTGCTCACAGATATTCCAGGTACAGAGCCATGTCTTCAGGCACACAAATCACAGGCTCTGACCCATCATATGTTTCAATTTGGTGCCTGTGCCATGTAAGTGTACAGTGGCTTTCTATTCTAAGCATACAGTACGTCCTGCTCCAATATAATACTTACACGTGGGTAATCCTCCGCCAGAGGGTGCTGTGCACTGCAGACATGCAAAAACAGGCTCCTCCCGGCCCTTCATATACCCAGGGACCTCCCACAAATCCCCAGATTTTTCTGCAGTGCTGACTGCGAAGACATGAAGTATCAACTCTCTCGCAGGTGAGCGGGGCTTTTACAGCCTGCGGCCCTGCAGGACTATTACCACCCGTCCGCTTCGATAAAGATGTGCCTCCCAGCCTGGGCTGCGCTGGTCGGGTGAAGGTAGGCAGCACCTTGTGTGCTCACGGAGCTACGCTCCACCGCAATCCCACACCATAGGGTAGGCGGTTAGGCTGATGGTGAGCCTCTAGTGGATGCCCCTCCCGCATTATTGCCCCGTGCCCTGATTAGCGGTGGACCCTGTTTACAGGGTCGCCACCCTCCCTCATTTCCCCCAGTAGTTAGGGGGAAAAGAAAGGGGGGGGGTATGTGTGTGGCGGTCCCAGTGCACTGTAATGTCACGTTTATGGCCTTATCATTGCCCTTTATTAACATTTGGGTGTCAGAGCCGTGCTGCTTGCTCTTTATTCTGTTTTGGCTGCCGCCGTACGTTTGTCCTCTCCTATACTGCATAGATTGCTGCGCCGGGTGGCAGCGTCGTTTAGATGCTACGGCGTCTTCCTTGCCAAACTGCTTATGTGATTTTTTCCTTGCCTTTTTTGACTATTACCTCAGAGCTTCGCGCTCTTCGGGGTGGGCGGGGACTTGACTCGGCGCGCTCCGCTTCACGGCCGAGCAGAGGTTCGCTGGGCGCCATTTTGAGGATCTTCGCACGCGCGCGTGGTGACAGTCCCCCTCCTCCTTTGGTCTGTAAGTGCCCTCGCGGGTGTCTCTTTATTATATGTTTTTCCCAGCTACGCATGGCCCTGACACCTCTTTTCCGGTGGCTTCTCCCGGCCTCATATATAGATATATATATAGATAATAGCGGGCCTACTTACAATTCTCCCACATTAATCAGCAGGTCTTTGGGGCATCCAGGGTTGCCTATTGCGTAAATCCCTACGGGCATACTGTGCCTAGATAATCACCATATGGAGGCATCTCAGGATTATGTGACCGGGGTCCCTTGCTGGCAGAGCACGGGTCTGCGGACCATGTGCCGAGCAAGCACTGGCCCTGCAAGCGGTGCCTGTGGCTGCACCTCGCTCCGATACTCCCCTCTCCCCTTGCCTAGATCTCACTCCTGCTGAGTCGCATACAAGTGGGGAGTTACAGCCTGATGTGTCTTCTACGGCTGACCAGATTGTTGCGGGGTGGTCCGAACGCTTGGGCCCTGGCAGGAAGCGGCCCTTGATGCCCCTGGCTTCTGCCTTTGCTATTGGATCGGAGGAGTTTACTTCTCCGCGTGATGGTACTTTGTCTGACGATGGAGAACTGTTCTCTGACCCAGGTTCCTCTGAGGAGAGGCCGAGAGGTCATGACGATTCGGGCCAGGATGACTGGGGCCAGTTCGACATCGATGGTCTGTTGCTTAAGATTTTTAAGGCCCTGTCTATCTCGCTCCCTGGCGCAGCTCCCAAGCCGAGAGGGGAGCATTTCCATACGGCGATTGCGCCCTTGGAATTTCTCAAGCAAGCTCACTTCCATGCTCTTGTACTCAAGGAATGGGAATGCCCCACTAAGCTTCCAGGGATTCCAGGGGACTGGGATTGGAAATACCCTTTCCCCCCTGAGGTGGTTAATTGTTGGTCATCGCCCCCCGTGGTGGACGCACCGATCATTGGGGTCCCTAACCCCCCCTTCTTTACTGCCCCAGCTTATAGCACCCTTCGGGATGTCGAGGACTGGCGCATCGATAGGCTGCCTTCACACGCCTTTGCTTGTGCAGGAACGGCGCTACGCCCGGTCTGTGCCGCGGCCATCACTGCAGTGGCCGCTAGAACCCTCGTAAGAAAGATGCTTGAGAATCACCCTGAGGATCTACCCTGGGAGGTGTTTAATGCACTCTCCAGTTGTGATATTTTTGTTAAATTTATCCTTTTAGCTCTGGATGACACCATCAGAATGTGTGCGAGGACTTCTGCCCTAGTGGTGGCTATACGTCGCTTGCTCTGGCTGCGACAGTGGGGTGCTGACGAAGTTGCTAAAAGAACTCTGACTGGGCTTCCCTTTAGAGGGCAACGCCTGTTTGGGGCCCATCTGGACCTCTTTGGAAAAAAGGGCAATTCACCCCATCGCAGGCGGTCGTCTCGGCCCCCTCGGAGCAGGGATACCCCTCCCCCTCCATACCATAGTGTTAAACAAGAACCTGGGGTGCCCTTTCTGGGGGCTTGTGCAGAATCCTGCCCCAGGAGCGGCAGACAACGTCCTGGGCCCTCCGGCCGGGCTAAGTCAAAATCCTTCTCCACAACCCCCCAAGCATGATGGGACGCCCTTGCCTGCCTGGGTGAGGGGATGGCCGCAGCACCTTGCTCCTATCAGGAGGCGTCTTGCCTCGTTCTGTTGGTTTCAGGAGGTAGTTTCCTCCGGATGCAGGATAGAGTTTGCTGGGCGGTCCTTTCCCGAGATTGTCAAGGTGCTTCTAGTCCCTGTCTTTCTTCAGGTGTTGGTGCAGGCCTTGCTTGGCTTGCTAGGTCTGGGGTCATTTGCAGGACGCCCTTAACAGACAGAGGCTGGGGCCTCTACACCAGTTTGTTTCCACATTCCCCTTAAGGATGAGGCAGTCGGGCCCATTCTGACCTCCCATGGTTCGGCAATTGATATTCACAGGCAGTGATGCACGGTATTTCTGAGTTGGGCTGCCAGCGCCCTGCACCCAGTAGGCCTCTTGCCGTCTGTGGAATTTAAAGATGATTATTTTAGCTCCCCTGTGTCTTCGGGACACTGAGGCTCTTACAGGTTAGTGTTGGAGGGCCAACACTGCTGCTTGTGGCCTTGCTATTGGGCCCCTCTTCTGCTCCCTGTGCTCGCTATGGCACTGATGGGGGTGATGTCTCTGCTGAGACCAGGGGGCGTCGGCACAAGGACCTATCTGGTCGTCCTTCTTACTTACAATCCCTGCGTCAAGCCGCGCTGATTACTACGCTAGCGGTGTTCTCGGGGAGTTATATTGGATGGGTGCTCAGTCACCTCTATCCCTCATGGTCCCTTATTTGCTATCTCCATTCCTTGGATTCGGTTCAGGCTTGAGCCTTCTTCCTTGACAATAAGTGGACTCCTGGTTACATGGGCTCTGTCCCTCTTTGCTGACACCTTACTTTCACCAGGCAGGATTGCAGCTGGTGGGCCCGTTGGTGGCGGATCAGATGTTGTCCCTTATATACAGAGCCCTTGGGCTCTTCGGCACAGTAGATTATTGATCCTGGATGGGGTTCCAGCACCCCTGGAGCTAGGCCTGTGCTCATTCCCCCTTGGTACAGTGGTTCCTCTTGAGCTGGTTAAATTCAAGGACTCTGTGCGGGGTACCCCCTTTCTTGCTTACATCTTCCTGTGAATGGTCACCTTGGGTACCATGTCTCGCAGGTTGGCGGCAATGTTCCCTCTAAGCCGGAGCAGCTGCTGTGCGGAGTAGCGAGGGAGCTGGGCAATGCCCGATGAAAGGTGGGCAATTGGAAAAAAGTAAGATAAAAACACTGGTACATCTACTATAAAAAGCAAAGCGCATTAAACAAAAAGATATAACATGATATTTAGTTTAGTAGATGCAATAGGACAACTAAAGTCTAAATTATGTAAAGTGAGCACAAATATGGTAAATATTGGGGAAAGCAACAATGATGGGGCCCCCTAACTCTCTGAGCCCCAATGGAGTCGCACCCCCTCAGCACGAGGTTGCCTCCTATTGGAATTAATGGGATTGTCTGACTTTGGGCCTGTCAGGGTCTCATTTGAAAAAGAAACAAGAATAAAAATGCAGATATTAACTGTGCATTAGAAGGTTATGTGCGGCTTTTTTATAGATCAGATTTATTGGAATGCCCTGCACTTTACAACTTAAGAAACAGTCCATTTTCAGGCTGTACTCCTTACCTTACTTCCCTGAGATAAAGGATCCGCCTGTGTCCTTAAGCTGGACCAAGAGGATGGTGACAACATTCTGTGTGAGCCCAGAGCTGGATTTAAGGTTCATGCTGCCCTAGGCATTATTAATGCTAGTCCCCCCCCCCCCCCCATCGGCAGCTGGGGGCATGGCACTGTGAAACATAGCACAAACTGAGGTAGCCAGCACTAGAGAGAAAGATGGAGGGAATGTGGGAAAGAGAGAAAGATGGAGGGAATGTGGGAAAGAGAGAAAGATGGAGGGAATGTGGGAAAGAGAGAAAGATGGAGGGAATGTGGGAAAGAGAGAAAGATGGAGGGAATGTAGAAAAGAGAGAAAGATGGAGGGAATGTAGAAAAGAGAGAAAGATGGAGGGAATGTAGAAAAGAGAAAAAGGTGTAGGGAATGTAGAAAAGAGAGAAAGATGGAGGGAATGTGGGAAAGAGAGAAAGATGAAGGGAATGTGGGAAAGAGAGAAAGATGAAGGGAATGTGGGAAAGAGAGAAAGATGGAGGTAATGTGGGAAAGAGAGAAAGATGGAGGGAATGTGGGAAAGAGAGAAAGATGGAGGTAATGTGGGAAAGAGAGAAAGATGGAGGGAATGTGGGAAAGAGAGAGATGGAGGTAATGTGGGAAAGAGAGAAAGATGGAGGGAATGTGGGAAAGAGAGAAAGATGAAGGGAATGTGGGAAAGAGAGAAAGATGGAGGTAATGTGGGAAAGAGAGAAAGATGGAGGGAATGTGGGAAAGAGAGAAAGATGGAGGTAATGTGGGAAAGAGAGAGATGGAGGTAATGTGGGGAAGAGAGAAAGATGGAGGGAATGTGGGAAAGAGAGAAAGATGGAGGTAATGTGGGAAAGAGAGAGATGGAGGTAATGTGGGGAAGAGAGAAAGATGGAGGGAATGTGGGAAAGAGAGAGATGGAGGTAATGTGGGAAAGAGAGAAAGATGGAGGGAATGTGGGAAAGAGAGAAAGATGAAGGGAATGTGGGAAAGAGAGAAAGATGGAGGTAATGTGGGAAAGAGAGAAAGATGGAGGGAATGTGGGAAAGAGAGAAAGATGGAGGTAATGTGGGAAAGAGAGAGATGGAGGTAATGTGGGGAAGAGAGAAAGATGGAGGGAATGTGGGAAAGAGAGAAAGATGGAGGGAATATGGAAAAAGAGAGAAAGATGGAGGGAATGTGTGAAAGATGGCGGGAATGTGGGAAAAGAGTGAAAGATGGAGGGAATGTGGGAAAAGAGAAAAAGAGAAAGGAGGGAATGTGGAAAAAAGAGAGAAAGGAGGGAATGTGGAAAAAAGAGAGAAGGGAGGGAATGTGGAAATAGAGAGAAAGGAGGGAATGTGGAAATAGAGAGAAAGGAGGGATGGAATGTGGAAATAGAGAGAAAGGAGGGAGGAGGGAAGGTGGGAGAAGAGAGAAAGGAGGGAAGGTGGAAAAAGAGAGAAAGGAGGGAAGGTGGGAGAAGAGAGAAAGGAGGGAAGGTGGGATAAGAGAGAAAGAAGGGAAGGTGGGATAAGAGAGAAAGGACGGAAGGTGGGAGAAGAGAGAAAGGAGGGAAGGTGGGAGAAGAGAGAAAGGAGGGAAGGTGGGAGAAGAGAGAAAGGAGGGAAGGTGGAGAAGAGAGAAGGTATTGTAGAATAGAGAGAAAGGAGGGAAGGTGGGAGAAGAGAGAAAGGAGGGAAGGTGGGAGAAGAGAGAAAGGAGGGAAGGTGGGGAAGAGAGAAAGGAGGGAAGATGGAGAAGAGAGAAAGGAGGGAAGGTGGGAGAAGAGAGAAAGGAGGGAAGGTGGGAGAAGAGAGAAAGGAGGGAAGGTGGGAGAAGAGAGAAAGGAGGGAAGGTGGGAGAAGAGAGAAAGGAGGGAAGGTGGAGAAGAGAGAAGGTATTGTAGAATAGAGAGAAAGGAGGGGATGTGGGAGAAGAGAGAAAGGAGGGAATGTGGGAAAAGAGAGAAAGGAGGGAATGTGGAGAAGAGAGAAAGGAGGGAAGGTGGGAGAAGAGAGAAGGTATTGTAGAATAGAGAGAAAGGAGGGAATGTGGAGAAGAGAGAAAGGAGGGAAGGTGGGAGAAGAGAGAAGGTATTGTAGAATAGAGAGAAAGGAGGGAATGTGGAGAAGAGAGAAAGGAGGGAAGGTGGGAGAAGAGAGAAGGTATTGTAGAATAGAGAGAAAGGAGGGAATGTGGAGAAGAGAGAAAGGAGGGAAGGTGGGAGAAGAGAGAAGGTATTGTAGAATAGAGAGAAAGGAGGGGATGTGGAGAAGAGAGAAAGGAGGGAAGGTGGGAGAAGAGAGAAAGGAGGGAAGGTGGGAGAAGAGAGAAAGGAGGGAAGGTGGAGAAGAGAGAAGGTATTGTAGAATAGAGAGAAAGGAGGGGATATGGGAGAAGAGAGAAAGGAGGGAATGTGGGAGAAGAGAGAAAGGAGGGAAGGTGAAGAAGAGAGAAAGGAGGGAAGGTGGGAGAAGAGAGAAAGGAGGGAAGGTGGAGAAGAGAGAAAGGATGGAATGTGGGAGAAGAGAGAAAGGAGGGAAGATGGAGAAGAGAGATGGTATTGTAGAATAGAGAGAAAGGAGGGGGTGTGAAAAAGAAAAAGGATAAAATGTGGAAAAGAGACAAAGAATGGAAAGTGGAAAAGAGAGGGATGAGAAAGGGAATGCGGAAAACGAAAAAAGAAGGAGCAGACACAGAAAAGAGAAAAAGAAAGGGAAGACTGAATAAGGCAATGTGGAAAGGTGACAGAGTAGGAAATAAGGGAAAAATGTGATAAGTGGGGTCTGGAACTTAGGATAGATATGACCTGTCCCCTCCAGCATTACATACACACATTTAGCTGAGGCAATGCTGCAACATGGCTGCCCACATTCAGTACCTGCTGTTGCTGGACTTGCTGGTGTTGGTGCCTGACACAGCCGACATGCTGCATGATGAGCTGGGCAGGGGAAGGGGCTACAAGGAAGCTGCCAGACTCCATGCACTGGCCACCACGAGGTCTCATGTGCCCCTCCCCCTCCTCCTCCTTGATCAGGGTGTGAGGTGAAGAGGATGCCGTGTTTTCTTAGCCTCTCCCCCGCTGCCCTCCTCCTCCCCTCCCTGCTCAGTGCAACTCGATACATTTGGTCAAGCACCTGGCTGTCTGTGTGGATGGCTGCGCTGAGGCTGTTCAGTGAATAAAGTTGTATCGGCGCTGCTCCTCGTCGGAGGCAGTAGACCAGCAGAGGGAATGGGGGCGGGGACTACACGGTGCTCTGCTCAGCCAATGCTGAGGCGGCAGCAACAGATGGGGAGGGATGTAGGGCCCCTCTGAGCCACCAATGTGAAAAACAAAAAATGACAGCTGTGCCAGGTGCGCGGACGCCGGGCAGAGCTGCGCGCCCGGGGAGCTGGAGGTGCGCGGCCGCGCTCCCGCGCACCTTACAGGGAACACTGGTTGGCGGGGGGGGGGGGGGGTTTCTTCCAAGAACCCCCCGCGGTTCCTAGGTAGAGGGTCCTTCTTACCTACTGATTTTGTTTAAACAGTGAGCCTTCAGTTGGCTCTATTTTGCTGGACTTCTCCTCTTCAGGACCTGTCTATTTGGGGACTCTTGGCCTGTCGGAGGACAGTAGCCTGTATTTATTATTGGTCTGGAACTTGAAGCAGGATGATTCTCCTGGAAGGTTTCTGATCCTGATCTAGGTGGGGGTCTACGTTCCCTGCACCTCAGTGGTATTCACTCCACTGGATGTCCTTCAGTGGTAGGTTGTGCTATCCTGGTGTCCCTCTGAAAGCCAACTAGGGTGGCTCTGTTGGGTCTCGCTAATATCACAGGGGCTCTGCCCTTGTTTTTCCTGCCCCAGAATATTCTGACTCTGGTCATGGGGGCTTAGTAAATTTATGTATAGACTTCCTATTTTATATGTCTTCTCTTCGTTACCCCTGCTATGTGGGGTACTGCGCACGGTCGTGCTGATAAAGAGACCCGTGAGATTGATGGCCCCTGGGTGGCCTAGTGGACAGTGGTTCGCAGATGTTTCTGCTGAGGACAGCGGACCGGTACACCCTCTCAGGAGTGCGGTTCTGCCCTTTTTCAAGCTCCTTATTATGTCGCCCCAATCTACAGGCTCTAGTCTGATGGCTTGACAGTTGATTCATTCACCCTTTCGGAGACGGGTTATCTTCTGGGTGACCTTGTCTATGGGGGGCTAGGAGCAAGCTTCTTCTCCGTTCTCCGTCTATTATAGGGTATGGCGTACCCATATTGATTGGCATGAGTCTTGGTCTCTCCCCTGTTGGACGTTCTCGGTTCCCAGGGTTCTAGAGTTGTTACAGCATAGGTTGGGGTTGGCTCCCCATCTAGGTACTCTGAAGGTTCAGGTTCTGTCCTGTCTGCCTTCCTGTAGAAGTCTGGTTCAGTCTTCCTTGTTAAGAGTTCTCTTGAGGATTGCTCAGGGGCATCTCCCAAGTAGTTCTATGGTCCCTGTTGGGATCAGTTTCCATTCTGTTTGCCCTGCGGATTGTTCCTTTGGGACTTATTATGGATGCTGTCTGAGCTGTTTGTAGTTCAAGTCGCCCCTCCGGGGGCTGTTGCTTCAGTCAGACGTGTGCCTGAGAAGATGGCTCTGATTACTTAGCCCTCGTTCATTATATATATATATATATATATATATATATATATATATATATATCCACACCATGCTGTGGTGGTATTTCGCCTTACGCCGGACCCTTTGTCCAAGGTGGTGTTTTATGATCATTAGTTAGTTCCTTAGTCTGCCTATGGGCCTTATTCTTAGTAATGCTGAAGTATGGGGTCTACATTCCCTCAACAGGTGTTGATGTTTTCCTGGTTGTTTCTTGTCCCTTAGGGGGACTGATGCCCTTTGGGGTCTGCGGGCGCCTCCATATGTATGCGCCTGATCTCGTTTGCTTCCAGGGCCTATGCGCCCTTTGGACTGATCTTACTTGGATGGTTTGCCTTCCTGGTCCTGAGTAAAGGTTCCGGCTTCTTGCTGATCTTTGTTAGTGAAGGGGTCAGTATCCCCGCCTGTCTTGCGGGAGACCAGTTTTCTATTCCCCGTTGGGGAGAGTTCTAAGTTTTACCGAGGCTCTTGTTGCATTTGGGCTGGTCAGGCCGTTACTCTGGCCTATTCCTTTAAGGGGAAGAATCTTCCTCTCTTTTTATCCTGTTCTAATTGTGTTTGGGTGCCTTTGGCCTTCAGCACCAGGTTCTTTCTGTTAAACAGGTTTGCTAGACTGCTGCTTGTTTTCTGTTCATACCTTTTCAAAGGTTTTGTTATGAGATTGACGTTAGAGCCTTTGCTCATGTCGTACTTGGTAGCAAGGTTTGCAGGTGACAGCACCTTTATTGTCTGCTGTGCCTTTTTTGTTGGGGATCCCACCCTATTTTATGGACACTGCTATTGGATGTCCCACGTGTAAATTCTGTGAAATACTCACCTGTAGAATTGGTATTATACACATACAGTACGTCCTGCTCCACCCCACCCTGGTTTTACATTTTCTGGATCCCCTGTATGGTGATTATTATCATTGCCATGGTTACCAGTTTGGTGGTTGGTTTATCCCGGCTTCTTTTCTCACTGCTTTTCAATGCTGGGGATTTGTGGGAGGTCCCTGGGTATATGAAGGGCCGGGAGGAGCCTGTTTTTGCATGTCTGCAGTGAACAGCGCCCTCTGGCGGAGGATTACCCACTTGCACCCAAGTATTATATTGAAGCAGGACGTACTGTATGCGTATAATACCAATTCTACAGGTGAGTATTTCACAGAATTGTATTATCTGCTGCACACTCTGTATTGTGTTACATGGCACCCCTCAGTTGCCCCAGCACGCCAGCCGAGTGCCGTTATTTTATTTTTTTTTTTAAACAAAAAATTGGCACTAATCTGCCCCTGCATTTGGTGGGTAAGCACGTCACTGCATCCATCACTTTCAGCTGACTCAAAGTTCAAGCGGGAAAAAAGTACAGAGGAGAATATTATTATGAAATGTGATGATTTTTAAAGGTGGTTAATAATACTTACCCTTTAAGGCTTGCTATGTTATCTATTCTGCATGTTTGCCTCTTATGCACTGCATAATTTCCTTTACTATATATATCTAGTTATATCCAGTTCTAGATATGGCTGTCCAGACCAGCATTTAATGACACTTTTGTACCAAACCTAGATAAATGATTGTTATATGATGATAGGCTGAAAGGGCCGAACAAGAGCAAGGTTCATAATGCTAGTTATCCTATAGCTTTAAAGCGGAACTTCACTTAAAAATGCCCCCCCCCCCTGCGTCCTGCCATCCTACCCTGGCGCTGAGGCAGGACAGGGATTATAAAGAAAAGAGAACCTTAACCTAGCCAGGCACCGGCACCATCCTCCCGGTCTCCTAATACTGCCGCAGGAAAAGATGCAAAGCCACATCCCCAGGCTCCATGTAGGGAGCCAGGGGATTCCGCCCCGCATCTTTGGTCCAAGATGGCAGCACCCAGGATCAGGAGTGGTGCAGGCGCCTGGCTAAGGTAAGAGTTTTTTCTTTGTAACCCTCCCGTCTTGCCTCAGCGCCAGGGTAGGATGCACCACCACTACTATTCTGAAGAAACAAAGGGGGGGTGGCAGCCGCTCAGACCATTTTATAACTAACTTGGGAGGTGCACGTTAGCAGGGCAATTAGTACACACAAGTCTTAAAGGAGCCACAGCACTCAACCCTGTTAGCTTGCAGGCCAGCCTATAATCTGTCTCTAAACTTGGTTAAAAACAGAGGACTCAGTCACACACATCTGCAGAAGTATGCTTAAGCTGCACCACTACGCCAAAGTGCCTCTGTGGGGTGCAGTCCTAACTCTAATCTCTGAGAGCCCATCTGGGACATACAGTGCAATAGATAAATTGGGAGCAGGCTTACCTGAGGTTGCCCTAAACCTCTCAAGTGCAAGCCATGGGGTGGAAGGGTCAAAGACCTTGCAATACAGCCTAGACCCCACACACCATGTGCTTGCACAAATTCAAAAACTACTAAAAGAACACTACTATTTCTGGTTCCATATGGGCTCCTAATATACTGTACTTTATGACAAACAAACATTGTGTCCTAAATTAGTATTGCCCTCGCCATAAAAAAGGTAAGATGTGGTGGGGTCACCACCTGACCAATTTTTTTGCTTTTTTTTACTGCCCACTGGTATTTTTCTTACTGGTAATTGTAATTGCGGGTATACTTTTTCCATTCTCAATTACCGGTACAAAAACAAATACTTGCACCGCCAGGCCAGTGGCCAGTAAAGTAAAAAAGAAAACAATACCGGCCCTACAGGGTGGCCCACAGAGGTAAACATACTCGATCTACTTGATGCTAAAGCATTCCATCCCCCATTTTTTTACAAATGGTTGCATCCCTGGCAGTTACTGAGAGCCAGTCGGAGAGCTGGATTTCACTCAGGGCAGCTAAGAAATACCGCGTATATGTGAGGAGTCCAAGCCAATGGGGATACTACAATAGCGCCAACACCCATTATGTACTTTTGTACAGTGAAGCAGAGGAAAATGACACCCAGTTATTTTTATTAATTAAGCCCTGACCCTTTTCATGTATGTATGTAATATAGCCATTTTTTCTATTTTTCTTTCTGAATGCAAATCCATCAGAATGTCATACTACGTATACGCATGCCTCTGGTATTTTTTGTACACTATCATGCTCCAGTTCTTTTCTTTGTTGTTGTATTTTTTGATGAACAGAGATAAAGTAAATAATTCACTAATAGTGTCTGGTATTCGATCTATCCAGAATTGCCCCCACCCCATAGTGGCTTACCAGTGCACGCCTTTTGCTAGTAGTGCTACTACCTTCTGTTGTCACCAGACAGACTTTGATAGATAGTAACCAGGACTGGCGCCCTGTCCATTTTAGTTGACAACAATGTTTCTATATAATTCAAGTGTGTGATGAGCTCACAGCTTGACTGTTTATTCCCATACACTTACTTTTATCTTTATCCTTGTGCCAGGCTTTCTTTATCTCCACTATATAAAATTAGAACTTATCTGCTCAAAGAATGGAGCCACCAGCAGCTATGGGGAAAATCATCTTCTCTGTCATCATTTTAGATCAATTAACTTTATCTCTTTGGCACCCATGCAAAACGTTTGGTCCCCAGTGAGACCAGAGACAATAATCTTTTCCCACTATAACAAAAAATAGGGTACATTTTTCTTTTTTTTTAATGATGTATGCTCAGGAGATCCGCGTGTGTGTGTGTGTGTGTGTGTGTGTGTGTGACAAACAGCCAACAGATACCAGGATCAACAGCTGCAAGGCAGTGGCTGACTTCCCTTGTTTACTTTGTGTGGGTTTTTATTACAAATGCATGTACAGAAGTGGAACACTATTTTGTTTTGCTGGTTTATTTCTTCCTCCTGATTGTTGTCTGTTCTGTAATGTCAGCTGGAGCCAGGTCAGTTGGATGAAACGCAGATCGCCACAATATTAAGGGAAATCCTCAAAGGCCTTGATTATTTACATTCTGAAAAGAAAATTCATCGAGACATCAAAGGTAGTATGACTCTCTTGGCACATGCTGTATATCATTTTAAGTGGATGTCCAGTGTCAGTGTATCCACCCCCCCTCCCCAGCCCTGCCTTCTTCTTCTAAGACAGGACAGAGGAGGATGTTAAAAAATAACAAGCCTTATCTTGCATGGAATACAGCGCTATCCCTGGTGCAAGTAAATGGGCAGAGTGGGGGATGCCGTTCTGTGCAACCTCTCCAAGATGGCGGCACCCAGCGCTGGAATCATACGGGGAATGTCACTGGATAGCAGGCTGTTTTTTTTTTGTTGTAACCCCTCTCTGTCCTGCTGACATTGGACACTCACTTTAAATACTTCTGTGTACAATTGTTCATCCTTATTTTCTTTTTTAAGCTGCCAACGTGTTGTTATCCGAGAATGGGGATGTTAAACTCGCTGATTTTGGTGTAGCCGGCCAATTAACAGATACGCAGATTAAGAGAAACACATTTGTGGGCACGCCGTTCTGGATGGCCCCAGAAGTCATAAAGCAATCAGCATACGACTCTAAGGTAAAGAAACTAGGTGGCCGCCGTTTTGATTTTGCTTAATTAACGATCACAAGTCCTGTCATGAATAATGAATCACTGTCTGTACACAAAGAACTTGTGTTCCATTTAAGGGCTGATCTGCTTGTGTTCTCTGCTGACGACTTCATGAATAATGATGACGGACAAACCTGTAAAACGGCTTCTGTAACGAGCCGGGCAAACAGGACGACGGGTATTTCTCTCAGAGGTCACATCAAAGAACTGTTTTACATTTAGACATCACAAGCACCAGCTAACCTTTCTGACATTTGGCTGCATTCATGTCTATCATCATGTCTGAGTAATAGAGAGATACAACCAGCTCAGGCTGGCATTAGAAATAGATGACAAGGGTTAAATCCCCTTATTTTGGTTTAAAGTAAAAGTCTAGCTTGTTAAAGCTTGGATTTGTACAATGATAAACCCAGTTAAAGGTTTATTCCCCTCATTATTTAGCAGCAGAGAATCCCCTCAGAAAGGCCTACATTTGCCTACGAACACTTGTGCAAATTGTTCAAAGGATAGTTTGGTCTATCCCCCCACCCTCCCAAAGGCACTGGGCGGGATTACAAGGAAAAAGAATCTTACCTCAGCCGCAGTCCAGCAACGTTCCAACAGGTCCATTCGGCCGCCACACAGAAAGCCGCGAAGCGCCATCCCCCTAAATTGGTGCATGCTCCCACCTGCCCGTGCACTTTGTGGAAGCCACTCTGTGCTTTCTACCAATATAGTGGTGCCCAGGACCCAGAGCACCGGTAGAACGACACTGGACCACAGGCACAATAAGTTTGTATTTCTTTGTAAATCTTTGTGTGGAAGGGGGGGCTAATCTATGACTGGGCTTCTGCTTTAAGAAGTTTATTTATGTGCTGTTATTTCAGAGGCAAAATGAAGTGCGCACTATCCAAGGGTGTAATCTGCTATACGAGTTCAACGCCATCCAAGTGTTTTTTTAGTATTAATATGGCAGTCCAGTCCCATCCTGGCTGCCAGTTCCCCCTGCCGGGAGCAGTGCTTCCGAAATCTAAGCTGAGCTGTGCTGATGCGAATGGTACTCGCCTTTTACCCCCCCTCTCTCGCATCTAATTTCAATTAAGTTTGCCAAGAAGGCACGCAGATATATAAAGGAAATTGAAACGGAGCTTCACTCACCAAGTAACCCCCCGCCCTGCCACGCTACCCTAGCCATGAGTTAGGACAGGGGGATTACAAAGAAAAAAAAACCCTTACCTTATCCTCGACCCGTACAGATGCTCTGGTCTCTGTGTGGCGGCCGCTATGATTGACACATAGCCACATACCCTGGGTCCGTGTACGCTCCCGTCACCCATTTACTTGAATGAACGGATGGGAACGCACACAGAGCCAGGGGATGCGGCTCTGCGTTGTCATTCAAGATGGCTGTGCCCAGAGTCTGCAGCGCCGGAGACTTCCTGTCTGCAATGACTAAACAGGAGGTTCACAACACAGAAAAGTGATGGCTGACGCTCAAGCCAAAGAGCTGTAACTTGGTAGAGAAGCCCCATATTTTGTGCTGTAACCTCTGTTTGGGCTTTCTGACTCTCATAGATTTTTTCTTTCTAGCATTCTAAATAGCTTTCTAGGTTTCTGACTGTGTACTGAGTGCTGTATAGCAAGGGCGAGGTGGGTGTCTGTCATCTTTAGTATCTTGCACCCATAAACTTGACAACCAGGTGTATTATAGGACTATGTGTATAAAAACATATATCTATGTTATATGGAGGTATGAGGAGAATTGAAGTTCCAAGTTACCTTCATTTTTACATCTCACCTAATATAAGCTCACAGCAACCTGCTGTGTTGCTGGTTTACTCATGCTTTGTTTTCTGCTTTACTCACAGGCTGATATCTGGTCACTGGGGATAACGGCGATTGAACTGGCTAAAGGCGAGCCCCCTCTTTCTGAAATGCACCCAATGAAAGTTTTGTTCCACATCCCCAAAAACAATCCTCCTACGTTGGAAGGAAGCTACAGTAAACTTCTGAAAGAATTTGTGGATGCCTGTCTAAACAAAGAGCCCAGCTTTGTAAGTCTTCCAGTATAAGCATTTTAGATTGCAATAGGTTTGGGATATTATGGTTCTTTCAGGACTAACCACAAATACATACTATTCTTAGTATACAGTACGTCCTGCTCCAAATATAATACTTACAAGTGGGATATACTCCGCCAGATGGCGCTGGACTGCAGAGACATCGAAAATAGGCTCCTCCTGGCCCCTCAAATACCCGGGGACCTCCCACAAATCCCCAAAATTTCTCTGCAGTCTGGCTGCGAAGGACAAGAAATTGGCTCTCTACTCGCAGGTGAGCGGGGTTATTAACCTGCTGTCCTGTAGGACTATTCCCACCCGTTCCACTAGTAATATGCCTCCCAGCCTTGGCTGCGCTGGTCGGGTGAGGGTAGGCAGCACCGCTGTTAGGTGCTTAGGAGCACTTCTCCACTGCAATCCCCCACCAAAGGGTAGGCGGTTCAGGCTTATGGTGAGCCTCTTTGGGATGCCCCTCCCGCACTATTGCCCCTTGCCCCTACCTATCGGTGGGTCCTATTTAAGTGGCCGCCGTCCTCCCTCATTATTGCATTTGTGCCAGTTACACTGTCTTTTCACATGCCTTTATTCTTTTGTCAGCCGCCGCGCTGACTTGTCTTTTTCAAATTTGCAGCCGCCGCGCGCTGACTTGGCTCCGCGCTTGGCGGCGGCATTACCTCAGGCGCTAGCGCGCCTTCATTGGCTGCTTGCCGTGCTGGCTTCGCGCTCTTCGGGGGGCGGGTCTCGTCTTTGGCGCGTTTCGTGTCATCGCTGTTACTGGCCCGCCCCTCGAGGTATACAGACGCCATCTTCCCTGTCTGGTTGGCCTATGCGCGACGGACTCCTACCTACCGCGGTCCGTAAGTGCCCTCGCGGGCGGCTTTATTTACTTCACTTGGGTTATGATGTACTTAAGGTCTTGTCTGCTTATGTCTTTCAGGCGGGACGAACCCTTCCTGGCTTCTCCCGGCCCTTTTGTAGTATATTACTTATAGGCCTTGTAAAAAACTATACTCCCAGCAGGTTAGGAGCATCCAGGGTTGCTATATAGCATTATCCCCTATCGTCGTATTGCGCCGCTAAAAAATCACCATATGGAGGCATCCCAGGAGAATGTGACCCGGGTCCCTTCGGGACAAGACCGGCTGTGTGTAGCGTGTGGGCAGCCTCATGCTGACGCTGACAAGGCGCGGGTCTGTGTACCCTGCACTGAGCAGATGCTTGCATTGCAATCTGGCCTGCCAGTGGCTGCACCTCGTTTCACTTCGCCTACTCCCCAAGCTTAAACCTCACTCCTGCTGAGTTGCATACTAGTGGGGACTCTCAGCCTGATGTGTCTTCTAGACTGGCTACTGTTGAGCAGATTATTGCGAAGTCCTCAGCGCGTAAGGCCCTGCTAAGAAGCGGCATTTAGCGCCTAATGTTACTGTTTTCCCTATGGGAACTGAGGAGTTTATGAATCTGTGTGGCTATACCCCGTCTGACGAAGGGGAGCTCTTTTCTGATTCAGGCTCATCTGATGAGAGACCAAGGGGTCATGACGATTCTGGCTCTGACCCCTGGGACCCGGATGACACTGACAGATTATTGACCCAGATTTTTGAGGTTCTGTCTATCTCTCTCCCTGTTGAGGCCCTCAGGCAAAGAGGGGAGCTTTTCCATACAGCAAAATCGCGTCTGGAATTTCCAGAGCAGGCACATTTCCATAACCTTGTGCTCAAGGAATGGGAGCGCCCCAGTAAACTTCCCGGGGTTCCAAAAAGTTGGGATAGGAAGTATCCCTTTCCTGCTGAGGTGGTTAAATGTTGGTCACCCCCCCCCCCCCCCCGAGGTGGATGCCCCGATCCTAGGGTTATCTAACACCTCTGTTATGCATTCCCCTGATTCTACTACCCTGCGGGATGCTGAAGACCGGCGTATTGATCAGCTGGCGTCCCACACCTTTGCATGTGCGGGGACGGCGCTGCGCCCGGTCTGTGCTTCTGCCATTACGGCTGTGGCCACTAGAACCCTTATCAGGAATATGCTTGATAGTGCCCCTGATGATTTGCCTTGTGAGGTGTTTAATGCACTCTCTGGTTGTGATGTTTTTGTGAATTTTGTCAGCATTGGATGACACCATTAGAATGTGTGCCAGAACTTCTGCCCTTGTGGTATACTCCGCTCGGTTTGGCTGCGCCAGTGGGCTGCTGACAACGCTGCCAAGAAGGCCCTCACTGGGTTTCCCTTTAATGGACTGCGCCTGTTTGGCGACCGCCTGGACCTTTTTGCTAAGGGAGGCAGGTTGCCCCAGCGCAGGCGGCAATCTCGGCCCTTTCGGGGTCAGGGTTCCTTCTCCACCCCTTTCCGTGGTGCAAGACAGGGAAGGGGGGTTTCTTTCCCTGGGGCCCGGGGAGATTTCTGGGGCAGAGGACGTGGACGTCCTGGCGCCTCCTGGGGTCCCAAAGCTAAATCCTCTCCCAAGCCCCCTCAAGCATGATGGGGCGCCCTCACCCATCCGGGTGAGGGGACGGCTGCAGCACTTTGCTCATGTCTGGAGGCTTCATGTCTCAGACCGGTGGATTCAGGAGGTAGTGTCCTCCGGTTACAAGTTGGAGTTTGCTGCCGATCCCCCTTCAAGATTCATCAGATCCCGGATTCCTCAGGACCCTGTGTCAGCTCAGGAGCTAGTGCAAGCAGTGCAAGGCCTCCTGGAGCTGGGGGTCATCTGCCAGGTCCCTTTAAGGGAAATAGGCAAGGGTTTTTATTCCAACCTATTCACAGTACCAAAGGATGGTTCTGTCAGGCCCATCTTGGACTTAAAGATCCTCAACAAGTTTGTCAGGGGCAGGCACTTTCGCATGGAAACTCTGCGCTCTGCCATCAGTTCCCTGCGCCCAGGGGATTTCATGAGATCTGTGGACATCAAAGATGCTTACCTTCATATTCCTGTGTTTCCAGGTCAAAGGTTCCTCAGGTTCGCTCTGATGGATCAACACTACCAATTTGTGGCCTTGCCCTTCGGCCTCACTTCAGCTCCCAGGGTGTTCACCAAGGTGCTGGCGGGCGCTCAGATGTCAGGGCGTCCGAGTGCTTCCCTATCTGGACGACATCCTCATCACCTCCCAGTCTCTACACCAGGCAGAGTTGGATACTCAGCTGGTGGTGTCCACCCTGGAGTCATTTGGATGGGTGATCAACCACCCCAAGTCATCACTGTCCCCTTCCTTAGTAACTCCATTCCTAGGAATGAATCTGGATACAGTTCAGGCAAGGATTTTCCTTCCTCAGCAGAAGGTGGACAGTCTGATTGCACAGGCCCAGTCCCTCCTGGCTTGTCCCCATCCCTCCATCAGGCAGGGGATGCAGCTGGTGGGCCTGATGGTGGCATGCTTCGAAGCGGTCCCTTATGCTCAGTTCCACTTGAGGCCTCTGCAACTTCACCTATTGTCAGGACGGGACAAGGACCCAGCGTCCTTGGACAGGGTCTGTGTGCTCTCCCCCCTGGTCAGGAGGTCCTCTTGTGGTGGATGGACTCAAGGAACCTGTTGGGGGCAGATCCTTTCTTGCCCCTTCCTGGGAGACGGTCACCGCGGATGCCAGTCTGTCAGGTTGGGGGGGTTTCTGGAAGTCCCTGCGGTTCCAGGGGAGGTGGGGCCCTCAGGAGGCCCACACACCTATCAATGTCTTGGAGCTGCGGGCGATCAGGCTAGTTCTGGCTCGCTTGACTACTCATCTTGCCTGTTCAGGTGCGCTCGGACAACCAGACGGCAGTTGCCTACATCAATCATCAGGGAGGGAACCGGAGCAAGGGGGCCCTCCAGGAAGTGTCTCTGATCCTGACTTGGGCGGAGACCAATGTCCCCTACATTTCAGCTGTGTACATCCCGGGGGGGGGGGGGAAATCGCCTGGCAGACTCTCTGAGCAGGGGGACCTCTCGCCAGGGAGAATGGTCCTTATGCAGCAGGGTGTTTCAATCTCTGTGTCACCGTTGGAGCCAACCAGATGTGAATCTGTTTGTGTCCCGCCCTAATCACAAGCTCCCAGCTTTTGTCTCTCTGTCCAAGGATCCTCTGGCCCTGACCTCGGATGCGCTAGCAATGTCATGGAAGGACTTTCAGTTCCTGTATGTCTTCCCTCCAATTCCCCTGCTGGGCAGGGTTCTACGCAACATTGCTCTGGAAGGGGTGCCAGCAATTCTGGTGGCCCCCAGGTGGCCAAGAACAGTGTAGTTCGCAGACGTGGTACAGCTGGCAGTAGATCAGTACGCTCTGCCCTTGGTGCCAGATCTGCTCACTCAGGGCTCACTACGCCATCCCAATTTACAAACTCTGGCTTTGACGGCTTGGCTGCTGAAACCTCCATCTTGATGGAGAATGGGCTGTCTTCCTCGGTTGTGTATACTTTGATATGAGCTAGGAAGAAGTCTTCCTCTTCCATTTATTAGAGGGTTTGGCGTGCCTACATTGACTGGTGTGAGTCTAAGTCTCGTCCCTGTCGTGTGTTCTCTATTCCCAGGATTCTGGAGTTCCTGCAGCATGGGTTGGAGATGGGGCTCCAACTCAGTACTCTGAAGGGTCAGGTTTCTGCCCTGGCTATTTTCTTCCAGAAGTCCTTTGCTCAGCACCCTCTGATCAGGACTTTTTTCCAGGGGGTCACTCATGTGCGTCCCCCACGTAAGCCTATGGTGCCTGTTTGGGATCTGAATTTGGTTCTATCAGCTTTGCAGGGTGCTCCCTTTGAACCTGTGCAGGATGCTGCCTTGGCCATTCTTACGCTCAAGGTTGTGTTTCTGGTGGCTATCACTTCTGTCAGGCGTGTGTCTGAGTTGGCGGCGCTGTCCATTCAGCCCCCCTACTATGAGAGACACCAGGACAAGGTGGTGTTTCATTTCAAACCTGACTTTCTGCCTAAGGTAGTGTCTGCTTTTCATTTAAATCAGGACATTGTCCTTCCTTCTTTGTGCCCTAATCCTAGCAATGCTAAGGAGAGAGTTTTGCACTCTTTGGATGTGGTTAGGTGTGTGAAGTACTATCTGGTGGCTACTGCACCTTTCAGGAAAACTGATGCTCTTTTTGTGGTCCCTTCTGGTCCTAGGAAGGGTTTGGCTCCGGCCAAGTCTACTATCAGCAAGTGGATTCGTCAGGCTGTGATTCAGGCCTACTCTGCTAAGGGGAAGAATCCTCCCTTCCGCCTTACTGCTCATTCCACTCGTGCTATTGGTGCCTCTTGGGCTTTTCAGCACCAGGCTTCTGTTGAACAAGTTTGCAAGGCTGCTACTTGGTCTTCTGTTCATACCTTTTCAAAGTTTTACAAGGTTGATGTTAGGGCCTCAGCTGATGCTATTTTTGGCCGAAAGGTTCTGCAGGCGGCAGTGGTTTAAACTGTCTGCTGCTGCCTTTTTCTTGGGGATCCCACCCTACTTTATGGACACTGCTATTGGATGTCCCAACTGTAAGTATTAGATTTGGAGCAGGACGTACTGTATACTAAGAATAATACAATTCTGTTATTACTCACCTGTAGAATTGGTATTATGAGTGTACAGTACGTCCTGCTCCACCCCACCCTTGGTTTTGCATTATCTTGGATCCCCTGTATGGTGATTGTTATCATTGTTATAGTTGATAGTTGGGTTGTTTAATTCTCCCAGCTTCTTGTTAACTGCTTTTCAATGCTGGGATTTGTGGAAGGTCCCTGGGTATTTGAGGGGCCGGGAGGAGCCTATTTTCGATGTCTCTGCAGTCCAGTGCCATCTGGCGGAGTATATCCCACTTGTAAGTATTATATTTGGAGCAGGACGTACTGTATACTCATAATACCAATTCTACAGGTGAGTAATCACAGAATTGTATTTTCCTATCAGTGGTGTAAAGTTTGTTTAACAGGGCTACTGATCAGTCAGACACTTTGAATGTGTTTGTTCCTGCAGATCTGATCTATAATTATTGGTCCTAACTTACAAGGTATATCTGTAACTCCTTCCTTATAAAGCAAGTGAAGGTTTCTGGCACAGCTGTATAATCCATAGAAGTTCATTTATTAAAACACTTTAAAATCTTGCAAATCCCAATGAAGTACATGTGCTAAAAACCCTAAATATGAGCAGAGGCACCTCCATGTGTGACGTGGCCTGAAATCTTCAGAAGCAACTGAGTTGTTTAAAGAGGAACAAAACAAAACTTTCACTATTTTGGGTTTTGTTCCTCCTGTCTGGGGCATCTGATTTGGGACGTCCCTTTCCCTCGTTCCCATGGCCCATGTATGGGATGCTCAGGCAACTAACAGCACACATTTCATTCCGATTTTCTTTGCTGATCATAGTGGCAAGGAAATCTGAATGAAGATTGAGCCGCCACCTGCATCCCCACTCACCTCTAGTTATTCTGAAATGCCTGCCACAATATAATAGAGATTTGCCCACCGCAACATGAAGCAGCGTGAGCTCAGGGAAAAGGTCAGTGGATCTGGTGAGCCATGGTGTTTCACACAGCGGGGCATCCCAATTGAGGATACCCGATGAAGAGACCACTCTTTTAGACTCTAGACAACCAAAGTCTAGTCACATAATTTATCCCAAAAAATATTTGTACCTTGACCTCCCAAGAGGTTTGAGTTTTCCAAATAATGATTAAATAAACCCATTATAATGGAGCAGGTAGTTCGTGTTACACTTATTTAATTGCATCACTGTGCACAGCTAGCTCTGGTCTGGTCTAATGGGTGGCTACATAAAGGAATTCTGGGCCTGGGCCAAAGACAAAACGGCTTTGCATATCAATGAATGTATTAGTGTTTAAATAGCATGTGCATATTTTAAAATAACAATTCTGAAAAGGCAATCTTAATTAAAACTGTTAAACACCTCCAGTAAATATGCAGTTTAATTTTAAGGGTCATCTAAATTTTTTATTGTCATGTGCTACCATATTTTTCACCCTGTAAGACGCCGCCAGGGTTAGAAGAGGAAAATAAAAGAAAAAATTATTCTGAACTAAATGGTGTGCTTAACTACCCCCACTTAATCACCAGAATCCCCCCAATCACCCCATTACTGGCAGTGAACGGTATCCCGCATTACTGGCAGTGAGCGGCATCCCCTATTACAGGCAGTGAGCGGTATCTCGCATTACAGACAGTGAGCGGCATCCCACATTACAGGCAGTGTGCGGCATCCCACATTACAGGCAGTGAGCTGCATCCCACATTACAGGCAGTGAGCTGCATCCCACATTACAGGCAGTGAGCTGCATCCCACATTACAGGCAGTGAGCTGCATCCCCTATTACAGGCAGTGAGCGGTATCTCGCATTACTGGCAGTGAGCAGCATCCCCTATTACAAGCAGTGTGTATCATCCCGCATTACAGGCAGTGAACGGCATCCCCTATTACAGGCAGTGAACGGCATCCCCTATTACAAGCAGTGTGCGGCATCCCACATTACAGGCAGTGAGCGGTATCCCACATTACAGGCAGTGAGCTGCATACCGTATTACAGGCAGTGAGCGGCATCCCACATTACAGGCAGTGAGCTGCATCCCCTATTACAGGCAGTGAGCGGTATCCCACATTACAGGCAGTGAGCTGCATCCCCTATTACAGGCAGTGAGCGGCATCCCCTATTACAAGCAGTGTGCGGCATCCCACATTACAGGCAGTGAGCGGCATCCCCTATTACAAGCAGTGTGCGGCATCCCACATTACAGGCAGTGAGCGGCATCCCCTATTACAAACAGTGTGTATCATCCCACATTACAGGCAGTGAGCAGCATCCCCTATTACAAGCAGTGTGCGGCATCCCACATTACAGGCAGTGAGCTGCATCCCCTATTACAGGCAGTGAGCTGCATCCCCTATTACAAGCAGTGTGCGGCATCCCACATTACAGGCAGTGAGCAGCATCCCCTATTACAAGCAGTGTGCGGCATCCCACATTACAGGCAGTGAGCTGCATCCCCTATTACAGGCAGTGAGCGGTATCTCGCATTACTGGCAGTGAGCAGCATCCCCTATTACAAACAGTGTGTATCATCCCGCATTACAGGCAGTGAACGGCATCCCCTATTACAAGCAGTGTGCGGCATCCCACATTACAGGCAGTGAGCGGCATCCCACATTACAGGCAGTGAGCGGTATCCCACATTACAGGCAGTGAGCTGCATCCCCTATTACAGGCAGTGAGCGGCATCCCCTATTACAGGCAGTGAGCGGCATCCCCTATTACAAGCAGTGTGTATCATCCCACATTACAGGCAGTGAGCGGCATCCCACATTACAGGCAGTGAGCGGCATCCCACATTACAGGCAGTGAGCGGTATCCCACATTACAGGCAGTGAGCTGCATCCCCTATTACAGGCAGTGAGCGGCATCCCCTATTACAAGCAGTGTGTATCATCCCACATTACAGGCAGTGAGCGGCATCCCACATTACAGGCAGTGAGCGGCATCCCCTATTACAAGCAGTGTGTATCATCCCACATTACAGGCAGTGAGCGGCATCCCCTATTACAAGCAGTGTGTATCATCCCACATTACAGGCAGTGAGCGGCATCCCCTATTACAAGCAGTGTGCGGCATCCCACATTACAGGCAGTGAGCAGCATCCCCTATTACAAACAGTGTGTATCATCCCACATTACAGGCAGTGAATGACATCCCTATTACAAGCAGTGGGCAGCGAGCCCCGTTATGGCCAGTGGCAGCTTGTGCGGCATCCCCCCGCCCCTCTGTTCGCCGCCGGGACAGAAACAACACATACAAACAACTTACCAGCCTCCACCGTTGCTGCCGCACACATGTTTCCACAAGTTCCCGGAGCTAGCACTGGTGCAGGGCTGTGGGAGGGTGTGGCCTATGACATGGGCGAGCATCCATTGGTTTTAATACAGGATCCCTATACAGGACATGCCCAGCCCCGGCCAGGAACTACCGATAGCTCCGGGGACATGTGTGGTGGTGGCGGCGGCAGCAGCAGCATAAGTTTTCTTTTTTAATACATTTGCCCGATAAGACTCACTGAACATTTCCCCCCACATCTTATAGGGTGGAAAATACGGTAATTTAGGAAGCTGAGAAAATAAGAGCTAATCCATTCTTTGGTGTTGCCTCTTGGTTCCCTCTATCATTTAATTCTTGGTCAAAGCTAAAGTTTAGCAGACTAATCTAGAAGTTGAGTTACAAATCTGCAATTTATTTTGTAGAGGCCGACAGCAAAAGAGCTCCTGAAACACAAATTTATTGTGCGGAATGCCAAGAAAACCTCGTACTTGACGGACCTCATCGACCGGTATAAGCGATGGAAGATGGAGCAGGGTCATGAAAGTTCCAGTTCCGATTCTGAAGGGTAAGTTTTGAACCACTGCTGTAATGGCAGACCTGTGATTTGTAATCAGACCCTTTATTTATTCCCGGGGCTTTATTATTTGACTGCTTTATGTTGTCATAATCACTTTTTACCTTTGTATTAATGTTATTAGTAAAGTTTATTTGCATTTCTCCTAGGGAAGATGATGGGGAGGCCGCAGGAGGAACTGACCGGGGACCTTGGTATTTTACAATGGAAGAGTCAGACCTGAAGAAAATGGAGAATGGAGCAACACTGCTTAAAGAATTGGACAAAAATGAGGTGCGGTTAGTGAGTGGAATTTGTATGATGTACATGATCCATACTTACCTGTAATTCCACACTCTGTCATACTATGGCCAGGAATAAGCAGAGACACTCTTGGCACCTGGCTCATCAGGTTATTCTGTGAGTGTGGGTTGTTTCTTATCTAAGAAACGTCATATTAGGGCTGTTCTGTCCTCCCCCCTGCCCCACTGTACAGTATATCCCTGCTAATAACCTAGAAATGGGCATTAGATTCTATTTTCCCTGTTCTTGAGTCCACAGCAGCCACAACTATTGGTCTACTTCCAGTGACCAACATGGTTTGTATGACTGGAGTACATGCACTGTGCATCTTCCTATGCCTGCCCCTGACTAACTTAGCCCCCCGGTGCTAGTAATTTAGCCTCAGGGATTTTTAGGGCAGTAACGGAAGATAGGCTAACAACACAGTTAGTAAGCATGGTATATGTAACACAAATGTCAGGTAAATCCAGAGAAGTTGTAGTTCCACACAGCTCCAATGCTTGACCAAATTTAGAACAGGGTTAGGTTGGTGCACGAAGGGGCACTGGGATCCCCAAACACATATTTTGCAAATCTTGAGAAAGTCCAGCACAGCCAGACCCTGCAGTAGAAAAAACTTTACAACTTAGCTTTTACTATTGTTAGTTAAAATCAGTAAATAAAGCACTTACATGAGGACACAAGGTCCCATTTCCTGTACAACTGTGACGCGTTTCGGGAGGGCACCCCCTTTGTCACTGCAAGAACGCAAGTATCAGACTTGATTTGGGCAAACCATTAACATTACACTTGCTTTATATTTATGCACAAGGTGAAAGACGTCCAAAAAAGACCTCTATCGCAGTGTTTGTCCACAATTATGTCACCTTTATTTGCTGAGGTATGTAAACGGTTTCCATTGTATATGTATGTCTATATGTATGTGTTAATTTCCAAAGGTAAATATTCCCAGACCCTTCTCTGTTGGCATACAGACAACCCCCTAATCTCAGATAACTAATTATGAGGAGCTCCCTAATTGCCCCAGCACAAAATGGGACATGATTGTGATTGCAGAAAAGGTGGGAACTGTGCACACACAACTACACCAGCGACACAATAAAGATAAACTACCTTGTATGTAACAAGAGTAACCTGATCATGTTTGTAAAAGGGAAAGCACTAAGAAAGCGACTGAATCTGCACAGGTTCACAATTAAATATAAAAAAAAAACTGATGTGCCTGTTGTGGGCCATTTCTGTAGACCAGGCCATGGCCTGTGTGACATCAAACTCGCAATGCTCAAAGGATGCTTCTGGTTACAAAAAGAGAGGTTGGAGTGTGGGCTAAACAGGGATACAAAAGTTATATGTCATTATGACGTCAATTGAACAGATTGAATTCACCACAAGGTCTGATATGAAACGGAATGCCTTGACTGATGCGACTAAAGAGAACCATAAAGATTCCACAGGCTCTCTTCCCCCATCCCCATTCTACCTGCAATGATCACTCTTGTGTGTGGCATCAATGAGACCCAACCAGCTCTACCTGCAAAGATATAGACTCTGAGAGATTTGTGGAAGCAAAATTGTTGCCAATGGTTGCCCACCCAGACTGATTTCTAGGGAGCTCAGCTACTCCAAAGGTCTGCGGACAGTACATATATGGAGCGGTGAGGGAGGAAGAGGACACCCACCTAAGCCAACCGGATCAGCCTAATTAGCCCTAGCGATCAATAGGGTGACAGATGTCGCAGCCAGATCGCCCTCAAATCCTGCCCACCCAAACTGAATTAAAATAGGTCAAAACCCGAAACTCCCTTTCGCCTCTCTGACCCCATTCCCCCCGGGATCTGAAAATGTGCAGTAAACTCCATCTGCAGTAGCCAAGCCAGGTTCCCATGTGACATGTGAAAAATATATATATATATATATTTATTTTATTTTTTATTTTTTTTTTTTTTTTTTTTTGCTTGAGGTCTGCTTTAAATCTTCCCCAGTAAAGCTTACCATCCACTAGTCAATCTGGTTGGTCAGTCACTGGACTAAAATAACAAAGGAGTCCCCCAGAATAGGCCACCACCCCATGCAAATGCTGCACAGTCCTTAATCACATTGTTATTGTGCTTCTTTTGCATGGGATTGTGGTCTATTCTGGGGACCACCTTTGTTGTTTTAGTCTTGGGATTAACAGTATTCCTTTTTATAGCTGTGCATGGAACACCTTCTGTTCCCTTTTCAATCGCTCGACAATATGGGCAAAATAAATATCCCTGGGTGTAAATGTAGCCTTTCACTTTTTGTTGGATACGGTTTCACTCAATGTAATGTGTCCATGTGTATGCTCTCGGAATATGTAGTTAAAGCTGGATACAGTGAGGAGTAGCTGACATTTTATTTCATCACTGTTTGTAATGTGTGGTGTAAATTGCAGCATCTTGTTGTTCTTAATTAGCTAAAAGAGAGGAGTCAAGCATCTGGTGGCAATGTAGGATCTATAGAAGAGCTGCGGGAAGCTATTTACTTAGCCGAAGAAGCCTGCCCGGGCATCTCAGACTCCATGGTGGCACAGCTTCTAATGCGGCTTCAGAGGTACATTTTCTACCATCCAATTATTGAAGACAAAAACTCAGCTTTCTTGACAATGAAATGACTATTTTACTTGACATATTTATAAGGCTCCGATAAACCTTCTCTTACATTTTTTTTCTATATACAGTTGTTTTTTTAGCAAAAACTGGGGTGTGCCATTTGTCTTTCATATCATTTGTTCCTTTTTGCTTGCCATTATCAGGAATAAGAATGTAAGAAATGCTGACAGATATGATTGATACTCCCGTTTTTGTACTTTTTAACTTTTAATAATAATAATTTTGGGCAAGAGAAAAGAGAACCTTTTCCAAAGAAGTGGTGAAAGCAATCACTTCATACCTTGTTTGATTTGCCAGTTCTTTTTCCTAAATCGGTATTTAAGTGGAAAGCACAGAAATAATAGAAGAGCGGTGTCAAGAAAACGGCAAATGCCACTTCTTTATAAATATGGCCAGCTGTCCTATGTTGTTTACCTACCTTTGCCCTCATTCCAGTCCCCAGTATCCTAGCTCCAGGCTATTGGGTCTGGTAGTGTCTTCATCCTCATAGAAAGGATGCTGACTTTATATGTGCAGTGACACGGCTTGAAGTTCACCTCTTGAAAATTCATGGGTGTGTCCTTCCAGTTCTTTGGCAGCGCTGCCCACTAGTTCTGCAACACCCTAAGGTTTTTGATATATGACCCTCCTCTTTGGTTACCTGGGCTTGGGGTCTATTTCGTCCTATGGGGTGAAAGAGACTCCATCCCTTACCCTTTTTACCAAACCTGAATCTGTCAACTAACGGCCCCAACACATAGGCCCCTCGGTAAGAAGAGTGGGGGTGTTGGTAATTGTCTAAGCTCTCTTCTTCAAAAAATTATATGTTGAGTTTTATAAAACTCAAGAAGACCCACATTTACTTTTCTGAAAATATGAATGAGTGTGATGTTAAAAAATGAATTCATACCCCTTTCATCTGGGAGATGAAGTGGGTGATGATCAAGAAGAGGAGAACGTCAGGAGGATGGAGGAGCTGGTGTTAGAAAGGAGGGAGGACTGGCCCCAGAAGTATGTTAGAACATGGAGCTTATGGGAGGCTCTCTCGGGAGGCCTTGGATTTCTGGGCACTCTTGGTTGTGGGTAGCATATGAGGTAGTGGAGGATGGAGGGTGGCGCAATTACAGAGGGGCACAAGTGCATGGAAAGAGTAGAGGACGGGACTTACCCTTCTTCTGCTCCCCCCGAGCATGGGCCTTGGATGGGGGGCTCACCTCACAATGCATTGGTTGACACCTGGGTTCGAGGTTGGGGCCCTGTGGTCCGAGGTCCCCTGTTCCCTTTACCTGTTTTCATCTTCTTCTCTCTCCCAGCGGTCTCTATAGAAAGGGGGATACAAGGCGGGAGACACGTGCTTTCAAGGGGAGTGCCGTAACACCAAGGCAGTAGAGAGATTTCTGGATTAGTGAGCTTTATGCTTGAATTTTCACTGTGCTTCTTGACTCCCCAAGGGACGTTCTTCAACTGCGATGGCTATAGCCTAGTGTGTAGGTGCAGGGTGGGCTAGGGCTATAGTTATTTAGCCGATAAAGCAACTTATTGTAGCTGCTTCATATTGATGCACCTGCCTTGTATGTTGTGCTTTCCTTTGTTTCTCTGTTTTAATGGAAAAATAAATCAATTAGATATATTTGCAAAAAAAAATTAATTCATGAATGGGACAATTTATTGTGCACATTTCTCATTCCAGATACTCCATTAATGGAGCAAATTCCTCTCCACATTGAAGTCAACTCCTGGATACGGCTGATTCTCTCCAGCAGGGCCTCTGCTCTTCATGTAGAGTCCCAGAAAGTGGACATTATCTGTGGATGACTCTGGCTGGCTGAACAGCACTTGGGGAAAGCTGGAGCTTTCCTAATGTTCTTGTTTTGTATCACAGATATGATGAATTGTGGGAAGGCAGATGAAGATATTGCGACTCCTCAGGTATCTAGCTGTAAGCAGGCAGCTCCTCGTAGAGAACGGGGGCGAACTACACTGCATTGTGTACAGAAATGTATAGAGCATTCTTTCCAGCATTCTCGTGTGCACCTGTATATAGTCTTATCAGATTCAATATTTAAAAGGCCAGACTTCTTTCAGTTTTATCCTTTTATTACCTGTAAATGTTAAAATCACTTGTAAGAGTGAATGTATTTTTTACTGCAATCTGTTACTCTGAGATGAAAAATGTTACACAGAGCTAATCGATATTTTACCATGTAAAATAGATTGTCGCTTTTTCAAAGGGTTTCTCTAGCTTTCTATCGCTGGTAATAAACAATATGACAATGGGTACTGTCAGGCCGCATTACCGGGACATTTTTCATGGGACACCTAGGATTGGAATTGGGGCCTTGTACATAATAGTACTGCAGTAGCCATTTAAAAAGGGAGACGTGTTCGGAAGAATTACAGCTTTTCCCCCAGAAACTGATGTGGTTGGAAGGTTTGATTGGGGTGGGGAGAGTTATGTTGTTACAGCTATTTTCCACCTTTTATTTGTGTGGTTGAGATTAGGAAAGTAAACACGGAGGCTGATGTTTCTCAAGCCACCTATGGCTTCCTATTCCCAATTTGAAAGAAACAGACATAGTTCTATTACAGCTTCAGTGTGAAGGTCCAGAATACTATTGTAAACAGGATCAGAGAACTACGGGTAAGTGCCAATAGAAAGAGGAATCTGAAGCTGTTGAGGTTACAATGGTGGCTATGTCCAATAGGTCATGAGTAACAACAGATCAACTGTGGCCTGTCTGTTGAAACTCTTTTTACTGCGCTCTCTACTATAAAAACCTCTGGTAGGTTTTAAAAACTGAAAACATTGGAAACGATGGATGTATATTCTAAGTATGCAGCACGTCCTGCTCCAGATAATGATTCATAACAGATGGCAAAAAGAGGCCCCTCCCGGTCCATATATACCCGGGACCTCCCACAAATTCCCCAGTTTCTTCTCTGCAGTCGGCTGCGAAGGTCAGAAGATGGCTTCTCTTATCGCAGGTGAGCGAGGCTTAACAGCCCGCGGCCCTGTAGGACTATTCTCACCCGTTCCACTTATTACTTGTGCCTCCCAGCTTTGGCTGAGCTGGTTGGGTGATGGTAGGCAGCACCTATCACAGGTGCTCTTCCTTGCGGAGCCTGGCTCCGACCGCAATCCCCCACCAAAGGGTAGGCGGTGCAGGTCATGGTGAATCTGATTAGGGATGCCCCGTCCGCTCTTGCCCTTCCCTGCCCTGGTCATTGGTGGGTCTTTTATTAGACATCCACTCTCCCCCCCTCTCTCGTTATCCTGTTGGGGGGGGGGGGGGAATTATACGGCGTAATTCCTATTGGCCAGTTGTGCCACCTTAATCACCATATGGAGGCTTCACAGGATATTGTGCTCGGGGTTCCCTCGGGACAAGCCCGGCTGTGTGTAGTGCGTGGGGCATCCCCTGTGAGCGATGATGTGCGGGTCTGTGTACCCTGCGCCCAGCAGGCGCTTGCGCTGCATTCTGGGCTCTCTGTGACTGGATCTGCACCCACTATGTCCTCACCCACTCCCCCTCGCTTGATTATGACTCCTAGTGAGCTAAATACTAGTGGGGAGTCTCAGCCTGACGTGTCTTCCAGGTTGGCTAACATTGAGAGGCTGATTGCTAGCTCTGCGGCCGTAAGGCCCCGGCTAAAAGGCGGCATGTGGCGCCGGGTGCGTCTGCCTGTCCTATGGAGACTGAGAATTTTCTTGATTTGTCTGATTATACCCCACTTGAGGAGGGGGAATTATTCTCGGATTCAGAGTTGTCTGATGATCAGCATTTCAGTGGTGCTGACTATGGCTCTGATCATTGGGATGCTGACGACACCAAAAGACTGTTAACTCAGATTTTTGATGTGCTTTCTATCTCCCTTCCTGCTGCGGCTCCCAAGCTTCAGGGGGAACTTTTCAGTACTGCTAAACCACGTCCATGTCCACGTCCAGGCCCATTTCAATAATCTTGTTCTCAAAGAATGGGAGCGTCCCGGCTGGCTTCCCAGAATCCCTAAGGGCTGGGATAAAAGGTACCCTTTTCCCACTGATGTGGTTAAGTGTTGGTCAACCCCCCCAAAGGTGGATGCACCAGTATTGGGGTTGTGCAACACATCTGTGGTCCATTCCCCTGATTCCACTACCCTCAAGGACAGTGAGGACCGGCGCATTGACCAGCTGGCCTCCCATGCCTTTGCCTGTGTGGGGTCTGCCTTGCGCCCTGTCTGTGCTTCTGCTATTACTGCTGTTGCTGTTAGGACTCTCCTCAAGGGTCTGTTGGAAGGTGCCCCTGATGAGACTTCTAGTGCCGAGTTCAGGGCCTTGTCACAGTGTGAAATGTTCATTGCATATGTCCTTTCTGGCTTAGATGACACCATTAGGATGTGTAGTAGAACATCTGCCTTGGTGGTTGCTATACGCCGCTCTGTTTGGCTGCGTCAGTGGGCAGCTGATAACGTTGCTAAGAAGGCCCTCACGGGGCTCCCCTTTAAGGGTCTGCACCTATTTGGTGATCGCTTGGACCTGTTTGCCAAAGGGGGTAAGTTGCCTCAGCGTAAGAAGCAGCTGCAGCCCTTTCGGGGTTCGGAGGCATGAGGGGGCGCCCTCACCCATCCGGGTGGGGGGACAGATGCGGCTCTTCGTTCCTGTCCGGGGACAGCAGGTCTCAGACAGGTGGATTCTGGAGGTTGTGTCCTCTGGCTACAAGCTAGAGTTCGCTGCCTGGCCGCCTCCAAGATTCCTCAAGTCTCGTATTCCTCTAGAACCCCTGGCAGCTCAGGGTCTGTTTCTGGCCGTACAAAACCTATTGGACATGGGGGTCATCTGTCAGGTCCCTCCTGGGGAGAGAGGTCGGGTTTTTATTCCAATCTCTTCACAGTACCCAAAAGGGATGGTTCCATCAGACCCATCCCTAAAGCTTCTCAACAAGTTCATCAGGACCAGACACTTTCGCATGGAGACCCTGTGTTCCGCGATCAGCTCTTTGCGCCCGGGGGACTTCATGACCTCCATAGACATCAAGGATGCTTACCTTCATGTTCCAGTCTTCCCAGGGCATCAGAGATTCCTCAGGTTCGCATTGGAGGACCAGCACTACCAATTTGTAGCACTGCCCTTCGGTCTCACCTCGGCCCCCAGAGTCTTCACCAAGGTGCTGGCAGGTGTTATGGCTCTCCTCAGAGCTCGGGGCATTCACATTCTTCCTTATCTGGAAGACCTCCTCATCACTTCTCATTCTTTCCAGCAGGCAGAATTGGATACCCAGCAGGTGGTGACTGCTCTGGAAACATTCGGATGGGTGATCAATCACCCCAAATCCTCCCTGTCCCCGTCTCTGGTGACCTCCTTCCTGGGCATGAATCTGGATACTGTTCAGGCCAGGATTTTTCTTCCTCAGCGGAAGGTGTATTCTCTTCAAGCTCTGGTTCATTCCCTTCTGTCTTGCCCTCGCCCTTCCATCCGGCAAGGCATGCAGCTTGTGGGACAAATGGTGCCCTGCTTCGAGGCGGTTCCTTATGCTCAGTTCCACATGAGACCTCTTCAGCTCCATCTCTTATCAGTCTGGGACAAGAGTCCCCTGTCTCTGGATCAGGCCTTTGTTCTGTCTCCTCTGGCCCGGCGGTTGTGGTGGCTGGACTCGAGGAACCTGTTGGGGGGCAGATCCTTTCTGGCCCCCTGTTGGGCGACGATCACCACGGATGCCAATCTGTCGGGTTGGGGGGACTTCTGGAGAACCCTTCAATTCCAGGGGCTGTGGGGCCCTCAGTCCTGGAACTGAGGGTGGTTCGGTTGGTACTAGCCTAGTTGACTCCTCACCTTCAGGGCCGGCCGGTCCAAGTCCGCTCAGACAACCAGACGGCGGTTGCCTACATCAATCATCAGGGAGGGACTCGGAGCAAGAGTGCCCTCAAGGAGGTGTCCATGATTCTGTCCTGGGCGGAGGACAATGTTCCTTGCATCTCAGCAGTGTACATTCCGGGGGTGGAGAATCTGGAGGCGGACTCTCTGAACAGGGGGACCTCTTACCTGGGGGAATGGTCTCTCAGCAGCGAGGTCTTCCTGTCCTTATGTCACCGTTGGGGGGTATCGGAGGTGGATCTGTTTGCGTCCTGCCACAATCACAAGCTCCCAGTCTTTGTCTCTCTGTCCCAGGATCCCCTGGCCCTTGCGGTGGATGCTCTGAATCTATCCTGGCAGGGGTTCCGTCTCCTGTATCTTTTTTCCTCCGTTCCCCCTGCTGGGCAGGGTTCTGCGCAAGCTGGCTCAGGAAAGGGTGTCAGCAATCCTGGTGGCCCCCCCATTGGCCAAGACAGGTGTGGTTCGCAGATATCGCTCAGCTGGTAGTAGATCAGTACGCTCTGCCCCTGGTCCCGGACATTCTCAAGGGCGGCTATGCCATCCCAATTTACAAACGCTGGCTTTGACGGTCTGGCTGCTGAAACCTCCATCTTAAGGGATGAGGGGCTTTCTGATTCTGTGGTTAACACTCTAATCAGGGCTAGGAAGAAATCCTCTTCTACCATCTACTATAGGATCTGGCGGGCCTACATTGACTAGTGTGAGTCTAGGGTCCTTCCATGTCGGGTGTTTTCCATTCCTAGGATTCTGGAGTTCCTTCAGCATGGTTTGGATCTGGGACTTCAGCTCAGCACGCTCAAGGGTCACGTTTCTGCCTTGGCTGTTTTCTTCCAGAGATCTTTCACTCAACATTCTCTGGTCAAGACTTTGTTCCAGGGGGTTGCTCATGTGTGTCCCCCTCGCAAACCCCTGTTGCCAGTTTGGGACTTGAACTTGGTTTTGTCTGCCCTTCAGGGCCCTCCATTTGATCCTGTGCATGAGGCTGCTCTGTCTATTCTTACTCTTAAGGTTGCCTTTTTGGTGGCTATCACCTCGGTCAGGCGTGTTTCGGAGTTGGCGGCCCTTTCTATTCAGGCCCCCTACTTTGAGAGACACCAGGACAAGGTGGTTTTCAGATTTAAACCTGATTTCTTGCCTAAGGTGGTCTCTGCCTTCCATCTCAATCAGGACATTGTGCTTCCTTCCTTGTGCCCTAATCCTGGTAATTCCAAGGAGAGGCATTTGAAGTTCTACTTGGTGGCTACTGCACCTTTTAGAAAGACTGATGCCTTGTTTGTGGTTCCTTCGGGTCCCAAGAAGGGCCTGGCCCCTGCTAAGTCTACTATTAGCAAATGGATTCGTCAGGCTATTTTTAGGGCCTATTCTGATAGGGGAAAGGATCCTCCTTTCCGTGTTACTGCTCATTCTACCCGTGCTGTTGGGCCTCCTGGGCCTTCCAGCACCAAGCTTCTGTTGAACAAGTTTGTAAGGCTGCTACTTGGTCTTCTGTTCATACCTTTTCCAAGTTTTACAAGGTTGATGTTCGGGCCTCAGCGGATGCTGTTTTTGGCCGCAAAGTTCTGCAGGCGGCAGTGGTTTGAACTGAACTTTGTTGCTTTTTGGGATCCCACCCTAGTTACGGACACTGCTATTGGATGTCCCATCTGTTATGAATCATTATCTGGAGCAGGACGTGCTGCATACTTAGAATAATACAATTCTGTGATTACTCACCTTGTGAGTAAGTATGCAGCACGTCCTGCTCCACCCGTTTGCATTATCTTGGATCATCTGTATGGTAATTTTATCCTTGTCAACGTTGTTAATTTCATTGGCTTCTCCTTACTGCTTTTCTATACTGGGGAATTTGTGGGAGGTCCCGGGTATATATGGACCGGGAGGGGCCTCTTTTTGCCATCTGTTATGAATCATTATCTGGAGCAGGACGTGCTGCATACTTATAATACCAATTCTACAAGGTGAGTAATCACAGAATTGTATTTTTTGATAATTTCGGCCATAATAAAAAATAATCCACCTACCTCTTGCCTAAGTTAAAATACTTAAATGTCCCGCAATAGTATTGAGCCCCATATGTTCCATTGCTTCTAACCTAGGAGTTTTGCAGCCCTTCCTGCCAATGGCTGTGGCACTGCTCTCATTTACGTGAAAGGGTGTCTTGGGGCAATAACTGTGCATTGTTTGTGTTGATCTCTTAAGCCTATGGGACTGAGGGAGAGATAGGTGATTATTTTGTAGTTGCAGCTTTTGGGATGGGGAGTTTTTTCCTGCAGTGGGGGTTTAAAGGCTATTGCCAGACAGAGAAAAAACAGGATACTCTTAGTGACAGGTCCTTGTCCCTGGGGCACCCCAGTTTGGACCCCCTATCTTCCTCAAAACTAATTTTATGCCAGTCTCACAGCATGTGTGAGCTCCTTATGGCATGCATATTATGCTGGGGATGTGCCGGAAGGATAGGTGGGGGGGCGATCAGCAGGGTTTCACACAGCAAGGCATCCCAAATTAGGATACCCTGAGGGGAGTTAATCAGTCTAAAAGACTCCAGGGCTAGCCCAAGAACTGATAGGATCACTTTAGGGTGCGCAGAGAGGGGTATATCAGGCAACGCACTTCCTGTGCAGCACACTGGGAGGCATGGGGTACAGATGTAGCAGTGAATAATTTGGGTTCCATTTCAATGGCTACATCTTGTATCATTTGGCTAATGGTGATTTATAGTGGCCCTGGGTCATTGTGTCATCCATCTCTATAATGTCTCCATCAGCCCAGCTACTTATTTAATATCACTTTTGGCTACTATAACTTCAGGCGTAATCTTCCCTGAACAGAATGTGAGGTATGATGCAGAAGAGTCCAACACAGGGCTGGATAGTCTTAACCATTTTCTTTTCATTGCCGGTCTCGTTCATCCTAAGGAAAATAGTAGAGCAGCTTTTACATACAAGTCATGGCCGCAAGTGTTGGCACCTCTGACGTTTTTTCAGAAACAGTTTGCAACACATGATTTGTTGTAAAAATACAATTCTGTGATTACTCACCTGTAGAATTGGTATTATGAGTATACAGTACGTCCTGCAAGGCCACAAACTGGTAGTGGTGATCCATCAGAGCGAACCTGAGGAACCTCTGATGACCTGGGAACACAGGAATATGAAGATAAGCATCTTTGATGTCCACAGAAGTCATGAAATCCCCTTGGCGCAGGGAACTGATGGCAGAGCGCAGAGATTCCATGCGAATGCGCCTGCACCTGACAAACCTGTTGAGGATCTTCAAGTCCAAGATGGGCCTGACTGAACCATCTTTTTTGGGTACTGTGAATAGGTTGGAATAAAAGCCCTTGCCTTTTTCTCTTAAGGAGACCTGGCAGATGACCCCCAGCTCCAGGAGGCCTTGCACTGCTTGCACTAGCCCCTGAGCTGACACAGGGTCCTGAGGAATCCGGGATCTGATGAATCTTGGAGGGGGAGCGGCAGAAAACTCCAACTTGTAACCGGAGGACACTACCTCCTGAGTCCACCGGTCTAAGACATGAAGCCTCCAGACGTGAGCGAAGTGCTGCAGCCGTCCCCCCACCCCCTCAGGCATGAGCGCCCCATCATGCCTGAGGGGGCTTGGGAGAGGATTTTGCTTTGGGACCCCAGGAGGAGCCAGGACGTCCATGTCCTCTGCCTCTACCCCAGAAATCTCCCCGGGCCCCAGGAAAGGAAACCCCCCTCCCCTGTCTTGCACCACGGTAAGGGGAGGAGAAGGAACCCTGACCCCGAAAGGGCCGAGATTGCCGCCTGCGATGGGGTAACCTGCCTCCCTTAGCAAAAAGGTCCAGGTGGTCCCCAAACAGGCACAGTCCTTTAAAGGGAAACCCAGTGATGGCCTTCTTGGCAGCGTTGTCAGCAGCCCACTGGCGCAGCCAAACCAAGCGGTGTATAGCCACCACAAGGGCAGAAGTTCTGGCACACATTCTGATGGTGTCATCCAATGCTGAGAAGGCAAAATTTACAAAAACATCACAACTGGAGAGTGCATTAAACACCTCACAAGGCAAATCATCAGGGGCACTATCAAGCATATTTCTGATAAGGGTTCTAATGGTCACAGCAGTAATGGCAGAGGCACAGACTGGGCGCAGCGCCGTCCCTGCACATGCAAAGGCTTGGGATGCCAGCTGGTCAATGCGCCGGTCCTCAGCATCCCGCAGGGTAGTAGAGTCAGGGGAATGCATGACAGAGGTGTTAGATAGCCCTAGGATCAGGGCATCCACCTCGGGGGGGGGGGGGGGGGGGGGATGACCAACATTTAACCACCTCAGCAGGAAAGGGATACTTCCTATCCCAAACTTTTTGGAACCCCGGGAAGTTTACTGGGGCGCTCCCGTTCCTTGAGCACAAGGTTATGGAAATGTGCCTGCTCGGGAAATTCCAAACGTGATTTTGCTGTATGGAAAAGCTCCCCTCTTTGCCTGGGAGCCGCAACAGGGAGAGAGATGGACAGAACCTCAAAAATCTGGGTCAATAATCTGTCAGTGTCATCCGGGGCCCAGGGGTCAGAGCCAGAATCGTCATGGCCCCTTGGTCTCTCATCAGATTAACCTGAATCAGAAAAGAATTCCCCTTCATCAGACGGGGTATAGCCACAAAGATTCCAAAACTCCTCAGTTCCCATAGGGAAGACAGTGACATTAGGCGTCAAGTGCCGCTTCTTAGCAGGGGCCTTGCGTGCTAAGGACTTAGCAATCAACTACTCAACAGTAGCCAGTCTAGAAGACACATCAGGCTGAGAATCCCCACTAGTATGCAACTCAGCAGGAGTGAGGTTTAAGCTTGGGGGAGTAGGCGAAGTGAAACGAGGTGCAGCCACTGGCAGGCCAGATTGCAATGTAAGCACCTGCTCAGCACAGGGTACACAGACCCGCGCCTTGTCAGCGTCAGCATGAGGCTGCCCACACGCTACACACAGCCGGTCTTGTCCCGAAGGGCCCCGGTAACATTATCCTGGGATGCCTCCATATGGTGATTATAGCGGCGCTATACGCCGATAGGGAATAACGCTATATAGCAACCCCAGATGCCCCAATAACCTGCTAGGGAAGTGGGAGTATATAACTTGTAGGCCTTGTAAAAATAATACTAATACAGGGCCGGGAGAAGCCAAAAAGGTTCGCCCCGCCTGAAAGACATAAGCAGACAAGACCTGTAAGCACACAGTAACAAAAGTGAAAGATATAAAGCCGCCCGCGAGGGCACTTACGGGCCACGGTAGGTAGGGGTCCGTCGCGCATGGGCCAACAAACAGGATGAAGATGGCGTCAGTATACCTCGAGGGGCGGGCCGGTATCAGCGATGACGCAGAGCGTGCCCCCCCCCCCCCCCCCGAAGAGCGTGAAGCCAAGAACGTGCAAGCAGCCAATGATGGCGCACCAGCGCCTGAGGTAATGCCGCCGCGAAGCGCGGAACCAAGTCAGCGCACGGTGGCAATTTTAAAAGACAGTAAAGGCAAGCCAGCGCGGCAGCTGACACAAGACTAACAGAATGGAAAAAAAGGTGTAAAACACAGAATGCATAGCATACATATTTACACCTCCCCCCTCTTTTCCCCCGAAGACTACAAGGAGGATAAGGGTCTGCCACTTAAACAGGGCCCACCGATAGGCAGGGGCAAGGGGGCACTAGTGCGGGAGGGGCATCCCATAAAGGCTCACCATAAGCCTGAACCGCCTACCCTTTGGTGGGGGATTGCGGTGGAGCAGCGCTCCTAAGCACCTAACAGCGGTGCTGCCTACCTTCACCTGACCAGCGCAGCCAAGGCTGGGAGGCATATTACTAGTGGAACGGGTGGGAATAGTCCTACAGGGCCACGGGCTAATAGCCCCACTCACCTGCAAGTAGAGAGCCAATTTCTCGTCCTTCGCAGCCAGACTGCAGAGAAATGCTGGGGATTTGTGGGGCCGGGAGGAGCCCATTTTCGATGTCTCTGCAGTCCAGCGCCATCTGGCGGAGTATATCCCACATGTAAGTATTAGATTTGGAGCAGGACGTACTTTATACTAAGAATAATGTTTATTCTCTTTATGTGTATTGGAGAAACACAAGAAACAGAAAACACTCAAAACTCCAACAACTGGCCGGGCAAATGTACTGACACCCTCAAACTGATATTTGGTTTCACACCCTTGGCAATAAATAACTGAAATAAATCCCTTCCTATAACCATCAACAAGCATCTTATACCTCTCAGCTGGTATTTTGGCCCATTCTTTTGTAAACTGCTCCGACTCATATTTGAAGGGTTCCCTTTCCCAAAAGCAATTTTAAGATCTCTCCACGGGTGATCAATGGGATTTAGAACTGGACTCTTCAGTAAAGTCCAGCGCTTTGTTTCCATTCATTTTTAGTTGCTTCTTGAGGTATGGGGTCATTGTCCTGCTGGAAGACTCATGACCCTGACACTTGGCCCTACATTGTGACTCCTAAGTTAATCTTCAGATTTCATGATGTCTTGCACAGTCAAGGCACTCCATTCCAGAGGCAGCAAGACAACTTTGAACCTCCACCATATTTGACTGAAGGTACTGTGTCTTCTATGTAGGCCTAATTCTGCTTTTGGTGAACAACAACTAAAGCTCCACCACTCGGAAACCCCTCGGTTTCGGGGCTGGGGGCACAGTGGGGGGGTTTAACAGTTTAGTCGGAGCCCCGCTTATTCATTGCAATGGAGGTTCTACTTACAGGAGGGGCCGCAGGAGTGCCATTCTCTGGAACCGGGGGTTTCAGAACATCAGAGCGGCCCAGGCGGGAATAAAGGCGAGTGCCTGTTTAGTAACTTTTTTTCCCACAATTTTGGTTCTTCTCCTTCTGTTATTCTTGCTTAGTGTGTCAACTTCTCCCATTTTTATCTGGTTTCAGGTGTGCTTTTTATATTGCTCATACCTGTTACTTGCCATGGGTGAACCCAAGTTGTTTATCCACATTTTTGCCACCATTTTTGGAGTTTTGTGTGCTATTATGTTCAATTTGCCCTCTTCTCTTTGTTTTTTGTGTTGTTCCAATACACACAAAGGACATAAACATGCATATAACAAAACATGTGTAATAGCAGTGATTTTTGGAGTGAAGTATTTCATTTTCGGGAAAAATGTCAGGAGTGCCAACACTTACGGCCATGAGTGTAGCTATGCTCTGAGGGGACAGTGATTTATTGACACACTGGCCACTTCCTTTAAAGCAAACTAGTGACAAATGTGACATTTTCAAAACCGTTCTACACATTGGAACATAAACTTAGGAGATCCACAATTTTATTGGCTTAGCAGAACACTATAATGTTTGTAAGTCCAGGAAGGCTCTGTATGTAAACCCTGTATTAGGTGTTCTGTTCCCAGGATCCTATATCATCAGATTGTGATGGAGAGAAGGACCATATTAAATACTGAGAAGCTTCACATTTTCTCCCTCCTCCATTTCGTCATTAATCTGCCGCCCGACAATCTGTGGGACTTCAGAGAAATTGATGGATCTCTTGCTGGGATAGGAGAGAATACAGGACAGTAAACCATCCAAAAAAGGCACCTCATTATGCAATTGGCAGATAGAAAATGAATTTTCTTCGGAATAAGGTTTAGCGTCCTTTTTGTTCACCACACATGACTGTTTACACTCTCACCACCTGCACATATATGATGAATCCAGTTTATGAATTGAAGAGGTGTATTTTGGGATATCAAGGTGATTCACCAATGTTGACCAAATGATAAATCTTCTTGCTATGAGATACTGTAGGTCACACAGACAAGGTTATTATTCCAGTAAGCCTGTTCCTAATAGCAGCTTCCAGTGTTCATCCCAGTGGAGCTACTTATTGTTCCCTTATTCCCTGACACGTACCCTTGGGCTATAACCTAATGAACATGAAAAGAGTCAGCTGATCCTATGTCAACAGCTGCAACGCCACAAGTTCTGGTTCATCTTTCAGCAACAGCGGATTGAAAGATTCTGTGCACATTCCTGCTTAAAGGGGCACTATCACAAAAATTACCCAATGATAATAATCCATATAAATATGCTGGATGGTGGGAGGAGAGGTCACCCCTGAATTTTATTCTTACCATGAAAGAATAAACCACAAGCTTGTCTGGAGTTTTTGTCAGTTTGGGCGTAAAAGTGACCCCTCTTCTCATTATCTGATGTATAGGACCAAAAAAAAAACAAAACATAGGACTCCTCAATAGTGGGGGAACAAACCACTGGAAGTGGGCAGCCCTGTCCAAAGTTAAAGGATACTGGGAAAAAATGGCCCAGTGATAAAAAATCCATATAAATATGAATGAAGAGGTCACTTTACACCCGGGATCAAGAAATATCCAGCCAGGCTTTTTTTCTCCCTTTTTTATTTTAATGGAAGGAAGAGGAAATCAGGGGTGACAGAACTCAGAAACCTGTCACCACTGGATTTTATTCCAACCAGAGGACAAGCTTGACAGGAGTATTGTTTAGTTTGGGTTTATAAGTGACCCCAGTCTCTCATTAACCGATGTGTTTATGTGGATTTTTATTATTACACTATTTCACAATACACCTCCATTAACTAATGTTGTTTCCTCCTCCCTGAGGCTCGGTGCTTGGCTAGAAATCGTCACTGTCCTCACGCCATGTCTGGTCCCCAGTCACACCTTGCCTGGATATGGTTGGTTTAGTAACCTGAGTGGCAAGTTTTCAATTCCTTTGAGCACTGAACTTGAACTAGCAAATATATATTTTTACTTTCCAAAGGTTTGTTCTTGTTTTAATCAAAGTACTCGATTTCCTTTTTTTTTGTAGAAGCTCAGCGGGTGATACTCAGTTTAAGGCCAAACTTCAGCCAGAACGTTTCCTGCTCTTAACAGAAAGCGTGGCAAAGAATTAGGGTATCAGATAAATTATGCTTTTTACTTGTCAGTGACCCCCATTGAGGATGTTTAGGTGACCCCTTCCCCACAGGGTTTCATTAAAAATATGGTCCTTTACCATAGAATTACTTTTCCAATTAAGGATGTCCTGTTTAATTTAGCCTCATGTCATTGCAAGCACAGACAAATCCGACAGCTCCATACTTACCACTTTGCGTTAAATTGAAGCAGGCAGTCGGGCTGCCGTGCCTTTGATCTCTTGCCACCAATCAGATTCATAGGTGGCCTGCAGGACTGGTGCACCCCCTCCCACCAGTGGATCCAAGTGATCGTCTGTGGTAACTGCGAACTTATAGAACGAGTAAAGTTAAGTAGGGGGTGCATTGTTCCAGGCTTGTTATAAGGAAACTCAGCAGGTGAGCCCCCCATACTGTAGGGGATGCAAAGTTTATTTGTAACAGATGGGCGGCTTGGGGAGTAGGATGGCATTATTCCAATCTTATTTAAAATTCATCTGGAGGGACATCCTCTTAAAGTGGACCAAAATCCAGGACTGAAAGCCCTGGAATTATGAGATTCCAGGGCCATTTCATTCCCTCCCTCCCCCCCAAGGCATCCAGATACAACCCCCAGGTTGCCCAGTAAACTCTTCTTCTCTCTCAATCCAATAGCGCATGTACAAGCAGTGGCCGCTCCTTGCTATACCTTTAGCAAGGCACGCACCCACGCCAGGCATCTGTGAATGGCCAGCACAGGCACAATCCCTGTTAGATGGTAGCAGGGATGTGGCTGCCGCTGCGCTCGCCTGGAGCTTAGGCCTTAGACAAGTTTGCATCAGCACAGCTGAGTGTGCCGATTGGACCAGGACCGGCCATACACCTTAGGACCAGGAAAGGCGAGTTGGAGTGGGTGACCTGGGGGGTTTTCACACAGCGGGGCATCCTGCATCCGGCTGACCCAGGGGCAAGGACCAAAACCTGGGACAGTCAAAGTCCTGGATTTTGCTCCACTTTAGGGTGATAGGGGTATGCTACCAAAGTGAATGATCCCCAGAGGCCCCTGCAGTTAGATGCTGCTTTTATTCAAACAGATACATTTGTAATAGCAGTGAAAAAAACATTGAATAAATTAGTGGGAAAGTGCTGACTAGTCTGGTGGTCAAGAGATGGTGAAATGCCATCACCATCCTCCCAGGATATCAGGTAGAGTTGCATTCATTGTTATTCCTTCACGTTCTGGAGCCCTGCTTGCAGAAATGTTGTAAGGGAAGACCCCACACTCTCATGGCAGTGACATATAACCACCTAGTCCTGTGGTATGTATTAGCTAAAGATGACTTGCATTCTCTTAGCATAGGATGGGTAACTGCTGTAGAAATGCTGTCAGAGCAAGCAGCTTTGAATTGGGGTGGAGATGGGCCTTGAGACAAAATATATGTTATACAATTGTTTTAAATCGTCAAGGCATCTGCTAGTTGACTAAATTGGAACACAAACATCAAACACGCACGGGGGGGGGGGGGGTCCTGATTTGCCAGCCACTACACCCCATAATGTAGAAACATGGTAAGAAACATGCTATTATGCTAAGATCTGGGTGTGCTCTGAGATATTTGGGCCATTGCCTGTTTACTCCTACTTTACTACATAGTGAACCACTGACTGGGAAAATCAACTGCTCATGTGCAAAATCAAAATACTTTGGTCAGAAAATAGTTGCACAGTTATTTTCATTCTTTTTTTTCTGTCCTCTGGCCCTAGTGACGCTTTATGCTCTTATTACCCCTCTCCCTATATGATTTCCAAACAGTATTTACCTTAACACTGGGTGAAGCAGTGAGCTGCCTGGCATCCTGTGCTTCATTACGTTTGCCGGGCAGCAACATCCAGAGCAGTGCATTAGTTCCACCTTTGCATGCAACACCACAGAACACCTAAATAAACAAATACACTGCTCTACTGGCATTGTCAAGTTGGGGTGATGCAAGGCCCGAGTACATAAAAAGGTACTTCATGAGTCCCCTGACCTGCCTCTAGTGCCTCCTTGTCTACAGCACAACCTGGAAGTTTTGAGTCTCAAAAAGCTACCCCGGTACCATGCATTCCTCATCCCAAAATTTCCACCATTCCTCAGATGATGAAAAACTGCCTCCTGGAGGATGGGGTTAGTGGAGGACCTACCTGACTGTGAGACAAAATGTGTCTTCATTGGTATTGTGTCTCCCTTCCACAACCCCTGGGCTTCAACAGTCTCCCTGCAACCTGTTCCAAGTCAGTCCCTATTTAAGCCCTCTACTTAAACCAGACCTTCAGCATGATTTATTGAAAAGCCCAAACCCTTAAAAAACGATCCCCCAGCATCTAAAATTAATATATTTAAAGTTTTTAGTCACTTCTTATTATTCTTTCCCCCACTGGGCTGCAACTCTGTTCAGGACTTTCGGATACGGGCGCCGCCATCTTGACTCAGAAGCATCACACTTACTGAGGAGAGGAGAGTGGGATAAAATACAGGGGAACGGGTTATAGCTGTGCTTTACTCAGACAGAGCAGAGCTGGGGTCAGGAAAAGGTCAGCAGTCCCAGAATGCAGAGCAGCACAGTCAGAAGGCACTTCCTGTTTGCAGGCTGCCTGATGTTCCATGGGCCGCCATCTTGGATGTTTAAATGCTCATAACATGCAGTAGATGCAGGTAGGATGACTTTTTAATGTGGGCAATCTGTATGTACAGGGTGTGGGAAACATATAAGATAGACTCTTATTCAGAGTGAAGGTCCGCTTTAAGGTGCAATACTACTATAATACTGTAGAAACGGTGGTCTCTCTCTTCATAGGGCATCTTAAATTGGGATTTCCTGCTGTGTGAAACACCAGAGGTCACCCGATCGACTGACCACATCCTGGTGCCGTTAGCTAGCTGTGCAGCCATGCCAGACCTTACAGGATGCTGGTATAGGCCGGCCCACAACCAGAGGTGAGCAAGGATGCGGCTGGCAGCAAATTTCCTTGCCGCTCTGAGCTCAGTGAAATCTGAATGGAACAAGCATTATTGGTGGCCTGCACGCGGGCGATCTTGGGGGATACACACAGCAGGGCATCTCAAATAAGGAACAAAACCCAAGAAAGTGACAGTTTCACACCAAGGACACAAAATGTGAGACCACTCTTCAAAAGCACCATGTACAAAACCTTTTTCTAGAACACAACCGATGCACCAGATATACTTCCAACGTCAGGGCTATATACCCCATTCACATTATCACAAGCAGTACACCCTTACTTACCGAGTGCGTCCAATGAACTATTTCGCTAGGCATCTCATTATCCAAAGGTAGATTATCTTTAGGATTCCACCAAAAATATTTTATGGCGAGTAAATGCCACTATGCTCAGTTGTCTGGTAGAAGACACAGCTGACCGATCAAATACACATGAGATGTCCCAAAGCAGTAAGTACAAGGTAGAAAAAAACAGCAACAACCGCAGCAAGACCATAACAGGATGCAATTTACAGTCAAATAAAGGCCATTTTTAAAAAGCCCTAAAGATGATCATTCTACGATGTGATGAGGCTTGGAATCTTACTTTACTGAGTGGTGGGGTTATCCACCTCTTAGGAATCAATCATGCTAGGTGCATGCAGGCTTAGGCTTCTAAGAGCATTGAGGGAGCACTGACAAAAGGTGCAGTCACAAGGTCATTCAAAAGAGCACGGAATGCATGGCCATCGACAGCTTTACATTCGATTGGTGGACAGGACTCTGGGGGAGGCACCAAAAGACAATTGAATGAAGGCAGATTTTCTCTTCCATACTGGTCGCTGACCAACTTAACATCACAGAAGAATCAGTAACTGCTTTCCCCTGATTTTTCAGCTATGACTGCTCTTATTATAACCCCCTGGGATGGTGTTACTGATGCCTCGAAGAGAGCTCTGCCGATAGAGCATTTATCGACCTTTTGCCCAACCCTAATGTATCTGTAGTCAGGGCCGTATTTAGGGTACATGCTGCCCTAGGCACTTTTAGTGCTCACGCCCCCCCCATTTACCACGATAGGCATACTTACCTGAAAAATACTCACCCATTCTGCACCTGCAGTCCTCTTCCTGGCTAGAAGCCCATTCATGCAGACTTGGTTGCTGCAGTGATTTTTTTTTTTTTTTTGGGGGGGGGGGCATAGTTGGCCCTTGTATGCTTGTGCACATATGGGAACTCTTCCTCCATAGTTAACCCATCCATTCAGTGAGTGTACCCATGCCCAGAGCAGTGGCACACAAGATCCCACCAGGACAGTGGAAGATTCGGGTTCGGGCGTTTGCTGACATTAGGTATGAACAAGGGGGTATATTTTAAAGGTATGCAAATTGGAGTTAGCGAAGAGGAGGAGAATGTTTTTTTAATGGAGTGCAAGACTGCTTCAATTTGGGATGCGGTTGGTAGACTAGTGAGGGAAGGTGAAAATATATGGGCCTGGTATCAGGCTGGCTTTAAGGCAGTATAGATACCTGTTGATCTGGTTTAGGCCGGATCTCTAGTCATCAACCCTTCTATGCCAAATGGCTGCCATGCATGTCCATAAATGGGGTGTGCCAAATTATGGTAGCACATAGGAGGACCCTATCCCATACAGAAATGTTAATATGCAGAGTGCAGACAACCCCACCCCCAGACCGATAATAAATTGGAACAAAACATTGCCCCTATATCCACATTGGGATGGGGATGCCTCCGAGTCAAGAAACAAAACCCTGAATAGTCAAAATCCTGAGAGACAATTAAAAGAAGGCCAATTCCCTGTCTTAGAGTGATGCTCTGCTGTATGAAACCTCTAGCTAGCGATCCAATGCTGCATGTGTGGGCCACATCCTGGCTATAACTATACCTGCTTCATCCAGCTCGCTCTGACATCAGAGCGGCTAGCCAGAGCTGAATGGATAACATGGATTGGCTGCCCACCGGCTCAAGTCTGTGCTGTGGATTGCTGGAACAGTGAGTTTTCTTGGTGATCCAGAGAGATATACACACAGTGAGGTATCCAAAATCGGGATGCCCTGCCAGAATCCCAAGTTTTGGTGCACTTTCAAGAGGAACAACACCTATGATTTTCATTCTTCCAGGTGTTGTTCCTCTTGAAAGTGAACCAAGATTTGAGATATAGCCGCCTATCCTGTTTTGGTTTGTGCCCCTGAGTAATACTGATTTGGGAAACCTCACTGTATAAAATGCCATGGATCACCAGTGTCCTTCCCTTGCTGATGATCCCACAGCACACGTGCAGACCCATCTCCAAACAGCTTTCCTAGCCGTGCATATGGCTGAATGGCTAGGAAGCTTGAATGCCAGGCTAGCTGCTCCCATTGCACAGAAGTGTTCTGCACTTGTGGCACACACATGTGCTGTGTGATATCCAGTGAGGTAAGTGAGCAAAGGGACTTGAAGTTTGTATGCATTAAGGCATCCCAAATCAGAATGCTCCATGGGTAGGTAATCTGGTGGCCTTAGAGTCTTTCAGATGCTAGGGCTAGTTTGGGTCCACTTTATTGAACAGTTTTTGGTTCTAACCTGCTTTAAAGGTCATCTGCAGCTCATCGATGTCTTCTTATCAGCAGGCAGCTGATCCCCAGATCACACAGGAGGGAAGGGGGAGCAGTGTGAGGGAAGAGCTGCCTTAAGTCCAGGCAGCCCAGGTCTTCACATGCCGACATCATCCGCAGGAGAGGAGGAAAGGGGGAGAGTGTAAGGAGGGCTGGGGGCTGCTATGAGGAAGAAGCAGTGTGCCATCCATGCTGACAGCCCTGGCCTTCAGAACATGGGGGGGGGGGGGGGAGGAGAGGAGAGGGGGCAATACACACTGAGCAGATTAACCCTTTAAGTGCCAGCCTACCTGGAGTTTTTGTCACACTCTGTTGCCAGACCATTTTGCACTATTTTGCGCTCCCCATGTTCAAATGTGATTTTTGAAAAGATTTCCAGGGATTTCCCAGGAAAATGGGCTTTAACATGAAATGTCTTGTTTGTCATTTGTTAGGTGTATTCTTAATATTTTTGGGTGAAATATGTGCAAAAAAAAAAAAAAATTTTACATATTGTCGTTTTTTTTGTAATAAAAAATGTAAGTTTGTCTATGAAATCTTATTGCGTGTGAAATCCCAATTTCTCCCGGTTACAGCGGTACCACATATGTATAGGTAGACACCCTTTCCTGCCCAGGAGACTCCCCCAAACTGAAACAGCGCTTTAGGGGATTTTCAGATAAAATACAACTATGCTACGCAATATGCGCACCTTGCAGTTTTTCCAGAAAAACAACCCTTTACATTTGAAATACCCCCAACAAACTATATATTCTCTGGAAGTACACACCTCAGGCTTTCTAGGCGTACCAGGCTTGTTGATGTGGCCATAGTTTTCTGGAAGTAATCCCTCAATGGATTCTTTGGTTGCAAAGAGTTTCCCTAAAAAAAGGATAAAAAAGCAGAATCAAAGCCACATTTTCCTAAAAAAAAAACTATATACAAACAACAAAAAACAAGTTTAATCTGAAAACGCAACATCCGCCAAACAGAACAATACCCAACATGCATAGGTTCTGTCAAGGGAAGAGTTGCCAAACACCCCAAAGTAAAGCATGTGCGTAACGGTAATTTTACTTGAAAATTTCAGCTCTGCAGACAAAGTGCGCACCTTGCGATTTTTCAACCAAAACAACCCTTTACATTTGGAATATCCCCCATAAACCATATATTCCCTGAAAGTACACACGTTAAGCTTTCTAAGGGTACCCAGCTTGTTCTAGTGGGCTCATCTTTCTGGAATTATTACCTCAAAGAATTCTTTGGTTGCGCAGGGTTTCCCTAAAAAATTTATAAAAAAGCTGAATAAAAAACACCTTTTCCTAAAATATAAATATGCAAACCAGAAAAAACAAGCTAAGTCTGAAAGCGCAAGATCCCCCGAACAGAACAATACCCAACATGCATAGGTACTATTAACCCTTTTAATTGCCAGCCTACTTGAGATTTTGTCACCCTCTGTTGACAGGCCATTTTTCCCCATTTTGCGCCATGTTTTGCGCCATTTTTGCTGGAACTTTCAGGAAAATTATATATATATATTTTTTTGCAGCAGAGTTTAGGCTTTAACATGAAATGTCTTGTTTGTAAATTTTTTTTTTTTTTTACATTATTAAGTAAAAAAAAATAAATAAATAAAACATTTTTTTAGAAAATTGCCTCCTTTATTTTAAATAAAAAATTTATTTTATTAAGGAAAATCATATTGCATGTGAAAGCCCCATTTCTACCGATTAGAACGGTACCACATATTTATCGGTAGCCCCCTGTTCCTGCCCAGGAGACCCCTCTAACTGAAACAAGTATTTTATAACATTCACAAAAAAAATACAAATACCATCCACACTACAAAGGGTTAAATCGAGAAAAAAAAATGACATAGGGTCCCCCCTCCCAGGGGAGGGAGACCCCTTTTTTTTTATTTTTAAGGGTTAAAAACCCTTAAAAATCAAAAAAAAAAATTGACGTGGGGTCCCCCTTACCCAAAGTAACCAGCCCGGGACCAGCTATGGGGGCTTGTAGGAACAGAGTGGAGGGGCCAGCTTTTGTGGCCCCCCCACCCTGCAGCCTACGAGCCCACATAGCCTATGTGGGCCCGGGCTCTTCTGCCCCCCCCTGGCCTTTGGGGAGGCAGGTAATGGGGGTGCCAGGGGTTAATGGCAAGCCACCCGCTAGCGCAGGTGGCTTGCCATCCCCCCAGCCTTGTGAACTGGTATAGGGGTCATGGACCCCTTACCAGTTCACAAGGGGTTAAAAGTAAAAAATGACACACACACAAGAAAAAAAAAATCTTTATTATTTTTTTTTACACTGTACTCACCTCCGATCCGACGTCCCTCCCCGCTGTCCCGCGCCGATCATCTCACTGACAGATGCCGTTGGTGATCGGCGCAGGGCGGGTGACAGGTGAGGGGGCTCCGGTCGGAGCCTCCTCACCTGACACCCGCCCTGCTCCGATCACCACCGGCATCTGACAGATGCCGGAGCTCGGAGGGGGTATAGGAGGAGCGGGATGACGTCATCCCGCTCCTCCCACAATGGGCGGGGCTAAGCGGCGGCAGCCATCGCCGCCATTTCAAGAGGTGAGGACCCGGAAGAGGGTCCTCACCTGAAGACTGCGCAGCCCAGGGGGGGGGGTCGGACCCCTCCCTGGTGAAGAGGAGACCTGATAGAAGTCTCGGGCGCGGAGGTGAGTAAATGACAGTTTGTTTTTTTTACAGCGGCGATGTCAGCGCTGGAAACGGGGGGGGGGGGGGGGGGGGGCTGGTTTCGGGCCCCCTCCTGAAAATGGAGGACGACGGGGGGGCGATCAGATGCCCCCCGCAGGAAGAGGGGACCCCAGGCTTCACGGGGATACCGGAGGTAAGTGGGTTTTTTTTTTCTATCTTTTAACTGTTAGTGGTAAATGCCAGGCACCTGAAATTTACGTGGCTGGCACTTAAGTGACGGAGAGGCAACCACGTAAATTTTACGTGGCTGGCATTTAAAGGGTTAAACCCCTCATGCTCTGCCTAAATCTCCCGCCCGACTTCAGCTCTGCGTCCTCTATGCAATGCACCTGCCTGGGATCATCACTGGGCCCCATAACACAGTTATCTGCCAGAGCCGTACCAACCCCCCCCCCATAACTATGAAACATACAGTTAAAAAAAACCCTACCTTTCACTCCATGCTGCTCAGACGGTAGCAGGGAAGCAGAGCGTCACCTGTGAGGGAGCGCTGTATGCAGCATCGCAGCAGTGGCAGAGATGGGTTGTGTTGGCCCGCAGGGGGCGGGCAGCGGATCCTGAAATGAACCATCCTGTCACTGCACGTGACGCACGTAGTAGGGAAGGAGGCGGAGTCTTCCTCCTGTCATCGGTGAGGAGGACAGGCCAATACACTGGAAGGGTGCTGCCGACAGCTCTGGGTGGTGCTGGCAGGCATAGTGGGCCTGCTGGCAGATTAATTTTTTTATTAAATATTGCTGGTCTCCCTCCCTGCCCCCAACGTAGCCCCGCCCTAGGCACGTGCCTATACGTGCCTAGTGGCAAATACGGCCCTGTCTGTAGTAGTTCCTTCAGTACATAACCGAGCCTAAGGCTTCTCTTTCCAAAACAGGAGAACTTTTAGTAGACATAAAGCATTAATCTAAGCAATAATAATTGGCAAGAACCGGTTCTGGTTTTTAAAATATGCCAATACCTTCATTCTAACACAGGTAACCATTCTAGGATGACTTTCAGGAAGCCAGCTCTTCCACCAATAAACTCTAACTTGCACATAGTTACATTGATCAGCATTGTTAAACAGGATGCAAAAAAATTCAAAATAAAATAGTATCAAACTGAAAATTTACCCTAAAAATAAAGACAGGCTTATACGTATATTTTGAGGACCTTTGCATCACGACTGACACAGGATCTTACAAAGCATTGATCTGTGAAGCATATGAATCAGGCAAATGATGAGACAAGACTCTTAATCTTGAACCACCTGTTCCACAGCCCCCCCTCCCCCCCCCCCCCCCCGTGTGCTGCATTATATGCACATATTCCAGAGCAATACAGGGATTCAGGTGGTAAAGAAAAATACAATTCTGTGATTACTCACTTGTAGAATTGGTATTATATTTATACAGCACGTCCTGTTCCAGAAGATATTACTTACACTTGGGATATACTCCAGTAGATGGCGCTGGACTGAAGAGACAGAAAAATACAATTCTGTGAAATACTCACCTGTAGAATTGGTATTATAAGTATACAGTATGTCCTGCTCCAGATATAGTACTTACACTTGGGTTATCCTCCGCCAGATGGCGCTGCACTGCAGAGACATGTAAAACAGGCTCCTCCTGGCCCCTCAAATACCCGGGGACCTCCCACAAATCCCCAGCATTGAAAATCAGTGAACGAGAAGCTGGGAGAATTTAACCACCCAAACTGGTAACTAAAACAATGATAACAATCACCAAACAAGGTATCCAGAATAATGCAAAAACCAGGGTGGGGTGGAGCAGGACGTACTGTATACTCATAATACCAATTCTACAGGTGAGTATTTCACAGAATTGTATTATTCTTAGTATACAGTATGTCCTGCTCCAGATATAGTACTTACACTTGGGACATCCAATAGCAGTGTCCATAAAGTAGGGTGGGATCCCCAACAAAAAAGGTAACAGCAGGCAGTTTAACCACTGCCGCCTGCAAAACCTTTCAGCCAAAAACAGCATCAGCTGAGGCCCTAACATCAACCTTGTAAAACCTTGAAATGGTATAAACAGAAGACCAAGTAGCGGCCTTGCAAACTTGTTCAACAGAAGCCTGGTGCTGGAAGTCCCAAGAGGCACCAATAGCACGCATAGAATGAGTAGTAAGGCGAAAAGGAGGACCCTTCCCCTTACCAAAAATAGACCTGAATCACGGCCTGACGGATCCATTTGCTAATAATAGACTTGGCAGTAGCCAAACCCTTCCTGGGCCCAGAAGGGACCACAAAAAAAAGCATCAGTTTTCCTGAAGGACGCAGTGACCACCAGGTAATACATCAAACACCTGACCACATCCAAGAAATGCAAAACCCTCTCCTTAGTGTAGCGGTGTCCTGGTGTCTTCCCCAAATGAATAGAAAGAGCCACCAACTCAGACACACGCCTGACCGAAGTAATGGCTACCCGAGAGACAGCCTCGAGGGTAAGAACAGCCAGAGCAGCATCCTGCATTGGTTCAAAGGGAACACCCTGCAAGGCAGAAAAAACAAGTTCAAATCCCAAACAGGGACCACAGGTTTACGTGGGGAACGCACATGAGTGACCCCCTGGAAGAAAGGTCTTAAACAAAAAATGCTGAGCAAAAGACTTCTGAAAGAAAACAGACAGGGCAGAAACCTTACCCTTCAGAGCACTGAGTTGGAGTCCCAACTCCAACCCATGCTGTAAGAACTCCAGAACCCTGGGGACTGAAAACACCCGACAGGGAAGAGACCTAGACTCACACCAGTCAAAGTAGGCACGCCGCACCCTGTAATAGATGGAAGAAGAAGTTTTCTTCCTAGCCCTCACCATGGAATCAACCACCGAGGCGGACAAGCCTTTGTCCATCAAGATGGAGGTTTCAGCAGCCAGGCCGACAAGCCAGAGTTTATAAAGTGGGATGGTGTAAGGGGCCCTGAGTGAGCAGATCTGGCACTCCTGGCAGAACGTGCTGGGCTACTGCCATCTGCACCACGTCTGTGAACACACCCTTCTTGGCCGCCTGGGGGCCACCAGAATTGCTGGCACCCCCTCCAGAGCAATCTTGCGCAGAACCCTGCACAACAGGGAGAATGGAGGAAGGACATACAGGAACTAAATTACCTGCCATGACAGTGCTAAAGCATCCGTGGTCAAGGCCAGAGGATCCTGGGACAGGGAGACAAAGGCCGGGAGCTTGTGATTGTGACGGGACGCCAACAGATCCACATCTGGTTGGGCCCAACGGTGTCACAGAGATTGGAACACCCTGTTGCAGAGGGACCATTCTTTCTGGCGAGAGGTCCCCCTGCTCAGAGGGTCTGCCAGCAGATTTTCCACCCCCGGAATGTACACCGCTGGTATGCAGGGGACATTGGCCTCCACCCAGGTCAGGATCAGAGACACTTCCTGGAGGGCTCCCTTGCTCCGGGTCCCTCCCTGATGACTGATGTAGGCAACTGCCGACTGGTTGTCCGAGCGCCAATGAACAGGCAGGTCCTGAAGATGAGTAGTCAAGCGAGCCAGAACTAACCTGAACGCTCGCAGCTCCAAGACATTGATAGATGTGTGGGCCTCCTGAGGAACCCACCTCCCCTGGTACCGCAGAAACCCCCCCCCCCCCAACCTGATAGACTGGCATCCGTGGTGACCGTCTCCCAGGAAGGGGCAAGAAAGGATCTGCCCCCCCAACAGGTTCCTTGAGTCCATCCACCACAAGAGGGACCTCCTGACCGGGGGGGAGCATACAGACTCTGTCCAGGGACGCTGGGTCCTTGTCCCATACAGACAATAGGTGAAGTTGCAGAGGCCTCAAGTGGAACTGAGCATAAGGGACCGCTTCGAAGCACGCCACCATCAGGCCCACCAGCTGCACCCCCTGCCTGATGGAGGGATAGGGACAAGCTAGGAGGGACTGAGCCTGTGCAATCAGACTGTCCACCTTCTGCTGAGGAAGGAAGATCCTTGCCTGAACTGTATCCAGATTCATTTCTAGGAATGAAGTTACCAAGGAAGGGGACAGTGAGGACTTGGGGTGGCTGATCACCCATCCAAATGACTCCAAAATGGGCACCAACAGCTGAGTATCCAACTCTGCCTGATGTAGAAACTGGGAAGTGAAGAGGATGTCATCCAGATAGGGAAGCACGCTGACACCCTGACATCTGAGTAGAGACATCACGCCAGCCAGCACCTTGGTGAACACCCTGGGAGCTGAAGTGAGGCCGAAGGGCAAGGCCACAAATTGGTAGTGTTGATCCATCATAGCGAACCTGAGGGACTTCTGATGACCTGGGAACACAGGAATATGAAGGTAAGCATCTTTGATGTCCACAGAAGTCATGAAATCCCCTTGGCGCAGGGAACTGATGGCAGAGCGCAGAGTCTCCATGCAAAAGCGCCTGCCCCTGACAAAACTTGTTGAGAATCTTTAAGTCCAAGATGGGCCTAACAGAACCATACTTTTTTGGGTACTGTGAATAGGTTGGAATAAAAGCCCTTGCCTTTTTCTCTTAAGGGGACCTGGCAGATGACCCCCAGCTTCAGGAGGCCTTGCACTGCTTGCACTAGCTCCTGAGCTGACACAGGGTCCTGAGGAATCCGGGACCTGATGAATCTTGGAGGGGGATCGGCAGCAAACTCCAACTTGTAACCGGAGGACACTACCTCCTGAATTCACCGGTCTGAGACATGAAGCCTCCAGACGTGAGCGAAGTGCTGCAGCCATCCCCCCACCCGGATGGGTGAGGGCGCCCCATCATGCCTGAGGGGGCTTCGGGGAGGATTTAGCCTTTGGGACCCCAGGAGGAGCCAGGACGTCCACGTCCTCTGCCTCTACCCCAGAAATCTCCCCGGGCCCCAGGGAAGGATATCCCCCCTTCCCTGTCTTGCATCACGGTAAGGGGAGGAGAAGGAACCCTGACCCCAAAGGGCCGAGGTTGCCACCTGCGCTGGGGTAACCCGCCTCCCTTAGCAAGAAAGGTCCAGGCGGTCTCCAAACAAACGCAGTCCTTTAAGGGAAACCAGTGAGGGCCTTCTTGGCAGCATTGTCAGCGGCCCACTAGCGCAGCCAAACCGAGCGGCGCATAGCCACCACGAGGGCAGAAGTTTTGGCACACATTCTGATGGTGTCATCCAATGTTGACAGGACAAATTTTACAACAACATCACAACTAGAGAGTGCATTAAACACCTCACAAGGCAAATCATCAGGGGCACTATCAAGCATATTTCTGATAAGGGATCTAGTGGCCACAGCAGTAATAGCAGAGGCACAGACCGGACGCAGAGCCGTCCCCGCACATGCAAAGGCGTGGGATGCCAGCTGATCAATACGCCGGTCTTCAGCATCCCGCAGGGTAGTAGAATCAGGGGAATGCATGACAGAGGTGTTAGATAGCCCTAGGATCGGGGCATCCACCTCGAGGGGGGGGGGGGGATGACCAACATTTAACCACCTCAGCAGGAAAGGGATACTTCCTATCCCAAATCTTTGGAGCCCCAGGAAGTTACTGGGGCGCTCCCATTCCTTGAGCACAAGGTTATGGAAATGTGCCTGCTCTGGAAATTCCAAACATGATTTTGCTGTATGGAAAAGCTCCCCTCTTTGCCTGGGAGCCGCAACAGGGAGAGAGATAGACAGAACCTCAAGGTCTGGGTCAATAATCTGTCAGTGTCATCCGGGGCCCAGGGGTCAGAGCCAGAATTGTGATGACCCCTTGGTCTCTCATCAGATGAGCCTGAATCAGAAAAGAGCTCCCCTTCATCAGACGGGATATAGCCACACAGATTCATAAACTCCTCAGTTCCCATAGGGAAAACAGTAACATTATGTTACGCGCTAAAGACCTCACAATAATCTGTTCAACAGTAGCCAGTCTAGAAGACACATCAGGCTGAGAATCCCCACTAGTGTGCAACTCAACAGGAGTGAGATTTAAGCTTGGGGGAGTAGGTGAAGTGAAACGAGGTGCAGCCACTGGCAGGCCAGATTGCAATGCAAGCACCTGCTCAGCACAGGGTACACAGACCCGTGTCTTGTCAGCATCAGCATGAGGCTGCCCACATGCTACACACAGCCGGTCTTGTCCCAAAGGGACCCCGGTAACCTATCCTGGGATGCCTCCATATGGTGACTATTAGGCACAATATGCCAGTAGGGATTTACGCTATAAGCAACCCTGGATGCCCCAATGACCCGCTAGGGTAGTGGGAGTAATTATACAAGGCCCAACTATAAATTACACCGGGCCGGGAGAAGTCAATGGCTTCACCCGTCTGAAAGACACAGTGGGAAGAAGGGGTGTCCGAACCAAACACACTACAATGAGTATAAAAACCGCCCACGAGGGCACTTAAGGACCGCGGTAAGTATAACCGCCACAAGCGCGCGCGCTGACAAAATGGCACCGAGAGCACCTCGAAGGGTGGGCCAGAGCGGGCCGTGATGCAGGGCGCGCCAAGCCAGGCCCCGCCCCCCCCCGAAGAGCGCGAAGCTCACAGACAAGCAGCCAATGATAACGCAGAAGCGTCTGAGGTAACGCAGCGCAGAACATCCAAATGAAGGAAAAGACGCGCGCGGCGGCATTTGCAATAGTAAAAAAAGACAAGTCAGCGCGGCGGCAGACACCACATATACTAGTCAAAAGACATGACAAAACGCCGTATGCACGAATCACGCTACACGCTCACCCACACCCCCCCTTCTTTCCCTCCCGAAGGCTACAGGGAGAATGAGGGAGGATGGCGGCCCTAGGGAACAGGACCCACTGCTACACAGGGCATGGGGCAATAATGCGGGAGGGGCATCCATAAAGGCTCACCATCAGCCTATACCGCCTACCCTTTGGTGGGGGATTGCGGTGGAGCAGCGCTCCTCAAGCACACATGGTGCTGCCTACCTTCACCCGACCAGCGCAGCCCAGGCTGGGAGGCACATCAAATGAGGAACGGGTGGGAATAGTCCAACAGGGCCGCAGGCTAATAGCCCCGCTCACCTGCGAGAGAGTGATAATTTCATGTCTTCGCAGTAAGCACTGCAGAGAAATCTGGGGATTTGTGGGAGGTCCCGGGTATTTGAGGGGCTGGGAGGAGCCTGTTTTACATGTCTCTGCAGGGCAGAGCCATCTGGCGGAGGATAACCGAAGTGTAAGTAATCTATCTGGAGCAGGACGTACTGTATACTAAGAATAGTGGCCCCTCCCGGCCCCATATATACCAGGGACCTCCCACAAAATCCCCAGTATTGACAAGCAGTTAGCAAGAGACCGGGAGAACTAAAACCTTTATATGAAAATTTGAACATAAGAACAATCACCATAAAGAGGTAACTAAAGATAATGATAACAAGGGTGGGGTGGAACAGGACGTGCTGTATACATATAATACCAATTCTACAGGTGAGTAATCACAGAATTGTATTATTCCAAGTATACAGCACGTCCTGTTCCAGAAGATATTTCTAAGGTAGGGTGGGATCCCCAAAAGTAACAGCAGACAGTTTAAACCACTGCCGCCTGCAAAACCTTGCGGCCAAAAGCAGCATCAGCTGAGGCCCTAACATCAACCTTGTAAAACTTTGAAAAGGTATGAACAGAAGACCAAGTGGCGGCCTTGCAAACTTGTTCAACAGAAGCTTGGTGCTGAAAAGCCCAAGAGGCACCGATAGCACGAGTAGAATGAGCAGTAAGGTGAAAGGGAGGCTCCTTCCCCTTAGCAGAGTAGGCCTGTATCACAGCCTGACGTATCCTCTTGCTGATAGTGAACTTAGCCGGAGCCAGACCTTTCTTAGGTTCAGACGGAAGCACAAAAAGAGCATCAGTCTTCCTGAAGGGTTCAGTAGCCACCAAATAGAACTTCAGAGTTATGACTACGTCCGAAGAATGCAGAACTCTTTCCTTAGGGTTACTAGGATTAGGACACAGAGAAGGCAAAACAATGTCCTGATTGAGATGAAAGGCAGAAACAACCTTAGACAGAAAATCTGGCTTGAAACGCAACACCACCGTATCCTGGTGTCTCTCAGAATAAGGAGGCTTGATAGAAAGCGCCGCCAACTTAGAAACACGCCTAACAGAAGTGATAGCCACCAAAAATACCACCTTAAGTGTAAGAATGGACAAAGGAGCCCATTGCAAGGGCTCAAAGGGAGACCCCTGCAGGGCAGATAAGACCAAGTTCAAGTCCTAGACTGGTAACATAGGCTTATGTGGGGGACGCACGTGAGTAACCCCCTGGAAAAAGGTCTTGACCAGGGGATGCTGAGCAAAGGATCCTTGGAAAAAAATTGCCAAAGCAGACACATGGCCTTTCAGAGTACTGAGCTGAAGACCCAGATCCAAACCATGTTGGAGAAACTCCAGAATCCTAGGAATAGAAAACACACGACAGGGAAGCGAGTGGGACTCGCACCAGTCAATGTAAGTACGCCAAACCCTGTAATAGATGGAAGAAGAGGACCTCTTCCTAGCCCTGATCATGGTATTCACCACCAGGGCAGGCAGCCCTTTTTCCATCAAGATGGAGGTTTCAATAGCCAGGCCGTCAAAGCCAGCGTTTGTAAATTGGGGTGGCGTAGGTGTCCCTGAGTGAGCAGACCTGGAACCAGTGGCAGGGCGTATTGATCTACTGCCAACTGCACGATGTCTGCGAACCACACTCTTCTTGGCCAAAAGGGGGCTACCAGGATGGTTGGCACCCCTTCCTGAACTATCTTGCGCAGCACCCTGCCCAGCAGTGGAAACGGGGAAACACATACAGGAGCTGGAATGGAACCTCGTCCAAGACATTGCCAGGGCATCCGTGGCCAAGGACAGAGGATCCTGGGACAGAGAGACAAAGACTGGAAGCTTGTGATTGTGACGGGACGCAAATAGATCCACGTCCGGCTGACCCCAGCGGTGGCACAGAGAGCGAAACACCCTGTTGCTGAGGGACCACTCTCCCAGACGAGAGATCCCCCTGCTCAGAGAGTGTGCCTCCAGATTCTTCACCCCCGTGATGTACCCAGCTGAGATGCAGGGAAATTTTCCTCCACCCAGGACAGTATCAGGGGCACTTCCTTGAGGGCCCGTTTGCTCCGGGTCCCTCCCTGATGATTGATGTAGGCAACCGCCGCCTGGTTGTCCGAGCGGACCTGAACAGCCCGACCCCTCACGTGTGGGGTTAAGTGGGCGAGAACCAACCTGATTGCTCTCAATTCCAGAATGTTGATGGGGGCATGGGCCTCCTGAGGGCCCCACTGACCCTGGAATTTGAGGGACTTCCAGAATCCCCCCCAACCTGTCAGACTGGCATCAATGGTGACTGTCTCCCAGCAGTGGGCCAGAAAGGACCTGCCCCCCAGCAGGTTTCCTGAGACCAGCCACCACACTAGAGACCTCCTGACCTGAGGGGACAAGACAAACACCTGATCCAGGGACACAGGGTCCCGATCCCATACTGACAAGAGGTGAAGCTGAAGAGGCCTCATGTGGAACTGAGCATATGGAACAGCCTCGAAGCAGGACACCATCAGGCCCACCAGCTGCATTCCCTGCCTGATGGATGGATGGGGACAAGACAGCAGGAGCTGAACTTTCTCTTGAAGGACCTCCACTTTCTGTTGAGGAAGAAAGATCTTGACCTGAGCTGAATCCAGAATCATGCCCAAAAAAGACTTCACCCTGGAAGGAGACAGGGGCAGGTAGGGAAGAATGCGAATGCCCTGAGATCTCAGCAGGGCCATCACACTTGCCAGCACCTTGGTGAATACCCTGGGGGCCGAGGTGAGGCTGAAGGGCAAGGTCACAAATTGGTAGTGTTGATCCTCCAGAGCAAACCTGGGGAACCTCTGATGACCTGGAAAAATAGGAACGTGAAGGTAAGCATCCTTGATGTCTACAGAGGTCATGAAGTCCCCTGGGCGTAGGAAAGTCACAGCTGAGCGCAGAGTCTCCATGCAAAAGTGTCTGAATCTGACAAACTTGTTGAGAAGCTTTAAATCCAGGATAGGTCTGATGGACCCATCCTTTTTGGGCACAATGAAAAGATTGGAATAATAGCCTTTGCCCCTTTCCTTCAAGGGCACCTGGCAGATGACACCCAGGTCTAGAAGGCCTTGGACAGCCAGAGAGAGACAATGAGCAGACAAAGGGCTTTGAGCTCTGTGTCTTTGAGGATCTTGTAACCGGAGGAAACTACCTCCTGAATCCACCGGTCTGAGACATGATGCCTCCGGACGTGAGCCAAGAGCTGGAGCCGTCCCCTCACCCGGATGGGTGAGGGCGTCCCTTCATGCCTGAGGGGGCTTGGGGGAGGACTCAGTCTTGGGACCCCAGGTGGGGCCAGGGCGGCCACGTCCTCTACCCCTGCCCCAAAAATCTCCACGGGTTCCAGCAAAGGAAGCTCCCCGTCCAATTCTGGAGCCCCTGAAGGAAGGAGAAAAAGCACCTGAACCCCGAAAGACCGGGGCTGCCATTTACGCTGAGGTAACTTGCCACCTTTGGCAAACAAGTCCAAACATTCCCCAAAGAGGCGCAGCCCCTTGAAGGGAAACCCAGTGAAGGCCTTTTTGGCAGCATTGTTAGCTGCCCACTGGCGCAGCCAGACCGAGCGGCGTATCGCCACCAACAAGGCAGATGCCCTGCCACACATTCTAATGGTATCATCCAGAGCAGAGAGAACATATGCCACAAATTCCTCACAACGCAGAAGAGCTCTATACTCTTCACTACCAGCATCATCAGGAGACCCCTGAGCAGGCTTTTAATAGCAACAGCCGTGATAGCAGAGGCACAGACCAGACGGAGCGCGATCCCAACACAGGCAAAGGCATGGCTAGCCAGCTGATCCATGCTCCTGTCTTCCCCATCCCTCAGTGTAGTAGTGTCAGGGGAATGCATGACAGATGTGTTAGACAACCCCAGAACTGGAGCATCCACCTCCGGAGGACATGACCAACGTTTAACCATCTCAGCAGGAAAGGGATACCTCTTATCCAGACCCAGCAATATGCCTTTCAATGCTGGCTACCCGGGTAGCCAAATCAGGTTGCGACGCCCCACTGGTATTCACCTCACTGGGAGCCAGATGTAAGCGTGGGGTGGTAGGCGAAGCCAGAGGGGGCGCAGGTCCAGCCGCAGGTAACCCAGACTGCAATGCAAGTACCTGCTGGGCGCAGGGTACACACACCCTGACATCACTTATAGGGGATACCCCACACGCCACACACAGCCGGGCTTGTCCCGAAGGAACCCCGAGCACATTATCCTGAGAAGCCTCCATATGGTGATTATTACGGCACAACAGGCCAATAGGGATTGACACTAATAAAAGCAACCCGGGATGCCTCAATAACCCGCTAGGGAAGTGGGAGTAATGGTATGAAATAGCCCTCCAATAAGAGTAACACTAAATAGAGGGGATAGGGCCGGGAGAAACCACAAAGTTTGACCCGCCTGCAAGACATAAGCAAAAGATCCCATAAGCGATATGCAATACAGATAATAAATATAAAATAAACCAGCCCGCAGGGGCACTTACGGACCGCGATACCAGGCACACGCAGCAGAGAACTAAAATGGCGCCCGCATATACCTCGAGGGGTGGGCCGCGGAGAAATTGATGCAGAACGCGTCAGCCGCAAGGCCCGCCCCCCGAAGAGCACGAAAACGCGCCCACCTGACAAGGCCCGCCAATGATGGCGCAGCAGCGCCTGAGGCGATGCCGCCGATGACCGCAGAGCCGCGGCGGCGGCAAAAGAAACCATTGCAACCAATTCTAAAAGGGATCAAAACACATGTGGCAAATACAAGAGATCTACAAGAGAGAGCAAGGGAGGAAGCGACGGGCAGCCTAAAGGGAGCCAACTGCGGGGACAGGGGGCATAAAGTGCGGGAGGGGCATCCCACAAGGCTCACCATGGGCCTATACCGCCTACCCTTTGGTGCGGGGCTGCGGTTCAAACAGCGCTCCTTAGCACCTGACAGCGGTGCTGCCTACCTTCACCCAAACCAGAGCAGCCTGAGCTGGGAGGCAGTAGAAGGAAACGGGTGGGAATAGTCCTACAGGGCCGCAGGCTAATAGCCCCGCTCACCTGCGAGTAGAGAGAGCCATCTTCTAGTCATCGCAGCCAGGACTGCAGAGAAGAACTGGGGATTTTGTGGGAGGTCCCTGATATATATGGGGCCGGGAGGGGCCACTTTTCTGTCTCTGCAGTCCAGCGCCATCTACTGGAGTATATCCCAAGTGTAAGGAATATCTTCTGGAACAGGACGTGCTGTATACTTAGAATAGCACATCTGCAAAAGAAAATTCTGTGAGTGCTCACCTGTAGAATTAATTTCTCTTCCATTATTACTTCAGGACATCAGAAGAATTCTGAGACTGAACGGTTTAACCTCTCCTGAAGGGTGTGGTCTGCAAGAACAAAGGTGTGTCTCCACCTCCCGGGCCTATATCCACCGGGCTGACTTGATGCACTTCAGTTTAATTAAAAAGCAGTAGAACCGAGGGGTGTGGCCAATGCATGTCGGAGTGAGGATGCTTAGCAGAGGGGCTCCGGCAACTTACCTGTCTTATAGCCATCCAATAGAGCAGAGAGCCTAACGAGAACCGGTGTCATGAGAGTCAACAAGAAGAGGAGTCAGAGAGGTGGAGAAGGCCAAATGGAAGGCAGCATCACACGCTACTTGGTCCAGGAGGATCCGTCCAGGGAGTCGGCAACATCAGACAAGATGGCGCAGGAGGAGAGAGGAGTGAGCCTCCCGCAGCGTGCAGCGGGGAGACAGAGGTCCGCCGAGAGACAGCAGCATCTGCAGCTAGAGGCGAAGAGCTGCTCGAGGGACACTGACGTGACGGCGGCGGTGCCTGCGGAGGTAGGGTTGAGCGTTCCCCCGCACTGCCATTCCCCAGCTGTTGACGATGAGACAGAGGAGGGAGGGAGCCGCACGAATGACACACATGCGGCGGCATTGCTAACAGCGGAGGCGAGGGAGGGAGACCTCCCGCAGTGCGGTCCCTCAACCGCTGCTGACAAGAGCGAGGAGCGGGGGAGCCCAACAACAGAGCAAATGGAGCCCCTGCCGCCTCGTGATGCGGAGGGGTGTAATGCCACAGGAGAGGAGATCTTCTCTCCACAACTAAGCCCCATTATAAATGTGAATGGACAACAAACCATACGGCATATAGCACCATCGCCAACAACAGTGAGAAATATCACACCTTATCAAGCTGCACATATTATAAGGGCTGAATGTGAAGTGCATCAGCCACCCCCCTCAGGCAGCCTGCTGAGTGTATCCCTCCCCCCTGCAGACACCATAATCACAGAGCAGGACCCCCATACTGAAAGCGATGGAGTGGGGTGGTCGCCGGTTCGCAGCCCCACATTGTCGCCCAGCAACACTGGCCTGGTACTCGAGTCCTGAGAGAGACCCACGGGAGAGAGCAAGCCCGCGGGAGGGATACTGGAGCAACCCAGACGTGGAGGAGAGACCTCCAGACACCCCTGGGGGTCAGCCTCATCCCAGCCTCTACCTAACCCAAGCAACATGGGGCATCCCTACTTAGCTGGATCCCAGTCTCAAGCTTCTCCTCCAGTTTCTTCCCACTAAAGCGGATCTAAAGGAGGATCTAGAGGCAGTTGCACTGAAGATTGAGCGAGCGGTCAGGAAAGAGTTAGAGGACCTTCAACAGCAAATGTCAGCTTTGGATACCAGGCTAGCCTCATTGGAGAGCTCCAGTACAAACCATGAAAACAGAATATCGGAACTGGAGCGGGCAACTCGCAGCCAAAAACAACAACTCACAGACGTAATACTACAAACCGATGACCTGTAAAACAGGAACAGGTGCAATAATTTGAAGCTGAGGGGATCCCGGAGTCAAAACCCCCAGGTCAGTTACGGTCAACTGCCTCTGATATCTTTAATGTAGTACTGGGAAGCCCAAGAGAGTCGGAGATAATCATAGACCCGATCCATAGGGTGACCAGTCGGCCAGCGGGGGAAGCTGATGTGCCGCGGGATGTCCTATGTCGCATACACTTCTTCACAGTCAAAGAGGACATTCTGCGCAAAGCCTGGGAGCAGCGACAGGTAGAGTGGAATGGCTGCAGGATTCAATTCCTCCCAGATTTTTCCCGACACACACTGCGCGTGATGTGCCCACTCCTGGACAAGCTCCGGGAGATCAACACTTCTTACAAATGGGGACACCCATTCCACCTTATTGTCCGCAGAGATAACGGTACATTTACCCTACGACGCAGAGAAGACCTCCCTGACCTGTTTAGATTCCTGGATGCTGACCCCGTTGAAGTCCCGGACTGGCTGGACTTTAGCGTAGATCCACCCCCACGGAGAGATCAATGGGACAGAAGAGATCATCGTAGAGGTTGTGGCGGAGGGAGGGGTCATTCGTCCAGGCCCAGGGAGATGAGAGGGAGCTGGGCCTTTGGATGTGGATCCCCTGACGAAATAGATACACACCTGTAGTAAAAGTATCCTTTTTGAGACATAACTGCTACTTACTGGGATGTGGCTACTCAAAGACTGCGAAACGATGTGATTATATTGCATTCTGTTATATGTTTTTTCTCTAGAAAAATTGGTTTAAGGTGCGCACTCCAAAATCAAGCAATAAAGCTTTACTCAAATGTTTAGAAAACAATTCATTTATTTTACACATAAAAAATCACAAAAAAACACATATATAGCAAAAAATATACACATCAATTCAATCATCTGTATCATAGTGATGTATTCTCAGGGAAGCGCTGGATATAATGATAGCTAAATATTTAACCTAGCTGATAACAAGAATGTATCAGGGCAAATATTAAAGTGCATAGTGCTTAACAGACATAGCATTAAATTGCAACAATTAAATCAATAACATAAAAGCATACTTATTGCACACACCTCCATGATCTTCTAATGTCCTAGTCATATAATCACAGCGCAGCCCTTCATATACAAAACCTTATATTTAAGGAGCATAGCAGCATAACTACATATAACTAACAGAATCCAATATAACCAATGCAATGATCAAACCTCCATATTTCTCAGCATCAAACGCGCATTCAGCAAACCGCATCCATTCCTCACACCTGACGGCCGTTTCGAGCCTCCATGGCTCTTTGTCAAAGGTACGCTATTCTATCCACCATAAACCACGCTCATTTAAACACCTGGTGCATCACGCCCCTAGCATCACGTGATTCCCGATGACGCGGTCAGACCGCCGCGTCATCACGAGCACGCTGCCCGCCCAGCGTCGGTCCCGGCGTGCGTGTCTACCACCCTGGAACGCACGCTGTAAACACTGCCTGCTCCAGCCTGTCAACACACACGCGCACGGGGCCGCAGCCGTCGGGCTCCATCTTTGCAAAATAGCAGTTGTACTTATCATAGTATAAAAAGCAAACAACGCAGGACTAAAGATGTATATTGCCGGGGAGAGCACATTCCTGTATCTTCATAACTTTCTTAGGGACTTTGCACCATTTCTCACATACCTATACAAGTAATAATAAAACAGATTATCAACATTACAAAATAACACGTTTGCCTATATAATTCTTCCACATCCATAACTCTCATAACACATACTCACATGTTTTTATGTGATTCTAACCTATCTACTATCCTATACCGACCCTTCTGCCCGACCTTCAAGTGGACCTAAACTATACCAAATCCATAGTTATCTCATATATATACTTCTAGACCCATTGGAAATAAGATCAAATTCCCCATAGTCTCAAAAAAAGGGGGGAGCCCACATCCTCTTAGTAAAGATATATTACAGCACTATTGGAATGAAGTATATTCCAAATCTTCATTCATCCCCAAAGGGGCTAAAGCATTCAATTCATATATCCAAGTCATCTCTCTCCGTGCTAACTTGTTCCTAATATCACCCCCTCTCTTAGATGGTTTAATTTGTTCAATCACCATGAACCTTAACTGGGAGATGTTATGCCCTGCCGATAAAAAATGTCTCGCTACCGGCGAGGTTCCATCCCCTCTCCTAATTGCACTCCTATGTTCTGATATCCGCATCCGAACCTCCCTTGTAGTCTGCCCCACATATATCATCCCACAGGGACATTTTAACAGATATACAACAAAACTAGAGGAACAGTTGACAAAGTCCCTGATCGTATATTTTTTCCCTGTCCGAGGATGGAAAAAATCTTGTCCCTTTATGGCAAAACTGCATTGAGCACAGTGTCCACAGTTGTACATCCCTTTTGGCTTAGGAAGATCAAAAATAGTTTGTTCACCCTTCAGGTCATTGACCTCTGTATCTGCCCTTATTAGATGGCTACGGATGTTCTTGGGACGTTTGTAAGTAATCAGTGGGGGCGATGCAAACACCGCACTAAGTGTAGGATCACTGGACAATACCTTCCAGTGTTTCTGTATGATCCACTTAATCTGGTTACTCCGTACATTATGTGTCAATACTACAGGGATCCTTTCCATTTTGTTCTTAGGATTATATTTCAACAATGTATCCCTCGCTATCGCAAATGCCCTGGATTTCGCCTCCTCCACTACTGTCTCAGGATAACCTCTTTTTTTAAAATCAATTGCCATTGCTTCTGCACGAACCTGAAACGTAGAGTCATCATCAATGATTCTTCTCAGTCTCAAAAACTGCCCATATGGGATACCCTTCTTTTGTCTGGGAGGGTGAAAACTATCAAAATGTAAATACGTGTTCCTATCTGTTGGCTTTCTAAATATATCTGTGGTAATCCTCCTATCCTCAATGCCCACATTCACATCCAAAAAATGGACCCTTTTCTCACTAAAGTCAATTGTAAATGAGATGGATGATAAACATCCATCCAGCATCTCTTTAAATTCTAGCAGTATCTCCTTAGGGCCCCTCCAGATCAAAAAGACATCGTCTATAAAACAATACCACAAAATGACACAATTACAAAAATATGGATGTGAATATACAAACCTCTTCTCAAACGATGCCATAAATAAGTTAGCATATGTCGGGGCCACATTTGACCCCATTGCGGTCCCCTGTAGTTGCTGATAATACTCACCATGGTAATAGAAGTAATTCTTCGCTAAAAATTTCCCTAAAAATTCTTTCCACTGTTTATCCAGACCCATTTGTTCTAATGTTTCATTCACCACAACAGCTTATACACATCCATTCCCCATGATTTGGGGATCGGTGTGGTGAATGAAACATTAGAACAAATGGGTCTGGATAAACAGTGGAAAGAATTTTTAGGGAAATTGTTATGGATAGTATTAACGAAGAATTACTTCTATTACCATGGTGAGTATTATCAGCAACTACAGGGGACCGCAATGGGGTCAAATGTGGCCCCGACATATGCTAACTTATTTATGGCATCGTTTGAGAAGAGGTTTGTATATTCACATCCATATTTTTGTAATTGTGTCATTTTGTGGTATCGTTTTATAGACGATGTCTTTTTGATCTGGAGGGGCCCTAAGGAGATACTGCTAGAATTTAAAGAGATGCTGGATGGATGTTTATCATCCATCTCATTTACAATTGACTTTAGTGAGAAAAGGGTCCATTTTTTGGATGTGAATGTGGGCATTGAGGATAGGAGGATTACCACAGATATATTTAGAAAGCCAACAGATAGGAACACGTATTTACATTTTGATAGTTTTCACCCTCCCAGACAAAAGAAGGGTATCCCATATGGGCAGTTTTTGAGACTGAGAAGAATCATTGATGATGACTCTACGTTTCAGGTTCGTGCAGAAGCAATGGCAATTGATTTTAAAAAAAGAGGTTATCCTGAGACAGTAGTGGAGGAGGCGAAATCCAGGGCATTTGCGGTAGCGAGGGATACATTGTTGAAATATAATCCTAAGAACAAAATGGAAAGGATCCCTGTAGTATTGACACATAATGTACGGAGTAACCAGATTAAGTGGATCATACAGAAACACTGGAAGGTATTGTCCAGTGATCCTACACTTAGTGCGATGTTTGCATCGCCCCCACTGATTACTTACAAACGTCCCAAGAACATCCGTAGCCATCTAATAAGGGCAGATACAGAGGTCAATGACCTGAAGGGTGAACAAACTATTTTTGATCTTCCTAAGCCAAAAGGGATGTACAACTGTGGACACTGTGCTCAATGCAGTTTTGCCATAAAGGGACAAGATTTTTTCCATCCTCGGACAGGGAAAAATATACGATCAGGGACTTTGTCAACTGTTCCTCTAGTTTTGTTGTATATCTGTTAAAATGTCCCTGTGGGATGATATATGTGGGGCAGACTACAAGGGAGGTTCGGATGCGGATATCAGAACATAGGAGTGCAATTAGGAGAGGGGATGGAACCTCGCCGGTAGCGAGACATTTTTTATCGGCAGGGCATAACATCTCCCAGTTAAGGTTCATGGTGATTGAACAAATTAAACCATCTAAGAGAGGGGGTGATATTAGGAACAAGTTAGCACGGAGAGAGATGACTTGGATATATGAATTGAATGCTTTAGCCCCTTTGGGGATGAATGAAGATTTGGAATATACTTCATTCCAATAGTGCTGTAATATATCTTTACTAAGAGGATGTGGGCTCCCCCCTTTTTTTGATACTATGGGGAATTTGATCTTATTTCCAATGGGTCTAGAAGTATATATATGAGATAACTATGGATTTGGTATAGTTTAGGTCCACTTGAAGGTTGGGCAGAAGGGTCGGTATAGGATAGTAGATAGGTTAGAATCACATAAAAACATGTGAGTATGTGTTATGAGAGTTATGGATGTGGAAGAATTATATAGGCAAACGTGTTATTTTGTAATGTTGATAATCTGTTTTATTATTACTTGTATAGGTATGTGAGAAATGGTGCAAAGTCCCTAAGAAAGTTATGAAGATACAGGAATGTGCTCTCCCCGGCAATATACATCTTTAGTCCTGCGTTGTTTGCTTTTTATACTATGATAAGTACAACTGCTATTTTGCAAAGATGGAGCCCGACGGCTGCGGCCCCGTGCGCGTGTGTGTTGACAGGCTGGAGCAGGCAGTGTTTACAGCGTGCGTTCCAGGGTGGTAGACACGCACGCCGGGACCGACGCTGGGCGGGCAGCGTGCTCGTGATGACGCGGCGGTCTGACCGCGTCATCGGGAATCACGTGATGCTAGGGGCGTGATGCACCAGGTGTTTAAATGAGCGTGGTTTATGGTGGATAGAATAGCGTACCTTTGACAAAGAGCCATGGAGGCTCGAAACGGCCGTCAGGTGTGAGGAATGGATGCGGTTTGCTGAATGCGCGTTTGATGCTGAGAAATATGGAGGTTTGATCATTGCATTGGTTATATTGGATTCTGTTAGTTATATGTAGTTATGCTGCTATGCTCCTTAAATATAAGGTTTTGTATATGAAGGGCTGCGCTGTGATTATATGACTAGGACATTAGAAGATCATGGAGGTGTGTGCAATAAGTATGCTTTTATGTTATTGATTTAATTGTTGCAATTTAATGCTATGTCTGTTAAGCACTATGCACTTTAATATTTGCCCTGATACATTCTTGTTATCAGCTAGGTTAAATATTTAGCTATCATTATATCCAGCGCTTCCCTGAGAATACATCACTATGATACAGATGATTGAATTGATGTGTATATTTTTTGCTATATATGTGTTTTTTTGTGATTTTTTATGTGTAAAATAAATGAATTGTTTTCTAAACATTTGAGTAAAGCTTTATTGCTTGATTTTGGAGTGCGCACCTTAAACCAATTTTTCTAGTGTACAAGAAAAGGGCTTATTTTGGACAGCCTCTTTTTTAAGGTTGCAGCACCTTTTGAACCTTAAGGGTGTTCCTTTATGAATGGTGTGCTGAACCAGTATGTATTAACTGTCATATGTTTTTTCTCTGCCTTTGGTTTTTAAATGTTTAGCTGGTTATTAGAAGATATATTGTTCACTGGATGCTTCGTACCACCATGGCTTTTCACTAAGTGTTTTTGAAGTGCCTCCTCACTAAGCTGATGACCGGAGGCCCAAATGCTCATTAAGCACTGGTCCCAAGGGTTAATAGATTAGAGACGGGGTTGCTGGGGCCCCGCCCGAAATGCAAGGTCGCGTTACCCCCTAATCGTTTTCTGCTCTCTCTCACCCTAGCTTTCGCCTGGTGGAACTAAGCAGAACAAGGAACAGTAGTTCCGCTGCTAGAACCCACCCTCTTTCTCCATAGAGGGTTTCTCTATCTTTCGGTTCTTTTTTTTCCCATTCTTCTCCTTTCTTCCTTTCATTATCCTGCCCCTGCTCCTCGACCCCCAAGGGTTGAGACGCCTAGATACGTTGGACTGGTATCCCATCTATTTGCCCGCCCACTGATTTAGCCCCCCAGATTCGGGACTGCCCTTCCGCCCCTCATATCCCTGATCTTCTACTTGTGACTTGCTTGGGAGGGGGGAGGGTCTGGCGGTATGGCTAACTTGAAGATATGCTTCCTAAACTCCAAAGGTTTAAACATACCGGAAAAAAGATACTATACGGCCTACACAAAGAAAGGGTAGATATACTTTTCCAAGAGACCCACTTTAGTAACGGGAAAATTCCAGAAATCAAAAATAAATGCTTCACAAGATGGTATCACTCCCCAAACCCAGATGCTAAATAAAAAGGGGTATCGATTGCTATTCATAAAAACGCTCAGTTGGAGCCATTGGATTCAAAGGTCGATCCCCGGGGGAGATAGATCTTTCTGAAATTCTCAATAGGCAGAGAGACCTATACTATAGCAAACATATACCTGCCCAATCAGGACCAAACGGGGGTGGGAATACGTTTTCTCCACCTACTGGAGAAATTTGCAGAAGGGGTCATGGTCCTGGGAGGGGACTTCAACATGGCATTAGACCCAAGGCTAGACACCTCTCAGGGCAGGTCAGCAATCCCACAAGCTAAACTGGCGACCTTTAAAAAGGCGCTGAGTGACCTCCAGGTGGTTGATGTCTAGAGAATCCTGAATCAAGGGGCGAGAGACTATACGTTTTTCTTGCACACCCACGCCTCCTACAGCAGGCTGGACTACATCTTTGTCAGCCATCATGCCCTGGCTAGAGACCTGGGTGCCTCAATCGGCCCTATCATTTGGTCAGACCATTCCCCAGTATATCTCAACCTACCGGTCACGGGTGGGGCCAGAAGACAGTTCAATTGGAGACTTAACGACAATTTACTTAAGGACCCTATATGTATGACAAAGGTGGAAAGAGCTAGAACACACTTCATCGCTGATCACGTAAATGACAACACCTCCCTGCCAACACAGTGGGAAGCAATGAAATGTGTTCTTAGAGGGATACTTTTGAAACATGGCTCTAGGTTGAAGAGAGAGAGGGCGCAGCGGATCCAGTCTACCCTGGACCATATCCGAGCGCTCAAGCAAACACATAAGAATACTCGCTCCAATGGGGAGTTGGTGGAACTGGTCACAGCTAGAGAGACTCTTAAAAGGTTATACGATCAATGCTATCTAAAATATCAGGATAGGTGTAGAGCCAAGTTTTATGAATTCTCGGACAAATGCGGGAGATTACTGGCCAGGTCACTACACCCTGTCACTAGACAGGGCCTAACATATATACCAGTCATTAGAGATAAGGAGGGGAGGGAGGCCCACAAACCAGACCGTATTGTGGAGGAATTCCAAAAATACTACACAGGATTATACAATATAAAAAGGTAGAGGGGACACTTTACCCCCTGAGGAATTTGATTCCCGCATACAGGAATACATAGAGGAAATGGCAATTCCCTTTCTGCCGGAGGTGACGAGGGATTCGTTGGAGCTGCCCTTTGAGGAAGCGGAGATAGGGAAGGCCATTAAAGGAACTTCAACGGGGAAAAGTCCAGGCCCAGATGGATTCACACCAAGGTTCTATAAAGCCCTGGGAGGGAGACTTGTTCCCTTCCTAAGGTTTTTAATAGTATCTCTGATTTCCAAGACAGGCCCTGGGAGCACATATCTCTGTCATACCAAAACCTAACAAAGTTAAGACCCTGACTGGCAACTACAGACCGATCTCACTAATAAATGTTGACATTAAACTTTTTGCGAAAGTAATAGCTAACAGACTGCAAGGGTCCTTGACAGAGATCATTGATAAGGACCAGGTGGGCTTCGTAGTAGGGAGAGAAGCTAGAGATAACACTTTGAAAACAATCACTCTTATGCAATACGCGCAAACTCAGAAAATCCCTTCCTGCTTACTCTCTGTAGATGCCGAGAAGGCCTTCGATAGGGTCCACTGGAAATTCCTACGGGCAGCTCTGGCCCAAATAGGGATAGGCCCAGACATGTTAGGGAAGATCATGTCGCTATATAGTGGGCCGACAGCCAGAGTCAGGGTGAATGGGCTCCTTTCACCCCCATTTGGGATAGGCAATGGCACGCGACAAGGATGTCCACTCTCGCCATTGTTGTATGTAATAGTCATGGAACATCTTGTGCAAGTCCTGAGAGTGAACCCCACAATTAAGGGCATCCACTGTGGAGGGAGAGAGCATAAACTTTCACTGTTTGCGGATTACCTTTTGCTGTATATCTCATCTCCTCATCTTTCCCTGCCCTCAAAGAATTTGAAAGATTTGGATTCCTCAGTAACTTTAAAGTCAACCTCTCCGAAACGGAAGCCCTCAATATCTCCCCACCCAGTGACACCCTAAGACATCTGCAAATGAATTACTCGTTTAGGTGGCAGAAATAATCCATTACTTACCTGGGTTTACAACTGCCTACTAACTTGGACAATCTATATAGGCTAAATTACGCCCCCCTCCTCTCTAAGACTCTGGAGAATCTTAAGGCATATAATAAAGTGCAATACTCATGGATGGGTCGGATAAATATATTAAAAATGGACATCCTACCCAGCTTTCTCTACGTGTTTCAGGCTATCCCAATTGTGCCAAAGCAGGGCTTCTTCAAAATTTTGAGGAAGGCCAGGACTAAGTTTGTCTGGAAGGATAAGAAGCCCAAAATCAAATACACAGTCCTAACAAAACCTAAAGGAGAAGGGGGACTGTTATTACCAGACCCTAAAGGCTACCATACGGCTGCTCTTCTAGTCAGATTAGTCGACTGGTTCCACCACCAGGCAGACAAGCTATGGGTGAGTGTGGAGGACGGAGCCTCACCTCTCAGTCTTACCGCACTCCCGTAGTTGGAGCCCTCCCTGAGGCCTAAGACCCATAACCTTCCACTTTTGACACGCTCTTTGTTATCTGTATGGGACTCAACACTAAAGAAAAAGGGAATATCACATAGGCCGGGGCCACTTACCCCCTTGTTTGATAATCCCGCTTTTCCCCCGGTAGTGGGGTCCAGTAGATTCCTAATATGGGAAAAATCACAAGGAATTAGGCTGGGTGACATCTTACAGAACAATTGACCCCCAAGCCTCCAAGATCTCCGAATTCAAAGACTGGGTGAGAGGGTATCCTAGCTTTTGCATAGACAGCTGGTAGCTTTCGTCTCCTCTCACTCCCCAGGGTCCTCGCTCTCTAGGCCTCTGACCCCCTTTGAGAGCATCCTGAGAGCTGATGATGAGCCATTGCATGCCCTGTCACTCCTTTATAGGGTTCTGCAGGCGGAGATAGATTCTTCAGAGGACCTTGGGTTTGTCAGATGGGAGAAGGATTTAGGCCGGGAGCTAGATGCCAAAGAATGGGAAAAAGCTTTTACCTTAACCCATAAGCTCTCCCTTGCGTGTAAAGCCCAGGAAAAAAATTATAAAGTTCTGTCTCGGTGGTACAGATGCCCAGCTGACCTAGCCAGATTTGGGGGGGGGGGGGGGGGGGGTCGACACAGGCACGTGCTGGCGGGGCAGACAAGCAGAGGGCACTATGATCCACATCTGGTGGTGCTGCCCCTTGATAAATAAACTGTGGGACCAAGCATTCTCTGTCTATACACAAATAGCCCTGTTATCATTGGTGCCTGGATCGATCTCGGCTGCAAAGAAGGGAATCCTCAGACATCTAACTGCGGCTAGGTCAATAATACCCCGATATTCGCGCTCCCAACGCACTCCAGACATTTTAGAGTGGGTACAGGAGGTGGAGGGAATCAGGAGAATGGAGGAGTTGGTGCTTGAGGGTGACGAGAATGGAAGGGAGAGGCTAAACATCACTTGGACGATCTGGATTGTGGCACAGGGTACACCGGAATTCAGGGCACTGCTAACTTCTCTGTAGTTTCTTATGGGACTAGATGCATGGCACAATACAGAGACGGAACGGAGTATGAAGCTCCAGACAGCTGGCCTAGGCCCGCCGGGCCCTCCCCAATCTTAATCTATGCCCTTTTCCTCGTTCTCTAGTGCTTCCCTTTTTGGGACCCCCCTTTTTTTCCCACCACCTCCTAAACTGGTCGAGGAGCATCATCCTCCCCTCCTCCTCACCTTTTTTCCTTTTCTCCCTTCCCCTATCTTGTTTTTCTCCCTCCTGCCTTTTCTTTCCTAACCCCCTTTTACAAATAAAATAAAGGAAAGGAAAAATGCAGGGCTTTTGTTAGGTTTATGATACTGTTTTCGCGAGATTAGGGCGCTCCCCCTTGATAAAGCCTTGTATCGGACCGGCTAAGGGTGCCTTCTTGGGGAATCCTACTCAGAGGTTCCCGGCTAGACCTGAACGGAGACGAACAAAGGAGGGTATTATACAGTATATGATCGCTCAAGGTTCCGGTAGTTGATTATATCCACCGCATTATGAGTACGGCATTGGGTCGAATTGGGGGTGGGTCCAGCGAAGTGTAGTTAAATGTCTTCATTTTGTTATCTCTCGCCTATTTGACCTAAGATGTAAACTACAATTGTTATTTGACTTGTCAGTATGCTCTGTATTTTGATTTCTTTCCAATAAAATATATTGAAAAAAAAGCAGTAGAACCAGCCGCCCGGGAGGCATACCTATCCTGTTGGAAACAAAAGGCTGGAGACAAAATACAAGACTCCTCTCTCCGTTTAATCTTTTTTTTTTTATTATGCTGATCATTATTTACAGCAACTATTTACATATTTACCACTCCACTAAAACTAGGCATCCAACACATGGACATAGTAACCTAGCAGACAGGGAGGGTCTGATGTCCTGAAGTAATAATGGAAGAGAAATTAATTCTACAGGTGAGTACTCACAGAATTTTCTTTTCTCTTCCATTTTACTTCAGGCCATCAGAAGAATTCAGAGACTGAATGGGACCTTCAAAAGCAGTACCCTAATTTGGGTGGGCTCCCCAAACCTTATTCCTTTTTAACCCTTAAAAATCCACAAAAAAAAGGTCCTATGTCTTTTTTTTTTTAATTAACCCCTTGTGCTCTGTCGCCCAGCAGCTATAAAAGGCTTCCAGCAGGTGAGCAGAAGCCAGTGACTGGGAAGGGACACAGTGCAAGATGGATGGAAGGTAAGTATTAAATAAAAATAAAATATTTTTTTCTCTGTGTGTGGTGTTTTTTTTTTACATTTAACCCCTTGTGAACTGGTAAGGGGTCCAAGAGATCCCTATACAAGTTCACAAGGCTGGGGGCTGGCAAGTCACCTGTGGCTAGCGGGTAACTTGCCATTAACCCCCGGCACCCCATTACCTGCCTCCCCAAAGCCCGGGGGGGGGGCAGAAGAGCCCGTGGCCATGGGCTATGCGGGCTGGTAGCCTGCAGGGCCAGGGGCCACAAAAGCTGGCCCCTGCGCCCTGGTCCTACAAGCCCTGCATAGCTGGTCCCGGGCTGGTTACTTTGGGTAAGGGGGACCCCATGCCATTTTTGGGGGATTTTTAAGAGTTTTTAACCCTTAAAAATCCCCCCCCCCCCCCCGGGAGGGGGGACTCTCATTTTTTTCTTGATTTAACCCTTTGTAGTGTGGATGGTAGTTGTATTTTATTTGTAATTGTTATAAAGTACTTGTTTCAGTTTGGGGGGTCTCCTGGGCAGGAACGGGGGGTTACTGATAAATATGTGGTACCGTTCTAATCGGTAGAAATGGGGCTCTCTCAAGCAATATGGTTTTCTTTAATAAAATACATTTTTTATTTAAAATAAAGGAGACAATTTTCTAAAGAAATTTTTATTCATTTTTTTTTACTTAATAATATTGTAAAAAACAGAATTACATTTACAAACAAGACATTTCATGTTTAAGCCTAAACTCTGCTGCAAAAAAAAAAAAAATAAAAAAAAAAAAAAATTATATATATATATATATATATATATATATATATATATATATATAATTTTCCTGAAAATTCCAGCAAAAAAGGCGCAAAATGGGGAAAAATGACCTGTCAACAGAGGGTGACAAAATCTCAAGTAGGCTGGCAATTAAAAGGGTTAAAAGTAGCTATGCATGTTGGGTATTGTTCTGTTTGGGGGACCTTGCGCTTTCATAGCTTGTTTTTTCTTGTTTGCATATTTATTTTAGGAAAAGGTTCAGCTTTTTTATACATTTTTTTTTTAGGGAAACCCTGCACAACCAAAGAATTCTTTGAGGGATTAATTCCAGAAAGATGAGCCCACTACAACAAGCTGGGTACGCTGAGAAAGCTAAACATGTGTACTTTCAGAGAATATATGGTTTATGGGGGATATTCCAAATGTAAAGGGTTGTTTTGGTTGAAAAATCGCAAGGTGCGCACTTTGTCCGCAGAGCTGTAATTTTCTAGTAAAATTGCCGTTACGCACATGCTTTACTTTGGGGTGTTTGGCAACTCTTCCCTTGACAGTAGCTTTGCATGTTGGGCATTGTTCTGTTCGGGGGACCTTGCTTTTTCAGATTAAACTTGTTTTTTCTTGTTTGTATATAGTTTTTTTTAGGAGAATGTGCCTTTGATTCTGCTTTTTTATCCTTTTTTTTAGGGAAACTCTTTGCAACCAAAGAATACATTGAGGGATTACTTCCAGAAAACTGTGGGCACATCAAAAAGCCTGGTACACCTAGAAAGCTTGAGGTGTGTACTTCCAGAGAATATATAGTTTGTTGGGGGTATTTCAAATGTAAAGGGTTGTTTTTCTGGAAAAACTGCAAGGTGCGCATAGCGCATTTCGCAGTTGTATTGTATCTGAAAATCTCCTAAAGCTCTGTTTCAGTTTGGGGGAGTCTCCTGGGCAGGAAAGGGTGTCTACCTATACATATGTGGTACTGCTGTAACCAGGAGAAATTGGGATTTCACACGCAATAAGATTTTTTTGACAAACTTACATTTTTAATTACAAAAAAACACTACAAATTGTAAGACATTTCATGTTAAAGCCCAGACTATGCTGAAAAAAACAATATATATTTTCCTGGGAAATCCTTTCAAAAATCACATTTGAACATGGGGAGCGCAAAATTGTGCAAAATGGTCTGGCAACAAAGGGTGACAAAAACTCCAGGTAGGCTGGCAGCGAAAGGGTTAAGGATATAGGCTCTTACCACTGCCTGTCTAATCCATCGGCTGATGGTAGACTTAGATGGTGGAAAACCTTTCCGTGGACCCTCAGGTATGACAAAATAAGGAGTCTGACCTACGGAAAGATTGTGTAGCAGTGAGATAGTATCTTAGTGCTTTTCACTACATTGAGCAATGAAGAATCCTTTTATCGGACACTGGAGTAGGACATAAGGAAGACAATTCACCTCTTCATTAAGATGGGAACCACCTTAGGAAGAATATCCTGTTTAAAGCAGAAGACAAACTTGTCCTTATGTAACACTAAATAAGGAGACTTAACTGATAAGCTGCTAATTCAGAAACCTTAAGAGTCAATAAACTTAATGATGCATCTGCCAATAGTTCAAAAGGAGGACGCAGATAAAGAGCTGATAAAACTAAGTTCAGGTTCCAAACCAGCAGAAGTAGCTTACGAGGAGGCCACACATGAGCGACTCCCTATAAAAAAAAGTTTTGATACATTTATTCAAAGCAATGGGTTTATGAATAAAAAGATAGATAAAGCAGATATCTGTCCCTTCAAAGTACTTGATTGAAAACCTTCATCAAGACCCTTCTGCCAAAAAGTCAAATATTCTGGGAACAGAAAAAAATTCTACCAACTCCTGAATCATATTCTGCATGACTATGTCAGAAAAACCCCTTTCTGCCAAGACAAAGGATTCAATAGCCAGGCCGTCCAAGCCAGAACATGTGAATTGGGATGCCTTAGAGGCCCCTGTGTGAGAAGATCAGGATCGTTGGGTAACCTCCACGAGTTGCCCTCTGACATCCTTACTATGTCTGAGAACCAGCTTCCTCTTGGCCACAGAGGAGCCACCAGAAAGGTTGGGACTCCCTTGTGAGCTAACCTTTCTTCGTACTTGTCCCAGGAGTGGAATCGGAGGGAATGTCTAAAGAAGCTTGAATGCTGACACCTGAAGAGTCAGGACATCTGTTGCTATAATTAGAGGATCCCTGGACCCAGACACAAACTTTGTAACCTTCCGATTGTGTCGTGATGCACAAGAGATCTATTTTCGGAATCCCCCAGCACATGCATAGGGTTGAAAAAAAAAACCCCTCTGACTAAGAGACCATTCCCTCTGATGCAGGACCGTTCTGTTGAGATGATCGGCCTGCAGGTTGTCCAATCCAGGTATGTGTACAGCCAAAATGCATGAAACCTGTTTCTCGGCCCAAAGTAAAAACCAGCTCACTTCCATCAGGGCTTCACTGCTTCGGGTGCCCCCATGGTGGTTGATACCGTATTTTTCGCCCTATAAGACACACTTATTTTACCCAAAAAGTTGTGGGAAAATATCCATGCGTCTTATCGGGCGAAGGTGGGCAAAAAAAATAAATAAAAAGCAAAAAGTTAACTCACCTTTCCATCACTCGCGCTGTCCCGGAAGCGGCGGAGGCAGCCTTCTCTGCAGAGCCAGACACCCAGCCTGTTACAGTGGTGGGCGTGGCCGATGCTCAAGCGTCGGCCACGCTCACCACTATACCAAGCCGAGTGTTTACTCTATGCTGGCGCCGCAGAGAGGAGGCGATGGAGGCAGCTGTGTCTGCCGCCTTCTCGCGCTGCGGAGGAGGTGGCATATACAGCTGCCCCCATCGCTTCCTCTCTGCAGCGCCACTCGGCTTGGTATAGCGGTGGGCGTGGCAGACGCTCGAGCCTCCGCCGCTTGCACTGTCCCTGCCACCTCTCCACGGTGCCAGCAGACAGACACCCGGACGTAAACAGCGGTGGGCTTGGCCGAGTTTACTTTTTTTTTTTTGCTTTTGCCTATAGGGGAATGGGAGGATGGAAATGCCACACTACCTATATGGGATGGGGGGGGGGGGGGTGAATGCCACACTAGCTATATGGGATGGGGAGGGGGGGATGAATGCCAAACTACCTATATGAGATGGGGAGGGGGGGATGAATGCCACACTACCTATATGGGATGGGGAGGGGGGGATGAATGCCACACTACCTATATGGGATGGGGAGGGGGGGATGAATGCCACACTACCTATATGGGATGGGGAGGGGGGGGATGAATGCCACACTGCCTATATGGGGAGGGGGGGATGAATGCCACACTGCCTATATTGGATGGGGAGGGGGGGATGAATGCCACACTGCCTATATTGGATGGGGAGGGGGGGATGAATGCCACACTGCCTATATGGGATGGAGAGGGGGGGATGAATGCCACACTACCTATATGGGATGGGGAGGGGGGGATGAATGCCACACTACCTATATGGGATGGGGAGGGGGGATGAATGCCACACTGCCTATGTGGGAATGGGCGGGTGGGATGCCACACTGCCTATATGGGATGGGGAGGGGGGGATGAATGCCACACTACCTATATGGGATGGGGAGGGGGGATGAATGCCACCACACTGCCTATATGGGGAATGATATGGGGGGGGAATGCCACACTGCTTATATGGGGAATGGGATGGGGTGCTACACTGCCTATGGGAATGGGATGAAGGCATCCCACACTGTCTATGGGAAGGGGATAGGGGCATGCCACACTGCCTATGGGATAGGGGCATCCCACACTGCTTATGGGAGGGGAGAATGCCACACTGCCCATGGGGAATAGGATGGGGGAATGCCACACTGCCTGTTGTGTTTTAGCACAACATTTAGCTTAGAATATTTTCTTATGGGCAGGTGCGTCATATAGGGCGAAAAATACGGTATATACCACCGCCGTCCGATTGTCTGCTTGAATCCGGACGAGATGCCCCTTCAGATGGTATGTCTAATGACTGAGATACAATAGAATAGCACTCAGTTCCAGGATATTTATGGAGAGTTTAATCTGTACAAATGACCAGCACTCCGTTATATAATTCCACCAAGTGTATCATAGAAAGACAAATGTGGTATGAAACATCCATCACAAAGTGTCCAAAGTCCATATTAGGTCAAATGGTAAGCAGTGTCCTGAATTCCAACGTTTCGGGGGAGCAGCCCCCTTCATCAGGGACAGACAGACATGTGCCAAGAGGGAGGTCCTTATAAAAATTGTAATCAGGAAGTCCCGCATGACATCATAGTAACGTCAGCGGGAGTTAATAACGCTCATTAGAAAAAAAAATAAAATAAAATAATGAGCATCATGATCAAAATAACAATGCTGAAGCAGTAACACCTTGCCTGCACCTGTAAGGGTCCCTGAACAGCGGGAACCCCTCCACTGCCAACCACTGCTCGCTGCATGAGCGAGCGGCAATGTCCCTGCCTGTCAACGGGCCAGGGAGAGAGAGCAGCCGGGCGGCAAAGTCTGCCTGGCAACCCGTGACGTAACGGCCGCCGTGCTCCCATTGGGCAGCAGCGGCCGCATTCACAGGGTACATTGTGACAGGCGGCGCTGATCACGGCGGTCACAGGATCCAGTACAGGGTCTGCGGGTACGCTGGACTGTGCCCCAAATGTTGCGGGCGCTCCCCGGAGGCATATACATAAGCAATACATTTAAAAAGTAGAAGGCGAACAGTGTATACCAGGAGGGAAACTAGGTGGGGAGTGTAGCGATAACCTTTATCGCCGGAGGGCTTCCCCGCCAGAGACGTCCTTTTCCCAATGGTGAGAGGTGCTGCAGGAATTCCAGAGCCATCCTTGAGGAACCAGGAACAGCCCTTACAAGGGCTAGTGAATTGTAATATAGCGTTTCCCCCAATAAGACAGAACTCAGTATTGAGGGTGAAGATGAACTTTTTTATTAGTGCCACTCTAGGCCTTATATACACAAGTCTCCATGCAAGGTGGACCTGATGGAGAACTGCATGACAACCACACCGACCAATAGCAGCAGGGCACACAATCCCTCAACTCTGCCGGTAACACAATCAGTATAACAATAGCAGTCTGTAATACAATCAATCAGAACAATGCCATTGCCTGTGACATAATCAATCAACACAATGGCTGTCTGTAATACAATCCAAAATACAATGACATTGCCTGTAACAGTATCAAAATACCATGACATTGTCTGGAACCTAATTAAGAAAAGGCCAGTGAATGACCCGGTGGGCAATTGAATAGTGATGACATCCAAAAGGCAGAGCGTCTGTCACAATGCCCCCTTTTTGTGGAACACCCGGCAGACCCGGATTGACCCTTTTCGGGTTAACGTGGGGCTGTCCGGACTTTTGTTATGGGCAGAGTTCTGTTTGCCGGGATAATCCATCTGCATTACCGGTTTGTCTACAGGGCCTGTATACACACACACACACATACAGTTGTACTCACAGGGTGCTGGTCTTGTACACACACAGTTGTACTCACAGGGTGCTGGTCTTGTACACACATACAGTTGTACGCACAGGGTGCTGGTCTTGTCGTTTCCCCCCAATAAGAGACAGAACTCAGTATTGAGGGTGAAGATGATACCCCCACACACACATGCAGTTGTACTCACAGGGTGCTGGTCTTGCACACACACGTACTCACAGGGTGCTGGTTTTGTACACACACACACACACAGTTGTACTCACAGGGTGCTGGTCTTGTACACACACATGTACTCACAGGGTGCTGGTCTTGTACACACACATGTACTCACAGGGTGCTGGTCTTGTACACACACATGTACTCACAGGGTGCTGGTCTTGTACACACTCTCTTAGCTCTGGTTGCAAGGCATTGAGAAAATGTTCTAGTAAAAACAACTGTAGACTTCCGGGGTGACAGCGTGCCGGGCTAACAAAGCCTCCTTTACCAGATGGTAGTGTGGTATGTCTGCATCAGGAATGGCCCGGAAAGCTTCGGAAGCTTTCCCAGATAGTTTCCCTGATAATATGGTGACCCATTCCTCCGTGGGTACCCGGTGTAAAGCGCACTGCCGTTCAAAATCGGCCAAAAATCCGTCAATCTCGTCGTCACTTTCCTGGAAGGACTTAAATGCTGCGAATGGAATCTTTCTCCCCCCAGTGTAACTGAGGCTGAGAGGCTGCTGGGTTGAAAGTCACCGATCTTCCCTTCGCTTACTGGCCTCTGCCTCCGCTGCGGCGAAGACTCGGTCGATCAGTTCCTGTGATGGATTCGGGCCATAGACCGGCAATCTGTTCCGAACCGCTTGAACGAGAGCAGCGTCTTCATCGGCCTCTATATTGGTTTCGGTCCTCACTGCTGCACGATCCATTTCGATCAGCTCGGCTATCAGTTCCTGACGTGGGCGGTTGCTAGCTGACCTTCCCCGGCTCTCGAGTAGATCCTTCAGGGTCAGCCTTTTCAACTTGTCATACTGACTCTCCATCAGGGTAGCACTCTCTCTGGGTAGAAAGGACCATCCCGCCGTTGCCACCAATTGTAGCGATAACCTTTATTGCCCGAGGGCTTCCCCGCCAGAGACGTCCTTTTCCCAATGGTGAGAGGTGTTGCAGGAATTCCAGAGTCATCCGTGAGGAAACAGGAACAGCCCTTACAAGGGCTAGTGAATTGTAATATAGCGTTTCCCCCAATAAGAGACAGAACTCAGTATTGAGGGTGAAGAGGATCTTTTTTATTAGTGCCACTCTAGGCCTTATATACACAAGTCTCCATGCAAGGTGGACCTGATGGAGAACTGCATGACAACCACACCGACCAATAGCAGCAGGGCACACAATCCCTCAACTCTGCCGGTAACACAATCAGTATAACAATAGCAGTCTGTAATACAATCAATCAGAACAATGCCATTGTCTGTGACGTAATCAATCAACACAATGGCAGTCTGTAATACAATCCAAAATACAATGACATTGCCTGTAACAGTATCAAAATACCATGACATTGTCTGGAACCAAATTAAGAAAAGGCCAGTGGATGACCCGGTGGGCAATTGAATAGTGATGACATCCAAAAGGCAGAGCGTCTGTCACAGGGAGATGAGGGGGGTGCCAGACAGAAATAACAGGGGGATCGCCATTTAGGACAGGGAGATGCAGGGAAGACATTAGGGGGCAAGGGGGGACCAAAGATCCCGATGGGAAGGAAGAGAGGGATCACAGGAGAGGAGTCCAGGGGAAATGGTGTTCAGATGGCAGGTAAGCACAGGAGAGGAGAGAAGGAGAGCACAGAGGAAGAGAGAAGGAGAGTAACCGGAGGGGGGAAAGGGAGAACGGAGAAGAGTAGGAAAGAGGAAAGGAAAGGTGGAAGAAAAGGGCGGACAAAGCAAAAGAGGAGGGGGAAGGGGGGATCTAGGTGGTGCAGGGAAACGGGGACAGATGGAGGATATTCAGCGGATGGTAGCGCCGTTCCCTGGACATGGTATGGAAATAATTCAAAAAGAGGGACAGCATTTGACAACAGGTAGGAACATTCAAAAGAGGGACAACTTAACGTTCAGGTAGGAAGCACGTAAAGCCAAAGGAGGTGTTCAGACCCCTCGGGTGAACCGTATCCAATTTATGTATCCAAAAAGTCTCTCTTTGGAGCAGTATCCGATGGCGGTCACCACCCCGCCGTGGTCTCTCGATGTGGTCGATGACCATACCCCTTAGTTCATGTATTTGATGGTTATGCTGTACAAAGTGAATGGCCACTGGTTTCTCATAGTCTAAAGTTCTCACCGTTCGTGTGTTTATTGATACTGACCCGGATATAACTCCGGTGTTGCTGTAAACGTTTTTTAAACGGTCCAATCGTTTTGCCAACATAGACAAGGCCGCACGGGCATTTAAGTAAACACAGTACTCAGTAAGGCATGAAAACACGCCTCGGATTTTGAAACGTTGGCCAGTGTGGGGGTGAGTGAATTCAGGGCCAAGAATTAAAGAATTGCACACATTGCAGCTGTTGCATCTAAAACAGCCCGTGCGGGTGGTAAGTTGAACAGGTTTCTTTAGGTATTTTTCCACCGGATCCGCTTTCACTAATGAGTCTCTCAGATTCTTATTGCGCTTGAAAATCTTTAGAAATGGCCTCTTGATCACTGGGCAAAGTGTGTTGTCGGAGCCGAGAATACATCTGTGTTTGTTAATCATGTGTTCTATGGTGGGGGCAGCTAGGTTATATGTCAGCACAAGGGGCACACGTTCCTCTTTTTGTTTAGCCCTTCTGTCACCAGCCCATATTTCTGTACATACACTGTTCACCTTCTACTTTTTAAATGTATTGCTTATGTATATGCGCCCATGAGCTTTTGCTCCCACTGCCTCCGGGGAGCGCCCGCAACATTTGGGGCACAGTCCGGCGTACCCGCAGGCCCTGTGCTGGAGCCTGTGACCGCCGTGATCAGCGCCGCCTGTCACAATGTACCCTGTGAATGCGGCCGCCGCTGCCCAATGGGAGCACGGCGGCCGTTACGTCACGGGTTGCCGGGCTCTCTCTCCCTGGCCCGTTGACAGGCAGGGACATTGCCGCTCGCTCATGCAGCGAGCGGTGGTTGGCAGTGGAGGGGTTTCCGCTGTTCAGGGACCCTTACGGGTGCAGGCAAGGTGTTACTTCTTCAGCATTGTTATTTTGATCATGATGCTCATTTTTTTTTTTTTCCCTAATGAGTTTTATTAACTCCCGCTGACGTTACTATGATGTCAGGCGGACTTCCTGATTACAATGTTTATAAGGACCTCCCTCTTGGCACATGTCTGTCTGTCCCTGATGAAGGGACACTTCTTACCATTTGACCTAATATGGACTTTGGACACTTTGTGATGGATGTTTCATACCACATTTGTCTTTCTATGATACACTTGGTGGAATTATATAACGGGGTGCTGGTCATTTGTACAGATTGGATTCACAGCAGAGCCACCGCTGACGTGGCACCCACGCGAAACTAGTAAGTGTGCACCAGCAACTTGGTTTATTCTGTTATGCAGAGTTTGCTCTCCTTCAGACTCCACTGTCCCTGGAGCGTTGGTGACTCCATTACACTCCCCCAACCCGATAGACTGGCACCCATGGTGATGATCTTCCACTGTACTGGAAGGAAGGATTTGCCAGTCTGAAGAGGCTGAGGACCAGACTAGAGACTGCCTTGTTGACTGTGTCATGCAAAAATACAATTCTGTGATTACTCACCTGTAGAATTGGTATTATGAGTATACAGTATGTCCTGCTCCAGATATAATACTTACTATCGGGTAATACTCCGCCAAATGGCGCTGGACTGCAGAGACATCGAAAACAGGCTCCTCCCGGCCCCTCAAATACCCAGGGACCTCCCACAAATCCCCAGCATTGAAAAGCAGTTAACGAGAAGCCGGGAGAATTAAAACAACCCAAACTAGTAACTATAATAATAATAACAATCACCATACAGGGGATCCAATGATAATGCAAAACCAAGGGTGGGGTGGAGCAGGACGTACTGTATAGTCATAATACCAATTCTACAGGTGAGTAATCACAGAATTTTATTATTCTTAGTATACAGTACGTCCTCTCCAGATATATTTACTATCGGGACATCCAATAGCAGTCTTCATAAAGTAGGGTGGGATCCCCAAAAAGTTAACAGCAGACAGTTTAAACCACTGCCGCCTGCAAAACCTTGCGGCCAAAGACAGCATCAGCTGAGGCCCTAACATCAACCTTGTAAAACTTTGAAAAGGTATGAACAGAAGACCAAGTAGCGGCCTTGCAAACTTGTTCAACAGAAGCCTGGTGCTGAAAAGCCCAAGAGGCACCAATAGCACGCGTAAAATGAGCAGTAAGGCAGAAGGGAGGATTCTTCCCCTTAGCAGAGTAGGCCTGAATAACAGCCTGACGGATCCATTTGCTCATAGTAGACTTGGCAGGAGCCAAACCCTTCCTAGGACCAGAAGGGACCACAAAAAGAGCATCAGTTTTTCTGAAAGGCGCAGTAGCCACCAGATAGTACTTCACACACCTAACCACATCCAAAAGGATGCAAAACCCTCTCCTTAGCATTAATAGGATTAGGGCACAATGAAGGAAGAACAATGTCCTGATTCAAATGAAAGGCAGAAAATCTGGATTGAAACAAAACACCACCTTGTCCTGGTGTCTCTCATAGTAGGGGGGCTGAATGTAAAGAGCCGCCAACTCAGACAAACACCTAACAGAGGTGATAGCCACCAGAAAGACAACCTTGAGCATAAGAATGGCCAGGGTAGCATCCTGCACAGGTTCAAAGGGAGCACCCTGCAAGGCTGACCAAACAGGCACCATAGGCTTACATGGGGGACGCACATGAGTGACCCCCTGGAAAAAAGTCCTGATCAGAGGGTGCTGAGCAAAGGACTTTTGGAAGAAAACAGCCAGGGCAGAGACCTGCCCCTTCAGAGTACTTAGTTGGAGCCCCATGTCCAACCCATGCTGAATGAACTCCAGAATCCTGGGAATAGAGAACACACGACAGGGAAGAGACTTAGACTCACACCAGTCAATGTAGGCACGTCAAACCCTGTAATAAATGGAAGATGAAGACTTCTTCCTAGCTTTAATCAAAGTATCCACAACCGAGGAAGACAGCCCCTTCTCCATCAAGATGGAGGTTTCAGCAGCCAGGCCGTCAAAGCCAGAGTTTGTAAATTGGGATGGCGTAGTGAGCAGGTCTGGCACCCTGGGCAAAACGTACTGATCCACTGCCAGCTGCACCACGTCTGCGAACCACACACTTGGCCACCTGGGGGCCACCAGAATTGCCGGCACCCCTACCAGAGAAATCTTGCGCAGAACCCTGCCCAGCAGAGGGAATGGAGGAAAGACATACAGGAACTGAAAGTCCTGCCATGACATTGCTAGGGCATCCACGGTCAAGGCCAGAGGATCCTGGGACAGGGAGACAAAGGCCGGGAGCTTGTGATTGTGACGGGACGCAAACAGATCCACATCTGGTTGGCCCCAACGGTGACAAAGAGATTGCAACACCCTGTTGCATAGGGACCATTCTCCCTGGCGAGAGGTCCCCCTGCTCAGAGAGTCTGCCAGGAGATTTTCCACCCCCGGGATGTACACAGCTGATATGCAGGGGACATTGGCCTCCACCCAGGTCAGGATCAGAGACACTTCCTGGAGGGCCCCCTTGCTCCAGGTCCCTCCTTGATGATTGATGTAGGCTACTTTCGTCTGGTTGTCCGAGCGCACCTGAACAGGCAGGCCCCGAAGGTGAGTAGTCAACTGAGCCAGGACTAACCTGATTGTCCGCTGCTCCAAGACGTTGATAGGTGTGTGGGCCTCCTGAGGGCCCCACATCCTCTGGAACCGCAGGGACTTCCAGAAACCCTCCCAACCTGACAGACTGGCATCCGTGGTGACAGTCTCCCAGGAAGGGGTCAGAAAGGATCTACCCCCCAACAGGTTCCTTGAGTCCATCCACCACAAGAGGGACCTCCTGACCAGGGGGGAAAGCACACAGACCCTGTCCAGGGACGCTGGATCCTTGTCCCACACTGACAAGAGGTGGAGTTGCAGAGGCCTCAGGTGGAACTGAGCATAAGGGACCGCCCTCAAAGCACGCCACTATCAGGCCCACCAGCTGCATTCCCTGCCTGATGGAGGGATGATGACAAGATAGCAGGAACTGGACCTGTGCAATCAGACTGTCCACCTTCTGATGAGGAAGGAAGATCCTTGCCTGAACTGTATCCATATTCATTCCTAGGAAGGGAGTCACCAATGAGGGGGACAGCGAAGACTTGGGGTAGTTGATCACCCATCCAAATGACTCCAGGGTAGACACCACCAGTTGAGTATCCAATTCTGCCTGATGTAGAGATTGGGATGTGATGAGAATGTCGTCCAGATAAGGCAGCACGTGGACGCCCTGAAACCTGAGCAGAGACATCACGCCCGCCAGCACCTTGGTGAACACCATGGGAGCTGAGGTGAGACCAAAGGGCAATGACACAAACTGGTAGTGTTGATCCTCCAGAGCGAACCTGAGGGACCTTTGATGACCTGGAAATACAGGAACAGGAAGGTAAGCATCTTTGATGTCCACAGAAGTCATGAATACCCCTTGGCCGCAGGGAACTGATGGCAGAGCGCAGAGTTTCCATGCGAAAGCGCCTGCTCCTGACAAATTTGTTGAGGATCTTCAAGTCCAGGATGGGCCTGAGTGACCTATCTTTTTTGGGTACTGTGAATAGGTTGGAATAGAAACCCTTGCCTTTTTCTCTTAAGAGGACCTTGCAGATGACCCCCAGCTCCAGGAGGCCTTGCACTGCTTGCACTAGCTCCTGAGCTGACACAGGGTCCTGAGGAATCCGGGATCTGATGAATCTTGTAACCGGAGGACACTACCTCTTGAATCCACCGGTCTGAGACATGAAGCCTCCAGACGTGAGCAAAGTGCTGCAGCCGTCCCCCCACCCGGATGGGTGAGGGCGCCCCATCATGCCTGAGGGGGCTTGGGAGAGGATTTAATCTTGGGACCCCAGGAGGAGCCAGGACGTCCACGTTCTCTGCCCCTACCCCAGAAGTCTCCCCAGGCCCCAGTAAACCCCCCTCCCTTGTCTTGCACCACGGTAGGGGGAGGAGAAGGAGCCCTGACCCCGAAAGGGCCGAGACTGCCGCCTGCGCTGGGGTAACCTCCCTCCCTTAGCAAAAAGGTCCAGGCGGTCCCCAAACAGGCGTAGTCCTTTGAAGGGAAACCTCAGTGAGGGCCTTCTTGGCAGCGTTGTCAGCAGCCCACTGGCGTAGCCAAACCGAGCGGTGTATAGCCACCACAAGGGCAGATGTTCTGGCACACATTCTAATGGTGTCATCCAAGGCAGAGAGGACAAAATTTACAAAAACATCACAACTAGAGAGTGCATTAAACACCTCACAAGGCAAATCATCAGGGGCACTATCAAGTATATTTCTGATCAGGGTCCTAATGGCTACAGCCGTAATGGCCGAGGCACAGACCGGGCGCAGTGCCGTCCCCACACATGCAAAGGCATGGGACGCCAGCTGGTCAATGCGCCGGTCCTCAGCATCCCGCAGGGTAGTAGAGTCAGGGGAGTGCATGACAGAGGTGTTGGATAACCCCAGGACTGGGGAATCCACTTCAGGAGGGGATGACCAACACTTTACCACATCAGCAGGAAGGGGATACTTCCTATCCCAACTCTTAGGTACACCGGGAAGTCTACTGGGCCGTTCCCATTCCTTAAGCACCAGGTTATTGAAATGTGCTTGCTCTGGAAATTCTAAGCGTGACTTAGAAGTATGAAAAAGTTCCCCCCTTTGCCTGGGAGCCGCAACGGGGGGAAATGGACAAAACCTAAAAAAATCGGGGCCAGCAATCTATCAGTATCATCCGGGGCCCAGGGGTCAGAGCCAGAATCATCATGACCCCTGGGCCTCTCAGAGGACCCTGAGTCAGAGAATAGCTCCACTTCGTCCCAAGGGGTATAGCCACATAAATGCCAAAACTCATCAGTTTCCATAGGGAAAAGAGTGACATCAGGCTTTAAGTGCCGCTTTTTAGCAGGGGGGACCTTATGCGCCAAGGTATTAGCAATTAACTTCTCAACAATAGCCAGTCTAGAAGACACATCAGGCTGAGAATCCCCACTTGTATGCAACTCAGTAGGAGTGAAATTTAAGCTTGGGGGGCTAGGTGAAGTGAGACGAGGTGCATGCCCAGCCACAGGAAGGCCAGATTGCAGCGCAAGCACCTGCTCAGCACAGGGTACACAGACCCGCGCCTTGTCAGCGTCAGCATGAGGCTGCCCACACGCTACACACAGCCAGGCTTGTCCCGAAGGAACCCCGGTCACATTATCCTGAGATGCCTCCATATGGTGATTATAGCAGCTCTATAGGCCGATAGGGATTAACGCTAAATAGCAACCCGGGATGCCCCAATAATTCCCGCTAGGGAAGTGGGAGTAATTACACTAGGCCTCACAAGTTAACCAACTAATAGAGGGCCGGGAGAAGCCAACGGATTCGCCCATCTGAAAGACACAATCAAATAAGCCATAAGCAGACAGTAATAAAAAGGAATTTAAAAAAAGAAATGGAAATAAAGCCGCCCGCGAGGACACATACGGATCGCGGTAGGTAGAGGTCTGTCAAACAGAAGCCGACCAAGCAGACAAAATGGTGTCGGTATACCTCGAGGGGCGGGCCCGCACAAGCCATGACGCCCCCCCGAAGAGCGCGAAGCCAACACGTGACAAGCAGCCAATGACATCGCGCCGGCGGAACATTGTGACAAAAAAGGCGCGTGGCGGTAAATAATAAAACAAGTCAGCGTGGCGGCTGCCACAAGCAATGTAATAAAGAACAAAGCCAGTACACGTATATACATACATACACGCACACGCCCCCCCTCTTTTCCCCCGAAGGCTACAAGGAGAGTGAGGGAGGACAGCGGCCACTTTATATAGGGCCCACCGATAGACAGGGACAAGGGGCAATAGGGCGGGAGAGGCATCCCATAGAGGCTCACCATAAGCCTGAACTGCCTTCCCTTTGGTGGGGGATTGCAGTGGAGCAGCGCTCCTAAGCACCTAACAGCGGTGCTGCCTACCATCACCCGACCAGCTCAGTCAAGGCTGGGAGGCAATTACTGATGGAATCGGTGGGAATAGTCCTACAGGGCCGCAGGCTAATAGCCCCGCTCACCTGCAAGTAGAGAGCCATTTCTTGTCCTTCGCAGTCCTGACACACACACGCCCTTGGGGATTTGTGGGAGATCCCTGGGTATTTGAGGGGCCGGGAGGAGCCCGTTTTCAATGTCTCTGCAGTCCAGCTCCATCTGGTGGAGTATTACCCGATAGTAAGTATTATATCTGGAGCAGGACGTACTGTATACTAATAATTAAGAGTGATCCAGAGTGTGTGTGTCTTGATCACAGATTGTGAGCAAATCCATCTGCAGGGGTCTTGTGTGAACAGTGCAAAAGGTACTGACTCAAAGCAAGATACCATCAAGCCCAACAGACATATTCCTTGATGAATCGTCGGGTGAGGGCAAGACAAGAGACCCTGTACCCTGGCCTGGAATAAGTCAATTCTGTGTTGGGAACAATACCGTTTTGTGAGTACTCACCTTTAAAACGGGTATTATGAGTGTGCCATACACTCCACTTCGAGCCCCTCCCGGTCCATATATACCTGGGACCTCCCACCAATTTCCCAGTGTAAAAAAGCAGTAAGGGAACCAGGAAGAACCAATTATAACCTTAACAACAAAACCAATAGTTCACCATATAAAAGCCCCAGAATACCTGAAAAAAAGGGGTGGGGCGAAGTGGAGTGTATGGCACACTCATAATATCCGCTTTAAAGGTGAGTACTCACAAAACGGTATTGTTCTAAGTGTGCCATACACTCCAATTCGATCTTCATGACATGCGGGACATCTAATAGCAGTGTCCGTCATGGGTGGGAACCAGAAATAGTAAAGAATGTACCAATTCAAACCACTGCAGCTTGCAGAACCTTGCAGCCAAAAACAGCATCCGCTGAAGCCCGCACATCAACCTAAAAACTTGGAAAAAGTATGAACGGAAGACCAAGTAGCAGCCTTACAAACTTGTTACAAACAGAGTGCGCAGTGACCCTAAAAGGGGGATTCCTGCCCTTAACAGAATAGGCCCCAACAATGGCCTGACGAATCCATTTGCTAATCGTAGACTTAGCAGGCGCCAAACCTTTCCTGGGCCCGCAGGGCACCACGAAAAAGAGAAGTAGTCACCAAATAGTACTTCACACAACGAACAACATCCAAATTGTGCAGAACCCTCTCCTTGTCATTGTTAGGCTTAGGACACAAGGAAGGGAGAACAATACCCTGATTGAGGTGGAAAGCAGACACCACCTTAGAAAGGAAATCTGGCTTAAAACTAAATACCACCTTATCCTGGTGTCTCTCAAAGTAAGGGTCCTGAATCGACAGAGCCACCAACTCAGACACACCGAACAGAGGTAATAGAACCGAAAGAGCAATATCCTGTAGCGGCTCAAAAGGAGGACCCTGGAGAGCCGAAAGAACCAAATTCAAATCCCAAACGGGGAACCACAGCCTTCCAAGGGGGCCGCACATGCACGACCCCTTGGAAAAAGGGGTGTAAGGCAAAAGACCTCTGGAAGAAAACCGACAGAGCAGAAACCTGTCCTTTCAAAGAACTAAGCTGGAACCCAAGATCCAGATTATGCTGAAGAAACTCCAAAATCCTAGGAATCAAAAACACCCTGCAAGGCAAGGCCCTAGCCTCACACCAGTCAATATAGAACCTCCAAGTCCTATAGTAAATGCCAGAAGAGGACCACTTCCTAGCCCTAATCAATGTCTGAACAACAGCCGCAGACAAACCTTCCTCCTTCAGAATGGAGGTTTCAGCAGCCAAGCCGTCAAAGCCAGCGTTTGTAAATTGGGGTAAAGTAGTTGACCCTGTGAGATAACAGATCCGGCACCAAGGGAAGCCGGTACTGATCTATGGCCAGCCGTACAATGTCTGCGTACCAAACCCTTCTTGGCCACCTTGGAGCCACTAGAATTGCTGGTGCCCTTTCTAGAACCAGTTTGCGAACTACCTTGCCCAGCATGGAGATGGGCGGAAACAGGTACAGAAGACCCAGATCCTTCCAAGCAAGGGACAAAGCATCCACTGCCAGAGATAGCGGATCCTGAGAAAGAGACACAAAAGCCGGAAGTTTGTGATTGTGCCTCGAGGCAAAGAGATTCACCTCCCCCACTTGCGACAAAGATCCAGAAAAACCTTGGGGTTGTGAGACCACTCTCCTTGGCGAGAGGATCCCCTGCTCAGGGAGTCCGCCTCCGTGTTCTCCACTCCCGGAATGTAGATTGCCGAAATGCAAGGAACATCGCTCTCCGCCCAATGCAGGTCCAGAGAGACTTCCCTGAGGGCACTCCTGCTGCGAGTCCCTCCTTGGTGATTGATGTAGGCTACCGCCGTTCTATTGTCTGATCGAGTCTGAACCGGTAAACCCTGTAAGATCGACGTCAGCCATGCCAGTACAGGCTGGATAGCTCAGAGCTCCAAGACATTGATGGGGGTGTGAGCCTCCTGAGGCCCCCACACCCCACTGAACTGATGACCTATCCAAAAAACCTCCCCAGCCCGACAGGTTGGCATCCGTGGTAACCATTTCCCAACAAGGGGCCAGAAATGATCTGCCCCTCAACAGGTTGCTCGACTCCAGCCACCACCGAAGGGACTACCGAACCCTGGGAGACATCCTGAACGGTTGATTCAATGACAGCGGACACCTGTCCCACGCGTCAATAGGTGAAGTTGAAGAGATCTCATGTGAAACTGCGCAAATGGGACCGCCTCGAAGGAGGCCACCATCAATCCCACCAGTTTCATCCCCTGTCGGATAGAGGGGCAAGGATTGGCCAGAAGAAGGCATATCAGATCCGGAATCCCCTGCACCTTGGTCTGGGGTAGAAACACTCTGGCCTGAATGGTATCCAGATTCATGCCCAGGAATGAAATCACCATGATGGCGAGAGAGAGAACTTGGGGTGGTTGATCACCCACCCGAACTTCTCCAGGGTCGACACCACCTGGTGGGAGAGAAGCAGCAGAAATCAGTAGGACGTCCAGATACGGTACAATGCGAATGCCCTGAGCTCTGAGCAGGGCCATGACGCCCGCCAGAAGCTTGGTGAACATCCTTGGCGCTGAGGTCAAACCGAAGGGAAGGGCTACAAACTGAAAATGTTGATCCTCCACCGCGAACCTGAGAAATCCCTGATGCGCTGGAAAAATTGGAACATGCAGGTAAGCATCCTTGAGGTCTATGGCAAATGACTCCCATGTCCAGAAGATTTCTGACTGCTAACAGGAGCCCCTGTGCAGCCTGAGGGTCCGATGGCACCCGAGACCTCAAAAATCTTGGAGGAGGCCAGTACTCGAATTCCAGTTTGTACCCGAACGAGACCACCTCCAGGATCCATCTGTCTGTGACCTCCTGGGCCCAGACCTGGAAGAAGAGCCTAAGCCGTCCCCCCACCCGTACGGGTGAGGGCGCCCCTTCAATGTTGAGCTGGTATAGCAGCGGACTTAGGCTTTGAATCCCAGGCAGAAGCAGGACGGGCCCATCCTCTGCCTCTGCTCCAGGAAGAACCTCTGGCCCCGGAATAGGCAGCACCTCTGACCGCTCTGACCCCTCGAAAGGAGGGATTGAAGGAGCTCGCCCCCCGAAAGGAGCGACGCTGCTTCTTACGCTGAGGTAACCTACCTCCCTTAGCAACCGCATCCAACATATCTCCGAACAGCCGCGTACCCAGGAAGGGAAGAGCTGTGAGTGATTTCTTGGCCACAAAGTCTGCCGTCCACTGGCGGAGCCAGACCGATCTGCGCATGGCCACCAACAAGGCCGAAGTTCTACTACCCATGACAATAGCGTCTTTCATAGCAGCCAAGACAAAATCCATGAACAATTCACACCTTTTGAGAGTAGTGAACTCCGCGCTGGTCGGATCAAGTTGTGCATCATTTAGCCAGTCCCTGACCAGAGACCTAGTAGCCACAGCCGCAAGCACAGAAGCACACACTGGCCGCAAGGCCGAACCCACATTGGCAAAGCCAAAGCCATCTGGTCAAGGCGCTTATCCTCGCCAAGCTTAAGGGTAGTAGCGTCCGGGGTGTGAATCACGGAGGTGTTGGCCAATCCCAGAACTGGCGCATCGACCTCGGGAGGAGAAGACCAGCGCTTAACCGCTTCCACCGGGAAAGGATACTTCTTATCCCATCCCTGAGGAACGCCCGGAAGCCGGCTAGGTTTCTCCCATTCCCGAAGGATCAAGGCATCAAAATGACCTTGGGCCAGAAACTCCAAGCGTGGCTTAGAGGACCCGAAAAATTCTCCTTTTTTAAGAGGGGGCGCCTCAGGCAGGGCAATGTCCAAAACCTCCAAAAGATGTGCCAAAACCTTAGTAGTGTCAACGGCGTCCCCAAACGCCTGCCCAATATCAGCATCACAAAAATGCACCACATCAGCATCAGATTCCTCAAACAATTCCCCCTCTTCGAACGGAGAATAATCCAACCAATCAGGGGAATCATGATCAAAATCCAAGGCCACCTGGGCCGGTGACAAATGTTTCTTTTTTAGCCTGGGCCTTCTTGCCCACCGCGCTAGCAATAAAATTCTCGATGCTGGCCAACCTGGCGCAAACATCAGAGTGTGACTCCCCACTAGCGACAGTGTCACCTGGGGTACGGATAAGGGGGGGGAAGGGGAAGGCGATGAAGCGGGAGGTGCCGACCCAGAAGGCTGGGTACCAGACTGCCGCGTTATGGCCTTTAGTGCGCATGGTATACAATAAGCACAATTTCACCCGTAAGTGATACCCCACAGCCGGGATTGTCCCAAAGGGAGCCCGAGCCCGGTATCCTGTGGAGCCTCCATATGATGATTTTTGGGGTCAGTCTCAATGACCTTAGAGATTTAAGCTAATAAGAAACCTGGGATGCCCCTTTGAAGTCCCGGTGGGAGGATTTGAAAATGAGCAGATTAAGGCTAGGGATCCCAGGACCACCGGGATAAAACCCCTTAATATGCACACACATATGACAATCATAAAAACATAATAGAAAGGCCCATAAGGACGCTCACTCCATAACATAAATACATATAAAAAAAAAACATAAAAAATACATGAAAGGCACAGCTCCCCGCGTGGGGAGGGGGGCCCGCCACATAAGCCAAGGAAGGGGGCCCACAAGCACTCACAGACCGCAGGAGATCCGCAGCAGCAGAGACACCAAGATGGCCACCAGCAGCTCAGCGTGGAGGAGAGGAAGAGAAGAGGGGAAGGAGAAGGGGGGCGGGCCAGCGCAGAAAGCGTGCTCGCTAAGCCACGCCCCCTCCCAGAGAGACCTGAGATGCCCTGGGACGCCGAAAAAGCGCCAAAACGAGGGGGAGGGACGGGCCACGGCCTGCCGAGAGCCCGGTCCTGCCCCCTCCTGAGAACGCAGCCTGAGGGAGAGAAGCTCCCCAGGCTGAAGACAGAAAAACGGCCACATGTGAGGGACAAAACCCTTGGACACAACTCCTGCTGCTGCTGAGTGGTCTGCAGACAAACAATTACCGGCAGACGTCATTCACTCAGGCTGTAAACACAAACATAACTGACACAAGTGAATCATTCACACATACATAAAAGCTTAAAGTCTGTTAACATGTGGAGAAGGTCAGACCCCCCCTCCGGAGGGATATGGAAGGGGCCCGGAGTAGGGTGGGAACTCGGGGCAGAGTGTAAGAGAAGGGACAGGGCATCCCCAAAACCGGAATCACCAACCCGGAATACCGCCTACCCCTTGTAATGGGGTCTCACGTTAGAGCAATGCTCTCTCAACACCTAAATAGGTGTTGCCTACCCTCACCAAGGACCTACAGCCGAGGCTGGGAGGCTCATATAGGGGAAATTATAAAAGGTCCTGGCAGCAATAATGGCCGGGCGCGAGCCCGGCTTACCTGCAAGTAAGAGAAGTCTTCATCTTCTGTCTTGCTCGCCTTCCTGCAGAGAAGGAACTGGGAAATTGGTGGGAGGTCCCAGGTATATATGGACCGGGAGGGGCTTTCTTTTTTGCATATTCATCTCTGCAGAAGTTCGCCCTCTACTGGAGATTACCCACATGTCATGAAGATCGAAGTGGAGTGTATGGCACACTTAGAATAAACACTTTTGTCTGAGACGTGTCTAATGACAGTCCCAGAAAGAATAACTCTTGAAGCTATGATATGATATTCTTCTGGGCCCCCTGACATGATGGGGCCCATATTAACAGATAGTCTAAGTAAGGGATTATATGTATGCCCTGACTTATTAGAGAAAACATGAGACCTGCCAACACCTTGGCAAACACCCTTGGTGCTGAAGATAGACGGACGGGTAACGCCAAAAACTGAAGATGTAGGCCACCGACAGCAATGTAGGTATGTTATATATATATATATATATATATATATATATATATATATATATATATAGACACTGCCCAGCTGGAGTAACTTAACTGTGGATCAACAACTCCAATCTCTAAAAAGGCAAGATACGGCAGATCTCAATGCTTCTGCTTTTTGTGGAATTCGGGATACCCCTGACCAAGAGAATCTCCAAGGGGGTCTGGCTCCTAATTTGATCTTGTAACCTGAGGATACAACGTCCTGTATCCAAATAAAAATGCAGAAGTGGTGGCATCCCTTCATGCCTGAACAGGCCTTGAAGGGGGTCTGGCTTTATTCTGCCAGACACCTGTTGCCTTAATTTGGAACTGTCTTATTCCAAAAATCTCCGGGCCAACCTCTAACCAGAACCCCGGGGCATTAGAGGCCCTGCGGAAGCAGTATTAGACTTCGGCTTCTGTGGCAGATTAGATGATTTAGACACCCCACCTTAAAGGGGAGTCCTGTCATTCTTTTTTGGAGGCTATGTCAGCTGGCCATTGCTTAAGCCATAGAGCACGCCTAAAGGCTAACACCAGAGCTAGGCCTCTGGCACTTAACCTGCTTAATCCTCCATAGCCCGTATCATATACCTGTTGTAGCCAAACTGGTCTTGATCACCTGGGAGCATGACTTCAATGAATGACCCCTACGAGTCTTCAAGTCCAGTTGCTTTAACAACCTCCTGCTCTCCAAAAATGCTATGGATGTAGCCCAGGCCGGCCGCAAGGTCGACCCCATTTTAGAATAAGCAGGATATGCCACCTGATCAACGCGCTTATTTGCTGGATCCTTTGGAGAGGCACTATCCGAGGATGGCATAACCAAAATCTTAAAAAGACCTGGCCTCAGAGCATCCACCACAGGAGGGTGAGACCATAATTCAATCTGATCTGGAGGAAAGGGATACATAGTATCTAGTACATTAGGAGTGGGCAGAAGACAACCTGACTTCTGCCATTCCCTATTGATCAGATTAGAATAATGCGTACGCTCTGCAACATCCTCCAGAATGGAGGAAATCAAAACCATCCATCCAGCTTAACTGAGCACCCCCTTGTGTAGAGGACTTCTGAATACGAGTGCCTACTGGATAAATCCTCCCGACGGATAACTTTCTGGGAGACTTTGGCAGCTACAATATCCTCTTCAAGTTAGAGGATAAATCTTTTCTTTAAAAACCTTTAGTAGCCAATCCTAAATGACTCTCTAAAGGTTTAGGACCACTTGAGGTCTGCCGACAGAGTTTAAAGACTCTGAAGGAGGCTATGGCAGCCACAATATCCTCTTCAAAACTCAGGAATTTTTTTTTTCAAAACCTTCTTAGTAGCTCATATGACTTAAAGGTTTTAGGTCTGCTTGAAGGCTGCCGGGGGGGGGGGGGGGGGGTAAGCTCAGAGCCCTTGCAGGGGGAGACAATTGTCTTCCATATCCACTACTACAGTAGCATAACCCTGCACACTGTTCTATCCTCATCCAGTGTCTGTTTGCATACCGGACATGGGGTGAATCTATCTGCTAAAGGACCAGATCCGATTACCCCAGATGCCTCCGTCATGGTGATTAATACTAGATTACCTCCCAGGGGGTCCAAAACCTAGTTTGTGAACAGTTCCCGATAGTCGCAAGACTATTGTGAGAGCTCAGAGGGTGAACCACATCAATATATTGCCTAATATATTGTCATATCCCACAACTATATAATATATATATATATATATATATATATATATATATATATATATTTTAAAAACAAGAACAATTAATATGAATAAATAACATAATACACATAATTAAAAAATGACCTACCTAAAGATTTAGGTCCGCTTGAGGGTGGCCGTGCAGCGGCTCACGGTATTTTTGTGCTTCCCCCAGCCGAAAATCTTCCAGTGAAGGCGGTCGGAGAGGAACCGCGATGTTAGCGGTACTAGCCGCTTAGTCCCGGCCGAAAATCTTCTACTATAGTCGGCCGGAGGAGAACCGCGATGTTAGTGGTACTTGCTGCTTAGTTCCGGCCGAAAATGTTGCAGTGCGAGCGGGGTAAGAAAGGAGCTGCACACCGGTGCTCGCTGCTATGCTAAGCCGAAAATGTTTCCATAGAGGCGGGCGCAAATTTTTAATTTTTCAACCAGTAAAAACACATGGGAAGAGCAATAGAGGAAATTAATTCCCCTGGTTCCCCTCAATCAGGCTCACCAGACAAAAGCCTTCTGGCTGCTTTTTCCTGTGGCGGAATTCTCAGCCAGGGAGTGTCTCTCTTTTTTAAAAAACAAAAAGGTGACACCCCACAGCGCCCCAAGACCCTGGAGCTTACCTTACCATCCTGATGCGAATGCAGCTTAGCTGCGGAGACAAAGTGGGTCCATTCAGATCCAAGGAACAGTCAGGTTTCCATTACCCCCGCTTCCAAGGCATAATTCCTTTAAAACAAAAAGTTAATTGGAAAGGAGTTCAGATAAGCCCTTGCAGTGACAACTGCAAGAAAGAAAACTGAAGTGCATCAAGTCAGCCAGATGGATAAAGGCCCGGGAGGTGGAGAGACACCTTTGTTCTTGCAGACCACACCCTTCGGGAGAGGTTAACCTATTCAGGTCTCTGAATTCTTCTGATGGCCTGAAGTAAAATGGAAGAGAAATAAAAATTTGAATGGTACTTCTAGCTAGCACTGTCTGATTAGAGCAGGCTGTGCGAGTGTGCTGCATTTTTTTGCTGATGACTATACTCTTCATGGTGTCTTAAGCAGCTTAAGAGAGCCTAACAGACACCTAAACTGGTCCAAGGACACTCGAATGCCAGCAGCATCTGTAGTTAGCCAGGCCAAAGCCCTCTAAGCAATGTAGTACTGTGGACAGAATCAACTGTCCGCAGTACTACATTCCAATGGGCTCCTCAACAGGACTGTAGGAGGTTCATCTGAACAAAGGGCCCAACCTTCCACAGTTTCAAAATAAACAGTCATGGTATGTTGTCTTGTGCCTTGGGAGAAGTGGTGCTGGTCACTTGCACAGTCAATCAGTGTCTACTGTGATAGATGGCGTACTGCAGATAACCTGATAGAACGGTCAGAATCTTGAAAAACTCAATGTAAACCACTAATAAGAAGGGACTCCCCAATTATAGTTTTGCTTCTATGGTCAAATTAAACGGGGCTTAAAGATAGTTCTTCGTATATTGGGAGATAAATCTATGTAGCTCAAAGAGGCAAAGCCTTGTACATGCACCCAAGGTCACCAAGGGTGTGACTGCAAGACAAAAAGGTGTGGCCCCTCCCAGCCCATAAGTAGCAGCTGCCTCTTAACTAAACCAGTACTTAAAAAGCAGTAAATCATATACCCAGAGGCAGGCCGGGAGGCCCCATTATAGGAGACAATGTTACCTCACACCAAACTCCGCTTGATCTCTCTCAAAATATACTTTTTTCTCTTATTTTTATTTTATAGTTTATTTCACTACTGCCTGAAGAACCTTTCGACCAACCACAGCGTCAGCTTAGGCCCTAACATCTACCTTGTAGAATTTGGTAAATGTATGAACCGAAGACCAGGTGGAAGCTTTACAAACCTATTCCACCGAAGCCTGATGCTGAAAAGCCCAAGAAGCACCAATGGCCCTAGTGGAATGGGCCGTGATCCGAAAAGGGGGTTCCTTCCCCTTGGCCGAGTAGGTTCTTACCACTGCCTGTCTAATCCACTTACTGACAGTGGATTTAGCAGGTGGAAGCCCCTTTCTAGCGCCTTCTGATATAACAAAAAAAATCCGACTTCCGGTAGGATTCTGTCACCATGTAATATCTTATGGCTCTGACTACATCCAAAGAATGAAGAGCCCTTTCCTTAGCATTAGCCGGAACTGGGCATAAGGAAGGTAGAAATACCTCCTCATTAAGGTGAAAAGGAGAAAACCTTAGGTAGAAAATCAGGCTTAAACCGAAAAACGACCTTGTCTCTGTGTAACTCAAAATAAGGAGACTTCATACATAAAGCGGCTAATTCGGAAACTCGCCGCACAGAGGTGATTGCCACCAAGAATATCACCTTGAGCGTCAATCAAAGGTTCAAAGGGAGCCCCCTGGAGAGCAGATAGCACCAGATTTAAGTCCCACACCAGTAAAATAGGCTTGCGTGGTGGTCGGACATGAGTGACTCCCTGAAAGAAAGTAAGTTCTAATGAGTCTATTGTTAGCGATAGACTTCTGGAAAAAAATAGATAAGGCTGAAACATGCCCCTTGAGGGTGCTTAATTGGAGAACCAACTCTAAACCATTTTGCACAAATTCTAAAATTCTAGAAACAGAATATCTTCTGCATGAAAACTTCCTGGACTCACACCAGGAGATGAATGCCCACCAGACCCTGTAGTATATCTTGGAAGATGTCTTCTTCCGGGCCTGAATCATGGTATGAATAACCTTGGCCGATAAACTCCTCTCTGAAAAGATCCAGCATCTGCAATTTCGGGTGTCGAAGAGACCCCTGTGTGAGAAGCTCTGGATCGTCTAGCAGGCGCCAATGGTCTACTGACATCCTTACTATGTCTGGAAACCAGCTTCTCCTTGGCCAGCGAGGAGCCACCAGGATGGTTGGTACCCCCTCTTGAGCTACTTTCCTTAGTACACGACTCAGGAGTGGGAGCGGAGGAAATGCATACAGGAGATTGAACCTTGTCAATGGGGTTGTCAGAGCGTCCGTTGCTATGGTCAGATGGTCTCTCAAAAGAGACAAACCTCGGCCGTTTGTGATTGTGTCTGGACGCAAAGAGATCCACCTCTGGACAACCCCAGCGAAGGCAAAGGGCTTGAAAGATCTTCTGACTGAGAGACCATTCTCCCCGATGCAGAGGGATGTAAACCGCCGAGATGCAGGGAACATTCTCCTCTGCCCAAACCAGAATCCGGCTTACTTCCCTTAGGGCCCTCTTGCTCCTAGTACCCCCCTGATGGTTGATATAGGCTACCGCCGTCTGATTGTCTGACTGGACCTGGACAGCCTGCCCCTTTAAACTGGGGGTCAGATGCTGTAGTACTAGCAAAACTGCTCTTAACTCCAAGAGATTTATGGGAAGCCGATTCTCCTTCGGACCCTACTGCCCCTGGATCTTCTGGGTCTGCCAGATGCCCCCCCCCCCCCCCAGCCTGTAAGACTGGCATCCGTGGAAATGATTTGCCACTGAGGTGTCAGAAAGGACCTGCCTACTAATAGGTGTAGAGGATCCAACCACCACAGAAGAGATTGCCTGGCTGAAGGAGTCAAAACAAACGACTGATCAAGAGATTGCGGGGCCTGATCCCAGCTTGACAACAGATTTAACTGAAGAGGCCTCATGTGAAACTGGGCAAAGGGCACTGCTTCGAAGCAGGCCACTATAAGGCCTACTAGTCTCATCTCTAGCCGAATTGTTGGCTGCTGACAAGCTAGCAAGGTCTCTCTCTGGCTCCGGAGTAGCAGAACCTTCTGCTCCGGCAGAAAAACTCTGACCTGGACCGTGTCCATAGTCATTCCCAAAAAAGACCTTACTGACGGGGTGATATGCGACTTTGGATAATTGATCACCCAGCCATACATCTCTAGGGTTTGCAACACAGTCTGCGTGTCTTTCTCGATCTCCTGAAGGGACCGGGCAGAGATCAACAGATCGCCCAGGTATGGGATTACGCAAATCCCCTGGCCCCTCAGGATGGCCATGAGACCTGCCAAAACCTTGGTGAACATCCTTGGAGCCGAGGATATGCCGAAGGGAAGAGCCACAAACTGGAACTGTTGGCCTTCCAGGGCAAACCTTAAAAATTTCTGATGTCCCGGAAAAATCAGGATGTGCAAATATGCATCCCTTATCACTACTGTGGTCATAAGATCTCCGGGCTGAATCGATCTTACTGCTGATCTCAAAGTTTCCATGCGGAAATGTCTCACCCGGATGAACTTGTTGAGACCCTTTAGGTCTAAAATAGGACGCACCGATCCATCCTTCTTGGGGATCGTGAACAGGTTGGAGTAAAACCCCTGAACTTCTTCCTGAAGGGGTACCTGACAAAAAAAACCCTTTCTGAAGAAGATGCAGAACAGAGGCTCTCAGGACATCTGCCTTTAACTGGTTCCGGGACGCCCCTGACCAAAGGAACATTGTGGGCGGTCTGGCTGCAAACTCGATCTTGTAGCCTGACGACACCACTTCCTGAATCCAAAGATCCTCCATGTGGTGTCTCCAGATTGGAGCAAACTGCAAGAGCCGTCCCCCCACCCGCCTGGGTGAGGACGTGCTGTATACGTATAATACCAATTCTACAGGTGAGTAATCACAGAATTGTATTATTCTAAGTATACAGCACGTCCTGTTCCAGAATATTCCTTACACATGGGACATCCAATAGCAGCGTTCGTAAGGTAGGGTGGGATCCCCAAAAGTAACATTAGGCAGTTTAAACCACTGCCGCCTGCAGAACTTTGTGACCAAAAGCAGCATCAGCTGAGGCCCTAACATCAACCTTGTAAAAATTTGAAAAAGTATGAACAGAAGACCAAGTGGCAGCCTTGCAAACTTGTTCAACAGAAGCTTGGTGCTGAAAAGCCCAAGAGGCACCAATAGCATGAGTAGAATGAGCAGTAAGGCGGAAGGGAGGCTCCTTACCCTTAGCAGAATAGGCCTGTACAACAGCCTGACAGATCCACTTGCTGCTGGACTTTTAACCCTTTGTGAACTGGTAAGGGGTCCATGTGACCCCTATACCAGTTCACAGGGCTCGGGGGTCTGGCAAGTCACCTGTGGCTAGTTTGGCCCCATTTACCTGCCTCCCCAAAAAACCTTAAAATTCCCCCAAGAAATGGTGCCCCCCCCCCCCGTAAAGGGGGATCCCACACCAATTTTTTTTTATTTAACCCTTTATTATGTGGATAGTAGTTGTTTTTTATTTGTAAATGTTATAAAGTGCTCTTTTCAGTTTATGGGATCACTTGGACAGGAACGGGGGGCTACCGATACATATGTGGTATCATTGTAATCGGGAGAAATGGGGCTTTCACATGCAATATGGCTTTCTTTAATAAAATAAATGTTTTTGTTTAAAATAAAGGAGACAATTTAAAAAATATATATTTTTTTATTTTATTTGAAAATATTTAAAAAAGTAGAAAAAATACAAACAAGACATTTCATGTTAAAGCCTGAACTCTGCCACAAAAAGAAAATATGCCATTTTCTTGGAAATTCCTGCAAAAATCACAGTTAAACATCACGCAAAATGGTGAAAAATATCCTGTCAGGAGAGGGTGACAAAATCTCAAGTAGACTGGCAGTTAAAAGGTTACAGGTACCTATGCATGTTGGGTATTGTTCTGCTCGGAGGACCTTGCGCTTTCAGATTTAGCTTGTTTTTTCTTATTTGCATATTGATATTTTAGAAAAATGTGTTTTTTATTCTGCTTTTTTATACATTTTTTTGTGAAATCCTGTGCAACCTATGAATTCTTCGAGATATTACTTCCAGAAAGATGAGCCCACTACAACAAGCTGGGTACGCTTAGAAAGCTTAACATGTGTACTTTCAGAGAATATATGGTTTATGGGGGATATTCCAAATGTAAAGGGTTGGTTTGGTAGAAAAAGCACAAGGTGCGCACTTTGTCTGCAGAGCTGAATATCTGAAGTAAAATTACCGTTATGCGCATGCTTTACTTTGGTGTGTTTGGCAACTCTTTCCTTGACAGAACCTATGCATGTTGGGTATCGTTCTGTTTGGGGGATGTTGCTTTTTCAGATTTTCTGTTTTTTTCTGGTTTGCATATAGGTTTTTTTAGGAAAATGTGGTTTTGATTCTGCTTTTTTATTCATTTTTAGGGAAACCCTGTGCAACCAAAGAATACATTGAGGGATTACTTCCAGAAAACTGCACCCATGTCAACAAGCCTGGTACGCCTAGAAAGCTTGAGGTGTGTACTTCTAGGGAATATATAGTTTGTGGGGGGTATTTCAAATGTAAAGGGTTGTTTTTCTTGAAAAACTGCAAGGTGTGCATATTGCATAGCACAGTTGTATTTTATCTGAAAATCTCCTAAAGCGTTGTTTCAGTTTGGGGGGAGTCTCCTGGGCAGGAAAGGGTGTCTACCTATACATATGTGGTACCGCTGTAACCGGGAGAAATTAGGATTTCACACGCAATAAGATTTTATTGACAAACTTACATTTTTTATTACAAAAAAACACTACAAATTGTAAAAAATAGTTTTTTTTTTTTTTTTTTTTGCACAATTGTCACCCAAAAATATTGAGAATACACTTAGAAAATGACAAACAAGACATTTTATGTTAAAGCCCAGGCTCCGCTGAAAAAAACAATATATCACTTTCCTGGGAAATCCCTTCAAAAATCACAGTTGAACATGGGGAGCGCAAAATAGTGCAAAATGGTCTGGCAACAAAGGGTGACAAAATCTCAAGGTAGGCTGGCGGTTAAAGGGTTAAAGTGAGACTGCTCAGGGAACTCCCAGCGTGGCTTAACCGTATGGAAAAGCTCGCCCTGCTGCTGCGGAGCCACTGCAGGAGGGGAAATACAAATCACTTAAAAAATGTGAGCAGCCTGTCAGTGTCAGCAGGGGACCACGGTTCTTCCCCAAAGGGAGTCCCAGTACTACCGTAAATCTTAGGTTGTTCCTAAGAGGATTCTGAATCAGAAAACAATTCCCCCTCCTCAAGGGGGTGGGGACCTGAGAGCGAGTAAGGTCCCTCATCTTCTACAGGGAAGAGAGAAACTGCGGGTGATAAATGCCGCTTCTTGCAGGGCAGACCCAGCAAGATGTTTTTCAATGCTGGCCACCCGTGCACCTAAATCAGGTTGAGACTCCCTGCTAGTGTGCCCCTCGGTGGGGGTCAGAAGTAAGCGTGGGGGGGTAGGCGAAGCCAGAGGGGGCGCAGCACCAGGCAACCCAGGCTGCAGCGCAAGCACCTGCTGGGCGCAGGGTACACACACCCTGACATCATCACTTATAGGGGATACAATAAACAATAAACACAGAGCATAAATGTGAACTACAACCCTCAGGTCAGTTAAATGTTGAAATAAACAGAAAAAAAGTCCAAAACATTCAAAAAATATTTTTTCTTTGATCAGATGAAAAAAATTGTTGAATATCCCACGGTGCATGCACTTCACATGTATATGTGCAAATATATCCACCACCAAATGTGCAAACTCTTACCAACTTCAATGAGAATAGAACGCCTTCAATTAATGCTGTGCAGTATTATTGCCACCAATGGACTTCAATGTAGACAATATCCTCAAACAATAATCAGACTGTATGTAAACTCCCCGTGGATAAACCGCTTCCAGAAGATATATACACAAAGGCACCAATTCCCAGAGACCTCAGTCTCAGCAGTTAGATGTAACTCGGATGATGTCAATTCATTAATGCAGAGAACAGAAAACGAATATAGTGTAATTCTGTAAAACTTTGACACTTTAATAAAAATCAAGAATTGCACTCACATAGTAGATCAATGAGGTAAGCATAAAAGCACAGTGACACTCTCACCGGCGCTGGAATAAAACGATCCTCGGCTGCGTCCCGAGTCCCGGCCAATATTGTTCCAAATGTTACAAACTTGCAAGATAAAAAGGATCCTGGGTCCACCGCTCGCCACCGCCGACGCCTAGTTAAAGTTGCCTTACGGCGACGAAACGCGTCGGCGGTGGCGAGCGGTGGACCCAGGATCCTTTTTATCTTGCAAGTTTTTAACATTTGGAACAATATTGGCCGGGACTCGGGACGCAGCCGAAGAATCGTTTTATTCCAGCGCCGGTGAGAGTGTCACTGTGCTTTTATGCTTACCTCATTGATCTACTATGTGAGTGCAATTCTTGATTTTTATTAAAGTGTCAAAGTTTTACAGAATTACACTATATTCGTTTTCTGTTCTCTGCATTAATGAATTGACATCATCCGAGTTACATCTAACTGCTGAGACTGAGGTCTCTGGGAATTGGTGCCTTTGTGTATATATCTTCTGGAAGCGGTTTATCCACGGGGAGTTTACATACAGTCTGATTATTGTTTGAGGATATTGTCTACATTGAAGTCCATTGGTGGCAATAATACTGCACAGCATTAATTGAAGGCATTCTATTCTCATTGAAGTTGGAAAGAGTTTGCACATTTGGTGGTGGATATATTTGCACATATACATGTGAAGTGCATGCACCGTGGGATATTCAACAATTTTTTTCATCTGATCAAAGAAAAAATATTTTTTGAATGTTTTGGACTTTTTTTCTGTTTATTTCAACATTTAACTGACCTGAGGGTTGTAGTTCACATTTATGCTCTGTGTTTATTGTATTCTTTGGATTCTTTTGGAGATAGGGATCTTATCACGTCGAGCAAAAAGATTTTTTCACATTATTTGGGTTAGAATTTATTTAGCGCGGTTCTGCGTTTTTGGTTTTCACCATTGACACCATTGTACTTATAGGGGATACCTCACACACAACACATAGCCGGGCTTGTCCCGAAGGAACCCCAAGCACATTATCCCCAGAAGCCTCCATATGGTGATTATAGTGACACAATAGACCAATATAGGGTTAACGCTAATGATAGCAACCCAGGATGCCCCAAAAGCCCACTAGAGAGGTGAGAGATATAATAGTAATAGCCTAAACTAAAAGGGGGAGGACCGGGAGAAACCACAATGAGGTCTACCCGTCTGAAAGACATAAGAAGACATGCCCTTAACAATAAAAAATATATATAACAAGCCACTCCGCAGGGACACTCATGGACCGCGGTAGGAAACAGCAGACACGCAGCACGAGGAAGGTAAAAATGGCGTCCGCATATATACCGCGAGGGGCGGGCCGCTAGAGAAGTGATGCGGAAAACATCATCCGCAGAGCCCCCCCGAAGATGCGCGGATCGGGAGCAGTGACCTCAAGTGAAATAAAAAGGAGAGAAGGGGGCAGACACCTAAGGGGAGTAGGGATTAAAGGTAAACCCCGGGAGTGGGAGGGGGCATCCCACAAGGCTCATCACAGGCCTATACTGCCTACCCATGTCAAAGCAGGGACTGCGGTCGGAGCAGCGCTCCTCAAGCACCTGACCCCGGGTGGTGTCCTACCTTCACCCGAACCAGTCAGCCGAGGCTGGGAGGCAGTGGGTCCAGAACGGGTGGTAATAGTCCTGCAGGGCCGCAGGCTGATAAGCCCCGCTTGCCTGCGTATATAGAGAGCCATCTTCTATCTTCGCAGTCCAGGCTGCAGATCAAAACTGGGGAATTTGTGGGAGGTTCCTGACTACATTATCGGACTAGTTTTCCTGGCTGGCAAGAACCAAAAGCCAGATACAAACCTCATCCGCGCTGTCTCACCATCACTCTCACAATGTCCCCGGGGCAATCTATTTGCAGTTACGTGGATGGCATGGAATGCGGAAGTGATAAATGCAGGGCTGCCAGCAGAGATGCACAGCAGGATATTTGACTAGATATTTGTCTGCAGTCCTCTTAACAACCCAAAATTAAACGAAGATAGCCTAACCAAAAGCTTCCGAACAGCTTGATATTAAGGCTTACAAATTAAGTCAGAATTTGCTATAGCACACAAACTAAACCGTTCCAATCAAACGTGACACAAGCCGAGACAGCAATAGAAAAAGGAAGATAAAACCATAAAGTGAAGAATCTGGGTGACTAAGTGAAAGAAAGAAAAAACATTTACTGCATTGCTTCTTTATGACAGAAAATAGTCTAATCATTAAACAGCAAGGATTCTGATGTAAAAAATGAAAATAAAATGTACTGTGTAAAAAGAATATTGACAAAGCACAAAAAAACACAGTCTACAGTCTTCTATTTCTACTTCTTAAAACTGCCTACTAGTATCTCTACTGTATGGCTTCCACAACAGAGGTGATTAAAGTGCTTTGTATGGATGTAAATCATTATGGAAATCCACTATACTGTATGAATATTGCATTGAAGAAAGTGTCATAACTTAAACATGAACTAGGAAAAGTACTGACCTGTCTTAGCATGTGTACGCACACACGTTTACATTTAAAAATAAGGAAAAGGAATACATGTTTAATCAGATGTCACTATAAGAGAGGCAACAGGTTTTAATGTTGGCACACACATATGAAACAGAAGAATATATTGTACAGGATGAGACCAACTACCTGCAGTCAGCAATTGGTTAATTTAGAGCAGGAATGGCTTCAACCATTTAAAAAAGTTTAAAAATGACTGTCCGAGAAAGCTGAAAAAAGGTCACTGAGAGGCAGTGTTTAGTCCTGGATTGAGCAGCTGGCCGTACAAAACCTCTGGTATCAAATTCCCACTAGAAAACAGCTGGGATTCTGGAAGTACGGGAATGTGTTCACTTTAGTACAAATGGGACTCCTTATGGATCAAAAGGCGGGACCGGCTGGCAGGGTCTGTGGCACTTCGAATGACTTCCATCCACCTGCGATTAGCAAGAAAATATAGAAAATAGTTTAACCAACTGTATTGGTAAAGAGCATATTTAGATTACATTCTGTACCCAGAGAAAAAGAAGCAGTGAACAGCTTGGAAACAGAGATTAAAGTGGAGCAAAACCCGTGAATTTCACTATCCGGGTTTTGATCCATTCTCTTGGGGCATGCTAACATGCAGGATACCCCGCCATTTGCCTGCTTTTCTTACATTTCCAACGAGGCCACAGCACATGCGCAGCTCTCCACGAACCGCACATTTTAATGTGCGGCGGGAGAAGCCAAACAGACTCCTAGCTGCACTCGCAACAGGCAGCTGCATTCCTAGGCTGTGGGTCACCAGCCACCCAGTTACGGCGGGCATGCTGCTCACAGTTCGAGAGAGATGCCACTGGCGTCCACGCATACACCATGGACGCTGTCAGGTAAGAAAAGCAGGGTTTCACAAAGCTGGACATCCCAAATCTGAATTCCGCAGGCGTGGTTTGTCTAAATGGACCTAGCATCTTTGCTAGGTCCAGTTTAGGTGCACTTAACACTAGTATAGCTCAAAATCCAAGTCTGTAAATCAGACTTGCTTGATTACCAGCAATGCTGGAAATTGATCCTACTCCATGAACTCTAAAAATCACAAAATGGCTAAAATATAATGGATGAACCAATAGATGAGGAGTATTGTCCTCCACAGGCACAACAAAAACTAAAGTAAAAGCCTGACCCCGACTTCCAGTATGGGACTGGCACAACACTTTCAGGGCAAAAATACAATTTTGAGAGTACTCACCTGAAAAATGGATATTGTCAGTGTGCCACACACCCCGCTTCCCCTTTAATTCTTACGATCGGTTACTCCACCGCCAGGTGGCGACGTTGCAGAGAGAAGTCTTGAAAACGAGCCCCCTTCCGGCCTATATATACCTGGGACCTCCCACTTAACAGCAGTGATTTAAAAAGCAGAAAGACAAGGTACCAGGAAATCCAATGGTAACCTCAAAATAAAGAAAAAAGCTTCACCATATAAAGGAACCGGGATACCGAAAAGGGCGGGTGAAGCGGGGTGTGTGGCACACCGACAATATCCATTTTTCAGGTGAGTACTCACAAAATGGTATTATTCTCAGTGTGCCACACACCCCGCTTCCCCTTTAATTCTTACGATCGGGACATCCAAAAGCAGTGTCCACAAGGGATGGGTATCCGAAGGCAAAGTGAAGCATAACTTAAATGACTGCAGTCTGCAGAACTTTGCGGCCAAACACAGCATCCGCTGAGGCCCGCACATCAACCTTGTAAAACTTAGAAAAAGTATGAACAGAAGACCAAGTAGCAGCCTTACAAACTTGTTCAACAGAAGCTTGGTGCTGAAAAGCCCAAGACGCTCCAACGGCGCAAGTAGAATGAGCAGTGATACGGAAAGGGGGGACTTTCCCCTTAGCAGAATAGGCCGCAATAACGGCCTGACGTATCCATTTGCTAATGGAAGATTTGGGCGGCGCCAAACCCTTCCTAGGCCCACAGGGCACAACAAAAAAGGCATCAATTTTTCTGAAAAGGAGAAGTAACAATCAAATAGTACTTAACACAGCGTACTACATCCAAACAATGCAAAACCCTCTCCTTGTCATTCTTAGGACACAAGGAGGGAAGAACAATATCCTGATTCAAATGAAAAGCAGAAACAACCTTAGGAAGAAAGTCCGGTTTGAACCGAAAAACCACTTTATCCCGATGCCTCTCAAAGTAGGACGCCTGAATAGACAAGGCCGCCAACTCCGAAACACGCCGAACCGAAGTGATAGCTACCAAGAAGACAATCTTCTGAGTCAGGGTAGACAAAGCAATATCTTGCAAAGGCTCAAAGGGAGGAGCCTGAAGAGCGGAAAGAACCAAATTCAAGTCCCAAACAGGGAGTAAAGGTTTCCTGGGAGGCCGCACATGCGCCACCCCCTGGAAAAAAGTTTTAACTAAAGGATGAAGCGCAAAACGCTTCTGAAAAAAGGATAGATAAGGCAGAAACTTGCCCCTTCAAAGTACTGAAGACCAGAGTCCAGCCCTGATTGCAAAAACTCCAGAATCCTGGAAACATCAAATCCTTGACAATGTCACATGGGGACCGGAATAAGGGAGGGGGGGTAGGAGATGACGGAAGTTGCGAGGAGCCAGAAGCCGGAGCGACAGACTGGCGCGCAATGTTTTGCTTTGCACATGGAATGCATAATATGACATCATCGCCTGGGAGCGGAACCCCACAGCCCCCACACAGCCCCCGAAGAGCCATTTCCGGTATTGTCGGAAGCCTCCATATGGTGAATTTATGGTATTCGCAACAACCCAGGGTTTTACGCACTAAGCCACCCGGGATGCCCCTTTATAATTAATGTCCCGGGAAAGGGAGGATTTAAAAAAAAAAAAAAAAAAACACTTTTTTTTTTTTTTTTTAAACCTTAGGACAAAACCCAATTTAGAGTACTAAGGCTAGCCAGGTATAACAGAACCGGGAGAGCCACTGCAGTGAGGGGATCCCAGGAACTGTGGGGGGAAAGAGACAACAGTCAGACCCCAGAAGAAAAGGCAGCATGCAGCATAGTCATTCAATACAGAAAAAGGCATAATAAATAACAATAGCAAAGCCCCAGAGTGGTTTAACCCTTTAAACGCCAGCCACGTAAATTTTACGTGGCTGCCTCTCCAACGCCAGCCACGTAAAATTTACGTGCCTGACTTTCCCCAGAAAAAAAAAAAAAAAGTAAAAATAAAAGACACTTACCTGACCCCTCGTTCGATCCGGTCGGGTCTCCTCTTCAGCCAGAGGGGCTCCGATCGCCCATCGGGGCTCCTCCGGCTGCAGGGGAGGGCCCGGAACAGGGTGCCCCCCCCCCCGTTTCAGCAGCCGCCCGGTTTACTATAAAAAAAAAAACAAAAAAAAAAAAAAAAACAGTCACCTACCTTTGTCCCCGCCGGCTCCCGCAGGCTCTCCTCTTCACGGGGGGGGGGCTCCGATCCCCCCCCCCGCTCTTCTGTCTTCTGGAGGGGGCATAACAGCCCTCCTCCCTTGCTCTCTTCCGATGGCGGCCGCCATCTTTGGTGACGTCACGGGGCGGGGCCAGATGACGTCACCGCCGGGTGTCATCGGGGCACCCGGCAGTTCGTCTCTCAGATGCCGGTGACGGCTGGGCGGGGAAGGAGGGAGGTAGGCGATCCTCCGATCGCCTGCCTCCCCCCTTCTCTGCCCAGTCGTCACTGACAGCAGATCGCCGCGGGACACAGAAGATGAAGATCGGAGGTGAGTAAAGTTTTTTTTTTTTTTTTAATAAACTTTTTTTTTTACCTTTTAACCCTTTGTGAACTGGTAAGGGGTCCATGTGACCCCTTATACCAGTTCACAAGGCTCGGGGGTCTGGCAAGTCACCTGCGCTAGCGGGTGGCTTGCCATTAACCCCTGACACCCCCATTACCTGCCTCCCCAAAGGCCAGGGGGGGGCAGAAGAGCCCGGGCCCACATGGGCTATGTGGGCTCGTAGGCTGCAGGGTGGGGGGGCCACAAAAGCTGGCCCCCCCACTCTGTGCCTACAAGCCCCCATAGCTGGTCCCGGGCTGGTTACTGTGGGTAAGGGGGACCCCACGTCAATTTTTTTTTTGATTTTTAAGGGTTTTTAACCCTTAAAAATCAAAAAAAAAATGGGGTCCGCCCCCCCCTGGGAGGGGGGACCCTATGTCATTTTTTTTTTTTTATTAACCCTTTGTGTTCTGTCATCCAGCAGCTATAAAAGGCTTCTAGCAAGTGAGCAGAAGCCAGTGATCGCCGAGGGACAGAGTGCTCCAGGATGGATGGGAGGTGAGTTCAGTGTAAAAAAAAAAAAAAAAAAAATTAATAAAATATTTTTTCTCTTTTGTGTGTCTGTGTCATTTTTTACTTTTAACCTCTTGTGAACTGGTAAGGGGTCCATGACCCCTATACCAGTTCACAAGGCTGGGGGGATGGCAAGCCACCTGCGCTAGCGGGTGGCTTGCCATTAACCCCTGGCACCCCCATTACCTGCCTCCCCAAAGGCCAGGGGGGGGCAGAAGAGCCCGGGCCCACATGGGCTATGTGGGCTCGTAGGCTGCAGGGTGGGGGGGCCACAAAAGCTGGCCCCCCCCACTCTGTGCCTACAAGCCCCCATAGCTGGTCCCGGGCTGGTTACTGTGGGTAAGGGGGACCCCACGTCAATTTTTTTTTTGATTTTTAAGGGTTTTTAACCCTTAAAAATAAAAAAAAAAATGGGGTCCGCCCCCCCTGGGAGGGGGGACCCTATGTCATTTTTTTTTTTTATTAACTCTTTGTGTTCTGTCATCCAGCAGCTATAAAAGGCTTCTAGCAAGTGAGCAGAAGCCAGTGATCGCCGAGGGACAGAGTGCTCCAGGATGGATGGGAGGTGAGTACAGTGTAAAAAAAAAATAAAAATTAATAAAATATTTTTTTCTTTATGTGTGTCTGTGTCATTATTTACTTTTAACCCCTTGTGAACTGGTAAGGGGTCCATGACCCCTATACCAGTTCACAAGGCTGGGGGGATGGCAAGCCACCTGCGCTAGCGGGTGGCTTGCCATTAACCCCCGGCACCCCCATTACCTGCCTCCCCAAAGGCCAGGGGGGGGCAGAAGAGCCCGGGCCCACATGGGCTATGTGGGCTCGTAGGCTGCAGGGTGGGGGGGCCACAAAAGCTGGCCCCCCCACTCTGTGCCTACAAGCCCCCATAGCTGGTCCCGGGCTGGTTACTTCGGGTAAGGGGGACCCCACGTCAATTTTATTTTTGATTTTTAAGGGTTTTTAACCCTTAAAAATCAAAAAAAAAATGGGGTCTCCCTCCCCTGGGAGGGGGGACCCTATGTCATTTTTTTTCTCGATTTAACCCTTTGTAGTGTGGATGGTTTTTGTGTTTTTTTTGTGAATGTTATAAAATACTTGTTTCAGTTAGGGGGGGTCTCCTGGGCAGGAACGGGGGGCTACCGATAAATATGTGGTACCGTTCTAATCGGTAGAAATGGGGCTTTCACATGCAATATGATTTTCCTTAATAAAATACATTTTTTATTTAAAATAAAGGAGTCAATTTTCTAAAAAAAAAATTTTATTTATTTATTTTTTTTTTTCACTTAATAATATTGTAAAAAAAAAAAAAAAAATTACAAACAAGACATTTCATGTTAAAGTCTAAACTCTGCTGCAAAAAAAAAAATATATAATTTTTCTGAAAGTTCCAGCAAAAATGGCGCAAAACGTCGCAAAACATGACGCAAAATGGGGAAAAATGGCCTGTCAACAGAGGGTGACAAAATCTCAAGTAGGCTGGCAATTAAAAGGGTTAATAGTACCTATGCATGTTGGGTATTGTTCTGTTCGGGGGACCTTGCGCTTTCAGACTTAGCTTGTTTTTTCTGGTTTGCATATTTATATTTTAGGAAAAGGTGTTTTTTATTCAGCTTTTTTATAAATTTTTTAGGGAAACCCTGCGCAACCAAAGAATTCTTTGAGGAATTAATTCCAGAAAGATGAGCCCACTACAGCAAGCTGGGTACCCTTAGAAAGCTTAACGTGTGTACTTTCAGGGAATATATGGTTTATGGGGGATATTCCAAATGTAAAGGGTTGTTTTGGTTGAAAAATCGCAAGGTGCGCACTTTGTCTGCAGAGCTGAAATTTTCAAGTAAAATTACCGTTATGCGCATGCTTTACTTTGGGGTGTTTGGCAACTCTTCCCTTGACAGAACCTATGCATGTTGGGTATCGTTCTGTTCGGGAGATGTTGCTTTTTCAGATTAAACTTGATTTTTCTTGTTTGTATATAGTTTTTTTAGGAAAATGTGGCTTTGATTCTGCTTTTTTATCCTTTTTTTAGGGAAACTCTTTGCAACCAAAGATTACGTTGAGGGATTACTTCCAGAAAACTATGGCCACATCCACAAGCCTGGTACGCCTAGAAAGCCTGAGGTGTGTACTTCCAGAGAATATATAGTTTGTTGGGGGTATTTTAAATGTAAAGGGTTGTTTTTCTGGAAAAACCGCAAGGTGCGCATATTGCATAGCATAGTTGTATTTTATCTGAAAATCTCCTAAAGCGCTGTTTCAGTTTGGGGGAGTCTCCTGGGCAGGAAAGGGTGTCTACCTATACATATGTGGTACCGCTGTAACCGGGAGAAATTGGGATTTCACACGCAATAAGATTTTATTGACAAACTTACATTTTTTATTCCAAAAAAAACTACAATATGTAAAAATTTTTTTTTTTTTTGCACATATTTCACCCAAAAATATTAAGAATACACCTAACAAATGACAAACAAGACATTTCATGTTAAAGCCCAGACTCTGCTGAAAAAAACAATATATCATTTTCCTGGGAAATCCCTGGAAATCCCCTCAAAAATCACAGTTGAACAAGGGGAGCGCAAAATAGTGCAAAATGGTCTGGCAACAAAGGGTGACAAAATCTCAAGGTAGGCTGGCGGTTAAAGGGTTAAGAGTTAAACTGAAGCCAGCCAACATACACTTTTTATAAACATGCTGAAGCAAACTGAAAGTAAAAAGGACGGCCCCACACACGTTTACCTGTAAGAAGAGCAGCAGCAGCAGCCAGCAACCTGCAGCCGAGTCCCCCGCACCTGACTCCTTGATTAGAAGGAGGAAGTGCGGCGGGGCCGAGCTGCAAGACAACCAGCTCAAGCCACGCCGACGCCCTCGGAGTCAGTGGGGGGGGGGGGGGGGGGGGGGGAACACATGCCACACATATCACAGCCCTAGCAGTCCAGGCCGCATGAGCGCTACCCGCGGCGCTGAGCCTGAGACTGCCAGCACTCTTTAATCAGCACTAACGTTAAAACACACATGCACACAGTATAAGAACCCACCAAAAACCACCCCCCCCCCCATAGTGAAGGGAGAAGGGACCATAACGGGAGAGAAATGGCCAAAGGGGAACCTCGGGACAGGGGCATCCCAAATCCGGATCACCATGCCGGATAGCCGCATTGCCCCACGTGTGGGGTCGAGCGGAGGAGATAAGCTCCTAGGCACCTATAGTGCCATCTACCGTTGCCCAGTGAGCAGCCTAGGCTGGGAGGCTTCCATTAACCATCTAGGTAAACAAACAATCAAAACTGGGCAGAAATAGACCCAAAGCGGGTGCCGGGGTAAGACCCCGGCTACCTGCAAGCAGGAGACTTCTTTCTTCTGTCTTGTCGCCTCATGCAGAGAGAAAACACTGGTGTTAAGTGGAAGGTCCCAGGTATATATAGGCCGGAAGGGGGCTCGTTTTCAAGACTTCTCTCTGCAACGTCGCCACCTGGCGGTGGAGTAACCGATCGTAAGAATTAAAGGGGAAGCGGGGTGTGTGGCACACTGAGAATATAGTGAGTGCTTCTGGCAGGTCTGTTGCTCATTGGGGAAGAAGGGGGTGTGCTGGGTCACTGAACAGAAAGCCAGAGTTAACAGCTTGGCTGAAACTGCTATAGAGTAGTCCACATTTGGGACCTCGCCCTACATCTTTCTTAGTAAATTTACACCAGATGCCATTTATTCAAGGCAACCTCTTGGAAACCCGATTCTGGTGCCTTGATGGGTGCAGGCAGCTCTAGAAACTCCAGGATGCTACTTAAAATGAAATGAGCAGCTGTCCTGAGTCCTGGCAAATCTTTATCAATCCTAGGCTCTTCCAAATGTACAACTTGGGCTCAGCCTAGATGGGCAAAAATACAATTCTGTGAGTACTCACCTGTAGAATTGTTTTTGATGGTGTCCTGTCGTTCCATTTCTGACATGTGGGTAATCCGCCACAAGGTGGCGCAGTGACTGCAAGATGAAAATCAAAGCTCCACCCGGCTCCATATAAGGTAGCTGTCTCCCAAAATCCCCCAGTGGTTCAAAAGCAGTAAAACAGAGACATGGCGGGAGGCCAGGAAACCATGTTACATCACATTGCTTCAGCATGTACTCGCTCAAGAGAAAAAACCAAAGGCTAAAGCCAAATAAAAATACAATTCTGTGAAATACTCACCTGTAGAATTGATATTATAAGTATACAGTACGTCCTGTTCCAAATAGAATATTTACACTTGGGGTTATCCTCCGCCAGATGGCGCTGCACTGCAGAGACATGCAAAACAGGCTCCTCCCGGCACCTCAAATACCCAGGGACCTCCCACAAATCCCCAGCATTGAAAAGCAGTGAACAAGAAGCCGGGAGAATTTAACCACCAACTGGTAACTATAAAAATGATAACAATCACCATACAGGGGATCCAGAATAATGCAAAAAAACAGGGTGGGGTGGAGCAGGACGTACTGTATACTTATATCAATTCTACAGGTGAGTATTTCACAGAATTGTATTATTCTTAGTATACAGTACGTCCTGCTCCAAATAGAATACTTACACTTGGGACATCCAATAGCAGTGTCCATAAGGTAGGGTGGGATCCCCAACAAAAAAGGCAACAGCAGACAGTTTAAACCACCGTCACCTGCAAAACCTTGTGGCCAAGGACAGCATGAGCTGAGGCCTTAACATCAACCCTGTAAAACCTTGAAAGGTATGAACAGAAGACCAAATAGCGGCCTAGCAAACTTGTTCAACGGAAGCCTGGTGCTGGAAGGCCCAAGAGGCACCAATAGCACGAATAGAATGAACAGTAAGGCAGAAGGGAGGACTCTTCCCCTTAGCAGAATAGGCCTGAATCACGGCTTCAGTTGATAATAGTAGACTTGGCAGGAGCCAAAACCCCTCCTGGGCCCAGGGACCACCAAAAGAGCATCAGTTGTCCCGAAGGACACAGTGACTACCAGGTAATACTTCAGACACCTGGCCATATTCAAGGAATGCAGAACCCTTTTCTTTAGCGTTGCTAGGATTAGGGCACAATGAAGGAAGAACAATATCTTGATTCAAATGAAAAGCAGACACCACCTTAGGCAGAAAGTCCAGCTTAAAGCGGAACACCACCTTATCCTGGTGTTTCTCAAAGTATGGGGGCTGGATAGACAGAGTAGCCAGCTCAGACACACGCCTAACCGAAGTAATAGCCACCAGAAAGACAACCTTGAGGGAAAATACAGCCAGAGCAGCATCCTGAAAAGGAGCAAATGGAGCACCCTGCAAGGCAGACAAAACAAAGTTCAAATCCCAAACAGGGACGCACCTGAGTAACCCCCTGAAAGAAAGTCTTAACCAAAGAATGCTGAGCAAAAGACTTCTGAAAGAAGCCAGACAGGACAGAACCTGACCCTTCAGAGTACTGAGTTGGAGTCCCGACTCCAACCATGCAGTAAGAACTCCAGAACCCTGGGGACTGAAAACACCCGACAGGGAAGAGACCTAGACTCACACCAGTCAAAGTAGGTACGCCATACCCTGTAATAGATGGAAGAAGTTTTCTTCCTAGCCTTCACCATGGTATCAACCACTGAGGCGGACAAGCCCTTTTTCCATCAAGATGGAAGTTTCAGCAGCCAGGCCGTCAAGGCCAGAGTTTGTAAATTGGGATGGCGTAAGGGGCCCTGAGTGAGTAGATCTGGCACCCTTGGCAGAACGTACTGGTCTACTGCCATCTGCACCCCGCTGCAAACCACACTCTTCATGGCCACCTGGAGGCCACCAGAATTGCTAGCACCCCTTCCAGAGCAATCTTGCACATAACCCTGCCCAGCAGGGGGAATGGAGGAAAGACATACAGGATCTGAAAGTCCTGCCATGACATTGCAAGGACATCCGTGAACAAGGCCAGAGGATCCTGGGACAGGGAGACAAAGGCCGGAAGCTTGTGATTGTGACGGAACGCAACAGATCCACATCTGGTTGTCCCTAACGGTGGTACAGAGATTGGAACGCCCCGTTGCAGAGGGACCATGCTCCCTAGCGAGAGGTCCCCCTGCTCAGAGGGTCTGCCAGCAGATTTTTCACCCCCGGAATGTACACCACTGATATGCAGGGAACATTGGCCTCCACCCAGGTCAGGATCAGAGACACTTCCTGGAGGGCCCTCTTGCTCCGGGTCCCTCCCTGATGATTGAGGTAGGCAACTGCCGTCTGGGTCCGAGCGCCAACTGAACAGGCAGGCCCTAAAGATGAGTAGTCAAGCGAGTCAGAACTAACCTGATCGCTCACAGCTTCAAGATATTGAGGGGTGTGTGGGCCACCTGAGGGCCCCACCTTCCCTGGAACCGCAGGGACTTCCAGAAACCCCCCCCCCCCCCAACCTGATAGACTGGCATCCGTGGTGACCGTCTCTCAGGAGGGGGCAAGAAAAGATCTGACCCCCAATAGGTTCCTTGAGTCCATCCACCACAAGAGGAACCTCCTGACCAGGGGGGAGAGCACACAGACCCTGTCTAGGGACGCTGGGCCCTTGTCCCATACAGACAATAGGTGAAGTTGCAGAGGCCTCAATTGGAACTGAGCATAAGGGACCTTTTCGAAGGACGCCGCCATCAGACCCACCAGCTGCATTCCCCGCCTGATGGAGGGATGGGGACAAGCTAGGAGGGACTGAGCCTGTGCAATCGGATTGTCCACCTTCTGCCGAGAAAGGAAAATCCCTGCCTGAACTGTATCCAGATTCATTCCTAGTAATGGAGTTACCAAGGAAGGGGACAGAGCAGACTTGGGGTGTTGATCACCCAACCAAATGATCCCATAATGGGCACCACCTGCTGAGTATCCAACTCTGCCTGATGTAGAGGGAAGTGATGAGGATGTCGTCCAGATAGGGAAGCACGCTGACACCCTAACATCTGAATAGAGACATCATGCCAGCCAGCACCTTGGTGAACACCCTGGGAACTGAAGTGAGGCCGAAGGGCAAGGCCCCAATTGGTAATGTTGATCCATCAGAGTGAACCTGAGGGACTTTTGATGACCTGGTAACACAGGAATATGAAGGTAAGCATCTTTGATGTCCACAGAAGCCATGACATCCCCTTGGCGCAGGGAACAGATGGCCGGGCGCAGATTCTTCATGCGAAAGCTCCTGCCCTTGACAAAAAACTTGTTAAGAACCTGACAGAACCATCCATATTGGGTACTGTGAATCGGTTGGAATAAAGGCCCTTGCCTTATTCTCTTAAAGGCACCTGGCAGATGACCCCCAGCTCCAGGAGGCCTTGCACCGCTTGCACTAGCTCCTGAGCTGACCCAGGGTCCTGAGGAATCCGGGACCTGATGAATCTTGGAGGGGGATCGGCAGCAAACGCCAACTTGTAACCGGAGGACACTACCTCCTGAATTCACCGGTCTGAGACATGAATCCTGCAGACCTGAGCGAAGTGCTGCAGCCGCCCCCCCACGTGGATGGACGAGGGCGCCCCAACATGCCTGAGGGGGCTTGGGAGAGGATTTAGCTTTTGGGGTCCCAGGAGGAGCCAGGACGTCCACGTCCTCTGCCTCTACCCCAGAAATCTCCCCGGGCCCTGGGGAAAGATACCCCCCTACCCTGTACTGCATCACGGTAAGGGGAGGGGAAGGAACCCTTACCCCAAAGGGCCGAGGTTGCCGCCTGTGCTGGGGTAACCTGCCTCCCTTAGCAAGAAAGGTCCAGGCGGTCTCCAACAGACGCAGTCCCTTAAAGGGAAAAAACAGTGAGGGCCTTCTTGGTAGCGTTGTCAGCGGCCCACTGGCGCAGCCAAACCGAGCGGCGTATAGCCACCACGAGGGCAGAACTTCTGTCACACATTCTGATGGTGTCATCCAATGCTGATAGGACAAAATTTACGAAAACATCACCACTGGAGAGTGCATTAAACACCTCACAAGGCAAATCATCAGGGGCACTATCAAGCATATTTCTGATAAGGGTTCTAGTGGCCACAGCAGTAATAGCAGAGGCACAGACCGGACGCAGCGCCGTCCCCGCACATGTAAAGGCGTGGAAGGCCAGCTGGGCAATGCGCCGTTCCTCAGCATCCCGCGGGGTAGTAGAAACAGGGGAATGCAGACAGAGGTGTTAGATAGCCCTAGGGTCGGGGCAGCCGCCACGAGGGGGGGAAATGACCAACATTTAACCACCTCAGCAGGAAAAGGTTTACTTCCTATACCAAAACTTTGGAGCCCTGGGAAGTGTACTGGGGCGTTCCCATTCCTTGAGCACAAGGATATGGAAAGGTGCCTGCTCTGGAATTCCAAACGTGATTTTGCTGTATGGAAAAAAAAGATTCCGCTTTTTTTGCCTGCAGCAGGGAGAGAGATCGACAGAACCTCAAGGTCTGGGTCCATAATCTGTCAGTGTCATCCGGGGCCCAGGGGTCAGAGCCAGAATCGTCATGACCCCTTGGTCTCTCATCAGATGAGCCTGAATCAGAAAGGAGCTCCCCTTCATCAGCAGGGGTATAGCCACACAGTTCCCATGGGGAAAACAGTAACATCAGGCATCAAGTGCCGCTTCTTACCAGGGCCCTTACGCTCTAAAGACCTCGCAAAAAACTGTTCAACAGTAGCCAGTCTAGAAGACACAACAGGCTGAGAATCCCCACTAGTATGCAACTCAACGGGAGGGAGATTTAAGCTCGGGGGAGTAGGTGAAGTGAAACGAGGCGCAGCCACTGGCAGGCCAGATTGCAATGCAAGCACCTGCTCAGCACAGGGTACACAGACCCGTGCCTTGTCAGCGTCAGCATGAAGCTGCCCACACGCTATACACAGCCGGGCTTGTCCCAAGGGGACCCCGGTAACCCATCCTGGGATGCCTCCATATGGCGATTATTAGGCACGAAATGCCAGTAGGGATTTACGCTATAAGCAACCCTGGATGCCCCAATGACCCGCTAGGGAAGTGGGAGTAATTATACAAGGCCCAACTATCAATTACACCGGGCCGGAAGAAGTCAATGGCTACACCCGTCTGTCCTCATAATAGCGGCCATTGATCCTTATATATAGGATGACTAGGCTGCGCTCCTCGGTTACAAGTGCTGTCGTTAAAATGAACGGCTCATAGCACATAGCTCTCGAAACAGACAGGACGAAGGGGTGTCAGAACCAAACACACTACAATGAGCATAAGAACGCCCGCGAGGGCACTTAAGGACCGCGGTAAGTATAACTGCCACACGCGCGCGCGCGCTGACAAAATGGCGCTGAGAGTACCTCGAAGGGCGGGCCAGAGCGGGCCACGACGCAGGGCGCGCCAAGCCAGGCCCCACCCCCGAAGGGCGCGAAGCCCACAGACAAGCAGCCAATAATAACGCAGAAGCGCCTGAGGTAACGCCGCCGCCCGGCGCGGAACATCCAAATGGAGGAAAAGACGCTCGCGCATTTGCAGTAGTAAAAAAGACAAGTCAGCGCGGCGGCAGACACCACATATACTAGTCCAAAACACATTACAAAAAGGCCATATGCACGTAATCACGATACACGCTCACCCACACCCCCCCTTTCTTTCCCCCCGAAGGCTACAGGGAGAATGAGGGAGGATGGCGGCCCTTTGTACAGGACCCACCGCTACACGGGGCAATAATGCGGGAGGGGCATCCATAAAGGCTCACCATCAGCATATACCGCCTACCCTTTGGTGGGGGACTGCGGTGGAGCAGCGCTCCATAAGCACGCATGGTGCTGCCTACCTTCACCCGAGGGAGGCACATCACAAGAGGATGGGTGGGAATAGTCCGACAGGGCCGCAGGCTTTAATAGCCCCGCTCACCTGCGAGTGATACTTCAGGTCTTCGCAGTAAGCACTGCAGAGAAATCTGGGGATTTGTGGGAGGTCCCTGGGTATTTGAGGGGCCGGGAGGAGCCTGTTTTGCATGTCTCTGCAGTGCAGTGCCATCTGGCGGAGGATAACCCCAAGTGTAAGTATTCTATTTGGAGCAGGACGTACTGTATACTAAGAATACAGTAATACTCACAGAATTGTATTTTTCCCAGTGTCCTGTTCAGGTCACTCCATTTCTGACATGTGGGGACATCCAAAAGCAGTGTCCAAAAGAAGGGTGGGATCCCCAGTGAGCAACAGCACGTAGTTCATGACACTACCGCCTGAAGCACCTTACGGCCAAAAACAGCATCCGCTGAGGCCCGCACATCAACCTTGGAAAACTTGGAAAAAGTATGAACGGAAGACCAAGTAGCAGCCTTACAAACTTGTTCAACAGAAGCTTGGTGCTGAAAAGCCCAGGACGCACCAACAGCACAAGTAGAATGCACAGTGATCATAAAAGGGGGAGTCCTCCCCTTAGCAGAATAGGCCCCAACAATGGCCTGGTGTATCCATTTACTAATAGTAGACTTGGCGGGCGCCAAACCTTTTCTGGGCCCAGAAGGCACCACGAACAAGGCGTCCGTCTTACGAAAAGGAGAAGTTGCAACCAAATAGTACTTCACACAACGAACCACATCCAAAGAGTGCAAAACCCTCTCCTTGTCATTGCTAGGCTTAGGACACAAGGAAGGGAGAACTACATCCTGATTGAGATGGAAAGCAGATACCACCTTAGGAAGGAAATCTGGTTTAAAGCGAAAAACCACCTTATCCTGGTGTCTCTCAAAGTAAGGGGCAGAGCCGCCAACTCAGAGACACGCCGAACATAGGTAATAGCCACCAAAAAGGCAACATTTTGAGTGAGCACAGAAAGAGCCACATCCTGCATCGGTTCAAAATGAGGCCCCTGGAGGGCCGACAGAACCAAATTTAGGTCCCAAACGGGAACCAAAGACTTTCTAGGGGGCCGAACATGAGTGACCCCTTGGAAAAAGGTCTTGACCAGATGATGCAAGGCAAAAGGCCTTTGAAAAAATACAGCCAGGGCAGAAACCTGACCCTTCAAAGTACTGAGCTGGAAACCCCGATCCAGACCGTGTTGTAGAAACTCCAAAATCCTAGGAATCGAAAACACCCTGCAAGGTAAGGCCCTAGCCTCACACCAGTCAATATAGGAACGCCAAGTCCTATAGTAAATACCAGAGGAAGACCTCTTCCTAGCTCTAATCAAAGTCTTAACGACAGCCTCAGACAAACCTTCCTCCTTCAGAATGAAGGTTTCAGCAGCCAAGCCGTCAAAGCCAGCGTTTGTAAATTGCGGTAAAGTAGTTGACCCTGAGATATCCGGTCCGGAACCAGGGGCAGCCTGAGCTGCTCTACCGCCAGTCTTACGACGTCTGCGTACCAAACCTGTCTTGGCCACACTGGGGCCACCAGAATTGCTGGCGCCCCCTCCAGAACCAGCTTGCGAACTACCTTGCCCACCATGGAGAAGGGGGGAAACAGATACAGGAACCCCAGATCCCTCCAGGCAAGAGACAAGGCATCCACCGCCAGAGCCAGAGGATCCTGAAATAGAGACACAAAGGATGGAAGCTTGTGATTGTGCCGTGAGGCAAAGAGATCCACCTCCGGAGTCCACCACTTGTGACACAGAGACCAAAAAATCCCAAGATTGAGAGACCACTCCCCTCGGCGAGAGAAGCCCCTGCTCAGGGCATCCGCCTTCGTGTTCTCCACTCCCGGAATGTAAACTGCCGAAATGCAAGGGACATTGCTCTCCGCCCAAGACAAGATCAGAGAGACTTCCCTGAGGGCACTCCTTGGTGATTGATGTAGGCCACCGCAGTTCGATTGTCTGATCGAACCTGAACCGGCAAGCCCTGTAAGTGAGGTGTCAGCCTTGACAGAACAAGCCGGATGGCTCTGAGCTCTAGGACATTGATGGGGGTGTGAGCCTCCTGAGGACCCCACAACCCCCTGAACTGATGACTCTTCCAGACACCTCCCCAGCCCGAAAGGCTGGCATCCGTGGTCACCGTTTCCCAACAAGGGGCCAGAAAAGACCTGCCCCTCAAAAGATTGCTTGGCTCCAGCCACCACTGAAGTGACTGCCGAACCCTGGGAGACATCCGGAAGGACTGATCCAAGGACTGCGGACATCTGTCCCAATGCAACAACAGGTGAAGCTGGAGCGACCTCATGTGGAACTGGGCAAAGGGGACTGCCTCGAAGGACGCCACCATCACACCTACCAGTTTCATTACCATCCAGATAGAGGGGCAACGAATGGCCAGAAGAAGGCAAATCAGATCCTGAATCCCCTGCACCTTGGGTCGAGGTAGAAACACTCTGGCCTGAGTGGTATCCAGATTCATGCTCAGGAATGAAATCTCCCTGGAAGGAGAAAGAGGATTTGGGGTGGTTGATCACCCATCCGAACCTCTCCAGAGTCGACACCACAGTCTTGGTGTCCAGTTCTGCCTGACGGAAGGAAGAAGCTGAAATCAGCAGGTAGTCCAGATACGGCACAATGCGAATGCCCTGGGCCCTGAACAGGGCCATTATGCCCGCCAGAACCTTGGTGAAAACCCTTGGTGCTGAGGTCAGCCCGAACGGGAGGGCCAAAAATTGAAAATGAAGATCCTCCACCGCAAACCTGAGAAATCTCTGGTGCGCTGGGAAGATTGGAACATGCAGGTAAGCATCCTTGATGTCTATGGATGTCATAAAATCCCCTTGACGAAGGCAACCGATGGCAGAGCGCAGAGTCTCCATGCGAAACTTCTTGGTTCTGATGAACCTGTTGAGAACTTTTAGATCCAGAATGGGTCTTATGGATCCATCCTTTTTGGGGACCGTGAAAAGATTGGAGTAGCCCCTGCCTCTCTCCGAGGGAGGCACAGGACATATGACTCCCATGTCCTGAAGATTTTGGACTGCCAACAGGAGCCCCTGTGCAGCCTGAGAGTCCCTGGGCACCCGAGACCTTAAGAATCTTGGAGGGGGCCAGTACTCGAACTCCAGCTTGTACCCGGACGAGACCACTTCCAGAATCCATCTGTCTGTGACCTCCTGGGCCCAGACCTGGAAGAAGAGCCGCAGCCGTCCCCCCACCTGTACGGGTGAGGGCGCCCCCTCATTGCTGAGTTGGTTTGGCAGGGGGCTTAGGTTTGGAGCCCCAGGCTGGACGGCCCGTCCTCTGCCTCTGACGCCTGAGTAGGCGAAACCTCTGACGGCTCTGGCACCTCGAAAGGAAGGGTTGAAGGAGCTCGCCCCCCCCCCCCCGAAAGGAGCGACACTGCTTCTTACGCTGGGGTAGCTTACCACCCTTAGCCACCGCATCCAACTTACCTCCAAACAGCCGCGTACCCAGGAAGGGAAGAGCGGTGAGCGATTTCTTGGCTGCAAAGTCCGCCGCCCACTGGCGAAGCCAGACCGATCGGCGCATGGCCACCAATAAGGCCGAAGTTCTACTAGACATAACAATAGTGTCTTCCATAGCAGCCAAGACAAAATCCATAAACAGTTCACATCTTTTAAGGGCAGCGAACTCCGCGCTGGCCAGATCAAAACGGGCACCATTTAAAAACTCCCTGACAAGGGATCTATTAGCCACAGCCGCTAGCGCAGATGCACACAGGCCGTAAGGCTGAACCCACACTGGCAAAGACATGGCAAGCCAACTGATCAATGCGCTTATCCTCACCATCTTTGAGGGTAGTGGCATCAGGGGTGTGAACCACAGAGGTGTTGGACAACCCCAAAACAGGCGCGTCGACCTCGGGAGGGGAAGACCAGCGCTTTACTGCATCAACCGGGAAGGAATACTTCCTATCCCATCCCTGAGGAACGCCGGGAAGCTGACTCAGTTTCTCCCATTCCCTAAGGATCAATGCATCAAAATGACTTTGCGTAGGAAAACTCCAAGCGGGGCTTAGAGGACCCGAAAAATTCCCCTTTTTTGAGAGGGGCCGCCTCCGGTGGGGCAATGTCCAAAACCTCCAGGAGATGGGCCAGAACTTTAGAAGTGTCAATGGCATCCCCCAGTGCCTGCCCAACACCATTATCACACAACTGCACATCGTCAGATTCTGATTCCTCAAACAACTCCCCCTCCTCTAACGGGGAATAATCCGACCACTCATCCTCATCAAAATCCAAAGCCGGCCATACCGGCGATAAATGTCTCTTCTTTTTGCCCACTGTGCCGGAAAGAAATCTCTCAATGCTGGCCAGGTGAGCACAAATATCAGAGTGCGACTCCCCACAAGGGACGATGTCACTTGGGGTACGGATAAGACTGGGAGGGGTAAGCGATGAAGCGGGCAGTGCTGACCCAGAAGCCGGGGAAGCAGACTGCCGCGATATGGCCTTTTGTGCACATGGAATACAAATTAGCACATTCTCCCCCATAAGGGATACCCCACAACCCACACACGGCCGGGATTGTCCCGAGGGAAGCCCAAGCCCAGTATCCTGCGGAGCCTCCATATGGTGATATTTTGGGGTAGTCGCAATGACCCTAGGGAATTAAGCTGGTAAGCAACCCTGGGATGCCCCTTTAAAGTCCCAGTGGGAGGATTTGGAAAAGGTGTAAATTAAAGCTGGGGGCCCTAGGACCAGGAGAACCCCCTAACATGCAGAACACAGGGAGTCCTCCTGAAAGACACAAATGAAAGGGGACCCATCAGCCAACACTCATACATTACCTAATACTATAATATATATATATCCATATAGATACATCTATATACACAATATGTACAAAAAAGAACAGCGCAGCGCCCTGCGGAGAGGGGTGCTGCCATAACAGGAAGAGACGGGGCCCACAGGGCACTCACAAAACAGCGGAATCCGCAGCAGCAACAGGAACAAGATGGCCACCGGAGCCCAACACAGCCTTGCCTGGAGGGAGTGAAGAGAAGAAGAGGGGCGGGTCAGCGCAGAACACGCGCTTGTTAGGCCACGCCCCCCTCCCGCAAGTCCAGCCGTGGGCTGAGCCTCAGCAAGGTGCCAAAACGAGGGGGAGGGGCTAGCCGCGGCGAGGGCCCAGCCCCGCCCCCCCCCCCAGCACGCAGAGTGAGGGGGAGAAGCTCCCTCTGCTAAACGCTGCACAGCATGGTGCAGACCTACAGCAAAGTGACAGTACACCGTAACATGCGCACACACACACTGTAAGCACCCACACAAAGAAATGTGAGGGACAAGCCTGCCCCCCCCCCGCCCGCTGGAGGTTTAAGGAAGGGACCCGGAAGGTGGGGGATCCGGAACCAGAGTCTGGTGGACGGATACGGCAGAAGGGACAGGGCATCCCAAAGCGGGGTCACCAACCCAGACACAGCCTACCCGTTGCAATGGGGTCTCACGGAGGAGCAATGCTCCTTAAACACCTACAAAAGGTGTTGCCTACCCTCACCAGGACCTACAGCCAAGGCTGGGAGGCTCATACGGGACAATGGAATAAGGTCCAGGCAGAAATAGGGGCAAGAATGGCCAGGTGTGGGCCCGGCTTACCTGCAAGGAATAGAAGTCTTCATCTTCTGACTTGCTCGTCGCTCTTGCAGAGAAGGAACTGGGGGATTAGTGGGAGGTCCCGGGTGTTTGTGGACCGGGAGGAGCTTCTATTTTGCATTCATCTCTGCAGAAGTTCGCCCTCTACTGGAGACTACCCAGATGTCATGAATGGTGGAAGCGGGGTGTATGACACACTTAGAATAGTATGAACTGAAGACCAAGTAGCGGCCTTACAAACCTGTTCAACCGATGCCTGGTGCTGAAAAGCCCAAGAGGCACCAAAAGATCTGGTAGAGTGAACTGCCTGTCTGATCCACTTGCTGAGAGTGGATTTGGCTGGAGGCAGACCCTTCCTAGGCCCATCAGGGAGGACAAAAAGAGAATCCGATTTCCTGAAGGGTTCCGTAGCAACCAGGTAGTACTTAAGTGCTCTGATCACATCCAAGGCATGGAGGGTCCTTTCCTTAGAATTAGAAGATGCGAGACACAAGGAAGGCAAAAGAAGGCAAAGAAGGCAATGTCCTCATTGAGGTGAAAGGAAGAAACAACCTTAGGTAAAAAAATCAGGTTTAAGGCGAAAAACCAAAAAACCGAAAAACCTGCCGCTCAAAGTAAGGAGGCTTAATACAAAGCGCCGCCAGCTCTAAAATGCAACCCACCGAAGTGATAGCTAACAAAAAGACAACCTTTAGAGTCAGAATGGATAAGGCAGCATCGCACAAGGGCTCAAAGGGTGGACCCTGGAGAGCAGAAAGCACCAAGTTCAAATCCCACACCGATATTGATCAGGCCGTTAGAAGCACCTCTAGGGGCTGCCCATCGGCTCCTGCGCCCCCCCCCCCCCCACTCTCACAGCACCGACGGGAGGAGAGGTGAGGAGAAGAAGAAACGAGGGAGGCGAGTACAAGTAAAAGAAAAGCATACATACAATATATAATAAAGCTGTGGGTGACATGTGGGTATGAAAAGTCCCTAGGCCGATCCCTATGGCCGGCTACCCTTCGGGAGAGGGTCTGCGGCCCAGAGCATAGCTCTGCCTAACGCCGGACCCTCGGCGTTCCCCTACTCGGCTGCGAAATCCAAAGAGAGTAATAGCACGATCTTCGCAGTCAGACTGCAAGAAGTAGTCTGGGGGATTTTGGGAGACAGCTGCTTTATATGGAGCCGGGAGGAGCTTCGATTTTCATCTTGCAGTCACTGCACCACCTTGTGGTGGATTACCCACATGTCAGAAATGGAGCGACCTGAACAGGACACTGGGAAAAAGGTGGAGGAGTCTGTCAGTATATGGGTTGCTGAGGTGTAGGCCACAGTCCTAGGGAATGACTTAATTAGCCCTCTGACGTATACTATCGTGGCAGTGATCCTGGCAGCGAGTCAATTTGCTAGGGATTCCCTAGTTATAGAAGGGCCCCAAGAGGATTTCTAGAAGCCTTGTAAGCCTGTTTCTTGTAAGAAACTTTTGGGTCCTGAAGTTTAGCTATGGTCTGCTGGGCCAAAACTGTGTCCTGAATGCGCCCAGTGTACATCAAAGTGTTGAAGCATGCAGCTAGTGTACTCCTGAACCTATTGCATTCTACCTTGGGAATATAGGCTGTATTTTCTGTTTTAGCAGGAAGATTTGGTTTTTAACCATCAGTCCCCAAATGATCTAGCTTGGATTGGAGAAAGCAGTGTTACAAATTATAGGCCACCCTGAAAAAGAGCAGACTTTCTAAATCTATCCCATTGCTGTTGTGAGCTGCAGTATAGATACATGACCACAGTATTTACTATTACTATCTACCTTTCAAAGGTGTATTCGTTTTCAGCCCTAAAGTAGTAAACATGTGACTTGAAATGCAGCTTGAAGACATAATCCTTATGAATGTTCTCTGATTCAGAGGGAATGGTAAGTGAATAGCCGAGCAAAGGAAGACTGGCTAACGGGTGGTTATCCTAAAAGAAAAAAAAAAAAAGATAAAAAGGATGTTTTATTTATGTTCCTCTTCTTTGAAACATTTAGAATGCATGCACAATAAGCAAAATATATGGATTACACTAGTCTGTGCACTGAGGAATATTTTTTACATATAAAACCCTAATAAGAGGGCAGACCAAACCATATAAACAGATGCCAACTTTGGAGACCAGTTAATAGGGTGGTGGGCATGGTTGGGGTGTGGCTTATTCACAGGCTTTTGTGGATAACATGTTTTAGCCATAAAGAAGTTATACATGGTGCAGGTGATCCCACAGTGTATGAGTGGGTCGTCAGCAAATCATCGCTCACTCACCATTAATTCGTTGCTTAGCTGACCTGATCTAAGTATGGCTAGGAAAGATGTACCTATGCCAGGCATTCACACATGCTTAAATTGGGTATGTGCCCAAAATGGTGGAGGCGAGCAGGGAAGAGCGCGTGACTCTAAATGAGTATACTAGGTGATTGCAAAGGTTTCACACAGTGAGGTATCCCAAAATGGAATGCCCCAGGGATGAAGACATCTAAAAGACTCCAGGGACATGTTTGTTTCTCTTTACATTGAAACAAAACCTAACATGTACACTCTCCTGTGTTTTGGTATTCTTCCAGGAGGCATCTCAAATCGAGATGCCATCCTGAAAGAGAAACGTAACCTGGGAGAGTACAAATCCTGGGTTTTGTTCTCCTAAGTAGACCAAAACACGGCGGGGGGCTGAGTTCTGGTCCACTTTAACCTGCTGGCAAGCACAACTGACAGTCTGCAGTGTGCACTGGGAAAAAAACAACCCATTAGCGTTATATACAGACGACCAGAGACACAGCAAGGGAAACTGCAGGTAACCGACGTCCTCCTCCTGACCTGCTGCTTCTATCTGTGCCATCTAAATTCTCCTACCCTCAGAGATGTAATCCCCTGCTCCCATGTGACAGTGCGCAGGGATGGTACAAAATGTGGCCCTATGCAAAATTTCAATGGAGAGCCTGGCTAGGAAGGAGGGTTGGGTGAGGGGTGTAGCCAGGTCAATGGCTTGGTAGACTGGTTAGGTGAGGGTTGTGAGTCAGTAACTGGGTAGAGAGGTTTGGTGAGGATTGTGGGTCAGTGGCTGGGTAGAGGGATTAGATGAGGGTTATGGGTCAGCATCTGGGTAGCGGTGTTAGGTGAGGGGTTTGTGTCTGCGTGCAGGTTGAGGGGTTTGGGCTGGGGGGCTGATTTACGGGTGTCAGGGTGACACCTGAAAAAAAATCGGGTGACTTGGCATCTTCAAAGAGTCATGGAGATGGCTATTCTTTGCAGGTTGGAACCAATATCATGTACACATAACCCAATATTGCTGCCAAGCCTTGGAGGGAAAGCTATTGTTCTACCCTTTTTTACCTGATGTGATTTGTAGAAGAACAGACAGAAGTTTGTGAACACCACCCAGAGTTTCTGCCATCCATTGCTGTTCTTGAACTTTCTGAGCAGGTTTCCGGACAGCTGATTCTAAAACAGAATAAAATGAGGCAAACAAATAACATTCAAAGGGATGTTTGGCTTTATAATCTCATGGAAAACACAGAAGCCAATCAGTTAAACATTGTTTTCAAGGTCTCCAGTGAAATTCCAAGAAGCATTTTACAGTTCGTACAATACAACCCCCCCTTATACATAAGCATGGCTGCTATTTTATAAAAACTTTGACTGCAGTCTGAAGCAAGTTACTCACATTCAGAAAGCTGGAGTTACCTTCAGTCACACAGTGGTGGTTCCAAACAGCAGCTGAGATTTCAATTACCTAGCGACCATTAGCACTTTAAAGCAGCCCCACGTCATGTAGGGTGGTGTGGGACCACCCCCCATAAACCATAACCGCAAAAACGTAACACCTTTAGGACTGGTTTCATCCACTGCCGGTACTAGCCCCCGTGACTTCCAGAGGCCCCATTGTCATGCAGTTCTGGAAAAAACAAAGAGCCACTCCTGGGGTCCTTGTGGGGAGATATATGTGGGGGCAGCACATATCTAGATGCCCCCGCCAGACATGAGCAGCATTGCTTTAAATGGGATTTCCAAATTCAGGGTATGATCACTAAACCTGTTCTGCAACTATGTTGTCAACCAATGGCCAAACTTTCTAATTTGTCTGTATTATTACAGTTGTTGGGGTAACAGTTTGGCTGTGTCAATCCTGTTATTAAAATACAAGAACAGAAAATTTGAAGAAAAGTTATAAAAAAAAAATGCTCTATCACTTCTAAGAGGATATGCTATAAACAAAGTGAAACATGTTACACAACAAACAGACGGCGTATGGAATACATTTTATTGTATAAATGAACTTTGTATACTTGCTGTACCTGAAAGGTGGCTGAACCCTGCTGCTGCAAAAATACAATTCTGTGAAATACTCACCTGTAGAATTGGTATTATTTGTATACAGTACGTCCTGCTCCAGATATAGTACTTACACTTGGGGTATCCTCCGCCAGATGGTGCTGCACTGCAGAGACATGCAAAACAGGCTCCTCCCGGCCCCTCAATTACACGGGGGACCTCCCACAAATCCCCAGCATTGAAAAGCAGTAAACAAAAAGCCGGGAGAATATAACCACCCAAAACAACTGGTAAAGATAACAATGATAACAATCACCATACGGGGATCCAGAAAAATGCAAAACCAGGGCGGGGTGGAGCAGGACATACCTGTAGAATTGGTATTATTTGTATACAGTATTTCACTGAATTGTATTATTCTTAGTATACAGTACGTCCTGCTCCAGATATAGTACTTACACTTGGGACATCCAATAGCAGTGTCCATAAGTAGGGTGGGATCCCCAACCAAAAAAGGTAACAGCAGACAGTTTAAACCACTGCCGCCTGCAAAACCTTGCGGCCAAAAGCAGCATCAGCTGAGACCCTAACATCAACCTTGTAAAACCTTTTAAAGGTATGAACAGAAGACCAAGTAGCGGCCTTGCAAACTTGTTCAACAGAAGCCTAAGAGGCACCAATAGCACAAGTATAATGAACAGTAAGGCAGAACCCTTTCCTTAGTGCTGCTAGGATTAGGGCACAATGAAGGAAGAACAATATCTTGATTCAAACAAAAAGCAGACACCACCTTAGGCAGAAAGTCCGGCTTAAGTCGGAACACCACCTTATCCTGGTGTCTATCAAAGTATGGAGGTTGGAAAGACAGAGCCGCCAGCTAAGACACACGCCTGACCGAAGTAATAGCCACCAGAAAGACAACCTTGAGGGTAAGAACAGCCAGAGCAGCCTGAACAGGAGCAAAGGGAGCACCCTGCAAGGCAAACAAAACCAAGTTAAAATCCCAGACAGGGACCATAGGTTTACATGGGGGACGCACCTGAGTAACCCCCTTAAAGAAAGTCTTAACCAAAGAATGCTGAGCAAAAGGCTTCTGAAGAAGGCAGACAGGGCAGAAACCTGACCCTTCAGAGCACTGAGTTGGAATCCCGACTCCAACCCATGTAGTAAGAACTCCAGAACCCTGGGGACTAAAAACACCCGACAGGGAAGAGACCTAGACTCACACCAGTCAAAGTAGGTACGCCATACCCTGTAATGGATGGAAGAAGAAGTTTTCTTCCTAGCCTTCACCATGGTATCAACCACCGAGGCGGACAAGCCTTTTTCCATCAAGATGGAGGTTTCAGCAGCCAGGCCGTCAAGGCCAGAGTTTATAAATTGGGATGGCGTAAGGGGCCCTGAGGGAGCAGATCTGGCACCCTTGGCAGAACGTACTCGTCTACTGCCATCTGCACCACTCTTCATGGCCACCTGAGGGCCACCAGAATTGCTGGCACCCCTTCCAAAGCAACCTTGCGCAGAACACTGCCCAGCAGTGGAAATGCTGGAAAGACATACAGGAGCCTGCCATGACATTGCTAGGGCATCCATGGCCAAGGCCAGAGGATCCTGGGACAGGGAGACAAAGGCCGGGAGCTTGTGATTGTGATGGAACTCAAACAGATCCACATCTGGTTGGCCCCAACGGTGGTACAGAGATTGGAACCCCCTGTTGCAGAGGATCTGCCAGCAGATTTTTCACCCCCAGAATGTACACCGCTGATATGCAGGGAAAATTGGCCTCCACCCAGGTCAGGATCAGAGACACTTCCTGGAGGGCCCTCTTGCTCCGGGTCCCTCCCGGATGATTGAGGTAGGCAACTGCCGTCTGGTTGTCCGATGAACAGGCAGGCCCTAAAGATGAGTAGTCAAGTGAGCCAGAACTAATCTGATCGCTCGCAGCTCCAAGATATTGATAGGTGTGTGGGCATCCTGAGGGCCCCACCTTCCCTGGAACCGCAGGGACTTCCAGAAACCCCCCCCAACCTGACAGACTGGCATCCGTGGTGACCGTCTCCCAGGAAGGGGCAAAAAAGGATCTGCCCCCCAACAGGTTCCTTGAGTCCATCCACCACAAGAGGGACCTCCTAACCAGGGGGGAGAGCACACAGACCCTGTCCAGGGACGCTGGGTCCTTGTCCCATACAGACAATAGGTGAAGTTGCAGAGGCCTCAATTGGAACTGAGCATAAGGGACCTTTTCGAAGGACGCCGCCATCAGGCCCACCAGCTGCATTCCCTGCCAGGGATGGGGACAAGCAAGGAGGGACTGAGCCTGTGCAATCAGATTATCCACCTTCTGCTGAGGAAGGAAAATCCTTGCCTGAACTGTATCCAGATTCATTCCTAGTAATGGAGTTACCAAGGAAGGGGACAGTGAGGACTTGGGGTGGTTGATCACCCAACCAAATGACTCCATAGTGGGCACCACCAGCTGAGTATCCAACTCTGCCTGATGCAGAGACCGTGGAAGTGAAGAGGATGTCGTCCAGATAGGGAAGCACGCTGACACCCTAACATCTGAATAGAGACATCACGGCAGCCAGCACCTTGGTGAACACCCTGGGAACTGAAGTGAGGCCGAAGGGCAAGGCCACAAACTGGTAATGTTAATCCATCAGAGTGAACCTGAGGGACTTTCGATGACCTGGTAACACAGGAATATGAAGGGAAGCATCTCTGATGTCCACAGAAGCCATGAAATCCCCTTGGCGCAGGGAACAGATGGCCGAGCGCAGAGTCTCCATGCGAAAGCGCCTGCCCTTGACAAAAATCTTAAGAATCTTTAAGCCCAGGATGAAACTGACAGAACCATCCTTTTTGGGTACTGCGAATAGGTTGGAATAAAAGCACTTGCCCTTTTTTCTCTTAAAGGCACCCGGCAGATGACCCCCAGCTCCAGGAGGCCTTGCACTAGCTCCTGAGCTGACGCAGGGTCCTGAAGAATCCGGGACCTGATGAATCTTGGAGGGGGATCGGCAGCAACTCCAACTTGTAACCGGAGGACACTACCTCCTGAATTAACCGGTCTGAGACATGAATCCCATAGACCTGAATGAAGTGCTGCAGCCGCCCCCCCCCCCCCCCCCCCACGCGGATGGGTGAGGGCGCCCCAACAGGCCTGAGGGGGCTTGGGAGAGGATTTCGCTTTTGGGGTCCCAGGAGGAGCCAGGACATCCACGTCCTCTGCCTCAACCCCAGAAATCTCCCCAGGCCCCAGGGAAGCATACCCCCCCTTCCCTGTCTTCACGGTAAGGGGAGGAGAAGGAACCCTGACCCTGAAAGGGCCGAGGTTGCTGCCTGCACTGGGGTAACCTGCCTCCCTTAGCAAAAAGGTCCAGGCGGTCTCCAAACAGACGCCGTCCTTTAAAGGGAAAATCAGTGAGGGCCTTCTTGGCAGCATTGTCAGCGGCCCACTAGCGCAGTCAAACCCGAGTGGTGCACAGCCACCACGAGGGCAGAAGTTCTGGCACACATTCTGATGGTGTCATCCAATGCTGACAGGACAGAATTTACACAAAACATCAACTAGAGAGTGCAATAAATACCTCACAAGGCAAATCATCAGGGGCACTATCAAGCATATTTCTGATAAGGGTTCTAGTGGCCACAGCAGTAATAGCAGAGGCACAGACCGGGCGCAGCGCCATCCCCGCACATGTAAAGGCGTGGGAGGCCAGCTGGTCAATGCGCCGGTCCTCAGCATCCCACAGGGTAGTAGAATCAGGGGAATGCATGACAGAGGTGTTAGATAACCCTAGGATCGGGGCATCCACCTCGAGGGGGGAGGATGACCAACCTTTACCCACCTCAGCAGGGAAGGGATACTTCTAAAGGTAGCACTCACCACACAGGCCCCAGTGAGATATGAACTCACGACCCCTGGTTTACAGTGCTCTAACCCCTGAGCTTTGGAGCCAGACTATCCCCAAATCTTTGGAGCCCCGGGAAGTTTACTGGGGCACTCCCATTCCTTGAGCACAAGGTTATGGAAATGTGCCTGCCCTGGAATTTCCAAACGTGGTATTGCTGTATGGCAAAGCTCCCCTTTTTTGCCTGGGAGCCTCAACAGGGAGAGAGATCGACAGAACCTCAAGGTCTGGGTCAATAATCTGTCAGTGTTATCCGGGGCCCAGGGGTCAGAGCCAGAATCGTCATGACCCCTTGGTCTCTATTCAGATGAGCCTGAATCAGAAAGGAGCTCCCCTTCATCAGCAGGGGTATAACCACACAGATTCATAAACTCCTCAGTTCCCATAGGGAACACAGTAACATTAGGCGTCAAGTGCCGCTTCTTACCAGGGCCCTTACGCTCTAAAGACCTCGCAATAATCTGTTCAACAGTAGCCAGTCAGGCTGAGAATCCCCACTAGTATGCAACGCAACAGGAGTGAGATTTTAAGCTTGGGGGAGTAGGTGAAGTGAAACGAGGCACAGCCACTGGCAGGCCAGATTGCAATGCAAGCACCTGCTCAGCACAGGGTACACAGACCCGTGCCTTGTCAGCGTCAGCACAAAGCTGCACACACGCTACACACAGCCGGGCTTGTCCCAAAGGGACCCCGGTTCCTGGGATGCCTCCATATGATGATTATGAGGCACGATATGCCAGTAGGGATTTACGCTATAAGCAACCCTGGATGCCCCAATGACCCGCTAAGTGGAAGTAATTATACAAGGCCCAATTATCAATTACAACAGGCCGGAAGAAGTCAATGGCTTCACCCGTCTGGAAGACACAGTGGGAAGAAGGGGTGTCAGAAGCAACACACTACAATGAGTATAACACCGCCCGTGAGGGCACTTAAGGACCGCGGTAAGTGTAACCGCCACACGCGCGCGCTGACAAAATGGCGCCAAGAGTACCTCGAAGGGCGGGCCAAGCCAGGCCCCGCCCCCCCGAAGAGCGCGAAGCTCACAGACAAGCAGTGATAACACAGAAGCGTCTGAGGTAATGCCGCGGCCCGGCGCGGAACATCCAAATGAAGGAAGAGACGCGTGCGGCAGCAACATTTGCAATAGTAAAAAAGACAAGTGAGCGCGGCGGCAGACACCACATATACTAGTCAAAAGACATGACAAAACGCTGTATGCACGAATCATGCTACACGCTAACCCACCCCCCCTTCTTTTCCTCCCGAAGGCTACAGGGAGAATGAGGGAGGATGGCGGCCCTTGTACAGGACCCACCGCTACACGGGCATGGGGCAATAATGCGGGAGGGGCATCCATAAAGGCTCACCATCAGCCTATACCACCTACCCTTTGGTGGGGGCCTACGGTGGAGCAACGCTCCATAAGCACGCATGGTGCTGCCTACCTTCACCCGACCAGCGCAGCCCAGGCTGGGAGACACATCACACGAAGGACGGGTGGGAATAGTCCAACAGGGCCACAGGCTTAAAAGCCCCGCTCACCTGCGAGAGAGTGATACTTCATGTCTTCGCAGTAAGCACTGCAGAGAAATCTGGGGATTTGTGGGAGGTCCCCGGGTATTTGAGGGGCCGGGAGGAGCCTGTTTTGCATGTCTCTGCAGTGCAGCACCATCTGGCGGAGGATAACCCAAGTGTAAGTACTATATCTGGAGCAGGACGTACTGTATACTAAGAATAATACAACTCTGTGAAGTACTCACCTGTAGAGTTCATATTATATGCATACAGCACGTCCTGCTCCAGACATAGTCATAACGTGTGGGTAATCCTCCGCCTTCAGCGCCGTGCACTGCAGAACATGAAGAAAACAAGCTCCTCCCGGCCCTACATATACCGGAGGACCTCCCACAAATCCCCAGCATTGAAAAGCAGTGAGAAGAGAAGCCGGGAGAACCAACCACCCAGAACTGGCAACAATATCAAGTGAAAACAATCACCATACAGGGGATCCAGAACAAGTGAAACCAGGGTGCGGTGGAGCAGGACGTGCTCTATGCATATAATATCAACTCTACAGGTGAATACTTCACAGAGTTGTATTATTCTAAGCATACAGCACGTCCTGCTCCAGACATAGTCATAACGTGTGGGTCATCCAATAGCATTGTCCATAAGTAGGGTGGGATCCCCAAGAGAAGGGCACAGCCAGCAGTAAAGCGCTGTCACCCCCAACCATGCTACCAGGGCAACGAGAGCAATGCTCTAACCTCAACCTTTGAACCTTGTAAAGGGAGAACTGAACCCAAGCAGCGGACTAGCCAACTAGCTCACCAGAACTTAGTGCTAAGAGTCACGAGACCAATCACAAGTGGTGAGAGAACAGAAAACAGTAGAGAAGAAGAATCTTCCCATAACAGAATAGGCCAGAATGCTGACCTGACCATGCTACTGCAAGGAGTGCAGCCATGGAAACACCAAAACTTTCCCCGACAGGGAATATGAAACCTGGTCTCAGTCAGGACCAGCAGGAACGCTAACAACAACTCTTCAACAGAAGCCGAAGGTATACTTCTCGGCACAGCAGGTCAAAACTAGCCAAGTAAGACCCATCCAAGGGCACCTCCCCCGTGGAGGTAATTAGAGCCGGTACTTCATAATAGGACACCGAACCCCTTAAAAGGCAAAATCCCTCCAGGGACAAAAGGCCATTCAGAAAGATCTCCAACTCTGTAGAGAGATGCAAGTCCCTTATCTCATAACACGCAGGACAACATCCCAGAGACCAGAGAATCTGGCATAATGAAGGTAAGGACCCTCGCCTGGAAGCAGACTTAGCGTAAGGCGGCAACCTCACCTCATGGGATACAGACATAAATATGACTGTACATAATGGAATGATAATAGCCGCCACAGAGCCATACGTATGGCACACTTCTGGCTGGAGCAATCGCCCCAGAGGGGTGATATGATAAAGGAACGGTTCAGACAAGAACCTGAATAAGAAATCCCCCCAAAGGGAAAAACAGGAATTCCCCAATGAATGCAACCGAGCAGACCCTGAAGAAAGCTCAACACAAGAGATTGGATCAAGCTTCACAGTAGGTGAACAGGGCAAGCCCTGAACCTTCCACAGAACTTAGTTGGTAGCCAATACCAACATTGCTGATAGGACCCTAAACCCTAGGAACGGAGATCGTCCAACAAGGGAAAAGAGCTTAGACCCAGCAGGCCAGTATGGGTACACAACATACCCTAACATAGCGTGGCAGAAGGAAGAAAACGAAGAGAAGGAAGTAAGTCCTAACTCTCCAAGGAACAAGACACCCCGAGATCTGTCATCTCCAACAGGGTAAGCACAAAAACCTGCCGAACGCCAAGGTATAGCCTAAGACAAGAAACCTGACCATGTAAAATGGAGCTCGTGAGGGACACACAGGCCTACTGTTCTCAGCAGAACATCCGCGGACCACACCCCACTGGGCCATCCAGGCCTACAGCATAGCGGTGCTGCTCGCCATAGGAGAACTTGCGCAAACCCCCACCCAGTAGGGCATAGAGGATAAGACATTTCAATATAATGTCTAACCAGAACCACTGAACCCAACTAGGGCAGAGCAATCTGGCCCAATATAAGGGTAGAACCCTGCGATCGAGACGGGGTCCAACAGGACCGTACCAGTATGGACTCAATGGACAATAGAGAACCTCCTGCAGAGGAGGGATATTAAAAGAAAGGGCAAGGAATATTAATTCCCTCTAAGAAGAAATCAGAGCTCCCCTGGAATAGAGCTAGACCCAGGAATTCCACGGGTAACCAGTAGCATACCACTGTCCTACAATGGACCAGGAGTCCCCAATGGACAGGTACTGAAAGGGAGTAGTCCAGCAAACTAGAACCCACCGAAGCTCATTGTGACAAAAAGAAACCATAGGTAACTGGATCCCTCAAGGTCCCTACCTAGGAACCACCGGGGGGTTTCAGAAGACAAGCCCCCTTTGTCAACCTGCCAGATTTGGTACCATGGTAACCATCAACAGGGAGAAACAGAGAGGTAGGGAAGATCCCTAACGGTTTCCTCGAGTAAGCAGCGGAAGAATAACCGCCTCCACCAGAAGGAAGGTAAACAGACCTAGATCCAGGGTGCTGAACCCTCATCCAGGACTAATAGCTAAAATGCCTCAGAGCCCAAAGGCACAGAGAAAAAAAGGGATGTCAACAGACCAGCCGCCAACGGCCACACCAGGTGCAATTCTGCCTGGAGATAAAAACGAGACAGGACGGAGGACCAGAGACCTCGTTTCCGGAAATTCCCTTATAGTCAAGAGAAAAGGCACTAGCCGAAACCCAACCCAGATACAACCTGGACCTGGAGGATGGAACAGAGTAGTGCTTAAGTCAACTAAGGTCCATCCAAACGACTCCCTCTTGTAAGTAAAAGGGAGGACCTGATAGGTCCCCTGGTAGCTGCCCCCTGGTGTCGTGCGAGACATCACACCCATCCAGAGCCTAGCGGCACATGAACGCAACAGGGGACCCAGCCAATGCCACAACGGTGGCGATGACCGCCAATACCCAGCAGTAGTGGGCTCAGTATCCAGAAGTTACCTTGAGGTCGGAATAAACATCTCAGCACGCCACGGGCTGCCTGAAGACCCCTGGTGTGTAGGGCGCCAACGGCCCATTCAGAAGCGCCAAGCCTGGATGCCTATGGAGACAGATGCTAAACCCCCCAGGTGGTTGGAAAGATAGACTCCCTCATCCTCAAGGGAAGGGAGGAGCAACTGGCACAGAGGCCCCAGTGTCTATATGATAATGGCGTTCTGGCAAGGAAGCCATACCTGACAGACCCAGGAAGGCCTGCCCCCCATACCTGAAAAACAGGGGACCATAGTCCTCCTGACCGACTCAGGGAAAGACCACCCAGCTAACACTGTCCCATATCCGGAGGAACTATCTCCTAAAGCCACTAGAACGAGGCAGGATGCCTCCTGATAGGAGTAGGGTGCTGTGGCCATCCCCTCACCCAGGTGGGTGAGGGCGTCCCATCATGCTTGAGGGTTTTCGGTGAATGATACAGGCTTAGCCCGGCCCGAAGGCCCCGGGCGTTGAATGTCACTCCTGGGACAGGATACCGAACCAGACCCTGCAAGGGGCATCCCCGGTTCCTGCTTAACGCTATGATATGGAGGTGGAGGGGTATCCCTGCTCCGAGGGGGCCGAGACGGCCGCCCCTGATTGGGTGGACTGTCCTGTCTTCCAGATAGGTCCAGAAGGGCCCCAAACAGGCGATGCCCTCTAAAGGGAAGCCCCGTCAGGGTCCTTTTAGCGTCATCGTCTGCCCCCCACTGACGCAGCCAGAGCAGGCGACGTATAGCTACCACTTGGGCAGAAGTCCTTGCACACATTTTGATGGTGTCATCCAGAGCTAAAAGGATAAACTTAACAAAAATATCACAGCTGGAGAATGTGTAAAATAACTCCCAGGGTAAATCTTCGGGTTGATGCTCCAGCATCTTTCTTATGAGAGCCTTAGCGGCCACTGCTGTGATGGCTGCGGCACAGACAGGGCGTAGCGCCGTACCCGCACAGGCAAAGGCGTGGGAAGCCAGCCTATCAATGCGCCGATCCTCGGCGTCCCGCAAGGAGCTGTAAGGAAGGGGGGTTAGGAACCCCAATAATCGGTGCATCTACCACTGGGGACGAAGACCAAATATCAACCATCTCGGGGGGGAAAAGGGTATTTCCAAACCCAATCCTCTGGGGGCCTTAGAAGTGCAGTGGGGCATTCCCACTCTTTAAGTACAAGAGCATGGAAGTAAGCCTGCTCGAGAAATTCCAAGCGAGCAGGCGCAGTATGGAAGCGCCCCCCTCTCGGCCTGGAGACCGCACCGGGAGGCGAAATGGACAGGGCATTAAAAATCCTGAGTAACATACCACCAATATCAAGTTGGTCCCAGTCATCTTGACCAGCATCATCCTGACACCTCGGCCTCTCGTCAGAGGAACCTAGGTCAGAGAACAGGTCCCCATCTTCCGACCAGGCGCTAGCACGTGTAGAGAAGGACTCCTCAGAGCCCATAGCACAGGCCGAAGCCGCGGGAGTCCAAGGCCGTTGTCGATCAGGACCCACCCGGCCGGACAACCCTTCAACAATCTGGACAAGCGTGGGCCGTCTAGGAGAGGTGTCTATTTGTAATTCCCCACTTGTACAAGACTCAACAGGAGTGAGATTTAGGGAAGAGGAGAAAAGAGCGAGGTGCAACCACAAGCGCCGCTCGCAATTCCAGCGTCTGTTCAGAACAGGACGCGCAGACCCGTGCCCCGTCAGCCCCAGAGGGACCCCGGTAACACAATCCTGAGATGCCTCCATATGGTGATTGTTTAAACACAATATGTCAATAGGGATTTATGCAAAAGGCAACCCTGGATGCCCCAACAACCCGCTGATTAATGTGGGAGATTTTAGGAAGGCCCGCTAATATCCTTATACGTATAAGTATAATATGTATATGTATATATAAATATATATATGAGTATGAGGCCGGGAGAAGCCACAGGGAACTCAGCGTCTGAAAGACATAATGGGAAAGGGATGTCAGGGCCATGCGCAGCTGGACAGACAAAAAACAGAGGGAATCGCCCGCGAGAGCACTTACAGCTCAAGTGGAGGAGGAGGAGGAGACCGTCACCACGCGCGTGCGCGAAGCTTAACAAAAAAATGGCGCCCAGCGAACCTCGAAGGGCGGGCTAAATGCTCTGCCATGACGCGGAGCGCACCGAACTAAGGCCCCGCCCACTCTAAAGAGCGCGAAGCTCTGAGGTAAAAATAAAGGCAAGGATACAACCACAAGCCTAAGGTTCAATAGAACGGTTACAGATAATAAGTACGGGCACCGCAGCATCAAGACTATGCGGCAAGCAATGTAAAAACACACGGCGGCAGCCGAAATAAGGAGCAAGCAGCGCGGCTCTGACATCTCTGATTTAATAAAGGGCAGAATAAAGGCCACGATCGTGACACACCGGTACGCTGGGACCGCCACACACATACCCCCCCCTTTCTTTTCCCCCTAAGTAGTAGGGGAAATGAGGGAGAATGGCGACCCGTTAATAGGGTCCAGCACAACGCAGGGTACGGGGCAATAATGCGGGAGGGGCATCCACTAGAGGCTCACCATCGGCCTAAACCGCCTACCCTATGGTGGGGGATTGCAGTGGAGCATGGCTCCGTTAAGCACACACAGTGCTGCCTACCTTCACCCGACCAACGCAGCCCAGGCTGGGAGGCATATTCTGATCACAAAAGGGACGGGTGGAAATAGTCCCGCAGGGCCTCGGGCTGTAAGCCCCGCTCGCCTGCGAGAGCGTGATACTTCATGTCTTCGCAGTTCGAGCACTGCAGAGAAATCTGGGGATTTGTGGGAGGGCCTCCGGTATATGTAGGGCCGGGAGGAGCTTGTTTTCTTCATGTTCTGCAGTGCACGGCGCTGAAGGCGGAGGATTACCCACACGTTATGACTATGTCTGGAGCAGGACGTGCTGTATGCTTAGAATATTGTCAATTTACAGGACAGGTGGGGCATTGAATGTGTCCCAGTCTGTGGACTATAGTAAGCATCATTGAGTACTAAATTTAATATTTACAGTATAAAAATGTGCTTCTTTTGGTCACTGCTTGTAGACAAAGTTATGTCACACTGCAGAGAGAATTCATCCCATCCAATAGGTGATTTAGGTGAAGTGCCTGTCCAGGCTGAGCTAAAAAGAAAGATACTTTTCTCTTCTCCCCAACCGCTTCTGTGCTGTATGGTTCTGTAATTCTCAGCTGATGGCAATACTGCATCCTCTGGCTTCCACGCAGGCCCGCGAAACCTCGTAAATAGGGCACGTGCAGTCCTGGCACGGCCCCCTCATTTGCAGTTAATTGAGTGGCGAGTTATGAGAGATGTCCTTCCATTCACTTTTGAATAGAAAAACCACCCAAGGAATCCCCATCTCAGAGCCAGACAGTGCCAGAGCAGCTGCAGGGGAGATAAGGCAAGTATTTCCTTCATTTTAGCCGGACAGCCTGTTTAAATGGAACAATAATATGAAACAGGATGCAATCTTATAATGCAATGTACCTCCACAGCAAAGCTGAAATCAATCATGGAGACACTGGTGTTTCGATGCCAGCAGACGTGAACAGTGGTGTTTCCACGGTGAGGGGATTGTCGTTCTAAAGACGTACGGGAAGCACTTAAATCATCCTCAGATTCCTGATCAGTTGGACCTTCCTCTGGAGATTCTATCAAACAGAAATATTACAGAATTCATGACCTTTGTCTGGTATGGGCCATTTGTACAAGCCTAATTGAAAAGATTTAAATACAAATGCAGTCATTACTGTGTTTACTTACTGCCATCTGGGGGGCTGCTTGCTAACAGCTCCGGGATAGGACCGCTGCTCTTTTCTGCAAGATCAATAGCCATTTGAATATCTTCACTCCATTTTTCCATTTCAGAACGGGAACTGGAAATAAAATGAAAACATAATTTATCACATTCACTATAATCATGCACAAAAAACGAAACTCCATTTGTGCACACACCCCTAGCGTTTCAGCTCAAATATTAGCATTACTTTAGGTTCATAGGTTACCAACAGTTTAGCACAGCTATTGATAAGCACAAGTTGAATACATTTGGCAGAGATATCTGGTTGTGGTACAAGGAACCAGAAAAGACCTAAGCAACAAATACATCTCCTGCATTGCTTACCTTGCTGCAACAACTATAGCTTGGTTTTGACTTCTTAGAGTCAGACAATGAGACACTCCCCATTCTTCATCACTTTCTTCTACCTATAAGCAAAGAAATATGCATACTAAAATCTATGTATGTAAAGTAGCTAAACAGATTTTAGTGTCACCATCTGAGGACAAGCCTCCTTCATAGATCTGAGTTAAAGGCTCTGACTACGAGTAGGCGGAATCTAATCAGATAAGTCCACACAGAGGGATTATTATGCTGAGGTGACTATATAAATAGTCATGCAAGCAGCCAAAACAGGTATATATCTATTGATATTAGTTTGTACCTAAGGAGTGGTAAGGACACAGACTTTAACCTACACTCTTCATAAGCCCTATTTTTTACTTTAAACCGAGTCCAATGACATATCTTCGATGGGAGGTGATGCAGTGGAACAGACTTCACAGAGTATGCCAGAGGAGTGACAGCCCTTAAGAGTGCAGCTGTGTGTTGGCTAGCAACAGGTAACTGTAAGTGCAACGATCTGTGTTTTTGCTCATTCATCTTGCTCTCCCTTTCACTTTGTGGCTCCTGTCCACTGAGACAGTCAACCTTTTTTTTTCCTTTATTTTAGTAGCTTTTGGTTTACCTTGCTGGGGCCAACGTCGGTGTTGCAAACACACGTGAAAGTTTAGCACTAGAAGGGTCTTTTCCTCTTTTTTTTGGACCAGCCTTTGGCAATGAACATGTACAGTCTTGTCCCCTTGATCCATCAACAGGAAGGCCAAAAGAATGCCTTTGTTCTCTGACCAGAAATTCTGTGTGGGAAATCTGTGCTGAACCCATGGGTGAGTTTGTCCTTGATCTAGCTACTTTTCCTCCTCTTTTACTTCAGGTCCTGCAGAAGGTCAATCCAGGGAGGGTTGGAGCCGTTTTGTATTGGTATTATCATCATATTGTAGTATACTATACATGACCCAAGCTGAACCAGCCTAATTCTGGAAAAGGAACACTTTTGCACCCAAGTTTACAGTCACTGGCTTTGTAAACATAGTTTGTGAACCAAGGTCTTAAACAGCAGTGTTTATCTGCACTAGTAATCTGTATCTTGCACAGAAAGCCTTATCGCCCAAGATACACCATCACTACTCAGACTTATTGTATTAGTGTAGGACACTTACCTCTGCTCCTACTCCTTTGTCTAAGATACTAGGGTTCCTCCAATCCAGGTTGGATTGCATTTTTACTCTGAGCGCCCTAAAGGGCAAATTTCCAAAAGTCCCTAAATGTGAAACCGTTTGTTGCATGTATAGTAATACTAAAGCCATGTTCATCATCTACAGTTCATTCGGACAGGACATCACAATACAGTAGTGTTCTTATACTGTGTAAAAACTATTAAACATGTAATTTTTTAATTGCTAGGTCCATTACTTACCGTCATGTTAAACAATGGCAGCTGTCCATGAACTTTGAACTGATTAGAAGATGTCAGTCCTCTGCTGGTGTACAGCAACACATCATTAAACTGCAAGAAGCAAAACATCTTCAAATATATTCCAGGTGTGATAAATCAGAGCACAAACAGAAGACAGCAGCGTAACTGTCTTAGACAATTAGACAAGAAAGTATTTCAACCATTTCATAATTTGAATTCAGATTTTTCCAACTTCAAGCTGTAGAAATTAATTAGTAATTTTTTGTTTATTGCCGAAGCAGTGGCTATTGAAGTGGCAGTTCAGTCTGAACTGCAGCGAAAAACTGGCGTCCATCTCCTCAGGCACTAAACCCAATTTGGCAATTCAAATAAAAACACACTACTTGCTGCGATGGCTATTCCCATGGAGGCTCTCCATAGCAGCAACCATGAAAGCTGCTGTCCCTAATGGGATTGACAGCTTAGACAGCCAATAACTGCAGCAGCGCGCCAATGCTAATGCACTGGTTTACTGACTAAATCAGTCAGGGGTGGAGCAGCATTTCCCAATGCAGATGCGCTGCTGCACAGCTCTGTCTCCGGTGGCGGAATGTGGTGGGCAGGGGAGTGCGTTTTTGTTTAATTGCCCATTGAAGAGTGCATGCCAGATTTGGGCAATAACACAAGGAAGATTTTAATAGCAAGGATGGATACTTACCAGGAAAAACATGCGTTGCTGTAAGCCTTTCCCAGATAACTTGCTTAAACTCCCAAGTCGAATAAACTCCTGTAATGCAATGGGAAAATATTCTGAAAACTGCAACATGGCAAGCAGTTACTATATATACACACACCCCCATCATGCAATATTTATATATATATATATATATATATATATATATATAGTATCTGTGTAGAAGTAATGACATGTGGTGTCTCACTACGATTTCCCAGTGGTTAAACAGCAGTAAGAAACGAGACAGGCCGGGAGGACAACGGTCCAATATAAAAATGGTAATCACCATAACAGGCAACAAGAGATAATGAAACAAGGGCAGGGTGGGAAGACCTGGATATATTCAAAAACAATTCTACAGGTGAGTTTCATAGAATTGTATTTTTCACTATATCCAGTCCAGGTCATCCCAGAAGTAATGACATGTGGGACATCCAAAAGCAGCGTCCATTAGGGCGGGATCCCCAGTGCCGAACTACATGTAGTTAATTTCACTACCGCCTGAAGCACCTTTCAGCCAAAGACAGCATCAGCTGAGGCCCTAACATCAACCTTGTAAAAATGGGTAAAGGTATGAACTGAAGACCAAGTGGCAGCCTTACAAACTTGTTCAACGGATGCCTGGTGCTGAAAAGCCCATGAGGCACCAAGAGTTCTGGTAGAATGAGCTGTGATCCGAAAAGGGGGTTCCTTCCCCTTGGCAGAATATGCTTGCACCACCGCCTGTCTGATCCACTTACTAATAGTGGACTTGGCTGGTGGCAAGCCCTTCCTAGAACCTTCTGTTAGGACAAAGAGCAAATCCGATCTCCTGAAGGATTCAGTCGCAACCAGGTAATACTTAATGGCTCTGACCACATCCAGGGCATGGAGGGTCCTTTTCTTAAGATGAAAGGGAGAAACTACCTTAGGCAGAAAATCAGATTTAAAGCGAAAAACCACCTTATCCTTATGCAGCTCAATATAAGGTGGCTTCATACAAAGCACGGCCAGTTCTGACACGCGACACACCAAGGTGATCGCTACAAAAAGGCCACCTTGAGGGTCAAAATAGGCAATGCAGCATCGCATAAAGGCTCAAAGGGAGGACCCTGGAGAGCAGAAAATACCAAATTCAAGTACCACACCGGTAATACAGGCTTAAACAGTGAACGTACATGGGTGACTCCCTGTAAAAAAGTCTTGATCAATCTATGACTGGCAAAGGATCTCTGGAAAAAGATGGCCAAGGCCGAGACCTGGCCCTTGAGGGTGCTCAGCTGGAGACCCAAGTCTAAACCGTGTTGTAAAAACTCCAAGATCCTAGAGATAGAGAATGTGCGACAAGGGAGACTCTTGGATTCATACCAAGCAATGTAGGCGTGCCAAACTGAAATAGATCATGGAAGAAGACTTCTTCCGTGCCAGAATCATGGTATGCAAAACCGTGGCTGACAGCCCCTTTTCCGTCAGGATTGAGGTCTCAATAGCCAGGCCGTCAAAGCCAGCGTCTGTAAATTGGGGTACCGCAGCAACCCCTGTGTGAGAAGCCCTGGGTCGTCGGGCATGATGTAGCGATCCACTGACATCTGAACTATGTCTGCAAACCAACTCCTTCTCGGCCAATGAGGAGCCACCAGGATGGTTGGAACCCCTTCCCGGGCTATCTTGCGCAGCACTTGTCCCAGGAGTGGAAACGGAGAGAATGCATAAAGGAGCCTGAACTCCATCCAGGGAATTGCCAGGGTGCCTGTGGCAAATGCCAGGGGATCTCGACAGGGAAACGAACCTTGGGAGCTTGTGATTGTGTCTGGACGCAAACAGATCCACGTCCGGCAGACCCCAGCTGAGACACAGGACGTGAAAGATCTTGTCGTTAAGAGACCATTCCCCCAGACGTGAGGTCCCCCTGCTCAGGGAATCTGCCTCCTGGTTTTCTACCGCAGGGATGTAAACCGCCGAGATGCAGGGAACATTCTCCTTGCCCAAGTCAGAATCTGAGTCACCTCCTCGAGGGCTCGTTTGCTCCGAGTCCCGCCCTGGTTATTGATGTAGGCGACAGCCGTCGGATTGTCCGAGCGAACCTGGATCGCACGACCCCTTAAATGGGAAGTCAATCGAAGAAGCACCAACCGGATCGCTCTCAACTCCAGGAGGGAGTGGGCAAGTGTTTCTCCTGCGGACCCCACTGACCCTGGATCTTCTGTGTCTGTCAATCGCCTCCCCAGCCGGTCAGACTGGCATCCGTGGTAACTATCTCCCACCGGGGAGTCAGAAAAGATTTGCCCACCAACAGGTTTCTAGAGTCCAGCCACCACAAGAGGGACTGTCTGGCCGGGGGGGGGGGGGGATGGGCAGTGAAAATTCCTGTTCCAGCGACTCCTGCATCTGGTCCCAGTCGGTCAATAGGTTCAATTGAAGAGGTCTCATGTGGAATTGGGCAAAGGGCACCGCCTCGAAGCATGACACCATTAGGCCCACCAGCTTCATCCCCAGACGAATCGATGGCCGCTGACAAGACAGCAAGGCCTGCACCTGCGTCTGGAGGCCCACCATCTTCTGCTGTGGCAGGAATACCTTGACCTGAGCGGTGTCTAACGTCATGCCCAGGAAGGACCTCACCATTGAGGGAGCGATCGAAGACTTGGGGTAATTGACTACCCATCCGAAATACTCGATAGTGGATAACACCGTCAGGGTGTTGCTCTCGGCCTACTGAAGGGACTGAGCCGCAATCAGTAAATCGTCCAGATAAGGCAGCACATGAATGCCCTGACTCCTCAGAATAGCCATGATGCCTGCCAGCTCTATTTTGTAACTGGAGGACACCACCTCCTGAATCCACCAATCCGAGACACGCTGTCTCCAGATGTGAGCAAATAGCAGAAGCCATCCTCCCACCCGGATGGGTGAGGGCGCCTCACAATCGTTCATGGCAGAGACAACAAAGGCAACAAAATCCACACAAGCTTTGAGGTCTTTATACTCCTCCGCCGGCTTGCGAGACTTAGCAATATCCACAAGACGTCTCACCTTCTCTCTGATGGCTAAGGAGACAATAGCCGCGGCACACACAGGGCGAAGCCGAGCACCAGCAAAGGTGAAGGCATGACAAACTAGCTGATCCATACGCCTGTCAGCTGGATCACGCAAGGAAGCAGTATCGGGTGATGGCATAACTGTAGTGTTAGATAACCCTGACTCAGGGGAATCCACCTCGGGGGGGACGGGACAATAGGTGGACCAGCTTCTCAGGAAAGGGATACTGCCTGTCCAGGCCCTTAGGCACTGACGGCAGCTTGTTAGGCCTTTCCCACTCCTTGAAAATCATATTAGAAAAATGGGCCTGCCCAGGAAAGACACGCCTCAGGCCGAAACAAATCACCCTGCTTTCTCTTAGCAGCTTTTGGAGGGACAATGTGCAACGTCTCAAAAACTGAAGCCAGCAACTTCTCCGTATCATCAGGGAGCCACATATCCTGGCCGGAGGAAGAACCAGGCCCGCTGTCATAGCCAACAGAATAATCCACAGTGGAAATGGAGTCCTCATGCAACTCGCCTTCCTCCACGGAGCCCAGACCTCCAAAAAGATCATTGTCATCATCATCATTATCCGAGTAAACGGGCTCGATGTGCCGCTTCTTACTCGTGGCCTTCTTAGGAGCCGTGCGCAAGATCTGTGTCTCAAGGCTGGCCACCCGGAATGCCAAATCAACTTGGGACCCCCTGCTGGCTGGGTGCAGCAGCGGGGGTTCTGGAAAGGTCGCGGGCAATAACGGGCTAGGGGCAGATACGTCTGCCCGATCATGCTCCAAAATGACGCTCCTGGCGGAAGTGACACAAACAGTGCTGAGTCCGCCCAGAGGGCTGGTACTGCACATGGGGCAGAGCTTCACCCGCCCAGATGGGGCCCCTAGCTCACTATCCCCAGAAGCCTCCATTATGGTGATTAGCATACAAAATCTTTATGCAGATTACAAGGCACTGACAGCCCAAACCTATGCAGCCTTCCTATATATTCCCTCTTTTTGTGATCCCTCTTAATAAGGAGGGGGAGGGGGGGCAGGGGCCCGGGAGGAACCACAACCCACAATCTAGCAAAGGGCCCAACCTGAAAGACACAAGCAAAAGAAGGGCCATAAGCATCCCACAGCACATGCGCAAAACAGCAAAACAATAGATATTGGTAATGAAAGAGACTCACGACACCGACAGTGATGGCTACACTGGAGGGGTCCCAGACAGCCAGGCAGTAGACTCAAGATGGCGCAGAGTCAGCAGCTCTGCGCGTTTCTCGAGGGGCGGGCCGCACGCCAGTGACGCACAAGGCGTCAATGCGTCCCCCCCCCCCCGACGGCGCGAACAGCAGCGCCCGCCTCCTGCCTCCTCACAGCCCTGCGGCAAAACCAAGATGGAGGCCGGCCTTCAAGAATCCATCAGACACCGCAGGGCAGCCCACAGCGGGGCCCCTGCACAACGCGCGCACCGGCCTCGCACCACGCCGGGGACAAAAAATACAATTCTGTGATTACTCACCTGTAGAATTGGTATTATGAGTATACAGTACGCCCTGCTCCAAAAAGATTACTTACACGTGGGTATTACACCGCCAGATGGCGCTGGACTGCAGAGACATCGAAAAATAGGCTCCTCCCGGCCCCTCAAATAACCGGGGACCTCCCACAAATCCCCAACATTGAAAAGCAGTTAACGAGAAGCCGGGAGAATTAAACAACCCAACTATCAACTATAACAATGATAATCATCATACAGGGGATCCAAGATAATGCAAAGCCAAGGATGGGTTGGAGCAGGACGTACTGTATACTCATAATACCAATTCTACAGGTGAGTAATCACAGAATTGTATTATTCTTAGTATATACTACGTCCTGCTCCAAAAAGATTACTTACACGTGGGACATCCAATAGCAGTGTCCATAGAGTAGGATGGGATCCCCAAGAAAAAATTAGCAGCAGACAGTTTAAACCACTGCCACCTGCAGAACCTTTCGGCCAAAAGCAGCATCAGCTGAGGCCCTAACATCAACCTTGTAAAACTTTGAAAAGGTATGAACAGAAGACCAAGCAGCGGCCTTGCAAACTTGTTCAACAGAAGCCTGGTGCTGAAAAGCCCAAGAGCCACCAATAGCACGAGTGGAATGAGCAGTAGAGTAGAGGCGGAAGGGAGGATTCTTCCCCTTAGCAGAGTAGGCATGAATCACAGCCTGACGAATCCATTTGGTGATAGTAGATTTGGCAGGAGCCAAACCCTTCCTAGGACCAGAAGGGACCACAAAAAGAGCATCAGTTTTCTGGTGGCAGTAGCCACCAGATAGTACTTCACACACCTAACCACATCCAAAGAATGCAAAACCCTCTCCTTAGCAGTGCTAGGATTAGGGCACAAGAAAGAACAATATCCTGATTCAAATGAAAGGCAGACACTACCTTAGGCAGAAAGTCAGGCACCATAGGCTTACGTGGAGGGCGCACATGAGTGACCCCCTGGAAAAAAAGTCCTGATCAAAGGGTGCTGAGCAAAGGACTTCTGGAAGAAAATAGCCAGGCAGGCCCTTCAGAGTACTAAGTTGGAGCCCCATCTCCAACCCATGCTGCAGGAACTCCAAAATCCTGGGAATAGAGAACACCCGACAGGGAAGAGCCTTAGACTCACACCAGTCAAACCCTGTAATAAATAGAAGAGGAAGGCTTCTTCCTAGCTTTTATCAAAGTATCCACAACCGAGGAAGACAGCCCATTCTCCATCAAGATGGAGGTTTCAGCAGCCAGGCCGTCAAAGCCAGAGTTTGTAAATTGGGATGGCGTAGCGAGCCCTGAGTGAGCAGATCCAGCACCAAGGGCAGAGCGTACTGATCTACTGCCAGCTGCACCACGTCTGCGAACCACACTCTTCTTGGCCACCTGAGGGCCACCAGAATTGCTGGTACCCCTTCCAGGGCAATCTTGCGCAGAACCCTGCCCAGCAGGGGAATTGGAGGGAAAACATACAGGAACTGAAAGTCCTGCCATGACATTGCTAGCGCATCCGTGGTCAATGCCAGAGGATCCTGGGACAGTGAGACAAAAGCTGGGAGCTTTTGATTGTGACGGGATGCAAACAGGTCCACATCTGGTTGGCCCCAACGGTGACACAGGGATTGAAACACCCTGCTGCATAGGGACCATTCTCCCTGGCAAATGGTCCCCCTGCTCAGAGGCCGGCAGGCGATTTTCCACCCCCGGGATGTACACAGCTGATATGCAGGGGACATTGGCATCCGCCCAAGTCAGAATCAGGGACGCTTCCTGGAGGGCCCCCTTGCTCCGGGTCCCTCCCTGATGATTGATGTAGGCAACTGCTGTCTGGTTGTCCGAGCGCATCTGAACAGGCAGGCCCCGAAGGTGAGTAGTCAAGTGAGCCAGAACTAACCTGATTGCCTGCAGTTCCAAGACATTGATAGGTGTGTGGGCCTCCTGAGGACCCCACGTCCCCTGGAACCGCAGGGACTTCCAGAACCCCCCCACCCCCACCCTGACAGACTGGCATCCGTGGTGACCGTCTCCCAGGGAGGGGTAAGAAAGGATCTGCCCCCCAACAGGTTCCTTGAGTCCATCCACCACAAGAGGGACCTCCTGACCCGAGGGGAGAGCACACAGACCCCGTCCAGGGACGCTGGGTCCTTGTCCCATACTGACAATAGGTGAAGTTGCAGAGGCCTCAAGTAGAACTGAGCATAAGGGACTGCTTCGAAGCATGCCACCATCAGGCCCACCAGCTGCATCCCCTGCCTGATGGAGGGGTGAGGACAAGATAGGAGGAACTGAGCCTATGTGACCAGACTGTCCACCTTCTGTTGAGGAAGGAAAATCCTTGCCTGAACTGTATCCAGATTCATTCCTAGGAATGGAGTTGCCAAGGAAGGGGACAGTGAGGACTTGGGGTGGTTGATCACCCATCCAAATGACTCCAGAGTGGACACCACCAGCTGAGTATCCAACTCTGCCTGATGTAGAGATTGGGAAGTGATGAGAATGTTGTCCAGATAGGGAAGCACGCAGACGCCCGACATCTGAGCAGAGACATCACGCCAGCCAGCACCTTGGTGAACACCCTGGGAGCTGAAGTGAGACCAAAGGGCAAAGCCACAAACTGGTAGTGTTGATCCATCAGAGCGAACCTTTGATGACCTGGAAATACAGGAATATGAAGGTAAGCATCTTTGATGTCCACAGAAGTCATGAAATCCCCTTGGCGCAGGGAACTGATGGCAGAGCGCAGTTTCCATGCGAAAACGCCTGCCCCTGACAAATTTGTTGAGGATCTTTAAGTCCAGGATGGGCCTGACTGAACCATCTTTTTTGGGTACTGTGAGGTTGGAATAAAAGCCCTTGCCTTTTTCTCTTAAGGGGACCTGGCAGATGACCCCCAGCTCCAGGAGGCTTGCACTGCTTGCACTAGCTCCTGAGCTGACACAGGGTCCTGAGGAATCCGGGTTGTGATGAATCTTGGAGGGGGAGCGGCAGCAAACTCCAACTTGTAACCGGAGGACACTACCTGCTGAATCCACCGGTCTGAGACATGAAGCCTCCAGACGTGAGCAAAGTGCTGCAGCCGTCCCCCCACCTGGATGGGTGAGGGCACCCCATCATGTCTGAGGGGGCTTGGGGGATGATTTTGCTTTGGGACCCCAGGAGGGGCCAGGACATCCACGTCCTCTGCCCCTACCCCAGAAATCTCCCCAGGTCCCAGGAAAGGAAACCCCCCTCCCCTGTCTGGCTCCACGGTAAGGGGAGGAGAAGGAACCCTGACCGCGAAAGGGCCGAGATTGCCGCCTGCGCTGGGGTAACCTGCCTCCCTTAGCAAAAAGGTCCAGGCGGTCCCCAAACAGGTGCAGTCCTTTAAAGGGAAAACCAGTGAGGGCCTTCTTGGCAGCGTTGTCAGCAGCCCACTGGCGCAGCCAAACCAAGCGGCGTATAGCCACAAGGGCAGATGTTCTGGCACACATTCTGATGGTGTCATCCATGGCAGAGAGGACAAAATTTACAAACACATCACAACTGGAAAGTGCATTTAACACCTCACAAGGCAAATCATCAGAGGCACTATCAAGTATATTCCTGATAAGGGTTCTAGTGGCCACAGCAGTGATGGCAGAGGCACAGACCGGGCGCAGCGCCGTCCCTGCACATGCGAAGGCGTGGGATGCCAGCTGGTCAATGCGCCAGTCCTCAGCATCCCGCAGGGTAGTAGAGTCAGGGAAATGCATGACAGAAGTGTTAGATAGCCCTAGAACCGGGGCATCCACCTGGGGGGGGGGGGGGGGGGATGACCAACACTTTACCACCTCAGCAGGAAAGGGATACTTCCTATCCCAAGTTTTACGAACCCCAGGAAGTTTACTGGGGCGTTCCCATTCGTTGAGGACAAGGTTATGGAAATGTGCCTGCTCTGGAAATTCCAAACGTGATTTTGCTGTATGGAAAAGCTCCCCCTCCTTTGCCTGGGAGCCGCAACAGGGAGAGAGATGGACAGAACCTCAAAAATCTGGGTCAATCTGTCAGTGTCATCCGGGGCCCAGGGGGTCAGAGCCAGAACCGTCATGACCCCTTGGTCTCTCATCAGATAAGCCTGAGTCAGAAAAAAGCTCCCCTTCATCAGACAGGGTATAGCCACAAAGATTACAAAACTCCTCAGTTTCCATAGGGAAAATAGTGACATTAGGCGTTAAGTGCCGCTTCTTAGCAGGGGCCTTACGCGCTAAGGACTTAGCAATCAATTGCTCAACAGTAGCCAGTCTAGAAGACACATCAGGCTGAGAATCCCCACTAGTATGCAACTCAGTAGGAGTGAGGTTTAAGCTTGGGGGAGTAGGTGAAATGAAACGAGGTGCAGCCACTGGCAGGCCAGATTGCAATGCAAGCACCTGCTCAGCACAGGTTACACAGACCAACGCCTTGTCAGCGTCAGCATGAGGCTGCCCACACGCTAAACACAGTCAGTCTTGGCCCGAAAGGACCCCGGTCACATTATCCTGGGATGCCTCCATATGGTGATTATAGTGGCACTATAGGCGGATAGGGATTAACGCTATACAGCAACCCCGGATGCCCCAATAACCCGCTAGTGAAGTGGGAGTATTACACAAGGCCTACAAGTTATCTAACTAATAAAGGGCCGGGAGAAGCCAAAGGGTTCGCCCAGCCTGAAAGACATAAGAAGAAAAGACCATAGGCACACAGTAATAAAAGGAAGAATATAAAGCCGCCCGCAAGGGCACTTACGGACCGCGGTAGGTAGAGGTCCGTCGCGCATGGGCCAACCAAGCAGGTTAAAGATTGCGTCGGTATACCTCGAGGGACGGGCCGGTATCGGCTTTGACGCGGAGCGCGCCATAAAAGAGGTAATCTAAAAAGCATGCTACTACTGACAAAACACTCCAACTTTTGAAAAAGTTTAGTTAAAAAAAACATCCGGAATGCAAAACTATTCACAGAAAAGACCAGTGGCCCTTAGGATAAAAGATTTTAAAGCCTACTTAATTAAATACCAGCTTTGAGCTTCTACCGTGCACCCTCTCCCTTTGCCACTTGAAGTAGGAAACATGTACATGTAAATCACATAACTATAAAAGTAAGGGGCATGAACTAGCTGCTGACCGCCTCTTACCCTTCCAGGTATCACCAGATTGTCAATGCCTGTCAAATCCTTTCTTAATTCATGTAGTCTTTGATAATTTTCCATCTTTATCATTGTCCCATGAAGTTGTGCCACCATCTCTGAGATTTCAGCAAGAGCAGCTGTTACAAAAAAAATTCAATATAGTTCAAAGGTTATAGAGGTTTATACTTGAAAAAAAAAACATTTGGCAAACAGTTCAATGATATTCAGTAAGCACAATATAAAAAAATATATATTAAAAAAAAATAAATATATATATATATATATATATATATATATATATATATATATGTATAATGTGTGCGTGTGTGTGTGTGTGTGTGTGCATGTGCGCGCGTGTGTGTGTGCGTGTGTGCGCGTGTGTGTGTGTGTGTGTGTGTGTATTGCAGTGGGTCTTTAGGAGTTGGCATGAAAGGTATTGCATGTGTGGTTCTCGAGACAATGCCAGGAGATATTTGGGTCGATTTAGAGCTAGGTGAGAATGCTCACTAATCTTCTAGGAGAGAAAACTGGCATTCGCTTTCATTGTCTACTTGGGGCCGATTAAGAGTCAGGGGAAAATTTATACCTGGTAGACAATGAAAGTTTTCTGTCCTAAAAAAGGAGAATTCTCACCTGGCTCTGAATCTACCCCACTGTTTCATGTTAGGTAACTTTGCATTACCATTATGTTGAGCAATAGCAATAACTCCTCTTCCAAAGTTAATGTGGCAGATTTATTAAGACTGTGGTAAAGAAGCCTGCAACCAGGTTTTGTCCTTACTACTTTGGGCAAATGCTTTTATTGCACAAAATCTTTAAGGCTTGGTCAAAGCCTCCAATTATTGTAAAGTCAATTTGGTCCCATTTAGGTCTCTTATATTACATGATCCCGTAGGGTGTTTTAGGATGATTTTTTTTTCATGCCTAAAAAAAATACAATTCTGTGATTACTCACCTGTAGAATTGGTATTATATGTATAAAGCACGTCCTGTTCCAGAAGATATTCCTTACACTTGGGATACACTCCAGTAGATGGCACTGGACTGTAGAAACAGAAAAGTGGCTCCTCCCGGCCCCATAAATACCAGGGACCTCCCACAAAATCCCCAGTATTGAAAAGCAGTTAGCAAGAGACCGGGAGAACTATAACCATTATATGAAAATTTGAACATAAAAACAATCACCATAAAGAGGTAACTAAAGATAATGATAACAAGGGTGGGGTGGAAGAGGACCTGCTGTATACATATAATACCAATTCTACAGGTGAGTAATCACAGAATTGTATTATTCTAGGTATACAGCACGTCCTGTTCCAGAAGATATTCCTTACACTTGGGACATCCAATAGCAGTGTCCGTAAGGTAGGGTGGGATCCCAAAAAGTAACAGCAGACAGTTCAAACCACTGCCGCCTGCAGAACCTTGCAGCCAAAAGCAGCATCAGCTGACGCCCTAACATCAACCTTGTAAAACTTAGAAAAAGTATGAACAGAAGACCAAGTATTGAGGGAAACACATACAGGAGCTGGAACCTTGTCCAGGGCATTGCCAGGGCATCCGTGGCCAAGGCCAGAGGATCCTGGGACAGAGAGACGAAGACTGGAAGCTTGTGATTGTGACGGGACGCAAATAGATCCACGTCCGGCTGACCCCAGTGGTGGCACAGGGAGCGAAACACCCTGCTGCTGAGGGACCACTCTCCCAGATGAGAGGTCCCCCTGCTCAGAGAGTCTGCCTCCAGATTTTTCACCCCCAGGATGTACACAGCCGAGATGCAGGAAACATTTTCCTCGACCCAGGACAGTATCAGGGACAATTCCTTGAGGGCCCTCTTGCTCCGGGTCCCTCCCTGAGCTGAATCCAGAATCATGCCCAGAAAGGGTTTCACCATGGAAGGAGACAGGGAAGATTTGGGGTGAATGATCACCCAGCCGAATGATTCCAGTGTGGACACAACACTTTGAGTGTCCAGCGCTGCCTGATGGAAGGACTGAGAAGCAATAAGCATGTTGTCCAGGTAGGGAAGAATGTGAATGCCTTGAGATCTAAGCAGGGCTATCACTCCTGCCAGCACCTTGGTGAATATCCTGGGGGCCAAGGTGAGGCCGAAGGGCAAAGCCACAAATTGGTAGTGCTGGTCCTCCAGAGCGAACCTGAGGAACCTCTGATGACCTGGAAAGATAGGGACGTGAAGGTAAGCATCCTTGTCTACAGAGGTCATGAAGTCCCCTGGGCGTAGGAAAGTCACAGCTGGTCGCAGAGTCTCCATGCGAAGGTGTCTGAATCTGACAAACTTGTTGAGAAGCTTTAAATCCAGGATAGGTCTGATGGACCCATACTTTTTGGGCACAATGAAAAGATTGGAATAATAGCCTTTGCCCCTTTCCCTCAAGGGCACCTGGCAGATGACACCTAGGTCTAGAAGGCCTTGGACGGCCAGGGAGAGACACTGAGCTGACAAGGGGTTTGGAGCTACACGAGATTTGATGAATCTTGGGGGCAGCCAGGCTGCAAGCTCCATCTTGTAACCAGAGGAAACTACCTCCTGAATCCACCGGTCTGAGACATGATGCCTCCAGACGTGAGCCAAGAGCCGAAGACGGGCGCCTCCCCGGGCGCCATAATTAGGGCAGCCCACCGCTCCGGGCATGTGTACACTCACTACACGTATGGGTTAAATGCGGAGGACGGATTCCTATGTGTGCGCAAGCATACAATGGCCATCTATGCATTACAAAAAAAATTGGTGGAGGACTTAGTCTTGGGACCCCAGGGGGGGCCAGGGCAGCCCAAAAATCTCCACGGGCTCCAGCAAAGGAAGCTCCCCATCCAATTCTGGAGCCCCTGAAGGAAGGAGAAAAGGCACCTTAACCCCGAAAGGACCGGGCTGCCTTCAACGCTGAGGTAATTTGGACTTATTTGCTAACAGTGGCAAACGTTCCCCAAAAGGGAGAACCAGTGAGGGCCTTTTTGGCAGCACTGTCAGCTGCCCACTGGCGCAGCCAGACCGATCGGCATATAGCCACCAACAAGGGAGAAGCCCTGCCACACATTCTAATGGTATCATCCAGGGCAGAGAGAACATATGCAACCAATTCCTCACAACGCAAAAGAGCTCTATACTCTTCACGACCAGCATCATCAGGGGCCCCATCTAAGAGACCCCTAAGCAGGCTTTTAATGGCAACAGCCATGATAGAGGCACAGACCGGACAAAGCGTGGTCCCAACAAGGCAAAAGCATGGCTAGCCAGCTGATCCATGCGCCTGTCCTCTCTATCTCTCAATGTAGTAGTGTCAGGGGAATGCATGACAGATGTGTTAGACAACCCCAGAACTGGTGCATCCACCTCTGGAGGACATGATCAACATTTAACCATTTCAGCAGGGAAGGGATACCTCTTATCCCAATTCTTTGGAACCCAGGGAAGCCAACTAGGCCTTTCCCGCTCCTTGAGAATCAGATTAATAAAGTGAGTTTGTTCAGGAAACTCCAAACGTGGATTAACAGTATGAAACAGCTCCCCCTGCTACCGCGGGGCCACGGCAGGAGGAGAGATACAGAGTACTTCAAATATTTGAGCCAAAAGTCTGTCAGTATCATCTAAAGCCCATGGGTCAGACCCAGACTCAGCATAACCCCTAGGCTGATCCTCAGATAATTCTGAATCGGAGAATAATTCCCCTTCTTCCAGGGGGGTATAACCAGTAACATCAAAAAACTCCTCAGCTTCCAAAGGAAAGAGTAACACCGGGTGCCAGATGCCGCCGCTTAGCAGGAGCCTTACGCGGACCAGAACCAGCAATATGCCTTTCAATGCTGGCTACCCTGGTAGCCAAATCAGGTTGAGACTCCCCACTGGTATGCACCTCACTGGGAGTCAGGTGTAAGCGTGGGGAGGTAGGCGAAGCCAGAGGGGGTGCAGCAATAGGCCCAGCCGCAGGTTAACCAGACTGCAGGGCAAGTACCTGCTGGGCGCAAGGTACACACACCCTGACATCACTTATAGAGGAAACCCCACACGCCACACACAGCCAGGCCTGTCCCGAAGGAACCCCGAGCACATTATCCTGAGAAGCCTCCATATGGTGATTGTCATGGACCTACAGGCCAATAGGGATTGACGCTAGTAAAAGCAACCCGGGATGCCCCAATAATACAATTCTGTGAAATACTCACCTGTAGAATTGATATTATTTGTATACAGTACGTACTGCTCCAGATATAGTACTTACACTTGGGTTATCCTCCGCCAGATGGCGCTGCACTGCAAAGACATGCAAAAACAGGCTCCTCCCGGCCCCTCAAATACCCGGGGACCTCCCACAAATCCCCAGCATTGAAAAGCAGTGAACAAGAAGCAGGGAGAATTTAACCACCAAAACTGGTAACTATAACAATAACAATCACCATACAGGGGATCCAGAATAATGCAAAAACCAGGGTGGGGTGGAGCAGGACGTACTGTATACAAATAATATCAATTCTACAGGTGAGTATTTCACAGAATTGTATTATTCTTAGTATACAGTACGTCCTGCTCCAGATATAGTACTTACACTTGGGACATCCAATAGCAGTGTCCATAAAGTAGGGTGGGATCCCCAACAAAAAAGGTAACAGCAGGCAGTTTAAACCACTGCCGCCTGCAAAACCTTGCGGCCAAAAACAGCATCAGCTGACGCCCTAACGTCAACCTTGTAAAACTTTGAAAAGGTATGAACAGAAGACCAAGTAGCGGCCTTGCAAACTTGTTCAACAGAAGCCTGGTGCTGAAAGGCCCAAGAGGCACCAATAGCACGAGTAGAATGAGCAGTAAGGCAGAAGGGAGGACTCTTCCCCTTAGCAGAATAGGCCTGAATCACAGCCTGACAAATCCATTTGCTAATAGTAGACTTGGCAGGAGCCAAACGCTTCCTAGGTCCAGAAGGGACCACAAAAAGAGCATCAGTCTTCCTGAAGGCCGCAGTGACGACCAGGTAATACTTCAGAAACCTGACCACATCCAAGGAATGCAGAACCCTTTCCTTAGCGTTGCTAGGATTAGGACACAATGAAGGAAGAACAATATCTTGATTCAAATGAAAAGCAGACACCACCTTAGGCAGAAAGTCTGGCTTAAAACTGACCACCACCTTGTCCTGGTGTCTCTCATAGTACGGGGGCTGAATAGACAGAGCCGCCAGCTCAGACACACACCTGACCGAAGTAATAGCCACCAGAAAGACAACCTTGAGGGTAAGAACAGCCAGAGCAGCATCCTGAACAGGCTTAAAGGGAGCACCCTGCAAGGCAGAAAAAACCAAGTTCAAATCCCAAACAGGGACCATAGGTTTATGTGGGGGACGCACATGAGTGACCCCCTGAAAGAAGGTCTTAACCAAGGGATGCTGAGCAAGAGACTCATGAAAGAAGACGGACAGGGCAGAAACCTGACCCTTCAGAGTATTGAGTTTTAGACCCAACTCCAATCCATGCTGTAAAAACTCCAGAACCCTAGGGACTAAGAACTCCCTACAGGGAAGAGACCCACACTCACACCAATCAATGTAGGAACGCCATACCCTATACTAGATGGCAGAAGAAGTTTTCTTCCTAGCCTGCACCATGGTATCCACCACCGAGGCAGACAAGCCTTTCTCCATCAAGATGGAGGTTTCAGCAGCCAAGCCGTCAAAGCCAGAGTTTGTAAATTGGGATGGCGTAAGGGGCCCTGAGTGAGCAGATCTGGCGCCCCTGGCAGGACGTACTGGTCTACTGCCATTTGTACCACGTCTGCGAACCACACTCTTCTTGGCCACCTGGGGGCCACCAGAATCACTGGCACCTGCACAGCCAGACCCTGCAGGTGATTGGTCAACTGCTCCAGAACCAACCTGATTGAACGTAGTTCCAGAATGTTGATGGATAAGTGGGCCTCCTGAGGGCCCCACCTCCCCTGGAAGCGCAGGGACTTCCAGAATCCCCCCCAACCTGACAGACTGGCATCCGTGGTGACAGTCTCCCAGGAGGGGGCCAGAAAGGACCTACCCCCTAGCAAGTTCCTGTGGTCCAGCCACCACGAAAGGGACCGTCTGACCAAGGGGGGAAGCACACAGACCCCGTCCAAGGATGTTGGTTTCTTGTCCCATACTGACAGAAGGTGAAGTTGCAGAGGCCTCAAATGGAACTGAGCAAAGGGCACCGCCTCGAAGCACGCCACCATCAGACCCACCAGCTGCATTCCCTGCCTGAGGGAGGGCTGGGGACATGAGAGCAGGAACCTCACCTGCGCAGTTAGAGCTTCCACCTTCTGTTGAGGAAGGAATATCCTTGATTGAATCGTATCCAGAATCATTCCCAGGAATGGGGTCACCGAAGAAGGGGACAGAGAGGACTTGGAGTGATTGATCACCCAGCCGAAGGACTCCAAGGTGGACACCACCAGCTGAGTGTCCAACTCCGCCAGCTGTAGAGACCGAGAGGTGATGAGTATGTCGTCCAGGTAGGGCAGCACGCGTATGCCCCTTGACCTTATCAGAGACATCACCCCCACCAGCACCTTGGTGAACACTATGGGAGCTGAAGTGGGGCCAAATGGCAAGGCCACAAATTGGTAATGTTGATCTTCCAACGCGAATCTGAGAAACCTTTGGTGTCCCGGGAACACAGGGATGTGAAGGTAAGCATCTTTGATGTCCACAGACGTCATAAAGTCCCCTGGGCACAGAGAGCCGATGGCTGAGCGCAGAGTTTCCATGCGAAAGCGCCTGTTCTTGACAAACTTGTTGAGGATTTTTAAATCCAGAATGGGCCTGACTGACCCATCTTTCTTGGGCACTGTGAAAAGGTTGGAATAGAACCCCATGCCCCTTTCTCTTAAGGGGACCTTGCAAATGACCCCCAGATAATACCATTTTGTGAGTACTCACCTGAAAAATGGATATTGTTGGTGTGCCACACACCCCGCTTCACTTTTAAATATTCTTCACTTATTGGGTTAACTCACCGCCAGGTGACGTAGTGCAGAGAGGAAGTCTTGTAACGAGCCCCCTTCCGGCCTATATATACCTGGTACCTCCCTTCAATCACCAGTATATTAAAAAGCAGAAAGACAAGGTACCAGTATTCCACCGGTAACCTCAAAATCAATTTGATATAAATAAAAGCTTCACCATATAAAGGCTTCGGAAATACCGAAAAGGGTGGGAGTGAAGCGGGGTGTGTGGCACACCAACAATATCCATTTTTCAGGCGAGTACTCACAAAATGGTATTATTCTTGGTGTGCCACACACCCCGCTTCACTTTTAAATATTCTTCACTTATTGGGACATCCAAAAGCAGTGTCCACAAGGGATGGGAAACTCAAGGCCAGGTGAAGCATAACTTAAATGACTGCAGTCTGCAGAACTTTGCGGCCAAAAACAGCATCCACTGAGGCTCGCACATCAACTTTGTAAAACTTAGAAAAAGTATGAACAGAAGACCAAGTGGCGGCCTTACAAACTTGTTCAACAGAAGCTTGGTGCTGAAAAGCCCAAGACGCCCCGATGGCGCGAGTAGAATGAGCAGTGATACGAAAAGGGGGAACTTTCCCCTTAGCAGAATAGGCCGCAGTAACGGCCTGACGTATCCACTTGCTAATGGCAGATTTGGCTGGTGCCAAACCCTTCTTAGGCCCATGGGGCACAACAAAAAAGGAATCCGTCCTACGAAAAGGAGACGTGATAATCAAGTAGTACTTAACACAGCGTACTACATCCAAACAATGCAACACCCTCTCTTTGTCATTCTTAGGATTAGGACATAAGGAGGGAAGAACAATGTCTTGGTTCAAATGAAAAGCAGAAACAACCTTGGGAAGAAAGTCTGGCTTGAACCGAAAGACCACTTTATCCTGATGCCTCTCAAAGTAAGGCGCCTGGATAGTCAAGGCCGCCAACTCTGAGACACGCCGGACCGAAGTGATAGCTACCAAGAAGACAATCTTCTGAGTCAGGGTAGACAAAGCAATATCTTGCAAAGGCTCAAAAGGAGGAGCCTGAAGAGCCGAAAGAACCAAATTCAAATCCCAAACCGGGAGTAATGGTTTCCTGGGAGGCCGCACATGCGTAACCCCCTGGAAAAAAGTTTTAACTAAAGACTGAAGCGCAACACGCTTCTGAAAAAAGATAGATAAGGCAGAAACTTGCCCTTTCAATGTACTAAGCTGAAGACCAGAGTCCAGCCCTAATTGTAAAAACTCCAGAATCCTGGAGACCAAAAAGACTCTACAAGGAAAAGATCTTATCTCGCACCAAGCGATATAGGCTTTCCAAGTCCTATAGTAGATGATAGAAGAAGACCTCTTCCGAGCACTGATCAGAGTCTTAACGACTGAATCAGAAAGACCCTCCTCCTTCAGGATGGAGGTTTCAGCAGCCAGGCCGTCAAACCTAGCGCTGGTAAATTGGGGTAACACAATCGACCCTGAGTAAGCAGATCGGGCCGAAGAGGCAGAACGACCTGGTCCACTGCCAGTCGAACGATGTCTGCGAACCACACTCGCCTTGGCCACCTTGGGGCCACGAGAACGGCGGACACCCTTTCCAGAGCCAACTTCCGAAGCACCCTGCCTAGCATGGGTATCGGAGGAAACGGGTATAGAAATCCCAGATCCCCCCAGCTCAGGGACATGGCGTCCACTGCCAGAGCCAGAGGATCCTGGGAGAGCGACACGAAGTTCGGGAGCCTGCGATTGTGACGAGAGGCAAACAGGTCCACCTCCGGTGTCCCCCATCGGAGACACAGTGAGCGAAACACCAGAGGATGGAGAGCCCATTCTCCCAAACGGGGAGAGCCCCTGCTCAACCGCTCCGCTTCCTGGTTCTCCACTCCTGGAATGTATACCGCCGAGAGACAAGGAACATGGGCCTCTGCCCAGGTCAGGATCAGGGACACCTCCCTGAGAGCACTCAGGCTGCGAGTCCCTCCCTGATGATTGATGTAAGCAACCGCTGTTCGATTGTCTGAACGCACCTGGACCGGAAGGCCCAGGACGTGCTGAGTCAGGAGAGCAAGCACCCGACGGATGGCTCTCAGTTCCAGAATATTGATGGGTAAGTGGGCCTCTTGAGGTCCCCACTGCCCCTGGAACTGCAGCTCCTTCCAGAATCCGCCCCATCCCGACAGACTGGCGTCCGTGGTGACAATTTCCCAAAGGGGGGTCAGGAAAGACCTGCCCTTCACGAGATTGGTCGAGACCAACCACCACTGGAGGGACTGCCGGACCCGGGAGGACAACTGGAAGGGCTGATCCAGTGACCGAGGCTGCCGGTCCCAAGACGCCAACAGATAAAGCTGAAGCGTCCTCGTGTGGAATTGAGCAAAAGGAACTGCCTCGAAGGAGGCAACCATCAACCCTACCAGCCTCATCCCCAGACGGATGGACGGCCGAGGATTGGAGAGTAGGCCCGAGCAAACTCCTGAATCAGATGAATCTTGGACTGGGGAAGAAACACTCTGTGCTGATGAGAGTCCAACTGCATCCCCAGAAAAGACACCACCCTGGCCGGAGCGAGGGAGGACTTGGGGAAGTTGATCACCCAACCAAAGCTCTCCAGCGTGGAGACCACCATGCTGATGTCTGTCTCCGATTGATTGAGCGACGGAGCCATGATGAGAAGGTCGTCCAAATAAGGTACGACACGAATGCCCCGAGATCTGAAAATGGCCATGACCCCTGCCAGCACCTTGGTGAACACTCTTGGAGCTGAGGTAAGGCCAAACGGAAGTGCCACGAATTGATAATGCTGATCCTTCATCACGAATCGAAGAAAACGTTGATGAGCGTGGCAGATGGGAACATGAAGGTAAGCATCCTTGATGTCTATGGACGTCATGAAGTCCCCTTGCCGAAGAGAGCCGACGGCAGTACGCAAGGTTTCCATGCGAAACTTCCGAAACCGGATGAACCTGTTGAGTAACTTCAGGTCCAAGACGGGACGAACTGACCCATCTTTCTTGGGGACTGCGAACAGATTGGAGTAGAAACCGAGGCCCATCTCTAAGCGCGGTACCGGCCGGATGACCGCCATCTCTAGCAGATTCTTTACCGACGCCAGGAGCCCCTGTGCGGCCAAAGGATCGATGGGCACCCGAGACCGAAAGAACCGTGAAGGAGGGCGAGACTCGAATTCCAGCTTGTAACCGGACGACACTATCTCCTGGATCCATCTGTCCGGAACTTCCCGGTTCCAAACCTGGGAGAAGTGTCGTAATCGTCCCCCCACCCGCACGGGTGAGGGCAGCCCCTCATTGCTGAGCAGGCTTACCAGCAGGTTTGGGCTTGGAGCCCGAGGACTGAGCGGGACGGCCACGGACCCTCCCCCGAGTCCAACCTGTACGACTGGTAGAGGGAAAGGAAGCCCCCCTACCCGCTCTGTATCCTCGAAAGGAAGGCCTACCAGAACCTGCCCCCCTAAAGGGACGACGAGGCCTCTTGCGTTGTGGCATCTTACCACCCTTTGCGACTGAATCAATTCTCTCCCCAAACAGACGCAACCCCAAAAAGGGGAGAGCTGTGAGCACCTTTTTAGAAGCTGAGTCCGCCGACCACTATCGCAGCCATGCTGACCGACGAATAGCCACCAGCATTGCCGCTGTCTTGCTACTCATAGCCAGCGCATCGCCCTGAGCGGATAGAACATAGGACACAAAAGATTCACACTGCTTAAGTGCAGTAAACTCTTTACAAGCGGGATTGAGATCCTCGTATAGCCCCTGGATTACAGAACTGACCGCCAATAGGAGAAGGGCCGAAGCGCACACCGGGCGCATCGTTGACCCGGAATAAATAAAACCATGGCGAGCATACTGGTCAATCCGACGATCCTCCCCATCTTTAGGGACAGTGGTCTCAGCAGACTGTACCATAGCCGTGCTGGAGAGCCCTAGCACAGGGGTATCGACGTCAGGAGGGACGGACCAAAGCTTCACCAATTCTGGCGGAAAGGGATAACGCTTTTCCCAACTGGAAGGGATTCCAGATAACCGCGTGGGATGTTCCCATTCCTTAAGGACCACCCTCTCAAAGTGGTGCTGTCTGGGAAAAACCCAACGCGGCTGAAGCTCTTTAAACAACTGGCCCCTTGGCAGGGTGACAGCCTCAGGCGGATCTAAATTCAAAATTTCAAACATCTGAGCCAGAATGGAGGGGGTGTCCAGGGCAACCCCCGCCGACCAATCGCCAATCGCATCAGCCTCAAGCTGATCTGCAGGCTCATCTGACTCCAAGAGGAATTCTTTCACAGGCTCACATAACTCGTCCTGTGGAGCCGAAGGTACCGGAGTCAGGCGTTTCCGTTTTGCAGAGGCCTTCAACCCTGCTTTAACGGGCAATACTTTCCGGAGGCTGGCCAACCTTGCCGCCACCTTGGATTGCGAATCTCCACTTTTGACAGTGTCATGCGGGGTCCGGAACAGGGAGGGAGAGGCCGGAGATGATGGAAGTTGCGACGGGCCAGCAGCCGGATCAACAGACTGACGCGCAATGCTCTGCTTTGCACAAGGAATGCAAATAAAGACATCAGCTGGGAGCGAAGCCCCACATCTTACGCACCCCCTGGACGGCTCAGAAGAGCCGTTTCCGGCAATAACGGAAGCCTCCATATGGTGATTTATGGTATTCGCAATTATTCGGGCTTTAAGGCATAGGCCAACCCGGGATGCCCCCTTATTGTAAATGTCCCGGAAGGGAGGGTTTCTTTTTTTTTTTTTTTTTTAAAAGGAAGGTCCCCCTTAATAATATATATATATATATATATATATATATATGTGTATATTTTATAATATAAAAATATCCCAATTTTATTTTCTTTAAAAAGAAAGACTAGCCAGGCAACATAGAGCCGGAGGGCCGCTATAATCAGGGATCCCAGGATCTGAAAGGAAAACAAACCATCAGATCCCCATATGAGTGTAACAAGCCAAAATATATCTTATGCATGGCACCAAGGTGCCTTTAAAAGAGCACAATAATAATAATAATGCCTCCTTAAAAAAACTCGCCCCCATATCTATATAATACAGACATAAAATCCCACTCTCGGCCCCACCAGAGTGGGGCCGCTTACCTGACAAAGCCGAGCGCAGAACCGGAGGGACGATGCAGCAGCCACAAAGTAAACAGAACCATGTGCTGCAGCGTGCCCCCCCCCCCCCACGTGACTTCCTTTAACCCAGAAAGGAAGGAAGTGAGGCTGGGGCTGCCGTACGACGCTACCGCCGGCGCCACGCCCCCGTCACCGCGTCACAGGGACCCGCCACCTTAAGCCCGGTCAGCACGGCCAATTCATTCAGGGATTACAACCAGCTGAGCCGCTTCAACATCACACAAGGCAGGCGGCGGAGGAGGGGGGAGGAGAAGGCACAAGCGCAGCCACATCAACAGCCGCAAGGAGACCGGCGGGAGGGGGCTGAGGAACTCAGGCGGCAAGCCAACCTGCCCAGCGCGGTCCGCCCCAGCCGCCCCCCTAAAGCTGACCAAAACACTGGCCACACTGTTAACAAAAGACCTGCCAGAGGAGCTCCAAGAAGAAATATCAGACTGAGTGCACACATGCTGTGCAGTCTGTTCTATGCATAAAGTTAACACACATATGTTATGATAAGTAATACAGTGAAAACACATACATAATACACAACCCTCTACCCCCCCCCCCCCCCCATAGTGAAGGGAGAAGGGACCGTAACGGGAAAGTAAGGGGCTAAGGGGACCCTCGGGACAGGGGTATCCCATTTCCGGATCACCATGCCGGATAGCCGCATTGCCCCCAAAAGAGGGGGTCGAGCGGAGGAGTTAAGCTCCTAGGCACCTATAGTGCCGTCTACCGATTGCCCAGCGAGCAGCCTAGGCTGGGAGGCTTCCATTCCACCATAAAGGTATAAACACTCAAACCGGGCAGAAATAGACCAAAAGGGGGGTGCCGGGGTAAGACCCCGGCTACCTGTAAGCAGGAGACTTCAATCTTCTGTCTTGTCGTCAAGCAGAGAGAAAAATACTGGTGATTGAAGGGAGGTACCAGGTATATATAGGCCGGAAGGGGGCTCGTTACAAGACTTCCTCTCTGCACTACGTCACCTGGCGGTGAGTTAACCCAATAAGTGAAGAATATTTAAAAGTGAAGCGGGGTGTGTGGCACACCAAGAATACAGGAGTCTTGCACGGCCAGCATCAAGACCTGAGCTGAGACAGGGTCCTGTGGGATCCGGGACCTGATGAATCTTGGGGGAGGCCGCACAGGACACTACCTCCTGAATCCACCAGTCTGAGACGTGACGCCTCCAGACGTGCTCGAAGTGCTGTAGCCGTCCCCCCACCCTGACGGGCGAGGGCGCCCCATCATGCCTGAGGGGTCTTGGGAGGGGCTTTGGGCTTGGACCCCCAGGAGGATCCAGGACATCGTCCTCTGTTCCTATGCCAGGAATCGGCGCGAGCCCCCACGAAGGACACCCCCTTCCCCTGCTTAGCACCTCGGTAGGGGATGGAAAGGGGGCCCTGGCCCCGAAAGGGGCGAGACTGCCGCCTGCGCTGGGGTAACTTACCTCCCTTAGCAAAGAGGTCTAGACGGTCCCCAAACAGACGTAGCCCCTTAAATGGAAGTCCAGTAAGGGATTTCTTAGCAGCATTGTCAACAGCCCACTGGGGCAGCCACACCGTGCGGTGTATAGCTACCGCCAAGGCAGAAGATCTGGCACACATCCTAATGGCATCATCCGATGCATACAGGATAAAGTTTACAAACACATCACAGTTAGACAGTACATTAACCGTATCAGGTGGTAATTCATCTGGGCCTTCGAGTACATTTCTGACCATGGCCCGGAGCGCCACAGAAGTAATGGCCAAGGCACAAACCGGGCGCAGTGCCGCCCCCACAAACGCAAAGGCATGGCATGCCAATTGGTCAATGCGCCGGTCCTCGGCATCCCGCAGCGTAGTAGTGCTTGACCATGTCAGCAGGAAAAGGATACTTTCTGTCCAAAGCTCTTAGGTATCTACTGGGATGTTCCCACTCCTTAAGCACGAGGTTATTGAAATGGGTTTGCTCAGGAAATTCCAATCGAGCCTTAGCAGTATGAAAGAGCTCACCCCTTTGCCTGGGAGCCGCAACAGGGGGAGAGATAGACAAAACCTCAAAAATCTGAACCAGCAATCTGTCAGTATCATCCGGGGTCCAGAGATCAGAGCCAGAATCATCGTGACCCCTGGGCCTCGGATGACCCCGAGTCAGAGAACAGCTCCCCTTCTTCCGAGGAGGTATAGCCATATAAATGCGCCCACTCGTCAGACTCCGGAGGGAAAAGAGTGGCATCAGGGGTTAAGTGGCGCTTCTTAGCGGTGGACTTACGCGCTAAGGAATTAGCAATCAATTTTTCAACACTGGCCAGTCTAGCAGCCACATTAGGATGAGAATCCCCACTTGTATTGGGGGTTAGACTCATGCTTGGGGGGTAGGTGAAGTGATGCGTGCAGGCCCGGCCACCGGAGGGACGGGTTGTACCATTAGCGCCTGCTGCGCGCAAGGAACACAGACCCGTGTATTGTCACCGCTAATAGGTGAGACCCCACAAGCTACACACAGGGCTTGTCCTGAAGGAACCCCGGTCACATTATCCTGGGATGCCTCCATATGGTGATTAATAGGCACAATAGGCCAGTAGGGATTGACGCTGTAAGCTACCCTGGATGCCCCAATGACCTGCAGGGAAGTGGGAGTAATTATACTAGGCCCGACTGACAAATACACCGGGCCGGGAGAAGCCACCGGAAGTCTGAAAGACGTAATGAGAATAAGGGGTGTCAGAACCATGCACAGTAAGCAATGAGCATACAGATCGCCCGCGAGGGCACTTACAGACTACGGAAGGGGGGAACGTTACACACGCGCGTGACTACACATCAAAATGGCGCCAAGCGAACCTCAAATGGGCGGGCCGTGACGCGAAGCGCGCCAAGCCAGGTCCCCGCCCCCCACGAAGAGCGCGAAGCTCTAAGACAGCAGCCTATGATAACGCCACAGCGTCTGAGGCGCCGCCGCCGCCCGGTGCAGCGCATCCAATGAAGGAGAAAGCGCACGCGGCGGCGGCAGTAACACGAGTAAAACACAAATCAGCGCGGCGGCTGACACAACATGTACAAGTCCAAAGGACATTACAAAGGCCATATGCATGTATCCAATACACTGACACCAACACCCCCCCCCCCTTTCTTTCACCCCGAGCTACGGGGGGGAACGAGGGAGGATGGCGGCCCTTTGTACAGGGCCCACCGCTACACGGGGCATGGGACAATAATGCGGGAGGGGCACCCCATAGAGGCTCACCATCAGCCTATACCACCTACCCTTTGGTGGGGGACTGCGGCGGAGCAGCGCTCCATAAGCACGCATGGTGCTGCCTACCTTCACCCGACCAGCGCAGCCCAGGCTGGGAGGCACATCACAAAGAGGACGGGTGGGAATAGTCCAACAGGGCCGCAGGCTTTAATAGTCCCGCTCACCTGCGAGAGAGTGATACTTCATGTCTTCGCAGTAAGCACTGCAGAGAAATCTGGGGATTTGTGGGAGGTCCCCGGATATTTGAGGGGCCGGGAGGAGCCTGTTTTTGCATGTCTCTACAGTGCAGCGCCATCTGGCGGAGGATAACCCAAGTGTAAGTACTATATCTGGAGCAGGACGTACTGTATACTAAGAATAACCAGCTAGGGAAGTGGGAGTAATGGTATGTAATAGCCCTCCAATAAGAGTTAACACTAGAGGGGATAGGACTGGGAGAAGCCACAAAGTTTGACCCGCCTGTAAGACATAAGCAAAAGATCCCATAAGCGATATGCAATACAGATATGTACATAAAAAAAATTAGCCCGCAGGGGCACTTACGGACCGCGCTAGTAAGACGCCAGGCACATGCAGCAGAGAATTAAAATGGCGCCCGCATATACCTCGAGGGGCGGGCCGCGGAGACAGTGATGCTAAACGCGTCATCCACAAGGCCCTGCCCCCCCGAAGAGTGCAAAAACGCGCCCACCTGACAAGACCAGCCAATGATGGCGCAGCAGCACCTGAGGCAGTGTCGCTGCCGACCGCGGAGCGCAGTACAAATGTGCGGCGGCGGCGGAAGAAACCAGTCAAAGCAATCAAATCACAGGGATCAGACACAACACACACACAGTAAATACAAGGACATGCACAGCCCCCCCTCCCCCCCCCCCCCCCGAGAACTACAAGGGAGAGCGAGGGAAGCAACGGCCAGCCTAAAGGGAGCCATCTGTGGGTACAGGGGGAGAGTGGCATAAAGGGGGCATCCCATAAGGCTCACCATGGGCCTGTACCGCCTACCCTTTTGTGGGGGACTGCGGTTGGAGCAGCGCTCCTTAGCACCTGACAGAGGTGCTGCCTACCTTCCCCCGAACCAGAGCAGCCTGAGCTGGGAGGCAGTAGAAGGAAATGGGTGGGAATAGTCCTACAGGGTCGCAGGCTAATAGCACCGCTCACCTGCGAGTAGAGAGAGCCATCTTCTAGTCATCGCAGCCAGGACTGCAGAGAAGAACTGGGGATTTTGTGGGAGGTCCTGGGTATTTATGGGGCCAGGAGGAGCCACTTTTCTGTCTCTGCAGCCCAGCGTCATCTACTGGAGTGTATCCCAAGTGTAAGGAATATCTTCTGGAACAGGACGTGCTGTATACTTAGAATATACAGACAGTTAACAAAAATGTTGCATTATAATATCGTAAAACTGTGGTCATATTGTAAATAGTTTGGTCTCTCTCATACCCCTGTACTCCGCAGGATAAAAAATCATTGTACAAAAACATTGTATATCACAATTAAAGGGGACTTTGACCGAGACACAAGAATGCAACTTTAACTTGCAAGCTGCAATTTTTGAAAGCCACTACTCCTAACCACAATTATAATTGCAGTTATTTCCGAAAGCACGCTTTATGCCACAGAGGCACATGAGCAACATGGAATCTCACCTCGAGTGTCTCGGAAATCCACATGATTTGGCGAGTAGTGTTTGCAGAGTCTCTCCATTATTTGTTTGTAGTGCATTAGTCGATGCAGTGGCCGAAGAAGGAACATGTTAAGTGGCAGATAGCACACCTTCTCCTGTTCAAAGTCTCTACACAGAATTTCAAGTTTGCGGGAATTTTTTATAGCCTTTTCTAGCTCTATCAATACCTCATAGTGCCTTTGAAGGTTACTTGTGAATTGCTGGAACGAAATGGTATCACAACATAAATATATAATCATCCCTGTATAAATAAAATACTTGATCATGTCATGCATTTTAAGATGATACATCAGGGTTGTCATCTTTTGTATATATTTTTTGTATATACTTTACAGACATAGACATCCCAGAGTTTTGACAAGAAAAGGACTAGAATAGAATTTCCATATGAAATGTTCCCTTCAAGGGATGTATGCAGTAAAGATATCCCATCCATATTTTCAGTTATAATGAAACGTGTAAATACCACACAATGAAACAAAATAAATGGCAACTGTACCTTCATACCCTGGATGTTCTTCAACATGACATCCCCAATTTTTTGATTATCTACTTTCAAAAGTGCGTTGGACTTCCCTTCCCTGTCAGAAAATCAAAACCACCAAATAAATGTCTTGTATTAGTAGTAGATTAAAAAACCTAAACACGACCCCCCCCCCCCCCCTGTTGAAAGCATTTCCTAGGAGCTATTGATTTGGGAAGCCCAGCAGTGTGAAACACCCCTGGTTTTCCATATACTAACTTTGTTTGAGTGGCCTGCTATGCAACTGGGGCCCTGGCAGACCTGACTGCATTCCAGCCAGTGTACACAGGTCAGAAAAGTGAGGATGGCACAGCAATGAAAAAATACAATTCTGTGAAATACTCACCTGTAGAATTGGTATTATACGTATACAGTACGTCCTGCTCCAGATATAATACTTACACTTGGGATATCCTCCGCCAGGAGGCGCTGTGCACTGCAGACATGAGAAAACAGGCTCTTCCCGGCCCCTTAAATACCCAGGGACCTCCCACAAATCCCCAGCATTGAAAAGCAGTGAACAAGAAGCCAGGAGAATAAAACCACCAACAAAACTGGTAACTATAACAATGATAACAATCACCATACAGGGGATCCAAAATAATGCAAAAACCAGGGTGGGGTGGAGCAGGACATACTGTATAGTATACAGTACGTCCTGCTCCAGATATAATACTTACACTTGGGACATCCAATAGCAGTGTCCAAAAAGTAGGGTGGGATCCCCAACAAAAAGGCAACAGCAGGCAGTTTAAACCACTGCCGCCTGCAAAACCTTGCGGCCAAACAAGGCATCAGCTGAGGCCCTAACATCAACCTTGTAAAACTTTGAAAAGGTATGAACAGAAGACCAAGTAGCGGCCTTGCAAACTTGTTCAACAGAAGCCTGGTGCTGGAAAGCCCAAGAGGCACCAATAGCATGAGTAGAATGAGCAGTAAGGCGGAAGGGAGGAACCTTCCCCTTGGCAGAATAGGCCTGAATCATGGCCTGACGAATCCATTAGTTCCCATTCTTTAAGCACGAGGTTATTGAAATGGGTTTGCTCGGGAAATTCCAAACAAGCCTTAGCAGTATGAAAGGTCTCACCCCTTTGCCTGGGAGCCGCAACAGGGGGAGAAATTGACAACACCTCAAAAATATGAACCAGCAACCTGTCGGTATCATCCGGGGTCCAGTGCTCGGACCCAGACTCGTCATGACCCCTTGACTTCTCGTCGGAAGACCCTGAGTCAGAGAACAGCTCCCCTTCGTCCGAGGGGTTATGGCCATAAGAATGCAACAACTTATCAGATTCCGGAGGGAAAAGAGCAGAGTCAGGGGTTAAATGCTGCTTCTTTGCGGTGGCCTTACGCGCTAGCGAACTAGCAAGCAATTTTTCAACACTGGCCAGTCTAGTAGCCATATCAGGATGAGAATCCCCGCTTGTATTGGGGGTTAAACTCAGGCTTGGGGGAGTAGGTGAAGTGAGGCGAGGTGCAGGCCCAGCCTCAGAAGAGGCGGGAAGAACCGATAGCGCCTGCTGTGCACAAGGAACACAGACCCGTGCATTGTCACCGCTGCTAGGTAAGACCCCACAAGCTACACACAGCCGGGCTTGTCCCGAAGGAACCCCGGTCGCATTATCCTGGGATGCCTCCATATGGTGATTAATTGGCACAATAGGCCAGTAGGGATTGACGCTGTAAGCTACCCTGGATGCCCCAATAACCCGCGGGGAAGTGGGAGTAATTTTTAATAGGCCCAAATGGGAGCTACACCGGGCTGGGAGAAGCCACCGGATTCCACGGTCTGAAAGACATAAAGGGAACAAGATGTCAGAGCCATGCGCAAGAAAAAGGAATAAAGAAAAATCGCCCGCGAGGGCACTTACAGACTGAGGGGGGGAGGATGATCTTCACCACGCGCGCAGACTAGCAGTAAAATGGCGCCAAGTGAACCTCGAAGGGCGGGCCAAAGCTGGCCGTGACGTGGAGCGCACCAAGCCAGGGCCCCGCCACCCGGAGAGCGCGAAGCTCCAAAACCCGTAGTCAATGTAGACAGCAGGGGAATGACAAGTAAAAAGGAATTGATCGAGTGGATTACCTCAGAAGAACCACTACAACACTAAAGGAGATGCCGCAGCGTCTGCAGCGACCATACAATATAAAGGCAAAAGCGCGGCTCTGACAACCATTCCCAGTCAAGTGAAAGACTAAGGCCATAAGCGTGTAATAGGGTACACTGAGGCCGCCATACGCACACACCCCTCCCCCACCCGTTCTTTGCCCCCGGGCCACTGCTACACGGGGCGTGGAACAAGGCTGCGGGAGGGGCATCCCCTGTCCACTGAAGGCTCACCATCAGCCTAAACCGCCTACCCTTTGGTGGGGGACTGCAGTGGAGTGTGGCTCCAGAAGCACACATGGTGCTGCCTACCTTCACCCGACCAGTGCAGCCAAAGCTGGGAGGCACTTCACAAGGAGGGAGGGTGGGAGTAGTCCAACAGGGCCGCAAGCTGTAATAGCCCCGCTCACCTGCGAGAGAGTGATACTTCATGTCTTCGCAGTCGGCACTGCAGAGAAATCTGGGGATTTGTGGGAGGTCCCCGGGTATTTGAGGGGCCGGGAGGAGCCGGTTTTCTCATGTCTGCAGTGCACAGCGCCTCCTGGCAGAGGATATCCCTAGTGTAAGTATTAGATCTGGAGCAGGACGTACTGTATACTTAGAATAGGCCTAGCCAGCTTCCCGGGGTACCAAAGAGTTGGGATAAGAGGTATCCCTTCCCTGCTGAAATGGTTAAACGCTGGTCTTGTCCTCCAGAGGTGGATGAACCAGTTCTGGGGTTGTCTAACACATCTGTCATGCATTCTCATGACACTACTACATTGAGAGATGGGGAGGACAGGCGCATGGATCAGCTGGCTAGCCATGCTTTTGCCTGTGTTGGGACCGTGCTGCCTCTGCTATCACGGCTGTTGCCATTAAGAGCCTGCTCAGGGGTCTCTTAGATCGGGCCCCTGATGATGCTGGTAGTGAAGAGTGTAGAGCTCTTGTGCGTTGTGAGGAATTTATTGCATATTCCCTCTGCCCTGGATGATACCATTAGAATGTGTGGCAGGGCTTCTGCCTTGTTGGTGGCTATACGCCGCTCGGTCTGGCTGCGCCAGTGGGCAGCTGACAATGCTGCCAAAAAGGCCCTCACTGGTTTCCCCTGCGCCTCTTTGGGGAACGTTTGGACTTATTTGCTAACAGGGGCAAATTACCTCAGCGTAGAAGGCAGCCCCGATCCTTTTGGGGTTCAGGTGCCTTTTCTCCTTCCTTCAGGGGCTCCAGAATTGGACGGGGAGCTTCCTTTGCTGGAGCCCGTGGAGATTTTTGGGGCAGGGGCCGAGGCCGCCCTGGCCCCCCCTGGGGTCCCAAGACTAAGTCCTCCCCCAAGCCCCCCAGGCATGAAAGGGCGCCCTCACCCATCAGGGTGGGGGGATGGCTTCGGCTCTTGGCTCACATCTGGAGGCGTCATGTCTCAGACCGGTGGATTCAGGAGGTAGTTTCCTCTGGTTGAAAGATAGAGTTTGCAGCCTGGCCACCCCAAAGATTCATTAAATCTCGTGTAGCTCCAAACCCCTTGTCAGCTCAGTGTCTCTCCCTGGCTGTCCAAGGCCTTCTAGACCTAGGTGTCATCTGCCGGGTGCCCTTGAGGGAAAGGGGCAAAGGCTATTATTCCAATCTGTTGTACCCAAAAAGGATGGGTCCATAAGACCTATCCTGGATTTAAAGCTTCTCAACAAGTTTGTCAGATTCAGACACTTTCGCATGGAGACTCTGCGTTCAGCTGTGACTTTCCTACGCCCAGGGGACTTCATGACCTCTGTAGACATCAAGGATGCTTACCTTCACGTTCCTATCTTTCCAGGTCATCAGAGGTTCCTCAGGTTTGCTCTGGAGGACCAGCACTACCAATTTGTGGCCTTGCCCTTCAGCCTCACCTCGGCCCCTAGGGTATTCACCAAGGTGCTGACAGGAGTAATGGCCCTGCTGAGATCTCAGGGCATTCGCATTCTCCTCTACTTGGACGACATGCTTATAGCTTCTCAATTCTTCCATCAGGCAGAGCTGGACACTCAAAGGGTTGTGTCCACACTGGAATCATTCGGCTGGGTGATCAATCACCCCAAATCTTCCCTGTCTCCTTCCATGATGAAACCTTTTCTGGGCATGATTCTGGATTCGGCTCAGGTCAAGATCTTTCTTCCTCAGCAGGAGTTGGAGGTTCAATTCCTGCTGTCTTGTCCCCATCTATCCATACGGCAGGGGATGCAGCCTGATGGTGTCCTACTTCGAGGCGGTTCCATATGCTCAGTTCCATATGAGGCCTCTTCAGCTTCACCTCTTGTCAGTATGGGATCGAGACCCTGTGTCCCTGGATCAGGTGTTTGTCTTGTCCCCTCAGGTCAAGCGGTCTCTAGTGTGGTGGTTGGTCTCAGGGTACCGGCTGGGGGGCAGGTCCTTTCTGGCCCCCTGCTGGGAGACTTTCACCACGGATGCCAGTCTGACAGGTTGGGGGGTATTCTGGCAGTCCCTGACATTCCAGGGTCAGTGGGACCCTCAGGAGGCCCATGCCCCTATTAACATTCTGGAGTTTAGGGCGATCAGGTTGGTTCTCGCCCACTTAACCCCTCACCTGAGGGGTCGGGCTGTTCAGGTCCGCTCAGACAACCAGACAGCGGTTGCCTATATCAATCATCAGGGAGGGACCCGGAGCAAGAGGGCCCTCAAGGAAGTGTCCCTGATACTGTCCTGTGCGGAGGAAAATGTTCCCTGCATCTCGGCCGTGTACATCCCGGGGGTGGAGAATCTGGAGGCAGACTCTCTGAGCAGGGGGACCTCTAGTCTGGGAGAGTGGTCCCTCAGCAGCAGGGTGTTTCGCTCCCTGTGCCACCGCTGGGGTCAGACGGATGCGGATATGTTTGCGCCACATCACAATCACAAGCTTCCAGTCTTTGTCTCTCTGTCTCAGGATCCTCTGGCCTTGACAACGGATGCCCTGGCAATGTCCTGGATGAGGTTCCAGCTCCTGTATGTGTTTCCTCCGTTTCCACTGCTGGGCAGGGTGCTGCGCAAGATAGTTCAGAAAGGCGTGCCATTTATCCTGGTGGACCCCTGTTGGCCAAGAAGAGTGTGGTTTGCAGACATTGTGTAGCTGGCAGTAGATCAGTACGCGCTGCCACTGGTTCCAGATCTGCTCACTCAGGGACACCTACGCCACCCCAATTTACAAACGCTGGCTTTGACAGCCTGGCTGTTGAAACCTCCATCTTGATGGAAAAAGGGCTGCCTGCCTCGGTGGTGAATACCATGATCAGGGCTAGGAAGAAGTCCTCTGCTTCCATCTATTACAGGGTTTGGTGTACTTACATTGACTGGTGAGAGTCCCACTCGCTTCCCTGTCGTGTGTTTTCTATTCCTAGGATTCTGGAGTTTCTTCAACATGGTTTGGATCTGGGTCTTCAGCTTAGTACTCTGAAAGGCCATGTGTCTGCTTTGGCTATTTTCTGCCAAAAGATTCTTTGCTCAGCATCCCCTGGTCAAGACCTTTTTCCAGGGGGTTACTCACGTGCGTCCCCCACGTAAGCCTATGTTACCAGTCTGGGACTTGAATTTGGTCTCATCTGCCCTGCAGGGGTCTCCTTTTGAGCCTTTGCAAGGGGCTCCTTTGTCCATTCTCACGCTTAAGGTGGTCTTTTTGGTGGCTATCACTTCTGTTAGGGGTGTTTCTGAATTGGCGGCACTTTCCATCAAGCCTCATTTTGAGAGACACCAGGACAAGGTGGTGTTTCGTTTTAAGCCAGATTTTCTGCCTAAGGTTGTTTCTGCTTTTCATCTCAATCAGGACATTGTTTTGCCTTCTCTGTGTCCTAATCCTAGTAACCCTGAGGAAAGGGTTTTGCATTCTTTGGATGTAGTCAGAACTCTGAAGTTCTATTTGGTGGCTACTGAATGCTTCAAGAAGACTGATGCTCTCTTTGTGCTTCCGTCTGGACCTAAGAAGGGTCTGGCTCCAACTAAGTCCACTATCAGCAAGTGGATCCGTCAGGCTGTGATACAGGCCTACTCTGCTAAGAGGAAGGAGCCTCCCTTCCGCCTTACTGCTCATTCTACTCGTGCTATTGGTGCCTCTTGGGCCTTTCAGCACCAAGCTTCTGTTGAACAAGTTTGCAAGGCCGCTACTTGGTCTTCTGTTCATAACTTTTCAAAGTTTTACAAGGTTGATGTTAGGGCCTCAGCTGATGCTGTTTTTGGCCTCAAGGTTCTGCAGGCGGCAGTGGTTTAAACTGTCTGCTGTTACTTTTGGGGATCCCACCCTACCTTACGGACACTGCTATTCGTTAGACATGGGACATCCGATATCTTCTGGAACAGGACGTGCTGTATACTTAGAATAATACAATTCTGTGATTACTCACCAGTAGAATTGGTATTATATGTATACAGCACGTCCTGTTCCACCCCACCCTTGTTATCATTATCTTTAGTTACCACTTTATGGTGATTGTTCTTATGTTCAAATTTTCATATAATGGTTATAATTCTCCCGGTCTACTGGGGATACTGGGGATTTTGTGGGAGGTCCCGGGTATATAAGGGGCCGGGAGGAGCCACTTTTCTGTTTCTGCAGTCTGGCGCCATCTACTGGAGTATATCCCATGTGTAAAGAATATCTTCTGGAACAGGACGTGCTGTATACATATAATACCAATTCTACAAGTGAGTAATCACAGAATTGTATTTTTAGCGTGTATTACCAGTATATATGAAAAATGTACATATTAATATGCCCCACTACAATGCACTAAAAAAAAGCACAAAGAATTGTGCAGATTTCAGATATATACATTCTGAGTTAAGTCGGATTGATGGAAACAAACCTTTTCTTCAGCTTGAGCTTAAACCTTTGCTTTCCAACCACAGGAAGTCCTTACTGTATATGGGCCAAATATAAGAGGGGTGTTCAAAAGGTTATCTACCAAAGTGTGTTCCTTAGAGAGCTGAGCTTGTCTGAGCAGGTTGGGACATGTCTGTGCACACAGAATAGCTGTGAAGATCCACATCAACAGGGCTTTGAATAGCCAATGTATGGTCTGTTCTCTCTCCAAGTCCACTGCTCTCCCTATTGGACCATCTGCAATTGTGTCTGTGTAGGTACTTTTATTTTTGTTTTAGTCTCCTCGTTATAGAGTGCTCCTCTTGGCAACCTAGAATATTTCTAGTTTCTCATGGATGCCTTTAAGTTAGTGCTGGAGCCTTATATTCAACATTCACCCTTGACTCAAAGACTTCTCAAAGATGTTTTTCTAGGCCAAAGCATGGCTTAATCATAGCAAGTAGCTTAGTGAAACTTTGGTTGAATTCCCTAAATGAGTAGCTACATCCTATTTGTGTATCCCCGTGACAATGTTTGCTGACCCTTAACCTGGCTGCAGCTTTTCCAGCCCAGAAATCAGATACCTTAAAACAGAAACACAACAGCAGATGACTGAACAGGGAGCGCATTGGAACTGGAACAAAAACAGACCACACATATATGTTTCAACGCCCCATCAATGTTAGTCCTCACAGTAGCACTTCAGCCTGATGAAAGTGACAGGATGGTGAGTGCAGTTCACTGCAGGTCTACAAGTAAAGTGAGAGATTTGTAGCTTTGTATCATGATTACATTCCTGTATATTTTGATGCACCTTCCTACTACCAGGTAAAGTTTGGACCAATAACTTTAAATAGGGTATGAAATCAATTGTAGACGACACCCATTCAAGAGCGACCTGCTGAAGCAGGGAAAGATCACAGGGCCGTGATTGTGGAAGATTGTTGGGTCAAAATCAGTGTTATAGCTCATTAGGCATTTCAGTTGGTACAGTTTCCAGTATAATTTATGATGTTTTGATGTCAAAAATCAGTCCCTGGTGGCTGCCACAAATGTTGACTCCTAAGCTAAGCTAATTTTTGAAACTTGGATGTGGTCTTTTTATTTAAAAATATAGGAACACCTTACCAAAGGGCTAGTCTTTGATCAACTTCTTTTAGAAAACTGGAGTGGAACTTATGCAAGGGATCAAAGTTGGTGAAAATAAGATTTTTTAAATGCTCTGGCATAGCATCGTCTTTATTTACAGCATTCTGAAACCACTGGAAAAAAAAAAATCAATTATTTTAGAGATTGTACATGAAGATACAAATACCAGCTCCTTGATACTATGTACATATAAAAAGGTTTCTATTGCCAGTCAATTCCCCCTTTTTCAAGGACCCTCAAAGAGATCTTTGTTATCCTTGTACCCAAAAAAAAAAAGGATAAGAAAAACTGCCATAGAATATGCAAAAATCTAAAAACAAAAAAACTAAAATGTAAAACAGTTAATGAAGCCAATTTTATTATATTGCTTTAAGCAAAACCCTTTCTTACCACTGTGATGACTTCAAGATCTTTAAGGTAAGTGCACTCTGTAGTTGAAACCTCCTTTGAAATACAGTAAGCTTTATCCATGGGAAACCGCTGTTAAAACACAATTACAAAAGTAGTGGCAGTGTTTTGTTTTTTTAAGACATTTTTCTAATTTTGGTTCTGTACTTTACCACAATGACTTTTGAACAAAACAATTCAGATGCCATTCAAGTTCAGACTTTCAGCGTTATCTCAGTGAGTTGAACAAAAAGATTGCATAAAGACGTGAGGAACTAAGGCATTTTTAAACTTCATTGGACAAGTAACTGGATAAATTCAATAAAATTGTAAATAAAATGTTAATTTCTAATACTTGGTTGAAAACCCTTTGTTGGCAATGACAGCCTAAAGTCTGGAGCTCATGGACCTCACCAGATGCTGCTTCCACCTTTTTAATGCTCTGCCAGTCCTTTACTGCAGCGTTATTCATTTGCTGTTTGTGGCATTTCTGCCTGAAGTTTAGTCTAACAAGTAAAATGTAGCTCAACTGGGTTGAGATCAGGTGACTGACTTGGCCATTCAAGAATATTCTAATTATTTGCTTTAATAAACTCTTTTTGGGATATTGTCCATCTGTATTATGAAACACCGACCAATCAGTTTGGCACTGGGCCACTGGTGTTTATTGATGTTGTGACACAGGACAGAATTAGCCGGATGAATTCTGAGCTATCCAGAGACATACTGTGTGCTCAAATCCAGCCAAATGCAGCCAGTCTCTGGCTAGCTCAGAATTCATCCGGCTGATTCTGTCCTGTGTCACAACATCAATAAACACCAGTGCCACTGGCAGCCAATGCATGCCCAAGCCATCACACTGCCTCTGCCGTGTTTTACTGATGATGTGGTATGCTTTGGATCATGAGCTGTACCAAACCTTCGCCAAACTTTTTTTCTTCGCATCATTCTGGTAGAGGTTGATCTTGGGTTCATCCGTTCAAAGAATGTTCTTTCTGAACTGTGCTGGAAGAGGGTTTAGAGGGTGTTTTTATTCCTTTTTATTCTTGAGGATTATGAATGGCTTGCACCGTGCAGTGAACCCTCTGTGTTTAGGTACTTTCATGCAGTCTTTTCTTTGGTAGATTTGGATTATGACAAGTCTGGAGAGTGTTGTTCATTTGGTTGGCTGTTTCTCTACACCATGGAAAATATTCTGTTATCACCCACAACTGTTGTGGGCGTCCAGGTCTTTTGCCGTTGATTAGATCACCAATGCTTGCTTGCTTTCTTTCTCCGGATTTACCAAACTGTAGATTTTGCCACTCCTTAATATTGTAGCAATTTCACCAATTGGGTTTTTTCTGTTTTTGCAGAAAATGGAGAGCTCCTTTGACTGCATGTTTTCTTCACAGCAAATTCTTCAAAATACATGCACTACACCTTAAATCAACTCTAGGCTATTCATCTGCTTAAATGAGAATGACATAAAGGAATAGCCTGCACCTGCCCATGAAACAGCCTTTGAGTCAATTGGTCCAATTACTTTTTGGTTCCTTTAAAACAGGGTGGCACTTGTTAAGCAGCTGAAAGCCCTAAACCCTTTATCTAATTTTAATGTGGATACCCACAAATGAAAGCTGAAAGTCTAGACTTTATGTCCATGTCCATTATATTACTAAACAGGTAACATTGCCAACCCTGTTCTTATTAGATTTCAGTAACAACCTACGCATACATGATCTACTGTGGGCCTACATCTTCACCTAATAGATGTATGGACACATTTAGATTAAATATAATGGTACCTTTTTCCTGCTATCATCTTCATCATCGGTTCTGATGCAGATGGGCTCATTCAACAAAGGACTTATGAGGGGTGAGGAAGGTTTTCCATCTGGACTCAGATTTGGAGACAGAGTGGAGTTAAGTGCAGTTGTGACTCCTTGAGAGTTAATGGAGAGTTCTGAAAGATGCGGACTCCCTGTTAAAGAACCTATAAAAAAAAATACTTATTTAGTGTACTATATATTACAAATATAAAATATCAAAGATAGTTGTAAGCACACTATTAGATATACTGCACCCCGATATACTGAAGAACTTAACCCACAAGAGAAAAATAGGTACTTTGCCTACATAAACATAAAATAGATATATCAGGAAAAGGAATATCAGCCAGGGGGAAACATTTGTCAAGTAGCTATTTCTCTTGAAGAAAAGACTCTTCAGATGACCACAGCATAGTATGCTCTCTCAAGCATGCAATATCATGACTATTATAGGATAATCAGGAAATGTGGGAGCCCAAATTTAGATCAGCAGGTATCAATTGTTTTAACAACTTTAAATACATAAAAAATGATCTGCAGATCAACTACTGAAAGGAAGTTTGCTACAAAGAATCTATACAGTGGCCTTCTACTACATAAAACTCCACTTCCTAAAGGAGTACTACATTGCCAACACTACACACGACAGACACAATATACCTTTTGACGTAATTCCATTCAAGCTTCATTGAATGCGTGGGACAGATGTACTAGTACAGCTAGTCATTCACTCAGTGGAGAGAAATGCACACAGGATAAGAAATGATGGTAAATAAAGACCATGTCATATCCTGAGAAAATATGAATGCTTTTCAGAAGCATTAAAGAAGCCAATGTTCTCCTTCTGTTTGTAGGTTCGTGAAAGTGAAAAGGTCAGGAAAGAGTTTTACAAACATACCGTAGATATGATCACTTGCAATTTTGCATAAACACAGGCCGATTTAAATATCTGTGGGCTACAGGAATCTGGCTAGTAAGTAATATAGTAGATAGTAATGGATGGCAGGCATGGCCTTAGAATTTATTGCAGCATTTATATTTTTTAATTAGGTAAAAAAGGGGAAACCAAATTATTTTATATAAATCTAAGGCTAATCATAACAATAATGAGATCGATCATGTCCTTGGATTATGGCAGCAAATTAGTACTGCCATTATAAACACCAATGAAGCACCTATTGGCTGCCAGAAGCTAAGAACAAAACAGCCACAGAGCTCTGTCTCAAACATTGTGCTAAAAGAAGGATCAGCAATGAAATAGGGGGTTTGATTGGCAAATTAAAGTTGGGCAATAATGCATTTTAACATAATGTAGTTAAATATAATTGGGGTTTCAAAAAGATATGAAAGTTAAAATTGAAGAATTCAGAAGGAATAGAACTTTATTATTCAAATATTAAATAAATAATTAAACAGAACCAATATGCATGTTTTACCTAATGGGTGCTGATTTGGGCTGAAGTCCTACAATAAAGGTTTGGGCATTGAAGTGGAATGATCTAATGAATGAGTTAAAATAAATAATAAAAAAAAGGAAAAGACAAAACTCTAACTTGACCCTTATTGTGATGTGTGTCACAGCCGAAGATTAAGACACAATCATTTAAGAGTTCACATCTCTAATCAATAAATTTGAACTTTAATAAAGAAGGTAAAGAATGAATAAATAAAGAATGTGGCACACTTAAATGTGCCAATATTTAAACTGCTGTTTAAAAAAAATCAACTGCTTTCCTGTCACACATACCAATTTAGTATTACTCAATTTAAGTAAAACAGGGGAAAGTGGCCTTAATCGAATGGCCCAGGTCAGGAAGATACTTTTTATTAAGCCATTTCTTTTAGAATTGGTCATATAAAGAACATGTCGCCATCTAAACAAGTGCTAGAATGGCAGCTTCCTGTACAATACACATTCGAAATGTACTTATTGTTTCTGGGACAGGATGATACTTTTGGGGTCAAGGGTGCAGTTTTTAAGGATGGCTGAAATAACTGGCCATATATTACTCTACAGCCACAACACATTATGAAATTCACACTTCATAAACAAATTACACAAAAGTGTGCCAGTTTTATTGATGCTACAAACCAGGATTACAAACGCAGACACCTTGTAGGAGTAGATGCATCACAGGAACTGTATTTATAAATCAAGTGTATACTAATTAGAAATAAAAATTAAATATGCTCATTCACCAAAGACACAGGCTGAATCCTTGCACACACTGGGAAATTTAAAAAACTAAAGCAAATATATATATATGGCCCAACTAATGTTATTAACCCTAAATAAGAGAGTACCTTACTTAACTATCTCTATCACAAAACAGTCAGGCAACAGTGAAATGTAAGAAGTTTAAAGATTAGAAAACATGCAACCAATGTACTCTTCATCAAAAACCCTACTTGAATACTAGTCTAAATTTCACTATCTCACAGTTCCTAAAATTATTCACATCCTAAAGTTAAGGGTTTTATGCCTGTGTGTATATATATATATATATATATATATATATATATATATATATTAATTATAGGCATTTTAATCAATAAAATAGAATAGAATTAAAACTGACCTAAGCCCAAATTTGAAACACATGCCTGTTACATATGCATTAATAGCACAAGTTCCAATTTGGGTGTAGGTCTAGAGAATCTGAGAAACTGAAATTGCTAAAGTGCATTTGGATACAAATGTGAACATTTGCTACTAAATTAGTTTACAACCCTTAAGAGACTCACTAAGAATCCAATCAAACTGATCATTTTTATCATCTATATCTTAGTAAATGTATTTTCTATATGGCACCATTTAAAAGAATTTTTAGAAACTACCAGAACAAACTGCACAATTTGGAAGGCACAAGGGCATTTCTCTTATGGGCAAAAACGTTTTTCAATTTTTTACACAAACATCTATTTGTTAGATAGGGACAACCTCTCTGACTATTAAGGGTAGTGTGAGGCAACAAAATCAGAATTCAACAGTAAAAAAAAAAAACTATATTCAAAAGACTCTGCTTGCTAGTTTAAGCCCTAACTTTGGAAGCCAAAAAACAAAGAAAAGAAAAAACTGGATTCCACTCTCAACAGAATGCCTATCCGCCAGCGCCACTAGCATACCCAGGGTAAAGATGGGGAGCAGTTATTTTGCCCCAGATTCTCCCAGTTCCGGCCAGTACCCGGGGACTCTGGCCCTTTCACCCTAGGGGGACCTAGCATAGTGTCCGGGGGGTTGACCACTTAGCACACCTCTTCCATCCAGAAGAAAGGTGGGAGGAGCAGTCTTCCAGGGGCCAGTCATGGAAGGGGAAATGGAAAACAAGGATCTCGCTATCTTACTGGTCATAGAGACCTTGCATGCTTGGTTACAGTGTTGGTATTATTATATTACATACTGTGCATGACAGAGAATGGAAATATCCATAAGTTTAGTTCAGTAGACATGCAACTGTTGGTAAACACTTGCTGCACATTACTAGCTTTTATGAGGAATAGCTCAGACGTTCTTTCCCTACAGGTCAGTTTCTCAAAATTGTTCTGAATATTACCATTTGTTTATGAACATGTGGTCAAAAATATAAAGCTCATCCAATTCATTTTGGGTTAAATTATTTCGTCCCAATAACCCCAAACCAGACCCAAATCTGAACTTGTTCCATTGCCATCTCCATCTCTAAGCACTACCTCCATGAGCAGTTAAAAAATACACTGCTACTGGTGTCAAGGTCTTGCCTTACTCAAAGTCCTGCTGCACCAACCTAATGCTTCATACATGTTTATGAATATGATGCCTCAGATGTTTCATAGTAAAAGAGTTTGCACATAGGAGACTGGAGATCCACTTTTGTTGATTTGCCTTATACCAGTGTAAAAACATACAAAGACATTTTTTAACAATGGTCAATAACCCGGATATATGTTGAATCTTACACAAAAATTGTGTTATCACCATAGTTGGTTGGAAAATAACAAAAACAGATTAATAAATGACAGTTGTACAGTAGGTTTTGGTTATAGGTAAACCTCCGGACAGAGTTGCGGAAAAGCAATGCACCACATGCAAAGAAAATTGCCAAGCTCAGTATTACATAGGCAACAATTAAATCCCCCAACCATTTCAGCCATGTTTGAAAATACAAAGTTGTCAACAATTCAATCTACAACCTATGCCAGTGGTGTAATATTGGTATACGTCAATGGTATGAAGGTGCTTTTATCAGTCATAAGTGTTATCAGTAGAAACAACTAGTCAGGGCATTCAGTTGTTGGGAACCTTACTTGCTGTATAAAGGTATACAGTTTACTACTACCACTGAAAAATTAAGATTCTAACCCCTCTAACCTGGGAAAGAGACATCATGGTAAAGCACGTTTATTTTTTATTAGGGTTTTTACTTCACCACAGAAGACACCATTTTTACACCATGATCATAGATGTAGAGTTTTTGAAGAAGTCCCTGTCAGGATTAACACCAGTGATCCTTGCCATAGTAATTAAGACATTAATTAGGGAAATGCCCACTTGTGACCTATATGCATGTCATGATGGTTTTCTGTAAGAGTATACATGTTTACATCAGGCACAGGCAGAATACTTAATTATACTTGGGACCAAGATGATCACCCATGAGACATCAACTCAATGGGCCTCAATACCTTTTTAAACAATGTTCTCTTTTTGCAGGAAATATTTCAAATATATAGAGGGTCACAAGCGTGAAAAAAAATGTTCATGCTCGTAGGCATTTAGAATTGGATATAAATAATTATTACTGCAAAATAAGACGACCAAAATACTTGGCAAACTGGATCACTGTTGTTGCAGAAACAAGGACCATGTATGTATAAAGGGTCACTCAAAAGAAGGGACAAAACAGGACCAAAAATAATGTGAGTAACAGGATATAACATGCTGGTGGGTGAAGACAGCAGCCCTTGGAACTTTTTTTTACAGTACATGCAGACAAAAGCAGTGATTATCAAACAAATGCAGGTATCTTGCTTTACAGTATGTTATAACAAATGACAAGATTGAGAATGAACTTCCCAGTGTAGTAGGGTACAGAGAAATTAGTGAGCCAAGGGGGAATTTAGAAGTAAAACAAAGCAAACAGTAAAATACATTTGACACAGACATTCTGTGCACTCATCGTGTTAGTGGCATTTGCAGATTTGTCTGCAGAAAAAGCAATTAGAGATAAATAATAAAAACTTTTAGGTGGCAAGAAAAAAAAAAAGAAGGTCCTCCATTTTTTTTATTTGTAACCCTAAACCAAGCAACAGTGTATAGCTAGTAAGAAAAAAAAAGGCACAGAAAAAAAGAGAAGCATACCTGAACGGATGCACAAAAATAACCACCCTTCCCTCCAAAAAAACAGAACACCATAAGTAGAAAGAACTAAAAATTCTTCAAGTATTAGTCTATACTGCCTCACTATCATATGTATCATTACTGATTTCACAGCAGGCACTGAAATAAAGAGTATTATTTCAAAACCTTACCTAAACAATACACATTTTCACATTTATGGCTTACAGGTACAACGTGGCACTAAAATCTTTAATTCAGTTACCACCAGCACACAGATTATTTTACTAAAAGTAAATTAAATCAAGACGTTGAGCATCCAAATTTAAAAAGGGAGAACAATTAGTGCAAATCATGTTCAACATCTTGTCTGGCTCCCAAGTCCAATTTAAATACTACAGTACTTAATTAAAATACTATTCTAATTAATAAGCTAGAACTTAAAAAATCAACACAAGTTGTACCACAAAATCCTATAAGAATATGTATATATTATTTGCCCCTGGAACCAAACAAAATAATAATAAAGTGCAAACTACATATACTGCTACTACTACTCCTTGCATTGCCAAGGCAACACCACATGATGCGGTGAAGATTATTAATTTCTAATCCATGGTTTAGCAGCTGAAAACATGTGCCCCATCTTCATCGCTAAAGCTTAGGACAGTATCCTCATCATGCATCTCTTCAGCATACTCCTCCAGTTGAAGACTACCAAAAGAGTAGTTATTTCTAGGCATTGGTGAAGAACTTAAGACTACTGGGTTCCCGTAAACAAGAGGGTGGCTGAAGGAATCAACTATGTCTGAATCTGTATCACTCGATTCACTACCACTACTGGTAGAACCATCAGCCATGGGGACATCACCCATTTGCTCTTGTACCATAGATGCTGGCCGCAAAATTGGACTGTATGTGGACTGTCTACTGTCTAAAAATCCATTAGACATCATTTTGGCTTCTAAGGCAGCCATTTTCGAAAGATGGCTTAATCTTTGCTCTTCAGCTCTATGACTAGTCACTGGCGGGGAGGATAATTGACTTAAAATAAAAGGATCAGTATCAGAATGATTACGATAATCAATTTTTAGTTTCTGAATACATGCATTCTCTAGTTCAGAGTTACATCTGTCTGAACCATACCCCTGGCTAACCAGTTCACTCTCATCTGGAACCTCTGCCTCATTGCGGTTTATGTATACATTTGCTGAAATGTAACTTGTTGAGTGTTTATTATGAAAACTCCGATTTGGGCTTGATCCTATGCTATTTGGAGACAAAGGAAAGGCTAATGAACTAGAATTGTCTGGCCCAGCAAATATTTCATCTATTAATGAGCTGTGTCTCTGCATTTTTGGACTCCCGCTGGCATAAAAAGACATACCAACGGAGTCATCAGTGTACTCCTCAATAATGTTTGAGGATGATCGTACAGACGATATTTGCTGTCTTAATTTGGAGCGCATAGGGTAGTCGTCTGTTCGATAAATTCCATTTTTACAATGAAATTCAATCTCATCTTTGTCATTTGTTTGGGATTGAGAGCGAACCATAAGTGCTCTATGAATATCATACTCGCTATCTACATCACTGCAGTCAATGTAAGGAATTGAGTTACTGCTGCCATGAGCAGCCCGGAATGCTGGACCTGTGCTTGGCTGGGGAGTGTTCTTCATATTCTTTTGAATTTGGTCTTTGGCTGCATCTTCACTGTCAACTTTCAGATAAACACCTTCTTTTGCATTCCTGTCCAAAACTAGTTTCTTGGGCGAAGGACTTTTTTGCTGCATGGAAGCCTCGGTCAGTAATTTGTCTTCCTTGCTTGACTGTAATATTTGAATCTCATCAGTATGCAAAGTCTTTGCAATAGATATTTTAGGGCTCTGTGGGCAAAAAAAAAGAACATAGATTCAGGTAATGAAATTTACAGTAAGAAGCTTGGACATTAATACATTTGTGAAAAAAGGACAGTGCTCCTTAAAAATAATCCCTGGTGTGTGAGCAAATCATTGACCCCTATGGTTTAAGAAACAACTGTTCGTTTGCCACTCAATCAACATAGGTTGTAGTTCTGCCGTAAAGAGTTGCCTCATCAATACAACACATCCCATCATTTTTAATCATAAGTAAAAAAAACAGTTGTCTTGAACTCCAGTCTTGCTCCACAATTGTATACACTTAAATTTGGCAAAACAAATGTTATTTCTAATCAATCCACTTGACTAATTTTCAGCTTTCAAATGTATCGCAGTAACACATTAAACAATGTAGGCAAAACTATATGTGTAAACCTAAATCATTACATTTTAAAAACCAAGAGCCAATACTTAACCAATGATGTTTGAAATAAAAAAGAAAATGTTACTAACTTGTTTTGGCACTTCTAAAATCTGCTCAGGCGAGTGGGAACTCATGCTTCTTATAGAACAAAGTTTGCTGTGCTTCCTGAAAAGCAGCATTTTCTAACATGATTATTTGCAAATACAGCATTACATAAGCTAGTATTCTGTAAAATACATTTGGCTATAAAACAACGCTATCATAAGAAACAAAAATAAAGTTCAATTTTCACAACCTATTCTATTTATCACTGGTATTTTATATCTAATATTTAACCAAAACACATTTTCATATTACTTGCACACCAATGGCCAGTACACAAACTGTGATGATCTGATTTAGCATACCAGGTAATAGGTTCATTTTAATCTGACCTCAGGCGTCTCACCTTTCAAACTGTACTTTTTTGTGACCTCCTTCCTTCACATAATCTAAAACTTGCTTCTGTGTTCGGCCACTAAAATAAAAAAAAAATAACAAATGTTACTGGCAAGTAAAATAAACCACATTGGTTAGCTCTTGTACTACATTTACTCTCCATCTAACAGCTTCCCTGTGTCGAGGGAGACAGAATGCATAAGCACCTTCTGTCATTAGACTTTAATGGTATATAGATAAGCAGTATAGGCTATACACAATAATGGCAAAGGGGCAATAAACAAAATAACACAGGAGACAGATTGCACAAACAGAAAATGGTTACTGGTAGGGCTGAGTGAGAGAGGATTCCAGCAGCCTAAAAGGATTGAGGGAGAACTGCTGACCCAGACTTAGTGCAAGCTGGGGACTTGGGGAGGCTCAAGCAAGGAGAGAGAGACTAGCTTATAACTTGCAGGATAACAGGGGCAAGTTGCCCAGTGAATGAACAGACACAGACTTGCACAGAAACACAGAAGCAGGTTCCACAGTTCAACTGGGTGTGGCAGACATTCAAGTCCAGAGTACAGATGGGATCCAAAGAAAAGAATGCTTAACAATGGCAGACTGATAATTAAACAAGAACCTGATGACACTGGGCCTTGCATGTCTATTTAAAGCGGTCCCGCACCTGTTATCTAACAGTATTCATTAACTATTCAAAATTGTTGCCATGCCCCTAGATCATGCATGTTCAACATGTTGTCCTCAGAGTCGTCTGATGTGACCCCTGACCTGCTGTGGGACGGGTAAATAGAACCGACATGTAAAGGCAGTTAAATAGGGGTAGAGTAAGGATGGGCAATTACACAGAGTGTGATATAGAGCACACTGGCAAACAGAGGTGGCTTGTAGGACCGCATTGACATTGATTGTACACCACCACCTCTGAGTGAAATCTCTGGCACAATATTTTGGTAAAATAACTTTTCCTGCAATAACTATCTTTAGCACTGGTGGGAGTTTAGGTGGGTTCACGATTGGTAACATGGTTAAAATAAGGGACTGATGGAGGAATGGGCTATAAATAAGGGATGGATATATTCAGCGAGGTAAGTATACGCCAATAAGCATGTGTATTGATAGCATGTGGGGATTGTTACATATCAATGTAGGGAGGGGTGTGATGGAAAGACATATGAATGGAGTTTAAGGAGAGTATTATCGAAAATCCTCATTGTGCTATTCCAAATTAAAAAATTGTTAACCTATTCATTGTGGCCCACAACCAGGTTCCAAATCAATGAAATGGCCTGTGCTCCTCAAAAGTTTGAGCACCACTGCCCTAGATCTATAAAAGTTCTAAAGATGTTGGCTGCTAGAAGGCACCCACCTATATTGACAAAATTTGCATATCAAGCTCTCGAGAAGGCTTTCAATTCTAAACTATTTTAGTATGCAGTGAAAAAAAAAGGTCTATACTAAAAAGTGCCTATTATGTAATCCAGGGGATCTCCGGTGAAAGGTCTGTGACACTTTTGCAATCATCCCCTTGCTTCTGGTATTGCTCAGCAGCAGTGATGTAACTAAATGTGATGGGGCCATAGTGCGAACATTAAATGGTGCTCTTTCATGGCTCATACAGTAAACTTTTTTTCTGTTTATTAACTCAATTGGGTGCAGCTAGAGAACTAATGACTTAAATAGAAGAAACAGTTGTTGCTTCCTTTACTTTAAATAATTCCAAGTACAATTATGATAAATAAGGAGGAACAACAATGATCGCCCCCCCTGACCTTCTGGGCCCCGGTGCGGTCACACCCCCTCAAGTTATGCCCTGCTTAGAAGGTTAATGTGTACTATGCTGAGGCCCACTGGCAAAGCACTATTTTTAGAAGCTGTGAAGTGGCTTTCATCAGTGTTTAATGAACCCGGACTGGCTTGAAGTGCCTGCAAATGACCTTATCCTAAATGTATATTTTGCTACATTTCTGGCACACCTGAGTTTTTTTTTTTTAATATCCAATTGCACCAACAGGCTCAACATTTTCTTGTTATTCCCTGCTATGCTGGAACCGGCAAAAGAGCATAGCCTGTAATTTGGAAATAGAGGAAACTGCTGACCAATCTCCAACAGTTTGCCAGAGTTGTTTTTTTTTTTTTTTTTTAAGTACCTGCAAGTAACATACAATTCTTCAAGGCTTAGGATGTAAAGTATAACCTATGTATCAAATGTTTCGAGTTTAAAGCGGACCAAAACCTAGGATTTTGACTATCCTGGGTTTTGGTCCTTTCCCACGGCGAGTCTAACAGCAGTGGCTCTGACGGCCGCATCCTCTGGTTCCCTCTAGCAGTGCGCGTGCCAGTGCCAGGCATTTGTGAATGGCACACTCCCTGTTAGAGGGAAGCGGAGGATGCGGCAGTCAGAGCCGTTGCTTTTAGACGCGTCCTTGCCCCTGGGGAAAGGACCAAAACCCAGGATAGTCAAAAATATTGACTATCCTAGGTTTTGGTCCACTTTAAAGAATGCTTAACAAGTAAAAGCTGGTGACCTTCTGGGGTGGAGCCAAAGATGACTAAAGAAAAATACAATTCTGTGAAATACTCACCTGTAGAATTGGTATTATACGTATACAGTACGTCCTGCTCCAGATATAATACTTACACTTGGGTATTCTCCGCCAGGAGGCGCTGTGCACTGCAGCCATGAGAAAACAGGCTCCTCCAGGCCCCTTAAATACCCAGGGACCTCCCACAAATCCCCAGCATTGAAAATCAGTACACAAGAAGCCGGGAGAATTCAACCACCAACAAAACTGGTAACTATAACAATGATAATCACCATACAGGGGATCCAGAATAAAGCAAAAACCAGGGTGGGGTGGAGCAGGACGTACTGTATACGTATAATACCAATTCTACAGGTGAGTATTTCACAGAATTGTATTATTCTAAGTATACAGTACGTCCTGCTCCAGATATAATACTTACACTTGGGACATCCAATAGCAGTGTCCATAAAGCAGGGTGGTAACCCCAACAAAAAAGGCACAGCAGACAGTTAAAAGCAGTGTCACCTGCAAACCTTGCTACCAAGAGCGACATGAGCAAAGCTCTAACGTCAACCTCATAAAAACCTTTGAAAAGGTATGAACAGAGAACAAGTAGCGGTCTAGCAGACTTGTTCAACAGAAACCTGGTGCCGAAGGCCCAAAGATACCGAAGCACAAGTAGAAACAGAAGGCGAGAAGAAGATTCTTCCCTTAAAAGAATAGGCCTGAGTAACAGCCTGACAAGTCCAAAAGCTAACAGTAGCCTTGGCAGAAGCCGAAATCACAGTGACAACCAAGAAACACTTCCAACACCTGTTGAAGGAATGTAGACCCCTTTCCTCAGCGATGCCAGGAATAAGGCACAGAAGGAAGAAAAAATATCTTGAATCAATGAACCTAAAACACCACCTTAGGCAGAAGGTCCGGCTTAAGCGGAACACCACCTTATCCTGGTGTATCTCAAAGAACGAGGGCTAGATAGACAGAGCCGCCCGCTCAGACACACGTCTGACTGAAGTAACAGCCACCAGAAGGACAACTTTGAGGTCCTGAATAGGTCCAAAGGGAACACCCCGCAAGGTAGACAGAATCAAATTCCAATCCCAACAGGGACCATAGAAATACGTGGGGGGACACACATGAGCAACCCCCGAAAGAAAGTCTTAACCAAGGAATACTGAGCAAAAGACTTCTACAGGAAGGCGGACAGGGCAGAACCTGACCCTTCAGAGTACTGAGTTGGAGAGCCAACTCCAACCCATGCTGTAATAACTCTAGAACCCTGGGAACAGAGAACGCCCCGACAGGGAAGAGACCTAGACTCACACCAATCAATATGGGTACGCCATTCCAATAGTCAAATCACCGAGACAGATAAGCCTGTCTCCATCAAGATGGATGATTCAGCAGTCAGGCCGTCTAGGCCAGAGTCTGTAGATTGGGGTGACGTAGGCCCTGAGTGAGCAGAGCGGCACTCCTGGCAGAACGTACAGATCTACTGCCCTCAGTACCACGTCTGCGAATCCACACTCCACTAGGCCCCCAGGGGCCACCAGTATCACTGGTCCCCTTCTTCCAGAGCAATCCTGCGCAGAACCCCACCTAGCAGGGGGAATGGAGGTAAGACATACAGAATAGAATGTCCCGCCATAACGTTACTAAGCCTCAAGACCACGGTCAGAGGATCCTGGGACAGGGAAACAAGGGCAGAGAGCTTGTGATAGTGACGGGGCCCAAACAGATCCACACTGGTTGGACCCCATAGTGACACAAGGATTAGCACATCCTGTCGCAGAAGGACATCCACCGGGGCGAATACCACTGATATGCAGGGAACATTTTCCTCCACCCAGATCAGGATCAGATACCTTCCTGGAGGATCATTTTGCTCCAGGTCCCATACAGATGATTAATGCAGGCCACTGTCGTCAGACAGCCCGAGCGCCCCCAAACAGACAGGTCCTGAAGAGGAGTAAGCAAGCGAGATAGGAGCAATCCTGAAAGCTCACTGTTTCAAGAAAATCGAAAGGTGTATGGACCTCCTAAGGGCCCCACCTCCCCCGGAACCGCAGGGGGTTTCAGAAGAAACCCCCCCCCCTCAACCTGATAGATTGGCATCCATGGTGACCGTCTACGGGAAGGGACAAGAAGGGGGGCTACCCCCAGACAGGTTCCTTGAGTTCAACCGCTCCAAGAGGGACCTCCGTATCAGGAGGGAAGGCACACAGACCCAGCTCCAGGGATGCTGGATCCCTGTCCAGTGTTAACAATAGAAGTTGCAGAAGGGCCCAAGGGGGACTGAGTATAAGGGACCCCTTCTGAGCAAGCCACCAACAGGCCCACCAGCTGCATTCCTGCCTGGTGAAGGGACGGGGACAGCAATGAGGGACTGAGCCCATGCAACCAGATTGTCCACTTTATTGCTGAGGAAGGAAGATTCTCGCCTGAACTGAATCCAGATTCATCCCTAGAAATGGAGTTACCAATCAAGGGGACAATGAGGACTTGAGGTGATTGAACACCCATCCAAATGACTCCCAATGGACACCACCAGCCGAGTAACCAGCTCAGCCTGACGTAGAGATTGGGAAATGAAAAAGGACGTCCGGGTAGGTCCTCGCGCGGACGCCCCTTGGTCTCATCAGAGACATCACCCCTGTCAGTACCTTGGTGAGCACTCTGGGAGCTGAAGAGAGGCCAGATAACAAGGCCACAAATTAGCAGTGTTGGACCTCCAACACGAACCTGAAGAGCCTCGTGTCCAGAAGACACAGGAATGTGAACCATAAGCATCTTTGATCTCCACAGACGGCAAGAAGCCCACTGGGCACAAGGCGCTGGCGGCCCACCTCAGAGATACCATGCAGAAAACTGCCTGTAATTGTAGAATTGCCGCAACCTGTGAAACCAGAATGGGCCAGACTGACTCATCCTTTTGGGGGAATGTGGAAAGGTTGGTGTAGTGGCCCCTGCCTCTGCCTGTTAAGGGCAATCTGCCAATGAGCCCCAGACCCTGCAGGCCGTGCATGGCCTGCACCAACTCCTGAACAGAGGCAGGGACCAGAAGTACCCCGACAATCTCGGGGGAGGCCGGGCAGCAAACTCTATCCTGTATCCGGAGGACACTACCTCCTGAATCCACCAGAATGAGGCATGATGCCTCCTGATAGAAGCAAGGTGCTGCAGCCATCCCCTCACCCAGACGGGCGAGGGCGCCCCATCAAGCTTGAGGGGGTTTGGTGGAAGATTTGGGCTTAGCCCCGCCGGGGGGGCCAGGGCAATGCCTGCTGCTCCTGGAGCAGGAGTCTGTATGAAACGCCATGAAGGACACCCCTGGTTCTTGTTTAACACTAAGGTGGGGGGGGGAGGGTGCCCCTGCCCCGAGGGGGTCGAGACGGTCGTCTACGTTGGGGTAATTTGCCCTTTGTACCAAACAGGTCCAGACGGGCCCCAAATAGGCGTTGCCCTTAAAGGGAAGCCCAGTAAGAGTCTTTTTAGTAGCATCGTCAGCACCCCACTGTCGCAGCCAGAGTAAGCGACGAATAGCCACCACAAGGGCAGAAGTTCTTGCACACATTCTAATGGTGTCATCCAGCGCCAATAGAATAAATTTTACAAATACATCACAACTGGAGAGTGCATTAAACACCTCCCAGGGGAGATCCTCAGGGTGATGATCAAGCATCTTTCTGATGAGGGTTCTAGCGGCCACTGCAGTAATAGCCGCGGCACAGACCGGGCGCAGCGCCGTCCCTGCACAAGAAAAGGCGTGGGAGGCCAGCCTATCAATGCGCCAGTCCTCAGCATCCCGAAGGGTACTATAAGCAAGGGCTGTAATAAAGGGGGGATTAGGAACCCCTATAAATCGTCGCATCCACCATAGGGGGTGACGACCAGCAATTAACCACCTCAGGGGGAAAAGGGTATTTCCTATCCCAGTCCCCTGGAACCCCTGGAAGTGTACTGGGGCAATCCCATTTCTTGAGCACAAGAGCGTGGAAATGAGCCTGCTCTAGAAATTCCAAACGTGCTGTCGCTGTATGGAAACACTCCCCTCTCGGCTTGGGGGCCTCACCAGGGAGAGAGATAGACAGTACATTAAAGACCTTAATCAACAAATCGTCTGTCACACTGGCCCCAGTATTCAGGGCCAGAATCGTCATGACTCCTCGGCCTCTCATCAGATGAGCCTGAGGCAGAGAACAACTCCCCTTCATCAGACGGGGTATAGTCACATGGAGTAGTAAACTCCTCGGTTCCCATAGGAAATACAGAATCATGAGGCGACGGGTGCCGCTTCTTACCAGGGCCCATGCGCTCTGACAACCTCGCAATGATCTGTTCAGCCGTAGGCAGTCTGGAAGGCCCAGCATGCTGCAATTCCCCACTTGTATGCGACTCAGCAGGAGTGAGATTTAAGCCTGGGGTGATAGGTGAACTGAAGTGAGGTGAAGCCACTGGCAGGCCTGATTGCAGGGCCAGTGCTTGCTCGGCACAGGGTCCGCAGACCCGTGCCCTGTCCGCATCAGCTTGGGGTTGTCCACATGCTATACACAGCCGGTCTTGTCCCAGAGGGACCCCGGTCACATAATTCTGAGATGCCTCCATATGGTGATTAATTAGACACGATATGCCAGCAGGGATTTACGCTATAGGCCACCCTGGATGCCTCAAAACCCGCTAGGAAAGTGGGAGTAAATTTACAAGGCCCGCTATAATTACACCGGGCCGGGAGAAGCCAATGGTGTTCACCAGTCTGAAAGACATAAAGGGAATAAAGGGTGTCAGAACCATGCGCAGTAATCAAAGATCATGAAAATCGCCCGCGAGGGCACTTACAGACCAAGGGAGGAGGAGGACCGCTATCACGCGTGTGTGCGACTAGCATCAAAATGGCACCAAGCGAACCTCGAAGGGCGGGCCAGAGCGGGCTGTGACGCGGAGCGCGCCAAACCAGGTTCCCGTCCCCCCGAAGAGTGCAAAGCTTTGAGATAGTTTCAATTTTGTCACGAGGAGCTAAGTGTATGACGCACTTAGAAAATGATTTGCCAATGAAGAATGCCGCAGCTTCTGAGGCGGCGACGCCGCCGCCCGGCGCAGCACATCCAGTAAAGGAAAGAGGTGCGCGCGGCGGCGGCAGATACATAATAAAAAGGCAAACAGCGCGGCTCTGACACCAAGTTACAAGTAAAGGGCAATACTAAGGCCAAAAGATCACAGTACACTTGAGACCGCCACACCCCCCCCCCCTTTCTTTCCCCCCCCCCGAGCTACGGGGGGAACGAGGGAAGGTGGCGACCCTTTGTACAGGGCCCACCGCTACACGGGGCACTAATAATGCGGGAGGGGCATCCACTAGAGGCTCACCATCAGCCTAAACGCCTACCCTTTGGTGGGGGACTGCGGTGGAGCATGGCTCCATAACCACGCATGGTACTGCCTACCTTCACCCGACCAGCGCAGCCCAGGCTGGGAGGCACATCACAGGGAGGACGGGTGGAAATAGTCCAACAGGGCCGCAGGCTGTAATAGCCCCGCTCACCTGCGAGAGAGTGATACTTCATGTCTTCGCAGTCAGCACTGCAGAGAAATCTGGGGATTTGTGGGAGGTCCCTGGGTATTTAAGGGGCCGGGAGGAGCCATTTTTCTGATGTCTGCAGTGCACAGCGCCTCCTGGCGAAGAATACCCAAGTGTAAGTATTATATCTGGAGCAGGACGTACTGTATACTTAGAATAAGAAAATTAATCAGTATAGGATAGTTTCAATCACTCAACTGCCACAATCCCCCACAGGTCTTTACACAGGTCTTTACACCACCATCTTTACAGGAAAGATTCTTAGTTAGGCGTACATGGGTCTGAAAAATACCATTTTGTGATTACTCACCTTTAAAATGGGTATTATAAGTATGTCACACACCCCGCTTCCACTATTCATGACATATGGGTTATGGTCCAGTAGAGGGCAAACTATTGCAGAGATGAAAGTAAAAAAGAAGCCCCTCCCGGTCCATAAATACCTGGGACCTCCCACACATTCCCCAGTATATGACAGCAGTAAGGGGACCAGGAAGAGCTAATAAAACATTCTTAACCATAAAAAGGTTCACCATATAAAGGATCCAGAATACAAAAGGGCATTTATAATACCCATTTTAAAGGTGAGTAATCACAAAATGGTATTATTCCAAGTATGTCACACACCCCGCTTCCACTCATTCATGACATATGGGACATCCAATAGCAGTGTCCGTCATGGGTGGGGATCCAAATACAGCAAAAAAATGCACCAATTTAAACCACTGCAGCTTGCAGAACCTTGCGGCCGAAAACAGCATCCGCTGAGGCCCGCACATCAACCTTTTAAAACTTTGAAAAAGTATGAACGGAAGACCAAGTAGCAGCCTAACAAACTTGTTCAACAGAAGCCTGGTGCTGAAAAGCCCAGGAAGCCCCAACAGCACGAGTAGAATGAGCAATGATCTTAAAAGGAGGAACCCTCCCCTTAGCAGAATAGGCCCCAACAATGGCCTGGCGTATCCATTTACTAATGGTAGACTTGGCGGGCGCCAAACCCTTTCTGGGCCCAGAAGGCACCACGCACAAGGCGTCCATCTTACGAAAAGGAGAAGTAGCAACCAAATAGTACTTCACACAACGAACCACCTCCAAAGAGTGCAAAACCCTCTCCTTGTCATTGCTAGGCCTAGGACACAAGGAAGGAAGAACTACATCCTGATTGAGATGGAAGGCAGAAACCACCTTAGGAAGGAAATCTGGTTTAAAGCGAAAAAACACCTTATCCTGGTGTCTCTCAAAGTAAGGGGCCTGAATAGACAGAGCCCCAACTCAGAGACACGCCGAACAGAGGTAATAGCCATCAAAAAGGCAACCTTTTGAGTGAGCACAGAAAGAGCCACATCCTGCATCGGTTCAAAGGGAGGCCCCTGGAGGGCCGAAAGAACCAAATTTAGGTCCCAAATGGGAACCAAAGGCTTTCTAGGGGGCCGAACATGAGTGACCCCTTGGAAAAAAGTCTTGACCAGATGATGCAAAGTAAAAGACCTTTTGAAAAAAAGACAGCCAGGGCAGAAACCTGAGCTGGAACCCCAGATCCAAACCGTGTTGTAAAAACTCCAAAATCCTAGGTATCGAAAACCCCCTGCAAGGTAAGGCCCTAGCCTCACACCAGTCAATATAGCACCGCCAAGTCCTATAGTAAATGGTAGAGGAAGACCTCTTCCTAGCTCTAATCAAGGTTTGAATAACCGCCTCAGACAAACCTTCCTCCCTCAGGATGAAGGTTTCAGCAGCCACGCCGTCAAAGCCAGCGTTTGTAAATTGGGGTAACGTAGCTGACCCTGAGATCAGATCCGGAAACAGGGGCAGCCTGTACTGATCTGCCGCCAGTCTTACGACGTCTGCAAACCAAACCTGTCTTGGCCACCTTGGGGCCACCAGAATTGCTGGTGCCCCCTCTAGAGCCAGCTTGCGAACTACCTTGCACACCATGGAGAATGGGGGAAACAAGTACAGAAACCCCAGATCCTTCCAGGCAAGGGACAAGGCATCCACTGTCAGGGCCAGAGGATCCTGAGAGAGAGATACAAAGGTTGGGAGCTTGTGATTGTGCCGAGAGGCAAAGAGATCCACCTCCAGAGTCCCCCACTTGTGATACAGGGCCCGAAACACCCTGTGGTTGAGAGACCATTCCCCTCGGCGAGATAATCCCCTGCTCAAGGAGTCCGCCTCCGTGTTCTCCACTCCCGGAATGTATACTGCCGAGATGCAAGGAACATTGCTCTCCGCCCATGTCAAAATCAGAAAGACTTCCCTGAGGGCACTCCTGCTGCGAGTCCCTCCTTGGTGATTGATGTAAGCTACCGCAGTACGATTGTCTGATCGAATCTGAACCAGTAGACCCTGTAGGTGAAGTGTCAGACGAGACAGAACCAAGCGGGTAGCTCTGAGCTCCAAGACATTGATGGGGTTGTGAGCCTCCTGAGGACCCCACAACCCCTGGAACTGATGATCTTTCCAGAAACCTCCCCAGCCTGACAGGCTGGCATCTGTGGTCACCGTCTCCCAACGAGGGGCCAGGAACGATCTGCCCCTCATCAGATTGCTTGATTCCAGCCACCACTGAAGGGACTGCCGAACTCTGGGAGACATCAGAAATGGCTGATCCAAGGACTGTGGCAGGGGACTGCTTCGAAGGAGACCACCATCAAACCAACCAGTCATCCCTAGCTGAATGGAAGGGCGAGGATTGGTCAGGAGAATACGTAACAGATCCTGAACCCTCTGCACCTTTGGCTGAGGTAGGAACACTCTGGCCTGACTGGTATCCAGATTAATGCCCAGAAAGGAAATCTCCCTTGAAGGGGAGAGAGAAGACTGGGAGTGGTTGATCACCCATCCAAACCTCCAGCGTCGTCACCACTGTCCTGGTGTCCAGCTCCGCCTGGCAAAGGGAGGAAGCTGTAATGAGCAGGTCGTCCAGATATGGCACAATGCGAATGCCCTGGGCTCTGAACAGGGCCATAATGCCCGCCAGAACCTTGGTAAACACCCTCGGTGCCGAGGTCAGCCCGAACGGGAGGGCCACAAACTGAAAATGCTGATCTCCGACCACAAACCTGAGAAATTTCTGGTGTGCTGGGAAAATTGGTACATGAAGGTAAGCATCCTTGATGTCTATGGACGTCATGAAATCCCCGACGAAGGGAACCGATGGCTGAGCGCAGAGTCTCCATGCAGAACCTCTTGGTTCTGATGAACCTGTTGAGAAGCTTCAAATCCAGAATGGGTCTTATGGAGCCATCCCTTTTGGGAACCTCTGAAAGAGGCACCGGCATATGACCGCCATGTCCAGGAGGTTCTTTACAGCCGACAGGAGCCCCTGCGCCGCCCAAGGATCCGAAGGCACCTGAGACCTTAGGAATCTGGGAGGAGGTCGGTACTCGAACTCCAGTTTGTACCCAGACGGGCACCTCCTCATTGCTGAGCTGGCTTGGCAGCGGGCTTGGAACCCCAGGTAGAGGCTGGGCGGGCACGTCCTTTGCCCCTGTTCCAGGAATCACCTCTGAAGCCAGAGTAGGTAAGACCTCTGCCCCCTCTGGCGCCGCGAAAGGAAGGATTGAAGGAGCTTGCCCCCCGAAAGGAGCGACGCTGCCTCTTACGCTGAGGCAGCCTTCCATCTTTCACCACAGAATCCAATTTGTCTCCAAACAGCCGCATACCCAGGAAGGGCAAGGCAATAAGTGACTTCTTGGCCGCAATGTCAGCCGCCCACTGGCGTAGCCAGACCGATCGGCGCATGGCCACAAGAAGAGCCGAGGTTCTGCTACACATGGTAATAGTGTCGTCCATAGCCGCCAACACAAAGTTCATGAACAATTCACACCTCTTAAGGTTTGTGAATTCAACACTGTCCGGGTTGAGCTGGGACCCATTGAACATGTCCCTAATCTCAGACCTGGTAGCCACAGCCACGAGTGCAGATGCACAGACAGGCCGCAAGGCTGAACCCACACTGGCAAAGGCATGACATGCCATCTGATCAATGCGCTTGTCCTCGCCATCCTTAAGGGTAGTGGCATCAGGAGTATGAACAACGGAGGTGTTGGCCAATCCTAAAACGGGCGCATCAACCTCGGGAGGGGAAGACCAGCGCTTCACCGCATCCACCGGAAAGGGATACTTTCTATTCCATCCCTGAGGAACACCGTGAAGCCGACTCGGCCTCTCCCATTCTCTAAGAATCATGCAGTCAAAATGATTCTGATCTGGAAACTCCAAGCAGGGCTTAGAGTACCCAAAGAATTCCCCCTTCTTAGGAGGGGCCTCCGCTGGAGGGGAAATATCCAGAACCTCTAAGAGATGGGCCAGGACCTTGGGGGTATCAACAGCATCCCCCAGCGCCTGCCCGGCATCCGAATCAAAGAACTGCAGTTCCTCAGTCTCTGATTCCTCAAACAGTTCCCCCTCCTCAAGCGGGGAATAATCAGCCTAGTCAGGGGAGTCAAAATCATCAAAATCAATTACCGGCGTAGCCAGTGACAGATGCCTTCTCTTAGCAGGGGCCTTTTTGCCCACTGAGCTAGAAATCATTTTCTCGAGGTTGGCCAGCCTAGCACAGACCTCCGAGAGCGACTCCCCACTAATGACAGGGTCACTTGGGGTACGGACAATGTGGGGTGGGGTAGGCGATGAGGCGGACAGCCCTGACCCAGAAGCCTGGGAACTAGACTGCTGTGTTATGGCCTGTTGCGCACAAGGTATGCAAATCAGTACATTTTCCCCCGTAAGGGGTACCCCACAACCCACACACATCCGGGATTGTCCCGGAGGGAGCCCGAGCCCGGTATCCTGTTGAGCATCCATATGGTGATTTTTTAAGGTAGTCGCAATGACCAGAGGGAATTACGCTGGTAAGCAACCCGGGATGCCCCTTTTTTGTCCCGAGTGGGAGGATTTATAAGTGCCCCAAAATACTGCTAGGGACCCTAGGACCGGGAGAGCCCCCTTTCAAGCAATGCACAGGGAGTCCTCCTGAAAGACATAAAATATGGCAATAAGCACATGCACACCCCAGAATAATAATATACATGTAATGAAACACAGTGGCAGAGGGGGGCCAGCGCTGCCCCAAGCGCGACTGGGACATACTGGCCAAGCCCGCAGGGCACTCACACACACACCGCAAAATGGCGACCAGTGCAGCAGCAGCAGCCTCCGTGACAGAGAGAGAGAGGGAGAAGAAGAAGGGGCGGACCAGCGCGGATCGCGCGCTGCGCCAGGCCCCGCCCCCTTCCCTCCTAGTCCAGCAATGCGGATCCCATCAATGGGATGGGCCCGCAAAGGCGCCAAACAAACTCACAACTCAGCTTGAGGGGGAGAAGCTCCCCAGCCAGCAGCAGAGCGCAAAGCGCGAAACATGCAGCAAAAGTGCACAGACACACACACACACACGTAACAAGGTGAAAAATATAAGCACAATGCCTCCCCCCCCCCCCCCCGGAGGGTATCCGAGGGGACCCGGAAGGGGGAGAATCCCTCACCGTAAAGTGCCAGGGAAGTGAATGGGGACAGGGCATCCAAAACCGGGATCACCAACCCGGAAGCCGCCTACCCCCTTGTATGGGTTCTCCTATAAAGGTGAAGCCTACAATCACCCGGACCTGCAGCCAAGGCTGGGAGGCTATACTGGAATTAAAAAATAAAGGTCCGGGCAGAAATAAGGCACCGCATGGCCGGGCGTAAGCCCGGTTTACCTGCAAGTAAGAGCAGCTCACATCTTCTGACTTGCTCGCCGTCCTGCAGAGAAGGAACTAGGAATGTGTGGGAGAGCCCAGGTATTTATGGCTGGGAGGGGCTTCTTTTTTGCTTTCATCTCTGCAGAAGTTCGCCCTCTACTGGACCATAACCCATATGTCATGAATAGTGGAAGCGGGGTGTGTGACATACTTGGAATATTGGAATCGAAATAGGTTAATTGATGGGGCAAATTGTGTGTCTGTACATATTCTTTATTTTGCGTTATTACCCTCTAGTCTTTAGCACCTTTGTCCCCACATATCTTTCCATCCTAGCTATGTTATTTTACCCTATAATTTAGTAAAGCATGTTTATATTTTATTATTGTTGTAAATTCTGCTTCGTTTTCAGCTGTTTCTACTTCCTGTTTAATTTTCTTTAATTGTTTATACCATCATTAAATTGATGATATCTGTGGAGATTTCCATCTTAACGGTATACGTTTGGCTGCAATCAATGCCAAGTGTACTACTATTTGATTCGAAACATTAGTGTGATATAAACAGTCCATAGGAATGTAGCTAACCCTAACCCCAAAGATTGTTCTAATTTGCTTTACTAGCTCTCTATATGGTAAACGGAGAGGCTTTACATTCTAAAATGGATTGTACCAAAAGGGGATTTTAGTCCCCTTTAGGCCCCGCAGCTCTACATGGAAGCACACAGTACTCAACTCTCATACTGGTAGTGAATTTGTATGTCCAAATCTGGTTATCAGCCCCCACCATCAGAAGCAGCGCCCCTTTAAAGGCAATGATTGCTTACCTGAATCTAAATGAAGAACCTCGGGTGAAAAGGACTGGTTTTGGCTTTGGCTTGGGTTCCTCAAAGAGCCTAAAGAAGGCATGGTACTCAACGCATATCTTCCAAAACGATTTACAGAAATCTCGACTAGCCATCATAAATTCCAGGGTGTCTTGGTAAGAGCTCTAAATAAAAATTAGAATGACTGTATATCTATATATAGTATGTACTCATTATTAATTGCCATATAACCTTATCCTCTTTCTGACCATAAAGGTAATCATACACTTTATTACTTTTTTCCTGTACCAGGAGTCAACACATACAGTAGCTTGGTGTAATATTACATGTACTCCTAGACCCCTTGGATGAGCTCATCTGAATTAATGTTGATGTGAAGTCATCACTTAGGTAACTACATTAATGTCTACATTTTGTGAAAGCCCCAAAAATATTTTATCAGACACATTAGGTAAAACACTAGAAGTTATCAAACATATTTCTTATGTGAAAAACAGCTGAGGAAGTATCTTGGTTTGGGACAACTTTTGACCCAGAACAGGTTGCCATCATTAAAGGTGCTAGCAATTTCTACAGTAAAATGCCAAGGTAGCCATTCATGAACTGAAAGTCATGCAGCAAGGCAACAAAGTTAATGTTTTTACAAACAAAATCCTAATCCTAACGTTTGAAAAAAACATACTTACCTGCATGATTAATCCATAGTAGCTCTGCCGACTGAATGTTACAAATCTTGCCCTGGGCTGGCTGAAGTGTACTCAGCCACTAACAAATAATACAATTCTGTGAAATACTCACCTGTAGAATTGGTATTATAAGTATACAGTACGTCCTGCTCCAGATAGATTACTTACACTTGGGTTATCCTCCGCCAGATGGCGCTGCACTGCAGAGACATGTAAAACAGGCTCCTCCCGGCCCCTCAAATACCCGGGACCTCCCACAAATCCCCAGCATTGAAAAGCAGTGAACGAGAAGCCGAGAGAATTTAACCACCCAAACTGGTAACTATAACAATGATAACAATCACCATACAGGGGATCCAGAATAATGCAAAATCAAGGGTGGGGTGGAGCAGGATGTACTGTATACTTATAATACCAATTCTACAGGTGAGTATTTCACAGAATTGTATTATTCTTAGTATACAGTACATCCTGCTCCAGATAGATTACTTACACTTGAGACATCCAATAGCAGTGTCCATAAAGTAGGGTGGGATCCCCAGCAAAAAAGGTAACAGCAGACAGTTTAAACCACTGCCGCCTGCAAAACCTTTCGGCCAAATACAGCATGAGCTGAGGCCCTAACATCAACCTTGTAAAACTTTGAAAAGGTATGAACAGAAGACCAAGTAGCGGCCTTGCAAACGTGTTCAACAGAAGCCTGGTGCTGGAAGGCCCAAGAGGCACCAATAGCACAAGTAGGATGTAGTAAGGCGAAAGGGAGGACTCTTCCCCCTAGCAGAATAGGCCTGAATCACAGCCTGATGGATCCATTTGCTAACAGTAGACTTGGCAGGAGCCAAACCCTTCCTGGGCCCAGAAGGGACCACAAAAAGAGCATCAGTTTTCCTGAAGGACGCAGTGACCACCAGGTAATACTTCAAACACCTGACCACATCCAAGGAATGCAAAACCCTCTCCTTAGCATTGCTAGGATTAGGGCACAAAGAAGGAAGAACAATATCTTGATTCAAATGAAAGGCAGACACTACCTTAGGAAGAAAATCTGGCTTAAAGCAGAACACCACCTTGTCTTGGTGTCTTCCCAAAGTATGGGGGCTGAATAGAAAGAGCCGCCAACTCGGACACACGCCTGACCGAAGTAATGGCTACCAGAAAGACAACCTTGAGGGTAAGAACAGCCAGAGCAGCATCCTGCATAGGTTCAAAGGGAGCACCCTGCAAGGCAAACAAAACTAAGTTCAAATCCCAAACAGGGACCACAGGTTTACGTGGGGAACGCACATGAGTGACCCCCTGGAAAAAAGGTCTTAAAGAATGCTGAGCAAAAGACTTCTGAAAGAAAACAGACAGGGCAGAAACCTTACCCTTCAGATTACTGAGTTGGAGTCCCGACTCCAACCCATGCTGTAAGAACTCCAAAACCCTGGGGGCTGAAAACACCCGACAGGGAAGAGACCTAGACTCACACCAGTCAAAGTAGGTACGCCATACCCTGTAATAGATTGAAGAAGAAGTTTTCTTCCTAGCCTTCACCATGGTATCAACCACCGAGGCGGACAAGCCTTTTTCCATTAAGATGGAGGTTTTAGCAGCCAGGCCGTCAAACCAGAGTTTATAAATTGGGATGTTGTAAGGGGCCCTGAGTGAGCAGATCTGGCACCCCTGGCAGAACGTACTGGTCTACTGCCATCTGCACCACGTCTGTGAACACACTCTTCTTGGCTGCCTGGGGGCCACCAGAATTGCTGGCACCCCCTCCAGAGCAATCTTGCGCAGAACCCTGCACAGCAGGGAGAATGGAGGAAAGACATACAGGAACTGAATGTCCTGCCATGACAGTGCTAAAGCATCCGTGGTCAAGGCCAGAGGATCCTGGGGCAGGGAGTCAAAGGCCGGGAGCTTGTGATTGTGACGGGACGCAAACAGATCCACATCTGGCACAGAGATTGGAACACCCTGTTGCAGAGGGACCATTCTCCCTGGCGAGAGGTCCCCCTGCTCAGAGGGTCTGCCAGCAGATTTTTCACCCCCGGGATGTACACCGCTGATATGCAGGGAACATTGGCCTCCACCCAGGTCATCATCAGGGACACTTCCTGGAGGGCCCTCTTGCTCCGGGTCCCTCCCTGATGATTGATGTAGGCAACTGCCGTCTGGTTGTCCGAGCGCCAACTGATCAGGCAGGCCCTAAAGATGAGTAGTCAAGCAAGCCAGAACTAACCTGATCGCTCGCAGCTACAAGACATTGATAGCTGTGTGGGCCTCCTGATGGCCCCACCTCCCCTGGAACCGCAGGGACTTCCAGAAACCCACCCCAACCTGATAGACTGGCATCCATGGTGACCGTCTCCCATGAAGGGGCAAGAAAGGATCTGCCCCCCCAACAGGTTCCTTGAGTCCATCCACCACAAGAGGGACCTCCTGACCAGGGGGGAGAGCACACAGACCCTGTCCAGGGACACTGGGTCCTTGTCCCATACAGACAATAGGTGAAGTTGCAGAGGCCTCAAGTGGAACTGAGCATAAGGGACCGCTTCGAAGCACAACACCATCAGGCCCACCAGCTGCATCCCCTGCCTGATGGAGGGATGGGGACAAGCTAGAAGGGACTGAGCCTGTGCAATCAGACTGTCCACCCTCTGCTGGGGAAGGAAGATCCTTGCCTGAACTGTATCCAGATTCATTCCTAGGAATGAAGTGACCAAGGAAGGGGACAGTGAGGACTTGGGGTGGCTGATCACCCATCCAAATGACTCCAGAATGGGCACCACCAGCTGAGTATCCAACTCTGCCTGATGTAGAGACTGGGAAGTGATGAGGATGTCGTCCAGACAGGGAAGCACGCTGACACCCTGACATCTGAGTAGAGACATCACGCCAGCCAGCACCTTGGTGAACACCCTGGGAGCTGAAGTGAGGCCGAAGGGCAAGGCCACAAATTGGTAATGTTGATCCATCAGAGCAAACCTGAGGAACTTTTAATGACCTGGGAACACAGGAATATGAAGGTAAGCATCTTTGACGTCCACAGAAGTCATGAAATCCCCTTGGCGCAGGGAACTGATGGCAGAGCGCAGAGTCTCCATGCGAAAGCGCCTGCCCTTGACAAAACTTGTTGAGAATCTATAAGTCCAGGATGGACCTAACAGAACCATCCTTCTTGGGTACTGTGAATAGGTTGGAATAAAAGCCCTTGCCTTTTTCTCTTAAAGGCACCTGGCAGATGACCCCCAGCTCCAGGAGGCCTTGCACTGCTTGCACTAGCTCCTGAGTTGACACAGGGACCTGAGGAATCCGGGACCTGATGAATCTTGGAGGGGAATCGGCAGCAAGCTCCAACCTGTAACCGGAGGACACTACCTCCTGAATCCATCGGTCTGAGACATGAAGCCTCCAGACGTGAGCGAAGTGCTGCAGCCGTCCCCCCACCCATGTGGGTGAGGGCGCCCCATTATGCCTGAGGGGGCTTGGGAGAGGATTTAGCTTTGGGACCCCAGGAGGAGCCAGGACGTCCACGTCCTCTGCCTCTACCCCAGAAATCTCCCCGGGCCCCAGGGAAATATCCCCCCTTCCCTGTCTTGCACCACAGTAAGGGGGGGGAGAAGGAACCCTGACCCCGAAAGGGCAGAGGTTGCCGCCTGCGCTGGGGTAACCTGCCTCCCTTAGCAAAAGGGTCCAGGTGGTCTCCAAACAGACGCAGTCCTTTAAAGGGAAACCCAGTGAGGGCCTTCTTGGCAGCATTGTCAGCAGCCCACTGGCGCAGCAAAACCGATCGGCATATAGCCACCACGAGGGTCGAAGTTCTGGCACACGTTCTGATGGTGTCATCCAATGCTGACAGGACAAAATTTACAAAAACCTCACAACTGGAGAGTGCATTAAACACCTCACAAGGCAAATCATCAGGGGCACTATCAAGCATATTTCAGATAAGGGTTCTAGTGGCCAAAGCAGTAATTGCAGAGGCACAGACCGGGCGCAGCGCCGTCCCCGCACATGTAAAGGCGTGGGACGCCAGCTGGTCAATGCGCCAGTCCTCAGCATCCAGCAGGGTAGTGGAATCAGGGGAATGCATGACAGAGGTGGAAGATAGCCCTATAATCGGGGCATCCACCCCTGGGGAGGGATAACCAACATTTAGCCACCTCAGCAGGAAAGGGATACTTCCCATCCCAACTCTTTGGAACCCCGGGAAGTTTACTGGGGCGCTCCCATTCCTTGAGCACAAGGTTATGGGAAAGTGCCTGCTCTGGAAATACCAAACGTGATTTTGCTGTATGGAAAAGCTCCCCTTCTTTGCCTGTGAGCCTCAACAGGGAGAGAGATAGACAGAACCTCAAAGATCTGGGTCAATAATCTGTCAGTGTCATCCAGGGCCCAGGGGTCAGAGCCAGAACCATCATGACCCCTTGGTCTCTCATCAGATGAGCCTGAATCAGAACAGAGCTCCCCTTCATCAGACGGGGTATAGCCACACAGATTCATAAACTCCTCAGTTCCCATAGGGAAACAGTAACATTAGGCGTCAAGTGCCGCTCTTACGCGCTATTCGCAATAATGTGTTCAACAGTAGCCAGTCTAGAAGACACATCAGGCTGAGAATCCCAACTAGTATGCAACTCAACAGGAGTGAGATTTAAGCTTGGGGGAGTAGGTGAAACGAGGTGCAGCCATTGGCAGGCCAGATTGCAATGCAAGCACCTGCTCAGCACAGGGTACACAGACCCGTGCCTTGTCAGCGTCAGCATGAGGCTGCCCACACGCTACACACAGCCGGTCTTGTCCCAAAGGGACCCCGGTAACATTATCCTGGGATGCCTCCATATGGTGATTATTAGGCACAATATGCCAGTAGGGATTGACGCTATAAAGCAACCCTGGATGCCCCAATGACCCGCTAGGGAAGTGGGAGTAATTATACAAGGCCCAACTATCAATTACACCGGGCCGGGGGAAGCCAATGGATTCACCTGTCTGAAAGACACAATGGGAAGAAGGGGTGTCAGAACCAAACACACTACAATGAGTATATCACACGCACGCGTGTGCTCCCTGTGCCAATCACGCTCCCGCAAGTTTACGTGAATGGCCGGTGTGTGCGTGATGCAGAGTGTGTCCCACACAAGGCTGCCCGGGACTTCCGGGAAAATGGCGGCTGGCGTTCAGTGCCTCCAGCTGGGGCACCACCAACTTCGGGGGCTGGATTTGGGGTGAAGGCGTCTTTTTTTTTTTTTTTTTTTTTTTTTAATTACATTAGGAGGGTATTTGGAGGGGGCATGGCAAAGGTTATGTTTTTTGTTCCAGGAAGGGGCTGGAGTGGCCCTTTAAAGATTACAGACATCTCCAATATAGTATTGATGTAGGAAGTCCACAGCTCAGTTAAATCACATACTAATGAGGTAAAAACCATATTAGGACCTGTAGAGCCTGTGGAGATAGGGGAGTGACACAAAATCTACCTTTTCTTTTTCCTGATGCGAAGATTTTTCGCTGGACCCCTCCATTCCGAGATCCCCCTTCCCCCTACCCAGTTTTTTTCTTATTTATTCTCTCTTTCTCTTTGATACAAATTTGGCTATTACTCTGATAATGATATGCTATGTGGACCTGACAATTATATATTATTACAATATTATTATTATAACCTCTGTGTGAGATATAGCATTCATTACTGATTCGATTTGTCTGCAAAATAACCAAAGCGCCTTTTTGCTATACACTTCATTGAAACTTTTACAATATCATTTTTTTGAAAGTAAATATCATATTAGTATATTACACTACCTAGCCAAAAAAAATAGGTCATACGCTTTAAACAGGACCAACAGCCTGGCACAGTTGGAAAACAGACGTAACGGCCATTTTGGAGCTTCTTCTGCCAGCATCTCAGCCATGCTGCAGCCTGGATTCAACTGACATAATGGACGACAATGCACAGTAACAGGAAGCCCATCACCACTTCCTGTTTGCCTGCAAATGCATGTGCCGCCATTTTGTTTCTAAAATTTTTTACAGCAGGAGTTCAAAAATGGTAAATACATTTTTATGTGCAGCAATCTAAATTGCCCTGGAGAGGGAAGCATATGAGCACTGTTTGTTGTGTTGGTCTGGTTTAAGTAATTTTTGAATGTTCGTCCGCTTTCATATTTTGTAGGACTGCCTTAAAGTGATACAGCAGGCAAAGGTAATTGTTACACCATTGAGTTGGGCTACACTTGGCACTCTCCTAAATGGTTTTCTGTTTTTAAAATGAAGAATGAATGAATCATGGCCTGAATGAATGAGGATTCAATAGCCATGCAGTCAAAGTCAGACCTTGTAAGTTGGGGTGCCGTAGAGGCCCCTGTGTAAGCCGGCATTTATCAGCTCCGGCATTCTTACTATGTCCGAGAACCAGATTCTCCTTGACCAACCAGGAGCTACCAGGATGGCCGCCACAAAGACGCTCTGCTTTAGTACTCGACCTAGGAGTGGAAACTGGGAACTGCATCTACTGACAACTAATTAAGCCATAATGAACACCTCAGAGCCACTAACCGAGCAAACCGCTAGCGTTTAGCCTGAGCATATCATCCATAGAAGAGATGACATACCTATAAATTTTCCTGCTGGACTTAACAATTGAGAGCATAAATTATGGGAGTGACGCGAACAAGTTTGAGAACACAACTGCTTAAACAACTTTCTGTCTGCCATGATTGCAGCACAGGCTAATCATACCATAGAAAAGGCATGTGGGCCACCTAATCCAGACGCTTATCCACTGGGTCTTTTAGAGAAGCGTTGTCAGAGAAAGGAATAATCGTGTTATTAGAAAGTCTTGAAACTGGATCATCTACCTCAGGGGGAAAAAGGACATGACCTAATTAGATCTGAGGGAAAAGGATATTTAGTATCCAGGACTCTAGGAACGGTGGGGTGCTTGTCTGGCTTTCCCATTCCTTTTGGATAAGTCTAGTAAAATGAGACTGCTTGGGAAACCATTGTTTCTGCTTTCTGCTTTACTGGTTTGTATGGATCTCCCTTTTTCCTCTTAGGGACGTTAGGAATTGCGATATCCAAAATCTCTAAAGTAGAAGATATCAGACAATCCTTCTGCTCTCTAAACAGCGACCCCTGTTCAAATGACCCTGAATCAGAGTTACTCTTCCCTGCGGGATGAGTGTTCCCCCTCTGAAAAACCTTCCTGAGATAGCAGAATAAATATCCTCCTCCTCTGAATCAGAAGAGTCCCTAGAAATGAAATGTTTCAGGTTTCCTGATGCCTTCAAGGACCTTGCAACCGGAGGCTCTAAGACCCTTAACAAGTAGATAGTGGCTTTCCATGCAGGCCAACCTCTCCGCTATATCAAGCTGGATAAGAAACCCAGGGTTATCAAAGAGAGGTGGAGCTGCCGAAGAGTAGTAAGCTCCTAGAAAGCTGATCAAGAGGCTTCCATGGTAGGAATTTCCCCCGGGGCAGGCAACTGCATTCTTAATCTGGAGAGTACCACCATGGGAGTGCATTTTGAACAAATAGGAATGTCCTCTTCTGGGGCCCTTTTCAGGCAACACATGACATGGGACAACCCTATCTGCTAAAACACCAGACCAGATGCCCCAGTCATATTGAAAATATCCCCAAGGGTCTAAGACTAAAGTATATGAGGAATCTTGATAGTCACAAGTGAGTACTCCGAGACCGTAAGGGTGGACCACAACCTAATATCCTTACCCACAATATCTAAAAGACAGATATACCCCAAAGAATAAACAAAAAAAATGACAAGACTTACCTGCCCACGTAAGGGGGGAGGAAGACAGCCAGCATGTGGTTCCCTGATACAGCAACCTCCGGTAAGACATTCTCTGGATCAGAGAAAGTAGAAGTTAGGCGGAGGAGCGGGGGGGCGGGCAGCAGTGACCCTAGTATGAGGTGCCTTGGGTAGGTCCGCAGCATGGCACAGCAGCGGCTCTTAAGGGGTGCATAAACCGATCTCCTAACCACTCTGCCCATAACCAATGCGGTTCCACCCCCACCTGCCCCCCGGCACGAAATTCAAATAGAAAAGTGCCAAAACTCATGTGCAAACACATCATGCATGGTGTGGTAAGAGAAAAGGCAAAGGGGGAATATTAACCCCATGCTCCACCCTGCAGGCTCACTAGAAAGAAATCTGTAGCTGGTTGTCACTTCAGGTGGGAAACTCCAGTCCTTGAGGGTCAGCTTTAAAATAAGGTGACACCCCATAGCACCCACAGGACCCTGAAGCCTACCCCTAAATTACCCTGATCCACACTATCGGTTTTACCGACTCCAGGAGGCATATTTGGGTCCACCAGTACATCGGGAACGCAAGGGCCAGGAAGACAGTTCCCGCTTTCCAACTGAATAAGAGGAAAATAAATCCAGGCACATCCTTCGTAGCCAGTCCAACAGCAAGAATGAAATTGCTCCTGGAGAGCAGCCAGAAGTATATATAGGTCGCAAGAAACTCCTATCTTGCAGTCCACGCCCTTTAGACGAGAGTTAACCCATTCGTTTCCAACTTCCTGGCTCCCTAGAGTGGAATGAGAGAAATCCCATTGATGGGATTGCTTGTTCAGTATAGTCATCTAGTCAGCTGACTTCATTATTTGGCCACATAAAGTTGCTGAACCTAGACTCGGCCAGCTGCAGCAACCACAGATCATAGACCTGATCTGCATAAATTCAGTCACCTATTCTACCTAGCAAATTTAAGTGGTTTTCGTTGGCTACACGTGGTTTACTCCCAATCCCTAGAGTTTTATCATATTGTGTGGGTGCTCTTACTTTTCACTACTGAAGCATATCCATGATTTTTCTACAATTTGATTTCACCAAATGTTTGGACATGATTGTCCTACCACTTTTTAATAACGCTTTGGACAGTTCTTAACCCGGCTTTAGTAGCTTTCCGCAATCTCTGTTTTTACGTATGGAAATAATTTGACTCCTCTGAGATAGATTAACATATAATCAATGACCACAGGATGTGTCAGTTAGGGTTCAATAATTTGTTGCCAGCTGAAACATAATCACCCATGCAGCATTTATCATGGGACGCTCTTACCTATTTGCTTAGTTAAATTCAGGTAGGTGGTGACCATTTTATCTGGCCAGGCAGTATACATTTTGGGGAATATAACTTGGGAATAACAAGGAATATTGAGATCACCATTTTGTCATTAGACAATTTCCAAAAGGAGGCCTATAATAAGACAATTTCATAGGGATTCCACTTCCACACTGTGGCCAACACCCATTTTGGGTGGTCACGTTAACACACACAAGAAAGCAAGTCAAGGTAGGGGATGCATGAAAAACCAATAGATTACAAGTATAAGGCAATCCAAGACAATAAATATTAACTCCAAGTAAAGTAAACACCAGCTGCTTTTGGGCAACACATGCATAAGCTACCTCATTTTAATTCGTATTTTAAATTGCTTTACCTTGCTTGAACACAGCAAACGTTTTGCTATGATCTACCTACAAACACTTCTGTAACCTGTCCATTTTAATTTATGCGATATTGTCCAGTCTGGTAGGTCTAACAGTAGGTGGTCATCTTTGGGCACCTTAAATACTGTATTGTATTTTTGTATTGTATTATATTTTTTAATGTTGATTTAACAGTGAGCTGCCCATTTCATTTCAGAAAGTAAAAAATGTACATAAATGCAATTTTACCACACAAATACAAAATATATATAGTTCAGCAACATTCTGGCCACTAGGGGCAGTGAAATACTACAGACAAATATGATGCATAGGGAGAAATACAATTCTGTGAAACTCAACTGTAGAATTGTTTTTGAGTATATCCAGTCCAGGTCGTCCCAGTGATGACGACATGTGGGTATTCTGCCCCCAGGGGGCGCTCGACTGCTAGATCAAAAGCTGTCGCTCCTTCCGGCCCCCTATAAAGGAAGGTGTCTCTCTATCATTTCCCAGTGGTTAAAAAGCAGTAAAGAGGAGACAGGCCGGGAGGCCAAGAAACCATGTCACATAGCTTCAGCTTGTACGCTCTCCAAAAAAAAAAAAACTTAAAGTGGACCAACACCCAGGGGTGATCGGCCCGGGAATCTATAAGATTTCCGGGCCGATCACCTCCCTCACCGCGGGACATCCGAGATCGGGATGTCCCGCGGTGAGGGACCCCCCCCCAAAAGCCCCCAAAAACTCACCTGATCGCCTGCTGCGAGTCCCTCCCTGGTGATTGATGTAGGCGACCGCCGTCCGATTGTCCGACCGAACTTGAACCGGTAAGCCCTGCAACTGATGAGTCAAGTAAGCCAGAACCAACCTGATGGCTCTGAACTCCAGAACATTGATGGGATCGTGAGCCTCCTGAGGCCCACACAGTCCCTGAAACTGAAGATCCTTCCAAAATCCCCCCCAACCTGACAGGCTGGCATCCGTGGTGACCGTCTCCCAACGAGGGGTCAGAAAGGATCTGCCCCTCATCAGATTGCTCAGTTCCAGCCACCACCAAAGGGAATGCCGAACCCTGGGGACATCAGAAAAGACTGATCCAATGACAGCGGGGACCTGTCCCAGGCCGCCAAGAGATGGAACTGGAGCGTCCTTGTATGAAACTGGGCAAAGGGAACAGCCTCGAACGAAGCCACCATCAATCCCACCAGTCGCATCCCCAGCCGGATGGATGGGCGAGGGATGAATAGTAGAAGCCGAGTCAATTCCTGAATCAAAAGAACCTTGGGCCGGGGGAGGAACACCCTGGACTGAGAAGTATCCAGAGACATTCCCAGGAACGCCACCACCCTGGACGGAGAGAGGCAGGATTTGGGATAGTTGGGATCACCCAGCCGAATCTCTCCAGGGTGGCTACCAAAGTCCTGGTATCTAGCTCCACCTGGCTGAGAGAGGATGCCATAATAAGAAGATCATCCAGATAGGACACGATGCGGATACCCTGGGCTCTGAGGAGGGCCATCACCCCCGCCAGCAACTTGGTGAACACCCTTGGAGCCGAGGTAAGGCCAAACGGAAGAGCCACAAACTGAAAATGCCGATCTTCCACCACGAACCTGAGAAATCTCTGATGCGCTGGGAAGATTGGAACATGCAGATAAGCATCCTTGATGTCTATGGACGTCATGAAGTCCTCCTGCCGAAGTGAATTTATGGCAGAGCGCAGAGTTTCCATGTGGAACTTCCTGGGACGGATAAACCTGTTGAGAAACTTCAGATTCAGGATGGGACGAACGGAGCCTTCCGTCTTGGGCACCGTGAACAGATAGAATAGGATCCCAAGCCCCGGTTCGAGGGAGGGACCGGGCAGATGACAGCCATGTCCAGGAGATCTTTTACTGCCGCCCGGAGTCCCTGCGCGGCCAGAGGATCCAAGGGCACGCGAGACCTGAAGAATCTGGGAGGAGGCCGGATCTCGAACTTCAGCTTGTAACCGGAAGACACCACTTCCCAAATCCATCTGTCCGAGACCTCCTGGTCCCAGACCTGGGAGAAGTGTCGCCGCCGTCCCCCCAACCGCGAGGGTTAGGGCGCCCCCTCATTGCTGAGCCGGCTTAGCAGCGGCTTTGGGCTTGGGGCCCCAGCTGTGACCTGGACGGGCACGTCCTCTTCCCCTGTTCCAGGAATCACCTCTGGAGGGGAAGACAGTCGATCCTCATCCAGCTCTGGCCCCACGAAAGGAAGGGGTAAAGGAAGCTGCCCCCCAAAAGGGACGATGTTGCTTCTTTCGCTGAGGTAACCTACCTCCTTTTGCGACCAAATTTTTCTCCAAAGAGCCACAAGCCCAGAAAGGGAAGAGCCATAAGAGACTTTTTGGACACAAAAAAAGCCGCCCACTGGCGCAACCAAACCGACCGCCGAATAGCCACCAGCAAGGCCGAAGTTCTACTACACATCACCATGGTGTCATCCAGGGCGGCTAGCACAAATGACAAAAACAATTCGCACTGCTTAAGGGCGGTGAACTCATCACTAGCTGGGCTTAAGAAAAATGCCATCAAAATGCCTTTGATTAGGGAATTCTAAGCGCGGCTTAGCCTCCTCAAAGAACTTCCCTTTCTGCGGAAGAGTCACTTCAGGAGGAGAGATTGCCAGAACCTCAAACATATGAGCCAGAGACCTTAGGGGGTATCCAAGGAATCCCCCTGACCCTGCTCGGCATCAGCACCAACAACTGCTGATCGTCAGAACCATCCGACTCCTCGAAAAGCTCCCCTTCCTCTAGCGGAGGGTAATCAGACCAGTACAGTGAATCAAACTCCTCAAAATCAGAAGCCTGCGTGGCTGGGGACAAGTGCTTTCTCTTAACCGGGGCCTTTCTGGCCACAGCGCTAGAAAATAATCTTTCAAGATTGGACAATCTGGCACACACCTCAGATTGCGACTCCCCACTCGTGACAACATCACACGGGGTATGGGTCAGGCGGGGAGGGGTAGGAGAAGGGACAGGCGGCGCAGAACCAGACGTGTGGGATCCGGACTGCCGCGTAATAGTCTGCTGCGCACATGGTATGCAAAGGAAAACATCATCCCCTGTAAGGGATGCCCCACACCCCAAACACTGCCGGGGTTGCCCCGAGGGGAGCCCGAGCCCGGTATCCTGGGAAGCCTCCATATGGTGATTTTACCAGTAGTCGCAATACCCAAGGGAATTACGCAATATAAGCAACCCGGGATGCCCCTTCTGTGTCCAAAATGGGAGGATTTATGGGGAGTACTTAAATTAAACCAGGGACCCTAGGACCAGGAGGACCCTTTAGGATCCAGCAGGGGTCCGCCTGGAATAGAAAAGAGGGGGACTGTCACACATATGTCACGCAATACAGGGCACATACTGAAGGGCCATGGCACACATACATACAATTAGGAAAATGCATATATAAAACTCGCGCTGACAAGCAGCAGCATCTGGCACACAACGCAGGAGCTATTGAAAGACTGGAGCCCACTGGGCGCTTACTGAACGGCGGTCTGCATGAGGCGGAGGGACTTGGCTGCCCAGGGTGAAGAAGGGTGGGCCGGCGCGGATCGCGCGCTGCGCCCGGCTCCGCCCCTCTCTGCCGACAACAGGCGGCTCCCGGCCAGTGACCGGGCTCCTCAGCGCCACCAGCAAGACGGGGAGAGGGAGGGGGCGGGCCGCAGGATCGCGCCCTGTCCCCCCTGAAACCGCGCCGGAGGGGAAGAAGCCCCCCCCCCGAAGACTAACAGTAACGGCCGGCGGCGCCGCGCCGCCGGCCCAGCCATGCATAAACACACACACACAAGTTGCACCCAAACATACAAAAAGGGGCTAAACTGACAAAGGGGGATAAGCGCCCCCCCTCCCCCTAGCAGTAGGGAACGAAGGGTGACCGGGGAAGGGGGATTTAACACCCCAAAGGTGTAAGGGCAAGGACAGGGCATCCCAACCAGGATCACCAACCCGGAATACCGCCTACCCCTTAGTATGGGGTCTCACGGTGGAGCATAGCTCCTGAGGCACCTTAAGGTGCCGTCTACCTTTGCCAGGACCCACAGCCTAGGCTGGGAGGCTCTTAACTAAAAAGGGGGATAACAGTAGGTCCAGGCAGAAATAGACCGAAAGAGAGGGGCCGGGTGTTACCCCGGCTACCTGCAAGGAGGAGACATCCATCTTCTGACTTGCTCGCCGTCTGCAGAGATGAAAGACAGGGGAATGAGTGGGAGGTACCAGGTATTTATGGACCGGGAGGGGCTCACTTTTTTTCATGACATCTCTGCAAGATCGCCCTCTACAGGTCGGTATAACCCAAGTGTAATGACTATCTGAAGCGGGGTGTGTTAGAATATAGATAACGCAGCATCGCACAATGGTTCGAAGGGAGGACCCTGAAGAGCAGACAGTACCAAATTCAAGTCCCACTGACTTACACGGTGGACGGACATGGGTGACTCCCTGGAAACAGGTCTTGATCAACCTATGATTGGCAATGGATCTCTGGAAGAAGATGGCTAAGGCCGACCTGGCCCTTGAGGGTGCTCAGCTGGAGACCCAAGTCTAAGCCGTGTTGTAAAAACTCCAGAATCCTAGAAATAGAAAATGTGCGGCAAGGGAGACTCTTAGACTCACACCAAGCAATGTAGGCGTGCCAAACTCTGTAGTAAACCATGGAAGAAGACTTCTTCCACGCCTGTATCATGGTATGTACAACCGTGGCCGACAGCCCCTTTTCCGTCAGGATTGAGGTTTCAATAGCCAGGCCGTCAAAGCCAGAGTCTGTAAATGGGGGTGCCGCAGCGACCCCTGCGTGAGAAGCCCTGGATTGACGATGTTGCGATCCACTGACATCTGAACTATGTCCGCAAACCGACTCCTTCTCGGCCAGTGAGGAGCCACCAGGATGGTTGGTACCCCTTTCTGGGCTATCTTGTGCAGCACTCTGCCCAGGAGTGGAAACGGAGGGAATGCATAAAGGAGCCTGAACTCCGTCCAGGGAAGTGCCAGAGCGTCTGTGGCAATGGCCAGAGGATCTCTTGAAAGGGAGATGATTGTGATTGTGTCTGGACGCAAATAGGTCCACGTCCGTTTGACCCCAGCGAAGACTCAGAGCGTGAAAGGTCTTGTAGCTAAGTGACCATTCCCCCAGGCGTGAGGCGCCCCTGCTCAGGGAGTCTGTCTCCTGGTTTTCTACCCTGAGAATGATGCAGGGAACATTCTCCTCTGCCCAAATCCGAATCTGGGTCACCTCCTTGAGGGCTCGCTTGCTCCGAGTCCCGCCCTGGTGATCCCGCCCACGACCCCTTAAATGGGGAGCCAAGAGAAGAAGCACCAACCGGATCGCTCACAGCTCCAAGAGATTTATGGGTCAGCGGTTCTCCTGTGGACCCCACTGACCCTGGATCTTCTGAGACTGCCAAACGCCTCCCCAGCCGGTCAGACTGGCATCCGTGGTAACTATCTCCCAATAGGGAGTCAGAAAGGACTTACCCACCAACAGGTTCCGGGAGTCCAACCACCACAAGAGGGACTGCCTGTCTAGGGGGGACAGCGAAATGTCCTGTTCCAGTGACTCAACAGGTTCAACTGAAGAGGTCTCATGTGAAATTGGGCGAAGGACACTGCCTCGAAGCATGACACCATTAGGCCCACCAGTCTCATCCCCAGACAGATTGATGGCCGTTGACAAGACAGCAAGGCCTGCACCTGCGTCTGGAGGCCCAAAACCTTATGCTGTGGCAGAAAGACCTTGACCTGATAGGTGTCTATAGTCATGCCCAGGAAGGACCTCACTGTTGAGGGAGTGATAGAAGACTTTGGGTAATTGACTACCCAGCCGAAGGCCTCGAGAGTGGACAACACCGTCCGGGTATCGATCTCGGCCTGCTGTCGAAGCGAGCTCACTGCCAACCGCAAGGTTTCCATGTGGAAATGTCTGATTCTGACAAACCTGTTGAGACCCTTCAGGTCCAGGATAGGCCTTAACGTTCTGTCCTTCTTGGGAACCGTGAACAGATTGGAATAAAAACCTTGACCCTGTTCCTGACGAGGTACACGACAAATCACACTTAACCGCAAGAGGTGTTGCACGGCCATTCCTGTGCCTTCAATGGGTTTTGGGATATCCAAGAGCGAAGACATTTTGTGGGCGGCCTGACTGCCAGCTCTATTTTGTAACCGGAGGACACCACCTCCTGAATCCACCGATCCGAGTCTACAGATGAGCAAATAGCAGAAGCTGCCCCCCCCCCCACCCAGATGGGTGAGGGAGCCAACTCATGCCTGAGGGGACATGGCAGGGGGCTTGAACTTGGCTCCCCAAGTGGGATTGGGTCAGCCGCGGGACCTACCTCTACCCCAGGTATCTCTGCGGCCACCTGAAAATGAAGAGCCTCTTCCTCCTTGAAAGGAAGGATAGGCAGATGAGCTCCGAAAGGGCCGAGCAGGCTTCCGTCTCTGAGGTAGTCTACCATCCTTGACCAGGAGGTCCAGACGTTCCCTGAACAACCTGTGCCCCACGAAGGGAATACTAGTAAGCGACTTTTTGGCCGCGGCATCAGCCGACCATTGTTGCAACCAGAGCCAGCGGCGAAGTGCAACAAGAAGGGCCGAAATCCTGGCGCCAAGCCGGACACCATCGTCCATGGCAGAGACAACAAAGGAAATGAAATCCACGCAAGCCTTGAGGTCTTTATACTCCTCCGCCCACTTGCGAGCCTTAGCGCTAGCCACAAGGCGTCTCACCTTCTTTCTGATTGCCAGGGAGACAATAGCCGCGGCACACACAGGGCGAAACAAGGCACCAGCAAAGGTGAATGACAGACCAGTTGATCCATGCGCTTATAAGCTGGATCACGTAAGGAAGCGGTATCAGGTAAATGCATAATAGTAGTTTTGGACAACCCCGACACAGGGGAATCCACCTCGGGAGGAGGAGACCATAGCCGGACCAGCTCCTCAGGGAAAGGATACCGCCTATTGTTAGGCCTTTCCCATTCCTTGAAAATCATATTAGAAAAATGGGCCTGCTCTGGAAAGACACACATCTGTCCTTCAGGCTTAAACAATTCACCTTGCTTCCTCTTAGCCACACTGGGAGGAACAATGTGTAAAGTCTCAAAAACAAAAGCAAGCAACCTCGCCAGCAGAATAATCCGCAGTGGAACGGGAATCATCCAGCAACTCACCTTCCTCCACAGAGCCCAGATCAGCAAATAGATCGTCATTATCCGAGTAAACAGGCTCAATGTGCCGACTCTTACTCAAGGCCTTCTTAGACGCCGTTCGCAAGATCTGTCTCTTGAGACTGGCCACCCTATGCGTCAAATCAACATGGGACTCCCTGCTGGCTTCCCCCTCACTGGGAGCTAAGTGCAGCAGCGGGGGTTCTGGAGAGGCTGCAGCCGGTGAAGGGCTAGGGGCAGGTATGCCCGCCCGGTCATGGTCCAAAATAACGCTCCTGGCGCAAGTGGTACAAACAGTGCTGAAACCGCCCGAGGACTTGCACTGCACAAGGGGCAGAGCTTCACACGCCCAGATGCCTCCATTATGGTGATTAGAGAAATTGGGAAATGTAGGTTACAAGGCACTAACGGCCCAAACCAATGTGATCCCTCTTAATAATAGGGGAGAGGGGGCGGGGGACCGGGAGGAACCACAACCTTCAATCACTGGGCCCACCTAAACAGAGACAAAAGAGAGGGCCATCAGTATCCCATAAGCACATGCATAAAATCACAATAAATCGTTAATAAGAGGGACTCACAACACAGTAGCGGGTGCAGCAGCGTAGGGGTCCCAGGCAAGGAAAGGCAGCAGCAGCACAAGATGGCGAAGAGGAGCCGTCCCCACCACGCAGCAGCTTCGGCGCGATCTTTGAGGGGCGGCCCCACCCTCCCCCCCGGCAGCGTGGAAAAAGCGCCCACCCACCAGGGAGGCCAGGTCCACGGTGAGGGAAGGCAACGGCCGCCATAGCCTCAGGGCACACACACACAGCCTGTGCAGCGCGCACCATGCGCCCGCACACCTCCGCCACCTGTCAAAGACAAAACTGCACGAGTGGCGCCCCCCCCCCCCCCACAACGTATGTGCATGTCAAGATGGAGGGGAGAAGGAGTCAGCCAGACCCGAGGGAGCAAGGGAGGTAAGTATAAGTGCAAACGCACACAGCAAACCATAAAGTTGCACAAACACATAGCAGCCCATAATAAAGCTTGTGGGACAGGGAGGGATATAAGACTTCTAGTTAGAAATGTGGTTCCCCCCGCTCACCATCAGCCTATGGCCGGCTACCCATTAATCAGGGTCTGCGGCCCAGAGCCTAGCTCTGCCAGAACGCCTGACCCCGGCGTTCTCCCTACCGTCACAATCCCGAGCCCCGCTCGGCTGCCAAAATTCCAGGAGAGAGTATCCAACGATCTTCAGCAGCCAGACTGCAAGATGAACACTGGGAAATGATAGAGACACACCTGCCTTTATAAGGGGCCGGGAGGAGCAACAGCTTTTGATCTTGCAGTCGAGCGCCCCCTGGAGGGGGGAATACCTACATGTCATCCCTGGGACGACCTGGACTGGATATAGGGAAAACAAGATTCCCTGTGTAATCTGCGCTTATGGTTCATCAGAAAGTTCACCAAAAAGTGAAAGGCCTAAACACTTGTACTTACTCTGCAACTGCCCCACTCTGATTAGATCAAATAAACAGCCTTTAGATGAATATGAAATTTGAGTTGCCATTTTAACTAGACCCATGTTTTAACTGTACACACCTTGTTTGCATTATGCAGAACTAAGTAAATTATATTACTTACATTTGCATCTGGACGCAGTTTAATAAGAAATCGTTTCCGCTTGAAACTAAGTTTTCGTACTTTTGCCCAGTTAAATGCATTTATTTTTGTGTGGCCCTGAAACACAAAAATGAATTAAAAAAGATGTCATTTATAAACATTTAATCAAAAACTAGCATATGTCATGTCTGCTGCAGTTCTCAAGTTTGGCGCCAACTACATGGATTTGGGAGGGAACCTTCTTTCCCAAGACAATATGGAATACAAAATCACAAACCACGATGTAAGATGTCAAAACTGGGTTATCACCTATGAATATGCTCAACTAGGTTTGGCAATGGGTCATCTGACATCTGCTGGTGGCATCATGGGTTTGGAGTTTCTGTGATCAAATAAGGTTTCTGTAGTCTAATGACAGGAATTATTGATGGTAATTGTACTTTAGAACACTCCAGTGTTCTGCATTGGTGGACAGAAACTTATGTAAAGGAACATCTATCTCCCACAATGATATGCTCTCTCCTATTTATTTACCACCAGTACAAAATACATTAATTGAGAAGAGTGGCAGGAGGGGGAGCATTTAAGGAACACATGTGCTATTAAAGGATCAGTGGCCGGATGCTTTTCCTCACAGAGACTGCGTTAAACTTTTTACAGCAGTCTTTGCTTATTACTGTCACATGCTAGGCATTCATACATTCTTTAAAACCCATGCTACCAACCTGTCCAGGTGACCTGTCCAGGTGACTAGGTAAGGGAACAGATAGGCCAACTTACCCTTTCAATGTAGGTAAGTACTTTCAGACTCCCTATACCACTGGTCCCTAACCTATAGCCTGAGAGCCACATGTGGCTTGTGGACCTGTATGGGTCATGGACTGCCTGGGGTCAATGAGTTGGTCAGGTGGAGAAGTGTGCCAGCTTACCTGCCTACCTGATTCTCACATTTAAAGTGATTAAACCCTGAATTCACATCCCTGAAGTCTTTTAGACCCCTTCCTCCAGTGCCCCACTTTTGAAACCCCCTGAAGTGCACATTGCCATGTCAGCAAGGCGCCCACTCAAATTCAAAACTGCCTGGTGAGGTGAGTGGGCAGTGCTCAGAGGCCACTGGAGGGTCACACATGTGCCAGGAGAGCGTGAAGCAAGGAAAGAAATTGCTGATTCCTGGGGAAAGGGGGGGGGGGGTGCACAAAGCCAGGAATATCAACGTGAGGTGTCCCTGGGGGATCGAGGATAAAGGTACGAAACTGGCGAATTCCTGGGGGTTTAACAAAGTGAAGGGGGGGGGGGGGAATCTGCTTTAACCTTTTTGGAGATGATGGATCTGCTTATGGAGTGGAGGAGTTGGTCATTCCACAATGAGGCTCAAGGCCATCTCTCAATGCTGAATGAGGCTCTCAAGGTAAGAAACGTTGCGGACCCCTACTAAAAACGTTATTTCCTAGGTTTCTTACAAAAGTTTTTTGAATGGGAGCGATCTCTACAGTGTAACATCAATAAGAGAATCTTGTTAAAGAAACAATTGGAATAGGATCGGACATCACTGGGGCTACAATATTAAACACTGAGTAAAGAAGAGCTTGTAATCACAAAGGGTTAGTAGCCAATTAAATCAAGTAGTGAGAAGGCACCTTGCATTTGTTAAAATACCTTTCTTTTGGTTACGAGGCATCCTTGATGCTCTGTACAGACACTGTGAAAACCACCAGGATGTCCAGGATATCTTTGCGTTTTTCTTTGACATTTCTATGACATTCATAGGAATTCAACACAGAACACCATAGGAAATACCATAGGCTACTGACCCCATTCCAGAGGATGCTTGTAAACAAGAGATATACCAATAGTATGCTGAAGTTGAAACCCCTTAGAAATGCCACATTTCATCATTGATCAGGGACTCAAAAATAAATGGGACTTATCAAATGGGAAGAATGTATATGAATGGCATTATTATGCAAGTAGTTCAAATATTAGAAACCTGAAATACAAGGATGCCTGTGTTGGAAACAGCCAAATTAATCTTCGTCCCTTCTCGATCTTTGGCTGGATGAAGCCTAACACCGTACATCTCCAATCGACGGGCAACTTCTAAGAGCTGGAAATCCGATTCAGCTGGGGTTTGACCACTGCAAGCATTGAACAACACAGAGGAAAAGAATGTTTATTAGACAGGCAAATAACTTACGTATCAATTTATCCCCTATTTAGAAAGCACCAACATATATATATGGAAAATCAATATATTCTGTTACAAATGTTATTCTATGTAAGTGAAAAATCACCACATAACTCCGCGGGAAATAATTATTCCTTCTAATTAAAGATTCCTTTTAACAAAAAATGTCCACCTCTGATGTGACTCAAAATCAAACTCTTGTGCGCACTTCCATCACCATATCTTAAATACACGTACCAGATTGCCAACAATCGCTTGCAATAGGATTAAGGTCCTCTTTAAAGTGTTAAAACTCATTTATGTTATTTCAAACCAAATGCTGGAGATATATTGTAATAGCTGAATCCTCCTTAATTATCCAAGATTCTCTAAAAATCCGCCATTCCAGAAATTATATCTCAGAAATAAAAATAAAAGCACATAGCATGATATCCTTTTAAAATTTCCAAGCACCTGCAAGCATTTATTGAGCTTACCAGCATTCACAAAGTAAAAAGCATTCCAAACTCAAGTTTCCAATTCAATGATAATACAGAGCGCTGTGAAGACCTCTTATGTTTTCACCCACGCTACTCTTCTATGTGATTTGTATCAAAATGCAGCTGCGTATCTCCTCACCGCCTCCTCGGCCGCCGGACACGGGAGCGCTCGCTGCCTTCCCTCTTCAGTAGCTACGTTGTGTCTCTTCACAGTGCAAGCCCCGCCCAACGCGTTTCGTCGTCACTGGACAACTTAGTCATGAGTTGTCCAGCGACGACGAAACGCGTTGGGCGGGGCTTGCACTGTGAAGAGACACAACGTAGCTACTGAAGAGGGAAGGCAGCGAGCGCTCCCGTGTCCGGCGGCCGAGGAGGCGGTGAGGAGATACGCAGCTGCATTTTGATACAAATCACATAGAAGAGTAGCGTGGGTGAAAACATAAGAGGTCTTCACAGCGCTCTGTATTATCATTGAATTGGAAACTTGAGTTTGGAATGCTTTTTACTTTGTGAATGCTGGTAAGCTCAATAAATGCTTGCAGGTGCTTGGAAATTTTAAAAGGATATCATGCTATGTGCTTTTATTTTTATTTCTGAGATATAATTTCTGGAATGGCGGATTTTTAGAGAATCTTGGATAATTAAGGAGGATTCAGCTATTACAATATATCTCCAGCATTTGGTTTGGAATAACATAAATAAGTTTTAACACTTTAAAGAGGACCTTAATCCTATTGCAAGCGATTGTTGGCAATCTGGTACGTGTATTTAAGATATGGTGATGGAAGTGCGCACAAGAGTTTGATTTTGAGTCACATCAGAGGTGGACATTTTTTGTTAAAAGGAATCTTTAATTAGAAGGAATAATTATTTCCCGCGGAGTTATGTGGTGATTTTTCACTTACATAGAATAACATTTGATACAATCACAGACTGATCCAACAAAGTCTGAATTACTCCAGCGTGGATTTGTTGGTTATATAAAATTAGTAGATATATTTTAATACATTTGGATCAATTGTTTAAATATAGCGTGGTGTGTGATGAAAATATATTATATATTTTTTTATCATATGTGAACATATTCTGTTACAGCTACCAGGGAATTTTACCTTTGTATGGATATTCCCATACTAATATTTCATACAATAATTTAACAAGAAGTAATTTTGTATTAGTATATATTAAACACACTGAAGACTTTCTTTGTTATAGGAAATTGTGAATAAATCGCTCTCTGCCGTTTCTGTATCCTTGGAAGCTTTTCTTACAATATTTTCAGTCTTTGAATGGTCACCTTATTTCTTCAATTTGTTATGGTCACTTTTAAAACAAATGTAGCTTTCTATGTTAGGAATAGACGCTATTCATATCATTGAGAGACAAAAGGGTAACATTTTATTTTTACAATTTTTCAAATTCTAAACAAACTTTAGTCATTTTAATAGAGGTGTATGTAACTTAAAATATTGCATAATGTCCAAGAAGAGAGGGAAAACCCAATTCTGTGAAGTACTTACCTGTAGAATTGTTTTTTCTGCGAATCCATTCTAGGCACTCCTTACACTTGGGATTACCTCCTTGCTGATCACGTGACTGCAAGAAAGAAAACAGGTGTGGCCCCTCCCGGCCCATAAGTAGCAGCTGCCTCCTAACCAAGATCAGTTTCCTAAAAAAGCAGTAAAAAAATGTAAATCAGAGGCAGGCCAGGAGGCCCTATATAGGAGTCCATGTTACTTCACACCAAACTCCGCCAGAAAACTCTCAGAAATTAAATTTGTTCTTTTCACTTTCTCTTATACTTTTTCTTCTTTTTCTTTTTTCCTTTTTTAAAAGCTAATGAAAGTTATTAATGGACTAAACACCACCAAAAAAGCATCAAAAGATAGATCATGACCCAAAAGGGGTGGGCCGGAGTGCCTGGAATAGATTCCCAGAAAAACCAATTCTATAGGTGAGTACTTCACAGAATTGGGTTTTTTCTTCCAATCCATTCCAGGCACTCCTTACACTTGGGATCTCCGAAAGCAATGCCATCTATGGGCGAGATCCTCTAGCGCAGAACAGCAGTTAGTTCATCTCACTACCACCTGAAGAATCTTTCGACCAACAACAGCGTCCGCTGAGGCTCTAACATCTACCTTGTAAAACTTGGTGAATGTATGAACCGAAGACCAGGTGGCAGCTTTGCAAACCTGTTCCACCGAAGCCTGATGCTGAAAAGCCCAGGAAGCACCAATGGCCCTAGTGGAATGGGCCGTGACCCGAAAAGGGGGTTCCTTCCCCTTGGCCGAATAGGCTCTTCCTACTGCCTGCCTAATCCACTTACTGACAGTGGCTTTAGCTGGCGGAAGCCCCTTTCTCGGCCCTTCTGATAAAACAAAAAGAAAATCAGTCTTGCGGAAGGAATCTGTAGCTGCCAAATAATATCTTATGGCCCTGACTACATCTAAAGAATGAAGTGCCCTCTCCTTAGCATTAGCCGGAACCGGGAATAAAGAAGGTAGAATTACCTCTTGAATAAGGTGAAAAGGAGAGACGACCTTAGGTAAAAAATCAGGCTTAAAACGAAAAACTACCTTGTCTCTATGTAACTCAAAGTAAGGAGACTTCATACATAAGGCGGCTAACTCAGAAACACGCCGCACAGAGGTGATTGCCACCAAAAATATCACCTTAAGCGTCAAAATGCAATGGAGCGTCAATCATGGGTTCAAAGGGAGCACCCTGTAGAGCCGTCAACACCAGATTCAAGTCCCACACCGGTAAAATGGACTTGCGTGGTGGTCGGACATGAGTGACACCTTAAAAAAAATTCTTAATGAGCATATTACTAGCGATAGACTTCTGGAAAAAAATAGATAAGGCCGACACACGCCCTTTTAGGGTGCTTAACTGTAGGCCCACTTCTAGGCCATGTTGTAGAAATTCTAGAATTCTAGAAATCGAATAACTTCTGCAAGAAAAATTCCTAGCCTCACACCAAGATATGAATGATCGCCAGACCCTGTAATAAATTATGGAAGAAGACTTCTTCCGGGCCTGAATCATGGTATGAATAAGAGCCTAGTTAAAGTTGCCCTTGGCGACGAAACGCGTCGGCGGTGGCGGAACTATCTACATTTTTGGTACCTACATCTTCGTTTATGGTTGACGCAACCCTTCTGCTGGCACAAGCTGCTTCATTCCAGGGCTGGTGAGATGAGCGTCGCCTAATTATGATCGGATGCTGTTTTTAAACTGCTTGTTTGTGAGTGCAAATTTTATGTTTTTATTAAACTGTCTTGGGTCCTAACGGAGTTACACGAGATTCTGTTTATCATTGTTTCTTGGTAATTGGTTGGCTTGATATACCCATGAATGCTGGTGAGCAATACATCTGAGGATAGGACCTGCCGATCACCCACTTGTGGACGTGTTTGAAGGCTTCTGTTATCTTTTTCAGTCGGTAAGGATTTGCACTATCGGTGGTGGTTTTGGTTAGATTTTTCATCGTGTGGAGGTGCACGCGCTGTGGGATAGAAATCATCCTTTGCACTTAATTATTTTGAAGGTTGCTCTGTGTTTCAAAAAACATTGCTTTTCTACAGTTGGTTCTTTTGGGAATAAGGACTACTACACGTTGAGCACTTGAATGTGGACTTGGAATTATTGTCTATATTGTTTTTCATTTTTAGTGCGGTGTATGTACTAATATTGCAATGTAATTACTGTACCTTTTTCACATGAATAACCTTAGCCGATAAACCCTTCTCTGCTAAGATCGAGGTCTCAATAGCCAGGCCGTCAAAGCTAGCATCTGTAAATTTGGGTGCCGAAGTGCCCCCTGTGTGAGAAGATCTGGTTTGACTGGTAGGCACCAATGGTCCACCGACAACCTTGTTATGTCTGAAAACCAACTTCTCCTTGGCCAACGAGGAGCTACTAGAATGGTTCGTACCCCCTCCTGAGCTATCTTTCTTAGTACACGGCTCAGGAGCGGAAGCAGGGGAAAAACATACAGAAGCTTGAACCTTGCCCAGGAGACTGACAGGGCGTCCGTTGCTATGGCCAGAGGGTCCGTTGACAGGGACATGAATTTCGTCCGTTTGTGACTGTGTCTGGATGCAAAGAGATCCACTTCCGGACACCCCCAGCGAAGACAAAGGGCTTGAAAAACCTTCCGACTGAGGAACCATTCTCCCCGACGCAGAACCTTTCTGCTCAGAGCGTCGGCCTCCTGGTTTTCTATCCCCAGGATGGGAAGCGGATTCTCCTTCGACCCCCACTGTCCCTGGATCTTCTGTTTTTGCCAGATGCCCCCCCAGCCTGTGAGACTGGCATCCGTGGCAACGATCTGCCACTGTGGTGTCAGAAAGGACCTGCCTACAGCCAGATGAAGAGGGTCCATCCACCACAGAAGAGATTGCCAGGCTGAGGGTGTTAGCACAAAGACTTGATCTTTAGACTGTAAGCTCGCAAGGGCAGGGCTCTCTCCCCTATTGTATCTTGTACTCAGAATATCCATTGTCAACTCTGTAAAACTGCATTTGAAATAGTATATGTACCGTATGTTTCTACCCTGTCTGTAATTACTACTTTGTAAATCGCTACGGAAGATGATGGCGCTATATAAATAAACAATAATAATAATCCATCGATTGCGGGGCTCGATCCCAGCTTGCCAACAGATTCCACTGAATGACCTCATGTGAAACTGGGCAAAAGGTACGGCCTCGAAGCAGGCTACCATAAGGCCTACTAACTTCATTCCTAGCCGAATGGTCGGCTGCTGGCCAGTAAAAACTATTTGATTCCGCATTAGCCGAGCCTTCTGCTCTGGTAGAAACACTTTGACCTGAACGGTGTCCAGAATCATTCCTAAGAAATTCCTTACTGGTGCCGGAGTGATATGGGACTTCGGGTAATTGATCACCCAGCCAAACTCTTCCAGGGTTGATAGGACCGTCTGCGTGTCTTTCATGATCTGCTGAAGAAACCCAGCTGAAATTAAAAGATCGTCCAAATACGGGATGATGCATATCCCCTGGCTCCTGAAAATGGCCATGAGACCCGCCAAAACTTTGGTGAACACTCTTGGAGCCGAGGATATCCCGAATGGAAGCGCCACAAACTGGAAGTGCTGATCTTCCAGGGCAAACCTCAGGAACTTCCGATGCCCTGGAAAAATCGGCACATGCAAATACGCGTCCCTTATGTCTATAGAAGTCATAAGATCCCTGGGCCGAACTACTCTTACCGCTGACCTTAGCGTCTCCATGCGGAAATGTTTCACGGGGATATACCTGTTGAGATCCTTTAAGTCTAAAATGGGACGAATCGACCCATCCTTCTTGGGAATTGTGAACAGGTTCGAGTAAAACCCCTGACCTTCCTCCCAAAAGGGTACCCGACAAATTACTCCCTTTTGAAGGAGATGCTGAACTGCGGATCTCAGGGCATCTATCTTTGACTGGTTCCAGGATGCCCCTGACCGAAGGAACCTTGTGGGCGGTCTGGCTGCAAACTCGATCTTGTAGCCCTAAGACACCACCTCTTGCATCCAAGGATCCGCCATGTGGCACCTCCAGATATGAGCAAAATGCAAAAGCCATCCCCCCACCCACTCGGGTGAGGGCACCCCCTCATGCTGGAGTGGGCTTGGCTGGAGGTTTGGGCCTACTTCTCCAGGCCCCTCCTGCCCAATTACGCGCTCTGCCTCTACCCCAAAAATCTCTACGGGAGCAAGGACGGAAGACACCTCTGCTATTCCGAAAGGGCCGATATGATGAAGGCCTCTGAAAAGGCGTCCAGCTTTTCTCCAAAGAGTCTGCTCCCTAAAAAAGGTAGATCCGTAAGAGCTTTCTTAGCGGCGGCATCAGCCGACCACTGTCTTAGCCATAAGGAACGGCGCAAGGCCACGAGAAGAGCAGAGGTTCTAGCCGCCAGCCTGACCGCATCATCCATCGCAGTGATAGCGAACGAGTTAAAGTCCAAACAATCCTTAAAATCTTTAGACCCTTGAATAAGCCTGCGAGACTTAGCCCTGGCTAAATTTTTCTTCATCTTCTTCCTTGAAGCCAGGGACACAATGGCCGTGGCACAAACCGGACGTAAAAAGGATCCTATCATAGCAAAAGCATGGCGGGTCAATTGATCCATACGTCTCTCTGTGGGATCTCTTAAGGATCCCATAGTAGCAGACGGCATGATAGAAGTATTAGACAAGCCTGCTACTGGGGCGTCCACCTCAGGTGGATAAGACCAAAGCTTAATCATGTCCGCCGGAAAGGGTACCTAGCGTCTAGGATCTTGGGAACAGCTGGTAGCTTGTTAGGATTTTCCCACTCCTTTAATACCATCCTTGAAAAATGTGGCTGTTTCGGGAACACCTGCCTTTGCCTTACTGGCTTAAACAGGTCATCCTTCCCTCTTTTCGCCACCTCAAGAGGGGTGATATTCAAAGTTTCAAAGACCGAGGAGAGCAGACATTCTGTTTCATCTGCGTGGAGGGGGTCCTCATCAGACGAGAATAAGATAGAGTTACTATCTTCCTCCCCTGAGCGCAACTCGCCTTCTGAGAGCTGCACCTCTAAATACTCCTCATCCTCCTCCTCACCAAAAGAGGCAAATAAATATTTTTCCTCCGCAACAGGTTCCAAATGCCTCCTCTTATAGGCGGACTTCTATGGAATAACCAAGGACAACTGCCTTTCCAGGTTATCCAACCTGTGTGCTACGTCCGCCTGCGCCTCACTGCCTTCCCCCTCTCCGGGGGATGTAAGGGATGGTTGAGCCGTCACGCTCCCTCCAGCATTAGCTGGGCTAGAGACCTGAGCAGCCACTCTATTATGGTCTAAACCAATTCTCGTGGCGCAAGCGAACACAACGTGCTGAAACTACCCGGGGGATCCTACTTACATAAAGGGCAGAGCCCACCCTGCTCAAGTGGGATGCCCGAATCACTATCCCCTGATGCCTCCCTCATGGTGTTTTTTTTTTTTTTTTTTTTATTTGGCAATCAGACCTAAAAGGCCCTAAGCCTAAAAACCAATCCCAAAAGGGACCGGGAGGAACCACAACCCTTTTCTATCCTTCTTCCAATTTCTAAAAATAAAACAGGAGAAAAAGAGCATTAATAATCTCCTTTCCTTTTTTTTTTTTTTTTTTTAATCTAATAAAAACCAATCATACTGATATTAAAAATAACCTAAATATATATATATATTAATATATATATTATATATATATATATATATATATATATTATAAAGTAAAAGACATAATACTATAAAAATAATATTAATACCATTAATAAAAATAATGACAATGATAAAGCAATTGGTCCTAAAAATGATCATAACATTAATAATAATAAAATTGATAATGGCGATGTCCACTCACCACCACCGTTCTCACTTCACAGCCTGAACAAAAGATAAGATCATACATAAAAAGTAAGAAAGGCTGCTTAACGCCGCAAGTCAAAAAACAGGTCGGCCAAACTGTAAAATAATAATCATAATAATACCAGCGGGCTCTGTCCGTAATTCACCCACACACAAGCCTCCTAGGCTCAAAGAAACGCAGCAACAGCCAACCTGCCCCGGACGGCCGCCACCGCACACACGCGATGGCCGAATTCACACAATAAAAAGTGCTTCCCGACTGCTGCCGCCGCCCTGGTGTCAATCCTGAACACCACAAACGGCCTGCTCAGTTATGGCCGCTTTTCATAGCCTGAGTCCACAGCACCAGTCATGGCCGCCCGCTGTCCTGCAGGCTGCTACACTTACTTGGAATAGCAGGGAATAACAAGACCCGACCTTCTTCCAGTGAGAGAGAGAGAGCACTGCAGGAAACACGGCCTTGTGGTTCCGTGTTAAACTCCGCCCCCTGCGGGACATCAGCCACGCCCCTTAAAGGCATAGCTAAAATAAATAAAAAAACCTAACTTGGAAGAAGGATGGGTTGAATTAAAAATAAAAAAACGTTCCTCAGGTACACCAGAGAAAAACCTGCGGCTGACTTACTTTTTAAAAAGCCTGCAGCCCAGAACCTATACACTCTGTAAGCGCCCAAAGACCCCGGCGCTTCCACCCTACCTTCGCAAACCCCAGAACAGCCAGATGCTGTTGGAGGCACAATTTGGGTCTAGGAGATCCATGGGAATAAGGCTTACGCAGAAAGCCGACAGGGTGCAATCCCCCACTTGCTGCCAATCCTTAAGAGCTATTTTCCTGAACAACCTTCACAAGTCACTTGCCACTGCAAGAAAGAAAAACTGATCTTGGTTAGGAGGCAGCTGCTACTTATGGGCCGGGAGGGGCCACACCTGTTTTCTTTCTTGCGGTCACGTGATCAGCAAGGAGGTAATCCCAAGTGTAAGGAGTGCCTAGAATGGAAGAAAAATCAAAGCAATTAATGTCATCAGTCTAGAGCATGTTGGAGAAGGTTGGACAGCAGACACATGATGGAATTAGCTGATAAGAGGCAATGACCTCTGGCTGGTGCTCATTGCTGGAACAACTAACTTGGGGGAACGATCCTCCAGTGGGTCCTGGGCACTGTTTTAGGGACACCATTGGGGCAGTACAAGAGATTCAAGACTTTGGCCTTGATTCACTAAGAGTTGAAAAAAAATCTCATGGTAGTAAAACATTCAATTCATGAGAAAAAATCCAGAGACTATCACTGTTAGTGAATCACTAGATAGGAAGAAAATGAAAGTGGCACTATTTTACTCCTGAAAAATGTATTGAATTTTTTACCCCTTTTTTACCTGTAGTAAAGAGTGCCATTGAATTTCATTGTCTACCTATCTGGTGACTCACCAACAGTGAAATTCTCAGGCTTTTTTCTCATTATTTGAATTTTTTACTACCTTGAGAGTTTTTTTTTTCAAATCTTTGTGAATCGAAGCCTTTGTGTGAATAAATAAACTCAAGAATTAATATTTGTTATTTAATAATACATGTTTGAACTTATTCAGCCAATAAACTGCTTTAGCTTGAAGGCTGGGCACCAAGACACTGCTCAAGGGTAGGAGTTTTAATACAACTAAACCACATTTTTTTTACAAGTAAACTACATTAATGTAACATATATAATCTATCTTTTTATGGTAGATGGAAAAAAACTCACAAGTGATTCTGATGATATTCCATGATTTTTTCTTCTAGAGAATCTTGCTGAGGCATATATTTGTTTTTTGACAAATGTTCTCGGTCAACAGCTTCATCAAAATCTCCTATTTCAGCTAAGGAAAAAAAGACAACAAGTTGCGAAAAATAATGGATAAAATAGGCAGATGAATATGTACATGCTTATGTGAGTATATATTCACTTAAGGAAAACTCCTTTTTTGTTTGCAACTCTTTTATAGAAGGAACAACAGTTAAGCTCAGCACCTCCTGCAGCTGTCATTGGATTGCCATGAGACAGGGTCGCCGGGGGATACAGGATCTGACGTGATAGAAAAAAATAAATGTCATTTTTTCTGTGTGTGTGTTTTACACTTAAAGTGGTCCTTTACTCTGAATAAGAGTCTATCTTATATGTTTCCCACACCCTGTACATACAGATTACTCGCATTAAAAATCATCCTACCTGCATCTACTGCATGTTATAAGCCTTTAAACATCCAAGATGGCGGCTCATGGAACATCAGGCAGCCTGCAAACAGGAAATGCCTTCTAACTGTGCTGCTCTGAATTCTGGGATTGCTGACCTTTTCCTGACCCCAGCTCTGTTCTGTCTGAGCAAAGCACAGCTTTAACCCACCCCCTGTACTTTATCCCACTCTCCTCTCCTCAGTAAATGTGATGCTTCTGAGTCAAGATGGCGGCGCCCGTATCCTAAAGTCCTGAACAGAGTTGCAGCCCAGTGGGGGAAAGAATAAGTGACTAAAAACTTAAAATGTATTAACTTTAGATGCTAGGTAATCGTTTTTTAATGGTTTGAGCTTTTCAATAATTCATGGTGAAGGTCCGGTTTAACTCTTTATGAACTATAAGGCATCCATGAGACCCCTATACAAGTTTACAAGGCTTGGGTGGCTGGCAAGTCTGTGCCCTGCTATACAAGCCCCCAAAAAATGCCCCCGCCCCCATTTTTTTGTAAAATTAACCCTTTTTTACCTGTCACCCAGCAGCAGGAAAGCAGAAGCCAAAGTGATCAGCATGGGGACACAGTGCTCCAGGATGGATGGGAGGGATTAAAACAAAAAAAATGATCTGCATCTGTGTTTTTTTCACATTTAACCCTTTGTGAACTGGTAAGGGATTGATGAGACCCCTATACCAGTTCACAAGGCTTAGGGCAAGCCACCTGCAGCTAGCATATGTGGTACGGCTAAAATCGGGAGAAATGGGGCTTTCACATGCAATATGGTTTTCTTTAATAAAATAAATGTTTAATTTAAAATAAATGAGATTGTTCTGCTTGTGGGACCTTGTGCTTTCAGAATTAGCTTGTTTTGACTATTTGCCATATTTTAGGAAAATGTGTTTTTTTATTCTGCTTTTTTTTCCGCTTTTTTTTTGTTTCACTTTAAAGATCCCTTTCAAAGGACTGGTATCATTACACACGCACTATAATATAATGAATCTTCATCAGCTGAGTGAACACAACTTAATGGCTGTTACATTGTATGCTACTCTAGCAGATACAAAATCATTACATTTCCTGCTACTTACAGCAGGAGTGTGTTTAGTAAGTACATTTCGGCCTGTTGGCACTAGAAGAGGAAGAAAATAAGGGAGGAGAGGGGGAGGAAAGATGAAAGAGGGAATACAAGAAAAAAAGGGAGGTTAGGGATTAGGAAAGCATAGATAAAAATTATTTTTTTACATGCAAGAAAGCCACCTTTTGAGTCTGGATACTTGGAAGGCTATCGTGAAGGAATAGCCTAAGAGGCAAATTAGCTAATTGAGAATCTGCAAATTTTTAACGTCAGACACCAATACAAAGTGGTGTGAAAAAGAAAAAATATAAAAGAAGAGGAAGATGATGAATGATACTTACCCTTAAACAAAATCTCCTAGGAAATGCTGATTTAGGATGCTATTATACTAAAAGATGGTTACAAAGTGAAAAAAGCAATTCTGTGAGTACTCACCTGTAGAATTGTTTTTGTTCTTGCATGGCATGGCCCGCTTTGGTATTCATAACAGATGGGTTATTCCGCCACTAGGTGGCGCAGTAGCACTGCAGAAAGCTGTGGCAGCTCCCTATAAAAACGGGATTAACCAACAAGTTCCCAGCGTAGACGAGCAGTGAGACAAGAAGCCGGGAGAGAATAAAGTTAAAGTGGACCAACACCCACGGGTGATCGGCCCGGGAATCTATAAGATTCCCGGGCCGATCACCTCCCTCCCCGCGGGACATCCGAGATCGGGATGTCCCGCGGGGTGAAACCCCCCCAAACACCCGAAACCCCTTACCTTATCTTCGGCGGCGGCCGGCCGCCGCCGCCCTCGCGCCCCTCTAGGCTGCGAATAGCCGGCGTGGGCGCGCGTCAAGAGGGACGCGCGGGAGGCGGCGGCGGAGCCGCTTGTGCGCGGCTTGTCCGTCGGCGCTGGGAGCGGGGAGAGGTGAGTTTTTCGGGGGGTTCGGGGGGGTTTCACACAGCGGGGCACCCCGATCGGGGGTGCCCCACCGAAGTGGACCAAGACCCAGGATAGTCAAAATCCTGGGTGTTGGTCCACTTTAAGAATGTAGAAAAGGTAAAAAGCCAACAATCACCATAAAGAGGCAACCAAGAACAACGATAAGGGTGGGGCGAAGCGGGCCATGCCATGCAAGAACAAAAACAATTCTACAGATGAGTACTCACAGAATTGCTTTTTTCTTTAATGCATGGCACGGTGCGCTTAGGTATTCATAACAGATGGGACATCCAAAAGCAATGTCCAAAAGTAGGGAGGGCTCCTCAAAGAGTAACGGCCAGTAGTTCAAGGGACATTTCCCCCAGACGAGACAACCCCCTATGCAGGGAGTCTGCCACCTGGTTCTCCACCCCCGGAATGTAAACCGCTGAGATGCAGGGACCATGCTGTTCCACCCAAGACAGAATCAGGGACACTCCCTGGAAGACTCACTTGCCCCAAGTACCTCCCTGATGGATGATGTAGACAACCGCAGTATGGTTGTCTGAGCAGATCTCAACAGTCCAACCCTGAAGGTGAGTGGTCAGGTAAGAAGAACCAACCCGATCGCCCGCAGTTCCAGGACGTTGATGGAAGCATGGTCCCCATGTGGCCCCCACCTTCCCTGGAACCTCAGGGATCTCCAGAAGTCCCCCCAACCAGTCAGACTGGCCCCTGCGGCGACCATTTCCAAGCACAGGGGCAGGAAGGACCTGTCCCCCAGAAGGTTCCTGGAGTTCAGCCTCCACAAGAAGGACCGTCTGGCCAGAGGAGACAGATCAACTCCTGATCCAAGGACTCATACTGCATACTGCATCTGAAGACCCTTCACCTTCTACTGAGGAAGGAACACTTGACCTAAGGTATCCAGGGTCATACCCAGAAAAGACCTCACCAAGGACAGGAACAGAGAAGAACTGGGATGGTAGATCACCCAGCCAAGGGATTCTAGAGCGGAGGTCACTGTCTGAGTGACCTGCACGACCTGAGGAAAGGACTTGGCCCCAATCAGGATGACGTCCAGGTCAGGAATGAGGAGGATGCTCTGGTCCCTTAGCAGAGCCATCACCCCTACCACTACCTTGGTGAACAGCAGAGGTGCCAAGCTGACACCAAAGGGTAGAACCGCTAACTGATAATGTTGATTCTCCAGCGTGAACCTAGAAATCTCTAATGACCCGGAAAGATAGGCACAGGACAATAAGCATCCTTGATGCCCACAGTGGCCATGAAGTCGCCCAGGCGAAGGGCACTGATAGCAGCATAACGTCTTTAAACAAAAAAAAGTTGGAATCAGACAATTTTGTTGAGGCCCTTCAGGGCCTCAGAAAGCCTTCCTTTTGGGGGACTTATGAAAAGACTCCTGACTCTAACAGTCAAGGAACCACCAGAAACACCCCTTGAGCAGACAGGGGGTTCAAAGACATCCGGGGTCTGATGAATCCTGGAGGCAGCCAGCCTACAAACTCTATCATGCAACCAGAGGATACTAGCTCCTGAATCCACCGGTCTGAGATGTGTAGCCTCCAGAGATGAGTAAAAAGCCAAGGCCATCCCCCCACCCGGATGGGTGAGGGGGCTTGGGAGAGGGTTTGGGCTTAGCACTCCAGGAAAAACTGGGACGACCACGGGATCTGCCACGGCCCCAAGAATCTCTGCGGTCACTAGAGAAGAGGGAGCCACGACCTCCCCTGGGAGTACGAAAGGAAGGGAGGGGGACGGAGGACCCTCGAAAGAACCGAGACTGCCTCCTACGCTGAGGCAGCCTGCGATCCTTGGCTAAAACATCAAGACGCTCCCCAAAAAGCAACAGCCCTGCAAAGGGGAGACCAGTGAGAGCTTTCTTAGCCGCAGCAACAGCTGCCCATTGGAGCAGCCAGACAGAGCGGCGCATAGTCACCAAGAGGGCGGAGGCCCTACCGCTCAGCCACACAACATCATCCAAAGCAGTAAGGATAAATGTAACAAAATCAGAACAAAGTAAGAGAGTCCTATGTTCCTCCCCTCCACTACCAGCAGCAGCCACAACTAAGCAGAAATGAGCAGCTATTTCTACGAGACTACGCTCTGATAGGAGAAGCCGATTATACCAGTAATGCACACTGGCTCACTGATGACATGACAGAATAGGTTGGATTGGTTTTGGTTTAGTGTCCCTGAGCACCAGGGCCCTCCTTGGCAAATACTGTTCAGGTAGTGTGTAGATCAGCTTTAGAATTTGTGTTATTTTACCAGGTAAAGCAGTTTGTGATACACGCAATGAACAGCAATATCATAATTATACAGGTATAAGACTGTATAATAAATTATATCAAACACCCCCCCACACTCAAAAGAATATATATATATATATATATATATTTATATATTTGTTTTTATAATTTAGTTCAATATATATTATTTTTCTTTACAATCTCTGACCATGCAAGTAGTTATTCTACCTGCATGAAATGTCACTTTTCATTTTAACAAAAGCACCATTAAGTACAAATATGTGTAAAACTTACATTGTACAATATGTGATATTAAGAGCGCAGCACTGCTTTCATTACAGGTGAGCCTGCCTTGTGCCAAATCCTGCTTGACTTGCAGTGCAAAGAGGTACCTGTAGATGAAAAACAAAGGCCAGTCAACTAACCCAATAAAGAGTTTCTTATAACAAGGTGTTCATTTTTCAAATAAAAAAGCAGCATCAATCTTACTATCAGTTCTATTAGCAAACCCCATACAGATTAAAGTGGACCAACACCCACCGGTGATCGGCCCGGGAATCTATAAGATTCCCGGGCCGATCACCTCCCTCCCCGCGGGACATCCGAGATCGGGACGTCCCGCGGGGTGAAACCCCCCCAAGCACCCCAAACTCCTTACCTCAGTTTCGGGGGTGCCCCACCGAAGTGGACCAAGACCCAGGATAGTCAAAATCCTGGGTGTTGGTCCACTTTAAACCCATAAACCCAACAACTGTAAATAGGAAGCAATGACAAGCGTCCTGCTATGTAATCCCTAAAAGGTGATGAGTTCCCTGTATGCCACAATGCCCAGGAACTCAGAGCACCAGCTGCTCACAAATCCACTTTGTTGGGCATGCAACTAATACAGAGAGCTTGCAGGGTAAAGAGATGGTTGGATTTTCAACTCTAAGCCACAGGAGTGCTGCACAGAATGTCAAACCTTTCCTCAACACTTAATTACCATTCCTATTCTGCCTGGGTGTGTGGTCTATTGTTCATTTAAAACATGCCGAACTTTAATGTAAAAACATAATTAAAATACTGGTAATATCTGTAGCAATAAATCAAGGCAATTGGACTTTATGTGTTATTTTTTTGAAGATGTTTCGCTAGTCTTTTGACTGGCTTTCTCAAGTCAGAGCAACTTCTACAGGAATCTAGCAGCAAAACACATGGCCATGTGTAACACAAACAGTAGGGAAGGAGGTGTGGGTTGCATTAGCAAGACTGTAGTGATTATGTGTTAGTAGATGCCTTTGGTGTTAACACAGCATTGTAAGTCCAATACTATAGGTGCTGCAAGCTTGATTTCCTCATTTCCAAATAAATGGCCTCGTCCAAGCCTATTTTAAACTAGTCAGCTACATCATCTAAAATGTGAAATTGACTGTCAAAGGAATGCCCTGAGCCCTTCAGATGTAGGTACACAGTGGAGTCCTGACCAGAGGAGTTCTGTGGCACACCACCTGATAGAGTAACTGCTGTTTGGAATCATCCACATACCTGTTCAGTCACTGCACTTTACTTCATACACAATGTTGCGCCTTTTGTGTTTCAGTATGAACGTTTGTTGCCCAAGTGTTTAAAGGAGGTTGTCCAGGTTTAAAAGAGGAACACAGAGTTCCTGTCCTTGGGGCTTACCGAATCGGGATGCCCTACAGTGTGAAAACCACTAGATGCCCAGATCCACTCACCTTCTCCCAAACCCTCACAGTGTCTCTGTGCTGCAGCCGCATAATTCAGCGTGCCAATCAGCACACCCTCTCTCACCTCAGTCTGCGTCGTGGGAGTGGTGGGAAGGTGAGTGTATGGGGAGACCTGGGGGGATACACACAGCTGGGTATCTCAATTTGGGATGCCACCACTGCATGGAGGAACACCACATGGGAAAGTAAAATTCCTGTGTGTTGTTCTTTAAAGCAGACAGGGGAAAAAACCAACATGACGCAAGTGGGAGGAAAACGCAGTCTATTAAAGTAAATGAGAGCTTTGACATTTTGGCACTGTACTTTGCAGAATTTTGCCTGCAGCCCATCGAAGTCTATGGGCAGTGCAACATGGTAAAACAAAGTTTGAAACGAGCCTTACGTTGAAAATCTCCGAAATGATCCACATCAAAATCCACATCCATACAAGGTATTTGCAAAATTAAGTCACCTACTGTTCATTTAGTCCTAACATTCTGATTTCATTCAACACAATACTGCAAACGTCCTATAATGCACACTGCATGCAACAGTTGTTCACAAAACATTACGGTAAAATACATGGTTTTATCATCTTGAAAAATGCAGAATCTTTACTGTGTTCTATGTAAAAAATAAACCTTTGCACCAAAAGTAGATAAAAAACAAATGTGCTGGCAAAACTCAGATAGAAGGATCAGTTTGTATAGAGAACAGTAACTTAAACCGGACCTTCACTCTGAATAAGATAATAAGATCTTGTATGTTTCCCCCACCCTGCACATACAGATTTGCCCACATTAAAAATCAACCTACCTACACCTAGTGCATTTTCTTAACTTTTAGATATACAAGATGGCAAAACATGTAGTCTCAGGCTGCCTGCAAAGAGGAAATGTCTTCTGACAATACCGCTCTGCATTCTGGGATTGCTGTCCTTTTCCTGACCCCAGCTCTGCTATGTTTGTGCAAAACACAACTATAACCCACCCCCCTGAACCAATCCACCCTCTCTTCTCAATGTGTGATGTTTCTGAAGCAAGATGGTGGCGCCCATATCCTAGAGTCCTGAACAGAGTTGCAGCCCAGTGGGGGAAAGAATAATAAGTGACTAAAAACTTAAAAACTATTCTCCCAGCATCTAAAATTAATATATTTTAAGGGTTTAGGCTTTTCGTTAAATTATGCTGAAGGTCCAGTTTAAGTGTGCAAGAAGTGGGTATTACATTCATCGGGTAATGGATTTTTTCTTAAAAAGTACACCTAAAGAAATGATGACACACTCCCTCCTGATTTGGGATGCCTGTCCATCTAAAAAAAAAAAAAAAACCTAGTATACACAGAAATCAGCAGAAATACCCATCCTTCCCTTATGTATAGTAGCTGCAGCCATGGTCAATGCTCTACAGTATTAAGTGCTTGTGCTCACATGGGAGCTTCCTACAGGACCTCCAGCCAATTATTACAATTATTACATTAAAACTGTTACTCCAGCTGGAGGCCTACTTTAATAAAAAGGGTAATTTAATAAAGTTAATGAAATTAATGAACACAGAGCCATAAGGAAAACACACTAAGAACACATTTAAGGAAAGAAAAGAAATGTCAAATATGCCTTGGGAAGAAGACGCTCTAATCAATCTAGTATTTCACTCTAAAAGTCAGACATGACAAATCCAAGGCATTTGGCTGCCTGTTGATTGTGTTATGCGTTTGTCTTCCAGACACAAAAGCTTATTGACTAACAAACTCCTACTTCAGTCTTAATATCTCTGTGATGATTGAAAAAATACCCATTTTAAAGGCGAGTAATCACAAAATGGTATTATAAGTATGTCACACACCCCGCTTCCACTATTCATGACATATGGGTTATGGTCAAGTAGAGGGCGAACTTCTGCAGAGATGAAAGCAAAAAAGAAGCCCCTCCCGGTCCATAAATACCTGGGACCTCCCACACATTCCCCAGTATATGACAGCAGTAAGAAGACCAGGAAGAGCTAACAAAACATTCTTAACCATAAAAAGGTTCACCATATAAAGGATCCAGAATACAAAAGGGCGGGATGAAGCGGGGTGTGTGACATTTATAATACCCATTTTAAAGGTGAGTAATCACAAAATGGTATTATTCCAAGTATGTCACACACCCCGCTTCCACGATTCATGACATATGGGATATCCAATAGCAGTGTCCATCATGGGTGGGGATCTAAATACAGCAAAACAATGCACCAATTTAAACCACTGCAGCTTGCAGATCCTTGCGGCCAAATACAGCATCCGCTGAGGCCCGCACATCAACCTTATAAAACTTTGAAAAAGTATGAACAGAAAACCAAGTAGCAGCCTTGCAAACTTGTTCAACAGAAGCCTGATGCTGAAAAGGCCAAGATGCTCCAACAACACGAGTAGAATGAGCAGCAACACGAAAAGGGGGAACCTTCCCCCTGGCAGCATAGGCCCCAACAATGGCCTGTCGAATCCATTTATTAATGGAGGACTTAGCGGGCGCCAAACCATTCCTGGGCCCGGAAGGCACCACAAAAAATGTGCCACCAAATAATATTTCACACATTGAACCAAATCCAAAGAATGTAAGGTCCTCTCCTTGTCATTGCTAGGCTTAGGACACAAGGAAGGGAGAACTACATCCTGATTGAGGTGGAAGGCCGAAACCACCTTAGGAAGGAAATCCGGCTTAAAGCGGAAAAACTACCTTGTCCAGGTGCCTCTCAAAGTAAGGGGCCTGAATAGACAGAGCCGCCAACTCAGAGACACGCCGAACAGAGGTAATAGCCACCAAAAAGGCAACTTTCTGAGTGAGCAGAGAAAGAGCAATATCATGCACCGGCTCAAAAGGAGGCCCCTGGAAAGCCGACCAAACCAACTTTAAATCCCAAACCGGCAGCAAGGGCTTTCTAGGAGGCCGCACATGAGTAACCCCCTGGAAAAATGTCAACCAGGGATGAAGGGCAAAAGACCTTTGAAAGAAAACCGCCAGGGCAGAAACCTGCCCTTCGAAAGTACTAAGCTGGAACCCCAAGTCCAGACCATGTTGAAGAAACTCCAGAATTCTGGGAATAGAAAACACCCTACAAGGCAAGGCCCTAGCCTCGCACAAGTTAATAGAAGACCTCCAAGTCCTATAGTAGACATTAGAGGAAGATCTCTTCCTAGCTCTAACAAGAGTCTGAACCACCACATCAGAAAGACCTTCCTCCTTTAAAATGCAGGTTTCAGCAGCCACGCCGTTAAAGCCAGCATTGGTAAATTGGGGTAGCGTAGCTGACCCTGGGTGATAAGATCCGGAAGAAGAGGCAGATAAAACTGATCTACTGCCAGCCGCACGACGTCTGCGAACCACACTCGTCTTGGCCACCTTGGAGCCACCAGAATTGCTGGTGTGTCCCTTCTAGAGTTAGCTTGCGCACAACTTTGCCCACCATGGAGAAGGGGGGGGAGGGGGGAACAGGTACAGAAACCCCAGTTCCCTCTAAGCCAGGGACATGGCATCCACTGCCAGGGCCAGAGGATCCTGAGACACAAAGGCAGGAAGCTTGTGATTGTGACGTGAGGCAAAGAGATCCACCTCTGGAGTCCCCCACTTGTGACAAAGGGACTGGAATACCTTGTAATTGAGAGACCATTCTCCTCGGCGAGAGGATCTCCTGCTCAGGGAGTCCGCCTTCGTGTTCTCCACTCCCGGGATGTAAATGGCTGAGATGCATGGGACATTGCTCTCTGCCCGAACAAGGATCAGAGATACCTCCCTGAGGGCACTCCTGCTGCGAGCCCCTCCTTGGTGATTGATGTAAGCAATCGCCGTCCGACTGTCCAATCGGACTTGAACTGGCAATCCCTGCAAGAGAAGAGTCAAGCGAGACAGAACCAACCAAATGGTCCGCAGCTCCAAAACGTTGATGGGGGTATGAGCCTCATGAGGCCTCCATAACCCCTGTAACTGATGTTCCCTCCAGAAGCCCCCCCCCCTCCCCCAGCCCGACAGGCTGGCGTCCGTGGTGACCGTTTCCCAACAAGGGGCCAGAAAGGATCTGCCCATCAACAGATTGCTTGACACTAGCCACCACTGAAGGGACTGCTGAGCCCGGGGAGACAGCAGACAAGACGGATCAAATGACAGTGGACACCTGTCCCAAGTCGCTAGAAGATGGAGCTGAAGCGTCCTCATGTGAAACTGGCCAAAAGGGACTGCCTCGAAGGAAGCCACCATCATCCCTAGCCGAATAGATGGGCGAGGATAGGATAGTAGAAGCCGAATCAAATCTTGGATCAAAATAATCTTGGGCATAGGAAGGAACACCCTGGCATGAAAGGCATCCAGAGCCATGCCCAGAAACGAAACCTCCCTGGACGGGGAGAGGGAGGACTTGGGATAGTTGATCACCCAACCGAACCTCTCCAGCGTGGATACCACAACTCTGGTGTGTAGCTCTGCTTGGCTGAGAGAAGCCAAAATGAGAAGGTCGTCCAGATATGGTACAATGCGAATGCCCTGGACTCTGAGGAGGGCCATCACCCCCACCAGTACCTTGGTGAACACCCTCGGAGCCGAGGTAAGCCCGAATGGAAGGGCCACAAACTGAAAATGCTGATCTTCCACCACGAACCTGAGGAATCTCTGGTGTGCCGGGAAGATAGGTACATGTAGATACGCATCCTTGATGTCTATGGACGTCATGAAGTCCCCCTGACTAAGAGAATCCACGGCTGAAGCGGATAAACCGATTGAGGAGCTTCAGATCCAAAATGGGCCGAACGGAGCCGTCCTTCTTGGGCACCGTGAATAGATAGGAATAGAATCCCAAGCCCCTTTCCACGAAAGGCACTGGGCAAATGACAGCCATGTCCAGCAGATAACTTACTGCCACCCGGAGCCCCTGTGCGGCCAGTGGATCCGAAGGCACTCGAGACCTGAAGAATCTGGGAGGAGGCCGGATCTCGAATTCCAGCTTGTAACCGGAAGACACCACTTCCAGAATCCATTTGTCTGAGACCTCCTGGTTCCAGACTTGGAAGAAGTGTCGCAGCCGTCCCCCCACCAGCAAGGGTGAGGGCGCCCCCTCATTGCTGAGCTGGCTTGACAGCGGGCTTGGGTTTGGAACTCCAGTTGTGATCTGGATGGGCACAACCTCTGCCTCTACTCCAGGAATCCCCTTTGTGGGTAAGAGAAGGCCAAAACTCTGCCAGTTCTGGCACCACGAAAGGAAGGGTTAAAGGAGGCCGCCCCCCGAATGGGACGAGGTTGCCTCTTACGCTGAGGTAACTTCCCTCCTTCCATGACTCAATCTAATCTTTCTCCAAAAAGCCGCAACCCCATAAAGGGAAGAGCTGTAAGCGACTTTTTGGCCACAAAATCAGCCACCCACTGGGGCAACCACACTGACCGCCGAATAGCCACAAGGCCGAGGTTCTACCACACATGACCATGGTGTCATCCAGAGCGGCAAGCACAAGGGACATGAGCAATTCACACCGCTTAAGGGCGGCGAACTCATCACTAGCCGGGTCAAGCCTGGAAGAACTCAACATGTCCCTAACAACCGACCTGGTAGCCACTGCCGTAAGCACCGAAGCACAAACAGGACGCAAGGCTGAACCGACACTAGCAAAAGCGTGGCAAGCCATCTGATCAATGCGTTTGTCCTCACCATCTTTGAGAGTGGTGGAGTCAGGAGAATGCAAAATAGAAGATTAGATAACCCCAGCACCGGGGCATCCACCTCGGGAGGGGACGACCATTGTTTAACCACGTCCACCGGAAAGGGATACTTCTTATCCCAACCCTGAGGAATACCTGGAAGCAGAGTAGGCTTCTCCCATTCCTTAAGAATAATGCCATCAAAATGCTTTTGATCTGGGAATTCCAGGCGCGGTTTAGAAGTCCCAAAGAACTCCCCCTTTTGCGGAGCAGCCTCCTCTGGAGGAGAAATCGCCAGAACCTCAAAAAGGTGAGCCAGGACCTTCGGGGTATCCACAGCATCCCCCTGCCGGTGCTCAGTATCAGCACCAACAAATTGCTGATTGTCAGAACCATCAGAATTCTCAAATAATTCCCCCTCTGTTAGCGGGGAATAATCAGACCAGTCAAGAAAATCATAATCATCAAACTCAAAAGCCGGCGCGGCTGGAGACAAATGTTTTCTCTTAACCGAGGCCTTTCTGGCAACAGAGCCGGAAATACATTTCTCAATATTATCCAATCTGGCACATACATCAAATTGCGACTCCCCGCCTATGACAACATCACTGGTGGTACGGATAAGGCAGGGTGAAGTAGAGGAAGAGGCCGGGGCCACCAACCCAGACGCCTGGGACCCCGACTGCTGCGTTATAGCCTGCTGAGCACAAGGTATGCAAACAATTACATTATCCCCCGCAAGGGATACTCCACAACCCACACACTGCCGGGATTGCCCCGAGGGGAGCCCAAGCCCGGTATCCCAAGAAGCCTTAATGTAGTCGCAATGACCAGAGGGAATTACGCTGTTAAAGCTACCCGGGATGCCCCTTCAAGTCCCAAGTAGGGGGATTTTTATTATATTATTTATTATTATTTTTTTTAAACTTTAGGAACCCTAATCAAATTCTAAGGGACCCTAGGACCGGGAGAACCCCCCTTTTTAACTCAAAAGAAGGGACCCCAGCTGGAAAACAGAAAAACAGGGAGTGCATAAGTGTCAAAACATGCACATCACCCAACAACCATATATCAATAGATACAAAAAGAAGTCACTCACGCAAAGCCAAAGGGGTACCCCACAACCCACACACATCCGGGATTGTCCCGAAGGGAGCCCGAGCCCGGTATCCTGTGGAGCCTCCATATGGTGATTTTTTAAGGTAGTCGCAATGACCAGAGGGAATTATGCTGGTAAGCAACCCAGGATGCCCCTTTTTAGTCCCGAGTGGGAGGATTTATTAGTGCCCCAAAATACTGCTAGGGACCCTAGGACCGAGAGAACCCCCTTTTAAGCAATGCACAGGGAGTCCTCCTGAAAGACACAAAACATGACAATAAGCACATGCACACCACAGAATAATAATATACATGTAATGAAACACAGTGGCAGAGGGGGGCCAGCGCTGCCCCAAGCGTGACTGGGACATACTGGCCAAGCAATTAGAAGGGGAAGCCCGGCAGGGCACTCGCACACACTGCAAAATGGCGTCCAGTGCAGCAGCAGCCTCCGTGACAGAGAGAGAGAGGGAGAAGAAGGGGCGGGCCAGCGCGGATCGCGCGCCACGCCAGGCCCTGCCCCCTTCCCTCCTAGTCCAGCAATGCGGTTCCAATCAATGGGATGGGCCGGCAAAGGCGCCAAACAGAAGGGGGGGCGGGCCGCGGCAATGCGCGAGCGCCCCGGCCCCGCCCCCTCACAACTCAGCCTGAGGGGGAGAAGCTCCCCGGCCGGCAGCAGAGCGCAAAGCGCGAAACATGCAGCAAAAAGGCACAGACACACACACGTAACAAGGTGAAAAATATAAGCACAATGCCCCCCCCCCCCCCAACTGGAGGGTATCCGAGGGGACCCGGAAGGGGGCGAATCCCTCACCGTAAAGTGCCAGGGAAGTGAATGGGGACAGGGTATCCAAACCCGGGATCACCAATTCGGAAGCCGCCTACCCCCTTGTATGGGGTCTCACGGGGGAGCATGGCTCCCTAACACCTATAAGGTGAAGCCTACCATCACCCGGACCTGCAGCCAAGGAGAGGCTATACTGGAATTTAAAAAAAATAAAGGCACGGGCAGAAATAAGGCACCGCAAGGAAGAGCAGCCCACATCTTCTGACTTGCTCGCCGTCCTGCAGAGAAGGAACTGGGAATGTGTGGGAGGTCCCAGGTATTTATGGACCGGGAGGGGCTTCTTTTTTGCTTTCATCTCTGCAAAAGTTCGCCCTCTACTGGACCATAACCCATATGTCATGAATAGCGGAAGCGGGGTGTGTGACATACTTGGAATACAAAACACATTACGGATGATGACAGCAGAAATTTCTTTAATTCTTATTGGACCAAGCCAGGCTTTTAAATTATATATATATATATATATATATATATATATATATATATATATATATATATATATATATACACACACACAAACAGCAGCCTATAATCCAGATTTCACCAGTACCGCCACTGAATTCCAGAGTTCCCATGAACAAAATGTTAACCTGGTGGAAGTGAATCTTTCACCAGGATGGCTTAAATGGATGCCGAAGCAGATGTGCCTGAATCAATAGACTTTTAAACAGTTGTTTATCTTATAAACCATATAAAATGTGTATCTTTACTGTACCAGAGAAAACTGGACAAAAACCTGGGATTTTGACCATTCTAGGTTTTGGTCCCAGCCACCAGGGATTATTGAGTTGAGATGCCCCAATGTGTGAAACCCCTGGGATGATGGGTATACTCATCTCGCAATTCATCCCACAGTGCAGGCTTTGACATCATTCATCCATTCAACTCTCTTGACACACAGAGCCCAGAATAGAAAGAGCAGCTTGATTTCCTTCCAGCTGACGTGCACCCCAATACCCAGCCTGTCTGAATGGTCGAGGAAAGCCAGGGATGGGCCTGCGACCCGCTAGTGTGCTGCGGGATCGCTGGTGAATATTTCAGCGATAGCAGGATGTTTTAGGCAGACAGACATCGATAGGGGAATCTTCTGGTTCTTTTAAGATTGTGGCCTCTAATGTGCTAATGTACAACTGCTGCTTCATAGAGGAGGGGGTGATGCTGATGCCAAGAGTGGTATGTCCCCTCTTTGATGCACACATCAATGAACCATCCATAGGCAGAAAAAACTGGGGACAGGGGGTTTACTTTGACCACATAGTCCCTTTAACTGAATAGAAATCTGGAATTAACCGCAAATCTCGTCTTTTTCCTGCCCCGCAGGGGGCCTGGTTCTTCCATTTCATATACTCACTGGCTCTTGAAGCACCGCTGACTCGGGGGAACAACATTTCTCTTCAGCTTTTTAAGGATGCCCTACCCAAGACGTTACCTACAAGTTGCATGGGTTGAGGAACTGAGCTGCTGAATTTTACAGCAGATACAATACTAAAATCATATTTTCCTTATTCTGCAGGGAGAAGCAGATATTCATACACACACTGGAGCATCCTAAGTAGTGTAGAGTAAGTAAGACCAAAAAGCAAAGGAACAAACAAAAACCCGACCCTTTCTACCTCATTCAATAGAAAAATCCGAAGGGCATCACAGGAGACCAGGAAGTGGCCTGGTGTAGTGGGGGTAGGAGGGGGACAGGCCCAACTACAAATTTAACATATGTTCCACAGTCCAGTATCCAATATCTTGGAATAAAGTAGTATAGTATAGTGTATACTCTGCCTGAGGAAGTGACGGTGACGTCACGAAACGCGTTGCAGGGCTTCTATTTGAGGGGATCTCCAGTGGTGGCAAGCACTTAGCACTTTATGGATAAGCAAGATATTTAATGGTGTATTTGTTCTGTGATTTGGATTTTTCTCATATCTTTAGTGTTATTCACATGGCTCCATTTAGCTGTACTTGATTTTGATGCACTTTAATAGCATTTGACACGTTTTGTATAGTTGCACATTTATAAAATATTTATTATTGAGTTTATAGTTTTTAGTAGTCCCCCACTGGTATATATTAAGAGACAAATGTAAAAGTCCCCCCCTCCCCTCCCCTCATTTCTTGTTGGTAGTATGTATATAAGTGTTATATGTATTTTAAAAGCAAATCTTTTTTAATGTGTCCTAGTATGTGACCTAGATTTCCAAATAAACTAATATGATTCATATATAACAGAGTGCCATTGTTAGTCTCTGTTTTTTTTCCCCTGTTTAGGGGATTTGGGGCATCCCCCTTTTTCCTTCAATTTGTAGTACCTTCCTTGGGCTATACCAGAGCAGGGCACCTAGATATTATAAACGCCTAATATTGTTTGGTGCCGTCCATCCTCTTTTTGTTGACTTGGAATAAAGTAGGGCAACAGGGAAGGACAATAGCTTTTCTTCCTGGAAATGAGCTGCAATAGGACCACATTTTGGTCTTGCCGGACCCCTGGCAGCCTAAGGAAGAAGGCAACTGTGGATTGTGGATCGGAAGGTGACCCTTCCAATGGGGCAGGCACTGAACTCTCCTCTATCTTGCACCCTATTACAGAACCATGGATATCCCTGGGGGACTGGCAACAAGCTGTCTTCCAGAGTTTCAACCAAGGAATATGGACCATCAGGGTTGAAGGATCCGCAAGCCCTGATGGTCCCTCTCTAGAAAAGAATGAAGAAGCAGCCTGGTAGAAAACTGACCAGCTCAAGGCTCCAGCAGGTTCGACTGATTTTGCAGGAACCCCCTCCCCCACCCGACTGCAGGGAAATGATCACACTAGAACAATCCCCAGAAGAATCATGTACCCAGATCATCATCAGACATAGGTAGACTTTGCTTGGTAGACAGCCCCCGTCATAAAAAAGGGAAGGAGCACCTCGTTAGCCTGGGTCCAAATAGACCCCACAACAAAGAAAGGGGCTTGGAAGTAGTAACATGACACACATTCCTCTTTAGTCAAAAGGGTGTATATACAAGAATGATAAAAAAAAAAAAGATGATAAAAACATGATACAACTACTTTTGTTATGCCTATCTTTATGTGGAGGGGAATGAGATATACCAGTTCCAGCTGATGTTTCAAAGGCAGGAACCTGCTTCTCCTGAACATCTTTCTTATAAGCTTGCCTTATATCCCCCCTTACCATTGAAAGTCCAGAAGCCCTGGCAAAATCCATTTGCCCCCCCCCCCCCCCCCCCCAGGATAAAAATCCCACCATTCTTTGGCTTCATCTGGTGGACAGGGAGGTCACTTGTAGGGGCCTACAAGACCTTATTCTACTAACTTTGCTGTGGGCATGCCCTAAAGGTGATCTACCCCCAACCCCCTGGAGCTCTTTTGAGGCCACGTGGAATCATTTGTTGATAACTGTATGTGCAGGCATACCCAAACATTACCAAAGCAGTAAACTGACCTCTCAAAGAGACATGTTCCTGTATACTAGCTACCACTGCGATACCAAGTACCGAATCCATGGACCATAAGGGGAAAAAAAAATCTCTGCGAGGGCACGGCCGCAGACATGTTTTCTGGAGCTCCTCCTCCCACCAGCATAATCCTGTGTTATCTTGCACTGTGAGAGACTGCGATAGATGCAAAACGGTCGGCTGAGGGTTGTGGTAAAAGGCTCCCTTGTATGGGCTGTCATGGGAAAAGACAAGCTACCTTTGTACATGTCAGCATACTGGTGCATGACCTAGAGGGTGGTGGCCATGTGTCGGGCAGAAGTCCTTCACCACGTGCCCTAAGAAATTTCCTGGAGTGAGGAGTCATCTAAAAGGACTAACCGAGCTCCCTGGTGCCGGGATGACTCCATAACAGAGTAAACATCAAAAATACAATTCTGTGTGAATCACCTGTAGAATTGTTTTTGAATATATCCAGTCCAGGTCGTCCCAGAAGTAATGACATGTGGTGTCTCACTATGATTTCCCGGTGGTTAAACAGCAGTAAGAAACGAGACAGGCCAGGAGGCCAAGAAACCATGTTACTTCACATAGCTTCAGCACGTACTCTCTCCAACAAAAAACTTAAGGACAATGGTCCAATATAAAAATGGTAATCACCATAACAGGCAACAAGAGATAATGAAACAAGGGCGGGTTGGGACGACCTGGACTGGATATATTCAAAAACAATTCTACAGGTGAGTTTCACAGAATTGTATTTTTCACTATATCCAGTCCAAGTCGTCCCAGAAGTAATGTCATGTGGGACATCCAAAAACCGTGTCCATTAGGGCGGGATCCCCAGTGCAGAACAGCATGTAGTTCATTTCACTACCGCCTGAAGCACCTTTCGGCCAAAGACAGCATCAGCTTGGTAAAGGTATGAACTGAAGACCAAGTGGTGGCCTTACAAACTTGTTCAACAGATGCCTGGTGCTGAAAAACCCAAGAGGCACCGATAGCTCTGGTAGAATGAGCAGTGATCCGAAAAGGGGGTTCCTTCTCCTTTGCAGAATATGCTTGTACCACCGCCCGTTACTAAGAGTGGACTTGGCTGGTGGCAAGCCATTCCTAGAACCTTCTGTTAGGACAAAGAGCAAATCCGATCTCGTGAAGGATTCAGTCGCAACCAGGTAATACTTAATGGCTCTGACCACATCCAGGGCATGGAGGGTCCTTTCCTTAGAATTAGTCGGTGCTGGACACAAGGAAGGCAAGACCACTTCCTCATTAAGATGAAAGGGAGAAACGACCTTAGGCAAAAAAATCAGGTTTAAAGCGAAAGACCACCTTATCCTTATGCAGCTCATAATAAGGTGGCTTCACACACAGCGCGGCCAGTTCTGACACACAACGCACTGAGGTGATCGCTACCAAAAAGACCACCTTCAGAGTCAAAATAGGCAATGCAGCATCGCACAAAGGCTCAAATGGAGGAGCCTGGAGAGCAGAAAGTACCAAATTCAAGTCCCACACCGGTAATACAGGCTTACGCGGCTGATGTACATGGGTGACTCCCTGGAAAAAAGTCTTGATCAATCTATGACTGGCAAAGGATCTCTGGAAAAAGATGGCCAAGGCCGAGACCTAGCCCTTGAGGGTGCTCAGCTGGAGACCCAGGTCTAAACCATGTTGTAAAAACTCCAAGATCCTAGAGATAGAGAATGTGCAACAAGGGAGACTCTTGAATTCACACCAAGCAATGTAGGAGTGCCAAACTGTAATAGATCATGGAAGAAGACTTCTTCCGTGCCTGAATCATGGTATGTGGCAGGATTGAGGTCTCAATAGCCAGGCCATCAAAGCCAGCGTCTGTAAATTGGGGTGCCACAGCGACCCCTGTGTGAGGGGTCGTCGGGCATGATGTAGCGATCCACTGACATCTGAACTATGTCCGCAAACCAACTCCTTCTCGGCCAATGAGAAGCCACTAGGATGGTTGGAACACATTCCTGGGCTATCTTGCGCAGCACTCGTCCCAGGAGTGGAAACGGAGGGAATGCATAAAGGAGCCTGAACTCCATCCAAGGAATTGCCAGAGCGTCTGTGGCAAAGGCCAGAGGATCTTTTGACAGGGAGACAAACCTTGGGAGCTTGTGATTGTGTCTGGACGCAAACAGATCCACGTCCGGCAGACCTCAGTGGAGACACAGGGCGTGAAAGATCTCGTCGTTGGGACCATTCCCCCAGACGTGAGGCCCCCTGCTCAGGGAATCTGCCTCCTGGTTTTCTACACTGGGGATGTAAACCGCCGAGATGCAGGAAACATTCTCCTCTGCCCAAGTTAGAATCTGAGTCACCTCCTCGAGGGCTTGCTTGCTCAGAGTCCCGCCCTGGTGTTTCATGTAGGCGACAGCCGTATGATTGTCCGAGCGAACCTGGATCGCACGACCCCTTAAATGGGAAGTCAATCAAAGAAGCACCAACTGGATCACTCTCAACTCCAGGAGATTTATGGGCAAGTGGTTCTCCTGCGGACCCCAATGACCCTGGATCTTCTGCGTCTGCCAAATGCCTCCCCAGCCGGTCAGACTGGCATCCATGGTAACTATCTCCCACCGGGGAGTCAGAAAGGATTTGCCCACCAACAGGTTTCTGGAGTCCAGCCACCACAAGAGGGACTGTCTGGCCAGGGGGGACAGTGAAAATTCCTGTTCCAGCGACTCCTGCATCTGGTCCCAGCCGGTCAATAGGTTCAATTGAAGAGGTCTCATATGGAATTGGGCAAAGGGCACCGGCTCGAAGCATGACACCATTAGGCCCACCAGCTTCATCCCCAGACGAATCGATAGCCGCTCAAAGACAGCAAGGCCTGCACCTGCGTCTTCTGCTTTGGCAGGAATACCTTGACCTGAGCGGTGTCTAACGTCATGCCCAGGAAGGAACTCACCATTGAGGGAACAATCGAAGACTTGGGGTAATTGACTACCCAAACAAAATCCTCGAGAGTGGATAACACCGACCAGGTGTCGCTCTTGGCCTGCTGAAGGGACTGAGCCGCAATCAGTTAATCGTCCAGATAAGGCAGCACATAATTGCCCTGATTCCTCAGAATAGCCATGATGCCCGCTAGCACCTTGGTGAAAACCCGGAGGGCTGAGGATATCCCGAATGGCAGAGCCACAAACTGGTAATGCTGGTCCTCCAGAGCAAACCTCAGGAACCTCTGATGTCCCTGGAATATCAGGATGTGCAAATAGGCATCCCGGATGTCCACCAAGGTAAGGAAGTCACTGGGCCGAAGCGTGCTCACCGCAGAACGTAAGGTCTCCGTGCAGAAATGTCTGACTCTGACAAACCTGTTGAGACCCTTCAGGTCCAGGATAGGCCTCAGCGTTCCGTCCTTCTTGGGAACCGTGAACAGATTTGAGTAGAAGCCCTGACCCTGTTCCTGACTAGGCACAGGGCAAATCACCCCTAATCTCAGGAGGTGCTGCACGGCCATTCTCAGGCCCTGTGCCTGAATGGGTTCTGGGATATTGGAGACTGAAGAAATCTTGAGGGCGACCAGACTGCCAGCTCTATTTTGTAACCGGAGGACACCACCTCCTGAATCCACGATCCGAGACGCGCTGTCTCCATTTGTGAGCAAATAGCAGAAGCCGCCCCCCACTCGGATGGGTGAGGGCGCCTCCTTATGCCTGAGGATCCTTGGCAGGGGGCTTGAACCTGGATCCCCAGGAGGGATTGGATCGGCCGCAGGACCTAGCACGTGCCCAGGAATCTCTGCGGACACATGAAAATGAAGAGCCTCTTCCTCCTCGAAAGGAGCGATAGGCAGACGAACCCTAAAAGGGCCGCGCAGGCTTCCGTTGCTGAGGGAGTCTACCATCCTTGATCAGGAGGTCCAGACGCTCTCCGAACAACCTGTGCCCCACGAAAGTGATACTAGTGAGCGACTTCTTGGCCACGGCATCAGCCGACCATTGCCGCAACCAGAGCGAGCGGCGAAGCGCAACAAGCAGGGCCGAAACCCAGCCGGACACCATCGTCCATGGCAGAGACAACAAAGGCAACAAAATCCACACAAGCTTTGAGGTCTTTATACTCCACCGCCCGCTTGCGAGACTTAGCAATATCCACAAGACGTCTCACCTTCTTTCTGAGACAATAGCCGCGGCACACACAGGGCGAAACCAAGCTCCAGCAAAGGTAAAGGCATGACAAACTAGCTGATCCATGCGCCTGTCAGCTGGATCACGCAAGGAAGCAGTATCGGGTGACGGCATAACCGTAGTGTTAGATAACCCCGACACAGGGGAATCCACCTCGGGGGGACGGGACCAGTTCCTCAGGAAAGGGATACTGCCTGTTCAGGCCCTTAAGCACTGACGGCAGCTTGTAAGGCCTTTCCCACTCCTTGAAAATCATATTAGAAAAATGGGCCTGCCCAGGAAAGACACGCCTCTGTCTCTCAGGCCGAAACAAATCACCCTGCTTCCTCTTAGCCGCTTTTGGAGGGACAATGTGCAACGTCTCAAAAACTGAAGCAAGCAACTTCTCTGTATTATCAGGGAGCCATATCCTCGCCGGAGGAATAGCCAGGCCCGCTGTCATAGCTGGCAGAACAATACACAGTGGAAATTGAGTCCTCATGTAACTCGCCTTCCTCCACGGAGCCCAGACCTCCAAAAAGATCATTATCATCATCATCCGAGTAAACGGGCTCGATGTGCCGCTTCTTACTCGTGGCGCAAGATCTGTCTCTCAAGGCTGACCACCCGGAATGCCAAATTAGCTTGGGACCCCCTGCTGGCTTCCTCCTCGCTGGGGGCTGGGTGCAGCAGCGGGGGTTCTGGAAAGGTCGCAGGCAATAACGGGCTAGGGGCAGATACGCCTGCCCGATCATGCTCCAAAATGGACGCTCCTGGCGGAAGTGACACAAACCGTGCTGAGTCCGCACAGAGGGCTGGTACTGCACATGGGGCAGAGCTTCACCCGCCCAGATGGGGCCCCTAGCTCGCTATCCCCAGAAGCCTCCATTATGGTGATTAGCATACAAAATCTTTATGCAGGTTACAAGGCACTGACGGCCCAAACCTATGCAGCCCTCCAATAATTTCCCTCTTCTTGTGATCTCTCTTAATAAGGAGGGGGGAGGAAGGAGGAGGGGAGGGGGGAGGAAGGAGGAGGGGAGGGGGGAGGAGGGAGGAGGGGAGGGGGGAGGAGGGAGGAGGGGAGGGGGGAGGAGGGAGGAGGGGAGGGGGGAGGAGGGGGACCGGGAGGAACCGGAGGAACCACAACCCACAATCTAGGGCCCAACCTGAAAGACATAAGCAAAAGAAGGGCCATAAGGATCCCACAGCATATGTGCATAACAGCAAAACAATAGATATTGGTAATGAAAGGGACTCACGAGACTGACAGTGATGGCTACACCGGAGGGGTCCCAGACAGCCAGACAGGAGACTCAAGATGGCGCAGAGTCAGCAGCTCTGCGCCTTCCTCGAGGGGCGGGCCGCACGGCAGTGACGCGATAAGCGTCATAATGCGGCCCCCCGACGGCGCAAACGGCAGCGCCCGCCACCTGCCTCCTCACAGCCCTGCGCCAAAACCAAGATGGAGGCTGGCCTCTAAGAATCCACCAGACACCGCAAGGCAGCTCACCGCGGGGCCCCTGCACAACGCGCAGTGCGCGCACTGGCCTCGCACTGCGCCGGGGACAAAAAAACCTGCGGCCTCATAGAAGCCGTTGAGCAGCATCCGACCCCCCCTCACAGCGTAAGGGCCCAAGATGGAGGGGAGCAGCAAGACAACTCGAGGGAGGTAAGTATGACCAGCGCAATGATCAACAGTAAAGTGACACAATCACACACACACAATAAAGCTTGTGGGGCAGAGGGAATAACAGAGGGTAATAAGTGGTTCCTCCCCCCCCCCCCCCACAGGCTCACCATCAGCCTATGGCCGGCTACCCTTTAGACAGGGTCTGCGGCCCCAAGATGCCTGACCCTGGCGTTCTCCCTACCGTCACAGTCCCGACAGCCATGGCTGGGAGGCGATAGTGGGTCCACGGGATCAGTGGGAATAGGGTCCGCAGCGGCCGACGGGCTAGGAGGCCCCGCACAGCTGCAATATCCAGGAGAGAGTATCCAACGATCTTCAGCAGCCAGACTGCAAGATGAACACTGGAAAATCATAGTGAGACATCTGCTTTTATAGGGGGCCTGGAGGAGCAACAGATTTTGATCTTGCAGTCAAGAATACCCACGTCATTACTTCTGGGACGCCCTGGACTGGATATAGTGAAGAACAGATCTAAACATCCTGCAGCATAACCTGCTCAAAGAGATCGATTCAGATCCAGGTGGGATTTCTCACTCCGATTTTAAGAGATAAAACTGCCGTTGACTTTCATTGTCTACCTTGGGGCTGATTCAGAGCCAAGTGAAAATTGACATATGGTAGACAATGAAAGTCAATGGCAGTTTTCTCTCCTAAAATGAGTATAACTTCTCACCTGGCTCTGAATCAACCCCATAGTCTGTGACCAAAGTTCTAAAACAGGGAGAGGAATCCAACCTGATGGATCGCCTGTATCCCATTCCAGAGTGGGTGGAGGGGCCTGCATGTGTATTACACATCCCTCAACTAGGAGACTATGAGAACTGTCAACACAGAATTAATGTTTGTCTTGTGAGGCTACCAGAATGCGCAGAGGAGGGCTGAGGCACACCTAGAGTATCCCTTTAAATAGCAAAATGAGGAGGAGGCATTATTCCCCTTTTTCCCCCATCATAAGGGCCCACAGGGAGAATCCCGGGAAAACCACCCCCGCCACGCACCCCAGCCAGGCCCATGATCTCAAGGCCCCTGAATTAAAGGGATCGAAAACCCATTCTAAGGATGGTAAGGGATAAAGATCCGATGAAGGTGGGGAATTCAACAGTCTCACTATATTTTTATTCCAAATGCCATGAGGGTGCTTCGGGCAGGATTCCAACCTGTGAAACAACATCTACGGGTGCCTGGCATTTCCTTGGTAATAAAGATAGTCAATGACATGCTATCACAGAATCTGAAAACAAGTACCTCTACACCATGCCCAGGGAAGTTTGATAACATTTGGCCTGCTTGGCTGGATAAGATCCTTATAGATAATTAAACTGTTTAAAAGGGGTTAGGGTTCTACGCAAAAATACAATTCTGTGATTACTCACCTGTAGAATTGGTATTATGAGTATACAGTACATCCTGCTCCAAATATAATACTTACAATCGGGTAATACTCCGCCAGATGGCGCTGGACTGCAGAGACATTGAAAATAGGCTCCTCCCGTCCCTCAAATACCCGGGGACCTCCCACAAATCACCAGCATTGAAAAGCAGTTAACGAGAAGCCGGGAGAATTAAACAACCCAACTATCAACTATAACAATGATAACAATCACCATATAGGGGATCCAAGATGCAAAAACCAAGGGTGGGTTGGAGCAGGACGTACTGTATACCCATAATACCAATTCTACAGGTGAGTAATCACAGAATTGTATTATTCTTAGTATACAGTATGTCCTGCTCCAGATTAGATTACTTACACTTGGGACATCCAATAGCAGTGTCCATAAAGTAGGGCGGGATCCCCAAGAAGAAAGACAGCAGCAGGCAGTTTAAACCACTGCCGCCTGCAGAACCTTTCAGCCAAAAACAGCATCAGCAGAGGCCCTAACATCAACCTTGTAAAACTTTGAAAAGGTATGAACAGAAGACCAAGAAGCGGCCTTGCAAACTTGTTCAACAGAGGCCTGGTGCGGAAGAGCCCTAGAGGCACCAATAGCACGAGTGGAATGAGCAGTAAGGCGGAAGGGAGGATTCTTCCCCTTAGCAGAGTAGGCCTGAATCACAGCCTGACAAATCCACTTGCTGATAGTAGATTTGGCAGGAGCCAAACCCTTCCTAGGACCAGAAGGGACCACAAAAAGAGCATCAGTTTTCTTGAAAAGTGCAGTAGCCACCAGATAGTACTACAGAGACCTAACTACATCCAAAGAGTGCAAAACTCTCTCTTTAGCATTGCTAGGATTAGGGCACAAAGAAGGAAGAACAATATCCTGATTCAAATGAAAGGCAGACACTACCTTAGGCAGAAAATCAGGTTTGAAACGAAACATCACCTTGTCCTGGTGTCTCTCATAGTAGGGGGGCTGAATGGACAGCGCCTAGACACACGCCTAACAGAAGTAATAGCCACCAGAAACCCAACCTTGAGCGTAAGAATGGCCAAGGCAGCATCCTGCACAGGTTCAAAGGGAGCACCCTGCAAGGCTGAAAGAACCAAGTTCAGATCCCAAACAGGCACCATAGGTTTGCGTGGGGGACGTACATGAGTGACCCCCTGGAAAAAAGTCCTGATCAGAGGGTGCTGAGCAAAGGACTTCTGGAAGAAAATAGCCAGGGCAGAAACCTGACCCTTCAGAGTACTGAGTGGGAGCCCCATCTCCAACCAATGCTGCAGGAACTCCAGAATCCTGGGAATAGAGAACACATGACAGGGAAGAGACTTAGACTCACACCAGTCAATGTAGGCACGCCAAACCCTTTAATCAAAGTATCCACAACTGAGGAAGACAGCCCCTTCTCCATCAAGATGGAGGTTTCAGCAGCCAAGCCATCAAAGCCAGAGTTTGTAAATTGGGATGGCGTAGAGAGCCCTGAGTGAGCAGATCTGGCACCAAGGGCAGAGCGTACTGATCTACTACCACGTCTGCGAACGTCTGCGATCTTCTTGGCCACCAGAATTGCTGGCACCCCCTCCCCTTCCAGAGCAATCGTGCACAGAACCCTGCCCAGCAGGGGAATTGGAGGGAAGACATACAGGAACTACAGGAACTGAAAGTCCTTCCATGACATTGCTAGCGCATCCGAGGTCAGGGCCAGAGGATCCCTGGACAGAGAGAAAAAAAGCTGGGAGCTTGTGATTGTGGCGGGACGCAAATAGATCCACATCTGGTTGGCCCCAACGGTGACACAGAGATTGAAACACCCTGCTGCATAGGGACCATTCTCCCTGGCGAGAGGTCCCCCTGCTCAGAGAGTCCGCCAGGCGATTTTCCACTCCCGAGATGTACACAGCTGAAATGCAGGGGACATTGGCCTCCGCCCAAGTCAGGATCAGAGACGCTTCCTGGAGGGCCCCCTTGCTCCGGGTCCCTCCCTGATGATTGATGTAGGTAACTGCCGTCTGGTTGTCCGAGCGCACCTGAACAGGCAGGCCACAAAGATGAGTAGTCAATCGAGCCAGAACTAGCCTGATCTCCCGCAGCTCCAAGACATTGATAGGAGTGTGGGCCTCCTGAGGGCCCCACCGCCCCTGGAACCGCAGGGACTTCCAAAAACCCCCCCAACCTGACAGACTGGCATCCGTGGTGACCGTCTCCCAGGAAGGGGCAAGAAAGGATCTGCCCCCCCAACAGATTCCTTGAGTCCATCCACCACAAGAGGGACCTCCTGACCAGGGGGGAGAGCATACAGACCCTGTCCAGGGACGCTGGGTCCTTGTCCCATACTGACAATAGGTGAAGTTGCAGAGGCCGCAAGTGGAACTGAACATAAGGGACCACTTCGAAGCACGCCACCATCAGGCCCACCAGCTGCATCCCCTGCCTGATGGAGAGATGGGGACAAGCTAGGAGGGACTGAGCCTGTGCAATCAAGACTGTCCACCTTCCGCTGAGAAAGGAAAATCCTTGCCTGAACTGTATCCAGATTCATTCCTAGGAATGGAGTTACCAAGGAAGGGGACAGTGAGGAATTGGGGTGGTTGATCACCCATCCAAATGACTCCAGAGTGGACACCACCAGCTGAGTATCCAACTCTGCCTGATGTAGAGACTGGGAAGTGATGAGGATGTTGTCCAGATAGAGAGGCACGCGGATGCCCTGACATCTGAGCAGAGACATTACGCCAGCCAGCACCTTGGTGAACACCCTGGGAGCTGAAGTGAGGCCGAAGGGCAAGGCCACAAATTGGTAATGTTGATCCATCAGAGCGAACCTGAGGAACCTTTGATGACCTGGGAACACAGGAATATGAAGGTAAGCATCTTTGACGTCCACAGAAGTCATGAAATCCCCTTGGCGCAGGGAACGGATGGCAGAGCGCAGAGTCTCCATGCGAAAGCGCCTGCCCCTGACAAACTTGTTGAGAATCTTTAAGTCCAGGATGGGCCTGACAGAACCATCCTTTTTGGGTACTGTGAATAGGTTGGAATAAAAGCCCTTGCCTTTTTCTCTTAAAGGGACCTGGCAGATGACCCCCAGCTCCAAGAGGCCTTGCACTAGCTCCTGAGCTGACACAGGGTCCTGAGGAATCCGGGATCTGATGAATCTTGAAGGGGGATCGGCAGCAAACTCCAACTTGTAACCGGAGGACACTACCTCCTGAATCCACCGGTCTGAGACATGAAGCCTCCAGACGTGAGCTAGGTGCTGCAGCCGTCCCCCCACCCGGATGGGTGAGGGCGCCCCATCATGCCTGAGGGGGCTTGGGAGAAGACTTAGGCTTGGAGCCCCAGGAAGAGCCAGGGTGTCCACGTCCTCTGCCCCTACCCTAGAAATCTCCTCGGGCCCCAGTAAGGGAGACCCCCCCTCCCCTGTCTGGCTCCACGGTAGGGGGAAGAAAAGGAGCCCTGACCCCGAAAGGGCCGAGGTTGCCGCCTGCGCTGGGGTAACCTGCCTCCCTTAGCAAAAAGGTCCAGGCGGTCCCCAAACAGGCGCAGTCCTTTAAAAGGGAAAACCAGTGAGGGCCTTCTTGGCAGCGTTGTCAGCAGCCCACTGGCGCAGCCAAACCGAGCGGCATATAGCCACCACGAGGGCAGAAGTTCTGGCACACATGATGGTGTCATCCAATGCTGAGAGGACAAAATTTACAAAAACATCACAACTGGAGAGTGCATTAAACACATCACAAGGCAAATCATCAGGGGTACTATCAAGCATATTTCTGATAAGGGTTCTAGTGGCCACAGCAGTAATGGCAGAGGCACAGACCGGGCGCAGCGCCGCCCCCGCACATGCAAAGGCGTGGGATGCCAGCTGATCAATACGCCGGTCTTCAGCATCTCGCAGGGTAGTAGAATCAGGGGAATGCATGACAGAGGTGTTAGATAGTCCTAGGATCAGGGCATCCACTTCGGGGGGGGGGGGATGACCAACATTTAACCACCTCAGCAGAAAAGGGATACTTCCTATCCCAACTCTTTGGAACCCCGAGAAGTTTACTGGGGAGCTCCCATTCCTTGAGCACAAGGTTATGGAAATGTGCCTGCTCTGGAAATTCCAAACGTGATTTTGCTGTATGGAAAAGCTCCCCTCTTTGCCTGGGAGCCGCAACAGGGAGAGAGATAGACAGAACCTCAAAAATCTGGGTCAATCTGTCAGTGTCATCCGGGGCCCAGGGGTCAGAGCCAGAATCGTCATAACCCCTCGGTCTCTCATCAGATGAGCCTGAATCAGAAAAGAGCTCCCCTTCATCAGACGGGGTATAGCCACAAAGATTCATAAACTCCTCAGTTCCCATAGGGAAAAGAGTGATGATTAGGCGTCAAGTGCCGCTTCTTAGCAGGGGCCTTACGCGCTAAGGACTTAGCAATCAACTGCTCAACAGTAGCCAGTCTAGAAGACACATCAGGCTGAGAATCCCCACTAGTATGCAACTCAGTAGGAGTGAGGTTTAAGCTTGGGGAGTAGGCGAAGTGAAACGAGGTGCAGCCACTGGCAGGCCAGATTGCAACGCAAGCACCTGCTCAGTGCAGGGTACACAGACCCGCGCCTTGTCAGCGTCAGCATGAGGCTGCCCACACGCTACACACAGCTGGTCTTATCCAGAATGGACCCCGGTCACATTATCCTGGGATGCCTTCATATGGTGATTATAGCGGCGCTATAGGCCGATGGGGAATAACGCTATGTAGCAAACCTGGATGCCCCAATAACCTGCTAGGGAAGTGGGAGTATAATTTTTACAAGGCCTACAAGTAATATACTAAAACAGGGCCGGGAGAAGCCAAGAAGGGTTCGTCCCGCCTGAAAGACATAAGCAGACAAGACCTTAAGTACATTGTAACAAAAATACCATTTTGTGAGTACTCACCTGAAAAATGGATATTGTTGGTGTGCCACACACCCCGCTTCACTTCTTAAATATTCATTACTCCATGGGTTAATCCACCGCAGGTGACGTAGTGCAGAGAGGAAGTCTTGTAACGAGCCCCCTTCCGGCCTATATATACCTGGTACCTCCCTTCAATCACCAGTATAATCAAAAAGCAGTAATACAAGGTACCAGTATTCCACCAGTAACCTCAAAATCAAATTTGATATAAAAAGGCTTCACCATATAAAGGCTTCGGTAATACCGAAAAGGGCGGGTGTGAAGCGGGGTGTGTGGCACACCAACAATATCCATTTTTCAGGTGAGTATTCACAAAATGGTATTATTCTTGGTGTGCCACACACCCCGCTTCACTTCTTAAATATTCATTACTTCATGGGACATCCAAAAGCAGTGTCCACAAGGGAAGGGCATCTCAAGGCCAGGTGAAGCATAACTTAAATGACTGCAGTCTGCAGAACTCTGCGGCCAAAACCAGCATCGGCTGAGGCCCGCACATCAACTTTGTAAAACTTAGAAAAAGTGTGAACAGAAGACCAGGTGGCAGCCTAACAAACCTGTTCAACAGAAGCTTGGTGCTGAAAAGCCCAAGACGCCCCAACAGCGCGAGTGGAATGAGCAGTAATACGAAAAGGGGGAACTCTTCCCTTAGCAGAATAGGCCGCAGCAACGGCCTGACGTATCCACTTGCTAATGGCAGATTTGGCTGGTGCCAAACCCTTCTTAGGCCCATGGGGCACAACAAAAAAGGAATCCGTCCTACGGAAAGGAGACGTGATAACCAAGTAGTACTTAACACAGCGTACTACATCCAAACAATGCAAAACCCTCTCTTTGTCATTCTTAGGATTAGGACACAAGGAGGGAAGAACAATATCCTGGTTCAAATGAAAAGCAGAAACCACCTTAGGAAGAAAGTCTGGCTTGAACCGAAAAACCACTTTATCCTGATGTCTCTCGAAGTAAGGCGCCTGGATAGACAAGGCCGCCAATTCCGAGACACGCCGGATCGAAGTGATCGCTACCAAGAAGACCATCTTCTGAGTCAGGGTAGATAAAGCAATATCTTGCAAAGGCTCAAAAGGAGGAGCCTGAAGAGCAGAAAGAACCAAATTCAAATCCCAAACCGGGAGTAATGGTTTCCTGGGAGGCCGCACATGCGTAACCCCCTGGAAAAAAGTTTTAACTAAAGGCTTAAGCGCAACACGCTTCTGAAAAAAAGATAGATAAGGCAGAAACTTGCCCCTTTCAACGTACTTAGCTGAAGACCAGAGTCCAGCCCAGATTGTAAAAACTCCAGAATCCTGGAGACCGAAAATACCCTACAAGGAAAAGATCTCATCTCGCACCAAGCGATATAGGCTTTCCAGGTCCTATAGTAGATGATAGAAGAAGACCTCTTCCGGGCACTGATCAGAGTCTTAACGACTGAATCAGAAAGACCCTCCTCCTTTAGGATGGAGGTCTCAGCAGCCAGGCCGTCAAAGCTAGCGCTGGTAAATTGGGGTAACACAATCGACCCTGAGTGAGCAGATCGGGCCGAAGAGGCAGAACGACCTGGTCCACTGCCAGCCGAACGATGTCTGCGAACCACACTCGCCTCGGCCAACTTGGGGCCACGAGAACGGCGGACACCCCTTCCAGAGCCAACTTCCGAAGCACTCTGCCTAGCATGGGTATCGGAGGAAACAGGTACAGAAACCCCAGATCCCCCCAGCTCAGGGACATGGCGTCCACTGCCAGAGCCAGAGGATCCTGGGAGAGCGACACGAAGTTCGGGAGCCTGTGATTGTGACGAGAGGCAAACAGGTCCACTTCTGGAGTCCCCCATTGGCGACACAGTGAGTGAAATACCCGAGGATGGAGGGCCCATTCTCCCCGACGGGGAGAGCCCCTGCTCAAGCGGTCCGCTTCCAGGTTCTCCACTCCTGGGATGTATACCGCCGCGAGACAAGGAACATGGGCCTCTGCCCAGGTCAGGATCAGGGACACCTCTCTGAGAGCACTCAGGCTGCGAGTCCCTCCCTGATGATTGATGTAAGCAACCGCTGTTCGATTGTCTGAACGCACCTGGACCGGAAGGCCCAGAACGTGCTGAGTCAGGAGAGCAAGCACCCGACGGATGGCTCTCAGTTCCAGAATATTGATGGGTAAGTGGGCCTCTTGAGGTCCCCACTGCCCCTGGAACTGCAGCTCCTTCCAAAATCCGCCCCATCCCGACAGACTGGCGTCCGTGGTGACAATTTCCCAAAGGGGGGCCAGGAAAGACCTGCCCTTCACGAGATTGGTCGAGACCAACCACCACTGGAGGGACTGCCGGACCCGGGAGGACAACTGGAAGGGCTGATCCAGCGACCGAGGCTGCCGGTCCCAAGATGCCAACAGATAAAGCTGAAGCGTCCTCGTGTGGAATTGAGCAAAAGGAACTGCCTCGAAGGAGGCAACCATCAACCCTACCAGCCTCATCCCCAGACGGATGGACGGCCGAGGATCGGAGAGTAGGACCCGAGCCAACTCCTGAATCAGAAGAATTTTGGACTGAGGGAGAAACACTCTGTGTTGATGAGAGTCTAACTGCATCCCCAGAAAGGACACCACCCTGGCCGGAGCGAGGGAGGACTTGGAGAGGTTGATCACCCAACCGAAACTTTCCAGCGTGGAGAGCACCACCCTGGTGTCTTTCTCCGATTGATCGAGTGACGGAGCCATGATAAGAAGGTCGTCCAAATAAGGTACGACACGAATGCCCCGAGCTCTGAAAATGGCCATGACCCCTGCCAGCACCTTGGTGAACACTCTTGGAGCTGAGGTAAGGCCAAACGGAAGTGCCACGAATTGATAATGCCGATCCTTCATCATGAATCGAAGAAAACGTTGATGAGGGTGGCAGATGGGAACATGCAGATAAGCATCCTTGATGTCTATAGACGTCATGAAGTCCCCTTGCCGAAGAGAGCCGACGGCAGTGCGCAAGGTTTCCATGTGAAACTTCCGAAAACGGATGAACCTGTTGAGTAACTTCAGGTCCAGAACGGGACGAACTGACCCATCCTTCTTGGGGACTGCGAACAGATTGGAGTAGAAACCGAGGCCCATCTCTAAACGCGGTACCGGCCGGATGACCGCCATCTCTAACAGATTCTCTACCGACGCCAGGAGCCCCTGTGCGGCCAAAGGATCGATGGGCACCCGAGACCGAAAGAACCGTGAAGGAGGGCGAGACTCGAATTCCAGCTTGTAACCGGACGACACTATCTCCTGAATCCATCTGTCCGGAACCTCCCGGTTCCAAACCTGGGAGAAGTGTCGCAATCGTCCCCCCACCCGCACGGGTGAGGGCAGCCCCTCATTGCTGAGCGGGCTTACCAGCAGGTTTGGGCTTGGAGCCCCAGGACTGGGCGGGACGGCCACGGCCCCTCCCCCGCGTCCAATCTGTACGACTGGTAGAGGGAAGGGAAGCCCCCCTACCCGCTCTGTATCCTCGAAAGGACGGCCTACCAGAAGCTGCCCCTCTAAAGGGGCGTCGAGGCCTCTTGCGTTGTGGCATCTTACCACCCTTTGCGACTGAATCAATTTTCTCCCCGAACAGACGCAACCCCAAAAAGGGGAGAGCTGTGAGCACCTTTTTAGAAGCTGAGTCCGCCGACCACTGTCGCAGCCATACTGACCGACGAATAGCGACCAGCATTGCCGCTGTCTTGCTACTCATAGCCAGCGCATCGTCCTGAGCGGATAGAACGTAAGACACAAAAGAATCACACTGCTTAAGCGCAGCGAACTCATCACAAGCGGGATTAAGACCCTCGCATAGCCCCTGGATTACAGATCTTACTGCTAAAAGAAGAAGGGCCGAAGCGCACAGGGGGCGCATCGTTGACCCAGCATAAACAAAACCATGGCGAGCATACTGGTCAATCCTACGATCCTCCCCATCTTTAGGGACAGAGGTCTCAGCAGACTGTACCATAGCGGAGCTAGATAGCCCTAGCACAGGGGTATCGACTTCAGGAGGGACGGACCAAAGCTTCAGCAATTCTGGCGGAAAAGGATAACGCTTTTCCCAACTGGAAGGGATTCCAGATAACCGCGTGGGATGTTCCCATTCTTTAAGGACCACCCTCTCAAAGTGGTGCTGTCTGGGAAAAACCAAACGCGGCTGAGGCTCTTTAAACAACTGACCCTTTGGCAGGGTGACAGCCTCAGGCGGATCTAAATTCAGAATTTCAAACATTTGAGCCAGAATGGAGGGGGTGTCAAGGGCAACCCCCGCCGACCAATCGCCAATCGCATCAGCCTCAAGCTGATCTGCCGGCTCATCTGACTCCAAGAGGAATTCACCCTCATCCGGGGAGCCATCGGACCATTCCACAGGCTCACACAATTCGTCCTGAGGAGCCGAAGATACCGGAGTCAGGCGCTTCCGTTTTGCAGGGGCCTTCAGCCCCGCTTTAACGGGCAATACTACCCGAAGACTGGCCGATTTTACCACCACCTCGGATTGCGAATCCCCACCCTTGACAGTGTCATGCGGGGTCCGGAACAGGGAGGGAGAGGCAGGAGATGATGAAGGTTGCGACGGGTCAGCAGCCGGATCAACAGACTGACGCGCAACAATCTGCCTTGCACAAGAAATGCAAATAAAGATATCATCAGCAGGGAGCGCAGCCCCACATTTTACACACCCCCTGGACGGCTCTGAGTCGTTTCCGGTAGTAACAGAAGCCTCCATATTGGTGATTTATGGTATCGCAAACACTGGGACTTTTAAGGCATAAGCCAACCCGGGATGCCCCCTTATAAAGAATGTCCCGGAAGGGAGGGTTTTTGTAAATACACTTTTTTTTTTTTTTTTTGTTTTAAGAGAAAAAGGTCCCCCTTAACAGTCTCAAAATAAATATATATATATATGTATATATATATATCTAAAATGTGCAATTTCATATATCAAGAATGACTAGCCAGGCAATATAGAGCCGGAGGGCCGCAATAAAAGAGGGATCCCAGGATCTGAAAGGAAAGAAAAACAAACCATCAGATCCCTTGTGAGTGTAACAATGCAGCATGTTCACAATAGTATGATAAGAGTGCCTCCTTAAAAGCTTGCCCCATAAGAAATCTCACTCTTGGCCCCACAAAAGCGGGGCCGCTTACCTGCTACCGACGCCAGGAGCCAGACCGGAGGGACATGTAGCAGCCGCAGCAGTAGAACACAAAAACCCATGTGTTGCTGCAGCGCGCGCCCCCCCCCCACGTGACCTCTCTTCATAGCGACAGGAAGGAAGTGAGGCTGGGGCCGCCGAGCGCCGCTTCCGCCGGCGCCGCTTCCGCCGGCGCCACGCCCCTCCCCCCCCCCCCGCGTCACAGGGAGCCGCCCCGTTCCATTCAATGAGGGATTGCCACCAGCTGCGCTGGCTGACACCCAGCCAGGCGGCGGAGGAGGAGGGGGAAGGAGACATAAGCGCAGCCACACAGGCTGCCGCACGGAGCAGCGGGGAAGGGAGGGAGGCGGGAGGGGACGCATCTGAAGCACAGCAGCTGAGCGCGGTCCGCTGCCCCACCCCCATAAAGCAGACCAACACACTGGCCATCCCTAAAAGTATCTGCCCGGAGCTCCAGCCAAAAACAGACAAAGCGCACCATGCTGCTGCGCAGTCTGCTACTATGCACAAAGTGAACACACAGAAAACAGCAATACAGTGAAAACACCATACAAGATACACAACCCTCTATACCCCCCCCCCCCCATAGTGAAGGGAGAAGGGACCGGAACGGGGGAGTAAGGGGCTACGGGGACCCTCGGGACAGGGGCATCCCATTTCCGGATCACCATGCCGGATTGCCGCATTGCCCCCAAAAGAGGGGGACGAGCGGAGGAGATAAGCTCCTAGGCACCAATAGTGCCGTCTACCAATTACCCGGTGAGCAGCCTAGGCTGGGAGGCTTCCTATCCACCATAAAGGTATACAAACTCAAACCGGGCAGAAATAGACCAAAAGGGGGGTGGCGGGGTAAGAATACCCCGACCTACCTGTAAGCAGGAAACTTCCAACCTCTGTTTGTCAAGCAGAGAGAAAAATACTGGTGATTGAAGGGAGGTACCAGGTATATATAGGCCGGAAGGGGGCTCGTTACAAGACTTCCTCTCTGCACTACGTCACCTGCGGTGGATTAACCCATGAAGTAATGAATATTTAAGAAGTGAAGTGGGGTGTGTGGCACACCAAGAATAGTGAAGGAGATAAGCCGCCCACGAGGGCACTTACGGACTGCGGTAGGTGGAGTCCGTCACGCGTAGGCCAACCAAGTAGGAAAGATGGCGTCGGTATACCTCGAGGGGCGGGCCAGTAACAGCGATGATGCGGAACGCGCCAAAGACGGGCCCCGCCCCCCGAAGAGCACAAAGCCAGAACGAAGTCAGCGCATGGCGGCAGCTGCCAATTTGAAAAAGCAGTAAAGACAAGTCAGCGCGGCGGCTGACACAAGAATAAAAGGCATGTGAAAAGAGAGTGTAAAACACAGAATGCATAACATACATATCTATACACATACACCCCCCCCCCGCCCTTTTCCCCCCGAAGACTACAAGGAGGATGAGGGAGGACGGCGGCCATAAATAGGGCCCACCGATAGGCAGGGGCAAGGGGCAATAGTGCGGGAGGGGCCTCCCAAATAGACTCATCATAAGCCTGAACCGCCTACCCTTTGGTGGGGGATTGCGATGGAGCAGCGCTCCTAAGCACCTAACAGCGGTGCTGCCTACCCTCACCCGACCAGCGCAGCCAAGGCTGGGAGGCATAATACTAGTGGAACGGGTGGGAATAGTCCTACAGGGCCGCGGGTTAATAACCACGCTCACCTGCGAGTAGAGAGCCAATTTCTCATCCTGCGCAGCCAGACTGCAGAGAAATTCTGGGAATTGGGAGGTCCCTGGGTATTTGAGGGGCCGGGAGGAGCCTATTTTCGATGTCTCTGCAGTCCAGCGCCATCTGGCGGAGTATTACGCGATTGTAAGTATTATATTTGTAGCAGGACGTACTGTATACTAAGAATAGGTCTGTTTCTTGGTCAGGAGCCAGTTAGTGTATACTATCATAGTATCAGTGAATATATCCTTTTTTTATTTGTTTTATATGCCACATACTAACATTTAAAGCCAATTCACACATGGCTATTTGAGTTGCATTAGAGCAGAAATACTGCAGTGCAACGGAAGTGGAGAAAAGTCCTGCCCATTTTATCATCCATGCGCTGCGAACTAGCAAACGCTGCATAACTCCTTATACTCGACTGCAGACCTCTGCCTCTTCCTTGGGCAGTCCTCCAGGACAGCAGTGATGTTTATGCACTGAGGAACAGTATAAGTTTCCATGGCAGCAGACTGCTGCAGTGCCCTCACTGTGCACCAAGTCTACTCCACTGGAATATGCTTTTAGAAAAAATGTAAAGAGAGTCTTAAAACAAACCTAAGGCAAAGCAGCACTATTTGCTCTTCACTGCCAGAATTACTGAAACACTTTACAACATTTTTAGGGAAGCAGCCAGCTGGACGTGTTCTCATAATATCATAACAAGCTAAACTACCAAACTTCTGAGTCAAACAGCTTCAAATGCTGTCTTTTCAGAGATATTAAAAAGCTCCTCAGAAACTAACTGCAAAGATCATGGCTGCATCGTAAAATCTGAGTACCATTATGCTGCCTTTTTAAAGCAATTCCTCTAGCTACTGAAAATACCATTTTGTGAGTACTCACCTGTAAAATGGTTATTACGAGTATGTCACACACCCCACTTCCAAATATTCATGACACTTGGGAACCCGGCCTGTAGAGGGCGATCTTGCAGAGATGACATGGAAAAAGGAGCCTCTCCTGGTCCATAAGTACTGGGTTCCTCCCACAATTCCTCAGTCTTTTTAAAAAGCAGTGAAGAATCAGGAAGAGCAAATTATATTCAACAATTGTAGAATTACTTGAAAATAATAATCACCATATAAAGGATCCCTTAGAACAAAAAAAGGGCGGGGGAAGTGGGGTGTGTGACACTCGTAATAACTATTTTACAGGTGAGTACTCACAAAATGGTATTATTCCTAGTATGTCACACACCAGACTTCCAAATATTCATGACACTTGGGACATCCAATAGCAGTGTCTATATTGGGTGGGGATCCCCAAGGAATAATGCATAACTTAAATTACTGCAGCTTGCAGAATTTTGCGGCCAAAAGCAGCATCCGCTGAGGCCCGCACATCAACCTTGTAAAACTTAGAAAAAGTATGCACAGAAGACCAAGTCGCAGCCTTGCAAACTTGTTCAACAGAAGCCTGGTGCTGAAAAGCCCAGGAAGCTCCAATAGCACGAGTAGAATGAGCGGTGACACGAAAAGGGGGAACCTTCCCCTTAGTCATATAGGCCCCAATGATGGCCTGATGTATCCACTTACTAAGGGAAGATTTGGTAGGAGCAAAACCCTTCTTGGGCCCAGAAGGCACAACAAAAAAGGCATCCGTCTTGCGGAAGGCCAAAGTAGTAACTAAATAATACTTAACACAACGAACTACATCCAAAGAATGTAAGACCCTTTCCTTGTCGATACTAGGTTTAGGACACAAGGAAGGAAGAACTATATCCTGATTTGAGTGGAAAGCAGACACCACCTTAGGAAGGAAATCCGGTTTAAAACGGAAAACAACCTTATCTTGATGCATCTCAAAATAAGGGGCTAGAATAGACAAAGCCGTCAGTTCAGAAACTCGGCGGACAGAAGTAACAACAACCAAAAAGGCAACCTTCTGAGTAAGAATAGGAAGAGGAATATCCTGCAAAGGCTCAAAGGGAGCAGCCTGCATAGCTGAAAGCACCAGGTTAAGGTCCCAAACAGGAAGTATAGGCTTTCTGGGAGGCCGCACATACGCGACTCCTTGGAAAAAGGTCTTAACCAAAGGATGAAGAGCAAACGACCTTTGAAAGAAAATAGCCAAAACAGAGACTTGCCCTTTCAAAGTACTAATCTGGAATCCCATATCCAGACCTCGTTGCAGATATTCCAGAATTCTAGGAATAGAAAACACTCTACAGGGCAAAGCCCTGGATTCACACCAATCAATATAGGACCTCCAAGTCCTGTAATAAATGACAGAGGAAGACTTCTTCCTAGCTCTAATAAGAGTCAGAATAACCGCATCAGAAAGACCTTCTTCTTTCAAGATGGAGACTTCAGCAACCATGCCGTCAAAGCCAGCGTTAGTAAATTGGGGTAACAAAGTTGACCCCGAGTGATGAGATCTGGAAGAAGAGGCAGATGGAAACGATCCACTGCCAGCCTTACGACGTCTTGGCCACCTTGGCGCCATCAGAATTGCTGGCGCCTCCTCCAGTGCTAACTTGCACACCACCTTGCTGATCATGGAGAATGCGGGAAACAGATATAGGAACCCCAGATCCTTCCAGCCAGAGACAGAGGATCCTGGGATAGAGACACAAAAGCTGTCAGCTTGTGATTGTGACGAGAAGCAAACAGGTCCAACCGTGGAGTCCCCCACTTGTGACAGAGGAACTGAAAGACCTTTGGATTGAGAGACCATTCTCCCTGGCGAGAACATCCCCTGCTCAGGGAGCCTGCCTCCACATTCTCTATCCCCGGAATGAAAAACTGCTGATATGCAGGGAACATTGATCTCTGCCCACTGAAGGATCAGAGACACTTCCCGGAGGGCACCCCAACTGCGAGTCCCTCCCTGGTGATTGATGTATGCAACAGCTGTTCGGTTGTCTGACCGAATCTGAACTGGCAGACCCTGTAAGAAATGGGTCAGTCGAAGTAGAACAAGACGTATGGCCCGAAGCTCTAATACATTGATTGGAGAATGAGCCTCCTGAGGCCCCCACAATCCTTGGAACTGATGCTTCTTCCAGAAGCCCCCCCAGCCCACCAGGCTGGCATCTGTGGTAACCAGTTCCCAACGCGGAGTCAGAAATGACTTGCCCTTCTGCAGGTTGTGCGATATTAACCACCACTGAAGGGACTGCAAAACGTGGGGAGACAATAGACAAGTCTGATTCAATGATAGTGGGCACCTGTCCCACTTTGCCAAGAGGAAGAGCTGAAGCGTCCTTATGTGAAACTGGGCAAACGGGACTGCCTCGAATGCAGCTACCATCAATCCCAGTAGTCTCATCCCTAGACGGATAGACTGATGAAGGTTGGACAAGAATAGACGAATCAAGTCCTGAATCAGAACCATTTTGGACTGAGGAAGAAAAACCTTGGCCTGAAATGTATCCAGAATCAGGCCCAGGAAGGAAATCTCCCTGGACGGACAGAGAGAGGATTTGGGGTAACTTATTACCCATCCGAACCTCTCTAGCGTCCTGGTGTCCAACTCTATTGTTCGAGGGAGGAGGCCGCGATAAGAAGATCGTCCAGAAAAGGCACAATGCGGACGCCCTGGACCCTGAATATAGTCATCACTCCGGCCAGCATCTTGGTAAAGACTCTTGGAGCCGTGGTAAGGCCGAATGGCAGGGCCACAAATTGATAATGCTGGTCTTCTATCGAGAACCTGAGAAATCTCTGGTGACCCGGAAAAATAGGAATGTGCAAATAAGCATCCCTGATGTCTATGGATGTCATGAAGTCCCCCTGACGGAGAGCATCGATCGTTGATCGCAGAGACTGCGGAATTTTCTGAAACGGATAAATTGATTGAGTCTCCTTAGGTCTAGGATAGGCCGAACAGAGCCGTCCTTTTTGGGTACCGTGAATAGGTTGGAGTAAAACCCCAAACCCCTTTCCGCTGGAGGCACTAGGCAGATGACAGCCATGTTTAACAGATTCGCTACTGCTGCCCGCAGTTCCTGCGCAATTGCCGGATCTGACGGCATCCGGGACATGAAAAATCTGGGAGGAGGCCGGGACTCGAATTCCAGTTTGTAACCGGAAGAGACTACTTCCAGAATCCAATTGTCCGATACCTCCTGAACCCAGACCTGGAAGAAGAACCGCAGCCGTCCCCTCACCCATAAGGGTGAGGGCGTCCCCTCATTGTTGAGCAGGCTTAGAGGCAGATTTGGTTTTGGACCCCCAATTCTGACTTGGACTGCCATGCATTCCCTTCCATGCATTCCCTCTAGGGGCTGAAAAGGCTGATCCTCTACCGGATTCTAGACCCCCGAAAGGAAGGGTTAAAAGAGGCCACTCCACGAAAGGAACGACGTTGTTTCTTACGCTGAGGTAATTTACCTCCTTTAGTGACAGAATCCAATTTTTCTCCAAAGAGGCGCAATCCCACAAAAGGGAGCGCTGTAAGCGATTTCTTGGCTACAATATCAGCTGCCCACTGCCGCAACCATACTGACTGCCGGATGGCGACTAACAAGGCAGAGGTTCTGCTGCACATGAGCAGAGTATCATCTAAGGCAGAAAGTACAAATGATGCAAACATCTCACATCGCTTAAGAGCGGCGTACTCATCAGAGGCCGGATCAAGCCCTGAGTAATTCATTAGGTCTCTCACAACAGACCCAATAGCCACTGTCATGAGTGCTGAAGCACCAACAGGCAGCAAGGCTGAGGCCACACTGGAAAAAGCGTGGCACGCCATTTGATCAATACGCTTATCCTCTCCATCTTTAAGTGTAGTGGAGTCAGGAGAATGCAACACATTAGACTTGGATAAATTAAGCACAGGGGCATCCACCCATGAGCAGAGTATCTTTTAAAAATCCAGTCCCTCAATTAATAAATTATTAATGCATAGATGGCCATTGTATGCTTGCGCACACATAGGAATTTGTCCTCTGCATTTAACCCATCCGTGCAGTGAGTGTACACATGCCCAGAGCGGTGGGCACAGGTGGTGATGACCAATGCTTAACAGTATCAGCTGGGAAGGGATATTTCTTGTCCCAGCCCAAGGGTATGCCAGGAAGCCGCGCAGGCTTCTCCCATTCTTTAAGAATAATTTCATCAAAATGCTTTTGATTTGGAAAGTCTAAAAGAGACTCCAAAGAATTCCCCTTTTTGAGGAGGGACTAGATCAGGAGGAGTGATAACCAAAACCTCAAATAACTGAGCAAGAGGCTTTGGGGTATCCACAACACTAGCTTCACCCTGCTCAATCACAGTACCAACAAATTGCTGTTCATCAGAAACATCTGATTCCTCATATAATTCTCCTCCTTCTAACTGAGAAGGATCAGATCAATAAAGCATTTCCCAATTATCCGACTCACTTACCGGAACGGCCCGAGTCAAATGTTTCCTTTTAGCTGAGGCCTTATTGGCCACAGAGCTAGACATTAATTTTTCAAGATGAGCCAATCTGGCACATAAATCAGAATGCGACTCACCACCCATGACAATATCACTGGGTGTACGGACAAGACATGGCGGAGTAGGAGATAAGGCAGAAGCCGCAGACGCCGAAGCCTGGGCCCCAGTTTGCTGCATAATAGTTAATTGAGCACAAGGGACGCAAAGAATTGCGTTATCCCCAACATGGGATGCCCCACATCCAAAACATTGCTGAGTCTGTGCAGAGGGAACTGCATGCCCGTTATCTTGAGATGCCTCTATATGGTGTTTAGTATTATACTATAATTGATTATAGTCGCCAAGTATATATGGGATTTACGCAATTGCTACCCGGGATGCCCCTTTAAATAGTCCCAAGTGGGATTATATTAACACAAATGGACCCCCAAATAAGGCTTTAAGGGCTAAAGACCAGAAGAAACCCCTTTTAAAATAAAGAGTTTCCACCTACAAAGAAAAACAAACAGTCACCAATGCACACAATACAATAAATGACAAAGCATGAAAAAAATGGCAGAAAACTCCCTTCAGCAAAGCTGAGGGTACTCACAGCACCAGGAATCAGCTACACCATGAAAGAAGACCACAGGGAAACAGCAAGAGCCAGGCAGACAAACAGAGCATACAGGTGCTCTGAGAATGAAATGATGCAGTGTGCCTAAGCCCTGCCCACCTCCAGAATCACATGACCAAGAATGGAAGGAAATTCAAATCTGAACACAGCCAGAACAAAGAGCTTTAAAAAGGTAAGCAAAAAAGAATGCTGCCTAGACAGAGATAGGAAAAGCTAGATAAAACATTTCCTATTAAATAGTATAGTAAACATACATAATATATATGTAATAAATATTTATTTTATATATATATATATATATATATATATATATATATATTTTTTTTTTTTATTTGTGTGCATGGTGACAAATAAGCCCAGATAACGCCCCCCCCCCCCTCCGCAGGGTAAAGGAGAACTAAAGGGGAGAGGATAGAAATGCACCCATAAGGCACAAGATTATAAAGGGACAGGGGCATCCCATGCCGGGAACACCAACCCGGAAGCCGCCTACCCACATTTGGGTCTCACGGAGGAGTAATACTCCTGTATACACCAGAAGGTGTATGTATCTACCTTTGCCTGAACCACACAGCCAGGGCTGGGAGGCATACAATATAACCAAACAGGTTTAAAGAGTTTCAGACAGAAATAGAGAAAAAAAGGGCCGGGAGCAAACCCGGCTACCTGCAGCTTGAAGGAGAGTCATCTTCTGAATGCTTCGCCGACTGCAGAGATGAAAAGACTGAGGAATTATGGGTGGAACCCAGTACTTATGGACCAGGAGGGGCTCCTTTTTCCATGTCATCTCTGCAAGATCGCCCTCTACAGGCCGGGTTCCCAAGTGTCATGAATATTTGGAAGTGGGGTGTGTGACATACTAGGAATATAACGTCCATGCTACCAAGTAGTATATGCAATCTTATAAGGTTTGCTCCTATCAGGCATTTCTTTCCAGAAAAGTTGGGGTATTGTGAGCTAAACTTTTTTTTGCTCCAGTCAAATAATAACCATGAACAAACATCTCTTGATTAGATCGATTGAATAAATCTTACTTAATCAAGAGATACAGCCCCCCCAACATGTAGGTTTGTAATTCTAAATGTTTACATGTTGAATAGCCATCATATATGCATCGGTTCCACCTGCTACATTCGCTGTAATGGAGGAAGCGTAGCTAGCCTCGGCACACCACCTTCATTGAAGTGAAGGGAGCAGGAGCGGCCTTTCAACACAAGGCTTGCTGGAGAGTAGGGGGGAACCCATCATGGAATCTGGTATATTATTGTACCGTTAAGCAGCGGGGGAGAAAGAGTATGCATGTATGCGGCCTGGACTGTGAATTTAACTCTCTGGAGATTGTGCTTTTCAGAAAGGTAAAATAGTTTTCCTTGGATTTTAGACAACAATATAAACCAGGGGATGCTCACATTTTATTCTCATACAAAATCATAGATATGCTTAAGCGGAGGTTTGTTCTCAAAACATACATTTAGATTAGATGTTCCCAACTAGTGGTAATAGTAAGCCTGGTGAACTTGAAGAGTTATCAGGTGGTACCTGACGAGGCTGCAAACAGACCTGTACCCCAACATGATCTGCTGCCATCAATACTTCACACAAGCTTTATTAACCCCATTAAAAAAACTGTTATTGTGCATTGTGTGTTTTATTTCCTTTAATGGCTTATTTGTGTATTCTAACCAGTTTTAGGTGACTGAGAACCTACATGCACCACCCAGGAGATGATATTGAAAAATAGAAAGTAGTAAGTGATGAAACTTTGTTGGGAAATTTTTTTGATGTTGGGAACCCCTGATTTAGATTAATATCTTTAGTACTTTTGCAGCAAATCAATTTATGCTAACCTTGTTAATTCTTCCTGCAGCTGGGTGTGGTCAGGGGGAAAAAACTTTACGACAAACTTCAGAACTACATTCTTGGGTCCTGTTTGAAACAATACAGTAAACAATTGGACAGTTAGAAATTGTGTAGCTATTAAATGGTGATAAGCAAGCTTTTAATAAAACAAAAAAAAATTTACTTACTACGGATTTGCTTTACAATGGGCTTGAGCAGATCCAGCCATACCTGAGAAAAACACACAAAACCTTTCCCATCATTACTCTCTTTAAGAGGGTTAAGACATTTCAGTGTAAAGGTCAAGGCAAACAAGTGGCTCCTGATTTCTTGTGGTCAAAAAATATTTCAATACTTAAAGGGCTACTCCAGCCAGGTTAACCAATTTTAAGATCCCCCCACCCTCTGATAGTGATAAAGCAGGGCTAATAATTAAAAAATAAAAAACTTACCTGCAATGCAAAACATTCGACCTGATCTTCTTCCGCCACCTTTCTTAAGTCCAGGCTGGCTGTGCGTTGCTCCCAGCGTTACCACCCATTTAGGTGATTGAACGAACGCATATGAGGTGGGGACCGTCTGCACCTGGCTTGGACTTCAGAAAGATCGCGTTGGAGAAACATGCGTAATGTGAGCCACTGCCCAACTTCGTTGCTAGATTATGGGTGCAAGTAAGTTTTTTTTTTTTTTTTTTTAATTTTCAGTGGCCCTGATGCTGCTAGCACCCAAACACTGGGGCTGGGCCAGCTCTTACCACCTCTGGATAAGAATGGTCACAGAAAAACAGTATTTTTTTCACCTTCTCTTGAGTGAATTCAGTAACCTGTTGCTGTTGAGAACCAGACCGTTTTCTGTAGTCAAAAGAATTTGTATTTATTCATGTAGTAATTAAGCACAGAGTTCCCCAATTGTGAAAATACAACTCTGTGAAGTACTCACCTGTAGAGTTGGTATTATACGCATACAGCACGTCCTGCTCCCGAATAGTCATAACATGTGGGTAGTCCTCCGCCTCAGGCGCCGTGCACAGCAGACATGTAGAAAACAAGCTCCTCCCGGCCCTACACACACCGAAGGACCTCTCACAAATCCCCAGCATTGAAAAGCAGTGACAAGAGAAGCCAGGAGGAACCAACCACCCAGAATAACTGGTAGCAATATCTTAATGATAACAATCACCATACAGGGGATCCAGAATTAGTGAAACCAGGGTGAGGTGGAGCAGGACGTGCTGTATGCGTATAATACCAACTCTACAGGTGAGTACTTCACAGAGTTGTATTATTCTAAGCATACAGCACGTCCTGCTCCTGAATAGTCATAACATGTGGGACATCCAATAGCAGTGTTCATAAGCAGGGTGGGATCCCCAGAAAAGTCAAGGCACAGCGGACAGTAAAGGCGCTGTCACCTGCAGAACTTGCAACAGGCATGACATGAGCAAGGGCTCTAACGTCAGTCTCATAACAGAACCAGAAGGTATGAACAGAGACAGACCATAAGTCAAGTAATTGAACTAACAGAGAAAAAACCCTGGTGCTGAAGGGCCAGTGATACCCAAGCACCCATGATAACGGAGTAAACCGTAAAGGGGAAGAATCACTCCCCTGAAGGACATAGGTCAGTGTAGTGACCCAACCAGCTCACAGGCAAGGAAGCCTTGTGGCAACTCTTGTAACACCCCCAAAGGGAACAAAAACAGGTCACCCAACCCGAAGGCGGGAATACAGACTCTTAATTATCAGGAAGCCAAGGCTTCCTCAGGATCAGGGAGCATCCAGAAGGATTGATCCAAAGGCGCAATGGCGCTGGAATAGATATCAGGCGCATACCTAAGGAGGCGCCTGTAGACTCCAAGAACAACAGTCACCCTAAAGGCCAAGAAGGCCGGCATGGGGAGAAGTGCAAAACCTGTAGAGGGATGAAGGCCCTCATATTAGTATTAATAATAATCAGCCCATGGCTATACTAAGGGGCTGAATCAAGGGTCCAACAGACCACCTGGACCAGAAGCCCAGCGTAAAAGGAACACCCCCAGGCATGGGGTACCTGTAGCCGTATATATCTGTACATGTATATATATGTATACATCGAGTCAGGGTTAATCACCCAGATCCATCTTTTCAGGCACATGTCTGACGGAGTCAGGAGGCCCCAGAGAAGCAGGCTGGACTACAGGGCAGCTGATACCGTATCCAGGCAGGGTCCCCAGGAAGTCCGCAGGGTAAAAGAATGAACATTGAACCCCACCGGGACTTATGGAACTACTGGGGAGGTGCAGCTAAGCAATCCCCAAGATAATTCCCTACAAGGGTGACAGAACCAGACTCCTGCAGGAAGGCCAAGACAGACCTACACCTTCCGAGTCCCCAGATGGGGAGCCAACCCCAACGTACGCTGTAATGACTTTAAAAGCCCTGGTAACCGAGAATGTCTAGCAGGGAAGAGACTAAGGCCCATGCCAATCAATATGGGATACCACCAAGCCGTTATAGCCGGAGTAAGGGGAAGCTGGGGAGCTAGCTCCCAACCCCCTCTCCCACCCAGAAGATGAGGCCCGTCCCCAAGGGGCGAATGAATCAGCAATCAATCCCCAGACAGGAGACCTTATATTGGAAACAGGGAGAGACCTAATAAGGGCAGAACCGCACCCTAACAGAGATATCACAATTCAGCAGCCTTCAGCATAGGCGTCTGCGAACCATAACTCCCAGGGCCGCCTAGGCCATAGATCCCATGGGACTCTCTATCAGGCCAACCGTGCGCAGAACCCAACATTAGGGTGATGAAGAGAAGGCATATGAGATAACAAGGCTATGCCTAAATACTCAGGCCCCCTGACCGGAGTCAGAATGTTCTGGGACAGTAGGAACAAGGGCAGAGGCCCTGTGTCAGGAGGGAGACCCCTCAGAGCCACGCTATACCGCTGAGAAGCAGGGGGGAGTAGACCCCCGCCCAAGACAGGAACAGGGACCCTCCAGCGGTAGCAACCTGTCACAATTTTTAGACCAGCATTAAGAACAGGCCATTGTCATTCAACAGACCAGGAGTCCCCCATAAACCGAGCGATCATGATGGAGGAGAAGGCCCGCCATATAGAGCCAACGGGGCCCACCTTTTCAACAAGCCCAGCAGGTAAGATGGACCCTCTAAGGGGCCAACCTAGAACCACGGGGGTTGTGGAAGGAATTTTCCTTTCCCCTGCCAAACCTGCGAGACTTGGTACCCCAGGTGACCATACTCTAGGAGATGCTGGTAAGGAAGGGGAGTGCCCCCCCCTGACGGGGGCCTTGCATATGGGGAGCTCCAGAGGAACCACCTTATCAAGAAGGCATGAGCACAGGCCAAGCACCAGGGTGCTGGAACATATGTAGGTTTAGTAACCTACTGCGCCGAAGAGCCAGAGGGCTCGGTATATTAATGACATCATCTTGATGTGCCACAAACTGGCCCACCAGCTGCCATCCCGCCTGGTGAAGGCAAGGCGCCAGTAAAGGGGGGCAGAGCCCCCATAAGCAGGGGTCCCCTAATGCCAGAGAAGAAGGCTGCAAGCCTGAACCGATTTCCCAGGAACGGGGGATAGTGGATAAGTGACCGTGAGGGGATGAGGTGGTTGAGCAGCCATCCAGTAGCTTCCAGGGGACACTGTCGGCCAACCGACCCGCTTTGTCTGATGCAGAGGCTAGGGAGTAAGGAAGACGACCCGGTAGGTCCCAACGCAGAAGCCCCATCTCAGGCGTGTCCCCAGTCACGCCAGACTAGTAGCCTGGGCACGAAAGAGAGGCCCCAATAGTGCCTCAACCCGCAGGGTTGATCCTGCGACACTATCTAGAAATAGTCTTGGAGTCTTGGAGTCCAGCAGACCCTAGGGAGACTTAAGAAGATCTAGAGCTTCGCAAGAGGCCAAAAGCCCCCCCCCCCCCCCCCGTGACCTAAGACAGAGTTGTCATATATGGACTACCTGTGAAGGTAGAATTGCTAAGCCTGCCATAGGCCCATACTGATGAGGGGGGGGGGGGGGGGAGGATAGAAAAATTATAGAAGCCATAGCCCCATACCGTTAAGGAAATTGACAAGTGTGCCCAACACTGCAGGCCCAGTCCGGCCTGCGCCAGTTTCAGAAGGGAAGGCAGGGACTAAAAACACCCTGACAAAAACTGAGGGGGGACCGTCCAGCAAGAACCCATCCTGAGCCCAGGTGGGTTACATCCCAGAACCACCAGAAGGAGGAGGCATATTCCTGGATGTGAGACAGCTGTGCCCAGACGGGCGAGGGCACCCCTTCATGCTTGCGAGGTTTTGGCAGATTTGGACTTGGTCCTGCCAAGGCGCTGCCTGCCCGCGCCATGTTGGAAATCCACTCCGACAGCTGGAAACACACCTCAGATTCACGTTTGACACTAACGTAGGGAGGTGGAGGGGTGACCCTGCCTCGTGGAGGCCGGAGCGGCCTTCTGCGGAAGGGTGCTATAGCCTTTTTGCCAAAAAGGTCTAAGCGGGCCCCGAATAACCGCCGTCCTCTGAATGGGAGGCAAGTGAGAGCCTTTTTTGTAGCTCCATCGGCGCCCCACTGTCGCAGCCAGACCAGGCGGCGAATGGCTACCGCAAATGCCGAGTTCCTAGCACACATCTTAATGGTGTCATCCAGTGCCGATAGAATAAACTTCACAAAGGCTTCGCAGTCTGATAGCGCACTAAACACCCCCCAAGGAAGGTCCTCAGGGCGGTGATCCAGTATCTTTCTGACAAGGGTTCTGGCGGCCACCGCCGTAATGGCCGCGGCACAAACCGGGCGCAGGGCCGTCCCAGCACACGAGAAGGCGTGTGAGGCCAGTCTGTCAATGCACCGGTCCTCAGCATCCCGAAGGGTACGGTAAAATGGAGCAGTCATAAAAGGGGGGTTTGTGACCCCTATAACCGGCGCGTCCACCACCAGGGGGGCTGACCATAAATTGACCACATCGGGGGGAAAAGGGTACTTCCATTCCCAGGCCCCTGGAATCCCTTTAAGTTTACAAGGCGATTCCCACTCCTGGGATATAATATTCTGGAAATGTTCCTGTTCTAGGAACTCCAAGCGCGGCGGCGCTGTATGGAAACTCTCCCTCTTAGGCTTGGGGATCTCCCCAGGAGGAGAGATTGACAAAACCTCAAAAATCTTGATCAGGATTTCATCCGTGTCACACAGATCCCAGGAACCAGGCTCAGATTAATCACGGCCCGCGGGCATCCCATGGGAGGAGCCCGGGTCTGAGAATAGCTCACCTTCCTCAGAAGGGTCAGGGTCCTGCATATCAGCAGAATCCTCGGTATCGTCAGGAACCGAAGAGCCTGGAGGCGTCAGGGACCACTTTTTACCAGGGCCCATATGCTCCGCCAATCCAGAAAGCACCTGCTCCGCCGTGGGCAACGCTCGCGGCTCCTCTTGCAGGTCATCCCCGCTGGAGTGGGACTCGTCATGAGTGATATTTGGGAGCGGGGAGACGGGGGTGAGGAAGGGTGAGGAAGGGAGGTTCCTCTGTTAGCAAACCTGCCTGTTCTGCACACTGTCCGCAGACCTGTGCCCTGTCAGCCTCAGCCAGGGGCTGGCCACACACTGCACACAGCCGGTCACGTCCCGGAGGGACCCCGGTTCCATAAACCTGAAATGCCTCCATATGGCGATTTTTATGCAGTATAACGCAGGGAATTATGCAATAAGCAACCCTGGATGCCCCAAAAACCCACTAGTAAAGTGGGAGAATTTGTAAAGAGGACACGTTGTAATATATGTTAGGCCGGGGCCGGTAACAAAGTCTTGGCTTCTGAAAGACATAATGGGACAAGGGGAGTGGAGTCAGTACCATGCTCTGTTTGAAAAACCTAGAAACCATACCGCCCCGGAGGGCACTTACATGACCGAGGGAGGAGGCGAGCCACACCACGCGCGAAGATAGAGAAAATGGCGCCAGCGAACCTCGATGGGAGGGCCAGGCCAGGCTGTGACGCGAGACGTGTCATGCCGAGTCTCCGCCTCCCCCAAAGAGCGCGAAGCTCCAACTGTCGGCAAGTGCAGCAGCGGAGAATAAGTAACATCTAATGCTGACACGCTGGAATGAATCTGCCGAGGCAGACTGATAGTAAGAAAGACAAGGAACAAAGGAACAAGGTCTAATGGCAAATGGGCACTAGGGGCTGCCACACACACCCCCCCCTTTCTTTTCCCCCCCGAGTTACGGGAGGGAGCGAGGGGAGAAGCTGACGGTGTCCGTGGACTGAGTCTGTGAGGGGCACGGGCAAAAATGCGGGAGGGGCATCCTCGAGAGGCTCACCATCGGCCTGGCCGCCTATCCTATGGAGGGGGATTGCGGTGGAGCATGGCTCCATTCAGCACACCAGGTGCTACCCACCTTCACCCGACCCACGCAGCCTAGGCTGGGAGGCATAATTCTTCTGAAGAGGACGGGTGGAAATAGTCCCACAGGACCTTGGGCCGTAAGACCCGCTCGCCTGCGAGAGCGTGATACTTCATGTCTTCGCAGTTCCAGCACTGCAGAGAAATCTGGGGATTTGTGGGAGGTCCTTCGGTGTGTGTAGGGCCAGGAGGAGCTTGTTTTCTACATGTCTGCAGTGCACGGCGCCTGAGGCGGAGGACTACCCACATGTTATGACTATTCGGGAGCAGTACGTGCTGTATGCTTAGAATAAGATAACGGTCAGCCAAACGTGACCCCGAAGTACATGCACATCAAGTGGACAAACACCGGTGTATCCTTCACCAAAAGCTTGGACTCTTACCAGACTTCAGCAAAGCCTAGGCCCATCAATCAACAGGTCCAGATCCATATACAGCGTTCAGACCTCTAGCTCCAGTCTTTGATCAGGCTCCCAGCAATCAACAGCCTGCCCACCCTGTATTCCAGTGTTTGCCTCAGTTTGCCAGCCTTGCCACAGGTCAGGCACCCCACCTTTTTATCCATGCACACTAGTTGCTAACAGGGTGCAGGTGATCTCTCTGCCAGCAGCATGTCTCTCTATGTATTACATTTGACCAATGGCTGTAAGAAGCTATCCAAAAATCTATTAGAAGGCATTGTTGCCTGTGTGTGTGTGTGTAATAAATATAGATTATGGATATATGTAATTATAATTATATATATTTGTACTTTGAGATATTCTATATTAGATTATGTATTAGAAGGAAGAAAAGTAGTAATGGTAATCAGGGATATTTTTCACTACCGAATTAAAACATCTAAAATTACATTTTTTTTTTTTACTTGCCCATAATTCTGACATTCTCTTTATAGTATATAAATGTATACTTCAAAATGCAATACCATAATTTTTCTGTGATCCTGAAATTCCAGTCCAAAGTAATCACCTTCAATCAGATTAAGGTGGCTACATACAGCATCCAGAAGTGCCTTACCGGTGGCTCTTATCTGGAAAAATAAAAAGGAAATGTTAAACTTTGAGGCACATCCAATACTTGTAAAGTCAAAAATACTACACATAACAGGCATTTTTTAGTTCTTTCACAATACTCATCTATTACAGTAGTAAACGAGTGAATCCTACAACACCACACAAAAGTCCAACACACAAAAGTCAATTTTTGGAACTTCAAACTAGTTTGCTTTCAAGCAAATATAGTGAATGGGGGCATATGCAGTGATGAATGCAGTTGTTGGCGTGTGGTGGTGGACGAGTCAGGGATATGCAGTGATGAATGCAGTTTGTGTGTGGGTCTGGGCTAGTCAGCAATATGCAGTGATGAATGCAGTTGTTGGCGTGTGTGGTTCTGGGTTCGTCAAATAGGCTGGGCGGTTTAGTCAGGATTTCCAGAGCTGGGCGATTTAAGTGGACTCTGCAGCTTTATGTGGGTTAAATGGGATGTGCAGCAAGAAAGGGACGCAACAGGCTAACTAAGTGGACTCTCCAGCTTTATGTGGGTTAACTGGGATGTGCAGCAAGCAGGGATACAACAGGCTAAGGGTTGACCATACCCAGAATATTCTTCCTGGAAGATCAGATCACTGTAAAAAAGCCCTTAAACAGTCATGTTGGGTTTATGCAGAGCCCAGGCAGCCTGTAACTGAGGGGAGAAGCTGGCTGTATACAGAGCACAGAGGCCACATACTTCAGGAGGAGGAGGCAGTTTTAAAATGGACCTTCACCCTCATTCAAAATGTAGAGAGAGAGAGAACATACATTAGAAGTGCCAGTAAAAGTTTCCTATCGCTTACAATTTCTTCTGCTAAGCCACCCCCCACCAGACAGAAACTATGTGCTGCTGAGCAGGATAGATGCGCAGACCTTCCATTTTGCCAGATACCTGCAGCTCCATCTTGGAAGTTCAAAGACTTTAAACATGAAGAATCCAAAGGAAGGGCATTTTCTATTGCCGCCAATATGTACATACAGGGTGAGGGGGGGGGGGGGGCATAGGATACCAGATTGTTTTGATGGTAAAGGTCCGGTTAAGCTATGCCCGAAAACCCTAAACATGAAGAAATGCGGCCGCTATGTGTGTAGAGGAGCTGAATGCCAAATCTCAAGCTCCATAGCCAGGTGAGGTGGCTATATGTTAAGCTGAAAGCAAAAGGGCAGCAATATGGTAAAGTTCTATTTAAGGGGAGAAGACTAAACCCTACTCACAGGTGCCCCCGTATGTGGGGGTTGGAGAAAACTACACCATGATCCCAACAACCAGGTTCATTCAGTTATTTATCCACATGCAGAGGTCAAATGCACTGCACAAAAGCCACACCAACCTTCTAGCAGTCAAACTGTGAAAGGTGATCTAGAGACACATGACATTACTGCTAGGTCCTCCAAACTGATCAAGAACAGGTGTTGTCTCCTAAGGAACAACACAGTCAGTGGGAGAGCATGGTTTCTAAAGTACAGCAGTATGGGCAACTTCAGGTTGCAAACAGTCTCATGTACAGAAATATGCGGGAGGCCATTTTAGAATATACAATCTGCCTGTTTATCCATTGACGGTACATGTATAGGCATTATTGCTACCCCTCTTTGTTGTCTAATGCATATTAACAAATACATTTTAAAGCAGACCAAAACCCTGGATTTTGACTATCACAGGTTATGGTTGATGTCCCGCTGTGTGAAACAGATAAGAATAGGCTAAAGGATAACCAAATAGAGCCAAATGCACCAAGAGCGCCAATGGTCACATCCCTGCTAGCCTCTAGCAAGGGGGGCTCGCTCGCATAAGCTATTCAGAAATGCCTAGTGCTGGCCTGGTTAAAAGGTATAGCATGGTGTGGCCACGGCACACGCATGCACTGCTGGATCGGGGATCAGGTATTTTTTTCCTGGGGACTCAGTGGTTTCACACAGCAGGGAACCCCAAATCAAGAAGGAATACGGTGGCCCAGGAGTCTTCTAGATTCCAGGACAGCCCAAGATGGGGTTTGGTCTAATCTTCCTAGGTTCATCTGAGGCTTTTCCTGTATATTTGGAAGACTCCGCCAATTTACAAATGAGTCGGTTCTAGTCAGCAATACTTGTTGTGTCATCTAAAGGGTCATTCAATCTTGTGACTGTGTTACGGTTTCATTTCACAGCAGCTGGAGGCAAAGCAAAACAAAAAAGTCAGATGAAGACAGCACATCGGAATCCTACGAAAGCCCAGAACAGAGATAATTGAAAACGATACAGTACACTCTCGGAGTGAGTTCCACTTCCCACAAAGTTTATAACATACTTCTTCAAAGACAGCTCTGCACCAAAAAAAGTAAGAAAGTAAGCATTCCACAAGGCTGTACACAGCTTGACAGTCATTAGCCAGCAATACCTGCCCTAAAAGCGGCACAACCCATCTCCCGTAGTCCCCCCCCCCCCCCCCAACCGAATACCTGAGACAATGATTTGGGCTCAGCAGCATCTTGATTTAAAAACAAAAACACTGTGGCCATGCCCTGACAGTAGATTTGGGATCACTGATTGACTGATCTTAAATGTGCCCGCTGACAGGCCACTAGCACGACAATTAGGAATCACGTTAGACAACTCTGTATGCAATTGTATTCAAAGATCAATGCTCATTTATTGAGCCCTAAAAGTCAGATAAAGTGTAGTAAACAAATTAGATGTAACACTACTCACCCCTTAAGTCAGTGTAAGCCATTTTTAGAGGCCTTAAAGCGGAAGTTTAGTCAAAAATAATGCACTGAGGGAGGATGGGGGGGTTAAAAAGAACAACCCCTTACCTTCTCCTTGGGCCAGTGCCGCTTCCCCAGTCTCTGTGCGACCACCACAGAGAAAGCACAAAGCCACATGCCCCGGTGACCGTGCAGGCACCCATGGCCCATTCATGTGAATAGACAGACGGAAGCGCGCACGAAGCCAGGGGGGTGTGGCTTTGTGCTTTCAGGGGAGTGGCACTGGCCCAAGAGGTCAACCTGGATTCAGGCAAACAAACTGACCATGGTGCAAGAAATATCCGGCTCACCTCCTTGAGAGCTCTCCTTCCGGTACTCCCCTGGCAGTTAATATAGGCCACCATGGTCAGGTTGTCTGTCTGAATCCTGACAGGATGACCTCTCAGGTCGGAGGTCCAATGTGTGAGGGATAAGAAAATCGCTCTCTAGGATACTTATACAGAGCTTGTTCTTCCCTGGTTCCCACTGTCCCTGGATCATCTGAGACCCCAAGAATACTCTCCAACCTGTCAGGCTGGCATCTGTGGTGACTATCTGCCGATAAACCAGGCTCAACAGACACATTCCCTGATGAATCGTCGGCTGTGGGCAGGACAAGAGAGCCTGTACTGTGGCGTGAAGCGAGAGTCTCTTCTTTTCCGGAAGAAAAACCCTGGCCTGAGTTGTGTCTATTGACATTCCCAGGAAGGATATCACTGTTAAAGGGATGATATGCAACTTTGGATGGTTGACTAGCCAGGCAAACCTTTCCAGTGACAAGACAGTCTGTGTATTCTTCTGGGCCTGCTGAACTGAGGGGGCCCTGATCAGCAGATTGTCTAGGTAGGAGATTATGTGTATCCCCAGGTTTCTTAGGAAAGCCATAAGGCCTGCCAAAACCTTGGTAAACACCCTTGGGGCTGAGGACAGGCCGAAGGGCAGAGCCACAAACTGAAGGTGTAGGCCATCTACTGCAAAGTGCAAGTATCTTTGATGACCAAGAAAAATCTTGGGAAATGTATGTACGCATCCTTTATAGCAACTGTGGTCATACATTTTCCCGGCAACATCAACGCCGTCCCTCTTGGGAATTATGAACAAACTGGAGTAAAAATCCTGGCCTCTCTATGAGAAGGGAACATGACAAACTACTCCAATCTGTAAAAGGTGAGCTATGGCGGATCTCAAGGCTTCTGCTTTCACCGAATTTTTGGATAACTGTGACCAAAATAACCTCCGAGAAGGACTGGCCCTCAATTCCATCTTGTAACCAGAGAAAACCACCTCCTGTATCCACAAGATCTGATACATGGAGCCTCCAAATGGGAACAAAATGCAGAAGTCACCCTTCATGTCTAAGGTGGCTAAGAATGGAGCTTTGTCTTATTTGGGCAAAAAGATCATGCCTTATTTTGTGACTTTGGTCTGCTCCAAAAATCTTTTAAGTATGCAGAAGAGGTGGACCCCCCCCCCCCCCCCCCATGAAAAGGCCTGGGATTAGAGGAACTGCAAAAAAAGTTGGTAGACTTCCTTCTTTGTGGAAGTTTAGTATACTTACCTCCAGTAGCCTCTTCTACCATATCATCCAAACATTCCCCCAACAAACATCCCCCTGAAAGGGCAGTCCTGTCAGGGTCTTATTGGAGGCCGCATCCACCGACCATTGCTTTAGGCATAACGAACGCCTTAAAACCACTAACAAAGTTAGCTGCCTTCTTGGAGATCGCGTGTGCTATCTGGCTTTCTATGTGGGCTAACCTCTCCGCAAAATCCCGCTGGATTCTATCACCCTGGTTATCCAGGCAAGGCTGAGCTACCGAAGGAGCTCTAGCTTCTGAGGGACCAGCATCAGCAGTCTCTGAAGGAAAAGTTCTCCTCCCAAATTTAGCGAGTACCACCATAGCACAATCAGGAGAAACAGCACTGCCCTCGTCCAGAGGCCTTTGCAGGCATACCGGACATGGGGTGACCATGCCTGCTAAGGCACCAGACCTGCTTAGCCCAGGTGCCTCCATCATGGTGCTTCCTCAATGTCCCTGAGGGTCTAATACCGAAGTATATCAAGTACCCATCACAAGTGACTACTCCGAGACCTTAGGAGTGAACCACATTCAAACTGTCCCTTTCCCACAATCTATAATAAATAACAAAAAAGATAATCAGATTAAACATAATTGAATAACATGTATAATACAATAAATATGCAGATGGAGTGGTGCCTTAATGAATGGGTCCCGACAGCACAAGTTGCAGCAATCTTCCAGACCACATCTGGAATCTGAACGGTGACAGTGGCTGCAGGACACGAGCCGCAGTAATCCCGGCTCACCACAGCCAAAGCTTGGAGAGTGGCGGCGGTTCACAAGGCCGCACAATCTCGAAGTCCGTAGCACACTCCGGCAAGGTAGGTTCTCCGCCGGAGAAAGAATGGGCCATGACCTGGAGCAAAGGTGGCTGAGACGCACCTACTTCCCCAGCACAATGAGATGGCAGCTGAGATGGAAGACCAGTCAGCGCCTTTTCCCCTGCTTCTCGGAAGAAGCGTCTGTCTCTACCTGCCGCCCAGCTCTGCCTCCTTGCCACGTGTTCCTGCCACAGGTGTGAAATTTAACATTTATAAAGCTTTTGGGAGAACACAAAAGATTTTGTGGGAAGGAAGGAAGATGGAAATCTATAGATCTCTCAGGTTCCCGCTACAGGTACACCAGACAAAAACCTACGGCTGAATGTTCTTTAAGGCAAAAACGCCAGCCCTAGAGTGACAAGCTTAAAAAACTAAAGCGACATCCGGGAGTGCCCCAGGACCCTGGCAAATTATCTTATCCAGCACACTTCTCCACACACAGTCTATATATATCTATATATCGTGATATGTTACATTCAGTAAAACTTTTTTTTTGTATTTCAGCCAACATAATGCTCTACACTTTGAAATGGTAACAGAAAAAAGACTGTACGTTGTGTTTAGCTTGTTGTTGCTACAGCTGGAAATTGAGACGACATAAAAAAAAATGGTTTTATTTTGAGCTCAAAAGTATAAGTGGTTGAAATTTTGCATCCAAAGAATAATGTCCAGATTGCAATCCTGCATTTAGAAAGCAGGCACATACACTTTTACTGTGAATACCCAACCTAATCATTTTGTTCTAAAATAAGGATGAACAGTAAAGGATGTCTAGCAATATTGCAGAGTTGAAATTATAAGCCATGTTTTGGCAGTGTGGCGCCTTGAACCGCATGTCAGGAACAATGGATCTACCATTCCAATTTCAGTTTTTTCCCTCCAACAGTTGATCTGTTTTAGAAATAGAAGTGAAGTAGACGTATACACTTAATAAAAATATAAAGCACACTTGCTTTTGCTCCCAATTTTCATGAGATGAATTAAAAGGTTCAAGACTTTATTTTTTACAATGTGTTTTTCACTCAAATATTGTACACCATTTTGTCTAAATCTGTGTTATTGAGCACTTTTTTCCCGAGATAATCCATCCACCTCACGGGTGACAGCAAGTCTATTACATAGGTGTGCCTGGCCACAGTAAAAAAAAATAAAAATAAAAAAATCACACAGAACACTGCCACAGACGGCTGCAGCAATGTCTACCCATGAATTATCCGTGAATTGTTCATTCATCTCTCTATTATAAGCTTTCTTCAAAGGATTTTCAGAAGTACATATACGTCTGGCTCCACTACCGCAGACCACATGTAACCACAACAGCCAAGGACCTCCATATCCAGCATTTTCACCTTAAAGATCGTCTCACCTCATAGCCATTTCCTGTACAACTGTGATGCTCCGCCTTTGACACTGATCGTCACTGATCATAGATCCAGCCACCTCGCCGCTGCTACGAAAATGTGTTTGCATAACCAGAGTTTTTTGCACAAACTGTCAGGTGCTCAACTAAATGTTCTGTGTTTGCCACCCATTGAGCATGTTTGGGATGCTCGGCAGCTGAAGAGAAGATTAGCCCCGTTACGCTTCTGAGAAGTGGACGCTCATGTGATATGCCCCCTGCAGCCAATCAATGAGAGAGAATATTCCCTTAAGACTGCCAGCAAGAACAAAAAGAATGACCCCCAGGATTACATGTGCTCAGGCTAGCAGGTTAGGTTGATGTTTTCTGCGCGCCCAGACGGACTGTAAATCAAAGCATACATATTTTCATATCTAAAATAGCAGATTCCTACTTGTCTTTTGTCTCAGAAGAGTTCAAGTTGTTGCTTTCAGCTGGTCTGTACCACAGTGTAAGCAATGCCATTCCCGTGTTCAGGGGTTGCATATTCCTTGGGGAATTTACACCAGTTCCCCCTAGCTAGCGAGAAAGTTGGGGGAGTGGCTAAAGAACAGGGGCAGAAGCCAGCTTCAGGAACCGACTGCAAATACGTCACTGGGAGGTCTGGGAGGTAAGGTAAGGTAAGTTTGTTTTCATTTTAGCTTTGTACTACAAATGTCATATCACAAGGTGAAAAGGTTTGCTTTGGGAATACACTACACTCTGGCATTGCTGATTATTGCAGCATCCTACCAGACAAGGGAACATGTCTTTAGAGGCAATAAATTGTGTAGCATAATGTGCATCCAATTGTTTAGAGCCATGACAGGTTTGCCTTTTTGACTTTCCAATTAATATGCTATGGAGAGATGTTCTATGTCTAAACCACAGAGAGCAACATATCGTATTCCAGCTTCACACTATGCTTCTTGTTTCTGAAGCCCACCGCATTACTTAAAATGTTTATAAAGCATGGCGCATTATTATATTTCACAGTTTAACAGTCTTAAAGCAGTATTTAATATTCACCCAGCTTATATAAAAGTCATTAGGTGATTTGTAGGTTAGGCAGGAGCAAATTGTTCTCATGACTTAAAATGTGAGCCTAGCGAAGGTATAGGAATGAGTTCAATGAAAATTTTCTTGATATTTTTAATTTACGCAACATGTCCATCTTTGGTATTAAAAGTAAAAACATGGAAGGAACCGGTCTGGCTGGTTTTGAGGCTGTGATGTTTCAGTAAGCTGTATGAGCACTTGAAACTGATATACACCTTTTGCAGCAGACACACCAAACTCCATATTCAATGTTGCTTGCAACAAACACAGCAGTTTAGAAGTGCAAGTGTTAGCCTACATGGTACATGGCAGGGACATGTTAGATTTAAAAATCTTGTTTACATATGGATGGAGCGGAAATTGTGCCTCCAGTATTTACTGTAACTGCGGATACCTTCTCACTGTTCCATGAATCTGTATGCTTTAACTCTGAAAAACATTAACGCCATGGAGCATGCTAGCAAAATAGTTCTTGACTATGACTAACAGCAGGAAGGAAAATATCATTGCAGCAAGTATTCCTGCGGCACAACCTGTCATAGCCATCAGGATTAAGATGGAACACAGACATATACATATATATATATATATATATATATATATATATATATATATAACATATACACACACAAAATTAATTTGGTCTAAAAACAGAAGCATATAAAAATGGACGATAAACAAATGGATGATAAAAGCACATGAAATAAAACTGCTGAGGTTTATTGTAGACTGCTACTTTCAATATGCATCTATGAGAAAGGTGCCGCATTTATTGAAGTATCCGAAAGCATATGCTCCAACAATAATAACTGGGTGATATGGATAACATATTAAAAACATTGTCCATCTTACATAACCAGGGCTATTTTCAAATGCTGGTGCTCAACACCCTTTTTAAAACAATATTTTTTTTAAGTAGGCTTTTAAGCCGAGGAAAACCTAAACTGAAGCTTACCTAGCTTCCCCCCCCCCCTTCCCCGGGAACAGTATAAACAGTGCAAAATAAAGCAGATTTCAATTACTGGGTGGTGGCTGAGCTGGGACGTGTCATGGTGTAGCTTTATCACTCATGAGCATGCTCTGCGGGGACCACTGTAGCGTGCTGTACTCACTCATGCTAAGAGCACGAAGGGACAGAGTAGCTGTTAAACTACTGTTTTTGTGTTCCTGGAGGAATGAATTTGCAAGCCCTGCTACAGCTTCTACCATGCGCTGCAAAAATACAATTCCGTGATCACTCACCTTGTAGAATTGGTATTATAAGTATGCAACAACAGGCTGCGCCCAGCGCAGTGTCAGGTAAACCGTACTAGTGCTCACTGATAGTTAAAATAAGGAGACAGGTACATTGAAAGCCCGCACGGTGACATCAAATGTATCATCCTGAAATGTACTGTACAACTGACATTCAATGAATATCCAACAGAATTACTGTATTACACAAATCCTTAAACACGTTGGCACTATTAGAGAATACTAATAATATGGGCAAACCTGCATTCCCATATAGAGATGACAAACATATCTATTCTCAACAACTCAGAAAATACTACTTTATGCCCAAATCTAAAACCTAGTTATATCTCTGTCCCACTAGGCCTATACAGTCTTCAAACATGTGCAAAACGTTCTTTTGGAATGTGAATTACATTAAACATTAGCCCTAATAGCTTTTCTTCTTGCGGAGGCCCTAATTCCATCTTGAACTGATGTAAGGCTTGGCCTAAAGTTATCCATTGGAAACGGCTAAGCTCCAAAGACCCCAATGATGTGAAGAGATCCCGATATGAGAAACACCCATACCAGTGTCATTCAGAACCTGGGTGAATATCTGTTGCCAAGGCAGAAACGTGACCCTTGAGCGTGCTGAGCTGAAGTCCCAGATCCAAACCATGCTGAAGGAACTCCAGAATCCTAGGAAAGGAAAACACCCGACATGGAAGGACCCTAGGACTCACACCAGTCAATGTAGGCCGCCAGATCCTATAGTAGATGGTAGAAGAGGATTTCTTCCTAGCCCTGATTAGAGTGTTAACCACAGAATCAGAAAGCCCCTCATCCCTTAAAGTGGACCAACACCCAGGATTTTGACTATCCTGGAATTTATTCCACTTCGGCGGGGCACCCCGATCGGGGGTGCTCCGCTGTGTGAAACCCCGAAAAACTCACCTCTCCTCGCTCCCACGTGACCGCCGCTGCCAATCCCCGCCGACGGACAAGCGGGAGGCAGCGACGGACAAGAGAGCACGCCCGCCGCCGCCTCCCGAGCGCCACTCTTACAGGGCGCGTGCCCGCGCCGGCCATTCACAAACGGCTGGCATGGGTGCGCGTCCTGCTAGAGGGACGTGCGGGAGGCGGCAGCGGCCGCCGCTGGATCGAGGATAAGGTAGGGATTTCAGGGATCTGGGAGGGGGGTTTCACACAGCGGTCGGGGTGCCCCGCAGTCAGGGGTCTTATCGGGCCGATCTTGGGAGGGTGTTGGTCCACTTTAAGATGGAGGTTTCAGCAGCCAGGCCGTCAAAGCCAGCATTTGTAAATTGGGATGGCATAGTCGCCCTTGAGTGAGAAGGTCCGGCACCAGGGGCAGAGCGTACTGATCCACTGCCAGCTGAACGATATCTGCGAACCACACCTGTCTTGGCCAAGGGGGGGCCACCAGGATTGCTCACCACCTTTCCTGAGCCAGCTTGCGCAGAACCCTGCCCAGCAGGGGGAACAGAGGAAAAAGATACAGGAGACAGAACCCCTGCCAGGATAGATTCAGAGCATCCACCGCAAGGGCCAGGGGATCCTGGGACAGAGAGAGAAAGACTGAGAGCTTGTGATTGTGGCGGGACGCAAACGGATCCACTTCCGGTATCCCCCAACGGTGACATAAGGATAGGAAGACCTCGCTGCCGGAATGTACACTGCTGAGATGCAAGGGACATTGTCCTCCGCCCAGGACAGAATCATGGACACCTCCTTGAAGGCCCTCTTGCCCTGAGTCCCTCCCTGATGATTGATGTAGGCAATCGCCGTCTGGTTTTCTGAGCGAACTTGGACCGGCCGGCCCCGAAGGAGAAGAGTCAAGTGGGCCAGAACCAACCAAACCGCCCTCAGCTCCAGGATGTTGATAGGAGCATGGGCCACCTGAGGGCCCCACAGCCCCCGGAATTGTAGGGATTTCCAGAAGCCCCCCCCCCCAACCTGACAGACTGGCATCCGTGGTGACTGTCTCCCAACAGGGGGCCAGGAAGGATCTGCCCAACAGGTTCCTCGAGTCCAGCCACCATAAGAGGGACCGCCGAGCCAGAGGGGACAGAACAAAGGCCCGATCCAGCGACAGGGGACTCTTGTCCCAGACAACAATAGACAGAGCTGAAGAGGTCTCATGTGGAACTGTGCATAGGGAACCGTCTCGAAGCAGGACACCATCTGTCCCACCAGCTGCATCCCCTGCCGGATGGAAGGGTGAGGGCAGGACAGAGGGGAATGAACTTGAGCTTGCAGAGAGTCCATCTTCTGCTGAGGAAGAAAAATCCTGGCCTGAACAGTATCCAGATTTATGCCCAGGAAGGAAGTCACCAGAGACGGAGACAGGGAAGACTTGGGGTTATGGATCACCTAGCCGAACAACTCCAGAACCGTCACCACCCGCTGGGTATCCAATACCTCCTGCTGGAAAGATTGAGAGGTGATGAGAAGGTCGTCCAGATATGGAAGAATGCGAATGCCCTGAGGAGAGCCATGACACCCGCCAGCACCTTGGTGAAGACCCTGGGGGCCGAAGTGAGACAGAAGGGCAGTGACACAAATTTGTAGTGCTGGTCCGCCAGTGCGAATCTGAGGAATCTCTGATGCCTTGGGAAGACTGGAACATGAAGGTAAGCATCTTTGAAGTCTTTGGAGGTCATGAAGTCTACCAGGCGCAATGAACTGATCGCGGAGCGCAGGGTCTCCATGCGAAAGTCCCTGGTCCTGATGAACTTGTTGAGCAGCTTTAAGTCCAGGATGGGTCTGACGGAACCATCCCTTTTGGGTACTGTGAACAGATTGGAATAAAAATCCCGACCTCTTTCCACAGGAGGGACCTGACAGAAAACCCCCAAGTCCAGGAGATTTTGCACAGCCAGAAACTGCCCATGAGCTGCCAAGGGGTCTAGAGGAATCCGAGAACTGAGGAATCTTGGAGGCGGCCAGGCAGCAAACTGTAGCTTGTAGCCGAGGACACAACCTCCAGAATCCACCTGTCTAAGACCTGTTGTCCCCAGACATGAGCGAAGAGCCACAGCCATCCCCCCACCCGGATGGGTGAGGGCGCACCTTCATGGCTGAGGAGGCTTGGCGACAGATTTGGGCTTGGACCCCCTGGAAGATCCGGAGCGGGCACGACCTCTGCCCCAGAAGTCTCCCCTAGGACCTGCTAAGGAAACCCCTCTCCCAGACCTGGATCCACGGTAGGAGGGAGCAAAGGTACCCGAACCCAGAAAGGCCCGCAGCTGCTTCTTACGTTGAGGCAACTTACCCCCTTGGCAAACAGGTCCAAGCGATCACCAAATAGGCGCAGCCCCTTAAAGGGGAGCCCCGTGAGGGCCTTCTTAGCAGCGTTATCAGCTGCCCACTGGCGCAGCCAAACAGAGCGGCGTACAGCAACCACCAAGGCAGAGGTTCTACTACACATCCTAATGGTGTCATCTAAGCCAGAAAGGACATATGCAATGAACATTTCACACTGTGACAAGGCCCTGAACTCGGCACTAGAAGTACCATCAGGGGCGCCTTCCAACAGACCCTTGAGGAGAGTTCTAACAGCAACAGCAGTAATAGTAGAAGCACAGACAGGGCGCAAGGCAGACCCCTCACAGGCGAAAGCATGGGAAGCCAGCTGGTCAATGCGCCGGTCCTCACTATCCTTAAGGGTAGCGGAATCAGGGGAATGGACCACAGATGTGTTGGACAGCCCCAATACTGGTGCATCCACTTCTGGGGGGGTTGACCAACATTTAACCACATCAGTGGGAAAAGGGTACCTTTTATCCCAGCCCTTAGGGATTCCGGGAAGCCGTCCGGGACGCTCCTATTCTTTGAGAACAAGATTATTGAAATGGGCCTGTTCTGGACGTGGTTTAGCAGTACTGAAAAGTTCCCCCTGTAGCTTGGGAGCCGCAGCAGGAAGGGAGATAGAAAGCACATCAAAAATCTGAGTTAACAGTCTATTGGTGTCATCAGCATCCCAATGATCAGAGCCATAGTCAGCACCACTGAAATGCTGATCATCAGATAACTCTGAATCCGAGAATAATTCCCCCTCCTCAAGTGGGGTATAGTCAGACAAATCAAGGAAATTCTCAGTCTCCATAGGAAAGGCAGACGCACCCGGCGTCACATGCCGCCTTTTAGCCGGGGCCTTACGGGCCGCAGAGCTAGCAATCAGCCTCTCAATGTCAGCCAACCTGGAAGACACGTCAGGCTGAGACTCCCCCCTAGTATTTAGTTCACTGGGAGTCACAATCAGACGAGGGGGAGTGGGTGAGGACATAGTGGGTGCAGGCCCAGTCACAGATAGCCCAGAATGCAGCGCAAGGTACACAGACCCGCACATCATCGCTCACAGGGGATGCCCCACACACTACACACAGCCGGGCTTGTCCCGAGGGGACTCCCGAGCACAATATCATGTGAAGCCTCCATATGGGGATTAAGGTGGCACAACTGGCCAATAAGGATTACGCCGTACAAGCAACCCGGGATGACCCAAATGGCCGCCAGGGAAGTGGGAACAGTGTAGGCCTCTAATAAAGTTACTATAACTAATAGAGGGGACAGGACCGGAAGAAACCTCTTAAAACAGTTATCCCGCCTGAAAGACATAACAATGACACCCCATAAGCACACCGAAATGACAATTGAATAAAAGCCAAGCCCCCGGGGGCACTCACGGACCGCGGAGGGGAGCCAGCAATCACACCAGGAGAGGACCAAAATGGCGCCGGAGGAACCTCAAGGGGCGGGCCGCAGGAGGGTACGACGCGGAACGCGCCAACAGAACAAGCCATGCTCCCTCCGAGAAGCGCACAGACAGGACAGAACGCTACAACCAATGGGCGCGCAGGGATTCTTGATGATGATGCCGCCACTGACCGCGGACGCCAGAAGGCGCGTGGAGCCCTGCCCTGACAGCGGACGCCAGAAGGCGCGCGGAGCCCTGAATGAAGTGCAATCACACACACACACACACACACACAAGGCAATAAGCGTACATACACCCCCCCCATCCCGAAGGGGACGAGAGTGGATGTCAAATAAAAGACCCACCAATGACCAGGGCAGGGAAGGGCAAGAGCGGACAGGGCATCCCAAATCAGGTTCACCATAACCTGCACCGCCTACCCTTTGGTCGGGATTGCGGTCGGAACCGGGCTCCGCAAAAAGAGCACCTGTGATAGGTGCTGCCTACCGTCACCCGACCAGCGCAGCCAAAACTGGGAGGCATAAGTAATAAGTGGAACGGGTTGGAATAGTCCTACAGGGCCGCGGGCTGTTAAGCTCTGCTCACCTGCGATAAGAGAAGCCATCTTCTGACCTTCGCAGCCGACTGCAGAGAAGAAACTGGGGAATTTGTGGGAGGTCCCGGGTATATATGGACCGAGAGGGGCCTCTTTTTGCCATCTCTGCAGTCAAGCGCCCTCTGGCGGAGGTAATCCCATTATCTGGAGCAGGACGTGATAATGATTCTATATGAATCATTATCTGGAGCAGGACATGCTGCATACTTAAAAATACCATTTTGTGAATACTCACCTGTAAAATGGGTATTATAAGTATGTCACACACCCCGCTTCAAGACATTCATTACATGTGGGTATACTGACCTGTTGATGGCGATCTTGCAGAGATGATATCAAAAAAAGGTAAGACCCTCCCGGCCCATAAATACCTGGGACCTCCCACTCATTCCCCAGTATAAAGATAGCAGTAAGAACAAGGGACCAGGAAAGCCAATCAAAACTAACAAGGTTCACCATATAAAGGATCCAGAATTCAAAAGGGCAGGGTGAAGCGGGGTGTGTGACATACTTATAATACCCATTTTACAGGTGAGTATTCACAAAATGGTATTATTCTAAGTATGTCACACACCCCGCTTCAAGACATTCATTACATGTGGGACATCCAATAGCAGTGTCCATAAAGGGCAGGGATCCAAAAACAAGACAAAAAGGCACAAACTTAAACCACTGCAGCTTGCAGAACTTTGCAGCCAAAAACAGCATCAGCTGAGGCCCGAACATCAACCTTTGTAAAACTTGGAAAAAGTGTGAACCGAAGACCAAGTAGCAGCCTTACAAACCTGCTCAACAGAAGCCTGGTGCTGGAAGGCCCAGGACGCCCCAACAGCACAAGTAGAATGAGCAGTAACACGAAAAGGGGGAACCTTCCCCTTGGCAGAATAGGCCCCAACAATGGCCTGGCGAATCCATTTACTAATGGAAGACTTGGCAGGAGCCAAACCCTTCCTAGGCCCAGAGGGCACCACAAAAAGGGCGTCAGTCCTACGAAAAGGGGAAGTAGTCACCAAATAGTACTTCACACAGCGAACCACATCCAAAGAATGCAAAACCCTCTCCTTGTCATTGCTAGGCTTGGGACACAAGGAGGGAAGAACAATATCCTGATTAAGATGAAAAGCAGAGACCACCTTAAGAAGGAAATCTGGCTTGAAGCGGAAAACAACCTTGTCCTGATGCCTCTCAAAGTAAGGGGCCTTAATAGACAAGACTGCCAACTCCGAAACACGCCGAACAGAAGTGATGGCAACCAGAAAAACAACCTTCTGAGTAAGCGTAGAAAGTGAAATATCCTGCAAAAGTTCAAAAGGAGGACCCTGCAAGACAGACAAAACCAAATTCAAATCCCAAACTGGGAGCAAAGGCTTCCTGGGAGGCCGCACATGCGTAACCCCCTGGAAAAAAGTCTTAACCAGAGGATGAAGGGCAAAAGACTTTTGAAAGAAAACCGCCAGGGCAGAAACCTGCCCTTTCAGCGTACTAAGCTGCAAACCTTGGTCCAGACCATGTTGCAGAAATTCCAAGATCCTAGGGATCGAAAACGCCCTGCAAGGCAAGGCCTTGACCTCACACCAATCAATACAAGACCTCCAAGTCCTATAATAGATGGCAGAGGAAGACTGCTTTCTAGCCCTAACCAGAGTCTGAATGACAGCATCAGAAAGACCTTCCTTCCTCAAGATGGAGGTTTCAGCAACCACGCCGTCAAAGCCAGCGTTGTAAATTGGGGGTAGAGCAGTGGACCCCGAGTGAGCAGATCCGGCAGAAGGGGCAGAACTAACTGATCCTCTGCCAACCTTACCACGTCTGCGAACCAAACCTGTCTTGGCCACCTTGGAAGTACCAGAATTGCTGACGCGCCCTCTAGGGCCAGCTTGCGCACCACTTTGCCCACCATGGGAAATGGAAGGAACAGGTACAGAAACCCCAGATTCCTCCAGTTCAGAGACATGGCATCCACTGCCAGAGCCAGCGGATCCCACGAGAGACACACAAATTCCGGAAGCTTGTGATTGTGACGGGAGGAAAAGAGGTCCACCTCCAGAGTGCCCCACCGGTGGCAAATCGACCGAAACACCTTGGGGCTGAGCAACCATTCCCCCCGGCGAGATGACCCCCTGCTCAGGGAGTCCGCCTCCGTGTTCTCCACTCCCGGAATGTACACTGCCAAGATGCATGGGACATTGCCCTCTGCCCAATCCAGTATCAAAGACACTTCCCTGAGGGCCCGCCTGCTGAGTCCCTCCCTGGTGATTGATGTAGGCGACCGCCGTACGATTGTCCGACCGAACCTGAACCGGAAGTCCCCGTAACTGATGAGTCAAGTGAGCCAGAACCAACCTGATGGCTCTCAGCTCCAGAACATTGATGGGATCGTGAGCCTCCTGAGGCCCCCACAGTCCCTGAAACTGAAGATCCTTCCAAAATCCCCCCCCAACCGGACAGGCTGGCATCCGTGGTGACCATCTCCCAACGAGGTGTCACAAAGGACCTGCCCCTTGTCAGATTGCTCGGTTTCAGCCATCACCGCAGGGAACGCCGCACCCGGGGGGACATCAGAAAGGACTGATCCAATGACAGCGGGAACCCGTCCCAGGCCGCCAAGAGATGGAGATGGAGCGTCCTCGTGTGAAACTGGGCAAAGGGAACCACCTCGAACGATGCAACCATCAATCCCACCAGTCGCATCCCTAGCTGGATGGACGGGCGGGGGATGGATAGGAGACGCCGAGTCAATTCCTGAATCAGAAGAACCTTGGGTCGGGGGAGAAACACCCTGGCCAGAGACATTCCCAGGAACTCCACCACCCTGGAGGGAGTGAGGCAGGACTTGGGATAGTTGATCACCCAACCGAAACTCTCCAGAGTGGACACCACAGTCCTGGTGGATGTCCACAGTCCTGGACATCAGGTGAGCTTCTAGCTGCCTTATTTTTGCATTTATGTGTACAGTCCCTTTAAGTCAGATATGGTTGTCATTTATTTATAAAGTGCCATACTCTTCCACAGCACTGTAAAAATGCAGACAGAGAAGGCAGTACATGAATATTCTGAATACAAGACACAAAGGGAGAGCCCTGCCTTTGCAAACTTAGAGTCTTCAAACGATAAGGCGTGCAGACATATGGGAAGGATCACAAACGGTCAGTATTGAGCTTTATGCCATGTGCCCTTTAGAGAACAGCTTAAGCCAGGTTGTATGCTTGTATAGAGGGACAGTGTTGAATCACTTGAGCAATTTGTGGACTATATTAATGATGATACTACAGTAAACCTTCATTTCATGTCTAATCATGATCCGTCTAGTATAGATTATTTGGATATGAAATGGTCTGTAGCAAATGACAGTCATACCATTATAACTGTCACTTAACAGAAACCAACTGTGGGTAATTGTATTTTACAAGCTGTCACCCGCTCCAGACTATGGGGGAAATGCACTTTCCCTGTGGGGGTCCCCGAGACAGCATGTGCAGGTTTGTGGTGTGAGGCTCCGGTGTTGCATATATCTAATGAATTACAACACAACACAGCATCGGTTGTGTATGTGGTTTCATGCCGCCAATGTAGGTTGCAATACGAGGGGGGGGGGGCACTACTCAACCCTTTATAGAGGTGGTTTGCAGAATATCTTTAATGGCTTAAGTCAACGGATCTAATGTGGCGAAACATCTGATTAACTTACACCAAGGAAACACAGATTCAATAGTGATGACAACAGTTCAATTAAATTAGGACCTAGAGGAGGAAATCTTAAAGAGGAACATGCAGATATTGGGGAGTTAATATCTAGGTTTCGACAATTTCTTGGTAAAGCAGGTGCTATCTACATTGAACAATTAACAGAGTGACTTAAGCAATATGGCAGAATTTGAGGGCATGAGTCTGCTTTATGTTTCCTATACCACTTATAATACATAGATCCTGCTTTGTCTTATTCCAAATTAATTACATTTGTTTCAACTACAGTTAAAATTCCAACTGCCATAAATGTAATCTAAATTGATTTTTCTTGCCACCCAAATAAATAAGGCCAAGTCACTGAACACAAATATTGTTTTTACACTCTGTACGTTCAATATCACATCTGTGAAGCGCCAAAGGCAATGTACTTCTCACGTCTTTTGTCTAAGATTTTGCCGTAGATATTGTTGTAAAGCGAGCAGTGTGCCAATTAAATACTTAAATCGAAATCTTTATGGTGAACACTGTAGTCTTCATTTCAGCCTGCAGGCTACTGCTAAATCCTTACAAAGAAAGGATGCTAAAAGCATGTGAAATATGTTATCCCTACACAAGGCCACATGTACAGAGGAAATCATAGAGCAGCACCATAAAACCAAGGTTCTTTACTCTGCAGTTAGCCTCCGGCCCTTCCCACCTAACAAAAGTGCATTTGCTCTTTGAAGACAGCAGAACTAAGAGCTTAACATACTAGAGAAATGTACAGTAAGCTGTATTGTTTTTCCTTTGTGTGGAGATTGACACATTTCCTATATGTGTTATATACTATCAATATATATTTTCTATACTTTTATGAATTAGTAATTTTTCAGCAAAAAAAAAGAAAAGAAAAAAAAAAGCCAAGTTCACCTTAAGTCCCACGTGGGCCATACCTGATAGTCCAGGGCTGTTGAGCTTACCTCATCGTTGGACACATCCAGTGCTGCCCAGCCGGTCACCCGCACTCCTCTCGCACGTCTTGCGTTTATTCCTGGGTCCCTTAGCCGTGGCGACACCTCTGCAATCAGTCACATTGAGCTGTCACACTCTCCTCCATTGCAATGAATTGAGAGGGGCGTGGCAGCTAACTGTGACCGATGGCGGGGGCATAGCTGCATCTGAGGGACCCAAGACGAGATGAGTGACGAGCAAGAGAAACGCAGGTGATCAACCGGATGTGGATTTAACAATGAGGTTAGCCCTGCAGCCCCGGACTAGCAGTTATGGTCTATGTGGGACTTAAGGTGAGCATTAAATTAATGAATCTGCTTACCAAACATCACAGAACGAATAATGGAAATAGATACACACATTAACCAGTTGATTGAACAAATTAATAAAGAGCTGATACAGAAAAAACATGTGCCCTATCATATGCGAACCTGTACCTGGGGATGTGGGAAAGACTGTGGGCCAGTAATAATGCGTCAATGTACCCGGACCACGTTTTTTCGTGGCAAAGGTACATCGATGACATCTTTCTCTTCTGGCAGGGGACCATACCACAAGAATTGAGCATCTCCAAAGGAATGGTTCACGATGGAGTACAATACCAGCCAAGTGAACGTCTTTCATCTGATCATCTTCAAAAGGGAAGATTGATAGATTCACACTGCCCTATATTGTAAGGTCTGGACAGCTAACACCATATTGCAGGCCTCACACCCCCCCCCCCCCCCCCGCCACTCAAGAATATCAACCTAGGTAGGAGGAACTGCTCCATGGTGGATGACTATCTTGTAATGGCCTCGGAGATTACAAATCGCCTTAAACAATGCGAGTATCATCCTAATTATTAAGTGATGCAAAAGAAGGGACCAAGTCGAGGAGTAGGCAAAACATCTTGTATGAAAAAAAGAGTGGACAAGGGTCTGAGACAACTGGCCCTTATCACCACATACTTGCAGGCATACAGAAAAGTTTGAACTACAATTAATAAATATTGGCAGCTTTTATTGGCGAATAAGCACCTTAAAAAAATCCTTCCAAAAAGGCCAAGAATTGTATACCTTCAGGCCACAAGTATAAGGGACAAGTTGGTACATAGCCACCATGAGAGGAAACGTAAAAAATGCTGTCCAACAGTAGGCACCTTCAGATGTGGGACATGCAATATGCAAGAGAATAACATCCAGAGACTTCATAAATTGGCAAACCGCCAATGTCATATCTGTTGACTTGCTCCTGTGGGCAAAAACAAGCAGACCCTTTAACGCGGCTCCATGGTCACCATCGAACATTAAAGGAGGAAATACGGTGGATACACCATTTAAAAGCCTTAAAATCCCCAGGACTTTATATGAGCCTTTCCTGGTTAAATAGAAATCTCATTTTTAATTTTTTCTTGGTTTCCTCTATTTCCCCCATTTATCTATTTTATTAAATGGTTTTATCATTGTGACAAGGGTACGCCCTGGCAACAGTACTGTCTGGCTAAAAATTCTGAAATCCTGAAGTGGCAAAATGTTTTTACTTAACAGGTAATGACTATTAGTTATGTTTGGGCTATTGATGCCCCAACCTTGCTGTAAGGCCACACCCGGCGGCAGACGTGGACCGCTTGTATTTCTAAAAGCCCACAAGTTTGGGAGACTCTCGGCCTCTGCCTGGTACTCCTTCGAGCAAGAAGGGAGAGGGTGTCTCCCCTTCCAAATGAGGGCGTGTCTTCAGCAGAAAGATACCAATCTTCATCTTCAACTCCAATTGGGGATGCCCCCCCAAAGAGCAATCCAGATGACGGTGCTGCAAGGGATAAAACGGGAGTACTGCTTTGTAAATAAAAACATTTCTAGAAAATGAATTTGAAGGAAAAGTATCATTTACCAGCTCTTTTGGCGACAGGCTGGATATATTTTCATCAGAAGGCCGTTCTCTGCCTCAGGGAAGATAAATTTGTAGCATTCACCTGCAGCTGACTGGCCATTACATTGTAAGCTGTGTTTACTCTGCAGCAGGTGAGCTGTTCACCTCAGAGGCAGAGAATTGCCCGTGGTGAAAATATATTCAGCCCATCACCAGAAGAGCTGGCAGATGATACTTTGTGTGTCTTTTAACACAGTATGTGTCAGATAGTTTACCTTTTGGCCGCTTTGCCCTCATAGAGCAAAAAAATGGTTATAGACAAACTAGCCCAGGTGCTGACTTAACAGCTGAATGATTGATCCATTAAATGGAAGAATTTGAAGAACATACCAGTATCTGTAATACACACTTTGTCAGTTAATTATAAAAGGTCAGCATAAAAGCAGCAGGTTAAAACAACAAGCTCAGATGACAAATCTATTGGATTGGCCAGCCAACCATAAAAAGTTTCCAAGACCCACTAATAAAGATTGCTGGGCCTAAAGCCAAATACCGAATCACATCTGCAAATCATTTACAGAAAATGATTCAGCTTAGAATGAACTTGCAGCTTTAATTCGTTCTTTTTCAGTGTAATGGCCAATGAATCCTGTAAACAGGAGTGCATTTCATATTACCATCTAGATCTAAAGCATGGTTTCCCAACATTTTTTTTTTTTTATGAAGTACCCTTTTCCATTATGCAATTACCTCAAGTACCACCGACACACTAATATAGTGGAGGTCCTTTGAAATAAATATAGAATAGGGGTCTGGCAGAAGCGGATCAGGGACCACCACCCACTTCCACACCTCCCCCATTTCTTACCCTATTAGTACCCCATTTCTTAAATATTAAATTGTTTACCATTTTCTCTTTTCTAGACAACTTATACAGTGGCTATGGCTATGACAGAGGGGGTGGGAAGACTCTTGTCAGAGCTCCCCTCCCAGTCCCAACATCGTCATCATTCTGCTTTCTCAATGAAGTAATCAAGACACTGTACACAATAGGGTATTGTTGACAACAATATCTAGTATGTATGTAAAGCTACAATTTTTAGTCTTGTATGACAATATTGTCATGTCATGGAAAATTAAATAAAAAGATTGATAAAGAATATAGTGGAGGTCCTATACAGGCCCAACAGTGCAAGCGCTTCTGCCATTAATTCAGTTGGCCCAGGACAACCCACTGATACAGCTTGTTGACTTATCCTATTGAAGCAGTATATTATGTGCAGTGCTTTATACACACACACACACACACACACACACACACACACACACACACACACACACTTTTATCTCCAGTGAGTTTGAGAGGGAGATCAAGTACCACTGTTTGGGATTTCTTGCTCTAAAGCAAAAGCAATTCATTTTACTAGATAGGTCTAATTATTATGCTACACGCCATGTTGTGAGAGAAATTTCTTATTAGGAAGCAACCTCTGCAACAGCCGAACAGTAAACAGGACAGATAATAAACCTTATTGCATGACCACATCCCCCATGTGGGCACAAAAGAATGATAAAACTGCATCAGTTATGGCCAACCAGTATATTTAATCAGTTATGGTGATCCTATGCCCACTGTCCCAAAACCGTGTTTTTTTTTTCCCTAAATCCTTTGTCCATTATTCATAACACCACGACCAAATGTAGTCTGCTGTTCAAAATGTTCGAGCATATAGCTCTCTGGCGCTTTCTGGCGTTGATTCATTCAGTTACACACAGCAAAATATTGGGGGACAGCCTTATTAAATAACTGTAATAAATCTTTAAAGCACTACAACCGAACTGCCATTATGTGGCAATTTACATTGGAACAGAATTACTTAGCATATGGCTGCCATTGAACAACATACTGCTTCCGTTAGTGTTTTTATGAACATTGGACAAAGGCTTTAGTTAAAAAAAAAAAACAAAAAAAAAAAAAAAAAACACACAGCTAGTTTTTGGGGCACTGGGCTCTGGATAGAAAGTGACAAGAAACTTCCTATCAGGGTATAGGTTCAATTTAGGAATTAGTCAATTTAAAAACAGGACATGTTGCTACAGAACGTATAGCATTATAATGAAAACTAATAAAAGTTTCCTTTTTAAAAAAGTGCAGTTACAAAAAATGTGCATATAATATAGGTACTAATATAAGTCAGTCAAATAGAAGGTAATTATAGTATAAGATTCCTGCGGTCTTATAGTAATAGTAGTAATATTGCTAATAATAGCAATAGGGGGCTGACAGGAAAAATTCTGTACTAAGGCTTCAACTGGAGAACATTACAAATCAACTTTTAAGACAGACTGACAGACAGACACAGTGCATACATGTTGTCACAAGAAGCGCCTGTAAATATTTATACAAAGTTTTCTTTCTTTTGTGTGGTGCACTGGAAAAAAAAGTAAGCCATACGTTAAAGTCTGGTTGAGACAAGTCAATAGGTATGTTTGGTTTGGATGAAACTCCAAGGAAGTGCAGCTGGGAACAGATATGTGTCAGTAATACTTGTGAAGGACTGTTACACTGAATGACAATGTGTTATACATACTGTAAGGAACAGCATGGCATCCACAGCTAACCAGAGAGGGGGATATGTAGCGTGATAAAATGCACTTTCGCAGGTTATTGTTATAGTGCATGACAACTAACGTCTGCTCAATATCGTACTTGGCACGTTTACCACCTGGAGGGTTCCCAAGTCCTGCAGCCTGTGCATTGCTTTTCTGTTCCGATTGCCGCTTGTTTGATCATTGCTTCTGTGCTGTAAAGCGCCATGCCTTAACATTTTGCGGCAGTCGTCATGGTTTCTACTGCGCAAGCAGGCCCAATAAGGGCTGGCAATTTTGGCCTGTGATCTTTTTCCTTTGCACTGCAGGTTGTAGCGCACAGGCTTCCTGTAGCCAGTATACGTCATCTCTGGCCTCAGGGCGGTGTTTTCAGCGGTTTCTATGTCCTGTGATGGGCTCCCAGCAGCTTGCTCCAAGCCTCAGGGAGGTGCTTTTTATACCGGTGGAGTGAGCAAACATCTCTTTTCAGAATGGGTGTCTCCTGGGCAGGAACAGGTGTCTACCAGTACATATGTAACACCACCAACTAATGTCTGCACCAACCCCCTACAACATCAGAATTAAATATATAATCCAAGTGTCACTCCCAAAGCCATGAGAACACACAGCACAGCACTCCAAAAACGACATCTATTAATCATTGAAGCTTTTAATCACAAATGTTATTTATGTTGCATATCATTATTAACATGTTAAAAACCATTAAAATACATAAATACAAATACAGACAAACAAACAGAGGAGTAGTTTGGTGGGGAGAGAAATATATAAGAAACTGCCAATAGAGGAAAAAAATCCTGAACAAAAGACCTAATTAAACAGTATTGCAACTATACATATAGTGCTTGTGCTAATTCATAAACCACCTCATCTAAATCAATACAAAGTGCTAGTACAATCCAATACATGATTAAATGAATCCAACAAAGCCTAACTAAAAATAATCGACACTAATCCTCATGTGTGTCCAAAGGCACACTATTGTATGATAATAATCAAATGAAAATAACAGTATAATATCCAATCAAATCATATCTAGCCATAATCAAATAACATCACATATCTCCTGTCTCCCCACCGAATACCAGCTTTTAGAGGCCATGCATTCCGTTGGTCAAGCCCACTTCATCAGGCCAACTACTCCTCTGTTTATGTTTGTGTGTCTGTATTGGTATTTATGTATTTTAATGGTTTTTAACGTGTTACTTATGTTGCATGTCATGTGATTAAAAGCTTCAATGATTAATCGATATAGATTTTGGAGTGCCTCCCTGTACAATTTTGCTTGCTAATATGTGTGTACCAGTACATATGTGGTGCCGCTGTAATCGGGAGGAATGGGGCTTTTACACACAATATGGTTTTCTTGAAAAACTTACATTTTCTATTTAAAAAACGCTACAAAATTCTAAAGCACTAAAAAAGACATGTAATGTAAAAATGTACATTAACAATCTGAAAAATAGCCACTCTTTCTGGATATTTTTGGAGAAGAAAGGCCAATTTTTAAACAGTTATACTATAAATAAGGCCTTTATTCGTGTACATAGTAGCGGATTATTTGATGTCTTTCTTTAAGCCCGGTCATCCTTATTTGGGTTTCCCTCCAGTGTGAAAACACCCTTAATTGCCCAGTAAAACTCACCTCTTTCTGGTCTGAGTGACTGGGAGCAGGAGCACCGTCACAGCCCAAAGATGCAGCCACCCGATGTTTACATGGGCAAGGTAGCAAGAGGCAGGTACGTTTTGCGGTGTGGGGGGTTCACAGCGGGGCATGCCCTGGAAAGGTGGGTCAATGGCCAGCCCTGAAATAGACCCCAGGGTTGGCTGTGCTGGCTTTAAATGAAGACCTTTTTAGCATACCAGAGACAGGAATCTTGTCAGTCACTAAACATGACCCAGAACACATTAGTGATGCCTGAATGGTAAAGAGTTTGTTGATATGTACTGCAACTTTTGCTAACTAGACTAAACAGCAAATACCAGTAGTATTTTCTTATACAGGAACAGTTTTTGCTCTACATTGGCATGCAAGGGAGGAATGCTGCTGGATTTTAAACCAATGTCCCATTGACAGTACAGTACTCCTAGAATATTCAGGTCAGCTCCAGAAAATTATACCTAAAAAGTTTTCATTAAAGAAGAACATCTTATTTCTGATGTTCTTCTCAAAACATTCCTTCCCCTCTCCCTCACTGCATTTTGGATGTCAGGGTTATCTAAAATGCAAACATCCCGCAGTATTCTTGGCCCCTTTTTACCCCCCCCCCCCCTCTTAGCCATCCCAATGTGAAGGCTGCAGGCTTAGCCGGCCTTACCTGTAGCCGTCCTCTCTCCAAACGTCCTGCATAGCTCCTCAGATATCGCTCTCTTCTGCTCTGAGTGTCACTGCAGCCTAGGCAATGCTCCAGATCTCAGGGGCGGCGCAGTGCATGTTGGGATTCCAAGATGGCGCTGCCCGACAGAGGAGCAAAAGGATGCCGAGCACAGGGGGGGCAAGCAAGCCAGGTCTGGGGAGTTATTACTAACTCCCCATGACCTGTAGTGTTCCTCATTAAGCGGTTCTTGTATCCCCTAATTCTAAACATGAGTTATTTGATTTTAGAAATTCCAAAAGGACTCCTGACCACTAGAGGCCAATCAGGATACTGGTTTCACAGAAGGAGCATATAAGAGAAACCCAGTGTGTTTGGGATGGGGGGGGGGTCAGCAATTGGGATGTCCCACCCCACACACCACGTATCGGCAATTAACACAAATATTTAGCACAAACGGATGTTGCTCCTATTTAAAATTATTCAGCTGGCAAAACAAAAGGGTACTGCTAGTCTGGCGACCAGTAGCTCACCTGATCATTGGATCTGAGCCTGTGAGCATAAGGTTCTGTTAGTAATAAAAGTAGTAGATGATATGGTGCCTAATTCCAGGATAGTTTGTATATCTAGATCCTGTCCTAGTAAATTTGGTTTCGACAAGGTGGCTGGAAAAACAATTAAGTCTTGTCTTATTAATGAGTTGACCATTCTATAAGGAAGGGAGGTACTGGGAAACTTAGATGGATGAATGTGGTATGTTTGCAGTGTATGCAATGTTAATATTGTGATAAAATGCATAAATAAAGATCTTTGAAAAAACCTGAGATGGAGAAGTGTGTGGTCACTAAAATATATAGGCATAAATAATCACATAATATACGTCAAAAGATGTGCCATGTTGATTGCTGGTATAGAACAATCCACCCTAGCTATCCATTTTGATGTGATAAGCATTAGAAACATAGTATCTACCATAAACACAATATCAAAACAGAACACACAACATATAATTAATGATTTGCTTAATTTGTAATGCAGGTGAATAAGGTGCTAAAATGTTAGAAAAATCCTATAAAGTATTAGTTGTGTCTGCTCCCATGTGACCAGAGCTTAGTTTAGCAGCATTTTAATTGAATTAGCTATTCATATCTTTTCATCAAAGAAGGCACCATGGGAGAAAATAATATATCTAATCATCACCCTGTTAATGGAACAATTTTCAGGCTACAGTGTTGCTAAAAGGTTCACTTTTTCAGAGTATTTTGTTTAATACACAAAACACAGGTTTGTCCATAAAAGATAGTTGAATATTTCAGGGATGTTTTACATTTTTATTATTGAAAAAGTCAGTTATTGGACTATTGACAGCAACAGCATATATTTTACAAGAAACTGTATATTTTTGGTGCCAAAATGAGGTCTTCAAGGTGCTGCATATTTTTTTTTCTATTATGTTAGCAAATGTGTGTTTTATGGAAGCAGTTTTCACTATGGCCATTCTGTTGCTATCAGCAACCATACACCAAGAAAGAGGAGCCCTGCACACACAAACCACTGCTGTTATGGCCGCTGCTGAGGTAACTCAACATGCCCAGCAGCAGTGCTCTGTATGTACAAGGCTCGCTTATCTTTTCTTGTAGGTGTCGGTGTACAGACAGTGTTGCCAATAGCAACAGATAATCTCAGCACCTGGATGAGGACATTTTGGCACACAATAATATAATTCCATCTAAAGTAGACTTTTCCTTTTTAGAAGGCTGAGTGCACTGCCCTAAGCTCCAAGTAGGTTCCAAGCATCTACCACTTAATATAATGGTAATGTGAAGGATAAACCATCTGAGTCTCAATATAAATGAGCCTATAAAAACGACAGAGCAACAACTAGGAAAACATAACCAAAGGTTTAACACCAAACACTAGCTATTATTTTGCTATTTAGGTTGACAAAGTTTGTAAAACTGGATTTTAGGTGGCACTTCCAGTGTTGGTTATAAGCCTACTCTACTTTTACACAATGAAAAATAAGTTTTAGTCTCAATATAAAATTTATATAGAATTTACATAATTAGAAGCTTCAAGAGAAGCATTAAAAGCTGCCAAGCCACTAAAGAAGCTTATAAATCCATTTTTCTACTTTTTATGCATGTTGACAAACTATAACAAGTACTATATAACACACCAATCTCCCAAAGGAAGCACCACTACATTATTATTATTATTATTATTATTTTTGTAGTATTGGTTTTATGAATTTGCACATATATTTACATGTGGTTAGGATTTTTTGTGCCGGCACAAAGGATGGGTTATGATAATATTCACCCATAGGGCAGTTATTTAAGAGGCCCTTAGGGGCCATACACATTGATATAGATACATTTGGCCATACTGGTTGTTTTTAAATTTGTCTTGTGGTGTATGTATTTTAATTCTTTGGTTTTTTTTGTACTAATAAAATCATTAATATATACTGTTGATTGTAGTGGTGCTTCCTTTGGGAGATTGGTGTGTTCTTTGCACGCCCACTCCAAATTATTGTGGATTGTATTTTTTATGGGTGAGCACACAGTTGTATTCATTTTGTAGGAATATTTGGGCGGTGCACCCTTTGTTAGTAAAAAGTACTATATAACAAGGACAATTAGTGCATGAGATACACATAGAATCCCTGAAGAAAACAAAGGATACCCAGAGAAAAGGTATAGTAACCTTGAGGTTGAGGAGTCAAGCATATGTAGAAAAGGTAGAAGAACGTACTGTTGGCAGTGTAGTAACTATCCCTCCTTTGTTCAAAATGCTCTTTTGAGATTCTTTGAAAATGTGATTCATTCGAGAACATAAGGTGGAACTTTTTGGAACCCTCCAAATGTACAACTTCTGTGTGGGAGGGCCTTCTACTGTTGTTGAAGGCGACCAAGTTCTAATGTACGAACAATGGATGAGGAAGTCTACACCAGACATTACAAGAGTCACATGCCATTTGTCCTGCAATCCCCTTGACTTAAAAAAAGGAATTCTGTGAGTACTCACCTGTAGAATTGTTTTTGTTCTTGCATGGCACGGCCCGCTTCAGTATTCATAACAGTTGGGTTATTCACCACAAGGTGGCGCAGTGGTACAGCAGAAAGCTGTGGCATGTCCGGCTCCCTATAAAAACGGGCTTAACCATAGAGTTCCCCAGCGTAGACAAGCAGTGAGACAAGAAGCCGGGAAAGAATAAAGAAAAAATGTGAAAAAGGTAAAAAAAATAAAAAAAACCCCATTAACTTGGAACAATCAACATAAAGAGGCAACCAAGAATAACGATAACAAGGGTGGGGCGAAGCGGGCCATGCCATGCAAGAACAAAAGCAATTCTACAGGTGAGTACTCACAGAATTGCTTTTTTCTTATTGCATGGCACAGCCCGCTTCGGTATTAATAACAGTTGGGACATCCAAAAGCAGTGTCCAAAGTAGGGTGGGATCCCCAAAGAGTAAGGGCAAGTAGTTCAAGTCACAACCGCCTGAAGCACCTTGCGGCCAAAAGCAGCATCCGCTGAGGCCTTAAAGTGGACCAACACCCAGGGGGGGATCAGCCCGGGAATCTATAAGATTCCCAGGCCGATCAGATCCCTCCCCGTGGGGCATCCGAAATTGGGATGCCCCGCTGTGTGAAACCCAGCAGGACGCCCAGAAACATTACCTTATCCCCGTTCCAATGGTGCATGCGCGAGCCGCGGCCGCATTTCACTCTTCTTTAGCAGGGTGCGCACCCGCACCGGCCATTTGTTAATGGCTGGCGCGGGCGCGCTCCCTGTTAGAGAGAAGCGTGAGATGCGTCCTCCAGCGTGCTCAGAGCCGCTGTGGTTGTCCGTCGCTTGTCCGGCTCTGAGCTCTCTGATTGGACGAGCGCTCACGTAGGAGCGGGGGTGAGGCAAGTTTGTTAGGGCGATCTGGGGGGGTTTCACGCAGCGGAAAGTGGACCAAAACCCAGGATAGTGAAAATCCTGGGTGTTGGTCCACTTTAACATCAACCTTGTAAAACTTGGAAAAGGTATGAACAAAAGACCAAGTAGCGGCCTTGCAAACTTGTTCAACAGAAGCTTGGTGCTGAAAAGCCCAAGGGGCACCAATAGCACGAGTGGAATGAGCAGTAATCCTAAAGGGAGGTTCCTTTCTCTTAGCAAAACAGGCTTGAACCACCGCCTGACGGATCCACTTGCCAATAGTGTATTTAGCCGGAGGCAAACATTTTCTAGGTCCAGAAGTGAGAACAAAAAGAGCATCAGACTTCCTGAAAGTCTCAGTAGCGACCAAATAAAACTTCAGAGCCCTGACCACATCCAGAGAATGCAGAGTCCACTCCTTGGCATTAGCAGGATTAGGACACAATAAAGGCAAGACAATGTCCTGATTGAGATGAAAGGCAGACACAACCTTTGGCAAGAAATCCGGCTTAAGCCGGAACACCACCTTATCCTGATGTCTCTCAAAATAAGGAGGTTTGATGGAAAGTGCCGCTAGCTCAGAAACTCGCCTTACAGAAGTGATAGCCACCAGAAAGGCTACCTTAAGAGTCAAAATAGACAAGGCAGCCTCACGGAGAGGCTCAAAGGGAGGCCCTTGCAGAGCAGACAACATCAGATTCAAATCCCAGACTGGTAGCAAAGGCTTACAGGGTGGACGCACATGAGAAACACCCTGGAAAAAGGTTTTAACCAAGCGGTGATTGGCAAAAGATCTTTGGCAAAAAATTGCCAGAGCTGAAACATGGCCTTTTTACTAAGTTGAAGGCCCAGATCCAAACCATGCTGTAAGAATTCCAGAATCCTGGGAATAGAAAACACCCGACAGGGAAGAGACTTGGACTCACACCAGGCAATGTAAGCATGCCAGACCCTGTAATAGATAAGGGACGAAGACTTCTTCCTAGCTCTAATCATGGTATCAACAACAGAAGCAGGCAACCCCTTTTCCATCAATATGGAGGTTTCAGCAGCCAAGCCGTTAAAGCCAGCGTTTGTAAATTGGGATGGCGTAGCTGCCCCTGGGTGAGAAGATCTGAATCCTTGGACAAGACGTACCTGTCTACTGCCACCATCTGCGAACCAAACTCTTCTTGGCCAACAAGGGGCCACCAGGATGGCTGGTACCCGCTCCTGGGCTATCTTGCGCATGACCCTGCCCAGGAGAGGAAACAGAGGGAACACATAGAAAAGCTGAAACTCCGTCCAAGTTATTGCCAAGGCATTCGTGGCAAAGGCCAGAGGATCCTGAGACAGAGAGACAAATCTGGGAAGTTTGTGATTGTGACAGAACGCAAACAGGTCCACATCCAGCTGACCCCAGCGGTGACACAGGGAGAGAAACACCTGGTTGTTGAGAGACCACTCCCCCAGACAAGACGTCCCCCCGCTCAGGGAGTCCGCCACCTGGTTCTCCACCCCTGGGATGTAGACCGCTGAGATGCAGGGAACATGCTGTTCCGCCCAAGACAGAATCAGGGACACTTCCTTGAAGCCCCTCCCTGATGACTGAGGTAGGCTACAGCCGTCTGGTTGTCTGAGCGGATCTGAACAGCCCGACCCTGGAAGTGAGTGGATAGGCGAGAAAGAACCAACCTGATCGCCCTCAGTTCCAGTACGTTGATGGAAGCATGGGCCTCTTGTGGGCCCCACTGACCCTGGAACCTCAGGAACTTCCAGAAGCCTTCCCAGCCTGTCAGACTGGCATCCGTGGTGACTGTTTCCCAGCATGGGGGCAGAAAGGACCTGCCCCCCAGAAGATTCCTTGAGTCCAGCAACCACGAGAGAGACTGTCTGGCCAGGGGAGACAGAACAAATTCCTGATCCAAGGACACGGGGTCCCGATCCCAAACTGACAAGAGGTGCAACTGAAGAGGTCTCATGTGAAACTGAGCAAAGGGGGCTGCCTCGAAGCAGGACACCATCAGGCCCACCAACTGCATCCCCTGACAGATGGAGGGATGAGAACACGAGAGCAGAGCCCGAGCCTGCAGCTGAAGACCCTCCACCTTCTGCTGAGGAAGGAACACCTTGACCTGAGAAGTATCCAGAGTCATGCCCAGAAAGGACCTCACCAAGGACGGGGACAGAGAAGACTTGGGATAGTTGATCACCCAGCCGAAAGACTCCAGAGTGGATGTCACCATTTCAGTGTCCCGCTCGGCCTGAGGAAAAGACTCGGCCACAATCAGGATGTCGTCCAGGTAAGGAATGATGCGGATGCCCTGGTTCCTTAGCAGAGCCATCACTCCCGCCAGCACCTTGGTGAACACCCGAGGTGCCGAGGTGATACCTAAGGGTAGAGCCACAAACTGGTAATGCTGATCCTGCAGCTCGAACCTTAGAAATCTCTGATGACCTGGGAAGAATAGGCACATAAAGATAAGCATCCTTGATGTCCACAGTGGTCATGAAGTCGCCCGGACGAAGGGTACTGACAGCAAAGCGCAGCGTCTCCATGCGAAAATGCTTGAATCTGACAAATTTGTTGAGGCCCTTCAGATCCAGAAAGGGCCTCAGAGAGCAGTCCTTTTTGGGGACCGTGAAAAGATTGGAATAGTACCCCTGACCTCTTTCTTGATGAGGCACCAAACAAATGACTCCTGACTCTAACAGGCAATGAACCACCAGAAGCAACCCTTGAGCGGACAGGGGGTTTAAAGACATCCGGGATCTGATGAATCTTGGGGGGGCCAGGCTGCAAACTCTATCTTGTAACCGGAGGACACTACCTCCTGAATCCACCGGTCTGAGACCTGAAGCCTCCAGACGTGAGCAAAGAGTCGAAGCCATCCCCCCACCCGGATGGGTGAGGGCGCCCCATCTTGCCTGAGGGGGCTTGGGAGAGGGTTTGGGCTTAGGATTCCAGGAGAGACCGGGACGACCACGGGTTCTGCCACAGCCCCAAGAATCTCTGAGACCACTGGAGTGGAGGGAGCCACGGCCCCCTCTGGGAATGCGAAAGAAAGGGAGGGGGGCAGAGGACCCCCGAAAGGGCCGAGACTGCCTCCTATGCTGAGGCAGCCTCCCATCTTTGGCTAGAACATCAAGACGTTCCTCAAATAGCCGCAGCCCCACGAAGGGGGGGGGGCAGTAAGATCTTTCTTAGCCGCAGCGTCAGCTGCCCACTGGCGCAACGAGACTGAGCGGCGCATAGCCACCAAGAGTGCAGAGGTCCTACCCCACAGCCACACAGCATCATCCATAGCAGTAAGGATAAAGGCCACCTCTTAACAAGAGCAACAGGAAAGGGATACCTTTTATCCAAACCCTTGGGCACAGCAGGCTTCTTGTTAGGACGTTCCCATTCTTTAAGCATCAAGGTGGTAAAATGTTCCTGCTCAGGGAACTCCAGACGCTGTTTACCAGGGCAAAAAAGCTCCCCCTGCTTTTTTTTAGCTACCTCAGGGGCAGCAATGTGCAACATTTCAAAAATATGTGACAGCAGAATATCCGTGTCCTCAGGGTACCATGATTCCTCTCCGGACGCAGACCCAGGGTCACTATCGCAACCCTCCTGCTGGTTCCTAGAGGAGTCAGAATCCTGGGATAGCTCCCCCATCTCAAGGGGGTGACAGCCACCAAGATCATCAATCCCCACATACATCTCAGTAAGGGGAGCGGGCCTGGAATCCAGGTGTCTCTTCTTGCCAGAGGCCTTCCTAGGAACAGTCCTGGCAAGCTGCTTTTCAATGTTAGCCACCCGCAGAGCCAAATCAGAATGCGACTCCCTACCAACATTCCCCTCACTGGGGCCCAATTGCAGGAGCGGGGGAGTAGGTGAAGCCGAGTGAGGCGCAGAGCTGGGAAGCGAAGCAGACAAACCAGCTTGAAGCGCAAGGACACTTCCAGCACATGGCACGCACATTGTGACACTGTTACTCACAGGGGATACCCCACACATGAAACACAGCCGGGCTTGCCCCGAAGGGCCCCCAAGCACGCTATCCCCAGAAGCCTCCATATGGTGATTAACAAAGGCGCAATATGCCAGCAGTGGGTACAGGCCACCCGGGATGCCGCCAGAAGTCAATAAAGGGGGAATGAGGGGGAGGAAGGAGTGGAGCCAGGAGAAACCACAACCCAATGGTATCCCGCCTGAAAGACATAAGTAAAAACACACGAGCATCCCGCAGCAAATATACCCCAAATCAAAAAAAACCCCAAGGGGGACTCACGGACCAAAGACACCGCGGGGTCACACAGGCACAGACCGCTGGATAAGGTGACCCGCCGGAGGAAGCAGCGCTGCAACCAGGAAGGGAGAAAATCTAGACGCGCAGCTTGTCCAAAATGGCGCCAGCAGAGGTACCTCGAGGGGTGGGCCGCGTGGTGAAAGACGCGATGATATTGTCATCACCCGGCCCCGCCCTCCTCCCAAAGAGCACGAAAAACGTCGCTCAAGTGACCCGGCCGGCGCAATGACAAAGCAAAATCACCTCAGGTTATAGCACCCACAGCCGCGGAATGGCAGCTAAAAACACCAGAAAATACACAATAGATGGATGAGAAACTCCAGACGTTAGCATTGAGTGAGTGCCAACATCATTCTTTGTGGCAAGTACTACCCCACAAAGCGATCAGCCTCCTGCTCACACATGAATGTATGGGTGTGGATTTATAAATAAAAAAAAATACTTAAAAACTCATGACTGCACCAGTCAATATAGCTGTAGAATTATTATGCAGTTTAAGCAAACTATGTAATCTTAGCAAACATAAATTGGATCTTTTTATTTTGCCCAGTTGCTGACCAGCTACCTAGTAAATGGCCAACCTTAAAGTGGACCAACACCCAGGATTTTCACTATCCTGGGTGTTGGTCCACTTCAGCGGGGTATCCGAGATCAGGATGCCCCCCCGTGTGAAACCCCCCCAAAAGCCCCCAAAAAAGTACCTTTTTGGCGACGGACAAGCCGCCGCCGCCTCCCGCGCGTCCCTCTTACAGGGCGCGCGCCGGCCATTCACAAACGGCCGGCGCGCGCACTGCTAGAGGGGCAAGGCAAGGTTTTTTGGGGCTTTTGGGGGGGGGGGGGTTTACCCCGCGGGACATCCCGATCTCGAATGCCCCACGGTGAGGGAGGTGATCGGCCCGGGAATCTCACCCCTGGGTGTTGGTCCACTTTAAACTCATGTAGCTCTATAAGCACAATGAAGACATTCACCTTACACAGACAAGTACGTACACTTTAGTATTCAACCCACAAGACTCCCACACTGGTCTGTGGTGTCACATTACAAGCAGAGTTTTCAGTTGGATTTCACGCTGGATACTTTCTATCAGCACAGTACATAAGGATGTACGATTAATCTGGGAAGAGGTCAGAATTCAGTAATTGATGTCATCGTCAAGGAAATTTTTTTTTTTTTAGCTGCAGTTCCATTTACACAGCATTCATTTATACATTCAGCATATAATTGTGATCAACAAACTTGTATATGTATTTTGGCCTGTTTTAGGTAATTCAGCTTCTCTCCATACTGTGTACCTCCACTGGATCATGGCACAAAGGCACGATTGCCATGCACCATTGTGTGCTGTGCCTCTGTAAAAGCAGACCAAACCCCCAAAAACAACTCTATTTGGCTCTCCCACCCCAGGTACATTATTGTTTGGATGTTTTCTGCCCTCAATACTGCTTGGTATTCCTGTTATAGTGATTTTCATTTTCCCCAGGTATGCCATTGTATGCCGGTTTCTGGCAGTACAACATTGTTCTAAACTAGCTGTTTAAGCCTCCTCCTCGCAATCTCATTCTGGGAGCAATTAGAGCCTATTGAAAATAGTGCTAGAAGGGACAAAAGAAGATTTAATTTTCACATAATTTTCCCCCAATTCCTCCTTTGAAGCCGAAATAGTTTGTGTGTGAGTATTTTCCCAAGCCTGGAGTGGCCAGTGGCAGCACCAGGGTCAGCATAAGGTCTCAGTGAAGGAGGCAGCAGCAACAGAACCCTGCAAAGGAGAACCTGGCAGTGGAATGGCTCATTGCAGGACCCAGCAAGGGAAGAAGCCTGTAGCCTGTGCCAGTGAGAGTGGTCAACCCCAGAGCAGGACAGCCAAGACTGCAGTACGGGAGCCAAGGGGCCAGGCTGTGAAGAAGGGGCACCCCAACCTGACAGCCCTGAGTTTTCAACACCAGACTAGTTTGCTTTGGTGCCAAATTCAAACTAGGGGTCTTGACATATAGGTTACAGAGGGGCCAAGACTTACAGTTTATATGGTGTCTGAGCCACCCCATAGCCTAAAATTTGAGAACTGGCCCCCAGTTTCCTATTAAGTCAGGGTTGGGGGCCAAGTTTAAACTTGGAGCCTAGCTATTATATAGGTCACAGAGGGGACCAGTATATTACGTGATAATTTGGCCTCTTGGCTGAACTTCAGTTTCCTATATAGTCTAATTATTTAGGCAAGCATGATTGCCTTGGGGTCGAGGGCCAAGCCATCACAGGTTATGAGGGGGGCCCAAATATTTCAGATGATGGCCCAGGTTGACCAAGCGTGAACAAAAGGTGGAAGTATCTACCTGCACAGCAATCTCTCTACCTGCACAGCAATGAAGCAACTTTGCATTGCCTGTGCTGCCCAGTTATCTATGTTGCAAGCAAAAGCTGCATAGAGATGTGAAGGAGCCCACTGCTTTCATCGCAATGTGTGCAAGCGGCCCTTAGGCTTCCTCAAGTGCACACATGATATTTCAAATCTTTACAAAAGTCCTTTTTGTGCATTCATTCATTTTTAAAAACAAACTTATTTCAACATCCTGGGACAACATCCAGATCAATATAACCACGACTAAGTGTTTCAAGGTATGTCATCATTATATACCTGGCAGGGATTTTTCTTTTTAATTGATGTGGGAGTTTTTGGCATACAAACACTTTTCAGGTGCCACCCATATTTTCCAGCTCTGAACAATTCACATTGTTCCTCCACACACACAAAAAAACTGACCAACATGCTCTCACAGATGACAGAATAGAAAAAATATGGCCTGAACAAACACTGATTCGTCACATAACAGTTCCCAACTTTCCATGAACTGTTAAAATGCAGCATTCACTAAAGTCCATTAAAGTGGGTGGAAATCCTCAATGTGTGGGCCTCACCCCCGCCCGGCTGCTGCGCTGCTGTTGCCACAGCGGTTCCACAGCTGAAGCCATGACCCCCAGCAATTTTGAGAGAGACGACTGTCTTTCTCAAAAATTGCCGTTGTGACGAGGTGCAGCCAGCTGGCCGCATCCTGTTCCGGGGTGCCCGGTCATTCAAAAAGGCTAGATGATGGAGAAGCCAGGGGTGCAGTGCCTCCCAGTATCAGGCACCATGGGGTTCACCCAGCAGGGCATCCGGTGTAGGATGCCATGGGGGTAGGCTAGTGGCCGGGACTGGAATCTTTAATAATATAGACGCTTGACAGATTGTCAAGGGGTGGTGCAGCCAGAGCTCTAGGGATCCAGGAGAGATCCCATTGAAGAGCTAACTTCAAACGGACCAGTCTGGACCACCTGACAGCTAGCAAATAAACACCTAACCGAAGCAAAAAGTCTCCTATCCAAAAAAAAGGGCTACTAATTGGACCTTCAGGGTACTGATGCTGAGACCCAGGTTGACTCCTTCTTGAAGGAAATCGAATACGACGGAAGACTAGAAGGGGATCTTTGATTACGAACCTTCCAGGTGTTAAAAAAAGCAATTCTGTGAGTACTCACCTGTAGAATTGTTTTTGTTGTTGCATGGCACGGCCTGCTACGGTATTAATAACAGTTGGGTTATTCCGCCACAAGGTGGCGCAGTGGTACTGCAGAAAGCTGTGGCATCCCCCGGCTCCCTATAAAAACGGGACTAACCATAGAGTTCCCAGCGTAGACAAGCAGTGAGACAAGAAGCCGGGAGAGAATAAGGTAAAAACAACATGTAAAAAAGGGTAAAAAACCCCAATTAACTTGGAACCATAAAGAGGCAACCAAGAATAACGATAACAAGGGTGGGGCGAAGCAGGCCGTGCCATGCAAGGACAAAACAATTCTACAGGTGAGTACTCACAGAATTGCATTTTTCTTTGCATGGTCCAAAAGTAGGGTGGGATCCCCAAAGAGTAATGGCCAGTAGTTCAAGTCACTACCGCCTGAAGCACCTTGCGGCCAAAAGCAGCATCCGCTGAGGACTTAACATCAACCTTGTAAAACTTTGAAAAAGGTATGAACAGAAAACCAAGTAGCGACCTTGCAAACTTGTTCAACAGAAGCTTGATGCTGAAAAGCCCAAGAGGCACCAATAGCATGAGTGGAATGAGCAGTCACCCTAAAGGGAGGTTCCTTTCCCTTAGCAGAATAGGCTTGAATCACCGCCTGACGGATCCACTTGCTGAGAGTGGACTTAGCCGGAGGCAAACCCGTCCTAGGTCCAGAAGTGAGAACAAAAAAGAGCATCAGACTTCCTAAAAGTCTCTGTAGCGACCAAATAAAACTTCAGAGCCCTGACCACATCCAGGGAGTCCGCTCCTCGGAATTAGCAGGATAAGGACTCAATGAAGGCAAGACAATGTCCTGATTGATATGAAAGGCAGACCCCACCTTAGGCAAGAAATCCGGCTTAAGCCAGGACACCACCTTATCCTGATGCCGCTCAAAATAAGGAGGTTTGATGGAAAGCGCCGCCAGCTCAGAAACTCGACTTACAGAAGTGATAGCCACCAAAAAAAGCTACCTTAAGAGTCAGAATGGGCAAGGCAGCCTCATGGATAGGCTCAAAGGGAGGCCGACAACACCAGATTCAAATCCCAGACTGGTAGCAAAGGCTTACGGGGTGGACGCACATGAGAAACACCCTGGAAAAAGGTTTTAACCAACCGGTGATTGGCAAAGGATCTTTGGGGAAAAATTGCCAGAGCTGAAACATGGCCTTTTAGGGTACTAAGTTGAAGGCCTAGATCCAAACCATGTTGCAAGAATTCCAGAATCCTAGGAATAGAAAAACCTCGACAGGGAAGAGACTTGGACTCACTCCAGGCAATGTAAGCATGCCAGACCCTGTAATAGATAAAGGACGAAGACTTCTTCCTAGCCCTAATCATGGTATCAACAACAGAAGCAGGCAACCCCTTTTCCATCAAGATAGAGGTTTCAGCAGCCAAGCCGTTAAAGCCAGCGTTTGTAAATTGGGATGGCGTAGCTGCCCCTGAGTGAGAAGATCTGGATTCTTGGACAAGACGTACCTGTCTACTGCCAACTGCACAACATCTGCGAACCAAACTCTTCTTGGCCAACAAGGGGCCACCAGGATGGCTGGTACCCGCTCCTGGGCTATCTTGCGCATGTCCCTGCCCAGGAGAGGAAACAGAGGGAACACAGAGAAGATGAAACTCCATCCAGGGTATTGCCAAGGCATCCTTGGTGAAGGCCAGAGGATCCTGAGACAGAGAGACAAATCTGGGAAGTTTGTGATTGTGACGGGACGCAAACAAGTCCACGTCCGGATGACCCCAGCAGTGACACAGGGAGAGAAACACCCGGTTGTTGAGGGACCATTCCCCCAGACGAGACGTCCCCCTGTTCAAGGAGTCCTCCACCTGGTTCTCCACTCCCGGAATGTAGGCCGCTGAGATGCAGAGGACATGCCGTTCCGCCCAAGACAGAATCAGGGACACTTCCTTAAAGGCTCGCTTGCTTCGAGTTCCTCCCTGATGATTGATGTAGGCAACCGCCGTCTGGTTGTCTGAGCGGATCTGAACAGCCCGACCCCGAAGGTGAGTGGATAGGCGAGAAAGAACCAACCTGATCGCCCTCAGTTCCAGTACGTTGATGGAAGCATGGGCCTCTTGTGGGCCCCACCGACCCTGGAACTTCAGGGACTTCCAGAAGCCTCCCCAACCGGTCAGACTGGCATCTTTGGTGACCGTCTCCCAGCACGGTTCCCAGAAGGTTCCTTGAGTCCAGCCACCACGAGAGGGACTGTCTGGCCAGAGGAGACAGAGCAAATTCCTGATCCAGGGACGCAGGGTCCCGATCCGAAACTGACAAGAGGTGCAACTGAAGAGGTCTCATTTGAAACTTAGCAAAGGGTACTGCCTCGAAGCAGGACATTATCAGGCCCACCAACTGCATCCCCTGACGGATGGAGGGATGAGCACGATAGCAGAGCCCGAGCCTGCAGCTTAAGACCCTCCACCTTCTGCTGAGGAAGGAACACCTTGACCTGAGAAGTATCCAGAGTCATGCCCAGAAAGGACCTCACCAAGGACGGGGACAGAGAAGACTTGGGATAGTTGATCACCCAGCTGAAAGACTCCAGAGTGGATGTCACCATTTCAGTGTCCCGCTCGGCCTGAGGAAAAGACTCGGCCACAATCAGGATGTTGTCCAGGTAAGGAATGATGCGGATGCCCTGGTTCCTTAGAGCCATCACCCCCGCCAGTACCTTGGTGAACACCCGAGGTGCCGAGGGGATACCGAAGGGTAGAGCCACAAACTGGTAATGCTGATCCTGCAGCTCGAACCTTAGAAATTTCTGATGACCTGGGAAGATAGGCACACAGTGGTCATGAAGTCGCCCGGGCGAAGGGTACTGACAGCAGAGCGTAGCGTCTCCATACGAAAATGTTTGAATCTGACAAATTTGTTGAGGCCCTTCAGGTCCAGAATGGGCCTCAGAGAGCCGTCCTTTTTGGGGACCGTGAAAAGATTGGAATAGTACCCCTGACCCCTTTCTTGATGAGGCACCTGACAAATGACTCCTGACTCTAACAGGCATTGAACCTCCAGAAGCAACCCTTGAGCAGACGGGGGGTTTAAAGACATCCGGGATCTGATGAATCTTGGGGGGGGGGGGGGGGGGCAGGCTGCAAACTCCATCTTGTAACCGGAGGACACTACCTCCTGAATTCACCGGTCTGGAACATGAAGCCTCCAGATGTGAGCAAAGAGCAGAAGCCGTCCCCCCACCCGGATGGGTGAGGGCGCCCCATCATGCCTGAGGGGGCTTGGGAGATTTGGGCTTGGAACTCCAGGAGAGACCGGCATGACCACGGGATCTGCCACGGCCCCAAGAATCTCTGCGGTCACTAGAGAGGAGGGAGCCACGGCCTCCTCTGGGAGCATGAAAGGAAGGGAGAGGAGCAGAGGACCCCCGAAAGGGCCGAGACTGCCTCCTACGCTGAGGTAGCCTGCTATCCTTGGCTAGAACATCAAGACGCTCCCCAAACAGCCGCAGGCCCACGAAGGGGAGGCCAGTGAGAGCTTTCTTAGCAGCGGCGTCAGCTGCCCACTGACGTAACCAAACAGAGCGGCGCATAGCCACCAAGAGCGCAGAGGCCCTACCACTCAACCCCACAGCATCATCCATAGCAGTAAGGATAAAGGCCACAAAATCAGAGCAAACCTGAGAGAGAGTCCTATACTCCACGCTTAAGCAGCTTCTTAAGGGCAATAGCTGTAATGGCAGCCGCACAGGCCAGGCGCAATCCAGCCCCCACACAGGTAAAGGCATGACAGGCCAACTGATCCATGCGCCGGTCCTCACTGTTCCTCAGAGTGGTAGTGTCAGGGGAAGGCATAACCGAAGTATTGGACAAGCCTAGCACGGGAGCGTCCACTTCAGGGGGAAATGACCACCTCTTAACAAGATCAGCAGGAAAGGGATACCTCTTATCCAAACCCTTGGACATTCCCATTCTTTAAGCACCATAGTGGTGAAATGTCCCTGCTCAGGTTACTCCAGACGCTGTTTACTAGGACGAAACAGCTCACTCTCTTTCCTTTTAGCCGCCACAGGGGCAGCAATGTGTAAAATTTCAAAAATGTGAGACAGCAAATTATCAGTGTCTTCAGGATACCATGAATCCTCCCCAGATTCAGGGTCACTATCACAAGCCTCCTGCTGGTCCCCAGAGGAGTCAGAGTCCTGGAGCAGTTCCCCTTCCTCTAGGGAATAACGTCCAGCAGTGACATCAAATTCCTCACACTCCTGTGTAGAGCGTGAGGGAGTGGAAATCAGGTGCCGCTTCTTGCCAGAGGCCTTCCTAGGAACAGACCTGGCAAGCTGCCTCTCAATGCTGGCCACCCGCAGAGCCAAATCAGAGTGCGACTCCCTGCTAATATCCCCTTCACTAGGGCCCAATTGCAGGAGTGGGGGAGTAGGTGAAGCCGAGGGAGGCGCAGAGCTGGGAAGCAAAGCAGGCAAACCAGCTCGAAGCGCAAGTACACTCTCAGCGCACGGCACGCACACCGTGACACTTACTCACAGGGGACACCCCACACATGGAACACAGCCGAGCTTGTCCCGAAGGACCCCCAAGCACGCTATCCCCAGAAGCCTCCATATGGTGATTAACACAGGCACAATAGGCCAGCGATGGGCAAAGGCTAATACAGAAGCCACCCGAGATGCCCTCCTACGGGATGCCCCCAGAAATCAGTGAAAGGGGGGGGGGATGAGGGGGAGGAAGGAGTAGAGCCGGAAGAAACCACAACCCAATGGTGTCCCGCCTGAAAGACATAAGTGAAAAAGACACATGAACATCCCACAGCACATACCCACAAGGTCAATAAAAAAAACCCCAAGTGCGACTCACAGACCAAAGACACCGCAGTGTCACCAAGGCACAGACCGCAGGATGAAGCGACACACCAGAGGAAGCAGCGCTGCAGCCAGGAAGGGAGAAATCCAGACGCGCAGGTAGTCTAAAATGGCGCCGGCAGAGATACCTCAAGGGGCGGGCCGCGGGGGAGGACGCGATATGCGTCATCCCAAGGCCCCGCCGCCCCAAAGAGCGCAAAAACGGCGATCACCTGACCCGGCCGGCGCCATGACAAAGCAAAAAACGCCTTAGGTTATAGCGCCAACCGCCACGGAGAGCAGTACAAAGCACGCGGCGGATGAAAACAAAATACTGCTAAGTCACGCTTGGAATTTCCTGAGCAAGCACATTTCAATAACCTTGTGCTCAAGGAATGGGAGCGTCCCAGTAGACTTCCCGATGTACGTAAGAGTTGGGATATCCCTTTCCTACTGATGTGGTGACGTGTTGGTCATCCCCTCCTGAAGTGGATGCCCCGGCCCAGGGATATCTAACACCTCTGTCATGCACTCCCCTGACTCTACTACCCTGCGGGATGCTGAGGACTGGCGCATTAACCAGCTGGCGTTCCATGCCTTTGAATGTGTGGGGGCGGCGCTGCGCCCGGTCTGTGCCTCTGCCATTACGGCTGTGGCTATTAGGACCCTGCTCAGAAGTATCCTTGATGGTGCCCCTGATGTGTCTAGTGAGGAGTTTAATGCACTCTCTCGTTGTGATGTTTTTGTGAATTATGTCCTCTCTGCCTTGGATGACACCATTAGAATGTGTGGCAGAACCTCTGCCCTTGTGGTGGCTATACGCCGCTCGGTTTGGCTGCGCCAGTGGGCTGCTGACAACGCTGCCAAGAAGGCCCTCATTGGTTTTCCCTTCAAAGGACTGTGCCTGTTTGGGGACCGCCTGGAACTATTTGCTAAGGGAGGCAGGATACCCCCAACGCAGGCAGCAGTCTCGGCCCTTTCGGGGGTCAGGGTTTCTTTTCCTCCCCCTACCGTTGTGCTAGACAAGGGAGGGGGGTTTCCTTTACTGGGGCCCGAGGAGACTTTTGGGGTAGGGGCAGAGGACGGGGACGCCCTGGCTCCTCCTGGGGCTCCAAGCTTAAGTCCTCTCCCAAGCCCCCTCAGGCATGATGGGGCGCCCTCACCCATCCGGGTGGGGGGACGGCTTCAGCACTTTGCTCACGTCTGGAGGCTTTATGTCTCAGACCGGTGGATTCAAGAGGTAGTGTCCTCCAGTTACAAGATAGAGTTTGCTGCTTGGCCGCCCCCGAGATTAATCAGATCCCGGATTCCTCAGGATCCTGTGTCAGCTCAGGATCTAGTGCAGGCAGTGCAAAGCCTTCTGGAACTGGGGGTCATCTGCAAGGTCCCTGTAAGAGAAAAGGGCAAGGGCTTCTATTCCAACCTCTTCTCAATGCCCAAAAAAGATGGGTCAGTCAGGCCCATCCTGGACTTGAAGATCCTCAACAAATTTGTCAGGAGCAGGCGCTTTCACATGGAAACTCTGCGCTCTGCCATCAGTTCCCTGCGCACAGGGGTTTTCATGACGTCTGTGGACATCAAAGATGCTTACCTTCATATTCCTGTATTTCCAGGTCATCAAAGGTTCCTCAGGTTCACTCTGGAGGATCAACACTACCAATTTGTGGCATTGCCCTTTGGTCTCACTTCAGCTCCCAGGGTGTTCACCAAGGTGCTGGCAGGAGTGATGTTTCTGCTCAGGTTTCAGGGCATCCGTGTGCTGCCCTATCTGGACGACATTCTTATCACTTCCCAGTCTCTACATCAGGCAGAGTTGGATACTCAGGTGGTGGTGTGCACCCTGGAGTCATTTGGCTGGGTGATCCAACTACCCCAAGTCTTCTCTGTCCCCCTCCTTGGTGAATTCATTCCTGGGAATCAATCTGGATACAGTTCAGGCAAGGATTTTTCTTCCTCAGCGGAAGGTGGACAGTCTGATGGTGGCGTGCTTCGAGGCGGTCCCTTATGCTCAGTTCCACTTGAGACCTCTGCAACTCCACCTCTTGTCAGTGTGGGACAAGGACCCCGCATCCCTGGACCGGGTCTTTGCGCTTTCCCCCATGGTCAGGCGGTCCCTCTCGTGGTGGATGGACTCCAGGAACCTGTTGGGGGGCAGATCCTTTCTGACCCCCTCCTGTGAGACGGTCACCACGGATGCCAGTCTGTCAGGTTGGGGGGGTTTCTGGAAGCCCCTGCAGTTCCAGGGGAGGTGGGGCCCTCAGGAGGCCCACACACCTATCAACGTCTGGGAGCTGCGGGCGATTAGGTTAGTTCTGGCTCAGTTGACTCATCACCTTCGGGGCCTGCCTGTTCAGGTGCGCTCGGACAACCAGACGGCAGTTGCCCACATCATCAGGGAGGGACCCGGAGCAAGAGGGCCCTCCAGGAAGTGTCTCTGATCCTGACCTGGGTGGAGGTCAATGTTCCCTGCATATCAGCTGTGTACATTCCGGGGGTGGAAAATCTGCTGGCAGACTTTCTGAGCAGGGAGACCTCTCGCCAGGGAGAATGGTCCCTCTGCAACAGAGTGTTCTAATCTCTGTGTCACCGTTGGGGCCAACCAGATGTGGATCTGTTTGCATCCCGTCACAATCACAAGCTCCCGGCCTTTGTCTCCCTGTTCCAGGATCCTCTGGCCTTGACCACGGGTGCTCTAGCAATGTCATGGCAGGACTTTCAGCTCCTGTATGTCTTTCCTCCATTCCCCCTGCTGGGCAGGGTTCTGCGCAAGATTGCTCTGGAGGAGGTGCCAGCAATACTGGTGGCCCCCAGGTGGCCAAGAAGAGTGTGGTTCGCAGACGTGGTGCAGCTGGCAGTAGATCAGTACGTTCTGCCCAGGGTGCCAGACCTGCTCACTCAGGGTCCCTTACACCATCCCAATTTACAAACTCTGGCTTTGATGGCCTGATAAAGGCTAGGAAGAAGTCGTCGTCTTCCATTTATTACAGGGTTTGGCATGCCTACATTGACTGGTGTGAGTCTAAGTCTCTTCCCTGTCGTGTGTTCTCTATTCCCAGGATTCTGGAGTTCCTGCAGCATGGGTTGGAGATGGGGCTCCAACTCAGTACTCTGAAGGGTCAGGTTTCTGCCCTGGCTGTTTTCTTCCAGAGGTCCTTTGCTCAGCATTCTCTGATCAGGACTTTTTTCCCCAAGGGGTTACTCATGTGCGTCCCCTACGTAAGCTATGGTGCCTGTTTGGGATTTGAACTTGGTTCTGTCAGCCTTGCAGGGTGCTCCCTTTGAACCTGTGCAGGATGCTGCCCTGGCCATTCTTACTCTCAAAGTCGTCTTTTTGGTGGCTATCACCTCTGTTAGGCGTGTTTCTGAGTTGGCGGTGCTTTCCATCCAGCCCCCCTACTATGAGAGACACCAGGACAAGGTGGTGTTCCGCTTCAAGCCAGATTTTCTAAGGTCGTGTCTGCCTTTCATTTGAATCAGGACATTGTTCTTCCGTCATTGTGCCCTAAATCCTAGTACTGCTAAGGAGAGAGTTTTGCCCTCTTTGGATGTGGTTAGGTGTCTGAAGTACTATCTGGTGGCTACTGCACCTTTCAGAAAAACAGATGCTCTTTTTGTGGTCCCTTCTGGTCCTAGGAAGGGTTTGGCTCCTGCCAAGTCTACTATCAGCAAATGGATCCATCAGGCTGTGATTCAGGCCTATTCTGCTAAGGGGAAGAATCCTCCCTTCCACCTTACTGCTCATTCTACTTGTGCTATTGGTGCCTCTTGGGCTTTTCAGCAGCAGGCTTCTGTTGAACAAGTTTGCAAGGCCGCTACTTGGTCTTCTGTTCATACCTTTTCAAAGTTTTACAAGGTTGATGTTAGGGCCTCAGCTGATGCTGCTTTTGGCCGAAAGGTTCTGCAGGCGGCAGTGGTTTAAACTGCCTGCTGTTACCTTTGGGGATCCCACCCTACTTTATGGACACTGCTATTGGATGTCCCAAGTGTAAGTACTATATCTGGAGCAGGACGTACTGTATACTAAGAATAATACAATTCTGTGATTACTCACCTGTAGAATTGGTATTATGAGTATACAGTACATCCTGCTCTACCCCACCCTTGGTTTTTTGCATTATCTTGGATCCCCTGTATGGTGATTGTCATCATTGTTATAGTTACTAGTTTGGGTTGTTTTGATTCTCTAGGCTTCTCGTTAACTGCTTTTCAATGCTGGGGATTGTGGGAGGTCCCTGGGTATTTGAGGGGCCGGGAGGAGCCTATTTTCGATGTCTCTGCAGTCCAGCGCCATCTGGCAGAGTAGTACCCCGAGTGTAAGTTTTCAATCTGGAGCAGGACGTACTGTATACTAAGAATATCACACAATAAACGCCAAAACACCACATAGAATACCACTCGCAGATGCCACGCGCCCCATGCAGCCCCCCTCCCCGAACAAAGCCAAAAAGGGGGGGAAAGAGAGAGACAAGAGGCCAGCGGCGAGTATCCAGGCCAGGGAGAGGGGGGGGGGGGGGCCCTGAAGGAAAAGAAGAAGACATAGTCCCCAAAAACACTCACCCCCTCAGAAGCCAGAACATGAACTCCGCGTCCCTATCAGGCTCACCATAAAGCCTATGGCCGGCTACCCTTTGTGGCACAGGGTCTGCGGCTTAGAGCAGCGCTCCAGGATCACTTGACCCTAGTGCTCTTCTACCTTCACCCGATCTGTCAGCCAAGGCTGGGAGGCAATGAGGGTCCAGAAACGGATGGAAATAGACATGCAGGGCCGCAGGCTTGGTTGCCCCGCTCACCTGCGCAAGAGAGAGCCATCTTCTAACTTCGCAGTATCACTGCGGAGGAAACACTGGGAACTCTATGGTTAGTCCAGTTTTTATAGGGAGCCGGGGGATGACACAGCTTTCTGCAGTACCACTGCGCCACCTTGTGGCAGAATAACCCAACTGTTATGAATACCAAAGTGGGCCGTGCCATGCAATAAAGAAAATTTTGATCGCCTCCCTCAAAAAAAAACATTTTTCAGGAGCATCGCAATCCCAGGGTCCATAGTGTTAGGCGCCACTTCTGTGGATCCTGGCAAAGCCATGGTCCATGGAGTGGAAGATCTGGTCTCACCGGGAGTTCCCAAGGCTCTTGGACCGAGAGCAACTTCAGAGTTGAAAACCATGGTCTCTTGGGGCTAGCAATAGAATGGTGGCTGACTGGCAGGATATTTTGTTTAGAACCTGAGGGAGGATCTGAACTGGAGGAAAAACAGAAGCCAGACTGAAACACCACTGGTGAGCCAGGACATCTATTCCCAGAGCTTGATCAGAGGGATTGAAGGAGAAGAACTTCCTCAGTTTGTTTCGATAAGAGGCAAAAAGAACCACCTTCGGAGTTCCCCTCAGGACACAAATCTGATTAAACACATCCTTGTTCAGTGACCATTCTGCTTCTGACAGCAGAGAGCGACTCAAAAAAATCTACCACCTGATTTCAGCAACCTTTCAGGTGGATGGCTGACAGGGATAAAAGGTTCAGTTCTGCCCAGACAGTTTGCAATAACTGAAACTTGTAATGAGTTGTTGTGTTTAATCAATTCTTGAGCAAAAAGGCCACTTGCCTCTCCACCCAAAATTAATAATACTTGCTAAATCGCTCACCTTTAATAGGTTCCAAATAATAGCTCAGACTTTTCAGACCTCACCAGCTTGTGTCAAGTTAGAGACTTACTAAACATAGAATATGTCTCGGCTGGTAGTAGCCAGCATTATTAGGCAGTAGTTAAAAATGGCAGCTTCTACTTTTCTTAATCTTTAAGAGCTATGATTTTATTATCGGACACCAATACAACTGATTTTTTCCAGTGCTCTCTACTTTAAGTAACACAATTCTCTGAGGAAGCCATTGATTGACATATGAAATGTTCCTCTTGTAATCCCAAAGGATTGTAAGGCAGTAACACAAACTGACAGCTCCAGATGCCAGATCCGAGCATCTATTAGTTTACGCAGGATTATCCTAAACTACTTAACCTTCAGTATAGTAAATCCTCATCTCGCTACTGAGCGCTACAGCAAAAATAATTCTTTCCCAAAATAATAGCTGCCTAAAGCAATGGATTTGTTTGGATTTAAAAAATACAATTCTGTGAAATACTCACCTGTAGAATTGGCATTATAAGTATACAGTACGTCCTGCTCCAGATAGATTACTTACACTTGGGTTATCCTCCGCCAGATGGCGCTGCACGGCAGAGACATGTAAAACAGGCTCCTCCCGGCCCCTCAAATACCCGGGACCTCCCACAAATCCCCAGCATTGAAAAGCAGTGAATGAGAAGCCAGAAGAATTTAACCACCCAAACTGGTAACTATAACAATAACAATCACCATACAGGGGATCCAGAATAATGCAAAACCAAGGGTGGGGTGGAGCAGGACTTACTGTATACTTATAATACCAATTCTACAGGTGAGTATTTCACAGAATTGTATTATTCTTAGTATACAGTACGTCCTGCTCCAGATAGATTACTTACACTTGGGACATCCAATAGCAGTGTCCATAAAGTAGGGTGGGATCCCCAACAAAAAAGGTAACAGCAGACAGTTTAAACCACTGCCGCCTGCAAAACCTTTCGGCCAAAAACAGCATGAGCTGAGGCCCTAACATCAACCTTGTAAAACTTTGAAAAGGTATGAACAGAAGACCAAGTAGCGGCCTTGCAAACTTGTTCAACAGAAGCCTGGTGCTGGAAGGCCCAAGAGGCACCAATAGCACGAGTAGAATGAGCAGTAAGGCGAAAGGGAGGACTCTTCCCCTTAGCAGAATAGGCCTGAAACAGGGCCTGACTGATCCATTTGCTAACAGTAGACTTGGCAGGAGCCAAACCCTTCCTGGGCCCAGAAGGGACCACAAAAAGAGCATCAGTTTTCCTGAAGGACGCAGTGACCACCAGGTAATACCTGACCACATCCAAGGAATGCAAAACCCTCTCCTTAGCGTTGCTAGGATTAGGGCACAAAGAAAGAAAAACAATATCTTGATTCAAATGAAAAGCAGACACTACCTTAGGCAGAAAATCTGGCTTAAAGTGGAACACCACCTTGTCCTGGGGACTTCCCAAGTATGGGGGCTGAATAGAAGAGCCGCCAACTCAGACACATGCCTGACCGAAGTAATGGCTACCAGAAAGACAACCTTGAGGGTAAGAACAGCCAGAGCAGCATCCTGCATAGGTTCAAAGGGAGCACCCTGCAAGGCAGACAAAACCAAGCACACGCTGACACCCTGACATCTGAGTAGAGACATCACGCCAGCCAGCACCTTGGTGAAGACCCTGGGAGCTGAAGTGAGGCCGAAGGGCAAGGCCACAAATTGGTAATGTTGATCCATCAGAGCTAACCTGAGGAACTTTTGATAACCTGGGAACACAGGAATATGAAGGTAAGCATCTTTGATGTCCACAGAAGTCATGAAATCCCCTTGGCGCAGGGAACTGACGGCAGAGCGCAGAGTCTCCATGCGAAAGCGCCTGCCCTTGACAAAACTTGTTGAGATTTTTTAAGTCCAGGATGGACCTGACAGAACCATCCTTTTTGGGTACTGTGAATAGGTTGGAATAAAAACCCTTGCCTTTTTCTATAAAAGGCACCTGGCAGATGACCCCTAGCTCCAGGATGCCTTGCACTGCTTGCACTAGCTCCTGAGTTGACACAGGGTCCTGATGAATCCGGGTCCTGAGGAATCCTGGAGGGGGATCGGCAGCAAACTCCAACTTGTAACCGGAGGACACTACCTCCTGAATCCATCGGTCTGAGACATGAAGCCTCCAGACGTGAGCGAAGTGCTGCAGCCGTCCCCCCACCCGGATGGGTGAGAGCGCCCCATCATGCCTGAGGGGTTTTGGGAGAGGATTTAGCCTTGGGACCCCAGGAGGAGCCAGGACGTCCATGTCCTCTGCCTCTACCCCAGAAATCTCTCCGGGCCCCAGGGAAAGATACCCCCTTTCCCTGTCTTGCACCACGGTAAGGGGAGGAGAAGGAACCCTGACCCCGAAAGGGCCGATGTTACCGCCTGCACTGGGGTAACCTGCCTCCCTTAGCAAAAAGGTCCAGGCGGTCTCCAAACAGACGCAGTCCTTTAAAGGGAAACCCAGTGAGGGCCTTCTTGGCAGCATTGTCAGCAGCCCCCTGGCACAGCCAAACCGAGCGGCGTATAGCCACCACAAGGGCCGAAGTTCTGGCACACATTCTGATGGTGTCATCCAATGCTGACAGGACAAAATTTACAAAAACATCACAACTGGAGATTGCATTAAACACCTCACAAGGCAAATCATCAGGGGCACTATCAAGCATATTTCTGATAAGGGTTCTAGTGGCTACAGCAGTAATAGCAGAGGCACAGACCGGGCACAGCGCCGTCCCCGCACATGCAGAGGCGTGGGAGGCCAGCTGGTCAATGCGCCGGTCCTCAGCATCCCGCAGGGTAGAAGAATCCGGGGGAATGCATGACAGAGGTGTTAGATAGCCCTAGGATTGGGGCATCCACCTGGGGGGGGGGGGGGATGACCAACATTTAACCACCTCAGCAGGAAAGGGATACTTCCTATCCCAACTCTTTGGAACCCCGGGAAGTTTACTGGGGTGCTCCCATTACTTGAGCACAAGGTTATGGAAATGTACCTGCTCTGGAAATTCCAAACGTGATTTTGCTGTATGGAAAAGCTCCCCTTTTTGCCTGGGAGCCTCAACAGGGAGAGAGATAGACAGAACCTCAAAAATCTGGGTTAATAATCTGTCAGTGTCATCCGGGGCCCAGGGGTCAGAGCCAGAATCGTCATGACCCCTTGCTCTCTCATCAGATGAGCCTGAATCAGAACAGAGCTCCCCTTCATCAGACGGGGTATAGCCACACATATTCATAAACTCCTCAGTTCCCATAGGGAAAACAGTAACATTAGGCGTCAAGTGCCGCTAATTACCAGGGCCTTTACGCGCTATTCGCAATAATCTGTTCAACAATAGCCAGTCTAGAAGACACATCAGGCTGAGAATCCCCACTAGTATGCAACTCAACAGGAGTGAGATTTAAGCTTTGGGGAGTAGGTGAAGTGAAACGAGGTGCAGCCACTGGCAAGCCAGATTGCAATGCAAGCACCTGCTCAGCACAGGGTACACAGACCCGTGCCTTGTCAGTGTCAGCACGAGGCTGCCCACACGCTACACACAGCCGGTCTTGTCCCAAAGGGACCCCGGTAACCTATCCTGGGATGCCTCCATATGGTGATTATTAGGCACAATATGCCAGTAGGGATTTACGCTATAAGCAACCCTGGATGCTCCAATGACCCGCTAGGGAAGTGGGAGTAATTATACAAGGCCCAACTATCAATTACACCGGGCCGGGAGAAGTCAATGGCTTCACCCGTCTGAAAGACACAGTGGGAAGAAGGGGTGTCAGAACCAAACACACTACAATGAGCATAAAAACACCCGCGAGGGCACTTAAGGACCGCGGTAAGTATAACCGCCACACACGCGCTGACAAAATGGCGCCGAGAGTACCTTGAAGGGCGGGCCAGAGCGGGTCGTGACGCCGGGCGCGCCAAGCCAGGCCCCGCCCCCCCGAAGAACGCGAAGCCCACAGACAAGCAGAAGCGTCTGAGGTAACGCCGCCGCCCGGCACGGAACATTCAAATGAAGGAAAAGACGCGCTGCATTTGCAATAGTAAAAAAAAAAAAAGTCAGCGCGGCGGCAGTCACCACATATACTAGTCAAAAGACATGACAAAACGCCGTATGCACGAATCACGCTCACCCACACACCACCCCCCCTTCTTTCCCTCCCGAAGGCTACAGGGAGAATGAGGGAGGATGGCGGCCCTCTGTACAGGACCCACCACTACACGGGCATGGGGCAATAATGCGGGAGGGGCATCCATAAAGGCTCACCATCAGCCTATACCGCCTACCCTTTGGTGGGGGACTGCGGTGGAGCAGCGCTCCTTAAGCGCACATGGTGCTGCCTACCTTCACCCGACCAGCGCAGCCCAGGCTGGGAGGCACATCACACGAGCAACGGGTGGGAATAGTCCAACAGGGCAGCAGGCTAATAGCCCCGCTCACCTGCGAGAGAGTGATCATTTCATGTCTTCGCAGTAAGCACTGCAGAGAAATCTGGGGATTTGTGGGAGGTCCCGGGTATTTGAGGGGCCGGGAGGAGCCTGTTTTACATGTCTCTGCAGTGCAGCGCCATCTGGCTGAGGATAACCCAAGTGTAAGTAATCTATCTGGAGCAGGACATACTGTATACTAAGAATAAACAGCCCTGATTTAAACATGCAGCTATAGGCTACTACAACTAGTATGGTAGGATTTCACAATACAACTTTCTTGGTTAAGCCCTGAAGAAGCAAACTGGGACATTCAAATTCAAAAGTATATAATTAGTTTATGCATATCATAAGCAAGATTGTAAGTATTTAATAGCTTTGATCCACAGGGATAGAGTATGAAATTGGCATGTAACAGAGTACACAGCACATGCTGAGAAAAAGTGCTTCACCCATTTATTATCTGGTGCCTAAATAAGGCAACACAGAATCACATGGGGCTCAAGACGCAAGACCATGGGGTCACCATATAACAGTGGAAAATGCCATTCCTATTTTGACCTATAGTCCCAGGCTCTATTTAGGGTGACTGATGCTATAAGCAAATTGGCGTTCTCAAGTCTGGCTTAGGCGGTGGCAAACACTATTTTCTCTTGAAAACTGGGCCCCCGCCGAGCTAGCACCATCGCCCAGCTGCTTGGGTGATCCCTTAGGATAAGCAGAGCACCCAAAAACGGGTTATGCTTTATATCCAACAATCCATTCAAGAGCACAAATTTAAGTTGTGCAAGATCATTATAGTTTGAAACATTTCCATCGTGCTCTACATATGTGGCTTCTAAAATGAACAAAACCCATCATATGTTTTGGTCACTGCCCCTGGGGCATCCTGATTTGGGATCCCCACAGTGTGAAACTGCACAGATCGCCATAAAAAAAAAAAAAAAAAAAAAACTTTCTGCCAATCCCACGGTGCATGTGCTCTTTTCCAATTAGCGCAGTATACTGTGCATTTTAATGTACATGAGAAGGTTCTGTTTGGGACAGAGCAACGGCATAGAGAAATGCAAGTGGCTGCTTCCCCTGGCTCTGCCTATTGGAAATTAAGGAAATGCAGGAATATCGGGGACAGGGCCAGGTGGAAGTGCTGGAAAGTTAAGAGTTTGTGGAATGACTGAAAGGGGTTTCACACAGTGGGTCACCCAGGGGTCTTTTAGACTCCAGGGCTGTATAAATCGGTGGTTTTTACCTCTTGACTACAACTACTGCATAACTACAATTTACGTGCGTAGGTTGACTTCTAAAGCTGTGCATTCTATTAGGAGGGACTGCATGGCAAAAGAAAAAAACAGAACGCCTATACTCCCATATCCTGCAATTGCTCCTTCAGTGGGTCCACCATTGTAGAAATTAACCACATTCTTGCAACAGGACTTGTTCTTCCAAGACTGGAGTACTTTGGGAGGCTGTTAACAAGTTTGCAAATTACGATCAACCCCAATGCCACCATCACAGAGGGGGCGAGTCTGGCAATGCTTTCACACAATTCATCTGCACGAGGCACAGGGACGGGACCCTGAAACTGCTGGAGGAGAATGAACATATTCCTTATCTTTGCCTGGAAAGGCACTGTAACAATGGAAATTTAGGAAAAAATGCCCACCTGTGAATGGCCAGTGACCTATAACTTTTTTTTTGTAAGGGCTATGCTGCATATACCAACTTTCATGGCAAATGTGCCACGCAGTCATTTTCAAGCAGAGAAAATTACTATTTAGCTTTGGCTAATTACATTTTACTTTAAACCAGTGTAATGGTTGCATAAATTCTTCAATGGGTTTGACGTTCTGAATTACAGAGCTTTTACATCCTGACACACAAATAGAGGGCTGCCTAAAATCTAGTTTACCCACACAGTTCTGTGTTTAGCCCAGCTGCCAATATAAGTTTATTTTTCCCCAAGCAACGTATGAACATTTCAAATGAAATGCAGCAAGCAGTAGACAATGCAGTACAGCATGTGCACAAAACGCCATAACCTCCACTATAAAACTATAAAAATAAAATAACTGCCTACCTAGGGCTTTTGTCATCCTCATGTTTTTTGTGCTACACATGGTCAACTGTGATTTTTGAAGGGATTTCCAGGGCTTTCGCAGGAAAATTATATATTGTTTTTTCTCAGGTCATGAAATGTCCTGTTTGTCATTGTAGTGTATTCTGAACATTTTTGGGTGAAATATGTAGAAAATAATTTGTAGAGTTATTCAATAAAATCACATCCCCATTTCTGGGGGAGCGCTCTAGGAGATTTTCAGATAAAATTCAACTGCTATGCGCACCTTGCAGTTTTTCAAGAAAAAATACAATTCTGTGATTACTCACCTGTAGAATTGGTATTATGAGTATACAGTACGTCCTGCTCCAGATTAGATTACTTACACTTGGTATTACTCTGCCAGATGGCGCTGGACTGCAGAGACATCGAAAATAGGCTCCTCCCGGCCCCTCAAATACCAGGGACCTCCCACAACAGGTCCCATAACAACAATAACAATCACCATACAGGGGATCCAGGATAATGCAAAACCAAGGGTGGGTGGAGCAGGACGTACTGTATACTCATAATACCAATTCTACAGGTGAGTAATCACAGAATTGTATTATTCTTAGTATACAGTACGTCCTGCTCCAGATTAGATTACTTACACTTGGGACATCCAATAGCAGTGTCCATAAAGTAGGGTGGGATCCCCAAAGGTAACAGCAGACAGGTCATACCACTGCCGCCTGCAGAACCTTACGGCCAAAAGCAGCATCAGCTGAGGCCCTAACATCAACCTTGTAAAGCTTTGAAAAAGGTATGAACAGAAGACCAAGTAGCGGCCTTGCAAACTTGTTCAACAGAAGCCTGGTGCTGAAAAGCCCAAGAGGCACCAAAAGCACGAGTAGAATGAGCAAGGCGGAAGGGAGGATTCTTCCCCTTAGCAGAATAGGCCTGATTCACAGCCTGACGAATCCATTTGCTGATAGTAGACTTGGCAGGTGCCAAACCCTTCCTAGGACCAGAAGGGACCACAAAAAGTGCATCAGTTTTTCTGAAAGGTGCAGTAGCCACCAGATAGTACTTCAGACACCTAACCACATCCAAAGAGGGCAAAACTCTCTCCTTAGCATTGATAGGATTAAGGCACAAAGAAGGAAGAATAATATCCTGATTCAAATGAAAGGCAGACACTATCTTAGGCAGAAAGTCTGGCTTGAAGCGAAACACCACCTGTACTGGTGTCTCTCAAAGTAGGGGGGTGAGTACTGTGAATAGGTTGGAATAAAAGCCCTTGCCTTTTTCTCTTAAAGGGACCTGGCAGATGACCCCCAGCTCCAGGAGGCCTTGCACTGCTTGCACTAGCTCCTGAGGAATCCGGGATCTGATGAATCTTGGAGGGGGAGCGGCAGCAAACTCCAACTTGTAACCGGAGGACACTACCTCCTGAATCCATCGGTCTGAGACATGAAGCCTCCAGACGTAAGCGAAGTGCTGCAGCCGTCCCCCCACCCGGATGGGTGAGGGCATCCCATCATGCCTGAGGGGGCTTGGGAGAGGATTTTGCTTTGGGACCCCTGGAGGAACCAGGACGTCCACGTCCTCTGCCTCTACCCCAGAAATCTCCCCAGGTCCCAGGGAAAGAAACCCCCCTTCCCTGTCTTGCACCACGGTAAGGGGAGGAGAAGGAACCCTGACCCCGAAAGGGCCGAGACTGCCGCCTGCGCTGGGGTAACCTGCCTCCCTTAGCAAAAAGGTCCAGGCGGTCCCCAAACAGGCGCAGTCCTTTAAAAGGGAAAACCAGTGAGGGTCTTCTTGGCAGCGTTGTCAGCAGCCCACTGGCGCAGCCAAACCGAGCGGGAGCTGATCAATACGGCGGTCTTCAGCATCCCGCAGGGTAGTAGAATCCGGGAGAATGCATGACAGTGGTGTTTGATAGCCCTAGGATCGGGGCATCCACCTCGGGGGGGGGGGGGAGGGATAACCAACATTTAACCACCTCAGCAGGAAAGGGATACTTCCTATCCCAACTCTTTGGAACCCCGGGAAGTTTACTGGGGCGCTCCCATTCCTTGAGCACAAGGTTATGGAAACGTGATTTAGCTGTATGGAAAAGCTCCCCTCTCAAAAACCTCAAAAATCTGGGTCAATAATCTGTCAGTGTCATTCAGGGCCCAGGGGTCAGAGCCAGAATCGGTCTCTCATCAGATGAGCCTGAATCAGAAAAGAGCTCCCCTTCATCAGACGGGGTATAGCCACACAGATTCAAAAACTCCTCAGTTCTCATAGGGAAAACAGTAACATTAGGCGTCAAGCGCCGCTTCTTAGCAGGGGCCTTACGCACTAAGGACTTCGCAATCAACTGTTCAACAGTAGCAAGTCTAGAAGACACATCAGGCTGAGAATCATCACTAGTATGCAACTCCGTAGGAGTGAGGTTTAAGCTTGGGGGAGTAGGCGAAGTGAAACGAGGTGCAGCCACTGGCAGGCCAGACTGCAATGCAAGCACCTGCTCAGCACAGGATACACAGACCCGCGCCTTGCCAGCGTCAGCATGAGGCTGCCCACACGCTACACACAGCAGGACTTGTCCCAAAGCGACCCCAGTCACATTATCCTGGGATTCCTCCATATGGTGATTATAACGGGGCTATACGCCGATAGGGAATAACACTATGTATCAACCCTGGATGCCCCAATAACCTGCTAGGGAAGTGGGAGTATAATTTTTACAAGGCCTACAAGTAATATACTAAAACAGGGCCGGGAGAAGCCAAGAAGGGTTCGTCCCGCCTGAAAGACATAAGCAGACAAGACCTTAAGTACATCGTAACAAAAATGAAGGAGATAAAGCTGCCCACGAGGGCACTTACGAACCGCGGTAGGTAGGAGTCCGTCGCACATAGGCCAACCAAGCAGAAAAGATGGCGTCGGTATACCTCGAGGGGCGGGCCAGTAAAAGCAATGACGCAGAACGCGCCAAAGACGGGCCCCGCCCCCCCAAAGAGCGCGAAGCCAGGACGGCAAGCAGCCAATGATGGCGCACCAGCGCCTGAGGTAATGCCGCCGCCGCCAAGTGTGGAACGAAGTCAGCGCGTGGCAGCAAATTTAAAAAGGCAGTAAAGACAAGCCAGCAGGGCGGCTGACACACGAATAAAAGGCATGTGAAAAGAGAGTGTAAAACACAGAATGCATAACATACATATCTATACACATACACCCCCCCCCCCCCCTCTTTTCCCCCTAAGAGTACAAGGAGGATGAGGGAGGACGGCGCCACTTAAATAGGGCCCACCAATAGGCAGGGGCAAGGGGCAATAGTGCGGGAGGGGCATCCCATAGAGGCTCACCATAAGCCTGAACCGCCTACGATTTGGTGGGGGATTGCGGTGGAGCAGCGCTCCTAAGCACCTAACAGCGGTGCTGCCTACCCTCACCCGACCAGCGCAGCCAAGACTGAGAGGCATAATACTAGTGGAACGGGTGGGAATAATCCTACAGGGCTGCAGGCTAACAGCCCCGCTCACCTGCGAGTAGAGAGCCAATTTCTCGTCCTTCGCAGCCAGACTGCAGAGAAATTCTGGGGATTTGTGGAAGGTCCTCGGGTATTTGAGGGGCCGGGAGGAGCCTATTTTCGATGTCTCTGCAGTCCAGCGCCATCTGGCGGAGTATAACCCGATTGTTATTATATTTGGAGCAGGACGTACTGTATACTAAAAATATATATTTTAATCAAGAAAACCATATTGCACCTAAAAGCCCCATTTCTCCTGATTGAAACGCTACCACATGTATCGGTAGCCCCCTGTTCCGGCCCAGGAGACCCCCCCAAACAAAAAACTGAAAAGAGCACTTTATAACATTTACAAATAAAATACAACTACTAAGAGTCTCATGGATTCCTTACCAGTTCACAAAGGGTTCAAAGTAAAACACACAGACACCAGAAGAAAAAAAAAAGAATTTTTTTTTCCCTACTCACCTCCGATCCTGTGTCCCACGCCAATTATGCCAGATGACAGATGCTGGTGGTGATCGGTGCAGGGTGGCTGGGGGCAGGGGAATCAGTGCTCCCCTGCCCTCCCGCCCGCTCTGCACCAGTACTAATGGCATCTGTCAGAGCCAGGCAGGAAACTACAAGGAGCAGGATGATGTAATCTCTCTCCTCCCACAAAAACGCATGGATAGAAGCAGCACCATTGGAAGCGGTCGGGGGGCCTCACCTGAAGCCTGCATAGCAGGGGAAAATGGCAAGCACATCGTTTCTGCGTGCTTGGCAGTTGGCGAACCGGTAGAAACAACGTGTTTGGCATTTAAATTGTTAATACGTTCTTAAAGGGGGACACAAATCCAGCCTGTAAAGTGCTTGTTATTAACAGATCCAGATGAGGTATTGCAACAAGCCAATAAACCACTTCATTATATGTGATGTCTGGCATGTAGTATGTATTAGTGCGCTGCTAGTAAAAGTTTTAAATTTATGTATTTTCAGATATTGAGCTTCAGGTAGGGACCCGTTTTTTTATTTGAGCTGGTAAATTGATCACGGTGTATGCATTTTGCCGTTTTTTTAGCCTTGCAATTGTTTATACCAGTTGCTTTTCTGCTAATTTTTTGGCTATGCTTCTAAGTGCAATCCTGGACGTTGTGTAAAAATCTGGACTGTTACTGCGTCTTTGTGACTTAGTCATGTGGGCTGTTATATCTTTAGAATTTATAAGCCAAGAATCCTGGAAGTGAAGCTCATCTCAGGATAGATGGAAGTCTCACAAACTTTACTAGTTACCTAGCGGTTGCAGAGGTCACATTAACGCATAATTCTGCATACTATACGCATTAAAACGCTACTTTACGCTTGGGCTAACCACTATTTTTGGGGCTCTTGTCTCTTCGTCTTAATAGGCGTGTACAACTGGCCTGCGAATGGGGGGGGGGGGGTAGGGGGTGCCGTCTCCCCAGCTCAGTCCCACTCCCCACAAATCATTGACTGAATTGCATTTCCTCTAAGCAGAACTCCCTGCCCAGACCCTGCCCTTTGCTAAGCCACCTACGACTAGAAACAGTGAGCTGATAACCAAAGGGACAGCTGAAGGAGGGGGGGGGGGCATGGGAAAATACCAAAGGCGGCGGTGTCATTTATGAAGGCAATTACTTCAGAGCACGTTGTTGGCAGGAAGTGCATCAGACTTGGCGGTGTTGTACCTGGTGCCTCAGATGGCGCAATTGAGTGTGCACGAGAACCCGAAGGGGATTTTGCAGATCTTTTTATACACCTGAAATGTGTTCCTGGCATGAACACCTAACCACCTGACAAAGACATATAGCCCTAATATTACTAAGACTCCAGGGCCAACCAATTCGAGATAACCTGCTGTGTAAACCCCCCTCCAGAGTGCTCATAAACCTTTCTCCACTCCAACAGCGCATGTGCAGGTCTCATTGTTGTCAATGTGCACCTCGGGGGATGCAGCAGCGCATCCATTTAAGTCATTTCGAGTATTTTGCCAGATGGTCATGGCAGATGACTATCATTGGATGAGAGCCCATATATGTCCCACTGGAACCCGGAAGAGGAGAGTTGTATTTAGCGTTCTTGGGGGGGGGGGGGGGGCAGGAATTCACAAAGCAGGGCATCCCAGTACAAAACCCAGGGACGTCAAATTCCTGGGTTTTGTACCACTGTAAAACAAAGCTTGATTCAAAAAATGACTAAGGGTCTGCTCTCCCCCACCGCACACATGAAGTTTCACAATTTGGGATGTCCCTCTGCCCAATCAGGCAGAAATACTTACCGGTTCAGGGTTTCTTTGCGATGGTGGCAGAAGGCAACCGATTAGTTCACTTTTGCAGGGCGTGCATGCACCATAGGAACTTTCCTAGCCAACTGGCCTTGCTATCAGCAGTCACGTAGAGCCTCAAGAGCGGTAAGTAGATATGGGGTTACCTTCATATTAGACCCTAAAACCTAGCTTTTATTCGGTTAAAAGTAGATCAACAGACCAAAAAATGGCAGATCTTATGACTCATTTGGGGGCAAAAGCAGCTGATCTTTGAATTGCCTGCCCGCAGAAAATTGCTGGATACTTTGCTTTTATTTCTGATTTTGGGTTTTCTTTTACCGTTTAAGCAGGGGGGAATTGCAAAAAAGGTCCACTTTAAGCATGCACTTAGATGATACAATAAAAGGATATCCAATCACCTTACAATCTAAATGCTCAATTTAATATTGCTCACCCTCCAATCTGATTGTATAATTTAATAGTGCTCACTTATTCTGATTGTATAATCTAAAATACCCACATACTGTACCCTGCAGTCTTCTTAAAGTGGGCCAAAAGCGGACCTACAGGAGTCTTACAAATAAATACCCAACTCTGGAGCACCAGTCTCCTGATATTCTCACTTCGCCAGTTTTTCCAGAGTGCATGCTGCAACATATTTCTAGGTCTGCGGTGGATGCACCCACATGAATGGCTGGCCTGGCTGTGCACAGTGACAAAATTGCAGGATGCATGGAAGCGTTGCTAGGTGCTCTATGATAGTTTCCTTGAATTAAACAGCATGTATCTGACACTAACTATACCTCTTTAGTGTTAATTTTAATTACTGCAAATTACTCCTCCGTGACCAAAAATACTCCTCCAAGATCGACTAGGCTGGTGAAAAGACTGCTGAACTTGGAGGCAATTTTTTTTTATTATTAGCTAGAATGATTTAATGATAGAATTAAATTACATAATTGCTCAAGCAATCATTAATTAGATTCATGTATTGACTAATCATGTAACAAAACTATTTATATTACTATTTTAAAGGTGGCCTACAAGTGCGCCTTGTCACACCAATCTGCCATCAGAGGGGCGTGATCCTGACTGGAGGAGTTCAGGCCTGGCCCCTGCGGGATGCAATTCAGTATTCGGCTGAGATGCCCATCGTCAAAGTAGGACCGATCAAGCTGAAGAGGACACAGGGAAAGTACACCTTTTATTTAGGTAGTTAACCCCTTTAAAGTGGACCAACACCCAGGATTTTGACTATCCTGGGTCTTGGTCCACTTCGGTGGGGCACCCCCGATCGGGGTGCCCCGCTGTGTGAAACCCCCCCGATCACCCGAAAAACTCACCTCTCCCCGCTCCCAGCGTCGACGGACAAGCGATTTGACAGCCGCTGACAAGCGGCTCCTCCGCCACCGCCTCCCGCGCGTCACTCTTGACGCGCGCGCAAGACAAGGTAAGGGGATTTGGCGTGTTTTGGGGGGTTTCACCCCGCGGGACATCCCGATCTCGGATGTCCCGCGAGGAGGGAGGTGATCGGCCGATCACGGGAGGGTGATGGTCCACTTTAAGTCCAGCTATGCCCCCCTTCTATTAAGATGGATGGGCCCACAATTAGATTTGAAAAAAAGGTGTAAAAACTTTTGCAGAATATTGCACCCTGTAAAATGCCGGAGAATTCAAGAAGTTTGATTGTCTGGGGCACTTGACTAACTTTGGGGAGTATTAATTCATTTCTTTACAAACCACAATTATGGGCAGGTCTTTTGATTTCCATTTGATTCATTCCTCAAGTAGTAGTAATATGGATAATTGTAATGAGACCCAATGATCAATTAAAAAGAAAAACCCATTAGGAAACAAGAGCTGAAGCTTTGATGACTATATGAGAGCAAGCAAAAGATAAAAGCCCACAACTTAACACCACAGAAGAGTAAACAAGAAATGGCGACGCTGCACAGCAACTAGTTCCCCGATAGAAAAATAAAAAGTGTACTTGTTATAAGTGAAGCACAGTTAAAGCGGACCTTTACCCTGAATTAGAGTCTATCTTATATGTTTCCCACACCCTGTACATACAGATTGCTCCCATTAAAAACCATCTTTCCTGCATCTACTGCATTTTATGAGCCCTTGAACATCCAAGATGGCGGCTCATGGAACATCAGACAGCCTGCAAACAGGAAGTGCCTTCTGACTGTGCTGCTCTGCATTCTGGGATTGCTGACCTTTTCCTGACCCCAGCTCTGCTCTGTCTGAGCAAAGCACAGCTATTACCCTCCCCCTGTATTTTATCCCGCTCTCCTCTCCTCAGTAAGTGTGATGCTTCTGAGTCAAGTTGGCGGCGCCCGTATCCTAAAGTACTGAACAGAGTTGCAGCCCAGTGGGTGAAAGAATAATAAGTAAGTGACTAAAAACTTAAAATACATTAATTTTAGATGCTTGGGAATCGTTTTATAAAGGTTTGGGCTTTTTCAATAAATCATGGTGAAGGTCCGATTTACGGAATAGAGAAGGTCTACAGATGAACAGAAACATTTATTGTTCGATTACTGTGACAGTATAGTGTTTGTAAGTCAAGTCACTGTTGCAATGTGTGCAAAACTAGCATGTGAAGGACTGAAAACCATGAATGGAAGTGTTCAGTGGATGCCAAGACAAGGAGCCTCGTTCTTCAAGAAATACTAACCCATGCCTCAAGTTCAATGGCAGAATGACATCATAGAGAGTGACTTTCCCACGCGATTGCAGCTGTTATTTGAAAATTCCATTTCACAACATTTGCTTACTTTATTGTTTACACCAATTCTGCCATGATAACTATGTACATGCATACGAACGTACAAAGGACGCGTTTTCTGCTGCACCATTTCTTTGGCGCTTGTATTTAGGTATTCTGTAAACGTTTTATATAACCTGCAGTGTGTGTATCTCTATATTTATTTTAGGAACACTATTAAGGTTTCTATAGCACAAGAGCAACAACTATCATGACATTCTATTATAGGCCAGGCTTCAGACAAAACAATATGGCTAATATACTTTATTTAAAAACAATCCCCTGTACTTTTTCCCCACTTAATGTAGCCTGAGTCCTATTTTATCTGACCCTTAAATCGGAACAAAACCCAAGTTTCCTTCCCTGCTTCCGTGGCATCCCAAATTTGGATACCTTGCTGTGTGAAACCCATAGAAAAACTCACCTTTCCCTGCTCCAACGGCGCACGGACGGGGACTCGTCAAATCAGAGCCCTTTGCCACATTAGGGCTCTGATTGAATTCAATGGGCAGTGCGCGCTGCTGCATCCCCCAACCCATCTGAATTGCTCCCCATTGAAAACAATCAGAGCAAGCGCTGTTGAACCGGAGTTATTACTAATGACCTGGAGGGTGTCACACAGCAGGGCATCCGATTCAGTCTTTTAGTTTATGCCAATATGACACAGGCGTGACAGCCTCTTTTCTGCACACAGAGTGGCACCCACCTGGAACATGGGGGGGCGGAGTGTTGTGGAGCTGCCATATTACGGTAGCTTTATCAATTTTGGAATTTAAGAAGGCAAATGTAGATTGTTTATGGGGAAAAAAAGATATGCGCTGAAGAAAACCCCAAGAGCATCTTTTGGAACAAAAGTTAATATAGCACCCATCTTTTTTCAGGCAAATAACAGGGCCGTGGAGTCGGAGCTAGTTTTAACTGGAGTGGAAAAAGTATACAGACTAATTATTGAATCTATTGTAGAAATGCTAATCACAAATATATTTAATGTTCTTCAATCTCTTGTGCCTTATGACCAATCTCTTCTTTCTGCCCCAAAGCCCTAAGTTATAATGCCTTACAGGATTTATTGTGTAGGAAGACAAAAAAAAAAAAAAAATGATACTCACCTACAAGCTCTTCCGTGCAGGACCAGTCAGGTTATAATAACCAATGGCAGAGATCCAGCGATTCCATCTTCCATTGCTTGGGGGGAACCTGGACTCCCAAAAGAGGCTCAGCACACCTGGCCTTTGACACATATCCCACCCATTGGAATAAATGGAATAGGAGTATTACGGGAAGTAAAGCCATGCAGATGGACCCTCATGTCTGATTATGGAATATAGAATCACTCGTTTTCCCTCTATGTTAAGTATGAAGATGCCGGCACTGCGTGGAGGATCTGTGGGGAATAAAAGGTGAGTATAGACTTTTTATGTTTTTGCCTGGACAGGAAACTTAAAAGGGACAGGCCCGGCTACATTAGCCCGTTTTCTTCCCCCTTTATGCCGAATCTGAGGCTGCATCTGTTACTCTGCCTGCTTCATATTTCTTTATACGACCTAGTGAATTCCCTCCCTTCTGCCAGGTCTCCTTAGCAGAGAATCACTCATTCATGCATTTTTCAGGATAACTGTATATATATACACGAAGAGTCTAATATTTTGTGTAAAAGTCCATCTTAGGAGGGAAAAATAAAAAGCTGTACTGACCATCAATTCCCCTTCTGCCCTTCTATATCTTGTACAGATTATATGTTCCCCAAACCTCTCAAAAGGGTCACCAACAGGTCTTATTTAGTGGATCTCCACACAGGAGGCTCTAGAGCTCTGCCTGAGCACAAATTATTTCACATGTTTGGAAATATAGCCTGTTGGTGGGCCCTGGGGAAAGAGTTGGGGAACCATGCACTACCCCACACATGCTCACCCCTCCTCCTCCTCAAGGGTCATAAACGGGCCAGGTTTTTTGGATCTCCACGCAAATGCACAGGTGGAGTTATTAGTGCTCAGACAGATATAGACACAGCTTGAGACCAAAAGAACATAACCTGTTGGAGGCCCCTAAGGAAAGGATTGAGCACCTATGCGCTACACTCACCTGCTCCGACAGTCTTAGTTCTAGCAACCATGCATGCTTGCCTCTGATAGAGTAAGTGTGATGCGTCATTGGCAGAAACTTTTGGCCAGTGGAGTCCTAGCCACATGGGAATTTGATCCACTGCAGTTGCTTCCTTCTGGATTGGTACTCGGGAATGTATTGGTTTCCGACTTTAAGTCACCCCCTCGTCCTTGCACACTCCTACCTCCCCTTACACCAGTTACAGTGACTGTGCAGGCCTACTACATGCACTGTAATGGAGGTATACTTTGCCCCATTGGTGTGACACAAGCACTGTGATCTATACAAGGCCGAGTGCCAGACAGAGAATTTTTATTAGATACTGTATTGGGTGTGTGTTTTCCATTAAAAGAAAAAAAAAAGAATTACACACATATATATATGTGTGTACATACATACACAACCCAACAGGTATGTTCATCTATAAGAAAAAACGAAAACCAGCTCTTTAGCTACACAGATGGTAATTTTCAAGTTTTTTAATACTTCTAATGAGACAGAGTAAAAAAGCAATTCTGTGAGTACTCACCTGTAGAATTGTTTTTGTTCTTGCATGGCACGGCCCACTTCGGTATTCATAACAGTTGGGTTATTCCGCCACAAGGTGGCGCAGTGGTAATGCAGAAAGCTGTGGCATGTCCCGGCTCCCTATAAAAACTGACTTAACCATAGAGTTCCCCAGCATAGACAAGCAGTGAGACAAGAAGCCGGGAGAGAATAAAGTAAAAAAAGTGAAAAAGGTAAAAAACCCCAATTAACTTGGATCACCATAAAGAGGCAACCAAGAAAAACAATAACAAGGGTGGGGCAAAGTGGGCCGTGCCATGCAAGAACAAAAACAATTCTACAGGTGAGTACTCAAAGAATTGCTTTTTTCTTTATTGCATGGCATGGCCCGCTTCGGTATTCATAACAGTTGGGACATCCAAAAGCAGTGTCCAAAGTAGGGTGGGATCCCCAAAGAGTAACAGCCAGTAGTTCAAGTCACTACTGCCTGAAGCACCTTGCGGCCAAAAGCAGCATCCGCTGAGGACTTAACATCAACCTTGTAAAACTTTGAAAAAGTATGAACAGAAGACCAAGTAGCGGCCTTGAAAACTTGTTCAACAGAAGCTTGGTTCTGAAAAGTCCAAGAGGCACCAATAGCACGAGTGGAATGAGCAGTAATCCTAAAGGGAGGTTCCTTTCCCTTAGCAGAATAGGCTTGAACCACCGCCTGACGGATCCACTTGCTGATAGTGGATTTAGCCGGAGGCAAACCCTTTCTAGGTCCAGAAGTGAGAACAAAAAGAGCATCAGACTTCCTGAAAGTCTCAGTGGTGACCAAATAAAACTTCAGAGCCCTGACCACATCCAGAGAATGCAGAGTCCGCTCCTTGGAATTAGCAGGATTAGGACACAATGAAAGCAAGACAATGTCCTGATTGAGATGAAAGGCAGACACAACCTTAGGCAGAAAATCCGGCTTAAGCAGGAACACCACCTTATCCTGATGTCTCTCAAAATAAGGAGGTTTGATGGAAAGTGCCGCTAGCTCAGAAACTCGCCTTACAGAAGTGATAGCCACCAGAAAGGCTACCTTAAGAGTCAAAATAGACAAGGCAGCCTCACGGACAGGCTCAAAGAGAGGCCCTTGCAGAGCAGACAACACCAGATTCAAATCCCAGACTGGTAGCAAAAGGCTTACACATGAGAAACACCCTGGAAAAAGGTTTTAACCAACCAGTGATTGGCAAAAAAATTGCCAGAGCTGAAACATGGCCTTTTAGGGTACTAAGTTGAAGTCCCAGATCCAAACCATGTTATAAGAATTCCAGAATCCTGGGAATAGAAAACACCCGACAGGGAAAAGACTTTGACTCACAACAGGCAATGTAAGCATGCCAGACCCTGTAATAGATAAGGGACGAAGACTTCTTCCTAGCCCGAATCATGGTATCACAACAGAAGCAGGCAACCCCTTTTCCATCAATGTGGAGGTTTCAGCAGCCAAGCCGTTAAAGCCAGAGTTTGAAAATTGGGATGGCGTAGCTGCCCCTGGGTGAGAAGATCTGGATCCTTGGGCAAGACGTACCTGTCTACTGCCAACCGCACGACGTCTGCGAACCAAATTCTTCTTGGCCAACAAGGGGCCACCAGTATGGCTGGTACCCGCTCCTGGGCTATCTTGCGCATGACCCTGCCCAGGAGAGGAAACGGAGGGAACACAGAGAAGCTGAAACTCCGTCCAAGGTATTGCCAAGGCATCTGTGGTGAAGGCCAGAGGATCCTGAGACAAATCTGTGAAGTTTGTGATGGGACGAAAACAGGTCCACATCCGGCTGACCCCAGCGGTGACACAGGGAGAGAAACACCCGGTTGTTGAGGGACCACTCCTCCAGACGAGACGCCCCCCCCCCCCTGCTCAGTCTGCCACCTAGTTCTCCACCCCTGGGATGTAGACCGCCGAGATGCAGGGAACATGCTGTTCCGCCCAATAGAAAATCAGGGACACTTCCTTGAAGGCTCGCTTGCTCCGAGTCCCTCCCTGATGATTGAGGTAGGCACCGCCGTCTGGTTGTCTGAGCGTATCTGAACAGCCCGACCCCGATAGTGAGTGGATAGGCGAGAAAGAACCAACCTGATCGCGCTCAGTTCCAGGACGTTGATGGAAGCATGGGCCTCTTGTGGGCCCCACCGACCCTGGAACCTCAGGGACTTCCAGAAGCCTCCCCAGCTGGTCAGACTGGCATCCGTGGCAACCGTTTCCCAGCACGGGAGCAGGAAGGACCTGCCCCCCAGAAGGTTCCTTGAGTCCAGCCACCACGAAACACTGTCCAGGCAGGGGGAGACAGAACAAATTCCTTATCCAGGGACACAGGGTCCCGATCCCAAACTGACAAGAGGTGCAATTGAAGAGGTCTCCTGTGAAACTGAGCAAAGGGTACTGCCTCGAAGCAGGACACCATCAGGCCCACCAACTGCATCTCCTGATGGATGGAGGGATGAGGACACGACAGCAGAGCCCGAGCCTGCAGCTGAAGACCCTCCACCTTCTGCTGAGGAAGGAACACCTTGACCTGAGAGGTATCCAGAGTCATGCCCAGAAAGGACCTCACCAAGGACGGGGACAGAGAAGACTTGGGATAGTTGATCACCCAGCCGAAAGACTCCAGAGTGGATGTCACCATTTGAGTGTCCCGCTCGGCCTGAGGAAAAGACTCGGCCACAATCAGGATGTCGTCCAGGTAAGGAATGATGCGGATGCCCTGGTTCCTTAGCAGAGCCATTACTCCCGCCAGCACCTTGGTGAACACCCGAGGTGATACCGAAGGGTAGAGCCACAAACTGGTAATGCTGATCCTGCAGCTTAAACCTTATCTCTGATGACCTGGGAAGATAGGCACATGAAGATAAGCATCCTTGATGTCCACAGTGGTCATGAAGTCGCCCGGGTGAAGGGTACTGACAGCAGAGCGCAGCGTCTCCATGCGAAAATGCTTGAATCTGACAAATTTGTTGAAGCTTTTGTAAATGAATTAAGGCATATTAGACTGGAGGCTGAATATTCCTGATCGGGGTCACAGAGGGAAAATATATTGGATGCAAATCTGGCTCAAAAAAAAAAAAACGGGAATACAGCTTTGATATATTAGAGCAAGTAGCATTTCTTTGGCATAAACAAGGAGATTAATTTTGCAAAGAGAATTCAGAAGTTCCCATAGGAGGACACAGACAGCTAGTTATAGACACTTGGCTTCTGACCACACCCAAAAGATGTTGGCTATTACCCAAGTGTGTTGGGGTAAGGTCAGTTGAGTTCTCTATCAACAATTTAGAAAATCGAACTTGTGTTGCCTTCATAAAGACAGGGAACTAAATGAATGCTAGATAAATACAGGTGCTTTCTGTCTGCCATGTAGGCAGAAGTCTGTAGGCTTAGGAGCAGTTAGTATGGGTATATGGGCATAGTTTTTTTTCTGGGGAGGGTGGGGGGGTTATGAACATATATGGCCCTTGTATGCTTGTGCACACACATGAATTTTTCTTCTGCATTTAACCCATTAGTGCAGTGAGACAAACAAAAATAGTGGGTGCACAAATCACTCCGGGGAGCAGTCCGGGGAGCAGTTAGGGGGTGTTACATGCCTTGCTCAAGAGCACTTCTTTCATGTCCCATATGGGAATAGAACAGCTAGGCTATGACTGCCCCTTAGTATTTTAAGGAAAAATATTGGTGCAGGAAAGGAATATGCTTGTGTGGCAGAGGTTATAACCTGCCTACAATTTACAAAGCCTCCTGGCTGGTGAATGGCTGGATAGTAAACTTAATAGTATACCAGAGAGTCAGTCTGGCTCTATTCATGCAGATTGCTCTTGCTTTGGCATCAAACTGAGAAATATAATCCCATTACTTATCCAATATAATTACAAATGATTAAATGGCTGATGAAGTCACATAACATGTAAAGCGATTTGCTCGTCGAGCTCAAGTGTTGTTGGAGCCTGAAGCAGCTGCAAAACCCAGCGACTTGGCACTTGAGAACAAGTATCAGGAGAATCCCCCTGCTCCACCCATAACTGACAAGCATCATATATATATATATATATATATATATATATACATATATATTTTTTTTTTTTTTTTTTTTTTTTTTTTTTTAAGCATGATGCATTGACTGAACGTGGCAGGTTTCTAAATGTTAACAACTACCTTATCAGGACAATGCTCATTGTCTACACATTCAGCTATAATAATTGAGCTTATGTTGCTATCTACCTGCCAGTTTTCCATCTACATACATATGGCAGATTCTGAAAGGAACAGCTACTTTTATATAACTATATAAATATATGGCATGTGTACTGCTTCAACATGCAGGATCACAAGAATGGAAAGTGTAAAAATAGCATATAGTTTATATGGGGGGGGGGGGGGGGGCATTTACTCCTTTTGTCCAAATCGACCAATAATCTTATGTCTGTTACAGATCAAAAGGCACAGTTAGCCATTTTAGGAAACCCACTGAGTGACCATGGACATGTCTAGATGGTGGAAACAGTAACTGTCTTACCACTGAATTATCTCCTGTTGTAACGCTATGTGCCTTGCAATTAGCTTTCTAGCCTGTGAAATTCACATACAAAACGTGACATTCAATCTGTGAAGGAAGAGGGGGGGGGGGGGTTGTCTCAGGATATTTTATTTTCTGCTCAGCAAACAACCATCAAATCTTCAGGATTATTTTTTGTTTCTAGTTTCTGCTCAGTGTACTTTGCAACAAAAGTAAAGAAACAAGACAAACTAACCCCCCATACACACAGTGAATGATGCGTCTCGTGTGTGATGCAGAAAGGTTGAGGTTTAGCTCACCTGTTCATCTGAGAGGGTAAGTTGGCAAAAGAAAAGGACTAGAACTCAGCAACTACACCTTTCTATAGCAGCACTGCAGGATGGAAGGTCCGGAAATAAATCTTTAGTTTTATACTTCGCCTGGACACTTTTTTAATGTGGCACTGAGGCACGGCAGGTGTGTTAAAAAGAAAAAATAAAGCAATTCTGTGAGTACTCACCTGTAGAATTGTTTTTGTTCTTGCATGGCACAGCCTGCTTCGGTATTCATAACTGATGGGTTATTCCGCCACAAGGTGGCACAGCAGCACTGCAGAAAGCTGTGGCAGCTCCCGGCTCCCTATAAAAACGGCATTAACCAACAAGTTCCCATCGTAGACTAGCAGTGAGACAAGAAGCCGGGAGCGAAAAAATGTAAGAATGTAAAAAAGGTAAAAAAAACAATTTAACTTGTAACAATCACCATAAAGAGGCAACAACTATAACAGGGTGGGGTGAAGCCATGCAAGAACAAAAACAATTCTACAGGTGAGTACTCACAGAATTGCTTTTTTCTTTAATGCATGGCACGGCCCGCTTCGGTATTCATAACTGATGGGACATCCAAAAGCAGTGTCCAAAAGTAGGGTGAGATCCCAAATGAGTAAAGGCCAGTAGATTAAACCGCTACCGCCTGAAGCACCTTGCTGCCAAAAGCAGCATCCGCTGAGGCCTTAACATCAACCTTGTAAAATTTAGAAAAAGTATTAACAGAAGACCAAGTAGCGGCCTTTCAAACTTGTTCAACAGAAGCTTGGTGCTGAAAAGCCCATGAGACACCAATAGCACGAGTAGAATGAGCAGTAATTCTAAAGGGAGGTTTCTTCCCCTTAGCAGAATAGGCTTGAACCACCGCCTGACGGATCCACTTGCTGATAGTGGATTTAGCCGGAGGCAAACCCTTCCTAGGCCCAGAAGTGAGAACGAACAGAGCATCAGACTTGAAGGTCTCAGTAACAACCAAATAGAATTTCAGAGCCCTGACCACGTCCAAAGAATGCAAATTCAGCTCCTTGGAATTAGCGGGATTAGGACACAAGGAAGGCAAGACAATGTCCTGATTAAGGTGAAAAGCAGACGCAACCTTGGGCAAGAAATCTGGCTAAAGCCGGAACACCACCTTATCTTGATGCCGCTCAAAATAAGGAGGCTTGATGGAAAGCGCCGCTAGCTCAGAAACTCGCCTTACAGAAGTGATAGCCACCAAAAAGGCTACTTTAAGAGTCAAAATGGGCAAGGCGGCCTCACGAATAGGTTCAAAGGGAGGCCCCTGCATAGCAGACAAAACCAGATTCAGATCCCAGACTGGTAGCAAAGGCTTACATGGCGGAGGCACATGAGAAACACCCTGGAAAAAAGTTTTAACCAGCCGGTGATTGGCAAAGGGTCTTTGGAAAAAAATTGCCAGAGCTGAAACATGGCCCTTGAGAGTACAAAGTTGAAGGCCCAAGACTAAACCATGTTGCAAGAATTCCAGAATCCTGGGAATAGAAAACACCCGACAGGAAAGAGATTTGGACTAGCACCAGGCAATGTAAGCATGCCAGATCCTGTAATAAATGAAAGACGAGGACTTCTTTCTAGCCCTAATCATGGTATCGACCACAGAAGCCAGTAATCCTTTTTCCCTCAAAATGGAGGTTTCAGCAGCCAAGCTGTTAAAGCCAGTGTTTGTAAATTGGGGTGGCGTAGCCGCCCCTGAGTGAGCAGATCTGGATCCTTGGGTATGACGTACCTGTCTACTGCCAACTGCACGACGTCTGCAAACCAAACCCTTCTTGGCCAACAAGGGGCCACCAGGATGGCCGGTACTTGTTCCTGGACTATCTTGCGTATGACCCTGCCCAGGAGAGGAAATGGAGGGAACACATATAGAAGCCGAAACTCCATCCAAGGAATTGCCAGGGCATCCGTGGCGAAGGCCAGAGGATCCTGAGACAGAGACAAATCTGGGAAGTTTGTGATTGTGACGGGACGCAAACAGGTCCACGTCCGGCTGACCCCAGCGGTGACACAGGGAGAGAAACACCAGGTTGTTGAGGGACCATTCCCCCAGACGAGATGTCCCCCTGCTCAGGAGTCCGCCTCCTGGTTCTCCACCCCCGGAATGTATACCGCTGAGATGCAGGAACATGCCACTCCACCCTAGACAGAATCTGGGACACTTGCGAATCCTCGCTTGCTCTGAGTACCTCCCTGATGATTGATGCAGGCAACCGCAGTCTGGTTGTCTGAGCGGATCTTAACAGCCCGACCCTGAAGGTGGGTGGTCAGGTGAGAAAGACCCAACCTGATCGCCCTCAGTTCCAGTACGTTGATGGAAGCATGGGCCACCTGAGGGAAGGTCCTGATCCAATGACACAGGGTCCCGATCCTAAACTGACAAGAGGTGCAACTGGAGAGGTCTCATGTGAAACTGGGCAAAGGGGACTGCCTTGAAGCAGGACAACATCAGACCCACTAACTGCATCCCCTGCCGGATGGAGGGATGAGAACACGATAGCAAATCCCGAGTCTGCTTCTGAAAACCCTCCACCTTCTGCTGAGGAAGGAATACCCTGACCTGAGAGGTATCCTGAGTCAAGCCCAGAAAGGACCTCACCAAGGACGGGGACAGAGAAGACTTGGGATAGTTGATCACCCAGTCGAAGGACTGTAGAGTGGAGATCACCATCTGAGTGTCCTGCTCGACCTGAGGAAAGGATTGGGCCACAATCAGGATGTCGTCCAGGTAAGGAATGATGTGGATGCCCTTGTTCCTGAGCAGAGCCATTACTCCCGCCAGTACCTTGGTGAACACCCGAGGTGCCAAGTTGATCCTGAAGGGTAGAGCCACAAACTGGTAATGCTGATCCTCTATCGCGAACCTTAGAAATCTCTGATGACCTAGGAAGATAGGCACATGAAGATAAGCATCTTTGATGTCCACAGTGGTCATGAAGTTGCCCTGGCGAAGGGTACCGACAGCAGAGCATAGCGTCTCCATGCGAAAATGCTTGAATCTGACAAATTTGTTGAGGCCCTTCAGATCCAGAATGGGCCTCCGAGAGCCGTCCTTTTTAGGGACTGTGAAAAGATTGGAATAGTATTCCTGACCCCGTTCTTGAGGGGGCACTGGACAAATGACTCCTGACTCAGGCATTGAACCGCCAGACGCGAGGGGGTTTAAAGACATCCTGGATCTTGTAGCCGGAGGACACTATCTCCTGTATCCACTGGTCTGAGACGTGAAGCCTCCAGACGTGAGCAAAAAAACAAAGCCGCCCCCCCCCACCCTGATGGGTGAGGGTGCCCCTTCATGCATGAGGGGGCTTAGGGGAGGGATTGGGTTTGGAGTTCCAGGAGACACCGGGACGACCACGGGGTCTACCACGGCCCCAAGCATCTCTACAGCCACTATGGAGGAGAGAGCCCCGGCCTCCTCTGGGAACACGAAAGGAAGGGAGAGGGGCAGAGGACCCACGAAATGGCCGAGACTGCCTTCTACGCTGAGGCAGCTTGCCATCCTTAGCAAGAATATCAAGACGCTCTCCAAAAAGCCGCAACCCCGCAAAGGGGAGACCAGTGAGAGCTTTCTTTGCAGCAGCATCAGCAGCCCATTGGCGCAACCAGACAGATTGTCGCATAGCCACCAAAAGCGCGGAGGCCCTGGCGCTTAGCCGCACAGCATCATCCATAGCGGCAAGAATAAAGGCCACAAAATCAGAGCAAACCAAGAGAGTCCTAAACTCCTCTCCCTCTCCACGAGCTGAAGTGCCATTCATGAGGCGCATGAGCAGAGACTTAAGAGCAATAGCCGTAATAGCCGTGGCACAGGTCGGGCACAATCCAGCTCCCACACAGGTAAAAATACAACTCTGTGAAGTACTCACCTGTAGAGTTGGTATTATATGCAGACAGCACGTCCTGCTCCAGACATAGTCCTTACATGTGGGTATACCTCTGCCTTCAGCGCCGTGCACTGCAGAACATGAAGAAAACAAGCTCCTCCCAGCCCTACATATACCAGAGGACCTCCCACAAATCCCCAGCATTGAAAAGCAGTGAGAAAGAGAGGCCAGGAGAACAACCACCCAAAACTGGCAAAAAAATATCAAATATAACAATCACCAAACAGGGGATCCAGAACAAAGTGAAACCAGGGTGGGGTGGAGCAGGACGTGCTGTCTGCATATAATACCAACTCTACAGGTGAGTACTTCACAGAGTTGTATTATTCTAAGCAGACAGCACGTCCTGCTCCAGACATAGTCCTTACATGTGGGACATCCAATAGCAGTGTCCGTAAAGAAGGGTGGGATCCCCAACAGAAGGCAACAGCAAGCCATTTAAACTACTACTGCCTGCAAAACCTTGCGGCAAAACGCAGCGTCAGCTGAGGCCTTAACATCAACCTTGTAAAACTTTGTAAAGGTGTGAACCGAAGACCAAGTAGCGGCCTTGCAAACTAGCTCCACAGAGGCCTGGTGCTGAAAAGCCCAAGAAGCCCCAACAGCTCTAGTAGAATGAGCAGTAAGACGAAAGGGGGGAGTCTTCCCCTTAGTAGTATAGGCTTGAACCACAGCCTGACTAATCCATTTACTGATGGTAGACTTGGCGGGAGCCAAACCTTTCCTAGGCCCATGAGGCACAACGAAGAGAGCATCCGTCTTCCTAAATGCCTGAGTGGTAACCAGGTAAGACTTGACACACCTAACCACATCCAGGGAATGCAAAACCCTCTCCTTAGGGTTACTAGGATTAGGGCACAAGGAAGGAAGTACAATATCTTGATTCAAATGAAATGCAGACACAACCTTAGGCAGAAATTCTGGCTTGAAGCGAAACACCACCTTATCCCGGTGTCTCTCAAAGTAGGGAGGCTGAATAGACAAGGCAGCCAACTCAGACACACGTCTAACCGAGGTAATGGCTACCAGAAAGACCACCTTGAGCGTGAGAACAGCAAGAGCTGCTTCATGAATAGGTTCAAAAGGAGGACCCTGCAGGGCCGACAAAACCAAATTCAGATCCCAAACAGGAACCATAGGTTTCCGAGGGGGGCGCACATGAGTGACCCCCCTGAAAGAAAGTCTTGTTAAGAGAGTGCTGGGCAAAGGTCTTCTGAAGAAGATAGACAGGGCCGAAACCTGGCCCTTTAAAGTACTAAGCTTCAGACCTAAGTCTAGACCATGTTGTAAAAACTCCAGAACCCTGGAGACTAAGAATTCCCGGCAGGGAAGCGACCTGGATTCACACCAGTCAATGTAGGCACGCCATACCCTATAATATATAGCAGAAGAGGTCTTCTTCCTGGCTTGGACCATGGTAGCCACTACAGAAGCGGACAAACCCGTTTCCTTTTAAATGGTGGTCTCAATAGCCAAGCCGTCAAAGCCAGAGTTAGTAAATTGGGATGGCGTAGAGACCCCTGAGTTAGGAGGTCTGGAATCCTTGGTAGATCGTACTGATCTACTGCCATTTGAACCACGTCTGCGAACCACACTCTTCTTGGCCACCAGAATCGTGGGTACCCCTTCCAGAGCGATCTTGCGTAGCACTCTGCCCAGAAGGGGAATTGGTGGAAACGCATACAGGAGCCGAATCTCCCTCCAAGACATTGACAGAGCATCCGAGGCCAGAGCCAGAGGATCCTGAGACAGGGATACAAAGCTCGGGAGCTTGTGATTGTGACGGGACGCAAACAGATCCACGTCTGGGACACCCCAACGGTGACACAGGGACTGAAATACCGAGTTGGAGAGGGACCACTCCCCCTGACGGGACGACCCCCTGCTCAGGGCATCTGCTAGCAGATTTTCCGCCCCCGGAATGTAAACAGCCGAGATGCATTGAACATTGGTCTCTGCCCATGTTAGAATCAGAGACACCTCCTGGAGAGCACCCTTGCTCCGGGTTCCTCCCTGATGATTGATGTAGGCCACCGCCGTCCTGTTGTCTGAGCGTACCTGAATCGCCAGACCCTTCAGGTGCTGGGTCAATTGTTCCAGCACCAACCTGACCGCCCTGAGTTCCAGGACATTGATGGGTAGATGGGCCTCCTGAGGGCCCCACCTCCCCTGGAAACGCAGGGACTTCCAGAATCCCCCCCAGCCCGAGAGACTGGCATCCGTTGTGACCGTCTCCCAGGAGGGAGCCAGGAAGGATCTGCCCCTTGTCAAGTTCCAGTGGTCCAGCCACCACGCCAGGGATTGTCTGACCGAGGGGGGAAGCACCCAGATCTCGTCCAAGGACGCTGGGTCCTTGTTCCAAACTGACAGAAGGTGAAGCTGCAGAGTTCTCAAATGGAATTGTGCAAAGGGCACCGCCTCGAAGCTTGCCACCATCGAGCCCACCAACTGCATTCCCTGCCTGATGTAGGGATGAGGGCTTGAGAGCAGGAACTTCACCTGCGTTGTCAGAGCTTCCACCTTCTGTGGAGGAAGGAATATCCTTGACTGAACTGAATCCAGAATCATCCCCAGAAACGGGGTTACTGAGGAGGGGGACAGAGAGGACTTTGGGTAATTGATCACCCAGCCGAAGGACTCCAGGGTGGTCACCACCGACCGCGTGTCCAGCTCTGCCTGCTGCAGAGACTGAGATGAGTATATCATCCAGGTAGGGCAACACCCGTATGCCTTTTAGTCTCAGAGACATTACTCCTGCCAGCACCTTGGTGAATACCCTGGGGGCCGACGTAAGACCGAATGGCAGAGCCACAAACTGGTAATGCTGATCCAGCAGCGCAAATCTGAGAAACTTTTGATGCCCTGGGAACACCGGAACGTGCAGGTAAGCGTCCTTGATGTCCACAGATGTCATGAAGTCCCCTGGGCGCAACGAGGCAATGGCCGAGCGCAGAGTTTCCATACGAAAATGTCTGTTTCTCACAAATCTGTTTAAGAATTTTAAATCCAGAATGGGTCTGACCGACCCGTCCTTTTTGGGCACCGTGAACAGGTTGGAATAAAACCCCACACCTCTGTCTTTTGAGGGGACCTTGCAAATGACCCCGAGGTCTAGAAGGTCCTGCACCGCTAGCATCAAGACTCGCGCTGAGGCAGGGTCCTGTGGGATTCGGGACCCGACAAACCTGGGAGGGGGCAGTACAGCAAACTCTATCTTGTAACCGGAGGACACTACCTCCTGAATCCACCGGTCTGGGACGTGGCGTCTCCAGACATGCTGAAAGTGCTGTAGACGTCCCCCCACCCTGACGGGCGAGGGCGCCCCTTCATGCCTGGGGGGTCTTGGGAGGGGCTTTGGCCCCCAGGAAGAGCTGGGGCGGCGTCCTCTGTTCTTGTTCCAGGAATCTGTGCGAGCTCCGGCGAAGGACACCCCTCTTCCCTGTTTAGCCCCACGATAGGGGGTCGAGTGGGAGCTTGGGCCACGAAAGGGCCGAATCTGACGCTTGCGCTGGGGCAGCTTGCCCCCTTTAGCAAAGATATCTAACCTTTCTCCAAACAGGCGCAGCCCTTTGAAAGGAAGCCCTGTAAGAGCCTTCTTGGCGACATTGTCAGCTGCCCACTGGCGTAACCAGACCGCACGGCGTATGGCTACCACCAGAGCAGAGGATCTAGCACTCAGCTTAATAGCATCGTCCGATGCAGACAGGATATATTTGATAAAAGTCTCACAGGTAACCAAAGCATTGGCGGCATCAGATGGCAAGTCATCCGCCCCTTCAAGAGCAGTCTTAACCACAGTCCTGAGCGCCACCGCCGTGATGGCTAAGGCGCAAACCGGGCGGAGCGAGGCTCCCCCAAATGCAAAGGGATGACATGCAAGTTGATCAACCCGCCGATCCTCCAGATCCCGCAGCGTAGTAGTGTCAGGGGAGTGCATAATAGAGGTATTGGACAGACCAAGGATCGGTGCATCGACTTCGGGCAGCGAAGTCCAACACTTGATCAGGTCAGCAGGGAATGGATACTTCTTATCCACAGTCTTAGGAACCCCCTGGAGTTTGCTGGGATGTTCCCACTCCTTTAAGACTAGATTATTAAAATGAGTTTGTTCAGGAAACTCCAACCGCACCCTAGCGGTATGGAACAGGTCACCTCTTTGCCGAGGAGCCGCAGGCGGGGGAGAGAGGGATAACACATCAAAGATCTGGGCCAGCAATCTATCAACGTCATCCTGGGACCAAAGATCAGAACCAGATTCATCCTGACTCCTGGACTCATCGTCGTAGGACCCCGAGTCAGAAAACAGTTCCCCTTCCTCTGAGGGGGAGTGTGCATAAGACAAATGTAAATCATCAGATTCTACAGGAAGAATAGTGGCTTCAGGATTCAAGTGGTGCTTTTTAGCGGTAGCCTTGCGCGCCAAGGAGCCAGCGACTAAACTTTCCACGCTAGCCAGTCTAGCGGCCAAATCAGCATGAGAGTCCCCGCTAGTATTGGGGGTTAGACTCAGGCTTGGGGGAGTAGGAGAAACAAGGCGAGGCGCGGGCCCAGCCTCGGAAGAGGTGGGTAGTCCAGCTAGCGCCTGCTGGGCACAAGGGACGCAGACCCGTGCATTGTCACCACTGCTAGGTGTGACCCCACAAGCTACACACAGACAGGCTTGTCCCGAAGGAACCCCGTTCACGATATCCTGAGATGCCTCCATATGGTGATTATTGTATTCGATATGCCAGTAGGGATTGACGCTGTAAAGCAACCCTGGATGCCTGGGAAGTGGGAGAGATTTGTTAAAAGGTTCTGGACCGGACTCTACTCCGGGCCGGGAGAAGCCACCGATGTCCGCGGTCTGAAAGACACAAGGGGAACAGGGATGTCAGAGCCAAGCGCGAAGAAGTCAAAGCTAGGAAAGGGATCGCCCATGAGGGCACTTACAGAACAGCGAGGGGGGGGACCGTCTTCACCACGCGCATGTAAGAAGGAAATGGTGCCAAGCGAACGATGACGCGGGCGCGCCAAACCGAACCCCGCCCCCCCTCCGGAGAGCGCGAAGCTCGAAGGCGCGCAGCCAATCAGAAGCGACAGATATTGTCAGGGAGACATCACCGCAGAGAGATCTGACAGGGTGAAAACGGTGATAGAACGCCAAGCGTCAATTGAATAAAACTGAAGCACGCGCCGAGTAATACATGAAAACGCAGTAGGAAAGCAAAAGGCTGAGAGTGAAGCGCAGCTCTGACTCCGAGGACCAAATAAGACAATGGTTGACTAGTGTGATTAGGGCAAGGATTAGCCGTCATACACACAAACCCCCCCTCCCCCCCTCTTTTTTCCCCCACTAACAGGGAAATCTAGGGAGGAAGGTGATCCAATATACTGGGTTCACGCTACACCGGGCGAGGGGCACTAGTGCGGGAGGGGCTTCCAACTGAAGGCTCACCATACGCCTTAACCGCCTGCCCTATGGAGGGGGATTGCGGTGGAGTCTAGCTCCATAAGCACACTAGGTGCTGCCTACCTTCACCCGACCCAACGCAGCCCAGGCTGGGAGGCATTAGTTCACAAGGAGGACGGGTGGAAATAGTCCCGCAGGGCCTCGGGCTGTAAAGCCCCGCTCGCCTGCGAGAGCGTGATACTTCATGTCTTCGCAGTTCAAGCACTGCAGAGAAATCTGGGGATTTGTGGGAGGTCCTCCGGTATATGTAGGGTCGGGAGGAGCTTGTTTTCTTCATGTTCTGCAGTGCACGGCGCTGAAGGCGGAGGTATACCCACATGTAAGGACTATGTCTGGAGCAGGATGTGCTGTCTGCTTAGAATAGCATGACAGGCCAACTGGTCAATGCGCCTGTCCTCACCGTCCCTCAGAGTGGTAGTGTCAGGTGAAGGCATGACCGAAGTTGGGTTGGACAAGCCCAGCACGGGAGCATCCACTTCATGGGGAACTGACCACCTCCTAACAAGATCAGCAGAAAAGGGATACCTCTAATCCAAACTTTTGGACACAGCAGGTAGCTTGTTAGGACGTTCCCATGCTTTAAGTATCATAGAGTTGAAATGACCTTGCTCAGGAAACTCTAGACGCTGTTTAACAGGACGAAACAGCTCACCCTGTTTCCGTTTAGCCTCCACAGGAGGGGCAATGTGTAGGATTTCAAAAATATGAGACAGTAAATTACCAGTGTCCTCGGGATACCATGAATCCCCAAACGCAGCGTCACTGTCACAACTCTCCTGCTGGTCTCCCGAGGAGTCAGAATCCGGAGGCAATTCTCCTTCCTCCAGGGAATAACGTCCAGCAGTGACATCCAATTCCCCATACTCCTCAGTAGAGCGTGAGGGAGTGGAAGTCAGGTGCCGCTTCTTGCCAGAGGCCTTCCTGGGAACAGACTTGGCAAGCGGTCTCTCAATACTGGCCACCCGCAGAGCCAAATCAGAGTGCGACTCCCTGCTGACGTACCCCTCACTGGGGCCCAGTCGCAGGAGGGTACGTGAAGCAGAGGGATGTGCTGAGCTGGAAAGCGAAGCAGGCAAACCAGCTTGAAGTGCAATGACCGTCTCAGCGCAGGGAACACCTCACACATTGAACACAGCTGGGCTTGCCCCGAAAGGCCCCCAAGCACGCTATCCCCAGCAGCCTCCATATGGTGATTAACACAGGCGCAATAGGCCAGCGGTGGGTAAAGGCTTTATAAAGGACACCCTCCCACAGGATGCCCCCAGAAATTAGTGAAGGGGGGGAATGAAGGGAGGGAAGGAATGGAGCCGGGATATGCCACAACCCAATGGTATCCCGCCTGAAAGACATAAGAAAAAACGACGCATGAGCATCCCGCAGCACATACACCCTCCAATAAAAAAAACCCCAAGGGGGACTCACGGACCAAGGACACGCAGCCAGGAAGGGAGAAATCCAGACGCGCAGCTCGCTCAAAATGGCGTCGGCAGAAGTACATCGCCGACTGCCACAGCTTTCTGCAGTGCTACTGCGCCACCTTGTGGCGGAATAACCCATCAGTTATGAATACCGAAGCGGGCCATGCCATGCATTAAAGAAAGAACAAACACCTTACCTGGTCCCAGAACACAACAATGTCCGGCAGCAGCCACAGCCGACCTGCATGGCGTGCCATTACTCTGTGCGCACTCACCGGCACCCATTGACGTTAATGGGCCAGGGAGAGTGCACAAAGGTGGTTGCACCCATGAATAGAAACCCTGGAGGAAAGCACTGGGTGGGGGGGGGTGGGGGGACCAGGTAATATGTTTTTATTTGTCTTCTACCCCCTGCCCTGCCTTAGCAGTTAGGAGGACACACTTTTGATGACTGGACCTCCGCTTTAAAGCGGACCAACACCTGGGGGGGGGGATCAGATCCCTCCCCGCGAGGCATCCGTAATCGGAATGTCCCGCAGGGTGAAACCCCCCAGGAAGTCCACAATCCTACCTTTTCCATGTACCAGCGGCGCATGCGCGTCCACCGCCGCCTCCCGCGCGTCCCTCTAGCAGGGCCGTTTGTGAATGGCCGGCGTGGGTGCGCTCCCTGTAAGAGGGACGCGCGGGAGGCAGCGGCAGACGCGCTCTGCTTGTCCGTCGCCGGTGATTGGACGAGCGAGTCACGTGGGAGCGGGGTGAGGTGAGTTTTCGGGGCTTTCTGGGGGGTTTCACACAGCGGGGCACCCCCGATCGGGGTGCCCCACCGAAGTGGACCAAAACCCAGGATAGTCAAAATCCTGGGTGTTGGTCCACTTTAAGGCGGTGGAAAGGTGTATCAGTATAAAAGACGAACATAAACCATTTCTTTCCAAGTGCGTACAGTAGATGGGTGGAGCTGCAAAACTGTACTTTCACATCGTGGGAATGTCCGCTTTCCATTATAAATAACTGCAAATGCAGGATGCATGGTCACAACAGAAATAAGCTTGTTCAAGCAAGAATGTGCCTGGAATAGCATGAGGATTTAGACAGAGGAGATGATCCTCTGGGTACTGGACTTCCTCCGCATTCATTAGCTCAGAAGAATAGAATTTGTACAAGAGAATTAAAATCATTGACACTGGTCAGGTTAAATCTGTCTGAAATGAAAGTTAGACCGCCTAAGTACCGCAAAGTACATTAAAAACAAACACACACTTACAATAAAGATGAATATATATATATATATATATATATATCTATCTATATCAGGTGCCCCCCCCCCCAAGGGTATCTGGGAGAGGGGGAATCCATGCTCGGGCGGAAGGCCAAGGGACAGGGCATCCCAAACCGGGGTCACCAACCCGGTTAGCCGACTACCCCTTGTTATGGGGTCTCACGGCGGAGCTTAGCTCCTGAGCACCTAGGGTGCCATCTACCCTTGCACGGACCAGCAGCCTAGGCAGGGAGGCAAGTAAAATCAATAAGGAATCCGGGCAAGAATAGATCAAATAGAGTGCCGGGAGTCATCCCGGCTACCTTGCAAGGAGGAGACATCCATCTTCTGACTTGCTCGCCGTCTGCAGAGATGAAAGACTGGGGAATGAGTGGGAGGTCCCAGGTATTTATGGACCAGGAGGGTCTTACTTTTTTTATTGACATCTCTGCAAGATCGCCATCTACAGGTCAGTATACCCACATGTAATGAATGTCTTGAAGCGGGGTGTGTGACATACTTAGAATAACAAGGGTATGCTCACCTGGAATTTTTGAGAGCACCAACTGGTTGATCTCACAGCTGGTGTGACCAGCCCACTGGCCGCATCCCCTGCTTCCATCTAATCCATCTAAATGGCTGGGTGCAAGAGCAATCAAGCTAAGGCAGCAGACACACCAGGGGAGCTACTAGGAAAGTGGAGCTTGCCGGCAGCAGAGGGTTTCACACAGGCCAGCATACCCCACGGGGGAAGTCTAGCGGCCAGCCTTTTTGACTTCAGGGCCACCACGGGAGGGTTTATAGGCGTTCAACAAGGACATCTCGATTTGGGATGGCTTTGTGTGTGAAAAATGGAGGATTGCCAGATATCTTACCTCGCTTTATGCTTCAACAGCGCATTGCATAGACTTTCTGTCAGTCAATGGCAGTCAATCGATTCTGAATAGATGGATGGCTGGGCAACTTCTACCAGTCGTTCTACTTCCAGCTGAGTGTGTCCACACCAAGAATATATCTGAAAGTATGCATCAGCCGGAGGGATGCTGCCATGCTCCACACATGCACCGTTGGATCAACAGAAATATACGTTTGGTGTAATTTCACACACAATGATTGCCCTAATGTAAATATGAGCACTCATTTCAGGATTTTGACATTGTCATTTGTTTAGAGTTGTGCAGAGGTTAAACCCCATTTGTCAAACACTGTTATAAAACGGAAATACTTTTTAGTAATAAGCAGCACACATTTGATCAACTGAGAAGTAAAATTGTTTACCTGATGTTTAGCAGGCGGCCCATTTACCGATTTGTGTAGGTCCTGATGTACCTCCAATCAGAAGAGCGGCACAGCAGTAAAGACCCGCCTCCTCAGCATTAAGACTAAGCTTGCAAGGGCAGGGCTCTCTCCCCTATTGCATCTTGTATTCAGAATATTCATTGTGAACTCCATAAAACTCCATTGGTAATAGTCTATGTACAGTATGCTCTGCCATGTCTGTAATCACTACTCTGTACAGCACTACAGAATATGATGGTGCTTTATAAATAATATTATACAGCAGAGAAAAAGACAATGGACTGCCATAAAAATGGTGGGAACTGAGCCCCCTGCATAACTCCTGTATGAGCTTAAAAGTTAAGTATATCTTCTAGGAATTATAAAAATTCTGACTTTTCCTAAAGCCTTAAAGTGGACCAAGTGGACTAAAACTCTCACAACCACAGCCCTGGAATATAATATTCCAGGACCGATAGATTCCCCCCCCCCGCCCCCCCCCCCATCCGGAATCCCCCCCCCCCCCCCCCAAGGTCACCCGAAAACTCACCTTCTTTCCTGATCCAACCGTGCATGCAAGAGCAGCAGCCACATCCCCGCTATCTCTCTAGCAGGGCACGTGTCGGCGCCAGGAATTTGTGAATGGCCGACACAGGCATGATCCCGGTTTGAGGGTAGCGAGCGATGTGGCCACCAGTGCGCTTGTATCCACTCACCTTAGACAATCTCTTAGATGAAGGGACAAGAGCGGATGCAAGCACCAATTGCATGAGAGGCTGCGCATGCGGCGTAGGCCCGGGATGGGCGAGTCAGATCGGACAACCTGCGGGGTTTCACACAGCGGGGCATCCCTGGGGCAGGGACCTAATTTGCACTACCATTTAAAGCAGACCTACACTCTCAATGACAGCTATGTACCAGAGAGTTTCCTGCTGTATATGGTCAATGACGTAACCTAGCACCAAACAGCGAGCACTAAAATAAAGAGATAATCACCTCCTATTAGACATTCATTGACGGGCAACTGAAAACAGCGAAGCACCCATGTCACATCCACACCTCCTCCAATAGGAAGCTTTATTGTTCAGCTGTTTTATGCCCATCATACAGAGTCCTAAGTCTGATTTTGGCTTCTTGTAGATCTGTAAAGTACCTTAGTCACCAAATCTAACCAGCATGTATATAAACATGATGAGGCCCATCCCTAGTAAGTTAGCATAGATATCCTGACTTTTTTCAGATCACAGTACCCTATGAGATCACAGGAAGCATTGGGAAGGTTTGGTAAGTGGGAAAAACAGCTGGTAGTATAGATTTACAGAGATCAAATAATTAGATGTTTAGGATCTTATTTTATATGAACTTCATGTGATAAAATCCAAAAGCATGACACTGACCATTTAATAGGCTATGTTTAAAGAGGAACACCCGGGAACATCACTCTCCTGGGTGGTGTTCTTCTCAGACAGAGCATCTGTTTCGGCAGATCCTCTGCTGTGTGTATCCCCCTCCTGATCGGCAAGGAAACTGAGCTTTCCACCGTTCCCAGAGTGCAGGCATGTGCCGTTCAGCCAATCAGTTTTCTCTGTTTCACTTGGCCCCATCAAGCTCAGTTAGCCACACAGCAACTGTGTGGCTAGCAGAGCCAGTTAGACACAAGCGCGTCACCGAGCCGCAACCCTGCAAATCTCTAGCTCTGGGCTTGCCTACACTGGCCAGCCAGGCTCAAGTACACGCCACAGCTAAAGGTATGCTGAGGATGTGTCCATGGCGTTGAGACACAATGAGGGCTTGGGAACAAGTAAGGAACCCCTCAATTTTGGATGCCCTTAGGGAGTAGAAATTAGCTGGCCCTCGAGTTTTTCCAGGGCCTCCGATGTTCTTATGGTCAGTCCCCTGGGGGATCCCGGGATTGGGATGCCCTGCTACGCGAAACCCAATTTTCCACGTTTCTTACCTTTCCAAAAAGCCCGTGGCAAGGGTGTACATATTACTGTGCAGCTGGAGAAACTGAATAGTGTGTAGTTATGGTGGGTGTGGCTGCTAAGAGCCCGTAAAAGATGTGAGAGCTGCACATGCACTGTGTGCTCACTGGATAGGTAAGAAAAGCGGGTTATCTGGGGGGTTCACACAGCAGGGAATCCCAAACCAGGAAGCCCCAAGGGGGACAGACGAAAACCTGGAATAAAGAAATCACTGGCTTTTCTTCAATTTAGGGGCTGCCACTGCTACAAGGTACAGGAGAGCATATTCCCTCACTAACCAGAGGTAGCGATGCACCACTTGACAAGCCATACTCGCCATAAATTTAATTTTCCTCACAAAAATACAATTCTGTGAAACTCACCTGTAGAATTGTTTTTGAGTATATCCAGTCCAGGTTGTCCTAGAGTAATGACATGTGGGTATTCCGCCGCCAGGGGGGCGCTCGACTGCAAGATCAAAAGCTGTCGCTCCTCCCGGCCCCCTATAAAAGCAGGTGTCTCTATCATTTCCGAGTGGTTAAAAATACAATTCTGTGATTACTCACCTGTAGAATTGATATTATGAGTATACAGTAAGGCCTGCTCCAGATAGATTACTTACACGTGGGGTATTACTCTGCCAGATGGCGCTGGACTGCAGAGACATCGAAAATAGGCTCCTCCCGGCCCCTCAAATACCCAGGGATCTCCCACAAATCCCCAGCATTGAAAAGCAGTTAACGAGAAGCCGGGAGAATTAAACAAACCAAACTATAACAATGATAACAATCACCATACAGAGGATCCAAGATAATGCAAAACCAAGGGTGGGGTGGAGCAGGACGTACTGTATACTCATATCAATTCTACAGATGAGTAATCACAGAATTGTATTATTCTTAGTATACAGTACGTCCTGCTCCAAATATAATACTTACAAGTGGAACATCCAATAGGAGTGTCCATAAAGTAGGGTGGGATCCCCAAGAACAAAGACAGCAGACAGTTTAAACCGCCTGCAGAACCTTTTGGCCAAAAGCAGCACCAGCTGAGGCCCTAACATCAACCTTGTAAAACTTTGAAAAGGTATGAACAGAAGACCAAGTAGCGGCCTTGCAAACTTGTTCAACAGAAGCCTGGTGCTGAAAAGCCCAAGAAGCACCAATAGCACGAGTGGAATGAGCAGTAAAGCGGAAGGGAGGATTCTTCCCCTTAGCAGAGTAGGCCTGAATCACAGCCTGACGGATCCATTTGCTCATAGTAGACTTGGCAGGAGCCAAACCCTTCCTAGAACCAGAAGGATCTGCCCCCCCTTGAGTCCATCCACCATGAGAGGGACCTCCTGACCAGAGGGGATAGCACACAGACCCTGTCCAGGGACGCTGGATCCTTGTCCCACACTGACAATAGGTGTAGTTTCAGAGGCCTCAAGTGGAACTGAGCATAAGGGACCGCCTCGAAGCATGCCACCATCAGGCCCACCAGCTGCATCCCCTGCCTGATGGAGGGATGAGGACAAGATAGCAGGAACTGAGCCTGTGTAATCAGACTGTCCACCTTCTGATGAGGAAGGAAAATCCTTGCCTGAACTGTATCCAGAATCATTCCTAGGAATGGAGTTACCAAGGAAGGGGACAGTGAGGACTTGGGGTGGTTGATCACCCATCCAAATGACTCCAGAGTGGACACCACCAGCTGAGTATCCAATTCTGCCTGATGTAGAGATTGCTCGGGTATCAGGGCGTCCGCGGGCTTCCCTATCTGGACGACTTTCTCATCCCCTCCCAGAGACATCACGCCAGCCAGCATCTTGGTGAGCACCCTGGGAGCTGAAGTGAGACCAAAGGGCAACGCCACAAATTGGTGGTGTTGATCCATCAGAGCGAACCTGAGGAACCTTTGATGGCCTGGAAATACAGGAATATGAAGGTAAGCATCTTTGATGTCCACAGAAGTCATGAAATCCCCTTGGCGCAGGGAACTGATGGCAGAGCGCAGAGTTTCCATGCAAAAGCGCCTGCCCCTGACAAACTTGTTGAGGATCTTTAAGTCCAGGATGGGCCTGACTGAACCATCTTTTTTGGGTACTGTGAGTAGGTTGGAATAGAAGCCCTTGCCTTTTTCTCTTAAGGGGACCTTGCAGATGACCCCCAGCTCCAGGAGGCCTTGCACTGCTTGCACTAGCTCCTGAGCTGACACAGGGTCCTGAGGAATCCGGGATCTGATGAATCTTGGGGGGGGCAGGCAGCAAACTATCTTGTAACCGGAGGACACTACCTCCTGAATCCACCAGTCTGAGACAAGAAGCCTCCAGATGTGAGCAAAGTGCTGCAGCCGTCCCCCACCCGGATGGGTGAGGCGCCCCATCATGCCTGAGGGGGCTTGGGAGAGGATTTTGCTTTGGGACCCCAGGAGGAGCCAGGACGACCACGTCCTCTGCCCCTACCCCCGAAATCTCCCCGGGCCCCAGGAAAGGAAACCCCCCTCCCCTGTCTAGCACCATGGTAAGGGGAGGAGAAGGAACCCTGACCTTGAAAGAGCCGAGATTGCCGCCTGCGCTGGGGTAAACTGCCTCCCTTAGCAAAAAGGTCCAGGCGGTCCCCAAACAGGCGTAGTCCTTTGAAGGGAAACCCAGTGAGGGCCTTCTTGGCAGCGTTGTCAGCAGCCCACTGGCGCGGCCAAACCGAGCAGCATATAGCCACCACAAGGGCAGATGTCCTGGCACACATTCTGATGGTGTCATCCATGGCAGAGAGGACAAAATTTACAAAAACATCACAACTGGAGAGTGCATTGAGCACCTCACAAGGCAAATCATCAGGGGCACTATGAAGTATATTTCTGATAAGGGTTCTAGTGGCCACAGCGGTAATGGCAGAGGCACAGACCGGGCGCAGCGCCGTCCCCGCACATGCAAAGGCATGGGATGCCAGCTGGTCAATGCGCCGGTCCTCAGCATCCCGCAGGGTAGTAGAGTCAGGGGAATGCATGACAGAGGTGTTCGATAGCCCTAGGACCACGGCATTGACCTCGGGAGGGGATGACCAACACTTTACCACATCAGCAGGAAAAGGATACTTCCTATCCCAACTTTTTAGGCACCCCGGGAAGTTTACTGGGGCGCTCCCATTTCTTGAGCACAAAATTATGGAAATGTGCTTGCTCTGGAAATTCCAGACGTGATTTTGCTGTATGGAAAAGCCCCCCCCCCCCTTTGCCTGGGAGCCACAACAGGGGGTGAGATGGACAGGACCTCAAAAATCTGGGTCAGCAATCTGTCAGTGTCATCTGGGGCCCAGGGGTCAGAGCCAGAATAGTCATGACCCCTTGACCTCTCATCAGATGAGCCTGAGTCAGAGAAAAGCTCCCCTTCATCCGATGGGGTATATTCCAAAACTCCTCAGTTTCCATAGGGAAGAGAGTGACATTAGGCGTTAAGTGTCGCTTTTTTGCAGGGGCCTTACGCGTCAAGGTATAAGCAATCAACTTCTCAACAGTAGCCAGTCTAGAAGACACATCAGGCTGAGAATTCCCACTTGTATGCAACTCAGTAGGAGTGATATTTAAGCTTGGGGGGGGTAGGTGAAATGAAACGAGGTGCAGGCCCAGCCAATGGCAGGCCCAATTGCAGTGCAAGCACCTGCTCAGCACAGGGTACACAGACCGGCGCCTTGTCAGCGTCAGCATGAGGCTGCCCACACGCTACACACAGCCGGGCTTGTCCCGAAGGAACCCCGGTCAAATTATCCTGAGATGCCTCCATATTGTGAAAATTGCGGTACTATAGGCCGATAGGGATTAACGCTATACAGCAACCCTGGATGCCCCAATAACCCGCTAGGGAAGTGGAGAGTATGACTCAAGGTCACTAGGACACAAGGACACTATAAACTAATAGAGGGCCGGGAGAAGCCAATGAATTCGCCCTGCCTGAAAGACAAGATGGCATCAGTATACCTCGAGGGGCGGGCCGGTATCAGCAATGACGCGGAACGCGCCATAGACAGGCCCGCGCCCCCTGAAGAGCGCAAAGCCAGGACGTGACAAGCAGCCAATGACGGCGCATCAGCGCCTGAGGTAACGCCGGCATCAGCGCCTGAGGTAACGCCGCCGCCAAGCGCGAAACAGTGACAGAAAAGGCGCGCGGCAGCAATTTTAAAATACAGTAAAAGGAAGGCAAGCCAGTGCGGCGGCTGACAAGGCACAATGAATAAAGTATAAGGTTAAAACACATAAATGCATAGCATACACACACCCCCCTCTTTTCCCCCGAAGGCTACAAGGAGAAAGAGGGAGGACAGCGGGCACTTAAATAGGGCCCACCGATAGGCAGGGGCAATAGTGCGGGCGGTGCTGCCTACCATCACCCAACCAGCGCAGCCAAGGCTGGGAGGCATATTACGGGTGGGAATAGTCCTACAGGGCCGCAGGCTAATAGCCCCGCTCACCAGCGAGTAGAGAGCCATTTCTCGTCCTTAGCAGTCCAGACTGCAGAGAAAATCTGGGGATTTGTGGGAGGTCCCTGGGTATTTGAGGGGCCGGGAGGAGCCTATTGTCGATGTCTCTGCAGTCCAGCGCCATCTGGCGGAGTAATACCCCACGTGTAAGTAATCTATCTGGAGCAGGACGTACTGTATACTAAGAATAAGTAGTAAGAAGAGACAGGCCGGGAGGCCAAGAAACCATGTTACTTCACATAGCTTCAGCTTGTACTCTCTCCATGAACTTTAAGGACAACAAGTCCAAGAATACAAATGGTAATCACCATAACAGGCAAACAGAGATAATGAACAAAGGGCGGGGTGGGACGACCTGGACAGGATATACTCAAAAACAATTCTACAGGTGAGTTTCACAGAATTGTATTTTTCCCTATATTCAGTCCAGGTCGTCCCAGAGTAATGACATGTGGGACATCCAAAATCAGTGTCCATTAGGGCGGATTCCCCAGTGAGGAACAGCATGTAGTTAATTTCACTACCGCCTGAAGCACCTTTCGGCCAAAGACAGCATCAGCTGAGGCCCTAACATCAACCTGTAAAACTTAGTAAAGGTATGAACTGAAGACCAAGTGGTGGCCTTACAAACCTGTTCAACAGATGCCTGGTGCTGAAAAGCCCAGGAGGCACCAATAGCTCTAGTAGAATGATACGAAAAGGGCAGAATATGCCAGAATATGCCTGCACCACTGCCTGTCTGATCCACTTACTGAGAGTGGACTTGGCTGGTGGCAATCCTTTCCTAGAACCCTCTGTAAGGACAAAGAGCAAATCCGATTTCCTGAAGGATTCAGTCGCCACCAGGTAATACTTAATGGCTCTGATCACATCCAAGGCATGGAGGGTCCTTTCCTTAGAATTAGTCGGTACTGGACACAAAGAAGGCAAGACAACTTCCTCATTAAGGTGAAAGGGAGAAACGACCTTAGGCAAAAAATCAGGTTTAAAGCGAAAAACCACCTTATCCTTATGCCGCTCAAAGTAGGGAGGCTTCATACAAAGCGCAGCCAGCTCTGACACGCGACGCACCAAGGTGATTGCTACCAAAAAGACCACCTTGAGAGTCAAAATAGACAATGCAGCATCACACAAAGGCTCGAAGGTAGGACCCTGAAGAGCAGAAAGTACCAAATGCAAGTTCCACACCGGTATTACTGACTTACGCCGTGGACGGACATGGGTGACACCCTGGAAAAAGGTCTTGATCAACCTGATCCTAATTGGAAATGGATCTCTGGAAAAAGATGGCTAAGGCCGAGAACTGGCCCTTGAGGGTGCTCAGCTGGAGACCCAAGTCTAAGCCGTGTTGTAAAAATTCCAGAAACCTAGAAATAGAAAATGTGCGTCAAGAGAGAGTCTTGGACTCGCACCAAGCAATGTAGGTGTGCCAAACTCTGTAGTATATCATGGAAGATGACTTCTCCCGTGCCTGCATCATGGTATGCACAACCGTGGCTGACAGCCCCTTCTCCATCAGGATTGAGGTTTCAATAGCCAGGCCGTCAAAGCCAGTGACTGTAAATTGGGGTGCCGCAGCGACCCCTGCGTGAGAAGCCCTGGATAGACGGTGATCCACTGACATCTGAACTATGTCCACAAACCAACTCCTTCTCGGCCAGCGAGGAGCCACTAGGATGGTTGGTACCCCTTCCTGGGCTATCTTGCGCAGCACTCAGCCCAGGAGTGGAAACATAGGGAATGCATAAAGGAGCCTGAACTCAGTCCAGAGAATTGCCAGAGCGTCTGTGGCAAAGGCCAGAGGATCTCCTGAAAGGGAGATGAACCAGGAATGCAGGGACAGCGAAAATTCCTGTTCCAGCGACTCCTGCATCCGGTCCAAGCTGGTTAACAGGTTCAACTGAAGAGATCTCATGTTAAATTGGGCGAAGGGCACTGCCTCGAAGCATGACACCATTAGGCCCACCAGTCTCATCCCCAGACGGATTGATGGCCGCTGACAAGACAGCAGGGCCTGCACCTGCGTCTGGAAGCCCAACACCTTCTGCAGTGGCAGAAAGACTTTGACCTGAGAGGTGTCTATCGTCATGGCCAGGAAGGACCGCACTGTTGAGGGAGTGATAGAAGACTTTGGGTAATCGACTACCCAGCCGAAGGCCTCGAGAGTGGACAACACCATTCGGGTGTCGCTCTCGGACTGCTGAAGAGAATGAGCTGCAATCAGTAAATGGTCCAGATAGGGCAGCACACGAATGCCCTGGCTCCTCAGGATAGCCATGATGCCCGCCAGCACCTTGGTTAAGACACGGGGGGCTGAGGATATCCCGAATGGCAGTGCCACAAACTGGTAATGCTGATCCACCAGAGCAAACTTCAGGAACTTTTGATGCCCCTGGAATATCGGGATGTGCAGATAAGCATCCCTGATGTCCACCGTGGTAGCGAGCTCAGCGCCGACCGTAAGGTTTCCATGCGGAAATGTCTGACTCTGACAAACCTGTTGAGACCCTTCAGGACCAGCATAGGCCTCAACGTTCCGTCCTTTTTGGGAAACGTGAACAGATTGGAGTAGAAGCCTTCACCCTGTTCCTGACAAGGTACAGGACAAATCACACCTAACCGCAGGAGGTGTTGCACAGCCATTCTCAGGCTCTGTGCCTTCAATGGGTTCTGGGATATCCGAGACCAAAGAAATCTTGAGGGCGGCCAAACTGCCAGCTCTATTTTGTAACCGGAGGACACCACCTCCTGAATCCACTGATCCAAGACGCGCTGTCTCCAGATATGAGCAATAGCAGAAGCAGCAGAGCGCATCCAGTGCAGAGGAAGAGAAGAAGAGAGCCTTCCCGAATAACGTGCTCCTCGAGGGGTGGGCGGCACCTGATGACGCGGAACGAGTCAGTGCTTGGCTCTGCCCCCTCCGGCGGCACGAACATCGCGCCCGCCCATCCTCAGTGATGCTGCCCAAGGCCAGCGGCGCACTAACGGGGCCTCCCCTTGTCACAGACTGCGGCGACTGAAGTGCCCGCAGGGTACGCGACCCCCATATCGGAGACGGCGAGGGAGGTGAGTAGGTCTGATGCTCCAAGCCCCAGCAGGGCCAACGAGGAGCCACAGCGAGAAGTGTGACAGTAAAAACACGGATGGACATTACATGCAATAAAGCTTGTGGGCACACAGGGCAGATATAAAATATAGTAAAAAAAAAATGGTGGTTCCCCCCTTCAGGCTCACCATAAGCCTGTGGCCGGGTATCTCTTGATGGAAGGTCTGCGGCCCAGAGCATGTGCTCTGCCGTACGCCCAGGGGGCGTTCACACTATCTTCACGAATCCCGAGCAGCCAGAGGCTGGGAGGCAGTAGTGGGTCAGATGGGATCCGTGGGAATAGGTCTCGCAGCAGCCCATGGGCCTCGCTCAGCTGCCATTATCTGAGAGAGTTTTCATGATCTTCTGCAGCCAAGACTGCAAGATGAACACTGAGAAATGATAGAGAGACACTTGCTTTTATAGGGGGCCGGGAGGAGCAACAGCTTTTGATCTAGTAGTCGAGCGCCCCCCCTGGGGGCGGCATACCCACATGTCATTACTCTGGGACGACCTGGACTGGATATAGGGAAAAGCTAGCTCAAGCTTTTTGTGGCTGGTAACCAAGATGTTATAAGAAACAAAGATATTTCAGTGCTGTCATACTTGTGTTAAAATTACAATTCAAGGTCGCAGCTGTCAGCCCAGCTGCTTTATACACCAGTATACAGGGGCTTAGGAGGGTGGAAAGATAAAAACTTCCCATCTTGGATACACATCTACACTCTCCAAACCCGCAAATAAAATTAACTGCACTATGTTTGGTGTCTTCCCCTAGAGAAACTAGAGCACTCCCTGGTCTTTTGATATTCCTTCACTTTCTTGGTGGATGAACATTTTTACTTTCTTATAAACTATGTGACAAAAATAGACATGGAGACACTGGCTGCCCAAAACTATACAATCATAACCTTTTGTGGTACCTTAACAGAACAGCTGAGTCTCAAGCATCCAGAAAAAAAAGAATTAAAGCCAAAAATGTAATTAAAAAGAAAAAAAATGAGCATATATCTTAATCACACTATTTAATTGAAGACACAGACATTACACTGTGTTAATGTCCATTTATCAGGACAAAAGTAAACAAGCTCCTCCCACGCCATCCCCTCACAATTAGCAACCATCAATAACAAGCAGCTAGAAAAAAAAAAAAGCAAAGGAAGCAGTCACTAGAGCGGGAACTGTGGCAAGGTGAATCCTGGGAGAAATGGATACATCTTGGAGATGTATCCTGGTTTTACTTCCAGATGTGTTTAACGCTTTAAGTGCCAGCATTCCTGGAGCATTCTTCATTCTCGGTTGCCAGACCCTTTTGCACTATTTTGCGCTCCACATGTTCAACTGATTTTTGAAGGGATTTCCAGGGATTTCCCAGGAAAGTTATATATTGTTTTTTTTTTCAGCAGAGTCTGGGCTTTAACATGAAATGTCTTGTTTGTCATTTTTTAGGTGCATTCTCAATATTTTGGAGGTGAAATATGTGCAAAAAAAATAAAAATATTTTTTTTTACAATTTGTAGTGTTTTTTGTAATAAAAAAAAATACAATTCTGTGATTACTCACCTTGTAGAATTGGTATTATAAGTATGCAGCATGTCCTGCTCCAGATAATGATTCATAACAGATGGGACATCCAATAGCAGTGTCCGTACATAGGGTGGGGTCCTCAAAAGCAACAACGCGCAGTTCAAACCACTGCCGCCTGCAGAAATTTGCGGCCAAAAACAGCATCAGCTGAGGCCCGAACATCAACCTTGTAAAACTTGAAAAATGTATGAACAGAAGACCAAGTGGCGGCCTTACAAACTTGTTCAACAGAAGCCTGGTGCTGAAAGGCCCAGGAAGCCCCAACAGCACGAGTAGAATGAGCCGTAACACGGAAAGGAGGCTCCTTTCCCCTTGCAGCATAGGCCCTAAAAATGGCCCGACGAATCCACTTGCTAATAGTAGACTTACCAGTTGCCAAACCCTTCTTGGGACCGGAAGGTACCACAAACAAAGCATCAGTCTTCCTGAAGGGCGCAGTAGCCACCAGGTAGAACTTCAAATTCCACATCCAGGGAATGCAAGGCCCTCTCCTTGGAGTTACTAGGATTAGGGCACAAGGAAGGAAGCACAATGTCCCGATTAAGATGGAAGGCAGAGACAACCTTAGGCAAGAAATCCGGTTTAAATCTGAAAACCACCTTGTCCCGACGTCTCTCAAAGTAGGGGGCCTGAATAGAAAGGGCCAGCAACTCCGAAACCCGCCTGACAGAGGTGATAGCCACTAAAAAGGCAACCTTAAGAGAAAGAATAGACAGCGCAGCCTCATGCACAGGCTCAAACGGAGGGCCCTGAAGAGCAGACAAAACCAAATTCAAATCCCAGACTGGCAACAGAGGCTTACGGGGGTGGGGCACGCACATGAGCAACCCCCTGGAAGAAGGTCTTGACAAGAGGATGTTGAGCGAAAGACCTCTGGAAGAAAGCAGCCAAGGCAGATACATGACCCTTGAGAGTGCTGAGCTGAAGTCCCAGATCCAAACCACGTTGAAGGAACTCCAGGATCACAGGGATGGAAAACACACGACAGGGAAGGACCTTAGACTCACACCAGTCAATGTAGGCCCGCCAATCCTATAGTAAATGGAGGAGGAGGATCTCTTCCTAGCCCTGATCAAGGTATTGACTACAGAGACATCAAGATGGAGGTTCAGCAGCCAGTCCATCAAAGCCAGCATTTGTAAATTGGGTTGGCAAAGCCATCCCTGAGTGAGAAGGTCCAGGACCATGGGCAGTACTGATATACTGCTAGCTGTACGATGTCCGCGAACTACACCTGTCTTGGCCAGCGGGGAGCCACCAGAATTGCTGGCATCCCTTCTTGAACCGACTTGCGCAGAACCCTGCCCAGCAGGGTGAATGGAGGAAACAGATACAGGAGACGGAACCCCTGCCAGGATAGAGTCAGAGCATCCACGGCCAGGGGATCCTGGGACAGAGAGACAAAGACTGGGAGCTTGTGGTTGTGGCGAGATGCAAACAGATCCACACCCGGCACCCCTCAATGGAGACACAGGGATTGGAAGACCTCGCTGCTGAGAGACCATTCCCCCAGGCGAGAGGTCCCCCTGCTCAAAGAGTCTGCCTCCAGAATCTCCACCCCCGGAATGTACACGGATGAAATGCAAGGGACATTGTCCTCCGCCCAAGAGAGAATCATGGACACTTCCCTGAGGGCACTCTTGCTCCGAGTCCCTCCCTGATGATTGATATAGGCAACCGCCATCTGGTTGTCTGAGTGTACTTGGACCGGCCGGCCCTAAAGGTGAGGAGTCAAATGGGCCAGAACCAACCTGACTGCCCTTAGTTACAGGGTGTTGATAGGAGCATGGGCCTCCTGAGGGCCCCACAGCCCCTGGAATTGTAGGCTTTCCCAGAATCCCCCCAACCTGTCAGACGGGCATCCGTAGTGACTGTCTCCCAACAGGGGGCAAGGCAGGATCTGCCCCCCAACAGGTTCCTCAAGTCCAGCCACCACAAGAGGGACCGCCGGACCAGAGGAGACTGATAGGAGATGGAGTTGAAGAGGTCTCATGTGAAACTGCGCGAACCGCCGCGAAGCAGGACACCATCTACCCCACTAGCTCCCCTGCCGGATGGAGGGGTGAGGGCATGACAGAAGGGAGTGAACTAGAGCTTGTAGTCCACCTTCAGTTGAGGAAGAAAGATCCTGGCCTGAATAGTATCCAGATTCATGCCCAGGAAGGAAGTCACCAGAGATGGGGATAGGGAAGATTTGGGGTGATTGATCACTCAGCCGAACAACACCACCCGCTGGGTATCCTGTTATGCCTAGAGAGACCGAGAAGTGATGAGAAGGTCATCCAAATATGGAAGAAGAGCTCTGAGGAGAGCCATAACACCTGCCAGCACCTTGGTGAAGGCTCTGGGAGACGAGGTGAGACAGAAGGGCAGAGCTACAAATTGGTAATGCTGGTCTTCCAGCGCGAACCTGAGAAATTTCTGATGGGAAGACTGGAACATGAAGGTACGCATCCTTGATGTCTATGGAGGTCATAAACTCCCCCTGGGCGCAACTAGCCGACAGCTGAGCGCAGGGTCTCCATGCGAAAGTGCCCGGTTCTGACAAATTTGTTGAGAAGTTTTAAGTCCAGGATGGGCCTGACTGAGCCATCCCTTTTGGGCACTGTGAAAAGATTGGAATAATAGCCCTGACCTCTTTCTCAAAGAGGGACCTGACAGATAACCCCCATATCCAGGAGGTTTTGCACAGCCAGAAAACAGACCCTGAGCTGCCAGGGGATTTTGAGGGATCTGGGACCTGAGGAATCTTGGGGGCGGCCAGGCAGCGAACTCTAGCTTGTAGCCGGAGGACACCACCTCCAGAATCCACCGGTCTGAGACCTGTTGTCTCCAGACATGAGCAAAGAGCCTCAGCCGTCCCCCCACCCGGATAGGTGAGGGCGCCCCTTCATGGCTGAGCGTGCTTGGTGGCAGACTTGGGCTTAGAGCCCCAGGGTGGGCACGTCCTCTGTCTCTGCTCCAGAAGTCACCCCTGTGCCCTGCAAAGGATACCCCTCCTCCAGACCTGGATCTGCAGAAGGAGGGGGTAAAGGCGCCTGAACCCCAAAAGGTCCACGGCTGTTTCTTACGCTGGGGCAACTTACCTCCCTTAGCAAACAGGTCCAAGCGATCACCAAATAGGCGCAGCCCCTTAAAGGGGAGCCCCGTGAAAGCCTTCTTAGCAGCGTTGTCAGCTGCCCACTGGCGCAGCCAAACAGAGCGGCATAAAGCAAACACCAAGGCTGAGGTTCTACAGCACATCCTAATGGTGTCATCTAGAGCAGAAAGGATATAAGCAATAAAAATCTCACAATGTGACAAGGCCCTGAATTCGGCACTAGAAGCATCATGAGGGGCACTTTCCAGCAGACCCTTGAGGAGAGTCCTGATAGCCACAGCAGTAATAGCAGAAGCACATACAGGGCGCAATGCAAATCCCACACAGGCAAAGGCATGGGAAGCCAACTGGTCAATGCGCCTGTCCTCACTATCCTTCAGGGTAGTGGAATCAGGGGAATGCACCACAGAAGTGTTGGACAACCCCAAGACTGGAGCATCCACTTCCGGGGGGGTTGACCAACATTTAACCACCTCGGTGGGAAAGGGATACCTTTTATCCCAGCCCTTAGGGATTCCGGGAAGCCGGCTGGGACGTTCCCACTCTTTGAGAACATTGAAAATGGGCCTGTTCTGGAAATTCCAAACGTGGCTTAGCAGTATTAAACAATTCCCCCTGCTGTTTGGGAGCAGCAGCAGGAAGAGAAATAGAGAGCACTTCAAAAATTGAGTCAAAAGTCTATTGGTGTTATCAGCATCCCAGGGATCAGAGCCAGGGTCAGCACCCCTGTAATGCTGATCATCAGACAGCTCTGAATCCGAGAACAATTTCCCCTCTTCAAGGGGGGAATAGTCAGTCATGTCCAGAAAATCCTCAGTTTCCATAGGGAAAACAGACGCACCAGGCGCCAAATGCCGCCTCTTAGCCGGGGGCCTTACGGCCCGCAGAGCTAGCAATCAACCTCTCAATGTTAGCCAGCCTAGAAGACACATCAGGTAGAGACTCCCCACTAGTGTTCAGCTCACTGGGAGTCGAATTCAGGCGAGGAGGAGTAGGTGAAGACATAGTGGGCGCAGTCACCGATAGCCCAGAATGCAGCGCAAGCTGGGCGCAGGGTACACAGACCCGCACATCATCACTTACAGGGGATGCCCCACACGCCACACACAGCCGGACTTGTCCCGAGGGGACCCCGAGCACAATATCTTGTGAAGCCTTCATATGGTGATTATAGTGGGCCAATTGGCCAATAGGAATTACACTGTCAAAGCAACCCGGGATGCCCCAAGGTCCGCCAGGGAAGTAGGAGGATTTTACTAATCAGGCCTCTAATAAAGTTTTTGCAACTAATAGAGGGGGGTAGGACCGGGAGAAACCTCTATACAGTTTTTCACGCCTGAAAGGACACCAAAGATGACACCCCATAAGCATACAGAATAAACACTTGACAAATACATAAGCCCGCAGGGGCACTCACGGACCGCGTGGAGAGTCACAGGTCACGCCGGAGGAAGAGCCCAAAATGGCGCTGGGTACCTCAAGGGGCGGGCCGCAGGAAGAACGACGCGGAGCGTGCTGCCCGATAAGCTCCGCCCCCAAGAAAGTGCGAAAGCCTAACGCGTGACTGGCCAACCAATAGGGGCGCAGCGGCGCCTGTAGTGACGTCACCGCTGACCGCGGAAACGCCGAAAGGCGCACGCGTCAGCGGCGGCAGATTTCAAACTGACAGAGTAAAAGCCCGAGCGCGGAGCCCAGAATAGTGACAGCAAAAATAAAATTCTGTGATTAATTACCTGTAGAATTGGTATTATGACTATGCAGGACGTCCTGCTCCAAATATAATACTTACAAGTGGGACATACTCCGCCAGATGGCGCTGGACTGCAGAGACACCGAAAATAGGCTGCTCCCGGCCCCTCAAACACCCGGGGACCTCCCACAAATCCCCAGCATTGAAAAGCAGTTAACGAGAAGCCGGGAGAATTAAACAACTCAACTATCAACTATAACAATGATAACAATCACCATACAGGGGATCCAAGATAATGTAAAAATCAAGGGTGGGTTGGAGCAGGATGTACTGTATACTCATAATACCAATTCTACAGGTGAGTAATCACAGAATTGTATTATTCTTAGAATACAGTACGTCCTGCTCCAAATATAATACTTAGAAGTGGGACATCCAATAGCAGTGTCCATAAAGTAGGGTGGGATCCCCAATAAAAGGCAGCAGCAGACAGTTTACCTTTCGGCCAAAAACAGCATCAGCTGAGGCCCTAACATCAACCTTGTAAAACTTTGAAAAGGTATGAACAGAAGACCAAGTAGCGGCCTTGCAAACTTGTTCAACAGAAGCCTGGTGCTGAACAGCCCAAGAGGCTCCAATAGCACGAGTGGAATGAGCATTAAGGCGGAAGGGAGGATTCTTCCCCTTAGCAGAGTAGGCCTGAATCACAGCCTGACGAATCAACTTACTAATAGTAGACTTGGCAGGAGCCAAACCCTTCCTAGGACCAGAAGAGACCACAAAAAGAGCATCAGTTTTCCTGAAAGGTGCAGTAGCCACCAGATAGTACTTCACACACCTAACCACAAAACCCTCTCCTTAGCATTGCTAGGATTAGGGCACAAAGAAGGAAGAACAATATCCTGATCCAAATGAAAGGCAGACACTACCTTAGGCAGAAAGTCAGGCTTTAAACGAAACACCATCTTGTCCTGGTGTCTCTCACAGTAGGGGGGCTGAATGGAAAGCGCCAATTCAGACACACGCCTGACAGAAGTGATAGCCACCAGAAATACAACCTTGAGCGTAAGAATGGCCAAGGCAGCATCCTGCACAGGTTCAAAGGGAGCACCCTGCAAGGCTGACAGAACCAAATTCAAATTCCATACAGGCACCATATGCTTACATGGGGGGCGCACATGAGTGACCCCCTGGAAAAAAGTCCTGATCAGAGGGTGCTGAGCAAAGGACTTCTGGAAGAAAATGGCCAGGGCAGAAACCTGACCCTTCAGAGTACTGAGCTGGGGTCCCATCTCCAACCCATGCTGCAGGAACTCCAGAATCCTGGGAATAGAGAACACACGACAGGGAAGAAACCTAGACTCACACCAGTCAATGTAGGCACGCCAAACCCTGTAATAAATAGAAGAGGAAGACTTCTTCCTAGCTTTTATCAAAGTATCCACAACCGAGGAAGACAGCCCATTCTCCATCAATATGGAGGTTTCAGCAGCCAGGCCGTCAAAGCCAGAGTTTGTAAATTGGGATGGCGTAGTGAGCCCTGAGTGAGCAGATCTGGCACCAAGGGCAGAGCGTACTGATCTACTGCCAGCTGCACCACGTCTGCGAATCACACTCTTCTTGGCCACCTGGGGGCCACCAGAATTGCTGGCACCCCTTCCAGAGCAATCTTGCGCAGAACCCTGCCCAGCAGGGGAATTGGAGGGAAGACATACAGGAACTGAAAGTCCTGCCATGACATTGCTAGAGCATCCAAGGTCAAGGCCAGAGGATCCTGGGACAGAGAGACAAAAGCTGGGAGCTGGTGATTGTGGCGGGACGCAAACAGATCCACATCTGGTTGGCCCCAACGGTGACACAGGGATTGAAACACCCTGCTGCATAGGGACTATTCCCCCTGGCGTGAGGTCCCCCTGCTCAGACAGTCTGCCAGGCGATTTTCCGCCCCCTGGATGTACACAGCTGATATGCAGGGGACATTGGCCTCTGCCCAAGTCAGGATCAGAGACGCTTCCTGGAGGGCCCCCTTGCTCCGGGTCACTCCCTGATGATTGATGTAGACAACTGCCGTCTGGTTGTCCGAGCGCACCTGAACAGGCAAGCCCCGAATGTGAGTAGTCAAGTGAGCCAGAACTAACCTGATCAACCGTAGTTCCAAAACATTGATAGGAGTGTGGGCCTCCTGAGGGCCCCACCTCCCCTGGAACCGCAGAGACTTCCAGAAACCCCCCCAACCTGACAGACTGGCATCTATAGTGACAGTCTCCCAAGGAGGGGTAAGAAAGAATCTGCCCCCCAACAGGTTCCTTGAATCCATCCACCACAAGAGGGACCTCCTGACCAGAGGGGAGAGCACACAGACCCCGTCCAGGGACGCTGGGTCATTGGAACCGAGCATAAGGGACCGCTTCAAAGCATGCCACATTCAGGCCCACCAGCTGCATCCCCTGCCTGAGGGAGGGATGAGGACAAGCTAGGAGGGACTGAGCCTGTGCAATCAGACTGTCCACCTTCTGCTGAGGAAGGAAAATCCTTGCCTGAACTGTATCCAGATTCATTCCTAGGAATGGAGTTACCAAGGAAGGGGGACAGTGAGGACTTGGGGTGGTTGATCACCCATCCAAATGACTCCAGAGTGGACACCAGCTGAGTATCCAACTCTGTCTGATGTAGAGACTGGGAAGTGATGAGAATGTCGTCCAGATAGGGAAGCACGCGGACGCCCTGACATCTGAGCAGAGACATCACGCCAGCCAGCACCTTGGTGAACACCCTGGGGGCTGAAGTGAGGCCAAAGGGCAAGGCCACAAACTGGTAGTATTGATCCATCAGAGCGAACCTGAGGAACCTTTGATGACCTGGGAATACAGGAATATGAAGATAAGCATCTTTGATGTCCACAGAAGTCATGAAATCCCCTTGGCGCAGGGAACTGATGGTAGAGCGCAGAGTTTCCATGCGAAAGCGCCTGCCCCTGACAAATTTGTTGAGGATCTTCAAGTCCAGGATGGGCCTGACTAAACCATCTTTTTTGGGTACTGTGAATAAGTTGGAATAAAAGCGCTTGCCTTTTTCTCTTAAAGTGCACCTTATAGGGCAAAAATACGGTATATATTCCCTGGAAGTACACACCTCAAGCTTTCTAGGCGTACCAGGCTTGGTAACATGGGTGTCTGGAAGTAATTTCTCAATTAATTCTTTGGTTGCACAGAGTTTCACTAAAAAAGAATAAAAAAGCAGAATCAAACTCATATTTTCCTAAAAAAATATGCAAACAAGAAAACCCAATCTGAAAAAGCAAGGTCCCCTGAACAGAATACCCAACATGCATAGCTACTGTCAAGGGAAGAGTTGTCAAACACCCCAAAGTAAAGCATGTGCGTAAGGGTAATTCTACTTGAAAATTTCAGCTCTGCAGACAAAGTGTGCACCTTGTACTTTTTCTACCAAAACAACCCTTTACATTTGGAATACCCCCCATAAACCATATATTCCCTAAAACAGCACACGTTAAGCTTTCTAAGCGTACCCAGCTTGTTGTAGTGGGATCATCATTTTAGAAGTAATGCCTTGAAGAATTATAAAAAAAGCTGAATAAAAACACGTTTTCTTTAAAAATCAATATGCAAACAAGAAAAAACAAGCTAAATCTGAAAGCGCAAGGTCCCCCGAGCAAAACAATACCCCACATGCATAGGTACTATTAACCCTTTTAATTGCCCGCCTACTTTTCACCCTCTGTTGACAGGTAATTTTTCACCATTTTGCACCATGTTTAACCGTGATTTTTGGAGGAATTTCCAGAAAAATTATAGATATATTTTTTGCAGCAGAGTTTAGGCTTTAACATGAAATGTCTTGTTTGTAATTCTCCGCCTCAGGCGCCGTGCACTGCAGACATGTAGAAAACAAGCTCCTCCCGGCCCTACATATACCGAGGGACCTCCCACAAATCCCCAGCATTGAAAAGCAGTGAGAAGAGAAGCCAGGAGGAACCAACCACCCAGAATAACTGGTAACAATATCTTAATGATAACAATCACCATACAGGGGATCCAGAATAAGTGAAACCAGGGTTGGGTGGAGCAGGACGTGCTGTATGCGTATAATACCAACTCTACAGGTGAGTACTTCACAGAGTTGTATTATTCTAAGCATACAGCACGTCCTGCTCCCGAATAGTAATAACATGTGGGACATCCAATAGCAGTGTCCATAAGCAGGGTGGGATCCCCAGAAAAAGCAAGGCACAGCGGACAGTAAAGGCGCTGTAGCCTGCAAAACTTGCAACAGGCATGACATGAGCAAGGGCTCTAACGTCAGTCTCATAACAGGACCATGAAGGTATGAACAGAGACAGGCCATAAGTCTAGTAATTGAACTAACAGAGAAAAACCCCTGGTGCTGAAGGGCCAGTGATACCCAAGCACCCAAGATAACGGAGTAAACAGTAAAGGGGAAGAATCACTCCCCTGAAGGAACATAGGTCAGTGTAGAGACCCAACCAGCTCACAGGCAAGGAAGCGTTGTGGCAACTCTTGTAACACCCCCAAAGGGAAACAGAAACAGGTCACCCGACCAAGGCGGGAATACAGACTCTTAATTATCAGGAAGCCAATGCTTCCTCAGGATCAGGGAGCATCCAGAAGGATTGATCCAAAGGCGCAATGGCGCTGGAATAGATATCAGGCGCATACCTAAGGAGGTGCCTGTAGACTCCAAGAACAGCAGTCCCCCTAAAGGCCAAGAAGGCCGGCATGGGGAGAAGTGCAAAACCTGTAGAGGGATGTAGGCCTTCATATTAGTATTATTAAGAACAAACCCATGGCTAGACTAAGGGACTGAAGCAAAGGTCCAAATGACCACCTGGACCGGAGGCCCATCATAAAAGGAACACCCCCAGGCATGGGGGGCCTGTAGCCGTATATATCTGTACATGTGTATGTATGTATGCTTCGAGTCAGGGTTAAGCAACCAGATCAATCGTCTCAGGCACATGTCTGACGGTGTCAGGAGGCCCCAGAGAAGCGGGCTGGCCTACAGGGCAGCTGAGACAGCATCCAGGCAGGGTCCCCAGGAAGTCCGCATGGTAAAAAATGAAAATTGATCCCCAGAGGGACTATGGAACTACTGGGGAAATGCAGCTAGGCAATCCCCGAAGGAATTCCCTACAAGGGCGACAGAACCGGATTCCTGCAGGAAGGCCAGGACAAAACCTACACCTTCAGAGTCCCCGGATGGGGAGCCAACCCCAACTTACGCTGTAATGACTTTAAAGGCCCTGGGAACCGAGAACGCCTAACAGGGAAGAGACTAAGGCCCATGCCAATCAAAATGGGATACCACAAGCTGTTATGGGCGTAGTAAGGGGAATCTGGGGAGCTAGCTCCCGACCCCCTCTCATACTAAGGGCACCCAGAAGACGAGGCCCATCCCCAAGGGGCGAATGAATTAGCAGCCAATCCCCGGCGGGGAGACCTTATTTTGGAAACAGGAAGAGACCCGATAAGGGCAGAACCGCACTCCTAAAAGAGATATCACAATTCAGCAGCCTTCAGCAGAGGCGTCTGCGAGCCATTACTCCCAAGGCCGCCTAGGCCATAGATCCCATGGGACTGTATCAGGCCAACCGTTCGCAGAACCCTCCAGTAGGGTGATGAAGAGAAGGCATATGGATTAACAAGGCTACGCCTAAATACTCAGCCCCCCTGACCGGAGTCAGAATATTCTGGGGCAGTAGGAACAAGGGCAGAGGCCCTGTGTCAGGAGGGAGACCCCCCAGAACCACGCTAGAGTCCCCGGGCAACACCGGGATTGCATAACCTGCCGCTAAGGGCGTCCATTGAAGCGAATACCACTGAGAAGCAGGGGGGGTAGACCCCCGCCTAAGACAGGATCAGGGACCCTCCAGAGGTAGCAACCTGTCACAATCTTTAGACCAGCATTAAAAACAGGCCATTGTCTTTCAACAGACCAGGAGTCCCCCATAAACGACCGATCCTGACGGAGGAGAAGGCCAGCCATATAGAGTAAACGGGGGCCCACCGTTTCAACAAGCCTAGCAGGTAAGATGGGCCTTCTAGGGGGCCCAACCTAGAACCACCGAGGGTTGTGGAAGGATTTTCCCATTCCCCCGCCAAACCTGCGAGACTTGGTACCCAGGGTGACCATACACTAGGAGATGCTGGAAAGGAAGGGTGGTGCCCCCATGATGGGGCCCTCGCATATGGGAAGCTCAAGAGGAACCATCTTACCAAGAAGGCATGAGCACAGACCAAGCACCGGGGTGCTGGGACATATGTAGGTTCAGTAACCTACTGCGCCGAAGAGCCCAAGGGCTCGGTATATAAGTGACTGTGACAGACGCTCTGTCTTTTGGATGTCATCACTATTCAGTTGCCCACCGGGTCATTCACTGGCCTTTTCTTAATTAGGTTCCAGACAATGTAATTGTATTTTGATACTGTTACAGGCAATGTCATTGTATTTTGACTGCCATTGTGTATTGTTGATTACGTCACAGTCAATGGCATTGTCCTGATTGATTGTATTACGTCCTGCTATTGTTCTACTGATTGCGTCACCGGCAGAGTTGAGGGATTGTGTGCCCTGCTGCTATTGGTCAGTGTGGTTGTCATTGCATGGAGCCTTGCATATAAGGCACAGTGTGGCACTAAAGTTCACTTCATCTTCACCCTCAATACTGAGTTCTGTCTCTTATTGGGGGAAACGCTATATTACAATTCACTAGCCCTTGTAAGGGCTGTTCCTGTTTCCTCACGGATGACTCTGGAATTCCTGCAGCACCTCTTACGATTGGGAAAAGGACGTCTTGGGCGGTGAAGCCCTCCGGCGATAAGGGTTATCGCTACAGTGACGTCATCTTGATGTGCCGCCAACAGGCCCACCAGTCGCCATCCCGCCTGGTGAAGGTAAGGCGTCAGTAAAGGGGGGCATGAGGTGGTTGAGCAACCATCCAGTAGCCCTTGTAAGGGCTGTTCCTGTTTCCTCACGGATGACTCTGGAATTCCTGCAACACCTCTTACGATTGGGAAAAGGACGTCTTGGGCGGTGAAGCCCTCCGGCGATAAAGGTTATCGCTACAGTGACGTCATCTTGATGTGCCGCCAACAGGCCCACCAGTCGCCATCCCGCCTGGTGAAGGTAAGGCGTCAGTAAAGGGGGGCATGAGGTGGTTGAGCAACCATCCAGTAGCTCCCAGGGAACACTGTCGGCCAACCGACCCACTTTGGTCTGATGCAGAGACTGGGGAGTAAGGAAGACGACCCCGGTAGGTCCCAACGCAGGCGCCCCACCTCAGGCGTGTCCCCAGCCACGCCAGGCTAGTAGCCTGGGCATGAAAGAGAGGCCCCAAGTAATGCCTCAATACGCAGGGTTGATCCTGCGACACTGTCCAGAAATAGTCTTGGCGTCCAGCAGGCCCCAGGGAGACTAGGAAGATCTAGCTTCGCAAGAGGCCGAAAGCCCCCCCCCCCCCCCCAGGGGGCCCGTGACCTAAGACAGAGTTGTCATATATGGACTGCCTGTGAATGTAGAATTGCTAAGCCTGCCATAGGCCAACGCGGTCCAGACTACCTCATAATGTTGAGGGGGGAGTAAGGAAAATATAGAGGCCAAAGCCCCATACCGTTAAGACAATTAACAAGTGCGCCCAACACTGTAGGCCCAGTCCGGCCTGCGTCAATTTCAGAAGGGAAGGCAGGGACTAGAAGCACCCTGACAATCACTGAGGGGGGGCCGCCCAGCAAGAACCCATCCTGAGCCCAGGGGGATTACATCCCGGAACCACCAGAGGGAGAAGGCATATTCCTGGATGTGAGACAGCTGTGGCAGTCGTCCCCTCGCCCAGACGGGCGAGGGCGCCCCTTCATGCTTGAGAGGTTTTGGCAGATTTGGACTTGGTCCTGCCAGAAGGTCCAGGGCGCTGCCTGCCCGCTCCATGTTGGAAATCCACACCGAACAGCTGGAAACACACCTCAGATTCACGTTTGACACTAACGTAGGGAGGTGGAGGGGTGACCCTGCCTCGTGGAGGCCGGAGCGGCCTTCTGCGGAGGGGTGCTATAGCCTTTTTCCCAAAAAGGTCCAAGCGGGCCCCGAATAACCGCCGTCCTCTGAATGGGAGGCAAGTGAGAGCCTATTTTGTAGCTCCATCGGCGCCCCACTGTCGCAGCCAGACCAGGCAGCGAATGGCTACCGCAAGTGCTGAGTTCCTAGCACACATCTTAATGGTGTCATCCAGTGCCAATAGAATAAACTTCACAAAGGCTTCGCAGTCTGATAGCGCACTAAACACCCCCCAAGGGAGGTCCTCAGGTCGGTGATCTAGTATCTTTCTGACAAGAGTCCTGGCGGCCACCGCTGTGATGGCCGCGGCACAAACCGGGCGCAGGGCCGTCCCAGCACACGAGAAGGCGTCTGAGGCCAGTCTGTCAATGCGCTGGTCCTCAGCATCCCGAAGGGTACGGTAAAAGGGAGCAGTCATAAAAGGGGGGGTTGTGACCCCTATAACCGGCGTGTCCACCACCAGGGGAGCTGACCATAAATTAACCACATCAGGGGGAAAAGGGTACTTCCATTCCCAGGCCCCTGGAATCCCTTTAAGCTTATAAGGCGATTCCCATTCCTGGGATATAATATTCTGGAAATGTTCCTGTTCTAGGAACTCCAAGCGCGGCAGCGCTGTATGGAAACTCTCCCTTTTCGGCTTGGGGGATCTCCCCAGGAGGAGAGATTGACAAAACCTCAAAAATCTTGATAAGGATTTCATCCGTGTCACACAGACCCCAGGAACCAGGCTCAGATTCATCACGGCCCGCGGGCATCCCATGGGAGGAGCCCGAGTCTGAAAACAGCTCACCTTCCTCGGAAGGGTCAGGGTCCTGCATATCAGCAGAATCATCAGTATCGTCAGGAACCGGAGAGCCTGGAGGCGTCAGGGACCGCTTTTTACCAGGGCCCATACGCTCCGCCAATCCAGAAAGCACCTGCTCCGCCGTGGGCAACGCTCGCGGCACCGATTGCAGGTCATTCCCGCTGGAAAGGGACTCGTCATGAGTGATATTTGGGAGTGGGGAGATGGGGGTGAGGAAGGGAGGTTCCTCTGTTAGCAAACCTGCCTGTTCTGCACACTGTCCGCAGACCTGTGCCCTGTCAGCCTCAGCCAGGGGCTGGCCACACACTGCACACAGCCGGTCACGTCCCGGAGGGACCCCGGTTCCATAATTCTGAAATGCCTCCATATGGTGATTTTTAAAGTGGACCAACACCCTGGGGTGATCGGCCCGGGAATCTATAAGATTCCCGGGCCGATCACCCCCTCACCGCGGGACATCCGAGATCGGGATGTCCCGCGGTGAGGAACCCCCCCGAAAACCCCCCAAAAACTCACTTCCTTGGCGGCGGCTGCGGCCGCCGCCACCACCCGCGCACCCCTCTAGCCGTGCGCGCGCCCGCGCCGGCCGTTTGTGAATGGCCGGCGCGGGCGTGCGCGCTGTCAGAGGGACGTGCGGGAGGCAGCGGCGGACGCGCTGGCTTGTCCGTCGCTGTCAGCGCTTGTCCGTCGCTGTCACCCGGCCACGTGGGAGCGTTTTGAGGTGAGTATTGGGGTGTTTCTGGGGGGTTTTACACAGCGGGGCACCCCTAATCGGGGTGCCCCCCTGAAGTGGACCAAAACCCAGGATAGTCAAAATCCTGGGTGTTGGTCCACTTTAAGCAGTATGACGCAGGGATTTATGCAATAAGCAACCCTGGATGCCCCAAAACCCGCTAGTAATGTGGGAGAATTTGTAAAGAGGACCCGTTGTAATATATGTTAGGCCGGGGACGGTAGCGAAGTCTTGGCTTCTGAAAGACATAATGGGACAAGGGAAGTGGAGTCAGTGCCATACTCTGTCTGAAAAACATAGAACCATGCCGCCCCGGAAGGCACTTACATGACCGAGGGAGGAGATGAGCCACACCACGCGCGAAGATAGAAAAAATGGCGCCAGCGAACCTCAAGGGGAGGGCCAGGCTGTGATGCGAGGCGCGTCATGCCGAGTCTCCGCCTCCCCCAAAGAGCGCGAAGCTCCAACCAACGGCAAAGTAAAGAGGCGGAGAATAAGCAACTTCTAATGCTGACACGCTGGAATGAATCTGCCGAAGCAGACTGTTAGTAAAAAAGACAGCTCGCACAGTACAGTGAGGCGCGACACCCCCCGATCCCCCCGATTAAAGGAACAAGGTCTAAGGCGAATTAGCACTAGGGCTGCCACACCCCCCCCCCCCCCTTCATTTCCCCCGGGTTACGGGAGGAAGCGAGGTGGGAAGGTGACGGTGTCCATGGACTGAGTCTGTGAGGGGCACGGGCAAAAATGCGGGAGGGGCATCCTCTAGAGGCTCACCATCGGCCTGACCGCCTACCCTATGGAGGGGGATTGCGGTGGAGCATGGCTCCATTCAGCACACCAGGTGCTACCTACCTTCACCCGACCCGCGCAGCCTAGGCTGGGAGGCATATTTCTTCTGAAGAGGACGGGTGGAAATAGTCCCACAGGACCTTGGGCCGTAAGGCCCGCTCGCCTGCGAGAGCGTGATACTTCATGTCTTCGCAGTTCCAGCACTGCAGAGAAATCTAGGGATTTGTGGGAGGTCCCTCGGTATATGTAGGGCCGGGAGGAGCTTGTTTTCTACATGTCTGCAGTGCACGGCGCCTGAGGCGGAGGATTACCCACATGTTATTACTATTCGGGAGCAGGACGTGCTGTATGCTTAGAATAAATGACATTTATTTACTTTCTTTTTCTTTACTTACCTCCGATCCTCCTCTGTCCCCCGGTGATCCACGATGACAGCTGCTCAGTGGAGGGAGCCTGAGGGGGGCAGGGATCACAGCCCTCTGCCCACCTCCAAGCACCCGGCAAGACTGATCGTCTCGGGTGAGAGAAGCCGGCTCAGGGGGCAGGGCTAGCAGTCGTGACCCAGGAAGTGAAGGGGAGGGCGATTTCTCGCCCTCTCCTCACCCCAAAAGAGCCTGGGGGGGGGGGCGCGATCAGAGGCCTGCCCCAGTGAAGAGAAGACCTGGCGGGAGGCATCGCGTCCGCAGTTACAGTTAGCAGCAAGCGCTGGTTCTCCTGGAGGCAGGTTCACCTAAAGACAACCAAGCCCCGGAGGAGACCCGGCCGGATCAATAGAGGGGTCAGGTGAGTTTTTTTAATTCGTTTTTTAACTAGCGGGGTGGGGAGTCAAGCACATAATACCTACGTGCTTGGCACTTAAGGCCCGGACAAGCGAGCCCGTAGGTGTTACGTGCTTGGCACTTAAAGGGTCAAGGCGCTTGTACAACATAAGTGTGAGAATATGGTCACGGTGCAACATTTTCTGGGAATGTCCAGCTCTAGTCTATTTCTAGACTCAAGTATATAAACTTGCAAGGAAAATATATCAGCCGACAAGTGTCTGATTATACTTGCTGCACAAGGTAGAGACCTCTGCATAAAACTACACAATCTCTCAATATATGTATTAGAAATGCTAAAACTCAGATCCCAAGATGTTGGGAATTAAAGCACTCCCCTTCATTAAAAGGAGCAGCATCCAGAAATAAAGAAATTAGGCCTTCAAAGGAATTTCATGGGAGATCACCACACAAAGGGGAGATAGTAGGCAGTATCCCCTCTGCAGCACCATCTCTTCTTTAGTATTTCTAATCATACACCATGCTCATAGTCTTCCTCCACCTCACCCCCCCCCCCTCCACATTTCTTTGTTTCTGGTTGCAGGTGCCATTTTCCCCCTCTTGGGCACCGGCGGTCAAAGTCTTAGTTCTTGTGGTTCTACTTAGAAATGAGATGATGGTGTCTGTTAACAATGTACCTCATTAAATCATGCTGAAGGTCCAGTTTAATTTGAAAACACCCAAAAATTCTGTAGAAAGTTTTTGTTCCAGTGTTCCAATAAATAAAATCACCTACCCCTGTATTGGGGCATTTTTTCAGGCAGGATACATCATTTGTAGATATATATATATATATATATTTACATTTGGAAAAAACAGCACCCTTAAAAATCAGTCTGTAAAAGGGGGGAATTTTCAAACTTCAAACAAAAATATCCTTACCTCATTGGAAATATGATGCACATCACAAGTAAAAAAGCCCCATAACAGAGGTAGGTGATGTTTTGGGAAATATTAGAACAGAAATGTTTTATAGATTTTTTTGTGAGTGAAAGTTAAAAAGCTCGCCTCAGATGTAAGCTTAGTTCACACCTCGAAAGCACACCCAAAAGTAAACTTGATTCACCAAATCTTTAGTATTACCCAGACCATTATTTTTATTTTGGTTGTGTATTTTCCCATTAGAGTGTGAGAGAGAGTGTGTGTGTGTGTGTGTGTGTGTGTGTGTGTGTGTGTGTCTCCTAGTGAAAGAAAAGTTTTTAGTGTACTCTACTGCAAAATCTTTTTTATGTTAAAAAAAAAATGTAATGTATGACATCTTTTTAATATGGAAAAAGTGGAAACCATACTGCTATAATACTTTGCTCTTATGATTTGGAGGACAATGGCAACTATGAAACACAGCTAGAATCTATCCAGGGCTGAAACTAGTTCTAGAGAGACCACTATCTACCGAGTTACCGTATGTTTAGGAATATCATGCAACACTGTTGTACAGTAACAAGTGTTCAGTGCGTAAGGCCACAGTCAATATAGCAAGTGTGCCACAAGTGTACTAAAACCACTTCATACTGTAATATTTGTAACACTCCTGGGACTTCCCAGGGAAACCATCATGGACTTAAACTCAAACAGCTGTGTAGGAAGCTTAAAATTAGGCAAGTAACAGCCAAACTCTTCTACAAAAGTCCAGATTGTTTTATAGGTTATACACCATGGTCTTCCATGGCAAAGATTTTAAATCAAAATGGGGTTTCAAGATGTGCTGAACAAGCTCTTTGCAGAAGGAAAAAACCTTCAAGGTTGAAGACCGTAGACTAAAGTGGTTCACAGATCCTTGGAGCGCCAGTAATAACCCACTTTTCCCCGTTCCAAAATCGCATGCATAGGCTCTTTTCAGCAAACAGCTCTGATCGCTTACAATGGGGAGCACCAGCTGGCGCATCCACTGCAGAATGTGCGTGCACCTGCACCAGCCATTCTTGTGAGCTGGGACGGAAGTGTGCATGCACTGCCCACTGAAGGCAAGCAGAGTCCTTTGCCGAAGTATGTAAACACATCAAAGGGCTCCGATTGAACAAGAGCATGCTCGTTGGACTGAGCAGAGGCAAGTTTTATTGGGCAAACTAGGGGGGGTTCCACACAGTGGGTCATACCAATTCGGAATGCCCTGGGGGCAAGTCAAGTTCCCAGGTTTTTTATTCTGCTTCAACAAGTGCTTCCTGCATGAATTACATATAGGTGCACCGTTCAATCACGTGTAAGAACAAAGGGTTAAGCCACAAAAATGTATGTTGGGAAATGCTTAGTATTTCAATTAAGATTAGCTTTGTTTGTCTTTTCTACAGTAAGAGTCATTGTAAGCATTGATAGCAGAAAGCATTCCTACTGCTGACTCGCTTCACCCCGCTCTGCATCTGCAATCTAACATACAACACATAAGCTTCAATAATCTTCCAATGAAAACACAAATGGCCTTGGGGACACGTGTCTGCATATTTTCTAGCACAAGGAACAAGATTCTCTGTGCACTGCTATTCAGATATAAAAATATTAAAAATAAAAAATCATTTTAGAAATGTATATCATTACAAATATTTCAAAATAATGAAGAGGACACCTGTCTACCCAACCCCCCCCCCCCCCCCCCAACTCCAGGTAGTATCGTACTGTATATTTACCCCAAGTCTAAGTCTTGAAGCCTGCTGAAAGAGCCGAGCTGCCCATAACCTGAGCAGAAGGACTGGGAAAAGCCCACTAAGATTTTCACCCCAATAACCGCCAGATGACATGGTGGAGATGCATATAGTCATAGAGCACTGGAAAAGGTCTACACAGAACAGGGAAGAAAATCCAGTAATGGAGGGAATAAAAGCCTCTTGTTAATATGGCTGAGAGAACCAATCCAGTGATGCTGCATTACAACTAGCCCTGTACAATGACAAAAGCAGCTTTGACAATAGGTAAAAGTAGAATACACAAACACCATGCACTCGAGAATAGGTATCCTTAGCCAACTCTACAGAAAAAAAGGGGAATGATTGGGGTGGCTTGGTATACTCATATTCCAGCAGCCAGGGGCCAATACCAGCTGCCCCTACTTACACGAGATAGAAAGAGCACAGCGGTCGTCAACTAGGTTATTGCTCAACACATTTGTCTAGAATTTTCATCACCTCATTTAATCTACATTAATGAATCAGTAATTACACACCTAAAACCTACCAGACTTGGGCTTTAAATGCTTACAGAAAAAAGCAATGTCACTTATAAAGTGCAACAAGTATTTATATTAACTGCATTATTAAATGTTTTAGGTGTCAGTATGTTTACACTAATACCCCTTTTACCACAGTAGATATATCTCTTCATTATATAAAACTCCCTTTCCATTATATTTTTGCCTTTACAACTTCATGTATTTGACAGTAAAATCACATAGTCTGCAGTATAGTGTGATTTTAGGTACACAATATCCAACATGCCTACACAAAGCATTATTTCAAGTATATTGGAAAATTCAACACCAAAAACACCAAACTTTTTATATAACCGAGGAGCCAGAGCAATGTGAATGCTGTTCATTCATGAAGACAGCCATAAAGAGATGTCACTTAGCAGTGACTCGTTCCATCAAGAAGGTCTTGTAATGGATGTGTTTCCTCCCACCCCACCTCTGGTACACAGTGTACTTTGTAGATTACATTTCTGTGCACACGCATACAGAGACACAACAGTCTCTGCTTTCACTTAGGAGTTCTCAGAGGGAGGAATCTCCTGGCAGGCAACCCCATACTGTGCTATGGCAGTACAACTCTGCTCTGCATAAAAGCCAACTGTGCACCCTGAATAAGGGCAGACATTCAATATCCGTGAACAAATTAAGGTAGCTACAAGAACAGAATTTTGCAAATTTGATGGTAAAAGGAAGAACCTACATACTAGGACTTTGATGCATCTGATGTCTAACCTAATAGAACAGTTCCCAGCAAGTACAGCTGTAATCAGAAAATTCAATTTTATTTTTCACATCAACACATTTTCAGTTTTTTTTTCTGTAAAAAAAAAAAAAAAAAAAAAAAAAAAAAAGATTTCCCGGATTTTCAAGAGAAATTGCACTCAAAAAAAGGGGTTCGCTTTTTATACCTCGTGTTAAAGTGGACCAAACCCCACACCCGGCCACGACCCAGGAATCTATAAAATTCCAGGGCTGCTAGATCCCAAGCTCTTAGACGAAGGGGCGGGAGTGGATCCAAGCGAGCACTGGATTAGAGACAGTGCATGCGCCGTAGGATCGGGGAAGGGTAAGTCAGGTTGGGCGACCTGGGGGGTTTCACTATTCAGGGCATCTCTGATCAGGGGGCCCGGCCGCAAGTTCCAGAACCCAGGATAGTCAAAATCCTAGGTTTGGGTCCACTTTAAAGTGGACCAATCACCAGGATTTTGACTATTCTGGTGATAGGTTCTTGCCCCAGGGATATAGTGTAGTATGTGCTCCCGCACGCCAGGCCTAACTGAATGGCTGGGTGTCGGACTGCACACAGCTGCAGGGGTGCCAGGCAACGGCCTGCAATCGTAGCAAGTGACCGGAGAAAGTTAAGGGGGCTCACACAGTGAATCAGCAAGCCCCGGGGGGCACCTAGTCGGCTGGCCCTGGAGTCTTTCAGACCAGGACCAGAATTGGCGGTTATAGGACCGCTTTAAAGGGAGAAATGCAAGTTTTTATTTATTCTATGCAAATTTTTACTTGAAGTACAAGGTTAGCACATGGTGATGAATCAACCTCATAATGCTACTTTTAATCTGGGTCATGCTAAACATCTGTAGAAACATAATTTATCCAATGAGATAAGAATTTTTTTAGGTTTGGAAAAAAACAGCATCCTAAGGCCTATGCTAAAGAATTTGGCAAAATCTGCCGATAGGGTGCGGTTTCCAAACTTCAAAAATATCCTTTCCTCATAGGAAAAATAATGTACCTTGCATGTAAAAATGCCCCACCACATAGGTAGGTGATTTCTGTGGAAAATTTAGAACAGAAATGGTTTAGAGAAATGTATTGTGTGTTCAAGTAAAAACCATAAAGCACAACCAAAGGTAAGCTTGCTTCACCAGATCTTTAGCATGACCCCAACCAACTACTACCATCTTAGAAATATTAAACTCTAAGTTCTTAAGTACTTAGCAGAGCCATGTTTTATTATAGCCCACTGCAAACATGATGCATGGCCAAACACTAGCTTCTGGCAGCATTCCTGGTAATCTAACACACTCCTCATGGGCAATGGACTCTAGTTCATGAATATTCTTTACGTGGTACAACTACCTGCTTCAAATTCCACCACAGATTATCTATAAGGCTTAAGTAAGGCAACTGCAGCGACGACTGCGCTATCTTCCAGGACTTCTAAAACAAAGCTTTGTTGGACCCGGAGGTATGCTTGGAGCTGTCCATGGACACCCAAGCTTCAACAGAAGTCATGATGTCTCCCTCTAGGATTTAGGAATACTTAAATGAATCCATCTTGTCTACATGCTTCAGGTTTCCAGTGCCAATGAAAAAAAAACAGGCTAAAAACATCACCAGTCCAAGTCCATGCATCACTGCACAGGAGGTTATTTTCATCAACATGTGCTTCATTATTCTTTCAGACATACTGCTGATCCATAAGCCCACACAAGTGAGCAGAGGGTTAAGAATACTCCTTTGAATTACCGTAAGTGGCCACACAAACAAATGTACAAAAAGTGTATTAAATGTCCATATCATTTACCACAAAACACTAACTACAATACATGTGTTAAACGCCACCTGGGATGACAAATTATTACAAAAATATCAAAATGTAAACCGTACAAATCCTCAAAACCAGAGGTATTCATATGGTAAAAGACTGCTCTGTAAAATGTGACACACAGTGGCAAGTACAGTAACAATATCCTAAAAAACAATTAAGTGTGATATTTCAGGCATAGCCAAGTGTTAGACTGTTGCGTAGAGCTATGTTTGGCAAAATTTAAACTGTTTTCAGTTTCTAAATTGAAGAAAAAATGGCTGAGATATCAAGGTTTACAGTTTCACTTCATGATTTCTGAAACATGTGGCGTGGCCCTTGGAGATGTGATGCTGCATAATAATCAGCATAATGGGTGGGGTAGTGCTGGGAGCAAGGGCGCTTGCTAGGAGGGGTTAGCTGGGCTTGAATGGCAGCTTTGAGGGTGTCATTCAAGCCATCAGTAGAGGGGATGTGGTCTAGACTAGCTCCTTGAGCTAGTATTGGTGGTCCACATTGGCAGGAGCTGGAGGGGCAGATAAGGAAGTATATTTCCTCATTCAGGGTGCCGAGCAGAGAGGAGGCAAAGCTCTGTGAGGAGCTCTGGAGGTAAGATGCGGTTCATTTTTGTTTTTTTTGCCTGAAAAATCCTTTTAATAAATTATATACACAAATGCAATCCAATAAACCCACTAGCAAATGCAAAACCAACTTATTTAGACAGGTGTGCTGTAGTTAGAGTCCATAATATAATTTCTCCAATCCTCCTACAAATGCCCCTCCCATTACCAGTTTAGAACAACTGACAACAGGCTTGTTCCGGAATCTAACAGGCTAGATGATAACATGAACTGCCAGTACAAACAGTTGCCTGGGTGTCCAAACGTCAATCAAAAATGCTATGGAACATGAACCATTTAGCAATATTTATCAATCCAGAAACAACTGGCATCTTCTTAAATGTCCCTATTCATAAATGTTTCACCACTTCAAGAACATCTTATTGGCAACAATCACTAGATCTCTAGAGTCTTCAACTAATTTTATGTCCGTTCACAAATTTATAAAGCTTTGCTTCTCTTGTTGTTCACGCATCATTTTCTTCTAACTGTTCTGATGGAGGCAATATGAGTATGTATTAATAGGGAGGATTCTGCCAAATTATTGTTTTTCCATATACTTCACCTTAACTCTGCATTAACCCCCAACGGTTTTTCCCCCCCGAGCTGAACTCAGACAGTGAGAAAAGAAGCTCACAGTTTCACCCAAGCACATTGCCGACTCTCACCGAGTAACAAACTCCTCTGCTTGTGTGCCAGGACCCCACACTTTGTTTCCAGGGACATCTGCTTACCCTCTTGCTTGGAGCTGCCCCCCTAATGGAGGCAGACAAGTGACATTTTACATAGTTTTTATTTTTTCATTTTTATTGCATGCATTTTAATATTTCTAGCCTTGATGTATGTTAATATGTAGGAACTTTGCGCAGAACACACTCAACCAAGTCAATGGTGGGAAACAAGCTTTATTATTCCACTCTAGAACCAGTTTTCATTAACTTTTCAATGAAACTTTAATGCAAAAACCAAAACATGAAGGAAATGAGCGTAGACAAAAACTATCCTCTATGAGAGTGAATGATACCACAAGGTGGAGTGGAAAATATGGCATAGGTTTTCTGGAATTTTAGGCCAAACCAATTAGACAAGAACAGTGCAAAAAGGTAGTTGTAGACACAGCACACAACAGACACGGGCTAAAGAGTATGTTTATTCAGCTGTGTTGTCTGGGGTGCAGTAAAAAGGTTTACACATAATGGTCACATCTTCATCAAGGCAAACCACCTTGTTGGTTAATATCTAGGCCTTTCACTTATTTGCTTTCCCACAACTATTAATTTTTTGGGATCATTTATCTACTTAGGTTCATACACAGTAAATGCATTTAAACAGACAAAATGCTGAAAGGAATCATGTAGCCCAGCAAGAAAGCTTAAACAGATAACCACAGCGAGGTTCATCCAAAAAGTTTTTTTCCTCATTAAGACTCTGCTCACACCTGTTGCAATGCAGTAAAAATGCAGAGGAAACATTGCACACAATTCTAGATGGGATAGTTTACACTGCACATCTGCGCTGGGGTGCGCAACACATTAAAAAAGCATTGTAGATACCTTTTTTTGCACAACTTTGTAACAGCGCAGATCAATAGAATTCTATGGCAACGCAAGCGCGATGCATGTGCATGCGTTGACACAGCTCCACATTTTTGATACAATGCCCGTCCAGTTAAAGGGAACATCCAGTCTAAATAACTGCCCTCCACCATCTGTCACAGGGGCTATGGCACACCCCCTCCATTCACAGCAAAGGAGAGGGTGTGCCAGGTCTTGGCACGCCCACTCCATTGCAGTGAATGGTGGATGTATGCCATAATCTCGGAAGAGTCCAACGATCACTGCAGGCGGCAGGGGATTTGGATCAGGTGATCAGGTAAGTGTGTCTGAGGGATAAGAGGCGAGTATATTTTTGTTTTGATGCCTGGACAATTACTTTAAAGGGCCAGTCCAGGCCAGACTGGCAATTTTTTTTTTTTATTCGTTTCCAGTACACAAAACTGCTTTGTGGTCATGCTGTGGTGTGAACAAGATCAGGTGGGCAGGAGATATAGCTTTTGCTCTCTCTGAAGAATGTACCTTCAAGAGCAGAAAGCACCCAGCCCTCACATTAGAAATTATTTTAAATAAATATGGACCCTCCATTAAACACACAATTTATACACAAATAAATGAAAATAAAACTCACCGGAACTTCAATAGTCTCCTGTGTGTCATCCAACATTTGTACTTTGAAGGGAAAGGATTTCCCCTGTGGGGACAGAGGAGGCTTGGTTCCATGTTCTAAAGTGCTTATCCCGGCACTTTCTGGTGCACCTAATCGTGATGCTGCAGTCTGTTGCTGCTCTATCTCACCCATATTTTAGGAGCTCCACGATTATCTTCTTTGCCACTAAAAAATAAATAAAAACTACCTGGTTAGTTTCAGAAATGGTTCCTGTAGAAAAGTAAAAAAATACAATTCTGTGAGTACTCACCTGTAGAATTGATTTTGTAGTATACAGCACGTCCTGTTCCAGTAATTCCTTACGCTTGGAATATCCGCCACAAGATGGCGCAGTGGACTGCAGAAAGACTTGTGGCCACTCCCGGCCCCATAAATAGCCAGGAACCTCCCACCAATTTCCAGTGTTGACAAGCAGTTATACAAGAAGCCGGGAGAATCAAAAAAAATGAACAATCACCATACAGAGGTAACCAAGAAAAATGATAACAAGGGAGGGATGGAACAGGACGTGCTGTATACTACAAAATCAATTCTACAGGTGAGTACTCACAGAATTGTATTTTTCCAAGTATACAGCACGTCCTGTTCCAGTAATTCCTTACGCTTGGGACATTCAAAAGCAGTGTCCGTAAGGTAGGGTGGGATCCCCAAAGGATTTGGACTTGGGACCCCATGAGAGCCCGGGACGGCCACGTCCTCTACCCCTGCCCCAATAGTCTCCGCGTGCCCCAGCAAAGGAAACTCCTCAACCAGCCCTGGAAGCGCGGAAGGAGGGGTAGAGAAGCACCCGTCCCCCGAAAGGGCTGAGACGGCCTCCTACGATGAGGAAGCCTACCGCCCCTGGCAAACAGGTCCAAGTGTTCACCAAAGAGCCGCAGCCCCTTAAAAGGAAAACAAGTGAGGGCCTTTTTAGCAGCATTATCAGCCACCCACTGACGTAGCCAGACAGAGCGTCGTATAGCCACCAAAAGGGCAGAAGTCCTACCACACATTCTAATGGCATCATCCATGGCAAAAAGAATATATGCAACAAATTCATGGCAAAGTAAGAGAGGTCTATAATCCTCTCCTCCCCCGTCATCAGAGGCCCCATCTAAGAGACACTTAAGCAGCCCTTTAATAGCAATAGCCGTTATGGCAGAGGCACAAACTGGATACACCGCAGTCCCCACACAGGCAAAGGCATGACAGGACAGCTGGTCCATGCGCCGGTCCTCACCATCCCGCAGGGTTGTAGTGTCAGGTGAGTGCATGACTGATGTATTTGACCACCCTAGAACGGGCGCGTCCACCTCGGGAGGGCATGACCAACGCTTAATCACCTTAGCAGGAAAGGGGTACCTCCTATCCCAACTCTTGGGCACCCCAGGTAGCTTACTAGGGCGTTCCCACTCTTTGAGCACCAGATTATTAAAGTGATTCTGCTCAGGGAACTCCAAGCGTGGTTTAACAGTATGGAAAAGCTCACCCTGCTGCTGCGGAGCCACAGCAGGAGGGGAAATACAAAGCACTTCAAAAATGTGAGTCAATAACCTGTCAGTGTCATCTGAGGACCATGGGTCTTCTCCAAAGGGAGATCCGGTACCACCATATATCTTAGGTTGCTCCTCAGAGGATTCTGAATCAGAAAACAATTCCCCCTCTTCGAGGGGGTAAAGGCCAGAAAAGGAATAAGGTCCCTCATCCTGAACAGGAAAGAGGGAAGCAGCGGGAGATAAATGCCGCTTCTTGGCAGAAGCCTTATGCAGGGCTGACCCAGCAATATGCTTTTCAATGCTGGCCACCCGTGAAGCCAAGTCATATTGAGACTCCCCGCTAGTGTGCTCCTCACTGGGAGTCAGATGCAAGTGTGGGGGGGTAGGCGAATCAGAAGGGGGCGCAGCACCGGGACCCGTAGCAGATAGCCCAGGCTGCAGCGCAAGTACATGCTGGGCGCAGGGCAAACATACCCCGACACCGTCACTCACAGCGGATACCCCACACGCAACACACAGCTGGGCTTGTCCCGAAGGAACTCCAAGCACATTATCCCCGGAAGCCTCCATATGGTGATTACAGTGGCACAACAGGCCAGTAAAGGGTTAAGGCTAGCAATAGCCACCCGGGATGCCCCAAAACCCGATAGGGAAGGTAGGAGATTACAAAGGGGAAGAGGGCCGGGAAAAACCACAGCCACCTGGGGGCCACCAGAATTGCTGGTACCCCTTCCAGAGCAATCTTGCGCAGAACCCTGCCCAACAGAGGGAATGGAGGAAAGACATACAGGAACTGAATGTCCTGCCATGACATTGCTAGGGCATCCACGGTCAAGGCCAGAGGATCCTGGGACAGGGAGACAAAGGCCGGGAGCTTGTGATTGTGACGGGACGCAAAATGATCCACATCAGGTTGGCCCCAACGGTGACAAAGAGATTGAAACAACCTGTTGCATAGGGACCATTCTCCCTGGCGAGAGGTCCCCCTGCTCAGAGAGTCTGTCAGGAGATTTTCCACCCCCGGGATGTACACAGCTGAAATGCAGGGGACATTGGACTCCGCCCAGGTCAGGATTAGAGACACTTCCTGGAGGGCCCCCTTGCTCCTGGTCCCTCCTTGATGATTGATGTAGGCAACTGCCGTCTGGTTGTCCGAGCGCACCTGAACAGACAGGCCCCGAAGGCGAGTAGTCAACTGAGCCCAGGACTAACCTGATTGCCCGCAGCTCCAAGACACTGATAGGTGTGTGGGCCTCCTGAGGGCCCCACCTCCCCTGGAACCGCAAGGACTTCCAGAAACCCCCCCAACCTGACAGACTGGCATCCATGGTGACTGTCTCCCAGGAAGGGGTCAGAAAGGATCTGCCCCCCAACAGGTTCCTTGAGTCCATCCACCACGAGAGGGACCTCCTGACCAGGGGGGAAAGCACATAGACCCTGTCCAGGGACGCTGGGTCCTTGTCCCACACTGACAAGAGGTGGAGTTGCAGAGGCCTCAGGTGGAACTGAGCATAAGGGACCGCCTCGAAGCACGCCACCATCAGGCCCACCAGCTGCATTCCCTGACTGATGGGGGGATGATGACAAGAAAGATAGCAAGAACTGGACCTGTGCAATCAGACTGTCCACCTTCTGTTGAGGAAGGAAAATCCTTGCCTGAACTGTATCCAGATTCATTCCTAGGAAGGGAGTCACCAATGAGGGGGACAGCGAAGAAGAGTGGTTGATCACCCATCCAAAAGACTCCAGGGTGGACACCACCAGTTGAGTATCCAATTGTGCCTGATGTAGAGATTGGGATGTGATGAGAATATAGTCCAGATAAGGCAGCACGCAGACGCCCTGAAACCTGAGCAGAGACATCACGCCCGCCAGCACCTTGGTGAACACCCTGGGAGCTGAGATGAGACCAAAAGGCAATGCAAAAATTGATAGTGTTGATTCTCCAGAGCGAACCTGAGGAACCTTTGATGACCTGGAAATACAGGAACATGAAGGTAAGCATCTTTGATGTCCACAGAAGTCATGAAATCCCCTGGGCGCAGGGAACAGATAGCAGAGCACAGAGTTTCCATGCGAAAGCGCCTGCTCCTGACAAATTTGTTGAGGATCTTCAAGTCCAGGATGGGCCTGAGTGACCCATCTTTTTTGGGTACTGTGAATAGGGTGGAATAGAAGCCCTTGCCTTTTTCTCTTAAGGGGACCTTGCAGATGACCCCCAGCTCCAGGAGGCCTTGCACTGTATGCACTAGCTCCTGAGCTGACACAGGGTCCTGAGGAATCCGGGATCTGATGAATCTTGGGGGGAGGGGGGGTGGCAGGCAGCAAACGCTATCTTGTAACCGGAGGACACAACCTCCTGAATCCACCGGTCTGAGACATGAAGCCTCCAGACGTGAGCAAAGAGCTGCAGCCGTCCCCCCACCCGGATGGGTGAGAGCGCCCCATCATGCCTGAGGGGGCTTGGGAGATTACTTAATCTTGGGGCCCCAGGAGGAGCTAGGACGACCACGTCCTCTGCCCCTACCCCAGAAGTCTCCCCGGGCCCCAGTAAAGGAAACCCCCCTCCCTTGTCTAGCACCACGGTAGGGGGAGGAGAAGGAGCCCTGACCCCGAAAGGGCCGAGACTACCACCTGCGCTGGGGTAACCTGCCTCCCTTAGCAAAAAGGTCCAGGCGGTCCCCAAACAGGTGTAGTCCTTTGAAGGGAAACCCAGTGAGGGCCTTCTTGGCAGCATTGTCAGCAGCCCACTGGCGTAGCCAAACTGAGCGGCGTATAGCCACCACCAGGGCAGATGTTCTGGCACACATTCTAATGGTGTCATCCAAGGCAGAGAGGACAAAATTTACAAAAACATCACAACTGGAGAGTGCATTAAACACCTCACAAGGCAAATCATCAGGGGCACTATTAAGTATATTTCTGAGCAGGGTCCTAATGGCTACAGCCGTAATGGCCGAGGCACAGACCGGGCGCAGTGCCGTCCCCACACATGCAAAGGCATGGGACGCCAGCTGGTCAATGCGCCGGTCCTCAGCATCCAGCAGGGTAGTAGAGTCAGGGGAATGCATGACAGAGGTGTTGGATAACCCCAGGACCGGGGCATCCACTTCGGGAGGGGATGACCAACACTTTATCACATCAGCAGGAAAGGGACACTTCCCAACTCTTAGGTACACCGGGAAGTCACTGGGCCATTCCCATTCCTTGAGCACCAGGTTATTGAAATGTGCTTGCTCTGGAATTCCAAGCGTGACTTAGCAGCATGAAAAAGTTCCCCCCTTTGCCTGGGGGCCGCAACCGGGGGAGAGATAGACAGTACCTCAAAAATCTGAGCCAACAGCCTATCAGTATCATCTGGGGCCCAGAATCATCATGACCCCTGGGCCTCTCATCAGATGAGCCTGAGTCAGAGAATAGCTCCCCTTCGTCCGAAGGGGTGTAGCCACATAAATGCCAAAACGCATCAGTTTCCATAGGGAAAAGAGTGACATTAGGCGTTAAGTGCCGCTTTTTTGCAGGGGCCTTATGCACCAGGGTATTAGCAATTAACTTCTCAACACTAGCCAGTCTAGAAGACACATCAGGCCGAGAATCCCCACTTGTATGCAACTCAGTAGGAGTGAGATTTAAGCTTGGGGGGTAGGTGAAATGATACGAGGTGCAGGCCCAGCCACTGGAAGGCCAGATTGCAGGGTAAGCACCTGCTCAGCACAGGGTACACAGACCCGCACCTTGACAGCATCAGCATGAGGCTGCCCACACGCTACACACAGCTGGGCTTGTCCCGAAGGAACCCTGGTCACATTATCCTGAGATGCCTCCATATGGTGATTACAGCGGCACTATAGGCCGATAGGGATTAACGCTAAATAGCAACCCGGGATGCCCCAATAACCCGCTAGCGAAGTGGGAGTAAATACACTAGGCCTCACAAGTTAACCAACTAATAGAGGGCCGGGAGAAGCCAAAGGATTCGCCCGTCTGAAAGACACAATCAAATGAGCCGTAAGCAGACAATAATAAAAAGTGGAAATAAAGCTGCCCGCGAGGCCACTTACGGACCGCGGTAGGTAGAGGTCCGTCAAGCAGAAGCCGACAAAATGGCGTCGGTATACCTCGAGGTGCGGGCCCGCACAAGCCATGATGCAGAACGCGCCAGAGACAGGCCCCACCACCTCCGAAGAGCGTAAAGCCAACACGTGAAAAGCAGCCAATTACGACAAGCCGGCGCCTGAGGTAACGCCGCCGCCAAGTGCGGAACATGACAAAAAAGGCGCATGGCGGCAATTTCAAGTACAGTAAAATGATAAAAACAAGTCAGCGCGGCAGCTGACACAAGCGATATAATAAAGCACAAAGCAGCACACGTATATACATACATACATGCCCGCCCGCCCCCCCCCCCTCTTTTCCCCTGAAGGCTACAAGGAGAGTCAGGGAGGACAGCGGCCACTTTACAAGGGCCCACCGATATACAGGGGCAAGGGGCAATAGTGCGGGAGGGGCATCCCATGGAGGCTCACCATAAGCCTGAACCGCCTACCCTTTGGTGGGGGATTGCGGTGGAGCAGCGCTCCTAAGCACCTAACAGCGGTGCCGCCTACCATCACCTGACCAGCGCAGCCAGGGCTAGGAGGCAATTACAAGTCGAACGGTTGGGATTAGTCCTACAGGGCCGCAGGCTAATAGCCCCGCTCACCTGCGAGTAGAGAGAGAGCCATTTCTTGTCCTTTGCAGTCCAGACTGCAGAGAAAATCTGGGGATTTGTGGGAGGTCCCTGGGTATTTGAGGGTCCTGGAGGAGCCTATTTTCGATGTCTCTGCAGTGCAGCGCCATCTGGCGAAGTAATACCCGATAGTATTATATCTGGAGCAGGACGTACTGTATACTAAGAATTAAAAAAAAAAAAAAAAAAAGTATAATTAATGCGGACACCTCTGCCACCCCCCCCCCCACCGGGGAGCTCCCCAGGGAAAGAACGAGGAAGGGAAGAGCAGCAGCGGGCACATAAAACATGCACTAGGTAGAGGGGGAAGGAGGGGGCAGCGGAGGGGGGGGGGGATGAAGACCCAGAAACAAGGCAGTAAGAGGCATCCCACAAGGCTCACCATAAGCCCGGACCGCCTACCCATATCGGTGCAGGGATTGCGGTAGGAGCAGTGCTCCTCAAGCACCCGACCCTGGTGCTGTCCTACCTTCACCCGGTGAACCAGTCAGCCGAGGCTGGGAGGCAGTGGGTCCAGAATGGGTGGGAATAGTCCTGCAGGGCCGCAGGCTGATAAGCCCAGCTCGCCTGCGTATATAGAGAGCCATCTTCTATCTCAGTCTCCAGACTGCAGATGAAAACTGGGAAATTGGTGGGAGGTTCCTGGCTATTTATGGGGCCGGGAGTGGCCACAGGTCTTTCTGCAGTCCGCTGCGCCACCTTGTGGCAGATATCAAAAGCGTAAGGAATTACTGGAACAGGACGTGCTGTATACTGTAAGGAATTACTGGAACAGGACGTGCTGTATACTTGGAAAATATGCCTTCATTAGATCAGCACATATAGACCCTGGGATATTTGGCCATATTTGCAGGCAAAACTACTAGTTCTAAGGTCATTCAACACATTCTCAATCGGATTAGGTCTGTGTTTTGACAAGGTATTTCCAAAACATTTAAAGGTTTACCCTTATAGCGGTTCTATACTCCCAAATGTTAAGTCGCCACTACCCACTAGCCCTGATTAACACAAATAAATAAAAATATATAGTCCTCAGCAGAAAGCCCCCAATGCTCCCAATTTATCTATTGTATTGTATGTCCCAAATGGGGCTCTCAGAAATTAGAGGGGCACCTTGGTGCTGCTGGTGCAGCTTAAGCATACTTCTGCAGATGTGTGTGACCGAGGCCTCTGTTTTTAACCAAGTTTAGAGACAGATTGTAGGTTGGTCAGCAAGCTAACCGGTTTGAGTGCTGTGGCTCCTTTAAGACAAAAGCATCCATCACAATCCCATTATCACAAGGGCTGCAGCATCTGCAAAAGAATTGACTGCAGTTACAGACTGGGTATGTTTTTTTTCTGTTAACAGGTTGGGGGGATTTTTTTTTTGCAAGTACAGGGCAGTTATGTTAAATCGTGCTAATTAAACTGCACTGCTTAAAAGTTTACAAGGTTGTAGAACACAATTACAAACCTATTTTGCCTGTGGTCCAATTGTTCTTCTGGACACATGCGGCGGCCGCCGCACAGACAAAGCCCAAAGTGGCATTTCTCTATTATGTGCGTGCTCCCGTCTGCACATTCAAATACGGGGAAGCCGCTCTGTGCTTTCTCCTAAAGAAGGTGGTGCCCATTAGCTGGGGCAGCAGTAGAACAGTGCTAGACCCCAGGAGAAGTAAAACTTTTTTTCCCCCTTTATAACCCCCGCAGCCCGTAGACTGGACATCTGCTTTAAAGTGGACCAACACCCACGGGTGATCGGGATGTCCCGCGGGGTGAAACCCCCCCAAAACCCCAAAAAGACCCCTCTAGACATGCGCACGCCGGCGCCGGCCGTTTGTGAATGGCCGGCGCGGGCCCTGTTAGAGTGACGTGCGGGAGGCGGCGGCGGACGCGCTGTCTTGTCCGTCGGCGGGGATTGGACGCCGTGGTCACGTGGGAGCGTGGTGAGGTGAGTTTTTGGGGCTTTCTGGGGGGTTTCACACAGCGGGGCACCCCCAATCGGGGTGCCCCCCCCCCCCCGAAGTGGACCAAAACCCAGGATAGTCAAAATCCTGGGTGTTGGTCCACTTTAAGGTTACAAAAGGATGAGGTGCAGCAAAGGAATAAGCAGATAAATGGTAACATACACCCTGTGCAAGGTAATGCACTCTGGGTTCTTAGTCAGAAGGGATCCAAAAAGGGGTCCTATTTTTAAACATCCTGGAGCACTGCTTTAAAGTGGACCATCACCCTCGGGTGATCGGCCCGGGAATCTATAAGATTCCCGGGCCGATCACCTCCCTCCCCGCGGGACATCCGAGATCGGGATGTCCCGCGGGGTGAAACCCCCCCAAAACCCCCAAACCCCCTTACCTTAGCTTCGGCGGCGGCCGGCCTGTGAATGGCCGGCGCGGGGGCGCGCGCGTCAAGAGGGACGCGCGGGAGGCGGCGGCGGAGGAGCCACGGACAAGCGGCTGTCAGATCGCTTGTCCGTCGGCGCTGGGAGCGGGGAGAGGTGAGTTTTTAGGGTGATCGGGGGGGTTTCACACAGCGGGGCACCCCGATCGGGGGTGCCCCACCGAAGTGGACCAAGACCCAGGATAGTCAAAATCCTGGGTGTTGGTCCACTTTAAAGCGTAGCGCCTTTCTACGGAACATCGCAAATTGGGTTGCCCGGCTGTGTGACCCCCCCCGGCAGAAGTAATAAGTAATAACTCACTTTTTCCCAGTTCCAACAGCACATGCACAGCCTCTCGTCCATTCAGAACAGTTTGCCGTTCGGCACACAGTTGATTGTTTTAAATAGGGAGCATGAGCTGCACCAATGTATCCTGCATCCTCAGGCTGTGCTGGGCTCCGCTGAGAATATGGACGCTCTCACTCCCCATTCCCCAGTCAATTAGAGCCCTTTGCCGACTGATATAAACACGGCAAAGGGTTCCGATTGGATGAGAGCTCACCCATTCACCACTGGACTGAGGAGAGGTGAGTTTTTCTAGAACTGAGGGGTTTCATAGAGCAGTGCATCCCAATTCGAGATGCCCCTGGGGCATGAAAGATATAGTCAAAATCTCGGGTTTTGTTCAGCTTTAATAAGAACAAAATGTACAATGACGTTATAGTTTTAACACTCATAACAAGACATATTTGTGTTTCACCAATTTTAGAGAGAAAGCTTTTTTAGATTCAAATATGTGCAATAACAAAAATATAGATACATAATAATCTACATCTTTCAACATATGCTGACAAATGACTTTTTCCCCATGTCTAACAGAAAAACAGAGAATCAAAACCTTTTTGTGCAAAAAATGAAGCCCACAGTCACGGGTTAAAAATATGTCAATTCTTACATAGCATTTTTTATACCAGACAAAGCACACCAGCAGATGGAGTGGGTGAGAACGCCGAGGTGCACATGTGTGCTCCAGATGTGGGCTCCAGCTAATCAGAGCAGGATATTAAGGCTACCTTGTAAACAATTACAAGTTTCTCTAATACATACAGAGGTTAAAATGTTAGGTAATATGAGAAAGCAACTGCAGAGCCTTCATTATATGGAGCTTTTCCTAAATGCACAATACAGAGAGCCCATTCAGTTGACCACCTACTGGTAACCTTTAAAAGTGCATTAAAAGTGCATTAAAAAGGGATCCAACACCCATTTATTCCAAAAGTGATTCACCGCAGTGTGCAGCCATTTTCTCACCCCCTCTATTGCAGCGAAGAGACTGGGTGCGCTGGCATCACCGAGCAATCAGCAGTCAAGGACATTCCAGGCAGAAAAGATGAAGTTACCTGGAAACACACCACCAGAAATGAATAAAGCTTTGGCTCCTCCTCCCAGGCTCCAGTTGTTTTAGAGATCTGCAAAATACAAAGACAGACCAGAACACTACTGGTAATTAAGCATGAAAAGAAACCCATCCAATGATAGCCTGAGGGAGGGAAACCTGCCCATTCGGACGTTTACAAAAGAAGTTACCAGGTAAATAACTGTAGTTTACTCAAAACATCCTCAGAGCAGCATATTTTTGAGAGGATAAGCAAGATCTACCTCCACTGGGTGGGAAAGGCTGTCCGAAGCCCACTCCTGCCAAAAGACTGATCCTCTAAAGTTAGCAGGTCCAAGGGGTAACGTTTAACAAATGTCTTGGATGAAGACCAGGTGGCCGCTTTATAAATATGTTTAATAGAGGCCCCAGCTTGCTCCACCCAGGATGTCGAAACACTTCTTGTAGAATAAGCTGTAACTCTTCCTGCGCTCTTCATTCAACAGCCAAGGTTGTTTTAGACAACTCTCCCTTTCTAGGACCTGAAAATAAATTTATGAAGCTATCCGTCTTTCTCTAATCCTTAGTTTGACAAAGGTATTCCAGAAAACATACTCGGACATCCAATGATTTATCCACAGAAGAATCTTTACTATCCAATGATGGAAAAACAATCTCCTGTGTTTGATGAAAGTCAGAAGAGATCTTCGGTAGGTAGCAGGGGTCCACCCTTAAAACCACACGATCCTGGAAAACCTGAAGAAAAGAGTGATGGCAGGATAATGCTTGGCTATCACCGATTCTGTGGGCAGAAGGAATTGCCACTAGAAATAGTACCTTCCATGTGAGGAATTTAAAAAGCAAATCCAGTACCGGTATAAATGGAGGAGCTGTCATCGCTGACAATACTTTAGCCAGATCCTGTTGAGGTGCTAGTCTCAAATGAACTGGTCTAGAACAGTCGCAAGAAAACGTCTGAGCAATGAAAAATACAATTATGTGATAGCAATTCTACAGGTGAGTTTTCTCTTCCATTAATACTTCAGGGAAACTCAGACATGATTGGGTTAACTCTCAACCGAAGGAGGTGGACTGCAAGACAAAGGTGTGTCTTTCCCGGCCTATATACTTCTGGTTGTATTCCCACAATCCAGTTTTCATTCTTGCAGTTGGAAATGGACTGCAAGGTGTGCTGTGAGCACCTCTCTTCGTTTATAACCTAGTGCAAATCAAGAGCGTTCGCTTGTAGCACTTTTTCTGTTCCCAGAATATTGGATTTTTTTGTACAAGGGTCTTGATAAAGGTCTTAAATTTGAGTACTTTAAACCAAGGTCTCTGGCCAGAAGCAGGACTGCAGCTGGCTGAGCGGATATCTTGTTGAGAACTTTCAGTATTCAGACTGGAGGAAATGCATAGACCAGACCGAAAGACCAATCATGGGCCAAGGCGTCAATTCCCAGAGCTGGGTCAGAGGGATTTAAAGAAAATTTCTTCGGCTTATAGTTCTTCCCAGATGCAAAAAGATCCACCTCCGGAGTTTCCCTCAGGACTCAAATGTGATTTTCCATGGATTCCGGATACTTGTCCCAGGTGCTCAGGATGTGCAGCTGGAGAGTCCTTGAATGTAGCGGACCCCACCTTACCACCAGGAAGGCTGAGGTCCCCCCCCCCCGCCAAGACCCTCATAGCTTAAAAGCACACGGGCCGTCTGACTGGAGGAGAAGGATCAAAGTGCTTCCTGGAGGATCTTGAACCCTAAGTCAGTCATGACCTGAGATGGAACTAGACTGGACTTTTCGTAATTCAAAACCCAACCTAGTTGAAGCAATAAATCCCTTGTTACACATAGGTCCTGGAGTAATTACTCCCGGTCTGGGGCATAAAGTAGTTCATCCAAATAAGCTATGACCCCAATTCCTTTTTGCCTTAAAGATGCCAGAGCATATTGCAAGAACCTTAGTAAAGATCCTGGGAGACCAAAGACAGACAAATTGAAAGTGGAATGTTTGGTCGCCTACCTTTATTGCAAATCTCAGGAAATTTTGAGCATAACGGTTCATAGGGACCGGCAATAGGCATCCTTTAGGTCTATTGAGACCATAAAGGAACCAGGTGGAAGCATATTCCTGACCAAGAAGATGGATTCCATGCGGAAACTCCGGTAATGTACCAAGAGATTTAGTTTCTTTAAGTTGAGAATGAACATGAATTCCCCGGAAGCATTCTTTACCAGAAATACGCTTGAATAGAACACCTTCCCCCACTGCTGGTGGGGAACTGAGACAATCACCCCAATGTTCAACATAGAATCTAGACTGTTCCTGGTAGCTAGTCTCTCCTCCTTGCCCCTTGGAAGAGGTGTAACAAAAAAAAAAAAAAATACAATTCTGTGAAATACTCACCTGTAGAATTGATATTATTTGTATACAGTACGTCCTGCTCCAGATATAGTACTTACACTTGGGGTTATCCTCCGCCAGATGGCGCTGCACTGCAGAGACATGCAAAAACAGGCTCCTCCCGGCCCCTCAAATACCCGGGGACCTCCCACAAATCCCCAGCATTGAAAAGCAGTGAACAAGAAGCCGGGAGAATTTAACCACCAAAACTAGTAACTATAATAATGATAACAATCACCATACAGGGGATCCAGAACAATGCAAAAACCAGGGTGGGGTGGAGCAGGACGTACTGTATACAAATAATATCAATTCTACAGGTGAGTATTTCACAGAATTGTATAATTCTTAGTATACAGTACGTCCTGCTCCAGATATAGTACTTACACTTGGGACATCCAATAGCAGTGTCCATAAAGTAGGGTGGGATCCCCAACAAAAAAGGCAACAGCAGACAGTTAAAACCACTGTCACCTGCAAAACCTTGTGGCCAAGACAGCATGAGCTGAGGCCCTAACATCAACCTTGTAAAATTTTGAAAAGGTATGAACAAAAGACCAAGTACCGGCCTAGCAAACTTGCTCAATAGAAGCCTGGCCCACACAACAGAACTACAACTGGTAGGACCCCATAGTGACACAGGGATTAGCACATCCTGTCGCAGAGGGACCCCCACCGGAGCGAATACCGCTGATATGCAGGGAACATTGTCCTCCACCCAGATCCGTATAAGAGACAGTTCCTGGAAGAGCCTCCTGCTCCGGGTCCCTCCCAGATGATTAATGTAGGCCACTGTCGTCAGACAGACCTAGCGCCCCCGAACAGGCGGGCCCCGAAGAGGAGCAGTCAAGCTAGATATAAGTAACCTGAACGCTCACTGTTTCAAACATTGATGGGTGTATGGACCTCCTAAGGGCCCCACCTCCCCTGGAACCGCAGGGAGTTTCAGAAGAAACCCCCCCCCCCTCAACCTGATAGATTGGCATCCATGGTGACCATCTCCAGGAAGGGGCAAGAAGGGAACTTCCCCCAGACAGGTTCCTTGAGTTCATCCACTCCAAGAGGGACCTCCTTACCAGGTGGGAAGGCACACAGACCCTGCTCCAGGGATGCTGGATCCTTGTCCTGTACTAACAATAGGAGAAGTTGCAGAAGGGCCCAAGGGGGACTGAGCATAAGGGACCTCTTCGGAGCAAGCCACCAACGGACCCACCAGCTGCAATCCTGCCTGGTGAAGGGACGGGGACAGCAATGAAGGACTGAGCCCATGCAACCCAATTGTCCACTTTATTGCCGAGAAAGGAAGATTCTCGCCTGAACCGAATCCAAATTCAACCCTAGGAATGGAGTTACCAATTAAGGGGGACAATGAAGACTTGAGGTGATTGAGCACCCATCCAAATGACTCCCAATGGACACCACCAGCCAAGTAACCAACTCAGCCTGACGCAGAGATTGGGAAGTGAAAAAGGACGTCAAGGTAGGTCCTCGCGCGGACGCCCCTTGGTCTCATCAGAGACATCACCCCCGTCAGCGCCTAGGTGAGCACTCTGGGAGCAGAAGAGAGGCCAGATAACAAGGCCACAAATCAGCAGTGTTGGGCTTCCAACACGAACCCGAAGAGCCTCGGTGTCCAGAAGACACAGGGATGTGAACATAAGCATCTTAGATCTCCACAGACGAGAAGAAGCCCACTGGGCGCAGGGCGCTGGCGGCCCAACTCAGAGTTTACATGCAGAAATTGCCTGTAATTGTAGAATTGCCGAAACCTGTGAAAAACCAGAATGGGCCAGACTGACTCATCCTTTTGGGGGAATGTGGAAAGGCTGGTGTAGTGGCCCCTGCCTGTTAAGGGCAACCTGCAAGTGACCCCAAGACCCTGCAGGCCGTGCATGGCCTGCACCAACACCTGAACAGAGGCAGGGACCAGAAGTACCCTGACAATCTCGGGGGAGGCCGCACAGCGAAGTCTATCCTGTATCCGGAGGAAACTACCTCCTGAATCGACCAGAATGAGGCATGATGCCTCCTGATAGGAGCAAGGTGCTGCGGCCATCCCCTCGCCCAGACGGGCGAGGGCACCCCATTATGCTTGAGGGATTTTGGTGGCAGATGTGGCCGGAGGGACCAGGGTGTTGTCTGCTGCTCCTGGGACAGGAGTCTACACGAAATATCTGGAAGGACACCCCTGGTTCGTGTTTAACACTAAGGTGGGGGGGGAGGGGTGCCCCTGCCCCGAGGGGGCCGAGACAGCCGCCTGCGTAGGGGTGTTTTGCCCTTTTTGCCAAACAGGTCCAGACGGGCCCCAAATAGGCGTTGCCCTCTAAAGGGAAGCCCAGTAAGAGTCTTTTTTGTAGCATCGTCAACAACCCACTGTCGCAGCCAGACCAAGCGATGTATAGCTACCACAAGGGCAGAAGTTCTTGCACACATTCTAATGGTGTCATCCAGTGCTAAAAGAATAAATTTTACAAATACATCACAACTGGAGAGTGCATTAAACACCTCCCAGGGGAGATCCTCAGGGTGATGATCGAGCATCTTTCTGATGAGGGTTCTAGCGGCCACTGCAGTGATGGCCGCGGCACAAACCGGGCGCAGCGCCGTTCCTGCACAAGAAAAGGCGTGGGAAGCCAGCATATCAATGCGCCGGTCCTCAGCATCCCGAAGGGTACTATAAGCAGGGGCTGCAATAAAGGGGGGGTTAAGAACCCCTATGATCGGTGCATCCACCACGGGAGGTAATGACCAACAATTAACCACATCAGGGGGGAAAGGGTATTTCCAATCCCAGTCCCCTGGAAGTTTACTAGGGGATTCCCATTCTTTGAGTACAAGAGCCTGAAAATGATCCTGCTCCAGAAATTCCAAACGTGATGTTGCTGTATGGAAACTCTCCCCTCTAGGCTTGGGAGCCTCACCAGGGAGAGAGATAGACAGGACCTCAAAGATCTTTATCAATAATTCGTCAGTGTCACACTGGCCCCAGTATCCAGGGCAAGTATCATCATGACTCCTCTGCCTCTCATCAGATGAGCCTGAGTCAGAGAACAGCTCTCCATCAGAAGGGGCAAAAACACGTGGAGTAGCAAACTCCTCAGTTCCAGTAGGAAAAGGTGAAACAGAAGGCGTCAGGGGCCGCTTCTTACCAGGGCCCAATCGCTCTGACAACCTCGAAATAATCTGATCAGCCGTAGGCAGTCTGCGCGGCATGACTTGCTGGTCATCCCTGCTCGAGTGCGACTCAGCAGGAGTGAGATTTAAGCACGGGGAGACAGGTGTATTGAAGCAAGTTGCAGCCACTGGCAACCCTGATTGCAGGGCCAGTGCTTGTTCGGCACAGGGTCCGCAGAACCGTGCTCTGTCAGCATCAGCATGGGGTTGTCCACACGCTGTACACAGCCGGTCTTGTCCCAGAGGGTCCCCGGTAACATAACTCTGAGATGCCTCCATATGGTGATTATAGAGGCAAATATGCCAGCACGGATTTATGCAATAGGCAACCCTGGATGCCCCAAAGACCCGCTAGGAATGTGGGAGAATTTTTTGCAAGCCCGCTATAATTTATGTCAGGCCGGGAGAAGCCACCGGAGTCTTTGACGTCTGAAAGACATAATGAGAATAAGAGGTGTCAGGGCCATGCGCAGCATAAAAAATGTTAATAATGAAATCACCCGCGAAGGCACTTACAGACCAAGGGGGGGAGGAGGACCGCAACCACGTGCGCGAAGATCATCAAAATGGCGCCAAGCGAACCTCGAAGGGCGGCCCGATCTGGCTGTGACGCGGAGCGCGCCACGCCAGGTCCCCGCCTCCCCCAAAGAGCGCGCAGCTCTGAGGCAGCAGTCAAATCTTGACAAGCAAAGGATAAGATACACTTAGTATAAGCCTTTGCTAATGGAGACGCCGTAGCGTCTGGACGCCGCCACCGCCCAGTGCAGCACACTTTAGTAAAAGAAAAGACACGCGCACGGCGGCAGCAAAAAAACTATGAAGAGCAAGCAGCGCGGCTCTGACACTCAGTTACAAGTCAAGGGCAATACTACGGCCATAAGCATGACAATACAGTACACTGAGACCGCCACACACATACCTCCCCTTTCTTTTCCCCCGAAATACGGGGGAAACGAGGGAGGATGGCGACCCTTTACACAGGGTCCACCGCTACACTGGCATGGGCAATAATGCGGGAAGGGCATCCAATAGAGGCTCACCATCAGCCTAAACCGCCTACCCTTTGGTGGGGGACTGCGGTGGAGCGTGGCTCCATAAGCACCCATGGTGCTGCCTACCTTCAGCCGACCAGCGCAGCCCAGGCTGGGAGGCACATCACAAAGAGTACGGGTGGGAATAGTCCAACAGGGCTGCAGACTGTAAAAGCCCCGCTCACCTGCGAGAGAGTGATACTTCATGTCTTCGCAGTCGGCACTGCAGAGAAATCTGGGGATTTGTGGGAGGTCCCCGGGTATTTGAGGGTACGGGAGGAGCCTGTTTTACATGTCTCTGCAGTGCAGCGCCATCTGGCGGAGGATTACCCAAGTGTAAGTATTATATCTGGAGCAGGACGTACTGTATACATAGAATAGTCCAAGGACAGAACAAAGGCCATATACGTGTAATCATCATACACTGACACCACAGGCACACACCCGCCCCCCTTTCTTTCCCCCCCCCCCCCCCGACTACGGGGGGAACGAGGGAGGATGGCGACCCTTCGTACAGGGCCCACCGCTACACGGGGCAATAATGCGGGAGGACATCCACTAGAGGCTCACCATCAGCCTATACCGCCTACCCTTTGGTGGGGGACTGCGGAGGAGCAGCGCTCCAAAAGCACGCATGGTGCTGCCTACCTTCACCCGACCAGCGCAGCCCAGGCTGGGAGGCACATCACAAAGAGGACGGGTGGGAATAGTCCAACAGGGCCGCAGGCTTTAATAGCCCCGCTCACCTGCGAGAGAGTGATACTTCATGTCTTCGCAGTCAGCACTGCAGAGAAATCTGGGGATTTGTGGGAGGTCCCCGGGTATTTGAGGGGCCGGGAGGAGCCTGTTTTTGCAAGTCTCTGCAGTGCAGCGCCATCTGGTGGAGGATAACCCCAAGTGTAAGTACTATATCTGGAGCAGGACGTACTGTATACTAAGAATAAAAAACTTGTGGGGGGATGTGAATGAATTATATTGGAAAGCCTTCTCTTATACTCTTGGAAATAAAAGGGACACCCTAATAGGACTTTCCCACCAAATGTGAAAGGATTTTAGCCGAGCCCCTATATGGGACCTGGCATCATTGCATCATAGAGCCGGACTACTGGGTACCAGAGTGGATCCTCTAAACCTGCCCCTCCTAGCAGAAGAAGAGGCACCTCTGGCTCCTCTGAACGAATCCCTGTTAAGAAAGGAACATTTAAATGACGACTGATAAAATCTCTTATCCTTAAAGTCCCTAATCCTAGTGAGAAAGCACTTATTCTTGTCAGCAGGCCTATCTAGTACCTTTTCTAGCACTGGTCTAAAAAGGAACGCTCCATTAACAAGCATGGCACACAGGCGAATCTTTGGCCATGTGGCTATGTACCTGGTCAGGCTCTAATTCCTAGCAACACAGGTAGAGGTCAGAATCGGTTTAAGAGAACAAATTCTGCCTGCCAGGCCCTCTTTAAAAGGGAATCCATCCTTTTGTATAAAGGTTCCTTGATGATGCCAAAATCCTCAAAGGCTAAATCCACTCCCTTAGAAAACTTCACAAGGTGCATCTAATTTGAGACACCTATCCCAAAAGAGAAAATCCTCTTCAGAAAACAGATAACCCCTAAACTTTCTACACGAGTAAGCATTAGATTATCTAGTCCTCTGGTTTACAACTTGTGGTAAGCATAACACGGGGATGTTTGCAGGTGCACCAACAGCATGGGTCTGATGTGCATGGTATATTATGTTAACAGTAAAACAGTGCTGTGAGGCCTGTGGCCTACTTATTTGGGTAACTGGGCTGTTCTGTTTCTAGGGGAGGGTGAGCAAGGTGGCTGGCAAGACCATAGGGGGGGGGGGGGGGGGGGGGGAGTCTTTTTTCTTAGCCATCCTTATTTCTGCAAGGTGGGTCAGGACCAGTGTTCATGTTGCAGACAATGACAGGCCCCTCCCCCTCATACTGGGTCATAGGTATGGGGCACTGCCTGCTGCTAAGTCACAGTTTGGCAGAATTGGTGTTTTTTTTTTCCGCACTGAGCACTATTATCCCTAGAAATTGCCCTGTTGGGTAAAACAAATATTTGATCCCCTCCTTGAGGGGAAATCTATTGGAACTTCTTGTGTCTAGGGGGTACTTGGCATAAAAAGTTTAAGAAGCACTGATCTAAGACAGAATCCCAAATGCTACAGAGGTACGCCTTGCTATGGCGGTGTGGGCAGGAAGCTTTCTAATCTATAGAAACAGTCTGTTCATTATCTTTACCGCAGCCCTCTGTGTTACTCAACCTGCCTGAACCAGGAATCCCGCCAAGTGGTGACTCAAAATGGCTGCTAGTTTCTGTCTAGGCAGAGCTTTCTAACCACAGCCTAGGCAGGCGTTTCTTGGTGCAGGGAAGCCCTTTCCTTTATAGTCACCCTTTAATCTCCCTGTCCTCTCAAGTTTCAAATCTTTTTATTTTACTGCACCCATAGCCCACATAACAAGACTTCCTGCCACAAAGAATTTTATGCATGTATGTAATGTATATACTTGGCAAAGATTATGATTCTGACTTCAGCAATAGAAGGAAGGCTGATTTCTTTGTAGATTGAACACTCCCCCTCCTGGATCACAGCCAATACATCTTGGCGCGTGCATACATTTATTTGGCCGACAAGATTCGTATACATAGGAAGCTGCAACAAATGAGCCGGCTCAGACAGAACACACAAGATGCAAATCACAACCATCTAGATATAATGATGCAGAAAAACCGTAAGCCTGGATTTGTTTTAAAGAGGACCAGCATTGAGAATATATTATAGCTGCAGCAAATACACAAAGGCACATACCAGTTTCCAGCAGCAATACACAAATATGGGGGGATCAGTTTACTAAGTCACTAACACCAAGAGCCAAGCGCATTTGCCTGTGTGGCAATAAAGCCATGAGCACTTTACACAGCTGTACAGGTAGTGCTCAGGGAGTAATGTGGAAACTTTTATTGAAATAACAGCAAACCAACAAAAGGCCACAATGGCACCAATTAGATCACAGAACAGAGACCCCTATAGTTAATTGTAGGTGTGCCTGCTTCACTATGCGTCATATGACGCAGGACCTAGCATTTCATATATATTTATTTACAGCGAAAAGTTACAGGATGTACAAAATTAATAGTATAATTACTATATTTTAACTTGCCAACATGATCAAGGTAGAGACAGATTTTAGACTATGCACTCGCCATTACAGATTGTACTGTACTGAGTGACCATGCCCTGTGGAAAAAAAATTCTGCACAGGCTCTCAACCAATCAGAGCCGTTTGCCTTTTGGCGGCCGCATCGCCTGCATCCTCAGGTCGTATGCACGCTCCCGCTCCAGCCATTAAGATAGGTTGCGGCGAAAACATGCACGCCATTGGGGTTGTGGCTGCTCTCACTCCCTGTTGAAATCAATGAGGCACTTTGCCAGTGGATGTAAACACAGCAGAGGGCTCTGATTAGTCGAGAGCCCGTGCGCACGCCATTGACCAGATAGAGAGAGAGGTTAGTTTTACTGGACGAGCTGGGGGAAGGGGGGGGGGGGAGGGTTCACAGCTTCTTTTAGCCTGCCTAGTTTAAACAAATTAAAAAGATTTAAGGGCGATTTGCCAGTTATATAACAAAAGATACTCTATGCAGACTCCTGTCAGCAAGACAATGGGGGTCGGGCAAATTATTTGGTGCTGAACTTTGGGTGTGCTTTTGGGCTTGAACTGCATCCAAGTAAGAGCTTTTTAACTTTAAAGTCCCTGTGCAGGTAAGAAGATGAAATACTTACCCTTTGTTCCTTACAGCTCCTCCATGCAGGGAGAACAAGCTATTCCCTTCCTCCAGCAACAGGCAGACATTGCGTCCACCCAAACTCACCTACTTTACTCATTGCAATGGTGGGGGAGTAGGCTGAGCCCGCCTTGGACCATTGCAATGGCGTGTGGAGGAGTAAAGGTACCACAGACACCGCCATTCTAGGCCATTGGGAAACAGATTTGTTGTAGCCACACCCTCAGAAAGTATGAAGACTCTGGCACCATAAAGACGGGGGAACACTGGACCTGCTCGGAGGAGCTGTGGGAGACAAAAGGTCAATATAGGCTTATTTAAAAAAAAAAAAATAATAAAATCCTTGAACACACAAAAGAGTGCTAAATTTTAAAGAGCTAACCATATGTCACCTGTTGGCGCTGTGATAAACACTGGTACTACTTTTTATACTTGGTGGAGCTGCTCTCTAATTCAAAACATTTGCAGGGAAGTTCATAGTCTGATCAATGAATAAATGAATTCTCATATAGGTTGGACCCAGCCTGCTGCCACTTGGCAGATGGTCCAGGAAAAACGTATAAATTGCCCCAAGATATGCGTATGATGAACGCTGCTAAATCCAGGAGCGAACTGAAACTCCACCCATGACCCAAAACAGTCCTGAGATAGAAGAAATAGTGGCTTCCAAGCATTACAATATGGCCAAATTCATGAAAATATGATATCCTAGGCTTCTTTTTAAGGAATCTAGTTGCTTCCAAACACAGAGACAAATACTCAAGACAAGCACATTATCCCCACACAAATTGAGGATGATACATTTTCATTTCTTTGGCAACATCTCTGAAGTTAATCCCGACATCAGGAATAAAGTATGTTCTGCCCAGTGTTTGGAGTAGCCGACTTGTTCATCAGAATGAACAGTTAGTATGCTCAGCTGAAGAAACTACAAAATTCAAAAGTTCCCACTTCAGTCAACTAGCCTATGTAGTTAAAGGCATTGAGGAAGTGCAGATGACCTGCCACTAGTAGGGGCAAAGGTGCATACAAAGATGGGTATTATAAACCTTTGTTATCCAGTGAAGAAAAAAGCAGGGAACACAATGGAATGCATTAAAAAAAATTAAAAAAAGCTCACAGACAAGACTTTCATCCAATAAAGTATGCAAAGACAACACATTTATGCATCAAACATGTTTTTTTTTAAAGAAAATCCAATTTGCATGTGATGTGTATTGTCTTGCTGTTTACAATTAGGGTCAATTGTAGATGAATACAATAGTAGGTAATTGCACATGTGGGTCACTACAGCCTCAGCGTGAATTGGCAATAGATTACTACACAGCTGTTTCCTAGCAACTGCTCTGGTAGAAGCAAAATGAGACCAGCAGCTGTGAAGACGAGGAGATGTGGCGGACTCTGTATATACAGTATCATCTTCGGTGCTGCATAAAATAGGAGAAACCCTAAACAGCAAGTTCTCTACTAAAACCAAATATTTTCTTGCTGGCCCCTACAGTGATCACTAGGGACAACAACATTTTCCATGAACCAGACAGGAGCTCAAACTGCAACCCTTAAAGAGGACCAATCACCAGGATTTTGCATCCTGATGTAGGGCGCCGTGATTTGAAACTCCCCACAGATCGCTTGTAGCCAGTGAACCATTTTCTAAGACAGATTGTAGAGCAACAAGATATCCGGCAGGACATGCCTGAACATAGATGACACTACAACATTGAATTAGGCATGTACTCCACAGCATTGCTTCTTCTTAACAAACAATCTCAAAGATCTCTCCAGTAGGACTGGTACTGCCCGGACAATATTCCTGAGGGGCACCCAGTTTTGGGATGCCCCATAGTGGGTTCTACTACTGTAATTCCCTTGGCCATGCTATTTACTCACATTATTGCTGGCCCCTACAGCAATCACTAGGGACAACTGCAGAGCAGTGGCATTACTGCTCTCTCCGCTCTGCGAGTCACTCCAGCGTGCACAGATTAAAAGGGAGTAGGAAAAGCTAATACAAGTGACTCACTCATCTTGCCAATGGCAAGACCATCTCCTGGTTAACACACATCACATACAGTGTTACCGGAATCATCTTGGGCCCCCAAAATTTTAGAAGGAAAGAAGATTTAGACTAAAATCATCAATCAATCATCAATTATATAGACCGTTTATGATTTATCTTATGGAATGTACACACACGGGGTGGAGAAGTTTTACCTGGACAGAGCACAGGATAAAACGTTTTGACTGACGGTATGCAGTTGTTACTAGACTTCAGTGCAAAGTATGCACTCCACATGCTCTGAAAATGTGTAGAATGTAAATATATCATACTAATAGAAATGCCAAGGAATATGTCACCGAGAGACTTGTTTACACTTGGCTCCACGGAATATAGCCGTTAGAAAAAAAAGTGGGCTAATTAACAAGCACTTTCTGGTCTGAAACAGAGCTGCTGCAACATCTGTCCTGTGGGTTGGATGTTTGGATTCCGGAATCGTATGCATCAAAGACCAATTTGGGACATCGGGGGGGGGGGGGGGGGGTCGCGTTATAAGGGACAGTCCAAGCCAAAATGTAATATATATTATATATATATATATATATATATATATATATATACGGTATATATGCTACATCTTTCACCTTTTGTCCCCTACAGTCCGCTTGTACTCGACCGACCACCACTCAAAGATGACCTCATGTGCTCAACAGCTGCACCATGTGTCAGGCAGAGTGAGTTCACACCCACCCCTTTTTATTTAAATGGAGGGGATACACTGATGCATGGCATGCCCCCTCCCTTCTCCCTTGCAGAGAATAGAATGGGCTTGGCTAGTTACAGTGGTTGACGTCCATTTGTTGGTAAGCATTGACACACTCAATCTCGAAACACTAATGTTATACCAGTGGACTAAGTCGTCAGTGCTGTGGAGGCAAAGAAGAAAAAATAAAAAAATAAAAAATAAAGAGTATGGGTATTTTTTTTTGTTTTGCATAGACGCATTACCTATGTTTTGCTAACATAAAACATGACATCAGCAGCAAATAAACTGGACACAATGTTTTACAACACTGTAAAGGATTCCCTCTCCAGGTATAATATGGGGAAGGGCAACATAGTGCGGTGTCAAAACGAGAGATGAATACATTAAAAAATGTCATCACAAACGTTATACTTATTTGAAAGTATAAACAACTATAACTCTAACCTGGCTGACAACTATAGTTAAAAAAGCGCAATGTAAAAAGGAAAGGTTCATTTTAAAATATCATGAATGAGAGTGTGCATTGTCTGTTTTGTTTATTATTATTATATTACCAGATTATGGGGGAAACCTGAATTAAAAAAAAAATAAATAAATAAATAAAAAGATTAAAAGATTTTAATAAAAAACTTAATGGGTTCGCTAGCATACTCAGCAGAAAAAAAAAAATCAGTCATGTACCTTAATAATAAGCACATATGTCCTTCCTGTGTATTCGTATGAAAGAATGTTTCCTAGAAAAGGTATCTGCTATACATGCACAAAATTAAAATGTACTGTATCCTCTCAATTATATTTACTTCCAAGGCCATTAAAGTCCTAAGAACATTTTTATTTAGACCTAAAAAAAGTAAAAATAATGTGATTTTCCAGGCACACTAAAAAGTATTCCTACTGTGTAGAGCTTGGATGCGATGAAGGGAGTGTGCTGAGGCCTGACACTCCCCCTTGCCTCTCCCTACTACTACTGTAGTGAATGGAGTTCAGGTATTGGGGCAATACAGGCCTGGCTCAGATCCAGCGACTGGGCGAGTTGCTGATCACCAATCTAGCACAGATCAGCTGCGCGAGACAAAAGGAAAGTAGCCTTTTGGTTTTCTTTCATTGCCTGTAGAATAGCTTTAAAGTGGACCAACACCCACCCCGAAATCGGGATGTCCCACGGGGTGAAACCCCCCAGAATCGTACCTTTTAGGCGACAGATAAGCCGCCTCCCGCACGTCCCTCTAGCAGGGCGCACTCCCGCGCCGGCCGTTTGTGAATGGCTGGCGCGGGCGCGCGCCCTGTTAGAGGGACGTGCGGGAGGCGGCGGCGGCTTATCCGTCGCCTACACAGGTAAGATTTTAGGGCTTTCTGGGGGTTTCACACAGCGGGGGTGCCCCGCGGAAGTGGACCAACACCCAGGATAGTGAAAATCCTGGGTGTTGGTCCATTTTAAGGGATTATCCATGCAATAAAACAAAGAATAATAAAATTATATTGCCTTAATTCAGTACAATGGAGGGGGCATTGCCTAGGCCTGGCACGTCCAAAGGCTAACACTCCACACCCTGTCCATTAGAAGTGAATAGAACAGGCACTGAGGAAGTATGCCTAGGCCTGGACCGGCTCACACATACCCCATCTGCTGCAGTGACTAAAGCAGGTGTGGATGGAGTATTCCTATGCCGGGCATATCCGAAGGACATATGTCTATAGTCGAGTGCCAACAGCGATGGACTGGATTTAGTGATCAGGTTTAGTTTTAGCTCTATTTTTTTTTTTTTTTGGCATAAAAACAATACATGACCAATACATTTAACAAGCTTGCCTATAAAGCGTCAGGGACATGGAGATTACCATATATTTAGTGTAAATATCATAATACTAAATTTTATGTATGTGCACCCCTCAACTAATTGGTCAATAATAGTTTGTATCCTCATGAATAAATCTTGTATAAATTTACCCCCCCCTTTTTTTTTTTTAAACATCGTAACCATCAAACCCAAACATGGTCTAAACTATATATAACTAAACATATTAGTTTGAATAAGACTATTCAAATACCTATCTAAAAAGGTCTCTCTGGATGCTTCTTCTTTCCTTCTGGTGCAAAGGCTCAGTAACATACACATGTGTGAAGACTTCATCATTTAATGTCTAGGGGGTTATGTCATCTTACAAATGCTGAATATTGTTTGTTACTCCAAACAGATCAGTAATGTCTTTATGCTCAAATCATAACACCTGCCTAGTGAGTAATGGCAACAGACAGAAAAGAGCAGCCCAGATATGAGCTTTCATCATGGGAAAGTTCCCGCTGGGAAGTGACTTTGAACTTCTCTGGGTAAAAGAAAAAACAATTGGGCAGTATTCGTATGTAAGGGCAGAAAAACAAATCATAAAATATCAGGTAGCGTCACAGATCAGGCCATTATAATGCCGACAAAGGGTGCCTGGCTAGAGGAAAAGCCAGGTTGCCATGACAACCCAGTTTAGCAAAGCTCAAAAACCCAGGCAGAAATGTCAAAGCGGCATGGGAAATATAAAATGATTTGGCAGCAGCTACCTAGACCAACAGTAACAGGTTATCGCGGGGCAGGAAACATAGTACACATAGCAATGATACTTTAGCTCACACCAAGGGCATACATTTTGAGCAATGTGCTAAACCTTTTTTACATGAGACAACCATTAGCAGCAAGGTATATAATTTATAATGAATCTCCTAGTGCAGAGTACACTTATCAGAAGCATGCATACCTCAAAAACCAGCAGAAGACTGACAGCTCCAATTGTCCAGGGGATTTAAAAAAAATAAAAAAATAAAAAAAGAAGATTGGGGTGCCCCGGGGAAAAGGAACAAAACCCAGGATAGTCAAAATCTTGGGCTTTGGTCCACTTTAATGCACTCTCCTTTTGTCAAACGTAGCAATCACAGCCGAAAATTATAGATGGGTGCAGCTCCCAATTGATAGGGCCTCCCTATTTGATGGGCCCAAAAACAAGCTCAATTAAATCAAATGTTGAGGCATACACCAAAATTGAAGTTCAAGTATATTTATAAGGAAGAATCAAACCAGCTCGTTACCTCTGACGAAGGGCACTCCAGCCCCGAAATGGCCTTCAAGTAAAAACGCTACAGCCCTAACTATTGGTAATCTGCTTTCATTTGCTCTTACCCGTGTCAATTGTTTCAGTTCTTTATATGCTTGATGTTATGTTTCTATATATGGTTGCGCTTCAACCGGACCTTCCCCATGATTTAATGAAAAGCCCAAACCCTTAAAAAACGACCCCCCAGCATATAAAATTAATATATTTTAAGTTTTTAGTCTCTTATTATTCTTTCCCCCACTGGGCTGCAACTCTGTTCAGGACTTTAGGATACGGGTGCCGCCATCTTGACTCAGAAGTATCACACTTACTGAGGAGAGGAGAGTGGGATAAAGTACAGGGGGACAGGTTATAGCTGTGCTTTGCAAGAAAGAGCAGAGCTGCGGTCAGGAAAAGGTCAGCGATCCCAGTTCCATGATCTTGGATGTTTAAAGGCTCATAACATGCAGTAGATGTAGGTAGGATGATATTTAATGTGAGCAATCTGTATGTACAGGGTGTGGGAAACATATAAGATAGACTCTTATTCAGAGTGAAGGACCGCTTTAATGTTGAAAACCAGCTTAGCTACCTCTTTAGGTATTTAGAAAAAGCCTGAGAATTTCACTGTTGGTGAATCATCAGATAGAAAGTCAATGGCACTACAGGTAAAAAGTTCAATACTTTTTTCAGGAGTAAAAAGGTGCCATTGACTTTCATTGTCTTCCTATCTGGTGATTCACTAACAGTGAAATTCTCAGGCTTTTTTCTCATCAATTGAATTTTTACTACCATGAGAATTTTTTTCAACTCTTAGTGAATCAAGGCCATTGTCTCTACTATTGGAAATCATTTCCTAGTTATCCTAATATCTAAATCTGAACCATCCAATGTAGGATCTTTTTGATACTGGTTATTATGGTTATTATGTTACCACTATCTATTTAACAAGTGTACCTCAAACGCATATCAGCTGGTTCTGTTATATATCACACAATCTTATCTATTTTTGAATTAATAATTACCTGTATCTAATCTCATGTCACAATTTTTGAACCAAACTTATGTATATATTGGTTTGATTCTTCTATATAAAAATACTTGAACTGCAATTTTGGTGTGCACCTCAATATTCGATTTAATTAAGTTCACCTTCTGCCCCCATATATCCTGGATAAACTGTTTTCTAAACACTTTTCAGCTTGGCACTGGGTGCCCCTGTCCCCTTCTAATGTGCTGCAGAGAGAATGAATGCTTAATTAGCCAGTTACTTCAGCTGCTTTTTTAAAGATACAAGTCACAGCATGATACACAATCTCCATAGTTCTGCGTTTTAGAGATCCAGACCGCAAGAGTCAGATGAGAATCCGGGATTACTTAGAAGGCAGAGTAGCCCTTTACTGCCTGAGGGGTGTCATTGAAATAGAAGGATCAGTACACCCTTTCATCCAACTCATGTATCAGGGCTAGTGATTGCTTGATAAGGGGGCAATAGGGTTAGGTGAGCAGTTGGGATAGAGGGATCTGTAAGATTAAGATGACTAACGAGAGGTTTTTAGCATCTACAACAGTGTTCCTCCAAACCTCTCGTCATGGTCCACCAACAGGTCATGCTTTGTGGATCTCTACATCGCTGTCTCTATAGCTCTGTCTGAGCAGCAATTACTTGATTTCTGTGTGGAGATCTAGAAAACATGATGTGTTGGTGGGTCTTGAGGAGAGGGTTGTGGAACACTGATCTACAAAACTCCAGAATTTGACTTTCCCCGGTCTTGGTTTTCCAAAATTGAGATGTACCACTGTGTGAAACCCCCAGAACGCCCAGTACAACCTCTTCCTCGTTCCTATGGCACATGTACAGCCAATCAAAGCCATTTGGCATGTTTACATCCTCTGGCAAATGGCCCTCATTGATTTCAATGGGGAGCGTCCGCCCATTTGAATGGCTGGGGCAGGAGCACGCACACGCCGCAGGGGATGCGGCAGCGCATGCTCCCCATTGAAAAAAAACAGCTGTATGCCGAATTACACTCACGGTAGGCGTCTCTCACAGGATGAAAGTCCGCGCATGCACTACTGGACGGGGGAAAGGCAAGCAATTATTGGCACCCTGGGAGGTTTCACACAGTGGGGCACTCCCAATTCAGGATGCCCCCAGGGGAAAGGCAGCGGATGGCCCTGGAATCTATAGTCCGGGATATGTTGCTTATTGCCATCCAAGATGCTTTGCAAAGATAACTGACCAAGTTAATTGCACTAAAAACTGTCCAAAAGAGGGACTCCCTACCTTGCAGGTTTGACATAGTCCAGGTAAACAAAGAACACTTGCTTCCACTCGGTATAGATGTGAGTATATAGGACAGAGAAAAGCCCTTTACAGCTGTTGTAATTATGAGTGCATATTCATTTATCAACTAATTTGATTTATGTGGCTTGGTGCAAACTAAGGCTCTTTGGGGATAATTTCAGCCTTACCTTGCAGTACATTTGTTTTATGGCTTAATCAAGTATTACTATCAACTTGATACTATCATTCAGAGCCAAAGGGTTAGGTTTTGTGGATAGTCACACAAGCAGCTCTATAGCTGTTTGCGCACTAATTACTTCCCCCTGTGTGTAAATTTGTAGATGTCCCCAAAAGTGGCACAAAATCCATATGGAGATTGACGATTGGCTGATCTCAAGAATTCTGGCTGATGTGACCAACCCCCTGGCCGCATCCTCAGTTTCCTTCTGGTCTGGGAGCGTTGGTAAGGTAAACGGATCATCTATGCACGTTTGGACTGCCCAGCCCTGGCGTCTTAGCTAAAGTCCACAGAAGTGGACTTTTTAATCCTTTTGAGGCACTACTAGTATTGTTTTTGGGTGCAACTCTGGAATAAACCTGTGACAAGGCTGCTTATAAGCTGAAGATTTACTTCTGATAACAGCTAGGTTATTTGCTTTGTTGGTTGCAGATGCTTTAGCCACAAGGTGCACGTACTCCATGCTTGCTTAAATATAATACCACTTTGAGCTGAACAGTGCACGATTATTAGTAACAATCACAAAAAATACAATTCTGTGAAATACTCACCTGTAGAATTGGTATTATACGCATGCAGTACGATCTGTTCCAATATAATACTTACACATGGGACATCCAATAGCAGTGTCCATAAAGTAGGGTGGGATCCCCAACAAAAAAGGCACAACAGACAGTAAAGGCGCAGTCACCTGCAAAACTTTGCTACCAAGTACGACATGAGCAAAGGCTCCAACGTCAATCCCATAACAAAACCTTTGAAAGGTATGAACAGAAACAAGCAGCGGTCTAGCAACTTATTCAACAAAAAACCTGGTGCCGAAGGGCCAAAGGTACCCAAACACCAATAGAACGGAATAAAAGGAGAGAGGGAGATTCTTCCCCCTTAAGGAATAGGCCCAAAGGCAACAGAAGCTTCGGTAAAACTTAGAACTCTCCCCAACAGGGAAATGAAAACTGGTCTCCCGCCGGACAGGAGGAGATACTGAACCCTTCAGTAACAAGGATCAGAAAGAAGCCGAAACCTTTACTCAGGACCAGGAAGGCAAAACATCCAAGGATGATCAGTCCAACGGGAGCATAGGCCCTGGAAGCGAACGAGATCAGGCGCATACATATGGGAGGCGCCCGCAGACCCCAAAGGGCATCAGTCCCCCTAAGGGACAATAAACCACCAGGAAAAGTGCAACACCTGTTGAGGGAACGTAGACCCCTTACTTCATCATTACAAAGAATAAGGCCCATAGGCAGACTGAAAGGACTCAATAAAGATCATAAAACACCACCTTGGACAAAGGGGACCGGCGGAATACCACCACATCATAGTGTGTATATAATATACAGGTCCTTCTCAAAAAATTAGCATATAGTGCTAAAGTTCATTATTTTCCATAATGAAATGATAAAAATTAAACTTTCATATATCTGAGATTCATTGCACACCAACTGAAATTTTTCAGGTTTTTGTTTTAATACTGATGATTTTGCCATACAGCTCATGAAAACCCCAAAATCCTATCTCAAAAAAATAGCATATCATGAAAAGGTTCTCTAAACGAGCTATTAACCTAATCATCTGATTAACTCTAAACACCTGCAAAAGATTCCTGAGGCTTTTAAAAAAGCCCAGCCTGGTTCATTACTCCAAACCGCCATCATGGGTAAGACTGCCGACCTGACTGCTGTCCAGAAGGCCATCATTGACACCCTCAAGCAAGGGTAAGACCCAGAAAGAAATTTCTGAACAAATAGGCTGTTCCCAGAGTGCTGTATCAAGGCACCTCAATGGGAAGTCTGTGGGAAGTAAAAAATGTGGCAGAAAACGCTGCACAACAAGAAGAGGTGACCGGATCCTGAGGAAGATTGTGGAGAAGGACCGATTCCAGACCTTGGGGGACCTGCGGAAGCAGTGGACTGAGTCTGGAGTAGAAACATCCAGAGCCACCGTGCACAGGTGTGTGCAGGAAATGGGCTACAGGTGCCGCATTCCCCAGGTCAAGCCACTTTTGAACCAGAAACAGCGGCAGAAGCGCCTGACCTGGGCTACAGAGAAGCAGCACTGGACTGTTGCTCAGTGGTCCCAAGTACTTTTTTCTGATGAAAGCAAATTTTGCATGTCATTCGGAAATCAAGGTGCCAGAGTCTGGAGGAAGACTGGGGAGAAAGAAAGGCCAAAATGCCTGAAGTCCAGTGTCAAGTACCCACAGTCAGTGATGGTCTGGGGTGCCATGTCAGCTGCTGGTGTTGGTCGACTGTGTTTTATAAAGGGCAGGGTCAATGCAGCTAGCTATCAGGAGATTTTGGAGCACTTCATGCTTCCATCGGCTGAAAAGTTTTATGGAGAAGAAGTTTCAGCACGACCTGGCACCTGCTCACAGTGCCAAAACCACTGGTAAATGGTTTACGGACCATGGTATTACTGTGCTCAATTGGCCTGCCAACTCTGACCGGAACCCCATAGAGAATCTGTGGAATATTGTGAAGAGAAAGTTGAGAGACGCAAGACCCAACACTCTGGATGAGCTTAAGGCCGCTATTGAAGCATCATGGGCCTCCATAACACCTCAGCAGTGCCACAGGCTTATTGCCTCCATGCCACGCTGCATTGAAGCAGTCATTTCTGCAAAAGGATTCCCGACCAAGTATTGAGTGCATAACTGAACATAATTATTTGAAGGTTGACTTTTTTTTTATTAAAAACACTTTTCTTTTATTGGTCGGATGAAATATGCTAATTTTTTGAGATAGGATTTTGGGGTTTTCATGAGCTGTATGGCAAAATCATCAGTATTAAAACAAAAAAAGACCTGAAAATTTTCAGTTGGTGTGCAATGAATCTCAAATATATGAAAGTTTAATTTTTATCATTTCATTATGGAAAATAATTAACTTTAGCACTATATGCTAATTTTTTGAGAAGGACCTGTATATATATATATTTATTTATTATGAGCGAGGGCTAAGAGTAGTAATCCGCAGGGCAACAGAATGAAAAATTGATCCCCACAGGGACCATAGAACTACTTGGGAGATGCCCCTTAGTAATCCCCAAGAGAACTCCTAACAAGGAAGACTGAACAAGACTTCTACAGGAAGGCAGACAGGACAGAACCTGAACCTTCAGAGTACCTAGATGGGGAGCCAACCCCAACCTATGCTGTAACAACTCTAGAACCCTGGGAACCGAGAATGTCCAACAGGGGAGAGACCAAGACTCATGCCAATCAATATGGGTACACCATACCCCATAATAGACGGAGGAAGAGGAAGCCAAGGAAGCTCGCTCCTAGCCCCCCAGATACCAAGTCGCCCAGAAGATAAGCCCATCTCCAAGGGGTGAATGAATCAGCTGTCAAGCCCCAGACTAGATTCTGTAGATTGGGACGACATAAGAAGGAGCCTGACAAGGGCAGAACCGCACTCCTGAGAGAGCGTACAGGTCCGCTGACCTCAGCAGAAGCACCTGCGAACCACAGTTCACTAGGCCACCCAGGGGCCATCAATCTCACGGGTCTCTATCAGCACGACCGTGCGCAGAACCCCACATAGCAGGGTGGATGAAGAGAAGACATATAAAATAGAAAGTATATACGCAAATTTACTAAGCCCCCATGACCAGAGTCAGAATATTCTGGGACAGTAAAAAACAAGGGCAGAGCCCCTGTGATATAAGCGAGACCCAACAGAGCCACTCTAGTTGGCTCTCAGAGGGACACCAGTGATAGCACAACCTGCCACTGAAAGACATCCATTGGAGCGAATACCACTGAGGAGCAGGGGACGTAGACCCCCACCCAGATTAGGATCAGGAACCTTCCAGCGGAATCATCCTGCTTCAAGCTCCAGACCAATAATAAAACAGGCCATTGTCTTTTAACAGGCCAAGAGTCCCCAAATAGACAGGTCCTAAAGAGGAGAAGTCCAGCAGTATAGAGTCAACTGAAGGCTCATTGTTTTAACAAAGCCAGTAGGTAAGATGGACCCAAGGGACCCTACCCAGGAACCACGGGGGGTTTTGGAAGAAATCCCCCCCCCCCGCCAACCTGCAAGACTTGGTACCCAAGGTGACCATTCACAGGAAGATGCAACCAAAGAAGGGGGTGCCCCTGACAGGGTCCTTGAATATAATCAGCTCAAGAGGAACCACCGTACCAGGGGGAATGAGCACAGACCTAGCTCCAGGGGTGCTGGAACCCCATGTAGGATCAATAACCTACTGTGCCGAAGAGCCCAAAGGCTCTGTATATAAGGGACATCATCTGATACGCCACCAACGGGCCCACCAGCTGCAATCCTGCCTGGTGAAAGTAAGATGTCAGCAAAGGGGGACAGAGCCCCCGTAACCAGGAGTCCACTTGTTGCCAAGGAAGAAGGCTCAAGCCTGAACCGAATCCAAGGAATGGAGATAGCGGATAAGGGACCATGAGGGATTGAGGTGACTGAGCACCCATCTAGTAACTCCCAGGGGACACCGCCGGCCGACTAATCCACTCGGCCTGACGTAGAGATTGGGGAGTAAGGAAAGACGACCCGGTAGATCCTAGTGCGGACGCCCCACAGGCATGTCCGAGACATCACCCCCATTTGCGCTATGGCGAGTACCCTGGGAGCGAAAGAGAGGCCAAAAACAAGGCCTCAATCCGCAGGGTTGGTCTTGCAAAACTGACTAGTAACGGGCTTGGTGTCCAGAAGACACCGGGGGAACTAATAAGATCTAGAACTCCACAGGAGGCCGGAAACCCCCCTTGCACAGGGCGCCTGTTTCCCACGCCAGAGATATCATATAGGGACTACCTGTGAGAGTAGAATTGCCAGGCCTACCATAGGCCAGCATGACCCAGACTGTCTCATCATTTTGAGGGAAGGAGGAAGGTTAATATAATTTTAATTTTTAATGCATAGATGGCCATTGTATGCTTGTGGCCATAGCCCCATTCTGTTAAGGGCAACCCGTAAGTAAGCCCAGACTCTGTAGGCCTAGTACGGCCTGCACCAATTCCTGAGGGGAAAACAGGGGCTAGAAGCACCCTGACAACCTCTGAGAGGGACCGCCCAGCAAATGCTATCCTGTGTCCAGGGGAACTACCTCCTGGAACCACCAGAAGGAGAAGATACATTCCTAGATAGGAGTCAGATGCTGTATTCCCCTCGCCCAGAAGGGCAAGGGCGTCCCTTCATGCTTGGGAAGTCTTGGCAGATTTGGACTTAGTCCTGCCAGAGGGCCCAGGGCGTTGCCTGCCCACCCCGTGGTGGAAATCCACACCGAACAGTTGGAAGCACACCTCAGGTTCGCATTTGACACTAACGTAGGGAGGGGGAGGGGTGTCCCTGCCCCGAGGAGGCCGGGACGGCCTTCTGCGTAGGGGTGCCTTACCCTTTTTTCCAAAAAGGTCCAAACGGGCCCCAAATAGACGCCGTCCTCTGAAGGGAAGGCCAGTGAGAGCCTTTTTCGCAGCATCGTCAGCACCCCACTGTCGCAGCCAGACCAGGCGGCGAATAGCTACCACAAGGGCAGAGGTTCTAGCACACATCTTAATGGTGTCATCCAGCGCTGAGAGGATAAACCTCACAAACACATCACAGTCTGAGAGTGCATTAAATACCCCCCAGGGGAGGTCCTCAGGTCGATGGTCAAGTAGTTTTTTAATGAGAGTCCTGGCGGCCACCGCAGTGATGGCCGCGGCACAGACCGGGCGCAGAGCCGTCCCTGCACACGAAAAGGCGTGGGAAGCCAGTCTGTCAATGCGCCGGTCCTCAGCATCCCGAAGGGTACGGTAATAAGGAGCAGTCATGAAGGGGGGGTTAGTAACCCATATAATTGGTGCATCCACCACAGGAGGTGCTGACCAAAAATTAACCACATCAGGAGGGAAAGGGTACTTCCAATCCCAGACCCCTGGGACCCCTTTAAGTTTACAAGGCGATTCCCATTCTTGGGATATAAGATTCTGGAAATGCTCCTGTTCCAGGAATTCCAAGCGCGGCGGCGCTGTGTGGAAACTCTCCTTCTTAGGCTTAGAAGCCTCTCCAGGAGGGGAGATTGACAAAACCTCAAAGATCTTAATAAGTAGTTCATCTGTGTCACACAGGCCCCAAGAACCGGGCCCAGAATCATCACGGCATCCAAGGAGCCCGAATCGGAGAATAGCTCACCTTCCTCAGAAGGATCAAGGTCCTGTATAGCAGCAGAGTCATCAGTATCGTTAGGAACCAGAGAGCCAGGAGGCATCAGGGACCGCTTCTTTCCAGGGCCCAAGCGCTCCGCCAAACTAAACAGCACCTGCTCAGCCATAGGCAGCCTGCGCGGCACGACTTGCTGGTCATCCCCGCTCGAGTGAGACTCATCAGGAGTGAGATTTAGGTCCGGGGAGACAGGTGTATTGAAGGGAAGTGCAGCCACTGGCAAACCTGATTGCAGGGTCAGTGCCTGTTCAGCACACGGTCCGCAGACCCGTGCTCTGTCAGCATCAGCATGGGGCTGACCACACACTGTACACAGCCGGTCATGTCCCCGAGGGACCCCGGGTACATAATTCTGAGATGCCTCCATATGATGATTATCTGAGCAGTATGCCCGCAGGGATTTACGCAATAGGCAACCCTGGATCCCCCGAGACCCGCTAGGAAAGTGGGAGAATTTGTTATGTGGACCCGCTATAATATATGTCAGGCCGGGAGAAGCCACTGAAATCCTGGCGGCTGAAAGACATAATGGGATAAGAGGGGGGTGTCAGTGCCATACGCAGCCGAATAAAAAATCATCAGGAACAAATATCGCCCCGGAGGGCACTTACATGACCAAGGGAGGAGGCGGATCGCAACCACGCGCGCGCGAAGACCGTCAAAATGGCGCCAAGCGAACCTCGAGGGGCGGGCCTGATCTGGCTGTGACGCGGAGTGCGTCATGCCGAGTCCCCGCCTCCCCCAAAGAGTGCGAAGCTCTAACCAGCGCAACGTGAATGACAGTAGTGGATAGTACACACATACATAATGTAATAAAGGAGATTGCTCTCACAGTAGAGAATGATGCTGCCGCCCGGGCTGCACACTAATGTAATGAAAGGACAAACACGCGCGCAACCAGAAGGCTTATGTGGAGCAAGGAGCACGGCACTGACACCCAAGTTCAAATGAAAGATCAACGGCCTTAAACATGTTACGTTACACTAGGACTGCCACACATACCCCCCCCTTTCTTTTCCCCCGAGCTACGGGAGGAAGCAAGGAAGAAGCGGACCTGCACCCAGGGATTATCGCTATGAGGGGCACGGGCAACAATGCGGGAGGGGCATCTAATGGAGGCTCACCATTGGCCTAAACCGCCTACCCTATGGTGGGGGATTGCGTGAGCACACGAGGTGCTGCCTACCTTCACCCGACCAGCGCAGCCCAGGCTGGGAGGCACATCTGTATCGAAGAGGACGGGTGGAAACAGTCCCGCAGGGCCGCAGGCTGTAAAGCCCCGCTCGCCTGCGAGAGCGTGATATTTCATGTCTTCGCAGTCAGCACTGCAGAGAAATCTGGGGATTTGTGGGAGGTCCCTGGGTACATGAAGGGCCGGGAGGAGCCTGTTTTTGCATGTCTGCAGTGAACAGCGCCCTCTGGTGGAGGATTACCCATGTGTAAGTATTATATTGGAGCAGGACGTACTGTATGCTTAGAATAAAAGGTTTGATATGCAGAGTCAAAATATTTTCCATTTTCCAAAGTGGTTTTTGGCCTTAATGTGGACCAAAACCCACGGTCCGATGGACCTGGAGTCTATAAGATTCCAGGGCCACTTGATTCCATCCCCCTGGGGCATCCAGAATTGGGTTGCCCCGCTGTGCGAAATCCCCCAGAAACTCACCCTCCTTCCCATTCCAACTGCGCATGCGCGAGCAGCAGCCACGTCCCTGTTAGAGGGTAGCGGGAGGTGCAGCCACCAGCGTGCTTGGATCTGCTTGCTTAGACGTAGGGGCGGGAGAGGATCTGAGCGTGCTGACTGGACAAGAGGCTGCGCAGATGTCGTAGGACAGGGGGAAGGGTCAGATGGGACAACCTGGGGGGTTTCACACAGTGGGGCACCAAATTCCTGGGTTTTGGGCCACTTCAAAGTGGTCAGAAACCTGAGAATTTCAATTACCTGGGGTTTTGGTCCACATTACAGGGGAATGCCGATATGTAATCCTGTCTGTGAAACCCCCGGGATCAGCTGTATACTTACCTCGATTCACGCTCTCAAGGCGCATACGGAGGCTCTGAGCCAAACAGAACTCATCAGGCTGCATATTCATGCCCGGTAAAGCGCTTTGAATGGAAGCGATTGCTGGGTGCCTCCTGCTGGCACAGCCGCCAACAGCCATTCATATGTCAGTCGATGTTGTCGGTGGGAATACGTATCAGAGGAATGCCAAAGATGCCGCCAAAGTTCAACACATTCGCTGTGGGATGGATTCCCAAAGTATACAGGTGATCACGGTGGTGTTGCACAGCGAGGCATTCCAAACCGTGATGCCCCCAGGCCCTGGAGTCTTTACGACTCTAGAGCTGGCTTACCAGAGTTTTAGTGCATTTTAAATGAGATTAAGGAACAACACATTTCACAAGAATGAAATAGCCACGATAGTGTTAATTCACTATATTTTCTAACAGGACAGCTGTTTTTAAACCATTAAAACTCACCATTTTACTGCATACAGCAGCCAAATAAAATGTATGCAAAGTGAATTGCGTCAAAATTATACAATAGACATAGCTGGCAGTTGTGAATTGTGTCTGCTATTAAGAAGGCCTTTAGAAGGGAACATTAGTTATTTTCTGAAGAATGTGTGATTTATAGTGCTCTCATTGCTGGAAAACATAAGGGTACTCCCATGTATGAAAAGCTCTTTGTACAAGAGTTATAATTCGGGAGGGTTCAGGAAGTGTTTGGCTAGTTGTCAAGCGCCTCTGGAATCCACAGACACATATTCATACCAGCACTGTTACAGAAACCTTACTGTAAAAAAAAAAAAAAAAAAAAAAAAAAAACAACAACATGTAGTAGCGCTGCTTCTGAAATCTCCATATACCAAGGATGGCCACAAGCATTAGACTACCAAAACATTCCTCCATCCAATCACTAGCTCTCAAAAACAAGGCTAAATTGTGGGAATAGCAATACTTCTGCGCTAACAACTTTGCTACAACCTCTTTCCAGAAATTTGAACAGAAAGGTCAATGTACAGACATCCTGTGTCAATAAAATTCCCAGCAGTGTCCTTAGTTTTATGTTAGAGAAAGTTTTGGCTTTGAGACAACCTATAGTGAAAGAAAAAGGCTGACAATACACATAGCTGGAGAGGTCAGGACTGTTAATATCCAAATTAGGTACCGTATTATTTACTGTTCACTAAATAATAACAAATAGGAAAAAGGGAAATAAGAAGAGGAAAAACAATTAGGACACTTTCCACTAGACTCGCAAAAGCCTGCAAGCAGCGTTTTGCCACAATTGCACCTAATCACAATCGCTACTAAAACGTTAATGCACAGGTGAATACGTCCCCTTACGCCAGTGTGAAACCAGCGTTAGGTTGCAGATAAGGATACAAGGGCAACCAGACTAATGTTATTCCTCCAAAACAAATCCTACAAAGGCCAGTCCAAGCCACATCCTCCCATTGAGGCTGCTGCACAACTCTCCATAGGCCTCACATACACATCTCTTTTGTGGATATTATGTTCTGCAGATGGTGGTTTTAGCATTATTTTCTAAAAGATTCTAGGGCCAGCCCGCAGATCAGGATACCATTCGTGTGAACCCACCCAAATGCCGCTAAACTCACCTGCTTCCTGACTTCCATGTCAATATAAACATTGGGCAGCCACATCCCTGCATCTTTGGGCTGTGTGCATGCTCCTGCCACCAGCCATTAAAGAGGAACATTGCAGGTGTTAATAAAAACTCCCCAAACTGGCTTGCTCGCCACGCTGCCCCTCCAGTTTCAAATGATACAACTTCCGACTTACCTGTCTGGTCTCATCGCGCTCCGGCATCCCTCGGTCCCACACCATCTCCGTCGGGCAGCACCATCTTGCCGTCCCGTTATGCTCTGCACTGCACCTCAGATCTCGCGCATGTGCAGCAGCACTGCATAGGCTATGGGCAAAAGAGGGACGGCAAAGGGTGAGTATGTCTAAGGCTTTGCAGCCTTCACTCTGGGATGGCTAAGGGAGGGGTGCAGAGGAGCCAGGAACGCTGCCGGGTGTTGGCATTTTAGATGTCGGCACCCAAAAGGCAATGAGGGAGGGATGTTTAGAGAGGAACATCAGAAAAGGTCTAATGTTCCTCCTTAAAATAGGCTGGGGATGTGAACGCTCATTTCAATTGCTGTAAACAAGAGTTGTATTTCAGTGCATAAATCTGAATGGCAAACTTCTATGGTTGGACAAGCCCAGTGCCTCAGGACTGGGAAAAGGTGAGTTTTACAGGGTGATTGGGGGGGGGGGGGCACACAGTGGGGTATCCCAAACAGGGATAGTCAAAAATCTGGGTTTTGTTCCACTTTAAAGTCACTGTCCAGCTTCACTCAAAAAGTATTCCCATTGTGTAGGGCTACACATGGCAATGTTATAATTTTATGTTCATGTTCTTTATAAAAGCAAAGCTTTATTGCCAGAGTAATTTTAAACTTTCACCTCTTGTTTCTCATGTCATCTTTGATGGGGAGTAGCAGGCTGAGTGATGCAAATACAGTGTGTGCATTCCAATGAAGTGAGCCCATCACAAACAGAGGGGGTGTCAACCTGACAAGCATCAGGATTGAATTGGCGGTCAGGATGGGGGGGGGGGGGGCACTGGAGGCAACAGAGGAAGAAATTCCCCTTTTCTGACCAGAGTAAAGAGACAGCATGGGACCGACATTGCATCAAGTAAGATGCCAGGCAAATGACTGGTCAATTCCTTGAAAGGAACATTTTCCTGAAATTCTTCCACAATTTTTAGATGCAGCTTCTCACAGATTGCTGAATCTCTGACCATCTTTACTCCAGACTCTGCCTCTCTAACATGCTTTTAACCTCTCCCGTGTTCATCAGAACCACTTTTCCAGCCTTTCATTAACCCTGTCTGAACTTTTCTGAGATGTGTTGCAGCCATCAATTTCTGGAGTTATTTCTTTAAATTAAATTGAAAAATTTATTTTTTTTCAACATCCGATATGTGTTCAATGGTTAATAAAATATGGTCACATGAGATTACCAAGCCACTGCACAATGTCTGAATGTTTTGTATTTGGACTCCGAATTCATAAGTATGGCGGCAAAAACAGCCACCTCCCTCTGGTTCCAAATTAAAATGATCATTAATCTTCTAGAAGACTCCAAGGCTGTCCGATTCCCTCTCCTTGGGGAATCCTATATTAGGACCTGCTTGGATGTTGGATTGGCGGTTAGGTAAGTTTACTGGGGATCCGGGGTTTCACATAGAGGGGCATTCCAAATCAGGATGCCCTTTACAGCGGACCAACACCCATTCTGGTGAGTACCACAGCTACAAGACAGACTAGCATCTTTAGCTAGTCAGAGAATTAAAATTAGGCCAAAAAGATCACATTGGAAAAATCACAAAATCATTCAGTTAGGAAATGCCAATTCAGTTTGTCTAAAGGTCAGTAATTTTTCAGTTTTTTCAAAAGAATGACCTCAAGGTTAAGCTTGAACAAGCTTCCAGTCTAATACCCAAGGCCTGCTGTGCATCAAAGCGTTTACCATTTAGGTAATTAAGATGTATAGATCCTCAAGATGTGCAAGGTTGCAGCAGATATCAGCATTCCTCTCTGCACGCCCAAAGCCTTCCAATGTAGTATCCAGTCCCCCAGTAAGACGGCAGGAAGGAGGCACAAAAATATGGGGACAAAGGTAAATATAGGCCTTTACATTCACATTTCCTTATATCGATCCTGGCCTTATGTATACAGACAATAAGAATATTGTGATTAGCTGACCATTGAAGGCGATTTCAAGTTTCTTTAGTTCCATGGAAGTGGTAATCTATTGCTAAAAATTACTATGGCAAACAGGATATGACCTGAACCCTTCCCTTAGACTACTCCGTTTAAAGCAGACCTTCACCCTAAGAGCATATCTTATATGTTTCCCACACCCTGTGCATACAGATTGCTCACATTAAAAATCATCCTACCTGGGGGCGTGGCCGCGGCATGGCAGAGTAGAGTCGCTTGTATCGGGGGCTCCTGCACAACCCCAGCCTACAACGTGATTTTGTGGGGCTACAACCCCAATCAAACCCCCCCAAGGAGATGGGGAAACGTGGAGGGTCACGGAAGATTTCCAGAACCGGCGAGGGGCAAGCGATTACCCGCTTTCTACGGGTGGAAGATCCCGGGACCAGGAGCCTGCCCAAAATGGCGCCGGATCGGGTTGAGGAGGGGGAGCGTGGTGAGCGGTCGGATGCGCCATTGAGGACAGCTGAGTCGCCTGCTGAGGGGAGCCGTCAGCGCGAGGAAGAGGTCGGCGCTTCACCACTTAACCCCCGACAGGGCCAGCGGCGGCCCGTATCAGGCGAGCCGGCGGGGAGCGGAGGAGCAGTGACCGCCGCTCGTAGCAGCAGTGCGGCGGCGTGTGAGGCACGGGAGAGCCGTCGTCGCGAGGAGGTCGGCGGCCCCCCCTCGCAATACCCACAGCAAAGCCAGCGGCGGCCCGCGCCTGGTGTGTGGAGCGGAGGAGAGGAGACCGTCGCCGGTGACACCAGCAAGATGGCGGCCGTGCTGAGACCGGAGCGCGGTGACCGGGGGGAGCGGGAAGCTGAGGAGCCGCACACAGCAACCTGCATCAAGGTACTGGGGGAGGCGGGCGGGTGCTCTCCCCCGAGCAGAAGGGGAAGCCACAGTGCGGGGAAAACAATGGGCCCAGGGGTCGTCCCGGGGATCAGCTCTCACCCCCCTAGCCTGGGAGCTTCCAGTATGTGCTCCCCCCACAGCGCAGAGAGCTCAATGTGTGAGGAGGAGATGGAGCTTGGTCTGCTTCCCGGCTCACAAGCAAGCCCAACTAGGTGGGAGCCTGGTCTGCATAGCCCAGCTTGGAACAGCAACCCGTCACCCATTAAGCTGCCACTTAAAGGGCCGGAGACCCTCTCGTGTGGGGCCCATATCCACCATCCCTCCCCCTCAGGCCACACAGTCTGGGATGTGAGCTCGGGGAGACCCCCTGGAGGCCAAGAACAGGCGGACTGGGTCGCACGGTCGGCCCAGGAGGGCATCCCAAACCTGTGGTTTTTGCAGAAACAGGCCGCTCCAGATTCAAGCCGAGACGGGAGGAAGGAGAGCCAGTTCCCCTCATCAGCCTTGCCACGGCAGATGACACCCTCGGACGGGCTATTTACCTGCCTGACGCCACCTCGACCCAGGGAGGAAGGTTACAGCACAGATTCCTGGGATCCGAGAAGGGGCAGTCCCCAACCCTCACATGGGATGCAAGACCCTCCAGCTAACACCGAGACCATACACCGGGCAATGATACACGCTCCCCAGCAGGGCCTGGACCTCGATCTGCGCTCAGTCCTCCTCTCGCTCCCCACTAAAGCAGACCTTGAGGCAATCCCCACCAAAGCAGATATGGAAGCCATGATCTCTAGGATAGAGAAAACCTTTCGGAAAGACCTAGAAGTTGTTCAACACAATGTGGCGGCGGTGGAGGATCGAGTTTCCACCTTGGAGAACGCAAACACTGTGACAGAGGAACGTCTAACCCGCCTGGAGCGATCGAGTGAAACGCAGGCTGCCCAAATCACCAATTTGAAACTACACTACGATGATTTGGAGAACAGAAATAGGCGGAACAATCTGCGCCTCAGGGGGATCCCCGAAACGCCTCAGTTCATGGACCTGGACTCTGTTGCCACCTCTGTCTTCAATGGGCTCCTGGGGAACCCTCCGGACACCGTCATAAAGATGGACAGAATACACAGAGTAGTAGGCCGACCGCCGGGCATCCCGGATGGCCCCCGGGATGTCCTATGCAGAATACATCACTTTAAGATAAAGGAAGAGATTCTAAAGAAGGCGTGGGAGGCAAGACAAGTTGTACATGATTCTGCGCATATAACCATTTTACCGGACTTAGCCCGATCCACGCTCTGGATGCGAAGACAACTGAAACCACTCCTACAGAAGATAAAGGACAGCGGTGCAGTTTATAGATGGGGATACCCGTTCCATCTCGTCGTTAGGAAGAATGGAGGCTCCTTTACACTTCGAGTCCCCGGGGACCTGGATAACCTCTTTGCGTTTTTGGACACTCCCCCCTTGGAGGTCCCGAATTGGTTGGACTTCCCTACGTTCCAGCCCCTGCCGCAGAGGATTCGACGCCGGAGGGCCCCGATCGGCCGCGGACGTCGACGGGGAGATGATCCCCCCCCCGCGGCTGACTAGCTTTTGGGACTACTTTAATACAATGCGGTGGACCTGATCCCCTCGCCTGGACTTCTCCCCCTCCCCCCCCCCATGGGGGTGTTCTCTCCTACCCTGTGCCGGGCCCCCCGGCGGACTTGCGGGTTGGCGGGACAGCCCTCTCCCCACCGGTTATGAGTCTAAACAGGTCATTTTGGGTGTGTTGATGGCCGTTGTTTCTGTGACCTGGGATCCCCCCCGCTCGCGCCCCCCCCTCCGTTCCCGTGGCGCCTCGTCGTGCTCACCCTGACGCCTGTGGCGTCGGCTGGGCCGTTGCTCGCCCGGGGGGGGCGGGAGCGGGGGGCGAGACGAATGTGGATCCGCCCCTGCGCGGGTGGACTGGGACGAGCTGCTGATGCTGCACCCCGCCGGGGGATGTGGTTCAACTGCATCCGGTGACGGGTTGTGGTCTCTCGTGGGGGGCGGGTCTCCACTGAATGCCTCGGCTAGCGCCCGCTATTTTGGGGCGGTGGCGGATGTGTCGGGGGAGGGACGCAATTGGGTGTTCTCCGGGGGGGCGGGTCCTGGCCTCTCCCCTGGTCGGGCGGCTCCGCGGTTTCCTCCGTGCTTTGACTGCCCGTTGTCCCTGGCTGTCGCGCCTGGGGCACTCGGGCGGCGGCCCGTGGGGGGGCGGTGGGTGCTGGCTGGTGCCGGGCCTGTCCGGGTCTGGCTGGGGGACTGTCGAGGACCGCGGGTGGCGGGTCTCCCGTGCCCCTGTCCCGCGCCTCCCCCCCCTGCCTTGCTGTTCATACCCGGCTGTCGTGGCGGACCCTGCTGTCGTGGTGGCCTGCTGTCACCTCGGACGCCATTGTGCCCGGTTGTCATGGCGGCCTGCTGTCATCTCAGTCACCATTATACCCGGCTGTCGTGGCGGCCTGTCGTCTCCTCAGTCACCATTATACCCTGCTGTCGTGGCGGCCTGCCGTCACTTCAGACGTCTCTGTGCCCGGTTGTCGTGGAGGCCTGCTGTCTCCTCGGTCGTCATTATACCCGGCTGTCGGGGCGGCCCGCCGTCTTCTCAGTCACCATTATGCCCGGTCGTCGGGGCGGCCTGTTGTCTCCTCGGTGACCATTATACCCGGCGGTCTTGGGGAGGCGTGGGACTCGGACAAAGTGCCTTGGAGTTTCCTCGTGGTTGGGGGGGGCGCCCCGCCGGTCCCGGGCTCCACTAAATAGATTGATCGGCCATTCTGGGGGGGGCCTTGGTGGGTGGGGGGCGGGCCTTGGTGGGTCCTCGGTCGGGTGCACGGGACTGACCGCGGAGGGGTGACCCTGGTCTTCCTGGCTGCCCCCGCCCCCTCCCCCCCCGCCGTCGGGGGCAATGAGCTGTGCTCGGCTCTCTGGTCGCCCCGGTGGCGCTGGGATCGGTGGCTGTCCTGGGGGGGGGGTTGCCTGGCGCTCACTGCGCGGGTTCGGGGCGGGGAGTGGTCCGGCTGGCTGGCGGATGATTGCCGGGGGTAGGGAGGGCTACTGCATAAGTGTTTTCGGCAAGGGTTGATCAGGTTGACCAGGCTGTCATAGAGTTAAACAGGTTACTTAAACTGTTATAGAGTGTTACTATGGAGTCGAAGATGGCCCTGGCGTGTTATCTTGTTTACAGATTGTTTTCCTTTTAACCCCCCCTGGGGGAAACCAAGTCTTGGACCGTCCCTCGTTTGAGGGGCTGAGGAGGCGGGGGCCTCTGTAGCCTTGCAGCGCCACAGTTTTTCTACCCCACATAGGCCTGCGCGCCTAGGCTAGTTCGGCCTTAGGCGGGCGTTTTCTCTCTCCTTTTTCTTGTTTTCCTTCTTCCCTTTCCATCAAATTTCCTCCCTCCCTTCATCCATCTCCCCTCGCATAGTCCCTCCCTGTTCTGTCCCCGTAACCCACCTTCTTTCGGGTCTTGACAGACCATCCTTCTCCCATTTTCCTTCCCTTGGGCCGGGCGGCCGTCCTCCTGCTGCTCTTGAGGGCGCATTGATCCCCAGTATACAGTTGCCCTGGCTCTGGGCTCTTCTCTGCGGGGCCGGTGCGGGTGGTCCGGATCGGGCGCAGGTGACGCGATGGATCTCAGGATCGTCTCCCTGAACGCTAAAGGTCTCAATGTCCCAGAGAAACGGAGAGTATGCCTGAACCTATTCTGGAAAAAAAGGGCGCAAATAGTATTTGTACAGGAAACACACTTCCGGAAGGGGAAAGCTCCAAGATTTTCGGACAGGCGCTTCCCGATTGGATGGCATTCCCACTCGCCGGATTCAAAATCCAGGGGAGTGAGCATTTTGATTGCGGCCAACACTCCATGGACCTTGATAAACAACATACTTGACGAGGAGGGTCGTTTCATTTTCATTAAAGGGAAAATAGGTACCCAAGTATTCACGTTCGCTAATATCTACGCCCCCAACTCGGATCAGATTCACTTTATTGAGCGTGCCCTGGATGCTCTTCAGACGTTCTCGGAGGGCGTCCTGATTTTTGGTGGCGATCTCAACGTGGCCCTGGACCCATTGCTGGATGCCTCCAGAAAGGCTTCCCATCTATCGTTCTCGGCTCTTAAGAAACTAAAAAGTTCCCTACGACTCTCCCAACTCATAGACCCGTGGCGTTTACAAAACCCTCGAGGTCGAGATTACACATTTTACTCTGCACCTCACGACTCCTACTCGAGGATAGATTACCTCTTCTTGGAACACAGATACCTGGAGATTGTCCAAAAAGCGGAGATTGACCCTATCTTGGTCTCAGATCATGCCCTGATCTCACTGTCCGTGAAACTCCCCGAGCGGTTGTCCAGGCCGAGTACCTGGGTGCTCAACGAGTCGTTACTTCAGGACCAGAGTGTGAAAGAGGAGATTAGGAAGGAGCTACAGTCATACTTCACAATCAACGCCAATCCGGAGACGTCTCCCCTAAACTTATGGGCAGCACACAAATGCTACATCAGAGGTATCATCATAAAAATAGCCTCCAGAAAGAAGAGGGAGCGTGAGAAAACGACGGCAGATTTAGTACAGAAAATTGCCCATTTAGACTCTGAGCACAAAAAACGGGGAGCTGAGGAGACCAGACAGGAGCTGGCAGCGACACGTGAAAAACTAAGAGACCTCTTGCTAACCAAAGCGAAGGTTGCGCTTGTTAAGGCCAGACGCTCCTTTTATGAATATGGGAACAAATGTAGTCGTATGTTAGCTAGGGCGCTCAGAGAGCAGAGAGCCTGCAACTTCATACCTCAGATAATGGGGAGTGGAGGACGTTTGCTCGCCAAACCGGCAGATATTGCTGGGGTCTTCAGAGACTTTTATTCCAAGCTTTACAACCTGGTGGAGGGGCGCCGGGCAAATGGGCTACAGGAGGCCCGAGGGTATGTTACGGCGTCAGGCTTGCCCACATTGAGCCGAGAGGTGGTGGAGGCCATGGAGGAACCCATAACGGCACAGGAGTGGTCGCTGGCAATAAAATCGTCCCAAACGGGAAAGTCTCCAGGCCCAGATGGATTTACATTGTCCTATTACAAATGGATGGAGGACATCTTGACCCCAAGAGCAGTGGCGGCCTTTAACTCCATATCCCCAGAGCAAGCTTTACCAGCGGATATGCTGAGGGCACAGATAGTGGTTATACCTAAACAGGGAAGGGACCCACTGCTCTGCTCCAACTACAGGCCGATATCGCTGCTTAATGTGGACCTCAAGATGTTCGCGAAAGTCCTGGCGACCAGACTCCTGCCTTACCTGGGCAACCTAATAGGCCTGGACCAGGTGGGGTTCACTCCGGGTAGAGAGGCGAGAGACAATGTGACCAGAATTCTCAACTTGATTCACCTGGCACATGAGCAAGGGATCCCTGCTATGATGCTCTCCACAGACGCTGAGAAAGCGTTCGATAGGGTCCATTGGGACCTTATTCGCGCCACCCTTGAGCACATAGGCCTGCAGGAGAATATGAGATCGTGGATGCTGTCCCTGTATTCCTCTCCCTCGGCATGCGTCAAAGCCAATGGTGTCCTGTCCGACTCATTCCCAATAACCAATGGCACCAGACAGGGGTGTCCCCTGTCCCCGATTATTTTCATTTTGACGTTAGAACCCTTCCTCAGGAAGGTTAGGGCGAACCCAGACATTAAGGGGCTGTCGGGAGGTGGCACGGAACATAAAGTTGCGGCCTTCGCTGACGACCTGCTTTTTTGCATCTCGCAGCCTGAGACGACCATCCCCAATCTTCTGAGAGAAATGAGAGAGTACGCGGAGCTGTCGAATTTTAAAGTCAACTTACAGAAATCCGAGGCACTCAATGTCTCTCTCTCTCTCAGAGACACCTGGATAACACTTAGGCCAACTTTCCCTTTCGATGGGCATCTGGAGCGATCAAATACTTGGGAGTCCAGATATCACCCCAGCTCAAAGACTTGTTCGCCCAAAATTTTCCACCTCTCCTAAACACCATTAAAAGAGACCTCCAAACATGGCAGGACAGGACACTGTCCTGGTTTGGTAGGTGTAACGTACTGAAGATGAACGTCTTGCCGCGCCTGCTTTACCCTCTTCAGGTGCTGCCCATCCACATACCATCTGCCTTTCTGAGAGATATCCGATCGGAATTTATACGGTTCATATGGGGGGGCAGGAACCCGAGAATTGCCCAACAGACACTGACGCTGCCGAAGGTGAGGGGAGGGGTGGGACTCCCGGACATCAGAATGTATTATGTAGCAGCGCATCTAAACAGGATCGTGGACTGGAATCGTCATAAAAATAGCAAACGATGGGTTCAACTGGAGCAATCATGGGCTCCGGTTCCACTGGCGGGCCTCCCTTGGTCCCCGGGAGAATTACCGGGCCCGCTCAAATCTCATCCTACAATAGGCCCGACCCTGCGGGTGTGGGCAAGACATATGACGAAAGATAACATAGCCCCGTCGCCCTCCCCGCTTCGCCCGATCACGGGGGCATTGGACTTCTTCCCGAACCGGCTTGATGCGGGCTTTGCGAGATGGAGGGCGCCTGGTCGTGGCGTCGCCTTTGAGTTCCTTAGTGGCTCCAACTGGAAGTCCCTGCAGGAACTGCTGAGCTGGGGGGATGCCCCCCGTCTGCCATATTGGAGGGCACTGCAGGTATCGCACTTCCTGGCGAGCCTGCCCCCGCCCATGGAATTCGCCAGAGAGTTGACCCCATTCGAGCGCTTATGTGCGACAAACGAAACTACCAGAGGTACATTATCCACGATCTACAAAATACTGGTGGACCCAGGCGAGAACCACATACCGAATTTTATTTCTGCATGGGAGTCGGAGCTCGGGGTCGCATTTACCCCACCTCAAGTGAAGAAAATGCTGGAACTTGCACAACGGGCCTCAATAAGTAACCAGTATCAAGAGGCGGGATACAAAATACTGAGTCGATGGTATAGGTCACCACAGACACTCCATCGCATCTTCCCATCGGTTCCTTCCTTATGCTGGAGATGTGAGTGCGACACGGGCTCCCTCTCACACATTTTTTGGGGATGTACAAAGATAAGGGGCTTCTGGGAGGAGATCGTTAAGTGGATCCATAAGATAACAGGAAAACCAATAGAACTCTCCCCGGAGGTCCTCCTTCTGCATTCTACCAAAGCCTCGGTAAGCAAATACAAGAAATCCTTGACGGTCCACCTGGTAAACGCTGCCAGAGCATGTATCCCCGCCAGATGGAAGTCGACTACCCCGCCAACCATCGGCTCTTGGATCAGGAGGGTGGAAGACATCAGACGAATGGAGGACCTGACAGCCCTCCTCCAGCGCACTGAGGAGAAAAATAGACGCCGGTGGATGCAGTGGTCCCTGTTCATGGAGTCGGCGGCGGGCAAGACTCTGAGGGACGAGGCCTGAGGTGTTTAGGGGTCGCTCGGGGGCCGTTGTTGGGCGGGTGTGCTCGATCCGGTCCGGGGGCTATGTCCCCTCGCCTGTGGCGGCTCTCTCTCCCCTCTTGACGATGGAGGCCTGGGCCTCCTCCCCCTTGCCCCCCCGCGACCCTTCCCCCCTGTCCGGGCCGCCCATGGGGTTGCGGACGAGGATGCGCCCCGTGGGGGTGCGGGCGGGAACGTGGGGGATTTCTCCCCCTTCGTCGGGGGGGCGTGGGGGGGGGGGGGGGGGGAGTATGGGACTATTATTATGAGTTGCGGGGCCGCCCGTGCCCCCCCCCCTGCCCTGGGGCCTGCTCCCCGACCTCCCCTCCCCCTCCCTCCTCGATTTTTCTCTTGTTCCCTCTCACCCTTTCTTTACCTTCCCCCTCACCTTTATTCCCCTCCAGCACACACCTTCCTCCCTTCCCCCTTCCTGGTATCATTGGAAAAAAGTGAGGGGTCGGGGCGTTGAGACATGATCCTTAACTGAATTGTAGTTGACGAGTAGGCCATGCACATAGAGTAGTTGCCAAATGCTGTAATGTTGAATTCAAGTGTTATATTGTATCTGCAATGCTCAGTAGCTGTAATCAAAATGTATAAGTGTGATCGGTCTTTTCGCCTTTACTCTTTTCAATAAAGATCTATTGTTAAAAAAAAAAAAAAATCATCCTACCTGCATCTGCTGCATGTTTAAACATTCAAGATGGTGGCTCATGGAGCATCAGGCAGCCTGCAAACAGGAAGTGTCTTCTGACTGTGTCACTCTGCATTCTGGGATTGCTGTCCTTTCCCTGATCCCAGCTCTGTCTGTGCACAGCAATAACCTCACCCTCTGTACCGTATCCGACTCTCCTTTCCTCAGTATATGTGATGCTTTTGAGTCAAGATGGCCGCGCACGTATCCTAGAGTCCTGAACAGAGTTGCAGCCCAGTGGGGGGGGGGGGGGGGGGGGGAAGAATAATAAGTAAGTGACTAAAAACCTAAAATATATTAATTTTAGATGCTGGCGAATAGTTTAAGGGTTTGGCCTTTTCATTAAATCATGCTGAAGGTCCGGTTTAAGTATTGGGGTGGTAATGCACTAGATGCTAGTGTAAAGAACAGGAATCCCCAGTGGCAGAAGAGGTGCTGAGGTCTGAGGACCAAGAGGGCATCAGTGGAGGAGATTGGCCTTGGCATAAACTATCCCCAATGGAATGGTAGTGATTGTCGAACTCCACCACAGGTAAAGCACAATATACATGTTTTACCTGCGCTGTCCATAAACCTCTATGGGTTGCTTTGCACTGGAATACTCCTACTGATCTGCTCAGAATTAGATCTTCAAACGAGAGCATGAACAGGCAGAGGCACTTGGTGTCTAAAGTTTGGCAGGACATTCGTAAAAAAAACTCCATGAAACACCATAAAGAAAAGCAATGCAGGAAAGTATGATTTGCATGCAAAGATCAACTAACCTCACAGTGTAGGAAAAAAAATGTAGAATTTACCTAAAAATGTCAAATGGAGAAACAAATAGGGCACGCTCCTGCTCCTCCAGTCCTACCTATAGACAAGCTTCAAAAACATAGCTTCCCCCGTCTATTAGAAGTGGTAGTGTATTACTAAGCATGTCTAAGATATCCAAATACAGGACTCCGACTAATGAAGGAGAAACGTTTTTGATGGCTCTCTATAGATAGAACAGTAGATGCAGAGTTATGCACCTTTTCAAATCTTTGCCCTTTTTAAGGTAAATTAGTATGGTAGTATGGCAACTTGACTACCAAGAGTTTGAGTTCCTTTCTTGCCAAATGTTTGCACTATTGTTTTAAGTGCCCTCTTCATCCCTCATTCTAATCATGGAGATAACATTTCCCGCCACCCCCTCCCAGTTATACAGGGTTTTAGATCTAAGAGCATGTTGGTTCTTGTAGCCAGGTCTTGACACACCCCCTCTATGGCACTGAATGGAGGGGGAGTGCCAGTATAACTGAAACCGATGGTTGGAGCCGATGCACATTGAAGATGCAAAAGATCTGGCGACCACGTAAGAGTCAGAGCATCTAGGAAAGATCATCTGCGATGGACAAAGGGTCAGTATAGATTGTGTTATTTTTTGCCTGGACAATGACTTTGAAATTGCTGGAGTTCCTCCAGTTTAAATAGAACCCTGAGGTGAGAGATCTTATAACCCCCCTACAGCTGATCTAGCCAAGCCTGCAGCTCCAAAACATGCCCATGAAGGAGCTGTGGGGGGTCAGACACTGCCTGAGCACGCACCCTTTATCTGAGGCAGTAACACCACCCTCAGGTATTTAGCAGGAATATGCCTCAACTCCCTCAGGCTTGACCTTCACAACAGAGACACGGCAGACCAAGCTTAGAGGCAGTGACATGGGTAACTTCAATTTTTCTATTTTACTTTTCCTGGCCTACAGATGTCCTTTGTCCTGTGTCTCTTCTGAATCACACATAACCACACAAGGATTACACAGAAGAATTTGTTGCAGTGCTGTTAAATATTAAGCCATCTAACACATTTCAGTTTCAACAGTGAAATGGCACTGACATGCTTTTTCCTTGTTTATTTCATTAATCATAACCAGTCAATAACCATTCACATGCGTTGGCATTCATGGAAAGAGTTGGCCAGCATACAGGCTGCTGCACTGAACAGGTTTGTCTGTACAAATAAGGTCTCTATTTACTTTATTACCATCCACAAGCTCTCTGCCTGTGATCAAAATCAGGCTGGCTGTACACTTTACACCAGGGTGGATAAAAATCAATGTTTTTTAAAAAAAAAAAATCGGATTTTTTTGATCCAAATCGGATTTTTTTGATCCAAATCGGATTTTTTTGATCCAAATCGGATTTTTTTTCAATAAACTGCTTTTTGAGGAAAATATTTTACCATCCAAAGGTTCTTCCATCATGAGATAAAGCTGAGTTGTTTAACTCAGTAGAATAAAGGCTGTATATGTGTAACATTCACAATGCCATGCTCTTCCAGAGGTTTCTGTAGGATTAGTGGGCAGTTTCTCTCCTATATTATCACAGACGCTCGTTTTACTTACGCAGTTCTCAAAACTGAATTCGACTCCGCAGAGGTCCCAGCCTCTTCTTCACAGCAAAAATGTTACAACATGAACAGAGTTGAGAAAGACCTTAATCCTATTGTTCTACAAACCTATGACTAGTGAGCTACAGAGGACAGCAGGGACAGTAGTATTTAAGTTTTTCATGTGTCGGCTGGGCTGACAGTCTAAGTTTCTTAAAATATATATATATTTTGTTTAGCCAAATTAGTTAACAAAACATGGATGTTTGTTTAAGCAAATAACTTATGCTGTAATGTTATTGTTTCAGTTGAATAAATCTATTTAAATTGTTATTAAAGGTCAGGATTATTTTTCTCCTTCCTAAGTACAACAGAACAGTGGTGTCCAAATATGAATGATTAACCCATTAAACTGGGGAGAAAAAAGTAATATAAAAAGGGATTCTAAAAATCTTCATCTACTTGCATGTTAAAATAGCAAGAACTAGTTTAGGTAGAAACTTTGATTTAAATCACTGATTTAAATCAAGCCTTACTGACTAGTGATTTAAATCGTGATTTAAATCAAATCCACCCTGCTTTACACCTTTTCTCTTAACATAAGGGACCAATTTAAAGAATAGATCATAAAGGCCCTAAATACTTTTAGGGTAGGTAAGGCTTTCAGGTATATAGAAATATTGCAAGTCCACTTCTAAGCACACTGTTGCACGTTACAAAGTGCAATGTGTATTAAATAAAAATAACTGAATATGTGGGAGCTATATTAATAGATTATTAAAATAAAATATGAATACTGCGTGAACAAGGCACCTAACACCAAAACCACGGTGTTAGTCTTGGACCTCATGTAATGCCCTGATGGTGGCTGGGTCAATGTGTGGGGCCCACAACAAGATCCTCTGGAGGACCAGTCTGACTCAGAACTATGCCAGCACCACTTACATCACTCCCCTTGCTTTTCTTCTTATAGAATCTGCAATATGCCTTCTCTGCATTCAGAATTAAACAAAAACATAACACAGATACATTAGTTCTGGGGCTGTCCCAAAGTCTCATTTGCTTTTTCTAACCAAGCCCTTTATTTGACACCAATGGATTCAAACTGACTAGTGTGAAATTCCATTTGCATCAGTTAGTCTCAAATTCCAGGGCATCAGTGACAGTGACCTGTTTGGCAGGAGGGGATGAAGAACAGAGGGTGCTGGGGGATAGACAGAACTATGTGCCATTCATTGTCCTATTTGATAACTGGAACAACTAAACTGTCAATAAGCTTTCTACAGACAATACACAAAAGCATCAACAAAATTAAACAGAAGTAGAGTAGCACCCTATAATCAGTTTGGGCCCTGCTTCTTAGGGGGACAAACATTTTCAAGCACTGCCAGCCATACATGTCATTCAGGATATTCCAATACCATTAGTTACTTTATCTGCCAATAAACCATTAAAGATAAATGCTGCTTGAAAATGAAAAAAAGAAACTTTCCCTTGCTCCATCCATTTAGCCGTGGCTACAGCACTAGGGCCAATTCCTACCCTCCTAAAGGCCACACTATCGGTTGGAGCAATGCTGGTAGTGTTCTATAACGTATAATGGAAAAAAACAAGCCTCACTCTTTGCTTGTACAGATTTTATTGCCATAAGTAATGTCTATAATTTTAACAGCACCCAAAAAAGGGCACCAAGCTCTGATTTACCTGCAAACCTTGAGGAGATAATTGTATTTGATTTAAGCATACTAAAAACCTGGTTACCTGGGCCTGGAGTCTACAAGGCTTGGATGAAAGCTTTATTGAGGCTCCCTGATTTGGTATGCCAAATCCCCTGGTTCACCCTGTACATGCATTGATCCAGCAATCACGCAGCAAATATGTGGGCCTCCGGCAGCACCCCTGTTCTGCATGCTGACTGCAAGCTGTAAGGGCTAAAGCTGCGCTCATCATTGCCACAGACCCGGCAACATCCCATTCAAGTCTGCCCAGTCTTCTGCCTAGCACGCAGTGCAAAGCATGTGGCGTGGGATCGAGCCGAGTATAGATTGTTGCTGCTGCGATACTTTCAATGATTGTAGATGTTATTTCCCCCATAATGCAGTGCTTTGGGCAGATATTTTAGTGTTAAGTGCTTGTTTCCCCTATTTGTTTCAGAGGTCAGGCAGCAAGAGCTAAGCAGTTCTTCCCCGTAACAATCGCATAGTACATATGAAAATCCATCACCTATGTTTTTTCTTTCTTCCAGTAAAGAAAAGCCAGACGCTTGGCAGGAATTTTGTTAACCCCTCCCCTTGCTATCAAGCATGGTTTATATTAGACCATTTGTACAATAGAGCTCCTTTAAATTAATACTATAGAGATTTCCATGGTTGCTGAGCACAATACACATTGTCATTGTTGATTGTTATTACCTAATGGAAAACGTTTGTGTTTACAGATACAAACGTGACAATTGAAAAATAAAGGCAAATTCCTTTAAACATTTTGTAAAACAGTTCTTAACAAGGAAGTGGCCTGAGAGAGGGTAATATGACCCTGATGTGAGAGCACAGGTAACCCAACACCCCACCTCCTCAGAACGTACCCGCTGCACAAAGAACAAACACAATTAACCCAAACATCAGTGCTTCAGAAAGCATACACCATTTCAGGAGCAGCTAACAAATATATTATAATATATATATATATATATCTCATTTTCTCCAGGCAGCACAATATTTCCTTTGGAGTTGCTCTAGGGAAAGCTGTAAATCACTGTGGCTCATTGTTCCAGTGATGGAACCACCACGTCAAGGCCGCTCAGACACATTCCTGTGTACAGACCCTGACTCATGCGAGACGATTATCTCCCAAGACCACAGCTTTGTGTTCATTCCCAAACACACAAACATAGTGTGTATCTGCTACATGAACCTAGTGATATTTACCTGCTCTTCTCAACTGCAGGTCTTCCATGGGAAAAGAGCCATTGCGCAACATACTGATGCAGGTACACGACACCCGTGTGAATGAGCTATAGACATGAGATCATCACCCTCTGATCCGGTTGCAACTGTCCCTCCCTCAGTTACTAGGAAGTTGTGACCAGTGCCAGCTGCCATCTCCCAGGGGGCAAAGACAAAACTGAGCCCAAGTATTAGTGAGTGAGATAAAACAGCCTGGGTACATTCTGCTGTGGCAAGATCTACTTGCTTACAGACAAGGCAGAGCTATAAGACAAGTCAAAGTATTGCTCCATGTGTACATGTCCTTATTCTATCACCCCTATAAGCACAGCAAAGGAGGGCATATATTTGCCTGACACAAATACAAAACTGCTCCTAAAGGCACTGAAAAGTATGTGGATTTTTGAGTTTTAGGCACTTTGGTCTTTTTGTGTACTTTAGCTCTATTTTATTGACAACCAATACATGTGTGTATTTAAGTGTTACTTAAAAGAAATTGTCCAAGCATTAAAGCAGAGAAAATGCTTGTGGGCTGGCCCGGATTCTACCCCTATGGGAGACCCCGAGGATCACCCCAAAAAAAACCCTCATCTTTCCCAGGGCTCCCATAGCCTTTTTGCAGCCCAAGGTGGCATCGCCTCCTTCCCTTTAGCTGGGCCACGCTCCAGCCAAGATCCATTCAGAGCAGGCTTATCATATCACTTGGATTGGAAATCAACCAAACAGCAATCTCAGATCTGCCTGCCTGTAACAGTGAAATAATTTTTTTTTTCAAGGTAGTCGGGTGGTGGTACAGGGTTCTAATCCATTTTTACTCTGATGAGTTTTGTTTAAGGAGGCATACTGATGCCCCCCCCCCCCCCGTGACACATCCCCAGGGAAAACCAGCAATCCCATGGCACATGTGCGGTTCTCTTACAATCTTTCTATGACGTGCATATTGATGAGCAGCATAAAAACAGACCTCCGCAGCTGCTTGTTACAGGACAGGGTGTGAGTATCCTCACCAGACATGCAGATAAGCCAGGAGCATCACCCAGAGAGTTTCATAGTGATCCAGTTGATTTAAAAAACAGAGAGACCACAGATCTTATAGACTCTAGGATGGGGGTTGCTCCTCCAAATAAAGAAGCATTGGACTGGCAGCTCCCTCCCAGTCCAGTGCTCAGGAACATAAAGGTTTGGATATTGGGTCCTCCCTTGGCGCACACCTCCTGCTGCAATGAATGAAGTTGGGTGTGCTCCAGTCACTGTGACTGATGCTGGGGGCAGAGCAGCGTCCACCAATTCATCTGTGAATAGTGGACTGGCACACAAGGTATCTTGGGTGACATGTTTGCTGTCAGAAAAGACTGCTGCGGGGGAAGAAAAGGAATTTTTTTGTTAGCCTAAACTGTCCCTTTAATAAGGAGAAATATGTCAGAGGAAAAAAAGTATATGTCAGCACTCCTTATAAAATTCAAATGCTTTAATAAAGATGATTAAAAAATATCTCCATGTCAGAAAAGGCAGCTAAAAACAATATCAGACCCTGGCAAATGTTATGCGTGCCATGCAATGTTTACGCGTTTCGGACTGCTGGGGTTTATATGTCAGAGACCCTTGCTATGAAACCTTAGGCTTGGTTCACACCTATCCGCTTGTGTTGCATTACCATCACATATTGTGGAAAACAGACGCAAGGCAGTCGCATTATAAGTGCAACACACATTTTGATACAAGTACTTCTTTCATAAAAGGCAGGAGCAGCGTCATGCACCCGATGAAGTGGGACGTGATGGGGTGAGCTTGGTGCCTCCCTCCTATACACTGACAGCCTTTCTAGCTTCCCACAATAGGGAAGTCTACAGATTTATGAAGCCAGAGGATTGGGGGGCTGCCAGACATAATAAGGGCATGTGCAGTGTGATACCCCACAACCCCCCCCATTCTGTGGGAAGCCATGTGCCTGGCTTTGTTTGCATTATTGGGGCAGTGTCCCCCCATGGCAGGGCTGTGTGTGTGTGTGTGTGTGTGTCAAGCTGCTGGACATGACACCTCCATTCACAGACATTACACCCCATTCAATGTGCCTCAGCAGCTCCACACCCCTCCCCTATAGGAGAAGGAGCCCCTGTCACCATGTCTTTGTGCCTCACCTGCTTGCTGTGTTGTGTCGGCCTCTCAGCGCGCGCTCGTCCTTAGTCCCGGGGCTGAGGCGCTGCCATTAGTATGTGGCAGCAGCTGTGGGGAGGCGGCGGGACAGGGTGACGGTGGCCATTGTGGGAAGAGCTCCAGCACACACAGGCTTTCCAGAGGCCGCTCTGTCTGGATGCTGGAGGAGGAGGAGGGGAGACGCCGAGCAGCGCTGCCTCCCTCTCACCAGCCGGAGCGGGAAGATGAGCCCAGCACAGGCCGCTTTCCCCTCCCTCCTCACGCTCCAACCAGCCGCCAGCCAGCCAACCGGCTCCCCCTCCCTCCCCAGCCTGCTGCCCGCACAGCGCCCTCCAGTGGCCACACCCCTAACATCACCTGACACCGACCCGGAGGAAACACACCGAACGCCGGCAGCTTTGTCTCCCCCGGGGCAGAACAAGAACCGTATTCGGTGCTCCTAGGCATCTTTCTTCTCACGCCCATTATTGCCGGGTGATGTGGGGCACCAGGGATTGTGAGCCTAAAAGTAAAATTCCACTTTCTTACTCTGCCCCATCCCTCCCTTGCAGCCCCTTGCCACCATCCGGACCCAAACACCCCCCCGGAACCAGAAGCACAACTTATTGTGCGCAGGGCCCCGGCGGTGTTCATACACAGACAGGGTAACTCGCTCGGGTTTTCTTTCAGGAAGCCCCTCTCACCCCATGAGTTGGCAGAATCAGAGCAGGGAAATTGAGCTGAAGTGGACAGCCCTGGCCTCTAGCTTAAAGTGGACCAAAACCCAGCTCGATCAGCCCGGGAATCTTATAGATTCCCCTTCCGGGGCATTAGCAGTGGGACAAGGAAAAGGTGAGCTGTCTGGGCGTCCTGGGGGGTTTCAAACAGCGGGGTGCCCCCTGGGAAAGAGTCTAGTATGTTTCCCCCACCCCCTAAATACAAATTGGTCACATTTAAAATAATCTTACCTGCACCTATTGCATTTTTTTTTTTTTTTTTTTACTTTTTAACATCCAAGCTGGCGGCCCTTGGAGTCTCATGCTGCCTGCAGACAGGAAGTGTCTTCTGACTATACCGCTCTGCATTCTGGGATTGCTGTTGTTTCCCTGGCCCCAACTCTGCTCTGTCTGTGCAAAGCACAGCTATAACCCCTCCCCTGCACTACCCCTCTCCTTAGTATGTGATGCTTCTGAGGCGTCCATATCCTGGAGTCCTCAACAGAGTTGCAGCCCAGTGGGGGAAAGAATAAGAAGTGACTAAAAACACAAAATATATTAATTTTATTTATTTATTTTTATTTAAAGATCACTTTAAGTATTTATCTCTGAACTTCATAATACTTAGCACAAACAAAGGAGGAAAAGGTCACACAAACATATAAAAAAGAATTTAAACTAAACTAATTCAAAGGCAGACTATGTACAATTTGAGGAAATTCAAGACCATTGTTAACCCTCTTATTAGTGGCTGTCCAACCAAGTCAATGACAGAGGCAAGACACATAACAGTCTGCACCCAAAGGTGACCTCTAAGCTATGAACGATGTTTCAATCGCATGGCACAATTACATGGAGAAAGTTACTGCACTCCAACAATAACTGTCCATCTCCACTTTGCTAAAGACCACCCTTGGACAAGACAGAAGGCTATTAATGGTTTGTGAACTGATGAGAACAAGTGGTTCAAATAAGAAAACCCTACTGGTTTTCTTATATATTAAATTTAGATCCTGTTTTTTTAAAGTTTTGGGCTTTTCATTAAATGATGCTGAAGGGCCGGTTTGTAGGGACTGTCCTTCTTTTGAGCCCATGTCCCCCCCTGTCCCTCGTTGTTCTCATTTGTCCCTCTTTGAGGTGTAACAGGCACATGTGCATCAATAAATGATTAATGTGCCAATTTAAATTGTTGATGTTGTTGTACTTGTTACAACCTATCTATCCATCAGTGTGGTTGTTTTAAAAAATTGTCCCTATTTCCCACCTTGAAAAGTTGGAAGGTATGCAATCACCCCCATGGCTGACCCAGGGCCAGCAGACTATATGTGTGAGACCCCCCCCCCCCCCCCAGATCACCTGCAAATCCCATAGCTTTCCGCCGGTCCCTTGTGGCGATCGCAGACGCATGCAGTTGTGTGCGCCCCACACCAAGCTATTCAGGAAGGCCAGATGGGCACACTCCACAGGGGAACCAGGGATGTAGCCGCCAGTATTCCCTAAACAATGGCTTTATGCTCTGAATTGGTATGCATGATATAAAGCACTTATTGGACTAGAGCCTGCGCATGACCCTTGGGCTTCCACCATTTGCAATTTCACAAGGGAGCCTTTGCCATTGTGTTCATCAGGAGGAAAGATGTCGTTATGTCGGCTAGGTGTAAAAGGGGCCGAATCCCGGCACTCCATTCATTGAGATTAGAATAGTGGGTGATGCAGTTTATTCTGAACCTAAGCATATCAATTCCACACAGTGGGGCATCCCAAATCTGGATGCTGCCAGGACAGGGAATCAGCCAGCTTTGGAGTCTTTTATATTTCAAGGCTAAACATGACAGGTGTTGATTCTCTTTAAAGAGGAAAAAAGGATTTTCCTATCCCAGGTTTTGTTCCTCTACCCCGGGGCATGCTGGTTTGTGATGCTCCACTATGTGAAACCCCTGAATTTGGCCAATATGCTTTCCTTCCAGCGATCTCATGGCGCTTGTGTGGGCTCTCCCACAATCAGCTATTCTAGCCTTAATAACACTTATTTATTGTGCAAAAAATGTTTTACTTTTAAAACACAACACAAACGCATTTCCAAAACACCAAAGGCACAGTATATGTTTGATACACTGCACCTCTGGCATACTTAAACCAGACCTTCACCCTGAATAAGAGTCTGTCTTGTATGTTTCCCCCACCCCGTACATACAGATTGCTTTTAACATCCATCTAGGCTTTTAACATCCAAGATGGTGCCTGTAGAGTCTCAGACTGCCTGCAGACAGGAAGTGTCTTCTGACTATGCCGCTGTGCATTCTGGGATTGCTGTCCTGTTCCTGACCCCAGCTTTGCTTTGTCTGTGCAAAGCACAACTATAACCGACACCCCGGTAATTTTCACCCCTATCCTCAATATGTGATGCTTCTGTATCCTAGAGTCCTGAGCAGATTTGAAGGCCAGCAGGGGAAAGAAAAATATGCAAGCAACTAAAAACTTAAAATATATTAATTTTAGATGCTGGGGAATAGTTTTTAAGGGTTTGGGCTCTTCATTAAATGATGCTGAAGGTCTGGTTTAAAGCCTTCTCTTAACGCAAAGGTGAGGTGTGAACAAGGCCCAAAACATTGTGAATATCTGAACTGAAGACCACTTGGAGGTCTAGCAAACCTGCTCCACTATGGCCTAGTTATTGAAGACCCAGGAAAAACCAACTGACAACATGGAATGAGCCTCAACTTTCATAGAGGGGGGGCATAACATGTAAATGTGAGCTTGAGACATCACAGGTCCGCAATCAGGGACGGGCCCTGTCTCCTGGGCCTGGGCAGGAGGAGTGCCCGGCTCTCACATGCTCATAGCGGCGATATCGAACGTGTCCGCGATACACCGTGGCTGTGCCCACAGCCTGCTGAAAAAAAGAAGAAAAAAAAAGCGCTAGCACCCTCACATGCGTTACCTGTTAAGCTGCATACAACTGAGTTAAAAGGCAGAAAAATGTACTGTATGAGACTTGAAATGGCCCATTTAATGTTCTCAACAGGGCCCCTTGACATTTAGTTTACACTACTGCTTGCTGTTAGGTGTACTGGGTAAGAGGGCCCCATTTGTGCACACCTGATTGGGGCCCCTGTAAATTTTTTTTGTAAATTTAACATGGACCAAAACCCACGGCCTGGTGGCCTTGGAATCTTATAGATTTCAGGGCCGTCGGTCCGTGGATTTTTTACACATTATTTTTACAAAAAATTACTGGGGCCCCATGATTCCCTTGCCTTTAGATTTAGGATGCCCCACTGTGTGAAACCCCCCAGGTCGCCCGGTAAACTCACTTTCTCCCCAGCTCCAATGGCACATGTGCGAGCAGCGGCCACGACTCTGCGCAAGGCATTTGTGAATAGAGATGCGAGATTCCTTAAATGAAGGGGCGTGAGCGGATCCGTGCGCGCTGATTGGACGAGAGGCAGTGCATGTGCCATAGGACCGTGGATCGGTGATTTAAATTGGGCGACCCAGGGGGTTTCACAGAGCAAGGGATCAGTGATCGGGATGCCCCAAGGATTTGCTGCGCTTTTAAAATGTTTTTGTAAAATATCTTGCCTGCAGTAGGGTGAGCATGTAGAGTGTAAATTGCTTACAGAAATTTATAAAAACTGTAGCACCCATTTGCCTTATAGGATAACTAACATAAAAATCAAACACAAGAATCATGTCCTGACGAAGGAGGAAAAAGCATTCTCAACTTTATTTTGTCTGAATTGGTGTGATTCTGCAACAAGATCTAATTCATCTCTGGATATGATAGCCATTAATTCGCAGAGCTTGTTGCCCAAGCTGCGAGCATTGGTACACATCATGTGGATGTTGTTGGTATTGTATTCTAGTGATATGCCCTTTACAGCACAGCAACGACCCCGAAATTGAAGCAATCAAACGTGGACCAAAACCCAGGATTTTGACTATCTCAGGTTTTAGTCCTTACCCCCGGGGCACCCCAATTCAGGATGGCCCGCTGTGTGAAACCCCCCAGGTCACCCACTCCAACTCACCCTTCCCCGGTCCTGCGCCCTGGCTTCCCGTCCAATCAGAGTGCTTGACTGCACTTTTGTGAACTAGCTGAGTCTAGCCGCATGCCAGTGGCTGCATGCCTGCTACCCAGCACGGGAATGCTCCCTGCTAAAAGGATAATGGGGATGCGTCCGCTGCTCACACATGCACCGTTGGACGGGGGAGAAGGTGAATATGCTGGGTGACCCAGGGGGTTTCACACAGCAGAACACCCCAATTCTGGATGCCCCAGGGGGAAGGAATTTAGCGGCCCTGGAATTTTATAGATGGGCCATGGGTTTTGGTCCAATTTAAATACAAAAGAAAAACTTTAAATACAAATACAAATCAAAGATGCTTTGAAATTGCTCATTTTACACTGTTCCCACCAGGGATAAGCACATGTTTTTTTACCTAGAAATTTTGGGCCACATGCCCGCCATCTTCCAGTCCTCCCAGAACCGCTCTCCTGGTGGCTCCATTTGATGCCTGAAGCAATCAGGTAGATCTGTCCTGGGTCAAATGGACCTTCTTAGGGTGCTCCTTAGATTGCTTTCCTTTAAATCGTTCCATCACCCGAGCAGTGTGGGTTTGGTCTCCGCCACTATAAAATAGGTCGGGGGGGGGGATCCAGAATGCTGGAGCCCCTCTACAAATAACCTTCCAGAACGCCTGTCAATCTTACCTTTCCCTCGATCCCCTGCACGGATTCCAGTGCCACGATTGACCGCCTGTCACGGACCGGGTGGAGCGGACTCGGGTGTGGATCCGCTTTAACTGTGGAACCGATGGCGGGTACCGTGTCAGGGGAGCGGAGTCTAAGAGGCCACCGGTATTCACCAGAGCCCACCGCAAGGCAGGTTGGTCTTGTGCGGCGAGTGACCCCCAGGTTGCTACCCCCTAACAGCGGCCCAGTCCCACAGTCAGCCGAGGTTCAGTGAGGTACACAAGTGGCAGGCAAAAAGGCGTAGTAGTACAGGCAGAGATCGGGGCTGGCAGCACAGGTTCGCGGTAAAGGTGAGTAGCCGAGGTCGGGGCAGGCAGCAAAGGTTCAGAGTCGGGGACAGGCAGAGGTCGGTACACAGGTGAGCAATCCAAGAATGTCTGACTTTCAACAAGCATGGAGAGACCAAGATCCGGCACTGAAGGAAGGAAGTGCCTGTTTAAATAGGGGAAGATGATGCAGGATTGGATGACATAAACACCAATCAGTGCTGTAAAGGCCCTTTAAATCTCAGGGATCCTGTGCGCTCGCCCTCTAGTGGACGGAGACGTGTGCGCACCTGACCATGCAAGGAGGAAGCATTGGGGGAAGGGCGGCAGCTGGAAGCAGCCCTGAGGGAAGATGGATGACGGCTGCATGCAGCCATGGAGGTAGGTGAAATGCTGTGAGACGGGCGTGCAGCGCTCGCCCTAACAGTACCCCCCCCTTGGGTCTCCCCTTCTTCTTGGGACCAAGAAAATCTGAGATGAGACTACGGTCTAGAATATTCTCTTCGGGCTCCCAAGATCTTTCTTCAGGTCCACAGCCTTCCCAGTCGACCAAGAAATATCTTTTTCCTCTGGAGAGTTTAGAAGCCAGAATCTCCTTCACTGAAAAGGTATCCTCGGTGCCCGAGATTGGGGCAGGCACCAAAGCTTTAGGAGAGAATCGATTGACAATAACTGGCTTCAACAGAGAGACGTGAAAAGAATTGGGAATTCGCAGTGAAGTCGGTAGGTGAAGCTTATAGCAAACTGGATTGATCTGTTGTTTGATCTTGTATGGCCCCAAGTAACGGGGGCCCAATTTGTAGCTAGGAATTTTGAAGCGGATGTATTTTGCCGACAGCCACACCTTATCTCCTGGAGAATAAACAGGCGGAGTTCTTCTCCTTTTATCAGCGCTAACCTTCATGCGGGCGGAAGCTTGACAAAGGGAACGCTGTGTTTCTTGCCAGATGGTGGAGAAATCCTGTGTGAGATTGTCCACGGCGGGCACTCCGGAGGACGTGGATAAAGGCAAAGGCGGAAGGAGTTGACGGCCGTACACCACCAAAAACGGGGACTTCCTTGTGGACTCAGAATCCTTAAAATTATACGAGAATTCCGCCCAAGGCAACAGATCGACCCAATCGTCTTGACGCGCTGAAACAAAATGGTGAAGATAATGCCCGAGAATCTGGTTGACTCTTTCCACCTGGCCGTTAGACTGGGGATGATAAGCGGAGGAAAAGTCCAGTTTAATTTTCATTTGTTTACAAAGAGCTCTCCAGAACTTGGACAGAAACTGCACACCTCTGTCAGACACAATATGTGTAGGTAGACCATGAAGTCGAAAGATATGCTTCAGGAAGTATTTTGCCAACAGAGGAGCTGACGGGAGGCCGAGCAAAGGAACAAAATGCGCCATCTTAGAAAACCTATCCACTACCACCCAAATTACAGTATTGCTGTGCGAAGAAGGGAGGTCGGTAATAAAGTCCATAGCAATGTGTGTCCATGGGGTATCCGGAATAGGAAGTGGGTGGAGTAGGCCAGCAGGTCTTTGGCGAGGGGTTTTGTCGCGAGCGCAGGTGGTACAGGCCTGAACGAATTCGGTCACATCCTTTTCAAAAGAAGGCCACCAATAATATCGAGAAATGATAGAACAAGACTTCCTGATACCGGCATGGCCGGCTACATGGGAAGAATGCCCCCATTCTAATATTTTGCGACGTTGGCGGGCTGGCACAAAGGTCTTTCCCGGCGGTGCTTGTACAAGAGTAGCGGGGGCAGAGTGGACAAGGCGTTCAGGCGGGATGATATGTTGTGGAGTGGATTCAACACCAGAGATGTCAGAGGAGCGAGAAAGGGCGTCTGCCCTGACGTTCTTAGCGGCTGGCCGGAAGAAGATTTGAAAATCAAATCGAGCGAAAAACAATGACCAACGAGCTTGTCGTGGATTCAATCGCTGGGCAGTTTCTAAATAAGATAGATTTTTGTGATCAGTATAGATGGATACTTGATGGGCAGAACCTTCTAAGAGGTGTCTCCACTCCTCCAACGCCAACTTGATGGCGAGTAACTCCCGATCTCCGATGGAGTAATTCCTCTCCGCTGGCGAAAAGGTCTTCGAAAAGAACCCGCAGGTGAGAATTCTGCCAGTAGACGATTTTTGAGTGAGCACCGCTCCGGCTCCAATGGAGGAGGCATCTACTTCTAGGGCGAAAGGCCGAGATGGATCTGGCCTAGACAACACTGGTGCAGAGGAGAAGGCCTTTTTTAGAGCAGTGAAGACCTCTTCCGCCTGAGGAGGCCAAGACTTCGAATTGGCGCTCTTCTTTGTGAGGGTCACAATAGGCGCCACTACAGTGGAAAAGTGAGGAATAAACTGCCGATAGTAATTGGCGAAGCCCAGAAAACGTTGAATAGCTCGCAGGCCAATAGGACGGGGCCAATCCAGAACTGCTTTCAACTTGCTGGGGTCCATCTGAAGGCCACGAGCTGAGACAATATATCCAAGAAAGGGTAAGGCGGTTTGATCAAATAGACACTTCTCCAGCTTGGCGTAAAGATGGTGTTGACGGAGACGAGACAGGACTTGCCGGACATGACGGTGATGTTCTTCTAGATTAGATGAAAAGATGAGTATATCATCCAAATATACAACAACACAGGAGTAAAGCAAGTCCCGAAAAATGTCATTTACGTATTCCTGGAATACAGCGGGTGCATTGCAGAGACCAAAGGGCATCACTAAATATTCAAAGTGGCCATCGCGGGTATTGAAGGCGGTCTTCCATTCATCGCCCTCGCGTATACGTATCAAATTATAGGCTCCCCTCAGGTCAAGCTTGGTGAAGACCCTGGCCCCACGCAGTCGGTCAAATAATTCGGCAATCAAGGGCAAAGGGTAGCGATTTTTAACGGTAATCTTATTGAGGCCGCGGTAATCAATACAAGGGCGAAGAGAGCCATCTTTTTTCGCCACAAAGAAGAACCCCGCGCCTGCTGGAGAGGAAGACTTCCGTATGAACCCTTTATGAAGATTTTCTCGAATATACTCCGACATGGCTTGAGTCTCAGGAGCCGAGAGAGGGTAAATTCGGCCACGAGGAGGAGTGGTACCCGGTAGGAGGTCTATAGGGCAATCGTAGGGGCGATGAGGCGGAAGTACCTCCGCTTGTTTCTTGCAGAATACATCAGCATAGGTCTGGTAGATCTCAGGCAAGCCAGGTAATGGTGCTGAAGCAGGAATGGGTCGAACAGGAACAGACTTCAAGCACCTCTTAAAGCACGCTGCACCCCAAGTCTTGATATCACCGGTGGTCCAGTCAAGCGTGGGATCATGACGTTGGAGCTAAGGAAGGCCTATAAGAATCTGAGAGGTGCAATTAGGGAAGACATAGAACTCAACATTCTCTTGATGGAAGATAGCGCACAGTACAGTCCAGCATATCACCATTGACTGAGGCGATAAATAAGGGTGTAGCAAGGCGATTCACAGGGATATTATGTTTATTGATCAAGGCAGCCTCTATAAAGTTCCCTGCAGAACCAGAGTCCAAAAAGGCGGTTAAATTCAGGGAGGTGGAAGGTGAGATGGAAAGTTGAACAGGAACAGTGAGCCGTGGAGAGGAAGCACATACACCCAGGGACGCCTCTCCCACCGCCACTAGGTGCGCCCGTTTCCCTGACGTGGAGGGCGAATAGGACAGTCCTTCAAAAAATGCTCAGAACCACCGCAGTACAGACAAAGGTTCTCGTTCCTTCTGCGAGTTCTCTCCAATTGGGTCAAACGGAATCGGTCGACCTGCATGGCCTCCTCACTGGGAGGTACATGTGCAGACAAAGGGTTTTGAAATACTGGAGCCAAACGGGATGCCCTCCTAGGGCGCTGAGAGTCTCTTTCTTGGCGGAATTCTTCACGCCTCTCAGCAAAGCGCACATCAATGCGTGTGGCCAGATGGATGAGTTCAGTGAGAGATGAAGGCAAGTCACGAGCCGCAAGAGCATCCTTAATTTTACTAGAAAGTCCTTTCTTGAAGCAGGCACAAGCCTTTCCAGAAAGCAAACTGATGACAAAGGCCACCTTAGCTCGTTCAGTGGGAAATTGATCCGCCAACAACTCCAAGTGCAGGGAACATTGGGCAAGGAACCCTCGGCATAATTTGGCATCCCCATCATATTTAGCCGGCAAGGAGAGACGGATTCTGGCAGAAGATGTTACCGGGGGCTGTGGCGGTAATGCTGGAGCCGGTGATGGAACTTCAGCTGTTGCTGAATCGTTAAAAATTGCTCCATCATGGCAGAGAGTTGATTAATCTGGCGGGACTGCATAGCCACTATAGCAGGCAATTCAGTGGCATCCGGCAGCGGTACCTCAGCGGGATCCATGGCCGGATCTTACTGTCACGGACCGGGTGGAGCGGACTCGGGTGTGGATCCGCTTTAACTGTGGAACCGATGGCGGGTACCGTGTCAGGGGAGCGGAGTCTAAGAGGCCACCGGTATTCACCAGAGCCCACCGCAAGGCAGGTTGGTCTTGTGCGGCGAGTGACCCCCAGGTCGCTACCCCCTAACAGCGGCCCAGTCCCACAGTCAGCCGAGGTTCAGTGAGGTACACAAGTGGCAGGCAAAAAGGCGTAGTAGTACAGGCAGAGATCGGGGCTGGCAGCACAGGTTCGCGGTAAAGGTGAGTAGCCGAGGTCGGGGCAGGCAGCAAAGGTTCAGAGTCGGGGACAGGCAGAGGTCGGTACACGGGTGAGCAATCCAAGAATGTCTGACTTTCAACAAGCATGGAGAGACCAAGATCCGGCACTGAAGGAAGGAAGTGCCTGTTTAAATAGGGGAAGATGATGCAGGATTGGATGACATAAACACCAATCAGTGCTGTAAAGGCCCTTTAAATCTCAGGGATCCTGTGCGCTCGCCCTCTAGTGGACGGAGACGTGTGCGCACCTGACCATGCAAGGAGGAAGCATTGGGGGAAGGGCGGCAGCTGGAAGCAGCCCTGAGGGAAGATGGATGACGGCTGCATGCAGCCATGGAGGTAGGTGAAATGCTGTGAGACGGGCGTGCAGCGCTCGCCCTAACACCGCCAGCACTTCCATGGGCAGGACATTCCAGCAGCCGGAAAACAATGGCGCCACTCGCTACCCACGTGGATACATGGCGGCCAAACACTGCACTGGATTCCTAGCAGGGGACCTAGGGAAAGGCAATGTGCAGGGGAACTCCAGCATTCTGGATGCCCCACCCCAGTCTATTTTATAGCGGTGGAGAATAACACCCCTGTGGTACGGTTGTTGGTCTACGCCACTGTAAGATTGGGGGCATACAGAATTTTAAGGCCAACATCGGCTGAGGCAGGCATTTCCCGAACAACAGAGCAGTGTGCCTGTACACATCCTCTCTCTCTCACTCTCTATGAAGAATGTGCTGTTCTCTGCAATTCAGCAGTGTTCAATTCAAATTTATGAAGTAAAAAAATCTATTACATATCTTATATATAATGCATATATACAAGGGCCTTTCTAACATTAAAGTAGACCTATACTTGAAACTGTCAAGTAGGGCTGCCTATGGGGCAAGCCTGCACATATAAATCTTAATTACTTAAAGGTGTACATATGTATATAATACGTATGTTAAATCGGACCAACATTCACCACGGCGAGGGTATTGGTGGCCACTAGTGCCACCGATAAAATCTGGGATGGGGGACATCCAGAATGCTGGACCCCCCTCACACATAACGCTCCAGGATGCTGTAATCCTTACCTTAACCTTGCCCCCCCCACCAGGAATCCAGCACCGCAATTGGCTGCCAGGAATTCAAGTGGGCAGGACTTTCCAGCAGCCAAATGCCCTGCCCCCGTGAGGGCATTCAAAGGGGTTATGTGTGGGTACCTGCAGAAATCTACGGAGGGTGTTGGTCAACTTTAACTTTGTGCCTCATAGGAGCATCATTTTTGTGACTGACTTGGTCAGTGGAGGTGGAGGCATGCCAGGTTTTTCCTTTATTTAGTTAGTATCCCAGGGGAAGGTCACTACCTTTTTATTGATGGTGTCAAACAAGACATGCACAACCTAAATGAAATGGCCTTAACTGAACTTAAAGAGGAACTATGGTCAGAAAAGGTTAAGGAAACATTTTAACTGTATTTGCCAATTTAACAAAATCCTGGAGAAGGAATTTAGCAGATACATTGTCTAACACACTTAAGCATTTGAAAACTAATTTTCCCTTTGCTGAGTCCTGGGAGAAGAGGTGGTCTACACGACCCAAGGTGGATGACCCCATTTCTGGTCTGGATATACAGTATATGATCCCTTATTCCAGTGCAGCATTAAAGTCAGACTGACAATGGCTTAGATCAATTTGCCAGACATGCTTCTGTTATGGTGGCACCTAGCTTGCGTCCAATAATCGCTACTTGTGTTTTGTCTGTTGCAGGAAACAAATGGATCAAACAACAAATTATATACCTTAGGAGGTGTATATCTTAATACTTTAACCCTTTAAGTGCCAGCCTACCTAGAGATTTTGTCACCCTCTGTTGCCAGACCATTTGTCACTATTTTGTGCTATACTTGTTTAACTGTGATTTTTTAAGTAATTTAGCCTACACCGGATTTTGTGCCCAGGGATCTCCACCTCACTTAATCCAGTGGTGGAGTGGGTAGTGGGTGGCTTGGAGAGCTGTATCTTCTGGTTGGCCTTTGGCACACATTGTGGCTAAGATAGTGGGAGGCCGATACAGCACCTGCGAAACATCTAGCTGAGATTCCTTTTGATGGAGACCATCTTTTTGAAGATACACTCACTAAGATGGTCAAGAAGGCAACCGGCAGAGAGTCCATTAGGCTTATGCAAAACAAAGCCTAAGTCTAATTATAGAAGAAACCCTTGCTTTCAACCCTATATGAGCATTGGAAATTCCTCAGGTTCCAGATACTGCAAGGATTCCACAAACAAGAGAAGGCCTCAGAACAAGTTCAGAGCGACATTGACTCAAAGGACCAAGGCACCCACTAAACCAAACACTCAGGCATGAAGAGACACCCTCATCTGCAGGGGCCTCATCTGCAGTTTGATCCAATATGGTCCAGAACCATATAGGATGTCTGGATTCAGGAGCTCCACAGGCTACAAGATGGAGTTCTGGACTAGGCCCCCACCCAGATTAATGCATTGCAGGTCGGTCCTCTCACCAGCCAGGGCAGTTGCCCTAGAAATGGCGCTGGATCCCTTGATGCAACTGGGTGTCATAGTACCAGTACCTTTTTCAGAGAAGGGCTTGGGATTTTATTCGAACCTGTTTGTAGACAAAAAGGATGATAGATCACTAAGTCCCATTCCATTTGGGAGGTGAGCAGGATAATGCCATGGTTGGAGAAATTTGCATCTCTGTGGATTCCATTCCAGGATTTGCTCAGCAGAGAGACGACAGAACAGGGGGAGGACCCTCCTTGGAGACGGCTGGGGAATTCCAGACGTGTAGCTACATTTGTCCTGTCAAAATCAGAAGGTACGGTTACGATGGCCGCCTAGACGGACGCGTTTGCTAGGGGCTCCGGATCCCATCCTGAATTTTTGCCTACCACACTGCTCGGGGTAGCTGAATCTAAGTTGGGGCTCCCTACCTGGACCGGGGGTGCGAGCCTGGACCTGTTGCGGCGGAGGCGGCTTCTGAGTGCGGCGTTGGAGGAGCGGAGTGGCTGCACCTCTGTGTGTCAGGCGCGCGTGGCCCCAGCGTGAGCCGGAGAGAGGAGGCGGGGAGCGGCATCGGCTGCGGCTCCGGAGTGACGGCTGCGGAGGAGAGGGGACGCCTGCAAGCTCGGCGGTGTCTCCTGCGGCGGTGATTGTGGAGGAGGGGGGCTGCGGGACCGGCGGTGTCCCCCCCGCGGTTGAGGACGGAGAGCGGTGGTTTGGGCGCGAGCTGTGAAGTGCCCAGGTGCCATTTTGGATTGGAGGTGAGGAGGGGGGCAGCTGACCCTGGGTCCTACCTCACGTCAGATCAGGAAGAATACTCATCGCTGTGCCCTGTGGAGAAGGGCAGGGGAGACACCTCCACTGACGGCCAGCAGAGCACTCTGAGGCTCCCCTGGGCTGGACTGTGCCCCTGGAGATACACCCTGGGACTCCCTCCATTACCACCCCCCCTGGCAACATCAGTCATATGGAAGTGGGGGGCTGGGGTGGCATAAATACTGCAGAGGTGCGCCCCAGGTCCACGCCAGTGCAGCAGTGGTGGCAGCAATTACAGACCCACACAGTCCCATAAGGAACAAACCAGCACATCAGACACTATTACCTCTACATCTGACATCCTATCGCCTGCATCAGTGCAGCAGCCGCAGTTTGCCCTTCTATCACCCATATCAGTGCATCTGTCGCAATTTGGTGTCCTATTACCCATATCAGTGCAGCAGTCGCAGTTTGACGTCCGATAACCCATATCAGTGCAGCAGCCACAGTTTGTCGTCCTATAACCCATATCAGTGCAGCAGCCACAGGTTGACGTCCTATAACCCATATCAGTGCAACAGCCGCACAGTTGGCATCTCATAACCCATATCAGTGCAACAGCCGCAGTCTGTCATCCCATAACCCCGGTGCATAGACCACATTGGCGCAATAACCGCGGCGGGTGCATCAAGACCGATATCAGTGCAACAGCTGCTGCTAGTATCCTACAGCCTTCCTATTCCCACTTATGAGAGGCAATAAAAAGCGTAAATCCGCAGCGGTCAGTTGTAGCACACAAACAATGGAGACCCCATGCGGAGCCGGGCAGGGGCCCTCTAACCCAGACACTGCAGCCATCATGGCAGCCATAGCCTCATGTCAAAACGCCCTCACGGCCAAGTTCGATACCCTCCAGGAGCAATTTAATTATTTCCGCCACGATCTTGATAAAATCAGGGATCGCACTGGTGAGGCAGAGAGGAGAATTGGCGATGCAGAGGACCGACTATCTGCTCAGGCGGGAGAACTGGCGACACTAAGGAGGCAGGTAACGGTGCTGTTGGGGAGGGCCGAAGACTCAGAAAACAGAAACAGAAGGAATAATGTAAGGATCCTTGGGCTACCCGAAAAATCGGAGGGTCCCTCCCCAGAACAGTTTGCTGAGAATCTTATACGAGAGACTCTGGCACCGGAAAACCTGACGAAATTCTTTACAGTGGAAAGAGCACACAGAATTCCGATGAAACCCCTCCCGCCAGGGGCCCCACCAAGACCATTCATATTTAAAGTCCTTCACTACAAGGACAGAGACGCAATCCTGGCTGCTGCTAGAATGAAAGGAACAGTGTCCTTTAATAACGCCCGGCTGTCATTCTTCCCGGACTTCACCTCAGAAGTTCAAAAGATGCGGCGCTCATTCAATGCAGTAAGAGAAAGGCTTAGGAAAAAGAAAATTAAGTATTCCATGCTGTTCCCGGCGCGATTACGTGTTCAAGATGGAGAGACTGCCAAGTTTTTCACCTCGGCTGAGGAGGCCAATGTGTGGCTGGACTCTCTTCCTGGGGCCTGATGGACTGGGCTCTGGTTGGAGAGAACTGATCTGATCTCATCCCTGCTTTTTGCTTGAGGCCTGTGGCTCCCGGGAGGGGCCGCCTCCGCCGCGCAACCGGCGGCAAGATCTTGCCGCCGGACAGTTTGACCCTACCCAGAGTGGGGGCTTGATTTGTTAAACGTTGTTTAAGTTGAGAACCTTGCTACCCGAGCTGCAAGTGCATCCTGAATGATATGTTAAAGGGGGGCTGTGGCCCTGGATTCCCATGGTGTGAAGGTCCCTTGTACCCAGACATCCCCCTTACCCCGACGCTCATCCTGAGCTTCCCGGCCCCCCCCCTTTTTTTTTTTTCTCCTCCCCCCCTCCCTTTTCCCCCCTTCCTCGCCCCTTCCCTCTTTCCCCTTTCCACCCCCCCTCTCTTCTGAACACCTTCCGGTGACCCTGGGAACCCATGGCGGATAGCTTGCCGACCTATTTTGATAGTGGTAATGTCATGTTGTTGGCCCCATAGCGGTGGGCCTCCGCACCCCAGTTGCAACTAGTTACACCAGTGTTGTATAGTTTTGTTTGAGGGGGGGTATTATGCTCGCCAAGGTTGGGGGGTGGTGGAGCGGGGTGGGGGTGGTAGGGGTTGGGAGGGTTAAAGGGGTGTACCATGCTAGATGGTACTGTTTAAAGTATTGTATTATCTGTTTTATGTGTTGTTGTCTTTGTGCTGGTATGAGTGTGATGTGTGGTTGTTGGACTCGATTAACGGAGAGAGCTTTGGAGGGGGGAGCGGTGAGCCGCAGAGAGGTAACCCTGGGCCTTGATAGAAACACTTTAAGCAGCAGTAATGGGTGAGTGTAAATTTCTCTCCTGGAATGTCCGGGGGCTTAATGACAAGATCAAGAGGGCAACGGTCCTCCAGTTTGTTAAGAAACACAAACCTAATGTGGTGATTCTCCAGGAGACACATCTGATGGGTCAGAGAGTGTTGGCGCTAAGGAAGCCATGGATCCAGAGCTCCTTTCATGCCCCCTTCTCGGCCTACTCTAGGGGTGTATCCGTGCTGATCTCCAAGGGCACCCCGTTTGTGTTGTATTCAGTGCAAACTGATCGGGAGGGTTGCTATGTTGTCCTCCATGCCAAATTTATGGATACTGATATGATAATAGTCGGAGTGTATGTCCCCCCACCATTCTCCGCACGGTTCTTGGATAGAATAATGGAGAAAGTGCTTTCCTACCCCCCAGCCCCGATACTGCTGCTAGGAGATTTTAATATGGTTTTGGATTCAGCGCTGGACAGGCTGGGTAAGAATCCAGGCCCCAAGACCCAACTAGCGATATGGGCGGAGACCCTGGGGCTACAGGAGCTCTGGAGATGGAAGCACCCAACCGACAGGGCATATTCCTGTCACTCGGCTACCCACAAGTCCCTATCCAGAATAGACCTTGCCTTCTCTTCGCCCGATTTTCTGACCAGAGTGGCGTCCTGTGGTTATCTCCCGAGAGGAATCTCGGATCATTCACCTTTGTTGATAACAACTGGACTGTCGCAGAGGCGGGAGAGCCGGGTGGGTTGGACCCTAAACCCCTTGTGGCTGGAATCCCCTGAAATTAAGAATAGCCTACTGACCTCTACGGAGGCCTTCTGGGAATGTAATACGGTAGAAACATCAATAGAAGTAAGATGGGATGCCTTCAAAGCTGTTACCAGGGGGGCGGCCATCAGTGCTATCGCTGCGGCCAGGAGGAAGAAGGGAAGGGAAATAGCTGAATTGGAAAATAAATTAGCGGTGGCAGAGGAGAAGTTCATTTCCACATCAGACAGCAGGGACCATTCCACACTACTGGCATTAAAAAGAGAGTATAATCTGCTTCTGACTGACTCGGCTAGGAAACTGCTGCTATTTAGGCAGGCAACAATCTTTGACAAAGGGGATAAGAATGGTAAGACCCTTGCCTACTTAGCGAGAGCTGAAAGCAAATCAAATAATATAGCCGGGATCCTAGATAATGGAACGAGGGTGACAGAAGGGAGGGATATCGCCCAACGGTTCCTTGAGTACTACTCGGCCTTGTATTCCTCAAGGGCGAGCTATGGGGCGGCTGATCTGAGTCGTTACCTGGATCAGATCGACTTCCCGCGGCTGACTGAGGAAGATCAGGAGGCTTTAGACTCCCCTATTACCATGGACGAAGTCTCTGGAGCAATCAGAATGCTTTCTAGCAGGAAGGCCCCGGGACCGGATGGGATGCCGGCCGAGTGGTACAAGCAGGACCTTGAACGGGTGACACCGAAGCTATGGGAGGTGCTGAAACAAGCGCTTGAAAGTGAGCACCTACCAGCCTCCTTTCATGAGGCGCATGTGGTCCTTATCTATAAAGAAGGGAGACCAGCCGACACTTGCGCGTCTTACCGGCCTATATCCCTGTTGAACCAGGACGCCAAAATATTAGCGAAAATATTATCCACTAGGCTGAACAAAGTTATATTACATTTGATTGGGCAGGATCAATCAGGGTTTATGCCAGGGCGCACCACATGTGTGAATCTGCGTAGACTGATGTCGAACCTCCAAACCAGGCACGATAATCTTGGCAAACGGGTGATTATCTCATTAGATAATGAGAAAGCCTTCGATTCGATAGAATGGGGTGTTACAACCGGATGAAACTAATGAAGCGTGGACCCACTGGAACTGCGGAACTGTTGGTGAGTACCGCGTCAGGGAAGCGGGGTCTAAGGAGCCACCGGTTTTCACCAGAGCCCGCCGCGAAGCAGGTTGGTCTTGTGCGGCTGATGACTCCCAGGTCGCTACCCCCCAACGGCGGCACAGTTCCACAATTTGCCGAGGTATTGTACAGCAGAGATAAACGATGGTCACGGTGAGTAGCCAGATTCAGGGCAGGCAGCGAGGGTTCAGCAGCGAGTAGACAAGCCGTGGTCGGGACAGGCAGCGGAGGTTCACAGACGAAGGGACAGACCGAGGTCGGGACAGGCAGCGGAGGTTCGTGGTCAAAAAGGTAAGCCGAGGTCATACACGAAAAAGCCACAGATTTAACTACAGACAATCACGGAAACACACAGATAATCCGGCAAAGGGAGGAAGGGCTGGCCAGAATATAAAGGAAGTGATATTACCGGATTGGACGGCCGGACACCAATTAGAGATGCACAGGCCCTTTAAATTCCACAGTATTGCAGCGCGCGCCCCCTAGTGGCCGGGGACGTGCGCGCAGGAGAGGCAAGGAGGAAGAAGGAAGTGAGGGAGCTGCCCGCAGGCCCCGGCAGCCACGCCGGACGGAGGGCAGGACACCAGGTAAGCGAGGAGCGCTGCCAGGAAGGGACACAGCGCTCGGGCTAGGGGAGACCCGGCGGGGAAAGCCGCGGGGAGGAAGCGCGGCTCTCGCCCCGGGAGAGGGACGGCTGGAAGCACCATGAGGCGTCTCCGCAGCGCTAGCCCTAACAGTACCCCCCCCTTAGGTCTCCCCCTCTTCTTAGGACCAAGGAAGTCCGAAATAAGGGTCCGATCAAGGATGTTTTCTTCCGGTTCCCAGGATCTCTCCTCAGGGCCGTAGCCCTCCCAATCCACCAAGAAATAGCGTCTTCCTCTGGAGATCTTCGAAGCAAGTATCTCTTTGACCGTAAAGGTATCTTCAGTACCTGCGACTGGCTTAGGTTCCAATAATTTGGGGGAAAAACGATTAACAGTCACCGGTTTGAGCAGAGAGACATGGAAGGAATTGGTTATGCGGAGAGAGGGTGGCAGATGCAGCTTGTAACAGGCAGGGTTGATACGTTGTTGGATCCTAAAAGGTCCCAAGAAGCGAGGTCCTAGTTTGTAACTGGGGATTTTAAAACGAATATACTTGGCCGAAAGCCATACCCTATCCCCCGGAGAGTATAAAGGAGGAGTCCTTCTCTTCTTATCAGCCTGGATTTTCATACGAGACACGGCTTGTTCCAGTGAATGCTGTGTTTCATGCCAGATGGAAGAAAACTGGTGCGAAAGGTCATCGACCGCAGGTACCGAGGAGGGCGTTAGTATAGGCAGAGGAGGAAGGAGATGACGACCATAGACTATAAAGAAAGGAGATTTTCCGGTGGATTCAGAGTCCTTAAAGTTATAAGAAAACTCTGCCCAGGGCAGCAGGTCCACCCAGTCATCCTGGCGAGTGGAAACAAAATGGCGTAGATACAGCCCCAAAGTTTGATTTACCCTCTCCACTTGGCCATTGGATTGGGGATGATACGAGGAAGAAAAGTCCAATTTCATCTTTAATTGATTACAGAGAGCCCTCCAGAATTTCGATACGAATTGAACTCCCCTGTCGGAGACAATGTGGGTTGGGAGCCCATGTAGACGGAAGATGTGTTTAAGGAAATTCTTTGCCAATAGGGGAGCAGAAGGTAATCCAGGCAACGGAATGAAATGCGCCATCTTCGAAAATCGGTCCACCACTACCCAGATGACGGTATTGCCCTGTGAAGGCGGAAGATCAGTGATAAAATCCATGGCGATGTGAGACCAGGGGATGTCCGGAATGGGAAGTGGTTGGAGAAGACCTGCGGGACGTTGACGCGGGGTCTTGTTGCGCGCGCACGAGGTGCAGGCTTGTACGAATTCTGCGGCATCTTTTGCTAACGTGGGCCACCAGTAGTATCTGGAGATGATGGCGCAGGTCTTCTTGATTCCAGGGTGACCAGCAGTATGGGAGGCATGACCCCATTTTAGTATTAAAAGGCGACGAGAGACAGGTACGAAAGTCCTCCCCGGAGGACCTGATTCTAGAGCAGCGGGAGCAGAGTGAACCAGACGATCGGGTGGAATTATAAATTGTGGAGAAGAGACCTTATCCGAGACATCCGAGGAACGGGAGAGAGCGTCTGCCCTGATGTTTTTTGCAGCTGGACGGAAGTGGATCTGGAAATTAAAGCGTGCAAAGAAGAGTGACCAACGGGCCTGACGAGGGTTTAAGCGTTGTGCGGATTCCAGATAAGAGAGGTTCTTGTGGTCAGTAAAAATGGAAATTGGGAAGATAGATCCCTCGAGGAGATGTCTCCATTCTTCCAGCGCCAATTTGATGGCTAATAGCTCTCTATCTCCAATGGTGTAGTTCCTCTCGGCAGGAGAGAAGGTTTTAGAAAAGAATCCGCAAGTTCGAGTTTTGCCGGACGAGGATCGTTGCGTAAGTACTGCTCCAGCTCCGACGGAAGAGGCATCCACCTCAAGAGCGAAAGGACGAGACGGGTCAGGTCTGGAAAGTACCGGTGCCGAGCCGAAGGCCTTCTTTAATGCAAGAAAGGCTGCTTCAGCCTGCGGAGACCATGCCTTGGGATCGGCTCCTTTTTTGGTGAGGGCCACGATGGGGGCTACTGTCGTGGAAAAGTGTAAAATGAACTGGCGGTAATAGTTCGCGAACCCCAAGAATCGCTGGATTGCACGAAGACCGACTGGTCGAGGCCATTCAAGGACCGCCTTTAACTTGGCAGGATCCATCTGGAGACCTTGAGCAGAAACTATGTACCCCAAAAAAGGTAATGCGGTTTGATGAAAAAGGCATTTCTCGAGCTTAGCATAAAGATGGTGTTGCAGTAAACGAGACAAGACTTGTCTGACGTGCTGATGATGTTCTTCGATGGACGAGGAGAAGATGAGAATGTCGTCAAGATAAACCACAACACAGGTGTACAACAGGTCCCGAAAAATGTCGTTAACGAACTCCTGAAAAACTGCGGGGGCATTGCAGAGGCCGAAGGGCATAACGAGATACTCAAAATGACCGTCTCGCGTGTTGAAGGCCGTCTTCCATTCATCACCCTCTCGAATGCGGACTAAGTTATAAGCGCCTCTCAGATCCAATTTTGAAAAAATCTTAGCTCCGCGAAGACGATCGAAAAGTTCGGAGATCAAGGGCAATGGGTAACGGTTTTTTACCGTAATTTTATTGAGGCCCCGGTAATCGATGCAGGGCCGAAGAGACCCGTCCTTTTTCTGTACAAAGAAGAAGCCCGCTCCAGCTGGGGAAGAGGATTTCCTAATGAACCCCTTTTGTAAATTCTCCCGAATGTATTCCGACATTGCTTGGGTTTCAGGGACAGACAGCGGATAGATGCGTCCGCGAGGAGGAGTGGCGCCAGGTAGAAGATCAATCGGGCAATCGTAAGGGCGATGAGGCGGAAGTGACTCAGCTTGCCTCTTGCTAAATACGACGGAAAAAGACCGATAAACTTCAGGTAGACCCGGTAATGGAGTCGTGGGAGCTGTACTTTGGACTGGCAAAGACGTAAGACAGTTCTTAACACATGTTGCGCCCCAGGACTTGATGTCCCCAGTGGACCAATCCAAGGTAGGGTTATGGTGCTGGAGCCAGGGAAGCCCCAAGAGAAGCGGCGAGGTACAGTGGGGTAATACGAAAAATTCCAGAAATTCCTGATGGAAGAGGCCGATCTTCAGAAGTAGAGGTTTGGTGCGGTAGCGCACCATGCAGTTCAATCTGTCCCCATTAACGGCCGCGACAAATAGTGGCTTGGCCAGACGGTAGACAGCTATATCATACTTAGTGACCAAGGAGGACTCGATGAAGTTGCCCGCCGAACCAGAGTCCAAGAAGGCCGGTAAGTTCAGGACGGAAGTGGAGCCCAAGTGAAGTTGTGCCGGCACAGTGAACCTAGGAGAGGAAGCACAGACACCCAGAGACGCCTCTCCAAACGATTCTAGGTGCGCCCGTTTCCCTGGCGTGGTGGGCGGATTGGGCAATTTTTCAAAAAATGTTCTGGGCTGGCGCAGTATAGACAAAGTCTTTCGAGTCTCCGGCGCGACCTTTCCTGGGGAGTCAAGCGAGTATGGTCCACTTGCATGACTTCTTCAGACGGAGACGAAAGCGTAGACTGAGGGTTCTGAAACGTAGGGGCCAAACGGAATGCCCTCTTGGCACGCAGAGAATCTTGGCGGAATTCATCACGCCTCTCTGTAAAACGAATGTCTATACGGGTGGCAAGTTGGATTAGTTCAGACAGAGAAGTAGGGAGATCCCGGGCCGCAAGAACATCCTTGACCCTACTAGAGAGACCCTTCTTAAAGCAGGCACAGAGAGCCTCATTGTTCCAAGCTAGCTCGGCTGCCAAAGTTCGGAAGCGAATGGCATATTCTCCCACCGACAGATCACCTTGAACCAGATTCAATAAGGCAGATTCGGCTGAAGACGCCCGGGCAGGTTCCTCAAAAACCTGGCGAAACTGATCCACAAAAGTTTGAACCATGAGGGTAACGGGGTCGTTGCGGTCCCACAATGGGGTAGCCCAGGCTAAGGCCTTCCCAGAGAGCAGGCTGATAATAAAGGCCACCTTGGAGCGCTCAGTAGGGAATTGGTCAGCCAATAGCTCCAGGTGCAGGGAACATTGGGCAAGAAAGCCACGGCAAAGTCTTGCGTCTCCTTCAAATTTAGCTGGCAGGGAGAGACGAATCCTCGCGGAGGAAGCCACCGGAAGCTGTGGTGGAACAGCCGGAGCAGGCGGTGGCGTCTGCGGTTGCTGCATAGACAGAAGTTGCTGCATCATGGCCGTAAGTTGATTGATCTGCCGTGACTGCATGGCGACTAGTGCGGGTAGTTCAGAGACGTCTGGCAATGGCACCTCGGCGGGATCCATGGCCGGATTATACTGTTACAACCGGATGAAACTAATGAAGCGTGGACCCACTGGAACTGCGGAACTGTTGGTGAGTACCGCGTCAGGGAAGCGGGGTCTAAGGAGCCACCGGTTTTCACCAGAGCCCGCCGCGAAGCAGGTTGGTCTTGTGCGGCTGATGACTCCCAGGTCGCTACCCCCCAACGGCGGCACAGTTCCACAATTTGCCGAGGTATTGTACAGCAGAGATAAACGATGGTCACGGTGAGTAGCCAGATTCAGGGCAGGCAGCGAGGGTTCAGCAGCGAGTAGACAAGCCGTGGTCGGGACAGGCAGCGGAGGTTCACAGACGAAGGGACAGACCGAGGTCGGGACAGGCAGCGGAGGTTCGTGGTCAAAAAGGTAAGCCGAGGTCATACACGAAAAAGCCACAGATTTAACTACAGACAATCACGGAAACACACCGATAATCCGGCAAAGGGAGGAAGGGCTGGCCAGAATATAAAGGAAGTGATATTACCGGATTGGACGGCCGGACACCAATTAGAGATGCACAGGCCCTTTAAATTCCACAGTATTGCAGCGCGCGCCCCCTAGTGGCCGGGGACGTGCGCGCAGGAGAGGCAAGGAGGAAGAAGGAAGTGAGGGAGCTGCCCGCAGGCCCCGGCAGCCACGCCGGACGGAGGGCAGGACACCAGGTAAGCGAGGAGCGCTGCCAGGAAGGGACACAGCGCTCGGGCTAGGGGAGACCCGGCGGGGAAAGCCGCGGGGAGGAAGCGCGGCTCTCGCCCCGGGAGAGGGACGGCTGGAAGCACCATGAGGCGTCTCCGCAGCGCTAGCCCTAACATGGGGATATCTCTGGGCAGTATTAGAGAGATTCGGACTTCCTACCAGTTTTATAAAATACGTCAAACTATTGTATGGACGACCAACAGCCCGGGTACGAGTCAACGGGTGTTACTCTAACTCCTTTGCACTGAGTAGAGGCACTAGACAGGGGTGCCCGCTATCGCCGCTGCTCTTTGCGTTAGCTATCAAACCCCTGGCGATCATTATCAGAGGTTCCCCAGACATCTCTGGATGGAAGTTGGGAGCAGTGGAGGAAAAGATATCGCTCTATGCAGATGATACACTGCTATACCTGGCGGATAGTCATGAGTCCCTGGATGCAGCACTAGACATTGTCGGAACATTTGGGGGGTTCTCCGGTCTGAAAATCAACTGGGATAAATCCAGTCTGATGCTTGTGGATGAGCTTGTTTCCCCAGACATTTCCCCAAGGTCCCAACTGAAAATAGTCCAGCAATTTAAATACCTGGGGATTATGATTAGTAGACAACCGAGTGAGTTTATATCGCTCAATATTTCCCTGGTGGTGTCGAAGCTTAAACAACGAGGTACTCAATGGGCGAACCTGCCGCTGTCAGTTATGGGCAGAATTAATATATACAAAATGATATTCCTTCCCAAATTTCTATACATATATCAGGCCTCGCCAGTCCTGCTGCCCATTTCCCACTTCAAAACCTTGGACTCAATTCTGTTTTGCTTCATCTGGGGGCAGTCCCCACCAAGGTTAAACAGACAAATAATGAAGGCGCAGGTGGTGGAGGGGGGGCTGGCAGTGCCACACATGCAAATATATTTCTACGCTACACAGCTCCTGTTTGTGCATTGGTGGCTCTGTCAGCCACGATATAATCCGGTGGTGAATCTGGAGGTGGCGGTGGTGGGCTCCTCTGGGAAGCTATCCTCCCTGGTGTATAGGGGGGTTCGGGGGATCCGGGAGGCAACTGTTTGTATGAAGACAGTGTGCAACATATGGGAAAGGGTGGCCCGGTTGATTAGGAATCCAGATGAGGCGCAGTATTGGTCCCCCTTTTCTCCTCTCTGGAATAACTCCAAGCTCCCTGAGTTGGTCTCTATACAGGATCCGCAGTTTTGGGATGGAAGGGGCCTTCAGGCGTTGGGCCAAGTGTACAAGGACGGAGTGCTTATGTCATTTGACCAGATTAGGGAGGCATTTCGGATTTCCCATCGGGACTTCTTCCGCTATCTGCAACTCAGGCACGCTCTACAGACCCAATTCCGGAGGGGAGGTCCGATTATGTCGGTGTCCCAAGTGGAGAGTGTGGTCAGGGGGACGGGCTTGAAAAAGCCCGTCTCTACATTATACAGGTGCCTAATCTCTGAGCTGGAGTCCCCTAGGGGAAAAATTTAAAGCAAATGGCAAGCTTTGGATCAAACCTTGGACCGGGATAACTGGGAGGAAATCTTAGATAACCTACACCCATCGGTCATAGAAGCCAGAGACAGATTTATCCAGACTAAATGGATCCACCAAGCATACATCACACCGATACGCCTGCATAGGATGGGACTACTGGCTAGTGACTTATGTCCCAGGTGTGGAAGGGATGCTGGCACATGGGTTCATGTAACCTGGTCTTGTGCAGTTCTGGCGGATTATTGGAGAGAGGTAATGGATTCGATTAGTGGGGTGGTGGGTACTCGGATCCCTTGTTCGATTTCTTTGTGTCTTCTGGGGGTGGTTGAACCACTGTCGGAGGCGAGGGCATTAAAGTCGCTATTCAGGTTGCTGCTCTTTTATGCCAGGAAATGTGTTTTGCTAAATTGGAGACACCCGGCCAAACCATCGGTACAGGCGTGGAAGGCTTTAGTTAACCAGAAACTCCATATGTACAAACTGACTTATGCTGCCAGGGGGGTGCCCGATAAATTTGGGAAGATTTGGGATCCCTGGCTGCAGTGTCAGGACACCGCTTCTGAAGATAATTAGGGGAGGGGGGCGTTGCTTGACTGAGTTAAATTGCTGACCCTTGCTTGGCTGAGGGGACCCATGGAACTAAAGATCCCTCTTTCTTAATGAGCGGTCTATTCGATATCCGAGTCCTGAATGTATGAGTGTTGTGTGAATGGCTGTCTCGTCGGTAAGGTTACTTGAAACTTTAATTCTGAGATTGGTGCCTGTGGCATCTAATTGTGATATGTAACTTGTCTCGGTGTGTTGTTTGTTGAATTGCAAATAAAAAGAAACTTTAAAAAAAAAAAAAATCAGAAGGTACAACAGTTTTTGGCCGAGGTAAGATTGTCTGGCAGTTGTGGACACACTAGTGTCCCCATGGATGGATTTCAAGCTCGTGTTCATGTCTTCTCACATTCTGTCAGGTCATCTGGTGAAAAAGGTAAGGGCGGAAGGAATTCCCACCATACTAGTCACACCACATTGGCCAAGAGACGACAATGTGTTTTGCAGACATAGTACGGATGACGTCTGCCAGACCAACCAAACCTTCCATCTCAAGCTCCTCTGCAATTTACAAGTGCTGAATTTAACTTTGCTTGGCTGAAACCAAGATCCTAGAAGAGTAAAGGTTGCGTGCTGCAGTTTAGGACTTTAATTCAAGCACACACAGAATGCCCCAAACCAATATTGCACAAAGAACTTAAACTATAAACTACAACATAACTACTATTACAGGTGCATTGCAAAAAATTAAATATCATGTGTATATTTTTAGTAATTCAGTTGAAAAACTGAAACTGATTGAGTCACAGAGTGAACTTTTTCAAGTGTTTTTTATGTTATATGTGTTATTTATGTTAATATGTTGATGATTATGGCTTACAGGCAAGAAAACCCCAAAATTAATTATCTCAAATAATTCGAATAACAAGACCAACTGTAAAAAAAATTATTTAACACTGAAATGTTGGCCAACTGAAAAGTAACATATAGTAACATCCAATCCAGTCAGCCTGTTTATCTCCTTTTAGTGGTCTAGAAGCCATAGCTGAAATTGTTATTACATGCCAGGAAGGCATCCAGGCCACTTTTGAACATTTATACTGTATCTTTCATAACTACCTTCTCTGGCAGCGAGTCTCACTGCTCTTACAGAGAAGAATCCCCTCCTATCCCTAGCACCTTTCCTCTAACCTTAGTGGATTCTCTTGGTTTATGGTTATGCTCCGTGGTATAAATAGATTGTGGGACAGATCTTTGTATTGACCCTGAATATATTTATACATAGTTATCAGATAACCCCTCAGAAGTCTCTTTTCCAAACTAAATAAACCTAACTTTGACAATCTTTCAGGGTACTCTAGTCCCCGCACTCCTTCTATTAACTTAGTTGCCCTCCTTTGAACACACTCCAGTTCTGATATGTCCTTCTTGTGCACAGGTTCCCAGAACTTTACACAGTACTCCATATGGGGTCTGACCAGTGACTTGTACAGGCGGAAAATTATGCTGTCAAGGGCAACTAAGCCCCTCTTGATGCACCCCGTGATCCTGTCTCCTTTGGCAGCAGCTGTCTGCCATTGATTACTACAGTTGAGCTTATTGTTAACTAAAACCCCTAGGTCCTTTTCCATTGTTGTTTTACCAAGCATTTCTTTATTTAGTCTATAATCATGGCACAGATTTTTCCTTCCCATGCGCATAACCTTACATTTATCTGTGTTAAACTTCATTTGCCATTTAACTTGCCATGCTTCCAATTTATCAAAATCTGTCTGTAGCTACCTGGTGTCCTCTTTTGTGTTACTTTACACAGCTTAGTATCATCTACAAAGATCGAGACTTTACTGTTTAATCCGTACCCTATGTCATTAATATATATATATAGAAGAGAATTGTACCCAGAACTGACCCTTTGTGGTACTCTTCTAGTAACGGTGACCCAAACTGAGTATGTACAATTTCTCACCCATGTGCACACGTTTTCCCCCAGTCCAAGCATTCTTATCTTTTGTACCAGTCTTTTATGTGGAACAGTATCAAATGCTTTAGAAAAGTCAAGATAAATGATATTCACTGACTCCAACTGATCTAATTTTGAACTTACCTCCTCATAAAAGCTGATTATTTACCGGTCTGTAGTTCCCAGGTTGCCTCTAAGACCCCTTTTGGAATATTGGCACCACATTTGCTAAGCGCCAATCCCGCCGGAACAGCTCCTGTAATTATTGAATCTACAAATATTAGAAATAATGGTGTCACAACTAGCTTACCTGCGCCGCATTCCAGCGGTGTCTCCGCCACCTCCCCGCTCCTTTGCCGGCCGCATTCTGCACCGCTTCTGTGAGTGCGCCCCCCTCCGCCTCCTCCTCTGCCGGCGTCCCCGGCATCCGTACATGTGCTCGCGCACGAGCACGTTCTGTTTATGCCCTCTGGCGGCGCTGCTCTCAGCGCGGCCGCCGGAGGAAAGGTTTAAAGGGCCAATGAGCCCAGGTGGGGTGGGGGGAGAACGCCCCTTGCACTATTAGGGCCAATTAGCTCTAAGGAGTCTTTTTGGGCTATACGCCCTTTATTGTCTTGGAGCCAATGATACTTTAGAGTTGTAGAAAGCACCAATCACACACTCACTCCCCCCATCTCCAATTAGATCTGGTTCCTATAAAGACTTCACCCTGTCAGTTACTCAGTGCCTGTGATAGAGCCTTGTACCTTGTTTGTCTTCTGAAATATTCTCTGATTGATTTTTGTTGCCGACCCCTGCCTGACCCGAGCATTCTCTCAAATAATTCGAATAACAAGACCAACTGTAAAAAAAATTATTTAACACTGAAATGTTGGCCAACTGAAAAGTAACATATAGTAACATCCAATCCAATCCAGTCAGCCTGTGTATCTCCTTTTAGTGGTCTAGAAGCCATAGCTGAAAGTTATTACATGCCAGGAAGGCATCCAGGCCACTTTTGAACATGATACTTTAGAGCTGTAGAAAGCACCAATCACACACTCACTCCCCCCATCTCCAATTAGATCTGGTTCCTATAAAGAATTCACCTTGTCAGTTACTCAGTGCTTGTGATAGAGCCTTGTACCTTATTTGTCTTCTGAAATATTCTCTGATTGATTTTCGTTGCCGACCCCAGCCTGAACCGACTACCCTCTCTGATTGATCTCTGTTGACGACCTTTGCTATCCACGACCATCCTGTCCGCTGCCAGCCTGGACCTCTGATTCCTACACCGACCTCGAGCCGCCTCATCCTACTGTACTGTCGCAATCTCTGCTTACCCGATGTTGACCTCTGGCCTGTCTTTGGACTTCCTAGTGATACCGGCTTCAACAATTGGACTCGCTCTAATTCCGCTCTTCGTTATTGGTTCTCCAGACCTCCAACCAGTAAGCTCCCATCCTTTGAGCCATTGAAGTCCTGGGGCAACTGATCCCGGGCAGGCGTGTACTGCATCCCGGCAAGCGGGGGCTCCTACAGGTGAAGCTGGCTGCGGATGTTGGGGGTTGAGGGCTTATCTGGGGGGCTGGAGTTACCTGAGTGTGACATTGGAGTACCCTCACATTATCACAGGCCAAACCATGGATGACCTGGTACAGCAAGTGCAGGCTATGGCCACTGCTATTAATCAGTTAGCTCAAAGAGTGGCCACTCAAGAAACCAGACAGATTCCAGCATCTTCTGTACCACCTCATGTGTTGGAGCCGAAGGTCCCACTACCGGAGAAATTTTATGGAGACCATGCCAAGTTCTCCAATTTCAAGAATTCTTGTGAACTTTATTTCAAGTTGAGGCCCTTATCTTCGGCCACTGAGACCCAGCGTGTGGGTTTGGTAATCTCCCTGTTACAAGGAGACCCTCAGTTTTGAGCATTTAGTTTGCCTCCCAATGATGCCGCCCTGCATTCTGTTTCGGCCTTTTTCCTAGCTATGGGCGTATAATATGCTGACCCGGACCAACAGTCTACAGCCGAAAACAGGCTTCGGGCCCTGAAGCAAGGGTGGAATACGGCGGAGGATTATAGCGCCGTTGGGCGGTAGAGTCCAAGTGGAATGACCCTGCCTTGTGTAGCCAATACCGAATGGGTCTGTCTGAAAGCATCAGAGATGCGCTTGTGAATTTCCCTCCACCTTCGGACCTAGACCAATTGATGCAGGTCACCATTAAGATAGACCGACGCCTTAGGGAGAGAGCTAGGGCTGCCACGTCTTTCAATCCCTTCCAAAACCCTAACTCACCATCTTCCCTTATGGAAAATACACCTTCCACCTCACAGGAGGAACCTATGCAGGTTGGGAGAACTCGCCTTTCCCAGGATGAGAAGCAGCGAAGAAGCTCCATGGGGTTATGCTTATATTGTGGGAACCCGGAGCATTTTGCTAGATCCTGTCCTAACAAGGGGAACTCGGCGGGAAACTTTCACGCCTAGATCAGGGGGAGTGCTGATTTAGGTGAGTCTGTATACTACTCTCGCTTGAATAAAATGTTAATCCCTGTAGACCTTTCCTGGGGCTCTTCCAGACAGTCAGTTTCCGCTTTTGTAGATAGTGGAGCTGCGGGCAACTTCCTGGATAGAAGCATGATCTCTATTTTGGGGATTCCATTGGTACCCCTTGGGAAATCTCTGCAGGTCCTGGCCATTAATGGGAAGGCCATTCAGGGGGGTCCAGTCAATACTATGACCCCACCTCTTAAACTAGTAATTTGGTCCTCCCATTCTGAGTTTATTGAATTCTTCCTCTTTGATTGCCACGAAACTCCGGTGGTCTTGGGATACCCTTGGTTGAAACTCCACAACCCCATTTTAGACTGGCAGGCTGGGGAATTAGTTAAATGGAGTAACTTCTGTGTGAATCATTGTTTTTCCACTCCCCTCAGAAGTTTCCAGATGTTGCCCCAAGGGCTACCTTAGCCGTACGCTGATTGGGCAGACGTCTTTTCCGAACGTTCAGCTGACACTCTTCCCCCACATAGGGCCTATGACTGCCCCATTGACTTGCTCCCTGGAACTATTCCTCCTAGAGGGAAAATTTACAACCTTACCCGGCCTGAGGAGCAAGCAATGAGGGATTACATCTCTGAAAATTTGAGTAAGGGGTTTATCCGCCCCTCAATATCGCCTGCGGGGGCTGGGCTTTTTTTGTGGAAAAAAAAGATGGCGGTTTGAGACCTTGTATAGACTACAGAGCCTTGAACAAAATCACTATAAAAAAACGGTATCCCCTACCTTTGATTGGGGATTTATTTAATCAAGTTGTTGGTGCTCGGATCTTTTCCAAATTAGATTTAAAAGGGGCCTACAACTTGATTCGTATTCGGCAAGGGGATGAGTGGAAGATGGCATTTAACGTAAAGGACGGCCATTTCGAATATCTGGTCATGCCCTTTGTAACACTCCAGCCGTCTTCCAAGACTTCGTAAATGATATTTTTCGTGATTATTTAGGTAGATTCGTGGTCATTTACTTAGATTATATCCTAATTTTTTCTAATTCTTTGTCTGAGCATAGACGTCATGTAAAATTGGTTCTTCAAAAATTAAGAGAGAATAATTTGTATGCCAAGATTTCTAAATGCATGTTCGAGGTCACCACTGTTCCCTTCTTGGGGTATGTAATTTCTAACCAGGGTCTGGAGATGGATGCGATGAAGGTTTCGGCAGTGTGGGATTGGGTTCAACCCAAGACATTGAAAGAGTTACAGCGTTTCTTAGGCTTCGCAAATTTCTATTGACGCTTTATCAGGGGCTTTTCCCATGTTGTGGCACCTCTTAGTAACATTACCTATAAGGGTGCCTTTTCTGAAAACTGGTCACCGCCCGTCAACGAGGCCTTCTTGACTTTGAAACAGGCTTTTACCTTGGCGCCTGTTTTAGTTCATCCTGATGTAAACAAGCCTTTTATCATTGAAGTAGATGCTTCCGAGTTGGGTGTGGGGGTGGTTTTATCACAGTACTCTGGTCATCCTGAGCGTTTGCATCCTTGCGGCTAAATTTAGCGCCGCGGAGCAGAACTACGATGTGGGAAACAGGAAATTATTGGCAGTAAAAACTGGCCTTTGACGAATGGCGTCACTGGCTGGAGGATTCATTGCATCCGGTTACGGTCTATACCGATCACAAAAACCTTGAATACATCAGTTCAGCAAAAAGACTAAACTTTCGCCAGGCGCGTTGGGCTTTATTTTTCTCGCGGTTCAATTTCATAATCACATTTAATCCAGGAGCTAAAAATACTAAGGCAGATGCCCTGTCCCGCATGTTCGGGGAATGTAAAGATAGGAGTGATATGGGTGAACCAATTTTGCCTCTAGGTTGCGTGGTGGGGCATTACTTCCTGATCTGTCTAATACTTTGGCGCCATTTCAGAACAAATCTCCTGTAGATGTACCTTTGGGGTGTCAGTTTGTTCCGCCGCACCTGCGTCCCGATGTTATCCGCGAATTTCATGATGCAAAAACTGCCGGCCACCTGGGAAATCGGAAAACGTTTACCCTAGCCTGTCGCCATGTATGGTGGCCTACTATGCTGTGCGATATATCTACCTTTATTAATGCATGTTCTGTGTGTGCGCAAAGTAAAGGAGTATACAAGGCCCCTAGTGGGTGTTTGGTTCCATTAGAGATTCCTAAAGAACCGTGGACTCATATCTCTATGGACTTCATAGTTGATTTGCCACATTCACATGGGAACACTGTTGTTTGGGTGATTGTCGACCGTTTTAGTAAGATGGCACCTTTCATTCCTTTACCTAAACTCCCGTCAGCTCCTGAGCTCTCTCGACTATTTCACATATTTTCTGTATCCATGGCATACCCTCTAATATAATTTCCGATCGGGGTGTACAATTTACTTTGCGTTTCTGGAAGAACTTCTGTTCGCGGTTGGGTATTCAGATATCTTTGTCATCTGCATACCATCCTCAAACCAATGGGCAGACTGAAAGAACCAATCAAAGTCTTGAACAGTATTTACGGTGTTACATTTCTGAAGCTCAAGAACAGTGGTCAGAATTCATTGACTTTGTGGAATTTGTATACAATAATGCGCCGAGTGAGGGTTCCAAAGTGTCCCCATTTTTCTGCAATTTTAGGAAAAATCCCAGAGGTTCTTCTCTCTCAGGGTCACCTTCCGATTTACCGGCATTGGTAGAGTGGCTCCAAGAGCGGAAGAACATCTGGGCCCGCATCCAAGGGACTTGGAAAAAAAACTGTTTTAAGATACAAAAGATTCGCCGATCGCCTCAGGTCTCGAGAACCCGCACTTCAGGTTGGGAACCTCGTTTGGGTTTCTACTAAAAACATTTCTCTCCGGCAACCTTCCAGTAAGTTGGGACCCAAGTTTATTGGCCCTTTCCCTATTATTCAGAAGTTCAGCAATGTAACCTTTAAAGTCCAACTTCTTCAAACCATGAGAATCCCAAACTCTTTTCATGTGTCGCTGTCAAAACCAGCTAAGAATACACCACTTCCATCCCCGTCACCAATCCTAGTTGATAACGAACCGGAATATGAAGTTAACAAGATTCTAGACTCGCGTAAGATCCGTAATTCGTTGCAGTATTTGATTGACCGGATGGGCTTCGGTCCGGAGGAGAGGTGTTGGGTTGCGGCGAAAGATGTGCATGCTAAAATTCTTATTAAGAAATTCCATCGTGACAATCCAGGGAAACCTGGTAAGGGTCCGGAGGCCCCTCGTGAAGGAGGGGTAGTGTCACAACTAGCTTACCTGTGCCGCGTTCCAGTGGTGTCCCACCTCCTCCCCGCTCCTTTGCTGGCCGCGCCGGGCAGCTGCCCGCACTTCGTGCGCACGTGCGAGCACGTTCTGTTTATGCCCTCTGGCGGCTGCGCCAATGAGCCCAGGTGGGGTGGGGGGAGAACGCCCCTTGCACTATTAGGGCCAATTAGCCCTAAGGAGTCATTTTGGGCTATACGCCCTTTATTGTCTTGGAGCCAATGATACTTTAGAGTTGTTGAAAGCACTAATCACACACTCATTACCCCCATCTCCAATTAGATCTGGTTCCTATAAAGACTTCACCCTGTCAGTTACTCAGTGCCTGTGATAGAGCCTTGTACGTTGTTTGTCTTCTGAAATATTCTGATTGATTTTCGTTGCCGACCCCTGCCTGAACCGACCATTCTCTGTCTGATCTCCGTTGCCGACCCCAGCCTGACCCGACTACCCTGATTGATCTCTGTTGCCAACCTTTGCTATCCACGACCATCCTGTCCGCTGCCAGCCTTGACCTCTGCTTCGTACCCCCGACCTCGAGCTGCCTCATCCTACTGTACCGTTGCGATCTCTGCTTACCCGGTGTTGACCTCTGACCTGTCTTTGGACTTCCTAGTGATACCTGCCTCAACAATTGGACTCGCTCTAATTCCGCTCTTTGTTATTGGTTCTCCAGACCTACAACCAGTAAGCTCCCATCCTTTGAGCCATTGAAGTCCTGGGGGCAACCGATCCCGGGCAGGCGTGTACTGCGTCCCGGCAAGCGGGGGCTCCTACAGGTGAAGCTGGCTGCGGAGATTGGGGGTTGATGGCTCACCTAGGGGGCTGAAGTTACCTGAGCGTGACATCGGAGTACCCTGAGCGTGACAAATGGCTTATCTATTACTGTACATAGCTCCCTAAAAACATGGGATGTATGCCATCTGGTCCCAGGGATTTATCGTTTTTTATCTGCTTGAGACGACGCTGCATTTTTTCCATGGTTAGACCAGTGACATTTAATGGAGAATTTGGGTTATTGTTCTGCATTTCACCAGGCACGTCACATTATTTTGTGAATATGGAAGCAAAGAAGAAGTTTTGTAAATTAGCTTTCTCCTCATTCCCCTCTATAGGTGCCCCCTCCTTGCTTATCAGGGGGCCCACACCCTCAGGTTTGTATCTTACTGTTTATGCAGCTAAAGAACATTTTGGGGTTAGGTTTACTGTCTTTGGCGATCAGTGTTTCTGTCTCCAGCTTTGCTGCCCTTATTTATTGTTTACATAGTATATTTTCTTCTTTATAGTTTATTAACAGTTCCACTGTCCCTTCCTGCTTTAAACATTTGAATGCCTTTTTTTTTTGTTTATTGCCCCCCCCCAACCTTTTTGTTTAGCCACATTGGTTTACACTTGTTTCTAACCTCTTTATTCCTGTAAGGTATTTATCTAACAATGAAAATTGAGGATTTCTTTGAAAGTATACAATTTACTGTCCATGCTTTTTGTTCCAAGTCAATGCAGTTTAGGGCATATCTAAGCTAATCAAACTTTGCTTTTTTTGAAGTTCTGTGTTTTTCTGGCTCCAAGATAAAGCAACCTCGTGACTGCCAAGTGGAAATTAAAAATCTTATGATCACTGTTTCCAAGGTATTCCACAACCTTTACCTTTGTTACTTTGTACAGTAAATTCACTCAATACTTGGTTTTGCATGAATGACTGCATCAATGTGGTGTGGCATGGAGGAGATCAGCCTGTGGCACTGCAGAGGTGTTATGAAAGGCCAGGTTGGTTTGATAGACTCTAAGACCTTGCTTTCCAAATGAAATGCAACACTTACTTTAATCCAAAAATAACATTTTTGACCACTGAGCAAAAGTCCAGTTCTTTCTACCCTTGGCCCATGTAGGATGCTTCTGGCATTGTCTATTGGTCATGAGTGGCTTGACACATGGAATGCTACACTTTTAGTCCATGTCCTGGATAGATCTGTGTGTGGTGGCTTTTGAAGCGCTGACTCCAGCCGCAGTCCACTCCTTGTGAATCTCCCCCAAATTTTGGAATGGTCTTTTCTTAACAGTCCTTTCAAGCCTGCGGTCATCCCGGTTGTTTGTGCACCTTTTTATAATGAATTTGGGGTTTTCCTTGGCTGTAAGCCATAATCATCAACATGAACATAAAACACTTGAAAACATTCACTCTGTTTGTATTGACTCAATATAAAATAGGAGTTTGTTTCCAATTGAATTACTGCAAATGTACAAATTTTTGATATTATAATTTTTTGAAATGCATCTGTATTTGCTCTGAAGTCTCCTTTGCTACAGACCCCAAAAAGTTATGGAAAGGTATAATATGAACAAGGAGTACTGCAAACAGATGTTTCGAGCTGTGATAAATATATCTATTTAATTATAATATAATGAAACAACATTACAATTAGAGCCACACATAAAAAACAAATCTTTCAGAGTTATTTACAAAGCATAGTTTTCAATGACCCATAATGAATGAATGAATGAATGAATAGCATACGAGGCCCACAATGATGGCCACAATTGTTAAATCAATTATACCACTAATCCGAATGCTTATAGATAAATAGAAACTTACAAAGAAGTCCCAATGTATTCTATTTCCTAGCCACAAGGTGGTGTCAGGCAAATACAATCAGGATCAGCAAGGCATAAGGCGATTAAATACATTCATACAGGAACATACGAAATTGCAGTAAACAAGAGTAAAATGTCGGGGATCCTGGCCGGAGGTGACATCACTGGAGTTGGGGACACACATCAGGCCAGATGTGTAACTTCACATACACAACTGCAAATAGACATGCAAATGGAAGTACAGTTGTATATATATTGTAAGTAAAAGACAACTGCGATTTCAACGTTTCATGCAGTTTTTCCTAGTGTGTCAAAGCCTTAATTATTCAAAGTAGATTCTAGGAGCATTGAATATTGCGTTTATCTGCAGGAAAAAGGTAAGTATTTCTATAATAGCTAGAACACGCTAAAAGAATACTGAGGATGAGAACAAGCCAGTGGGCAACACAATGGACTATCCAAAAATATGCAAGACAAATTATACCTATGCTTAATGAATGGAGTGAACAGTTCCAATCCTCATGGGGAGTTTATAGAGAAAATACAATTCTGTTATTACTCACCTGTAGAATTGGTATTATACGTATACAGCACGTCCTTCTCCAAAGATAATTCCTTACATTTGGGTTATACATCCACAAGATGGCGCTGGACTGCAGAGACAGCAAAAAAGTGGCTCCTCCCGGCCCCTTCTATACCAGGGTCCTCTCACAAATTCCCCATTATTGAAAAGCAGTTAGCAAGAAGCCGGGAGAAATAAACCCTTAATCAAAATTTTAACCATGAAACATGATAATCACCATACAGAGGTACAAAGAACAATGATAACAAGGGTGGGGTGGAGCAGGACGTGCTGTATACGTATAATACCAATTCTACAGGTGAGTAATCACAGAATTGTATTATTCTAAGTATACAGCACATCCTGCTCCAAAGATAATTCCTTACGTTTGGGACATCCAATAGCAGTGTCCGTAAGGCAGGGTGGGATCCCCAAAAAGCAACGACAGGCAGATTAAACCACTGCCGCCTGCAGAACGACTGAGGCCCTAACCTCAACCTTGTAAAACTTAGAAAAGGTATGAACAGAAGACCAAGTAGCAGCCTTGCAAACTTGTTCAACGGAAGCCTGGTGCTGAAAAGCCCAAGAGGCACCAATAGTACGAGTAGAATGAGCAGTAAGGCGAAAGGAAGGACTCCTCCCCTTAGCAGAATAGGCCTGAACCACAGCCTGACGGATCCACTTGCTGATGGTAGACTTAGCAGGAGCCAGACCCTTCTTAGGACCAGAAGGGACCACAAAAAGAGCATCAGTCTTCCTGAAGGGTTCGGTAGCCACCAAATAGAACTTCAGGTTCCTGACCACATCCAAGGAATGTAAAGCCCCCTCCTTAGGGTTACTAGGATTAGGGCACAGATAAGGCAGAACAATGTCCTGATTGAGATGAAACGCAGACACAACTTTAGGCAGAAAATCAGGTTTAAAGCGAAACACCACCTTGTCCTGGTGTCTCTCAAAGTAAGGGAGCTTGATGGAAAGCGCCGCCAACTCAGAAACACTCCTAACAGAAGTGATAGCCACCAAAAACACTACTAAGAGTAAGAATGGACAAAGCAGTGTCTTGCACAGGCTCAAAAGGAGACCCCTGCAAGGCAGATAAGACCAAGTTCAAGTCCCAGACTGGCAACATAGGCTTACGAGGGGGACGCACATGAGTCACCCCCTGAAAGAAGGTCTTGACCAGATGATGCTGAGCAAAAGATCTCTGGAAGAAAACAGCCAAGGCAGAAACATGACATTTCAGAGTGCTGAGTTGAAGCCCCAGATCCTAACCATGTTGAAGAAATTCCAGAATCCTAGGAATAGAGAACACCCGACAGGGAAGAGATTTAGACTCACACCAGTCAATGTAGGTGCGCCACACCCTATAGTAGATAGAGGAAGAGGACTTCTTTCTAGCCCTGATCATGGTGTTAACAACACACGCAGGCAGCCCCTTTTCCATCAAGATGGAGGTTTCAGCAGCCAGGCCGTCAAATCCAGCGTTTGTAAATTGGGGTGGCGTAGGCGCCCCTGAGTGAGCAGATCTGGATCCTTGGGCAGGGCGTACTGATCTACCGCCAGCTGCATGAAGTCTGCGAGCCACACTTGTCTTGGCCAACAGGGGCCACCAGAATTTCTGGCACCCCTTCTGAGCTATTTTGCGCAGAACCCTGCCCAACAGGGGAAACGGGGGGGGGGGAAGACATACAGAAGCTGAAACCCCCTCCAGGGCAGTGTTAGAGCATCCATGGCCAAGGCCAGAGGATCCTGGGACAGAGACACAAATACTGGAAGCTTGTGATTGTGACAGGACGCAAACAGGTCCACATCTGGCTGACCCCAACGGTGACACAGGGAGCGAAACACTCTGTTGCTGAGGGACCATTCCCCCAGGCGAGAAGACCCCCTGCTCAGAAGGTCTGCCTCCAGATTCTCCGTCCCCGGAATGTACACGGCTGAGATGCAGGGAATATTGTCCTCCACCCAGGACAGGATCAGAGACACTTCCCTGAGGGCCCCTTTGCTCCGGGTCCCTCCCTGTTGATTGATGTAGGCCACCGCCGTCCGGTTGTCCGAGCGGAGCTGAACAGCCCGACCCTGAAGGTGTGGGGTCAAGCGGGCTAGAACCAACCTGATCGCCCTCAGTTCCAGAATGTTGATCGGGGTGTGGGCCTCCTGAGGGCCCTACAGCCCCTGGAATGTCAGAGTTCCAGAAGCCCCCCCCAACCTGTCAGACTGGCATCCGTGGTGACTATTTCCCAGCAAGGAGCCAGAAAGGATCTGCCCGCCAACAGGTTCCTTGAGTCCAGCCACCACGAGAGGGACCGCCTGACCAGGGGGGATAGAGCAAAACTCCTGATCCAGGGACACAGGGTCCTTGTCCCATACTGACAGGAGGTGGAGTTGAAGAGGCCTCATGTGAAACTGGGCATAAGGCACCGCCTCAAAGCATGACACCATCAGGCCCACTAGCTGCATGCCCTGCCTGATGGAAGGATGAGGGCAAGACAGAAGGAACTGAGCTTGCAGACTGTCCACCTTCTGCTGAGGAAGAAAAATCCTGGCCTGAGCTGTATCCAGATTCATGCCCAGAAATGACGTCACCAAGGAGGGAGACAGGGAAGATTTGGCATGGTTGATCACCCAGCTAAATGACTCCAGAGGGGCCACTACCCGCTGAGTAGCCAGCTCTGCCTGTTGGAAGGACTGAGAAGTGATGAGAATGTCGTCCAAATAGGGAAGAATGCGAATGCCCTGAGATCTTAGCAGAGCCATCACTCCCGCTAGCACCTTGGTGAATACCCTGGGAGCCAAAGTGAGGCCAAAAGGCAACGCCACAAATTGATAGTGCCGATCCTTCAGAGCGAACCTGAGGAATCTCTGATGACCTGAAAAGATTGTAATATGAAGGTAAGCATCTTTGATGTCCACAGAAGTCATGAAGTCCCCTGGGTGTAATGAAGTCACATCAGAGCGCAGTCTCCATGCGAAAGTGCCTGAACTTGACAAATTTGTTGAGAAGCTTTAAATCCAGGATGGGTCTGACAGACCCATCTCTTTTGGGCACAATGAAAAGGTTGGAATAAAAGCCTTCGCCCCTTTCCCTGAAGGGCACCTGGCAGATGACACCCAGCTCCAGAAGGTTTTGCACAGCAAGAATCAGACCCTGAGCTGACAGGGGGTATTGAGTCCTCCGGGATCTGATGAATCTTGGGTGCGGCCAGGCTGCAAACTATCTTGTAACCGGAGGACACTACCTCCTGAATCCACCGGTCTGAGACATGACGCCTCCAGACGCGAGCAAAGAGCCGAAGCCGTCCCCCCACCTGAACAGGTGAGGGCGCCCCTTCATGCCTGAGAGGGCTTGGGGGAAGACTTGGAACCCTAGGAGGGGCCAGGGCTGCCATGTCCTCTACCCCTGCCCCAGAGATCTCCACGGGCCCCTGCAAATGAGACCCCCCTTCCCATTCTGGACCCACGGTAGGTGGGAAGAAAGGAACCTGACCCCCGAAAGGGCCGAGAATGTCTTTTGCGCTGGGGTAACTTGCCTCCCTTAGCAAACGGGTCCAGGCGGTCCCCAAACAGGCGCAGTCCTGTAAAGGGAAACCCTGTGAGAGCCTTCTTAGCAGCATTGTCAGCTGCCCACTGGCGCAGCCAAACTGAGCGGCGTATAGCCACCGCCAAGGCAGAAGCCCTTCTGCACATTCTAATGGTATCATCCAAAGCAGAGAGGACATATGTAACAAATTCCTCACAACGTATAAGAGCTCTATACTCATCACTAGCAGCATCATCAGGAGCCCCATCTAAGATGCTTTTGAGCAGGGTCTTAATAGCCACAGCCGTAATGGCAGAGGCAGTACACAGCCGGGCTTGTCCCGAAGAAACCCCAAGCACATTATCCTGTGAAGCTTCCATATGGTGATTATTGTGGCCCAACAGGCTACCCGGGATGCCCCAATGACCCGCTAGGGAAGTGGGAGGAAATAGCAATAGGCCTCAATAAAGTTTTGAACTAAATAGAGGGGAAAGGACCGGGAAAAACCACCATCAAGTTTGACCCGCCTGCAAGACATAAATAGAGAGATCCCATAAGCGGCATGCATACAAATGTCAAGAGATAAATAAGCCCGCATGGGCAACTCACGGACCGCGGGATGCAGACAGCAGCCACTCCGCAGAAAGGGAGCAAAATGGCGCAGAGTATACCTCGAGGGGCGGGCCGCGGACGCAGAACGCGCCATACGCAGGGCCCACCCCCCGAAGAGCGCGAAGCCGCCCACGTGACAAACCTAACCAATGATGGCGCAGCAGGGCCTGAGGTAATGTCACCGCCGACCGCCGTACAATGAGGAACCTACACATAGGTGATGCTGCTATAGGAGATCTGTTAATATAACCTTCGGCCACCTCAGTGCCAGGCACATGTGGTATAGATCTATACAGGCTGGCTACATTCATAGTTACTAGCCACGTATCTTTAGATAGTTGCTGTAAACCAGAGATGGCATGGAGGAAGTCAGTCAGTTTTTTTTCATAAACCCATGTACTGTAACACATTCTTACATACGACCAGCTTCAATCCACCTAGACTATTTAAGGGATAACCCTATAGTCAATCCGTCAGGGTTTGTCGTATTACACTTTATGATAAATCAGAGGAATTTAAGAGCAACTTCTTAGAGAGGCTACAATGAAGCTTTGGTTACCAAAGCTCCGATCAAGGCCTCAATCACATGCAGATCTATTAAAATTCAAGCCTAAGGATAACAAAACAAGTTTTTCTTCCAATCCATTCCATACACTCCTTACTCTTGGGTTTCCTCCTCCTTGCTGATCACGTGACTGCAAGAAAGAAACAGGCGCGGCCCTCCCGGCCCATAAGTAGCAGCTGCCCCTAATCAGATCAGTTTTCTTTCTTGCAGTGGCAAGATGACTGTGGAAGATTAGGTGCTCTCAAGCATTTTAGCGGTAAGCGGGGGACTGAACCCTGTCGGCTCGCTACGGACCTTACTCCCACGGCCCCTCAAGACCCTTGTTATGCCTCCACAGCATTGGCTGTTTTTGGGGCCGTGAAGGTATGGTGAAGCGCCGGGGTCTTGGGGCGCTTGCAGAGTGTATATGCTCTGGGCTGCAGGCTTCTCAGAAAGCAAGTCAGCCGCAGGTTTCTCTCTGGTGTACCTGCTGAGGATATTTTTATTTTTACCCAACCCTTCCTTCTTCCAGTTTAGGTAGGCTTTAGGAAAGGAAAGATTTTTTTCTTTGGTATATGCCTTTAAGAGCTTGACTGAGGTCACACAGGTGGAGGTGGAGTATACCAGAACCACCTGGCTGTTCACTCACTCTCCCTCTTGTGCTGGAAGGAGGTGGATGTGCTGTTTAGCAGGTAAGAAGCTACGTCTGTGACCTGTACTATGCCTCCCCTCGCACTTATCTTCGGGTGTGCATTAAGGACGGCTGTGCGCTCTTTTTTCCTCTCCTTAGCAGCGCAGCCTATGTTGTAGCCGGGGCCTCCTACCCCCCCCCCCCAAACCCTGATATGCGCGTGGGGCGCCTCTCCCCCAGACCTCCCCTCTTCAAGATTTCAAGCGGCCATTCTATGGCCAGGGGGACATGCGTGTAGGAGGTTTTGTGAGTTGCAGGTGAGGCCTGATTTAGTAATGTGCAGTTTGATTCTGCCATCTCCCTTTCAGGTTGAAAACTAGCAGCAAGGTGAGTGGAAGTTTTGTGAGTTGCAGGTGAGGCCTGATTCATTAATAAGTGCCTGTGTAGTTTGATTCTGCCATCTCCCTTTCAGGTTGAAAACTAGCCGCAAGGTGAGTGGAGGTTTTGTGAGTTGCAGGTGAGGCCTGATTCATTAATAAGTGCCTGTGTAGTTTGATTCTGCCATCTCCCTTTCAGGTTGAAAGCTTGCAGCAAGGTGAGTGGTTATATTATTATAGAATATAATGATTTGACTTTGGTTTGGATTCTTTATATCAATCCTTTATTAAACAATTTTAAATATTTTTAAATATTGTTAAACTTTTTTCCAAGTGTCTTTTATACTAATGTTCATTATATTAATTTTTTTCAGTATTAGGTTTTTTCTCTTTTATAATAATTAGTGTTCTGTTTTTGTTATCAATTTAATTATTTTGTATTTACTCATAAGATAATTATTTTATCGCTTTTATTGCTTTTATTTATTATAATATCATTACAATGTCATTATAATATCTTTAAGATATTACTATAATACTCTTATATATAAGCGATTAAAGGCAGTTCATTTCTTGAAAGAATGCTTTTAAAGAAGGAAGAAAAGAAAAGAGGGAAAAAGATCAGTTATTAATCCATTTGCCTCCTCTTTTATTTTTAGATTTGGAAGAAGGACAAAAAACAGGGTTGCGGTTCCTCCCGGTCCCTTTTTTAGGGGATTGGTTCAGGCTCAGGCCCTCTTGGGTCGGTTGGCCTATATATATATATATTTAAAAAAAAAAAAAAGAAAATAAAAAAGATATATATAATAAACACCATGTGGGAGGCATTGGGGATAGCGATACGGCATCCCTCTGGGAAAAGATCTGCCCTTTGTGCAAAACTGCATCCTCTAGGCAGCTTTTTGGCACAGTATGTTCCGCCTGCGCCGTTATGATCGGCCTAGATCACAACAGAGCGGCTGATCGAGTATCTAGCACAGCGAATGCTGGAGGGAGCACGGCGGCTCATCCATCCCCTGTTTCCCCTCAAGGGGGTGAAAGCAGTGATGGACAAACAGGTTTTGCTTACAGGCTGAATAATCTGGAGAGGCAGTTGTCTTTGGTTTTGCCAAACGGGCCACCTATAAGAAAAGACATTTAGAGCCTGTGGCAGTAGTTGCCTCCTTCGGTGAAGAAGAGGATGAGGATTATATGGACGAGCAGGCCTCTGAGGGCAAGCTGCAATCGGAAGAGGATAGTAACTCCATTTTGTTTTCATCCGATGAGGATCCTCTCCTTGTGAATGAGACTGAAGGTCTACTTTCGGTAGTTTTTGTTACCTGGAATATCTCCCCTCCTGAGGTTGTGAAAAGAAAGAGGGATGATCTGTTTAAGCCTGTCAGGCAAAGCAGGTGTTCCTTGAACAACCACACTTTTCTAGGATGTTTCTTAAGGAGTGGGAAAACCCTAATAAATTACAGGCCATTCCTAAGATTCTAGATGTCAGATATCCTTTCCTGGCAGACATAATCAAAATTTGGTCTTATCCGCCTGATGCGGACTCCCCTGTGGCAGGGTTATCTAACACTTCAGTGATGCCATCCGCTACTATGGGATCCCTTAGAGATCCCACAGAGAAACATATGGATCAGTTGGCCTGCCATGTCTTCGCCATGATAGGCTCCCTTCTCCGCCCGGTTTGTGCCACGGCCATTGTATCCCTGGCGTCGGGAAAGAAGATGAAGAAGAAACTAGCCAAGGCCAGGTCGCGCAGGCTGTCCCAAGAGTCCAAGGACTTTAAGGACTGTTTGGACTTTAATGCATTTGCCATTACTGCAATGGAGGATGCAGTCAGGTTGGCAGCCAGAACTTCTGCGCTCCTTGTGGCATTACGCCGTTCATTATGGCTTAGACAATGGTGAGCGGACGCCGCCGCTAAAAAGGCACTGACGGATTTACCCTTTTTAGGGAGCAGACTTTTTGGGGAAAAGCTGGACGGTATGGTTAAGGGGCAAACTGCCTCAGAGAGAAAAAAATCGACTAGGCCTTTTCAGAGGTCATCGTCTTTTCGGCCCTTCGGAGAGGCAGAGGAGCCTTTCGGCCTTCCTCCCGCAAGAATTTTTGGGGTAGAGGAAGAACGCGTAATAGGGCAGGAGGATCCTGGAGAAGTAGGCCTAAACCTCCAGCCAAGTCCACTTCAGCATGAGAGGGCGCCCTCACCCGAGCGGGTGGGGGGGGACGGCTTTTGCAGTTTGCTCATATCTGGAGGCGCCGCGTAAGGGATCAGTGGATCCAAGAGGTAGTGTCCTCAGGTTACAAGATCGAGTTTGCAGCCAGACCGCCCGCAAGGTTCCTTCGGTCAGGGGCATCCCGGAACCAGTCAAAGCTTGATGCCCTGAAGTCCGCAATTCAGCATCTTCTTCAAAAAGGGGTAATTGCTCGAGTACCCTTTCAGGAAGGTCAGGGGTTTTACTCCAACCTGTTTACAATCCCCAAGAAGGATGGGTCAACTCGTCCCATTTTTAGACCTGAAGGATCTGAACAAGTATATCCGCGTGAGACACTTCCGCATGGAAACGGTGAGGTCAGCTTTAACAGTAGTTCGACCCGGGGATCTTATTACCATAGTCATAAGGGACGCATATCTGCATGTGCCAATTTTTCCGGGACATCAAAGATTCCTGAGGTTTGCCCTGGAAGACGAGCATTTCCAGTTTGTGGCACTCCCGTTGGGGATATCCTCGGCTCCAAGAGTTTTCACTAAGGTTTTGGCAGGTCTCATGGCAATTTTCAGGAGCCAGGGGATTTGTATTGTCCCCTATCTGGATGATCTTCTAATATCAGCCGGATTGCAGCAGCAGATCCTGAAGGACACACATATGATCCGACTCTGGATGAATTCGGCTGGGTGATCAATTACCCGAAGTCTCATATTACTCCGGCACCAGTAAGGAACTTCTTAGGTTTGATTCTGGACACCGTCCAAGTCGAGGTGTATCTTCCAGAACAGAAGACTCGACTAATCCAAGATCAGATAGTGCTTTCTGGCTTGCCGACAGCCGACTATTCGGCTGGGTATGAAGTTGATGGGCCTGATGGTGGCCTGCTTTGAGGCGGTGCCCTTTGCTCAGTTTCACATGAGGCCCCTTCAATGGAATCTATTGGCGAGCTGGGATCGAGTCCCACAGTCGCTGGATCAGATCTTTGTACTAACGCCCTTGGCAAGACATTCCCTTCTGTGGTGGATGGACCCTCTTCATCTGTCTGTAGGCAGGTCCTTCTTGACTCCACAGTGGCAGTTCATTGCCACGGATGCCAGTCTCACAGGATGGGGCGGCATTTGGCAGACTCAGAAAGTCCAGGGCCAATGGGGACCGAGAGAAAATCAGCTTCCCATAAATGTATTAGAATTAAGAGCCATCGGGCTAGTTCTTCAGTATCTGACCCCCAGCTTGAAGGGACAGGCAGTCCAAGGCCAGTCGGACAACCGGACGGCGGTTGCTTCTATCAATCATCAGGGGGGTACCCGGAACAAGGGTGCTCTTCGGGAGGTAAGCCGGATTCTGATCTGGGCAGAGGAGAATGTTCCCTGCATCTCGGCAGTTTACATCCCGGGGGTAGAAAATCAGGAGGCCGACGCTCTGAGCAGGAAGATTCTGCATCGGGGAGAATGGTCCCTCAGTTGGAAGGTTTTTTTCAAGCCATTTGTCTTCGCTGGGGACGTCCGGAAGTGGATCCCTTTGCATCCAGACACAATCACAAGCAGCCGAGATTCATGTCCCTGTCAAGAGATCCTTTGGCTATAGCCACGGACACCCTTTCGGTCCCTTGGACAAGGTTCAAGCTCCTGTACATTTTTTCCCCTGTTTCCGCTTCTGAGTCGAGTACTAAGAAGGATAATTCAGGAAGGAGTACCTACCATTCTAGTAGCTCCTCATTGGCCAAGAAGAAGTTGGGTCTCAGACATAACAAGGATGGCGGTAGACCAATGGCGCCTACCGATCGAGCCAGATCTTCTCACTCAGGGGGCGCTTCGGCACCCGAATTTACAAATGCTGGCTTTGACGGCTTGGCTATTGAGACCACGATCCTAGCTGAGAAGGGATTATCGGCTAAGGTCATTCGTACCATGATTCAGGCCCGGAAGAAGTAGTCTTCCATGATTTATTACAGGGTCTGGCGGTCATTCATATCCTGGTATGAGGCTAGGAATGTCTCATGCAGATTGTATTCAATTTCCAGAATTCTAGAATTCCTTCAGAATGGCTTAGAAATGGGTCTACAATTAAGCACTCTAAAGGGACAGGTATCTGCCTTATCCATTTTTTTCCAGAAGTCTATCGCTAGTAATAGACTCATTAAGACTTTTTTTCAGGGAGTCACTCATGTTCGTCCACCACACAAGTCTATTCTACCGGTGTGGGACTTGAATTTGGTGTTGACGGCTCTTCAGGGTGCTCCCTTTGAACCTATGATTGATTCTCCAATAAGCATTTTTGACGCTTAAGGGAATATTTTTAGTGGCAATCTCCTCTGTGCGGCGTGTTTCAGAGTTAGCCGCTTTATGCATGAAGTCTCCTTATTTTGAGTTACACAGAGACAAGGTAGTTTTCGTTTTAAGCCTGATTTTTTACCTAAGGTCATCTCTCCTTTTCACCTTGATCAGGAGGTACTATGCCCAGTTCCGGCTAATGCTAAGGAAAGGGCGCTTCATTCTTTAGATGTGGTTAGAGCCATCAGGTATTATTTGGCAGCTACAGATGCCTTCCGCAAGACGGTTTTTCTTTTTGTCATTTCAGAAGGACCAAAAAAGGGGGCTTCCGCCAGCTAAGGCCGCTGTCAGTAACTGGATTAAGCAGGCAGTAGCTAGAGCTTACTCGGCCAAGGGAAAAGAACCCCCTTTTCAGGTCACGGCCCATTCCACTAGGGCCATTGGGGCTTCCTGGGCTTTTCAGCATCAGGCTTCGGTGGAACAGGTTTGCAAAGCGGCCACCTGGTCTTCTGTTCATACTTTCACCAAGTTTTACAAAGGTGGATGTTAGAACCTCAGCTGACGCTGTTGTTGGTCGGAAGATTCTACAGGCAGTAGTGAAGTGAACTTCCTGCCGTTCTGCATTAGAGGATCCCGCCCATAGATGGCACTGCTTTTGGAGATCCCAAGAGTAAGGAGTGTATGGAATGGATTGGAAGAAAAAACACAATTCTGTGAGGAACTCACCTGTAGAATTGGTTTTTCTGGGAATCCATTCCATACACTCCGGCCCACCCGTTTTTTGTGGGTCATGTTATCTTCCGATGCTTTTCTGATGGTATGTTTAATCATTTTTGATTATTAATTCAGAGCATTTAAAGAGGAAGAGAAGATATATATAAGATTATATATATGTATAGAGATTTATAAAAAAAAAAAAAAAAAAATAATAAAATAAAATAAATAAATAAAAAAGAGACTATAAGTAATATGACTTAATTTTGAGAGCATTTTTTGGTTGAGTTTGATGTGTACTAACATGGACTCTTATTGCGGCCTCCCGGCCTGCCTCTAAATTATTTACTGCTTTTTAAGTAAACTGATCTGATTAGGGGCAGCTGCTACTTATGGGCCGGGAGGGCCGCGCCTGTTTCTTTCTTGCAGTCACGTGATCAGCAAGGAGGAGGAAACCCAAGAGTAAGGAGTGTATGGAATGGATTCCCAGAAAAACCAATTCTACAGGTGAGTTCCTCACAGAATTGTGTTATCTCCTTAGTACTGACTTTTTCCACCATCTCCACTAAAATCCAACATGCTGTATGCAAACACTGGTCAGTTCTTTCCAGCGAAGACCGCCCGAGAGAAATATTTAGGAACCCCCCTATTTGTGCACAAATGATAGAGAAGCATTAGGGACACCATGGTTAATGCAGCTTTTGAAAATAAGCCTCCCACAACCCAACGTCAAAATTGGCTTACAACACTGGGCAAGCCTACTGGCACGCACCCATGTGTGCATTTTGTCCAGTTCCGGCCAAGTCAACAAGTACTTCATTTACTGATAATTTACTCTGACCATAGATACTTCCATTTTTGCTAACTGTGTCTCGAAGTATGTCATTTATTTATGTTTAATCATATTTTATTGAGTTTTAACCCTTTAAACGCCAGCTACGTAAAATTCACGTAGCTGCCTCTCCTGTTAAACGCCAGCTACGTAAATTTTACGTACCTGGATTTCCCCCCCTGCTAACTGGCAAAAAAAAAAGAAAAGACACTCACCTGACCCCCCGTTTGATTCGGCTGGGTCTCCTCTTTAAGATGGTGTGCTCCGATCGTCCGTCGGACCTCCTCCGGCTGCAGGGGAGGGCCCGGAATAGGGTGCCCCCCCCCATTTCAGCTGCCACTGGCTTTCCTGTAAAAAAATAAATAAAATGACATTTACTTACCTGCGTGTGCGCTGGCTCCCGCCGACCCTCCTCTTCACCTGGGGGGGGCCTCCGATCCCCCCCCAGGAATTACAGATCTTCAGGAGAGAGCCCGGGAGGCTCTCTCCCCTTTCCTCCTCGATGGCGGCCTCCATTTTGCCGCTAAGCCCCACCCCCTTCTCTGGATGCCGATCCCCGGCATCTGTCATCAGAGCGGCGAGGGACAAGAGCTTACAATCGGAGGCAAGTACAGTAAAACATTTCTTTTTATTTTAATAAAATAATTGTGTGGTTTTTTTTCACAGTTAACCCTTTGTGAGCTGGTAAGGGGTCTATGACACCCCTATACCAGCTCACAAGGTTCTGGGTCTGGCAAGTCACCTGCGGCTAGTGGGTGACTTGCCATTAACCTCCAGCCCCCCCATTACCTTCCTCCCCAACGGCCAGGGGGGGCAGAAGGGCCCGGGCCACTTATTGGCTATGTGGGCTAGTAGCCTGCAGGGCCAGGGGCCACCGACGCTGGCCCTTGCGCCCTGTTCTACAAGCCCCCATAGCTGGCCCGGGTCGGTAACGCTGGGTAGGGGGGACCCTACGTCATTTTTTTGGGGGGATTTTTAACCCTTAAAATTCAAAAAAAAAAACGCCCCCCCCCCCCCCAGCAGGTATAAAATGTTTTCAGCATTTTTTGGTGTGTTTGTGGTTTTTTTTACATTTAAAGTGGACTAACACACAGGATTTTGACTATCCTGGGTATAAGTCCTTTCCCCCGGGGCATCCCGATCGGGGATGCCCCGCTGTGTGAAACCCCCCCGATCACCCACAATAACTCACCTCACCCCGGTCCTACGGTGCATGCGCGGCCGCTCGTCCAATCAGCGCGCTCAGAGCGGCTAAGTTATGGACGTCTTAGCTCAGCCACTCTGAGCGTGCTGGAGACCGCATCGCCCACTTCCCTCTAACAGGGAGCGTGTCCGCGCCGGCCATTCATAAATAGCCAGCGCGGGCACGCGCCCTGCTAGAGGGATAGCAGGGATGCGGCCCACGCATGCGCCGTAGGACCGGGATTCAGGTAAGTGGTAGTGGGTGTTCCGGAGGGTTTCACACAGAGGGGCATCCCGATTTTGGATGCCCCGGGGGGGGGAATAGAACGGTCTGGGAATCTTAGATTCCCGGGCCGATCAGCCCTGGGTGTTGGTCCACTTTAACCCATTGTGAACTTGTAAGGAGTCCATTAAACCCCTATACCAGTTCACAAGGCTGGGGGGCTGTCAAGTCACCTGCGGCTAGCAGATGATTTGCCATTAACCCCAACCCCCCTATTACCTGCCTCCCCGAAGCCCGGGGGGGGGCAGAAGGGCCCGTGCTGATTTAGGCGGTGCGGGCTTGTACTTGGCAGGGCGGGGGGCCACCAAAGCTGGCCCCTGCGCCCTATTCTACAAGCCCTGCATAGCTGATAAAAATTAAACACTGAAAAAACAAGGTTCAGCGTGGGACTGGTACATATACTATAAGATAGATTTAATGTAAGTACTCTAAGCTTTAATGAATATCAAAAAGGCACATTAAACATACCATCAACCGACATACATATTAAAAAACATGAAAGTGACAGTAAAAAACGGGGGCCCCCCCATGCAGCTATAACAGCCACACATACACGTCTCAACCACTCACAGCCTCGCTACACAAACATGCCTGAGTTAAGGAGAATCAGCATCACCAAGACCCCTTGCCGGGGAATACTTAAAGTGGACCAACACCCACGGGTGATCGGCCCGGGAATCTATAAGATTCCCGGGCCGATCACCCCCCACCCCGCGGGACATCCGAGATCGGGATGTCCCGCGGGGTGAAACCCCCCCCAAACACCCCAACTCACCTACCTTATCTTCGGCGGCGGCCGGCCGCCGCCGCCTCCCTCGCGCCCCTGTAGGCGTGCGCGCCTCCGCGCCGGCCGTCTGCGAATGGCCGGCGCGGGGGCGCGCGCGTTCAAAGTGACGCGAGGGAGGCGGCGGCGGCCGCCGCCGCTTAGACATTCAAGATCTTACCTTGTACGTCGGCGCTGGGAGCGGGGAGAGGTGAGTTGTTCGGGGGGTTCGGGGGGGTTTCACACAGCGGGGCACCCCGATCGGGGGTGCCCCACCGAAGTGGACCAAGACCCAGGATAGTCAAAATCCTGGGTGTTGGTCCACTTTAAATAGTCTCTCCCAGCGCTAGCGTTGGAACTGGCCAGTTCTCCTCAAGAGAGACACATGTATCCTGGGCAATAGCACTAGGTCACGGGTCCAGGAAAGAGATGTCCCGCAGTGACTAAATCTGGAGAGTCCCGCAGAAACAAATCCTGCCAGATCAGAGGGAACTTCTTAAATCAGGCCCGCATATAGGGACTAAGCATATCCCGCCCGTGTATAACACACATTGTTATACACGGGCGGGATATGCTTAGTCCCTATATGCGGGCCTGATTTAAGAAGTTCCCTCTGATCTGGCAGGATTTGTTTCTGCGGGACTCTCCAGATTTAGTCACTGCGGGACATCTCTTTCCTGGACCCGTGACCTAGTGCTATTGCCCAGGATACATGTGTCTCTCTTGAGGAGAACTGGCCAGTTCCAACGCTAGCGCTGGGAGAGACTATTTAAGTATTCCCCGGCAAGGGGTCTTGGTGAAGCTGATTCTCCTTAACTCAGGCATGTTTGTGTAGCGAGGCTGTGAGTGGTTGAGACGTGTATGTGTGGCTGTTATAGCTGCATGGGGGGGGCCCCGTTTTTTACTGTCACTTTCATGTTTTTTAATAAGTATGTCGGTTGATGGTATGTTTAATGTGCCTTTTTGATATTCATTAAAGCTTAGAGTACTTACATTAAATCTATCTTATAGTATATGTGCCAGTCCCACGCTGAACCTTGTTTTTTCAGGGTTTAATTTTTAGTAAGTTTATGGTTTGTGGGACGTCTGGAGTATCAGACAGTGCACGTGCAGACACTGTGGGGTTCTCCCCTCCTTTTATTTGTAAATCCTGCATAGCTGATCCCTGGGCTGGTTATGCTGGGTAGGGGGGACCCCATGTCATTTTTATGGGTTTTTAACCCTTAAAATTAAAAAAAAATGGGGATTACTCCCAACCCCACGCCAATGTTTTTCTTGATTTAACCCTTTATAGTGTGGATTGTAGTTGTATTTTATTTTTACATGTTTTAAAGTGTTCTTTTCAGTTTGGGGGGGGGTCTTCTGAACAGTAACAGGGGGCTACCGATACATATGTGGTACTGTTGTAATCGGGAGAAATGGGGCTTTCACATGCAATATGGTTTTCTTTAAAAAAAAAAAAGTTTTATTTGAAATAAAGGAGACAATTTTCTAAAAAATATTTTTTTTTATTTTGTTTTATTTACTCAAAATTACAAACAAGACATTTCATGTTAAAGCCTAAACTCTGCCGCAAAAATAAAATATATAATTTTCCTGGAAATTCCTGCAAAAATCACAGTTAAGCATAGCGCAAAATGGTGAAAAATTACCTGTCAAGAGAGGGTGACAAAACCTCAAGTAGGCTGGTAGTTAAAAGGGTTAATAGTACCTATGCATGTTGGGTATCGTTCTGCTCGGGGACCTTGCGCTTTCAGATTTAGCTTGTCTTTTCTTGTTTGCATATTGATATTTTAGGAAAACTCATTTTTTATTCTGCTTTATTTAAACATACTCAGTTTTTATTGATGAGTTCAGTACAACAAAGGGAAATACAGGGTATACATAGAGTGTCTGCTGCTAACAATCCAGCAGGAATGCATAAAGATACAGCATATATCCATTACAGAATAGGCGTGAAAAGCAGGGTTAAGATAAATGACTACTGTTAAGAGCCAAACAAGGAAATATACAGTTTAACACAGTGTAATCAAATATACTCTCTGGGGTCCTGAATAGAGGAATGTAGAGGGGGAGAGGGGGGGATATCCCCTCACCACCCCCCACTCCGGCACGCAGTAAGCCGCCCAGCCCAGGGTAACTCTCCTCTCTCTTTCCCCGCAACTCTTGCAAGTGTTGAATTAACCAAGCCAGGCCACAAATCTACAGACCGGTCTATAACCACAATGCTGGATGCTTAATATTGGACATGTGGATGAGAAGACACATCACAAATAACATATTTACCACAGAAGCCTCCCAGCCCCAAAATTAGGGCGATTTGGGGGGTACTTGTGGGGTTATTCTGCTTTATTATACATTTTTTAAGGAAACCCTGTGCGACCAAAGAATTCTTTAAGGGATTACTTTCAGAAAGATGGGCCCACTAAAACATGCTGGGTATGCTTAGAAAGCTTATCATGTGTACTTTCAGGGAATATATGGTTTGTGGGGGGTATTCAAAATGTAAAGGGTTGTTTTGGTAGAAAAAACGCAAGGTGCGCACTTTGTCTGCAGAGCTGAAATCTTCAAGCAAAATTACCATTCTGCACATGCTTTACTTTTTGGTGTTTGGCAAATCTTCTTTTGACAGTAGCTATGCATGTTGGGTATCGTTCTGTTCGGGGGATGTTGCTTTTTCAGATTAACTTGTTTTTTCTTGTTTGCATATAGATTTTTTTTAGGAAAATGTGGCTTTGATCCTGCTTTTTTTTATCCTTTTTTAGGGAAGCTCTGTGTAACCAAAGAATAAATTGAGGGAGAACTTCCAGAAAACTGTGGCAACATCAACAAGCCTGGTACGCCTAGAAAGCTTGAAGTGTGTATTTCCAGAGAATATATAGTTTATGGGGGGTATTTCAAATGTAAAGGGTTGTTTTTATTAAAAAACTGCAAGGTGCACATAGCGCTTAGCATAGCTGTATTTGATCTAAAAATCTCTTGTGTTGTGCTGTTTCAGTTTGGGGGTGTCTACCAATACATATGTGGTACCGTTGTAACCGGGAGAAATTGGGATTTCACACGCAATAAGATTTTATTGACAAAACTTACATTTTTTATTACAAAAAAAAAAACACTACAAATTGTAAAAAATTGTTTTTTTTCACATATTTCACCCTGAAATATTAAGAATACATTTGACAAATGACAAACAAGACATTTCATGTTAAAACCCAGACTCTTCTAAAAAAAAAATATATATAATTTTCCTGGGAAATCCCTTCAAAAATCACAGTTGAACATGCATAGTGCAAAATAGTGAAAAATGGTCTGGCAACAAAGCGTAACAAAAACTCCAGGTAGGCTGGCAGTTAAAGGGTTAAAGCACGATACAATATCACAAAAAATTACAAGACACAAAACAGAATACAATACACGTCATACCTAGCCCCCCAGAAAGCCACAGCAGCCATCTATATCACCATAAGGCGCACCTCTCCACCATCCTCGCCTCCCTTCCCCCTCCAGTCCAGCAATCCCTGTAGCGACCATCATATTGCAGGACCGCCCACCACCCCCAACCCCAGGAAGGTGAACGAAGGTCGCCCACCGCCACGGTATATCATTTATTTAATCAAATGCACATGCGGCTTGGGCAGACATCCTGAGCCATACGTGATAGAATCAGTGCGCACCGCTCAGATATTAGATAAGGTAACACGGATTCACCACTGACCAAACATTTCCTTCAGGCAGGCTATCAAAATACTTAGCTTCGCTTCGCTTCATGGTCATTGAAGTAGTATCTAGACCAGAGGGGTGGGTGACCCACATAACATATTACATCACGAGACCTATTGGATCTACAAGTTAAATACATTGAATCCACACAGCATGAATGAGCACTAAACTCAGCCTTCAGGTAGCAGTACCATCTTCTAATCTCCACCAACCCTTCATTCATCACTATGTGATGAAACATGCAACTGTTGAAGTTTGCCTTGCCTCACATTTTTTTCATGTTTATATAGATGCCCCTTCCTGGGACACATTGCTGCTCCATTTCCTCTATAGACTCCCCATGAGGATTGGGACCGTCCACTTCATTCTTTAAGCATAGGTATAATTTGTTTTGGATATTAGATAGTCCAATTGTGTTGCCCACTGGCTTGTTCTCATCCCAAGTATTCTCCGCCAATATAGCCATTATAAGTAAACTTCTGTATCTTCAATCCTCCTAGGATCTATTTTGAATAATTATGGCTTTGACACATAAAGGACAAACACTGCATGAAACGCTGAAATCGCAGTCCTACTTACAATATAACACTGTACTTACATTTGCATGTCTATTTTCAGATGTGTATGTGACATCACACATCTGGCCCAATGTGCGTCCCCGTGATCTCATCGGGCGAGTAGGCTGGGCCCTGTGCGTCATCTTGCAGCTGTCAGAATTGGACCCGTCTGCCCAACTGTAATTTCTGGATGTGCCGCATGTCTGTACACCTCCGGTTGACGTCACCACCAGCTAGGAGCCGCGCAATATATAAAACACAGGCTGTGCACTAGAATCTTTGGACATCTTTCTTCTCCCGAGCAAAGGTGCAGCACCTGAAACGGTGGGAGTCTGCCCCTTGCCTCATTCTGAATGTAAGCTTTACTCTTGTTTACTGCAATTCCGGATGTTCCTGTATAAATACATGTATTTAAATGCCTTATCCTGTGCTGATCCTGATTGCATTCACCTGACGCCACCTTGTGGCCTGGAAATAAATAGAATACATTGGGACTTTGTAAGTTTCTATCTATAAGCTTTCTGAGCACCGTTTTAATTTAACAATTGTGGCCATCATTGTGCCCCTCATATGCTTTTCAATCATTATGGGTCAGCGAAAACTGCTTTCTAGACATCTGACACGTTTTTATGTGTGGCTCTAATTGTCATTTTATTTCATAATTAACTAGATCTATCTTTCACAGCTGAAAACATATTTTGAATGTTCCTTGTACATATTATACCTTTCCATGCAACCCCCCCCCCCCCAATCCAGGTCTTAAAGGAGCAGTACTGTTGAAAATGGGCCACTTATACACTAATAAAAAAAACTATCCAGCCAGGCCTTTTTCTTTTAATGTAAGGAAGAGGAATCAGGGTGATCAGTTCTGTCAACCTTGACACACTGAGAAACCTGTCACCCCTGGATTTTATTTCTACCAGAAGAAAACCACAAGCTTGGCGGGCGTTTTAGTCCGTTCAGGTGTAAAAATGACCCTTCCTCATTAGCTGATGTGTTAATATGGATTATTAATATGACACAATTTCACAATGCAACTCATTTTAGCTGTAGCTGGAGAGAAGTCTATACCAAGATAGATTAAAAAAAAAAAAAAAAAAGAAAATCTTTTTGCAGCAGACTCAATAGATCAGCTGCAGTAGTGGTAAGAGGCAGGTTGGCTGCAGTTTCTTCAAGAGGAGTACTGTACATTGACACCTCGAGTGATGCATTCAACTTTAAATACCCCTTGGCTTTAACATGAGCTAAAATCACAACTTCTCAGGTGCATTTAATATTTGAACAAGTATATTTATATTCTATAAGCAGCAGTTGCAGCCTAAATGGAAGGAAGTAGCCTTGTGAACAGAAGGTTGCAGGTTCAATTCCCAGCCATGGGATAGGACTGAATGCTCTTGAGCAAGGCAACTGTTCCATATACAGGTCCTTCTCAAAAAATTAGCATATAGTGCTAGAGTTCATTATTTTCCATAATGAAATGATAAAAATTAAACTTTCATATATTCGAGATTCATTGCACACCAACTGAAATTTTTCAGGTCTTTTTTTGTTTTAATACGGATGATTTTGCCATACAGCTCATGAAAACCCCAAAATCCTATCTCAAAAAATTAGCATATTTCATCCGACCAATAAAAGAAAAGTGTTTTTAAGAAAAAAAAAGTCAACCTTCAAATAATTATGTTCAGTTATGCACTCAATACTTGGTCGGGAATCCTTTTGCAGAAATGACTGCTTCAATGCGGCGTGGCATGGAGGCAATCAGCCTGTGGCACTGCTGAGGTGTTATGGAGGCCCATGATGCTTTGATAGCGACCTTAAGCTCATCCAGAGTGTTGGGTCTTGCGTCTCTCAACTTTCTCTTCACAACATTCCACAGATTCTCTATGGGGTTCAGGTCAGGAGAGTTGGCAGGCCAATTGAACACAGTAATACCATGGTCAGTAAACCATTTACCAGTGGTTTTGGCACTGTGAGCAGGTGCCAGGTCGTGCTGAAAAATGAAAACTTCATCTCCATAAAGCTTTTCAGCCGATGGAAGCATGAAGTGCACCAAAATCTCCTGATAGCTAGCTGCATTGACCCTGCCCTTTATAAAACACAGTCGACCAACATCAGCAGCTGACATGGCACCCCAGACCATCACTGACTGTGGGTACTTGACACTGGACTTCAGGCATTTTGGCATTTCCTTCTCCCGGGTCTTCCTCCAGACTCTGGCACCTTGATTTCCGAATGACATGCAAAATTTGCTTTCATCAGAAAAAAGTACTTGGGACCACTGAGCAACAGTCCAGTGCTGCTTCTCTGTAGCCCAGGTCAGGCGCTTCTGCCGCTGTTTCTGGTTCAAAAGTGGCTTGACCTGGGGAATGCGGCACCTGTAGCCCATTTCCTGCACACGCCTGTGCACGGTGGCTCTGGATATTTCTACTCCAGACTCAGTCCACTGCTTCCGCAGGTCCCCCAAGGTCTGGAATGGGTCCTTCTCCACAATCTTCCTCCGGGTCCGGTCACCTCTTCTCGTTGTGCAGCGTTTTCTGCCACATTTTTCCTTCCCACAGACTTCCCATTGAGGTGCCTTGATACAGCACTCTGGGAACAGCCTATTTGTTCAGAAATTTCTTTCTGGGTCTTACCCTCTTGCTTGAGGGTGTCAATGATGGCCTTCTGGACAGCAGTCAGGTCGGCAGTCTTACCCATGATGGCGGTTTGGAGTAATGAACCAGGCTGGGCTTTTTTAAAAGCCTTTTGCAGGTGTTTAGAGTTAATTAGTTGATTCAGATAATTAGGTTAATAGCTCGGTTAGAGAACCTTTTCATGATATGCTAATTTTTTGAGATAGGATTTTGGGGTTTTCATGAGCTGTATGGCAAAATCATCAGTATTAAAACAAAAAAAGACCTGAAAAATTTCAGTTGGTGTGCAATGAATCTCAAATATATGAAAGTTTAATTTTTATCATTTCATTATGGAAAATAATGAACTTTAGCACTATATGCTAATTTTTTGAGAAGGACCTGTATACACAGGCCACCTATGCCCTCAAAATATCCTATTAAAATTAGGGGAACAAAAGCAGAAATGAGTGCAGTATTTTATATAACCAAAGGCGGGTCACCGATTTCATTTTGGTGACAAAGTACGGTGACAGTTTCAGTATATAAGTGTTAGGCACTTATCAGATATTTGAAGATTCTAAATGTAAAAATAATTCAAAAGTGAAATAAGATATCTACTTCAATTTGATATAACCTTTTATTGTATGCAAAAATGCATATTTGATTTGCATAACCGTTTGTATACAAACAGCAATCAACAACACATAGTATTAGGTGCCTAAATAGTTTAGGCAAAAAATATATATAATAGAAAGCAAAACTGTGGCTATAGCAGCTTAACAGCCATATGATACACCTTATATTGTATCAAGCATAAAAATCCTAAATAGAATAAAATCCATGTAATGGTAATGAAAGGAGTATAATGCTAGCAAAATCTAGCCACCTTATTTGCAAAAGTTTGATTTCCTTTAGAATACCAAGTGTAATTAATGAACCCCAACATTTTGCACACTGTAAATGTATTTACATTGCAATAAAAGTGCCTACTGTACAGAATAAAAACACAACACAGCAGGGAACCAGTGGATAGGCTGGTGTTTGTATTTCATTTTTTATTGAGGAGTGAAGGAGATATTGCCAGACATGCCAAAATGACATTTCACATTCAAGGGGCCTGAAGCTACATATTTTTCCAATGGGTGACCAAAAAAAAAAAAAAAGTAAAGTAAAAAGCTAATACAAGTCTGTGCAAAATCCTGATAACCACTTTGACTAATTTTCCAAGTTATAGGAATGGATACCCATTTGACTCTGCTAGTAGAGTTAATACTATATGAAGACAACTTTGTCTTGACGATTATAACATCGTGCTAAATACCTAATCATGAGCTCACCATACCACTCTACTGAATGATGTGAGGAGCTTCATTTTAAAAAAGCTTTTACAGGCCCTTTGGGCACTCAGGATTTAAGTCCATTTGTCTTAAAACCCACCTATAACTCCCAACTCCTGAGGTGTTAATAACCGAGGACAAAGGAAAGCAGTTTCTCCTCAACCACGTGAGTGGAAATACAGGAGACAGAAGGACAGAAAGGAACAATCCTTTTAAAAAGTTATCTGTAGGCCAGCAGGTAGAATCTTTCTTGAAACAGTTTTTCCTCACGTTTAACTTTGAAGTACGGTGTAGCGCTCCAGAATTGTTAAGCCTGCAGAATGATGGCCTAAAAAACTACTGCTTCTCAAAACAAAAAAACCTAAAAAAGTTTAATTGATGTTAGCAGTCCTAAGATGCAGATAACAAAGGCTTTCACAATGTGCTAAGCAGATCTTGTAATGCTTTCTGCTGAGCTGCATTCAGTTGTGATACACATTCTGTGAACAGTCCTCCAGAGGCCTAGAACACACAAAGCAGTCAGTCAGCTTTATCTCAGTAACCGCAACATTACAATGGGTGTGCAGTAATAGGGACATACAAATCCATTTTTACTTGATCTAAGGCCAAAAATACAATTCTGTGAAATACTCACCTGTAGAATTGGTATTATTGGTATACAGTACGTCCTGCTCCAGATATAATACTTACACTCGGGTTATCCTCCGCCAGATGGCGCTGTACTGCAGAAGCATGCGAAAACAGGCTCCTCCCGGCCCTTCAAATACCCAGGGACCTCCCACGAATCCCCAGCATTGACAAGGAGTGAACAAGAAGCCGGGAAAATTAAACCACCAAGAACAACTGGTAAAGATAACCATGATAACAATCACCATACAGGGGATCCAGAAAGCAACAACAGGGTGGGGTGGAGCAGGATGTACTGTATACCAATAATACCAATTCTACAGGTGAGTATTTCACAGAATTGTATTGTTCTTAGTATACAGTACATCCTGCTCCAGATATAATACTTACATTCGGGACATCCAAAAGCAGTGTCCGTAAGTAGGGTGGGATCCCCAACAACAATACGACCACAGCAGACAGTTAAAGCACTGTCACCTGCAGAACCAGACGGCCAAGACAGCATGAGCTGAGGCCCTAACATCAACGTTGTAAAAAGAAACCTTGCAAAAGGAATGAAACAGAAGGCCAAAGAGGCATCAAGCCTGCATAAAGGAATCAAGGCGACAAGGGAGGTTCTCCCCCTTGCCTGAATAGGCCTGAGTAATAGCCTGACAATCCAATTAGCAATGAATTTGGCAGAAGCCAAGGCCAAAAACAAGGTACCAGGAGTAACATCCATTAAGGTAACAACCAGGACCAAACCGCCCAACTCCGAGAGCGGGCGAGGTTGAGCACATTCAGGATGTAATGACCCCAAGCCCCAAGGAACCTCAGTTCCCTTAAGGGACACAGTGACTTCCAAGAAAAAACCGCCAACACCTGCATAAGGAATGCAGAACCACTTCCTCGACGTTGCAAGGAAGGGGGGCAGCCGTGGAAAACAATATCTCAGATAACTGAACATACGACACCTACAGATGTAGAGAATCTAGATTCAGGCGGAACTCCACCTTATCTTTGTGTATCTCAAGGAAGGAGAGCTAGGTAGACCGAAACCGCCCGCTAACACACGCCTGACCAAGGCAACAGTCACCAGAAGGACAACCTTGAGGTTAAGGACATCCAGACAGTGTCTCGAATAGGACCAAGGGACAATCCTGCAAGCAGACGGAATTAATTCAACTTCAATCCCAACAGGGACCATAGGAGTACATGGAGGACGCACATGGGCACCCCTTGAAGGAAGTCTTAACCAAGTAAGACTGAACCAGAGACTGCTAAGGCAAGGTGGACAGGGCAGAGCCTGACCCCTCAGAGAACTGAGCTGAGGAACCAACTCCAATTCATGCTGAAAGCCACACTGGAACCTGGGAACCGAGAACGTTCAACAATAAGAGAACTAGACTTGCCCCAATAAATGTGGGCATGCCATACCCAACAACAATAGAAGACGAGGAAGAGGCTTACTCCTAGCCTTCCCATAGTCACCAACACCGAGACAGCTAAAAACTTGTCTCCTACAAGATGTATGTTTCAGCAGACAGATCGACTAGGCCAGGGACCATGAATTATAGTGACGTAAAGGGGGGCCCTGAGTGATCAACTGGCACTCCTGGCGAGATGCAGAACTACTAACCGCAGAACCATGTCTGCAACCACACTATACTAGGTCAACTGGGGGCCACCAGAATCACTGGTCCTCTACCAGAGTAATCTTCCGCATAACCCTGCCTAGTAGAGGGAATGGAGGAGGACATACAGAACCGACGTCCTGTCAAGACGGTACTAAAGGCATCCGGACCACTGACATAGGATCCTGGGACAGGAAAACAAAGGCCGATAGCCTGTGAAGGTGACGGGACCCAACAGATTCATGACTGGTTGGACTTCATAACGACACAGGGATTAGCACATCCTGTCGCAGAGGGGCTTCGCCGGAGCTAATATCGCTAACATGCAGGGAGCATTGTCTCCATCCCAGAAGGGAACATAGACACTCCCTGGAAGGTCCGCCAGCTCCAGGCCCCTTCCAATGGTTAATGTAGTACGTTTGTCGTCAGACGGACCGAGCACCCCCAGCCTGGCAATTCCGGAGGGGGAACGGCCAAGAGAGGAGCAAACTGAAAAATGCTTTCTGCTTAGACTTCCATAGACGTAAGGGCCCTCTAAGGCCCCACCAGCACCAAACTCGCCGGGAGTTTTTGGAAGAACCATCCCCTCAACCTGAAAGGTTGGCATCCATGGTGGCCGCCTCCAGGGAGGCAAGAGGGAACTGCCCCAGACAGGTCCCACGAGTTCATCCACTTTCCAGAGAAGGAACGTCATACAGGAGGGAAGGCCCACAGGCCCTGCTCCCGGAGTGCTGGATCCCTGTCCTATGCTTACCACTAGAAGTCACAGACGGTCCAAGGGAACTAAGCATAAGGGACCTCTTTAGCTGCTCGGGCTCCTGCCGAGCAAGTTAACCACAGCCCACCAGTTGCATCCCTGCCTGTTTAAGAAACCGGGACAGTAGTGAGGGACTGGGCCCATTAGACCAGAATGCCCACCTAATTGCTGAAGGGGGGAGAATCTGGTTTGAACCTGATCCAGAATCATTCCTATTAATGGAGTCACCACTTTAGGGAACAGCAAGGACTCGAGGCGATTGAACACCCATCCAAATGACTCCCAATGGCCCGCCAGCCGGGTATCCAACTATCCTGACTCAGAGACAGGGAAGTGAAGAAGGGCGTCCGGGTTAACATCGCGCGGACGTCCCTTGGTTTCAGACACATCACCATCGACAGCACCTGATAGGAATTGAAGATAGGCCAGATAGCAGGGCCACAATTAACAGTGTTGGACTTCCAACACAAACCTGGAGAGCCTCAGATCTGAGGGCACAGGGATGTAAACATAAGCATTGAAGCGTGCCCCAGGCGGCAAGACGCCCACCGGGCGCAAGGTGCTGATGGCCAAACTCCAGAGTATCCATGCAGGAAACTGCCTGTAATTAGAGAATTGCTCTGAACCCAGAATGGGCACCCAACCCATCCTTTGGGAGGGCTGTGGGAGGTGGTATATCGGCCCTTGCCTCTGCCTATTACGGGCAATCTGCAAGCGACCCTCAGACCTAGCAGGCCTAACATGGCCTGAGCCAGCAACCAAAGAGGGGCAGAGACCAGGAGTACCTGGGGTCTGATAAAGAACTGGGGAATACAGTGCAGCAAACTATCCTGTATCTGGAGGACACCACCTCCTGATCCGCCCGAGTGAGGCGAAATGCCTCCTGATAAGAGCAAGGTGCTGCAGTCATCCCCTCACCCAGCCGGGCGAGGGCGCCCCATCATGCGCTTGAGGGGGTTTGGTGGAAGATTTGGGCTTACCCCTGCCGGAGGGTTGCCTGCTGCTCGTGGGAAAAGAGTCTGCCCCAAAAATACGGAAAGACACCCCTGGTTCCTGTTTAACACTAAGGTAGGGGGGGGGTGCTCCTGCCTCGAGGGGGCCGGGACGGCCGTCTGCGAAGGGGTGATTTGCCCTTTTTCCCAAACAGGTCTAGACGGGCCCCAAATAGGCGTCGCCCTCTGAAGGAGAGCCCAGTAAGAGTCTTTTTTGCAGCGTCATCAGCACCCCACTGTCGCAGCCAGAGCAGGCGACGAATAGCCACCGCAAGGGCGGAAGTTCTTGCACACATTCTAATCGCGTCCTCTAGCGCCAATAGAATAAACTTCACAATAACATCACAATTGGAGAGTGCATTGAACACCTCCCAAGGAAGATCCTCGGGGTGATGATCGAGCAATTTTTTGATGAGGGTTCTAGCGGCCACCGCAGTAATGCGGAACAGGCCGGACACAGCGCCGTCCCGGCACAGGAAAAGGTATGGGAGGCCAGCAGCTCAATGCGTCGGTCCTCAGCATCCCGAAGGGCGCTATAGGCAGGGGTTGTAATAAAAAGGGGGGTTAGGGACCCCTATGATCGGCGCATCCACCACGGGGGCGACGACCAGCAATTAACCACCTCAGGGGGAAATGGGTATTTCCTATCCCAGTCCCCTGGAACCCCTGGAAGTTTACTGGGGCATTCCCATTCTTTGAGGACAAGAGCACTGAAATGAGCCTGCTCTAAAAATTCCAAACGTGCAGTCGCAGTATGGAAACGCTCCCCTCTAGGCTTGGGGACCTGACTGGGGGGAGAGATAGAAGTGCCTTAAAGACCTTAAGCAACAGGTTGTCAGTGTCACACTGGCCCCAGTATTCCGGGCCAGAATCATCGTGAGCCCTCGTCATCTCATCAGAAGAGCTTCTTCAGAAGGGGTATAGTCACACGGAGTAGCAAACCCCTCAGTTCTCATAGAGCATACAGAAACATGGGGCGACAGGTGCCGCTTTCTACCAGGGCCCATTCGCTCTGACAACCTAGCAAAAATCTGTTCAGCCGTAGGCAGCCTGGAAGGACCCGCAGACTGCAATTCCCCACTTGCAGGCGACTCAGCAGGAGAGAGATTTATGCCTGGGGAGATAGGTGAATTGAAGCTAGGTGTAGCTACTGGCCGACCTGATTGCAGGGCCAGTGCTTGCTCGGCACAGGGTACGCAGACCCGTGCCCTGCCAGCATCAGCATGGGGTTGTCCACACGCTATACACTGCCGGACTTGTCCCGGAGGGACCCTGGTCACATAATTCTGAGATGCCTCCATATGGTGATTAATCAAAGGCACAATATGCCGGTAGGGATTTACACTCTAAGTAACCCTGGATGCCCCAAGACCCGCTATGGAAGTGGGAGAATTTAACAAGGCCCGCTATAATTTAACACCGGGCCGGGAGAAGCCAATGGTGTTCACCAGTCTGAAAGACATAATATAAATATAAAATAAAGGGTGTCAGAACCATGCGCAGTAAGAAGGATCATGCCCCGCTAGGGCACTTACAGACCAAGGGAGGAGGACCGCCACCACGCGTGCGTGCGACCAGCATCAAAATGGCGGCAAAGCGAACCTCGAAGGGTGGGCCAGAGCGTCCAGTGACGTGGAGCGCGCCAACCTATGTCCCCGCCCCCCCCCGAAGAGTGCGAAGCTCTGAGGTGGATACAAACTGTTATAGGAGGGGAGTGAATGGGACACTAGAGGAGATTTGCCAATGAAGACGCCGCAGCGTCTGAGCAATCATCCAGCAAAGGAAGAAGTGCGCGCGGCGGCGACAACTACCCAGTAGGAACTAACTGCGCGGTTCTAACCCCTGGGATACTAGACCGGTCAGACTAAGGCCATAACGTGTAAAACATACACAAGACCTTCTACACACACATAACCCCCCCTTTCTTTCTCCCCGGACTACGGGGGGGGGGGGGACGAGGGAGGATGGCGACCCTTTGTATAGGGCCCACCGCTACACGGGGCATGGGATAATAGCGTGGGAGGGCATCCACAAGAGGCTCACCATTAGCCTAAACCGCCTACCCTTTGGTGGGGGACTGCGGTGGAGCATGGCTCCATAAGCACACAAGGTGCTGCCTACCTTCACCCGACCGACGCAGCCCAAGCTGGGAGGCACATCACAGGGAGGACGGGTGGGAATAGTCCAACAGGGCCGCAGGCTTGATAGCCCCGCTCACCTGCGAGAGAGTGATACTTCATGTCTTCGCAGTAAGCACTGGGTATTTGAAGGGCCGGGAGGAGCCGGTTTTCGCATGCTTCTGCAGTACAGCGCCATCTGGCGGAGGATAACCCGAGTGTAAGTATTATATCTGGAGCAGGACGTACTGTATACTAAGAATATATTCAGACTCAACTGAAGTAGACCTAGAGTCTAAAAACAGGGTTTCAAAAAGTAGGACACTCCAAATCAGGATGTATGAGGTATGTGGTCCACATTTAACAGTTTATGTTTGGTCATTTAACAAGCAATATACTGCTCAATATGTCAACTATGTCCTGAACATTTCACACACCTGAGGGCCTAAACACGTTGTCCCGTTTCCTTGCCTGACCTTTAGGTTAAAACATATTTCAAACCATGGCTCAAGAGACATTTTGGCATGAGTACTTGGGCCTGGTAATCTTGTGGTCTTGAGTAAGCCATTTGTAACCATGCTACCAGGATGGGGAGTGTAAAGGCAGCGACAAATGTGGAATAACACAGGCTTGAGGCATGGACCTGCACTTTATGCAATGCATAATGGGCAAATGGTTATGAATAAAGGATAATAAGCTGAAGACTAGTGGGCTGTAATTTAGATGGGTCTAGATCAAGGTTTACCTAGCAATGCTCTAATCCAGCAGAGTGTGCATCATAAACCCTAGAGAAAAATACAATTCTGTGAAGTACTCACCTGTAGAATTGATATTATTTGTATACAGTACGTCCTGCTCCAGATATAATACTTACACTTGGGGTTATCCTCCGCCAGATGGCGCTGCACTGCAGAGACATGGAAAAACAGGCTCCTCCCGGCCCTTCAAATACCCAGGGACCTCCCACGAATCCCCAGCATTGAAAAGCAGTGAACAAGAAGCCGGGAGAATTAAACCACCCAGAACAATTGGTAAGGATAACGCAGATAACAATCACCATACAGGGGATCCAGAATAATGCAACAACAGGGTGGGGTGGAGAAGGACGTACTGTATACAAATAATATCAATTCTACAGGTGAGTACTTCACAGAATTGTATTATTCTTAGTATACAGTACGTCCTGCTCCAGATATAATACTTACACTTGGGACATCCATAGCAGTGTCCATAAAGTAGGGTGGGATCCCCCAACAAAAGGTGACAACAGGCAGTTTAAACTACTGCCGCTTGCAAAACCTTGCGGCCAAAAACAGCATCAGCTGAGGCCCTAACATCAACCTTGTAAAACTTTGAAAAGGTATGAACAGAAGACCAAGTAGCAGCTTTGCAGACTTGTTCAACGGAAGCCTGGTGCTGGAAGGCCCAAGAGGCACCAATAGCACGAGTAGAATGAGCAGTAAGGCGGAAGGGAGGATTCTTCCCCTTAGCAGAATAGGCCTGAATAACAGCCTGACAAATCCATTTGCTAATTGTAGACTTGGCAGGAGCCAAGCCCTTCCTAGGACCAGAAGGGACCACAAAAAGAGCATCAGTCTTCCTGAAGGCCGCAGTGACTACCAGGTAGTACTTCAGACACCTTACCACATACAAAGAATGCAAAACCCTTTCCTTAGCGTTGCTAGGATTAGGACACAATGAAGGAAGGGCAATATCCGGATTCAAATGAAAGGCAGACACCACCTTCGGCAGAAAATCTGGCTTAAAGCGGAACACCACCTTGTCCTGGTGTCTCTCGTAGTATGGGGGCTGAATAGACAGCCGCCAACTCAGACATGCGCCTGACCGAAGTAATAGCCACCAGAAAAACAACTTTGAGGGTAAGTACAACCAGAACAGCATCCTGAATAGGCTCAAAGGGAGCACCCTGTAAGGCAGACAAAACCAGGTTCAAGTCCCAAACAGGGACCGTAGGCTTATGTGGGGGACGCACGTGAGTGGCCCCATGAAAGAAGGTCTTAACCAAGGAATGCTGTGCAAAAGACCACTGAAAGAAGACAGACAGGGCAGAAACCTGACCCTTCAGAGTACTGAGTTTTAAACCCAACTCCAATCCATGTTGTAAATACTCCAGAATTCTAGGGATTAAGAATTCCCTGCAGGGGAGAGACCTAGACACAAGTCTATGTAGGAACGCCATACCCTATAATAGATGGCAGAAGAAGTTTTCTTCCTAGCCTGTACCTTGGTATCCACCACTGAGGCCTGAAGCCTTTCTCCATCAAGATGGAGGTTTCAGCAGCCAAGCCGTCAAAGCCAGAGTTTGTAAACTGGGATGGCGTAGGGAGCCCTGAGTGAGTAGATCTGGCTCCTCTGGCAGGACGTACTGGTCTATTGCCATTTGTACCACGTCTGCGAACCACACTCTTCTTGGCCACCTCGGGGCCACCAGAATCACTGGCACCCTTTCCAGGGCAATCTTGCGCAGAACCCTGCCCAGCAGGGAAAACGGGGGGGAAGGCATACAGAAGCCGGAATTTCTTCCAAGACAGTGACAGAGCATCCATGGCCAAGGCCAGAGGATCCTGCGACAGGGAGACAAAGGCCGGGAGCTTGTGATTGTGACGGGATGCAAACAGATCCACATCCGGTAGGCCCCACCGGTAACACAGGGACTGGAACACCCTGTTGCAGAGGGACCTCTCCCCCTGACGGGAAGTCCCCCTGCTCAGAGAGTCTGCTAGAAGATTCTCTACCCCCGGGATATAAACAGCCGAGATGCATTGAACATTGGCCTCCGCCCATGTCAGAATCCGCGACACTTCCTGGAGAGCACCCTTGCTCCGGGTCCCTCCCTGATGTAGGCAACCGCCGTCCTGTTGTCCGAGCGCACCTGAACAGACAGACCCTGCAGGTGATCGGTCAACTGTTCCAAAACCAACCTGACCGCCCGTAGTTCCAGAATGTTGATGGTTAAATGGGCGTCCTGAGGGCCCCACCTCCCCTGGAACCTCAGGGATTTCCAGAATCCCCCCCCCCCCCCAACCTGACAGACTGGCATCCGTGGTGACCGTCTCCCAGGAGGGGGCTAGAAAGGAACTGCCCTTTAGCAAGTTCCTGTGGTCCAGCCACCACGAGAGGGACCTTCTGACCAATGGGGGAAGCACACAAACCCCGTCCAAGGACGCAGGGTCCTTGTCCCATACTGATAGGAGGTGAAGCTGCAGGGGCCTCGAATGGAACTGAGCAAAGGGCACCGCTTCGAAGCTCGCCACCATCAGGCCCACCAGCCGCATTCCCTGTCTGAGGGAGAGCTGGGGGCAGGAGAGCAGGGACCGCACCTGCGTAGTCAGATCTTCCACCTTCTGTTGGGGAAGGAATATTCGTGACTGAACCGTATCCAGAATCATCCCCAGGAATGGGGTCACTGGTGAAGGAGACAGGGAGGACTTGGGATGATTGATCACCCAGCCGAAGGACTCCAAGGTGGACACCACCAGCTGAGTGTCCAGCTCCGCCTGCTGTAGAGGCCATGAGGCGATGAGAATGTCGTCCAGGTAGGGCAGCACTCGAATGCCCCCCGACCTTAGCAAGGACATCACCCCTGCCAATACCTTGGTGAATACTCTGGGAGCTGAAGTGAGGCCAAAGGGAAGAGCCACAAATTGGTAGTGTTGATATTTCAACTCGAACCTGAGAAACCTTTGATGCCCGGGGAACACAGGGATGTGAAGGTAAGCATCTTTGATGTCCACAGACGTCATAAAATCCCCTGGTCGTAGAGAGCCAACGGCCGAGTGCAGGGTTTCCATGCGAAAGCGCTTGCTCTTGACAAATTTGTTGAGGATCTTTAAATCCAGAATGGGCCTGACTGACCCGTCTCTTTTGGGTACTGTGAAAAGGTTGGAGTAGAAACCTTCTCCCAATTCTCAAGGGAACTTTGCAAATAACTCCCAGCTCCAGAAGTCCTTGCATCAGGACCCGAGCTGATACCGGGTCCTGGGGTATCTGGGACCTGACGAATCTTGAGGGGGGCCGCACAGCAAACTCTATCTTGTAGCCGGAGGTAACTACCTCCTGAATCCACCGGTCTGAGACTTGACGCCTCCAGACATGTGCGAAGTGCTGTAGTCGTCCCCCCACCCTGGCGGGCGAGGGCGCCCCATCATGCCTGAGGGGTCTTGGGAGGGGGTTTGGATTTGGTCCCCCAGGAGGAGCCAGGGTGTTGCCCCCTGCTCCTATGCCAGGAGTCTGTGCGAGCCCCCGTGAAGGACACCCCTTTACCCTGCTTAGCGCCTCTGTAGGGGGCTGAAAGGGGGCCCTGGTTGCGAAAGGGCCGAGGCTGCCGCCTGCGCTGTGGAAACTTACCTCCTTTAGCAAAGAGGTCTAGGCGATCCCCAAACAGGAGTAGTCCCTTGAAAGGGAGCCCAGTAAGGGCTTTCTCAGCAGCATTGTCGGCTGCCACTGTCTCAGCCATACTGCGCAGCGTATAGCCACCGCCAAGGCGGAAGATCTGGCACACAGCCTAATAGCATCGTCCGATGCAGACAGGATAAAGTTCCCAAATACATCACAGTTAGACAGTGCATTAATAGTATCAGCAGGCAACTCGTCTGGGGAGTCAAGTGCATTCCTGACCATGGCCCTGAGCGCCACGGCGGTAATGGCCAGAGCACAGACCGGGCGCAGTGCCGCCCCTCCAAACACAAAGGCATGGCACGCCAATTGATCAATGCGCCGGTCCTCAGAATCCCGCAGTGTAGTAGTGTCGGGAGAGTGCATAATAGAGGTGTTAGACAGCCCTAGAATAGGAGCATCGACCTCGGGGGCGATGACCAGCACTTGACCGTGTCAGCAGGAAATGGATACTTCCTGTCCAGACTCTTAGGGATCCCGGGAAGTCTACTGGGGATGCTACCACTCCTTAAGCAAAAGGTTATTGAAATGGGTCTGCTCAGGAAATTCCAATCGAGCCTTAGCAGTATGGAATAGCTCACCCTTTTGCCTGGGAGCTGCAACAGGGGGAGAGATGGACAAAACCTCAAAGATCTGAAGCAATAGCTTATCAGTATCATCCGGGGTCTAGTGATCAGAACCAGAACCGTCATGACCCCTAGACTTCTCATCAGATGACTGAGTCAGAGAGCAGCTCCCCTTCGTCCGAAAGGGTATGGTCATATAGATGTGCAAACTCAGACTCCGTAGGGAATGGAGCAGAGTCAGGGACAATGTGCCGCTTTTTTGCGGTAGCCTTGTGCGCTAGAGTACTAGCAAGCAATTTTTCAACACTGGCCAGTCTAGTAGCCACATCAGGATGAGAATCCCCGCTTGTATTGGGGGTTAGACTCAGGCTTGGGGGGGGGGGTAGGTGAAGTGAGGCGAGGTGCAGACCCAGCCCCAGAAGGGGTGGGAAGTACCAGTAACGCCTGCTGTGCACAAGGGACGCAGACCCGAGCATTGTCACCGTTGATAGATGAGACCCCACAAGCTACACACAGCCGGGCTTGTCCCGAGGGAACCCCGTTAATATCCTGGGATGCCTCCATATGGTGATTAATGGGCACAATAGGCCAGTAGGGATTGACGCTATAAGCTACCATGGATGCCCCAAAGACCCGCAGGGAAGTGGGAGTAATTATACTAGGTCCAACTGGGAAATACACCGGGCCGGGAGAAACCACTGGATTCGACCGTCTGAAAGACATAATGGGAATAGGATTGTCCGAGCCATGCGCAGTAAGTAAGACAAATGAAAATCGCCCGTGAGGGCACTTACAGATCGAGGGAGGAGGAGGACTGTTACCACGCGCGCAATGAGCATCGAAATGGCGCCAAGCGGACCCCGAAGGGCGGGCCAGAGCGGGCTGTGACGCGGAGCGCGCCAAGCCAGGTCTCCGCCCCCCCCGAAGCTCTGAAAACAGTAGTCACAGGTGTACGAGTCAAGAACAATACTAAGTCCATAACGTGTACTGAATACACAAGACCACCACACCCCCCCCTTTCTTTCCCCCCGAACCACGGGGGGGGGGGGGGGGGGGGGGGGGGGAGGGGGGGGGGACAAGGGAGAATGGCGACCCTTTGAACAGGGTCCGCCGCTACACGGGGTATGGGGCAATAGCGCGGGAGGGGCATCCACAAGAGGCTCACCATTAGCCTAAACCGCCTACCCTTTGGTGGGGGACTGCGGTGGAGCATGGCTCCATAAGCATGCATGGTGCTGCCTACCTTCACCCAACCAGCGCAGCCCAGGCTGGGAGGCACATCCCGACGAGGACAGGTGGGAGTAGTCCAACAGGGTCGCAGGCTTTAATAGCCCAGCTCACCTGCGAGAGAGTGACACATCATGTCTGTCTTCGCAGTCAGCACTGCAGAGAAATCTGGGGATTCGTGGGAGGTCCCTGGGTATTTGAAGGGCTGGGAGGAGCCTGTTTTTCCATGTCTCTGCAGTGCAGCGCCATCTGGCGGAGGATAACCACAAGTGTAATTATTATATCTGGAGCAGGACGTACTGTATACTAAGAATAGTTACCCAAGCAACTTTTCAGTCTGGTAGCTCTGCATACACCTGGCTGGTGGCTGAGTGCTGTTATTTAGCAAAGTTGCTATTTCAAGCAGCCACCAGCTGGTGTCTTGCAAGGCTGCCCTGGCTTGTTAGGCCTCCTCCTAGGCTCCTCCCCCCAGGGAGTGCAGCAGTATTTTGATTTATTCCGTGAATCCTTGATGTCCCTGGGCTAGCAGGCCCTTTCATTCCATGAGCCGCTGAACTCACCCCCACCCCATGTTGCAGCAGGCCTTCATTATTCTAGGTGGCTGCTGGCTCTGTGGTAAGCCTTTTACCAGAACCTTTGAGCACCTTTGTTCAGGTCAAGTCTCAGTTTTGTATCAGTATTCCTTATGTGCAGTTAAGATCCCTGTTTAGCTCCCCGCCTAGTTTATGTCTATATTGCCATTGTCTCTCCCTGTGCCTGAAGATAAGCGACTACTTGTGTTTTGTATTACTTAAATATTTTCAAGCCAACCTAAGTTTTCAACGCAGTCACTCAGTGCTAGTCTCTGTTCTAACGGAGCCCCGTTTGCAGGACTGCTCCTTGTGAGACTACCATAATGTGCCAGTGAAGCTGTAATTTCTGACCTAAACATTTATAGCCCTAACTTTCAGCCAGATTTCAGATTAACCCACTTACCTGAACCTGTCGAATTACATTAGCAAGTCTTTTGCCACATACATCTTCATTTTTAATGGACTCATGAACACCACCATCTGCAATAATACTAAATATTTTGGGCAAGTTTGAGTTGTTGGGTCCTAACACAATAGGGTTATTACTGTGGACAAAAAGAAAAAAAGTCAGAATTAGCAGACAGTAAAAACTAAAACACATTCGCTAACATAAGAAAAAATTGCATTCCAGATATTCTCCGCATCCTAAGGATACAAATACACTTTTAAAATGTAAAAAGTGGACTTTGCCCTTTAAACCTAGTGGGCAGGAAATGGGATTTTGCAAAATATAAAAAGGTTACTATGTTTTAGCAGTACAACAGACCTACCTTTCAATAAGGTCACAAAGAAAATTAAAGGTATGAACTGCTTCTTCTTTGTCTTCATGCAGTGGCAACCATGAGAGCCAGTGAGGCAACACCTCGTCCACATTTATACAATCAGGCCTGAATTTCATAATTTTTCCTACAGCTGAAATACAGTTTTCTGTTGCATTGACATTCTCTTTGGTTTTAGATTCAGTGGCTTGGATAACCCTAACAAGTAGTGGAAGAGCTTCTGCAATAAAGGAAAAAAATATATTCTTTTAATTTTATATCTAAATATTCAGTCTGGGGCACAGACAGAAGCATTCAGATATTTTATTTGTTAATCCTCTGGAGGGCAGAATTCCCTTAAGCATAAACAATCCACCACTCCCCTCCTCCAAATAGCAACACCACCAAAAAACTATGGAAAGAAAACACTATCGAACAAGTATAATATATCCAGGGACAAGAAAATCAGAATGAATGTTCAAGGTATCAAGCCAGCCAATGTAGGAAACGCAACACAAGGTGAGGCTGTTCCCCAAAGTACAGAAGGGCACAGTTTCCAAGTCTGCAATCCTTGGGGCGCACAATACTCCTCCAGGGGGTAAAGGAGTATGCTCGTCGCCAGTAAAGCTCCAGCTTTTGATACCAGGCTCTCGTTGCCAAAAAACCACAAGCACATGGGCAGTTGAGGCCTGTGCAGATACCTGCATGTCAAGAGGAGCATGCAGCCTACAGTGAGAGCAGGGCAGCCCACACTTAGGCCAATCTACCCACCCCATACTCCATCCAAAGTGAGCAGGAAGCCAGACGCAGTAACCAAACTGAACCAGCCGCGAAGGAGGGAGAGATGTGGTCAGCAGCATGCAGCTGGGAAAGGCGTGGTTAAAGTGGACCAACACCCAGGGGTGATCGGCCCGGGAATCTATAAGATTCCCAGGCCGATCACCTCCCTCACCGCGGGACATCCGAGATCGAGATGTCCCGCGGGGTGAAACCCCCCCAAAAAAACCTTACCTCATCGGTGGCGACGGCAGCCGGCGCCGCCTCCCGCGCGCCCCACTAGACGTGTGCGCGCCGGCCGTTTGTGAATGGTCGGCGCGGGCGAGCGCCCTGTAAGAGTGACGTGCGGGAGGCGGCAGCGGACGCGCCGTCTTGTCCGTCGCTGTCACCCGCTTGTCCGTCGGCGGGGATTGGACAGCGCGGTCACGTGGGAGCGTGGTGAGGCGAGTTTTTGGGGCTTTCTGGGGGGTTTCACACAGCGGGCCACCCCCAATTGGGGTGCCCCCCGAAGTGGACCAAAACCCAGGATAGTCAAAATCCTGGGTGTTGGTCCACTTTAAGACAACGGCCTGCAACCTTTAATGTGTGTAACACTGGAAGGGCAGCAGTGGTGACCCTGAGCAGAGCTGTTCACTGCTACAGAAAGGGGAAGCAGCAGTCCTCAAATCAGCAGCAGCATGACTAACCCCAGCAGATAAAGCTCCTTAATTAGGGACTTACCTGCCTTTACCACCCTGTGGCAATGCTACAAAAACATGAGCAACAGTGCAGACACGTGAGCAGTTCTGGACCTCATGCAAGACTGCTAACCCTCAAACATGTGCAAAATTGATCTTTGTGAGCAGACTATTGGGGTCCCCGATAGTGCGTCAGCACTGGATGCCTGGCAGCGGCCAGGATGGAGCACCTCAATATAAAAGCCCCTTGTAACATCAAGGTGACAGAAAAAAAAAAAAAAGACTAAAAATCTTTAAACATTAGCAGAGAACCTTCCATCTTGCCATTTAAAGGCACAACTGGGAAGTGGTGGATGGTTTAGGTGCGGTGGAAAGACTCAGCCTTCAGAAAATCTAGCCCTCCAGGACATTAATCCACACGTATCCGGATACTATCTGTGCGCCAAAATGGAATACAGAAGAGAATGTACAGAAACAGCCTTGATTAATTTCAGATGTAATAACTCCTAGCATACCTGTGCAGAAAGGCCGATAGCTTTCCCCACCAAACTGGGCCATTACACCAACACCATAGGCAGCTGCCTGCCGGACTTCTGGGCTGTTGTCACATATAGACTGCAGCAGGGGTCTTAGGAAGTATTCTGCATATTTGAAGGAAGTAGGACTACAGTGTTCAATAATATCATCAAATATGCAGAGACCCCATTGTCTGTCCGGCCAAGGTCTGTGAGGACACTGCGGAAAGAATGACAAAAATTCTCTTAGAATGTACTTTCTATCGGGCACAGTAAAAAGGTTTGCAAATAATATAAAAATTATCTAGCACACATCTGCAAATACTTATTTGTGACTAATTTCTAATAAGGAGCACAGATCTGTGATGTATAAGTGAATTGGTTAGTATGGAGAATCTGGATTGAGCTGTCATGCGTAGCACGGGATAAAATACAATTCTCAATTAGAATAAACAGGTAATTCAAAAACAGGCCTAAAGTGAAAAAACAGATTTAGGTTCAGATCAAACCACTCCTCACTAACCATTACAAAACTACACACACTTGAACATTAAACACAAAAAGGGGAAAACTGGTCTAGTTTGCCATTTTTCCTTGCTTATTTCTACAGATGTGCACAAGTAACTATATAACAATGCTGCCCTAGTCAGAGGTAGTGTGTCGCATTTCAAGAGATATAAAAAGTGGAGGGAGGGGACCTCTTCCCCCTCAGCTATTAAAGCAAGTAGCTGGAAAGGGGGGCAGCTATCCTACCATTAAAGAGGACCAAAACACCTGCAGTATGGCTCTGAAGTCTGAAATACTTGGTCCAATTTTAAAGAATATAGGAGAACTACTTCCTCTCTGGAATTTCCAATACAGCTGGAAGCCATCACTTTGGTTGCCAATATTTCAGTGGACAAAGGGCTTACTTGCAGGTTTTGTCATTAGTAATTTACTAAGGGAAAAACAAAACAAAAAAGGAACCACCACTTACAATCAAATTAACAATTAAAGGCAGCAGTTGTTCAAACCATGGCAACACCTTCTCTTTGTAGCTGCTAAATATTGAGTGCAATATGTCTGCTACTTTAGTCAAAATGTAAACGTCATTGTCATCCTGTAAAAAAAAAAAAAAAAGTATTAGTTGGAAGTGACCCATTGAAACAGTAAAATGAATAGTCAGATGACAGATTCATTTTTAGAAAGCTAGGTTACTACACCATCCCCTTAAAAATTCAAATACAGTGGATTTAAGGTCTAAAGTGAAGACTAAACCACAGAAGGCTTTCTTCACTAAAACCAGCCATTGTCCTAATTATACCGGCGCAAGGATTTTTTTTCCATTTTAGGAGTGTTTTGATGATGTATACCTCATCTTGCAAGGATTCCTCCACTTGCTCATCATAATCTTCATCTTGTCTTTTAGCTACAAAAAAGAAGAAGTCGTCTTAACACTATTGTAGAGATTAGAGTCTTATTCTGCTGTCAGGTGGAAAAGAAATAGCCTTCAGTTTGTGAAAGAGAAGTATCAAACAACATACCCACCAATTTGCATAGACATGCAGCCCCCTCCGAGAAAGGAATGGCAGACAGGAGACTGTTAAGATTTGGGTGGGGGACAGACCTCCACTTTGCCTCAAGGAGAATTTTAGAGTGCACTAAAACATACGTTTTGCTAATTTCCCTTTACAGCAGGTACAAAAGGTGAGTGCGCGAGAGAAAACCAGGCAGAACCAGAAAAAGACTGACATGAACATGAAAGACGCTACCCTACGTACAATACAGATGTACTGCTCTAACATCCAGCAACTGCTGATATTCAGAATCTGAGTAGGGAGGGCAGAGACCATCAGGATCTGAGTAGGGAGGGCAGAGACCATCAGGAATCTGAGTAGGGAGGGCAGAGGCCATCAGGATCTGAGTAGGGAGGGCAGAGACCATCAGAATCTGAGTAGGGAGGGCAGAGACCATCAGAATCTGAGTAGGGAGGGCAGAGACCATCAGGATCTGAGTAGGGAGGGCAGAGACCATCAGGATCTGAGTAGGGAGGGCAGAGACCATCAGGATCTGAGTAGGGAGGGCAGAGGCCATCAGGATCTGAGTAGGGAGGGCAGAGACCATCAGGATCTGAGTAGGGAGGGCAGAGACCATCAGGATCTGAGTAGGGAGGGCAGAGACCAAAGGGAATCTGAGTAGGGAGGGCAGAGACCATCAGGATCTGAGTAGGGAGGGCAGAGACCATCAGAATCTGAGTAGGGAGGGCAGAGACCATCAGAATCTGAGTAGGGAGGGCAGAGACCATCAGAATCTGAGTAGGGAGGGCAGAGACCATCAGGATCTGAGTAGGGAGGGCAGAGACCAAAAGGAATCTGAGTAGGGAGGGCAGAGACCAAAAGGAATCTGAGTAGGGAGGGCAGAGACCAAAAGGAATCTGAGTAGGGAGGGCAGAGACCAAAAGGAATCAATCTCCAAATTTGAAGACAGGGAGGCCCTATGTGATATTTGTAGAGTGGAGGTGCTCACCTTGTTGAGCTGATGTCTGCTGGGATTGCAGGGGTCTGCCCCTAGCCACGCAAATTCTGCTTCAATTTTGGCTTTTAGTCATTTTAGATTTGCAGTCAGTGATGGTGTTTGTGCATTTTTTTGTTGAAGCCGCTAGTAAGACAAACCATCACTGACTGCACACATGCCCAGGGAGCAGTTTATGGTGGGCAGGTGTCAGTCCTTAGCTCGGTTCGGATAAGTTCCTTAACCACTAGGCCCCTTAACAGAACAGGATTGCAAGGATATAGAATATTTAGCAACAGGTGTGATCATACATCCTTTACAATACAGTAAGAAAAATTGCTCACTGCTTGGCTTGCACTATTTTTGGAAGATACATTTGTATTTACATCACAATAGGCATTGTTTAATGATCACGTCGGTATAGTCCTAGGAGCTTAGAGAGAAAATGACTTTAATGGGTTTAATAAACTAGAGTGTACAGTAGTGATTTTATAGATGTAGAAAGAATTACATGGCGGAGTAGGGGGAAACAGGTTGTGGGTTTGACCTTTAGCCAACTTTTAGGCTCCGAAACAAGAAGTACATTAAGGAATAGGCTGGCTTTAGCACTGCTAGAACATACTTACTAAAATGTAGAAAATAAATGAATTATTTACTTAATTAGGTTTAGGACATTTCTCCTTTACGAAGAATACCTTGTCTTAACTCTTGGTTTTTAAAGTGCTCTTCTAGTTTGCTCTTTAGTATTCCTCCAAGCTCCTCAAAGTGTTCATTGTTTAAACATCCGTCTCCCATCACCTCAATACACTACAAAAACAAGGTAAAGGTAATATTTCCAAAAAAAGTCCTAGTAGTCTTCGCGGTAGTGCACGTATTTAAAAGACGTACCTTGGCAAAAGAGTGCATGATCTCTGAAAGCACATCTGAATCTGGCTCAGTTCCTATTCCTTTGATCAGAGCATCGCACATAAAATGCCACATCTGTGTTAGATAGTCAGGGCCACGTACCCTTGCACACTCCAATAGCAGAGGCATTGACTCTGCAGCGGCTACACGCACACGTTTGAGGTGGTTATGGAAAAAAGTCAATAGAGTAACCTTTTCATTTATCAGTTGAGATTCAGAAATAGTAGTTATTTGTTAGAAGCGTAAAACAAAGCTGAATCCTTTAAAGCGGACCTTCAGCACCATTTAATGAAAAGCCCAAAGCCTTAAACTATTCCCCAGCATCTAAAATGAATATATTTAACGTTTTTAGTAACTTTTTATTATTTCCCCCACTGACCTGCAACTCTGTTCAGGACTCTAGGATACGGCCGCTGCCATCTTGGCTCAGTAGAATCACATATTGGGGAGAGGAGAGGGTCAAAAGTGCAGGTGAGCGGGGATATAGCTCTGCTTTGCACAGACAGAGCAGGGCTGGGGTCAGGGAAAGGGCAGCAATCCCGGAATGCAGAGAGGCACAGAAGACACTTCCTGTTTGCAGGCAGCCGGCACCTCCATGGGCCGCCATCTTGGATGTTTAAAGTCTCAGAAAATGTAATAGATGCAGGTAGGATGATTTTTAATGTGGGCAATCGGTATGTACAGCGTGGGGGGAAAAATAAGATATGTTCTTATTTAGGGTGAAGGTCTGGTTTAAGCAGATGTCCACTCAAGAGTGCCTCACTGGCCGGAGGGTTGAAAAAATAAATAAATAAATACTGCACTTTTGGTGGAGGTCGCAGTAAAGCTCCAAAGAGTGAGGGGTGTTGCTTTGTGCACGGTGATCAAGATGAGTACCCCATGGATAGAAACCAGGGGGGGGGAATACATTGGATTACAGGGACCAGGTAAGGTGGTTATTTTCGCTAAGAGCACTTTTACTATGACTGGACTTATACAACTACATTACCAACTCATACAGATTTCTTTTAGTTAAAAAGGATATCATCATGGAAGTAAAACTTTAGCAGAGGAACCATCAGTTTAACGACTTGCTCTGTATACTCTACAAAACCTTCCTTCAGTTCTTTAGCATAGCAAACCTATAAAAATGAAAAGAAAAATGGACATCTCTGTAACGGACGACAACAATGTCAATATTCATAGAGCCAAATGGTACCCAGCTTAACACTTCCCTGCAGTAGCCTCCCAACATTTATTCTTAGTATGTCACACACCCCGCTTCAAGAATCCATAACATGTGGGTAATATCGTCCTGAAGAGGGCGTTCCTGCAGAGATGATAGCAAAAGAAAGCCCCTCCCTGATCCATAAATACCTGGGACCTCCCACTCACTACCCAGTTTTCCATCTCTGCAGACGGCGAGCAAGTCAGAAGATGATGGCTCCTCCTTGCACAGGGGGATTTCAGGTAGCCGGGGTAACTCCCGGCCTCTTATTTTGTTTATTTCCGCTCGGACCCCTGTTTGTCCCAAAAATTTACCTCATATTACATGCCTCCACAGTTTTGGCTGCTGGCCCGAGCGAGGGTACATTGGCACCTTTGGTGCTGAGGAGCAGAGCTCCACCGTGAGACCCTAAAAGAGAGGGTAGGCGGTCACACCGGTTAGGTGATCCCGGTTTGGGATGCCCCGTCCCTTGTCTTTTCCCCTGGGGGGGGGGGCCCTTCCCTTTACCAACTATGGGTAGGCTGGGGGTTCCTCTCATAGGGGTCAGCTTATACACTTTCACTGTCTCTTTATTAATGTGTGTATCTAGTGTCAATGTGTTATTTTTTTGTTACTATGTCCCAGCACCGCGGCTGTCATTGCAGCCGGGTGCCGGGGTTTTTCATTCTGTGAGGTGATTTTTCACCTCACGCGCGTTGGGGGGGCGGGGCTGGCACTCGGCGCTCTGCCGCGGCCAGCCCCCGTTCTCTCCTTCCCTCCTCGCCGCAGCGAGCGGGGCGGGTGCTCCGCTAGTGATAGCGGACGCACCCGTCGTCAGGCAGCCGGCGCCGCGGTTGTCGGCGGCGCCGGTCTCTGGGCTGGTGCGTGAGGGACTTCTTCCCTCACGCTTCATTCACACTGGAAGGGGGGGCGGAGCCGGGCCTTCGGCGCGTCGCCGCGGCTCCGCCCTCCTCTGTTCTGGCGCCGCTGCGGAGCTGAGCTCCCTGTTGCTAGGCAGCTCCCTGTTACTAGGCAGAAGGGGGCACAAATCAGCTTTGCGCGGACTGCGCAGACCACGCCCCTGGCACGGCCGGGCTTCTTCTCTTCATTTCACCTCAGAGCCTCAGAGATTGCCATTGTTCGGAGGCGGATCGTTCACCGCAGCGTCTGAGTGGCCCTGTGGGCCTCATTTATTTCTTTTTCTGTTAAGTTTTATTGTAGGGACTTATAGGTCTCTCTCTGTCTTTTAGGTAAAAGTTATCCAGGAAGATCTTCTGTAGTATTGGAAGGTCTCTCCTGATCCTGGGTCCATTTTAGCATCACAAATCCTCCCACTCGGGACATTAAAGGGGCATCCCGGGTTGCCTAACGGGCGTAATTCCCTGGGTCATAGCGACCACTCAAAATTCACCTTATGGAGGCATCCCCGGATACTGGGACTGGGACCCCTTCGGGGCATCCCAAAAAGTGTATGTTGTGTGGGATTTCCATTACTGGGGATGATGTGTTACTGTGTATACCATGTGCACAGCAAACTATTACGCGGCAGTCCGAACCCCAACCGTCTGGGTCAGCACAGCCGGCCACCTCAACTCCCCCTCCCGCCTTGACTCGTGCCCCGTGTGACGTGGTCATGGGCAGGGATCTGCAATCCGAGATGTGTGCCAGATTGGCTAGCCTTGAGAAAATGCTCTCTAGCTCGGTCGCCCGTAAGGCTCCGTCTAAGAGAAAGCATTTGTCGCCGGCTCCGCCGGTGGATGATCTTGATGACAGAGATAATCTGGATTGGTCTGATTATCCCCAGCTAGAGGAGGGGGAAGTTGATGAGGGTTCAGAATTTTCGGATGATGACCAGTCTGCTGGCGCTGATGCCGAGCTTTCTGATTTAGGGAGATCCTTGGACTCTCTTCACGCTCTGTCTCTCATGCTGGAAGTTCTGAATATTTCCCCTCCCGAGGAGGCGTCACAGCAGAAAGGTGAATTGTTTGAGGAATCCAGGCCGCGCCTGGAGTTTCCTACGCAACGCCATTTTGATAGAATCATTGACAAGGAATGGGATAGGCCGGCTCGGCTCCCTGGCATCCCTCAGGGGTGGGATAGGAAATATCCCTTTCCTTCTGAGGCGATCAAGCGCTGGGCATCTCCCCCCGAGGTGGATGCATCGGTTTTGGGGTTGTCTAACTCCTCGGTGTTAAACAGACCTGATTGTTCCACTCTCAAAGATGGAGAGGATAAACGTATTGATCAGATGGCTTCTCATGGCTTTAGTAGCATTGGGTCGGCCATCCGGCCTGTGTGCGCTTCGGAGCTAATGGTGTTGGCCACCAGGTCTGTGGTCAGGGACCTGTTGACTTCTTCCGGGCTTCGTCCTGGTAGTAACGAGTTCCTTAGCCTGAAACGGTGCGAGTTGTTTCTATCCTTTGTGTTGACCGCCTTGGATGATACTTTGATGATGTGTGGTAGGACTTCGGCTCTGCTTGTCGCTATTCGGCGGTCAGTGTGGCTGCGCCAGTGGGCGGCCGATTTCATGTCCAAAAAATCACTGACGGCCTTACCCTTTGTTGGTCTACGGCTCTTTGGAGAGACATTGGACTCTGTCACCAAGGGTGGTAGGTTACCTCAACGTAAGAAACAACGCCGCCCCTTTCGGGGGGCGCCTGCCTTTAACCCCTCCTTTCGGGGGGCCAGATCTGGCAGGGGTTCTGCATTTCCCTCTTCCAGAGGAGATTCGGAAACAGGGGCAGAGGACGTGCCCGTTCTGGCTACAGTTGGGGCTCTAAGCCCAAACCGGCTGCTAAGCCGGCTCAGCAATGAGGGGGCGCCCTCACCCATGCGGGTGGGGGGACGGCTGCAGCACTTCTCTCAGATCTGGGATCAAGAGGTCTCGGACAGATGGATCCGGGAAGTGGTGTCTTCCGGCTACAAGCTGGAGTTCGAGCTCCGCCCCCCTTCCAGATTTTTCAGGTCTCGGATGCCGTCGGAGCCTCTAGCGGCGCAGGGGCTCCTGGTGGCAGTGGAGAATCTTCTGGACATGGCTGTCATTTGCCCAGTGACCCCTTCAGATCGGGGCAGGGGCTTTTATCCCAATCTGTTCACGGTTCTCAAGAAGGACGGGTTGGTCCGACCCATCTTGGATCTGAAGTTTCTCAACCGGTTCATCCGGCCGAGAAAATTCCGCATGGAAACGCTGCGTTCGGCCATTCACTCTCTTCGTCAGGGAGACTGACGTCCATAGACATCAAGGATGCTTATCTACACGTTCCGGTTTTTCCAGCACACCAGAGGTTTCTCAGGTTCGTGGTGGAGGATCGGCACTTTCAGTTTGTGGCACTTCCTTTCGGTCTCACCTCAGCGCCTCGGGTGTTCACCAAGGTGCTAGCGGGGGTGATGGCTCTGCTCAGAGGTCAGGGTATCCGCATCGTGCCCTATTTGGACGATCTACTGATCATGGCCTCTTCCTTCAACCAAGCGGAGTTGGACACCAGAGCGGTGGTGTCCACTCTGGAGAGGTTCGGTTGGGTGATCAACCACCCCAAGTCTTCTCTTTCTCCGTCCAGAATTCTGACCTTTCTGGGAATGTCTCTGGACACTTCACAGGCCAGGGTGTTTCTACCCCAGGCCAAGATTCTTTTGATTCAGGAGTTAGTTCGGCTTCTCTTGTCAACCCCTCATCCGACCATCCGGTTAGGGATGAGGCTGGTGGGGTTAATGGTGGCCTCATTCGAGGCAGTTCCCTTTGCGCAGTTTCACACAAGGACGCTTCAGCTTCATCTGTTGAAGGTTTGGGACAAGTCTCCTCTATCGTTGGATCAGTCCTTCCTGATGACTCCCCGAGTTCGTCGATCCCTGCAATGGTGGCTGGGGTCGGTCAATCTGTTGAAGGGCAGATCTTTTCTGGCTCCGCGTTGGGAAACAGTCACCATGGATGCCAGTCTGTCAGGTTGGGGGGGTGTTTGGAAGGACCTCCAGTTTCAGGGTCTGTGGGGCCCGCAGGAGGCTCACGAGCCCATAAATGTTCTGGAGTTGAGAGCCATCAGGTTGGTTCTGTTTCGCTTGACTCATCAGTTGAGCGGCCTGCCAGTTCAGGTCCGGTCGGACAACAGAACGGCGGTTGCTTACATCAATCACCAAGGAGGGACTCGCAGCAGGAGTGCCCTCAGGGAAGTGTCTTTGATTCTGGATTGGGCAGAGACCCACGTCCCGTGTATCTCAGCAGTCTACATTCCGGGAGTGGAGAACACGGAGGCGGACTTGCTGAGCAGGGCCTCCTCTCGTCAGGGGGAGTGGTCTCTCAGTCCCAAGGTGTTTCAGTCGATATGTCTCAGGTGGGGGGTCCCAGCGGTGGACCTCTTTGCTTCTCGTCACAATCACAAGCTTCCAGTCTTTGTGTCTCTCTCGCAGGATCCTCTGGCTCTGACAGTGGATGCCATGTCTCTAAACTGGAGGGATCTGGGGTTCCTTTACCTGTTCCCTCCGTTCCCAATGCTAGCCAGAGTGCTGCGCAAACTGGCCTTGGATGGTGCGTCGGCGATTCTGGTGGCCCCAAGGTGGCCAAGGCGAGTTTGGTTCGCAGACCTTGTAAGACTGGCAGAGGATCAGTTCGCTCTGCCTCTGCTGCCGGACCTGCTCACCCAGGGTCGGCTGCGCTATCCCAATTTACCATCGCTGGCTTTGACGGCATGGCTGCTGAAACCGCCATCTTGAAGGAAGAAGGTCTTTCTGACGCAGTGATTCAGACTCTTATCTGTGCCAGGAAGCGCTCTTCCTCTTCTATTTACTACAGGACTTGGAGGGCCTATATTGATTGGTGTGAAAGTAGGTCTCTCTTGTCGAGAGTTCTCCATTCCTAGAATTTTAGAGTTTCTCCAGCATGGTCTAGATCTGGGGCTCCAGCTTAGTACACTGAAAGGGCAGGTTTCTGCCCTGATGGTGTTCTTCCAAAGGTCTTTTGCTCTTCATCCCTTAGTCAAGACCTTTTTCCAAGGTGTTACACATGTTCGGCCTCCTAGGAAGCCTTTTGTTTCAGTTTGGGATTTGAACCTGGTTCTCTCTGCTCTCCAGGGCCCTCCGTTTGAGCCCTTGAATGAGATAGCTTTGTCTTCTCTTACGCAAAAGGTGGCCTTTTTGGTAGCTATCACTTCGGTTAGGCGTGTTTCTGAGTTGGCAGCTTTATCCATTACAGCTCCGTACTTCGAGAAACATCAGGACAAGGTTGTCTTTCGTTTCAAGCAGGATTTTCTTCCTAAAGTGGTCTCGGAGTTTCATTTGAATCAGGACATTGTTTTGCCCTCTCTATGCCCAAATCCCAGCGACGACAGGGAAAGGGCATTGCATTCCTTGGATGTAGTTCGTGTTGTGGAACATTATCTGGAGGTTACGTCTTCCTTTCGTAAGACTGATGCTTTCTTTGTGGTGCCCTGCGGGCCTAGGAAAGGTTTGGCTCCTGCCAAATCTTCCATTAGTAAATGGATTCGTCAGGCCATCATTGGGGCCTACTCTGCCAAGGGGAGGAGTCCCCCTTTTCGTGTTACTGCTCATTCTACTCGTGCAGTTGGTGCGTCCTGGGCTTTTCAGCACCAGGCTTCTGTTGAGCAAGTTTGTAAGGCCGCTACCTGGTCTTCTGTTCACACCTTTTCCAAGTTTTACAAGGTTGATGTTCGGGCATCAGCGGATGCTGTTTTTGGCTGCAAAGTTTTGCAAGCTGTTGTGGTTTTAAGGTTATGCATTGTTGCCTAGTTTTGGATCCCCGCCCTTGTTATGGACACTGCTGTTGGATGTCCCACATGTTATGGATTCTTGAAGCGGGGTGTGTGACATACTAAGAATAATACCATTTTGTGAATACTCACCTTGTAAAATGGGTATTATGAGTATGTCACACACCCCGCTTCAACCCGCCCTTTTGTATTCAGGATCCTCTTTATTGCGAACTTTGCGTGGTTGTTGTTTATATTTGCCTCTTCCTGGTCCCTTACCTTACTGCTTCTGTATACTGGGTAGAGAGTGGGAGGTCCCAGGTATTTATGGATCAGGGAGGGTCTTTCTTTTGCTATCATCTCTGCAGGAACGCCCTCTTCAGGACGATATTACCCACATGTTATGGATTCTTGAAGCGGGGTGTGTGACATACTCATAATACCCATTTTACAAGGTGAGTATTCACAAAATGGTATTCTTAGACACCCTGAGGGAGTAAGCTGCCTCACGACCGAAAAAGCTATATATTTTTTTTGCCCTCTACAATTTCCTTCAATTCTCGCTGACCAATCCACCAGTTTTACTTGCATATAGTTTGCAGATTGGCCACCAAGTGTGTGTTATTCATTATGTACAACACTGTTTCTCAACCTGCGGTACATTACTTCACAGGGTACACAGACATATTTTATGCATTATCCATTCTTGCTTTAAAAATACTACAAGGTTTGTTGCCTACTTTTTTGGTAATATTTTTATTTTGATGGAAGTTCTTGTTGCTAAATTGAGGTTCTTGGCATAAATAGGCTGAGAACTACTGATGTACAGGACCTGAGGGCTTTTAGAAGGTAATCAGGTTTTTCTATTTCAAATTCGAAGGTTCAAAGACTAACCGCGAACAACTCTAGTATAAAATACCTAGAAATAAAACCGGATACCTACCAGCATTTGGCAAGCAGTTGCTTTTTCTTCAAGCCCTGCAGTTTTTATTCCAAAACTCTGCTGATCCCCCAAGTTAACAAATTCCCATCCATCATCGCCCATGCTTTCCATGTCTTGAGCTGTGGGCACAAAAAGATGAACTTTCACTGTAATATACCATTTAAAAGCTTGGCCTGCTTAAAGTGGACCAACACCCAGGATTTTGACTATCCTGGGTTTTGGTCCACTTCGGTGGGGCACCCCGATCGGGGGTGCCCCGTTGTGTGAAACCCCCCAGAAAGCCCCAAAAACTCACCTGTCCCCCGCTCCCACGTGACCGCTGCAGCCAATCCCTGTCGCCGGACAAGCGAGCGCGCCTGCGCGTCACTCTTACAGGGAGCGCGCCGGCCAATCACAAACGGCTGGCGCGGGTGCGCGCCCTGCTAGAGGGATGCGCGAGTGGCGGCTCGTGCATGCGCCGCTGGATCGGGGAGCAGGTAGGGATTTCGGTGCTTTCTGGGGGGTTTCACACCGATCGGGGTGCCCCGCAGGCCCGATGCTGATCGGACCGGGAATCAGATTAAATGATAAAGAGCTGATCCACACACATTAATGTTTATGGCATAGGCATTGTGAATTAGCAATGTCACTTCCATGATTTATCTATATGAAAATTTATAGAAATGGTGCATGACAAAACTTTTTAAAACTTACATCTAGTTTTAGAAAAGTTAAACAAATCACAGCTGCAACATATGTATTCAAAACACCTAGAAGTTGCCTCTTCATCAAGTTAATAAAAAGCTAAAAAACTCACTGTCAAGCAAAGCCACTTCAGGTTTTATAGATGCAGTCTTCATTAAAGGACCCATCACCACAGGGAGATACTGCTGGAACTCCTTTCCAAGAATCTTACACATACGTGCCCAAGCAGAGATCATATAGGAAATCTTGAAAAGACAAATGGATATTAAACCCAGGTCAAATTAAATCCGACATAACGATTCTACGCATGCTTGTGAAGACTAACATTTTAGGTTTGCTGTGATTTTAAAATGTACCTGAGGATCATCATCTTCCATCTCACTAAAGTCAGTCTGTGTCTTTAGCAACAACTGCATAACATCTGATGCATCTTGCATAAACTGAAGAAAAAAAGAAAAGATAATCTTGTTAAATGTGTACTACACAGATTTACTTGCAAAAGAACACACCTTTGCAATGTCCAGAACACAACAGAAAACCAGCCTTACCTTTTCTTTGCCCACAGCCAACCCAATAAGGCTAATGCATTCGATAGTCTTTCCTCTAAGGAGACGCAGCTCTTTTTGCACTGCATTTTCCACAATGTGTTTCAAGGAAGGCATAAACAAATCATAATACGGGACAAATTTTTCTTCTGCAGTATCTGCAACCGATGCTATTGAAGTAACAACTTGTTCCAGGACCAGCTTTGTTCCCTTCTGAATCAGCTGTATAGGAAATAAATAAGAATGCTAAAACACTGCTTTTAGTCTCATTATACTCCTAAGGAGGACCTCAAGCCTATAAGTAGTCTCTGCCTGTGAAGGTAGGGACAGGAGCAGCTTATAGACGAGGCGTCTTCTAAGCAACTTGAAATGAAAGAAATACAGTTAATAGACTTTAGGAGAATATTAAAAACCTCATCATTCTTTATAACTATATACTAAAAATCTGCCCCAAGCTGCTGTAAGGGGTGTTTTTTTCTAAAAGGCAACTCTCAGCCCTGGATAAATTGCTCATTGTGATTCCACCCACCTCTGAGGTGACCATGTAAAGGTGACAGCATAAGTGTGTAATGTAAGCATCCCTTGCTTCCTAAATCCCTCTTGTTCATATATTCTCCCAGCAGCGCTACAGGGCAGATTTCTGTACTAACTGTTCAGAGATCACTATTATCTATAAGTCTCTGGACTATACCTCAAAAATCTCCCTACCACATTTAGACAAAAAAGGTAGTGGAACAGAGATCAGTCCTGTAAGAGCAGGCACAGGAGATGCAGACATTTGAGCTCCACAAAATGATCACCACCATGATTTTTGTATCATACTCAAACTGCTGAAAAAAACATTTATAAATGTCCTTAGCCGTGCTGCATTTTTACAAGAATTTATTTTTAGGATTTAAATACAGTAAAATAAAAGACCAACGGAATGCCCACAATAAAGAACCCTCAATGGACCCAGAGATTTGCCCCCATCAGGGCCAAAATATTCATCACGCTATGTGAGGAATATGGATTAGGAGGGGTTGTGACAAAAATGTTTTTTCATGAAGACCACTTTAAAAAGCAATCCTGAACAAAAGCATAAAACTAGTACACTGTCCTTGAGCATTACATGACAGTGATGCAATACATTTTGGATACCATAAAATTAAAAACCTAAAAAAAAAAAAAAAAAAAAAGGACATACCTCCTGAAGTTTGATAACCATAGTGGAATGGAGATGTTTAACCAGGTTATCTAGGTAAGGAACAAGCAGTGATTTGGGACAGTCCTCAGTGAAGTTGATGAGAGCAGCAGCTGCATGAGCCTGAACACGAGGGTTGGCCTGGTCCTCCATGGTTTGCAGCAGGCTTGCAATCACCTTTAAAAACACAAATTCACAGTAAATAAATCAATGCAATAGTGCAAACAGAAGGGGAGAAAAAATGTTAGGTTGGTAGCACTGGTACTTGTATCCTAAGAGGGATGAATACTAGAGGGGCAGGGAGTAGGACGTTGTCCTGATGTACTAATGGAAAATACTGTTACTGTTAAGACTAACTGGGGGGTTTTCCCCAGGATGGCTTAGCCAACGAAGGAAAGTAACCCCATGCGTTCTACCTCAGGGCAGGTACCAATTCAGGGATCGCCAGGCACTGTCCGTCAACATGAAGGGACGGTCCAACGTCTGCACAATCCTGCGCCATTTCGATAGGAGCAGCATTTGTAGAGGCCTGGAGTGGAACTGGGCATACGGAACTGCCTCGATGGTAGACATCAGGCCAAGGAGATGCATGCCCTGCCTAATCGTGGAATATTATATATACCTCACCGCCTCCTGAAGAGCCGTGCACCTCTGCACCGGAAGGAGGACCCGTGCCCATCAAATATCTAGAGTCATACCTAGATTGGTCGGCACCATGAATTGAACCATGCCAGAGATGGGGCTTGGATGAGCAAGTCGTCCAGGTACACCCTGCCTCCACAGGAGTGCCATCACTCCCGCCAAGAACATTCGAGAGGCAGGGGACAGTCCAAACGATGTCTTTTCCCTCCCTCCACACCAGCGTGTAGTGCAATTGCCATCCTGTCACCCAATCAGGTGAGGCCATCCCGTCAACCCCGAGAGGGCTTGGGCCAGCTAGCTCCTTGGGGTCAACTAAAAAACTGGTAGGTACTGATCTAGTTTGGACTTGTAAGCAGCAAAGTTATCATCTAAGTCACAATTCAAGTTATTCATAAACTCCGAAATCACGGAGTTTAAAATTAGGGGCCGCAAGGACCTCTAGACAGGGGGCACAGAGATTTTTATCCCACCTATCCGAAAGGGCATGCGGCAGTTTAGGCAAGCTTTAGGGGATGGCTTTGTTTAACCTCCTTCGGCACTTCAGGCTTAAGACATTTTTCTTTTTTGTCCCTCTGAAAGACAGGAAAAAAAAAAAAAAAATAGGCCACCTGCAGTGCCTCAGGACATGGCCAGCATCCACTCTGCCCGTGAGCGCCGCCTCTAGACCCCGGTCTCCCACACCGTGTTGCCAGCACACTGGACCTCAGCTGGGCATTCACTAGAGCCTGGCACCTGACGGGGACAGGAAAGGAGGCTGGAGAACCTGGGTCAGGACAGGACATTAACCCACATGTACGATTCTGTGGTCACTGTCTTCCACAGTCCAGTCCTGACTCCAGGTGGAAGACCTCTGGGGAGGAGGGGAAACAAAACACAGGGGGCCGAAAGGAAGGGGTGGGACTATTCACACTCGTATTTTTGTATTTTCTGTGCAGGAAAGGAGTTTGTGGCAAAGACATCCTGGAGGACGCTGGGGGAAAGGATCAAATGCCGTGGTCCGGCAGCAGGGGAATGCAGTATCAGACAATGTGAAGCTAGATTTAATGCCCTCTCATCCATGGTCATATCCTGCATTCAAGTATATAAGTTGCATAACATTGTAGAATATTAGTATCTAGTTAGGATCACCATTATAAATCTAAAATTGTATTAAGAAGCCTGTAAACTTTAGATCAGATTTTTATTGTAGTAAACGGTCACCTTTTCGTGAAATTTCTTCTGGAAAGAAGGAGCAAAATCTGTTGCCATCTGTCCTATAGCATTACATGCAGCATACCGTACCCGTGGATGCTAAAGGGGAGGGAAAATGCATACACAATTACACATGCATGTTCAAGGCAGCAAATTAAATAAAATGTACACTTTTTCCTAAATCCAGATTTAAAACAAAAAGACATTTCTCTTACTGGGTCTTGAAGAAAGAGTAACACAAAGTTAACCATCTCATTAAGAATGCTCTCCATCTGCTGATGACAGCCCTCTCCAATGGCTGACAATGCCATAAGTCCAGCATGTCTGTACTTCCAGTTAGCTGTAAGAAAGCACATAAAAAAATGTATCATTTCAACTACATTACTACTAAGGGCACGGTTGCTATGTAAAGCACATGTATTGCTTCTTTCATAAAACACCACTGTTATATAAGTCCCCTAAAGTAAAGCTATACTCCCCTTTAATCCCCCACAGGAGATTGTCGATAGTTCCCCGCTCAGACACTTACTGGATTGCCTGATCCCAGTCACGAGCCACCGGCAAGTAGATCTTGTCTATTCCACACCCAATGGACTGCCCAGCGACGTTCATCACAGTAACTTAGGCACACCCCCTATATTGCAGTGAATGGAGAGGGGTGTGCAATAGTTCCTGTGATGATTGAGGGATTTGACCAGACAATCCTGTAAGCGCCCGAGCGTGGGACTAGCAGCGACTAGCAGTTTTCTCAAAACATCCTCCTGGCAGCATACTCATGAGAGATAACCGAGATCTACCTCTGCTGCCCGAAGCACAATCCTGCCAAAGGAATGATTTTTTTTTTTTTTTTTCTTTTTTTTTTTTTTTTTTTTAAGGTCAGCAAGTCTAAACGGTGATGTCTAACTAAAGTCTTGGCTAAAGGCCGGGTGCCGCTTAGGATTTCGGTTACTGTTGCTTCAAATCATGAATAAGAAGGATAGTAAAATAAATGGCTTACAGGATCAGAGCTCAACCTCTTCTTCCCAGACTGTGCGGACGATAGAGAAGCCAACGATTGGGATCTGGATCGTGTTGAAATGACATAAAATCGCCGCCGGGAGAAGCCACCAATAACAGATCTCCCCATCCCCCTTCTCAGACCCAATAAGGCCAGCAGTGGCACGCGTGCCTAGCAACACATGCAAATGGGACCCTGCACCCCCATCTTTCTCCAATAAATCACCCTTACTAAAAGGGAAACACAGCTTACCACCCCCCCCCTGCACCTACTGGGAATATCCCAGGTCCCTGGCGGTCCGCCTCTGGAACCGGGAAATGGGTACGCCTGCATCAAACCCACAGGGCCAGATACTTGTCTAAACTGGAGACAGGGAGGAGGGGCTAAAGTTATCCATTTCTGGTGGTCACATGTTCAACCTAGAGGCGGGGACATTAAGTCTCACGGGTATACTGCCCGGAGGTTTTGAGAAAAAAGGTGCATAATTTTTAGGTCTCAAATTCATCTAAATGACCGGGAAAAGGTTACTGCATGAGCCAATGCTCGCAATGAAGAGCCTTCACCTTAAGTTTTGCCCTTGCCCAGGACCATCAACTCTAAAGTCTTCTGTTGTGCTGTGTAGGTATAGCCCAGAAGCTTAGCTTCCAATATCAGATGAGATCAGGCGTATTCAATGGTGTGGCCGTAAGCCGCAAAAGGCACATGTATACGCTCCCGCAAACATACAGGGCCTCTAAGACTATAATCAATCTAGAGGTTGCCCTGCTTTTAGTGGGGACTGTACTTTGGAACGGATGCTGGGATGAGACATGGCTGTCTGAGTGGGTGAATTACAAATTAGGCTTTGTCTGAGACACCCACTGCTTATTTGGTTATTTCTGAGGAGTATGTAGCCTCTAATTCAAAACCGAACATAGGGTTTCATTTAGAAATGGAAACCACCAACATTTTTATACATTAAGAAGCCCTGCCAGGATTATGAAGAAAAAGGCTCTTCTGGCATTATTTAGCAAGGCCTTTGATATAGCTGCTGCTAGTCACCTTTTGGGTGCATCCCTTAGAAAAGAAGCTGGACTGAAACATGTATAGTAGCATGCCCAACAGGGATGGAAGAGAAAATGCGCCGCTGTAGCAAACCCGTCTTATCCGGGTGGAGCCCCAAATGGCAATAATCTGACGACACAAAGGCAAAAACAAAAGACCTGCTCACTCCCCTGGAAGGTTATGTATGCTGCTGGGGTGACATTGTCCTGGCATACATGGACATATCTGTCCTAATAGGGTCTGTCTGACAAGAATTATGCATCCCATGCCCTAGTTATCAATTACCCGAAATTTGAGGCAAACAACTCAATAAGTCCAGACTTGACTCCCAAGTGACCTCTGGTGGGCAAAAGGTTTTATTGGCTGGGTGAGTGACAACATCCTCAGCCAGAGCACACCTACCCTATGAACCCAAATAATTTCCAGTCAAAGAGGATGTGCAATCAGTGCAAGACTTCAGGGCTGGCCAAACTCTTCGGCCAGTCGCCATTTATGGGTTCATAATAGATTGCTGAGACTAACTAGGCACCAAAGTCTATTCAGATCAAATGTATGGAGTTATATGTCAAATGTATAGGGTTAAACAATCTACCAATCCTCTGTGTATCAGGCAAATGCAAAATTGCCCCTGAATTGCATCCGGCCACCAACTTTTAATGGAGCTAAGCAAAGATCTTTTACTCAGAGAAAAGTCACTCTACTTCCATTAAGCCTTGGAGTGTAGATAGGAAAAGCTGATATTGCAGCCATCAAATGCATCAACAGAGTAGAAGTTATCAGAACACCAGTGCTCTATAGATTGATTGCCCTCTCTCATCTCAAAGAGGAACTATAGAGGTATTCTATAGAGGTACTCCCCAAACCTGGCTTGCTCTGCCCCCCCAAATAAAAAATACCATTTTGTGAATACTCACCTGTAAAATGGGTATTATAAGTATGTCACACACCCCGCTTCAAAACTATTACACTTGGGTTTACTCACCTCTAGAGGGCGAACTTGCAGAGAAGTCAGGAAAAAAGAGCCCCTCCCGGTCCATAAATACCTGGGACCTCCCACTATATCCCAGTTTTCAAACAGAAGTAAGGCAAAAGGGACCAGGAAGATCCAACTGTAAACCTTAAAATTGAAAAAGCTTCACCATACAATACAAAGAATCCAGGATACCAAAAAGGGCGGGTGAAGCGGGGTGTGTGACATACTTATAATACCCATTTTACAGGTGAGTATTCACAAAATTGTATTATTCTAAATATGTCACACACCCCGCTTCAAAACTATTATTACACTTGGGACATCCAAAAGCAGTGTCCACAAAGGGCGGGTATCCAACAAAGCTCTGGCTTCCCGAAAGGATGGATTAAAGGCAGCCGTCCCCCGAAAGGACCGGCGCTGCTTCTTGCGCTGAGGTAACTTGCCTCCCTTGGCAACAGAATCCAATTTTTCTCCAAACAGGCGCAGACCCACAACAGGGAGAGCCGTCAGACTTCTTTGAAACAAAATCAGCAGCCCATTGGCGCAACCAAACCGACCGCCGATAGCCACCAATAAGGCCGTGGTCCTACTACACATCACCATGGCGTCATCCTGAGCGGCAAGCACAAAAGACAAAAACGACTCAACGTTTTAGAGCAATAAACTCCTCACAATCCAGGGGAAGGAAGTCAACAAATCACTGACAATGGACCTGGAAGCCAACAACAACAACGCCGAAGCACAGACAGGCCGCAAGGCCGACCCAACACTGGCAAACCCATGGCAAGCCAACTGGTCAATACGTCTATCCTCACCATCCTTGATGGTAGTACAGTCAGGAGAATGCAAAACAGCAGTGCTAGACAACCCCAAAACTGGAGAATCAACCTCAGGAGGGGAAGACCATCGCTTAACCAGGTCTGCCGGAAAGGGATCTCTCTTATCCCAACCCGGAGGAACACCAAGAAGGCGGGTAGGCTTTTCCCATTCCTTAAGAATAACAAAATGCTTCTGATGGGGAAACCAAGCGTGGCTTGGCCACCTCAAATAATTCCCCTTTTGGCGGGGGAGCCACCTCAGGAGGAACGATAGACAAAACTTCAAACATCTGAGCCAGGATTGAAGGGGTGTCAAAGGCATCCCCCTGCGCCTGCTCACCAGTCGCACCAAAGAATTGCTGATCATCAGCCTCATCCAATTCCTCAGAGAGCTCCCCCTCCTCAAGCGGGGGACAATCGGACACTTCTGGGCAACCATATTAGAAAACATTTTCTCAAGAATGGCCAACCTGGCACACACATCAGATTGCGACTCTCCACCCATGACCACGTCACATGGGGTACGGAACAGGCGGGGAGGGGTAGGAGATGACACGGGCGGTGAGGAGCCGGAAGCCGACGTACCGGACTGCCACGTAATGTTCCGCTGTGCACATGGAATGCAGAGTATGACATCATCCCCAGGAAGGGGAGCCCCAGACAGTGCCTGGATTGCCCTGAGGGGCCATTTCCGGTATCGCTGGAAACCTAAGCCTACCCAGGTATCTAAGACCGGGGGAACCCTTTAACTTGCAACCAGGGATCTGGAAAACAAGAGTACAGCAGTCACTCCAGAGCAAGGATTCCCACACAGCAATGACAGACATAGGCATATAATACATATACAAGTATACACATGATATGCACAAAATTCCAGCAGCGCTATCAAACTAACTATAAGGAAGAAGTACTCACAAGATGGCAGCTCACGAGCACGTGACGGCAGCAGCAGCCGCAGCAGAAGGAAGGAGAAGGGGGGCGTGCTGGACCAACGCGCGCGAAGCGCCCCGGCCCCGCCCCCTACCAGCCACACAGAACAGCGCGGGCCGCGCAAAGCGCAGCCCTGCCCTCCAACGCCGAGCGGAAGCGGCCGCCTGACGTGCGGCGCGCCCACCCCCCCCCCCCCCGGAGAAGAGCAAGGAGCCCGGCAATGAGCGGGCTCCTCCACAGCGCGATCTTGGGAGCGGGCAGGCCGCCGGCTCGCGCGCCGAGACCGGCCCCGCCCCTCCCGCAGCAACACTGAGGTGGGGAAGTTCCCCATCTCCGAGACAGCGCAGCATGTCCCGCACGGGACCAAGCGGCCAACAGTAAGGGCAGACCCCCCCCCCAGCGTAGGGAGAAATGGGGACCGAGCAGGGGAGAAGTGCCAAAACCCCGGGGGTGGGAACAAGGACGGGGCATCCCAAATCCGGAATCACCAGACCGGATAACCGCTTGCCCCATAGTATGGTGCCTTGCGGTGGAGCAAGGCTCCTAGGCACCATAAAGGCGCCGTCTACAATCGCCCAGCCCCGCAGCCTAGGCTGGGAGGCTTCTCGAAGGGGAATAAAAGAGTGCCGGGCAGAAATAGAACCGAGAGGGGGGGCCGGGAGTTACCCCGGCTACCTGCAATCAGGAGACTTCATTCTTCTGACTTGTCGCCGATCTGCAGAGAAGAAACACTGGGATATAGTGGGAGGTCCCAGGTATTTATGGACCGGGAGGGGCTCTTTTTTCCTGACTTCTCTGCAAGTTGGCCCTCTAGAGGTGAGTAAACCCAAGTGTAAGTTTTGAAGCGGGGTGTGTGACATACTTAGAATATAAGACTTACCGTTCCGGTGGCATCACACTCCAGCCCCGTGCTGTCTTCCCTTGGGCAGCACCATCTTGCATACCTGTCATGCGCTGCGTCACCCCCCAAATCTCGCACATGTGCAAACCCATTCAGTCTCCGGTGGCATAGCCCTAAGAGGCCCTCCTTGTCCCTCATATTATATAGAGCAACTAGGTATAAGGGCTGGAAGTAAAAAAGGGACAGGGTAGATACTAAGGTGACATGTAGGGAAGACCAAATACATGTGATTCCCCAAATAACAGCAGATGTATACGTCTCACCAACTTTGCTGAAGCGGTATCCTCACGGCTTGGCTTCTCTGCTTTAGATGCCCTGGACCCGCACCCCAGGCGACCGGGTTGTGGCAGATGGAAGCCAGGAGGCTGCACCTGTTCCAGTCTGCTGGAATGCACAAGCAATCCTTGGAGCCGGAAGCATGTTAACATTTGAACGTATCCAGGCCAGTCCTGTCCTTCGACTCCCAGCAGCAAGCGCCAGAGTAGCTCAAGCCTGGGCACCTGCCCACCCAAAATATTAAAAAAAAAAAAATCAGAGGGAACTTTGTTACACAAACAGAGCTCTATCCAGGCTGCCGCCAAGAGGGAGTATCGCGCAGACTGGACAGCAAGTCCCAGGATTACGTGGCCGGCCAGCTTCGCCCCGGAATGTAAACATCCGGGACGCACCCAAGCCTGTGCACCCGTTTGGTTTCCCCAGGTCTCCTCTCCGGTTCTCCAAAGCACTAATGCCGCTAGTGCTGCTGCTGAGAGGGAGGCCCACGCCGACTGGACCGCAAGCCTGCTAGCTACTGCAGGAGATCAGGAGCCAGCCAGGTTAGGCCACGTGGTTCTCCAGTGGAACCCCTGGCTACAGGTACCCTACCCCTTGAAAGTATAGCCAAGGGGTTGGAGAGCAACTCCCCAGGCACCTCCTGGGGTTGAAAAAAAATGTAAAAAATAAACTGGAAGATGAAAGAAGGCCCCAGAGGTTTCCTAGAAAGGAAACACTGATACAATATGGCTGGTCCACTTTAAACAAGGAACCTACCTAATTTGAAGTACTGCATTCTGTAATACTGTGGCCTATTTCACATCAGACGTTTCCACTGCAATGCAGAGCAGTACACAATTGTGTGCAGTGCTGTGCCTCAGTGGCACTATATAACATCCTGCAGCAGGAAGGGAGCTTTCTGCTCCTCAAGCAGACGGCAGTGGGAGCTGGCACTGCAATAGCAACCTTCTTGGGGTTCCTCAGCGCTGTGCGCCAGCAAGGGCCTGCAAGGACTCAAAAGCCACAGCAGTAGGGGACCAGCGCGATGGATCAAGACAGTTAGGGTTAAAGCAAACCTAAAATCCACTGTCCAGACTCAGCACTGCCGTGATTGTTTGAGGAGGCAGCAGCAACAGCAGAAAGCTTGGGACACAGTTCACAATCAAAAAAGGAAAATTAAAGGTTTGCTGGAAGTAAAACAAGATTTTACATGAGGGGTGGGTGGGTGGGGGTTGGCAAAACACTTACGATTCTGCAGCATTTGCATGATGTGCTCCTTTATCATAGGGAGAACAATCTTTCCACCCAAACCACAGGCCATTCTGTCCAGGGCACTCTCGCCAGCCACAGAATTACTGAAAAGTTAAAAACGGATTAAAATGATAAACTTTTCTAAATGCCTATATATAATAAATCTTAGAGTAAAATGTATCTATATATTAAAATATATAGTAAGGGTCATGATCTAGTGGCAAGTAAGCGGTCTTGTGACCGGAGGGTGGCAGGTCCCAGCAGAGACCTGACAAATGCTGTCGAGCAAGGCTCAACACCCCTCCCACCCAAAACTGTCCCCTGGGAGCCCTTGCCACAGCATCCCACCACACCTCAATGTACACTTACTGCTTGTATTGGTCTCTCTAGTGCATGGGTGCACAAGCTTTTTTTGGACTAGGGGCCACATTTTCGTATTGTTCCACTTCCAAGCGGCTGCAAAATAATCCATTAGGCTTACTGGTAACCGTTTTTCTACAAGTCCTTCAGGACTACCAGGGAGAGGCTCCTCCCCCTAGAGAGGAAACACACTGGGCAGTATAAAAGCCCCACCCCTTCCTCCCAGACCCAAGTATTAAGAACACTAACACAAGTAACCGCTGTAGAAATCCAGGGGGGTTCTCCATCCTGAAGGACTCTTAGAAACATTACCGGTAAGCCTATTGGGGATTTTCTCCCCTCGTTTATGAAGAGGACAAACAAGAAATGCAATCCTAGGGGTGGGATACTGCCTGTAGAACTTTTCTACCAAAGGATTGTCCTTATCAGATAAGCATAGCTGGTAATGTGTGGGGGCGAAGACCATGCAACGGCTTTACAATTATAAATAGATGCCCCTTCTTTTGTGCCCAGGATGTTGAGACCGCTCTTGTGGAATGGGCTGAAATATAAGGAAGTGGAGTATCTATACAGGTGTAGGACAAGGAGATGGTCTGCCTAACCTATCTAGCAATGGTATTCTTAGATGCCGGGAGTCCTCTATTCTTGCCACAAAAGGAAACAAATCTGTTCTAAATCATGAACATGTTCTAAGGAGGAAATAAGACATCTAGAGATTCAACATTTTCCTTATTCAACTCTGAATCGAGTGTAAATGAAGGCAATAACATCTCGAGTACAATGAAATTTAGAGGATATCTTTGGTAGATATAAGGGGTCTCGCTTATGAATGACTGTCTGGAACAACCACACAGTATAGAGAGCCGGAAGGTCGCTAACCCTTCTAGCAGAAGTAATGGCTAGGAGAAAACTAGTTATAAACTCTCACCTGTAGATGAGGTTTCAATTATCTCAGCTTAAAGAGTAACTGGAGTTTCCATCAAAGATCTTTGACTGGGTTCAGCCATTAGGATTAGACTAACTACTACTACAAAAGTCAATCAATTCCTGAATTGAAAAAAAAAGCGGCATAAATACTGGGCAAGGTGCAGGGGGCCCTGTGGGACTAAAGCCCCAGCTCGGAGAGCACGTCCCCCAAAGTTCTCCTGGAGTTTGAAAATAAAACAAACTGGATGAAAACTGGTAAAAACCTGAGGTCTGGGACTTTAAAACTGTCCCAGTTTGAGTTTCTTCTCTAGGGGGAGGAGCATCTCCTTGACCGCCCTGAAGGACGAGGGGAGAAAACGTAAGCTGTGAATACCTTTATTTATATGCAAAGGTGAGCAGAGGTGGCAGGAGGAAGTGGGAAAAAGTACACTTCCCTTCCCACCCCAGGCCCTCCTGAAGGTTGTTGCTGTCCAGTATCAGAGCTGAGTGCTCTGGTGCCAATCGTGTCATTCCCAATCCATACAGAGGTGTGAAATACCTGTCAAAATCATCATCTTCCAACTCATCAGCATTTGACCAGTCTTCATCATCTTCCAGGTCCACCATCATTGCCAACATCTGAGGTACTAGGAGGTTAAAAAAAAAAAAATACACTGTAAATCAAACTTGTCAAGTAAATGCCAATAGTATTACCATAAGTAGAACCGGGTAACTATGTGTAAAAAGAAGCACTTACTGGCTTGTGCCACAATACTAGTATGTTTCCTCAACATAGCTGCAGCAGTCTCAGAAAGGGTAACAATAACCTCGAGAGCTAGCTGTCTCTGCATGTTGCTCAAGTTGGAATCAGCGCAAAGCTACAAAACAAAAAATAGTGTTACACAATGGTAGTGCCCACTTACATGGTGTGCACGTGGTCCTATCCATACCTTCAGGCTCAGTTGCAAAGTTGGTTCCAGATGGGGTCTCAAATATTTGGGAACTGTATCTGCAATTTCCACCAGGGATTTCAAAACAGAGTCATCATTGTGGTAACAGGACTCATTCACAGCCTTAAAAAAAATATAAATAAATTTACATCCAAGCCTAACACATTTTATTTCAGAAAAGCCATTCAATTAAAAAGACATGATTAAGAACAGGACGTTCGGAAGATCTTCCATTGGGCAAGAAAGTACCCGCTAACCTTCCACCCACGCAGCCCCAGTTCACTTTAGATTGAGAGTGGGGGGGGGGGGCCTTGGGTGTAGGAGTGTGCCTCAGACTAAAGATGCCGTGGATGTGGCCGTCATTGTTTACATCTCCAAGGGAACTGATGGTAAGTTTTTTTTTGCCGGCCGGCCACCCAGTTGCCTCACACAGAGAGGCACCCAGAACTGTGACGCCCCAGGGCGAAACGCTAACAGCCATCCCTAGAGACTTTCTGAATCCAGGGTTTTGTTCCTATAAGAAAATCTTAGAGAACCAAAACCTGATAAGCAGGGCGCGAGCCTTGAAGAATTGAGGGCTGGGTCAAAGATTGCCCTAGAGGCATTCCAATTTGTGATGTCCTGAATTTAATATCACCCAACCATCGCCACAAAACTTGCGTTCTCTATGGCACAGCCCATGTGCAGTTTCGGCTCGCCATCCCCACACAGTGCATGCAGTTCGTCTACTGGCGAAGGTATCAAGGATGCCATAGGGTACAGTAGCAATGCTGAGTGCACTTTTATAAAGGATTTTGGCCTTCTTTAAAGGGTAACCAACCCCACCCCCCCCCCCCCCCAAAAAACAACTCACCTTCACTCCCACACAGAAGCGGCAGTACTGTCCACTGCTCGGAAACCTCATGGCCCCGACCAACAGCGAGCAGTGCCCTGCCATGCACTTCCGCCGGATCAATGAATGGACGGTGCAGTTTGGACAACGGCAGGGACAGGGCGGCACGCAAAGCATTGGAGCAGCTCAGACGAGCATCGCGGTAGTAAAGGCGAGTGCCTGTTGTTTTCCTTTGCCTTCAGTAACCCTTTAAATAAACCTTAAAGTGATTGACCAGACAAAAATCTTGTCTGTCACGCTGATCTGTCAGACTCCAGCAATCAGAAACTCAACCAATCAATGAATCAGACACGGCACTGCCAAGGCCCAAACTCCATCCCCGGCGCATTAGTGTGGGGCTCATGCTCCCCTGCCGTCGATGCCACCATGTGCTCTGTCGCAGCATCACTGTGACTCATGGTGCGCCAATCACTAAGTTTTATGCTGCTGTGTGCAGTAATTAAAGCCATTATGCTCCACTTTTTTACATGTCGACTCAGTAGGCAGCTAGTTGAATTTCAACAGTTCTCACCTGCACAGTGGCATGTTCAAAGTTCTGTCAGCTAGTTTACTTCCATTATGAAAAAAGCTTTGTACACAATTTGTCCCTTGTATTGCATGTGTAACAGAATTCATAGTATAAAGTACATTTATGCAATACCGCCTTTAGGTCACTTAACTAAATAACTATGAGGTATGAGCATTGGACTCACCTGCAAGATACCCGGTACTAAGTCTGAAAAATGCTTAAGTAGTGGCACGTTGTGCTCATTGGCCAATACAAATGCACCAGCAGCTCTAGCAGATAGTGCCCTGATCTGGAGGGTAGAAAAAAAATGATATCAGATTCTAAGAACATTTCCTGCATAAAGCTGGACCATAGACATGTTTCAAAATACGCCTAAACAGCATTAAATTCAAAGTTCCTCCAAATATAAAAGTGCAAAAGTGAGTACAGGAGCACTGAAACAGCCACAAGCAACCCCCCCCCCCCCCCCCCACAGATGCACTCAGGCAGCAACAGACGAGAAATACTAGCGCCATACTGCTATGACAGTGCTATCCTTTCAATGGCAACCATAAGTGGTCACCCCCCCAAAATTCACCTACCCCTCACAGGGCTAGCAGGGGATAGAGGAAGCAATAGACACAGGGGGCAACTTATTGAGACCTCATATCAGCTATGGAAAGAATATCACTGCCCCGGTTAATGTGTATAATACCATAGAGTAGTATATGTTAGTATATCTGTCTGCAAAAGCGTCACTGATGTGACTTGCACTGAAACACTTAATTCCTCTGTGAGGGGAGGGGGCTCCAGAAGGAGTACAGAATCACAATTCAGTTAATGTACCAGGTAAAAAAGGTACCACTGGATTAGCATACATTTCTTCCCTTATAAATAATAATAATTTACCTGGGGGTTAGTTTGATCTTGCATACATTGGACAAGCATTCTCTTAATTACTTCTAAGTAGTGTTGCTGTTGATTTCCAAATATACCCGGAAAATTCCTTAAAACAAAAAAAAAAATTTGAAAAAGGTTCTCTAAGGCAGCTAAAACTTACTATAAATATAGGGCTGTAGAGATTTTCCTCACATAATATAAGCTATAGGGCTAATTAGACAGAACAAAGCATATTTCATGGAATACAATTTCTAAACAAGTTAAAATTTCTTTGACAGATGAAGGTGTTGCTGTGGATATCGCCTATCTGGATTTTAGCAAAGCCTTTGACACTGTACAACATAAGGAGCTCATAGGAGGCAAGTTATTAGGGGCGATCTAGGGAGTTTCACACAGCAGGGCATCCCAAATTGGGATTCCATGGGACAAGGACCAAAGCTTGGGAAAGTGAAAAAAAAAACACTGTTTTGGTCCACTCTAACCTTTTCCTGGCACCGCAGTGTCTGATGCAGGCGAGATTCACATCAGAAGGATCTGCTCTGATCTGTACTGTTGGAGTTGCAGGGGGACTATTGTTCTGCTTCATATTTAAAGCTTTAAACTAGAATACATTTGGAGATTGACTAAAAGATATTAAGAAAAAATACAGTACCAGAATATATGCAGAGCAGACTCACGCAGTCCAACATCTTGAGAGCTCACAGAATCAAACAGGAACTTCAGAGCTTCAGGCCACTGATTATTACTATCATCATCTGAAATGGTGGAAACAAATTGTCAATGCTACTTATCCAAAAAAAATTGTATGTTTCATTCAGGCAAAGCGTAAAATCAAAGCATACTTTCTTCACCTAGGCAGCTATATAAAAAAAGGTACTGTTTCCTTTTCCATAGCCACACCAACCTCCAAACTAGGATGCCCCCAGGCCTATAGGTATAATGGGTTTTGGTCCAATTTTAATTTAAAAGGTTTTAAATTCACAAAGCAAGCTTTCAGTTCACAAAACTGCTGACAGTTCAAAAAAAAAAAAAAAAAAAAAAAATGTCAACCCCTGCTTTAGCCCTACCAGTTAAATAAAGACATTTATGAATACTTCTACCTGCTGAGTGATTATCCCAATCTCTGAGCTTTCTCTGTGTTGTTGCACAGATTGGATAGTTCACAAATCAGCGCGACACATTACGGCTCTGTTCACAACTCAGTTGAGTTAAGAGCAAGTGTTTTGTAAATATGCCAGAGGGGCCATGTATTAAAACAAACTGCGCTTTTAAGACATTAGCAATGCGTTTAAAGTGGACCAACACCCAGGATTTTGACTATCCTGGGTCTTGGTCCACTTCGGTGGGGCACCCCCGATCGGGGTGCCCCGCTGCGTGAAACCCCCCCGAACCCACCTCTCCCCGCGCCGACGGACAAGCGGCTCCTCCGCCGCCGCCTCCCGCGCGTCCCTCTTGACGCACGCGTGCCTGCGCGAGGGCCGCCGAAGATAAGGTAAGGAGTTTGGGGTGTTTGGGGGGGGTTTCACCCCGCGGGACATCCCAATCTCGGATGTCCCGCGGGGAGGGAGGTGATCGGCCCGGGAATCTTATAGATTCCCAGGCCGATCACCGGTGGGTGTTGGTCCACTTTAACAGAATTTTTTTTTTTGCATAATAAGTAAATGGTAAAGTCTACAGCAACGCTAAGCAGGTACATTGCGTTATATATGCGTTGCCTTAGAGTTCCTATTGACCTGCGCTGTCACAAAGGTGCACTGAAAAGGTCTGCAACACCATTTTAATGCGTTGCAATGCAGCACAACAATGCAGAGAAAGCACAGAGGCGTGAACAGGGCCTAAAAAGTGATGCCAACACCTTTTTGAGCGCAATGTTAACAGCGCTGGTCAATAAGTCTATGCCAATGCAAGCACAATGCACGTATAACGCAAAGTACAGGTGTTGCGTTTGCATTGCCATTGAATACCATTACTTATGCAAAATTCTATTAAAAAAAAAAGCATTTAACGCAGCAAAAACGCGGTGTGTTTTGCCACAATGTTCCCCTGGCAGATTTACAAAAACGCTTGCTCTTAACGCAACGGAGAGGTGTGAACAAAACCTTATGCATTTTGACCTCTTATGTTTGATAAAACAATTTTGTGCGCCAAAAAGAACAACTTTGGACAGAATAAATGCGATAGATGCAGCCACAATCTTTACCTATTAAATTTCTGGCAAGCTCTGCAACTATATCACTGATTTTTTTCTTCATACTGGTTTGAGGCTCCAACTGAATGGCTAGTAGTAGTTCACTTTTAATTGCATTTTGGACATCCGTGGATAAAGAAGGGTAAACTTCTTCAAATGCTGAGGAAAGAAGACGACGCAGCAGGACAGCTGCCATTTGTCTGGCCTAAAAACCAAAGCAGACATAATCACAAGACTAGCATTGTAGAGAGGACCAAAAAATCCTTAATCAGTTTATAATACTTTGGCTAGGAAATACAGAATGTTATGGCATTTCCCAAGGGTGTATGGCTGGAGAAGAAGTAAAAGCGGAGGGCCTTGCCACAGAGCTCGACCTCTATGAGATAGAAGTCTTAAGATACTTTAAAGCCAAAGTCCTGTCTACTTTGCTACTAGGGGTAGACCTATATAATTGGGCATTTAAAATAAACCAAGATTACCTTACCACACTGGCTGCCTGCTTCCCTGTGGATCAGAAGCAGCCAATGGAAGACTATCCAGACGTAACCAAGTAGTCAGCTAATCGGGGGGGGGGGGGGGGGGGGGTTTCCTGCACAAAGAATGGCTGACCAGGAATTTCATCACAGTCATGGCAGGAGTGTTGCTCCCAACAAGGAACCAGGCAGTACAGCACCGGTAAGGCAGTCTTTTTAAATTTCTTAATGCCCATATCTAGGCCGGCAATGGGCAGAGGGACACATCAGCAGCTGGGCTTTAACTTTTGTATAAGATTAGGAACTTGTAATCCCTGCCCAGGCACCCACTAACCTCATCTGACCATATCCTTTATGGGAAGAGTAAAATGAACCGAACAAAGCGTTTTCATCTCCTCCATTTCAGGAGGTTGTGGCCGAGTTAGAAAGGGAATGTCATGGTGCAGCCTTATGAGTCTTGGGCATGCTGTGCTGTTATCAGAGACAACTGTGGAATGTCTCGCTCTCTCACCAAGGGATAACGTGGCTGTGAGACCATGTTTTTGCATGGTCTAAGAGGTATTAAATTTAAAGAGCAAATCTTGAAGCCCTGCTAAGGCTTCTACCCAGTGCTGCAGGAAAGTAGGTAAATGGGTCAGACAGGTAAGCTGTCTTATTGGCATTGAGTTTTATGAGAGGCACCACTTTCTGCAAGCTAGTCCTCCAGGATACAAATTAGTTTAGGGGATTACATTGAGCAGTAAACTCGATGTAGCATGAAACCCTGAAACCACAACATACAATCTCATGCAATAACTAGTCCTTACAGGTATTACCCCCTAGGGATGCTGCCAGGACAACATATCTGTCAGCAAAATTCTGCCTGCAAAGATCCATATAGATATAGGCTGGAAAAGGTTACTTTTTGAAACATGAAAACAATTACCAGATAGAAAAGATTATATAGTGTATACATGGGTAAAGAGGAACAACACTCTCACCTCTTCAGCAGCACCAGCATTTCTTATTGCTTGCAAAAGGAAAGTAATCTTGGTTGGACCGGGGATGCCATCATAGGTTTCCTACAACATAAATCAACTTTTTATAGTATAAATATATTTCATTCATTTATAAAATAAAAGGTTAATACACAACAATTAAAACAGGAAAAACAGATGTAACAGAAGGGAAAATCCTGTCTACACAAGTTTTCATTATGGTGCATAAAACGATCCCTGTTAGTATTCTGTATGACACAGGCTACATACACAGCATGCGCCAACAAACAGATCCCCATTACAAACAGCAAACTATCTAGATTATCAGCCCCAGACACATGCATTGTCCTTGAAGATAAACACCCCCTTTTCAGTAGTAACATGGGGGGGTTGACCTACCTCGTCATGGGGCATCTCAAATTGCCCTGCTGTGTGTAGCAGCCCTGAATGCCCGATGCCCTGCCCGTGCCATGGCTGCATCCCCAGCATACATCCAGCTAGAAGCGCAATACCACAGCTAGATGTGGCGGCAGGGATGCACAACGGAACAACCAGCACCGATTAGCTGGGCCTGAAATTGCAAGTCCTTAAAGGGCAATTCCACTTTTGATGGCATTTTTGAAATTTTCTATTATTGTGGGTCAAAATAACATCTTCATGGTGCTAGGCTTGTCTGTTTTTTTAATTGTTCTTTGTTGGCAACTTTGTGTTATGAAAGAAAACAGTTTTCCATAACAATGGGGCTGATTCAGAGCCAGGTGAGAGTTCTCACTCCTTTTTAGAACAGAAAACTGCCGTTGACTTACATTGTCTACCAGGGGGCTGACAGAGCCAGGTGAAAATTTGCACCCGTTAAACAATGAAGTCAAGGCCGGTAATCTTTTCTAAAAAAATGAGTGAGAATTCTCACCTGGCTCTGAATCTACCCCAATTTGTTTATTTTAGCCATTTACAACAAAGTGGTGATTTTGAGTAAATGTCAAAAACATTTCTCATTCTGCTGAAATTAATCCATTATGCCAGAGCGCTGGTCTAAACAGGCCACATGGCGATTATTAATACGCATGTCATACAGAACAGTTTCAACGTACGCCCGCGCATGTGGTGTGGGACTAGGGCACCCAGAGCCGGTGGGAGCCATCCAGGTAACCAATTCATTCAGATCAAACTGCTGGGCATAATTATGCATTGCTAACTAGTTTGACTGGCTGCAGCATCTGCATCCCTGGGCTGTTAGCTGCGCTCCCAATTTCCAAAACCCTACATTTAAACCACTGTTTGCCGAGCAATACATATGCACTGCAAAAGAATGCTCTGATCTACGAGAGCCCGAAACTGCGCTGTAAGACTGGGAAAAGGCGGTCTGGGGGGGGGGTTCACACAGTGGGGCACCTCGAGGCAATTTTGTAACCAAGAACTTCTATGGGGGTTTGGAACGGAGTTCCAGCTGATACCCAGGAAATCACACGCAGAACAAAATAATTCAAGGTTATGGATTGCCAATTGACTGAGCAAAAGTTACCCTATCCTGTTGTGAAAATGATTGCTTTTTTCTCTGTGGAGCTTTGCTTCCCTCCTTTTTTGTCTGGTGGGAAATGTCCTAGACCTTTCTGATGATCGGGAGATTGTAGCATCCAAATTCAGAGCCAAACATAATCCCTTCGAAGGAGAGATTCCACATAGCTTGGCCTTAGATGCTAGGTCAACTTACCATGTTTTTAACCATATGGCTCTTCTGGCGGGATGGACAAGTGCAGCAGTCTTTCCCGTGGCTCTAACCGCCGTGTCTGAGGCGTCCTCTACAAAGGAAATAGCTCTGAACATGCACGACAGAGGCTTGTTTGGTTGTGTCAGCAACACAATCTGATGCTAGTGCTGGCTTGAAAGTAAAAGCCACCACATAACAAGCTTTGGACATTTGTACCAGGTTTCACATGCCGTCTCATCAAAGGGATATTTGCATTTAATTGCCATTCCGTTTTAATTAAAGTGGACCAAAACCCAGGATTTTGACTAAGCTGGGTTTGGTCCTTTCCCAGGGAGCGCCCCACTGTGTGAAACCCCCCCAGATCGCCACAGCCAACTCACCTCTTCTCGGGCCCACGGCGTGTCTAAGAGCAGCGGCTCTGACGGCCACAAACAGAGGGGGCCTGCCTGGGAAAGCCCAGGGGGAACTCTGTCGGAGGATATGCAGTAACTGAGGGGGCTGTACGCACCAATAGGGCAGCAATGCATATCTCAAGCATAGAGGCCATGTCCATTTTCATTGATCCCACAGTATTGAAGACAAAAAAAAAAAAAAAAAAGTTGTTGGCTAGGCTAGTCTAGACTCCCATTCTTTTTTCCCCTCTTTTTCCTTTGGCTTAAACTTAACATTACCCCACTAGAAAGAAAAGAAAGGAGAGACAGAATGTTGTATTATTACCCTGACTAGCAACTTAATTTAGGGCTCAAACAGTGTAGAAAAATAGCATCTCACAGGTTTGTCGTAAGACTTTTTAGTCCTGAATGATGGTTGCGCTACTGCTCAGGTCTGTTTCACGTTCACAGCCCAGGAACGTTGCAAGGGTCCCAATGCCATTTCGGGCCTTTCGTTACCATCCTTGGAAGTGGCTGGAGAACCGTGCTAGCATGGCCTCCTGATGGCACCGGAAGTGACATCGCAACCACGGACCCCGATCGCTCCTTTCCCTTGACCTGCCTCCCGTTCAGGAGATTGTTGCTGCTGAAACCCGGATGGACCCAACAGTTCCCAGTTTACCACCCAGAGAAGCTGCAGGATCCATCGTACCCTCCAGCAGCACAGCTTAGGTGGATGGGCAAAAGTGATGCTTTGGACCACTAGGGCCACAGGAATACTATCCAGTGGAACTAAAATCTAAAATAACAGGAGAAAGTCATGGTCCCAGCTGTTTCCTGGAGGGGAAACAATTACTGAGGGGTGGGGCTTTTAAACTGTCCCACTTGTGTTTCCTCTCCAGGAGAGGAGCCTTATCTCAAGTGGCGGTCCTGAAGGACGAAAACTCACCTTTCCCTGCAACAACAGCATATGCGTGAGCTCTTGTCCAGAGAGGGCTGCCCGCTATGACCATTCCATTCGCAGGAGGTTTTCAATTTAGATGGGCTGGGGCACGAGCATGGCAAGGGATGAGGCAGCGTACACTCGCTATTATAGTCAATGAGAGGCATTTGCCAATAGAGGTAAACAGTGCAAACGACTCTCACTGGCTGAGCAGCACGTGGAAGAGGTAAGTAGTTTGCCGCTTTCAAACAGCGGACCATCCCCAATCAGGATGCCCCCAGTCAATGGAACAAAACCAGGAAAGTGAAAATCCTGGGTTTTGTTTCACTTGAACAGCAAGTGGTGCATCCCTACTACCAATCAACGTGGAGGTCCCTTATGACAAAACAGACTGCACACAGAAACTGACCAAAAATCACACCATCAGAACTCAATATAGCTAGGTCATAGGTGGGGGCCCAGATTATCACTTAAGAGTGCTTCAGGTGGAAACAGACATTCTATAGTTTATACCTTAAAACTATATAAGCTAAATGGAGCAGAAAGTTAAAATGCTCATTTTTAATAGAAAGTGCTGAACTGTACAATGTCGTCATTGAAAAAGCAGACTGCCTTTGAGAACATCCCATAGCAGCAATGAAAAGCAGATCTATTCAGCAGGGATTCCCATCCAAGCTTCACAATGTGCCCTGCTGAGGATGGATTAGGTCACTTTGGAGCCAACAAAGGACTTGGCTGGCTCAGTAACTTTTAGCTGAGAATTGTTAAAAAAAAAAAAAAAAAAAAAAAAAAAAAAAAGTGTAAACCACCACTATGCTGCCACAAAAACGCAGAAACAAGAACACATACCTTTAGAGTAATCACTAAGTATAGTCAAGCTAGTCTAATAATAATTGTATAAACACGCTAGACAAGAGATGTTACATATACACACTTATGGAAGCCCCCAGCTCGTTTTCCTGCTTCATATTTTAGGCATGGGCAGGGCATCCCAAAGCAAGTTGCCCCAGGGGAACAGGGGTTTAGCCGGTAAGTGCTTTTTCGATATAGTCAATCTCACAGAACATTTGTCTACTGTTGCCCCTAACAGTAGAGATATTGACATTATCTTGGTAGGCCTATAATGTCATTTTGAGAAAGTTTGTTTCGTAATATACACAGCGCCAAGGGAAATTTACTTACCGTCGCTATTCAGTGTCCCACAGCTCCAGTTTGTGAAGCCGTGAGTAATGCTTCCTAGTTCAGGTCAGCGAGTGAGTGTGGCCTGTGTACGACCAGCTCTGGCGCCTCCATATAGGGAAGTTCCTGGTATTTCAGAAACTGTGGAAGACTGAACGGCAGCGCAGGAGTAATTGGTAAGGTAAGCATATAGTCTAGTCACCCCTGGAGCCTAAAAATGCAATGCTTCTGGGTCAGCAGTGTCTGGGTTAAATTAAAAAAAAAAAAAAAAACTTTTGAAAACGCCGACTGGCTGATCACAAGGATGCCGGGTGACGTATGCCAGCCTGGCCACATCCCTGGCATTCTCGCTGAGTGCTTGTGCTCCCACACTCAGTCTATCTGGAATGTATGGCATGGGAGTGCGCACAGCTTCAGGGATGCGGCACGCCGGGAAAGGTAGGATTAGCTGCGACACCGGGGCACCCCAGTTTAGGATGCCCCAGGGAAAGGAGTATCCCCACTGTAGAACATTTCCTACCATCTGGGCAAAATCAAATACTTACCTCTTCTTTCTCCCATAGGTCTGGCTGTGTAATACTCCTCCCATTCTCAAGATCACCAACCTGTTTTGGTGGCACATGAGAGTCACTTCCAAACATACAAACATGTAAACACATCTAGGTCCTCCCAAAACAGCAGTACCAACAAAAATCTTATCAATATATTTAGCACAGTCCATGGTATAATGGTAATAATACACTACCAAAATACATTACCACAGCCACTAACAGGCAATAAGATGGGAGTTTGGCCATATAACATTTAAGGGAAAAAGTCAAATTAGGGTCAAAACCCTTCATGAAGCTTGATCCCCTGCTCTTATGGCTTCAGAGGCACCGCAACAAGCTTGACTGCTTAGTCTCATAAAGAGCAGAAGTGTGGCCTGGCCAGAGACCAGTACAGCCCCATGAAATGTAGCAGCTGGAACAAGTTGGCTGAGGTTGGGCAACTTCCTAGTTGCCTTTAATGTCTCTATAAAGGAAAAAAGTCCACTTTGATGAGACAAGACATCAGATCAGGTGTACCAACCATAGCAGCAACAAGGATCTCCTGCAGCCAGAGTATATGAAGCCAGGAGCTAAACTGCATGCCAAGCTGGATGTGTGCTGTATACGAGGCTGTATGAATGCTGCTCATTGTCTAAAAGCATACTGGAGCCTTGAGCCCTGTAGGACTACTTCCTTTAAACATGTGCAGATAATGGTTAGTGCCTAATCACCAACACAATATATCACATGCTGAGTTTGAAGAGGAATGAAACCCTGTACAGCAGGTGCTGGGTTCTAAAATCCCAGGGGCAGCTGCTGGCCTTCCTCTGGGGCATCCTAAATGTCCTGCTGTGTGACAGGATGAGAGGCCGGGCAAACACCATAGCACTGGGAAAGTAGTTTATATGGGCGACCTGGGGATTTTCACACTACAGGGCATCCCAAATTGGGCTGTCGAGGGCAAGGAGCAAAACCCAGGATAGCCAAATCCTAGGTTTTGTTCCACATTTAATGAGGCTTGTTAAAATGATACTATTTCAAGAAATGAAGTTTATGCCATCACTTTCTAGCCCCAGCCCAGTGCCCCAAAACAGCATGCTTTTTATATATTGTTTACACTAATGCCCAATATTCGTAAAAACACTAACAGGAAGCAGTATGATGTTCCAATGGCAGCAACAGGCAAACTCAAACTGTTACAAGCTAAACTGACACTAAACAACAGTTGATCCTGAAGTAGTTTCAGAATGATTGCGGTTATAAAGGCTGACCCCCACTGCTGAGCTGAAAGTGGACTAAAACCCAGGATTTTGACTAGCCTGGGTTTTGGTCCTTTCCCCCAAACGGGGGTGCCCAGATGTGTAAACCCCCCCCCCCCCCCCCGATCACTGCAGAGAACTCACCTCTTCCCGGTGTGTGGCATGCACGGTCGCTCTTCCAATCAGCGCGCTCGGAGATGCTGACATCACGTCGTCTAAGGCCAGCAGCTCCGACAGCCACATACGCCACTAGCCTCTAACAGTGAGCGTGCCTGCTCGGGCCATTCACAAATGCCTGGCGCAAGCACGCGCCCTGCTAGACTGATAGAAGGGATGCAGCCACAGCTCGCGAATGCATTGTTGGGCCCGGAAAAGTATGGACTGAACTGGGAAGTTTCACAGCAGGCATCCCGATTTTGGATGCCCTGGGGGAGGGAATCGATCAGTGGATCGATCGCAGTGGATTTTGGTCCACTTTAACTTCGCTGGACAGCCAGAGAGCATTTAAAGCGGACCTTCACTCTGAATAAGAGTCTTATATGTTTCCCACACCCTGTACATACAGATTGTCCACATTAAAAATCATCCTACCTGCATCTACTGCATGTTATGAGCCTTTAAACATCCAAGATGGCGGTTTATGGAAGCCGCCATCTTATCAGGCAGCCTGCAAACAGGAAGTGCCTGCAAACAGGAAGTGACTGTGCTGCTCTGCATTCTGGGGCTGCTGACCTTTCCCTGACCCCAGCTCTGCTCTGTCTGAGCAAAGCACAGCTATAACCCGCCCCCCTGTACCTTATCCCACTCTCCTCTCCTCAGTAAGTGGCATGCTTCTGACTTAAGATGGCGGCGCCCATATCTTAAATTCCTGAACAGAGTTGCAGCCCAGTGGGGGAAAGAATAATAAGTTAGTGACTAAAAACGTAAAATACATTAATTTTAGATGCTAGGAAACATTTTTTTAAGAGTTTGGGCTTTTCATTAAATCACGCTGAAGGTCCGCTTTAAAGTGGACCAACACCCAGAATTTTGACTATCCTGGGTCTTGGTCCACTTCGGTGGGGCACCCCCGATCGGGGTGCCCCGCTGTGTGAAACCCCCCCGAAAAACTCACCTCTCCCCTCTCCCAGCGCCGACGGACAAGCGGCTCCTCCGCCGCCGCCGCCGCCGCCGCCGCCTCCCGCGCGTCACTCTTGACGTGCCCGCGCCGGCCATTCACAGACGCCCGGCGCGGGTGCGCGCACGTCTAGAGGGGCGCGAGGTAAGGGGATTTGGGGTGTTTCACCCCGCGGGACATCCCGATCTCGGATGTCCCGCGGGGAGGGAGGTGATCGGCCCGGGAATCTTATAGATTCCCAGTCCGATCACCCCTGGGTGACGGTCCACTTTAAATATTGCTGCAGATTCATCATACTGCATATGGTTGATGTTTTTATGATTAGTTAAAGCTTTAGTTAGAAAAAAAAATATAAGGGGAACACAAACTTCCACTTTAAATGCTGAGTTATGGGACAGTTAAGATCCCAGGGGGGAACCCTCATTTAGGGTGCCCACAGTAGGAATCACTCACTGCATAAGCCACACTAGTCTTGGTCCTCCAGTATGGGCAAATTGGGCATCCACACACTCTTGACAGCTGACAGTCTGCCGGCAGGGGCGTGCACAGCAGGAGATCTACATGCGCTTCTACAGCTAGATGTAATAAGTGGCACAGGTTAGTGAGAGACTTCGGGATTCCCCAAATCACGACACCCCAAGAATCCTTCTAACCAGACCGAACATCAGTTCTGACGTTAGGCCCGGTGGTGAAGTCTGTTGGGGGGGGGGGGGGGGGATGGCAGGGTTAGATTCTCCGGACTGGAACAGAAAAGGGGTTAATCATTAATCTCCTTATAGGGCGAGCGAGGCGGGTTACAGGTGCTGAGGCCACATACATCCGGTACAGGCGGCACAGTATACACGGGCAGCAGCAACACTGGGTGGAGCCGGGCCCGGCATTAGCCGCTCACACGTGGGCCGCCCTCATAAGCGCAGAGAGGCCGGCAACTGGGGACGCCGCACACGGCTCTCACCCGCCCTGCAGCGTCTGCTCACCTCGGCCTGTTTCCTGGCGCCGTTATCCGGGCTCAGCAAGTTGTTCAGGAGCAGAAAGAATTGCTGCTGCTCAGCCGCCATGTCCTCAGCTCCACACACGGAGAAAGAGAGAGAGAGAGGGCGCGAGACTGAGCGCGGGTCGGAGAGCCTCCTGGAGGGGGCGGGGCCAGGGAGGACCTCCAGCTGGCTGGCGCCCTGACCTCACACGTCCCGCGCGCCGGAGATTCTGCGCCGCGCCATTGGACGGCGCTTACTGTGGGCGGCACCTATGGGAAGCGATGCCGGTAGAAGACAGTTGACGCAGACCAGGGGGGAGAATTGGGCAGCGAGAGCGGATTGGCTATTCGGGTAGCAGCTGATTCACCTCGGGGTGTTTCTGTGCGAGCTTAGAAGACTGTTACGTCATGGTTATGAGCGAAGCATGCTGGGGGAAGAGGCGGTGCTGGAATGGTACATCAGCTGTCTGGAAAGCGCGGGAAATCTGCAAGTTGGAGGGAGTGAGCTGTGATGGTGCGGTTCCGCCCTGTGACAGGAGCAGATGCTGGGCGCAATCCCACTGCTTTGGCAATTAGGAAATAGGAATTTCATTATTTTGGTGATTGGTATTCTCTGGTATGGCATCTTCTCATGTGTGGCACGCCGATAAATTTCTCCTCATGCATGATCCCATGGCACATGCCCAGCTCTTCTCAGTGGCTAGCACTCCATTTAGGGTTGGAGTGCTGGGAGTTCTCCTTCAGCTGTGCGGGGGCCCCTGATGGAAGCGAGGGTGCCACAGTGTGTGCACATGCATTGTGTGATCGTAAAGAGGTGGTTATACTTGGCAAGCTGAAGTTTCCCACATTGGGACTTCCCAAATTGGGATGCCCATCAAAGAGAGAGACCACAAGCCTTAGTGTTTTAGATTTTAGGCTGGTTGTTGCATTTTAAAGCAGACCAAAACCCACTGAACTTGTGAAATGCTTTCAGCCAAAGCCCCTGCTTTTGCTTACTGAATTGTCCTGGAACACTGATTTTGTTGCTGTCCCTCTCTGTGATATGGTAGATGATTGATCGTTACATAGGTGCTGCAATGACTTCACTGACGCCCACAACAGTGGCAATTATGAGCCGGGGCTTCCAGCTACAGCGGCATTACCTGGGGGTGAAGCAGGAGCAGCAAAAAGGCCATAGGCCCTCTTCATGGGGGAGCAGTTCATAGGGTGGTAATTAAAGTGGATGAAAACACTAATATATATATATATATATATATATATATATATATATATATAAATTTTTTCTCAAAACATCCTTCGGGCAGCATACGCATGAGACCTCCGGGCTCCTCCCCTCAACTGGAACACATGACCACCGGCATAAAGTCTTGGCTCCTCCCTCCCTTCACCAGTTGTTTCTGTGTTCCTCCAGAGGAAGGAACATGACCACTGGCTCCTGGACCGATGGGTTCAGGTGAGTATTTTCCGGTACCGTGGGCCTAAGCAGGAGGTCCATTTCCCGGTTCCGAAGACTTTAACTTATGTCTGGGGCCCGGGATACCCTAGGAGATTTTGTGGCCAAGATCTCTTTTTATATGGTTTCTTTTTACAAAGTGGGGTAAGTGAGTATTTTCCTCTTTTGAGGACAATTATGCAGGTTGAGACCAGGGTTAAGGGACCCTTAAGTTATATTGGGCTTTTTTTGTAAAAAAAAAAAAATAATTTTTTTTTGTATGTGCTGTGGCTTTAAGGGGCGGGGAAGTGACGTCAGCAACTTCTTCCGCTTTTCACCTTACCTGCGGACGGTCGGCTTCAGTGTCGGCTGCGGCGGAGACGGCTGGGCACCTTCAGCGGCGGTGGTGCCTTCATGGAAGGTACAGGCGCGCACGCTGTTTCTAATCTATTTTTTAAAAAGTAAAGCCCGGATATTGAATGGTCTCTTCCGTCCAAGGCACCGACGTCACATTCCAGCGCCTGGGATAATTTCCTGCTTGTTGCCAGATACACGTGCTCTGTTAATTAAAGGGACAGCACGCTGTTTTCTGGGGGTTGTACTATTTGGCCTTCCCTTCATCCTATACTATGAAGGGTTAATGGGAAGTATTGGCAGTTGGTTCCTACCCTATTTTAATGTGTCTAGTATACTGTTTGCTCAGTGCCTCTATCCAAAACTATGGCAGAACAAGGCCTGGATGGCTTTTTAGATTCCATGGGAGATTTTGCCACTGATATTTCCTATGTAGAGCAAGAATCTTCCAGCATTCTGCCGACTGCCGATTCTGGGGGGAGGAGGCCCAGCTCTGCTCTGGTAAGCCTGTTATTTCCCTTTATATGGTTTCACTATTTCAAATTAAGGGCATACTCAATCCCATTCTTTTTTTGTTTTGTCTTATAGTCAAAGACCCCGGACAAAACTTCCAAGAATTTATCTAAATCCTCTTCTTCCGATTCTAAATCCAGTAAAAAGAGTCGTAGATGCCCGTTATGTGATGTGAAACTTAAGGATAACTATACTAAACCCCTTTGTCAGATCTGCACAAACAAGGTGGTGAATAAAGAGCATAATGAGGACCTGATGAAAATGATGAGGGAGCTTAAAGACCAAATTTCTTCTTCCTCTATGGCTCAGAGGGCTCCAGAGTGTACCATTGATCAAAGTATTCCTTCCCAACCATCTTCATCCTTTGATTCCTCCTTTTATCCAGGTCAAATGCTGAATTCTCCCTTCTTCTTCCCCCAGGAGTCATTTACTCCTGATGAGGATGCAGAAGAGGGAGAGATTTCCTCTCAGGATGAGGAGGATCAGGCCTCTGGTTCCGCGGATATTAAAACTAATTTTCTGTTCCCTCCTGGAGAATTACCCTTCCTCTTACACATGATTTATTTGTCTATGGGTATAGATGAAAAGTTTGCAGGGCCTAGATCTACACAAGATAAATTTTATCAGGATTTAGCTCCATATTCTTCCTATACATTTCCATTTCGTGACTATCTTAAAGACATGATTTTGGATCAATGGAGAGAGCCATCTAAAAAGGCTTTTACCTTACGGGGTCTTAAACGCAGATATCCTTTTTCAGAAGAAGATTCTCATCTTTGGGAAAAATGTCCCAAGTTGGATGCACCTTTTGCCAAAATTTCTAAAGGAGCAGGTTTAGCGTTTGAAGATTTTGGGGTTCTTAATGATCCCTTAGACAAGAAAATGGAATCTCTCCTTAAGAAGGCTTGGCAGGTACAATCTAATGTTCTGAGAACCAATTTGGCTTCCAATTGTGTTATCAGAAATTTGGGGTTCTGGTTGCAGCAGCTTAAGGACTCTCTCCAGGAAAGAACTAGTTTGGATAAGATGCTTAAGGCTTTGCCCATTCTTTTCTCCGCTACAGCCTTTGTAACCAACGCCATGGATGAGTCGATCAGATTTTCAGCACAGAGTTTAGCTGTGACCAATTCCATACGCAGAACTCTTTGGTTAAAGACCTGGTCTGGTGATATTGGTTCAAAAATGAGGCTTTGTGCGTTGCCCTTCAAGGGCGAATATCTGTTTGGGTCAGATCTTAGCAAGGTGTTAGATTTCACAGCGGACAGGAATAAAGGTTTTCCTGTTTCTTCTAGGCCTTCATTTGATCGTATATTTTTTCCTAGGACCTACTTTAGGCGTCCCTTCCCTAATAGGGGAGCACCCAAGAAATCCAGAGCGGCCTCTTCTTCTGTCAGTAGTTCCAGAAGGGGAAAATTTAAAGGTTCCACCTTCCTTGGCACCTATCAGGCTAAACCCAAGAAGCAATGACGCCAATGTCATTGGCGCCAGGCTCAATAGGTATTGCACTGTCTGGCGGGACATGTTGGTGTGCCCATTCATTTTAAGGGGCATTACGGAAGGATTCATATAGATTTTTCCCAGAATCCCCCCTTCAAGATTTTTTATTTCCCCTCTTCCATGTATGAGAGAGGAAAGAGAGGCAATGTTTTTGAGTCTGGCAGACATGAAGTCAAGGGGGGTTATTGTTCCAGTGCATCTGCAGAGGACAGGGTTCTACTCCCCCATTTTTCTTGTCAAGAATAATTCAGGGGGTTTCAGGTTCATTCTGAACCTAAAGAGTCTAAATTTGCTTGTCCAATACAAACATTTCAGAATGGAAACATTTTTTTCTGTAAGAAGTATGCTCCCCAGAAACGCTTACTTGGCCTCAATAGATTTGAAAGATGCTTATTGGCATGTCACAATGAGTCCTCTGGCTCAATCCTTTGAGATTTGCAATAAAGGACGGAGATCAGATCTTACATTTCCAATTTGTTTGCCTTCCTTTCGGCCTAGCTTCGGCTCCAAGGATATTTACCAAGGTTCTAGCAGAGCTTTTGGCTGTCTTAAGGCGCAAAGGGATCTCAGTGATCGCATATTTGGATGATCTTCTGTTGTTCGCCCAATCAAAAGACAGGTTGATGAAGAACCTTCATTTGACTATGCACCTTTTGTCTCATGCAGGTTGGATTATCAATCTCGACAAATCCTCTCTGGTGCCCTCGCAAGTCATGACTTACCTAGGATTCGAGATCAATTTGATCCGACAGGTCATTATTCTTCCTCATCACAAGGTGACGGTCCTACAGAATGCTGTCCGGATGTTATGTTCAGAGGAAATTCCATCAGTAAGACAAGCTATGAGGACTCTCGGTTTGTTAACCTCTTCCTTCCCGGCGGTAAGATATGGGCAGCTACATTCCAGAGTTCTACAAGAATTTATCCTAAAGAATTGGGACGGCACCCAGCTAGGTTTGGACCATCAACTACCAATCACAGAAGATGTGATGATTCCACTGGCCTGGTGGTTAAAAGCAGATCGTTTCAGAGAGGGTCTACTTTGGCAGGACCCCAAAGAAATAGTGGTGACGACGGATGCCTCAGCTTGGGGCTGGGGAGCTCATTGCAACGCAAGTACAGTCCAAGGGAAATGGTCGAAGGGCGTGAGTCGGTCCTCATCCAATCTCAGGGAATTGATAGCCATAAGGGAATGCTTACTGGCCCTGAACCCGCTGGTAGGTCTAAGACATGTACAGATCAGAATGGACAATACTACGGCGGTGGCTTACATAAATCACCAAGGAGGAACAAGATCCTCAAGATTAATGACAGTAGCAATGGAGATTCTGTCTTGGGCGGAAGGCAATTTAAAATCTCTTTCAGCAATTCACTTAAAGGGGACTCTGAATTATCTAGCAGATTTCCTAAGCCGGTCACAGATAAGGGAATGGTTCCTAAATCTGGAAGTATTTCAGACAATTTGCAAAATGAGAGGTGTTCCGGAAGTAGACCTATTTGCATCGGCAGAGAATCTCAAAGTGAGCAGCTTCTTTTCTCTGAACCCGAGAGATCGGTCATTGGGTGTGGACGCTCTGTCTCAGGCTTGGCATTTCAACCTGGCGTATGCCTTCTCCCCCCCCGGTGCGTCTGTTACCATTGGTGTTGAAGAAACTGGTCAAAGAACCAACTACCATTCTGTTGATAGCTCCGTGGTGGCCAAAGGAAGGGATTTTCAGACCCGGTGATTAATACACTGCTCGCAAGTAGGAAGCTGGTTACCAGAAAGATTTACCTTTTAAAGTTTGGAAATCTTGGAAGTTGGAGAATGGTAGGACATCATCCAAAACGCCAGTTATTCTGGACTTTCTCCAAAATGGTGTTAACATGGGCCTTAGCATTAATACACTAAAAGTTCATTTAGCGGCTCTATCAGTCTTTTTGGATAAGAAGCTTTCTTCTATTTCTATAATTAAAAGATTTCTTCTAGCAGTTAAACGATCAAAACCGATCCCTTGCAAGATTATTCCACAATGGGATTTGGCGAAGGTTTTATCCATGCTGAGTTCTTCGCCCTTTTATCCTAACAAGAACTTTGACATCAAGCTACTAACTTGGAAAGTGTTATTTTTAGTAGCCATTACCTCAGCTCGAAGGATCAGCGGCATTCAAGCGTTATCATGCAGACATCCATTTCTCCAGGTCCTTTCGGATCGTGTCGTTTTAAAAGTAGATCCTTGTTATCTTCCGAAGGTAGCCTCAGATTTTCATCGCACTCAGGAGATTATTATTCCATCCATCTCAGAAGACGAGCCACAACTGATACCGTTGGATGTTAGGTCTCTTCTGCTATGATATCTTCAGGAAACTAAAGATTTCAGGAAGGATGACAGTTTGTTTATTTCCTTCTCGGGTTATAGAAAAGGCTTGAAGGTTTCCAAGGTCACGCTTGCAAGATGGATGAAGAATACTATTAAAATGGCTTATGGGGATGTTAACTTGCCATGCGGTGTTACAGCCCACTCAACAAGAAGTATTTCCACATCTTGGGCAGAGCAAGCTGGGGTCTCTATAGATCAGATCTGCAAGGCGGCTACCTGGACATCAGCTAAGACCTTTGCAAGACATTATCGCTTGGATCTTCTTTCCCAGAAGGATCTTTCCTTTGGCAGAAGTGTTCTTCGCGCTGTACTTCCCACCCTATGAGGTAGTTCTCGCCTATCTCTCATGCGTATGCTGCCCGAAGGATGTTTTGAGAAAAACTAAGTTAGTTACCTGGTAACCTTTTTTTCTAAACACCCGTAAGGGCAGCATACGCTGATTCCCTCCCTAGTGTATATATTTGAGGGGTATTGTTTTATGTTATGGTGTGGAGTCGTAGGTCTTGTCTCCTCTTTTCTTTCAGATCTCTACAACAACTGGTGAAGGGAGGGAGGAGCCAAGACTTTATGCCGGTGGTCATGTGTTCCAGTTGAGGGGAGGAGCCCGGAGGTCTCATGCGTATGCTGCCCTTACGGATGTTTAGAAAAAAAGTTACCAGGTAACTAACTTAGTTTTTTTTTTTTTTTTGCACCGACTCCTCCTGAAACGCTGATTGGCTTATCTCAATGGTGCTGTCGTGATGAGGTGCCGCATCCAACCGTTCAGACGGGGGTTTCACACGGGGGCATGCTGCCCCAGGGGCAGAATCTTTCAGATTCCAGGTCATGGCTGCATGGGTTTTAATCCGCTTTAAAAATGTGGGTTGGCTTTGCATTAACCCTTTAAGTGCCAGCCTACCTAGATTTTTTTGTCACACTCTGTTGCCAAGCTACTTTTCACGTTTTTGCGCTACACATGTTTAACCTTGATTTTTGAAGGGATTTTCCGGGAAAATTATATATTGTTTTTTTCAGCAGAGTCTGGGCTTCAACATGAAATGTCTTGTTTGCGGAGCAGGGAGGGTGGGAGGCAGGGAGATGAGAGCCTCCCTGCCACCCTCCCTGCTCCGATCGCTACCGACAAGTGACAGTCTGAGCCTGGGTGCCGGTATAGAGGAGCTGGATGACGTCTTCCAGCTCCTCCCACAAGTGGGCGGGGCCAGCGCCAGACAGAGGATGGTGAGGGCCCGTTGCTGGGTCCTCACCCGAAGAGTGGTAAGTCCAGGGGGGGGGATCGGAGCCCCCCTGGTGAAGAGAAGACCCGGGGAGAGCGATCGGGCTGCGAGGTGAGTTTGTGTCTTTATTTATTTATTTTTTCTTTCAGATGCCGCGGGGGGTGGGGGCTATTCCGGGCCCCCTCCTGAAGATCAGAGGCCGGGCGCGAAAATCAAACAGCTGATTCTTGAAGAGAATCGCTGGCACTATCAAACGAGGGGTCAGGTAAATCTGTATCTTTTTTATAGTGTTTTTTATTTTTTTTTTTTTTTTTTTTATGGAGGTTTAAAGGCAGCTACGTGAGACTCACGTAGCTGGCACTAGAAGGGTTAAACAAATCTTTCCTTATGCCTGCATACCCATGTTTTTTTTTTCCCCCACTCAGATTGTGTATCTCAGTTCTAGTCGGTGTTATACCTGGGTATCATCACCTAGTGTCTTTCCAAGACTATCCACTGAACGATACTTATTTTGCTCATCATTGTGGGGTATACGACATTGCCATGTTTTACTGACGAAGTAGGTATGAGCGTACATACAAGGATTTTACATTACAGAGTAATACTATAACAAAACAACAAAAGTATTTTCAGTCTATATACACTTAAAGCAGACCAAAACCTACCGAGCTTGTGAAATACATTTGACTAATGCCCCTGCCAATACTTTCTTCTTGGGGTGTAGACCTAGAAATAGCTATTTTTGTCAACAGAATTGTCCTGGCACACCAATTCTTGCTGCCCATCTCTGAAAGATGGCAGACTATCAGTCATTACATAGGTGGAGCATTACAGCAGGGAAAATTACCAAAAGGTACTCCTCATGGGGGGTAGCATTTCAGGGAATGCTAGTTTAAAATGAGTTTTTTTTGCCCGCTTTAAAGTGGACCAAAACCCAGGATTATGACTATCCTGGGTTTTGGTGCCCCACTGAGTGAAACCCCTCAGATTACCCGAACCCAGCTCGCCTTATCCCGGTCCCACGGTGCAGCGACTCTGATGGCCGCGTCCTCCGCTTCTCTCTAACAGAGAGCGTGCCCGAACCATTTGTTAATGGTCTGCGCAGGCACGCTACCTGTTGGAGGGGGAGGATGCGGCCGTCAGAGCCTCCCAATATGGTCCTAAAACTAGCATCACTTAATGAAAAGCCCAAACCCTTAAAGTATTCCCCCAGCATCTAAAATAAAAATATTTACATTTTTTGTCACTTATTATTCTTTCCCCCACTGTCCTACTCTGTCCAGGACTCTAGGATACGGGCGCCGCATCTTGCCTCAGATGCATCACATACTGAGGAGAGGCGGGCGGGTCTATAACTGTGCTTTGCACAGACAGAGTAGAGATGGGGTCCAGAAAAGGACAGCATTCCCAGAATGCAGAGCGGCATAGACAGAAGACACTTCCTGTCTGCAGGCAGCCTGAGACTCCAGGACCCGGCTTTTTGGATGTTTAACGGCTCAGAAAATGCACTAGGTGCAGGTAGGAAGGTTTTTAATGTGGGCAATCTGTATATATGGGGGGGGGGGGGGACATATAAAATAGACTCTTATTCATGGTGAAGGTCTGGTTAAAGCAGGGGTTCCCAACCTTTTATCAATTAGCACTTCCCGTTTTCTAATTCTGTCAGGTGCCAACTACACAGTTCACGGTTTGTCTGTCACCTAAAACGGAAGCACGAATAAAGCTATTCAAAGTGCAGGATATACATATAACGTTTATCATCTTTTGGAGGAAATCAAGATATATAATAATTATCTTTATATAGCACCAGCATATTCCACAGCACTTTAAATTAATTTTTCAGGCAAAGTATTAAAAAAACAAAAGCAGCAGCTTACCTTGCCAAACCTCACTCCTCCTTTCTGAGCTCGGCACAGTGAATAAGTAAATGCCTTTTTTTTACGGCTCTGGCCACCACCCCTGCCAATGCAAGGCCACCAATACCAGCTTGAGGAGCTGTAACAGAACCATGCCCCCCATTGATGTTTTGAATGGCGCTCTCTGAGCCCAATTCAAGCATCGCTAGACCTTGCCCACCCAGCCCCAACCTTTAATATCTCAGCCATTTCTTCCTTAATTAAAAAAAGGGCAAACAGTTTAGGACTGTGCCAAACGTAGCCCAACACAATGGCCTAACAATTGCCTTTGCCTTTAATATCACTTTAAACTCATGTACCCCGCCCCCTTTATCTCCACCCCCATCCTTTAGACTGTAAGCTCGCAAGGGCAGGGCACTCCTCCCTATTGTCTCCTGTGCTCACAACACTTGGTTTTAACCTGTAGCACAGCGTGAATTCAATGACATATATCAAAGCTGGATGCTTGCTAATGTGGACCCAAACACCCAAATTTTAGGCGAATATGCATATCTTTAAAGAGAGGGCCTACCAGCTCAGACCCAAGGGTCCACCCATTAAGCCGCTCAACAGAACCATCAAAAAGATTATATGAAGTTTTATCACAAAGCTTTATTCTCTATTAATCTAAACATAAAAACAATTAAACAAAGTTGCTGGACAGGAGATATTTAGGACTAATTGATGTGTAACCTTACTGATATATAACCCCTTATAAATCTAAACAAATGGATATTGATTATTAATAAAGGGCCATGTGATAGCCCAAAGGGTAAAGAAATCAAATTTGTTTATGCCCGGGAATTTCAATAGAGCTGTGCAAGTGACACTATTGAAGTGTGTATAGAATCAAGAGAGAGTGTCTGCTACAAAGATATCCATATAAAAGACAGTTAGATGAGCCTAAATGCTCAATGGACTCAGTAGGAGAGAAAGTGCTAAGTGCATAGAGGTGCTAGTGCTGAAAGTGCAAGTGCTAAATAAAAAATGAAGCACCAGGGCATATACAATATGAGCCTGCCACAATGGCAGCCAAACAAAATCACAATCCCTATTAAAAATAAATGGGAGGGGGGCGTGGCCTGGCGCACTAATGTAGTGGCCGCATTAGTCTGAGCTCCGGACCTTAACCGGGCTTCTATAGTGATTTTTGAGGCAATCGGGCAACAAGAGCACCCTGTGGCATGGCAGGAAGAAGGGGCAAAAGAAGAGAGGGAGACAGAGGCGCGTCTCGATCTGGGGGCAGACCGAGAAGAAGACCGGCGGCCACCTCACCTCGATCTGCCGGCGTGGAGAGCGGGAAGCAACCCGTGCAGCTGACGTCGCCGGCTCTGTCATCGGCTTCCTCATCAGGGGCACCGGCCGGAGAGGAGAACTTCCACCCGGCGGAGACTTGCGGCGTCGCCTGGGGAGTCGTACAGCGGGAGGCGAGAGGTCGGCCCCCATCGAGTCCCGCGAGGAGAAGGCCGCATCCAAGATGGCGTCCGGAGACGAGGTAGGGAGGTCGTCCCCCTCTCCCCCCGCCCAGCCCCGCATACAGGCACCGGTGAAAGACCCTGAAGGCACGGGGACACACCTCGCTGCCGCGGACCCCCACCGTTGTACAGCCAGGGGCGGCCATGATGTAGTGCCTGCACTTCCCAGCAGAGGGGGGATGGCTTCACAGACGCCCGGACAAGATGGCGGCCGGGGCGCGGGGAGCACAGCCAGCTGGCAGCAACGAGGGTGCGATGGGGGGGCGCCCTGACTCCTGAGGGGGAGAGGGTAGATGCCCAGCTACTCTCAAGCATGCGGAGGGATGGAGGGTCGGGGGCACCAGCCACAGAGCCCCAAATAACACAGGCAGCCAGTTGGAGAGAGACTGCCCTGAGCAAATTGGGGAGATTTGCCTTTCTCCCTGACGGAGGGGAAGCTGAGAGACTGCCACCCACCAATGATACAGATGGGCTGCCGCGCCCATTCCATGCGCTGCAAAGGGAGGCAGAGGTGAGGGGCCACCTTCGGGCTCTCGACTCTAGGGTGACATCCCAGCAATCAGCTAATGAAGCCGCTATCGCAGATCTGGCGCAACGAGTGGAAGCCCAAAATGCGCAGATTCTTCAGCTCCAGTTACAGCACGATGACCTGGAGAACAGGCATAGGAGAAACAATCTGCGGCTTCGGGGCATACCGGAGGCCTCGGCGGGAGAAGATGTGAAGCAGATCATCACCACAATATTTAACAAGCTATTGGACAGAGACGCCAAGACCCCGATTGAGATTGATAGAGCTCATAGGGCCCTGGGCCCCCGCAATCCCGACCCGTCGCGCCCGAGAGACGTGGTGTGTAGGGTCCACTTTTACAAAATCAAGGAGGAAATAGCCCGGAGGGCCTGGCGACACGGACCGGTGGACTTTGATGGTGCTAGTATACATATCCTACCGGATCTCTCCAGGCGCACACTGCAAATGAGGAGGGTGCTGCGGCCGGTGTTGGTTGTCAGGAGCGCCGGGGCCTCGTATCGCTGGGGCTTCCCCTTCCACCTGATTGTGCACAGAAATCGTGAGACATTCCTCCTCAAAACGCACCGGGACCTGGAGGGACTTTTCTCATTCTTGGGCTGTGACCCGATTCAGGCCCCAAACTGGCTCCTCCCAAACGCGGAGCCGCCCTCACAGAGGCCCCGCGGAGCGCCCCCTCGCAGACCGAGAGCGTCCAGACCCCGAGTGAGACAGGAAAGACGCGCCGGACCTATGGACAGCGAGCCTTGACCTCCTTCGACTTGGATGCACAGGAACTGTGGTGATAACTGATCTCTCTCTAGAATTTAGTTATTTGTTTACGTTTCAGATTATTGGATCTGATTGCTCAGGTACTATCCTCGTTTTTTCTATGATGGTTTTTTGAAGCCCGGTGGGTCTGGTTGAAGGCTACCCCAGACTCGTAGCTAGTCACAGACCCCCACCTAGGTTGGCATCAGCCCCCCTCCGGAAGGAGGTGCGCTGATCCCCAGAGCAGTTGCTCCTTAGAGTTTACCCCCCGCCAGATTTGGCTTTTGCACTATTTGACACTGTATTTCTTTGTCTCCCTTCCCCCCTGACAACCCTCCCCGTGTACCTTAACCCCTCATTACTAAGCCACCCCCGCGGTCCTTCACCCCCCCTGCCGGCCGGCGCCTCCCGATTCCCAGAGAGAGACGGTTGGCGACCTTAGGGCGTCCTGGGCTCTCCCGGGATGGGTGAGGTGGTGATTAGCTCTTTTAATGTGAAGGGCCTTAATATCCCCGAGAAGAGGTCCAAAATTTTGTACAATCTCCATAAACAGAGAGTTAAAATAGCTCTTCTCCAGGAAACCCACTTTAAGACTGGTCACACCCCTGACATCCGCGACAGGTATTACACAACCTGGCACCATTGTTCTAATCCGGAGGGGAAGACAAAGGGGGTATCAATAGCTCTCCACAAATCACTTCGCAGAGGGAGTGATTATTACTCGGTCGACACTTCCTCCGGGAGGGCGTCCGTGTCGCTGGGTAAAATTAATGGCCTAAGGAAAGCACTAGCAAACCTCCAGCTTATCGACACCTGGCGGGTCCTCCACGGCCAGAGAAGGGACTACTCCTTTTTCTCACATGCTGCAGGCTCGTACAGCAGGATTGACTACCTGTTCACGAGCCACCATGCACTAGATTGGGATCCCAAAGCGTGGATAGGACCTATTTTGTGGTCCGACCACGCCCCGATCTTTATCTCGTTGGCTTTCCCCGGCCACTCTCCTCTCTGCTGGTCGTGGAGACTTAACGACAATCTGCTCGACGACACGGTCTGCTCTTCTGCGGTGGAACAGACGATAGGACACTTTCTTGAAGACCACAAGGCTGACCCAACCCCCTTTCCCATCCAGTGCGAGGCCCTGAAATGTGTTCTCAGGGGGGAGCTCATTAAACAGGGTTCCAGAATTAAAAGGGAAAAAGCGGCTTTAATTGAGAAAACCTTGAATGACATCTGTTCCCTGGAGGTTACACACAAAGCCAAGCCCACCAACCTCGGGCTTCTGAAACTGCAGGAAGCTAGGGAGAAATTGCAGAAACTGTATAACCTATCCTATCTAGGCTACAGGGATAGGGGCAAGGCTCAGCTTTATAGGCTGGCAAATAAATGTGGCCGTATGTTGGCCAAAACCCTCCACCCCCGGCCAACAGCCTCGTACATTCCTGCCCTCCGGAAACCAGACGGTTCACTGGCACAATCCCCATCGGACATAGCAGCCACGTTCAGAGAATATTACAATTCCCTCTACAATATTCACAACCCATCCAGCTCTCCCCCGGGTCGGGGGGCCTCCCCCCCCAGCGATAGACGAATATATTTCTGATACCCCTTTGCCCACAATCTCCCCAGAGGAGGCTGAATCCCTGGAGCTGCTTTTCTCTGACTTAGAGGTTGCCCAAGCAATCAACGACTCACCAACCGGCAAGTGCCCGGGGCCGGACGGATATACCCCCAAATTCTACAAACGACTTGAGGCCCAGCTGACCCCTTTCCTAACAAGAGTCTTCAACTCCATAGGCGGAGATTGCCCCTTCCCTAAGCAAGCCCTGGAGGCCACAGTCTCGGTTATCCCTAAACCAGGAAAGGACAATTCGATCTGTGGGAATTACAGACCGATTTTGATTATTAACATCGATCTTAAACTTTATGCAAACATCATAGCCTTAAGGTTACAAAGATTGCTTCCGGGCAGGATTTACCTTGACCAGGTGGGTTTTGTCCCGGGGAGGGAGGCCAGGGACAATACTAACAAGCTGTTCACCCTGATTTCACATATAGCCTCTTCCAAAACTCAAGCGTGCCTTCTCGCATGTGACGCTGAGAAGGCATTTGACAGGGTGAATTGGGCCTTTATGTCAGCTACGTTGAGACAGATTGGGGTTGGCCCTGGCCTCCTCTCCAAGATTATGGCCCTTTACACTGGCCCGGCCGCCAGGGTTAGAGTTAACGGATTACAGTCCGCCCCATTCACCATAAGTAATGGCACGAGGCAGGGGTGCCCCCTCTCTCCCCTCCTGTACGTCCTAACGATGGAGCACTTAGCCATAGCCATACGCAATAACCCTGATATTAGGGGCATTCAGATCGCTGATAACCAGTACAAAGCATCTCTGTTTGCAGATGACTTAATGTTGCATGTAACATCCCCACATATATCATTCCCAGCTCTCCTTAAGGAGTTTGAGCGCTTCAGTGCGGTAAGCAACTTCTCCAAACTTAAATCAATCTCTCCAAAACTGAGGCGCTCAACCTCTCCCTCCCGTGCCAGGAGGTACGCCTCTTAGAAGCAAACCCGTTCAAATGGAAATCACAGGCCATCAAGTATCTAGGCATTCAAATACCGACAGACCTCTCCAAAATATACAAACTTAACTACTCCCCCCTCCTAACTAAAATAGGGCGGGAACTAGAAGCTTATGCGATGAAACCAATTTCCTGGTTCGGTAGGGTCAACAGCCTAAAGATGGACATACTCCCAAAACTCTTGTATGTCTTTCAGGCGGCCCCGATAAGACTGCCCAGTAGCTTTTTTAAAAGATTGAGGTCAGCTTTCTCAAAATTTGTGTGGGGGTCATCCAAACCAAGGATTCGACTCACAACTCTTTCCAGGGGCAAGGGGGAGGGGGGCATGGGTCTCCCCGACCTGAAAACTTATCATGCGGAGGCGGTCTTACAGAGGCTGGTGGACTGGACTCGCAGAGGGGAGGAAAAACTTTGGGTTCAATTGGAGAAATCGCTCTCCCTGTTCAACCCCTCCACAATAGCATGGGCTGCCCCTTTGTCCAGACCCCAGAAAGGGGCTTTACCCTTCCTTATGCAGCACTTCCTGGACATTTGGGACCCCCTACAACTTAAATACAACCTGGTCCGCAGACCCGGCCCACTCACGCCAATCTTCGACAACCCAGCGTTTGAACCAGGCTTACTATCAAGGAGCTTCCTCATTTGGGAGGCATCCGAGGGAGCCACGGTGGGCCGGGTGATGCGGAACGGGGTCATTCCCTCCTTGGATGACCTGAAAGCTAGAGCAGGGGGCAAACATATCTCATGGTTGCTGCACAGACAGCTTCATACCTTCCTAACCTCCAATAACATGGTTGATAGAGTTCGGACCCCCCCCCACAAAGCTGGAGTCACTGATCCAACAGGATACCCCGCCTACCCACACGATTTCCAGGCTATATAATCTCCTCACCAAAGCTCTCCACACGGGAACACCCAGATATATAGAAAAATGGGAAAGAGAACTAGGTCTCACGTTTTCTGAAAACGACGTGACAAAAATGTACGCCTGCACCCTTGGCTCATCTATAGCCGCATCCATTAATGAGCGTAATTTTAAAATCCTTACCCGCTGGTACAGGTGCCCTGCAGATATCCATAGGTTTGACAAAACAACCCCCATCACATGCTGGAGGTGTCAGAAAGAGGGGAACATGACCCACATTTGGTGGGGCTGTCCAACCATAAAATCCCTGTGGGACTAAATCATCTGTATATATGGGCAAGTATCAGGTAGGGCCATTACGAATACGCCCCAACTAGCGCTCTTGTCGCTGCTTCCCAACTCCTTAGCTAACGCTGAAAAGGATGTACTTCGCTTCTTCCTAGCGGCCATGAGAGCAATCATCCCTAGACACTGGAAGAAAACAGACTCCCCCACACTGGCAGAATGGGTGCTGGAATTGGAGTCTATCCGCTACTTGGAGAGCCTGATCACTGGAGACACGGAGTCTAACAGCAGGTACATGTTGATCTGGGCGAGCTGGCTGGATTACCGTGACACCCGCTTGCCTGCGTTGTTGCGAGCATCCGAGTAGTAGTCGGACGGCCCCCCTACAGGGGTCTCGTTCCCATCCGCCGTGCTTCCCCGGATCACGCATCCCACCTGCGCCAGTGAACGACCCGTGCTGGTAGCACATGAGATACCAGACCCACCCGTCACCCAACAGTCAACACTGGCACCACGGGCCGGTCTCCTGACCTTCCCGCCCCCAGTAGGCTTCTATCCCCTCCTCCCCCCCCCTTTTGTTGATGCAAGTTGCCACCAATGGAAAATCTTCCCTTCCTGACCCAAGGAACAACTGGGTTGCATGGCAGAGCCCTGCAAACCGCTCCCGCACGTCCCTATAGGTAACAGAGGTACGGTTTGGATGGTGTACCCGCTGATCATATGTACTCTGTATTGGACTAATGTAAAGCTGTAAGTTGAAAGTGTGTATCCCATTTATCAAACTGATAAACTTTAACCGTGATACATTGTACGATGCTCCCTCCCCCGCACCCCTTGCCTTCTGTACCCCTCTTCCCCCTTCCTCTTGTGTTGTATTCAATTGTTGTTTGAAAATCAATAAAAGTTGCTTATACTAAAAATAAATGGGAGCAAGGGTCAATCTACATTACCGCATAGTCAATGCAAGAGTCCCACTCCAATATCCAGCATATCACCACCACTGACGCGTTGCGTGGCAACAGCAAACTGCCACTTCCTCAGAGTAATGTACAGACAGTTATAAATAATGTAGTCCTTTAACCCCTTTAGTGCCAAGTACTTGAGTCTCACATAGCTGCCTCTCCTACCATTAATTGCCAGCTACATGAGACTCACATAGCTGACATTTCCCTGCATGAAAAAAGTAAAAAAGATCTGAACTCACCTCTGCCCGCAATCTGTCCGGGTCTTCTCTTCACCTGGGGGGCCTCCAGTCCCCACAGACTCTGTTTTATTAAGTGATGCTTTATTTTTTAGACTTACATCTAGCCCTTTGTGAACTGGTAAGGGGCACATGAGACCCCTATACTAGTTCACAAGGCAACAGGGGCTGGCAAGTCACCTGCGGCAAGTGGTGACTTGCCTTTAACCCTTCGGCCCCATTACCTGCCTCCACAAAACCTGGTGGGCAGAAGAGCCCGCGAGAGCTATGTGGGCTTTTATCCTTGTTGCCTAGGCCTACCGCTCACTGACAGGCAATTATACATTTCAAGGCTGGTTCATTAGGGTTGATTCAGAGCCCCTTTCTCATCATTTTTATGGAGGTATTGCTACCAAATGAAAAATCATGCAAAAATGAAAACATATCACACTAAAGTTCTTGCAGAAAAAAGGCTTTGCTGAATCGGACGAGGGGGAAAAAATGAACGAGAATGGAAATATTCACGCAAAAAAAGGTGAGAAAGGGGCTCTGAATCAACCCTATTGACTCGGGAGCAACCAGTCACATGACAAATGATAGAAGCTTTTTCACAGAACTTGATCTGAATAAGGAGGAGACTATTTGGACGGCAAGCAGATCATAGCAAGTGCCAAGGTGGATGACCTTCTATATCACCTCAACACAGTGAAGAAAAAGGTGATACTATGCACTCATAAACACAATGAGTGTATACACATATGGCACAGACATTTAGGTCACAGACACCCAGAATGCATGCAAGAACTGCAAAAGAGGAATCTGACAAAGGATCTGACAGTATCCCCTTGTCCCGTTACTTTTAAGTGTGAATATTGCATCAAATCCAATGCCACAAGAGCAACACTTCCTAAAGTCAGAATAGAGCTTCATGATGAGTTGTCACCCATCAGTCACTTACCTAATGCAGCACAAAAATGAGGTACTTGACAAATTACAGGACGGTGTAGTAAAGACAAGTAACAGAGGAAACCTCTCATACTTCGAAGTGACAATGGAGGTGAATTCACAGGACACAAAGTACAAGAGTACTTAAAGCTGAATGGAATAGAGCATCAAAAGACAGTTCCATACACAGCAGAGCAAAAGGGGGTAGCTAAAAGAAACAGAACTTTAACTGTATTATGTATGCTGACAGACTCTGGACTATCACAATGCTAACTAACACAATACTGGCATGAGGCAGTGTGACGGACACTTATTTGCAGAACAGACTCTTTTTCCATAACAGTGGAGAAAACTATATGAACTGTGGCACATGAGAAGCCAAGTGAAAAATACCTAAGAGTTTTTGGATGCAAAGCATTCATCTACATTCCAGAAGAAAAATGCACTAAACTCCAAAATAGGGCATTTGAGGGAATCCTTGTTGGATACAGTGACAATTTTAAAGGTTACAGAATCCTAAATCCCAAAACAGACAAGGTTACCATTAGTAACAACATAACTTTTGTTGAAGATTTGAGAGACAATGTGATGACAACTGAGGAAGTAAGAACAGAAGAGAAAACTGACACTGATCAACCATCTGTAATTTCTGAACAAACAGTTAAAGTGAGCGCAGAACCTACCAGTACTGAAGAGCAGACACAAGGAAGCTGAAAAAATAGACAAAACAGAGGTAAACCACTTGTACGTCTTTCATACAAACCAAGTACTGCTAGTACCAATGAACCTGCAACTTGGGAAGACATATCTCAGCTTTCATAAGGGGAAGCTAGTAAATGGATAAAGGCTGCAAAGGAAGAGATAAAATCAATGCATGACACTAAAACATGGAAACTTAACAAACTACCACCTGGAAGGAAAGCCATAGGTTGTAAATGGATTTTTAACGTGAAGTACATAACATGGCACAGTTGAGCGATACAAAGCAAGACTCGTAGCCAAGGGTTATTCTCAAAAATATGAAACACTGATGTGGTAACGGCATTTCTACATGGCTTAATGGCGAGTTAATGGAAGACATCTACATGGGACAACCACGAGGGTTCAGAGATGAACAAAGGCCAGACCTAGTATGCAAACTTCAGAGAAGTATATACAGTCTAAAGCAAGCCACCAGAGTGTTTAATATAAAAATAAACGAAGTTGCTTACAGAATGCTTACACATGATATCATGAGATATCATGCTCCACCCCCTGGGAGGAAACACAAAACAGGAACAGAGGTTAAAAGGCCCACCCCTTCCTCCCCACCTCAGTTATAGTAAATTAACCGTACTCCAAACCTTAACTAATGGGCGGGTTATCAGTGGTCAAGCTGAAGGATTCCTAAAAAGGATGTTACCGGTACGTAACTTAGGCTTTTCCCAGTCATCCTTCAGCTTGACCACGTGGAGAGGATTAGCAAAGAAATATTACCTAGGGATGGGATGCTGCAAGGAGTACACTCCTTCCAAAGGACTGATGTTTTGCAGAAAGTAAATCCAACCTATAATGTTTAAGGAAGGTGTGATGAGAAGACCACATTGCAGCTTTACAAATTTCCTCAATAGCTGCTCCCGATCTCTCTGCCCAAGAAGCGGCCATAGCTCTAGTAGAATGCGGTAACACTTCTGGCGGCAAAACCCCCTTAATCTCGTAAGCTTTCACAATAGTCTGTTTAATCCACCTTGCCAAGGTGGCCTTAGAAGCTGCTGCGCCCTTATTTTTTCCACTAAATGTTACTAACAGTTGTTCTGCTAGGCGCCAGTCCTTGGATCTCTCAAGATATATGATAAGGGCTCTTCTTACATCAAGCAGCGAAAGATCTTACTCCTGTCCGGCCGTATTAGGCAGTGTTGGAAGAATTATCTCTTGCGACCTGTTGTTTGAAGATACCACCTTAGGCAAAAACATAGGATTGGGCCTAAGAATAACCTTATCAGGAAGTATTGCACAGTAGGGCTCTTTTATGGACAAAGCCTGAATTTCACTCACCCTTCTTGCAGATGTTATTGCTATTAAAAAGCATACTTTCAAGGATAACCATTTTTCTGGAACTTCATCCAGCGGTTCAAACGGAGGTTCCAACAAGCCTTTAAGAACTACAGACAAGTCCCAAGTAGGAAAGCCCTTAAACTCGGCCGGCCTCCTACGTACAATGGATTTGAAAAAACGATTAACGAGTTCCGATTGTCTAAGTTTACATTCTAGGAAAACTGATAATGCAGAGGCTTGACTCTTCAGGGTACTTACTGCCAGTCCCTTTTCAAATCCTTCTTGCAAAAATTCTAAAACAGTAGAAATATCCTTTTCCCTCAGATTGTTAACTTCACAATAAGAAGAGAATTTTTTCCATACTTTTGCATAAATTTTCCTTGTAGTTAACTTACGGCTCTGTAGCAGTGTTTCTATAACTCTGTCTGAACAACCTTTTTCTCTCAGAAGTTCCCTTTCAAGATCCATGCTGTCATCTGCAAACGTCTCCAGCTTGGATGCAGAATGGATTGTTGTTGTAGAATGTTGGGTATTTCGGGTAATCTCCAAGGCCCCTTTACTGTCATTCTGATCAATTCCGCAAACCAGGTTCTTTTCGGCCAATAGGGTGCTATGAATATCACTTTTACTTTTTCTTGAGCCACCTTCCGGATCACTTGTGGCAGGATTCTGAAGGGTGGGAAAGCATAGGCAAGTTGAAAATTCCACTCTTGAGCAAGAGCATCTATTGCTACTGCACCCTCCCCAGGTATTAGGGAGAAAAACCTCTGACACTTGGTATTTTCTTTTGTTGCAAAAAGATCTATTTGAGGTTGACCCCAAACACTGGTGATCAAATCGAAAATGTCCTGATTCAGTGACCATTCCTTTTCCCAGTCATCCTTCAGCTTGACCACGTGGAGATATCATGCTCCACCCCCTGGGAGGAAACACAAAACAGGAACAGAGGTTAAAAGGCCCACCCCTTTCTCCCCACCTCAGTTCTTTGTGTTTCCTCCCTGGGGAAACCTTGGAACAGAGTTGCTATGTGGTAGACAACGGCCAGTTTATTATTTTAGTTTGTTATTTTATTTCCCTCCATTGTTTGGAGTTAGCCGGCTGCGCCTATTAGATAGTCCCACAGGAGATCCTGGTGGAAATGGGTAGCACCTGGGGCTAAATTCCCACATAGTTTTTTGGGAGCAGCACAATCCCGCCTATTTTAAAACCTGCTTGAAACAGGTACGCTGGCTGTTCACTGTATAGCGATTCCCTCCATCCGTTTAAAGTTGGGGGTGTGTCGGTGACGAGCGCAGCGTCAGCTTCCGGTGTGCGGCAGGAAGCCGGAAGCCGGATACACAGCCAGCGTGGTTAAGCTGACCGGCGAGGGCGCCGGCTCAGCTCTGCGGGGACTTCGGCGGCAGTAGCGGCGGCATCGAGCTCCCAAGGACCCCACCAAGGTTGGGTGGATTCTGCGCTGCAGCAATCATGTCGGAGGTACCCGACGGAAGCCAGCACGCAATAGGAGAATGTTTGCCGTGTTCATGGCAGTGCTGTAGTAGTTGTTAGATCGCTTTTCAAGCGGTTTGGCCCGGGAGAAAACGGTTTTACTGCTTTCCCTTTGTGGACTACTACAGCACTGCAATCATGTCTTTTATCTTGTGTATGTAAATGGGTATATATATGTGTATATATATATGTGTGTTTTATGTATATATGTATATATATGTATATGTATATATGTATGTGTATGTATATGTATATAGGATTATACCTTGCCTTATTTTTTTTTTTAGGTAATGGGTATATATATATATATATATATATATATATATATATATATATATATATATGGATATATGTATTTATTTATTTATACATAGGGCAGATTATCAATGGGGTCCTTCTAAAGTCTGCTATTTTTATCTTATATTTTAGAAAGAGTCTAAATCTGAAGATAAAAAGCATGTTAAATCTACCAAAAAATCCAGAAGATGCGAAGTTTGCAATAGCACACTTCCGGATTCCTGGCAGTGGTCTCTGTGTATGGGGTGTGATAAGGCTAAAAGAGAAAGCGATTCGGCTGCTATCCTTAGGGAAATTTTCTCTTTGAAGCAACAATTAGCTTCAATGGAAAATGCCCAGAAGGATTTTGTTACCCATGACCAATGGTCTCTTGCTACTACACCCATTCCCAAGGTCTATACAGAGAACCAATTGTCAGGTGTTTCTTTAGTGAAGCTCAATAATGAAACTAATTCGGTTCCCCCTATTCAAATTGATGTTGCTTCCGAACAGGGGGAAGAAGGGGAAGATCCAGATTCCTTACAGGATTCTCTGGATGAAGAAAGTCTGTCAGAAAAGGAGCCTGTTAGCTCACTTTCTGAAGACTTAGAGTTATTGTTAAAAGACATACATGATACTTGGGGCATCCCGCATGAAGAAACCACTCTGTCACAACAGGATGAGATGTATAGGGAGGTGCTAATTAAGAAATCTGAAAGAGCATTCCCAATCCACTCTGTGTTAAAAGATATGGTTAAGTCAGAGTGGGATAATCCAGAGAAAAAACTTTTTTTACCTAGAACCCTAAAAAGGAAATTTCCTTTCAAAGATCCCATAATGGATTTATGGACTAAATGTCCTAAAGTGGACGCGCCAGTCAGTCAGATGTCTAAGGCCTCGGATCTGAGCTTCGAAGACATGGGTTCCTTGCGTGATCCTATGGATCGCAGGGGAGAACATATTCTAAGGAGAGCTTGGGAGGCTGCTGTTTTTCAGTTCAGACCAGCTATGGCTTCAGATGTAGTCTTGAGAAGTATGGCGAAATGGATTGACAATCTTAAAGCTCATATTGAAAATAGGGTTCAGCCCCAGGATATCCTGGCTACGCTTCCCACTTTATACAGAGCAATGTCCTTCCTTACGCATGCTTGTCAGGAAATCATCAGAGCATCAGCCAAGTCAGCGGCCTTAGTAGCTTGTGCTCGTCGTACGGTTTGGCTGAAAACATGGTCGGGAGACACTAGTTCTAAAAATAGACTTTGCTCAATACCATTTCGGGGTGAACGATTATTTGGTGAGGATCTAGATAATATCCTTGCAAGATCCACGGAGGTAGGTAAAAAGTTCCCTACTAAGAAGAAAAATGTGCCGTTTAAGCCAGGAAATAAGGGCAGACCTTTTAATTTTCAGGCTCACAAGAAACCAGATGCCAAGAGACGCTGGGGGCAGACTAAACCTCAAAGGAAGTATTCCTTAGTGAGCAGGGCTCCGGAGGGGCCTAGACAACAATCCTGACGATTTCCTTCAGGTGGGGGGAAGGCTGTCCGAGTTTCTACCTGCTTGGAAGGAAATTACAACAAATCGGTTTGTATTAAGAACGCTGGAGAACGGGTATCGGTTAGAATTTTCTTCCCAGCCCCCATTTGCGTTCAGAATCACAAAGATACCAAACGAACCCAAGCAAAAAAGTGCCTTCCCTTTAGTGCTACAGGAACTTTTACAGAAAAGAGTGATAGAAGTAGTTCCTCCGGACCAGGCGATGGAGGGCTATTACTCTCACGTTTTTCTAGTGATGAAAGCATCAGGGAAATACAGAATGATTTTGAACCTGAAGTATGTGAACAGATTCATTCGTTACAAAAGGTTCAAAATGGAGTCTGTTTACTCAGTACGTCAAGCCCTGATCCTGGATGCTTTTATGGTCAACCTAGATCTTCAGGATGCCTATTTACACATTCCAGTTTGGAGGGCTCACCGCAAGTTCCTAAGGTTTGCAGTGCAGCTAGGTCACGAAATTCATTTTTTCCAGTACAAAGTGCTGCCCTTCGGCCTTTCAGCCTCTCACAGGATTTTTACAAAAATACTAGCGGAACCTATGGCCTTTCTAAGGCAGTTGGGGATCAACATCATTCCCTACCTGGACGACTTGCTGATCCTGAACAGGTCCAGGCATACTCTGCTTGTACATTTGGAAAAATCATTAGAAGTCCTGAGACTTCTGGGTTGGCTGGTAAACAAGGAAAAATCCAGTCTGATACCATCCAGAGAATGCAGATTTCTGGGATTTCTGATAGACAGCAGTCAGGGGAAGATGTTCCTACCAGAAGACAAGACAGTAAAATTAATAAGCAGTGTGATGTCTTTGGTGAATCAACCAAGAGCATCCCTAAGGGAGATTATGAGAGTACTGGGATTGATGTCAGCAACAATTCCAGCTGTAGACTGGGCACAGTTGCAAACGAGACCTCTACAGAATTTTCTGCTACAAAGATGGGACAGAAAGCAAAGTTCACTAGACAGACTAACAGTTTTAAATGCATCAGTCCTAAGGAGCCTGCTCTGGTGGACAGACAGAACAAATCTATCAAAGGGAAGAAATTGGAGGCAGACCGACCCAGTGATTGTTACCACGGATGCAAGCAGCTGGGGTTGGGGAGATCACTTAGGAGGTCTCCTAGCCCAGGGAAAATGGTCAAAAGAAGTTTCAGTAAGGTCGTCAAATTTCAGGGAGCTCTTAGCAATAAAGTTAGCTCTGATCCATTTCCAGAAGGAAATTCAGGGAAGGGACGTACAGGTAAGATCGGACAATGTAGTGGCAGTAGCGTACCTGAACCATCAGGGAGGAACAAGATCAAGGTCTCTGACGGCTCTGGCATTAGACTACTGGTTCCGTTGCAGAGTCAGGTAAAATCGATAATGGCAATTCATTTGAAGGGGACTCTAAACACACTGGCAGATTCTCTAAGTCACGGGAGAGTGAGTCAAACGGAATGGTCACTGAATCAGGACATTTTCGATTTGATCACCAGTGTTTGGGGTCAACCTCAAATAGATCTTTTTGCAACAAAAGAAAATACCAAGTGTCAGAGGTTTTTCTCCCTAATACCGGGGGAGGGTGCAGTAGCAATAGATGCTCTTGCTCAAGAGTGGAATTTTCAGCTTGCCTATGCTTTCCCACCCTTCAGAATCCTGCCACAAGTGATCCGGAAGGTTGCTCAAGAAAAAGTAAAAGTGATATTCATAGCACCCTATTGGCCGAAAAGAACCTGGTTTGCAGAATTGATCAGAATGACAGTAAAGGGGCCTTGGAGATTACCCGAAATACCCAACATTCTACAACAACAATCCATTCTGCATCCAAGCTGGAGACGTTTGCAGATGACAGCATGGATCTTGAAAGGGAACTTCTGAGAGAAAAAGGTTGTTCAGACAGAGTTATAGAAACACTGCTACAGAGCCGTAAGTTGACTACAAGGAAAATTTATGCAAAAGTATGGAAAAAATTCTCTTCTTATTGTGAGGTTAACAATCTGAGGGAAAAGGATATTTCTACCGTGTTAGAATTTTTGCAAGAAGGATTTGAAAAGGGACTGGCAGTAAGTACCCTGAAGAGTCAAGCCTCTGCATTATCAGTTTTCCTAGAATGTAAACTTAGACAATCGGAACTCGTTAATCGTTTTTTCAAATCCATTGTACGTAGGAGGCCGGCCGAGTTTAAGGGCTTTCCTACTTGGGACTTGTCTGTAGTTCTTAAAGGCTTGTTGGAACCTCCGTTTGAACCGCTGGATGAAGTTCCAGAAAAATGGTTATCCTTGAAAGTATGCTTTTTAATAGCAATAACATCTGCAAGAAGGGTGAGTGAAATTCAGGCTTTGTCCATAAAAGAGCCCTACTGTGCAATACTTCCTGATAAGGTTATTCTTAGGCCCAATCCTATGTTTTTGCCTAAGGTGGTATCTTCAAACAACAGGTCGCAAGAGATAATTCTTCCAACACTGCCAAATACGGCCGGACAGGAGGAAGATCTTTCGCTGCTTGATGTAAGAAGAGCCCTTATCATATATCTAGAGAGATCCAAGGACTGGCGCCTAGCAGAACAACTGTTAGTAACATTTAGTGGAAAAAATAAGGGCGCAGCAGCTTCTAAGGCCACCTTGGCAAGGTGGATTAAACAGACTATTGTGAAAGCTTACGAGATTAAGGGGGTGTCGCCGCCAGAAGTGTTACCGCATTCTACTAGAGCTATGGCCGCTTCTTGGGCAGAGAGATCGGGAGCAGCTATTGAGGAAATTTGTAAAGCTGCAATGTGGTCTTCTCATCACACCTTCCTTAAACATTATAGGTTGGATTTACTTTCTGCAAAACATCAGTCCTTTGGAAGGAGTGTACTCCTTGCAGCATCCCATCCCTAGGTAATATTTCTTTGCTAATCCTCTCCACGTGGTCAAGCTGAAGGATGACTGGGAAAAGCCTAAGTTACGTACCGGTAACATCCTTTTTAGGAATCCTTCAGCTTGACCACTGATAACCCGCCCATTAGTTAAGGTTTGGAGTACGGTTGATTTACTAGAACTGAGGTGGGGAGGAAGGGGTGGGCCTTTTAACCTCTGTTCCTGTTTTGTGTTTCCTCCCAGGGGGTGGAGCATGATATCTCCACGTGGTCAAGCTGAAGGATTCCTAAAAAGGATGTTACCGGTACGTAACTTAGGCTTTCAGATGGGTAAAGCAGACCCTTGCTTATACACAAAAAAATTGGCAAACCGATGGACCTATGTGCTTATTTATGTGAATGAAATCCGATTTGTTTTGTGCAAGAAGAGGATGAAGCAGAAATCAAACCCTGCAAACCCTGAATCAGCATTTTGAGACAAAATATCTTGGAAACATAAATTATTACCTCAAAATTTAGCTTGAGAGAGAGGAAGATGGCGGCTTTCTTCTGAACTAAAAGCACAAAATACAGAAATAATTGAAACATTTGGAATGGAAGATGCCAAACCAGTAAAATCTATGAGAACCAATTACTTAAAGGAGATAAACAGCCAAGATGCGCTACTAACAACTAACACTCTGTACAGGAAAGCAATAGGGAAATTGCTGTACATTACCACCACTACAAGACCGGACATTGCAGTAGGTATTGGAATCCTATGCAGAACATTACAAGCTAAAGTTACCCAGCAAGTGACGAAAGCATCCTGACAGAATTGGTGGATGCTGACTGGGCCGGAGACACCAGTGACAGAAAATCTACCAGTGGCTGCTTGTTTCTTTCGTCAGAAGGTGCTGTCAGTTGGGCTAGCAGAAAGCAGCTCTCTGTTACACTTTCATCTACCGAAGTAGAGTACATTGCAGCAGGGCAGGCAAGTCAAGACGTTTTAACGCAACTGTTAACAGGCTTGGGTCAACCACAGCTGGAACCAACGAGAATCTTTGAGGACAATCAAGGTTGCCCTGCACTTGCGAAGATAGAAAGAGTTAGCTGGAGAACCAAGCACATTGATGTGAAGTTCCACTTCTTGAGGGATCTTCAAGAACAGGGACTTCTTGGGTTACTTTATTGCCCTACCGAGGATATAATACCAGATAATGTTACTAAGCCCCTGACTGCTGAAAGACACTCAAAGCTTACAAAGAAAATGGGTTTCATAGACTAAGCCTCAGCTGTTGGAGAAACTGTACAACAGACTGACAGCGTAGTCTATGTTGGAGTCACTTTTGCTAGATTTACTGCATCTTACAGTTATGACACTAGATGGCACCGTGACCAATGCTTAACTGTAGTGTCTATGCATTTTTCTGCTGTGTTATTTCTCTGCATTTCCATTTGCTGTATGGTACTTCCTTATTTTTCCTGTCTATTTTAGCCACCATGTAAGGTGACATTCTCTTACTGCATTCATGTTCCAGTAAAGCCAGTTCCTATTACACCACAAATGTCTATCTGGATTATGACTCTGTGGCACCCAGCGGGGCAGGGGGGGGGGGCTGCCCTGAAATGTAAAAGGGTTTGGGCAAATGGGTTAGAGCCTCCCATTGGAAAATAGGTGCATGGGTGATTTATCAGCGGGCGACAAGTTATTTAACCCTAAATGATGCAGTGAGCAGCTTCTCATTTCCTAAATAGCCATGTCGAAAGACACATCCTGTGGTCGTGGGGAAGATGTTATTCTGTTTTAGAAGTGTCCGATTATTGACATGCATCAAGAAGAGAAAACATCTAGGGAGAATGCGGAAAACTACTGGCGTTGGTTTAAGAACTGTCCAACAAATTCCATCTTTCAAAGGAGGAATATGTTTGGAAAAATAGCTTGAATGATTGTGATTGGTGATCACCTAAATGTTTGGGGAAATTAACCATGTTTTTTAATATATATATATATATATATTACACACACATATATATATTACACCAACCTACACACATAGATAACTACACCTAGGATGTTCTGTCACAAGAAGGAAATACAGAAACAATGTTGACATGCAGCTTTACTTTCTGCCTTTATGATATCAGCTACTACCCTATTGGATATGGAGGACTGGAGCTGCCTACTTTGTATGTACTGTAATTGAGTTTACGCATTATCCGGAGAAGCTAAAAGAGGAAATATATATTGGATGACCCCTCTGCTCTGCATAACTTCCCCCCTGTGTGCCATATAACTCCTCGTGCATACACACAGGGTCGCCTTGAATGACTATCTCCCCTCATAAAACTGCAAAGCATAAACAAAGTGTTATCAGGATCAACCAGCCATGGAGAGCAGAGACAAGGTCCATATCCTGCCCCCTTCCATAGAATGTTCTTCTCATCCCCCCTCCCTGTGGAATCCCAGAACAGATGGGGGATGTCATGTGGACCACCTTTCAGGTACCAAAAGATGGAGAATCCCATATAAACCAAACAGACAGTGGGTGTCTCCAATCGCTCTGCCCATAGGAGGGAATAAGGTGAGCTGCAGAATGGGGACAAGGGATCTCTAACACTCGATCTGACCATCAAGAGTGACACACGCAGGCTTTTAACATCCAAGCAGAATAAGACCAGAAAGCGTGTAAAGACTTTATTTGATTGGACCACAAGCCCAGACAGACACCTAAAGTATTTTACCATTTTTTATATATTTTTTTATTAACTTGCTATTTATCTTATTTACCGTGTTTTATAGTTAACTCTGTTTTTATCACCTTGCATCGTGTTTCTTGTTGTTTTTGTGTTTTTCTGTTTGTTTAAATAAATTCTAAAAATACAGCAGATGCTCTGAATTTATCTGATCTAAAAAGCTCACGCTATTTCTGAAGAGCCTGGCTACCTTACTTGCATAGAATGCTTGATCGCCCCCGCCTGGAAGTGGTTGTGGGTCGATCCATACGTTCGATCTGATTGTATTGTGTGTAGCCTGTACAATATTATAGAGTTGAGCACTGTTGGTGTTCCGGTGGCAGCAGTTTATAGCCACATGTGTTGCCATTTGAAGAATTGCGGTGACACACGTGGGGTACGATTGGCCGGTCTGATCAGATGAACCATCAATAGGTCTGATTAACCCTTGCAATCGTCACACTTCTTATGATAGTACATGCTGGATGGTGAGCTGGAAACTTGCATGTTTTAACGGATCTTTAAAGTCCCTGTCCGGGTACAAAACTAACTGCCTCCCACCTTATACCTCTTGGAAACCATGTAAAATGAGCCATTTCAAAGTACCTAAAATCTTCAATTATTTGTAAATACTGTGTGTATTCTATGCATAGCCACTTTATTTTCTTAAATTTCTGAGTCATTGCTGAGCTGGGAAGGGCTTGTCATGGTGCAGATGTACGAATGATGAGAGTGCTGTGAGACCACTGTGGCTTACTGTGCTTGCTCACAATAGGGTAGATTCACCACCAGGTGAGAAACTTCACATTCATTGTCTACCTGGTACTGAATCAGCCTCAAGTGAATGGCAGTTTTCTCTCCAAAAACGTAGTTGAGATTTCTCACCTGGTGCTAAATTAACCCCAAGGAGAGCACCAAGGAACAGAGTGGGGGTTAGACCACTATTGCCATTGCCTTGGAGAAATTAACTTAAAGAGGAACTTCGGTCATTATGACTGGACTCCATCTCTAATATGCAGCAGCGGGGCAGTCGCCACTAAAATAAGAAGGGAGCCACACGGATACCTCTTCTGGTAGCCGTGGAGCAATCTACTAGCTCTCATGGCCAGCGGCTGCACATAATGTGCTCAGCCAAGCTGATAAGCTGCAGTCAAGTGAGACGTGTAACCTGGAAGAGGTGAGCATTTTAACGTCGGCGATGCACAGCAGGACAGCCCGACCCCGCTGCTGAATATTAAAGTGGTTCAAAACCCAGAATTTTGTTTATCCTGGGTTTTGGTCCCTGCACCCTGATCGGGGATGTCCGCTGTGTGAAACTCCCCAGGTCGCCCGCTCTAACTTGCCTTTCCCCAGTCCTGCGGCGAATGTGGGGCCTCTCATCCAATCAGCGCACTCGGATGTGCTCCTGTCCCTTGATCTAAGAGTTAATCTAAGGCGAGCGAATCCGAGCACGCTGGCGGACACATCCCCCCGCTACACTCAGCGAGCGTGCCCGCACTGGCCATTCACAATTGCCTGTCACGTGCACGCACCCTGATAAAGGGATAGCAGGGATGCGGGCGCTGCTTGTGCAAGCGCTGTTGGACCAAGGACAGGCATCAGGTGAGCTGCTTTCTGCTTTGTTATTGGGTTTACACGCCAATTTACTACATCCTTTTATCCTTTTCACCCCATGTGGACAGATTTCCAGTATTGCCCATTCTGACGTGTATGGGAGATAGCTGAGAAGAAATTTTAGGCTAAATTAAACCCCTCAGCACCAGTGTATAAAACTTGATTGGAAAGATCGAGAACCCCACTGCGTAGCAGCGATCTCCATTTCCCGCCTCCTCCAAGACAGAATTCTGGCTCTCTGCACACCAACTCTATTTATTGTAAGTGTTAGCAATGTAGATACAGATATACACCCACAAGCAAGTGACATTAAAAACTTGTAAAAAAAATGTATCTTATGGTCCAAGCTAAGGCCACATTTCTTAGCTCTTGTGGCTCCTCAGTTTTTCACTTCTGCTTTTTTTTCTTTTGCTTCTCAAGCCTTTCAAAATCCTCTCTACCTTGCAGGGATAACTGGTCTTTGTCTGTGGAGTGGTGGTGTTCTTCTGGGGTATCCTTTTGCTATGTGTCGTCATGCATTTGGTGGTATTTCTGGCCTTGTTAGCCATGTGACCACGCCCATGTGTGCTCAGAAGAACCTCTCCACTGTACAGTAGCAGGCCATTTTTTAAGAGGGTGAAAAGCATTTGACAGTGTTTGGGCTAAAATGTGAGTGCTGAAAGGTTGCAGGGTCAGCAAAACTCTGTCGGCACTAGTGAGCAGAACCTCTTATAGTTGAAGTTCTTGGAGACATTTGATTTATGTTCCCCATCAATTGCCCAAATGCATTTAGAAAAATTGTTGCGCTCCTGAAATTCTCCAGCCATTTTGTCTCGTATGTTGGCATGACACTTTTTTTTTTCTAGTACCTGCCACAGCACCTGTCATGTGTATTTTACAATGGCAGATATAGTAGAGATTCCCATCCTGAAAAATAAAAAACAATATTTTGTTTCTATTTAAAGCAGACCAAAACGAGTCTATGAGACTCCTTGCAAGGCTGATTCCCTCTACCTGGGGCACTGAGATTTTGTTTCTATTTAACCCTTTAAGTGCCAGCCTACCTGGAGTTTTTGTCACACTCTGTTGCCAGACCATTTTGCACTATTTTGCGCTCCCCATGTTCAAATGTGATTTTTGAAGGGATTTCCAGGGATTTCCCAGGAAAATGATATATTGTTTTTTTCAGCAGAGTCTGGGCTTTAACATGAAATGTCTTGTTTGTCATTTTTTAGGTGTATTCTCAATATTTTTGGTTAAATATGTGCAAAAAAAAAAAAAAAAAAAAAAATTTTTACATATTGTAGTTTTTTTTGTAATAAAAAATGTAAGTTTGTCAATGAAATCTTATTGCGTGTGAAATCCCAATTTCTCCCGGTTACAGCGGTACCACATATGTATAGGTAGACACCCTTTCCTGCCCAGGAGACTCCCCCAAACTGAAACAACGCTTTAGGGGATTTTCAGATAAAATACAACTGTGCTACGCAATATGCGCACCTTGCAGTTTTTCCAGAAAAACAACCCTTTACATTTGAAATACCACCAACAAACTATATATTCTCTGGAAGTACACACCTCAGGCTTTCTAGGCGTACCAGGCTTGTTGATGTGGCCATAGTTTTCTGGAAGTAATCCCTCAATGGATTCTTTGGTTGCAAAGAGTTTCCCTAAAAAAAGGATAAAAAAGCAGAATCAAAGTCACATTTTCCTAAAAAAACTATATAGAAACAAGAAAAAACAAGTTTAATCTGGAAACGCAACATCCCCCGAACAGAACAATACCCAACATGCATAGGTTCTGTCAAGGGAAGAGTTGCCAAACACCCCAAAGTAAAGCATGTGCGTAACGGTAATTTTACTTGAAAATTTCAGCTCTGCAGACAAAGTGCGCACCTTGCGATTTTTCAACCAAAACAACCCTTGACATTTGGAATATCCCCCATAAACCATATATTCCCTGAAAGTACACACGTTAAGCTTTCTAAGGGTACCCAGCTTGTTGTAGTGGGCTCATCTTTCTGGAAGTAATCCCTCAAAGAATTCTTTGTTTGCGCAGGGTTTCCTTAAAAAATTTATAAAAAAGCTGAATAAAAAACACCTTTTCCTAAAATATAAATATGCAAACCAGAAAAAACAAGCTAAGTCTGAAAGCGCAAGGTCCCCCGAACAGAACAATACCCAACATGCATAGGTACTATTAACCCTTTTAATTGCCAGCCTACTTGAGATTTTGTCACCCTCTGTTGACAGGCCATTTTTCCCCATTTTGCGTCATGTTTTGCGCCATTTTTGCTGGAACTTTCAGGAAAATTATATATATATTTTTTTGCAGCAGAGTTTAGGCTTTAACATGAAATGTCTTGTTTGTAAATTATTTTTTTTTTTTTACAATATTATTAAGTAAAAATAATAAATAAATAAATAAAAAATGTTTTAAAAAAATTGACTCCTTTATTTTAAATAAAAAATGTATTTTATTAAGGAAAATCATATTGCATGTGAAAGCCCCATTTCTACCGATTAGAACGGTACCACATATTTATCGGTAGCCCCCTGTTCCTGCCCAGGAGACCCCCCTAACTGAAACAAGTATTTTATAACATTCACAAAAAAAATACAACTACCATCCACACTACAAAGGGTTAAATCGAGAAAAAAAATGACATAGGGTCCCCCCTCCCAGGGGAGGGAGACCCCATTTTTTTTTTGATTTTTAAGGGTTAAAAACCCTTAAAAATCAAAAAAAAAATTGACGTGGGGTCCCCCTTACCCAAAGTAACCAGCCCGGGACCAGCTATGGGGGCTTGTAGGCACAGAGTGGGGGGGCCAGCTTTTGTGGCCCCCCCACCCTGCAGCCTACGAGCCCACATAGCCCATGTGGGCCCGGGCTCTTCTGCCCCCCCCTGGCCTTTGGGGAGGCAGGTAATGGGGGTGCCGGGGGTTAATGGCAAGCCACCCGCTAGCGCAGGTGGCTTGCCATCCCCCCAGCCTTGTGAACAGGTATAGGGGTCATGGACCCCTTACCAGTTCACAAGGGGTTAAATGTAAATAATCACACAGACACAAGCAGAGAAAAAATATTTTATTAATTTTTTTTTTTTTTTTTTACACTGTACTCACCTCCCATCCATCCTAGAGCCCTCTGTCCCTCGGCGATCACTGGCTTCTGCTCACTTGCTAGAAGCCTTTTATAGCTGCTGGATGACAGAACACAAAGGGTTAATCAAAAAAAAAAATGACATAGGGTCCCCCCTCCCAGGGGGGGGGACCCCATTTTTTTTTGATTTTTAAGGGTTAAAAACCCTTAAAAATCAAAAAAAAATTGACGTGGGGTCCCCCTTACCCACAGTAACCAGCCCGGGACCAGCTATGGGGGCTTGTAGGCACAGAGTGGGGGGGCCAGCTTTTGTGGCCCCCCCCACCCTGCAGCCTACGAGCCCACATAGCCCATGTGGGCCCGGGCTCTTCTGCCCCCCCCTGGCCTTTGGGGAGGCAGGTAATGGGGGTGCCAGGGGTTAATGGCAAGCCACCCGCTAGCGCAGGTGGCTTCCCATCCCCCCAGCCTTGTGAACTGGTATAGGGGTCATGGACCCCTTACCAGTTCACAAGGGGTTAATAGTAAAAAATGACACAGAGAAAAAAAAATCTTTATTTTTCTTTTTTTTACACTATACTCACCTCCGATCCGACGTCCCTCGCCGCTGTATGTTCCGCGCCGCTGTCACTGACAGATGCCGGTGGTGATCGGCGCAGGGCGGGTGACAGGCGAGGGGGCTCCGATCGGAGCCTCCTCACCTGACATCCGCCCTGCTCCGATCACCACCGGCATCTGACAGATGCCGGAGCTCGGAGGGGGTATAGGAGGAGCGGGATGACGTCATCCCGCTCCTCCCACAATGGGCGGAGCTAAGCGGCGGCGGCCATCGCCGCCATTACAAGAGGTGAGGACCCGGAAGAGGGTCCTCACCTGAAGACTGCGCAGCCCAGGGGGGGGATGGGACCCCCCCCCTGGTGAAGAGGAGACCCGGACAGAAGGCTCGGGCGCGGAGGTGAGTAAATGACAGTTTTTTTTTTTTTTTTTTTTTTACAGCGCCGATGTCAGCGCTGGAAACGGGGGGGGGGGGGCGGCTGGTTTCGGGCCCCCCCCTGAAGACGGAGGACGACGGGGGGCGATCGGATGCCCCCCGCAGGAAGAGGGGACCCCAAGCTTCACGGGGATACCGGAGGTAAGTGTTTTTTTTTTCTATCTTTTTAACTGTTTGTGGGAAATGCCAGGCACGTAGTTTCTACGTGCTTGGCACTTAACGGTAGGAGAGGCAACCACGTAGAAACTACGTGCTTGGCATTTAAAGGGTTAAAGCAGACCAAAACGAGTCTATGAGACTCCTTGCCAGGCTGATTCCCTCTACCTGGGGCACTGAGATGCCCCGTTCTGTGAAAACCCCTTATTCGCCCAATAAGCTTACGTCTTCAACGAGCCCACAGCGCCAGCAGCAGCATCACCCTTATTCTATTCCGGCTGTGTGTTGCCATGCCCAGCACAACTAAATGGCTGTGCGAGACCGGATGCGATTGATGTCACGTGCTGATCGCATGTGTAGTTGGGATTCCATTCAGCTTTTCAGCCACAGGTAAGAAAGACAGGTGAACAGTGGGGTTTCACACAGCAGGGTATCCCAAATCAGGATGCACTTTAAGGTGGAAGCTCATCAAGAAGCGATGGACAAGCCTTAAAGACATTTTTAGATGAGTAACAAACTAAGTAAATTCGGTGAGATGTGAAGCAGCAGCGGACCCCAACCATCACAAATATTTATACTTGCAAATTAATTTCCTTAAACTGGACATTCAGCATAATTTAATGAAAAGCCAAAACCTTTTAAAAACTATTCCCCAGAATCGTAATGTAATATATTTTATGTTTTAGCCATTTACTTATTCTATCCCCCACTGAGCTAACTAAACTCTGTTTAGGATTCTAGGATACGGGTGCCGCCATCTTGCCTCAGAAGCATCACATGCTGGGGAGAAGACGGGGCAAATGAACAGGGGGTGGGTTATAGCTGGGGTCAGGAAAAGGACAGCAATCCTAGAATGCAGCACAGTCATAAGACACTTCCTGTTTCCAGGCAGCCTGAAACTCCATGTGCTGTCACCTTGGATATTTAAAGTCTTATAAAATGCAGCAAATGCAGGTAGGATGATTTTTATTGTGGGCAATCTGTATGTAGAGGGTGGAGGGGAACATATAAGATAAGTTCTTATTCAGGGTGAAGGTCCGCTTTAAGAGTGAGAAGCTCTATACTGTATTTCATGTGTATTTCTGTTCATTTTCTGTATTTCTTTCAGCACTACAAGCAATGTGGAGAAGGTGAACTAGATGGACTAAAGTCTTTATTCAGCCTTACATACTATGTTACTATGTGTCTCCCCAAGGGGAGCAAGAAGAGGCTGGGACAGTCATGGAGGAAGTGGTGGAAACAAGGGCAACAAGGACCAAATCACATGAGATGCTACACCATCCTACTCCACAAGCAGGGCCCCTGCAAAACGCAAGGCAGATCTTGATTTACCATGCAAATTTTATGTGCCATTACACTATGTCCCTGGCTCCTGAAGCGGAGTATGATGCTGCAGGAATTGAGGGGTGACATGAAAATGAATTTGCAAAGGGTTATCAACTACTGCAAGTTGCCTAGAACTGACAAACGCATTTTTGCCACCCCTGCACCCTCTCTTTCTTAGCCTAGCTCTGCCTCACACACACTGAACAGCTCTGATGGTTTGGGTCCTCATACATAGCTGCATAGCATGTGTTACACGCAACCAGGCCACCACATGCCTCCCCCTCCACCACCGCACTAGCTTCCCAACTTACCAGGGCATGGCTACCACACTGTTCTACAATGGTTTTGGGGCCCAATACCAGAGCTCTGCAGGCATTTTCTCAGATGCAATTAAATTGGATAGACCCAGCACACCTTTAAAAAGTATTTATGTAGGTTAGTAATGTTTGGGTGCAACATACTCAGACCGGTAATCCGCCGATCTAGACCAAATTGGTGAATTTGGTGATCATTCTCAAGAAAGTGTCTAGCTAGGGGTGAGGTCAGATGTGCTTGTCGGATGTTACTTCTATGCTCACTAATTTTAACCCGAACCTCTCTGTTAGTCTTGCCAACATAACCTAGCCCGCATGGGCTTTTAATTAAATATACAACGTTAGTGCTGGAGCAGTTGAAAAAGCAGCCGGCTCGGACTACGACGGGCGCACGTGACGTAGCAGAGTGCGTCCAATTGGAGGCGCCTGCCACGTCGCACACTGGCCGGCCGGGGGGGGGGGGGGAGACCAATATAAAAAGGCACAAAAGAGCACAACAGCATACATCGCTGAGGAAGGGGCACTAGCCCCGAAACGTTCCTAAAGAGCGATCCTTCTATGCACTGGGTAAATTGTTGATTGTCAGCCTGTATTTTGACCATTTATTGTTTGTTGATCCTTTTGATTGTCAGTTGAATTAGTGAAACCAATGTCTGATATGTATGTTTGCACCAGATACCTGTGTTTACCATAGTAGTTTCTCGCCACTAGAGGGCAGCAGCAATCTTATTTCCAGTAAGATTAACACAGTTTGGAAGTTACAGTAAGGGACTTTTAATACTGGTTTCATTATAACACAATATGTGGTTGTTACTCTATTCATTGATCTATTACTTGATATCCCACCTTACTGTTTACAAGGATTATATGCTTTATAACAAGAGACTGAATGGAGCACTATACCTGCCAGTTACATTTCCAAATTCCACAAGATCATATATATACATGTAATTTCTTTAGATTGGCCATATTTCTTTATGGATGTCCGGAGCCAGTATATGATTCCTATTTTGTCTCTTCACAATCAATTTGGGACTACATATTCTGTAAAAGTGATGTTTAACGATCTGTAAATATCTGTGTTACTTGATGTATCTGAAGAATCATATAATATAAACCAATTAAATTGATTATTTTGGTGTGGTGTGCATAACTCTACTCTGGCATAAATGTATTTTCTCAGATGCACTCATGCTACCATTCTCCTGCCCATAATCCTGGCTTAGTGTGGTAGCTACAGCTACATACACATCTTTATTCTTAGTATACAGTACGTCCTGCTCCAGATAGATTACTTACACTTGGGTTATCCTCCGCCAGATGGCGCTGCACTGCAGAGACATGTAAAACAGGCTCCTCCCGGCCCCCTCAAATACCTGGGGACCTCCCACAAATCCCAAAATTTCTCTGCAGTGCTTACTGTGAAGACATGAAATTATCACTCTGTCGCAGATGAGCTGGGCTATTGAAGCCTGCGGCCCTGTTGGACTATTCCCAACCGTCCTTCGTGTGATGTGCCTCCCAGCCTGGGCTGCACTGGTCGGGTGAAGGTAGGCAGCACCATGTGTGCTTAAAGTGGACCAACACCCAGGATTTTGACTATCCTGGGTTTTGGTCCACTTCGGCGGGGCACCCCGATCGGGGGTGCCCCGCTGTGTGAAACCCCCCAGAAACCCCAATAAACTCACCTCTCCCCGCTCCCACGTGACTGCCCGGTCCAATCCCCGCCAACGTCCAGGCGGGGAACAGGAACGTCCAAGCGGCTTCCGCCGCCGCCGCCTCCCTCGCGTCACTTTCGGCGCGCGTGCGCCCGTGCCGGCCATTCACAGACGGCCGGCGCGGGGGGCGCGCATGCCTAGAGGGGCGCGAGGGAGGCGGCGGCGGTGGAAGATAAGGTAGGTGATTTGGGGTGTTTGGGGGGGTTTCACCCCGCGGGACATCCCGATCTCGGATGTCCCGCGGGGTGGGAGGTGATCAGCCCGGGAATCTTATAGATTTCCGGGCCGATCACCTCTCGGTGTTGGTCCACTTTAAGGAGCGCTGCTCCACCGCACTCCCCCACCAAAGGGTAGGCGGTATACGCTGATGGTGAGCCTTTATGGGATGCCCCTCCTGCATTATTCCCATGCCATTCTCCCTGTAGCCTTCGGGGGGGGAAGAAAGGGGGGGTGTGGATGTCAGTGTATCATGATTACGTGCATATGGCTTTTTGTAAATGTCTGTTTGGACTAGTATATGTGGTGTCAACTGCCGCGCTGACTTGTCTTTTTACACTTGCAAAGGCCGCCGCCGCGCGCGCCTTTTCCTTCATTTGGATGTTCCGCGGTGGCGTGAGGACTCTTCTGCGTCCTCATTGGCTGCTTGTCGGTTGGACTTCGCGCTCTTCAGGGGGGCGGGGCCTGGAGCGGCCCGCGTCATGGCTCGCTCTGGGCCGCCCTTCGAGGTACCCAGCGCCATGTTGTCTGGTCGCACGCGGGTGTGACGTTCTTACTTACCGTGGTCCGTAAGGGCCCTCGCGGGCGGCTTTATATTCAATTGTAGTGTTTCGGTTCTGACACCCTTTTCTTCTCATTGTGTCTTTCAGACGGGTGAATCCATTGGCTTCTCCCGGCCCAGTGTAATTGATAGTCAGGCCTTGTAAAATTACTCCCATTTCCCTAGCGGGTCATTGGGGCATCCAGGTTTGCTTTATAGCGTCAATCCCTATTGGCATATTGTGCCTAATAATCACCATATGGAGGCATCTCAGGATAATGTGACCGGGTCCCTTTGGGACAAAACCGTCTGTGTATGGCGTGTGGACAACCTCATGCTGATGCTGACAAGGCATGGGTCTGCGTACCCTGTGCTGAGCAAGCGCTGGCTTTGCAATCTGGCCTGCCAGTGGCTGCACCTCGTTTCACTTCACCTACTCCCCCAAGCTTAAATCTCACTCCTGCTGAGTTGCATACAAGTGGGGATTCTTAGCCTGATGTGTCTTCTAGACTACCTACTGCTGAACAGATTATTGCGAGGTCCTTAGCGCGTAAGGGCCCTGGTAAGAAGCGGCACCTGACGCCTTATGATACTGTTTTCCCTATGGGATCTCAGGAGTTTATGAATCTGTGTGGCTATACCCCTTCTGATGAAGGAGAGCTCTTTTCTGACTCAGGCTCATCTGATGAGAGACCAAGGGGTCATGACGATTCTGGCTCTGACCCCTGGGCCCCGGATGACACTGACAGATTATTGACCCAGATCTTTGAGGTTCTATCTATCTCTCTCCCTGGTGAGGCTCCTGGGCAAAGAGGGGAGCGTTTTCATACAGCAACATCAAGTTTGGAGTTTCTAGAGCAGGCACATTTCCATTCCCTTGTGCTCAAGGAATGGGAGTGCCACAGTAAACTTCCTGGGGTTCCAAGGGATTGGGTTAGGAAGTATCCTTTTCCACCTGAGGTGGTTAAATGTTGGTCACCCCCCCCCCCGAGGTGGATGTCCCGATAATATGGCTATCTAACACCCCTGTCATGCATTCCCCTGATTCTACTATCCTGCGGGATGCTGAGGACCGGCGCATTGACCTGCTGGCCTCCCACGCCTTTGCATGTGCGGGGACGGCGCTGTGCCCGGCCTGTGCCTCTGCCATTACTGCCGTGGCCACTAGAACCCTCATCAGAAATATGCTTGATAGTGCCCCTGATGATCTCCCTTGTGAGGTGTTTAATGCACTCTCCAGTTGTGATGTGTTTCTAAATTTTGTCCTAGTAGCACTGGATGACACCATCAGAATGTGTGCAAGAACTTCTGCCCTCGTGGTGGCTATACGTCGCTTGGTCTGGCTGCGACAGTGGGGTGCTGACAATGCTGCGAAGAAGGCCCTTACTGGGCTTCCCTTTAAGGGGCTACGTCTGTTTGGGGCCCGTCTAGACCTGTTTGGTAAGAGAGGTAAGTTACCCCAGCGCAGACGGCTGTCTCGGCCACTTCAGGGCCAGGGCCCCCCTTCTACCCCCTACCATGGTGTTAAACAGGAACCAGGGGTGTCCTTCGCGGGGGCTCGCGCAGATACCTGTCCCAGGAGCAGAAGACAACACCCTGGCTCCTCCGGGGGGACTAAGCCCAAATCCTCTCCCAAGTCCCCTCAAGCGTGAGGGGACGGCTGCGGCACCTTGCTCAAGTCTGGAGGCATCACGCCTCAGACCGGTGGATTCAGGAGGTAGTGTCCTCCGGCTACAAGATGGTGTTTACTGTGCTACCTCCCCTAAGATTATTAGGTCCCGGGTACTCCTGGTCCCTGCCTCTGCTCAGGTGTTGGTGCAGGCCGCGCAAGGCCTGCTGGGTCTGGGGGTCATTTGCAGATTCCCTTAACAGACAGAGGCAAGGGACTCTACACCAACCTTTTTAGTTCCCCAAAAAGATGGGTCAGTCTGGCCCATTCTGGATTTACAGATCTTCAGCAAATTGTCAAGTACAGGCGCTTCCGCATGGAAACTCTGCGCTCGGCCATCTGCTCCTTGCGCCCCGGGGGCTTCATGCCGTCTGTGGATATCAAAGATGCTTATTGTCACATCCTTGTGTTTTCAGGACACCAAGGTTCCTCAGATTCGCGTTAGAAGATCAACACTGCCAAATTGTGGCGGGGGTGATGTCTCTGATGAGGCTAAGGGGCGTCCGCGTACTGCACTACCTGGACGTCCTCATCACTTCCCAGTCTCTATATCTGGCAAAGTTGGATACTCAGCTGGTGGTGTTCATTCAGGAGTCATCTGGATGGGTGATCAGCCAACCCAAGTCCTCACTGTCCCCTTCCTTGGTAACTTCATTCCTAGGAATGAATCTGGACACAGTTCAGGCAAGGATATTCCTTCCTCAGCAGAAGGTGGACAATCTGCTTGCACAAGCTCAGTCCCTCCTAGCTGTCCCTGTCCCTCCACCAAGCAGGGGATGCAGCTGGTGGGCCTGATGGTGGCGTGCTTCGAAGCGGCCTCTTGTGCTCAGTCCCTCTTGGGGCTTCTGCAACTTCTCCTATTGTCTGTATGGGACAAGGACCCAGCATCCATGGACAGGGTCTGTGTGTCTTCCCCCCTGGTGAGGAGGTCCCTCTTGTAGTGGATGGACTCAAGTAACCTGTTAGGGGGCTGATCCCTTCTTGCCCCTTCCTGGGAGACGGTCACCACGGATGCTAGTCTATCAGGTTGGGGGGTTCTTCTGGAAGTCCCTGCGGTTCCAGGGGAGGTGGGGCCCTTAGGAGGCCCATTCACCTATCAATGTCTTGAAGCTGTGAGCGATCAGGTTAGTTCTGGCTCTTATTGAGGGGGGGGGGGAAAGTGAGGGGAGGGAACTGGTGGATTGGGTGCCTCTCTTCTTGTAGTGTCCCAGGGGTGTAGAGGTTGGCCTCTTGGGCACTGTAGACAAAATTTGGGTTGTTTTCCTCCTTTCCCGTGGTCCAGAAGGATTCCTCCAGGCCACCTTCACAACCAATCAAGGTATTGGAGTGGAAGAGGAGTCTGTTGGAAACCTCCAGGTCTCGGGAGGAAGAAAGGGGGGGCCCTCTAAGTCACTCCCTGGGGAAGTTAGGTTAAGCGTAGCACACAAACAATTATTGCAAAGGCTCAGTATATGCCAGTAGTAAAACCTTAGTTTAATGCTCATTCCATTTGTGTGATACAAAAAAACAGTATTATATTCATACTTGTTTCTGCAGGTTCATTTGTTTAGTAAAAAAAGTCCTTAATTGTATTAGGGGCTTGTATTTGCCCTCAGCCTGTAGCAAGGCTTATTGTGGTCTGTTGATGTGGACCTCTTTCACAGACGCGTTTCGCTCTTTTGCTTCTTCAGTGTGAGGGTCCTTGTGTTCTAGTTATGATGCATCAGTACATGGTTAGTTTGTATTAAACAGTCATGTATATTTGTTGTATATAGCAACATGGAGATAAATGCATTGGTCAATATATAAAAAAGCACTTACAATTCCTTATCTTTGTTTCTACATGGATGCTGAATTTTTTTGCAGCTAAAAACGGCAGTTGTCACGGCTTTAGAGCTTTGGTTGCAGCGGTTCCTCCCAGCTTTTTTGTATATGCGGACTCCCAAGGTGTTGCCTTTGAAATAGGTATAAGATAGGGAGTACAGATGTCATTTACTGTGCAATGGTATTTTTGGTCTATATTGGAGAAGGGGTGGGGTATGTATATATGTGTGTGCCACCGAAGGTATGTCTTATTATGCTATGCATCTCCCGTGCCCCCTTAAGAAGTAGTTGCCCTGTTGGTTTGGGCGGGTTCCGTGTGAGGGGTGGAGGCCCCCTTAAAAATTGTTGCTTACCTTTTTATCAGTTGCCTTTGGTCACTTTCGCCATAAAGCCAGTACCCCCTTCTGTATCACATCAGGGGGCAATTCTGCAGTATGTAATCGCTGTGTCTATGCGCTGGTGTCCTGCTGGGTCTGCTTTCCTGCTCTGTGAGCGGTGTGTCTATTTCTGTTGCTGTAGCCGTATGTGTAGGGCTCTGCGCTGTCTGCAGATATACGGGGCCGTGTGCTGCAGGGTGGGCGGGGTTTCCGTTCCCCGCGCTTCCTGCTAGTCCCCTGGTTGGTTGTTCCCCCAGGGGCGGAGGTGCGTCACACGCACTCTCCTCTCGCCGGCCCCGCCTGGCTATTGGCTGGTTTCTGTGTCCGTCTTGTTCAATGTTGTTTAGGCTTCTGTCTCCTGGCCTGGCGGCGGCCATTTTGTTAGTGGCTGCTGTTCTTATGTATGCTGTTGTTAGTATCTATATGTTCTGTGTTACTATGGGCTCCTGTCCGCAGGTCTGGCGGCGGCCATTTTGTTGGTGGCTGTCGTAATTGTTGTGATTGTTTTGGCTGGGAGGAAGCGCTGTTTCCCAGTTGTTTAGGCTTCTGTCTCCTGGCCTGGAGGCGGCCATTTTGTTAGTGGCTGCTGTTCTTATGTATGCTGTTGTTAGTATCTATATGTTCTGTGTTACTATGGGCTCCTGTCCGCAGGTCTGGCGGCGGCCATTTTGTTGGTGGCTGTCGTTATTGTTGTGATTGTTTTGGCTGGGAGGAAGCGCTGTTTCCCAGTTCCAATGCTCTAAGAGGTAATTACATAGATTTATTCACATATTCCACAGATAATATTAGAGCAATGAGATTAACAATGTAACATAGTCCACGTGTTCCACAATCAAAGATTTGAGCAATGTTAGAACAGTGATTAGGTAATGATTTTAAACAATGAATTTTAGTTCACATATTCTACCCTCAATGACTTGAGCTATGTCAAGGCATTGTACACATTGTAAACCATATAATATTTAGAAATTACTCATTATGTCCCTTTGTGCACCGGAAAGTAGCTTTACGGCACCATGCATTAATTTTTAAGGTAAAACCAAATAAGATATAGTGGAGTGAATTGATGTACTCAGTTTGCCTGCTTGCTTGTCCCTTCCCATGTTGCTTGCTCCTATGTTTTTAGTAACTCTCCATTTATGTGCTTACTGGTTTCTTTCATTGAACTCAATTGAGTGGGTTGTCGCATGTTTTTGAGGTATCTCCATCTGGGGTAAAAGGTCAGGACTAAAGAGTTTTCAGTGTCCCTTATTTGGGTACGTCACGGGGATCTTTTATTCGGTCCGGGTCATTTTAACGGTTTATATTTGTTTGGTAGTCTGGGTCATTTTAGAAAAGGGGCGAAGCTGCACGTCTCATTCAGTCCCGGTGGATGTGTTGCCTTGAGTTTGACTATCCACTTAGTCTCTTTTTGTAAGGTCTTTTTTTGGATGTCTCCGCCCCTTTTATGTATATGCAGTCTGTCAAGTGCCTGAAAAGTGGTCCCCTTTGGGTCTGCATTGTGGTTTATTGAAAAATGTCGGCCTATCGGTGTGGTGTGGTTCCTATTTCTGATGTCTCTCAGATGTTCCAGGATTCTTACCCTGAATTTACGGTTTGTTTTGCCCACATAAAACCTCTTGCATGGGCATGTCATCAGGTATATGATGTGTGGGGAGTTGCAGTTCACGAAATGTTTCATGTTATGTGTCTGTTTGTTGGGTAATTCTAGAGTGGTTCCTTGTTTTAGAAACTGGCACGTGTTGCATCCCCCGCAGCTGTAAAGGCCTACGGTTTTGCAGCATTTTTCGTCTGAGGGTTGTGAGTAATGACTCTTGACCAGTGTGTCTTTGATGGATTTGGTTCTCCTGAAGACCAATTGGGGTTTTTTAGGGACCAAAGGTGCTAGGTCCGGATCATGAGTTAAAACATGCCAGTGTCTCTGTAGTATGTGTCTTATATCTTGGTGCTGTTTTGTGTATGTGAGAATGAAGGGTAGATTTGGTGAAGTTTTGATATCCGTTTTTCTGTTTGGGAAAAGTATTTCCTGTCTGTCCCTCCCTGCTGCTCTGTGATAGGCCCGTTTAAGAGTTTTTCTACTGTATCCTCTTTGGAGTAGTCTGTCCCTGATACCATTCGCTGCATTCTGGAATGCTTCTTGGGTTGAGCAGTTTCTCCTTGCCCTCGGGTATTCACCATAGGGGATGCTCTGTTTGAGTGGGGTTGGGTGGGAGCTTGTGGCGCGTAGAATGTTGTTTGCTGCCGTGGGTTTTCTGTAGAAGTTCGTGGTAATGTTCCCTCCCTCGTCAATGTTGATTATCAGGTCCAGGAATGCCAGTTGCCTGGTGCTAAAGTCTAGTGTGAGTTTTAGATTGAGTGTATTCTGATTGAGGAGGTGGTGAAAATCTCTAAGTTCTTGTTCTGTGCCTTCCCAGAGGATGAGTATGTCATCTATATATCTATACCAGGTGGTGGCTTTCTCCAGGTAGGGAAGCATGTTTGTGTCTTGCCAGATGGTGTGTTCCCACCAACCCAAGTAGAGATTTGCGTAAGTGGGAGCACATGTAGTGCCCATTGCGGTGCCTTGTATTTGTTGGTATAGTTGGTTTTGGAACAAGAAAGTATTATGGGTAAGAATGAAGCGTAGTAGTTTTATGAGGAAGGCACTGTGGTCGTATTGACTGATGTCCAGTTGATCTAGGTAAGTTTTGACTGCTTGTAGACCTGCTTGATGTGGTATGCTGGAATACAATGCTTCCACATCAAAGCTTACCAGGATCGCACCCCCTGGTAATGTGATGTCGTGTAGTGTTTGAAGTAGATGCGGTGTATCCTTAATGAATGATGGTAGAGATTGTACGTATGGTTGGAGGTGTCTGTCGATGTATTTACTTGCAGCGCTCGTCAGTGACCCTATCCCTGAGACTATGGGGCGACCCGGTGGGTCCGTGCTGGATTTATGGATTTTTTGGGAGGGCGTAAAAGGTCTGTGTTACCGGTTTCTCTATTCTCCCTATCTTATACCTATTTCAAAGGCAACACCTTGGGAGTCCGCATATACAAAAAAGCTGGGAGGAACCGCTGCAACTAAAGCTCTAAAGCCGTGACAACTGCCGTTTTTAGCTGCAAAAAAATTCAGCATCCATGTAGAAACAAAGATAAGGAATTGTAAGTGCTTTTTTATATATTGACCAATGCATTTATCTCCATGTTGCTATATACAACAAATATACATGACTGTTTAATACAAACTAACCATGTACTGATGCATCATAACTAGAACACAAGGACCCTCACACTGAAGAAGCAAAAGAGCGAAATGCGTCTGTGAAAGAGGTCCACATCAACAGACCACAATAAGCCTTGCTACAGGCTGAGGGCAAATACAAGCCCCTAATACAATTAAGGACTTTTTTTACTAAACAAATGAACCTGCAGAAACAAGTATGAATATAATACTGTTTTTTTGTATCACACAAATGGAATGAGCATTAAACTAAGGTTTTACTACTGGCATATACTGAGCCTTTGCAATAATTGTTTGTGTGCTACGCTTAACCTAACTTCCCCAGGGAGTGACTTAGAGGGCCCCCCCTTTCTTCCTCCCGAGACCTGGAGGTTTCCAACAGACTCCTCTTCCACTCCAATACCTTGATTGGTTGTGAAGGTGGCCTGGAGGAATCCTTCTGGACCACGGGAAAGGAGGAAAACAACCCAAATTTAGTTCTGGCTCTTGACTAATCATCTTCAGGGCCTGCCTGTTCAGGGGTGCTCGGTCACTCTGATGGCAGTTGCCTACATCAATCATCAGGGAGGTACCCGGAGCAAGAGGGTCCTCCAGGAAGTGTCTCTGATCCTGTTCTGGGTGGAGGCCAATGTTCCCTGTATTTTAGCGGTATACATTCCGGGGTGGGTCCCTCTGCAACAGGGTGTTCCAATCTCTGTATCACCGTTGGGGCCAACCTGATGTGGATCTGTTTGCTTTCCATCACAATCACAAGCTCCCGGCCTTAATCTCCCTGTCCCAGGATCCTCTGGCCGTGACCATGGATGCCTTAGTAATTTCATGGCAGGACATTTCAGTTTCTGTATTGCTCTGGAAGGGGTGCCAGTGATTCTGGTGGCCCCCAGGTTTCCAAGAAGAGTGTGGTTCGCAAACGTGGTGCAGATGGCAGTAGATCAGTGCTTTCTGCCTGGAGTGCCAGATCTGCTCACTTAGGGCCCCTTACGCCATCCCAATTACAAACCCTGGCTTTGACGGCCTGGCTGCTGAAACCTCCATCTTGATGGAGAAAGGTTTGTCTGCCTCGATGGTTGAGTCCATGGTGAAGGCTAGGAAGATGACTTCTTCTTCCATCTGTTATAAGGTATGGCGTACCTACATTGACTGGTGTGAGTCTTGGTCTCTTCCCTGTTGGGTGTTCTCGGTTCCCAGGGTTCTGGAGTTTTACTGCATGGGTTGGAGTCGGTTCTCTAACTCAGTGCTTTGAAGGGTCAAGTTTCTACCCTGTCTGTCTTCTTTCAGAAGTCTTTTGTTCAGCATTCCTTGATTAAGACTGCTTTTAGGGGGTTACTCATGTGCGTTCCCCACAACAACCTATGGTCCCTGTTTTGGGATTTGGACTTGATCTTGCCTGCCTCGCAGGGTGCTCCCTTTGAACCGGTGCAGGATGCTGCCTTGGCCATTCTTACGCTCAAGGTTGTGTTTCTGGTAGCTTTCACTTCTGTCAGGCGTGTGTCTGAGCTGGGGGCGCTGTCCCTTCAGCCCCCCTACTATGAGAGGCACCAGGACAAGGTGATGCTTTGTTTCAAACCTGATTTTCTGCCTAAGGTAGTGTCTGCCTTTCATTTGAATCAGGATATTGTTTTTCCTTCTTTGTGCCCTAACCCTAGCAATGCTAAGGAGAGAGTTTTGCACTCTTTGAATGTGGTTAGGTGTCTGAAGTACTATCTGGTGGCTACTGCACCTTTCAGGAAAACTGATGCTCTTTTTGTGGTCCCTTCTGGTCCTAGGAAGGGTTTGGCTCCTGCCAAGTCTACTATCAGCAAGTGGCTCTGTCAGGCTGTGATTCAGGCCTACTCTGCTAAGGGGAAGAATCCTCCCTTCGCCTTACTGCTCATTCTACTCGTGCTATTGGTGCCTCTTGGGCCTTCCAGCACCAGGCTTCTGTTGAACAAGTTTGCAAGGCCGCTACTTGGTCTTCTGTTCATACCTTTTCAAAGTTTTACAAGGCTGATGTTAGGGCCTCAGCTGATGCTGTTTTTGGCCACAAGGTTTTGCAGGCGGCAGTGGTTTAAACTGTCTGCTGTTACCTTTTTTGTTGGGGATCCCACCCTACTTTATGGACACTGCTATTGGATGTCCCAAGTGTAAGTAATCTATCTGGAGCAGGACGTACTGTATACTAAGAATAATACAATTCTGTGAAATACTCACCTGTAGAATTGGTATTATAAGTATACAGTAAGTCCTGCTCCACCCCACCCTGGTTTTTGCATTATTCTGGATCCCCTGTATGGTGATTGTTATCATTGTTATAAGTTACCAGTTTTTGGGTGGTTAAATTCTCCCGGCTTCTTGTTCACTGCTTTTGAATGCTGGGGATTTGTGGGAGGTCCCCGGGTATTTGAGGGTCCGGGAGGAGCCTGTTTTACATGTCTCTGCAGTGCAGCGCCATCTGGTGGAGGATAACCCAAGTGTAAGTAATCTATCTGGAGCAGGACGTACTGTATACTTATAATACCAATTCTACAGGTGAGTATTTCACAGAATTGTATTATTGGTTCAACAGGCCTCTTCAGCTGGAACATAAGCCAGAGCAGAGCCACACAATTCTACGATCAAGACCCCAAATTCCACTTCCAAGATTTGTTTAAATTATAAAAATATTATATATCCAGTGGCTGTATTTCATTTTGTGCTATGTTCATTGTTGCTGACCAGCTACATGGCACTTTGCCTGTAAAAAGTTGTTGCTGGACAATGTAGTGTCTATTTAAATGTATGGTCCAGCCTTATTACTTTGTTAATAATGAAGTATAAATAATAATTTGCTCTGTTGATGTGTGTTCTGTTGGTGCTTTTGTGGGGAGGTTTGGCTTTGGCTTAGTTGAAGTGTATACTGAGGTGAGAACAACACTAATGCACACCGCAACAGAGCCAGGCTATTCTATGGGATGTTATCGGTTTGGGGGAGGCAAAGCTCTGGCTTTGTTGGAGTGTGCACTGGTGTGAGCAAGACACTAGTGCACACTGCAACTGAGCCAGGCCATGCTCTGAGGTGTGATGATTTTGAGTGTGATGACGTGTCTCCCCAGATGGAATGCAAGGAGGTCGGCAGTGTCATCCATCTGCAGATGGGCACTCAATGCCCAGAAGTTCATTAGAGCTGTTCAGAAAAATAGGGGGAGATTAATCGAATGCACTCTCTGTCTCTATGATTGTTAAATAAGTATATATATATTTAACAAAAATAAACCTCTGAATGGACATCTTTATGTACCTGGCAGAGTTGCCCAGATGCAGGTGAAGCTGCCTATATAGCACAGCAAGCTGGCCTACTGAGGGATGGGTGATGGGTATGGGGTCAACCCAGTACCTCCTCCAGGCATTATATACAGGTGCATTTCAAAAAATTAGAATATCATCAAAAATGTGTATATTTTTAGTACTTCAGTTGAAAAACTGAAACTCGTATATCATTTTGTGTGAATACAGAGTGAACCTTTTCAAGTGTTTTTATGTTAATGTTGATGACTTACAGCCAAGGAAAACCCAAAATTCATCTCATAAAATTTGAATATGATATATATATATATATATAACAAAAATGTTGGCCAAATGAAAAGTATGTTCAGTAAATTCACTCAATACTTGGTTGGGGCTCCTTTTGCATGAATTACTGCAGCAATGCAACGTGGCATGGAGGCGATCAGCCTGTGGCACTGCAGAAGAGTTATGGAACCTCAGGTTGCTTTAATAGCAGCCTTCAGCTTGTCTGCATTATTAGGTCTGCTGTCACTCATCTTGACAATACCCCATAGAATCTCTATGGGGTTAAGGTCAGGTGAGTTTGCTGGCCAATCAAGCACAGTGATACTGTGGTTATTAAACCAGGTCTTGGTATGTTTGGCAGTGTGGACAGGTGCCAAGTCCTGTTGGAAAATGAGAAATCCATCTCCAAAAAGCTTGTCAGCAGAGGGAAGCATGAAGTACTCTTCTGATATTAGCTGTGCTGACTTTGGTCTTGATAAAACACAGTGGACCAACACCAGCAGATGACATGACTCCCCAAACCATCAATGATTATGGAAACTTCACACTAGACCTCAAGCAGCTTGATTTCCAAATGAAATGCAAAATTTACTTTCATCTGAAAACAACACGTTTGACTGCTGAGCAACAGTCCAGTCCTTTCTATTCTTTGCCCAGGTAAGATGTTTCTGGCATTGTCTGTTGGTCATGAGTAGCTTGACACATGGACTGCAACAGTTGTAGTCCATGTCCTGTATACGTCTGTGTGTGGTGGCTCTTGAAGAACTGACTCCAGCAGCATTCCACTCCTTGTGAATCTCCCCTAAATTTGGCCTTTTCTTAACAATCCTATCAAGCCTGTGGTTATCCTGGTTGCTTGTGCACCTTTTTCTACCACACTTTTTCCTTCCACTGAACTTTCCATTAATCTACTTTGATACACTCTGTGAACAGCCAGCTTCTTTAGCAATAACCTTTTGTGGCTTTCCCTCCTTGTGGAGTGTGTCAATGACTGCCTTCTGGACATCTGTCAATTCAGCAGTCTTCCCCCTTGAACCAGACTAAGGGACCTTTTTAAACACTTAGGAAGCCTTTGCAGCTGTTTTGGTTAATTATTCTAATTTTGGGATTTTAACATAAAAAACCTTTTTGTATTAACTCAATATAATATATGCGTTTCGTTTTTTTCAACTGAATTCCTAAAAATATACAAATCTTTGATTGTATTCTATTTTTTTGCAATGCACATGTGTGTCCCAGCAACAATAAGCACAGAATCTTTTAATAAACTATCACCAACATTTTCCAGAAACAACCAAGCACCAAAGATCACAGATAACCACCAAGAAAACACCAGCAAATGCAAGCAATTGCCAACAACCATAAACCAAGGCCCAGGAACAGGAAATATGATCTTTCTTATGTCAGATGTCTTGGGTGCCTTTTATATTTCAATATTTTTGTTAAGAGTTTCATAAAATTATGCATATAGCAGTTTTTATATTATCAATACATTATTTATATTCTCATCTTAACGTCATCATCTTTATGCATACATTTTTTCTAATTTAAAGTGGACCTTCACTCTGAATAAGAGTCTATCTTATATGTTACCCACACCCTGTACATACAGATTGTCCACATTAAAAATCATCCTACCTGCATCTACTGCATGTTATGAGCCTTTAAACATCCAAGATGGCGGCTTATGGAAGCCACCATCTTATCAGGCAGCCTGCAAACAGGAAGTGCCTCCTGACTGTGCTGCTCTGCATTCTGGGACTGCTGACCGTTACCTGACCCCAGCTCTGCTCTGTCTGAGCAAAGCACAGCTATAACCCGCCCCCCTGTACCTTATCCCACTCTCCTCTCCTCAGTAAGTGTGATGCTTCTGATTCAAGATGGCGCCCGTATCCTAAATTCCTGAACAGAGTTGCAGCCCAGTGGGGGAAAGAATAATAAGTTAATGACTAAAAACTTAAAATATATTAATTTTAGATGCTGGGGAACCGTTTTTTAAGAGTTTGGGCTTTTCATTAAATCACGCTGATTGTCCGGTTTAATTCTAATAAATATATATCTTATTCATATGATAACATATCACATATTAGTCAACATAGCTTTAGACTGTTAAGACATTTTCAGTTCGCTGCCTCATCACAAGTTAGTAGCGTTATTCCCCTTCTAACCTATCGTGTTTGTATGTACCACTATTACTGTAGTGCAGGGGTGTCAAACTAATTTTCACAGAGGGCCAAATCAGTATTCTGGTTTTCTTCAAGGGGACAGTTAATTACAAACGCAAAATTATTGCTAGGAAAATGCCAATCCATTGCTGATAAAATGACACAAATAGCTAACGCCATCTTATTCACAAAACACTGTGAAAATTGCGATCGCACAGGAACACCTTGGTACAAACCCAGCCACATTATGTTCTAGTTACCTTAGGCAATTTGGCCTTGTTCACCTTAGTCTATAATATAGTATTGTCTGTTTGGTCAGAATGAGTCACATGAATACGGTGGCAAGGCATCTTGACCTGGCAGTATTCCACTGGATAATCCAGGTAGTCTGTGATTGGGCCTAAAATTTGAATAAATGCTTAACCATGATGATCTGCAGACTAATGCAGGATGTCTGCAGAAGAATTAGCACAAAACCCACCTCACCTAAAGCCTATGCTGTATTTCACATATTGCTTATTCTGTTTCAGGGCACCTTTTCAAATCACTTGTTGGCTCACCCTATTCTGTCCTAGTGACATTTTGTAAGGATATGATAATCTCAACAAAACTAGAAGAGTGCAGTGTCAGACTAAGTGGGAAGGGGAAGGGGGGGGGGTCTGAGGCCCACCAGTAGAAATGACTCTGAGGGCTCAACCTACAGTTACAGAAACCGCTGCAGGGACCTGGAACTATGTGAACATGTAGCCCGATCCTTTGCTTTCTATAGATGTACACACTGGGGAGAATGCAGAGTTTGCAATCCCCCAGGTGGCCTAGAATACTCAGCATGCTGTTGATGCCATAGCACTTGCATGGGCCACAGCAGCATCCCTGGCTTACCACTGGCTAATGCAAGCACCTACACCAGGCACTTTGGCTATTTAGGAACTGCCTGGTGCACAGTTGAAGCAGGCTCTTTCACTGCTCACAGGCCTAGGGCAAGCTTACTTATGTACAGATGAAAAATCTAAAGAAATTACTGGTAGCACGGCAATCACTCCAAGAACTAAGCTAAAACAACCAGATACATAGAATCCTGGGAGTACTGTGCATATTTCTGGATTCATTTTTGGAGCATTAAAGTTGGACACCCACTCACGGGCTGTATTGAGGGATTCTGCACACTGCCCGTCATGAGGGATGCCGCTCACTGCTTGTCATGAGGGATGCCGCTTACTGCCTGTAATGAGGGGTGCTGCTCACTGCCACTCAACACAAAAATGACTACAAATACTCCATCTGACCAACAAATCCCTTCGACAAAACAAACACTGAGCCTATATTTTCAAGAGAAGTGCTCCCTGCTGAAAAGGCAAAAAGCTGAATAGATTGCACATTGGTGACTGACCAGTAGCCCATGCATGCACCATGGCAATAAAGCAAAGGTGAGTTTACAGGCAATCCTGGGTGGGGGGATATGCAAAATCAGGATGCCCCAGGTAGGATGAGCAAGACCTGGTATAGTGAAAATCACAGGTTTTGTTCCCTTTTTAATACACTCAGTGTTCAGTCCCTGCAATGTGGATTTTAGTCCTTACTATGCCAAGGGGGTTTCACACAACAGAGCACCCCAAATTAGGATAGCAATGGAACATTCCCTAAGACTCCAGATCAGGCAATCTGCTTGCCAGCATCAACATGAGCTAGGCTGGTGGGTTGGGGGTTCCCACTGATAACAATGAGCTCCTTTGTACACAGGTAATTCTGTGTTGTTCTCAAGAGCCTCCCACCAGCACAGCTTCACAAACTGGAGCTAGAGGTGAGTGAGGAGCAGCTGGCAATACAGTGGAGAGTGTTGTTTAATCTTGACATCTCCTGATTTGAAGGTCTTAGGGAATTGCCTACTAAAGTAGATGTTTCCTTTAAAGTGGTCCAACACCCATTTTTGATAAAATGCACTGTGGAATTGGCAGCTATGTAACTATGTGGCTATGTGCAGGGTATAAGCATCACCAATCAGGATGCCCCCCAGACAAGTGCTTTAAGAAATCCTAAAGTCTGTACTAACCCCAGTCACATAAGCACAATTATCTTATCTGGTCTGATAGTGAGCTTGATCCCACATTGGGAGATTGGCACTGCAGTCCTGGCCTCCCACTGTCAGTAACAGGTGAGTCATTTGTTTTTTTATTGCGCAGTGTAATGTGAACACCCATCAGCAACCATTCAGGATTGGGAATGCTGTTGGAGCTCCGTTTGTGTCATGGGATTGGATATCAGGGTAAGTATATGGATTTTTCGTGGGTATTGGTTCACACAGCCAGGATGCCCAATTTGGGAGTCAAAACTGGGGAGGGGGCACACATAGGGTTTTGGTCCACTTTCACACATTTGAATGTGGATCCAGATTTATGTAAACAACAAGTTGCAAGAAGCCAGGTATTCGCCCACCTTTTTCAGAGCACTGGCTCTAATTACTGCTAGGCTGTCCATACCGTTAGCTATGTAGTAACCCCCCCACACAACTTTTGGGACATGCAGAATCCCCGACCCGCAGAGAACATCCTCCAGCGCTTACCTGAGACTGGGGCCAATAGTGAGAAGCCAATTGAGGAGGCATGGAGTCTATAAAGCAATAAGAGGTGAGGCCACTCTCCTATTTTTTTAAGGCTTAGAAGCCTTGTCTACAAAAAAAAAAAAAACAGGAAGCATTGCCCATTGTAGATCTAGCAGTTGGAGTGATTTATAGCTTTGCATGAAAATTAGTTTAAGAGACTTTCAAGCTATTTATTCTGGAGAGCAGTTTCTTTATTTTAACCCTCCCTAAGCACAGGCCTCATGAGGTATAATGGGGGGGGGGGGGGGGGTAAAATGTTTGTAAATCTCACCTGGTTCAGAATCCAGCACTGGTCTTGGGCTGGTCTATTTAAGTAAATGAGAGTCGGGAGCAGGGAGGCAGCATAATTTACATGAAAAGACCACCTTTGATGTGATGTGTTCTAAAAAATGACCTTGCCCTTATGAAAGACTATGAATAGAAAGAGCCAGACAACTCAAGGTTCATGTTGGTGCAGTATGTTGACTGTGGGTGAGCACTCTGGCACACCCACAAGGAAGCTGCCACTCCTCCCACATTCTAGAAGATAGTAGTAGATAATGGGATATCCTGAAGCTTCCCAGTAACCAAGCAGACCTGAACCCCTATGTGGTTTCCTCACTGGCAGCAAAGTATTCTGGCCTCAGCTTTAGATCCCCTTGTTTTCACTCCTAGATTAGATTAGTGGGTTTCCTTGTCCACTGCCAAACTGAGCAGCAGAGGACATTTGTTGTTAGACGCCCAGTGTATATTCTTTATGTCACTGCTTCAATCTAGTTTCTCACTCCAATAACCCTGCTCGGCTTCTACGTGTTCTCCTAGCAGTTTTAGAATGTTTAAAATGTCCAGAGGCTACAGTGCAAGCTCAGAGACACAAACAAGCGGTATAAAAAATAACTAAAAAACTATTATTCAGGAGATTAGGTGTAATGTTTGGGCGCTCCTGAGTAAAGGTATTCATATTCCTTAATTGTTATATGTTTTTATTAATAATTTTACAGTGAAGATACTTAGGGTTCAGTTTAGCAAAGTTTGTGCAAGAAATGTGTCTTTTTATTGAAAAAAAAAATTATAGATTACTTTGAAATTCATGTGATTGAGCAAATAAAAAGCTTGCTTTACTTTTTTCTTTTCACTTATCTTTTGTCATAAATTAGAAATAAAAAATTGTTAATAATTAAAAAAAAATACAACACAAATTTACAAGTCCAAGAAATGTGTGTAATTTAGCACTATTTTGACACAACGTTTTACTATTCTTTTAAACAATTTTTACACCTGTCCTAACCAAGTATAAAAAAAACTGTGCACATTCCTGTAAGTTTGTTACAGCAATTGCCAGGATCTTTTTCTATCAGTTAAAAAGACATGCAGAGTAATATTTTTGTTACTGTTTTAATCAAACAAATAAATTGTGGAAACTCTCCCTCCAGATTACTGGGCCTGGGCACTCCCCTGTAAAAGGGGGTACCAAAGAGCATAGGCCTAGTAAGTGGCCAGGGCTGGGGGACGGCTTCTCATTCTTTTGACTCTGGATTTACTATGTCTGCCGCACCAGTCTGGAAATCTGGAGGGAGTGGAGCCTTCCTTTTTTTTTTTAAAGAAAGAAAGAAAACTCCAGCACGTCTGTAGGAATAAATATAGGCAAATGAAATAGCTGTTTTATTTACTTCAACACTTTTTCATAAGTCATCCAATTGCTGTTCATGTGGGATGAATAACTAATCACGTGGAGCAAAAGAAAACAGAAAACTCAGTTGCCTTGATCTATTACTAAATACATATCTAACATTAAATAGATGAATGTGATCCTTAATGATATATTAGATGCAGGGGAAAATTAAATACATACACATTTCACAGGGACGTCATTCTAAATGTAGCCAGCGCGTGCCTGGCCGGGAGCACGCACCTGGGGAGAGAGGGGGATATTTGGACCTAGGGTAGGGTATCCCATGTTGGTGTGGGCATGTGTGGGTGCACTTACTTCTGTAGTGGCTGCTTGCATCCATACATGACACTCTTTGGTGAATTCACTTGGCGTTTATTTGATGCATCCATCTTCGGTATAATACAACAAAGTCCAGTAGTACAATCCAGCAAGTTACAGCAGCATTCCCTCTTCGCTCCTCACTACATTAATAGAACTCAACAGCACCATCTAGAAGGGTTGGTCTCCCCTTTTATAACCTCTGTGAAGTCTCCACATACACGACAGTTGCAAATCTCGGCCAATGGCAGGACAGCTAATGTTGCCAATGCCATCTGGTCAAGGCTTTTTTTATTTAACCTAAAGAAGTACACCAGACTACTTTAATCTAAGAGAGCCATTTCTTATGCAACACTGCCATCATGTGGTTTCACGATGCAATGGGCCCACAAACTGCATCCAACAGATTTCTATCACCATCAGGGGCTATTCCACTGACAGGGTTCTAATTCTTTCTACTTGTAGTGTTGCAACAGGTTTCTGCCCATTACACCCTCCTCTGCTTTTAATTAAAGCGTCCACGCTTTACAGAGCACGCACCTTGGTCTTCAGCGATGTGAGTTAGTCCAACCGTGAACACTACTACTAGTATATAAGGGGTGTATCAGTCAGGCACCTTGTGTGTGACTCCTGCCACTTTCAGGCTTTACCTTGCACTGGTCTCCTGAGACAAATGAGTCTCTGCCTCCCATAGCTTGTAGCGTCCAGGTTCACTACCTGCCAGGTGTGTGTAGAATTTGGAGGTAGACACCCTTGTACAGGAATGTGTCCTATGTACAAGGATGGATGTAGTGATGCAACATTACACTACAACTACTTTATCTTAGGATTTTCACAACTTCCATTGGAGAGCTAGGCAGTATGAACCAAGTGCCTGCAGCATTAGAATGCTCAATAGGTCTTACCCTGCGCAGCATACCTGAGAAGGTTTCTTCTCTTACCTACTCCCGCAGGTTATTGCTTAATTCCTAAGGGGTTAATTGGTTAGTTACTAAAACATGACCATCAGCACACAGCAGGGCAGCATGAGTGGAGCACATCTGTCAGGTTTTACCTCACTTCACACACTTGAGAATAAGTGATCTCCTAACCCTTTTGTGGACAGATCTCACATTTAACACATGTACAGTATTTACACTTTTGATAAGGGGTCTTCCCCTCTATGAGACCTGTAAACTTCTCCTTCCGCTGAATGTGATCATGGAAACAACATCCTGCAGTGGCAACTTCTCCAAATCCACATTCCCTCCTTTTTCCTTTTTTTTTTCTATTTGAGCATGCTCACCTTAAGCTTCATCATGACTACTTTTTACACTACAACCGGCTGTTTAATGACTGTTTACAGACATCTATTCTCTTGCGCGGCACTCTCGTCTCTCAGGCGTGGATCTATGAAACCCGCAGATCAGCTAAGTCCTCTGGGCCATTAGTAGTAACACCCTTCAGACTCTCTTTTCCTGGAGAGACAGACCAGTCTTACACTGCCTCTGCTGGCTCTCTCCCTTCTCGCAACCCTGTAGAGTTAGTGAGGACCCAAACTGGTAAAACAGTGACTCAGTCTCACGCCCCCCTACATTTTTGCCTTAATTACAGTAATGACAGGTGTCTGCTAATGGCAGCAATGTCCGTATTACAAATTAAGGGGGCCAGGCATTTGACTTCAGTCAGGAAACTCGGTCGGACCTGTGATGAGAAGATCAGCTCCTAAATCAGTAACTTCACCTTTTACCACACTCCGGGAACACTTACGGCTGTTTCCACACCCATTTTAACTCTTTTTGAAACACTTGCGGCTGTTTCCACCCACTTTAAACAATGCTCGAAACACTTGCGGCTGTTTCAGACCCATGGTTAACCCTTTACAAGACACCTTCGGCTGCAGCCTTAACTTAGGCGCTTTTACAAGTAAACATTAACACTCTTCCTCAAGGACCACTTGCTACATCTAGGAGGGTAAGGGTTAGTACTGGATGGGCTCCTTTAAGAGTGACACCCTAAACCAGACTGATGCACAAATTCCTAGAGAGTTTCAGCAGGCAGGTGATCAAGCTGCACTGCTGAAGTGACACTTTAAAATACACACAATGACATTAGACATTTTCTCCTATCAAAATTAACTACTCCAATAAATCAACAGTTCAAAACCCAGGCTGCTGTAAAACTCTTTTATTTACTGCCAAGTAGGAGTTTACACTAATGCAGCCATAATAGTCTCTTCAGCCAATGCTGCAACACAGTGAGGTATGACGGACACTCTCCCCTGCTTTTACGAGGGTGCTGGCGCCATCTAACCTTAAAACATAATTGTCGGGGGGCGTGTCCCGAGCGTGATGGTAAGCGGACATGCCTAGAGGAGCTCCCAATCCCTGAGCCTGGAGTTGCTCCTTTTAATATATGTGCCAACTTCAAAGCAGGATGGGCAAGAAGAGAGGTGGGAAGGGAAACAGCAGAAGTGGCCAGAAGAGCCCTCTGAAGTGGCAGACAGCTGGGAAGTGGCTGCGGCGAGAAGAAGAAGAGGCGGGCAAGATGGCGCCCGCTCTAGAGAGCGAGGAGGAAAGCGGGGCAGAGGAGCAATCACTCACCGGCACATCGGGCGAGGCTTCCGGAGACGAGCGGGGAGGTGGGTGCAGCCCTCGGCAGGCTCCGAATGTAGCGGCGGCGGAGGAGCCGCAGCAGAAACCGCAGGGCCCTGTGGGGAGTTGTGTACACCCTAGTGAGGGTGAGAGGAGCAATATGGCGGCGACTGCGCTCCTCCCAGCTGCGTCATCACCTCCCAGGCCGTCGGCGGTGGAGGAGGGGGGGGAGCGGACTGAGCAGCGGGCTGCGCAGCCAGACTGCAGCTACTGTGATTGAGGAGGGAGAGATCCCTATGCACCCTCCACTGCACAATATACGTGAAGATGGCCTGGCTGCTGCGGTGGGGCAGGGGAGATGCCAGTATGGGAATAAAGATATACCAGGCCCCTGGGACAGCCATGTCATAATGAGCCCTGATATAAAGGGCAACATGGAGCGCAGCCCTTTGGCTGAATCAGTGAAGGGGGGGCTGGGGGGTCTGGCCAGATTTGCGTTTATACCCCGGCATACATTGGACTCCCACCACTGCGTTGCTGATGGCGATTTCGGGGTCGCCTTGCCACAATGGCATAGAAGATCTGTCTGATAACTGGGTTGGCGGATGGAGACAGGAGTAAGTTGCCGGGTTCCCCACTATACTCCCTAACGCCCTCCCCTGAGAGAGAGGCAGACCGCAGCTGGCTAGCCCCATGCCAATGTCCCCAGCGGACCCCCTCGTCACACCCCTGCCGGCCAAGCCAACAGAAGCACCAGATGACTGGAGACCAGTCGCCCCTCCCACGGCTACTGGAGTGCTGTGTGAGCCAGAAATTCATCTCGCGACTATATCCCTTCTGAAGGGCCTCCCCACCAAAGCTGATATTGGAGGGCTGATCGCTAAATACGAGGCTGCACATAGACGAGAGATTGCAGCGGTAAGGCAGCAGGTGTTGGCCTTCGAGTCACGAGCCACTTCGCTAGAAACCGAGAGATCCTTGGAGTCAAGTCGTATACAAGCGCTGGAGGCCAGGTGTGAAAGGCAAGAAGCCTTGATCCAAGAATGTAACTTACACATAGACGACTTGGAAAATAGGAGTCGACTAAATAATCTGCGGCTGAGGGGCATCCCGGAAGGGGAAGTGAACGAGGATCTAAAGCTGATAGTGACGACCATTTTCAACTCGATATTGGACAGAGACTCGTCTGACACCATAGAGCTTGATAGAGTCCACAGATCTTTGGGACCAAAAAGCCTAGACCCTGCGTTTCCGAGAGATGTCATCTGTCGAGTCCACCATTACAAACTTAAAGAAGAAATCGCCCGGAAGGCCTGGAGCAATGGTGAAGTGACATTTAAAGGTGCATCCGTCAAGATTTTTCCGGATTTATCAAGGCGGACACTACAAATGCGGAGATCCCTGAAGCCCCTATTGGAACTTATTACAGAAAATGGAGCCACTTACAGATGGGGTTTTCCGTTTCATCTGATAATCCAAAAGGGACAGAGCTCTTTTGTGCTTAAGTCTTATCAAGATTTGGGGGAGCTTTTCGTCTACCTAAAGTGTGAGCCTATTCAGATTCCTAACTGGCTCGAAAATGTCCTGCCCCCGCTGTCTCGGTCCGCAGTTAGAGAGAAGCGGTGAGACCCGAGGAGCTTCCGAGACCTCAGGCGGCTCAAGCGGGCGACAAGGCGCCCAGAAGATGAGGTGTGAACGACCCCTAGTTGTATTTTTCATTCCTCTTCTGCTTTTCTTGAAAAGGACATAAAGATCTTTGTGTGTGAAGTTTGACTCGTTGACCTTCCTTGCCCTCCCCTGTTGTTCAATCGGGAAGGGGGACGAGGAAGGCTCGAGGAAGAAGGGGTCTAATTACAATAATTTTATTTGTTTGATTCGATAGCCAGACTCCGGGACTGTGCACACAGAGAGTATTATTGTTTGTTCTATATCGTCTCTACTAACTTGCTTACGTTTTAGATCCAGGGTTGGCTTCACTGTTCAACATAGGTTGGGCAGTTTTGCTTCCTCTTTGTCGTCTCATACTGTTAACTTGATTTTGTTCCAAAGGCTTGTTGGCTTTTAAAATGGTTTATTGACCTCCGGACAGGGATGGGCGAGCAGTTGCTCCTGTGCGCTCTCCTCTTAGATCGGACGCGTTCCCCCAGTAGGCCGGCCTTATTGACTCTAGTGGTCGATAGGACCCACTTGTTTTCCCTGGTTTAGGGATTGTTTAGTGTTCCCCCCCCTTCTCCCTGTAGTTCTTGGAATCCTTGTTCTTTCTTCTCCTTCCCCCCCAACTTCCGTCCATTGCCCCCCTTTCCCACTTTAACCGTACCAGGCAGATATATCTAAGTGTCCCTCTGATTCAAAGAGATACCCCAGGCGGAGGTGGTGAAGCGCCCCAGAAGCTGACTGATCCACTCAAATAGAACGGAATAAGGGAAGGGACCCTGCCGAGAGTTAGGATGGCGGATTTCAAATTAGTTTCACTCAATACGAAAGGGATGAATAGCCCGGAAAAAAGGTCCTTGGTGTTGGGGAACTTGAAGGGACTGGGAGCTCAGGTGGCTTTCCTCCAAGAGACCCATTTTAGGTCTTCTAACCCACCCTCCTTTGGCAATAGACATTTCCCGAAAACGTACCACAGCCATTCCCCAGATTCGAGATCAAGAGGAGTGAGCATCGCCATTGCGGCATCCCTTTCTTGGGAGTTGGTTGATGAGGAAGGGAGATGGATATTCCTAAAGGGGCGGATATCGTCTTCACTATTCATGTTTGCTAATGTCTATATGCCAAACTCCGCTCAGTTGACGTTCCTAGGCAAGGTCCTAGAGGAACTTGCAATGTTTAGGGAGGGGGAGTTGGTGGTGGGAGGTGATTTCAACCTGACCCTGGATCCACTTCTGGACACCTCCAAGGGGGCCCCCCATCTATCCTACATCAAACTGAAGAAGCTCAAAAAGACACTCGCCCAACATCAATTAATTGACCCGTGGAGGATACAACATCCGGATACACGAGATTATACCTTTTTCTCTCCTCCCCACGGGTCATACTCTAGAATCGGCATGTTCCCTAAACCGTGTTATAGACACAGAGATAGGATGCATTACCATTTCTGATCATGTGCCAATCTCGATTAGACTTGCACTTCCCCACCCAGGACCAAGGAGCTGGACTTGGCGTCTTAATAACTCCCTGTTAGGAGATCAATGGGTTATGGCAGAGCTCCAGAAAGACATTAAGGAGTTCTTTGAATTGAACAAATCGCCCGAGATCAGCCCAGGGATTCTGTGGGAGACTCTTAAGTGTTATATCAGGGGAACCCTAATAAAGATAGGTTCGAGGTTAAAAAAGAAAAATCGGAATGCGTCCTGAAACTGCTGAATGAGATCAGAAACTTGGAGACTCTGCACAAGAAGTCTCTTACTGTCATCCACCTCTCGGCGCTGACAGCGGCCAGAGAAAAACTTAAACTGCTGTGCTGCGAGAGGCTCAAAGTGCAAAAAATCAAATGCCGTGGCAAATTTTACGAGTCAGGGGATAAATGTGGCAAACTTTTGGCACAAGCCTTGAGGGTGGAGAGGGTGAAGGCATTTGTCCCGAAAATAGCTGATTCGAAGGGTAGGATGGTTCACTTAACCGGTGAAATTGCAGAGGCCTTTAAGAGATTTTACGAGGGGTTATAGCATCTTCCAAAGATAGAGGAAAGGGAAAAGGATGAAGCAATGAGGCAATATATTAGAGAATCTGGTCTCCCAAGTCTGCCCAGTGAAATTGTGGAAGAATTAGAGGGGCCGATTTCGTTGGAGGAGGTCCAGAAAGCAGTCTCGGGGGCCTCGGGGGGAAAAGCGCCGGGCCCTGATGGCTTTATGATTGAATTTTACAAGAAGATGCTCCCTTTATTGGCCCAGTGACTCTTGGATGCCTTTAATTCTTTTAAGAAACCAGGATGCATTCCCCCGGACTCACTTAGGGCGCATATATCAGTCATCCCAAAAGAGGGGAAGGACCCTGGCCTTTGCGCTAGCTATAGGCCTATATCCCTATTAAATACGGACATTAAGATTTTTGCAAATGTACTCGCCTCCAGGATAGCTCCCCATCTACACCAAATTATAGCCCTTGACCAAGTTGGCTTTATGCCACATAGAGAGGCGAGGGATAATACCATTAAAGTTCTTAATTTAATTCAATGGGCCCAAAAAAGTGGTATCCCATCCCTCTTGCTTGCCACCGATGCGGAGAAGGTTTTTGATAGAGTTAATTGGAACTTTATGCAGAACACTCTTTGTCAAATTGGCCTTGGCCCTAATGCTCTGGCCTGGATAAGCAATTTGTACAGTGCCCCCTCCGCATCGGTGCGAGTGAATGGGACGCTCTCGGGCTCCTTCAAAATCACAAATGGAACGAGACAGGGGTGCCCCCTTTCCCTTCTAATTTTTATACTTACCTTGGAGCCCCTTTTGTGTAAAATTCGTGGAAATGGTGACATAAAGGGTATGGGAGACCAAGTCGGTAGCTATAAGGTTGCAGCTTTTGCTGACGATCTCATCTTTGGACTGACGCTTCCAGAGACCTCTATACCGAACCTAATGAGAGAACTAAAAGAATACGGGGAACTGTCGGGGTATAGAATAAATTATCAGAAATCCGAAGCCCTCAATATTAATGTCCCTGCGAAAAGATTCGATAATATACAGAAATCCTTCCCCTTTAGATGCTCGGAGGAAAGTGTAACGTATCTTGGAACAAAAATTTGTAGGAATTTGGCAAATGTTTTTGCCCTTAATTTCCCCCCCTTACTCAAAAAATTTGAAGAGGATGTGATCAGATGGTCAGGTGGGAGGCTCTCGTGGTTTGGTCGCTGCGATGTTTTGAAAATGGTGCTGCTCCCACGACTTCTTTATTTATTACAGGCCCTACCGGTGGCTATCCCACAGGCCTTCTTCCGAAGGGTGGACACACTCTTTCGGAGATTTGTATGGGGAGGAGGGAGACCGAGGATAAGCAGGACCATACTTATTAGGAGCAAAGATAAGGGAGGTGTGGGTCTCCCTGATCCGGGACTTTATTACGCTGTGGTCCATCTTAACAGAGTGGTCGATTGGTGTTTACACCGGGGATATAAGCAGTGGGTGTCCATCGAACAGAATCTTGTGGGGGTCAGAGTCGATTGTATTCCGTGGGTGGACCGGAAAGACATACCACTAGCAATGAAACACGCCCATGTAGGGACCACGTTAAAAATTTGTGGCCAGTATTTTCAGCGGGCAGACTTCTCCCCGGCACCCTCACCAATGGTCCCGGTATTGGGCAATCCTGGGTCCCCCCCTGGCTGTAGAGGAGCTACCCCCGGGGCTTGGAGGGCTGCGGGTGTCTTTAGGGTGGGCCACTTTCTGCGGGAGGGAGAGTGGGGCGTCACGGGAGATTTGGCTACCGAAAGAGGGCTACCTGTTTGGTCGACATGGCAGCAACAGCAGCTGACGCACTTCCTTTCCATACCGCGAGAGCATAAAAGGGTACAAAGAGGCCTTACCCCCTTTGAGGAGCTGTGCTCTAGTAGAGAAGATGTGAGTCACACCCTCTCGTGTATATACAAGATGCTGATTAACCCCCCAGATATAGTACCACCGTCATTTGTAGGGAAGTGGGAGAGGGATTTGGGTAGGAGCTTCACTCCGAAACAGATAAGCAGATTACTGGAGACCCCCCATAAAATCTCAATATGTACCAGGTTTCAAGAGTGCAGTTACAAGGTTTTACCAAGGTGGTATAGGATCCCAACGGCGATTAACAAGTGGTGTCCTGAGGTGGAGGCAGAGTGTTGGAGGTGTAGTGGCGGGGAGGGTAGTATGCTTCACATCTTTTGGTCATGTCCTAAACTGAAAGCTTTTTGGGATGGGGTTAGAGAGGTGGCAGGAAGCCTGTTGAGTGGAGAGATCCCGGATGACCCTGCCCTGTGCTTGCTCCACATGACAAAGACCCCACTCAGGAAGTATCGTGGCTCTTTGATGTGTCATCTCCTAAACGCAGCCAAGATGTGTATTCCGCAACTGTGGAAAAAGGAGGATCCCCCCACCCTTGCAATGAAATAATGAGGTTTGAAGACCTCATGATGCCTGGGGAGGATGGCTATGAGAAATACATGGCGACTTGGTTCCCGTGGATGCAATATACTGAATCTGAGGATTACAAGCGCATCATAGTGGGAATATAGGCCTCCGTTTCCGAGGTTATTTTGCCCTTCTTTTTTCCTTCCTGGTACCCCCCCTTCCCCCACTTGATCTTTCCCCCTTTCTTTTTTTTTTTTCGTTTTCCCATCTGTTGTTTCTCACCAATTAGATTAAGTGCATTGTACAAATAGCAGATTTACTATTTAGATGTCTAGTGATAGTTTGATGTCATCGTGTTATTTTCTTTCTCGCCCCCAGAACTTTCTAGGGAGGCGTTGTCCATTATGTTATGCGCTGTTCCTGACTGAAGTTTCACGATGCAATGTTATGTATGCTGTAATAACTCGTCTTCTGATGGATATTTCTATGCCTGCATCACTCTTGTAATACTGTGCACTCAAACTTGAATGTTCCGCATAAGCTTAAATAAATAAAGAATTTATAAAAAAAAAAAACATAATTCTCAATTAAGAAACATAAACCCTTATCACTCTACACATGGTGGTTACCAGGCAACTTCCTTAAAATATGTTTCAAACAGTGCATACATAATTTTGAAAGTGCAATAAACATCCTAAAAGAAATCAGTTTTCCATTTAGCAATAGGGAACATCTCTCCTTCAAGGGGCATAGTAGGCTGGATCAGGCAAGGAAACCAGCTTACCATCTCTCCACCTGCTAACACTGTGCAGCCTCGGTCCAACATTTGGACTGTTAACGGTCACCCGGTCACAGTAAATGTTGCGGCCCAAGTGCATTTGATGATAAATGTCCTGACTCAGTTCGTTAAGGGACATTAACATTTACATTCTAATACGCTCTTCAATCCAAGAATCTCTCTGGTCTTCCACATAAAACATCCCCCCTTTATCTAGGTACTGGTATTCCAGCCCCAGCTTAAACGCACACTGGGTGTGAACCCACCTTTGGACCTCAGACAAACTTGTAAGTCGGGAGGGGTCCCCCAATCCCGGCAGCACATAGGGGTCATCAGCTTGCACGGGTAAAATGTTTATACTGCGGGCCTCAGTGAACTGGCAAGGGGCAGACTGGGGTCTCAGGGTTGGACTGGCTCTGTCCCGGGGCAGGGGTTGAGCAACCGTTTCCCCGAGGGTCAGGGGTAACAATCACAGTACCTTGCTGTTGCACCACCTCTGTGGCATCGACAGACTTCATAAAGGAGGCTTTGGCCCACTCCCGGATGTGGGCCTCACGCCTCTCCCCCTCGGTGCTCCAGCTTTCCACTCCCCGACAAGGATGCGGACATCAGGCTGGCAACTGACGGCTCCGGCTTATCCTCTGATGACTCCTCGAACAGGGCAAGGTTGAGGACTACGGGTTTCGCTGCATCATCCTCCTCCGGCACTGACACTTCGCTGTCAGCGGTGGCAGGCTTCACCTGCATTGCGAATTTCCTTGCGGTGACTGGCTCTGCAACTCCGTCTTCCACGGCAGTTCCAGGAGCAGACTTAGCAACAGGCTCATCAGCAGTCTCCTTTACAGTAGATTCAGCAGGCTCCGGTTCCGCCTCAGCAGGCTCAGCAAGCGGCTTCTCCACGGCAGGCTCAGCGGCCTCCATCTCCGTAGCGGCTGGCTCCGCGCTCTCCGGGTTCTCCTTTGACGGTGGGGTCTTTTTCCAGGGCAGGCTATAATGGGCCACTCGCTTCTCCCCACGGACCATGGTAATCCGCTGGGTAGTTCTGTGATAAGCTCCCGGCGGCGTCACCGCAGTACGGGCAGCAGCAGCAGGTTGTAGCGGGGCCTTCCACAACAGTCCCATTGTAGGACTACGGCGGTACTTCATGGGGCCTTCTCCGGTTCTCACCACGTCCCAGAAGCTATGGTGGCAGAACGGGCATTGGAGCAATCCAGTCCTTAGCGCCACGATTTGCCCACACTCTCAACACAGCGGAAACAGCTCTTCCTGCCCGGCAGCGGTATACAGCACGAACTCCTGCAGCAGGCGGACTCGTGTCCCAGTGTCCTCAATCAGTGCTGCTCGCTCCAATGTCTCCCCGATATTGGCGTCCAGGCCCCCTTCCACGGACATCGGGCTCAAGGCAGCCATCTCAGTCCAGGACATGCACTCCTCGTTAGCAAATGTCTCTCCACTCAGGTGGTCGTTGGCTGCACTGCTCTCCTCACTCTGCATCCCCAAGCAGTCTTGTGGCGGGCTTTTCTTCTTTTACAAAAGGGGGTGGGAGCAGCTCAATCCCTCTTATTTATACGAGATTGTTCCTTCATACAAGATTATTCTTATTATATAACCCCTTATCATCCCAGGTGAGTAGCTCTCAGATATTTGTCTGCATTGCATGTCCCAACTTTGGGGACTCAGAATTAAGAGTAGGGACCACACTAAACACAGAGTGCCTTGCCGGGGCAGTGTGGCTTCCACATGTATCTGCAGATATATGCAACCAAATCTCTGTCTTTCCACATAGCTAGACATGTTTGTTGCTTGATATTTAGTTGATGAGAGGGTTAAACTGGGTGGTAAATTAGTTCCCAGGCCCTGAATAATAATGTTGATAATTTTGTATAAATAGTGATTGAGCTGCTCCCACCCCCCTTTGTTCATTTGAATTGCCATGAGCACAAGCAGGGAGGAATTCAGCTAATATGGATTTCTCCCTGTGAAGTGTTCTAAAGGGAGGCTGGCTGATTCCCAGGTGAGTAGCTCTCAGATATTTATCTGCATTTCATGTCCCAACTTTGGGGACTCAGAATTAAGAGTAGGGACCACACTAAACACAGAGTGCCTTGCCGGGGCAGTGTGGCTTCCACATGTATCTGCAGATATATGCAACCAAATCTCTGTCTTTCCACATAGCTAGACATGTTTGTTGCTTGATATTTAGTTGATGAGAGGGTTAAACTGGGTGGTAAATTAGTTCCCAGGCCCTGAATAATAATGTTGATAATTTTGTATAAATAGTGATTGAGCTGCTCCCACCCCCCTTTGTTCATTTTCTTCTTTTAGCCTGCCCCCTCCTACTCTGCGCGGGAAAGTCCAAGGCACGTGAGTTGAAAAGGGCGCGAACCCAAGCGACCCCAGATGCTGAAGGAAAGTGGCAGGAAAACGCTGGCTGCGCAGTTAACAGGTTCAGCGCCGCATCATTGCCGAAATGTCATTCTGCTCATTTTCAGACGGCCATAACTTCAGCATAGACAGTCCAAACACACCCAAATTTGGCGCTACAGCAGGGCAGGGGTCGAGGACGCTTCTTTCCAAATTTCAGCCAAAACTAAGCACTTTGAAAATCCTCTTAAAGGGGCAGCGTCCAAATCATCAAATTAACTTTGCATCATTTTTAACAGTCTCGGGGGGTCTTCTGGCACCTTGGGACACCACCACACACAGCTAGCACAGTCCATTCAGTTCCAGAGGGCCAAACAGTAAAGGTTCTCGGTTTGGTCCTAAACTCGGCACAGGGGTCCCCTGGGGTCCCAGCACCTTTAGGTCCCCGTAAGGGCCACCAAATGTAGCCAGCGCGTGCCTGGTCGGGGGCACGCACCTGGGGAGCGAGGGGGATTTTTGGACCTAGGGTAGGGTATCCCATGTTGGTGTGGGCATGTGTGGGTGGAGGTGCACTTACTTCTGTAGTGGCTGCTTGCATCCACACACGCCACTCTTTTGTGAATTCACTTGGCGTTTATCTGATGCATCCATCTTCGGTATAATACAGCAAAGTCCAGTAGTACAATGCAGCAAGTTACAGCAGCATTCCCTCTTCGCTCCTCACTACATTAATAGAACTCAACAGCACCATCTAGAAGGGTTGGTCTCCCCTTTTATAACCTGTGTAATGTCTCCACATACACAACAGTTGCAAAGCTCGGCCAATGGAAGGACAGCTAATGTTGCCAATGCCATCTGGTCAAGGCTTTGTTTATTTAACCTAAAGAAGTACACCAGACTACTTTAATCTAAGGACCCATTTCTTAGGCAACACTGCCATCATGTGGTTTCACGATGCAATGGGCCCAAGAACTGCATCTAACAGATTTCACCATCAGGGGCTATTCCACTGACAGGGTTCTAATCCTTCCTACTTGTAGTGTTGCAACAGGTTTCTGCCCATAACATAAATCCATATGAAATATGTAAAAGAAATGGACAATTTGGGGTAAAGGCTTCTCAGCACCAGACATGCTTTCAGTAATTTTAGATTTTCAGCATGTTAATTCAAGCTGATGCTCCTGTACACTTTGCTTACTAAAACAATTTTCCTTGACTAATGTAAATTTTTTGCATGCATTTATGAGTCTTGCAGTTTCGCATGCAGTCTGATTTTCCAATCAAAATGTTTATTTTCTTGCTATGTGTGCTGATTTGAACCTTATATGTGCTATTGGGAGCACACATACTAAAGATTTTGTTAATCCATGTTGGATGAATCAGAAGCAATGTAGTTGGCTTTAGACAAGTTTTTATAATAGAGATTTGTCTCCCTCTAGTGGCCTTGAGCAAAAACTGCCTTTAAGCAGGGATGTTACATTTTAGTTCATGTAATCCAGAAAACCTGTGGACGTGAAGCCACGTGGTGTAGCCCCCCGACTTCAAACAGTGTAATGCAGGGCTGGGAGGAAGTAATAGATAGTGTAGAGAGCAGCATTATGCTGGACATACACACACTGCTGTAAAAAAAGTGAGAGATGTAGATAGAATTGGTGCATAAAAGCCTTTAAATAAAGGCTCAGTAATAATGGGAGGTGAGGCAAACAGAGGTGGCAGGAGTGGTTTGAAGGAATTCAGTGACGCTGATTAGCGACAGTATCTCAAGACAAGTCTATATGGCAATAAAGAGGCACAGAGGTATAACTAGAGTCTGCTGGGCCCCAGAAAAAACTTATGGGGTGTGTGTGTGGGTTGCGGTACCTCCTAAGTAGTTAGGGACATACTCAATCATGGGATCTATATAGCACTATATTTAAAGTGGACCAACACCCAGGATTTTCACTATCCTGGGTGTTGGTCCACTTCCGCGGGGCACCCCGCTGTGTGAAACCCCCCAGAAAGCCCCAAAAACTCACCTGACCCCGCTCCCACGTGACTCGCTCCACCAATCACCGCCGACGGACAAGCGAGGTCCGTCGACGGACAAGGTGAGAGCGCCCGCCGCCGCCTCTTGCGCGTCCCTCTTACAGGGAGCGCGCCCGCGCCGGCCATTCACAAACGACCGGCGCGGGTGCGTGCCCTGCTAGAGGGATGTGCGAGAGGCGACGGTGGCCCGCGCATGCACCGTTGGAACGAGGAACAGGTAGGATTTGCGGGCATCCTGGGGGGTTTCACACAGCGGGGCACCCCCGATCGGAGTGCCCCGCAGGCAGGGAGCTGATTGGCCTGGAAATCTTATAGATTCCCGGGCCGATCAGCGGTGGGTGTTGGTCCACTTTAAAAAAACATTTTTGGGACTATTTTGCCTTGTAGCTTGTGATACTATTTATTGTCCTTTTCTAGGAATCATAATCCTGGCAGAAAACAGGGGTGCATAAACCATTACAAACATCTCTGTACAGTAAACAGTAAAGCTGTATATAATAAGAGATAGCAGCTACACAGTTAATAAGCAGAAGCTGCTGGATATCACAGGGGGAGCCTCAATGCAGTCTGGGAAAACAGAGATGATAAATATCTCTGCTACTTCCTGATATGTCCAGTAGCAGTGGTCAGAATGCAGTGTGTAGTGAGTGCACCAGTTACAGTACAGTGCACGTGAACCAGCCTAAACCAGGCAGAGTGAGTACAAGGCTTAGTGCAGCTACCAGAGAGAGAGAACGTGGCATTAAGAGCAATGGTGGAATAAGTTAATGCACACAGAAAGTTAAATAGAACAGGACAGTGTGGCTCTGTAAGAGTATCCATTTGGGCTTAGAAGGATCCAGGAGCAGTATACTGAAGACCATCAGGAAGGTACTGAAAGTTGTATAGTCCCAGCCCCTAGTGAGACCATGGATGCAGGGACTATTATTGTTTAAACTGAAGTTGCTTAATGGAGAGTTGTGTGGAATAAAGTTGCAGAAAGAGACTACTGAACTGTGTACTGACTCCATAGGCCCCAATCCATGTTCCCTCAAAATCCTAACGAATCCGTGAACAATAACCACATGCCTCACAATCCTGTTATTGGCGTGTGGGCAACAATAGTTATCATTTTTATACCACTTTAATATGTATAGCATTGACCAATTAAATAAAATGTAACCAGACCTTCAGCAAGTAATTAATCTATTTTAATTTTTTAGTCACTTACCTCACAAACATCACATACTGAGGAGAGGAAGGGCGGGTTATAGTTGTGTTTTGCACAGACAGAGCAGAGCTGGGGTCAGGAAAAGGACAGCGATCTCAGAATATAGAGCAGCATAGTCAGAAGACACATCCTGTCTATAGGCAGACTGAAACTTTATGTGCCACCATCTTGGATGTTTAAAGACTCAGAATATGCACTAGGTGCAGGTAGGATGATTTTAAATGTGGGTAATCTGAATGTACAGGGTGGGGGGAACATATAAGATAGGCTCGTATTAAGGGTGAAGGTCCGGTTTAAAGTGGACCAACACCCAGGGGTGATCGGCCCGGAAATCTATAAGATTCCCGGGCCGATCCCCTCCCACCCCGCGGGACATCCGAGATCGGGATGTCCCGCGGGATGAAACCCCCCAGAAACCCCAAAAAGATCTTACCTGATCCGCCGCTTCCGCCGCCGCCGCCTCCCGCGCGCCCCTCCAGACGTGCGCGCGCCTGCGCCGGCCCTCCGTGAATGGCCGGCAGGGGGGCGCGCGCGCGCCGAGAGTGACGCGCGGGAGGCGGCGGCGGCGGAAGCGGCTTGGACGTTCCTGTCCCCCGCCTGGACGTTGGCGGGGATTGGCTGCGGCGTTCACGTGGGAGCGGGGAGAGGTGAGTTTTTTGGGGTTTCTGGGGGGGTGCCCCGCCGAAGTGGACCAAAACCCAGGATAGTCAAAATCCTGGGTGTTGGTCCACTTTAAGTGTTCTGTAATTATAAGTCTTATGGTTATGGTCGTCCCCAGGATTTCAAGGCAGGAAATAGTGGAAATCTACCCTGTAGGTTAGTGAAAGTCAATTTTTTAATAGATTTTGAGTTTTGAAATTGTAAAATCTTGCTGTGACATATTCAATGTTAAAAAAGATGTTTCTGTTGGGTGCACTGTATCTACAAATTATTTACATGTGTCAGCAAATCTCTGCCACAAAATAGTGCATCATCAATGTAATTACATGGCACAATATAACTAGATAGTACTAGTGCATGATGTAGAAAAAAATAAAATATAAAAAATAGCCCCAGCCTCGGTTTGCTAAAGGTGCATATTTTAACTGACCGGATGTTGCACTTTCAGTGTGACGTTACCACTTTGAGGCATTTTGTCCCACTAAATGTCCCACTTGCTGACATTGGGGTTGATTCAGAGCCAAGTGAGAAGTCTCACTTCTTTTTTTGGAGAGAAAACTGTCATTGTCTACCAGCTGTAAATTTTCACCTGGCTCTGATTTAACCTCAAGGTAGACAATGGAAGTGAATGGCAGTTTTCTCTTCTAAAAAAAGGAGCCAGAATTCTCACCTGGCTCTGAATAGGCTCCATTATGGGCAAGACTGTCCCACTGATTGCAGGATGTCTGGGTGGTTTACAACTCCCCCAACTCTTTGGCTTAATGGCAGTAGTGGAATGCATGGATTGTCTCAATCATCAACACGATTTATGGGCCGAAGATCCCTGGAGCATGCCATTGGGGCAGGGCTACACCTACTGACACAAATGAGAAGTGTAGAATTTTGTGGATATTTGCCCATAAATAAGCCACAATCCTAAACCACAGCCCTATCATGCCAATCACCGACTGGTATAAAGGCGAGGGTGTTGGTTCCAGCTGCCACCGCTGCAAAACTACTGGCTCGGGGGTGGGGGGGCAATCAGGAAAGTGGGGGCATGTGTTGTTCCAGCTCCATTCCACCAAGAGCCACTGGTGGGCGTTTAGAACGGAGGCACCGCAATCAGGCACCAAACAGGGCCATTTAAAGTGGACCAACACCCAGGATTTTCAGTGGACCAAAAAAAAACCCCAAAAACGTACCTCACCGCTGATGGACAAGCGACGGACAAGCTGCCGACTCTCGCGCATCCCTCTAGCAGGGTGCGCACCCGCGCCGGCCGTTTGTGAATAGCCGGCACGGGTGCGCGCCCTGCTAGAGGGACGCGCGAGAGGCGGTGGCGGCAGCCCGCGCATGCGCCATTAGAACGGGCAGAAGGTAAGATTTGTGGTCGTTTGTGGGCGTCTGGGGGGTTTCACACAGTGGGGCATCCCGATTTTGAATGCCCCGCGGGGAGGGAGCTGATCGTGCTGGGCCATGCTGAAAGCTACCACCTTCATTTCAGAAATATTATTCAAAATATTATTTAAAAAACTAGAATGAGTTGTGATAAGATCTGTTTAGTGTTCATTTTGGGGTGCACTAAAAATGCACTCCTTACTCCCAGCCATTAAGCTAAATAAGATAGCGATAAGGACGTTAGAAAAAACTATAACTAACAAAACTATACAAAATTTCTTAGGACTGGAGTTTCAGCTTAAAGCCAACCAAAAGTCAAAAAAGCAAGTTCAGTAAATTGCACCCCTAAAGCCCCACTCAGTGACATAAACTATTTGAGTGGGTGTCAGGTCTGGAGTTCCTCCACAATATGGAAGCCTGTTTATGCTTTGTATAGCCCTTGCCTGTCTCCACTTCCTGCTATAAGCTGCTCCACCAGCAGGTGGCCCTCTGCTGCAGAGGTGCTGGTGATTAGCCAGCACCTGTGCTATTGACTTCCTGGCCTTTATAAGCTGATCCACACTTGCAGCCAGTGGATCAGCATTGTATTGTCTTCCAGAACCCCTGCCACAGCCTTTGTTATTACTTTCCCTGCCTTGTATCCACCTTTGGACTTTCACTGGATCCCTATGCATGTATGTTTCCAGACTCCACCTGTGTATATGAACAGCAGCCTTTATGTTTTTCGGGTTTACCTATATTTCTGCACAGCAGCTGTAGCAGTGTTCACCTGTATTCTTGTACAATACTTTAGCACATGGATGTTATTACGTCCACTTGTGTATTTGTATAGCAGCCTGGTTGGTGTGTGCTATGTATATGCTGATCCCAAAAGACCAGGAGACTGTGAGACTGAGCTAGCTTTGTTGTGTTGAGGATGTGCAGGGTCCTAGTGCCAGCCCTAAAATTTGCTTTTCATAGTGTCTGTATTGCTGTATGTGCTGGGTCTTGGGGTTCCTCTAGTCTTGCTGGGTCCTCTGCCTTCCTGTCATGAAAATGTGGCTATATTGCCTTCTAGTCCTTTTGGGCCCCGCGGGGAGGAAGCTGATCGTGCTGGGCCATGCTGAAAGCTACCACCTTCATTTCAGAAATATTATTCAAAATATTATTTAAAAAACTAGAATGAGTTGTGATAAGATCTGTTTAGTGTTCATTTTGGGGTGCACTAAAAATGCACTCCTTACTCCCAGCCATTAAGCTAAATAAGATAGCAATAAGGACGTTAGAAAAAACTATAACTAACAAAACTATACAAAATTTCTTAGGACTGGAGTTTCAGCTTAAAGCCAACCAAAAGTCAAAAAAGCAAGTTCAGTAAATTGCACCCCTAAAGCCCCACTCAGTGACATAAACTATTTGAGTGGGTGTCAGGTCTGGAGTTCCTCCACAATATGGAAGCCTGTTTATGCTTTGTATAGCCCTTGCCTGTCTCCACTTCCTGCTATAAGCTGCTCCACCAGCAGGTGGCCCTCTGCTGCAGAGGTGCTGGTGATTAGCCAGCACCTGTGCTATTGACTTCCTGGCCTTTATAAGCTGATCCACACTTGCAGCCAGTGGATCAGCATTGTATTGTCTTCCAGAACCCCTGCCACAGCCTTTGTTATTACTTTCCCTGCCTTGTATCCACCTTTGGACTTTCACTGGATCCCTATGCATGTATGTTTCCAGACTCCACCTGTGTATATGAACAGCAGCCTTTATGTTTTTCGGGTTTACCTATATTTCTGCACAGCAGCTGTAGCAGTGTTCACCTGTATTCTTGTACAATACTTTAGCACATGGATGTTATTACGTCCACTTGTGTATTTGTATAGCAGCCTGGTTGGTGTGTGCTATGTATATGCTGATCCCAAAAGACCAGGAGACTGTGAGACTGAGCTAGCTTTGTTGTGTTGAGGATGTGCAGGGTCCTAGTGCCAGCCCTAAAATTTGCTTTTCATAGTGTCTGTATTGCTGTATGTGCTGGGTCTTGGGGTTCCTCTAGTCTTGCTGGGTCCTCTGCCTTCCTGTCATGAAAATGTGGCTATATTGCCTTCTAGTCCTTTTGGGCCATTGGGCCTTCCTGTCTTGAAAAATTTGGGCTTATTGCCTTCTAGTCTTTGTTGGGCCGTCGGGCCTTCCTGTCTTGAAAATTTGGGCGTATTGCCTCCTAGTCTTTGCTGTGCCTTCTTTAGTTTAAGTCCTAGCCTGCACTGGGGGCCTAGTTTAAGTCCTAGCCTGCACTGGGGGCCTAGTTTATGTCCTAGCCTGCACTGGGGGCCGGGTTCTGTTCTAGCCTGCACTGGGGCCGAGTTCTGTTCTAGCCTGTACTGGGGCCGAGTTCTGTTCTAGCCTGTACTAGAGCCGAGTTCTATTCTATCCTGTATTGGGGGCCGAGTTCTGTTCTAGCCTGTATTGGGAGCTGAGTTCTGTGCTAGTCTGTATTGGGGCCCAGCTCTGTGCTAGCCTGTATTGGGGCCCAGCTCTGTGCTAGCCTGTATTGGGGCCCAGCTCTGTGCTAGCCTGTATTGGGGCCCAGCTCTGTGCTAGCCTGTATTGGGGCCCAGCTGTGTTCTATCCTTTACTGGGGCCCAGTTTTTGTCCGTGTCTTGTATACGTCTCTCCTGTGTTTCCCCTCCACAAGTCTGCGACCACCACAGGATTTCCCGGGGCATTTTTACTTTCACTGTCTCAGCCTAGTATCTGCCTTTGGACTTTCACTGGATCCCTATGCATATATGTTTCCAGACTCCACCTGTGTATATGTACAGCAGCCTGAGTGTGTTTATGTTTTCCTGGTTTCCCTATATTTCTGCACAGCAGCCGCAGCACGCAGTGTTCATCTGTATTCTTGTACAGTACTTTAGCACATGTATGTTATTAAGTCCATTTGTGTATTTGTAGATCAGCCTGGTTGGTGTGTGCTATGTATATGTGTTTTTGTTTTTTACCAATAAACATGGTTTGCCGCATATCAATTTCTGGTCATTCTATAATAGGGGATTTCTCTGCTGAAAAATCAGTGACAGAGGGCTTGCAGATGTTATGGACTGGCAGGCAGATTCTATGCTGCATAACTATGGGAGCGGCCATCTTACCCCATACATGAGTCCAGCTTATGAAAAGGTCAGTCCCACATTAAAAATTGCCTCACATATCAGTGTAATCCTCCTTAATTTCTAGTAGCAAGCCATCAGCTGTGATGACTCATTGCTCTGCTCTGCTGCTGCAAGAATTGAAACATTTTATAAGATACATCTATTTACACTGTCTGAATGGTCTGCAGTAAATCAAGATTCTACATTGAACAGTGATAAAGAAACATTGTTGCACCTTTCCCTCACACACACAATCTCTCTAGCAGCTGGTTATTCAGTGTGTGTGTTTATATAACATAATACACAAGCTGCCCATTTTTCTGAGGCATTTATCTCCCTGTTTGTGTGTGTGCTGCTGCTGGCACAGCTCTCCCCTCATGCTTATGTGTGTGACAAGATGGGCACTACCATGTAGTTCTGCAGCAAAGAATTGACTTGTTCCAGAACATCTGCATGGAGTTAATCCCTCTCAAATTTCTAGTTTTTATACTAACATTCTTTTTTTGACTTTTGGTCCACTTTAATGCTGAGAAAACACAGGGATTTGACTTTCCTGGGTTTCTTTCTCTGCGCCCCTGGTGCATCCAGTAGGATGCCCCAGAGAAAAGTCAGCGACCGGCCCTGAAATCTTTTAGATTCCAGGCTGGCCGCTGGTGAGTTTTGTTCTGCTTTAAGAAATGTATCAAATGTTCTATAATTTTATTAGGTTGCTTTATTTTATGACATGTTTTTGTTTGTTTTCAAACAATGCATTATTTATAGTTCCTTAGTTGCCTTTATTGCCATACCAGCTCTAACTATTCTGTGCTAATTTCCATGTTAAATAATGGTACAGTGGAATCATTTATGAGTGAGCATAGTTTCCATGACAACCCAAACACATTTAGCTGCATCTGTGAGATTTGTAGTGCACTTCAACATTTTTCACGAAATGATGCCACTGTTGTGTATTTGCATTGTTCGAACCTCAGCCAGTGTCTTTCTGAGCAGTGTTCTGTTTTGATAAACTATAAAACAGGGAAGCACATCCTTTAAAATAAAGAGGAAACAGTGTAGATAGAGAGGCAACAGGGCATGGGAAAAAATCAGGCTTTACAGTAGCTTAGAGAATTGTATTTTCGGTCTTAGTTCTGCTCATTTAAAGAGGAACATCGGACCAAATATAATCCCCCCCCCCCCATTTACCTTTTGGACATCCGGTGTCTACAGGGCCACATCCTCTGCCCCCCACAGGCTTAGCCATCTGTAAGTGACAGCATGGCTTTAGCCGTGCCCTTCAAAGTCCCGCGACGCTCAGAGAAGTCTTGCAAGATTTCAGACGGCATCATTGCATCTCACTCATGGGCGCTGCACAGGCGCAAGATCGGGCTGCGTGCAGTGCCTGATGGCTTGCAAGATGGCACCGCCCATCGGAAAGGTCGCCCGGAATCCGAGGGACCCAGAATGGATCCTACGGCGAAGGGGAGTAAATGGTGCCCAAAGGTAAAACCAGAGGGGGAGGCAGCCAATCGGTGAGGTTTGGGGTTTTAACCTTCCCCGATGTTCCTCCTTTAAAGTGGATTCTTTTAAAACAGAAAAATAATTCCCCTCATCACAAAATAATCCGCTTTACCCATCCCTGTCTATTATTGATGTTGACTGGCCCTGTCAACACTGTAAATGGCACCTACGTACAAAGCAAATGTTTGGGAGCCTTATTTAAGCAGCGTCAGTGCCACACAGCGGCACTTTTTTGGCCTAAGCGGCACTCAGTGTGTGATTTAAGATGCAGCTTATTTAAACCGGACCTTCAGCATTATTTAATGAAAAGCCCAAACCCTTAAAAAACTATTCCCCAGCATCTAAAATTAATATATTTTAAGTTTTTAGTCACTTATTATTCTTTCCCCCACTGGGCTGCAACTCTGTCCAGGACTTTAGGATATGGGCGCAGCCATCTTGACTCAGAAGCATTACACACACTGAGGAGAGGAAAGCGGGATAAAGTACAGGGGGTGGGGTTATAGCTGTGCTTTGCTCAGACAGAGCAGAGCTGGGGTCAGGGAAAGGACAGCATGAAGAGTGACACAGTCAGAAGACACTTCCTGTTTTCAGGCTGCCTGATGCTTCATGAGTCACCATCTTGGATGTTTAAAGGCTCATAACATGCAGTAGATGCAGGTAGGATGATTTTTAATGTGGGCAATCTGTATGTACAGGGTGTGGGAAACATATAAGATATGCTCTTATTCAGGGTGAAGGTCTGCCCTAATACTAGCTCTGAAAATGATGCCGAGCTGGGTGCTCTGGTTGAAGCAGCGGCATATGAAACCTGCTGCTGTAGGTCAAGATCCCATTTAGTACAATGGACAGAACTGGATTGTATTGTTTAATGCTTAGAGTTTTTGTACAGAACTTGCATTGGGACTTGTCAATCATTGAAATGCAGGACTTAGATGGGTCAAAATGTTTTGTTTTTTTTTGGGCGTTATTAAAATTGATTTTATTGGCTTCTTTTGCTTAACAATACTTAATGCTTTTGCTTAATGTGTAATTTGGACACCAAAAACTTAAAACGCAGCCTAAACGCACTGTAAAGTTTGTGCCCTTTGTCCCCAGCACTCATTTCTTGTAACCAGCACCAGAATGATACAGCGCCAAAGATTTCAAGGAGGAAAAATATACTGGGGAGCACCAAGGAAATGGCAGTACAAAGTGGCACTCACTGATGCTGTGATAATAGTCTGGTGGGTCCAACAGGCGCTGACATAGGCCGGCCAATACCTAAGTGTAACCATCAAAGCTAATCAGTAGCGTTTGGCACAGTGACTGCTAGTGTCAATGTAGTTCACAGCGCAGCGCCAGATAAGATGGGAATGACGGCGCTCCAAAGCTGGTGTTATAGCCACAAAAATGATACTAAATGGTGCACATGATAAAAAAAGGCCCTTAATAGGCTCCCGATTAAAACTCCTTTCAAACAGAAATAGGAAATTGTTTGTCCAGCAAAGAATGGAGTCATGTACCATGGAGTTTGTGCAAATGACCTTGTAAGGTGACGAAATGTATAACTTACAAAATTAAACTATAATAATATTTTCGGTAGCATGCATTGTATGAAATATACTTTTAAAGACATTCTAAAGACAAACTATTTTGTCAAGTATTTTAAAGTGAAATTCCCCTTTGAGATGTAAATGCCCCTTCTGCTGTTATACTGTTGTTGTGTCATCAGTAATCATTCTCATAGTAGGCAGCAGCCTTCCATGTGCTCATCTTGTGGGATATGACTTTATAATTAGCATGGGATTAAATTCCAGTTTAGTTCTGTCTGTAACAAAGGGGATATTTTAAAGCTGGGAAAAGGGCCCACTCTCATCTTGTACTTGTGTAGAAATGAAAGACCAGAAGTACCATAGGAAGGCTTTGGCCTGTAGAAGAAGCCCATCGAGAGAGGCAGCCAGCTTGGTGTCTGCAACAAATGGGACATGAACATTTTGGCAAACATTTATTTGATGAGTTTAAAGAGGTTCAACTCCATGACTAGTATTTTTTCTTTTTATATAGCCTTAACATTCAAAAATTGCTTATTTGATAAAGCCCCCCCCCCCCCCCCGAGATGCAAAGGTGAGGTGATTAGTGCTCAGACAGAGCTATAGAGTCAGTCAGCTTTGTGGAGAACCACAAAACATGACCTGTATGGACAGGGTAAATCTTCCCAGGCTGAATGTTAGACATGCAAAACCTCTTGAGAATCAAATCTCTGATGTATAGTTCCTCCTAGCTTTTAAACAAATGATGCCAGATAAGGCCACCACTCAGGATGGGTTTAAAAGAGCTTTAAAGGGTGCAAAAGATTTTTTAAGTTGAATGGATGCCTTTCTTTATTAAGTTTTATGTATCCAATTTCATGTGCTAATCACTTAAAGGGACATCAGAGTTGATTAGTTGATGAAGTAAGCTGACAGTCCACCAAGTTCTGAAGGCGGTACAAAGAAATGCTGAATACTTGTGAGAACTTGCTCTAGTAAAATCTGAATACGTTTTTATTACACAGGCATCAATGCAGTAAACTTTTCTTAAAATAGCTCACAAAATAAGGGCAATTTATTGCTTTATTTCAAAATTTTTTCGGAATTCAAAGAAAGAAAATTACAGGAGTTTGCTTAAAAGGCATATTCGCTGTTTTTTACATCTACAAATTTCACTCCTGAGAGGAATAAAGATACAAGGACTTTACTTAAAGTGATTTTCCAGGGACATTCAAAAATGTTTTCAATATTTTCATATTCCCTCCATTTTGTAGGGTTACACATGATTAACATAAATCACTGCAGGGAAGACATTAAACTATTGGAAAGATCGCTCTCATTTATTTGCCATCCTTCTCAAATATCAAGGATACCTCCATGAACTTTACTGACTAAACCAACTTTAAAAACTGAGTGAAACCAAATCTCTCCTGGTTTGAAAAACAAGCTACCAACTGGAGGACAGGTCAGAGAAGAGTTTTGATTTTGAGGCCAAAAAAACCCAAATTACATGGACCAGAGCTAGTAAATCTACAATTACAAACTCCTATCATGACCCCCCCCCCCCCCCCGCAACAAACAGTAAACCCTAATAAAATTCCTTTTAAATGAGAAATCAGAGCCAGGTAGGACACAAGTTTCATATATGGTGGATTTGGTTCACAGAATCATTCAGATTAACATCCCACTTAACCCAAAAATGATCCTACTCTTACTCCTACTACTGGCGGCTAAAATTACCATAGCCACTCCCTGGCATGAACATAATATCTCCATACAAATGATACACTGTAAACTTAGCTAGATAATGATAAATGAAAATATATCTGCCACGCTACGAGACAATGAAGAGTTATTTTCAGCAACATGGGACCCATGGACTAAATATATCGGCCTATCAGCTAACCACATATAAGTTAACTTGGGAAGGGTGGATGGCGCAGGGGGGAATGGTGGGGGGCCTGGCCACAGAGGACTTTGATCATTCTTCTTTTCTCGTGTTATTTCATTCCTTTATTTTTTGGCTTTCCTCTTCTTCTATTCACTTTCTTTCTCTTTACTCCATTCTATAATACTGCAGTATTTGGTTTTGTGGGTTGCAGGTTGTATCTGAGTTTCCTAACCAAGTAACAGCTCCCTCCATATGACAAATGTGGAAGGGCGACATATTATATAACAACAATGATTATAAAGTTTTATACTAATGCTTTGTAAACCGACTTCATTTATCGCATCCAAGCTATTATAACATATATGTCCTATTTTATTATTTGTCCTACTAAATAATAAACATATGGAAACATTCCAAAGAAGCAAAACCTGCTGCAAAAACAAACTCTTACTACTCTGTGCAACACTTAAAATACTTGGAACATATTAGTCCAAAAAGATGAAGCTTTGCCTCCCAGAATGATCTATATTTGATTAGGGAGCTCCTTCTGAGTGTGCTATGAGAGCCCGTTGAGAAGTCATAGAAGTAGGCAGAGCTACAAACAGTATATTTAACACAAACATATGGCTCTGGGGTCCAGATTCATTTTCCAGGCCAGCCGGGACCATGATAGGGTTAATTGCTTGTGGAGCGACCTTTTCTGCTGCTGCTTGCAAAGCTACTTGATGTGCCAGCTAGGGTATCTGAATTATTATGACAATGATAACAGGGTTGTCTTGCTGATCCCCAATTAGACCTCTCTAAAGCTTCTCAGAACAACCACCAGGAGTCTTCGACACAAAGTTGTCATCTAAGAATGTTGGCAGGGAAAACTTGTTTTGCCAGTCAGGAGCATCTGTGAGCAGTGTGACCTGACAAAATCATTTGGTGTAATTTCCAGGTGCTCTAGCAGTGAATTATAGATTGGAGTTAACAACCCCAGGGAGACCCTGGACTCCTCCCTCAATTGTCCATGTATTTCACATGGTGCTGATGGCCGTGCATTTTGAGGCCTAGGATTGAAATATCTCTGTCAGATTTAATCCCAGCTCTGTTCCAGTATCTTTTGGGAGTCTAGTGGGTTGTGGGTGCTTCCCAATCTTAGTCTTGGTTGAATATCATAAAACTGTGAGTATAGTTCACCCGGAGCTTCGTCTGATTCATCTGACCATACCAGAGATTTCCACTGGTCTAATGTTTATAACTTGTTTCACTTGGCAATTCCTTACATATTGTAATTGTTGCTAAGTGGTGACTTTCTTGCAGCCATTTTGACTATAAAAGTTTCTCTCAATCTCTTCTAATTCCCAGTTTCTGAAGCTGGTACCTAAAGAACCGGTCCTCTGCAGCAGAGATAACATTTGATTGTCCTTCCATAGTTCGAGCAGGGCTGATTTCTAATTTTTTTTTAATAATAATTGTTTACATAATGCTTACCTAGACTATTGGGTTGATTCAATGAAACATGTAACAGCTTGGATTTGGCTCACGATCATCCTATTTTTCCCGTCCGCTCGTGCGTTCGTATGAACTTGCGAGTGATTCAATAAGCAAATACGTTTCTATCCTAAAAGATACGTCCGTTCGTATGATATCTCCCGAACTTGCCTCAGTCAGTTGGCAATCGTAAAAATCACGTTCATGTGCTCACCTGTTGCGGCGGCAGCCTGTTTTTTCGGCTGCTTCCATCGTCCACCTCTTCCAATTACTTGCGTTTGCCTCTGGTTTTCATTGGTTTTTGGCCTCTTAGATTCGTGCGTTCTTATGTTTATAAGATCTTGCGCATGCGCACCCTCAACCAGAAACTTACCTAAACCTCTTAGCGCTTGCATCCAACTTCATTTCTCGGCCCATAAAACTTACCTAAACCCCTTAGCGCCTGCATCCAACTTCATTTCTCGGTCCCTCAAACTTACCTAAACCTCTTAGCGCCTGCATCCAACTTCATTTCTCGGTCTCTAAAACTTACCTAAACCCCTTAGCGGCTGCATCCAACTTCATTTCTCGGTCCCTCAAACTTACCTAAACCTCTTAGCGCCTGCATCCAACTTCATTTCTCGGTCCCTCAAACTTACCTAAACCTCTTAGCGCCTGCATCCAACTTCATTTCTCGGTCTCTAAAACTTACCTAAACCCCTTAGCGCTTGCATCCTTCTTCATTTCTCGGTCCCTAAAACTTACCTAAACCCCTTAGCGCCTGCATCCAACTTCATTTCTCGGTCTCTAAAACTTACCTAAACCTCTTAGCGGCTGCATCCAACTTCATTTCTCGGTCCCTCAAACTTACCTAAACCCCTTAGCGCCTGCATCCAACTTCATTTCTCGGTCCCTCAAACTTACCTAAACCCCTTAGCGCCTGCATCCAACTTCATTTCTCGGTCTCTAAAACTTACCTAAACCTCTTAGCGGCTGCATCCAACTTCATTTCTCGGTCCCTCAAACTTACCTAAACCCCTTAGCGCCTGCATCCAACTTCATTTCTCGGTCCCTCAAACTTACCTAAACCTCTTAGCGCCTGCATCCAACTTCATTTCTCGGTCCCTAAAACTTACCTAAACCCCTTAGCGCTTGCATCCAACTTCATTTCTCGGTCCCTAAAACTTACCTAAACCCCTTAGCGCCTGCATCCAACTTCATTTCTCGGTCCCTCAAACTTACCTAAACCTCTTAGCGCCTGCATCCAACTTCATTTCTCGGTCCCTCAAACTTACCTAAACCCCTTAGCGCCTGCATCCAACTTCATTTCTCGGTCTCTAAAACTTACCTAAACCTCTTAGCGGCTGCATCCAACTTCATTTCTCGGTCCCTCAAACTTACCTAAACCCCTTAGCGCCTGCATCCAACTTCATTTCTCGGTCTCTAAAACTTACCTAAACCCCTTAGCGCCTGCATCCAACTTCATTTCTCGGTCCCTCAAACTTACCTAAACCTCTTAGCGCCTGCATCCAACTTCATTTCTCGGTCTCTAAAACTTACCTAAACCCCTTAGCGCCTGCATCCAACTTCATTTCTCGGTCCCTCAAACTTACCTAAACCTCTTAGCGCCTGCATCCAACTTCATTTCTCGGTCCCTCAAACTTACCTAAACCTCTTAGCGCCTGCATCCAACTTCATTTCTCGGTCCCTCAAACTTACCTAAACCTCTTAGCGCCTGCATCCAACTTCATTTCTCGGTCCCTCAAACTTACCTAAACCTCTTAGCGCCTGCATCCAACTTCATTTCTCGGTCCCTCAAACTTACCTAAACCCCTTAGCGCCTGCATCCTTCTTCATGTTGACGACCCTAAAACTTACCCAAACCACATAATGTACATATGTCTATATGTTTCTAAGCGTGTTTTTTCTGTTTTGTGTAATTGTTTTTGGGTGCGCATATTATAAAAGACACATTTATGAAGGCTTCAAATATAATTTATTTTAATTATTTAGTTATTTTTTTTTTTGGCCTATTTTCAAACATAGTAAATTTTTTTTTTTTTTTTTTTGCCAAACATAGTAAAATGTTTTAGATTTTTTAGTTCCAAACATAGTAAAATTATTGTTTATTTTTTTCCAAACATAGGAACATTTTTTTTTTTTTTAAAAAAACATTGTAAATTTTTTTTATTTTTTCCAAACATAGTAAAATATTTTTGGATTTTTTTCCAAACATAGTAACATTTTTTTTTTTGTTTTAAAAACCTTGTAAAATTTTTTTATATTTTTTCCAAACATAGTAAAAAGTTTTTTTTTTTTTAAAAACATTAAAAATTTGGAAATACATAAAACAATGTTAAACGAGTTAACAAAAGTAGCCAGGACCAAGGGCACTAATCATCCTCCTCTTCTTCATCTGTTGGCCCCAACGTCGCCTGTATGGCCAGCAGCTCGGCCACCAACTCCTTGATCCTTTTTTTTTTTCATGCACGGTTTTTGGGATAATCCCTGTAAGCAATAGAGAAAAAAACATAAATAGGAGTCCCAGACCGGTTTGTATGCTGGAAATAGATTTGGGGTTAATCAAATACATGTAAAGGCATGACATATGTCATTCTTCCAAGGGATAAAGTTAATGCATTTCCCACAGGTAAGTCTTTAAACTCCTGACCCCGGACCTTCAACATTATTGAATGAAAACCAATAACTATGCCCAAATGATTCTGCACCAGATCAAAGTACATTTTGGAGGTTTTTGGATTACAGCGCCGCCATCTGGACTCTGAAGCATAACACTTAATGAGGAGTGGAGAGTTGGATAAAGTACAGGGGAGTAGCTTACAGTGGTGCGTTGGGAATCCCGAGCATAGCTGGGTTGAGGGAAAGGTCATCAGTCCCACAATGCATGGCAGCACCTTCCTTTTTTCAATCTGTATCCCATGCTGCCTGTAAATATTGCGCATTCCATATTCCGCAATATTGGTTTTGTTCAGTCTAATAACATGCATTAGATGGCTGAAGGGTGTTTTTCCATGTTTCTAATCTGTAGGTACAGTGTGATGGCTAATTCTTAGGTTCTTAATACAAGTTAGGGTCCTCTTTAAGCTAACTAAGTGCCCACATGAAAGTGTGAACTACACATTGGCTACGCCTTTAGTTATGTGTGTGTTATTAGCTAACCAAACATTATTATGAATAATGGCATGGAGACTTACGGAGTTGGTGGCCGACAGATGGCTGGTTGGGGCCAACAGGCTGCCCTTGGTCCTGGCTATGCTGTGAAGAAGTCCCTGGAGAAACATGTGACATTTGGTTAGTACTTGTAGAGAGTCACTATTCCCAACATATCTGGCTCCCAGTCTGGCTGACATCACTCACCTTCGCCAGGATCGACTTCCAGCATCTCTGCTGCCTCCTCCTCCACTATTTCACCCGCACCAGAAGCTTCTACAAATACATAATAAAGGATAACTTAGTTTTTGGCCTGCCATGTATATCTTTGTGCCTATACATGAAGAGTGACATACCAGAGCCTTCCCCATGCCTGGCCGGGTATGACTCCACGCCCACGCGGTTTGGCCCCTCCTCTGTGGTAAGGTCCAGGGGCTGGTCTGAGGAGGCCACAGAGGAGGGGTAGGTCCGTCGCCCGGGAGATCCACCACCTTCACTCACAGATGCAGACTCATGCAGCACTGGTCGGCCTGTACGCCTCCGGGTGCGGCGAATTCTGAAATCCATTTCCAACACTACCAAAGAAAAGTCATTATAAATAAAGGCATAACTTATACATTTGTAACATATACCATGCAATTGCTTGGTACTTACTTGGGAAATGGATTCCAAAAAACCTCCGCACCCGGGGCATGTGCAGACGTTTCAGGTCCGACCAATGCTGCATTATCTGGGTGTGAGTGAAGGTGGTGCTGGTGACACGGTGTATCTCGGTGATGATCTCCCGGGCGATGTCCCTTTTCTCGCACACATTGGGCGCGAAGTCATACCGGCGCTGAAGCATGATCTGAAAAACATAATGGACACAGAGATTTTACTTTTACACACACACCCATATGTGTTGCATCACAAGTTGAGAATTTCATGTCATTAACACACACATTTAGAGTGGCAGCCATTTTTGGGGAGTGCCTTAAAGAGGACGTTGACTGTGAATGAGAGTCTGGTCTTATGTTATATGTATCACACACCATGTACATACAGATAATAGCCAACATCAAGAATCAGCCCACCTGCATCTATGGCATGTTAGGATGGTTTAAACATCCAAGATGTAGGCTAATGCTTAGGCTTTTGGACCACGTGTGTGGCTTCCCGTTGTGTTTTTATGGCTTAGGAAAACAGTGTTCCTCAAACATCCGCATCAAGGTCCGAGACAGGCCAGGTTTGCCAGCTAGCCCCGCTACTCCACAGGTTAATTAACTGTTGCTAAGCCGGAGCAATTGGCCGAATTAGGACATCAGCATAGACAGGTGAAAACGTGGCCAGGCTCGGCCCTTGAGGATGAAGTGTGAGGAGCCAGTGATTAAACATTAAGAGACCCCAAACTAGTTCCAAACGCATCATTTACATTTAGGCCATCATTGACTATTAGATTAAAATGCACAGGCAGCCACTTACCAGCATGAGGATCTCTTCCTGTTGACGGGTGAAGATAGTGGGCGCCATCTTTATGCTTCTTCAAGGCAGCAGATAAGTGAAACCCCAGCGGTTTCCTGGTTCCGCTCGAACGTACGTTCGTACGAGCGCGTAGTCGTGCGCATAGGCGTCACACGCTGGGCTCATTATTTAAAGGTCCCTGCACCCAAAGCTCATTCTCTTTGAGCATTGGTGTAAGATGGCACCTAAAAAGCCTATGAGCAAGCGACCCCAGCAAAGCAAGACCGCGGAGGGCCCAACAACAAGGTCCCAGCAAGGTAGGAGAAAGCTGAGAGGCAAGACTACTACCTCGGCCCCACCAAGGGACCCTGGACCCTCAGGAACCCAAAAAAGGGGCCCCAAGCCACGTGCCCCTGCAGCCAAAAAGCAGCCAACTGCAGCACCCACCACCTCTGCCCCCAGAAGAGGCCGCACAAGGGAGCCCACACCGGCCATGGGTTCAAGTAGGGCAGTTCGGCAAACCAGGCCCCGCAGCAGGGCCCGAACCCCATCCAGGGCCCGCCGAACCCCATCCAGGGCCAGAAGCCCAGCCAGAGGCCGCCGAACCCCATCCAGGGCCAGAAGCCCATCCAGGGCCCGCCGAACCCCATCCAGGGCCAGAAGCCCAGCCAGAGGCCGCCGAACCCCATCCAGGGCCAGAAGCCCATCCAGGGCCCGCCGAACCCCATCCAGGGCCAGAAGCCCAGCCAGAGGCCGCCGAACCCCATCCAGGGCCAGAAGCCCATCCAGGGCCCGCCGAACCCCATCCAGGGCCAGAAGCCCAGCCAGAGGCCGCCGAACCCCATCCAGGGCCAGAAGCCCAGCCAGAGGCCGCCGAACCCCATCCAGGGCCAGAAGCCCAGCCAGAGGCCGCCGAACCCCATCCAGGGCCAGAAGCCCAGCCAGAGGCCGCCGAACCCCATCCAGGGCCAGAAGCCCAGCCAGAGGCCGCCGAACCCCATCCAGGGCCAGAAGCCCAGCCAGAGGCCGCCGAACCCAATCCAGGGCCAGAAGCCCAGCCAGAGGCCGCCGAACCCCATCCAGGGCCAGAAGCCCAGCCAGAGGCCGCCGAACCCCATCCAGGGCCAGAAGCCCAGCCAGAGGCCGCCGAACCCCATCCAGGGCCAGAAGCCCAGCCAGAGGCCGCCGAACCCCATCCAGGGCCAGAAGCCCATCCAGGGCCCGCCGAACCCCATCCAGGGCCAGAAGCCCAGCCAGAGGCCGCCGAACCCCATCCAGGGCCAGAAGCCCCTACAGGGCCCGAAGAACCCCATCCAGGGCCAGAAGCCCCCGACCTGGCACCAGCCGGGAACAGAGCCCCCGACCTGGCACCAGCCGGGAACATAGCCCCCCAAGAGGGCCCAGAATTGCAACCATGACCACATCTACACCTGGAAGTTCGGTGGCCAGCCACGCCAGAACACCCAGTCCCTTGGCCAGTCCAGTCCAGTCATTGGGAAGCCACCAATCCGGCCATTCCCCTACCCAGCCCCAGGCCATAATGTCACCACATGTGTCTGCACACATGGAGGAGCAGCCAAGCCAACCATCTGGCCGCACATTGCGCCGCGGCCAGTTGAGTGGGAGATTCTCCCATGACCAAAATATGGCATTGGCTAGTGGCCTTACATTATACTATGACGAGCTCTATGGGAGCAAATCAAAACACACCACAAAGCAGCGCAAGATGGAATTGTTTGAAACCATCCTACGACAAGTAAATGCAGCGGGGGAAGAGAGGAAAGATGTGTCCCAAATTCAGAAGAAAATCTCTGATCTGAAGTATGCTGTACGGCAAAAAGAAATTAAAAGGCATAATTACAGGTAAATAAATGTTTTCTCAAAATATAATGTTTAGGATGTACTGTATGCACCTTTTCTGAGTACCAAACGATTTTCTCTTTTCAGCCTGAAAACTGGAGGTGGCTTTCCTTCTAAATTGGAGTTTACCCCTGCTGAGGAGATTGTGCTGGGACTTCTCCATCCGGTCGCGGTCGGTGGACATGCTGGTCTAAGGGACACAGACTCACCGACCCGTACCCACGGTGAGTACTCTTAAATCTGCATGTTTGCCTGTTTGCTAAATAATCTAAAGTTCACCTAGTAACAAGATAACGGGATGCCCCTATGGTTTGCCTTGCTTGGCCTCGCACTACTGTGCCTGTTGGTGTCCTCTTTGGGTCCCTGGGAATCACACATTTAGGACCACATCCATTATGGCAAAGATCAAATTTCCAATTGGATTGGTAAAGTCATGAAGTTTCTCCTGAAAAGTGATATATTTTGAATCAATCACAAAACACACATCATTATGTATGGGTTGCCTATTTGTTGTGTGAGTTGTGTTTGAGTTAACAATGTAATTAGCCACCCCCAAACATATCTGACCTAGAGCAGCGAGACTCAACTGGCGGGCCGGGGTACCAATGCGGACCTTGGCACCAGATTCCAGGACCCCTGCCCAGACAGCCCTGCACTCAGTTACTTCTGTGTTGACGTGCTCAGAGCTGCCCCCTTGATCGGCGATGTAGTGGTTGTTCTCCTGCCCAATGTGATGGCTCCCTGAAACATAGCATTGCAATATGAAGTACTGCACAGGAAGTGGCATTGCAAGGTACACAGTAACTTGGTAAAACTTTCTCTTGGCACAATCGTGTCCCGCTGCCCCTGCTCTGCCCCATCTGCCACAGTCCCCCCATGCCCCCCCCCCACATAAGCCCCATACATTTGTAACAGATTTGCTCCATCCATCCCATCACCATCAATACGTTAACTCCCCCCTTTAGCCATCCAATCCCTGTCCCCTCAGCTCTGCCCCATCCAGCCCAGCAAGGGCAAGCAGCCTTTATTAGTTTGCACTTGGAAATCTCCAGCCCCTCCACCAGTGTGTTTATTTCTAACTAGACACCCCCTGCGTCAGCCCCATGGCCAGACATTCACCTCTCACCACATACCTTTAAATGGACCTTTCCAACAATTGTTTGAGTACCCCGGACCTAGCGAATGGTAGTCTAAATCCAAAAATGTGCGTTGAAAGTTGTATGCTGACTGGGTACACTTCCTGACTTAGAACTGAGGTCAGTTAGCAGTTTACGCGAGCCATTGCACCTATCTAAACTTGCGTGTCTTTGAACAAATGTCCCCATTGCTCTAGAGTTGATTAATATTACAAATAGAGGTTTATTTGATTACCTATCCCAAAAATGGTTATGTGTGTGTTTACGTGGTTTGTTTTTCTCTTCTTCAGCCCAGCATGATCCCTCAGCAAGGGTAAACTCACCCCCCAGTTTGGTTATGCCTACCAGGTCCGTACAGCATAGGAGCCCAGATCCGAGATTTCCGGTAAGTTAATTTAGTACCATAAATACTACCAAGTGCTTAAGAATGTGTTAAACTGTGGGAATCCCAAATTTGGACGCCAACTTACACTTTTTTTTTTATATGTCCCTACAGACCCGCACACTCATGGAAGAGATCCAGGACATGGAGGAAGATGATGATGTCTCCATGCAGGGCACGTCGGATGACCTCCCCCTGGGTCCCAATTTGGAACTGCTCCATAATGTTTCTCTGGCCAATCCTCAGCAGCAGAGTGAATCTCCATCCATTGTGCATGCACATGGGGAGACTGACACTACAGTCCCCAGTGTTCACTCTGCTGCTGAGGATTTGCAAAGCAGGCCTGTTGCTGTTGAGGGGACGACACCACGCGGCAGGGCACGCCCAAGAGCCAGGGTAATTGTGCGGCGGACTCCATTACGCCGCCCCACAATTTCCCAGGGGAGGCAGAGTGCCCTGCTTCAATTATGGACCCAACAAAGGGACTCTTATGAGGCACAGCTCGTTACAGAGCGTGAGCAAAGGCATGCCGACATGGTCAACATCAATACCAGTCTACAGGGCATCCTCGTGGAGTTGCGTACCCTCAACAGCAACGTGGTCAATGCAAGTAATGGCATCCAGTCAGCCATGGCTGAGATGACCAATATGCAGAGAAACATTGTGGAGCAGTTTCAAATTCACAATGCTGCCATGGCCCAGGCTAGGTCCCATTCACATGGACCTCCACCTGGACCTCCACCTGGGTATTATGGGCAGCCACCCTATTAAGCCATGGGTGTGTGGGACATCTTTTCTCTTAACCCCCACTGTATTTACTTGTCCTTTGAGGTTTCAAACAATCCATTTTGTGTTGCTCATGCAGGTTGTGTTTTGTATTTGCTCCCATATAGCTCCTTAGAGTAATGCTTAAGGCCACTAGCCAATGCCATAGGTCTATGTGGAGGGTATCTGGCCACTTATGGCTATAAATATGTATTTGGTTGGTGCTCCTCCTGTTTGCAGACATGTTTGTGTGACATTATGGCCATGCCCAAATATCCCTGGGCACAGGCAATATTAATGACTGGACTAGGCTGGCCTTTGGACTGGGTGTCCTTGTTTGGTTGTGCCACTCACTTCCAGGTGTAGATGTGCTCGATGTTTTTTTTGTAATGTTATCCATTTGTAACCACAGATGTATGTGGAATGTTTTCTTTTAAGCACTATAATTTTTAATTTTCTAAGTAAAAAAAAATTCTCACTTACAATACTTGTGGCGTTTTTAGTGGGAACACATTTTAAACAGCTTGGGCTAAACCAGATATTTTTGGTTTGAAGAGGTGTAACAATGCAAATATCAAGCTAAGGAAACTACATGAAATACATTAGGCAACAATTAAGGTAAAAATGTTTTACTTTGAGGTAATGCCACATTACGGCAAAACAACATATTTAACAAAAAGGATAACACAGACACACAGAATGTTGAGACACGAAATAAAATTAAGTAAAATGCTGCAAGATCAGGTTGGCTCGAACTGATTGGCCAGACTCACTGGGTGGCCCCACAAAATTCTCGACATCATCCTCTACGGCTGAAGAGGGCAGGCTATCCACATAACGTGGGACACGTTCCAGGATGGCAAAATTGTGCAAAACAGCACATGCCATGATAATGTCGATCACTTTCTTGGGATCATATTGCAGGGCGCCCCCAGTATGGTCCAGGCAACGAAAACGTGTCTTCAACAGCCCAAAGGCCCTCTCCACAACAGCCCGGGTCTTGCGGTGCGCACGGTTGTACGCTTCCTGAGAGGCATCCTGGGGCCGCAGCACAGGCGTCATGAGCCAGGGTAGAAGTGGGTACCCGGAATCACCTTAAACAGACAATTAAATGTAATCAAAATTAAAAAGGCAACACAACAAACACAAAAAATTTAACATATATCATAATGATGTAAGGTAAAGGGGAAAAAAAAACACCCAGGGCACATTAGCAAAATAAATATTGCCACTAATGTAGTACCTAATTAAAAATGGCACTTCAATATACCAATTAATTAACAAACATCTGCACGGCCAAGGGGATTTGGAATTTACATATATTTTTAGTTTTCAGACATGTTACAATTAGGATGCTGCTGAGGGGCTATCCACATTTATATGGAAACTACAATGTATGCAGTTTAAGTCCACTTTGACATTTAAAGACCAATAGTACAAAAGGAGACAAAGCTCAAAGATCCTTGGGTATAAACTCCCAACCAATATATTTAGGGACATGGAACTTACAGACATCCTAACTAAAGGGAAAACATTCTGAAGGACAAAGCGAGGCAAGCTTTTTTTTTGGAAGTTCATAATATATGACCCAAGAAAAAGGCAGTTTCAGGCTTATGTAAAGAATTCAAATACTAACATATCAACAAATACAAGATTAATCCAACATTTAATAGCACACAAATAGGACACACTTACCAAGCAGCCATGCCCCCGAAAATTCACCTGCCTCAAATCTCCGAAACAACCCAGATCGCCTGAGGATATAGGAGTCGTGGGACGATCCTGGGTAGCCGGCAAGGACACTCATAAAACGCATGTCCGGACCAACCACGGCCTGGACATTAAGGGAGTGTCCCATTTTACGATTCCTTAAGGCAAAAACATACAAAAAGGGTAATTGATATTTGACCCAAAATAAAAAATTAACAACAAAACATGTCTGCACTCTATTGGGAAATACTAATGAAAAGCCTAGATAAAGCAGCTACACAAATGAGGGATAAACAAATATGCTGCCGCAAAGAAAAACAGGTTACATTACACGTGGGCCAACATAATAACCAATCTCAATACCTATATATATACTCGTCGGCAGCCCTAGGTACGAGTGCCACATGTGTGCAGTCAATAGCACCAATAACGTTGGGCATGTCGGCCACATTATAAAACCCAAGCTTAATGGCGTTTCTGGCTGCCATATCATCCGGAAAATAAATATATTTTGGAGTTATGGCAGCCATGCCTTCCAAAAATTTAGATAGTGCGCGGCTCAGCGTAGGCTGTGACATCCCCACGGAGAGGGCACCCAGCCTCTGGAACGAGCCGTTCGCCAAAAATTGCAGGCAGCCAAGCATCTTGGTCATACCTGAAATTGCATGCCCCTTCCTTGTGGTGCGGGCTAACCATGGCCGCAGCTCACTATATAATTTATGGAGGGAAGCGCGATTAAGCCTGGTCAGCTCGAACAGCTCAACATCATTCATGCTATCGATGTTCATGCGACGACGCAGGGGCAATCTGCTCTCAGACATCTCGATCAACTCAATGCCAAAAAGCATAAGCCCTTGATGTGCCACAAACTCGCTCCGCTCCATCCTACTCCCGAGGCCAAATAGCTGCCGGCAAACATTTCGTAAAGCAGCTCTTTAATGGGCTTCCAAACAATTAGCAATCACCTCTCTGAATTGGTCGCAAGCCCATGTGAAGGACGTAAAAAATAGGATCGGACGCAAATAATACAATTTGGACGGGAAAAACACACGAACTAACGCAAATTATACGATTCTCGTACGAAATGCGTATGTTCATATACGTCTATGCGCGAACGATCGTGCGAATACGAAATGGGCAAAAAAACAAGAAAAAATGACAAACACCCACCCAAACTTACGATTCTCGATACGAAATCAATTAACTTTGGCTCTTTGAATCGAGGGGTATGTCCCCAACTCGTTTCTTCTTCACTCTCCTGGCTCCATCATGTGTGCAAACTTCGAGGGCTCTGGTAGCTGGGTTTGGCTGTGGTTACAAAATCAACATAAGTTCAGCAAGATCCCATAAAACACATGATTTATTGATAATTCATTAAAAACATGATTAGTATGCCATACATAAAATTAACATGAGTAGCCACATAACATGTTTCGGGCAGTGTTCTTAGTGATGCCTTTGCCTGTGGTTCCAACCATAGGGTTTCCCAAATCGAGATGCCCCCCGAGAATTATAGCGATCAGACTAAAAGTCATCTTTAAGTTGAATTTTACTTATATTTTACATTTCCACAGATCACCTTTAATTGCTGCTCAATACTAATAACCATAATAAATATATAGCACTGCTTATGCCCGAGTGACCACTGGCCATTATCCTTGTAAACAGACCTTTGTCACTCTTAAAGGCTCCAGCTGTCAGAGTTTTACAACAAAGAAACAAAGAGAGCCGTTTTATAGCTATATATATATATATATATATATATATATATATATATATATATATATATACGCAATATGTAAGATTATAATTTACAGGGATTATTACAACATCTTTAAGGAGGAACATCAGGGGAGGTTAAAACCTCCCCCAAACCTCACAATATGCTTCCCCCCCTTCGGTTTTACCTTTGGGCACTATTTACTCACCTCCATCTTCTGGGTTCCTTGGATTCCGGGTGACCTTCCGAAGGGCAGTGCCATCTTGCATCCCATCAGGCACTGAGTGTAGCCTCCGATCCGGGGCTTGCACAGTGCCCATGAATGGGATGTAGCGAAGCGCCCGAAATCCCGCTAGACCAGTGGTTCTCAACCTTTCTAATGCCGTGACCCCGCAATACAGTTCCTCATGTTGCGGTGACCCCAAACCAAAAAAATTATTTTGGTGGCTACTTCAAAACTGTAATTTTGCTACAGTTATGGTTCGGAATGTAAATACCTGATATGCATTATGTATTCTCATTGCTACAAGTCAAACATAATTTAAACATAGTGATTAATCACAAAAACAATATTTAATTATATGTTGAGAAATATTTATTACTAATTCCAATAAATAACATTTCACCGTGGCATAGCATGTGTCGGAAACTGTCATTTCTCCGCTTCTTATTGAAATTAATAGGAGGCTGCGGCGGATTGTGTGGTAACCCGAGTTTCTCGGGAGCTCTCTTCCACAAAATCCGCCGCACTCACAATAAAATCAATAGGAGGCGGATTCAATGCCGGAAACCGCTGATTTCAGAATATGGGAAAATAGTGGGAGATATGAGAGATAATTATACATTGGGGAACAGTGTGAACTACATCTTATAGTGGTCTCTTATTGTATAAGACCGATGTAGTTCACACTGGGTAAATGTATGGTGCTTTGTGTAAGTGTAAGCTGCTTTGTGTACTGTGTAATGATTACACACAAAGCACCTTACACTTACACAGTTTTGTGTGTATGGTGTGTGTACTGTTTTTACATTATTAACCTTTTTTACACCAGCAGGCTGTCTCGCAGGCTCTCTTGCCTCTCCGCCTCCTAGGCTTCTGTCCTCCGGCGCTTGCTGCGTCCGCCCACTGATGACGTCAGCAAGCGCCAGACACACGTAATGCGCTGCTATGAACTGTGGAGTGTTCCCCCCGCTACCTCCGCCCCATAGGCCCCGGACAGATGATGCAATCATGTCTGCGCATGCGCGCAGGCATTCAGTTTGGAACGTGTATCCAAAACTGCGTGCGTTCCAGCTGAATAGCGCTGCTGCAGACAGTAGCGCGGCTTCTCAGCAGCTAAAGCCATCGGAAATATGTATTTTCCGATGGATTTAGACGACCCCTGTGTTTTGGTCGTTCGACCCCCGCCGGGGTCCCGACCCACAGGTTGAGAACCGCTGCGCTAGACTTTGCTGAGCGGCGCAGGACTTTGAAGAGCTGTCACTAACAGACAGTTAAGCTGGTGGTGGGGGGGGGGGGCAGAGGATCGGGCCCTGAAAACACAGAGTGTCGTCGCAGCAGGCAGTGGCGTCATCCAAAAGGTGAGTAGGGGCCGATGGGGGGGAATCGGTCCCTTTTTATTTTTGGTTCTATGTTCCTCTTTGATAACATCTTCTTTGGGTAAACTGCTTTGATTTTTGTTTTCCATTTTTTTAAACATAAGATTTTATTTAGAAAGCTAGCACATTAGGTTAATATTAAACAAACAAGGCATTAACATGTTTACATATTCATATTATTGTCTGTGCCTAAATTAAGGTATGAATTCAGTTATGGCTACACAGAAGTAGCATGTGCTAGTAATAGCATTGCGTAGTGATCAGTCAAGAAAAATGTTTCACTTAGAATTGTCTTTATTTATCATAAAATAGAACTGTATATACGAACAAAACACTTATTGCCCATTAAGGGGAAGGGGAAATTGGGCTTTATATATGCAGTCAATTAACACAAAGTCTGTCTCCCTGTCAAAGCAACAGATATTCTAGAAAATTGTTTCTACATTAAGTACAGTATATCAAATACACATTCAAGAAAGGCATGGTTCATATTAATTAATAAAAAGATGCTAAATATTGTAGTGCGGATGTTCACAAATGAAAGAATTGTGTTCTGTGCTGATCTTGACTAGAATGAGCCGATTTTTCAGCGTGAAAGCGTTTCAGCTGAGATAGCAGGCCTATAATTACATACGCATTTGCGAACACACAACCATTTAAACTATAAATTATTTCAGACACTCGGTAGAGCCTTTCATTTCTGATGCAAAAAAAAATATAGATCTACTTATATGTTCTAGTGTGAGTCATGTCTTAACTGATGGAATATACAGAGACTGAATTTGGCCCTACATCCTTGTCAGCTTGGCCCACCAGAGGATCATCCAGTGGGCCCCAGGCATTGACCAAAGACCACCACAATGGCAGTACAAAAGATCCACGACTAAAACAGCATTTCTGATCTGCCTTGCGTGTTGTCTGAGATTATTTTCTCAGTAAGTTACATTTGTTAATTAATCAATAAACATCACACCATATTTTATTACATTTAATTGTGATTTGATGAAGGGTGGGCCCCAAGGATATGTTTTCTGGTGGGCCCAAGGTGCTCTGACCCTGTATAGAATATACAGAAATAAATATCTCCTGAGCTCAAATTTCTGTTGAAAGCCATGAGTGCTATCACTGCTGCCAGGGAGTGATGTTAAATCTTCTCTATGGAAGTGCAATTAAATGTGTTTTAATCCTTACCTACTGTATGCAAAACTGAAATAACAGATCTATTTTTATACATTGACCAGTAGGAAAAGTAGACTGCCATTTAACTCATTTTCAGACCTCAAGAACAGCGCTTTCGAAATGCCTCATATGAGCATATGTATTAAAACTAAGAATATTCACCTTGCAGTGTAAAGCCACACTATACACTCAGCACAATAAACTATGTAGAACACAATCATGATGGCACAGCTTTTTCTGGGTAGCATGACATTTTACAGAAAAGGGGGATAACAGGTGCCTAAATAGATGTTTAAAACAAGGGGCCATGGGGGCGTGGCCGCGGAATGGCAGTGTGAGGACGCACATAGTGCAGGCTCCACACCATCCCCAGCCCTAAAACGAGATATACGGGACAAAAATCCCTACTCCCCTAAGGTGATGGGGAAACGCAAGGGGCAACAGAAGTGCTCCAGAACCAGCGAAAAGCAGGGCATCGCTCGCTTCCTTAGGACTGCTGACCCTGAGGACACGTGCCGGATCGGCATGGCGCCGGACCAGCCCGGGATTGGAGGGGAGGATGAGCGGCCGGGGACAGAGGATCGAGGGGGAGATCAGGGGGAGGCCGTGAGCATCAGCTCACATTGCACGAGCGGGCGGGGAGCGGAGGAGCCGATGCCGCCGCTCGCAACAAGATGGCGGCCGCACAGGAGGAAGAGCCGCGGAGCCGGGAGACGCACGCTGCGGAGGAGCGGCGAGAAGCGGCGTCCAGTAAGGTAATGCCGGAGGCGGGCGGGCGCTCTCCCCCTACCACTCGGGGGACCCTCTCACCTGGAGGCAAGGAGAGCCCGGATCACGTCCTATGGGTCAGGCAGGGGGCCGGTTCCCTTCCCCCCAGCCCAGGAGCCATCAGCCTGGACTTCCCCCACCCAGCAGCAGACTCACCTGGTGCTGAGAGAGAGAGGACTGAGCTGTCTCCTCTCCCTCTCTCGATCACTGGCAGCAGGAGCAGGCAGCTGAACACAGTACAGGCTGCAGTGCCTTCTCTTAAAGGGGCAGGCACAGAGAACAGTGGGCCCCGTCTGAGCCGTCCCTCCTCATCGTCCAGCCTCATAGATTGGGACAGGATAACAGAGGGACCCCCCAGTGGCCACGAGAAGGAAGAATGGGTCACACAGTCAGATCAGGGGGGCATCCCAAACCCATGGGCCTCACCAGAGCAGCCGAACTCGGAGAGGAGCCAGTATGCTGGGACCAGGGGGCAGTCTTCTCCGGACGCTGTGGTGCAGCAGACGACGTCACCGGATGGGCTATTCATCTACCCATCACCGTTTTATCTCGTCACCTCTTGGGCTTCTTGCGGGATGCCCGGGCGACCACCTAACAATGATCTCAACTTTGCAAGACCACAAAGCAAAGAGCTGGAGCATCAAGCAATGGTGCATGCTCCCCGGCAGGGTCCCGAACTAGATCTGCGCTTGGTCCTCTTCTTCCTCCCCACTAAAGCAGACCTGGAGGCAATCCCCTCCAAGGCGGACATGGAAGCTATGATCTCCAGAATAGAAAAATCTTTTCGGAAAGACTTGGAGGCTGTCCAACACAACGTGGCAGCAATGGAAGATCGGGTTTCTTCTTTAGAGAGTACAAGAATCGCGACAGAGGAGCGCCTTACCCGCCTGGAACTGATGCATCACGTGCAAGCGGCCCAAATCTCCAACGTGAAACTTCATTATGGCGACCTGGAGAACAGGAATAGACCGAATAATCTGCGCCTCCGGGGGATCCCTGAAACGCCCCGATTTGCGGACCTGGAATCTGTTGCCACCTCTGTCTTTAATGGTCTCCTAGGAAATCCGCCAGGCACCGTCATCAAGATGGACAGAATTCATAGAGTAGCTGGCAGACCGCCGGGTATCCCGGATGGCCCCCGAGATGTACTATGCAGAATACATCAATTCAAGATAAAGGAGGAAATCCTAAAAAAGGCTTGGGAGGCGAGACAAATCGTGCACGACTCTGCATCAATAACCATTCTGCCTGATCTGGCCCGTTCTACGCTGTGGATGAGAAGACAACTGAAACCACTCCTACAGAAGATAAAAGACAGCGGTGGGGTCTACAGATGGGGATACCCATTTCACCTCATTGTTAGGAAAAACGGGGGCTCCTTCAAACTACTATCCCCGGGGGACTTGGACAACCTTTTTGTGTTTTTAGGCACTGCCCCTCTGGAGGTGCCGAACTGGTTGGACTTCCCAACTTACCAGCCGTTACCGCAAAGAATTAGCCCCCGGAGAGATCCGATCAGACGTGGCCGACCGTGGGGGGCCCCCCTATGGATGAGTAGTGTGCCGGTTCACCTTATTGACATGGAGTAGACACTTGTTTCGCAGTTGGACACCTTCTCCGCCCTGAGATTGGCTGCTGACGACATATTTTTTTCTCCCACCATGTTCATGGGCGACCAGCAGCTGACGCCGTTGACATTTCGTAGCACATCTTGAGGTTATTAAGTGACTGCGGTTGCCGGGTCGCGGGCCCTCCCCGCGCTGCTCCCCCCCCCTCGCGGCGGTGACGGTACGATCTCCCCGGTGCTGGGGCAGTGATCTGCCAGTGGGCTCGGCTGCCGGGCGGGTGGCGCGGCGAGGGTGGGCGACGGCTGATGGTTGGGCGAACACTGCCGAGCTGCTGATACCAGTGGGGGCCCGAGACGGACCGGCGGCGGCTGGTCTTGCTGAGCGGCCGGGTGGGTGGTCGGCCCTTGCGTTGCGGGGTTGCCGGTCGCGGCCAGCGGGGGTTTGGGGGTTGTTGGCGGCTCTCTGGGGTGCCTTCCCTCGCGCGCCCCTCCCCCTCCCTCTGGACCGCTTTCTCTGCAAGATTTCTGAGGTGTCCACCCGTGATATTTTCATCATGCGTGGGCTGGCAGGGGGCGCCTGGGGCGGGGGTGGTTGGTGCATTATGGGATTCCAGTGAATGGGTGGCTAAGATTGTCATAGTTATATTTAGAGTTAAAACTGACCTTGATTGCTTTTTTTGCATATGCAACTCTGGCGATTGGGTTGTTAAATTGTTTTAGATCACTTTTTGGGGTTTAAGACGATCCTGGTTCCCTTCATGCTTCCTTTGTTTCTCTCTTCGTGTCACCCATGGGGAAACTAAGTTTTGGGCCGTCCCTCCTAGGAGGGGCTGAACCGGGGTGGGGAGGTGGGAGACCTCCTTAGCCGTGTAGCGCCACAGTTTTTTATTTTTCCTGTCTTTCTCTACCCCACATAGGCCAGCGCGCCGGGGCTCATCGGGCCTAAGGCGGGCGTTTCTTTGTATTTTTTCTCGTACATTTTTCCCATCTCTTTTATCCTTTCCTTTCCAGCTCCCCCCTTGTTCCTTTCCCTTCCCCCACACTCTCACCGGGGACTCCCGGCTTGGACGCTTTGCCTCGGCTCCCTTCCGTCTGCCCCTGACTGGGCCGCCCGTCCCTCTTTGGCCTCCTCCCGCCTCCCTCTCTCTTGGACGCGCTCTCTGTCCCTCCCTTGGCTGGTGGCCCCTTGCTCCGGGTCATTTTGAGTGGTCTGAGTCGGGTGCAAGGATTGCGATGGAGCTCAACGTGGTCTCCTTGAATGCGAAAGGCCTCAGCATCCCAGAGAAAAGGAGAATGTGCTTGAACCTTTTCTGGAAACGGAGGGCTCTCGTGATATCTGTACAAGAAACACACTTTCAAGAAGAGAAGGCCCCAAGGTTCTTGGATAGACGCTTCCCGACGGGGTGGTTTGCCCACTCCCTGGATTCGCGACCAAGGGAGGTGGGCATCCTGCTTGCTGCCTCGCTCCCCTGGACCTTGATGGGTAGGGAAGTAGACCAGGAGGGGGCGCTAATTCATTCTTAAAGGGAAGGTTGGCAACCAGGTATTAACCTTCGCAAATATTTATGCGCCCAACTCAGATCAAGTGTGCTTCATTGAGGGAACATTAGACGCTCTGCAAGCCTTCTCAGAGTGTTGATCTTTGGAGGGGATCTTAATGTGGCTCTGGATCTGCTGTTGGATGTCTCCAGGGGGCCTCCCACCTGGCGTTCTCCTATCTCAAGAAGCTGAAGATGGCTTTGCGGCTCGCCCAACTGATGGACCCGTGGAGACTGCAAAACCCACAGGGCCGTGACTACACTTTCAACTCCCCTCCACATGATTCCTATTCTAGGATCGATTATCTCCTCATAGAGCATAGGCACCTACAGCTCGTCCGGAGGACGGAGATCGAACCAATTCTGATATCTGACCATGCCTTGATTTCGCTCTCCGTGAGCCTACCCGAACAACTGCCCAGACCGGGCACCTGGGTTCTCAACGAATCGTTGTTACAGGATCAGGCCTCAAGGGATGAGATCAGAGGAGAACTGAAATCCTATTTTGAGTTAAATACTTCCCCTGAGACGACCCCTCTGAACCTCTGGGCAGCACATAAATGCTACATTAGGGGCATCTTACTAAAGATAGCCTCCAGGAGGAAGAGAGAGAGGGAGAAATCTATTGGGGACTTAGGGAAGAGAATATCCCTCCTTGACTCAGAGCATAAAAAGCAACAGGCAATGAGGGTTGGTCAGGAACTGGCGATGGCAAGAGAGAGATTAAAAGACATCTTGATGGTAAAGACTAAGGCCACACTACTGAAAGTCAAACGATCCTTTTATGAGTATGGGAACAAATGTAGCCGCACACTGGCCAGGGCAATTAGAGAGCAGAGAGCACACAACTTTGTCCCACAAATACTGGGAGAGGGGGGTCGTCTGCTCTCTAGCTCGCCTGACATTGCTAAGACCTTCAGAGACTTCTACAATAAGTTGTATAATTTGGCGGGGAGGGAGGAAGTCGTGCAGACATCTTGCAAGAAGCGCAGAGCTACGTGGTGTCCTCAGCCCTACCAACCCTGAGCCAAGAGGTATCAGAGGCAATGGAGGAGCCAATATCTGAACTGGAGTGGCTGCAGGCAATTAGTTCCTCCCAACCAGGCAAGTCTCCGGGGCCTGATGGTTTCACCCTTCCCTATTACAAATGGATGGGTGACATCCTGACCCCGAAAATGGTTGCTGCTTTTAACTCTGTGACACCCGAGCAGACGTTGTCAACCGATATGCTGAGGGCACAGGTCACAATAATACCTAAGGAGGGAAAGGACCCACTTAATTGCTGGAACTATAGACCGATTTCCTTGTTAAACGTAGATCTGAAGCTCTTCGCGAAATTTCTCGCGACCAGGCTGGTATCCAGCCTGAGTGGCAAAATAGACTTAGATCAAGCGGGCTTCACCCCTTGTAGAGAAGCCAGGGACAATGTGACCAGAATTATTGATTTGATCCACCTGATTCATGAGGAGGGGATCCCGGACATGTTGCTTTCTACGGATGCGGAGAAAGCATTCGATAGGGTCCACTGGGACTTTATAAGGGCCACACTCGAGCATCTAGGCTTACAAGATAACATGAGGTCGTGGATACTCTCTTTATACCCTCATCCCTCGGCCTGCGTCAAAGTGAATGGAGTCCTGTCAGAGCCATTTGCAATAACGAATGGCACAAGACAGGGGTGCCCGTTATCCCCGATCATTTTTATACTAACACTAGAACCCTTCCTCAGAAAAGTCAGGGCAAGCCCGGATATAAAGGGCGTGCTCGGAGGAGGGTTGGAACACAAGGTGGCGGCTTTTGCGGATGATTTGCTCTTTTGCATCTCTCAGCCGGTAACGACCATCCCCAACTTGTTAAGGGAGGTTAGGGAATACACGGTGCTCTCAAACTTTAAGATCAATCTCCAAAAGTCGGTGGCGTTAAACATATCTGTCCCCCAGAAGAAGATTGAACACATCAAAACTAACTTCCCCTTTCGATGGGCAATTGGATCAGTCAAATATCTGGGGGTCCAGGTCACGCCCCAACCCAAGGACCCGTTCACCCGGAATTTTCCGCCCTTATTGAGCACAATCAAAAGAGACCTAAGCACTTGGAGGGACAAACACTGCCCTGGTTTGGCAGATGCAACATGCTCAAAATGAATATACTACCACGACTACTCTACCCCATCCAGGTGCTGTCCATTCACCTACCCTCTTCCTTCCTGAATGATATCCGTTCGGAATTCATAAAATTTGTATGGGGGGGCAGGAGCCCAAGAATCGTGCACCACACGCTCACTCTGCCGCAGCTGAGGGGGAGTGGGACTCCCCGACATCAAAATGTATTATGCCGCCGCCCACCTGAACAGAGTAGTGGATTGGAACCCACACAAGGGGAACAAGCGGTGGGTGCACTAAGGTCGCACCCAACAATAGGCCCTACCCTCGGGGTCTGGGCCAGGCATGCAGCAAAAGAGACCATCGCCCCTGTGCCGTCCCCACTTCGCCCGATTATGGGAGCGCTAGACTTTATACTGAGCCAGATTGATGCAGGATTTGGAAAGTGGAAGGCACCTGGTAGGGGCACTGTCCGAGATTTCATGAGTGGCTCAAGGTGGAAGTCATTGAGGGAGCTCCTGGAGTGGGGGGACCCGCCGGGTTTGTCATACTGGAGAGCATTACAGGTGTCTCACTTCCTTGCAAGCTTGCCACCCCCGGAAGAGTATCGTAGAGAGCTGACACTTTTTGAATGTTTGTGCTCTACAGAGGAGCCATCCAGGGGGCCCTATCATTCATATACAAACTGCTGGTGGACCCAGGCGAGGCTTTCGTACCCAACTATGTGTCGGCTTAGGAGGCCGATTTACCCGCCTTCCCAGGTAAGGAAGATCGGTACATCAATCAGTAACTCATACCAAGAGGCGGGCTACAAAATCCTACGTCGGTGGTACCGGGTACCACAGGCACTACACTGCCACTACCCATCAGTATCCCCTCTCTGCTGTAGATGTCAGAGGAGCCAAGGCTCCCTCCTACATGTCTTCTGGGATTAAGAGAAGATAAAACGCTTCTTGGGAGACGTAAAATGGATTAATAAAATAACGTGAGAATCCATCCCTGTTCTACCGGAGACCCCCCTTCTGCATTCAATAAGTGGTTCAACTGGGACATACAGGAAATCCCTTTCCATTCATCTAGTGAACGCAGCTAGGGCATGCATACCGGCCCGATGGAAGTCTCTCACTCCACCCTCCATTGGGGATTGAATTCGAAGGGTGGAGGACATCAGACTTATGGAGGACCTGGCGGCCACCCTCAAACGTACAGAGGAGAAGCATTGGTGCCTCTGGCTACAGTGGAACATGTTCGTGGAATCTGATGACTGCAAAAGACTACTTAATGAGACCTGATCTACCCGGGGAGACGATTGACGCGACATCGGGGTGCCCGGCACGGATCACGCGACCTGGAGCCCGGGCCGGCGGTTATCGGTGGGCCTCTGGGGGCGACCGTGGTGGGGAGGCCCATTCTTGCCTATGCCCTCCCTTGACCTTCTTTCCTCCTCCAGTCTCTTCCGGCTCCTCTTTCCCTTTGTGGGGGTGCCGGGGGGGCACCCCCCTACCCTCTTTTGCCCTTTCTTTCTCTTCCCTTCTTTCCCTTTCCCCCTCCTCAAGTTTTCACCTCCCCTGTTCCTTTCCAGAAAAGTTGAGGGGCAGAGGCGTCGAGGCAGACAGGGTTAAGGGACAAGAGAGCTAAGTATCTTGGATGTAAAAGTGGGTATGAGAATGCTGTATTGTCAGATTATGGATTTACATCTGTACTGCTCGTGTAAAGTGTAGTGTTGATGACTTGTCAAATCTGCAATGCCTTGATGTTCTGTCCTTCTCAATAAAGATTTATTGTTAAAAAAAAAAAACAAGGGGCCAAAGATCACAATGGGAACTGGGCACTGCAAAACACAGCATAGTCATGGTGTAGGGTGTGGCATATGTTTAGGTGAGGATAAGATATGACATTTCTGTGCCTTTCAGCCTCTGAGGTGTAAAGCTGGCTCTATAGGAAAATAACAACTATTACCTACTTTGCTGATGAAGGCAATATTTTGACTTGTTCAGAATAATTTCCACTTGGCATTTTTAAAGGGCTGGTTTGGGTAAATAAAAAAAACTTGTTTACTTGACCACCTGTAGACTTGATCTCTCGTATTCCTGAGATGAAGCAATCCTGTTGCAGCGCTATCATCTCATGTGCTGATAGCATGCTCCAAATGGGCCCAGGCTCACTGAAGCGCATGTGACGCTGCTGCTACTCAACAAGGAAGCCTTCGTCCTCATGAGACAAAGCAGGGGAGAGCATCAAGGGAAGCCGTGTTGCACAATATCTGCATTGGAGTTATTGAATTTGATGGAAGCAGGGTCCACTGCAATCTACAGGTCTCCATTGGATCAATCTTGAGGGTGGCCATCAAGAACTGCACATTATTATGACCTTGCATACTTCTTTTACTGAAACTTGAAACAAAACATAAGGGTTACTTGAGGAGCAATTTTTGCATATAGTAACTGCACATTAGTGAACCAGAGGGGAAAGAAAGTGTAAGTTTTAAATTAGGCCTGTGTGGACTGCTTGAAAATGAATAGTGTCAGTATGTACTGTAGCTCAGCAATTGGAAATATGTTATTTTTCAGTTTCACTTACTAGGTTACACTAGACTAAACTTAGTTTAGCTGTGTTGTATTAACCCATCTTGCATAACACATGGGTAATGCACTGTCTCTAGGAGATTTAGACAATACTAAAAAATCCTTCCTGTTGATATAATGCCCTCTCACTAAACCCCTTTTATTTTAGTGCCTTAGAAAGAGAGGGAAAACAGCTATGCTATAGACACATTAATGCCTGTGTTGCAGTTTATTAAAGATTTGGAGATGCCATAGCAAGTACTGGCTGCATTTAAAACTGGACTTCACTAGGATTGTGGAAATTGGTATAAGCCTTCCAATGGCTTATACCAGGAGTGCTGTCCCTAACCTTTCACAAGTCTTCGGTAGAAGCTAGCTAAGAGGTTAATAGGGGCATATTTTAATGTACGCATCAAAGGGGCACTCTTTCAATTTAGGATTACCAGCCATTAAGCTCTTTAGGCATCCCTTTTCTAATTTTTTCTATTACAAGGTGTGAGCATTCCTCAGCTTGTTACAAGATAACTATATGAATCAGCACCGACTAGGGGTGATGTTCTTTTGGATCTGGTAACAGGCCATGAAAATCTTGGTAACAGTGACCACAATATAGTTGTATTCAACATAAACTGTAAAAAGAAAAATTGTCTGGGAGGGCAAAAACACTGAATTTTAGGAAGCAAAACTTCCCCAGGCTCAGAGCTGAACTCTGAGACATAGGCTGGGAGCATCTCTTGAGGAATACAGATGCCAAATGGGAGTGCTTTAAATCAATTGTGAGTACCAACATTGCAACATTTATTTCTATGGGTAACAAATATAAGCGGCTAAGAAAGAAAAAGCAAAAAATTTAAGAGATGTGGCCAAAGAAAGCAAAACAAACCCTAAACATATTTTTAAATATATAACTTCAAAGAAAACTAAATCAGAACAAATAGGTGCCCTAATTAATGATAATAGGGAAATGGTCACTGGCGATGAAGAGAAGGCGGAGCTGTTAAATAGATATTTTAGCTCTGTGTACACAACAGAGGAGCAAGGAGCCAACACACCAGGGGATGCCACTGATAGCAATAGCCCAAGTATGGAAGACTATATAATTTAAACGTGAATAAGACTGCAGGACCAGATAGATTTCACCCAAGAGTTTTTAAAGAATATAGTTCAATTATCTCATCACCCCTGTTCTTGATCTTTAAAGGCTCACTATCAACTGGTATTGTGCCAAGGGACGGGCGAAAAGGCAAATGTGGTGCTCATTTTTAAAAAGGGCTCTAGGTCTTCTCTGTGAAATTACAGACCTTGAGGGGGTATTAAGGGACTACATACACGAATATGTAACTATGCAAAATATTATAAGTGACAACCAGCATAGTTTTACTAAGGACAGAAGCTGCCAGACTAACCTGACTGGCTTCATTGATAAGGTGAGTAGAAGCCTGGACAGAGGGGTGGCTGTGGATATAGTTTTTCTGGATTTTTCAAAAATATTTGACACGTGAAATGGGCATTTTGTTCCTTTAAGGCCACCAATATCAGATTTTTGTGGATCTCTACCCCTCCACCATTCAAAAATTATGGGGTTTAAAACCCATTACCAAAATCAGGTACAGATGGGGTTGCCCCTTTAAGCTCACTTTCCAGCATGGAGGGAAATCTCATGTCTCATGACATTATCCAACCCAGAGTTCAGCATGCAAAAAATGATCGAGTTTCATCTAACCACCAGCCCACATCCATCTGCTTCACCCAGAATAACTAATCCACCATCCAAGATCGGCCTGGTTTGGGAGAAAGTTTCCAAACGTCAAGCAAGTCAGGGCTTTCCAGGATGACAAGATCTAAAGCACCACTTGTCCTCATGCTTTCCATGGACTTCTACGGTCACCTTTCCAGAGACGGGATGGCGAGAAGCCTGTTTGGATCAGTTTCTTCCTCCTTATTTGTTTTCCATGACAGACTTTTGTTCAATGACTTTTATATGACTCCTTTTTGTACAACCCCATGCAGCTGGAGCCTGCGATAATCGTATTTGCACTAAGGTTGATATTTGGACCCTTTTTGCCCCTCATTTTTACTAGTTTTGTTAAATCTTAGAGGTTTAGCTTCACAATTTTCCTATAAAGACTGGGCCTCCCTATTCTGATGGTAACGGGTTTGTTGACCTTCTCAGGAGCTTTGGGATGGGTAGGTCCACCCAAAAAGTACAATATTCCTGTTTTTCTGCATTGTTAGGTGCAAATTCGGCGAAATCAATATATTCAGACCACTTGGCAGTCCGATATTTCCGTGACACCCCATATAGCAAAGGCGACTAGGACAACACACAGTAGGGATGGTGGACTGGGGCTTTACAATTTCTCCCACTACTATGCCTCTGCCCAAATTGCACAACTTGTTTCACTCCATGCAACAAAGGAGAACCCCCTGTGGGTCTACCTGAAGATTCACAATGACCACCTGGTTCCTATCAACTCCCTGTTGTGGTTATCTCGGACTCTCACCCTTCCCCCCTTAGCCCATTTATGCAGCACAGTTTGAGGATATGGGACAACTATAAATACTCCAGTAAACTCAAAAGAAATGGAGGTGGCCCAGATACCCCCATTTATGCTAGAAATAAACCACAGCACCACTGAACAATTCTATAATCCAGCAAAAAAGGCTCCATGACAGCCAGCCAACCCACGCATTCCGTGAAGGTGGCAACCTGTCACTTCCTCACGGCAGTGTGTCCTGCCCTGACACACTGCCCTGAGGAAGTGACGGGTTGCCACCGTCATGGAACCCGTGGGTTGAATGGGGGCACTGTCATGGAGCCTGTTTGCTGGTGATGTACTTGTATTTTTCATTTATTGTCCACTCCTGGTTCCATTCCATTACTTGGCAGTAGATTATAGTTATTAGTATTGGTGGGATTTTTCTTTGGGTAGTACACACTTGATTTAGAAATGCTTTTTATGTATTTATGGCACATGCACTTTAATAGATAGCATGATGTGATGGCTTACTTAATGTTTGAATATGTATGCACTTTAGATGGATTAGAATTGGCTCCAGGGGATAGAGGGCATCTATATATGTGAGGTGTGGTTTTTAGAGGAACTGAGCACGCCCCCTATATAATATTGTGTCACTTTGTGTATATGTTTTAATGGTTTTTAAGACTGTGTGTTTTTTGCCCTTACAATAAAATGTTATAGATTATAGAATTGTTCAGTGGTGCGGTGGTTTGTTTCTGGCATAAACTGGGGTGTCTGGGCCACCCCCATTTCTTTTGAATTTCTTGTGGTTGTAGCCAGATCTCTGCACACTATGTTTATCACTGTATTGGTGTAGTGGGCAAAATACTTGTAAAGTACTCCAGTAAACTCATATCACCCCACCTACCTCTGATGAATTTATTCCATTACCTTCTCTTCCCATCTGGCAGGGACTCTCCGGGCTCCTTTGCCCGGTAACAAGATCATAAGTTCTATAAAATATATAACCTCCTGATCAATAACTCCTTGATTAGCTGGAACACTCTTAGAGAGCATCATCAGATTCCTGGGGTTGAATGGTTCTGCTCTTCAGACTTGCTCCATCATCTACCTCTCTTTCCCCTATTGAGCATACCTGTCTCCATTCCCCATCAGGTCCTAGCCTAATATCTTTAGTGTGCATGTTAATCAATGCACCGAGGGACAACACAAAATATTCCTCTGTGCAAAAATGGGAGGCCGACCTTGAAACCTCTAATTCAAAGGAAGATTGGGTTAAAATTTGGAATACGGTAGCCAAATGCTCAATTAACATAACTACCCTTGATACAGCATATAAGGTTCTCATGAGCTGGTACCCCTTCCCCTCTAGGATTGCTAGAGCCCTCCCATCATACTCGGACAGGTTGTTCAGTGGCAGTGCAGAGGGTATAGTGTTCCACATTTGGTGGTCCTGTCCACGAGTGCTCCGTGTTTGGTCCAAGGTAACTGGCCTGTTTTTCACCTTATTGGAGCTAAATATCACCAGAGACCCCTGGACAGCGCTATTGTTTCAAACAATAGACATGCTCATCAATATCCAGCAAAAACTTACTACGTGTATTATGTTAGCAGCTCAACAGTCAATAGCAGCAGCTTGGAAAAAATACTCCATCAACTTTTCTGAATTCTGAGCGCGTATCATTGGATTTATGGTTAATGAAAAGTAATCTGCAATATTGCAGGACTCACACCATAAATTCTTAAAAATGTGGGAACTCTGGCTAAAGTACACTCACCCAACTATTCATTCAAGTAGTGTAACGTCTCTGTAACCACTCATGCCTGGTCAGTGGTCTCTCCCCCCTCCCCACCCCCGCCGCCTCTCACCTTTCTTTCCTATCTTTATTTTCTTTCACTTCCCAGGAGCCATCACCTTGCTTGGTGGGATCCAAATGTTCCATAATAATTGGACCCAACTTCTTAAACACACTTTTTGTTAAGCACTGCAGGTCCTGGTCAGAGATCTAAATATATTGTTTTCACCAACTCCAAAACGTATTGATCAATCGAAGTATTATTCTGTATCATCCTCTGTAGTATTTTGTATCATCTTGGATTAATATTTATGTTTATTGCTGCCATGACAGTCGGGTCATTTTACTTGAAAATCGAATAATATTTTTGAAACTGAAAACCGAAGTGTACACATGGCTTTCTAATCATACTGTAGGCCTATCCAGCCATGTGGTTTGTTGATGTTTGTGCTTTTTCCTTAGCACACATGATATAGAAAAGTCTATCATACTTTATGGCCTATTGTACAAGAAAGGTGTATCAAACCCTACCTATTTTTACCTGTACAAATATTTTAAAAATGTTTACAGCTAAAAATGATGCTGAATTGCACAGAGGAAAAAATCGAGATAATAGTTTTCGCTCACAAAAAAAGAGAAAAAACATTTTCATGGTTATTGTCCTATTATTGTCCCTAGAATGTAAACCCAGGAGAAAAATCTCACATTTTTCCATCTTTAATTTTCCCATTTCACAAATCCCCTCCCCCGTTGTTGCTCCTCTCATTGGCTCTGCTGCACAATCATCCTGCTGCTTACTGGCTCCTCCTGCTTCTGGCGGCTGGGTTTATGCCATTTTTCCTGATATGCTATCTGTGGGCAGGGGAGGGCTGGCAATAGGGAGACCTGGGTTAATGCCCGGTGGGCCACACTGCTTTGGGGCCTGTTGGACTGCTGCTTTTAACACCCTCATTCCATCCCTGCCCCCTTAGTCTCCCTCTTAAGCTGCCTGTACTCAGCCCAATTGTGCCCACAAGTCAGGGAACCCCAGCCCATAATGCTATAGCCCTGTGACCATGGTTGGGAGACATCAGCATGGATGTCTCAATAGTCTTTCCCTAATAAGCAACATAACCAGTACTCCTTTTTAAAAAAATAAGGGTGCTATGTCCTGCTGACTGCCTTTTTAACAGTTCTGATTGGCTCTAATATTATCAGCCATACAACTATATATACTGAATATGTTAAATGGTATTGTAAGCTTCATCTTATTTATTATTAAGAGGATAATGGACATATACTTACAAATATTATATTATACTTACAATGATTAAATGTAATGTAATCATTTAGTCCCATTTTGTTCTGTGCTATATCTCTGTAGACCTGGGTGACAGTTAGAGTTACATTTTGAGATTAATATATATATTTTTAGGTATTGCACAAGGATACCCTTGACTCTTTACATGACCAAAATAAAGAGTTGAAAACTCTCTTAAAGGTGTATGAAAGGGTGTTGCATAGCAACATGAACTGTATATCTCTGATTTAGTTGTCATGCTTCGTTCCCACAATTCCACACAGTGAAAATGTAGACATCAAATGGTTTTAAATATTATTTTTGACTCATTGTTGATGAAAGTAAAGAGGATAATGGGAGGACTGGTATGAGCTCTATGTTATGGTATTTCAGGAAATCTCTGGTGAGATGTGGTGAGCATCTCAAAATGCACAACCTGTCAGGCCTTCAGAGGTGGTTGAGCTATACAAGCAGAACTAGAGGTAACCTATAATAGGGCAGTTCTAAGCAAAGAGGCATAAACACTATACAATACATCACAATCTGAGGCATTTCTTTTCCTAAACTTGCCAATCCATGATTTCATTTTTTATCAATTTGGATTCTTGTCTGCAGACTAATACCCAAACAGATCCATAGCTTAGGTCATCATTTCATTTTTTTCAATTTGGATTCTTGCCAACAGGCTCAAGCCCAGACAGATCCATAGCTTAGGTCAAACGTTCCTCCTTCTTTGTCCTCTCTTCAGGATCCACCTCTATCAGACATCAGCACAGCTGTCCCAGAAACCCATACTCCAATCTATATCTAGGCTGAGGAACTGGATGGCACCTTACAACTGTTCCTTCGCCCCTCTCAATTCTGCCACCTTTCCTCCAAATGTTAGCGCCTCTGTCGCAATTAGCAATGTCACCCCACCTCTGTCGCAGTCAGCTATGTCCCCCAAATGAATAAAATACATAAAAAACAAGACACTAAAGACTTGAATAAAATAAATAAAATAGATAAAAAAAAGATACTAAGACCCTAAAACATTGCATGTTAAAAAAATAAAGATGAGAGTCCCTCCGATCAATTAGTAAATACAATCTTATGCTGGCTTTAAAGTCAGTTGTTACCCAGTCGACACAGTATACACAGCCAATATACTCAAGATAGTAGATAAATAAGACAAAGTGCCAGTATGGTCTATTCAAGAAGGCCTCTATATATGCATGCCTTAATTCAGAAAAAAATACATCCAAATAAATGTATAAGACAAAGTGCCAGTGCTGTCTGTTTACAGTGGCCTCTATACATGCATGCCTTAATTCAGAAAAAAGACTATGTATTTTATTCATTTGCTACAGTGATGATTTTGTGTAATAAACTTTATATTAATTGTTTAATGTTTAATGGGTGTGCGGTTCCTGTAGCAGAGGACTCAGTTCTTAGTTTACCTGCTCTTGGAACTGTTGCAAGACATTGTTTGCAGCCACAGGCAGCCTCTTGCATAGACAATAATTCAGGCCCCATCTTGATGGTATGTATATTATGTGGTTAAGGAAACCCTCCTGGTGAAAAGTAGTTTTCATGTAGAGGAGTCTGTCTTTGAACTGCTAGAATATAGCTGCTATTTTCCAGAACACTGAAATTCCACCTTGCATATGTTCGACCACATGTACAAACAGTGGAAAGTGGTCAGTTATTATATCATGCACCAAAGCACATGGGGTGCTTGTTATTTTTAGACAAGACAATTGCGGCTCATCAGGAACAGTGTTGCCTATTTAAGCCCTTTATAGAGGCCACCAAAATTGTCAGTAGGTTGAACTGTGGCATTAAAAATGTGATCAGTCAGTCAGGCCCCTTGAGGCTGGTTTCACGCTGTGTTCAGCGCCTGGAGGGTGTTAGCATCTGCATTCTTCACCCAATGTAGTGGAATTGCAAGGTGCTGCAGGCAAGGCCCGAAACATATGTGAAAGTGCCCTTTACTATGGGCAGCTTTTCACAGGTGGATGCGGGGCTCTCACATCCTCAGTGGTGTGAAACAAGCCTGATAGGTCATGTTTTGCAGATCTCCACACAGGCGCACAGGTAAAGTAATTAGAGCTTAGACAAAGCTATATAGACAGTCTGCCCTTCCTCACAGCCTTTCCCACTGTAGGTAACACTGAGCACTCCTACCACCCTCTCCACAACCCCGTTCTGTCAGAAGTTCACTGGAATGACTGCTGACACCATTTGTATGACTTCAAGGATGCAACTATCCCTGGCTCTGCTATGTAACATTATTTGTGTTCTCTGGTAAGCTTTGTCTATCTTTCAACTTGCATTCTCTTTCTCTGAAGTTCTTTCTACATGCATTTATCTGTCCAAGTCCCTGGTCTCTACTTTTCCTCTTTCTCCTCTTTGTTTCTGTTTTTTTTTTCTCCATCTGGTTACATATTGTCTCTGTTTTTCCCTCTCTTACTGTATCTATTTGGATTTCCTATTCTTTTCTCTATGCATTCCTCTCTTTCTCCCTCTCTTGCTCTACTCCCTATCCTGGCTTACCCTGGCTCTCTCTCCTTGCACTTACTTTTCTTCCTGCACTTTCACTCAATCGATTGCCCTGTAGTGTGAAACCAACAGGTTCACCATTAATTCTTACCTGACAGTAGGTCCTATGGCACATGCACTGGCTCTCCACCATTTGTGCAGGTGTATTTTCATTTACCATTCCTAGCTGTGTTTGCATAAGTGCGACTAGGAAAAATAAAGATATAGCTGCGCTGATTGGCAGAGAGGCTAATATATTGGCAATTACAGGGGTTTCACAAGACAGGGCATTCCCAAATCAGCTTGTTCTGCCGAAGTGGAACAACCGGCCCTGGCATATTTTAGTGTGCAACTCTCTCTGCCCCATCCATCATTCTTATTCCCAGCTCTGCCCCATATCCATCCCCCATTCTCCCAGCTCAGCTCCCACCCACCCTTAATTTTTCCAGCTCTGCCCTCCATCTATCCTCCATTTTCCCAGCTCTGCCCCCACTCACCCCCTTATTTCCAGCTCAGCTCCCACCCACCCTTAATTTTTCCAGTTCTGCTCTCCATTTTCCCAGCTCTGCCCCCACTCACCCCCCTTATTTCCAGCTCTGCTCCCACCCATCCATCGTATTTCCAGCTCTGCCTCATTCATCCCCCTTTTTCCCAGCTCTGTCTCCATTCATCCCCCTAATTCCCAGCTCTGCCCCATCCACTCCCCTTATTCCTGGATCTGCCCTCATTCATCCCCCTTATCCCCAGCTCTGGCCCATTCATTCTTCTTAATACCAGTTTTGCCTTCATCCACCCCCCTTATTCCCAGCTCTGCCATCATCCATCTCCCTTATTCCCTGCTCTTCCCCATTCATCCTTCTTATTCCCAGCTCTGCCCTTATCAATCCCCCTTATTTCCAGGCCTGCCCCTACCCATCCCTCTCCTCCCAGCTCTTCCCTCCATCCCTCCTATTTCAAGCTGTGCCTCCATTCATCCCCCTTATTCCCAACTCTGCCCCCGTTTATCCCTCTTATTCCCAGCTCTGGCCTCATTCATCCCTCTTATTTCCATGGAATCAGGCAGCCCTGGAATTTTATAGACTTTAGGGATACTTTTGGTTCACCTGGACAAAACCCATGAATTTGACTTTCCTGGGTTTTGTTCCATGCTCCTGGGCATCCTGAATTGGGAAACCCATGTGTGAAACCCCTCAGAAAGCCCACTAAAACACACCATTTCTTGTGCCAAAGGTGCATATGTGGATTCTCATTCAATCAGAGCCCTTGCCGAAAGGAAGTAAACATGGCAAAGGAGCGTGCGCTGCCATATCCCCCTTATCCTTGGCCTTGTGCGTTCTCCCCATTGCAAACAATCAGATTGAACAATGGCCTGTGCATTTGCTGTTGGAAAGGGAAAAGATTATTTTTTTACACGGGAGTTTTCATACATCGGGGGCATCCTGATTCAGGCCTCAGGGTTCTGCCTTAAATTTATCCACAGGGGTTATCAGCCAGCCAGCTTTTACCTTTATTCATTGGCTGCTGGCTGGCGATCTGATGCTGCACAGTAAAAAAAAAAAGGCAGCCATTCACAGACCTCCTACCTCGTGCATTGTATTATATCCACAGCAGCAGGGTAGAACTCATACATAGCGCTGCTTGTTGCTGCCTGGCAGACATAAAATAGTGCACAATGCAGGATGTACTCTACTGCCTGCACGCCTCTCCTCGCACCATGTATCATTCCATATATCAAGTGCGTGTGTGCTTTGTTAGCGCCAGCTGTTCCATAGTGTGCGACATAACACCAAGCGCACAGTCTTGTTCTCCAATAGACTTCAATTAGCCATTCCAGTCCTGTTTTTTTGGTGACTCCTGGTTAGCTTTTTAATTTTTTTGTGCTCAGTCAAGTCACACAGGATACTTGGCCTGTTCAGAATGTTTTTTTCGTTCATTATTGTACTTAGGTTACCTGCTGCTAACTTGCAATTTCATGCCTGCCAATCATGTTACTTGTATGTTACATGTGTTTTTGCTTGGTCACTGTGCAGCCATCCCCAGTTAAAGCCTCCTTTCGTATTGCACTTGGTGCTGTATGTCTGAGTATCGTGGTTTCAGAGCGCCCGCGCTAGTGCTGCTCATTTTCATGTTAAAAACAAAGGATTTCTTGCCCTTCTCACTGGCGCTACCTCTCACTATCTCCATTGGGAAAAAATAAACAAGACACAACACCATGGGTAGCCTACAGTACCGAACACTAACAGCGCTAATAGCGTCTCTCCGCAGACGCTCAAGTGGCACTAAGAGGCGCTAGTGATAAACTGGTCTCCCCATCTCCAATAGGTATTCTGTTTATTTAATGGCTTTTCTAAGCTAAGTTATTATCTGGGTACAGTCAGTAAAGGAAGAACATTTAAGTGAAATATAGTCTGGCACAAGAGAATAAACTGCATATAACAGGTGCAAATGTGATGTCATGGCAGCAATCAGTTCACAAAACATTATTAAATTGTAAAGGGATTTGCATCTATTGCATACTGTATATTTAACTATCCTTTAAAACATGTAGAATGCTATAAGTAGCTTCAAGTGCTTGTTCCCATGTGTGGGTGTATAGCTTTCTCCCAGTGACAGATTGAACAGCTTTTGTGGTTATTTCAGCCAAGTTTCCAGTTTGTGTTAATTAATTTTGGGATGTATTTATAATTATAATACTTTCCATTCTGAGGACATTCCTTGTGTGTGGTATTTGTGCAATCTTTTTTGCAAAAGGAAAAACACTTCTGTGAAATTGGTACTTGATAGCATTATTAGAACCTCAGCTATGTCTCCGGTATTTTTCCATACAAGGTTCCTAAATGATTGAGTGGGTTTAAAAGGGACTGCCCAGAAACTTACAAAAAAACTAAAGAGAACCTTGATTTTGATTCCCTGCAGCTGACTGGTGCTAATGCCCAGGAAGAAACTGGATAGTGAGATTGAGTACCATGCCACCCAGGACTAATCTCCTGTCACATATAGCCTTGGCAACAATAGGATGCCCTTAGTCACAGTGACCATAGCACGCCCACTCCGTCCAGGTGTGATGAGGCCGGCAATGGAGCCTGGCATGCTTCATCCATTGTAATGAATAAATGAAGGGGGCAAGGTAAACACAATCACAGCTATACTTGCTATAAGCCAGGATAATTATTTATTTATTTATGTATCTTTTTTTCGTAGCACTTTATGGTGTAGTGGATAGGGATACGTTTTGACTATTTTAAAAATTGTAAAAGTAAAGCATTGAATTAAAATTCTTAATCTGTATTTCACTTGAGGAGCTGCTCCATTCTAAAATCCAATCATATGGCTTATTTACAGACAATGGGCTTGATTCATTAAAGGTTGAATTTAACTTTTCATGTGTTTTTATTTTCGACTCTCGAAAATAATTTGTGTGAAATTTGTGGGCGCAAAATAATCCTACCGAATCAAGTGCCATTGAATGGCTCCACACATGCGTTAAAATCAAGTGTTTCACACAAGTTTTTTATAGCTGCTTTCAGGAGGAGAAATGTAGGTTTGCTGACTTCCACCATGAAGCTCTTCTAACCCATGTGCCTGCAAAAAAGCCCATAGTACAACATAGGGAGGCCTATGAACAGGAACATGTGTAAAATGCTATTTAATATAGGCCTCCCCAAAAATTATTATCATAATCATTGTATTTTATATATTGTAAGCAGTCAGCAGGGTTTGTCCTGGATGGGAAATATGTGCCACTGAGGCTGGACCTTTTAGTGGCATAAGCAGTTTGTTTAAATTGGACTTCTGTGTCTGGAATTTAAGGGTGGCTGTAGAGTGTGGGTGGATAGCCACTCTCGTACAGTCCAGGATTCACAAACTGCTAGCTGATCACTCAGGTGTACACCTAAGTTGATATTAACGGAAAAGCTGGATGTAAGAGAGACAAAGAGATGTGAACTGAGCAGCAGGAGGGAGCTGACCCTGCTGCCCTGCTGGAAGCTGGAAAGAGCCAGCGTCTGCCTGAAAGCCTGTTACTGGGTGAGATCTAGAATTTTGTGTTCTGCAATGCAATGCATTAGTTACTGCATTGCATGCCACTGCACAACTTGACACTGGATCAGCAGAGACAAATGTCACACATGATCAATATAAAACAGTTTTGCAAGGCGGGAGACTGCACGGGCCCAACAGAAAAAGGCATACCATGGATGTGATAAACAGAATGGTGGACATTCTTTTGCACAACATACAGCAATGATTGCACAAGAGGACACACATGCCTTGCTTAAACATGGAAAAGTAAGTAATTCAGCTCAATTTGTGAGGTCCCACATTGCAAAACTACAAATATGTAGATGCCCCCGCACAAAGCTGCATAACTTTGCTCACTGCAAATCACACTCTAGGGGCCCCTCACATCCCTCCATAAATGTACATATAGAGCTAAGAGAAATAACTGAAACTGAAAATCCAGCTGCCTTGATCTATTACTAAATGAAATAAGTAAATACATGCATTAGAGCAAAAGACAAAGGATGATTTTACACTTAGATCTAAACTGCAGCCTCTTATGTAACTCTGCTATCTGGAGAATGGAGGACCTTGTCTCAGAAGTGATGGAGACCCAAGATATTATTGTGATGGTGTTAGGCCTGATAGATGTCCTTCAGAGATTCAAACCTTGCTAGCATGATATAAGGGTTTCCTTGGATCTTCCTCCCAACAGTTGATGAGGCTATAGTCCCATCTTCTTCTGTCTACTCTCCCCTTTTTCTTCTCTCTGTCCCTTTCATGTTCAGTTCACATACAATGACAAAACAGAGACAATGGTCAAAGGAAGGCCAATTAATCTTATCAAGTCTTTTGACAGTGGCTATACAGATGTTAGTTGTGCATTCACAGCAACATCTCGCTTTCTTCTCTCTCCAGTTTGTACCCTTTTCAGGCTAGAATGGATATACTTCTATGGCCTTTTAGAACAACTGACAGTAGCGGACTGTATCAAAGCCTTTTGTTTCATATTAAGCATTAAAAATTGCCCAAATCCCATGATATCAGTCCAGAGTTCCATTTTACTATCCTCTGAGCATTTGGCTTTCCAGCCATAAACACGCACCAAATCTAATCTCTGTAGGAAGGCGGATTAGCCTATGTGAGTTGAGCGAAGCTCAGATCACAGATGCCCTGCTAATTCTCTCATACCTATGGGGTTGGGAAGGTCCCACTGAGTCTGAAGCAGAGGTGACCCCTGAAGAGAGCTTCTGCTCATCAAACAACAGTGCTTCTGACATCTGGCACAAATGGGACCGTAGCTGGGCCGTTGTGTGTCCCAGCACCAAGCGAGAACGGGCCCACAAAACCACACACAGGCATGCACTTTTCAGTGTGGTGTGGCCAAGAAAATGGAGATCTCAGTTTCTGACCCATCTAGGGACTTAATCTTTGGGCTCATCGAATGCCCAATCATTTGGTGGTGTATGCAAAGCCATATGACTCCCCTGCCCAAAATTCAGACAGACGACCAGATGGTGATTTAGAAAAGTGGGCTGCGTGATCATAGGTGCTGGATTGGTAGTTGTATCACGTGACCCGCGTTTCCCTGACATTTCATGTTGTACTTTGCCTACAAAAGCATCAATAAAATCTGTCAACAGATATCAACTCATATTTTAAAACAGATCCCCCTTTCCTCATACATTATACCAGGAAGGTGGGGCGGGGTTATGTCCTAGTAATGGGATGCGCTTGACACAGCTGAATTATGGTTTATTTGTGTCTATATTATATTTGGAGCAGCAATTTTATGTTTTTTAGAAAGAGACTGGTTCTCTGGCAGTAATGTCCATTCTATTCTGGAGCATAATAACCAGTAGTGAATAGCAGCAATAATGAATGGTGGTCAATTCAGATGCAGCGTTTCCTAGCAACAAAGTAGTCTGTTTCTGGTTTTATGTTTAAACCAGTCCGATACACCAAAATGTTCAATGCCATGTAATCATTCCACTCTCCAATCATAATTCATTTCTAATACACCCATATCCTGACAGTAGTTTTCTCTATTCCACAATAAATCCTGTTTTATCTTTATGTCAGTAATTGTTTCAATGCATCTTTTCCTATGTGTTATTTTCCCCAAATAATATCAGGCAGTTTTTGAGTAATACAGACAATATATTGTCTTTTGCTGATTAATGTTGTGTTGAGACTAGAGGCTGGACTGTTGTAATACTATTGTAGATCTGACAGCCAAACCCCATTTGTGCGTGGGTATAAAGTTGTATATTCAATTTACTGAGCTGGTCAATGACATTACAGTTGCAGGCAAAAATACAAATCCAGCATTTAAATTGTCCTTTCCAACTTTCCCTTATAGCTCAATTTAAAAAAAAAATTTTTTTTTCTTACCTGTTATGCTTTTTGTTTTGTGCTCCTTTCTAGTGGCCACCGATGAAAGCATTAATTAAAGTCCTATTGTAGATAAGGATTATTATACTATAAATAATGAACTAACTCTCAGTTAAAATAACTAACAATAATAAATTAGCTCCTATAGCATACAGTATATGCTTCTGAATCATTAGGAGAGTTAATCATTAGGAGAATTTTGGCTACTATGGGGAGTAGTTGATACAATACTGAAGACTCATATGAGTCTAGAGCACATGTGGCGGATGCGGCACTCCAATCCTTTTTAAGTGGACTGGACAAAGTAATTCTGCATCTGTCCTGGGCAAAATAAATCGGCATCTGTCCTGGGCAAAATAAATCTGCAGCTGTTCTGGGCAAGATTATTTTGTGGATGTCCTGGGCAAAATAACTCTGCATCTGTCTTGGGCAAAGTAAATCTGTCAATATCATTGGCAAAGTATTTCTGCATCTGCATCTATCCAAAATAATTCCGAGGCTGTCCTGGGCAAAATAATTCTGTGGCTGTAACCATGTATTTGAATGGTTGTGTTTGAATTTTGGCTTGTGTTTGTTATTACCTGGCCCTTTAAAAGCAAAAATAATTCTGTTGCCGCCCTTGGTGAAAATGAGTTTGACACCCCTGGTCTAGAGGATCTCCCCTGGGATGGAGTTGTTCAGCTTTTATCATTTAAGATTTTCACCCAGTACCACACACTCTTCACTACTCAAGTGTATCCACCACCAAGATTAAAAATACATACCGACTTCAAAGACAATCAACGCATCAATATAACCCTGTAGTATCCATCGATATCAAATTCAATATGTGCTTGCCTCAGCGATGTTAAACTAATCAAATAAAAAGAGTAAATGCAAATAGCTAATAATGCTAAAAACTCAGGTCACACAACCCTTTTTTTATATGCTCACCAGAGAGCTAAACTGAATGTGCATTGAACAAATAATCAGCTATGGCAGCTAAAAGCAGGCAGCAGTGGATTTGCCAGTCTTATATCCCTCTGTTCTCACCAATCCTCAGGCTCTCAATGTGTCCTTTAGCTGATCCATCAGTCCGAGCTCCGTTTTCCTGCTTCAGGTCTCTGCTTTCCGGCATCTGTCACTGACCTCACTCTTCAAGCCTGATGTCATGGTGTTATACTAGACTCCCATCTCTCATTCGCACCTCACATTCAGTTACTAGCCACCTCCTGTCATCTCTCATATCCGCCCTTTCCTCACACCCAAAATTATAGTGCAAAGATACCAACCCAGACGCAGTCTTCAATCTTCCTGCAACCTGCCCTGTCCTCAAACCTGATCACCTCCCCCCACTCTCATGCTTACTATGCTTAGTACATACTCTTTGTGACCCAACCTCTTGTCTCCACCCTCAACCTTTAGATTGTAAGCCCGCAAGGGCAGAGCTTTCTCTCCTAACATACTCCTGTACCACTGTGTTTTGTTGTATCTGACTCATTATACTGTATGTGTGTACTGTATGTCACATTTATGTTATTTACCACTCATAATGCCCCATGTACTATAAGTTGTTCTCTTTGCAAAGTACCACGGGACCTGATGGTGCTTTATAGATAAACAACAATATTAATTATAATAATATTGCAGATTGTAGTACTAGTATGACACTACTCTTGTTCTGATGAAGAGGTTGGTCTGGATTCTGTCTCTCTTCAGTAATTGTATTTCCAAGGCTTTCAGTCTAAGTACAGGATGATGAATATGTTCTGAAGTCATACTCATTAGTGCTTGCTATATGCTTTTCATTAAGATGCTTCAATGTGCATAGTGATTGATTTTAGCAACGTGCAACAAAAGCAGAATGACAGCATGGCCTTTCTGATCCTTCACAGAAACTATGTCACTGCTGTTTTATATTTGCATATTTTTTATACTCACTCTAAGATAGCCATGCCCTTTGTATTTTTTTTTCACCTTTAGCAGCAAAGCACTATTTTATAATGGCAGCTAGAAAATATTCTATAGCTGTCCTGCTGTGAAACTATAGGGCTGGAAAAATTGTTACAATGCTGAGTACAACTGCACAGTCTGTGGTACAGGTTGCAACATATCTAAATTGCCTAAGTACAAATCCAAAAATGAATTTAAAATATCATGGTAAAAAAATGTAAAAATAATTAATATTTATATTTTTTTACTTAAAGCCCAAATGTATAAATAGAAAACCTTTGGAATTGCATGCGTCAGTCTCTAGACTGGCAAACTTCCAAAAAAGCAATGAATTAGCTGGACCTATGGGAATGTTAATTATAGGTTTTTTTCTCCCCCAGGTTTAGCTTCTTTAGGTTCTGAACCAAGAAGACATGGGATTAAAAACCTGTCTGCTTCGGTGCCAAGAAACTTCTGCTATAACCTCCTTTTCCCTTAGTTTTCTTCTTGTAAAGGTCCATTTACAGGCATCAGGCGAGAGGTGAAGGTCCAGGCAATGGAGGGGGGGGGGAGCATAGATTCCACAGGCAAAACAAAAAAAGGGTGCTTGCTCCTTGCCAAAAATTCCTATTAGGCACTGGGGAAAACAGCTTTTTTTTGGGCCCCACGCAACTTACAGCTCAGGCCTGCGGCACACCGATATCCCGCCGTGTACAGGGGTGGACTGGGGCCCAAAAAAAAGTAAAGGGGGCAGTGCTGAGCTTGGCAACACAGAAGCAACTGAGTGCAGGGCTGTCAGGACAGGGGTCCGGAAATCTGACATTGAGGTCCGCATTCGGACCTCGGTCCGCCAGTTGAGTATGGCTGCTTTACAGGATCCCTGGAACAATTGGTTACCTGAAAATGATCCTGCAGCATTGAGGAAAACTCTAGATGATACCTGTCCTGAATTAATTGAAGAATACAAGGCTGGAAGAAAAAACAGAAGTCTCGTCCCTACCAGTGTCCCATCAGGTCTGCTGTTTAGGCTGCTAAGGGGGTTTGAACAGCAAACCTCCCTTGCCCTTTAGATTTTGGGGTAGACCAGGTCTTCCTGGAATCCGAACCTTGAAAATCCCACTGAGAAAACCTAGGCTTCTTACTATCGGAACGAGGTGGTGGAGGATACATCCTCTTTACCGGGAACTTCTTCCCCACCTCAGAGGAATGGGTCAAAACCTTTTCTAGCTCAGATCCGAACAAAGACTTACCCTCAAATGGGATGCTACACAGATGGGACTTGGAAGACTGGCCCCTATGCCAGGCCATACTTTTTGCACTGGCTCTGAATGCTTTGGAATCTGCATCGTAAATAATGTTGTCAAATGAAAGCCAGCACTCCTCATTACCAGATTTGCTTGTATTGTGCAAAAAATATATACATGCCGTATTCAAATTCCATCCACTAGTTTGCGCCAATATGCATCCATACGTCCAACGTTTCGGGGTGTTGATACCCCTTCATCAGGGACACACAAGAACAAATTCTTGTGAAATAATGTTGAACGCTCTGGAAATAAAAAGCAGGGCGTACAAGACCTCCTTAGGGGCGTCATTGGTAACCCCAACCCTGACCTTATCTACCCAAAGCTCTAAAACTCTACTTACACTGAAAAGAGTCTGTGTCTCAGACACACTTTAACAAAGTATCTGACCTCTTATCTAGGGGATTTCTAAGGGAGCACATGTCCTACAAAGAAATCAAGGTCCTAGGGTCTGGATGAAGAGTGGAGAGGCACACAATCCAATCTGCTTGAGGTCTACCAGTGATGGTTTGGGGAGCCATGTCATCTGCTGGTGTTGCTCCACTGTGTTTTATCAAGACCAAAGTCAGCGCAGCTGTCTACCAGGAAATTCTAGAGCACTTCATGCTTCCCTCTGCCGTCAAGCTTTTTGGAGATGGATTTTTTATTTTCCAACAGAACTTGGCACATGTCCACACTGCCAAACGTACCAAGACCTAGTTTAATAACCACAGTATCAATGTGCCTGATTGGCCAGCAAACTCACCTAAACTTAACCGCATTGTCAAGAGGAAGATGAGAGACATCAGACCCAACAATGCAGACAAGTTGAAGGCTGCAATCAAAGCAACCTGGGATTCCATAACACCTCTGCAGTGCCATAGGCTGATCGCCTCCATGCCTCGCCACATTGATGCAGTCATTCATGCAAAAGGAGTCCCAACCAAGCCTTGAGTGAATTTACTGTACATACTTTTCATTTGACCAACGTTTCTGTGTTAAATAGTTTATTGACAGTTGGTCTTATATAATATTTCAATTTTCTGAGATAATGAAATTTGGGTTTTCCTTGGCTGTAAGCCATACACATCAACATTAACATAAAAAACTTGAAAACATTCACTCTGTTTGTATTGACTTAATACAATATAGGAGTTTCAGTTTTTCACTGCACCTGTATCTTTGTCCCCCTGCAGTTCCTCTGTGCAGGTCCTGATCCAGTGTTCCCCTGCAACTTCTCCATACAGTGCCAGCATATTTATACTTACCAGTGGTATAGAGCCAGCCATTTCATCTTCCAGCACCGGCGGGCTTTTATGGTGGTGTCCATATGCCTACTCCATTCATTGCAATGGAGTGGAAATGACAAGGCAGGTTCAGCCTTGGCACACCCCCTCTAATGCAACTAACAAAGTAGAAGTGTTAGGGGACATAAGTCATATTGATGGACACTGCTACATCTGCCCAACTATGGAGGATGAAATTTCTCAATCTCCTTTATTGGTAAGTTTGAAGATTCTGGCGTTGTGGGGGACAAAATATGAGTATAGACTATGTTATGTCTAGGCAGAAGATTTTAATTTATTTGTAACAAAATTATATTCCAATAAATATGTTTTATATTCTATCTAAGTATTTAATAGTATTTAATGGTGAGAAAATGTCTGATGTTACCATTTTAGTACAATACATTTGTTATTACTTATTTTTAGTAATTTATGAAGAAACCGTAGCCTCATAAAATTGTGGAGTCAGAATCGGCCTACGTCTTGTGACTGTGAATAAAAGAACATGTTGCTTTTTACACTAAACTGCTTAAAGTGGACCAAAATAGACTGACTGACAATATTTGGGATCCCTGGCAATGGGAATTGTTACTGACAGCCAGGGCCCGTTTTGTAACCTCGCCTCCTTTTTTGTTCCAGCAGAGCTTAAATGCGGCAACATGTGGTGGCAGCAGACGGTGCATCTCTGCGCCCAAATTGTTAGTATTAAAGTCACAGCACTCATGGACAGTTGTTTTCATCAAAACTAAAGAAGGAAAGGAAAAGTGGTTGCACCAGCACATCTACTCCGCCTGTTAGTAACAGTAGGTACTGGGACTACAGCTCAGGCCGTATCAGTGAAAATGTCATGATGTTCTGTGATTTGCTGTTGTAAATCCACTGCTATTATCTAATTGGTTACTTTTGGTTTACAGACTTTCATTACATTTTCTCATATACTAATAAATTCCAAATTATTTTTCTGACCTCATTCACATCTTTGACATCTACAGAATCTTGCAATGCATGTTTTCCTATGCAGCATACTGTACATATACTATACATTAAATCCATTATACATTCCTGCATTTGGACCAGTTCCAGTTTAGTGCATATGATTTTTAGGCTGACATTTATTTATTTAATCTATTAGTATTACCTTTTTATTTTAATAAATGCATAGATGGCATCATGCCTTTCAGACAAGATTGATTTTATTAGAAGATTTATCATAAGCATCATAGTCCTTTGAGTTTGAGATACAGGGGGGGGGGGGGGGGGTAATGACATGTGTAGTAGTAGGGGTCTCACATTGCTCATGCAATACATTTCTCCCTTCAGATTCAGTCCCTAGTATGCATAGTTTTTACTAAACTGGATACAATTATACTAATAAACTCTGCAGATATACAAATGGTCAATTATTTCTTTATATGGATTCCATGTGAGCACAAATAAGGTGAAGGAGCAATGATGGGTTCCTCAGACCTCCTGGGCCCTGATGCAGTAACTATCTCTGCACCCCATATAGGTCCACCCCTGGCACTCCTTGTGGTCTTTGGATAGAGCTGCTGAAATGTGCATTCTTAAAAAAAATAATCCAGTGGTACTTTTTCGCCTTGAATCACAACATTGTAAAAAAGGGGAACGGGGAAGTGGAATCAGACCGCACCAGCTGTAATCAGTGGAGTGTGCACACGGGAGGATAGAGGCACACAAGGTGCACTATTGAACCCACCACACCTGAGGAGTCCCACCACTCCCCAATCTATCCTCTCCAAGACATGGCACCACTCAAATATATATATATATATATATATATATATATATATATATATATATAAATATAGTGCTTCTTTATTAATGGGCAAACAACTATATACACAATTACAATCTTTAAAAAAGAATTAAAATACATATATATACACCAGTGAAGGAAAAAAGGGGGGGGCAAAAAACAGGGGGGGGGGAAGAAGGAAAAACCACACGCCGCCCCCTGAAGATGGTAATAGCTTTTAGGCCGTAATTGAAGATAATGATAAGATATGATGGCTGTTTGATAGCCCTGACTGTCTCTATATGAAGTTGTGTGCAAACAATGAGCTAGTGGGGTGTGTGCATGCTGATTGGCCCAATTTCACATGTAAGCTTTATTAATGTTATTGTCTGTTTTTCTGTTCCTCTTATTAGATGTATTAGTATTATTGTAGTATTATTGTATTTATAAGACATGAGTGTCTGTATTTTTGTATTAGCACATAGCACTTTAATTGGCACATTGCACAGCTCTTTGTATTTTTTTGCACAGTAGAGATTAGTAGTTTAGCTCATTGTTTGCACACAACTTCATATAGAGAAGTCAGGGCTATCAAACAGCCATCATATGGTGGGGCTCCTCAGGTGTGGTGGGTTGAATCACAACATGTGTGTGTCACTTTTCCTTGAGAAAAGAGCCCCTGAACCATTAGAAAAATAAACATACAAACCGATTTAAGACGGCCTGTAGATTCTTTTATTTAAGTTATCAGCAGCAGACACCACTGTTTAGGAATTTCCTTGTGTCATGCGGTAAAGGGTGAGCGGATCGTATTGATATCTCAAGCGACCAGAGCCAGTACTGTATTCCAATATTTGCAGAGCCATCACCCCCTGCTTGTGACACATTTCCAGCTAGTGGTCCTCATCAGCACAAGGCTGGAAGTGTGTGCCATATGGAAGACACAAGCTTTTTTTCCCATGTTTTACTGATGTATGGCATTTCGAGTTCATGTTGCGTGTTTTGAGAGCTTTGGTGTGCTTTTATCGCACGGGAGTGAGAATTCACACAATTTTGTTGATAACCACCAATCCAAAGTGTGGCACATCTGGGAACAGCATTAGGATTCTCAGTCTAATCAACACTCCATCTCACCACTTTAATATTCCACACTGGAATCTTTCATGTTTCAGTGGGTTCACTTTATCATTGTAGTAATTATAAATAAAATGCACTTGATTTAAAAGATCAAGGCTGTATTCTGTAGGACGGATAACGCCATCTGTGCCATACTGGACAATGTTTTCAGATATATTTGCACTTGTTCTCCAAATTGAGCGCCTATCCAAATTGTTTCAGGGAATCGATCAATATTTCTGAGAAATTGGTCTCCATCTAATGAACATCCAATTTTGGAAGTGAATGTTTTGAATGACTGAAGAGATTCCATCTTTGGCATCTTTATTACCTTGTTTAGCATCCTCAGTTCTATGACCAGCCTTAGAACCAGTGTTTTAGGCACTTACAATATTGTGTGATTTTCACTTTCGGGGTAATTACATGCCAAGCTGCGGCCATATAGGCAGCAAGAAATGTATTCCTGCCATGACCCACTCTAGGGAATACCTGCACTTAGAAGACTACAGCATAGTGGGAAAAGTTGTTAATAATCAGCTTGGCTTGTTGGGCTGGTAACTCAATAAGCCCCCAGGTTTAGGCCCCACCCCTCATGCCAACATTTTTGTTGTGTATATGTAAATACTGGCAAGTACATGAAGTCCGTCATTTTCTGGTCCAGTAGGGGCTCAGTTCCTCAACTCACAATATATTATTAATATAGGGGGAAGGGGTCAGGCAACATGGCATCCCAAATTAGTTGCCCCTCTTCAAGTCTAAAAAAGCATGGTTTATTATGTCTTATATTGGGACTTTTTGCCATTTGGTCACTCCCATTGTGATCATGGCTGTTCTGAGGAAACAGGGCATCCACATGATCCCTGGATGGACATAAATATAGAGTTGGTAAAGGCTTTTAGTACTCTGGAAAAGCAGCTTTGCCTCAGAAACCAGGTACAATAGCTAAAGCAAACAATACATTCTAACTTCTGAAGGTGCATGAGGGTGTTAGGCACAATGGTATCATCTGTAGAACAGCTTCTTCACAATTCCAAATCAGACTCTTGCAGATGTCTATAAAAAAATTAAATTGTATTTCTCTATTGTTGGACAGAACTAGATGTCCAACGTTAAAAGAGAGCTGAAATAGCTGAGGTCTGAAAATCTGGTAATCATCATTACTTCCTTCCAGTTCATTGGAAGATCCTCACTACTGTTGTCAGCCTGATGGGTTGGGGCAGAGTTTTAAAGGATTCTACAGTTTAGGAAAAGCAGTCTCTTGAAATTGTCAATGTTCTGAAACTCAAGTCCAAATTTTCTATCATTAGGGTGGTACCAGGAGCAATGAAGTCATAGCTGACAGTGCGTGTTATTTTGTATTCTGCAGACAAATATGCATCTTGGCTGTACTTTATCATTAGGCACAACATTAGCCACGAGAAAGGCATGCTGAATCAGGAACTATTCAACATTTGTTAACACTGGGGGGTAATCCTCTGTTCATAAACACAGATACATGTCTTTCAGTTCCAATCTAGTGTACGCTTTTTTTACTGCTTCCTCTGCTCCTTCAATAATAGCATCTAGAAGTGGTAACAATAATTCTCATTGCTCCGGATTGGCCAACATGGACTATATATATGTATACCAACATAGTAAATCTAACAGTGGACAGAGCACCCTATTGTGGGTGCTCTACGGCATCCCAATTTACAGTCATTGGCTTTGATGGTATGGCTGTTCTAGCTCTATGCTAGAAGAAAGAAGGGTTTCTCCAACAGCTTTTTTCTAGTGGCGTGAAGATCAGATGGTTTCCCATTCTTTATTGTCTGTTCCAAAAACCCCAAAAAATGTTTTCTGTAGTCCAAATAGGATAAACCCTGGGCTTTAACCATCTTGAAAAGTCAGATGTGAGCACTGGCAATTTATTTTAAAAGGCCTCTGTTCAAGGACTATTCAACAAAGACCATTTTACAAGGTGTTACAAGGCGACCCAGATCTTGTGGTCCTGACGGACTTGGAATTAAATACATTTTCGTTTATATAGGTCCTATGACCCTAGCTGGCTGCAGGACCCCTTCATTGACACCAAAGAACAGAGACATGCCAGTCCAGTAGTAGGAGTATATTGGGCTAAAAGCCAGCCGGGTAGCATGTAAATAAAACTGAGCAACACAGACAGAGTTTGTGGATAAAGATATTAGAGCAGTCCAAGACTAAGTTATAAGTTTAAGTTATATGTTTAATCGCTGTAAGAGCACACTAGTCAAACTATATATACATACAAGGAACAGATTCATATACAGGTCTGAACGCTTGTTACAAGTGAGTAGTTACAATCAAAATAAGCAAATGAATGTCAGTTACCTTACTGCAGTTAGGTGATATGTAGTGGGGCAGGGCAACCACAGGGGGCGAGTAGAGCCTACTGGATCCTTGGGACTCCTTCCACAGGTCTCATGAGCCCCCAGAAAACAGACACAGGAGGGTCTTGGCAATATAGCTTTATTCACACACTGACAGTCTTGGAGGGGTTGTAGGCCCCTCCCCTTAGCCCTCAGCTAAAAAAAACTCCTAAAACAATAATGGAGCATAAACTTTCCACTGGAAAGTGGTGGGACACTCGGTTTGGTGTCACTAGACTCCATCAGGTGCTGCGTATCCAAGGGTCCAAACACAGCTGTTTCATATGGTTCTGGACTTGAATTCTCTATAACTCTGTCCCTATCCCCTCTAGGAGCATACATATGGCACCTTTTTTCAGATTCCAAATATGTCATTGGATTATGAGGAATATGCACTGAAACCTTGTAACAAATATTGGCTCCAGAGCTGAGGAGTTTTAAGCTTTTGAAGGTTCCCATGAGCGCAGGCACACAGCAGGAAGTATCCTGTCAGCCATCACTGTGGCCAAAAGACTGAGGTGTGAGTTGAAACAACGGATGGGCTTTGAAGCCACGGCCTCCCGTTGTGAGCGCTGCCAAGCGAGAGATATGCTAAGCTTTCTATATAAGGTCTTTCCGGTTCCGGTAAAGGCTATTGTTTAGTGACCTGGGCAGCCATATGTGATGTGATATTGTATCACTAATTCATTTCCAGGAAATCAGAGGACATAACAGTGAAATTACGTCTATTTTTCCTCACACCTCCCCCTTTTAGTTTCTGTGCTACCCAAGCATCTGCAACCTACCCTCGCCTGGATACCCTGTGGGTGCCACCATGGTTGTGGCCCTTTCTTGGGATGAAGACCACCAATGAGGCCCAGAGTTGAATATTTGGTCCAGTGCCTTCTGCATTTCAGCAGTCTTCTGGCATATGGGCAGCAGCACTGCAAGGGGACCAGACATTCTGAATGCCTGTACAGGGGGTGCCCTCCGGCACCCATGGGAGGGATGGCTGTTTTCGTTCCGCCGGGGTTGTGGTTGGACAACTCACAGAAAGGATGTAGGGTTGCCCACAGCTGAGAACATGGGTCCACCGCAAGCTGATGGTAAACCTTCCCATTCTCTTTCATCTGAACCAGGGGCTCCTATACATGTCGGGGCCAGGGGCCATATACAGGAGGCCCATATACAGGAGATCAAAGAGGAAGAACCCCGATGAGGTTGATGGAACCTCCCCAAAAGTGGATAGCGGGTGAGAGAGACACTGCTCCTAATCATGGCCAGGGGAGTCAACATTTGAAGCATCTGCTTCAGTGTGCCGTTGGTATACAAAGAAACAAACCTATAATGTTTTTGTGATGAACTGATGCATTGAAGTTTGAGAAAACACAAACAGTCCCCTAATATACTAATGTGCTAAGCAAGTAAAATATGACATGCAGGTTATTGACCTGGCATATGGTTGACCTTTTTACCATATTTTTAAACTAACATGCAGCAAGTGAACTAATTAGACTGGTTACAAATAAATTGAGTTACTGTAACAGTTTCTGTGACTCACAACCAACTGAAAAAATTGATGGTTTATAGTGAAAATGTAAAATAAATGAACAGAAGCTAAATTAAACCAAATCAATGTTTTTTTTGTGCCTACCTTTTGCTTTCAAGGCATTAATTCTTGTAGGTACATTTGTATTGGGTAACTAACCAAAAATTAGGGGATGTAGGCTTGCTAAAATTGTTTGCTGTATTAAAGTAAACCCAGACTTAATTAGGCTGCGAGCAGGGCTCTTTTGGGGCCATATTATCACTTTTAGGACTTCTTCTCTTCTTCTTTACACTAAAGATAGTTCTGCAATGACAGTGGCGGTACTGTATCCCCTCGATTCAAAGAGCAAAAGTTAATTGATTTCGGATCGAGAATCGTAAGTTTGGGTGGGTGTTAGTCATTTTTTCCTGTTTTTTTGCCCATTTCCGACTCGCACGAGCCTACGTTCGAATGCGTATATGCTCTTACGATCATCGCAAGTTCGTTCCTAAATTTTAGGATCAAAACGTAAAACTTAGGATCAAATCCTAAAACTTAGGATCAAATCCTAAAACTTAGGATCAAAACGTAAAACTTAGGATAATCGAATGGGTTTAGGTGTGATTCAGAGAACAGTTTTCAAACCTCTAAAGACGTTTTAAAAGAAAGCCACTGCCGACACCTTTTAGCAGTCGTATTGCTGTTCTTGAACAGGTTTTTTGGCTATGTGGAGGAGTCTGCGCGTCTTGAGCTCCAATGAACTGCATGTATCAGCATGGCCGAGGCCATAAATTGTATGGCAATGCATACCTGATTCATGTATGCCTTATAAAAGCATTTTAATGTGGACCTTAATTAGTCCTTTGCATGTAAACCTTTATTTTGCAATCTATTTGCGTTAATTAAAGAAACTTATGTCCTTTGGTATTTATTTTTAAATTGATGTACTAGAATAATATTTTTAGATTGCATTTATTGGTGTAGTTGTTTACCTTTGCTTTGTTTAATTATTTAAGCACATCTTTGGTCAGATGCATCACACTTACTGAGGAGAGGAGAGCGGGATAAAGTGCAGGATGTGGGTTACTGCTGTATTTTGCACAGACACAGCAGAGCTGGGGGCACGGAAAGGTCAGAAATCAAAGAATGCAGAGCAACACAGTCACAAGGCCCTTTCTGTTTGCAGGCTGCCCGATAATACCTGACCCGCCATCTTGGCTGTTTCTAGGCTCATAACATGCAGAAGTTGCTGGGTGTTTTTTTATATTTGAGAGCAATCTGTATGTAGAGGGTGTGGGTAACCACACACAAAATTTTAATTTGTACCATTTGAAGCCTAAATATTAAAATTAAATCCACAAGTAAAAAATGCAAGTTAACTAAAAATTGAACAAAGTAAGATTTACTTATGCAAATGCATTCATTAATGGTTGGTTACTACAAAATGAATGAAATAAAGAAAAATAAAAGACCAAATATTTAGAATGCACTTTAATGAGGTAAGTTTGTAGTGCGCAGCCGCAAGATCAGAAGGATTTACGTCCAGACAAAAAAGGAAAAAGGGCAAAACCAATGTTGCAACCTGAGAAATGAAACGGAAAATTCAGGATGGAAACTGACATAGGTCTGATTCCCGAACTGCCATACGAACGGACGTACATTTTAGGATAGAAACGTATTTGCTTATAGAATCACTCGCAAGTTCATACGAACGCACGAGCGCACGGGAAAAATAGGATGATCGGCACCCAAATCCAAGCTGTTACATGTTTCTTTGAATCGACCCTTATGTTTGCAGGTGTTGTCAGTTGCCTCCCTGATGGTATTGCATGATAAAGTATCTGCCTCTATTTCCCAGCACAATATTGGCCAAATTTCAAACTCCATTTGCTAAAATGTAGTCCCAAACACACAAGGGACCTGCACTATGCTTCACCTTTTTCCGCAGATGCTTATTATCGTTCCCATCTCCAGGACTTTGCCCATTTTTCACTTATCAGTTTCAAGACATGTGGACAAAACTGGACGAAACAAATGAAAATTAGACATTGCTTTTGAACTGTGGTTCTACAGATTAAAGAAAAAATAAACAAATGAAATTGGCCTGGACAAAATTGATGGTATCCCTAGAAAAGACTGAAAATTATTTGGCCATAGAAAAGTGTTAGACTAAGGTCTGTCCTGTAATTAGCACAGGTGTCCTTAAGCTTGTATGCAGTCAGTCTGCCTATTTAAAGTGTGAAAAGTAGTCACTGTGCTGTTCGGCATCTTGGTGTGTATTACACTTAACACAGACCGATGATAGCCAAGGGGAGATTTGCTTTAGGAGATTTGAAAGAAAATTACAAACAAACATGATAAAGGCTACAAGACCATAGCCAAATATTTCTTGTTATTCATAAGTTAAAGGTCTACAGGACTGTAGCCAACGACTCTGGACATGGTCGCAAAAGAGAAAATTATGACCAAAGAGACAAATAATGCAAATGGTACTGGTGAAAATAACTTTTGTAGAGATTATAGGTGTATGCCAAGGTCAAGGTACTTTACGGTCATATGGCACCATCTGTTGCAGTCTTAATGTAAGAGGACCGAGGAGGAAACCATTGCTGTAAGCAAATCATACAAAAGCAAGACTGGAATTTTCCAAAATGCATATTAAGAAGTCTCTCTTCTGGGAAAATGTCATTGTACAGAAGAGACTGTGAAACACGAAGGAGGCCTGGTTTTGTTTTGGAGGTTCTTTGTTGCATCTGGCACATGGCTGTACAGAATACACAGAAATCTCAAGACTATTAAGGCATTCTGAAGTGAAATTTGCTGCCCAGTGTCAGAAAGCTTGGTCTCATTCCAACTGAATAATGGCACAGCAAAACAAAATAATCTGACTAGACTGTATTGTATGTACATTACAGGTAAGTCGGCTTCTCTACTGTCTAACATCTGTACTAATAGGGCAGAATGGTCTGAACATTAGCAGTGCTCATTATCACTGTCTCCATGAAGACAAAACAAGACAGAAAAACAATTATTATAAGTAGGTATCTCTACAATGTTATTTTCATTATCTACCCCTCTTTATGACCAAATTATGATTTATTAATTACTGTTACACAGTCACAGCAACTTTTAACAGTCAATAATAGCAGAGCTCTTGAAACTGGAAAAACACTTGATACACATTTATGCTCCTTGTAACATTACCAAATGGAAAGTGGGTTTTATTGCAATCAAAAAGTATTTGCTCTGTTCATCCACCAGGGATGAATTAACAGTATACCTCTGCTGTTGACATTGGGGTTCCACAAGTCAGCCCTACTCCATGTAGGGGTGGCATCAGATATCTGCTTGTTTGGTTAAAACACTATTTTATTGTGACTGCCCCCCATCATAAACAGGGAAGCACAGTTTCTGAAAGGCTATTTGTTGCATTATAGGAAGATGAGCCACTGTACATGGCTACATAAGAGTGTACAATATATTGATGCCAATCTTAGAACTGGCATCAGCTTATTTCCCCTTACCATGATGGCATGGTACTTGGGTGGCAGGAGCAGAACATAGATATAGAAAATTCACCTGCAATAGAGATTTACAAGTATGGAATAAATAAAACAGTATTTTTATTATAAACAATATATATATGCTTTAACCATAGTTAGACTTGGGTTCAGGCACTGAAATTTATGGGATATAAGGTACAATTCCACCAATGGGTTATGTTTTGTAAATCTCTGCATAGTGGCTCTATAGCTTTGTCTAAGCAAATACTACATCTGTGTGGAGATCTGCAAAACATGACCTGTTGGTGACAATTCTAGGAGAGGATTGGGAAACACTGAGCTACACAAAATCTAAAAGACTCTAGGGTCGGGTGAAAGCTTGCCCTGGGGGCATCCTGTCTTGTAAATTGCTGTATACTCACCTCAATCCCACAGCGAATGTGCAGCTGTCCAGGTGGACACAAAAAGGAGAGAGCAGGGATGCCCCTGGGTACTGCAGCAACGATGAGCGCACTTGAAATGGAAATTAGATGCCTGGCGGGATGCAAAGTTCCGGGTCTTGGTCAGCTTTAATTCATTTAATTGCTTGGGGCAAAAAGCAGTTTTTAAATCCGTTTGTTCTGGTTATCAGAGCCCTAAATATTTGACCAGTGGGATTTTTTTTTTAAAGTAGAATGACTGGGAAAAATACAATTCTGTGATTACTCACCTGTAGAATTGGTATTATGAGGATACAGTACGTCCTGCTCCAAATCTAATACTTACAGTTGGGATATACTCCACCAGATGGCGCTGGACTGCAGAGACATCGAAAATAGGCTCCTCCCGGCCCCTCGAATACCCAGGGACCTCCCACAAATCCCCAGCATTGAAAAGCAGTTAAGGAGAAGCCGGGAGAATTAAACAATCCAAACTATCAACTATAACAATGATAACAATCGCCATACAGGGGATCCAAGAAAAAGCAAACCAAGGGTTGGAGCAGGACGTACTGTATACTCATAATACCAATTCTACAGGTGAGTAATCACAGAATTGTATTATTCTTAGTATACAGTACGTCCTGCTCCAAATCTAATACTTACAGTTGGGACATCCAATAGCAGTGTCCATAAAGTATGGTGGGATCCCCCAAAAAAATCAGCAGCAGGCAGTTTAAACCACTGCCGCCTGCAGAACCTTGCGGCCAAAAGCTGAGGCCCTAACATCAACCTTATAAAACTTTGAAAAGGTATGAACAGAAGACCAAGTAGCGGCCTTGCAAACCTGTTCAACAGAAGCCTGGTGCTGAAAAGCCCAAGAAGCACCAATAGCACGAGTGGAATGAGCAGTAAGGCGAAAGGGAGGATTCTTCCCCTAAGCAGAGTAGTGATAGTAGACTTGGCAGGAGCCAAACCCTTCCTAGGACCAGAAAGGAACACAAAAAGAGCATCAGTTTTCCTGAAAGGTGCAGTAGCCACCAGACACCTAACCACATCCAAAGAGTGCAAAACTCTCCTTAGCATTGCTAGGATTAGGGCACAAAGAAGGAAGAACAATATCCTGATTCAAATGAAAGGCAGACACTACCTTAGGCAGAAAATCAGGTTTGAAACGAAACAGCACCATGTCCTGGTGCCTCTCATAGTAGGGGGGCTGAATGGACAGCGCCGCCAACTCAGACACACGCCTGACAGAAGTGATAGCCACCAGAAACACAACCTTGAGCGTAAGAATGGCCAAGGTCCTGCACAGGTTCAAAGGGAGCACCCTGCAAGGCTGACAGAACCAAGTTCAAATCCCAAACAGGCACCATAGGTTTACGTGGGGGACGCACATGAGTGACCCCCTGGAAAAAAGTTCTGATCAGAGGGTGCTGAGCAAAGGACTTCTGGAAAAAATAGCCAGGGCAGAAACCTGACCCTTCAGAGTACTGAGTTGGAGCCCCATCTCCAACCCATGCTGCAGGAACTCCAGAATCCTGGGAATAGAGAACACACGACAGGGAAGAGACCTAGACTCACACCAGTCAATGTAGGCACGCCAAACCCTGTAATAAATGGAAGAGGAAGACTTCTTCCCAGCTTTAATCAAAGTATCTACAACTGAGGAAGACAGCCCCTTCTCCATCAAGATGGAGGTTTCAGCAGCCAAGCCGTCAAAGCCAGAGTTTGTAAATTGGGATGGCGTAGTGAGCCCTGAGTGACCAAGGGCAGAGCGTATTGATCTACTGCCAGCTGTACCACGTCTGCGAACCACACTCTTCTTGGCCACCTGGGGGCCACCAGAATTGCTGGCACCCCTTCCAGAGCAATCTTGCGCAGAACCCTGCCCAGCAGGGCAATTGGGGGGAAGACATACAGGAACTGAAAATCCTTCCATGACATTGCTAGCGCATCCGAGGTCAGGGCCAGAGGATCCCTGGACAGTGAGACAAAAGCTGGAAGCTTGTGATTGTGGGGGACGCAAACAGATCCACATCTGGTTGGCCCCAACGGTGACAGTCCGCCAGGTGATTTTCCAACCCCGGGATGTACACAGCTGAAATGCAGGGGACATTGGCCTCCGTCCAAGTCAGGATCAGAGATGCTTCCTGGAGGGCCCCGTTGCTCCGGGTCCCTCCCTGATGATTGATGTAGGCAACTGCCGTCTGGTTGTCCGAGCGCACCTGAACAGGCAGGCCCTGAAGATGAGTAGTCAAGCGAGCCAGAACCTGATCGCTCGCAGCTCCAAGACATTGATAGGTGTGTGGGCCTCCTGAGGGCCCCACCTCCCCTGGAACCGCAGGGACTTCCAGAAACCCCCCCAACCTGACAGACTGGCATCCGTGGTGACTGTCTCCCAGGAAGGGGCAAGAAAGGATCTGCCCCCCAACAGGTTCCTTGAGTCCATCCTCCACAAGAGGGACCTCCTGACCAGGGGGGAGAGCACACAGACCCTGTCCAGGGACACTGGGTCCTTGTCCCATACAGACAATAGGTGAAGTTGCAGAGGCCTCAAGTGGAACTGAGCATAAGGGACCGCTTTGAAGCACGCCACCATCAGGCCCACCAGCTGCATCCCCTGCCTGATGGAGGGATGGGGACAAGCTAGGAGGGACTGGGCCTGTGCAATCAGACTGTCCACCTTCTGCTGAGGAAGGAAGATCCTTGCCTGTACTGTATCCAGATTCATTCCTAGGAATGGAGTTACCAAGGAAAGGGACAGTGAGGACTTGGGGTGGTTGATCACCCATCCAAATGACTCCAACTCTGCCTGATGTAGAGACTGGGAAATGATGAGGATGTCGTCCAGATAGGGAAGCACGCGGACGCCCTGACATCTGAGCAGAGACATCACGCCAGCCAGCACCTTGGTGAACACCCTGGGAGCTGAAGTGAGGCCGAAGGGCAAGGCCACAAATTGGTAGTGTTGATCCATCAGAGCGAACCTGAGGAACCTTTGATGACCTGAGAACACAGGAATATGAAGGTAAGCATCTTTGATGTCCACAGAAGTCATGAAATCCCCTTGGCGCAGGGCGCAGAGTCTCCATGCGAAAGCGCCTGCCCCTGACAAACTTGTTGAGAATCTTTAAGTCCAGGATGGGCCTGACAGAACCATCCTTTTTGGGTACTGTGAATAGGTTGGAATAAAAGCCCTTGCCTTTTTCTCTTAAGGGGACCCCCAGCTCCAGGAGGCCTTGCACTGCTTGCACTAGCTCCTGAGCTGACACAGGGTCCTGAGGAATCCGGGATCTGATGAATCTTGGAGGGGGATCGGCAGCAAACTCCAACTTGTAACCAGAGGACACTACCTCCTGAATCCACCGGTCTGAGACATGAAGCCTCCAGACGTGAGCGAAGTGCTGCAGCCGTCCCTCCACCCGGATGGGTGAGGGCGCCCATCATGCCTGAGGGGGCTTGGAAGAGGATTTTGCTTTGGGACCCCAGGAGGAGCCAGGACGCCTCTACCCCAGAAATCTCCCCGGGCCCCAGGGAAAGACACCCCCCTTCCCTGCCTTGCACCGCGGTAAGGGGAGGAGAAAGAACCCTGACCCCGAAAGGGCCGAGGTTGCCGCCTGCGCTGGGATAACCTGCCTCCCTTAGCAAAAAGGTCCAGGCGGTCTCCAAACAGACGCAGTCCTTTAAAGGGAAACCCAGTAAGGGCCTTCTTGGCAGCGCTGTCAACAGCCCACTGGCGCAGCCAAACCGAGCGGCGTATAGCCACCACGAGGGCAGAAGTTCTGGCACACATTCTGATGGTGTCATCCAATGCTGATAGGAAAAAAATTTACAAAAACATCACAACTGGAGAGTGCATTAAACACCTCACAGGGCATCCACCTCGGGGGGGGGGGAGGGGGATGACCAACATTTAACCACCTCAGCAGGAAAGGGATACTTCCTATCCCAACACTTTGGAACCTCGGGAAGTTTACTGGGGCGCTCCCATTCCTTGAGCACAAGGTTATGGAAATGTGCCTGCTCTGGAAATTCCAAACGTGATCTTGCTGTATGGAAAAGCTCCCCTCTTGCCAGGGAGAGAGATAGACAGAACCTCAAATATCTGGGTCAATAATCTGTCAGTGTCATCCGGGGCCCAGGGGTCAGAGCCAGAATCGTCATGACCCCTTGGTCTCTCATCAGATGAGCCTGAATCAGAAAAGAGCTCCCCTTCATCAGACGGGGTATAGCCACACAGATTCCAAAACTCCTCAGTTCCCATAAGGAAAACAGTAACATTAGGCGTCAAGTGCCGCTTCTTAGCAGGGGCCTTACGCGCTAAAGCAGGAGTGAGATTTAAGCTTGGGGGAGTAGGTGAAGTGAACTGAGGTGCAGCCACTTGCAGGCCAGATTGCAATGCAAGCACCTGCTCAGCACAGGGTACAAAGACCCGCGCCTCGTCAGCGTCAGCATGAGGCTGCCCACATGCTACACACAGCTGGTCTTGTCCCAAAGGGACCCCGGTAACATTATCCTGAGATGCCTCCATATGGTGATTATAGCGGCGCTATGCGCCGATAGGGAATAACGCTATATAGCAACCCTGGATGCCCAAATAACTCGCTAGGGACGCAGGAGTATAATTATTACAAGGCCTACAAGTAATATACTAAAAACAGGGCCAGGAGAAGCCAAGAAGGGTTCGTCCCGCCTGAAAGACATAAGCAGACAAGACATCGTAACAAAAGTGAAGCAGATCAAGCCACCCGCGAGGGCACTTACAGACCGCGGTAGGTAGGAGTCTGTCGCGCATAGGCCAACCAAGTCAGAAAAGATGGCGTCGGTATACCCCGAAGGGCCAGCCAGTAATAGCGATGATGTGGAACGCGCTAAAGACGGGCCCCGCCCCCCCCGAAGAGCGCGAAGCCAGAAGGCCAACAGCTGAGGAAAGCTGAGGAAATGCTGCCGCCAAGCGCGGAACCAAGGAGGGGCATCCCATAGAGGCTCACCATAAGCCTGAACCACCTACCCTTTGGTGGGGGATTGCGGTGGAGCAGCGCTCCTAAGCACCAACGGCGGTACTGCCTACCTTCACCCGACCAGCGCAGCCAAGGCTGGGAGGCATATTACTAGTGGAACGGGTGGGAATAGTCCTACAGGGCCGCAGGTTAAAAACCCCGCTCAACTGCGAGTAGAGAGCCAATTTCGCGTCCTTCGCAGCCAGACTGCAGAGAAATTCTGGGGATTTGTGGGAGGTCCCTGGGTATTTGAGGGGCCAGGAGGAGCCTATTTTCATTGTCTCTGCAGTCCAGCGCCATCTGGCAGAGTATATCCCAAGTGTAAGCATTAGATTTGGAGCAGGACGTACTGTATACTAAGAATAGAAATAATTTGTAAATACTCTACCATGCATTCAGGGTGCACGATCCTGGGCAGTCTCAATCCCATATACTCAAGGAAAAAGTAGATGGTCCGCTCTCCTTCAGCAATAAAACCATAACATTTATTCAGGTCCAATTAAAATCATCTCCATAGAAAAGCAAGCAAACCTTTAAAAGTCCATGTAGATTAAAGTCTTGGCACAGTTGGTTATCAATATAGCCTCTAACGCATTTCGGCCCTTTTCCAGTCCTTAATCATAAATGAAGAATGACTGGGGAGCAAGCATTCATCAATCAATTTCCTACAATAGCACTGAAAAACTTGAAAGATCTGTGGACTCGGGAGAACATAGTATGTAAGACTGAAAAAGACTTTAGTCCATGCATTTCAGTCTGTTTATTAAAGAAAACTCCTTCCAGTGGTCTAAAAGTCATAGTTAGTAATGTTATTACATGTAAGGCCCCAGGCGAGTTGTGAACTCCTTTAGTAGATTCCTCATGACTGGTAGAGATCCATAGTCACTGCTACAGTAAAGGCGTCTATGCCAGTGCAAGAAGAGTCTTTCCTCTGACCTTGGCAGATGCCCCTGTGCTATAGTTACAATCCTGGGAATAAATAGATCATGTGGGGAGACCCATGTTAGGCTTAATATAATAGGGGGGGTTAAAGAGACAAAAAAACCCTCTACTCAAAGGTAAAGGAAAAGAGGCTCTTTCCAAAAGCAGAAAGTATTTGCACAGTACCCAACACATGGAGAAATAGCATTACCCATCAATCTTTGCAGCAGGCGGAGCTATGCAAATCATCTATTTCTGTCTCTGCGCAATCCAAGGCCCTTGCCTAAGGGTGCAATGCCAGTAAATTTAAATTTACACAGCCGAACACATCCAACTAGTGGACACGTGTTTCGTGCTTTACTCATCAGCACTAGGGCGGATGTTTCTAACTGTATGGGCAGTGGAAATGCATTCCATTTATTAATTTAGTTGCCTGCCTTTGAAAGCAATCCAGTTCTGATACATCCTTCTTATGCACTGCTGCCCAGAACTGTACACAATGTTCTATATGAGGTTTGACTAGTGACATCTAGAGGGGTAAGATGATGCTTGGGTCATGGGGGCCAATGCCTCTCTTGAGGCACACCATGGCAGCATGATGTCCGAATGGCAGTTGTATGCTAATTAGTTACAAGCTAAAAAATACAATTCTGTGATTACTCACCTGTAGAATTGGTATTATATGTATACAGCACGTCCTGTTCCAGAAGATTCCTTACACATGGGTAATACATCCACAAGATGGCGCTGGACTGCAGAAAACAGCTTGTGGCTCCTCCCGGCCCTATATAAGTCAGGGACCTTCCACAAAATCCCCAGTATTGACAAGCAGTTAACAAGAAGCCGGGAGGACAATAATAACAAGAACTCAAAATAAACAATCACCATACAGAGGTAACTAAGAATAATGATAACAAGGGCGGGGTGGAGCAGGATGTGCTGTATACGTATAATACCAATTCTACAGGTGAGTAATCACAGAATTGTTTTATTCTAAGTATACAGCACGTCCTGTTCCAGAAGATTCCTTACACATGGGACATCCAATAGCAGTGTCCGTAAGGTAGGGTGGGATCCCCAAAAAGTAACAGCGGGCAGTTTAAACCACTGCCGCCTGCAGAACTTTGCGTCCAAAAGCAGCGTCAGCTGAGGCCCTAACATCAACTTTGTAAAACTTAGGAAAAAGTATGAACAGAGGACCAAGTAGCGGCCTTGCAAACTTGTTCAACAGAAGCTTGGTGCTGAAAAGCCCAAGAGGCGCCAATAGCATGAGTAGAATGAGCAGTAAGGCGGAAGGGAGGTTCCTTCCCCTTAGCAGAATAGGCTTGTAGCACAGCCTGATGAATCCACTTGCTGATAGTGGTTCAGACGGGAGTGCAAAAACAGCATCAGTCTTCCTGAAGGATTCAGTAGCCACCAAATAGAACTTCAGGTTCCTAACCACATCCAAATAGTGTAAAAACCCGCTCCTTAGCGTTACTAGGATTAGGGCACAGAGAAGGCAAAACAATAGGCTCGATTCAGAGAGACAAAAAAAAAAAAGTCAATTTTAGTGCCGATCTGTTTTTTTTGGAAATGTTTCCGCTCTCGTATGAGTGTACAAGCGATTCTGTGCATGCATTGAAAACCTTCTGTAAAGTTTCCGTCCGTTCGTACGGCAGATTACGAATACGAGGATGTCATTTTCCATCAGGACTTTTCCGTTTCATTTTCACATGTTACAACGTAGGCTTTGGTTTTTGCCCTTTTCCCATTGTATCCTCCCACGAATCCTTTACATTTCCCGTTAGATTCGGTTTCCCTTTTTCAATAAATATTCGTCCGGACGGAAATCCTTACGATCTTGCGCCTGCGCACTACAAACTTAACTCATTAAAGTGCTCGCCTACATATTTGACACCCTCACTTCTACTACAATGTTTAGCTAAATCACTTAGCACTATCCTCCATCTTCCCTTTTGGACCCTTAGAGCTCACCCAAACCACTTAGCACTATCCTCCATCTTCCCTTTTGGACCCTTAAAGCTCACCCATGGTTCTTCTTCCATTTTAGCCCCCTAAAACTTACCCAAATCAATTCTCGGTCATGTGAATATTCATCTTTAAATATTTCTGGGCCCATTAGGACCCTGACACTCAGTTGTGCCACTCTGGCACGTGTGGTCCCTGTTAAAAAAACGTAAATTAAAATATTGGTATAACCTTGTTGGGGTCATACTGCAGTGCCCCCCCCCCTGTATGGTCCAAACATCTGGACTTCAAAAGCCAGAGGGCCCTCGCCACCACGGCCCGGGTTTTGCATAGTGCCCGATTAGAGAACCCCTGGCCCGCATTCTGCAGGCAAAGAACGGGCATCAGGAGCAAGGGCGAGTGGCACATCTTGCGGTTCCTGCAACCAAATATAAAATAATTACACAAAGCAAAGGTAACCAACTAAAACAATAACTCCTACAACAAATTGAGATTCAAGTTCAACAATCCAAATATAATTCACAAAGGACATAAGTCTAAAAAAATATAGCAATTATATGGATGTGTGGGAAAATAAAGGTTTACAGGCTAAGGACTAATTAAGGTCAGCATTAAAATGCTTCTATAAGGCATACATGAAATGAATTGATTTAGGTATGCATTGCTATACAATTTATGGCCTCAGCCATGCTGATACATGCAATGCCTTGGTGCTAAAGGTGCACAGACTCCTTCACATAGCCGCAAAACATGTTCAGCAATAGCAATCTGAGCCCTCAAAAGGTCCCGTAAGTGGATCGGAAATGAAACAGATTTATAGGGTGGTGGTCCGTCGGAAATCAGCTCTCTGAATCAGACGGGAACCCATCCCAATAACGGAAGTTATCTGAACAAATGAAAAATTTCCGATTTGGATTGGAAAATGTTCCGAACTTCCGCAAAACTTCCGATTTCCTTTGGATCATCGAAAGAGCATATACGTATTAGTTTGAACGTTCGTGCGAGTAGAAAATGGACGAAAAAAAAGCAAAAAAAAAGACTAAAACCCACCCAAACTTTCACAGACAGCTACGGAAGTCTGGACGAATGTGTCTCTGAATCGAGCCTAATGTTCTGATTGAGATGAAAAGCAGACACGACCTTAGGTGGAAAATCTGGCTTAAAACAAAACACCACCCTGTCCTGATGTCTCTCAAAGTAAGGGGGTTTGATGGAAAGTGCCGCCAACTCAGAAACACACCTAACAGAAGTGAAGGCCACCAAAAAGACTACCTTAAGCGTCAAAATAGACAAAGGGGCCGCACACAAGGGCTCAAAGGGAGACCCATGCAAGGCAGATAAGACCAAGTTTAAATCCCAGACAGGTAACATAGGCTTACGTGGGGGACGCACATGAGTAACCCCCTGGAAGGTCTTAACCAAACGATAGTGAGCAAAAGATCTTTGGAAGAAAATAGCCAAGGCAGAAACATGACCGTTAAGGGTACTAAGTTGAAGACCCAAATCCAAACCATGTTGCAGAAACTCCAGAATCCTAGGGACAGAAAACACCCGACAGGGAAACGACTTAGACTCACACCAGTCAATATAAGCATGCCATACCCTATAGTAGATGGAGGACGAGGACTTCTTCCTATCCCTAATCATGGTATTAACAACAGAGGCAGGCAGCCCCTTTTCCATCAAGATGGAAGTTTTAGCAGCCAGGCCGTTAAAGCCAGCGTTTGTAAATTGGGATGGCGTAGCTGCCCCTGAGTGAGCAGGTCTGGAACCTTGGGCAGGGCGTACTGATCTACTGCCAACTGCATGATGTCTGCGAACCACACACTTCTTGCGCAGCACCCTGCCCAGCAGAGGAAACGGAGGGAACACATAAAGGAGCTGAAAGCTCATCCAAGACATTGCTAGTGCATCCATGGCCTGGGACAGAGAGACAAAGGCTGGAAGCTTGTGATTGTGGCGGGACGCAAACAGATCCACATCCGACTGACCCCAACGGTGGCACAGGGAGCGAAACACCCTGCTGCTGAGGGAGTCACTCCCGGAATGTACACTGCCGAGATGCAGGGAACATTCTCCTCCGCCCAGGACAGTATCAGAGGCACTTCCTTGAGGGCCCTCTTGCTCCGGGTACCTCCCTGATTGATGTAGGCAACCGCCGTCTGGTTGTCCGAGCAGACCTGAACAGCCCGACCCCGAAGGTGTGGAGTCAGTTGGACGAGAACCAACCGTATCGCCCTCAGTTCCAAAATGTTGATATGGGTGTGGGCCTCCTGAGGGCCCCACTGACCCTGGAATTTCAGGGATTTCCAGAAGCCCCCCCAACCTGTCAGACTGGCATCTGTGGTGACTGTCTCCCAGCACGGAGCCAGAAAGGATATGTCCACCAACAAGTTTCTTGAGTCCAGCCACCATGAGAGAGACTGCCTGACCAGAGGGGACAGAACAAACACCTGATCCAGGAACACCGGGTCCCGATCCCAAACTGACAAGAGGTGAAGTTGAGGAGGCCTCATGTGAAACTGAGCGTATGGAACCAGCTGCATACCCGGATGGAAGGATGAGGGCAAAACAGAAGAAGCTTGGCTTGAGCTTGCAGACTGTCCACCTTCTGCTGAGGGAGAAGGATCTTGACCTGAGATGTATCCAGAGTCATGCCCAGAAAGGACTTGAACATTGACGGCGACAGGGAAGACTTGGGATGGTTGATCACCCAGCCGCAGGACTCCAGTGTGGACACCACCGTCTGGGTATCCAGCTCTGCCTGCTGGAAGGACTGAGACGTGATGAGAATGTCGTCCAAGTAAGGAAGGATGCGAATGCCCTGAGATCTCAGCAGAGCCATAATGCCCGCCAGCACCTTGGTGAATACCCTGGAAGCCGAAGTGAGACCGAAGGGCAAGGCCACAAATTGGTAGTGCTGATCCTCCAGAGCAAACCTGAGGAATCTCTGATGACCAGGAAAGATTGGTGTATGAAGGCAAGCATCCTTGATGTCTACAGAGGTCATGAAGTCCTCCGGGCGTAGTGAATTTACAGCTGAGGGCAGAGTCTCCATGCGAAAGTGTTTGAATCTGACAAATTTGTTGAGGCGCTTTAAATCCAGGATGGGTCTGATGGACCCGTCTTTCTTGGGAACAGTGAAAAGATTGGAATAGTAGCCTCTGCCCCTTTCCTTTAAAGGCACTTGGCAGATGACCCCTTACTCCAGAAGGTTTTGGACAGCAAAGCGCAGACCCTGGGCTAAAAGGGAGTTTTGAGCCATCTGGGATTTGATGAATCTTGGGGGCGGCCAGGCTGCAAATTCTATCTTGTAACCGGAGGACACTACCTCCCGAATCCACCAGTCTGAGACGTGAAGTCTGCAGACGTGAGCAAAAAGCCAAAGCCGTCCCCCCACCCGGATGGGTGAGGGCGCCCCTACATGCCTGAGGGGGATTGGGTGAGGTTTTTGGCTTGAGACCCCAGGAGAGGCCAGGACGGCCACATCCTCTGCCCCTACCCTAATGGTCTCCATGGGCCCCAGTAAAAAAAAAGACTCCACGGTTAGTTCTGGAACCACGGAAGGATGGGAGAAAGGCACCTGTCCCCCGAAAGGACCGAGATGGCCTCCTGCGTTGAGGTAACCTACCACCCTTAGCAAACAAATCCAAGCGTTCCCCAAAGAGAAGCAGGCCCTTGAAGGGGAAACCAGTGAGAGCCTTTTTAGCAGCATTGTCAGCCACCCACTGACGTAGCCAGACAGATCGGCGTATAGCCACCAACAGGGCAGAAGTCCTACCGCACATTCTAATGGCATCATCCATGGCAGAGAGGATATATGCAATAAATTCCTCACAAAGCAAGAGAGATCTATACTCCTCTCTATCCGCATCCTCAGATGCCCCATCCAAAATACACTTAAGCACCCCTTTAATGGCTATAGCCGTAATAGCAGAGGCACAAACCGGGTGCAGTGCCGTCCCCACACATGCAAAGGCATGACAGACCAGTTGGTTCAAACGCCGGTCCTCTGCATCTTGCAGGGTAGTAGTGTCAGGAGAATGCATGACAGATGTATTGGACAACCGTAGAACGGGCGCATCCACCTCGGGAGGACATGACCAATGCTTAACAACATCAGCAGGAAAGAGATAACTCTTGTCCCAACTCTTAGGCACCCCGGGCAGCTTGCTAGGCCGTTCCCATTCTTTGAGCGCTAGATTATTAAAGTCTATTATTAAAGAGACTGCTCAGGAAACTCCCAGCGTGGCTTAACCGTATGAAAAAGCTCACCCTGCTGCTGAGGAGCCACTGCCCGGGGAGAAATACAAAGCACTTCAAATATGTGACTCAGCAATCGGTCAGTGTCATCAGGGGACCCTGGGTCTTCCCCAAAGGGAGTCCCAGTACCACCGTATATCTTAGGTTGTTCTTCAGAGGATTCTGAATCAAAAGATAATTCCCCCTCCTCAAGGGGGTAGGGACCTGAGAGTGAGTAAGGGCCCTCATCTTCTACAGGGAAGAGGGAAACCGCGGGTGATAAATGCCGCTTCTTAGCAGAAGCCTTACGCGGGGCCGACCCAGCACGATGTTTCTCAATGCTGGCCACCCGTGCAGCTAGATCAGGTTGAGACTTCCCACTAGTATTCCCCGCAGTGGGGGTCAGATGTAAGCATGGGGGGCTGAGGCCAGAGGGGTCGCACCACCAGACCCAGTAACAGACAGCCCAGACTGCAGCGCAAGTACCTGCTGAGCGCAGGGTACACACACCCTGACATCATCACTAATAGGGGATACCCCACACACAACACATAGCCGGGCTTGTCCCGAAGGAACCCCAGGCCCATTATCCCCAGAAGCCTCCATATGGTGATTTGAATGGCACAATAGGCCAGTAAGGGTTAACGCTAAAGAGCTACCCGGTATGCCCCAAGAACCGCTAGGGAAGTGGGAGTTAGTGAGGGAAAATGGCCGGGAGAAACCACAGTGCTGAAGTTTTCACCCGCCTGGAAGACAATCAACATTCCCATGAGAATAAGGCAGTTAAAAAAAGTTTTAGAAAAAAATCACCCCATCGGGGTTACTCAACAGATCGCAGAGAGCCAGGCAGCACGCAGCAAGGAGACAAAATGGCGTCCGCAGACCTCGAGGGGCAGGCCGAGGAGTTATGAGGTAAATGCATCATCCACAAAACCCGCCCCCCCGAAGAGCGGGAAACGCGCCCACATGATCCGGCCGGCCAATAGCGGCCCGGCAGCTCTGAGGTGAATGGGGCTGCCAGGCGCGGAGCCAGTACAAAGCGCGGCAGCGTATTATAAAGTTACAAGCACCAAAACATGTCAAGAGCGAAATACAGTGTTGAATCACTAGATGACCCCCCCCCCCCAGAGATCCCCCAAGGGGAGAGGGAGGGAGGAGAACAGCAGAATTCCCAGGGAAAATGGCGCTCAGGGGACTAATATGAGAAGTGAGGGTGGAGGGAGAAATATATATGTGAATACGGTTTAACTGCACAGAATAACCTGGCAAAACCCATGAGGCAGTGGGGGCATCCCAAAAAGGCTATTAGCCTAAACCGCCTACCCTGTTAAAGCAGGGACTGCGGTAGGAGCCTAGCTCCTCAGCACCATTGGTGCTTGCTAACCTACCTTCACCTGAACCTTAACAGCCGAGGCTGGGAGGCAGTAAATGAGACAGAACGGGTGGAAACAGTCTTGCAGGGCCGCAGGCATATAAGCCCCGCTCACCTGCGCCACAGAGAGCTATCATCTGTCTTCGCAGTCCAGACTGCAGAAAGAACTGGGGATTTTGTGGGAGGTCCCCGACTTATATAGGGCCGGGAGGAGCCACAAGCTGTTTTCTGCAGTCCAGCGCCATCTTGTGGATGTATTACCCATGTGTAAGGAATCTTCTGGAACAGGACGTGCTGTATACTTAAAATATTTCACATAATGACAGGATGTAGTGCTTTCATATAATGCAGGATGCTAGACGAGGTAAGGAGTTTTTTTTATTGTAACTCCCCACATCCTGCATCACTGCCAGAAAAGGGTGGCAGTGCTTGGGGGGAGGGAAGGGTCCCAGTCACTAGACTTTTGCATTAACTGGGCCCACCCCTGAGATACTCTGCTATTATTGGTGATCTAATCTGAGTATGTAGCATTGAAAACTATCTTCAGGCTCCTACCAATACGCCAATTACCCATGTACACACATTTTCCTCAGTTAAAACTCATTTTTTGACTCAGACTCAGTCTTTTATGTGGCACCATAGAAAATGCTTTAAAAAAAAGTCAACATCACATCCAATGACTTACCCTGATGCAGACTTGAACTTTGTTTAGCCACATAGGTATACTCTTGCTCCTTAAGTCCCATAGGGTATATATCAATCACAATGAATATTGGAAATTTATTTAAAAGTATCTGATTTAGCGTCTGTGCCTTTGAGGACATTTTAACAGTCAATGCTATTTAGGGCATCTCTAAGCTATTCAAACTTTGCCTCTGAAGTTCCAGGTTTTTGTGGCTGCTCGATATGGTAGTGACCGATAAGGGGAAACCACAAAAACCACTTGCCCCATCTTGCATGCACGAGACTGAATCCAAAAGATTGCAGCCATCTTGGAGCTCCCAGCATCCTAGCCGTGCTGCTGTCTGGACTTAACAGACATAATCCACAATGCAAAGGGGCAGGAAACCCAGTGGCACTTCCTCTTTGTAGGCCACTGGCAGATCCATAGGACTCCACCGCAGGAGTTACAGAAAGGTAAGTTAATTTTATGTGCAGCAATTTTTATTGCTCCCGGGGTGCATATGAGCAGCGTTTCTTGTAAGGGTGCCAGTCTGTTTTAAATCTAAGATAGCCCTCCTCCTAGTTGAAGCTTGCACATGTTGAAAGGTAGCCATCTTTTTTTATTGGCAAAATACCATTTTGTGAATACTCACCTGTAAAATGGGTATTGTAAGTATGTCACACACCCCACTTCAGACTTAATAATTACACTAGGGTTAACACACCTCTAGGTGGCAGTATTGCAGAGAACTTCTCCAAAAAAAACTTCAACAGGCCCCTCCCGGTCTATACATACCTGGAACCTCCCAAGAACCTCCCAGTATTAGAACAGCAGTAAGACAAGGTACCAGAACCAAACAATTTAACCCTCAACGTAAAGAACCAAACTTCACCAAATAGAGAGCCAGGATACCAAAAAGGGCGGGTGAAGTGGGGTGTGTGACATACTTACAATACCCATTTTACAGGTGAGTATTCACAAAATGGTATTATTCTAAGTATGTCACACACCCCACTTCAGACTTAATAATTACACTAGGGACATCCAACAGCAGTGTCCAGAAAAGGGTGGGTATCCTAACAGGCAATAACGCAGAAAAAATTCAAACCACTGCAGCCTGCAAAACCTTGCGGCCAAAAACAGCATCCGCTGAAGCCCGCACATCAACCTTATAGAACTTAGAAAAGGTATGAACAGAAGACCAAGTTGCAGCCTTACACACTTGTTCAACAGAAGCCTGGTGCTGAAAAGCCCAGGACGCACCAACCGCACGAGTAGAATGAGCAGTAACTCGGAAAGGAGGATCCTTCCCCTTGGCTGAATAAGCACCAACAATGGCCTGACTAATCCATTTACTAATAGAGGACTTGGCCGGAGCCAAACCCTTCCTAGGCCCACATGGCACAACGAAAAAGGCATCAGTCTTACGGAAAGAAGACGTCGCACGTAGATAGTACCTGACACAACGTACCACATCCAAGCAGTGCAAAGCACTCTCCTTGACATTCTTAGGCTTAGGACACAAAGAAGGGAGAACAATGTCCTGGTTAAGATGAAAAGCAGAAACCACTTTAGGGAGAAAATCTGACTTGTAACGAAAAACCACTTTGTCCTGATGATCCTCAAAATAAGGAGCCTGAATAGACAAAGCAGCCAGCTCTGAAACACGCCTAACCGAAGTAATGGCCACCAGAAAGGCAACCTTCTGAGTAAGAATGGACAAAGCAACATCCCGCAAAGGCTCAAACGGAGGAGCCTTAAGAGCAGAAAGAACCAAATTCAAATCCCACACTGGGAGCAAAGGCTTCCTAGGAGGCCGCACATGCGAGACCCCCTGGAAAAAAGTCTTGACCAAGGAATGACTAGCAAAAGATTTCTGGAAAAAAATTGACAAAGCAGAAACCTGCCCCTTCAAGGTACTCAACTGAAGACCAGAGTCCAGACCCGCCTGAAGGAACTCCAAAATCCTAGACACAGAAAAGACCCGGCAGGGCAAAGACCTAGCCTCACACCAATCAATATAAGATCTCCAATACCTGTAATATATGGAAGAAGAAGATCTCTTCCTAGCACTAATAAGAGTCTGAATGACCGCATCCGACAGACCCTCCTCCTTTAAGATGGAGGTTTCAGCAGCCAAGCCGTCAAAGCCAGCGTTTGTAAACTGGGGTAACAGAGATGACCCTGAGTGAGAAGATCTGGCCGAAGAGGCAGATCGAACCGATCTACGGCCAGACGGACGATGTCCGCGAACCACACCCGCCTTGGCCACCTTGGAGCCACGAGAATGGCGGGAACTCCTTCCAGAACCAACTTTCGCAGAACCCTGCCTAGCATGGGAATCGGAGGAAACAGATAAAGAAACCCCAGGTCCCTCCAGCTCAGGGACATGGCATCCACCGCCAGAGCCAGAGGGTCCCGGGACAGGGACACAAAGGACGGAAGCTTGTGATTGTGACGAGAGGCAAACAGATCCACCTCCGGCGTCCCCCACTGGAGACAAAGTGACCGAAACACCTGGGGATGGAGAGACCACTCCCCCCGACGGGACGCACACCGGCTCAGAAAATCCGCCTCCGTGTTTTCCACACCCGGAATGTACACTGCCGAGATGCAAGGGACATGAGTCTCCGCCCAGACCAAAATCAGAGACACTTCCCTGTGGGCACCCAGACTGCGAGTCCCCCCTTGGTGATTGATGTAAGCAACCGCCATCTGATTGTCTGAGCGAACCTGAACCGGCAGACCTTGTAAATGATGCGTCAAGTGAGACAGAACCAACCTGATGGCCCGCAATTCCAGAACATTGATGGGCAAGTGAGCCTCCTGAGGGTCCCACTGCCCCTGAAACCGAAGATCCTTCCAATAACCTCCCCAGCCAGACAGACTGGCATCCGTGGTGACAGTTTCCCAAAGTGGAGTCAGAAACGACCTGCCCTTCAGAAGATTGTCCGAGACCAACCACCACAGAAGGGACTGCCGAACCCGAGGGGACAACCGGAAGGACCGATCCAACGACCCCGGACACCGGTTCCAAGACGCCAAAAGATGTAGTTGAAGAGTCCTCGTATGAAACTGAGCAAAAGGAACTGCCTCGAACGAGGCCACCATCAACCCCACCAGTCTCATCCCCAGACGAATGGACGGATGAGGATGGGAGAGGAGCAGCCGGGCCAATTCCTGAATCATCAGAACCTTGGCCTGAGGAAGAAACACTCTGTGCTGGCAGGAGTCCAGCGACATCCCCAGAAAGGTCACCACCCTGGCCGGAACCAGCAAAGACTTGGGGTAATTGATCACCCAGCCGAACCTCTCCAACATGGACACCACCGTGCTGGTGTCCCCTTCTGCTTGACTGAAGGAAGGAGCCATGATGAGAAGATCGTCCAGGTAAGGCACAATGCGAATCCCCTGAGCTCTGAGCAGGGCCATCACCCCCGCCAACCCCTTGGTGAACACTCTCGGAGCAGAGGTGAGACCGAATGGAAGAGCCACAAACTGAAAATGCCGATCCCCCACCACGAAACGGAGGAACCGCTGATGAGCAGGAAAAATCGGCACGTGCAGGTACGCATCCTTGATGTCTATGGACGTCATAAAGTCCCCCTGCCGAAGCGAACCGATCGCCGACCGCAGGGTCTCCATGCGAATCTTCCGAGGACGAATAAACCTGTTGAGAAACTTCAAATCCAGAATAGGACGGAAGGACCCGTCCTTTTTGGGGAACCGTGAAGAGATTGGAATAAAACCCGCGTCCCACCTCTGAAGGAGGAACCGGGCAAATGACGGCCAAATCCAGAAGATTCCTTACTGCCGCCAGGAGCCCCTGCGCGGCCAAAGGATCCAAAGACACCCGAGACCTGAAGAACCTTGGAGGAGGAAGGGACTCGAACTCCAACTTGTAACCGGCCGAAACCACCTCCTGGTCCCACACCCGGGAGAAAAGTTGCAACCGTCCCCCCACCCGAACGGGTGAGGGCGCCCCCTCATTGCTGGATGGGCTTGGCAGCCGGCTTGGGCTTGGCACCCCAGACGCGGGTGGGACGGCCACGGCCTCTGCCCCTATTCCAACTGCCGCCCCTGGGGGCCGAGGAGCCCGCACCTCTACCGGCGCCAACTCCCCGAAAGGACGGATTGAACGAGACCATCCCCCGAAAGGAACGACGAAATTTCTTTCTAAGTAACTTACCTCCCTTGGCGACAGAGTCCAACCTCTCACCAAAAAGCCTCAAACCCATAAAGGGCAGAGCCGTGAGCGATCTTTTAGAATTAAAATCAGCCGTCCACTGTCTCAACCACACACAGCGCCGGATAGCTACCAGCAAGGCAGTAGCCCTGCCACACATCAGCATGGCATCCTCCTGAGCGGCCAGGATAAAGGACAAAAAAGCATCACAGCGCTTAAGCCCAAGGGACTCATCACTGGTGGGCTCGAGATCCACCCCCAAGTCCCTGACAATAGACCTGACAGCAAAAGTCAAAAGAGCCGAAGCACAGACAGGCCTTAACACCGAACCCGCACATACAAAACCATGACGGGCAAGCTGATCAACCCGGCGATCCTCACCGTCCCTGAGCGAAGTCGTGTCAGGGGAATGCACGACCGCCGTGTTGGACAGTCCCAAGACTGGAGTATCTACCTCAGGGGGGACAGACCAACGCTTCATCAATTCCGCCGGATACTTCCTATCCCAGCTAGACGGCACACCAACAAGACGTGTAGGTTGCTCCCATTGCTTGAAGACAATTTCTTCAAAGTGCTGTTGGCTGGGAAATTCCAGACGCTGCTTGGAAACCCCAAAAAGCTGACCCTTTGGCCTGGGAGCAACCACCGGAGGCTCCAAATCCAACACCTCAAACATCTGGCTCAAAATGGTAGAGGAATCGAGAGGGAGGCCATCATCCTGATCTCCCTCAGAACCCAGCAACTGCTGAACATCAGAATCTTCATCCTCAATGAGCTCACCTTCTTCACGGGGACGATCCGACCAATCCAGATCTCCCACAACTTCCTCATCTGAATCCGGCGGAGGCGGAGACAGATGCTTCCGCTTAGCTGAAACCTTCTGAGCGGCTATAGCAGAAAACCGCTTCTCAAGGCTGGTCAAGCGGGCACATACCTCAGACTGCGAATCCCCGCCCAGGACAACGTCACACGGGGTCCGGAATAAGCGAGGGGGAGAGGGAGATGGCGCGGCTGACGAAGTGCTAGGCACCGGAGTACTGGACTGCCGTGCAATGTTCTGCTGTGCACAAGGGATACACAAAATGACATCATCTCCCTGGAGCGGAGCCCCACAACCCCCGCACACCTTGGATTGTCCCGAAGAACCATTCCCGGTATCTGTGGCAACCTCCATGTGGTGAAATTATGGTATTTGCAGAACCCAGGGATTTATGCGGTACGCGACCCGGGATGCCCCTAAATAACCTAACACTAGTCTAAGGACAGACACAAGATCCTGACCCAGGGGAATAGCATAAGGCCCTAATAAAAATACAATAAATGTATATATATAAATATATAGCAAGGACAAAAAACACCCCCCACGAGCCAGTTATATATGACCGGGAGAGCCCTGTCAGACGGGATCCCAGGATCTGAAAAACACAAAGGGAGAGAGAGACAGGCGTCAATCAGCACCATGCCAAAAAACACCGCATAATATACAAAAAAAACCCCCCTTACACCACCCCCCCACTCCTCATCAACCATAGCCACGGAAATGGTTAATGCCAGCCAGCCCATCAAGCTGCGCCGGGGCGAGGAGGGAGGCAAGGGAGAAGGAAGGATCCGAGGGGTCCTGACATATGGGTTGATTCAAAGAAACATGTAACAGCTTGGATTTGGCTCACGATCATCCTATTTTTCACGTCCGCTCGTGCGTTCGTATGAACTTGCGAGTGATTCAATAAGCAAATACGTTTCTATCCTAAAAGATACGTCCGTTCGTATGATATCTCCCGAACTTGCCTCAGTCAGTTGCCAATCGTAAAAATCACGTTCATGTGCTCACCTGTTGCGGCGGCAGCCTGTTTTTTCGGCTGCTTCCATCGTCCAGCTCTTCCAATTACTTGCGTTTGCCTCTGGTTTTCATTGGTTTTTGGCCTCTTAGATTCGTGCGTTCGTATGTTTATAAGATCTTGCGCATGCGCACCCTCAACCAGAAACTTACCTAAACCCTTTAGCGCTTGCATCCAACTTCATTTCTCGGTCCCTCAAACTTACCTAAACCCTTTAGCGCTTGCATCCAACTTCATTTCTCGGTCCCTCAAACTTACCTAAACCCCTTAGCGCTTGCATCCAACTTCATTTCTCGGTCCCTCAAACTTACCTAAACCCTTTAGCGCTTGCATCCAACTTCATTTCTCGGTCCCTCAAACTTACCTAAACCCCTTAGCGCTTGCATCCAACTTCATTTCTCGGTCCCTCAAACTTACCTAAACCCCTTAGCGCTTGCATCCAACTTCATTTCTCGGTCCCTCAAACTTACCTAAACCCTTTAGCGCTTGCATCCAACTTCATTTCTCGGTCCCTCAAACTTACCTAAACCCCTTAGCGCTTGCATCCAACTTCATTTCTCGGTCCCTCAAACTTACCTAAACCCCTTAGCGCTTGCATCCAACTTCATTTATCGGTCCCTCAAACTTACCTAAACCCTTTAGCGGCTGCATCCCACTTCATTTCTCGGTCCCTCAAACTTACCTAAACCCTTTAGCGGCTGCATCCCACTTCATTTCTCGGTCCCTCAAACTTACCTAAACCCTTTAGCGGCTGCATCCCACTTCATTTCTCGGTCCCTCAAACTTACCTAAACCCTTTAGCGGCTGCATCCCACTTCATTTCTCGGTCCCTAAAACGTAATAAAATCACATAATTTACATATGTCTATATGTTTCTAAGTGTGTTGTTTCTGGTTTGTGTAATTTTTTGGGTGTGTGCATATTAGAAAAGACACATTTAGGAAGGCTTAAAATATAATTTATTTAAAATATTTTCTTGGTTTTGTTTGGAATCCAATTCCAACTTTTTTGTATATTGGTTTTTTTATTTTTTAAAAACCTTTTTTTTTTTTGGCCTCGTTAAAACATATATAATTTTTTATTTTTTTTGGAACAGTAAAACTCTTTTTTTTTTTGGTTGTGTTTTTTTGGTCTAAAATTTTTTTTTTTTTTGGTTAAAAAACTATAAAACACTTTCACAAATGTGAACAACTTTAAAAACAAGTTAAAGAAAGGAGCCAGGACCAAGGGCACTATTCATCATCCTCTTCTTCATCTGTTGGCCCCAACGTCGCCTGTATGGCCAGCAGCTCGGCCACCAACTCCTTCATTCTTTTTTTTTTTGCCGCCAAGGTTTGGGGGATCATCCCTGTAACCAATAGAGAAAGAAACATAAATAGGAGTCCCAGACCGGTTTGTATGCTGGAAATAGATTTAGGGTTAATGAAATACATGTAAATGCATGACATATGTCCTTCTTCAAAGGGATACAGTTAATGCATTTCCCACAGGTAAGTGTTTAAACTCCTTAAACCGGACCTTCAACATTATTTAATGAAAACCAAAAACTATTCACAAATGATTCTGCACCACCTCAAAGTTATTTAGGGTTTTTTTGGGATTACAGCGCCGCCATCTGGACTCTGAAGCATAACACTTAATGAGGAGTGGAGAGTTGGATAAAGTACAGGGGAGTAGGTTACAGTGGTGCGTTGGGAATCCAGAGCATAGCTGGGTTGAGGGAAAGGTCATCACTCCCACAATGCATGGCAGCACCTTCCTTTTTTCAATCTGTATCCCATGCTGCCTGTAAATATTGTGCATTCCATATTCCCCAATATTGGTTTGGTTCAGTCTAATAACATGCATTAGATGGGTGAAGGGTGTTTTTCCATGTTTCTAATCTGTAGGTACAGTGTGATGGCTAAGTCTTTGGTTCTTAATACTAGTTTGGGTCCTCTTTACGCTAACGAAGTGCCCACATGAAAGTGTGAACTACACATTGGCTACGCCTTTAGTTATGTGTGTGTTATTAGCTAACCAAACATTAATATGAATAATGGCATGGAGACTTACGGAGTTGGTGGCCGACAGATGGCTGGTTGGGGCCAACAGGCTGCCCTTGGTCCTGGCTCTGCTGTGAAGAAGTCCCTGGAGAAACATGTGACATTTGGTTAGTATTTGTAGATAGTCACTATCCCCAACATATCTGGCTCCCAGTCTGGCTGACATCACTCACCTTCGCCAGGATCGACTTCAAGCATCTCTGCTGCCTCCTCCTCCACTATCTCACCCGCTCCTGAAGCTTCTACAAATACATAATAAAGGATAACTTAGTTTTTGGCCTCCCATGTATATCTTTGTGCCTATACATGAAGAGTGACATACCAGAGCCTTCCCCATGCGTGGCCAGGTATGACTCCACGCCCACGCGCCTTGGCCCCTCCTCTGTGGTAAGGTCCAGGGGCTGGTCTGAGGAGGCCACAGAGGAGGGGTAGGTCCGTCGCCCGGGAGATCCACCACCTTCACTCACAGATGCAGAGTCATGCAGCACTGGTCGGCCTGTACGTCTCCGGGTGCGGCGAATTCTGAAATCCATTTCCAACACTACCAAAGAAAAGTCATTATAAATAAAGGCATAACTTAGACATTTGGAACATATACCATGCAATTGCTTTGTACTTACTTGGGAAATGGATCCCAAAAAACCTCCGCACCCGGGGCATGTGCAGACGTTTCAGGTCCGACCAATGCTGCATTATCTGGGTGTGAGTGAAGGTGGTGCTGGTCACACGGTGGATCTCGGCGATGATCTCCCGGGCGATGTCCCTTTTCTCGCACACATTGGGCGCGAAGTCATACCGGCGCTGAAGCATGATCTGAAAAACATAATGGACACAGAGCTTTTACTTTTACACACAGACCCATATGTGTTGCATCACAAGTTGAGTATTTAATGTCATTAACACACACATTTCGAATGGCCGCCATTTTTGGGGAGTGCCTTAAAGAGGACGTTGACTGTGATTGACAGTCTGGTCTTATGTTATATGTATCACACACCATGTACATACAGATAATAGCCAACATCAAGAATCAGGCCACCTGCATCTATGGCATGTTAGGATGGTTTAAACATCCAAGATGTAGCCTAATGCTTAGGCTTTTGGACCACGTGTGTGGCTTCCCGTTGTGTTTTTATGGCTTAGGAAAACAGTGTTCCGCAAACATCCGCATCAATGTCCGAGACAGGCCAGGTTTGACAGCTCGCCCCGCTACTCCACAGGTTAATTAACTGTTGCTAAGCCGGAGCAATTGGCCGAATTAGGACATCAGCATAGACAGGTGAAAACGTGGCCAGGCTCGGCCCTTGAGGATGAAGTGTGAGGAGCCAGTGATTAAACATTAAGAGACCCCAAACTAGTTCCCAACGCATCATTTACATTTAGGCCATCATTGACTATTCTATTAAAATGCACAGGCAGCCACTTACCAGCATGAGGATCTCTTCCTGTTGATGGGTGAAGATAGTGGGCGCCATCTTTAGTCTTCTTCCAGGCAGCAGATAAGTGAAACCCCAGCGGTTTCCTGGTTCCGCTCGAACGTACGTTCGTACGAGCGCGTAGTCGTGCGCATAGGCGTCACACGCTGGGCTCATTATTTAAAGGTCCTTTCCCCCCAAGCTCATTCTCTTTGAGCATTTCTGTACGATGGCACCAAAAAAGGCGATGAGCAAGCGACCCCAGGCAAGCAAGACCGCGGAGGGCCCCACCACAAGGTCCCAGCAAGCTGGCCGAAAACTGAGATCCAAGACTCCCACCTCGGCCCCACCAAGGGACCCTGGACCCTCAGGTACCCAAAAAAGGGGCCCCAAGCCTCGTGCCCCTCCTGCAGCCAAAAAGCTGGCAACTGCAGCACCCACCACCTCTGCCCCCAGAACAGGCAGCACCAGTGAGCCCACACCGGCCATGCCTTCAAGTAGGGCAGTTCGGAAACCCATGCCCCGCAGCAGGGCCCGAACCCCATCCAGGGCCCGAACCCCATCCAGGCCCCGAAGCCCATCCAGAGGCCGCAGATCCAAAACCAGGGCCAGAAGCCCCTACAGGGCCCGCAGATCCCAAACCAGGGCCAGAAGCCCCTACAGGGCCCGCAGATCCCAATCCAGGGCCAGAAGCCCCGACAGGCCCAGAAGAACAGAATCCAGGGCCAGAAGCCCCTACAGGGCCCGACGAACCCAATCCAGGGCCAGAAGCCCCTACAGGGCCCGCAGATCCCAATCCAGGGCCAGAAGCCCCGACAGGCCCAGAAGAACAGAATCCAGGGCCAGAAGCCCCGACAGGGCCCGCAGATCCAAAACCAGGGCCAGAAGCCCCGACAGGGCCCGCAGATCCCAATCCAGGGCCAGAAGCCCCTACATGGCCCGCAGATCCCAATCCAGGGCCAGAAGCCCCGACAGGCCCAGAAGAACAGAATCCAGGGCCAGAAGCCCCGACAGGGCCCGCAGATCCCAAACCAGGGCCAGAAGCCCCTACATGGCCCGCAGATCCCAATCCAGGGCCAGAAGCCCCGACAGGGCCCGCAGATCCCAAACCAGGGCCAGAAGCCCCTACATGGCCCGCAGATCCCAATCCAGGGCCAGAAGCCCCGACAGGCCCAGAAGAACAGAATCCAGGGCCAGAAGCCCCTACAGGGCCCGACGAACCCAATCCAGGGCCAGAAGCCCCTACAGGGCCCGACGAACCCAATCCAGGGCCAGAAGCCCCCGCCCTGGCACCAGCCGGGAACAGAGCCCACGACCTGGCACCAGCCGGGAACCTAGCCCCCCAAGAGGGCCCCGAATTGCCCCCATGACCACATCTACACCTGGAAGTTCGGTGGCCAGCCACGCAAGAACACCCAGTCCCTTGGCCAGTCCAGTCCAGTCATTGGGAAGCCACCAATCCGGCCATTCCCCTACCCAGCCCCAGGCCATAATGTCACCACATGTGTCTGCACACATGGAGGAGCAGCCAAGCCAACCATCTGGCCGCACATTGCGCCGCGGCCAGTTGAGTGGGAGATTCTCCCATGACCAAAATATGGCATTGGCTAGTGGCCTTACATTATACTATGACGAGCTATATGGGAGCAAATCAAAACACACCACCAAGCAGCGCAAGATGGAATTGTTTGAAACCATCCTCCGACAAGTAAATGCAGCGGGGGAAGAGAGGAAAGATGTGTCCCAAATTCAGAAGAAAATCTCTGATCTGAAGTATGCTGTACGGCAAAAAGAAATTAAAAGGCATAATTACAGGTAACTAAATGTTTACGCTAAATCTAATGTTTTGGATGTACTGTATGCACCTTTTCTGAGTACCAAACAATTTTCTCTTTTCAGCCTGAAAACTGGCGGTGGCTTTCCATCTAAATTGGAGTTTACCCCTGCTGAGGAGATTGTGCTTGGACTTCTCCATCCGGTCGCGGTCGGTGGACATGCTGGTCTAAGGGACACAGACTCACCGACCCGTACCCACGGTGAGTACTCTTAAATCTGCATGTTTGCCTGTTTGCTAAATAATCGACAGTTCACTAGTAACAAGCTAACGGGATGCCCCTATGGTTTGCCTTGCTTGGCCTCGCACTACTGTGGCTGTTTGTGTCCTCTTTTTGTCCCTGGGAATCACACATTTAGGCCCACAGCCATTATGGCAAAGTTCAAATGTCCAATTGTATTGTTAAAGTCATGAAGTTTCGCAAGATAACTGAGATATTTGTAATCAATCACAAAACACACATCATTATGTATGGGTTGCCTTTTGCTTGTGTGAGTTGTGTTTGAGTTAACAATTTAATTAGCCACCCACAAACATATGTGACCAAGAGCAGCGAGACTCAACTGGCGGCCCGGGGTCCCAATGCGGACCTTGCCACCACATTCAAGGACCCCTGCCCAGACAGCCCTGCACTCAGTTACTTCTGTGTTGACGTGCTCAGAGCTGCCCCCTTGATCGGCCATGTAGTGGTTGGTCTCCTGCCCAATGTCATGGCTCCGTGAAACATAGCATTGCAATATGAAGTACTGCCCAGGAAGTGGCATTGCAAGGTACACAGTAACTTATTTAAATTTTCACTGGCCACAATCGTGTCCCGCTGCCCCTGCTCTGGCCCATGTGCCACAGTCCCCCCATGCCCCCCCCCACATAAGGCCCATACATTTGTAACAGATTGGCTCCATCCATCCCATCACCATCAATACGTTAACTCCCCCCTTTAGCCATCCAATCCCTGTCCCCTCAGCTCTGGCCCATCCAGCCCAGCAAGGGCAAGCAGCCTTTATTAGTTGGCACTTAGAAATCTCCAGCCCCTCCACCAGTGTCTTTATTTTTAACTAGACACCCCCTGCGTCAGCACCATGGCCAGACATTCACCTCTCACCACATACCTTTAAATGGGCGTTTCAAACAATTGTTTGAGTAGGCCGGACCTAGCGAATGGTAGGCTAAATCCAAAAATGTGCCCTTAAAGTTGGATGCTGACTGGGTACACTTCATGACTTAGAACTGAGGTCACTTAGCAGTTTGTCCGAGCCATTGCACCTATGTAAACTTGCGTGGGTTTGAACAAAGGTCACCATTGCTCTAGAGTTGAATAATATTACAAATAGAGCTATATTTGATTACATATCCAAAAAAAGGTTATGTGTGTGTGTTTACGTGGTTTTTTGTTCTCTTCTTCAGCCCAGCATGATCCCTCAGCAAGGGTAAACTCACCCCCCAGTTTGGTTATGCCTACCAGGTCCGTACAGCATCGGAGCCCAGATCAGAGATTTTCGGTAAGTTAATTTAGTAGCATAAATACTAACAAGTGCTTAATAATGTGTTAAACTGTTGAAATCCAAAATTGGGACGCAAACTTAGCCTTTTTTTTTTTTATATGTCCCTACAGACCCGCACACTCATGGAAGAGATCCAGGACATGGAGGAAGATGATGATGTCTCCGTACAGGGCACGTCGGATGAACTCCCCCTGGGTCCCAATTTGGAACTGCTCCATAATGTTTCTCTGGCCAATCCTCAGCAGCAGAGTGAATCTCCATCCATTGTGCTTGCACATGGGGAGACTGACACTACAGTCCCCAGTGTTCACTCTGCTGCTGAGGATTTGCAAAGCAGGCCGGTTGCTGTTGAGGGTACGACACCACGCGGCAGGGCACGCCCAAGAGCCAGGGTAATTGTGCGGCGGACGCCATTACGCCGCCCCACAATTTCCCAGGGGAGGCAGAGTGCCCTGCTTCAATTATGGACCCAAGAAAGGGAGTCTTATCAGGCACAGCTCGTTACAGAGCGTGAGGAAAGGCATGCCGACATGGTGAACATCCATACCAGTCTACAGGGCATCCTCGCGGAGTTGCGTACCCTCAACAGCAACGTGGCCAATGCAAGTAATGGCATCCAGTCAGCCATGGCTGAGATGACCAATATGCAGAGAAACATTGTGGAGCAGTTTCAAATTCACAATGCTGCCATGGCCCAGGCTAGGTCCCATTCCCATGGACCTCCACCTGGACCTCCACCGGGGTATTATGGGCAGCCACCCTATTAAGCCATGGGTGTGTGGGACATCTTTTCTCTTAACCCCCACTGTATTTACTTGTCCTTTGAGGTTTCAAACAATCCATTTTGTGTTGCTCTGGCAGGTTGTGTTTTGTATTTGCTCCCATATAGCTCCTTAGAGTAATGCTTAAGGCCACTAGCCAATGCCATAGGTCTATGTGGAGTTTATCTGGCCACTTATGGCTTTACCTATGTATTTGGTTGGTGCTCCTCCTGTTTGCAGACATGTTTGTGTGACATTATGGCCATGCCCAAATATCCCTGGGCACAGGCAATATTAATGACTGGACTAGGCTGGCCTTTGGACTGGGTGTCCTTGTTTGGTTGTGCCACTCACTTCCAGGTGTAGATGTGCTCGATGTTTTTTTTAATGTTATCCATTTGTTACCACAGATGTATGTGGACTGATTTCTGTTAACCACTATAATTTTTCATTTGCTAAGTAAAACAAAAATTTCACTTCCAATACTTGTGGCGTTTTTAGTGGGAAGACATTTTTAACAGCTTGGGCTAAACCAGATAATTTTGGTTTGAAGAGGTGTAACAATGCAAAGCGAAAGCTAAGGAAACTACATGAAATACATTAGGCAACAATTAAGGTCGAAATGTTTTACTTAGAGGTAATGCCACATTAGGGCAAAACAACATATGTTTCAAAAAGGATAACACAGACATACAGAATGGTGAGACAGGGAAAAAAGTTAACTAAAATGCTGGCTGATCAGGTTGGCTCGAACAGATTGGCCAGACTCACTGGGGGGCCCCTCAAAATTCTCGGCTTCATCCTCGACGGCTGAAGAGGGCAGGCTGTCCACATAACGTGGGACACGTTCCATGATGGCAAAATTGTGCAAAACAGCACATGCCATTATAATGTCGATCACTTTCTTGGGATCATATTGCAGGGCCCCCCCAGTATGGTCAAGGCAACGAAAACGTGTCTTCAGCAGACCAAAGGCCCTCTCCACAACAGCCCGGGTCTTGCGATGCGCACGGTTATACGCTTCCTGAGAGGCATCCTGGGGCCGCAGCACAGGCGTCATGAGCCAGGGTAGAAGTGGGTACCCGGAATCACCTTAAACAGAGAATTAAATGTAATCAAAATTAAAAAGGCAACACAACCAACACCCAAAATTTCACAGATATCATAATGATGTAAGGTAAAGTGTTCCCAAAAAAATACAGGGCACATTAGGGCCCACAAAAATTGCACTAAGGTATCACCTAAATAAAAATGGCACTTCTATATACCAATTAATTAACAAACATCTGCACGGCCAAGGGTATTTGTATTTTACATATATTTGTAGTTTTCAGACATGTTACAATTAGGATGCTGCGGAGGGCCTATCCACATTTCTCTGGAAACTACAATGTATGCAGTTTAAGTCCACTTTGACATTTAACGACCAATAGTCCCAAAGGAGCCAAAGGTCAAAGATCCCTATCCACATTTCACTGGAAACTACAATGTATGCAGTTTAAGTCCACTTTGACATTTAAAGACCAATAGTCCCAAAGGAGCCAAAGGTCAAAGATCCCTATCCACATTTCACTGGAAACTACAATGTATGCAGTTTAAGTCCACTTTGACATTTAAAGACCAATAGTCCCAAAGGAGCCAAAGGTCAAAGATCCCTATCCACATTTCACTGGAAACTACAATGTATGCAGTTTAAGTCCACTTTGACATTTAAAGACCAATAGTCCCAAAGGAGCCAAAGGTCAAAGATCCTTGGGTATAAACTCCAAACCAATATATTTAGGCACAAGGAACTTACAGACATCCTAACTAAAGGGAAAACATTCTGAAGGCCACAGCGAGACAAGGATTTTTAGGGTAAGTTCCTAATATATGAGCCAAGAAAAAGGCAGTTGTACGCTTCTGTAAATTTATCCTTAAAAAACATATCAACAAATACAAGATTAATGCCACATTTAATAACACACAAATAGGACACACTTACCAAGCAGCCATGCCCCCGAAAATTCACCTGCCTCAAATCTCCGAAACAACCCAGATCGCCGGAGGATATAGGAGTCGTGGGACGATCCGGGGTAGCCGGCAAGGACACTCATAAACCGCATATCCGGACCAACCACGGCCTGGACATTAAGTGAGTGTCCCATTTTACGATTCCTTAAGGAAAAAACATACAAAAAGGGTAATTGATATTTGACCAAAACTAATAAATTAACCTCAAAACATGTCTGCACTCTATTGGGAAAGACTAATGAAAAGCCTAGATAAAGCAGCTACACAAATGAGGGATAAACAAATATGCTGGCGCAAAGGAAAACAGGTTACATGACACGTTGGGCAACATAATAACCAATCTCAATACCTATATATATACTCGTCGGCTGCCCTAGGTACGAGTGCCACATGTGTGCAGTCAATTGCACCAATAACGTTGGGCATGTCGGCCACATTATAAAACCCAAGCTTAATGGCGTTTCTGGCTGCCATATCATCAGGAAAATAAATATATTTTTGAGTTATGGCAGCCATGCCTTCCAAAAATTTAGACAGTGCGCGGCTCAGCGTAGGCTGTGACATCCCCACAGAGAGGGCACCCAGCCTCTGGAACGAGCCGTTCGCCAAAAATTGCAGGCAGCCAAGCATCTTGGTCATACCTGAAATTGCATGCCCCTTCCTTGTGGTGCGGGCTAACCATGGCCGCAGCTCACTATATAATTTATGGAGGGAAGCGCGATTAAGCCTGGTCAGCTCGAACAGCTCAACATCATTCATGCTATCGATGTTCATGCGACGACGCAGGGGCAATCTGCTCTCAGACATCTCGATCAACTCAATGCCAAAAAGCATAAGCCCTTGATGTGCCACAAACTCGCTCCGCTCCATCCTACTCCCGAGGCCAAATAGCTGCCGGCAAACATTTCGTAAAGCAGCTCTTTAATGGGCTTCAAAACAATTAGCAATCACCTCTCTGAATTGGGCGCAAGCCCATGTGAAGGACGTAAAAAATAGGATCGGACGCAAATAATACGATTTGGACGGGAAAAACACACGAACTAACGCAAATTACACGATTCTCGTACGAAATGCGTATGTTCATATACGTCTATGCGCGAACGATCGTGCGAATACGAAATGGCCAAAAAAAACAGAAAAAATGACAAACACCCACCCAAACTTACGATTCTCGATACGAAATCACTTAACTTTTGCTCTTTGAATCGAGGGGATAGCCTAAGAACAGCCTACCTGGAGAGAAGAGGAACCGCGCAGCCAGATAGAAGATGGCGGCCAGCACACCGAGGACGGAGGAAGAGAGAGAGCTCCGGGAGCGCGGGAGCCGAGAAGGCCCCGCCCCTCAGGCCGTCCAATCCGTGCGCGGCCCGCGCGCGCCCCCAGGCAGCGTCAACGTCTGTCTGCGGGGACCGCAGTCAGACCTCGATCACGGGGCCGGCGGCGCCACCCGCCGGCTCCCGGAGAACAGCGCCGGAGTAACGCAGACCCCACACTGATCAAAGGTCCCCCCTGAGCAGCCGGGCAAACAGGCTACAGGCGCCGAATACGGCGCCCAGCCACCAGCGGGACCGCGGCGCAGCACGCCGCGAGGCCCCGCCCCCCCCGGCTCCTGAAGGGAGAAGCACACACACACACAGCCATGGGAACAGACAGTGAAATCAGAAGTAAAACCACAAAGTAAAAACACCAAGTAAAATCACAAAAGGAAAGCGCAGCAGCACACTCACACAGCATGTACATAGTAAAATCATGACACTGTCCCCAGCGCGTCCCACACCCCGGAAGAGACACAAACCCCCCAGGGCAAGGACAACCTGACCACTAACTCCTATAAAAAGGGGGCATCCCACATCCGGATCACCACTCCGGGAATCCCGCTATGCCCCGCAATGCAGGGTCGAGCGGAGAAGCTAATCTCCTAGGCACCAATGGTGCCGGCTACCTTATTGCCCGGCCTACAGCCGAAGCTGGGAGGCTGCCATTACATAGAACACATTCAAACAAAAGCCGGGCAGAAATAGACCACGGGGGGGGGGGGGGGCCGGGGGGATACCCCGGCTACCTGCAAGCAGGAGACTTCTTTCTTCTGTCTTGTCGCCACCTTGCAGAGAACAACACTGGGAGGTTCTTGGGAGGTACCAGGTATGTATAGAACGGGAGGGGCCTGTTGAAGTTTTTTTTGGAGAAGTTCTCTGCAATACTGCCACCTAGAGGTGCGTTAACCCTAGTGTAATTATTAAGTCTGAAGTGGGGTGTGTGACATACTTAGAATAAATCTTTTACCTTTATACAGTAAATATCCACTGGGGGACAGTAGGGGAAAACACTTGGCTTGCAGTTTTAGGGTTTTAAGCAAAGGCAGCAAATTTACTACCTCAAGAAATTATGCACACACACACATTTAACATGTTACCATGGCTTTTTAAGATTTATTTTTACATCTTTTGGATTTGGCAATCAAAACAAAAAGGAATGCGGGTTACCTTAATTTACAAGCAAAATTATGTTAAATATTGTTTATTGCCAGCTGTCAAAACTAGGTGGTGCTTAAACCATTAACAACTGCTGGTTGAATGATTGACTTGACTTCATTTCTTCACCTCCATTGACAAATCACAGTAGCTCCAGCAGCTTGGCATATATATTAGAATCCTAACCCAAGCTGCAAAGTGGCCACACCAGCCTATCTATTTTCACATAGGCCAAGTTAAGTATAATTTAGCCTGTTCGTGCAGATAAATACTAAATGCACAAAAGGCCGACAGTGGTCATTGTGATACTGCATATGTATCCTATTAGTGCAACGCCTCTGAATGCAGTATTATTCTGCAGTGATCGTGCCCTTAGACTAGGCATTTGTTTTAAACATAAATACCAACAACCTGGCATAAATTAAAGGGTATAATTACTCAAACATTTCAAGCATAAGAATGCAAAAATGTTTTAGATTCATGCCCATCCTGCATTCCATGTATATTATTATGCATTACAAAAAATGCACGTAACATATGAAACTTTTTCATTGTTTTTTTTACTGTGCCAATCTGTAAATTATCGTCAAAAAAGTGGAGGTTATAAAGACTTAAAAGTTTAAAGGAAGGTTCCATCACATGTGCAAAATACAAGATTTTACTGTAATGTCTTGACATAAAACAAAAAGGTACATAGCTAGACAACAGTGTATGTTTTCATTTTTTACTACACTGTTCAAAAAAAATGTCAGAACATGTTATAAATTATTACTGGATATCTGCTTAGGCAGAGCAGTTCCAAAAAAACACAGACCAAACTGTGTACATAAAATAATAAAGCAAATGTTAAAAATATCCTAAAATTGTTATGTTACACCTACATCTTTGTCTGGGCAGTTTTGAACAAACCCAATGTTTGTTCAGTCTACACGAAGTAGCACATTCTATTCAAAGTCACATAAAAATGCACTTTTTTTTTGTCTGGGGTAGTTCACTGTACATATTTAACGCTGTGGAGCAAATACAAAGAACCTCAGCTCAAATACAATGACTGTAAACCAGCATACATAGGTACTGTACATTCACACTGCTTCTCACTCCCACAAAAAAATAGACACACAACTCTAATAAAGGTCCAAAGTGCTAGTTTTTAAGATTGTGGGTGTTTAACCATGACGCAATGGAATATCCAATTTACCGATTCCAAATTGGAAACCCTTCGAATAGGATTATGCAGATAATTTCCCATGCAAATAAATACACCCAATGATAATCCAAATTAAAGAGCAGAACCTCAGCACCTTGTCACAGCCACATTCACTTCACAATAGCTCATCAGCATCAAGAAAAGATAAAAATACTTGGACTAAACGTTTGAATCAAATTGTTAATGCTAACGTAAAATAAGCCAATAACATTATTAAAAGTGTACTGAGGTCTGTTGACTGTTAGGAAGCGTACAGAAATTGAAAGCTTGCTCCCTCATCTGGATGCAACATGGCTTCATTTTCCCAAACAAGATTACGTGCATTCCCATTTATCATACATGTCCAGTTGCCTCCTTTAATCTCTTCATGTTTAGGTGTGGTTTTCTAAAGTTTTTTTTTTTTTTTGCAGATGCACAAAACAGGAATTTGAATACCCAACAGTGTCCATTTCTGGAAGAAAATATGTTGAAAACACTGGTGAGTTCTCAGTCTAGTTGAGGTTCTTGAATCTGTCTCTTCCTACTGAACAAAAGCCATTTTGTTTTTTTTACAACCCAGACTCGTAATGGTTTAATGTGGCAAATGATGAAAGGTGTTACAGCCACAAACACAATGCCACAAGTTAGATTCTAGCTTTTTGTAGCCACCGACCAAATATGTCCTTGTTAACCAATCGTACTACTATTCCAAGTCTTCTGCAAAGGTTTCATTCAGTCCTTGTCTTTGGAAAAAAAAAAAAAAATCACAGGAATTTTTTTTTTTATTTTTTGTTTTACACCAATGGTGCTCAAGTCATGTCTACCTAAGTTACATAAAAGCGCTATTGTATATTGCACGCTGAACAGCAAGGATCATCCTTATCAGGTTGGGCTGCATAGTTCATCTGCCGAACAATCTCGGCAAACAGCTCATCCACCATAGTTTTACTCTTAGCTGATGTTTCCATAAAGGGACATCCCCAGTCTTCTGCCAAGGCCCGTCCTTCATTGGAGGACACCTCACGTTCACTTTCTAGATCAACTTTGTTTCCAACCAAGATTACTGGCACCTTTTCATATCTGCATGAAGAAAATAAAGGCATTAACAAAATAAACTAGTACTTATCAAATAATTGAAGTTAATCAAATTACAGAAAATGCAGCATAGTCCCAGGCTAGTCAACATCTATTTGCTTGGGTTTAATCCATATGTAATACAGAAAAAAAAACGGATTCCTCCTTTCTCATGTTTAGCACCTTGAGCACACATTTAACCTCTTATTTGCTACGGGGAATGTCTTACCCCTTGGCAACCCAAAGGCAGCATAGAGTGTGCACTTTAGGTACCATCACTCTATTCATTGTAATAGAGGTACGCCTTGACACACCGTTGCAATGAATAGAGTGGGCACGTGGATGGACATAAATCTATCTTGTGAAACCAGCGTTTCACGGCAGGGTGCTTTACCTAACCAATAAGTACGTTTTAACACCGGACCCGGACAAAAGAGCTGTGGGGGATAGAAGGGGGGGGGGGGGTCGGGGGAGTATAGGGTTTTCTTACATAATAAATAATACTATCCAGAAATTGTGCAAGGGTCATGCAAAAGAAAGTTCCTAGTTGCCTGATGTGGGTATCCATTTCCAAGCTACTACCACTAAGCAACCATTTGCTGTTTCTTCCTAAACAGCAGGACCAGGCTTTTAAGTACAGCAAAATTGCTATTTGAAGGAAAAGTCCACTTTCAATGGCATTTATCAAAGTGTATATTTTAGTGTGCCAAAATGATGTCCTCAAGGTGCAGAGTTTATTCTTTAAGGTTGCAAATGTGTGTTTTATGGAAGCAGTTTTTACTATCTGCAACTGTACACCAAGATCTTCAAGAAGAGAGAAGACAGTTCTGTACACACACAACACTGCTGTTATGTTCACTTCTTTCTTCTTGTAGATCCTGGTGTATGGTTGCTAAAAGCATCAGATTGCAGAGCTTCCATAAAACACACATTTTCTAACATGAGAAAAACTAAATAGGTAGCAGTATGATGGTGAATGGCAGTCGTATGCCAATTCATTCAGTTACAACTAAACTGCCCCATAATTGCAGTTTAGTTGAAGTGCCCCCAATGCTGAACTGTGTGTACTGTAACTGAAGGTATCATTAGGAAGTATCAGAGGGCAGGGCGGAGCAATAAGGCCGACTATATCCAGCTTGTGTTATGAATATTGGGCTAAGGCTTTAGTAAAAAAAAAAAAAAAAAAAAAAAAAAAAAAAAAACATTGGATCCTCCCTAAAGTTTATATTAAAGGGACTCTTCATCGAAGGAAACTTAATCCCTCACTATCCACTGACTACCAATAGGGGAGAGGGACTAGGTGTAGGAAAACAGACCTGCCCTGGGTCTGTGTGAACATGACTAGTTATCCCCTGGGACTGAATGGAGGTAGTGTCCCTGGAGGAATACACCCCAGCCCCGATTGTTGACCTATGGACCTCTAGGGTAGAGGCCATGTTGGTCTACATATTGCCCATCATCTGTATAAAATAACTGCCTGCTTCATTCTCCATCTTGAGTTCTAAGCAAGCCTTACAGAAGGATCTATTCCAGGAATCTGCCAGGATTGTGGGACAATTTAGACAGTCAGAGTTTTAATGTCCAGTTTGGGCTTGGGAGGGTCCTTATCCTTTTCTTTCTTTTTAGATGGAGGAGGCTAAGGTGGTAAGAGAAAAGGAATACCGATTAGTCAAACTCTGAGGGTGCTATATACATACAATAGGCCTTTAACCTGTGTATCCCCCCAAAACAGCTGAAAAGTAATGCAAGGAACATAGTTTGCTGTGAGTAGCACCGCTGCGGCCCCGAACCTGCTGCTGTTCTGGCTTTGTCTGCTCAGGAAGTGACTTCCTGGCCTGGAAGTAGTCACAAATGGCGCCCGATAGGCCCCACCCCCTTTGGAGATGCAGCTCCTGTAAACTGCCTTCCCCCGACCTCCAGCAGGGCAGGGTCCCAGTGTCCTGACCATTGATGTGGTGCTTCAGCCAACCAGGGTCACCATCATCTCCTGGGGCATAGAAAACAAAAAAAATAAACTGGTCGTTGTTCCAGTGGTCCTCCTCCTAGGGAGGAAACAAAATACTGAGGACTGGGTGGAAGGGGTGGAGCTTTTAAACTTGTTCCAGTTGTGTTTTCTCTATAGGGAGAAGAACTCGCCCTCTCTCTCTGGCCGTTCTAAAGGACGAAGGGAGAAAAAAAAACACAGGCTGTTTTAGGGAACTGGGCTGGGATAGAAGGCGTCAAACTTTCTTTCTGGGTAGAGGATCACTTTAACTGAACAGTTGCTCAAGCACAGAAAAGAGAATGTAATACCTTTTGGAATTTCCTAGGATCTAAAAGCAGACTGGAACCCTAATTCGGGATGACTAGGGGTGGGTAGCAAAGTGGCCATGAAGGTATTTTGGGTTTAGGTACACTTGAGGGCTTTACCAGGAAGGTTAGTTAGACTGGGATACTGACAAAAGCCTAGGCTAGTAGGCTGTCTGCATTCCCAAGCTAAATATACCACCTTTAATGTTTGATATACTAAATACAGCAAGATTCAAGCTGGAAAATGAGTCATAGAAAGATCAAACAAACGTAAAATTAGTGGGTGGAAGCAGAGCTCTTCCTCATTGTTTAGCGTTTGATGCTGTGTGGTACAAAAGGAAAACAAGAGTTATAATTAGTGTATGTGCTTGTGTTTATGTGGTGAAGACAATGCAGAGTGGTTTTGGCTTTTTAGCTATTGGCATGTTTTTATTACAAATACAGGCAAAGACATACCTGGTGTCATAACCAATCAGCACCAATAGAACAGGTATGTGCCTGCTTCAGTGTGGCTAGGAGATACTTCGCCATCTGCATCATCTCATGTCTAGAGATGCTTTTAATTTTAGCATTCCTCTCTTGCTTGGCAGCACATAGCTTCAGTAAAACCTGCTTATACCAGCAACCCCGCTTTTACACCCACCATTAGAGATCACATTACCGGCTTAACCCATGTTACATAATAGAATTACACTTCTATGCATATTAAACCAATCCCCCCATTTTCAATACCTGGGTAAAAACCCTAATAAATAAATCCTGGATCCAGATGCCTGAAAGTGTGGTCAAGCTTCTCCTTCCCCCTTATAAAACAGTGGATATTAAATTGTACCCACCCGTTACCCTATTAAATGTTTTTAAGTATATCTCAGATCAATAATAATTTTAGGATTTTCAACCTTCAATGTGACCAAGAAACTATAAATTTAAAACTAAGAATAATGAAACTCAAACAATGAGGTTGTACAAGTGTGAACACCCCGTTATAAGAGGAAAGTGGGTGTGTTCAGAAAGTCATGTTAAACCAGAACAAAACGGGTGTTGTCCTGGGCACAGTGATGCATCCCGATTGCGAATGCCCCCCTGCGCATTAATGCCGCTAATGCTTTCTCCTTGTTCCCCTGGAGAAAATACCATTTTGTAATTACTCACCTGTAAAATGGGTATTATAAGTATGTCACACACCCTGCTTCCACTATTCATGACATATGGGTTATGGTCCAGTAGAGGGCGAACTTCTGCAGAGATGAAAGCAAAAAAGAAGCCCCTCCCGGTCCATAAATACCTGGGACCTCCCACACATTCCCCAGTATATGACATCAGTAAGGAGACCAGGAAGAGCCAATAAAACATTCTTAACAATAAAAGGTTCACCATATAAAGGATCCAGAATACCAAAGGGCGGGATGAAGCGGGGTGTGTGACATACTTATAATACCCATTTTACAGGTGAGTAATCACAAAATGGTATTATTCCAAGTATGTCACACACCCCGCTTCCACTATTCATGACATATGGGACATCCAATAGCAGTGTCCATCATGGGTGGGGATCCAAATACAGCAAAAAATGCACCAATTTAAACCACTGCAGCTTGCAGAACCTTGCAGCCAAAAACAGCATCCGCTGAGGCCCGCACATCAACCTTATAAAACTTGGAAAAAGTATGAATGGAAGACCAAGTAGCAGCCTTACAAACTTGTTCAACAAGAGCCTGGTGCTGAAAGGCCCAGGAAGCCCCAACAGCACGAGTAGAATGAGCAGTGATCTTAAAAGGAGGAACCCTCCCCTTAGCCGAATAGGCCCCAAGAATGGCCTGACGTATCCATTTACTAATGGTAGACTTGGCTGGCGCCAAACCTTTCCTGGGCCCAGAGGGCACCACAAACAAGGCATCCGTCTTACGAAAGGGAGAAGTAGCGACCAAATAGTACTTCACACAACGAACCACATCCAAAGAGTGCAAAACCCTCTCCTTGTCATTGCTAGGCCTAGGACACAAGAAAGGGAGAACTACATCCTGATTGAGATGGAAAGCGGAAACCACCTTAGGAAGGAAATCTGGTTTAAAGCGAAAAACCACCTTGTCCTGGTGTCTCTCAAAGTAAGGGGCCTGAATAGACAGAGCCGCCAACTCAGACATGCCGAACAGAAGTAATAGCCACCAAAAAGGCCACCTTTTGAGTGAGCACAGAAAGTGCCACATCCTGCATCGGCTCAAAAGGAGGCCCCTGGAGGGCCGAGAGAACCAAATTTAGGTCCCAAACGGGAACCAAAGGCTTTCTAGGGGGCCGAACATGAGTGACCCCTTGGAAAAAAGTCTTGACCAGATGATGCAAAGCAAAAGGACCTTTGAAAAAAAGACAGCCAGGGCAGAAACCTGACCCTTCAAAGTACTGAGCTGGAACCCCAGATCCAGACCGTGTTGTAGAAACTCCAAAATCCTAGGAATCGAAAACACCCTGCAAGGTAAGGCCCTAGCCTCACACCAGTCAATATAGGACCGCCAAGTCCTATAGTAAATGGTAGAGGAAGACCTCTTCCTAGCTCTAATCAATGTCTGAATAACCGCCTCCGACAAACCTTCCTCCCTCAGGATGAAGGTTTCAGCAGCCACGCCTTCAAAGCAAGCATTTTTAAATTGGGGTAACGTAGCGGACCCTGAGATCAGATCCGGAAACAGGGGCAGCCTGTACTGATCTACCGCCAGTCTTACGACGTCTGCGAACCAAACCTGTCTTGGCCATCTTGGGGCCACCAGAATTGCTGGTGCCCCCTCTAGAGCGAGGTTGCGCACTACCTTGCCTACCATGGAGAAGGGGGGAAATGGGTACAGAAACCCCAGATCCCTCCAGGCAAGGGACAAGACATTCACTGCCAGGGCCAGAGGATCCCGAGACAGATACAAAGGTTGGGAGCTTGTGATTGTGCCGAGAGGCAAAGAGATCCACCTCCAGAGTCCCCCACTTGTGACACAGGGCCCGAAATACCCTGTGGTTGAGAGACCATTCCCCTCGGCGAGAGAATCCCTTGCTCAGGGAGTCCGCCTCCGTGTTCTCCACTCCCGGAATGTACACTGCCGAGATGCAAGGAACATTGCTCTCCGCCCATGTCAGAATCAGAGAGACTTCCCTGAGGGACTGCTGCGAGTCCCTCCTTGGTGATTGATGTAAGCTACCGCAGTACGATTGTCTGATCGAACCTGAACCGGTAAGCCCTGTAGGTGGAACGTCAGACGTGACAGAACCAAACGGATAGCTCTGAGCTCCAAGACATTGATGGGGTTGTGAGCCTCCTGAGGACCCCACAACCCCTGGAACCGATGATCCTTCCAGAAACCTCCCCAGCCCGACAGGCTGGCATCCATGGTAACCGTCTCCCAACAAGGGGCCAGAAAGGATCTGCCCCTCATCAGATTGCTTGGTTCCAGCCACCACTGAAGGGACTGCCAAACCCTGGGAGACATCAGAAAAGACTGATCCAAGGACTGTGGACATCTTTCCCATTTCAGCAATAGATGGAGTTGTAGCGATCTCATGTGGAACTGAGCAAAGGGGGACTGCCTCGAAGGAGCCACCATCAAACCTACCAGAGTCATCCCTAGCCGGATAGAAGGGCGAGGATTGGTCAGGAGAACACGTATCAGATCCTGAACTCTCTGCACCTTTGGCTGAGGTAGGAGCACTCTGGCCTGACTGGTATCCAGATTCATGCCCAGAAAGGAAATCTCCCTTGAAGGGGAGAGAGAAGACTTGGGGTGGTTGATCACCCATCCGAACCTTTCCAGCGTCGCCACCACCGTCCTGGTGTCCAACTCCGCCTGGCAGAGGGAAGAAGCTGTAATGAGTAGTTCGTCCAGATACGGCACAATGCGAATTCCCTGGGCTCTGAGCAGGGCCATTATGCCTGCCAGAACCTTGGTAAACACCCTCGGTGCCGAGGTCAGCCCGAACGGGAGGGCCACAAACTGAAAATGCTGATCTCCAACCACGAACCTGAGAAATCTCTGGTGTGCTGGGAAAATTGGCACATGAAGGTAAGCATCCTATGTCTATGGACGTCATGAAATCCCCCTGATGAAGGGAACCGATGGCTGAGCGCAGAGTCTCCATGCGGAACTTCTTGGTTCTGATGACCCTGTTGAGAAGCTCCAAATCCAGAAAGGAGCCTTCCTTTTTGGGAACCGTGAAGAGGTTGAAATAATAGCCCCGGCCTCTCTCTGAAAGAGGCACCGGGCATATGACCGCCATGTCTAGGAGATTCTTTACAGCAGACAGGAGCCCCTGCGACACCCGAGGATCCGATGGCACCCGAGACCTTAGGAACCTGGGAGGAGGCCGGTACTCGAACTCCAGTTTGTACCCAGACGAGACCACTTCCAATATCCACTTGTCTGTGACCTCCTGGGCCCAGACCTGGAAGAAGAGCTGCAGCCGTCGCCCCACCCGCAAGGGTGAGGGCGCCTCTTCATTGCTGAGCCGGCTTGGCAGCGGGCTTGGAACCCCAGGTAGAGGCCGGACGGGTGCGTCCCCTGCCTCTGTTCCAGGAATCACCTCTGAAGCTAGAGTAGGCAAGACCTCTGGCACCGCGAAAGGAAGGATTGAAGGAGCTTGCCCCCCGAAAGGAGCGACGCTGCTTCTTACACTGAGGCAGCTTCCCACCTTTTGATACAGAATCCAATTTGTCACCAAACAGCCGCATACCCAGGAAGGGCAGTGCTGTGAGTGATTTCTTGGCCGCTATGTCAGCCGCCCACTGGCGTAGCCATACCGATCAACGCATGGCCACCAGCAGAGCCGAGGTTCTACTACACATGATAATAGTGTCATCCATAGCCGCCAACACAAAGTTCATGAACAATTCACACCTCTTAAGGGCTGTGAATTCAACACTGGCCGGGTTGAGTTGGGACCCTTTTAACATGTCCCTAACCTCAGACCTGGTAGCCACAGCCACGAGTGCAGTAGCACAAACAGGCCGCAAGGCTGAACCCACACTGGCAAAGGCATGGCATGCCATCTGATCAATGCGCTTATCCTCGCCATCCTTAAGGGTAGTGGCGTCAGGAGTATGTACAACGGAGGTGTTGGACAATCCTAAGATGGGCGCATCGACCTTAGGAGGGGAAGATCATCGCCTCACCGCGTCCACCGGGAAGGGATACTTCTTATCCCATCCCTGCGGAACACCGGGAAGCCGACTCGGCTTCTCCCATTCTCTAAGAATCATGCTATCAAAATGATCCTGATTTGGGAACTCCAAGCAGGGCTTAGATGAGCCAAAGAATTCCCCCTTTTTCGGAGGGGCCTCCGCTGGAGGGGAAATATCCAGAACCTCTAAGAGATGGGCCAGGACTTTGGGGGTATCCACAGCATCCCCCAGCGCCTGCCCGGCATCAGAATCAAGGAACTGCAGTTCTTCAGTCTCAGATTCCCCAAACAATTCCCCCTCCTCAAGAGGGGAATAATCAGACCAGTCAGTGGAGTCATAATCATCAAAATCAAGTACCGGCGTAGACAGTGACAGATGCCTTTTCTTAGCAGGGGCTTTTCTGCCCACTGAGCTAGAAATAATTTTCTCTAGGTTGGCCAGCCTGGCACATACATCAGAGTGCGACTCCCCACTAATGACAGTGTCAACTGGGGTACAGATAATGCGGGGTGGGGTGGGAGATGAGACGGGCGGCACTGACCCAGACGCCTGGGATCCCGACTGCCGCGTTATAGCCTGTTGCGCACATGGTACGCAAATTAGTACATTTTCCCCCGCAAGGGGTACCCCACAACCCACACACAGCCGGGATTGTCCCGAAGGGAGCCCGAGCCCGGTATCCTTTGGAGCCTCCATATGGTGATTTTTAAAGGTAGTCGCAATGACCAGAGGGAATTACGCTGATAAGCAACCCGGGATGCCCCTTCAAGTCCCAAGTGGGAGGATTTTTGGGATGCCCAATTTACTCTAGGGACCCTAGGACAGGGAGAACCCCCTTTTAAGCAGGTAGCAGGGAGTCCTCCTGAAAGACACAAGCAGTGGTCATAAACACATGCGCACACACACAGATAAAAGAGCAAAATACAAATAGTTAATCACACAGTGTGACCTGCGCTGCCCCCAGCTGAAGGGAACACAATTATGCTGAATAATGATGAAAAAGCGGGGCCCCAGGAGGGCACTCACGTGTCACACAAGATGGCAGCCAGCAGCACAGCACTCCCGAGAGAGAGAGAAGGAAGGGTGGGCCAGCGCGGATCGCGCGCCGCGCCTGGCCCCGCCTCCCTTCCCTCACAACTAGCAGCGTGGTACCCAGCTATAGGCTGGGTTCCGCAAAAAGCGCCAACAGGAGGGGGCGGGCCACGGCAGCGTGCGAGCGCCCGGCCCCGCCCCCTCGACACCGCAGCCTGAGGGGAAGAAGCTCCCCTCAGCGTATAACAAAAAATCTGTGCACACCACAATCACACTATATCACACACACAGTATAAAGAGTGAAAAGCTGAGCAGGAAAAGCCCCCCCCCCCCCCCCAGAGGGCTACGAGGGGGACTCGGAAGGGGGGGGAAATTCCGCACCATGGGTGTAAGGGATTATATATATATATATATATATATATATATATATATATATACACACACACAGACAGGGCATCCCAAACCGGGATCACCAACCCGGATTCCGCCTACCCCTTAATATGGGGTCTCACGGGGGTGCATGGCTCCCTGAACACCTATTAAGGCGATTCCTACCCTCACCCGGACCTGCAGCCGAGGCTGGGAGGCTAGTATAGGGACTTACAATATAAAGGTCCGGGCAGAAATAGGGCAAAAAATGGCCGGGTGCAAGCCCGGCTTACCTGCAAGGAAGAGCAGCATACATCTTCTGACTTGCTCGCCGTCCTGCAGAGAAGGAACTGGGGAATGTGTGGGAGGTCCCAGGTATTTATGGACCGGGAGGGGCTTCTTCTTTGCTTTCATCTCTGCAGAAGTTCGCCCTCTACTGGACCATAACCCATATGTCATGAATAGTGGAAGCGGGGTGTGTGACATACTTGGAATATACAGCACTGTGATTGGCTGCCACAGTCACGTGGGTTTTCAATTTCATCTGGGGCCAAGCTAGCCAGAGTAAGGTGGACAAGGATGTACAAGGAGCCTCACAATGGATGCCTTTATGTAAATCGGTGTTCGCTAAAGCATGAGGAACAAAGAACCGGGCATCACAGGTCATGACGTTTCCCCGTTTCCTCCTCCTCAGAATCTGGAGGAAACCCGGATAGATGAAATGAGGCATCACAGTGCCACATGCCTGGGACCTACCATGGTTCTACAAGGAGGCCAAGGACTTAATCCCAGAACTCCAACTGGCTGGAGTAAAATCTGAAGTGTGGAGGCCCAAAGTGATCTACAAGCTTCTCCCAGTGAAGGATGAAATAGAACTGCTCCCAGAGGACATGGGTAAATTTATGTGAAAAAACATGTCCTCTAAAACAGCTGACTGACAGACACCAGGACTTGGCACGGCAAGACTTCCAGGGAGGTCTGCCCATGTGGTCTTTCCTGTACGTCAGAAGTTTGGTCTTATGGCCAGGTGTGTTTTATGGAGCGAAAATATGGAATACATTTTTTTCATACATTATATTTTTCAATAAAAAAAAAAACAACTAAAACCTCTAACTGATAAGAGAAATGTGGGTAACTAAGTTTTTGCAGTGCTTAAAGCGGAACAACAGTCAAAAAATACAATTCTGTGATTACTCACCTGTAGAATTGGTATTATATGTATACAGCACGTCCTGTTCCAGAAGATATTCCTTACACTTGGGTTATACATCCAGTAGATGGCGCTGGACTGCAGAGACAGAAAAGTGGCTCCTCCCAGCCCCATATATACCAGGGACCTCCCACAAAATCTCCAGTATTGAAAAGCAGTTAAAATGAGACCGGGAGAAACATAACCATTATATAAAAAATTTGAACATAAGAACAATCACCATAAAGAGGTAACTAAAGATAATGATAACAAGGGTGGGGTGGAACAGGACGTGCTGTATACATATAATACCAATTCTACAGGTGAGTAATCACAGAATTGTATTATTCTAAGTATACAGCACGTCCTGTTCCAGAAGATATTCCTTACACTTGGGACATCCAATAGCAGTGTCCGTAAGGTAGGGTGGGATCCCCAAAAGTAACCGCAGACAGTTTAAAACACTGCCATCTGCAGAACCTTGCGGCCAAAAGCAGCATCAGCTGAGGCCCCAACATCAACCTTGTAAAACTTTGAAAAAGTATGAACAGAAGACCAAGTAGCGGCCTTTCAAACTTGTTCATCAGAAGCTTGGTGCTGAAAAGCCCAAGAGGCACCAATAGAATGAGCAGTAAGGCGGAAGGGAGACTCCTTCCCCTTAGCAGAGTAGGCCTGTATCACAGCCTGACGTATCCACTTGCTGATAGTGGACTTAGCTGGAGCCAGACCTTTCTTAGGTCCAGACGGAAGCAAAAAAAGATCATCAGTCTTCCTGAAGGATTCAGTAGCCACCAAATGGAACTTCAGAGTTCTGACTACATCCAAAGAATGTAAAATCCTCTCCTTAGGGTTACTAGGATTAGGACACAGAGAAGGCAAAACAATGTCCTGATTGAGATGAAAGGCAGAAAATCTGGCTTAAAACGAAACACCACCTTGTCCTGGTGTCTCTCAAAATAAGAAGGCTTGATGGAAAGCGCCGCCAACTCAGCAACACGCCTAACAGAAGTGATAGCCACCAAAAAGACCACCTTAAGCGTGAGAATGGACAAAGGAGCCCCTTGCAAGGGCTCAAAGGGAGACCCCTGCAGGGCAGACAAGACCAAATTCAAGTCCCAGACTGGTAACATAGGCATACGTGGGGGACGCACGTGAGTAACCCCCTGGAAAAAGGTCTTGACCAGGGGATGCTGAGCAAATAAACTTTGGAAAAAAAATAGCCAAAGCAGAAACATGGCCTTTCAGAGTACTGAGCTAAAGACCCAGATCCAAACTATGTTAGAGAAACTCCAGAATCCTAGGAATAGAAAACACACAACAGGGACGCGAGTGGGACTCGCACCAGTCAATGTAAGTACGCCAAACCCTGTAATAGATGGAAGAAGAGGACCTCTTCCTAGCCCTGATCATGGTATTCACAACCGAGGCAGGCAGTCCTTTTTCCATCAAGATGGAGGTTTCAACAGCCAAGCTGTCAAAGCCAGCGTTTGTAAATTGGGGTGGCGTAGGTGTCCCTGAGTGAGCAGATCTGGAACCCGTGGCAGGGCGTACTGATCTACTGCCAACTGCACAATGTCTGCGAACCACACTCTTCTTGGCCAACAGGGGGCCACCAGGATGGCTGGCACCCTTTCCTGAACTATCTTGCGCAGCACCCTGCCCAGCAGTGGAAACGGGGGAAACACATATAGAAGCTGGAACCTCGTCCAAGACATTGCCAGGGCATCCGTGGCCAAGGCCAGAGGATCCTGAGACAGAGAGACAAAGACTGGAAGCTTGTGATTGTGACGGGACGCAAACAGATCCACATCCGGCTGACCCCAGCGGTGGCACGGGGAGCGAAACACCCTGCTGCTGAGGGACCATTCTCCCAGACGAGAGGTCCCCCTGCTCAGAAAGTCTGCCTCCATATTCTCCACCCCCGGGATGTACACAGCTGCGATGCAGGGAACATTTTCCTCCGCCCAGGACAGTATCAGGGACACTTCCTTGAGGAAGTCTGGTTGTCAGGTGTGGGGTTAAGTGGGCGAGAACCAACCTGATCGCCCTCAATTCCAGAATGTTGATAGGGGCGTGGGCCTCCTGAGGGCCCCACTGACCCTGGAACTTCAGGGACTTCCAGAATCCCCCCCAACCTGTCAGACTGGCATCCGTGGTGACAGTCTCCCAGCAGGGGGCCAGAAAGGACCTGCCCCCCAGCAGGTTCCTTGAGGCCAGCCACCACGCTAGAGACCGCCTGACCTGAGGGGACAAGACAAACACCTGATCCAGGGACACAGGGTCCCGATCCCATACTGACAAGAGATGAAGCTGAAGAGGCCTCATGTGGAACTGAGCATATGGAACCGCCTCGAAGCAGGACACCATCAGGCCCACCAGCTGCATTCCCTGCCTGATGGATGGATGGATGGATGAGGACAAGACAGCAGGAGCTGAGCTCTCTCTTGAAGGACCTCCTCCTTCTGCTGAGGAAGAAAGATCTTGACCTGAGCTGAATCCAGAATCATGCCCAGAAAAGACTTCACCATGGAAGGAGACAGGGAAGATTTGGGGTGGTTGATCACCCAGCCGAATGACTCCAGTGTGGACACCACCCGCTGAGTATCCAGTTCTGCCTGATGGAAGGACTGAGAAGCGATAAGCATGTCGTCCAGGTAGGGAAGAATGCGAATGCCCTGAGATCTCAGCAGGGCCATCACTCCTGCCAGCACCTTGGTGAATACCCTGGGAGCCGAGGTGAGACCAAAGGGCAAGGCCACAAATTGGTAGTGCTGATCCTCCAGAGCGAACCTGAGGAATCTCTGATGACCAGAACTGAAGCATACACCTCGGGAGGACATGACCACCTCTTAACCATTTCAGCAGGAAAGGGATACCGCTTATTCCAACTCTTTGGCAGCCCGGGGAGCTGACTAGCCCGTTCCTACTCCTTGAGCACCAGATTATTAAAATGAGCTTGTTCAGGAAACTCCAAGCGTGGTTTAACAGTATGAAACAGCTCCCCCTGCTGCCGCGGAGCCACGGCAGGAGGATAGATACAGAGTACATCAAAAATGTGAGCCAAAAGTCTGTCAGTATCATCTGAAGCCCATGGGTCATGCCCAGAATCGGCACCATACTCTCTAGGATGTTCCTAAGATGATTCTGAATCAGAAAACAATTTCCCCTCCTCTAGGGGGGTATAACCGGTAACATCAAAAAAATTCCTTTGCCTCCATAGGAAAGAGGGAAACACCAGGTGATAAATGCCACTTCTTGGCAGAAGCCTTACGTGGGCCAGAGCCAGCAATATGTCTCTCAATGCTGGCCACCCGGGCAGCCAAATCAGGCTGAGACTCCCCACCGGTATGCACCTCACTGGGAGTCAGATGTAAGCGTGGGGAGGGTAGGCGAAGCCAGAGGGGGCGCAGGCCCAGCCACAGGTAACCCAGACTGCAATGCATGCGTTTGCTGAACACAGGGAACACACACCCTGACATCATCACTTATAGGGGATACCCCACACGCCACACACAGCCGGGCTTGTCCCGAAGGAACCCCGAGCACATTATCCTGAGAAGCCTCCATATGGTGATTATTGTGGCACAATAGGCCAATTGGGATTGACGCCAATAAGGATACCCGGGATGCCCCAATAGCCCGCTAGGGAAGTGGGAGGTAAGGGAATACAATAGCCCTCCAATAACAGTTAACACTAAATAGAGGGGATAGGACCGGGAGAAACCACTAAAGTTTGACCCGCCTGCAAGACATAAGCAAAAAGATCCCGGAAGCAATGAGCAATCCAGAAAATACAAAAAAATCAGCCTGCAGGGGCACTTACAGACCGCGATAGGGAGACGCCAGACACACGCAGCAGAAAGCTTAAAATGGCGCCTGCATATACCTCGAGGGGCATCGAAAGTGATGCAGAATGCGTCAGCCGCCAGGCCCGCCCCCCCGAAGAGCGCAAAAACGCGTCCATGTGACAAGACCAGCCAATGATGGCGCAGCTGCGCCTGAGGTGATGTCGCCGCCGACCGCGGAGCGGAGTACAAGAGCACGGCGGCAGCAGAGAAACCTGTGCAACCAATTCAAACAGGGATCTCACATAAAACATATGTTAAATATATGTATATATAAGACATGCACCCCCCCCCCCCTCCCCGAGATCGCCAGGGAGAACGAAGAGGAAACAAAGGCCAGCACAAGGGAGCCAAATGCGGGGACAGGGGGCGAAGGGCATAAGATGCGGGAGGGGCATCCCATAAGGCTCACCTTGGGCCTGTACCACCTACCCTTTGGTGGGGGACTGCGGTTGGAGCAGCGCTCCTAAGCACCTAGCAGCGGTGCTGCCTACCTTCACCCGACCCAGTGCAGCCTGAGCTGGGAGGCAATAACAGGAAACGGGTGGGAATAGTCCTACAGGGCCGCAGGCTAATAGCCCGCTCACCTGCGAGTAGGGAGAGCCATCTTCTAGTCATCGCAGCCCAGACTGCAGAGAAGATCTGGGGATTTTGTGGGAGGTCCCTGGTATATATGGGGCCGGGAGGAGACACTTTTCTGTCTCTGCAGTCCAGCGCCATCTACTGGATGAATAACCCAAGTGTAAGGAATATCTTCTGGAACAGGACGTGCTGTATACTTAGAATATCACTTAAACCAGACCAGCACAACAAACATTGCGCATATGCATCCCTCCCCATGGCAATTTAGATCAATACACATAAAAATTAATTTACCCTTTTCTAACTCTTGGTGTGGTAAATTTTAAAAACAAAATGGCGACTCATGCATTTGCAGGCCGCCTGCAAACAGGAAGTTCTGCTGGGCTTCCTGTTACTGTGCATTGTAGTTATGTCGGTTTATCCAGTCAGCAGCATGGCTGAGATGCTGGATGAGGAAGCTCCAAAATGGCCGTTACCTGTTTTCCAACTGTGCCAGGCTGTTGATCTGGTTTAATGTACTGACCTCCACGTCTAGACGTCTTTTTTTATTCTTAAGACACTGTAAAGTAAAGGTCAGTCATCAATATTTCCCTGCATAACAGTCTGGTGGTAACAGCCGCACCACAACCAGCATTTTACAATAAAATATGAAGAATGCACTTTGCAGAAGGGAACAAGGTTCAGAGTTCAGACGCCAGGGAAGGAAAGGAGGATAACAACTAATATAGGTACAGGTACAAAAATGTATAATCTTGCACAGCACAGGTTTGATATTTTAGACCCGTGCGAGCCACCCAAAACCTTGTGTACCAATGCTTGGACCATAAACCCTGCAACATTTTGGGCCAAAGATTTCAAAGCTCCCCAAACTGAGCAAGAACACTTTCCTTAAAAATTAGGGACTATAAGCCCTTGGCAATAACAGCTCACCTGAGCGAGACATTCTAGAGTGGTCCCACAGTGGTCTCTGACCACAGCAGGGCATGCTCATGACTCAAAGTTGCTTATAATACATACTATTTACGTATAATCTGAGATTTTGAGATGCAAGGGGCTTTAAAGACTGCCAATGCTCTATGCAAGTTATAACAAGTGTTACACAGGTGCCCACCACCCTCTATCCCCCACAGCAGCCTCTGTCTTGTCTCATTCTCTACTCAACTTACCTAATTTGGTCTTAATTCACTTAAAATACTTCATTTGGTCTAGTGACATGCATGCACCTGCCTTGTCAGTGTCTGAAGCTGCCCCTCCAGACAATACAACACAGTGGGAGTGACTGCAGGAGGGGGGTGGTACACAAGAGAAGAGTATCTGTGAAATTAATTTTTGTTTTGAATTTGATTGGATGCTTAACAGTTATTACATATTTACATAGTTGATTCGGTTGAAAAAATACATATGTCCATAAAGTTCAACCAAGGGACGGGGCCTGGGAAAAGTTATTTTTGACTGATAACAGATAATAGTAACTGTTAAAGCTGACCAAAACTCACATTGAAGAGCACCTTTGGCCAATTTTCACTGCTCCTGCTTCACTCTAATACCAGAAAATGCTGTCTGTGTTAGCGGTTAAGCTCCACCTCCTCCATTCATTGCCACTGTTGTGTGTGGCAATGATGTTATTGCCACACCGATGTAATGACTGATCACCTGCCATCTTACAGAGAGGGACAGCAAAATAGTGTTCCAGGATAATTACAAAACCAAAAATATCCATATCTAGTTCTAAACCCTAAGAAGAGAGTATCAGCAGGGCCTTGGGCCAAATGTATTTAACAAGTTCAATGAGTTTTGGACCGCTTTATTTTCTCCTAGAAAAGCACCTAATCCTTTTTGAAGCTGTCAGCGGTTGATGCTATAACAACCTTCTGTGGGAGGCTATTCCAGAGATTTATAGCTCTTATGGTACAGAATTGTCACCTCCAGAGAAAAAAAATCAAATTAAAATCACGCCTAATATCTGGAGGAAAATAAGAAAAAAATATTTGGAACCAAATGTGCTAATGCACCGTCCCCCCAAGCAGTGGCGGACTGGGGCCAAAAATCAGCCCTGGATTTTACCAGCCCCTAGCCAGCCTGAGACATCCCCGCTGAGGTCCCCCATCCACGATACCTGGGCTACAGCATTGGGGGCTCGGGTTCCTTGGCATGTGGGTACAGTGGGATGAGAAGGAGACTAGGGGCACAGGGACTGAATGTGTGTGTTAAAAGCAGCAGCCCAACTGGCCCCAAAGCAGAGCAGCCAATCTGCATTTTCCAAGTCCAGTTCCCCCTGTCACCAAGAACCTAATAGTCAAGGTGCAGAATCCTACGATTACAGACAGAGTGGCATTCTCTCCCCCTCATTATAGGCATTGTGCCCCCCCCCCATTTCAGGCAGTGTGGCATTCTCCCCCCTCCAATTTTCCCCATTAAAAGCAGTGTGGCATCCCCCCCTCCTAATACCCATAAGCAGTGTGGCATTCTTCCCTCCCAATCCCTTTAGGCAGTGTAGCATTCTCCCCCCTCCTATTCCCCATTACAGGCAGTGCAGCATCCCCCCCCATAAGCAGTTCGCCATTCCCCCCCCCCACTCTCATTCCCCATTACAGGCAGTGCAGCATCCCCCACTCCCAATCCCTATTTTAGGCATTGCGCCATTCCCCGCTCCCATTCCCCATAGGCAGTGTGGCATTCCCCCCATCCAATTCCCTATAGGCAGTGTGGCATTCCCCCCCATCCCATTCCCTATAGGCAGTGTGGCATTCCCCCCCATCCCATTCCCTATAGGCAGTGTGGCATTCCCCCCCATCCCATTCCCTATAGGCAGTGTGGCATTCCCCCCCATCCCATTCCCTATAGGCAGTGTGGCATTCCCCCCATCCCATTCCCTATAGGCAGTGTGGCATTCCCCCATCCCATTCCCTATAGGCAGTGTGGCATTCCCCCCATCCCATTCCCTATAGGCAGTGTGGCATTCCCCCCATCCTATTCCCTATAGGCAGTGTGGCATTCCCCCCATCCTATTCCCTATAGGCAGTGTGGCATTCCCCCCATCCCCTATAGGCAGTGTGGCATTCCCCCATCCCATTCCCTATAGGCAGTGTGGCATTCCCCCCATCCCATTCCCTATAGGCAGTGTGGCATTCCCCCCCATCCCATTCCCTATAGGCAGTGTGGCATTCCCCCCCATCCCATTCCCTATAGGCAGTGTGGCATTCCCCCCCATCCCATTCCCTATAGGCAGTGTGGCATTCCCCCCAATCCCATTCCCTATAGGCAGTGTGGCATTCCCCCCCATCCCATTCCCTATAGGCAGTGTGGCATTCCCCCCCATCCCATTCCCTATAGGCAGTGTGGCATTCCCCCCCATCCCATTCCCTATAGGCAGTGTGGCATTCCCCCCCATCCCATTCCCTATAGGCAGTGTGGCATTCCCCCCATCCCCTATAGGCAGTGTGGCATTCCCCCATCCCATTCCCTATAGGCAGTGTGGCATTCCCCCCATCCCATTCCCTATAGGCAGTGTGGCATTCCCCCCCATCCCATTCCCTATAGGCAGTGTGGCATTCCCCCCCATCCCATTCCCTATAGGCAGTGTGGCATTCCCCCCCATCCAATTCCCTATAGGCAGTGTGGCATTCCCCCCCATCCCATTCCCTATAGGCAGTGTGGCATTCCCCCCAATCCCATTCCCTATAGGCAGTGTGGCATTCCCCCCCATCCCATTCCCTATAGGCAGTGTGGCATTCCCCCCCATCCCATTCCCTATAGGCAGTGTGGCATTCCCCCCCATCCCATTCCCTATAGGCAGTGTGGCATTCCCCCCATCCCATTCCCTATAGGCAGTGTGGCATTCCCCCCATCCCATTCCCTATAGGCAGTGTGGCATTCCCCCCATCCCATTCCCTATAGGCAGTGTGGCATTCCCCCCATCCCATTCCCTATAGGCATTGTGGCATTCCCCCCCATCCCATTCCCTATAGGCAGTGTGGCATTCCCCCCCATCCCATTCCCTATAGGCAGTGTGGCATTCCCCCCATCCCATTCCCTATAGGCAGTGTGGCATTCCCCCCATCCCATTCCTTATAGGCAGTGTGGCATTCCCCCCATCCCATTCCCTATAGGCAGTGTGGCATTCCCCCCCATCCCATTCCCTATAGGCAGTGTGGCATTCCCCCCCCATCCCATTCCCTATAGGCAGTGTGGCATTCCCCCCCATTCCATTCCCTATAGGCAGTGTGGCATTCCCCCCCATTCCATTCCCTATAGGCAGTGTGGCATTCCCCCCATCCTATTCCCTATAGGCAGTGTGGCATTCCCCCCTCACAATCCCCATAGGCAGTGTGGCATTCCCCCCATCCCATTCCCTATAGGCAGTGTGGCATTCCCCCCTCACAATCCCCATAGGCAGTGTGTCATTCGCCCCTCACAATCCCCATAGGCAGTGTGGTATTCCCCCAAAAGCTATCTGTAATTACCCCAAAAAGACCTAAAGCCAAAACTGTTGGTACCAGTTGTTAGCGAGTCTTTGTACTAGTAAAATCTGTTAAAGAGGATCTCCAATCAGCGACGTTTGCTATTTGAGAGGGCTTAACACTATGAAAATATAGTGGAATAGCAGGCAGATTATGTGCTCTTGAACTACATGGGAGCCTTCATCTTGATTTACACCTAAGAGATCTGCTTCTGAAAAACTCAGACAAAATTGTCTCAAGTGCAATCATCTTCTATTTCTAGCCAGAAGTGTGAATTGCTTCATGCACAGCTCCCCCATCATGATCATGTGTAAGCAGGAATGTCACTGATCATCATAGGGGAGGTTTACTAAACTTTACTAGTACATAACTGTCAAGCATCCAATCAAGATACACTTGGGTTATCACTGTCCACTAGAACAATTTAGACATCTGCATCTGGGATATATAACCTTGTAAAATTTTACAAGGATAGGCATTCAACTGCAATGAGAGAGAAAAAATCCAGTACAGCCAAGAATGAGCTGTGGAGTGGTGCCTTTATGGAACTCTTTGTTTACTAGGAGACACAGAATTCAAAAAACATACTATGCACAGGGGATGTCCCAAAGTAGTGTAATTGAGAATAGGTCCGACACAACCAACCAGCAACGATACTGCTTTATTTGGATTTAAAGGCGCATAATCGCAAACAAAAATCCATATAAATATGCTGGATGGCAGGAGGATTGGTCACGTATACACATACAAATCAAACAAGTTGTCACTACACATGTTCTCAACTTATTTTGCCACCAGGGAGTATCACTCAGCCCTACTGTACATCTAATATAGTGATATTCTTGAGCATATATTCAAGTAACATTTACAGTGGTCCCACACCCTACCGGGTGGTGTGGGGCCACTGCTGGTGTCTGGGGGGATGAACCCAAATGGTGATGTCCCCCCACTGTGTATAGCCTCCTGCAACTCCTCAAAAAACAGGGACAAAAACCCACAGATTCTGGGTCTGGATGAACTGGCAGCCAGACCTCCAAACCCAAGCAGCAGCAGTTTCACTACAAGAAACAATCCCACGGCATGGGACACTTAAGTTCCTGTTCGGACATAGAAATAAAACGCACCTTCTCTGCAGCAACTTTCTCAGGGAGAAATAAAATAGACAAAGGGTCCTGCAATAAGTTTGTGAATCCTAAGCTGCCTCATACTGTGTGTACGTGGAAGTGCCTGACGCAACCCCCCTGTAAAGGTGAATTTAGCAACACACTCTTGACTGTAATGGCAGTGTGTGGGGCAGGGGTGGAGTTTCTTATCAAGTAACATTTAAAGCAAGTCTAGGGTGGCAATCTGATCGGTGATGCCCTCCCTGTGCATAGATGCCTGCAACCCCCAAAACTCACCTCTCAGGACTGGATAAACCACTGGCCAGACCTGTGTGACCGTCAGCGGGAATTGCTATGGCCCCTCCAGGGATGGCAATTGTCCATTGGAAGTCATGTGGGTCCAGGACCCAGAAGAGATGAGTTCAGGGGTGCAGAGGGGGCATCACCAATTAGTATGACTTACCCAGACACAAGCAGTGTCCTTTTTCAATGCAAAAAAGCCCCTGTCCTGGCATTGATCAAAATAAAAACACCTCTTCTCCCCTGCAGCAACATTTTGGACAAAGGGTCCAGCAATATGTTTGTGCACCCCGAGTCACCTCATACAGACAGAGTGCGCTGGGAAGTGCCTGACGCAACCCCTGTAAAGGTGAATTTAGTGAGACACTGCTGACTGTGATGGCAGTGAGTGTGTGGGAGTATAAGTGTGAGTATGCAAAGTGGTGGAAAAGCCTTCAAAGAATAAGCAAACATAAGTCCTCTATGGGGCCCTTTATCAAATATGGGCAAATCATGTGTCATTTTTTTCTTTATTTGTTGAGACAGTTGCTTAACAATTCTCTCCTTCATACCTATTAGTTAAAAGGCCTTAATGTACTAGTTTCAAACTTTATTGGCATCCTATTGCATTGATACTTAGATAGTAATGTCATTCTTTAAAGGCACAATAAACAAACTTTGGAAATCTATCTATATTTCACCCGAAAGTCCTCGCAGAAACTGTAAACTGAATTTTGGTCCACTTTATTGGTGTACAAAATGGCATTTCTGGAATAAGTCATGTGTCCTGTTGTGCAAATACCCAGTATCTACCTACCTTGCGCCGTTTACACCTATGCAGATGCCGTTTTTGTTCCGGCTCAGGTGCAGGGACCAGACAGGTGCGAGGGTAGCCAAACTGAAACCAAACCTGCCACCACATCTGCAAGTGATCTACAACTGCATAGGTGTGAATAGGAGTTTAAAGCAGACCCACAACTATTTCCTAGGTGTAGGTCCGAGCTAGGTCCACCCCCCACCCCCCACAGTCTTTAAATGAACTGCGAACCTTGGACAGAAATGCAGAAAATCCAGCCCAGCGATTGGCCACCAGTGGTAAGGTGAGTTGTGATCACGCTCCCGGTCGCCATTCACATGACTGTCAGCATCCAATTGCAGAGCTGCAGTTCATGTAAGGAATGCGGGCGATGGGGGGGTTGGACCAGGAATCTGGATGCCCGCCCGAGCCGGTCATAATGCGTCCTGACCCCCCACACGTTAGCTAGGAAATGGGTGTGGGTCCACTTTAACACCAGCCAGTGCTATAGCTATCCAAACATTTCCATCACTAGATAGGCCTCTACATATGGAATGGAAACTGGGAATCTGTTTTCTAACTTGCAATAAACATGCATGACACCTGTTTATCAATAACTACCCTGTTTCCCTGAAAATAAGACAGGTCTGTGCTCTGAAAAAGGTTTAGGGCTTATTTTCAGGGGATGTCTTAATAGGACTACAAATAGTAAATAATAATTGTGCCCACGTTGGGTTGAAGCCGAGTAAAAATTTGTGCCTCAAGAAGGGAAAAGATCCTGCCTTATACTGATACAACATGTCGGGAAAATGTCAACCCCATCAGCCAGCCAGTGCCAGTAGGACAGTACATCTTTGTAAATCAATAGAATAGTGAGAACTAAATACACATCACCTGCGATACATATTGTATTGTAATTGGCTTTTTATTAACATATATGGCTATTGTATGCTTGCACACACATAGGAAGTTTTGCTCTGCATCGAAGCAGTGAGTGCAGTGAGCGCTGGGTTGCCCTAGCAACGGCGTCCAGGGCAGTTGGAGAATTGGGTGCCTTGTTTAAGAGAACTTCAGTCGTGCCCCAGAAGGAGATCGAGTCTGCCACCCTCTAGTTACAAAGCTGCTTTCTTAACCACTAGGCCTTGACTTCTACTTGTGATCTCAGCAAAGGTGATCATGTGCCTTTAAAGTAGACCTTAGATCAAAAATTACTTTAGGTCCCTTTGCCAGGGTCAAACTGACACATGCCCCTAATTTTTGAGACCAATCTTTGGGGGTTGGCAAGATATTCACCAGCTGCCTAATACCAGGACAGAAGAGGGGCAGATGGTGTCCTTCATTCTGAATTTGTGGTGGCTGCTAGGAACTGCAGCCAGGGGATTGGGCACCTGGCACAGTGCAGGGGGTTGGCAGCACACAATTCAGATTTGGGATGCCTATTCAGGGCAATTGGTTGCTGGGTACACGCTGCAGCCTCCTAATGGAGAAGGTGTGGCTGCCAAATGTGTAAAGCTGTTACAGGTCCCTTTCAGATAGCACGCCACTAGAAAATGGTGAGTATCTCTCCAATACTGGGCATCCACCCCACAGCCGTTAACAACCCCCCACCAAGCAATGATATTCTGTGCAAGCAGCCTCTAACAGATGACACAGAAAACCCCTGCACACAAAAGTGACAGGTGCCTCTGATTGGTGGGGCAATTCAATGGCCATTTTGATGTTTGAAGTGTATCAAAACCCTTTACACAGTCCTAGAGTCTAAAAGACTTCAGTGGCCAGGAGAAAGTCCTTCTCAGGGCCATCCCAATCTACCCCCCCCCCCCCCTTTTGAAATGCCTGGGATCAACTGGAAGCAATGCTATCCTCATCTTAAATCACTGATAGTCTGGGGCTCAGACACTTGTTGGATGCACCATTGCCCAGCCCCCCCCCCCCCCCCCAATCATCAGAGGCACTATGGCACACCCCCTCCATTGCCATGAATAGAAGGGGAGGTCAATCAGTTGTTGAATGGACATGAGCGGTTTGGGTGCAGGACTCAGGTGATCCGGTAAGTGTCCGAGTGCCAGACTATCAGCGGTCACCTAGGGATTAAAGTATAGCTTTTGTTCCTGTCTGCAGAATGACTTTAATTTGACTCCTGTGTCCACAGAACCCGTGTGTGACTCTGAACCCCTCCATCTGATGGGTGCACTCCCACCAGGCAGATCTGAATGTCTGGCAGCAGGAGTGCGCAGCCAGGTGGAGGTGCCTGGCAATTTATTCATTATAGATAGCCGGGTATCCCTTCTTATAGGACAAGACACTACACATGCAAATAAATTGGGGTGATCTCAGGGAAATCCCAAAATGATGATCCCCTTGTAAAGCAGACCAAAAGCCAGGAGGGTTTTGGAGGCCCTCGATCACTATGCAGCAAGTGATGGCTGTGCACCACTTATCATGGATGTGGGTGAGAACTGCTCTCACATAAGGCCTAATATATCCACCAATCACCAAGACCCCCGACTCGGGAAATCAGAAGCTGATTGGGTGGCAGGCAGGCAAAACAAACATGTTGGTGGATGAGGCCTGTGTGCGATCAATAAGAGGGGATGACATCTGGGCAGAGGCAACAGATCGCAGTGCCAGGCTCGGCCAGGGAACAATGGCCCCCTACCCATCAGAGATGCCACAGGCCTGTGCCCCCCTCCCCCCGCCAGTGCCCCCATTGCTCGCCTTTTGACGCGGATGATCTGGTCCCGCATGGGCTTGATGTCCTGGAAGCTCTGCTGGTTGACCAGGCTGTAGACCAGGATGAAGCCCTGGCCGTTCTTGATGTACAGGTCCCGCATGGAGGCGAATTGCTCGGTGCCCGCCGTGTCCAGGATCTCCAGCACGGAGGGGGATGAGTCCACCTCGATCTCCTTGCGGTAGAAGTCCTCGATGGTCGGGTCGTACTTCTCGATGAAGGTGCCCGTCACGAACTGAACGGTCAGGGCCGATTTGCCGACCCCGCCGCTCCCCAACACCACCACTTTGTACTCGCGCATCGTCCTCCCGCGCTCCCCGGCGGCATGCAGCGCGCCCTGCCTCCCTCCCGCCCGCCCGCTCACTCTACCGCCGCCACCACCGCCTCCTCCATGGGCGAGAGAGCTGCCCACCACCGACCGAGCCCAGGCTAGCCGCCCCCGGCGTATCGTGCCGGCCTCGTCCTGCCCCCTCCCTCTCCCCCGCTACGTCACCTCACACCTGCCCTAGCCATTGGCTGCTCTCTCTGTCTCCATAGTGACTGTCTGGCCTCCCGAGCGCGGGGCGGAGTCAGCTGCTGACAGGACCAACCACCACCTCCTCTCTCCCGGATGATGGGAAAAGAGGCGAAAGTGGCATCCATGGAGCCAGCCAATCGCTCCGTCAGTTCGCGCACCAATCCAACGCAAGGGCCCGCCCCCTTCCGTCACAGCCCCGCCCATCGCTGGAGAGATGGTACTGCTGCGGGCCATGGCGCTTGCCGCAGCTGTGTAAGAGTCACGACGCGCTGCCCCTGCCTGGCTTATAGAGCGCTACCCCACCGGCCAAAGCCATAGAGGCCTAGAGCCTATCCAGAGCCAGGAAACACTGGCTGCTCCACGGTGTTACCAGTTATTAGCTTGCTTCATTGTTACAGCCGGATTAGAGCTGCCCTATGGGGTGTACAGCCGGATTAGAGCTGCCCCATGGGGGTACAGCTGGATTAGAGCTGCCCCATGGGGTGTACGGCTGGATTAGGGCTGCCCCATGGGGTGTACAGCCGGGTTAGAGCTGCCCCATGGGGTGTACAGCCTGATTAGAGCTGCCCCATGGGCTGTGCAGCTGGATTAGGGCTGTCCCATGGGGTGTGCAGCTGGATTAGGGCTGCCCCATGGGGTGTACAGCTGGATTAGAGCTGCCCCATGGGGTGTACGGCCGGATTAGAGCTGCCCCATGGGGTGTACGGCCGGATTAGAGCTTGCCCCATGGGGTGTACGGCAGGATTAGGGCTGCCCCATGGGGTGTACGGCTGGATTAGGGCTGCCCCATGGGGTGTACAGCCGGATTAGAGCTGCCCCATGGGGTGTACAGCCGGATTAGGGCTGCCCCATGGGGTGTGCGGCTGGATTAGGGCTGTCCCATGGGGTGTACAGCTGGATTAGGGCTGCCCCATGGGGTGTGCGGCTGGATTAGGGCTGTCCCATGGGGTGTACAGCTGGATTAGGGCTGCCCCATGGGCTGTACAGCTGGATTAGGGCTGCCCCATGGGGTGTACAGCTGGATTAGGGCTGCCCCATGGGGTGTACAGCTGGATTAGGGCTGCCCCATGGGGTGTACAGCTGGATTAGGGCTGTCCCATGGGGTGTACAGCTGGATTAGGGCTGTCCCATGGGGTGTGCGGCTGGATTAGGGCTGCCCCATAGGGTGTGCGGCTGGATTAGGGCTGCCCCATGGGGTGTGCAGCTGGATTAGGGCTGCCCCATGGGGTGTGCAGCTGGATTAGGGCTGCCCCATGGGCTGTACAGCTGGATTAGGGCTGCCCCATGGGGTGTGCAGCTGGATTAGGGCTGCCCCATTGGGTGTGCGGCTGGATTAGGGCTGTCCCATGGGGTGTGCGGCTGGATTAGGGCTGCCCCATGGGGTGTGCGGCTGGATTAGGACTGCCCCATGGGGTGTGCGGCTGGATTAGGGCTGCCCCATGGGGTGTGCAGCTGGATTAGGGCTGCCCCATGGGGGGTGCAGCTGGATTAGGGATGCCCCATGGGGTGTGCAGCTGGATTAGGGATGCCCCATGGGGTGTGCAGCTGGATTAGGACTGCCCCATGGGGTGTGCAGCTGGATTAGGGCTGCCCCATGGGGTGTGCAGCTGGATTAGGGCTGCCCCATGGGGTGTGCAGCTGGATTAGGGCTGCCCCATGGGGTGTGCAGCTGGATTAGGACTGCCCCATGGGGTGTGCAGCTGGATTAGGGCTGCCCCATGGGGTGTGCAGCTGGATTAGGGATGCCATGGGGTGTGCAGCTGGATTAGGGCTGCCTCATGGGGTTTGCAGCTGGATTAGGGCTGCCCCATTGGGTGTGCGGCTGGATTAGGGCTGTCCCATGGGGTGTGCGGATGGATTAGGGCTGCCCCATGGGGTGTGCGGCTGGATTAGGGCTGCCCCATGGGGGGTGCAGCTGGATTAGGGATGCCCCATGGGGTGTGCAGCTGGATTAGGGCTGCCCCATGGGGTGTGCAGCTGGATTAGGGCTGCCCCATGGGGTGTACAGCTGGATTAGAGCTGCCCCATGGGGTGTACAGCTGGATTAGGGCTGCCCCATGGGGTGTACAGCTGGATTAGGGCTGTCCCATGGGGTGTGCATCTGGATTAGGGCTGCCCCATGGGGTGTGCAGCTGGATTAGGGATGCCCCATGGGGTGTGCAGCTGGATTAGGACTGCCCCATGGGGTGTGCTGCTGGATTAGGGCTGCCCCATGGGGTGTGCAGCTGGATTAGGGCTGCCCCATGGGGGGTGCAGCTGGATTAGGGATGCCCCATGGGGTGTGCAGCTGGATTAGGGATGCCCCATGGGGTGTGCAGCTGGATTAGGACTGCCCCATGGGGTGTGCAGCTGGATTAGGGATGCCCCATGGGGTGTGCAGCTGGATTAGGGCTGCCCCATGGGGTGTGCAGCCGGATCAGGGCTGCCCCATGGGGGGTGCAGCCGGATTAGGGATGCCCCATGGGGTGTGCAGCCGGATTAGGGATGCCCCATGGGGTGTGCAGCTGGATTAGGACTGCCCCATGGGGTGTGCAGCTGGATTAGGGCTGCCCCATGGGGTGTGCAGCTGGATTAGGGCTGCCCCATGGGGTGTACAGCTGGATTAGGACTGCCCCATGGGGTGTGCAGCTGGATTAGGGCTGCCCCATGGGGTGTGCAGCTGGATTAGGGCTGCCCCATGGAGTGTGCGGCTGGATTAGGGCTGCCCCATGGAGTGTGCGGCTGGATTAGGGCTGCCCCATGGAGTGTGCGGCCGGATTAGGGCTGCCCCATGGGGTGTACGGCCGGATTAGGGCTGCCCCATGGGGTGTACGGCCGGATTAGAGCGGCCCCATGGGGTGTACGGCCGGATTAGAGCCTGCCCCATGGGGTGTACGGCCGGATTAGGGCTGCCCCATGGGGTGTACGGCCGGATTAGAGCTGCCCCATGGGGTGTACGGCCGGATTAGAGCTGCCCCATGGGGTGTGCGGCCGGATTAGGGCTGCCCCATGGGGTGTGCGGCCGGATTAGGGCTGCCCCATGGGGTGTGCGGCCGGATTAGGGCTGCCCCATGGGGTGTGCGGCCGGATTAGGGCTGCCCCATGGGGTGTGCGCCTAGATTAGGGCTGCCCCATGGGGTGTACGGCTGGATTAGGACTGCCCCATTGGGTGTGCAGCTGGATTAGGGCTGCCCCATGGGGTGTGCAGCTGGATTAGGGCTGCCCCATGGGGTGTGCAGCTGGATTAGGGCTGCCCCATGGGGTGTGCAGCTGGATTAGGGCTGCCCCATGGGGTGTGCAGCTGGATTAGGGCGCCCCCATTGGGTGTGCGGCTGGATTAGGGCTGCCCCATGGGGTGTGCGGATGGATTAGGGCTGCCCCATGGGGTGTGCAGCTGGATTAGGGCTGCCCCATGGGGTGTGCAGCTGGATTAGGGCGCCCCCATTGGGTGTGCGGCTGGATTAGGGCTGCCCCATGGGGTGTGCGGATGGATTAGGGCTGCCCCATGGGCTGTACAGCTGGATTAGGGCTGCCCCATGGGGTGTGCAGCTGGATTAGGGCGCCCCCATTGGGTGTGCGGCTGGATTAGGGCTGCCCCATGGGGTGTGCGGCTGGATTAGGGCTGCCCCATGGGGTGTGCGGATGGATTAGGGCTGCCCCATGGGGTGTGCGGCTGGATTAGGGCTGCCCCATGGGGTGTGCAGCTGGATTAGGGCTGCCCCATAGGGTGTGCAGCTGGATTAGGGCTGCCTCATGGGGTTTGCAGCTTGATTAGGGGTGCCCCATGGGGTGTGCAGCTGGATTAGGGCTGCCCCATGGGCTGTACAGCTGGATTAGGGCTGCCCCATGGGGTGTACAGCTGGATTAGGGCTGTCCCATGGGGTGTGCATCTGGATTAGGGCTGCCCCATGGGGTGTGCAGCTGGATTAGGGATGCCCCATGGGGTGTGCAGCTGGATTAGGACTGCCCCATGGGGTGTGCAGCTGGATTAGGGCTGCCCCATGGGCTGTACAGCTGGATTAGGGCTGCCCCATGGGGGGTGCAGCTGGATTAGGGCTGCCCCATGGGGTGTGCAGCTGGATTAGGGATGCCCCATGGGGTGTGCAGCTGGATTAGGACTGCCCCATGGGGTGTGCAGCTGGATTAGGACTGCCCCATGGGGTGTGCAGCTGGATTAGGGCTGCCCCATGGGGTGTACAGCTGGATTAGGACTGCCCCATGGGGTGTGCAGCTGGATTAGGGCTGCCCCATGGGGTGTGCAGCTGGATTAGGGCTGCCCCATGGGGTGTGCAGCTGGATTAGGGCTGCCCCATGGAGTGTACAGCCGGATTAGAGCTGCCCCATGGGGTGTACAGCCGGATTAGGGCTGCCCCATGGGGTGTGCGGCTGGATTAGGGCTGCCCCATGGGGTGTGCGGCTGGATTAGGGCTGCCCCATGGGGTGTGCGGCTGGATTAGGGCTGCCCCATGGGGTGTACGGCTGGATTAGGACTGCCCCATTGGGTGTGCAGCTGGATTAGGGCTGCCCCATGGGGTGTGCAGCTGGATTAGGGCTGCCCCATGGGCTGTACAGCTGGATTACGGCTGCCCCATTGGGTGTGCGGCTGGATTAGGGCTGTCCCATGGGGTGTGCGGATGGATTAGGGCTGCCCCATGGGTGTGCAGCTGGATTAGGGCTGCCTCATGGGGTTTGCAGCTGGATTAGGGCTGCCCCATGGGGTGTGCGGCTGGATTAGGGGTGCCCCATGGGGTGTACAGCTGGATTAGGGCTGCCCCATGGGCTGTACAGCTGGATTCGGGCTGCCCCATGGGGTGTACAGCTGGATTAGGGCTGCCCCATGGGGTGTACAGCTGGATTAGGGCTGCCCCATGGGGTGTACAGCTGGATTAGGGCTGCCCCATGGGGTGTGCATCTGGATTAGGGCTGCCCCATGGGGTGTGCAGCTGGATTAGGGCTGCCCCATGGGGTGTGCAGCTGGATTAGGACTGCCCCATGGGGTGTGCAGCTGGATTAGGGCTGCCCCATGGGGTGTGCAGCTGGATTAGGGCTGCCCCATTGGGTGTGCGGCTGGATTAGGGCTGCCCCATGGGGTGTGCAGCTGGATTAGGGCTGCCCCATGGGGTGTGCAGCTGGATTAGGGCTGCCCCATGGGGGGTGCAGCTGGATTAGGGATGCCCCATGGGGTGTGCAGCTGGATTAGGGATGCCCCATGGGGTGTGCAGCTGGATTAGGACTGCCCCATGGGGTGTGCGGCTGGATTAGGGCTGCCCCATGGGGTGTGCATCTGGATTAGGACTGCCCCATGGGGTGTGCAGCTGGATTAGGGCTGCCCCATGGGGTGTGCAGCTGGATTAGGGCTGCCCCATGGGGGGTGCAGCTGGATTAGGGATGCCCCATGGGGGGTGCAGCTGGATTAGGGCTGCCCCATTGGGTGTGCAGCTGGATTAGGGCTGCCCCATGGGGTGTGCAGCTGGATTAGGGCTGCCCCATGGGGGGTGCAGCTGGATTAGGGATGCCCCATGGGGGGTGCAGCTGGATTAGGGATGCCCCATGGGGTGTGCAGCTGGATTAGGGATGCCCCATGGGGTGTGCAGCTGGATTAGGGATGCCCCATGGGGTGTGCAGCTGGATTAGGGATGCCCCATGGGGTGTGCAGCTGGATTAGGGATGCCCCATGGGGTGTGCGGCTGGATTAGGGCTGCCCCATGGGGTGTGCAGCTGGATTAGGACTGCCCCATGGAGTGTGCATCTTAAGCGGGAGCACGGGGCGCCAACAGGCTAGAGGGGTGATAGGGCACCAGACATGGGATGTAGCTAAAGATGTAGAAAACCTTTTTTTCCACACTCCAGCCATCTTTCTCTCTTCTTCACATTCCATTCATCTTTCTCCCTTTTCCTCTTTTTTTACCTTCTTTCTTTCTTTTCCTCATTCTCGATTCTTTCACTCTTTCTACACTCAATCCATTTTTCTCTTCACGTTCCATTCATCTTTCTCCCTTTTACTCATTCTTTCCTTCTTTCTCTCTTTTACTCATTCTCTAATCATTCTCTCTTTTCTACACTCAATCCATCTTTCTCCCTTTCCACATTCCATTTATCTTTCTTTTACTCATCCCCCCTTCTTTTTCTCTTTTCTACACTTCATCTTTCTCTCTTTCTCACATTCCTTCCATCTTTCTTTTCCACATTCCATCCATCTTTGTCTTTTTTCAAGCTCCATTCATCTTTCTCTCTTTTTCATATACCAGCCATCTTTCTCTCTTTTTCATATTCCATGCATCTTTCTCCCTTTTACTCATTCTTTCCTTCTTTCTCTCTTTTCCTCATTCTCTATTCTTTCACTCTTTCCTACACTCAATCCATTTTCTCTCTTTTCCACATGTAATTCATCTTTCTTTTACTCATCCCCCCTTCTTTTTTTCTTTTCTACACTTCATTCATCTTTCTCTCTTTCCCTCATTCCTTCCAGGTTTCTTTTCCACATTCCATCCATCTTTGCCTTTCTTCAAGCTCCATTCATCTTTCTCTCTTTTTCATATACCAGTCATCTTTCTCTCTTTTTCATATACCAGTCATCTTTCTCTCTTTTTCATATACCAGTCATCTTTCTCTCTTTTTCATATACCGGTCATCTTTCTCTCTTTTTCATATACCAGTCATCTTTCTCTCTTTTTCATATACCAGTCATCTTTCTCTCTTTTTCATATACCAGTCATCTTTCTCTCTTCTTCACAGTTCACATATTTCTTACCACATTCAATCTATCTTTTTCTTTCTAAATTCAACCCATCTTTCTCTCTTTTCTACTTGTCATCTTTTTCTCGTTTTCACATTCCATTAATCGTTCTCTGTTTTTCACATTCTATCCTTCTTTCTCTTGTTTATACATTCCACTTATTTTTTTTCTTGTTTTCAAATACTTGTTTCCATATTCCACCCATATTTCCTTCTTTCACACATTTTCTCCATCTTTCTCTCTTTTCCATATTCCTTTCATCTTTCTTTCTTTTACACATTTCACCCATCTTTCTATCCTTTACATATTCCATTGCTCTTTGTTTTATACATCTGCACCTTCTTTCTCTATTTTCTACATTCAATCAATGCTTTTCTATATTCCATCCGTCTTTTTCTCTTTTCCACAATCCATCTATATTTTGCTTTACCATATTCCTCCAATTTTTCTGTTTTTTTTAGATTTAATCTATCTTTCTCTCTTTTTCACATTCTATCCATCTTTTTCTACTTTCCACATTCAATCTTTCTCTTTCCCAAATTCTTTGAATCTTTCTTTTCTGCAGTCCATCCATCTTTTTCTCTTTGCCAAATTCTATGAATCTTTCTCTCTTTTCCACATTCCATCCATCTTTTTCACATTCAATAAATGTTTGTTTTCCACGTTCCATTCCTGTTTCTCTATTTCCATGTCAAAATCCCTCCCTTTTCACTCTTTTCTACATTCCATCCTTTCTCTCTTATACTTATCCCATCCTTCTTTCTGTTTTTTACACACTCAATCTATCTTTCTCAAAACATCCTTAGGGCAACATACCACTGATATATTAACACATGACCACAGAATACTTTTAGCTTCTCCTCCAGACACCAGTTACCGTATATACTCGAGTATAGATCGACCCGAATATAAGCCAAGGCACCTAATTTTACCACAAAAAAACTGGAAAAGTTATTGACTCGAGTATAAGCCTAGGGTGGGAAAGGCAGCAGCTACCGGTAAATTATTATGGATGGCCTGGGGGATTTCACTGGCTGCTTGCCTTCCCCAAGGGCATCCCAAATCAGGATGCCCAAGCAGAAGGCCAGCAGCCAGCCCTGTAATCTTTTAGATTCCAGGGCCGGCCTCTTATGGTTTTGTTCCACTTAAAAAAAACATTGAATTAGTGAGCTTGCTCCCTGCCCTGCTCCTCTAATCTTAAATTCAATGTGCACACACAATCTGTACAAACCCCCATCAACATAATCTAATGTTTCTTATTAAACCCCCAAGTGACAGTCCACCCTCCCCCCGAATCCCTGCCCGCTCCTCCATTACCTGTTACCAGGCGCTCCTAGGTTCCTGGTGTACTGAGCAGGCCGGCAGCCCCTGCGCGCCTTCTTCACTGATGATGTCACGGCAGGAGGGCGGAGCTGGCCAGGCCGCTCTCCTATTCACTGACGCTGCCACAGCATAACACGGTGACCAGCGGACAATGCAGACACGGAGGGAGCGAGGATGGCTGGGTGCGTGATCGCCGGGCACGCACGCTGGACGGTGACATGCGCGAAGCCCGCTAGGAACTTGTACTTAAAAAAAAAAGACAGCTGAGTCCTTCTGACTCGAGTATAAGCCGAGGCGGCTTTTTTCAGCCCAAAAAGTGGGCTGAAAAACTCGGCTTATACTCGAGTATATACGGTATTTATGTGTTCTTGCCTGGGGCAGGAGCCAGACCACCAGCTCCTGAACCACTGGCTTAGGTAAGTAGACCAATTTGCTGTGGGTCTGATGGTGTTGACCCATTCCCTTTCTCCAGAGTCAGCCTGCCAGGGACCCAGGGGATCGGCCAGATTACCCTAGCCCTAACTCATAGCCAGCAGGGGGGGGGGGGCAGTGCTAGCCTTAGACCAAGTATTCTAACAGTCTGAAGCATTGTGGAAATCATCAGGGGGGATTTCCAGGTCCCCTTTCCACCCCCCCTCCCTCCACCAATGCCATATGGGGGTTGTGATGCTCAAGCGGGATGTACGTGGGCTGTCGGGCTGCATTGTGTTTTTCGCTTGCTGGTGCGAAGTGTTCCCTCCACAGGTTCTGTAAATAAGTCTTTGGATGTTAGGGCCTGTTTGCTGGAATACCTTGGACAAACAAAGGATTGGAGGAAGGCCGATAGCTTATTAGTTTCCTTCTCAGGTCACAGGAAGGGTCAGCGTGTTTCCTAAGCAACATTAGCCTGATGGATGAAGAGCACTATCAGTTTTGCTAACAACAGATCTCCTTCCCTATTCCCTAGGGCGCATTACAGCTCATTCAAAAAGAAGTATTTCTACATCTTGGGTAGAGCAAGCTGGTGCCTCTATTGAACAGATCTGTAGAGCAGCAACCTGGCTAAGATGTTTATTAATCATTACCACCTGGATCTGCTCACCGTGCAAGATCAATCCTTTGGCAGGACTGTGTTACAGGCAGCCTTTCCCACCCAGTTCAGGTAGTATCTTACTTATCCTCTCAGTGGTATGCTGCCCTAAGGATGCCTTTTTGAAAAAAAACAGGCAACTCTGGCAACTTCGTTTTCTTTTACACATGTCGTGTGTTTTTACATACTCTCTTCTTCCTTTTCTCTTTTCTACAGCCAGTCAATATTTCTGTTGTACTTTTCATCCATCTTTCTCTTTTTTAACATTCCACCTATCTTTCTCACTCTTCTACATCCCATTCTTCTTTTTCTCCACATTTCTTTCCCCCCCCCCACTCTTTTTCACATTCTCCCCATCTTCTATCTTTTCCACAATTCCCTCGTTTTCCACATTTCCTTACCTCTTTGCATGCACTTCCTTTATCTCTATTATTTCTCTTTCTCCCCTCTTTCTCTTTATCTCAATCCCCCCTTCAATTTCCCTGTACACTCCTCTTACTTTTTGTCTATCCATCTCTATTTTTGTCTGAGAGTAAGTATACATTAAATGTGTGCTGACTATTAAAAAGGGCACCCTGGGCAAGTACTAAGAATTTTTAAGGGTGAGGTCTCCAATTTACCAAGTAAACAGAACTATTACCAGCATAGTGGAAATCCTGGTGATATATTCACTTTAAAAAGTATAGTAAAAATCCTGGTGATACAGTAGGTCCACTTTAAAAAGGAAGTAAAGAAAAAAAGTCTGCTTTTACTCCTGCGCACAGCATAGGGCATGCTCCACTGCCTGGGGAATGCGTCCGCCAGCATGTTCGTATCCACTCGCCTTAGACGAGCTCTAGGATGAAGGGATGTGACCGGATCCAAGTGCGCTGACTGGCCGAGAGGCTGCGCATGCACCATAGGACCGATGACGGGTGAGTGAGATTGGGTGACCTGGAGGGTTTCACACAGAAGGGCGCCCCTGTTCGGGGTGTGCGGGGGCCACAGACCAAAACCCAGGATAATCGAAATCCTGAATTTTAGTCAACTTTAAAACCGGCCTTGCACAGTTGGAAGAGAAACTGCATGCATGATATTGAATCATTGTCAGCACATACATTTGCTCCTGCATACACTCAAAGCTGAAAAACTGCCTCACCAATTTTCCAGTGATAGCAGCCATTTTGGAGCGTCATTTTTCAGCATCCAAGCTGTACTACTGCCTGGATTCAACTGACATAGCTGACAATGCACAGTAACAGGAAACCCAGCAGCACTTCCTGTATTGCACTGGGGAGGGATGCATTTGAGCACTGTTTCTTGTAAGGGTGTTGGTCCGGTTTTAATGTTTGAATGTCTGCTTCATATCAGCCATATGGTTTATATGGAAGGCCTGTGTAGTCTGGTACCTGCAGCAAAGATCAGGGTTGGTGAGTGCTTTAACTGCAGGGGGTGGGTCCTCCTATGGGGTCACCGCATAGGGGGAAAAAGGTGGGTGTATGGCAGGTTGAGTTATTTTCCTACTCACTGACTGCCTCTGTTTAATAGATGGTGCCATGAATGGCTGCTTCAGTTGGAAGGCTTTTGTTTTTACTGAATATTACTTTCATAATAAATCTACATAGATTTCCCTAAAGTGGACCAAAATCTACCCTGAGTCTGAGACCCCAGGATAGGCTTACTGGAATGCCCTGCTGTGTGAAACCCCCCAGGTCACTCAATATTCTTACCTGGTGCATGTGTGTGCGATGCTGGCATCACTCGCCTCCCTTTTCAGCTGTGTGTGCCCATGCCTGCTGCAACTGAATGGTTGTGTGTGGCCGCACCAAGCCGAAGGGTGAAAGTGATACCGTGCGCTTCCAATGTGTGTGGCTGGGGATTCCATTCAGCTTCTCCAGCTGCACATTAATATCAGGGGAAGCTGATTAGACGAGCAGCCATGTCTGTGCCACGGGCTTGAGGAGAGGTTAGTTTGCTCGGTGCTCTGGGGGAGTTCACACAGCGGGGCACCCCAAACCAGGGTGCCCCAAGGAGAAGGACAAAAATTCCAGATAGTGAAAGTCGGGTGAATGCTGGAGAGAGATTGGAGTGGTGAGGCATGTGAACAAAGTGTCAGCAGATAGCAGCAGCTATGATGGCTGCAGGCCACAGCAGTGGTGAGGAGGCATTGAACCTAAAGCTGAAGCTGGTGTACACAAGTTTGGAATGGTGAGGAAGCTAGCGTTGTCTGGAGGAGCAGTCTTATTCAATATAGACAACCTCCTAGCTCAACCCAGGAAGGCTGGGGTTTTGAACTGGAAAGCCTGTGGGAGAGTATTTGGAAGATCTGAGCTTGTGGAGGTACTGTCATAGACTGGAGTTCTGCTTGCCACCAGTGGAGTTGCGTTCCCTTCCTAGCCCCTCATTAGCAACACCTGATGCAGCCCTATAATTAGGGGCTGGGCCCACTGTTTGGCTGCCATGAGTCTGCAGGGTTCTTCTGTACCCTGTCTTGTTCCCACCTGCACCCGAATAATTGAAAGTCTGCTTCAAGTTTACCAGGGTTCTGTGCAGTCACTCTTGTCACAAATCTGTTTTTGCCACCGAGCTCTGCTCCCAGATTTCGGATGCCTCGCATAATCTTGCTGTCACCCGTGACCAGAGTTCTGCTGTTACTTGTAGTGCCTCTAGTTTGCTTCCCTGTTTATGTTGCTGGCTAGCAAGGAACCTTGTTTATTTTAGAAATCTGTCCCTAATTGTGGTTAATGATGATGTGTGCAACCTGAATGTCTAGTGTATATCCATTTAATTCATGTCCTTGTTGATGAAGGGGAATTTTAATTTTCCACCGTCCACCATTTTGGTTGATACAGCTTTTAATTTGTTTCCCTCAGTTATGGTTTATGTCCCAGCTTTTACTCCTCTGGAGTTGCCTATTTGCCCATAGCATCTCCTTTGGTTAGTCAGTCAGGTGTTTTTGAGGTTCCATGTTGTCAGTCAAGCCTCCCATTGTCAGGTGAATCAGGCTTGGTCTAGGAGTCATTCTAACGTGCATGATGGGTTACCCAGGGCAAAGGCTACCATACCCCTTCTGTCGCTCCTCGGCCTACCTGAGGAAGATGAGGTGGATCCAAGTTTGGTGTCCCTGCCTAATGCTGCTCTGAGCTTGTTCCTGAACCTGCTTTGCCTGGGCCCTAACTTGAACCTGCTTTGCCTGGGTCCCATCTTGAGTCTGCACCCCGCCCCATCTTGAATCTTCATCCAGGCCCCTTCTCGAGACATTACTCAGGCCCCATCTCGAGCATGCTCCTGGGCCATTCCCTGAACAGGTCGGGTCATGTTTTGTGGATCTACACATAGCAACCATATAGCCATTTACTTCCAATTTACTAACCAATTACTTCACCCAGGGGCATAAATTGGGGGCGTGACCGCACCGGGGTCTTAGAAGGTCGGGGGGGGGCCCTATCATTTTTGCTCCTCCACTGTATTTTATTATATTTTTGCTCACTTGCCATCATTTAGACAAAGGAAGCACCATTTGTCTTTGCCGTTTTAGCCTTTAGTTGTATAGCTGCATCCAAATGAGTTCAAAGACCAAAAAATGTTACTGTATGAGCCTTGAAGGGCCCCATTTAAAGTTCGCACCAGGGCCCCATTACATTTAGTTATGTCCCTAACTTCACCCGTGTGGAGATCTGCAAAACCTGACCTGTTGGTGGCTCTTGAGGGTTGGGGAACATTTCCCTAGGGTTATTCAATCTGGTTAAAATGGCTGCAGAGACAGTCTGGTATTGTTTCTCCCTGTAGCTTTCCTTACATTTAGTTAGCTGGCTTTCTCTTTAGTCCCCACTCTCTTGTTTTTATGTGGCTTCTATGGATTATCTCCCCCCAACTCAACAGTAGTGGCTGTTGATGAGCATGCTTTACACAATTCGTTTCAGATCTGATTTGGCCAAATTGGTCAGAAGATTTGATTCAGTCCTAATACATTTGTAATGAATCCTAATTGCCTAATGAATAGGCATGAATAACACTCTAGGGTCTTCTAGGACTATCCATCCCCTTGGAGCTCAAAGTTTTTAATGTAAAGGCAGCCTTAGAAATGTCAAGATGACAGTTATGCTGGGTTTCCACAAGCAGATATATTGACTGTTTGTGCAGCAAGCGACCGACCATACAAATCTTCTGCGATTGAGCGACTGGTTCAAATGCCAAAGATTTGTTGGTCAATCTGTCGCTAGAACGATCGCTTGTTCTCATAGCAAAACACATTTTTTAAGGCAAGACATTTTTGGTCAGTCGAAACAACACGACGGCTGACCAATTAATCAATTCTCAGCGGCTGTTTTCACGGAGCGGTTATCACTAAATTGTGGATGATTTAGTGATGTCTCGCTTAATAATGGCTTTGTCTAAACGGGCCATAACATGTTGGAAAACGCATTGCAGCCTGTGTTAACAAACAGCCTGTTTAGAGGACCAAAACCCACAGCCCTGGAATCTGCTAGATTCCCTCCCCTCGGGGCATCCCGCATCATGATGTCCCGCTGTGTGACATCCCCCCAGGTTGCCTGGAAACTCACCTTCTTCCTGGTCCAACGGCAAATGCGCGAGCAGCGGCCACATCCCCGTTATCCCCTTAGCAGGGTGTGTGCCCACGCCAGGCATTTGTGAATGGCTGGTGCGGGCATGCTTCCTGTTAGGGGGTAGCAGGGGATGCAGCTGCCAGCACTCTCAGGTCTGCTTCCTTAGATGAAGGCTTAGACAAAGGGGGCAGGATTGTATCCAAGCGTGCTGATTGGACAAGAGGCCAAGCATGCACCGTGGGACTGGGGAAAGGTGAGTTCATTCGCGAGACCTGGGGGTTTCACACAGCCCCGGGGGGCAAGGTCCAAACCCCAGGATAGTCAAAACCCTAGGTTTTGGTACACTTTAAGCGCACACTTCACTTTTTTTCCCCTGTAAAATTTAAAAGAAGTCCCTTTTGGGAACAGGTGACTTCTGATTTTAAAAGCAATTGATTCTTCTGAACAACAGTCCAAAAAATGTTTCTTATTTTAGGGATTAGCAGCAGGATTGGTGTTGAAAATGAAGTTGAAATTGGAGGGACTGTCCCTCTTTTGAGTCTGTGTCCTCCTGTTCCTCTTTGCTCTCATTTGTTCCTCTTTGAGGTGTAACATGCAGATCTGCAACAATAAATGGTAAATTTCCCTATTCCAAGTGTTTATCTAGTTGTAACTGTTACAACCTAACTCCTATCCATCCCCCAATGTGAGGGGCATGGCTTAATTTAAAAATTGTCCTTCTTTCCCACCCTAAAAAGTTGGAATATATGTTATAGAACATGGCGGCCTGGAAGGCTTAACTGGACTGGTATAAATACTGAAGTTTGTGCCCACTGTCGATAATAGCAAATTATTAGGTGGCATCAGGAAGAGTGGTGTAGAGGAGCTTACCGATCGATGCCCAATTCATTTTCACACTTGTGATAGATTATTTTGTCTACAGTGGTGTCACAACTCGCTGACAAGTGTGACAAAATGGTCGAGAATTTGGGATTTTTCTCCTGTAAAACGGTGCGAGAATGCATTCTTGGCAGCTGCTGAACCGACTCTAGTAGGGTCGATTCAGCATCGGTCATCAAAAAATTGACTCATGCACAAGTCAACTTCATGGACAAACTTTCCTGTTGCCGCATGATTCAGGGGCACATGCAAGATAATTACACTTGTGCGCAAGCATGTAAGATAGGCATTCAAGATCTCTCACATCAGGCCCGTGAGTGTGAAATAAAAGGCACTCTCACAGCTACAGCTGACGGTCCCTCCTTTCTCCTGCCTACCATACTTGGAGGCAGGAGTATGTTTGTTCCCCAAACTGTAAAAAAGTTATATTGTTGTTTTTATGTGTTTTTGTATTTATGCCTAACATGCATGTTGTGACTTAGCTCTAATACCTCTTTTATCAAGTTTATTTATCCTTTTTTTCCTTTAATTATGGAGAATTACAAATGTAAAGGAAAAAACACTAGAATTACAGTAAGTGATCAACAGAGAAGATGTATCGATCTCCCAGCAAGGTATTCATCAAAAAGCTCAATTTCTCCAAAAAGGCTCCAGAATCCACCATTCTCCCTATTAAAAAGTTGCATGGAATTCTTACACCGAGTGTGCCTGCATTTGCAGGTACTGTGGGCTTTCTTCAGGAAAACCCCCTCCTCACCCCTCCCCTGCAGTGACATAACTTGGTCATGTGGGGGAGGATCCACAAAGGCTCTGCCTCCGAGGTATAAAAACCTTCCTGGAAAAAAATAAATAAAGAAAATAGGAGTGGGGGGGGGGGGGGGTCTGTGTCATTCTGAATACAGCGGAGGGGTCCTGAAGAGGAGACCTGGCATGGGAACTGAACACTCCACTAGACCAGAGGAAGACGCTTCCCAGTTGGGGAAAGAAGACACTCATCGGTAATTAGTGTTATTTAGTATTAAAATGTATTTGTTTTTGTGTCCTTTTTTTATTACTACTTGGGGTAAACTGTTAAGGGGTCTAGGGTCACTGTCGCAATGGTCCCAGGGTTCTTCCATGGGTCCCTACGCCATCCCTAGAAAAGCCACAAAGGGCATAATTTTTGGTATAGCAGTAGGGCCAGGGGCTTGCTCCAGTTCTGTTTACTACCCTCTTCTACTTCCTCCTGGTCCTCAACAGCCCCAGATCTGTAAGCAATACGTAGAAGCTATTCCTCCATACCTTTTGCTCTGAGCAAAGTAGTAGGCGATAAACACCCATCTCATAGGCTTCTGTGCATGCAACACCATGTAGACTGTTAGGTCAGGGCAAAAAACAGGCCTTGTAAAAACAAAATGAAAGAGGAGAGAGAGAACAAATGTCAAATAGATATTAGGGGATTTACGTACATTTAAGAGGGTTACATTTGGTGACAGATGTATTTGACGGAAGCAGCTGAAGCGAGACAATAACTAAAGTGAACTTTTTTGACTGCGAAATCTAATCTGAAAAGTAAAACCGAACAGAGAAAAAGCATAGAGCGGCTATTTATAGTGATTGCTGCCTGTATACCTATCCCCGAACAGGATTTTTGAAATTCCACATAAATGGTATGTTGTGACAGTGGGGGTCATTCTCTTTATTTGGTGAAGCTCAGTGTTTGCTAATCATTAAACCAGACCTTCAGCGTGATTTATTGACCAAACCCTTAAAAACTATTCCCCAGCATCTAAAATTAATATATTTTAAGTTTTTAGTCACTTACTTATTATTCTTTCCCCCACTGGGCTGCAACTCTGTTCAGGATTCTAGGATATGGGCACCACCATCTTGACTCAGAAACATCACACAACTGAGGAGAGGAGAGCGGGATAAAGTAGAGAGAGCGGGGTTATAGCTGTGCTTTGCACAGACAGAGCAGAGCTGGGGTCAGGGAAAGGACAGCAATCTCAGAATGCAGAGCAACACAGTCAGAAGACACTTCCTGTTTATAGGCTGCCTGATGCTCCATGAGCCGCCATCTTGGATGTTTAAAGGCTCATAACATGCGGTAGATGCTGGTAAGACAATTTTTAATGTGGGCAATCTGTATGTACAGGGTGTGGGAAACATATATGATAGGCACTTATACAGGGTGATGGTCCGCTTTAAGGTGCACCAAAACCCATCTTGGCAAACCCTGGTTTCTAAAAGACTCCAGGGATGCCCGATTCCCTCTCCCTGGGGCATACTGATTTGCGGTGCCCCGCTGTGTGAAATTCCAAGGATCGCCACATGGACTCGCCTAACCACCGATCCCACAATGATCCCAGGCCATGGCACTGTTATACTTTGAGCTACGTGTGTACCTGAACCAGGCATTTTTGAATGGCACAAGCACGCCCCCAGTAGCAGGCGCACTCTATTCAGTTCTCTCCTCTGCTTGACCATGTTTGGCCACATACTGCTTCTTGTCCAGAGCACAACTATTAAGTATTTCCCTTGTCCACCCAGCAATGCAATACAGTTCCAAGGCCATAATCCCAGGATGATCCTTCAGCCTTGCCACCTGCTGTCAATCCTGGCATCCCTTGATTCCTGTCATCTCAACTTAGCAGCTGTTAAGTGGCTGTATTACATGGGTTTCTCCAGCATCTGGAACAACTTTTGCCCACTCTTCAGCAGTTCATTAATAGCGAGCCAAGGTACATGGCTTAGAGACTATATCAAAGTGACTTTGGTGATTTGTTATGTGCAAACTGCTGGGTGAACCTGATAGTATAACTATGTACCCTTCACACTGGGGAATAGGGTTGGTTGCCAGCAGTCATGTACATGGCCATCATGTTCTGGATGGCAGAATAGGTATGTTTGGGCTTTCAGGTAATAAGCCTTCTAGGGGCCAGTGCTTTAAATTGTTATTTACTATGTTTTTCCATATACACAAAGCTTAATAAACAAGCAATAAAGTATGCAATACGCACTGATGGAGACCTGGTAAAGAGCCCATACCATGGGCGACTTGTAGCTGTTCTAAAAGGATGAGGTAATGAGGGATCATATCTAGATAGCGATGGTCCTGGCGAGAGAGAGAAATGTTGCAATGAGCCAGATGTATTTCAGGTTTAATTCTCCCTATACAGTCATAGCATTGAGTAATTACAATAACTTGGAAGACACAGGCTTCTTCCTATTCTTCATTGCTGTCAGGCCTGGGCCTGCAAGATCGTGGGCATTCTTGGTATTTACTGGTTTACAGGCTGGGATATAGGGAAACCAAGACAACCCTCACCTAAATGGTTTTTATCACCTCATTGTCCAAGCCATAGAAATACTAGGTACCTAGTATTTCAGTTAGAAAACATGTTTGGAAACAGAGTGGCAGCCTTAAAACAGGGGCAGAGGCTCAGTCTTAGAACAGGGGGACTGGGAAAAGGTGAAAGAGGCAGAGAGACAACCTGGGCCACTAGGGAGGCAATAAGTTTACCACCTGGGGCACAGCAGCTGCGGTACTCTACAGTTGCTTGTTATTCCATTTCTTACCCCTGGCCCCGATGGGGGCAATGCACATGCTCTGCAAGCCCTCTTGTGCTCACAGACAGAGAATCAAAAATGAAAATGTATGTATCTACTTAATATCAGAATCAGAAAAGGCAGTGGTAAGCTTGGTGCATTTTAGGTTCCTACAGGCCAAGATGTCTGGGTGAGGAAGGGGTCCTGGACGACAGGGAGCTAAAAGACTCCCACTGATTAACTATCCCAAATTTTGATGATTAGTTGAGCAGTGAAGGACTGTGACAGGAGGGTGGAGGGGTTAAGTGAGTAGTGGAGGACAGTGGCAGGAGGTGGAGGGGTTAGGTAAGTGGTAGAAGACAGTGGCAAAGGGTGGAGGGGGTAGGTGAGTAGTAGAGGACACTGACAGGGGAGAATGGCTAGATTAGTGGTAGAGGACCGTGGCAGAGGGTGAAGGGTTAGGTGAGCAGTAGAGGACAGTGGCAACGGTGGAAGGGTTAGGTAAGCAGTGGAGGAAAGCAACAGGGGGTGGAGGGGTTAAGTGAGTGGTAGAGGACAGTGGCAGGGGGTGGAAAGGTTAGGCGAGTGGTAGAGAACAGTGGCAAAGGATGGAGGGTTAGATCAGTAGTAGAGGACAACAGCGGGGGTAGAGGGGCAAATGAGTGGTAGAGGACAGCAGCAGGGGGTGGAGGGGTTAGGTTAGCCGTAGAGGACAGTGGCAGAGGTGGAGGGGTTAGGTGAGTGGTAGAAGACAGCGGCAGGGGGTGGAGGGGGTAGCTGAGTAGCAGAGTACAGCAACATCACGTGGAGTGGGTAGGTGAGTTGTAGAGGACAGTGGCAGGGGGTGGAGGGGTTAGAGAAGTGGTAGAGGACAGTATTGGGGGGAAGGGGTTTGGTGAGTGGTAGAGGACAGCGGCAGGACATGAAGGGGTTAGGTAGAGGACAGACAGCAGCAGGGGGTTGAGGAATTAGGTGAGTGGTAGAGGACAGCGGCAGGACATGAAGGGGTTAGGTAGAGGACAGACAGCAGCAGGGGGTTGAGGAATTAGGTGAGTGGTAGAGGACAGTGGCAGGGGTGGAGGAGTTAGGTAAGTAGTAGAGGACAGCAGGAGAGATTAGGAAAGTGGTAGAGGACAGCGGAAGAAGGTGGAGGAGATACCTGGTTAAACGTCCTCTTTCCTGGAGCTTTAACACTTCAGTCAGAAGCAGGCATGCATGACCCACCCCCAGCAAACCCCATTGTGGCATGCGGCAGTGTTTTGGGCAATTCAATTTTGTTTTGGGCAATTCTAGTGGGGTGTTAGCTGAAAGGATATCTTAAATTTGAGCATTTGTTTTTATTTTTTACTGTTGGTGGGCCTTAAGTGGACTTTCATAGGTAGTAGCATGGATTACGGAGATCCTTGGATGAAAACGGAAAGGAGTCAAAACATATATAACATATTTACACATTTAATGGGGATGGAAATCTGTTTTATGCCCCCCCGCCCATGTACCTGGGGTCATGCTGCTCCCTTGGTGGTGCCGAGGCCACACCCACTCGGCAATTATGAGATCACCAATTTGGTGATTTCAAGATTGCCGGATGACGTTGGGCATCAGGCAGCTGGCTTTCTTCTCTAGCGCTTCTGTGTCCAGCCATTAAGATAAGGGTCAATTCAGCTCGGGTTGAGAAAATCATGGTTCTGTGTGAGAGCGTTACAGGGATGCCAGGGATATTGTTGCCGACCCTGGGGTCTTATACAGCACAACATCTCACTATAGGATGCCCTGGGGGGCACGCTGTTGTTTAAATTGGACCAAAACCCACAGAGATCTGCCCGGTAATCTGTAAGATTCCTCTCCCCGGGGCATCCAGAATCCGGATGTTCCACTGTGTGAAGCCCCCCAGGTCTCCCAGAAACTCACCTTCCTTTCTGTTCCAATGGCACATGTGCGAGCAGCAGCCGCATCTCCGCTATCACTTTAGCAGGGCGCTTCCCTGTGCCAGGGTTGGGAGTGGATCCGAGTGCACTGATTGGACGAGAGGCAGGGAGAGGTCAGTTTGTTTGGGTGACCTGGGGGGTTTCACATAGTGGGGCATCCCCGATTGAGGTGCCCGGTGGCAAGGACCAAAACCCAGGATAGTCAAAATCCTGGTGCACTTTAACACAAATAATGTATAGAACTACAATATTTGGATTTAACAACTTGGTTACATTTGTAAATATGTTATGTAAGCATGTTCCCCTTCTTTTTTACTTGTAAACATTTATCACCTCCTTCCCTTGTAATAAAATAACATTTTTATTGAATATAATTACATAGATACACTGAGGGCTTTACAAGACTGAATGTTCTCCCAAGCTTGTAAGTTTCTTGATGAATAGCCTGTCTCTCTACTTCTGGAAGTATCTGTGCTTATGTCCAGTCTGCTATTTTGCACATTCCAACTGCCATGTGCTTTTATAGGTTATCATCTGATTAGCTGCTGATAGTTAGTCGCGAGAACATGTTAGTGCATTGGACCTTATATGCAATTTGTAATAATAAACATAAATATAAATAAACATAGTAGTTTCTGTGAGGACAATGGTTGATTTTTCTCAGGAGAAGGCGTGCTAGGACAGTGGTGACAGTGGTATTATACAGGGAATCTCATTCATGTGCCACACATTACTTATGGAGCAGCAACGTTAACTCTATTAACTGGGTCACTAGCTTTGACTAGTATGTGGCAAACAGATTAATGAAGTACTTTGTCTATAAGAACCTAATCATGCAGACATCTCTTTATTGTACTTTCCAATTACTGTCAAATGTTGTCTTAGAAGAGATACATAAGATTTGTTAGTGAAGTCCATGTGTGTATAGTCATTGGATAAACATACTGAATTTCATCTACTTGTATTCGGTTTTTTATTTAGTGCATACAAAATCTCCCAGGTCTTCTTGTTCACAGCCTTGAACTTTTGTTCATTAAAATGCACTTTGAAACTGCACCAAGAGCACACTAATACAGTACTGTAACTTCATATTTAATGGTTCACGTCTCATCTGTGCATTTGATAAGCTGCTTGTTAAAAGGGTGAATGAATAACATATGTTAAAGCAGACCAAAACCCACTGAGCTTGTGAAATTGATTTAGCCAAAGCCCCTGCTTATACTCTCGTCTTAGTGTGTAGAACTGGAAAGGTTTGCCTACCAAAATGTCCTGGAATTTTTGCTGTTCCTTTCCACTGGCCTCTATGACATTATTGCATGCCTCCCTGTAGCCCCCCTAGATGTACCATGCTGTGATGTCATCTGCCACTCACAAAAGCAGCAATGACTCGAAGAGGCAGGAATTCTGTCATTAATGGGGAGCAGAGTGAAGCAGGGGCAACAAAAATTGCCAAAAGGTTCTTTTCGTGGGTGTTGGGGGATTCAAATGTTTTTCTGGTCTAGAGGGCTTTGGTCTGCTTTTACACATGGATACACTCCTGACCCCAAGGCTGTAAGTGTGGGGTCCTGGAGACAGCTTCACTATGTTTGTCTGTTTTGAACTTTCACCTACCTCAGAAGATTTGTACAAAAAAATGCACAGCTAAAGAATCATAAGAAAAAATGTTTTCCTCTCAAAAATTCACCTGGCACTGAATCAGCCCTATACTCATAAGGGTCGATTCAAAGAAACATGTAACAGCTTTGATTTTGGTGCGGATCATCCTATTTTTCCCGTACGCTTGTGCGTTGGTATGAACTTGCGAGTGATTCTATAAGCAAATATGTTTCTATCCTAAAATGTACGTCCGTTCGTATGGCAGTTCGGGAATCAGACCTATGTCAGTTTCCATCCTGAATTTTCCGTTTCATTTCTCAGGTTGCAACATTGGTTTTGCCATTTTTCCTTTTTTGTCTGGACGTAAATCCTTCTGATCTTGCGGCTGCGCACTACAAACTTACCTCATTAAAGTGCATTCTAAATATTTGGACTTTTATTTTTCTTTATTTCATTCATTTTGTAGTAACCAACCATTAATGAATGCATTTGCATAAGTAAATCTTACTTTGTTTAATTTTTAGTTAACTTGCATTTTTTACTTGTGGATTTAATTTTAATATTTTGGCTTCAAATGGTACAACTTAAAATTTTGGGTGTGGTTACCCACACCCTCTACATACAGATTGCTCTCAAATATAAAAAAACACCCAGCAACTTTGGCATGTTATGAGTCTAGAAACAGCCAAGATGGCGGCTCAGGTATTATCGGGCAGCCTGCAAACAGAAAGGGCCTTGTGACTGTGTTGCTCTGCATTCTTTGATTTCTGACCTTTCCGTGCCCCCAGCTCTGCTGTGTCTGTGCAAAATACAGCAGTAACCCACATCCTGCACTTTATCCCACTCTCCTCTCCTCAGTAAGTGTGATGCATCTGACCAAAGATGTGCTTAAATAATTAAACAAAGCAAAGGTAAACAACTACACCAATAAATGCAATCTAAAAATATTATTCTAGTACATCAATTTAAAAATAAATAACAAAGGACATAAGTTTCTTTAATTAACGCAAATATATTGCAAAATAAAGGTTTACATGCAAAGGACTAATTAAGGTCCACATTAAAATGCTTTTATAAGGCATACATGAATCAGGTATGCATTGCCATACAATTTATGGCCTCGGCCATGCTGATACATGCAGTTCATTGGAGCTCAAGACGCGCAGACTCCTCCACATAGCCAAAAAACCTGTTCAAGAACAGCAATCCGACTGCTAAAAGGTGTCGGCAGTGGCTTTCTATTAAAACGTATTTAGAGGTTTGAAAACTGTTCTCTGAATCACACCTAAACACATCCGATTATCCTAAGTTTTACGTTTTGATCCTAAGTTTTAGGATTTGATCCTAAGTTTTACGTTTTGATCCTAAAATTTAGGAACGAACTTGCGATGATCGTAAGAGCATATACGCAGGAAAAAACAGAAAAAAATGACTAACACCCACCCAAACTTACGATTCTCGATCCGAAATCAATTAACTTTTGCTCTTTGAATCGAGGGGATAGTTACATTAGTTCCAATGTCTGTGTTCTTGGTAATACTCGTAAATGGAGGTATTAACAAATTCACTTCTACTAAAATTACAAATCTGTAGACACATGCACAGATGTTCACTGCATTGATCTAAATTACAACTGATCAACTATTCTCATCCACTCTTTCATTCCACAGGTGTTGGCCCTATTTCATCAATCAGTATCTTATATGTTTCCCCTACACTGTACATACAGATTGCCCACATTAAAAATTTTTCTACCTGCATCTATTGCATTTTCTGAGACTTTAAACATCCAAGATGGCGGCCCATGGGTGTGCAGGCAGCCTGCAAACAGGAAGTGTCTTCTGACTGTGTCGCTCTGCATTCTGGGATCGCTGACCTGTCTGTGTAAAGCACAGCTATAACCCCGCTCCCCTGCACTTATGACCCCTCTTCTCTCCTCAGTATGTGATGCTACTGAGCCAAGATGGCGGCACCCGTATCCTAGAGTGCTGAACAGAGTTGCAGGCCAGTGAAGGAAAGAATAAAAAGTAAGTGATTAAAAACTTTAAATATATTAATTTTAGATGCTGGGGAATAGTTTTTTATGGGTTTGGGCTTTTCAATAAATGATGCTGAAGGTCCGCTTTAAGTCGCATACCAATATTATTTACCTTTTGGTGAGACAGGAGTTCAGTTACAGAAAACCCATAAGCCAAAAGGTGGTGACCAGCACAAAATATAGAGTTTCTGTGCCCAGGACCTACCTACCAATATCCATATGTCACCCATGGATTGGTTTGTTAAGATAATTCTCGTTATTTGGGTCGAATACAGCAAAAATAATCACCACATGAGTGTTAACCACTGTTTTAGGTAGATGCTCATATGCTCAGTGGAGACCAGATTGGAGCTTGCGGGCAGCTTTGGAGGTGATATTCCAAAACGGTTTTGCATCAATGTAAGGCATATCACTTATGGAAAATCATAGCCATTTCTCACAAGATTTTGGATATTGCTAGACCCTGTTTCATGCAGTAGAAAATTGCCCTCGTAATTGCTCATGCAGGCGATCAGCTGACCAGTAATGCCATGATGGAAGTGCCCAACAGGCTGGTCCTTTAAGTGTTTGTCATGTCAAAAAATAGAAAAAACTATAGTTACCTTACCTCCTGCAGGAGTAGTTCTGGCTAAATGTTCTTCATTCTTGCACAGGTCTGATATTGACCATGCATCCCTACTCAAAGGGCCTATTGCTGAGGGCTTCTGTCGTTGGGGCAAAAGGTATCTTGTCAATGTACAAGGTCTCAGGTCTGCAGTAAAAATATGGCTTGTAGGCATGCTGAGAACACTTAGCTGTAAAAAGAACGAAAATGGGACCCTGGCCCCTTTTAACAAAGCTCTTTTACATACTTTTCTACTGCTTGAGAACATCTTTTAATTTGACACTGGACACTTAAATAAGTGCAAAACTATGTTTGCCCCTAGAAAGCTGCCCTTACAAATAGGTTTAGAAGCATAGTGCTGTACAAAGTAGTGATTACAGACTGAAGAACAAGCAGTACATAGATAATGACAAATGCGCTTTTACAGAGTTCACAATGAATATTTAGAATACAATATAAAATAGGAGAGAGAGCCCTGCCCTTGTGAGCTTACTTTCTTAAGGATAGGGGGTGCAGACAAAGGATAAGCATCACAGTATTGAGCTTCATGGCACAAGCTCTTTAGAGAATTGCTTAAGATATGCTTGGCTGGCTGGAGAGAGCTTTGTTAGTAAGAGCATTTTAAACTAGTTTCGTTGTTGGACTGGCAGCCAGTGAAGGGACTGCCAGAGGGGAGCAGAGCTGTATAAGCAAGAAGAGAGATGGATGAGGAGAGAGTTCAAAATAGGTTGGAGGGGTGCCAGTCTGTTAGTTGGTAAACTACAAAGAGGGATGTTGCAATAGTCCAGTCGGGATATGATTTGGACATACACTAGTATTTTAGTGGTGTCAGATAAGAGGACGGAATGAAGGTGTGCGATGTTTTTAAGTTGGAGAAGACAGGTGGCTAGGGTGGGAATATGAGGTTTAAATGAAAGGGCAGAGTCCAGAATGACTGCTAGGCAATGAGCTCGGTGAGTTGCAGATGTATAATTTTTAACAGGGATAGACAGGTTAGAGAGGGGATGGGAGTTAGATGGTGGGAAAATGTCTTGTTAATGTCTAGCTTGAGATGACATGAATGAAGATATGACTGTAAGTCAGTTGGAGATGCGAGATAGAAGGGAGGAGAGATTGGGGACAGAGACGTATTTTTGACTGTCATCTGCATAAAAATGGTATTGAAAGCCTAGTGAAGTTATAAGTTTTCCAAGACCATAGGTATAGACTGAGAAAATGATGGGGCCTAGGACAGAACCAGCACATCAACAGAAATTGCGGGAAAAAGAAACAGTGTTAGAGCAGGATACTCTGAAAGATTTGTCAGAGAGTTAGGAGGGGTGCCAAGAGAGCGCAAGACCTTGAATTCCAAAGAAGTGGTCAGCAGTGTCAAAGGCTGAGAATAGGTGAAGAAGTATGAGAATGCAGAAGCGACCTTTAGCAGCGAGCAGATCATTATTGACTTTGGTGAGGGCAGTTTCAGTGGAGTGGGTAGGGCAGAATTCAGATTGTAGGGGATCAAGTAAGTTGTTGGTAGATAAAAAGTGTGCTAATTCTGAGTCGACGGGTTGTTCAAGAAATTAGGAGACGAGGGATAGTGAGATGTGGCGGTAGCTGGAGAGGGCAGAGGGGTTAAGAAAAGGTTTTTTGATTAGCAGAGTAGTAGCTGCATGATTTTAAGAGGAAGGAAATGTGCCAGTGGAGAAGGAAGGCTGAATATGGAGGTTAAAGTGATTGGCAAGTCAAAAGTTAAAAAATATATATATCAGTAGCTTACCTTTTATTGAGTGAGGGAATCAATTCCTCATTCAGCTTTCAGTCCCCACCCCGCTGACCTGGTCCATCAATCAACCTTCAGTGGACCAAAAACGGAAACACCCCCCACTCCCTGCCCAGACATCCTGATTGGCTGCCTCTGCAGCTCTGAAACCCCGCCCTCCTGTCTCCTCTCAAACTTATCACAGTCTACTTACAACACATCACTGTTTCTCCTTATTTATCCTATAAATCTCCAGTGCTCTACTACTTTTAAAGATAACTTAGGAACTACAGGGTCTTTTTGAAAATAGATTGAAGTTTAGGACAGTGCATCATGTAGTGCGAGATAATGGGAGAACAATTGGGCTTGCCTTTAGTAGAACTTTAAGGCTGGAATGAAGGATGGAGACAGTTGAGGAATAAAGTGGGATGGAATGGGATCAAGGGAGCAAGTAGTCAGATGGGCCCTAGAAATGAGAGAGGATCGTCCTAATTCAGTTATTCGAGTGAAGTAAGTTAGAAAGTAAGGCGGGGGGTGTTTGGAGAGATGAGGGTTCTAGGGGGCAAAGCCAGATCAGATGTCAATTTTTTCTTTGAAAAATGCTGAGAATTTTTCTGCTGTTATTTGGGAGGAAGGTCGCGGTGGGCAGAGTAGGAACTGAAAGTGTTCAATAGTTGATTGGCTTTTGCAGAAAAATGCTTGCTTAGCATATGAAAGGGCAGGCCTGAGTTCCCAAATAGAAATACCTTGCTGGCTTTGGTTTTCCTTCATTTCCATTCAGCAGCTCGAGGGTGCTGTTTCTGTCTGGTTGTGCTTGCATTTAGCCAGGGTTGCCGGTTTTTGGAGGGGGTAGCTGTATTTGACGGGGGAGTCTAGAGTTGAAGTATGTGTATTATGGTAGTGTGAGGCTGCATGGTCAATGTCAGTGAATAAGGACAACGTTTGAGAGGAGTATGAAGAGTGAGAGTGATCTGATGGCAGCAGGGATGTTAGTGTTGACAGGTATGTTGAAGGGTGACTTGGATGATAATTGAAGGGGTATCTATGGAACCAAGTAGAAAAGTGGCTGAGAAAGAGGGTAGTAATTCCAGGAGCGTGATATATGATTGCAATTTTTAGCGTACAAGGAGAATATAAACAGACACAATGAACTTCAAAAGATGAAAAGGATAGAGAGGACAGTGATTGAGTTAAAGGAGCAGTGTTCAGATAGAAGGATGCCCACACCCCCCCCCTCCCCTGTTTGTTGCTGGGTCTAGGGGTGTTGCCAAATTGTAGTTCCCCATATGAGAGGGCAGCGGGTCTGGCTGTGTCCGATGGAGTAAGCTATGTTTTTGTGAATCCCATAGAGGTAAAAGAGTTATATAGAAACAGGTCAAGGATATAGGTTAGTTTGTTGTGCAATGAGCGTGCATTCCACAATGCGCAGGCGACAGTGGTAGGCAGATGTGAGGATGAAGTGAGTTTTATTAGATTGGGTAGGTTGCGTGTGTTAGCAGGTTTAACGCTGTTGCAAATCTTTTGGCTTTGAAAAGGAAGGCATGCAGGAGGAGAGCGATTAGGAGGATGGCTTTAGGTTAGGTTAGATGTCACCAGCGGCAATAATAGTAAATAGAGAGAGAAGATATGGCCATGGATTTTAAAGGTGACATGGTGTCTCTTGGGCTTAGATAGAAAGGTGGTGAGTTATTTTGCCATTAAGAGAATTGCATGAGTGGAGAGATATAGGGATGAGAGAAGAGATGGGGGATTTAATAAGACTTAATGCTAGCAGGGGGATGCTGTGTGTCTAGGCTTCTGAGCCTGAGAGAAAGCAGTATGATGAGGTAGCACTGAACGTGTCCCTGGGATATTCAGACAAGAAGAGAGTGGTGCAGGTTCTCTTTGGTTTCATTCAGGTTTAATTAAGGTTCAATTCATTGAAACTGGCTTGCAGGCAAAATGTCTCAATATAAACTGATTCTGCGTTCCATTGATTCGCTCAAACTAGGCACCCACGGGTGGGGGTCTGGTCAGTCATAAAAGTTTGGTCTAGATGCAAGAAGGGCAGATTAGGTAATAAAACAGCAAGTGGAATTTTAATTTAAGTGCCCTCGGTCAGTGAGCAGACAGAGGCCAAGATAGGCCAACATCAATGTTACAAATATTACCAGACAATAGTTTTACAATTAAATATAAAGCCTTGGGGACAGGAAGGGCCATCAGAACTATGAAATTCACTGGTATACACATGCAAAAGACTATGCAGCTCCAATCAACCTATCATGAGACACGGGAATACAAGGCTGTTGATCAGCCCAAATAATATACAAAGTAATGCAGAACATCCAGCAAAGAAGGGTTAAAACGTAATGTTTTCTCCATTACATTCAAAATAACGTTGCTCAGGCTGGGACTGGCTGTCCCACCGGTCGACCCAAAAAAGTCAGCGACTGGTAACCTAAATTTCAACTGGAAAATTATAAGAAGTGGAAGTAAGCAACCATACCAAAGGCAGACACACAGTCGAATATGCATGGGCAGGAAAGGGTTAATGATGGTCACAGATTAAAGTCATATTTCAGGCAAAGGCAATTGTAAAGAGCAAACTGTGTAATATTATTAAAATGTGTTAAGCAATATTAAGAGATTTGTGCCAGTTCTCCTCGGTTCTGAGAACTGCTACAATTTTAACAACCTGTTCTGCAGAACCAGGGAGAACCTGCTGAATCCCACCCCTGCCTCTATGTTGTGGTCACAGGGCATCCATGATATATCAAAGTACTGTTAAAAAAATGTTCTAAAGCAAAAACCGCATCAATCCATTTCCCATTGAGATTAGCCTACAAGTATACAGGGTAAACGTAGTACCTAAATGGTTTGATTAGAACAAAAAAAGAAAAATAGAAAACGATGTCTATCCCAAGGTAACTGTAGAAAATTCTAAATAACCTACAACATGACATAAAGAATCAATAATAATTCGTGCAATGTTTCCTTTTATGCTGCATATTCCAGAGATGAGTCACTGACATTACATTGCCCAGCATCAGCTTTCACTGTAATATTGCACACCCACTCATACAGACTGCTTTCAATGCATGTTCATGAAGTGTTCTTAGACTCAATAGCTCCCTTTAAAACCTGAATTCACCTTTACTACCTGCAGTAGTTTGTCAGAGTTGGAAAACAGAAAACATAATGCCCATCATTGCATTGCATGTACGATATAAAAGATCAAAAAGTCAAAATAAGTATATAAAAATTAGGGATGAGCGAACCGGTTCGGACCGGCGGCCCGCTGACAGCGTAGCTGGCCTGCCCGCTGCCACCATGCCGGCGTTTTTTTTTTTCAGATGAGCGATTCGTGAAAGTTCGATTCGGGCGAACCCGAATTTCTCGGGGAAATTCGGCAAATCGCCCGAATTGAACTTTCAAGAAGTTCGCTCATCTCTAATAAAAATCAATAATACTTTCGAAAAACAGGGACAATTAGCTAACTTTAAAACCTCCGACATTTTGGATCAGTGCAGTTTTTCTCATTTGTAATACGCATAATGCAACTAGATGACAGAAGGTGTAAACAGCAATTATTGGGCCAGCAAATCTTATAGCTGCTAATTAGTATGTTCAGTCAAAGCATTTTGTATTGTACAGCCAGTGCCAGCATGCTTCACTACTATATCGTTCTTGGTTCACTGACGCCAGAAGGGCTAACAAATCCTGACAAAAGAATTCTGACATTTTTTTAGTGAATAATATTTAAAACATGAATTTACTGCATTTCCTACGAGACACATCATAGAAAGAAAGAAACTGTAGTCTAAAAAAAAAAATAGCCAGAAGCCCTACAATGAAACTGTACATTGCAGTACATTATTACATTACTTTTGGTAAAATATTGTTTAGAGCATTTAATTGTAAAACCAGCATGTTGCAATGTGTTTGAATTGTCTTTTTCCCGATCAATATAAAGCATGATCTTGCAATATGTAAAGGATTTGATTGATAACAGTAGGTAAAGTGAAGCTTTGCATTCACCTAGGTCTGCTGTAATATTGTGTGTCAATATGCTTAATTTTCTTTATGTATTTATTTATTTTAAATAACTACAGCAAGTGCAGTTGCCTAGAGATATTACTACATACATCATTGGAGGTAATTTAATTTTTTTTTTTTTTTTTTTTTAATTTTTAATGCATAGATGGCCATTGTATGCTTGCGCACACATTTCGTCCTCCGCATTTAACCCATCCGTGCAGTGAGTGTACACATGCCCGGAGCGGTGGGCTGCCCTAATTACGGCGCCCGGGGAGCAGTTGGGGGGTTAGGTGCCTTGCTCAAGAGCACTTCAGTCATGTCCCAGGACCAGGATTTGAACCTGTCACCCTCCAGTCACAAGTCTGCTCCCTTACCTCTAGGCCACAACTGCCCCACAAAAATAATATTCACACCTCATCTGTAAAAAAATTTTTTTTTGTGAAAACTTATATTTTTTAAAGCTTTTTAAAGGCGCAGACAGCAGTTCACACCCAAATGTACACCAAGAGTTGAACATGCTTTAATAAATTTTTTGCGTGACCCCGAATAGAGGTCAGGCTAATTATTTAGTCAAGCAAGACTGGCTCTGGGTACACACTGGGTATGCTAAAGAATGTGCAATTTCTTTAGCCTATAGGGTGCTATTTGTTTCCAAACGTTTAAAAAAATGAACCTCATTGGGAAAATGATATACCTCACCTGTAAAAATGTCAAATGTAAAAATCATCACTGGTGCAGTTGATTTTTTTGAGCAAACATGTTTTATTGCACTGACACCCGAATGTGCACTCAGAGTTAAACCTGCTTCACTAAATAATTAGCTGGTGGTCATACTAATTATTTGTTGACACAGCTTGTGGATATGCATTAATGAATTATTTTTATATTCATGCTTTTTGGGCACATAATAGAATATATCCTACATTTGCATTCATGTGAATTTTCATGTTGGCACACAGGTGCTTGCTTTTACAGTACCCTACTGTACAATGTTTTTAGTTAGTTAGAGAAGATTTGGAACAAGAGAACTTCAGTCATGCCCCAGCCAGGACCCTGCAGTTACAAGATCAATTCCCCAACCACTAGGCACTCTGCAAATGCTTCTGCCTATAGACAAGCCCCTGTTTGCCGGATACGCCTCACCAGACACGGTTGCCCCAGGTCTTGGCACAAACGATGCGGACATACAGGACTTACAACACCCAGCAGAATGCTTTCACGGGAAGTTAAATAGTGAACTCAATAGCTCATTCAGGGGCTCAATGGCTCACTCAAATTAGCCTCTGACAGGTGCGCAGTCTGCAATGTTGTCAGAGGGCATAACTCTGTTGTGCGAAAATAAGGTTCTCCCTCAGCTTTTGCAATTAATTAGAATTACATTTATTGTTGTTAGTCAAAAGACCGCAGGGGCATTACATAACCCCAAGGGCATAACTAAGTATTTGTGGTGCCATCTTTTACATTAAAGGCTGTTTTCCATTTGTCCCTTTGGCGTATACAAGAGATTTTAGGCCCCCTCCGCTCTAACTTTGTGAAAATCTGTGCACCGATGACCTGGCTGGAGAGGCCCTCAATGAGAGGCAAGGGGTATTTTTTTTTTAAAGTGATTTTGTTCAGACCTCAGTAATCTATACAAGGGTGTAACCCCTATACTTCTTTTCAACAAAAAAAGGCCGGCCCCAGGTGGCGAAGGTATTTCAAGTTCTCCAAAATATACTCTTTCATGGCTTACTTCTCATGCCGGGTCAATTTTTAAATCTTACCTTTAGGGGGCATGGCAGCAGCTCAATGGAACAACTATAATCCCTGTGAGGAGCAAGGGAGTCTGCCGATTTTTCAGAGAACACATCTGCCCAATCAGCATTGGCGAAGGTAAACCATCAAGGGAGACATGGTGGTCTTAAGATCTGTACAAAAACAGTGGTTGAGACAGAATAGGCTGCACCTCATTCAATTCCCAGTCTCTCAGTTAATAAGGGGATTGTGGGTCTTCAACCAAGGGAACCCTCAGGATGACAGGGGTGTTAGGACCATCTAGGGGTATGTGCCCCTGGTGCAGCGTGGCGCCAAAAGGGGGGCCTGAGCACAGGTGAGGGGCACCATTTTGAATTTTTGTCCCAGGAGCCAGTCTAGCTACACCTCTTTGTTAACCAAATTTTGTGAGCCTGGAACTTTTAAAGAGGCTGAATGAGGCACCTCAGGGTGAATCCTCCCTATTGCATAGGAGCCACCCTAAGGTCTTTTTTCCAGATCAGATGGACTTTGATCTATTGGCTAAAACAGAGTGGAACAAGTGCAATAAGATGACCAAGACTCACAAGAACTGGAATGCTTGGTATCCATTCCCATTGGTGTTTTTCATGGTGAAGCCCACAAAAATGGGTGGCTCAATTGCGGTACAGTCAAAAGGATCATTTCGCACTATAGTGGAGGTACTTTGCAGGAATCCACTCACAGATTGATTGAGTAGCTACTTAAGCGCCAACAATCTGCTTGCACTTTATGCAATATTGGTTCACGGATTGTAAGAGTTTCCCTGTGAGAATTCAGTCGCAGAATGCTACTACAATGGCCTACATCAATCATGAGGGCAGTTCCAGAGACAGTGCAGCCAAGGAGGTAGCAAGTCTCATTCTGCATTGGAAGAAAGCGCCAGTGCATAAGCAGAGGGAGCTAAATCAGCTCACTTTGCCATTTCAGGGGGAAATTGGACAAGGACTAGTTTGTGTCACGCTCCCGGAACCACGATTACCACTTGGACAACTCCAGCTCTCTTAGTAAGGACCTCAACCCCCAATCTCCGCAGTCAGCTTCACCTATAGGAGCCCCCGCTTGCCGAGACGCAGAACACGCCTGCTCGGGATCGGTTGCCCCCAGGACTTTATGGCTCAAAGGATGAGGTCTTACGGTACAGAGAACTGGAGAGCCCGCGGCTGGAAGAGGAATCGGGTAGCCGGTATGTGAGCGTAAGGTGGAAGTCCAACAGACAGGCAAGGGTCGGCAACAGGAGTGGAGATCGAGGATGGTCAAAGACAAGCAAGGGTCGGCAACAGGAGTGGAGATCGAGGATGGTCAAACAAGCGAGGGTCGGCAACAGGAGTGGAGATCGAGGATGGTCAAACAAGCGAGGGTCGGCAACAGGAGTGGAGATCGAGGATGGTCAAACAAGCGAGGGTCGGCAACAGGAGTGGAGATCGAGGATGGTCAAACAAGCGAGGGTCGGCAACAGGAGTGGAGATCGAGGATGGTCAAGGCAGCAAGGGTCGGCAACAGGAATCAGGATCAATCTCAGGGATAAGCAAAAACTAGGGTCTAGGCGCTATAACAGGCAACGACAGACTGACTGGGTTGAGATTAAATAGGGAACAGGCATCATTGGCCCAGGAGAATCGGTGTGGTGATTGGTGCAACTTAAGAACCTCACAGGGATAGGTAACACAGGGCGTGCAGCCCAGAACTCAGGGGCAGCTGATTGGCCCAGTCCCAGTGGGGCACTCCCACTGGTGCAGCTGGGCCTTTAATTGATTACTTAATCTTCCTCCGGCGGCCGCGCTGAGAGCAGCGCCGCCGGAGGGTATAAACAACACGTGCTCGCGCACGCGCGCGAGCACGAGAGCTGACGCTGGGGCCGTCAGCTGAGGAGGCAGGCGCGTGCGCGCCAGCCGAGACAGAGACCGCCGCCCGCCGCGGCCGCCGGACAGGTGGCTGCGCAGCGGGAGCGGGCGGCTGAGGACCCGTGACGCCGCTGGAACGGGGAATCGGTAAGCGGGTGATGACATTACCCCCCCCCCTCACGAGGGGCCTCCGGACCCTCACCCGGTTTCCCCGGATTGTCACGGTGAAACTTCCGTACAAGAGCCCTGGCATGGACATCACAAGAAGAAACCCAGCATCTTTCCTCAGGACCGTAACCAACCCAATCAATTAAATATTGTAACGTATTGCGAACCCTACGCGAATCCAAAATCTTGTTCACTTCATATTCTTGCACATTATCCACTAAAACAGGAGGAGGACCAGCAGGAGAAGAGTTTTTAGCAGGTTTTAACAGAGATACATGAAACGAGTTGGAAATTCTCATAGTAGGAGGGAGCTGAACTTTGAAGGTCACATTATTAAGTTTCCTGATGATGGGGTAAGGACCAATAAATTTAGGACCCAATTTATAAGAAGGCTGCCGGAGCGCAATGTTCTTCGTGGAAACCCAGACAAGGTCCCCACACTGAAGGATAGGTTCCTGAGACCTACGATGATCAGCAAATTTCTTATATTTAGTGCGCATGGTTTCTAAATTTTCCTGGACGCGTGCCCAAATATCCTTGCGTTTCTGAAGCCACTCTTCTAACACCGGAAAATCAGAAGGTGCTGCAGAAATAGAAGAAGCCCTAGGATTCTTTCCGTAATTACAAAAGAAAGGGGATATTTTAGTACTGTCACTCGGCGCATTATTATACGCAAATTCGGCAAAGTCAATAAATTCCGACCACTGCTCCTGAGCGTCAGAGATGTAACATCTTAAATATTGTTCTAAGCTTTGATTTGTTCTTTCAGTCTGCCCATTAGACTGGGGGTGATATGCGGAGGATAAAGAAACCTGAATCCCCAAACGTGAACAAAATTTTTTCCAAAATTGTGATATAAACTGCACACCCCGATCGGAAACAATATTTACTGGAATACCATGGAGCCGAAAAATATGCGAGACGAATAAACGCGAAAGCTCAGGAGCCGAGGGTAGCTTGGGTAAAGCAATGAAGTGAGCCATCTTACTGAATCTATCGACGACCACCCAAATCACAGTGTTCCCATGAGAAAGAGGTAAATCAACAATAAAGTCCATCGAAATGTGAGACCAAGGTTCTTTAGGGATCTCAAGGGGAATAAGATAACCACTAGGGGCCTTGTGTACCCCTTTACTTCGTGCACAGACGGAACATGCGTTGATAAGGGTAGTGATATCACGTCTCATAGAAGGCCACCATACGTGGCGCCGAGCTAAAATAAAAGTCTTACGAACTCCCAGATGCCCAGCAGTCTTTGCGTCGTGGAATTCGCGAATAACATCAGAACGCAAATGCGGCGGTACAAATTGACATCCCATAGGTGTGTTTACAGGCGATTCATCTTGGAACGGTGCCAAAACATTAGAGAGATCAGGGAGCAAGGCCCCGACTACACAACCTACAGGTAAGATAGGCTCACCAGTATCCCCCCGATCCTTACACTCACCAAACATGCGCGACAGAGCATCGGCCTTAGTATTTTTCACGCCCGGCTTAAAGGTAATAATAAAATTGAAACGCGAAAAAAACAATGCCCAACGGGCCTGTCGAGAATTTAACCTCTTGGCGGCGCCTATATACTCGAGATTTTTGTGATCGGTATATACAGTGATAGGATGTAAGGAACCCTCCAACCAATGACGCCATTCATCAAATGCCAGTTTAATAGCTAATAGTTCCCTATTGCCGACGTCATAATTTTGTTCTGCGGTATTAAATTTCCGGGAAAAATAGGCACATGGATGCATACGTTCAGGAGATCCGGAGAATTGCGATAAAACAGCTCCAACACCTAATTCAGACGCATCTACTTCAATAACAAAAGGTTTGTTGACGTCGGGGTGCACTAAAACTGGCGCCGAAGTAAAAGCCTGTTTTAGGACACGAAAGGCTTCAATAGCTGATGGTGACCAGTTAACAGTGAACGCGGCTTTGCGGGTGAGATTGGTGAGAGGCGCAACGATACTAGAAAAACCCTTGATAAAACGTCGATAGAAATTAGCAAATCCTAAAAAGCGTTGTAATTCTTTTAAGGATTTGGGTTGTACCCAATCCCGTACTGCCGAAACTTTTCCCCCATCCATCTCCAACCCCTGACTAGAAATAATATATCCCAAGAAGGGAACGGAGGCGACTTCAAACATACACTTAGAGATTTTAGCGTATAAATTATTCTCTCTTAATTTCTGAAGGACCAGTTTTACATGTTGCCTGTGTTCGGAAAGGTTCTTAGAGTAAATGAGGATGTCATCCAAATAAACCACAACGAAGTTACCCAAGAAGTCACGAAACACGTCATTAACAAAGTCTTGAAAGACCGCAGGAGCATTACAAAGGCCAAAAGGCATCACTAAATATTCATAATGACCATCTTTAACATTGAACGCCGTCTTCCATTCATCCCCTTGCCGAATACGGATCAGGTTGTAGGCCCCCTTTAGATCTAGTTTAGAAAAAATTCGAGCCCCCACTACCTGATTAAATAAATCACCTATTAAGGGAAGAGGATAACGATTTTTAACGGTGATCTTATTCAAGGCTCTATAATCTATGCAAGGCCTTAAACCTCCATCCTTCTTCTCAACAAAAAAGAAGCCGGCACCCGCCGGTGATGTTGACGGGCGGATAAAGCCTTTGCTCAGATTTTCAGAAATATATTCTTTCATAGCCTGCTCTTCAGCTCGATTCAGATTATAGATCTTGCCCCTAGGAGGTATAGTTCCAGGAAGTAGGTCGATGGGACAGTCATAGGGTCTGTGTGGGGGTAGATTATCAGCGGACCGCTCAGAAAAGACATCTGCCCAATCTATATAAGGCAGAGGCAGTTCTTGGGGCGAAATCTGCACACTCCTAAGGATAGTGGAGAAGCAATGTGATCTACAGAAATCACTCCACTTAACCAGCTCACCCGACTGCCAATTAAATACGGGGTTATGGAGTTTTAGCCATGGGTATCCCAAAACTACTGGTGTTTCCGGACAATCAAACACCAGGAATTCTATATGTTCAGTATGAGATGAGCCGGCCACCAATCTGAGAGGAGGGGTCTTGTGACTGACCGGCCCTCCCAGGATAGCCTTCCCATTTATGGCCAAAACCTGAAGAGACTTTTCAAGGGGTACCAGTGGAACCCCTAGGATGGAGATTATGCTCCGATCCAGGAAGTTACCTGCAGCTCCACTATCAACAAAAGCAGATACTGCCTGTTTGGAAACACCCCAGAAAAGCTCTGTAGGGATTAACATCTTATCATGGTGAGAGTAATGCTTCCATCCACCTAGGTCAGCACCCTCTTCCTGACCTAGGCGAGAAAGTTTCCCGCCGGATATCCCTTATTAGGGCAAGATCTGGCAAAATGCCCCGGGGACCCACAATAGAGACAAAGACCCAAAGACCGTCTTCGTTGTTTCTCGTCCTGAGAAAGACGGGCTCTGCCAACCTGCATTGGCTCCTCTTGAGAGGGGGAGGAGGAGTTTACCCCACCAGGAGTTGAAGGGCTGGGAGTTTGTGAAGGTCTAAAGGGAGTAGTAACCCTAACCCTTTCCCTGGCTCTCTCCCTAAGACGCCTATCGATCCTGATGGAGACCTGCATAAGCTGGTCCAAATCTTTAGGAGTGGGAAAGTTGACCAGGGCATCTTTAATATTTTCAGATAGCCCCATGCGGAATTGGCTACATAGGGCTGGATCATTCCAGGTAGATTCTACTGCCCAGCGCCGGAACTCAGTGCTGTAGTCCTCGGCGGAATTCCGACCCTGCTTCAGGGCCCGAAGCCTGTTTTCCGCCGTGGACTGACGATCTGGATCCGCATACAACACTCCCATAGCTGAGAAAAAGGATGTCACGGAGTGTAAGGCAGGATCTTCAGGGAGCAAGCTGAAAGCCCATGACTGGGGATCTCCTTGTAGCAAAGAGATAATTAAACCCACCCGTTGGGTTTCTGTGCCAGAAGATAAAGGCCGCAGCCTAAAGTAGAGTTCACACGAATTCTTGAAATTCGAAAAGCCGGCCCGGTCTCCAAAGAACTTTTCAGGTAAAGGAACCTTAGGCTCAGGAATATGAGGTGATACAGCGGGTGTTGAAGTCTGGCGGGTTTCTTGATTGGCCACCCTCTGGGCAAGTTGATTGATAGCGGTGGCCATCGCCTGAACTTGCTGTACCAGGTCTTCCATATTAATATTTTGGGCCTGTTATACTGTCACGCTCCCGGAACCACGATTACCACTTGGACAACTCCAGCTCTCTTAGTAAGGACCTCAACCCCCAATCTCCGCAGCCAGCTTCACCTATAGGAGCCCCCGCTTGCCGAGACGCAGAACACGCCTGCTCGGGATCGGTTGCCCCCAGGACTTTATGGCTCAAAGGATGAGGTCTTACGGTACAGAGAACTGGAGAGCCCGCGGCTGGAAGAGGAATCGGGTAGCCGGTATGTGAGCGTAAGGTGGAAGTCCAACAGACAGGCAAGGGTCGGCAACAGGAGTGGAGATCGAGGATGGTCAAAGGCAAGCAAGGGTCGGCAACAGGAGTGGAGATCGAGGATGGTCAAACAAGCGAGGGTCGGCAACAGGAGTGGAGATCGAGGATGGTCAAACAAGCGAGGGTCGGCAACAGGAGTGGAGATCGAGGATGGTCAAACAAGCGAGGGTCGGCAACAGGAGTGGAGATCGAGGATGGTCAAACAAGCGAGGGTCGGCAACAGGAGTGGAGATCGAGGATGGTCAAGGCAGCAAGGGTCGGCAACAGGAATCAGGATCAATCTCAGGGATAAGCAAAAACTAGGGTCTAGGCGCTATAACAGGCAACGACAGACTGACTGGGTTGAGGTTAAATAGGGAACAGGCATCATTGGCCCAGGAGAATCGGTGTGGTGATTGGTGCAACTTAAGAACCTCACAGGGATAGGTAACACAGGGCGTGCAGCCCAGAACTCAGGGGCAGCTGATTGGCCCAGTCCCAGTGGGGCACTCCCACTGGTGCAGCTGGGCCTTTAATTGATTACTTAATCTTCCTCCGGCGGCCGCGCTGAGAGCAGCGCCGCCGGAGGGTATAAACAACACGTGCTCGCGCACGCGCGCGAGCACGTGAGCTGACGCTGGGGCCGTCAGCTGAGGAGGCAGGCGCGTGCGCGCCAGCCGAGACAGAGACCGCCGCCCGCCGCGGCCGCCGGACAGGTGGCTGCGCAGCGGGAGCGGGCGGCTGAGGACCCGTGACGCCGCTGGAACGGGGAATCGGTAAGCGGGTGATGACAGTTTGCATCTGGACACAACTGAAAAGTTAGGGCCTTCATCAGGACCAGACAACCTCTGGCTGTTGGCACAGTTGCTTTAGTTGTGCCTTAGCAAGATTTGACCTTGAAAACAACTTTTCTCTGCACTTTTTTGCATCCTGTCTTATTTGAAAGAAGTCAGAAGAGGTAACAACGATTGAGCATAATATGTTGATGTAGTATCAGGAAAGGCTTAAAGAACTTCATTTGTACAGTCTGGAGGAAAGAAGGGAGAGGGGGGACATGATTGAGACCTTTAAATATGTGAAAGGATTGAATAAGGTTCAGGAGGGAAGTGTTTTTAAGAAGAAGCTTAATGATAGAACAAGGGGGCACAACCTGAAGCTAGTCGGAGGGAAGATCAGGAGCAATGTTAGAAAATATTATTTTACAGAAAGAGTAGTAGATGCTGGGAACAAATCAACAGTGAGTGCATTTAAACATGCCTGGGATAAGCACACATCTATCCTAAGATAAAGAGTACATACAGTATACACATAAGGGCAGACTAGATGGACCGTATGGTCTCTTTTTGCCGTCAACGTTTCTAGTAAATGTAAAAGTGGATAGACGATGGCATCTGACAGACTGCCACCATGGTCAGGCCTTCTGTCCTATGATACTTTATGGCAATCCAATTTACATTTAGTTATTGTTTAGAAGGCCTGGAGTATAACACTGTCCTAGTGAAAAGGGTGATTTTTCAATAGTGATCTGTACTTTGTTGCCCTGAGGAAGTGACGCGCTGACGTCACACAACACGTCGGCAGCGAGCGGGGGGAGGCGAGGCCACTTGGTCATTTAGATATGTAAGATTTTTGTCATCTTTGGATATCATGTTTCTGATACTTTCCCGGCTGGTCCTCAATTGTGTATTTTTGGCACTTTAGTATAGTTGTCACTTACTCGCACTTTAGCACTTAGGACTTTTTCATACAATTGAATCATTTGGATAGGTTATTTATATTCTTATAGTTGGGTATATAGCACATTAATATTACTGGCTGGGGTCAAGAGGACCTACAATCATAAATCTATATATATTAACTGTGTATGGCCATTTAAAGCAGGTTTTGTCATCTCCACTCATCCCCCCTCCTCCTCTAAGACTATGTCTTAAATGTTGTATGTTTTTAATATGTCCTAATAAATGTAGATGTACTTTTCAATAAAATATTAAATGTTTTGATATCTACATAGTGGTGCCACGCATTTATTATAGGTTAGGTTAGGTTGAGGAGCAATGGGACTCATTTTTTATATAATATGTCTGAAGATAAAGCACTGTGCTTGAAATCTTTGTAAACAGACACATACTGCCCAATTGGCTTCTGTCAGGCAAGACAGGCACAACACTGTAAATTAAAAAAAGTTTCAGGCTTGTCATGCATGACATAAGCAGTGTGGGTAGTAAGTTTATGCTCACAAAGATTTCAAGCACAGTGATGTATCTTCAGACACACCCATCACAATCCCTCATGTCAAAAGTGCCAGTTTTGTGCATAACATAAATAGTGATTTCTGCTGACTCGGCAAGAAGATGACATAAACGTCCCTCTAAGTAAAGGATAACTTTAGGGTGGTCAAATAATTTTGTCATTTTTCCTGGCAAGGACTAGACTTACTGTAAGACAAAATGATTTTTTGTGGCTACAAATGACCCTTCTAGGGCCACTATTAGTAAATGGATCATACTGGTGGTGACTGATGCATATTTAGCCAAGGTGCAATGTACCCCATTCCAAGCCACAGGGGATCAGGTCTGAGGCAGCTAGTTGGCCCTCTGTATACTTTTTTAAAGAAAAAAAGTTGGCATTAACAGGTTCTATGGTTGGATGCAAGAATGTTTGAGTTGTATAAATGCTGTTGTAGTTCTGGGCTAGGGAATGTTTTTGTTTATGGATGGACCTATCTCTGGTTATGGTATGCCCACCCTCATTCTTACTGTTTTAGGATGTCCAATCAGTATAAAAGAAGAAGAAAAGGCTGGGCCTCCCACATGATGCAAAAGAAAATAGAAGGCACAGGCATTTTCTTATTTGCTTGTTATTGGGATTTCCTAAAGCATTAAGAACAAGGGCAACATCCCATAACTAATGAAGCAATGAAAAACAAAATCGGGAAACAATGTGTATGCTCAAAACTACTACTGTGCTTAGGTTTCCTTGTGAGGCCCCTCTGTATTGTAGGACACAACTTTCTAGTTTGCAAAAAAATAAATAAATAGGAATAGGCGAGAAGTTAGGTCAATTACCTTGTACCTCACAGCATTAAAAAAGGCTTTCCACTACATGTCATAATCCGTGGGCAAACACTTCTTGTAAGTTCTAAACAGCAGATATTTGTTGGGGAATACGCCCTGTCCTTTAAGTTGGACCTTTTAACAGACATTTTGTTAAAGAGAGCAACTGTTAATAGGGGTGCTGTAGAGCAGTGGTTCCCAACCCTGTCCTCAAGGCCCACCAACAGGCCAGGTTGTGCAGAACTCCACAAAGATGCACAGGTGGAGTAATTAGTGCAGCTGCAGAGCAGTAGAGCTGGCTATTTGGAGATCCAAAAAACATGACATGATGGTGGGCCTTGAGGACAGGGTTGAGGACCAATGCTGTAGAGGACAAGAGGACAGATGTCATCGTTCATCCACTTTACTACATTAGTGCTCAATCGCCATCTTGATCCATCCAGATCAATGCAAGTCAGTGTTACCATTTTCTGACCAAAACCCTTGAACAAGAGGATGCATCAGAGGAAGATGAGGAAACTAGGTGGATGTCACTGCAAGGTATGTCTAAATAGTCTATGCCCATGGCTAAAACATCTCCAGTCTTTGTTGACCTTCCTGTTGTGTTCCCCCCCCCCCCCCCCCCCAGCCCCCAGTGTCCATGACAGATTGTCTGCTGAAGTCTGGTTCTCTCTTAGCTGCTGGGATGTGTACTGCTGACAGTACTGTACATGGTTTTCTATCCCCATGGCTGCACAACTCCTGGTGCACCCCTGATAATGTAACCCACCACAATGGGTGTCCAATACTGGAGAGATAAAAATAATGTTTAAGCTGTAATACAATGATAATTTCAAATGATTAATCACTCGCCTTGATTTTCCCGAGGCCCTCCCAACACTTCACCCCAACCCATCAGGCTGGTGATAGTGGCGCGGCTCTTCCACTGAATCAGAAGGAAAGGACGTCTGGTGATATGTTACATTTTGACATAATTGTCAGCTGCAATGACCTGGTATAAAACTGAGCAATGTGAATTGCCTTTATCAACATCACCATCAGGTCACCTAACACCCTTATGCACTTTTGAAAGATAGATGTGCCATTCGTAATAGTTATTGTACTGGCCTCTGAGACGAGATGCATTTTCCTGGAAAGAATACCAATGGAGACATTAGGGTTTCTGGCAGTAGCTAACTATTCTGGACAGGAAGGGACTTCTAGTCTGGAAAAGTTCTCATTGATCCTGCTCATTGTATATCTGAAACAATGAATAGTCACTTACAGCTTACCCGCTTCAGTCCAATCATACACGGAATCCCAGTTCCTCCAGCCAGACTGTAGCCAAAAATCCAAGGTATCCAGCATAAGATAAAACTTTGTTTATTGTATCAAAGTTAAAAGGTATCCAGCAAAACAATAACGAAGGCCAAACAGTATAGTGCTGCTATGCGTTTCCCGGTCAAGATAACCCCTTAGTCGTTACTTTGACCCATAAATGCATAGCAGCGCTATTCCATTTGGCAGTCATAAGCCTGATGGAGAGAACACTGTGAAGATTGTCTCACCTGTAGCTTTCTAATTCCCCAGGGTTGATTGTTGTATCCTGGGAGAGTGGGAACATCGCAGAAATACTCCCCACTTACAGGAAGAGGTAGTGAAAATGGTCCAGGCAGGTAAGACTGTACATGCAGCAGTGGGAACCATTGCTACAAAAGAGAACAGTTGTGTCAAACACCACTACAGCAGAGGCCAGCACAGCAGGAGCAACACAGCTGAGGAGCCAGAAATGCAGCCCAACAAGACACGATCTGCACAGACTAACAGACTGAAACCAGGAAAGGGTACCTGTAAATTCCACAACCCTACAGAGCATAGGGAATAAAGAAGAGGATCACAGGATGACCGGGTCAAGTCTTACCAATCCCAGCCATTAGACGTCCTTGAAAGCTTCATCAGCTTAAACCGGACCAACAGCCTGACACAGTTAGAAAAAAGATAGCAGCCAATTTGGAGCTTCCTCTCCCAGCATCTCAGCCATACTGCTGCCTGGATTCAACTGACTTAACTGACAAAGCACAGTAAAAGGAAAGCCAAGCACCACTTCCTGTTTGCATGTGGCCTGCAAATGCATGAGTCACCATATTTTTAAAATTCACCAAAGCAGGATTTAGCAAAAGGTAAATGAATTTTTATGTGCAGCAATCTAAATTGCCCTGGGGGGATGCATATGAGCACTGTTTGTTTTGTTCATCTGACTAAAGTCATTTTTGACTGAACTGAAACAGAAACATCTTTTCCACGCCAGAGATTGAACTCCAGAGGCAAGAGCACAGTGGCCATCTGCTACAGTGCTTAGTTAATGCAAGGTAATGTTTCAGGGCTGGGGATACTGAGGATTACCTTATATAGCCCTATATAGCTCTTTCAGTGTCCATCCTCCTGGTAGGCATGGATTATAAGCCAAATGTATCTGGTTGGATGTCTTTTATAATTCTATTTATAGACAACTGTGCAGCCTGGGGTAAGATGTCCAATTTGAACTGTTCAAAATTTGTAACTGGGCAGAGTAAATAGTGGTGCGAAAAAAGGGCTGCCCAACGTAAATGACACTTGACAATTTTATTAAACATCCTTGAGTTTTGTCATTGAATGTTCTCATTCATGCAGGCCCTAATATAACCTTAGCTTTAAATCAAGGCATCTAGACCTTCGTTATTTTTTTTTCTTGAGGACTTTTTGCCGGTCATACAAATGGCTATATTCAAGAAAAATATAAAAAGGAGGGGTGGGTAGAGAAAGTCTGCCTAAAAAATTGATATTTTATATCACATTTAGGAAGAGATGGGTCTAGAAAAAGAAATTAGTCTACAATGTCTGTGATAATGCACAAAGCAGAGCCAACACTTGGAACACTAGCAGGTCTCAAATACAAATCTGCTGAAACAAAAGATAAGTAAGCTCATACACAGCATATTAAAAAGATGACAGTTGTCAGAAGGTCTACTTTCTGAGAATGTCACAGAAAAGGAGCATGGTCTGAAGGCTCAAAAGAGTATCTGTGCAGACTCAAAAGCATTAAGCTGAGGTCCCTGGCCTCGAACACCTGTCCTTCCATTGTGTACACTGAGCAGTCTGTGTCCAGAACTGACTGCAAGAAGACCAAGATCTTAAAAAAGTTTTTTCAATATTTGTGGTAAATCCTGGAAGAGGGATCCACCTGTCAATTACTTGCAACCTTTAGCTGAAGGAAGGGCCTTAACCTTGGCTTGCAGAGTATTGCAACACATCAGGTTTAGACATTGGTGGCTGGAGCCAGACAGGATGGTTAGGACTGCCTCCAACCTGACCTTGTAGAGCAGGGGTACTCAAGAACTTTTTGTAGAGGTCCACTCATAGCAGTATGCCACAAGCTGAAGGTCCGGAATCGGGGAGTAGGTTAAAATCAGCGCACCAGAGGCTATATATACCACAAGCATAACTAAATAAAGTCTGCTTGTCCCCCCTCCAGCATTATATTTATTGGGCATTGGGGGGAAAACAAACAGCATCTTTTTTTTTGTTTGACCGAGTGGAACCTACAGCTCTTATCCTTGGTGCACTGATTTTAAAGGAGCAGAGCTAAGAGGGATAGTTGGGGCAGAGCTGGGAAAAGAGAGATACATAGGACAGAGCTGGGAAAAGAGAGATTGGATGGGACAGAGTTGGGAAAGGAGAGATACATGGGACAGAGCTGGGGAAAGAGAGAGATGTAATGGGGAAGAGCAGGGAAAGAGAGATGGGATGGGACAGAGTTGGGAAAAGAGAGATGTAATGGGGAAGAGCTGAGAAAGAAAGATGGGATGGGACAGAGTTGGGAAAAGAGATGGGATGGGACAGAGTTGGGAAAAGAGATGGGATGGGGCAGAGCTGGAAAAGAGAGATGTAATGGGGAAGAGCTGAGAAAGAAAGATGGGATGGGACAGAGTTGGGAAAAGAAATGTAATGGGACAGAGTTGGGAAAAGAGAGATGGGATGGGACAGAGTTGGAAAAAGAGAGATGTAATGGGGAAGAGCTGGGAAAGAGAGATGGGATGGGACAGAGTTGGGAAAATGGAGAGCTGGGATGGGGCAGAGCTGGGAAAGAGAGATGCATGGAAAAGATCTGGGAAAAGAGATGGGAGAGAGCTGGGAAAAGAGAGATGGGATGGGATAGAGCTGGGAAAGAGGGATGCATGGAAAAGATCTGGGAAAAGAGAGATGGGATGGGAGAGAGCTGGGAAAAGAGAGATGGGATGGGACAGAGCTGGGAAAGAGAGGGGATGGGACAGAGCTGGGAAAAGAGAGATGGGATGGGACAGAGCTGGGAAAGAGAGATGGGACGAGGCAGAGCTGGAAAAGAGAGATGGGATGGGGCAGAGCTGGGAAAAGAGATGGGATGGGGCAGAGCTGGGTAAGAGAGAGGGGAAGAGGCAGAGCTGGAAAAGAGAGATGGGACAGAGCTGGGATAAGACATGGGATGGGGCAGAGCTGGGAAAGAGAGATGGGATGGGACAGATCTGGGAAAAGAGAGATGGGATGAGGCAGAGCTGGGAAAAGAGAGATAAGATGGGACAGAGCTGGGAAAAGAGATGGGATGGGACAGAGCTGGGAAAAGAGAGATGGGATGAGGCAGAGCTGGAAAATAGAGATGGGATGGGACAGAGCTGGGAAAAGAGAGATGGGATGGGACAGAGCTGGGAAAAGAGAGATAGGATGGGACAGAGCTGGGAAAAGAGAGATGGGATGAGGCAGAGCTTGGAAAAGAGAGATGGGATGGGGCAGAGCTGGGAAAAGAGAGATGGGATGGGGCAGAGCTGGGAAAAGAGAGACGGGATGGGGAAGAGCTGGGAAAAGAGAGATGGGATGGGACAGAGCTGGGAAAAGAGAGATGGGATGGGGCAGAGCTGGGAGAAGAGAGACGGGATGGGACAGAGCTGGGAAAAGAGAGATGGGATGGGGCAGAGCTGGGAGAAAAGAGATGGGATGGGGCAGAGCTGGGAAAACAGATGGGATGGGACAGAGCTGGGAAAAGAGAGATGGGATGGGGCAGAGCTGGGAGAAGAGAGACGGGATGGGGAAGAGCTGGGAAAAAGATGGGATGGGACAGAGCTGGGAAAAGAGAGATGGGATGAGGCAGAGCTGGGAAAAGAGAGATGGGATGAGGCAGAGCTGGGAAAAGAGAGATGCATTGAACAGAGCTGGGAAAAGAGAGATGGGATGGGACAGAGCTGGGAATAGAGAGATGGGATGGGACAGAGCTGGGAAAAGAGAGACGGGATGGGACAGAGCTGGGAAAAGAGATGGGATGGGGCAGAGCTGGGAAAAAGAGAGATGGGATGGGACAGAGCTGGGAAAAGAGAGACGGGATGGGACAGAGCTGGGAAAAGAGAGATAAGATGGGACAGAGCTGGGAAAGGAGAGATGGGATGGGACAGAGCTGGGAAAGAGAGATGGGAAGGGACAGAGCTGTGAAAAGAGAGATGGGATGGGGCAGAGCTGGAAAGAGAGATATGATGGGGCAGAGCTGGGAAAAGAGAGGTGGGATGGGACAGAGCTGTGAAAAGAGAGACGGGATGGGGCAGAGCTGGGAAAAGAGAGGTGGGATGGGACAGAGCTGTGAAAAGAGAGATGGGATGGGGCAGAGCTGGGAAGAGAGATATGATGGGGCAGAGCTGGGAAAAGAGAGATGGGATGAGGCAGAGCTGGGAAAGAGAGATGGGATGGGACAGAGCTGGGAAAAGACATGGATGGGGCAGAGCTGGGAAAAGAGATGGGATGGGACAGAACTGGGAAAAGAGAGATGGGATGAGGCAGAGCTGGGAAAAGAGAGATGTAATGGAACAGAGCTGGGAAAAGAGAGATGGGATGGGACAGAGCTGGGAAAAGAGATGGGATGGCGCAGAGCTGGGAAAAAGAGAGATGGGATGGGACAGAGCTGGGAAAAGAGAGACGGGATGGGACAGAGCTGGGAAAAGAGAGATAAGACGGGACAGAGCTGGGAAAGGAGAGATGGGATGGGACAGAGCTGGGAAAGAGAGATGGGAAGGGATAGAGCTGTGAAAAGAGAGATGGGATGGGGCAGAGCTGGAAAGAGAGATATGATGGGGCAGAGCTGGGAAAAGAGAGATGGGATGAGGAAGAGCTGGGAAAGAGAGATGGGATGGGACAGAGCTGGGAAAAGACATGGGATGGGGCAGAGCTGGGAGAAGAGAGATGGGATGGGACAGAACTGGGAAAAGAGAGATGAGATGAGGCAGAGCTGGGAAAAGAGATGGGATGGGGCAGAGCTGGGAAAAGAGATATGATGGGGCAGAGCTGGGAAAAGAGAGATGGGACAGAGCTGGGAAAAGAGAGATGGGATGGGGCAGAGCTGGGAAAGAGAGATGGGATGAGGCAGAGCTGGGAAAAGAGATGGGATGGGACAGAGCTGGGAAAAGAGAGATGGGATGGGACAGAGCTGGGAAAAGAAATGGGATGGGGCAGAGCTGGGAAAAGAGAGATGGGATGGGGCAGAGCTGGGAAAGAGAGATGGGATGGGGCAGAGCTGGGAAAGAGAGGTGGGATGGGACAGAGCTGGGAAAAAGAGATGGAATGGGGCAGAGCTGGGAAAGAGAGATGGGTTGGGGCAGAGCTGTGAAAGAGAGGTGGGACGGGACAGAGCTGGGAAAAGAGATGGGATGGGGCAGAGCTGGAAAAAGAGACATGGGATGAGGCAGAGTTGGGATGAGGCAGAGCTGGGAAAGAGAGATGGGATGGGACAGAGCTGGGAAAAAGATTTGGGATGAGGCAGAGTTGGGATGTGGCAGAGCTGGGAAAGAGAGATAGGATGGGACAGAGCTGGGAAAAGAGATGGGATGGGGCAGAGCTGGGAAAAGAGATGGGATGGGGCAGAGCTGGGAAAAGAGAGATGGGATGAGACAGAGTTGGGATGAGGCAGTGCTGGGAAAGACAGATAGGATGGGACAGAGCTGGGAAAGAGAGATGGGATGGGACAGAGCTGGGAAAAGAGATGGGATGAGGCAGAGCTGGGAAAAGAGATGGGACAGAGCTGGGAAGAGAGTTGGAGCGGGGAAAGGTGAGTTTTTACAGGTGCCCTGGGGGGGGTTTCACACAGTGGGGGCATCCCGATTCAGGATGCCCAGGGAAAAGCTGTCCCAGGAGCCTGAGCAACGCACAATCATATCCTGCTTTGTTTCCTGTTTTATACCAGCCGGGGCAGCTGCAAACACAACTAGGCAGGGCAAAACCAATACATCGCCCTGCTTGTTGCTGCCCAGAGAATATTGAAAAGTCCACTGCAGAACGTCTTTCATGAGCGCCGCTCAGCCTCCTGCGATCGAAGCAGGCAGCTGAGCCAGTTACTCACCCCGCCCGCTGTCTTTCCTCCTGCCCAGTCCCACATGCTGTCTTTACTCGCGCCCAGCTGCCTTGACCCTGTCTTTCCTCCTGCATACCGGCCCCACCCACTGTCCTCCCGCCCGCTGGCCCTGCCCACTGTCTTTCCTCTTGCACCACCCCATCCCGCCTTGCCTGCTGTCTTTCCTCCCGGCCGCCCACTCCACACACTGGCTTTCCTCCCGGCCACCCTCTGTCTTTCCTCCCGCCCCGCCCAGCTGATTTTCCTCCCGCCCTGGACCCGCTGTGTTTCTTCCCGCCCTGCCTGCTGCAGGCCACTCTCATATCTGCTTCCACCCTCCTGGCCATGGGGTCCGGATACCTAGCGGTCGCGGTCCGCGGGTTGAATACCCCTGTTGTAGAGCATTTAACACATCAAAAGAGAAGGAGATCTGTCAGAAACCTGTTGTCTGTTTAGAAGTCTGCTGTAACAATGTCCATTTATAGCATGTGGATCGATGAGAACATGCTTTTTTGCCTGGAGCAGGACAAAATGAGCCTCTGTCCTGCTGGCTGCACTGCTGTAATATTGTTTTACTGGCCCCTGTCTTCATGGTCCTGCAGGCACAAGGGCTAACAGGATAGCTTCCCTTTATGTGCACTGGCCATCGACTGGAATATGTCCACCTGAACTGGAATATGTGGTCAAAACACTCCAATGCAATTGGGTGGAAGGAGCAACTAAGTTTTTGTTGGGGAGACTGCAGTCACCACATCAAGCTGTCCAGCTCCAATCATTGCCTGGTCATCGACAGCAGAGACCTGTATTCTAAGCATACAGCACGTCCTGCTCCATCTATAATTCTTACACATGGGTAATCCTCCACCTGAGGGCGCTGTTCACTGCAGACAAGCAAAACAGGCTCCTCCCGGCCCTACATATACCGAAGGACCTCCCACAAATCCCCAGATTTCTCTGTAGTGCTCACTGCGAAGACATGAAGTATCATGCTCTCGCAGGCGAGCGAGGCTTTACAGCCCGAGGCCCTGCGGGACTATTTCCACCCGTCCTCCTTGTGAAAGAATATGCCTCCCAGCCTGGGCTGCGTTGGTCGGGTGAAGGTAGGCAGCACCGTGTGTGCTTACGGAGCTACGCTCCACCGCAATCCCCCACCATAGGGTAGGTGGTCAAGGCCAATGGTGAGCCTTCAGAGGATGCCCCTCCCGCATCAGTGCCCCTCGCCCCGTATATCGGTGAACCCCATGTATCGGGTCACCTTCCTCCCTAGTTCCCCCCTTTATTGGAAAGAGAGGGGGGGTTGTGTGTATGGCCTAACCTTGCCCTATTACACTAGTAAGCTTATAGCCCTTAACGGTTTACGGGTGTCAGAGCCGCATTTTACTTGCTTTTATTGTCAGCTACAACGCCTTTACTGTATTTCACTCGGCGTGTACGGCGGCTCTGTTCGCGGACGCTACGGCGTTTATTTTTTCTATTCATCCTGTCATATTTTTCTGAGGCAATTCACTAGGTCTGATTTTCAGACGTTGCTATCTTCTGTTCTGATTGGCTATTTCTTCGAGCTTCGCGCTCTCCGGGGGGGGGGGGGGTTTGGTGCGTGGTCTGGCTTGGCGCGTTCCGCGTCGCCTTCAGCTCTGGCCCGCCCTTCGAGGTTCATTTGGCGCCATTCCCTTCTCAAGCGCGCGTGGTGAAGACTGTCCTCCCCTTTCTTCAGCTTTTAGCTCCTATCTCGCTTGGCTCTGACATCCTTGTTCCCCTTGTGTCTTTCAGATCGTGTACTTCGGTGGCTTCTCCCGGCCCGGTGTAGCGCCCGGTCCTGTCCTGCAAATACTACTCCCACTTCCCCGCGGGTCATTGGGGCATCCAGGGTTGCTTTCTAGCGTCAATCCCTACTGGCTTATTGTACCTAATAATCTCCATATGGAGGCATCTCAGGATATTGTGAACGGGGTTCCTTCGGGACAAGCCTGTCTGTGTGTAGCTTGTGGGGTCTTGCCTAGCAGCGGGGACAATGCACGGGTCTGCGTTCCTTGTGCACAGCAGGCGCTATCGGCTCTTCCCGCCTCTTCTGAGGCTGGGCCTGCTCCTCGCATCACTTCACCTACTCCCCCAAGTCTGAACCCCCAATACTAGAGGGGATTCTCATACTGATTTGGCCACTAGACTGGCTAGTGTTGAAAACTTGATAGCTGGCTCCTTAGCCCGTAAGGCCTCTGCCAAGAGGCGCCATTAAAATCCTTAATCGACTATCTTTCCTATAGAATCTGACGATTTACTACTTTCTTATGCACATCCCCCTTCAGACGAAGGGGAGCTGTTCTCTGACTCAGGGTCATATGACGACGAGTCCAGGGGCCAGGAGGAGTCTGGTTCTGAACATTGGTTCTCGGATGACATTGATAGACTATTGGCCCAGATCTTTGATGTATTGTCCCTCTCTCCCCCTGCCGCGGCTCCCCGGCAAAGGGCGCGGTTGGAATTTCCTGAACAAACCCATTTTAATAGCCTTGTGCTGAGAGAATGGGAACACCCCAGCAAACTTCATGGGGTTCCTAAAAGTGTGGATAAGAAATATCCATTCCCTGCTGACCTGGTCAAGTGCTGGACATCGCCACCCGAGGTCGATGCCCCAATTTTAAGTCTGTCCAACACCTCTATTATGCACTCCCCCGACACTACTACGCTGCGGGATTCTGAGGACCGGCGTGTTGACCAACTGACATGTCATGCCTTTGCATTTGGGGGAGCTTCGCTCCGCCCGGTTTGCGCCTTAGCCATTACGGCGGTGGCGCTCAGGACTGTGGTTAGGAATGCTCTAGAAGGTGCGGATGATTTGCCCTCTGATGCTGCCAATGCTCTGGCCACCTGTGAAACCTTTGTTAACTTTATCCTATCGGCATCGGATGATGCTATTAAGCTGAGCGCTAGACCTTCTGCTCTGGTGGTAGCCATACGCCGCGCGGTCTGGTTGCGCCAATGGGCCGCTGATAACGCCGCCAAGAAGGCCCTTACGGGGCTTCCATTTAAGGCACTACGCCAGTTTGGAGAAAGGTTAGATATTTTCGCCAAGTGTGGCAAGTTGCCCCAGCGCAAGCGTCAGACTCGGCCCTTTCGTGGCCCAAGCTCCCATTCGACCCCCTACCGTGGGGCTAAGCTGGGCAGAGGAGTGTCCTTCGCTGGGTCTCGCGCAGATTCCTGGAACAAGAACAGAGGACGCCGTCCCGGTTCCTCCTGGGGACCCAAGCCCAAAGCCCCTCCCAAGACCCCCCAGGCTTGAAGGGGCGCCCTCGCCCGTCAGGGTGGGGGGACGTCTACAGCACTTCGAGCAGGTTTGGAGACGCCACGTCTCAGACTGGTGGATTCAGGAGGTAGTGTCCTCCGGTTACAAGATAGAATTTGCTGTACGGCCCCCTACCAGGTTCGTTGGGTCCCGGATCCCACAGGATCCTGCCTCAGCTCAGGTCTTGTTGCTGGCCGTGCAGGACCTTCTGGATCTAGGGGTCATTTGCAAGGTCCCCTTAAAAGACAGGGGCATGGGCTTCTATTCCAACCTTTTCACAGTGCCCAAGAAGGACGGGTCAATCAGGCCCATTCTGGACTTAAAAATCCTCAACAAATTTGTCAGAAACAAACATTTTCGTATGGAAACCTTGCGCTCGGCCATTGCTTCGGTGCGCCCGGGGGACTTTGTGACGTCCGTGGACATCAAAGATGCTTACCTGTACATTCCGGTGTTTCCGGGACACCAAAGGTTGCTCAGATTTGCGCTGCTGGATCAGCATTACCAGTTCGTGGCCTTGCCATTCGGCCTCACGTCGGCTCCCAGGGTTTTCACCAAGGTGCTGACAGGGGTGATGTCCCTGTTAAGGCTCAGGGGCATACGTGTGTTGCCCTACCTGGACGATATACTCATCACCTCTCGGTCTCTGCGGCAGGCAGAGCTGGACACTCGATTGGTAGTGTCCACCCTGGAGTCCTTCGGCTGGGTGATCAATTATCCCAAGTCCTCTCTGTCCCCCTCCTCGGTGGCCCCGTTCCTGGGGATGATTCTGGATACAGTTCAGTCAAGGATATTCCTTCCTCCACAGAAGGTGGAAGCTCTGACAACGCAGGTGAGGACCCTGCTTTCGAGCCCTCATCCCTCCATCCGGCAGGGAATGCAGTTGGTGGGCTCGATGGTGGCAAGCTTCGAGGCGGTGCCCTTTGCCCAGTTCCATCTGAGAACTCTGCAGCTTCACCTTCTGTCAGTTTGGAACAAGAACCCAGTGTCCTTGGACGAGATCTGGGTGCTTCCCCCCTCGGTCAGACAATCCCTTGCGTGGTGGCTGGACCACAGGAATTTGACAAGGGGCAGATCCTTTCTGGCCCCCTCCTGGGAGACAGTCACAACGGATGCCCGTCTGTCGGGTTGGGGGGATTCTGGAAGTCCCTGCACTTCCAGGGGAGGTGGGGTCCTCAGGAGGCCCACCTACCCATCAATATCTTGGAACTCAGGGCGGTCAGATTGGTGCTGGAACAATTGACCCATCACCTGAGGGGTCTGGCGGTTCAGGTACGCACAGACAACAAAACGGCGGTTGCCTACATCGACCATCAAGGGGGGACCCGGAGCAAGGGGGCTCTCCAGGAAGTATCTCTGATTTTAACATGGGCGGAGGCCAATGTCCAATGCATCTCGGCTGGGCAGAGTTCTGCGCAAGATTGCTCTAGAAGGGGTACCCGCGATTCTGGTGGCCCCAAAGTGGCCAAGAAGAGTGTGGTTCGCGGACGTGGTTCAAATGGCAGTAGATCAGTACGATCTCAGGGGTCTCTACGCCATCCCAATTTACTAACTCTGGCTTTGACGGCTTGGCTATTGAAACCTCCATCTTGATGGAGAAGGGTTTGTCTGCGTCTGTAGTGGCTACTATGGTGCAAGCCAGGAAGAAGACTTCTTCTGCTATCTATTATAGAGTATGGCATTCTTACATTGACTGGTGTGAGTCCAGGTCTCTTCCCTGCCGGGAATTCTTAGTCTCTAGGGTGCTGGAGTTTTTACAACATGGTCTAGACTTAGGTCTCAAACTTAGTACTCTGAAGGGTCAGGTTGCGGCCCTGTCTATCTTCTTTCAGAAGACCTTTGCCCAGCATCCCCTGATCAAGCCCTCTTTCAGGGGGTCACTCATGTGCATCCCCCTCGAAAACCTATGGTACCTGTTTGGGATTTAAACTTGGTTTTATCGGCTCTGCAGGGTGCTCCCTTTGAGCCTATTCAGGAGGCTGCTCTCGCTGTTCTCACGCTCAAGGTCGTTTTTCTGGTAGCTATCACTTCTGTTAGGCGTGTGTCTGAGTTGGCTGCCTTATCTATTCAGCCTCTCTACTATGAGAGACACCAGGATAAGGTGGTGTTCCGCTTCAAGCCAGACTTTCTGCCTAAAGTGGTGTCTGCGTTTCATTTGAATCAAGATATTGTACGTCCTTCTTTGTGCCCCAACCCTAGTAACCCTAAGGGGAGGGTTCTGCATTCCTTGGATGTGGTTAGGTGCGTCAAGTACTACCTAGTTATCACTAAGGCTTTCAGGAAGACTGATGCTCTCTTCGTTGTGCCTCACGGGCCTGCCAAGTCTACCATCAGTAAATGGATTCGTCAGGCTGTGGTTCAGGCCTATTCTACTAAGGGGAAGACTCCTCCTTTCCGTCTTACTGCCCATTCTACTCGGGCTGTTGGGGCTTCTTGGGCTTTCCAGCACCAGGCCTCTGTTGAACAAGTTTGCAAGGCCGCTACTTGGTCTTCTGTTCATACCTTTACAAAGTTTTACAAGGTTGATGTTAGGGCCTCAGCTGATGCTGTGTTTGGCCGCAAGGTTTTGCAGGCGGCAGTGGTTTAAACTGCTCGCTGTTGCCTTTTCTGTTGGGGATCCCACCCTACCTTACGGACACTGCTATTGGATGTCCCATGTGTAAGTATTATAGATGGAGCAGGACGTGCTGTATGCTTAGAATAATACAATTCTGTGAAATACTCACCTGTAGAATTGGTATTATATGCATACAGCACGTCCTGCTCCAACCCACCCTGGTTTTCACTTTGTTCTGGATCCACTGTATGGTGATTGTTATCTTTGTTATTATTGCCAGTTCCTGGGTGGTTGGCTGCTCCCGGCTTCTCCTTCTCACTGCTTTTCAATGCTGGGGATTTGTGGGAGGTCCTTCGGTATATGTAGGGCCGGGAGGAGCCTGTTTATTAGGAGCCCATTATAGATGGAGCAGGACGTGCTGTATGCATATAATACCAATTCTACAGGTGAGTATTTCACAGAATTTTATTTTTACTTTGTGAGGTTTAAGTGGTCTCGTACCATACTGGAGATCTGAAACCGTATCCACAGAGGCACATTCATACACTGACTGACAAAATGTCTGGAACCTGCGTCTGAGGATTGGCCCTTAGGAGAATAGGAGAAACTATCGCTGCCTCTAGTCCAGGTCCATTACTAGAAACAACATGGCCTTTGATACACCAATCTGCGGTAACTGATCTTCCACCTGACCTGCTTGAGTGGCTAGCACATCATCACTGTCTGGGTCTACTGCAAAGACCAGCATTTTAAGCACACCAAATGGTCAAAAAAGCAAGTTCAGTAAATTGCACCCCTAAAGCCCCACTCTGGCAATCACTATTTGAGAGGGCTTAACTCCATGCAGATGGTATGGAATAGCAGGCAGATTCTATGTTGCATAACTGCATGGGATCACTCCCATCTTGCCATACACATGAGCCCAGTTTATGAAAAGCTCAGCCCCACAGTCAAAATTGCCTCAAATATCAGTGCTGTTAGGGCGAGCGCCGCACGCCCATCTAGCAGCACTTCACTTACCTCCATGGCTGCATCCAGCCGTCATCCATTTTGCAGCTCTCTCCCTTCCCCCAATGCTTCCTTCTCACATGCGCAGGTGCGCGCACGTCTCCATCCACTAGAGGGCGAGCGCACTAGATTCCTGAGATTTAAAGGGCCTGTACAGCGCTGATTGGTGCCTGCTCATCCAATCCTGCATCCACTTCCCCTATTTAAAGAGGCACTTCCTTTCCTTCAGTGCCGGATCTTGGTCTCTCCATGCTTGAAAGTCAGACATTCTTGGATTGCTCACCCGTGTACCGACCTCTGCCTGTCCCCGACTCTGAACCTTTGCTGCCTGCCCCGACCTTGGCTACTCACCTTTACCGCGAACCTGTGCTGCCAGCCCCGATCTCTGCCTGTACTTACTACGCTTTTTTGCCTGCCACTTGTGTACCTCACTGAACCTCGGCTGACTGTGGGACTGCATACTTTCAGAGGGTCCGGGGTCAGGCTCCCCCGGGTGTTTGTTTTAGATCCCTGACTAAGACCACACCATTTGTATAGATTATTACAATTTAATTAATATTAAAATACAGTACATAATTTATGCATATTTATATACAAATTGTGCTCCAAAGTTTCATAACATTGAAGGTTCCCAATCCATTAGCTGTTGTTCTACAGAGTACCTTTCAGGTGGGCAGACATGTTTCGCCTTATGTCAAGGCTTTATCAATGCCCTATTTACCTGAAAAATGAGAATATACATAAAAGGGAAAGATCAGATTATTTGGAACCACTCTATGTTACACAATGTATCATATCTTATATTCTACTAAATTCATCAATTAGTGCTTTCATTTAAATTCATCATGCTTAATATATATGAGGAAAGATGCAGACTAGGTTACCTTATTGAGAGGTTTCTTTTTGTGTATTCTAGTGGGAAGCTGTATACAGGAGTTTTTTCCAAGAAATGTCTGGTACATACATCCTTTTGGGAACGGCGTACACCGTATTGGTCTATTTTAGATGTGCTGGCCCTTTAAGGGAAATTGATCCGCAGTGTAGTACTCGTTCATTCATAGATGTTTTACCACTACCTTCAATAGATTTATGGTTTAGTTAGTCCTATTAGCCCTTTATGTTAACCAGTAAGTTATACCCTTATTCATGGGTCCTACCTGAGTTCCCTGGATTTTATGATTCCTTAGAATTCCTTTGATGGCCTCGCACGCTTAACCTGTGGCACTATAAATACAAAGATGTGCCAGTATTACTACATCCGGATTTTGTCCTTATTCTTGTACACTATTTACAATTTTGAACATTCTGTCAAGATTTTTCGTGAAATACAACTAGTAACAGTTATGTTAGGCATTATTTGCAGGGGTGACATAAGTAGGGTTGTTAACTATTTATATGAGAAGGGAGAGACGTGACGGTTCCTTAGGTGTAATAAATGCAGGTTACCTTGCAGCCAGGAGCGCCAGGGGATACAGAGACTAATCCCCTTGAGAGTGAGAGGAGCGCCCGTCCGACGGTCAGGAATGTTCTGCGCTCCTCCGGTGACGCGTTTTTGTGTGTGCGTCCCGGGCTCCGAGCGCAGTATACGACGCCGGATATGACGTCGTGCGCTCCAGAGCGCAGAACATTCCATTCCTTCCAAAAGCAGCATATAAAAAAGCAGCTAAGATAGACAGGCAGACACTGTTATACAGACCTAGAAGAACAAAAACCCAACAAGGTCCTGCTCTCATCCTTACGTACAACCAATCACAAACACAAATACGACAAATTCTAAAAAAACACTGGCAGATCCTTTTAAACGATCCATACCTCAAAAGGTTTTTACCAAAGGTGCCAAAAATTACATTTAGGCGATCACAAAATATTAGAGATCGCTTAGTCCACAGTCATCATAATACAAATATTAAAGACCACTGCTGTAAGCAAAAGGGAACTTATCGATGTGGAGGGTGCAGTATGTGCCGTTATATTAACACAGGCCCAACGATAATGATCCCTAGCAATGGGATGTATAAGGCCAAACATTATGTGAATTGCCAGACCAAAAATGTGGTCTACCTCTTAACCTGTGGATGTGGGAGATTCTACATAGGAAAGACTAACCGCCAGTTAAAGTGTAGAATTTATGAACATCAATATAGCATAAAATGTGGAAACAAAAAACTACCAGTAGCACGTCATTTTGTATTACATCACAATAGTGATCCCGGATCCCTAAAAGTATACGGACTAGACCGTATACACACATCCCAAAGAGGAGGCAATATAGAAAAAATAACGGTACAAAGGGAAACCAAATGGATATATCAACTGAAGGCCGCACAATATCCAGGGTTGAACGATACCCTAAGCTTTGCCTCATACATATAGAACCACAGGTAGAAATGAATATCCAGGTAGATAGAAGAGGGGAACAATAGGGAAAGGGAAAGAGAGGAATAGTGCAAGGAGAAAGGTAGATAAGTAAGTACATATATCAGTGGGAACATGTATAATGTATAAACAAAGATAAAATAAATAACGAAAGAAGTTAATGAATGATTGACAAATGTGTGTATATAGAGCTACAAATGTTATGGAGAACTATGTAAACAAGAAATGTCTGGAAATATATCTGTGGGCATCCAAAGTTTACTAGGGGCATTGATTGGAGACAGAAACAGGCGCCCCCAGTTTATATTAAGACACTTACAGCGTGATATGATGCTGGTACCACACGGCTAGGGGTGTTATATTAACTCCCCAGATAATCATTTGAACCAAAGACCCCAAAATGTCACAGGCCATTATCTCTTCAATATAAAGAAAACAGGGGAGAGACGTTAAAAGGTTAAAGTTGACAGTGTCACAGTGATACTCATACTGAAAAATTTCAATTAAAATGAGCAGGTAATAGGCAGCACCAGCAGGGCTAAACAGGGGACGAACATATTCAGATATTTAAATATAGCCCCTGCGAGACCATCGATAAGACAATATTCCAAATCCACACATATTGAACACATGTGCAAATTAGATATACTTATACCACATGAGAGCATGTATAGACTATCATCTAAGTATATAGATACCATATGGGAACTTATGCCCTCATAGGATAGGGTAATACAGTGAATTAATTTTAAGTAATAATCCTTAACTTGATATGTAAATATAGGGAATGAATAGTATAGTGAATCAAGTTTAAGTAATAACCCTTAATTTGACACATGAATATAGGACAATCAGAGCATGACAAAAGAGCAACAATGTTAATTTAATAGAATTCAGAGATGGATGTTTATGGCAGGGCATGTATGAACACTAATATAGTTATCCTATAGCACTTTGCCAAGGATTTGCCCCTGTTCAAATCGAGGTCTCCAAGTAAATGGAACCTCAGGCGATGGGAGGTTTCCATTACAATGGAGCCTCAAGCCTAACAGCCCTATCTGGCCGGTGACGCGTCGGGCTCTATCGGGTGGTTTTCCCGGAAGAGCCAGGTGTGCGTTCCGGGCTCTGGAGCGCACGACGTCATATCCGGCGTCGTATACTGCGCTCGGAGCCCGGGACGCACACACAAAAACGCGTCACCGGAGGAGCGCAGAACATTCCTGACCGTCGGACGGGCGCTCCTCTCACTCTCAAGGGGATTAGTCTCTGTATCCCCTGGCGCTCCTGGCTGCAAGGTAACCTGCATTTATTACACCTAAGGAACCGTCACGTCTCTCCCTTCTCATATAAATAGTTAACAACCCTACTTATGTCACCCCTGCAAATAATGCCTAACATAACTGTTACTAGTTGTATTTCACGAAAAATCTTGACAGAATGTTCAAAATTGTAAATAGTGTACAAAAATAAGGACAAAATCCGGATGTAGTAATACTGGCACATCTTTGTATTTATAGTGCCACAGGTTAAGCGTGCGAGGCCATCAAAGGAATTCTAAGGAATCATAAAATCCAGGGAACTCAGGTAGGACCCATGAATAAGGGTATAACTTACTGGTTAACATAAAGGGCTAATAGGACTAACTAAACCATAAATCTATTGAAGGTAGTGGTAAAACATCTATGAATGAACGAGTACTACACTGCGGATCAATTTCCCTTAAAGGGCCAGCACATCTAAAATAGACCAATACGGTGTACGCCGTTCCCAAAAGGATGTATGTACCAGACATTTCTTGGAAAAAACTCCTGTATACAGCTTCCCACTAGAATACACAAAAAGAAACCTCTCAATAAGGTAACCTAGTCTGCATCTTTCCTCATATATATTAAGCATGATGAATTTAAATGAAAGCACTAATTGATGAATTTAGTAGAATATAAGATATGATACATTGTGTAACATAGAGTGGTTCCAAATAATCTGATCTTTCCCTTTTATGTATATTCTCATTTTTCAGGTAAATAGGGCATTGATAAAGCCTTGACATAAGGCGAAACATGTCTGCCCACCTGAAAGGTACTCTGTAGAACAACAGCTAATGGATTGGGAACCTTCAATGTTATGAAACTTTGGAGCACAATTTGTATATAAATATGCATAAATTATGTACTGTATTTTAATATTAATTAAATTGTAATAATCTATACAAATGGTGTGGTCTTAGTCAGGGATCTAAAACAAACACCCGGGGGAGCCTGACCCCGGACCCTCTGAAAGTATGCAATTAAGTTGATCCTGACCAAGTACCCACTAAAAGAACACAACAGAGGGGCAAATTTTAAGGGTCACACAGATGGGGAAACCCAACAGAAACGTAGCTCAGATTAGGCAAAGGACGTAGATCCTTAGTGTGTACCCCCCCTCACCTCTTCCCAAGACCCCTTGTGACATCTTGTTCCCCCTCTCTTTCACCGAAAATTAAGCCAAAAGACATTGATTACAGCTGAATGGTCCTTCAGTTTAGCCCTTCCTTTAGTGCCTCTTTTCAATAAAAACTGGGTGAATTAGAAAACTATATCAACATGACCCAATTAGGACACACGGATTGGGATAAAATGGTTAAAAAATTAACTCAATGCAAATTAGAACATAAAGGTTTGCTAGAACAACAGGAATGGACACAGTTTACATTCAATAAACTATACAAATTGCTAACTAAAAAATCCAAAATGTGGTGGGACATACATTACCTACAAGAATATTTAGATCAAGGAATAGTCCCAAAAGGCCTTAGGATCCGCTTGTTCCCACAGGTTGCAACCCCAGATGACGCCTTTAAGCGACAATGGGAAGCAGTACTTCAAGATTGTTCTCTCCAATTAATAAAACTCCTAATCTCTCATCATTTACAACATTTAGAGGTGATTAGTGAACAAATCAAAGAAACAATTAACAGCTTTGATGAAAAACAAAAGGATGACAAATTCCATCAAAGAGATTCAAATATTCACGAGGCCATCGAAAGATTAAATAAACAACTGATCGAGGTAAAGGAACAAAAACTAATTAGAGATAGGTTGGCATACAAACAAAAGGAGGCCTACATATGGCCAGACTCGGGGACACAATTTAGAGGAAGGAGAAATTATCCGGGCCGCTTCTCTAGTGCCTCAGACACATCTTCATCGAGAGAGCGCCAAAGTGGGGATAAACGCGCAACTGGGGGAATATACCGTAGAAACAATACCCCTATTGACAAAGACATTAGATCAAAGAGGGGCCCACCCCAGAGGGACATAGTATTACCGAATAGAGACGAAGGTTTAAAACATATCTTCAAACGCAAAATAGAGGATAGGAGTGACAATAAAGGAGAATCCAGGGACACCACTATCTCACGAAGGGATTTTTTAGAAGGAAGCACAATAAATGCAGAAATGCACGGAGGAAGGCAGCCCGACAACGCACATGTAAGCCCAGTACAACCCCCGAAAAAACTGACCCTATTCCCAGACCCCCAACACAAACAATAGAAGGACAAACAGTGAACAATGAATTGCAACAGAATATAATTAATTTATCTAGCTACACACTTACAGAAGACCAATGTAAATTACTACAACTAGGCCTAAATTATTGTCCGGCCAAACAGCTGGATATCTTTGAAACGGTCAAGGACCTCCACCTGTTTTCTAGAAAAATCCTCTGCAAATATCAGTTTATGTCCAAAGAAGAGGCACATACAGAAGTAGAGAATCTAACAGAAGAGCAGCTTGAAAAGGATATGATAGACCTAGCACAGGAGGTAGCAGGCCATATTGTGATAGAACAAAAAGAGGCCAAATTTAAGAAACCGTCTACCTATTATCCTCCATTAGGACTTAATCACAATGTTGCAACCTTTATGAACATGGTAACATCTGTGGTAAGGTGCAAGGGGCCGTTATTGACGGCAGGTATGTAGCACCAATGTACCTGGCATTGGTGCAGTAAAGCCGTATAGCTTGTTTGTCCAGCATCAGCTGCTGGTGGCAGTTTGCTGCTGATGATTTAGAATAGCCGAAAGGCTAACCTGGGACGGCTTTACTGGGATGGAGTAGAGCAGGGTGGGACTCCATCCCACTACCCAGGTCCGGGTTTTGCGGGCTGTTTAAATAGCCTGGGGAATCAGCTGTGCTGGTTCCTTTGTCTAGAGCTCACATGGGAGTGAGACTCTGTGAGCCTGGCTGAAATCTCCTGTGGAGGCTGTTTCATGCGGACCTGAGGCCTAGTTGGACTGTAAACAGGACGTTTGCTCAAGGACTAAAAGCTGTTTGCCTGATTGAATCATTTATGCTGCTGTTTCCTGAAAAGGTGATGTAACCTGTTTGGACATATGCTTTTGTGGATTTATGTGTGAAATAAACACAGACTTTACTTTGAACTGCTTGCCTCTGCCTCTATACTGCTGACACCCGGTCGCCTACCAGAGCTAATCTCCACATTTGGTGTCGGATGCGGGCATAGCAGTGAGGCCGTTGCTAGGAGCAACCGACGAAAAAGTTTTTTGTTGTGCATGTCCTATATTAAACCTGCCAGGCTGCTACCTGGGACTGCAGACAAAATGGAGGCGGTCGTGAAAGCGCTCGTGGAGGCCAACAGGCAGCAGCATGAGACCAACCAGCTGTTTTTGCAACATATGATGGCGCAGCAAGCTGCAGGTGCGCCCAAAAGTATTCCTGATGCCCGGAAAGCTGTCCGCTCGGCGCTCACAAAAATGACCCCTTCAGATGACGTGGAGACTTACCTGGCGGTGTTTGAAAAGGTGGCTGCAAGGGAGAAGTTGCCGCATGACCAGTGGGCTGATGTCATCGCTCCATTTCTGGCGTCTGGACCCCAGCAGGTGTTGTTTGATCTCCCAGAGGACCAAGCCGCTGACTACCCGACTCTGAAGGGTGAGATACTGGCGAGACTGGGGGTGAATGTGTGGGTTCGGGCTCAGCGGGTGCATCAGTGGAGTTACCAGTCGGCAGAGCCCGCCCGACCCCAGTATTATAAACTGCTGCACCTGCTGCAAAAATGGCTGCAGCCGGAGTTGTTAAGCCCCACTGCCATTTTGGACCGCTTGCTGGCGGACATGTTTTGGAGGGCTTTACCGCACCCTCTTCAGCACTGGGTTGGCCAGGTATCCCCTGACAACGCACTAGGGATGGTGGACCTAGTGGAGCGATATGAGGCCACCAGGAACTTGCAAAGCGGCTCCATGAGGAGGGATTCGGGGAAACCCCGGAGGTCCCCGCCCCAGCTCAGGCGAGTGGTGTCCCCTAAACCCTCTCAGGACCTACCCCCCAAAGTCCCTGCCCAAGTGTTGTGTTGGGGATGTAAGGAGCCGGGACATATCAGAGCCAATTGTCCCCACCAGGGGGAGCCCATGGATGTAAACTTTGGTTACCGCCCTTCCATGTATGCCAGGAGGCTGTGTGCTGCCGGTATCCCTGAGCTTGTGGGGCAAAGTCACCTCTGTCAGGTGAAAGTGGGAGACACCCTGGCTGTGGCCCTTTTGGACTCGGGGAGTATGGTTACCCTGGCAAGACCCGCCTTAGTACTGCCCGATGAGTACACTGGGCGGAAAACCGGGGTTTTGTGCATTCATGGGGACTTGAGAGACTATGCCACAGCACAAGTGTCTCTCACCACCGTCTCCGGCAGCTGGAAACATGAAGTCGCTGTCGCCGCTAAACTCCCATATGAACTGATTATTGGGAGAGACTTTCCAGGGTTCAGGTCACTGTGGGCCAAGCTGGCAGTTCCGGAAACCCGCGAGGCGGGTGTGTCCCCAATAGACTGGCCCTACTCAGGGGAGACCCCGGTGCCCTGGGAACCGGAATCAGGAGGCACCGTGGAAGAGGTGCCCGTCCCTAAAATGGAAGAGGGGGAGTCAACCCCACTAAATGTTATGGTTGGAGATGTGGAAGAGTTGACAACAGGTCCAGAGTTGGCAGATCTCCATGTCTCCACAACTAACTTTGGTACCGCTCAACACCAGGACCCGACCCTGTCTCGGGCCTGGGAGAATGTTCTTGAGGTGGAAGGTGAACCACAACAGCCAGGGGCGGAGTTACAGTTTCCTCGCTTTGTGGTTCACCAGGAAATGTTGTACCGAGTAAACAAGGTACGTGAAGAGGTGGTGGAACAATTGGTGGTACCCAATTCATATCGCAAATTGGTGTTGGATTTGGCCCACCAACATGTTCTGGGTGGACACCTAGGCCAGCAGAAAACACTGGACCGCGTTTTACAACGATTCTACTGGCCCAGTGTGTACAAGGAGGTGGAGAGATATTGTGAGTCCTGTCCAACATGTCAGATGACCAGCCCTCAGCCTCATTACCGTGGTCCCTTAGTTCCTCTCCCAGTTATTGAGGTACCCTTTGAGCGGATTGCCATGGATCTAGTGGGTCCAGTGCCAAAATCCGCTAGAGGGCACCAACATATTCTGGTGATCATGGACTATGCCACGCGGTACCCTGAGGCAGTGCCCCTGCGTCACACCTCTGCCAAGCTCATTGCTAAGGAGCTTATGGAAATGTTTTCCAGAGTAGGTCTGCCTAAAGAGGTCCTGACCGATCAAGGTACCCCGTTTATGTCGAAAGTAATGAAAGAGCTCTGTAAACTGCTGCAGGTGAAACAGTTGCGGACATCCGTTTACCACCCGCAAACAGACGGCCTAGTAGAACGGTTTAATCAAACTTTAAAGACCATGTTAAAAAGGGTGGTCGCCAAGGATGGGAAGAATTGGGACTTGCTGCTGCCCTATCTGATGTTCGCAGTGCGAGAGGTGCCCCAGGCCTCTACGGGGTTCTCGCCCTTCGAACTCTTATACGGTCGACATCCACGGGGCCTGTTGGATATAGCCAAGGAGGCCTGGGAACAGCAACCCACACCCCACAAAAGTGTGGTAGAGTACGTGACTCAGCTACAGGAACGGATAGCGACCGTCTTGCCGCTTGTCAGAGAACACATGGAGGCAGCGCAGCGGGCCCAAAGCAGGGTTTATAATCGGCAAGCCAGGGTACGGAACTTTAACCCCGGTGACAGAGTTGTGGTTCTGGTACCCACGGTGGACAGTAAATTTCTAGCTAGGTGGCAGGGTCCCTATGAGGTCATTGAAAAAGTTGGGGAAGTGACTTACAAGGTACATCAGCCTGGGCGGAGGAAGCCCGAGCAGGTGTACCATGTAAACCTGCTGAAACTATGGAAAGACAGGGAGACCCCTGGGGGTGACAGTCCCCGACCAGGTATGGTGGGGGTGGAGCTTCCCATTCCTCAGTCTGTTAGTAGAGAAGTAGTAGTCGAGGTGAAAACTGGCGACAACCTCTCCTCTAAACAGACTCAGGAAGCCAGGGAGTTTATTAGCAGAAACACGGACGTGTTTTCAGAACTCCCTGGGCGCACTTCGGTCATCCAACATGATGTTGTCACGGAACCTCAGGTCAAGGTCCGGTTGAGGCCTTACCGGGTACCCGAGTCCCGGCGACAAGCTATCGCGGAGGAAGTGCAGCAAATGCTCCGGTTAGACGTGATTGAAGAATCAAAGAGTGAGTGGGCCAGCCCCATAGTCTTGATTCCCAAGCCCGATGGTACGTTGCGGTTCTGTAACGATTTCCGCAAACTTAATGAAGTTTCCAAGTTTGATGCCTACCCTATGCCCCGGGTAGATGAACTCATTGAGAAGCTAGGCCAAGCCAGGTACTTTTCGGTTTTGGACCTCACAAAAGGGTACTGGCAGGTGCCCTTGACTGAGGCTGCCAAGGAGAAAACAGCCTTTATTACACCAGAGGGACTGTTCCAATACAAGGTGTTACCCTTTGGGTTACACGGCGCTCCCGCTACGTTCCAAAGGTTAATGGATATTGTCCTCAGGCCACACCGTCGGTATGCTTCGGCATATCTGGACGATATAATTATCCATAGCACGGATTGGGAAAGTCACCTACCCAAAGTCCAGGCCGTAGTGGATTCCCTCAGGAAGGCTGGGTTGACGGCAAACCCGAAAAAATGTGCTTTAGGCCTAGAAGAAACAAAATACCTGGGCTATGTGATTGGACGAGGAGTGGTCAAGCCCCAGGTGAACAAACTAGAAGCCATCCGTAACTGGCCCCGGCCTAACACCACCCGCCAGGTAAAGTCATTTCTGGGGTTGGTGGGATATTATATGCGGTTCATTCCCAATTTTGCCACCCTAGCGGCACCATTGACAGACCTGTTAAAGGGACGCAAGTCTGTCATGGTGAAGTGGAATGAACAGGCCGAAAAAGCGTTCTCCGCTTTGAAGTCTGCCCTGTGTGGGTCTCCGGTGTTGGTGACACCCGACTTTAAGAGGGAGTTCATAGTGCAGACCGATGCCTCCGAGGTAGGTCTCGGTGCTGTACTGTCTCAGGAAGTCAACGGGGAGGAGCACCCCGTTGTCTACATGAGTCGCAAATTGACACCCGCGGAGACCCGGTATAGTATAGTGGAGAGGGAGTGTTTGGCCATTAAATGGGCCCTGGAGTCTCTTCGCTACTACTTGCTGGGGAGAAGGTTCCGTCTGATTACGGACCACTCTCCCCTCAAGTGGATGTGCCAGGCTAAGGACAGGAATGCCAGGGTCACCCGATGGTTCTTGTCATTACAAAACTTCAAGTTTACAGTAGAGCACAGAGCGGGACGATTGTTGGGTAACGCGGATGCCCTGTCCAGAACACATTGTTTGGCATGTGTCCACCCCCTCAGGGTTGAACAAAGGGGGGGGGTATGTGGTAAGGTGCAAGGGGCCGTTATTGACGGCAGGTATGTAGCACCAATGTACCTGGCATTGGTGCAGTAAAGCCGTATAGCTTGTTTGTCCAGCATCAGCTGCTGGTGGCAGTTTGCTGCTGATGATTTAGAATAGCCGAAAGGCTAACCTGGGACGGCTTTACTGGGATGGAGTAGAGCAGGGTGGGACTCCATCCCACTACCCAGGTCCGGGTTTTGCGGGCTGTTTAAATAGCCTGGGGAATCAGCTGTGCTGGTTCCTTTGTCTAGAGCTCACATGGGAGTGAGACTCTGTGAGCCTGGCTGAAATCTCCTGTGGAGGCTGTTTCATGCGGACCTGAGGCCTAGTTGGACTGTAAACAGGACGTTTGCTCAAGGACTAAAAGCTGTTTGCCTGATTGAATCATTTATGCTGCTGTTTCCTGAAAAGGTGATGTAACCTGTTTGGACATATGCTTTTGTGGATTTATGTGTGAAATAAACACAGACTTTACTTTGAACTGCTTGCCTCTGCCTCTATACTGCTGACACCCGGTCGCCTACCAGAGCTAATCTCCACACATCAGACTTAGAAAAGATAGGCAACTTGAAGAAACATCCTTCAAATCTCGATGAGAATTTATTGAAGGCTTTAAAACAATTGGAAGATAATCACCAAATAGTAATAAAGCCTGCCGATAAGGGGGGAAACATAGTGGTCATGTCAACAGAACAGTACGAGGCCATGTGCATGCGCATATTAAACAACAAAGAATGGTACGCCAGGGCCTCCACGTCCAGACTCACCAGAGATGCCCAGGAATATCAACATCTCATCAGCCAGGCATTGGAACAAGGTGTGATTGATGCCCGCACGGCTGGTTTTCTGGAGTCCCCATGCCCGACAATACCCACCTTTTATGCACTGCCTAAAGTGCATAAATCTATGAGTCGACCCCCAGGACGACCTATAGTGTCGGGCATGGGGGCCTTAACCCAGAACGCCAGCCGTTACGTGGACCATCACTTACAACCTCTGGTGATGAGCTTGCCCTCATACGTAAAAGACACGGGCCATATAGTCCGTGTACTGGACGATATTTGGGTAAGTCCTGAGGCTCTCTTGGTGACTCTGGACGTGGAGGCCCTGTATTCTAGTATCCCTCACAAGAAGGGGCTGCAGGCGGTTGAAAACTTTTTAAACGAATTAGACCTAGAAAAACACAACCATAACCTCTTCCTGCTTCGGCTCCTCAACTTCATCCTCACCCACAACCTCTTCTTATTCAAAAACCAGCTGTACCATCAGATACAAGGTACAGCGATGGGGACAACATGTGCCCCATCGTTTGCTAACTTGTATCTAGGCTGGTGGGAGAGGGGGTTGTGGGCGGAGGACCAGATGGCCAAGTACCTGTGCCATGTTTCGGCATGGCACAGGTACATCGACGACATCTTGGTCATCTGGGAGGGGCCGAAGCAGGAACTGGATGAATTTGTGTCACTGTTAAATCATAACACAGTTAACTTGAAATTCACATGTGATTATGACCAATATAATGTGACTTTTTTAGATATCACAATTAGCAAAGACCCGAAGGGTCACATCACAACCACATTATATAGAAAGAGTTCAGCAGCAAATACAACTCTGAGAGCATCTAGCTCCCACCCGTCCCATCTTCTTAAAAGTATCCCCTATGGGGAGTACTTGCGCGCTCGGCGCAATTGTAGCACTCTGGAAACATTCCAGGATGAGGCTAGGACCATACGGGATAGGCTGGCTAAAAGAGGATATAATCAAACTGTCTTAAAAGCAGCATATAAAAAAGCAGCTAAGATAGACAGGCAGACACTGTTATACAGACCTAGAAGAACAAAAACCCAACAAGGTCCTGCTCTCATCCTTACGTACAACCAATCACAAACACAAATACGACAAATTCTAAAAAAACACTGGCAGATCCTTTTAAACGATCCATACCTCAAAAGGTTTTTACCAAAGGTGCCAAAAATTACATTTAGGCGATCACAAAATATTAGAGATCGCTTAGTCCACAGTCATCATAATACAAATATTAAAGACCACTGCTGTAAGCAAAAGGGAACTTATCGATGTGGAGGGTGCAGTATGTGCCGTTATATTAACACAGGCCCAACGATAATGATCCCTAGCAATGGGATGTATAAGGCCAAACATTATGTGAATTGCCAGACCAAAAATGTGGTCTACCTCTTAACCTGTGGATGTGGGAGATTCTACATAGGAAAGACTAACCGCCAGTTAAAGTGTAGAATTTATGAACATCAATATAGCATAAAATGTGGAAACAAAAAACTACCAGTAGCACGTCATTTTGTATTACATCACAATAGTGATCCCGGATCCCTAAAAGTATATGGACTAGACCGTATACACACATCCCAAAGAGGAGGCAATATAGAAAAAATAACGGTACAAAGGGAAACCAAATGGATATATCAACTGAAGGCCGCACAATATCCAGGGTTGAACGATACCCTAAGCTTTGCCTCATACATATAGAACCACAGGTAGAAATGAATATCCAGGTAGATAGAAGAGGGGAACAATAGGGAAAGGGAAAGAGAGGAATAGTGCAAGGAGAAAGGTAGATAAGTAAGTACATATATCAGTGGGAACATGTATAATGTATAAACAAAGATAAAATAAATAACGAAAGAAGTTAATGAATGATTGACAAATGTGTGTATATAGAGCTACAAATGTTATGGAGAACTATGTAAACAAGAAATGTCTGGAAATATATCTGTGGGCATCCAAAGTTTACTAGGGGCATTGATTGGAGACAGAAACAGGCGCCCCCAGTTTATATTAAGACACTTACAGCGTGATATGATGCTGGTACCACACGGCTAGGGGTGTTATATTAACTCCCCAGATAATCATTTGAACCAAAGACCCCAAAATGTCACAGGCCATTATCTCTTCAATATAAAGAAAACAGGGGAGAGACGTTAAAAGGTTAAAGTTGACAGTGTCACAGTGATACTCATACTGAAAAATTTCAATTAAAATGAGCAGGTAATAGGCAGCACCAGCAGGGCTAAACAGGGGACGAACATATTCAGATATTTAAATATAGCCCCTGCGAGACCATCGATAAGACAATATTCCAAATCCACACATATTGAACACATGTGCAAATTAGATATACTTATACCACATGAGAGCATGTATAGACTATCATCTAAGTATATAGATACCATATGGGAACTTATGCCCTCATAGGATAGGGTAATACAGTGAATTAATTTTAAGTAATAATCCTTAACTTGATATGTAAATATAGGGAATGAATAGTATAGTGAATCAAGTTTAAGTAATAACCCTTAATTTGACACATGAATATAGGACAATCAGAGCATGACAAAAGAGCAACAATGTTAATTTAATAGAATTCAGAGATGGATGTTTATGGCAGGGCATGTATGAACACTAATATAGTTATCCTATAGCACTTTGCCAAGGATTTGCCCCTGTTCAAATCGAGGTCTCCAAGTAAATGGAACCTCAGGCGATGGGAGGTTTCCATTACAATGGAGCCTCAAGCCTAACAGCCCTATCTGGCCGGTGACGCGTCGGGCTCTATCGGGTGGTTTTCCCGGAAGAGCCAGGTGTGCGTTCCGGGCTCTGGAGCGCACGACGTCATATCCGGCGTCGTATACTGCGCTCGGAGCCCGGGACGCACACACAAAAACGCGTCACCGGAGGAGCGCAGAACATTCCTGACCGTCGGACGGGCGCTCCTCTCACTCTCAAGGGGATTAGTCTCTGTATCCCCTGGCGCTCCTGGCTGCAAGGTAACCTGCATTTATTACACCTAAGGAACCGTCACGTCTCTCCCTTCTCATATAAATAGTTAACAACCCTACTTATGTCACCCCTGCAAATAATGCCTAACATAACTGTTACTAGTTGTATTTCACGAATGTGACATAATGACAGAATGTTCAAAATTGTAAATAGTGTACAAAAATAAGGACAAAATCCGGATGTAGTAATACTGGCACATCTTTGTATTTATAGTGCCACAGGTTAAGCGTGCGAGGCCATCAAAGGAATTCTAAGGAATCATAAAATCCAGGGAACTCAGGTAGGACCCATGAATAAGGGTATAACTTACTGGTTAACATAAAGGGCTAATAGGACTAACTAAACCATAAATCTATTGAAGGTAGTGGTAAAACATCTATGAATGAACGAGTACTACACTGCGGATCAATTTCCCTTAAAGGGCCAGCACATCTAAAATAGACCAATACGGTGTACGCCGTTCCCAAAAGGATGTATGTACCAGACATTTCTTGGAAAAAACTCCTGTATACAGCTTCCCACTAGAATACACAAAAAGAAACCTCTCAATAAGGTAACCTAGTCTGCATCTTTCCTCATATATATTAAGCATGATGAATTTAAATGAAAGCACTAATTGATGAATTTAGTAGAATATAAGATATGATACATTGTGTAACATAGAGTGGTTCCAAATAATCTGATCTTTCCCTTTTATGTATATTCTCATTTTTCAGGTATATAGGGCATTGATAAAGCCTTGACATAAGGCGAAACATGTCTGCCCACCTGAAAGGTACTCTGTAGAACAACAGCTAATGGATTGGGAACCTTCAATGTTATGAAACTTTGGAGCACAATTTGTATATAAATATGCATAAATTATGTACTGTATTTTAATATTAATTAAATTGTAATAATCTATACAAATGGTGTGGTCTTAGTCAGGGATCTAAAACAAACACCCGGGGGAGCCTGACCCCGGACCCTCTGAAAGTATGCAATTAAGTTGATCCTGACCAAGTACCCACTAAAAGAACACAACAGAGGGGCAAATTTTAAGGGTCACACAGATGGGGAAACCCAACAGAAACGTAGACTGTGGGACTGGGCCGCTGTTAGGGGGTAGCGACCTGGGGGTCACTCGCCGCACAAGACCAACCTGCCTTGCGGTGGGCTCTGGTGAATACCGGTGGCCTCTTAGACTCCGCTCCCCTGACACGGTACCCGCCATCGGTTCCACAGTTAAAGCGGATCCACACCCGAGGAGTGCAATCCTCCTTTATTTCTATTAGAAAGCCATCAGCTGTGATGAGTCGTTGATCTGCTGCACAACTGAAAGATTTGTAACATTTCAGAAGATACATATGCTTACACTGACTGAATGGTGTGTGGTAAATCTAGATTCCGCAGTGAACAGTGATAAAGAAACATGCAGCCCCCCCCCCACACACTACCTCTAGCAGCTGGTTATTCAGTGTGTTAACATAATAAGCTGCCTGTGTTTCTGAGGCATTTATATCTCAGTTTGATGCGGGCTGCTGCTGGCACAGCTCTTCCCTCGTGCTTATGTGTGTGACAAGATGGCCACTGCCATGTAGTTTTACAGCAAAGAATCATCCTGTTATTCCAGAACATCTGCATGGTGATGCCCTCTCAAATAGTTTTGTCAGAGGGGGCTTTAGGAGAGCAATTTATTAAACTTTCTTTTGGTCCATTTAATTAGAACATTGTCCAAATTTAGGACCGATATCCCCTTCCTAAGGAGGCACATGAGAGACAGAACTTTACTTAACACCATGCAGGCTGTGCCCCAAATAAGAGCTGGCAGGCTGGCTCATAAAGAAAATCTTCTTTTATGTTCACTGAGACTAGGGACTCTCCCTTCTACAGAGAAGAGTGCACTAACCTGAGAGAATTTACTTCAGAATTCCTGTTGCACATAGCAGGCCAATTCTATGATGGGATAGACTGTACCATTTATATAATATCAATACTTCAAAGTATTGTCATCTTTAGCAGTCAAGAGGTGTTTACAGCATTTACATGCAAATGTACCAGACTTCTGCTCCAAGGATTGGTAGAGTCAATATTGAAATTGCAATGCTGCCAGACTACACAAGCTAATAATAATAGACCTCCCTGCCTGTAGACCTCCGATTCCCCAATGTGGCAGGCACAATCAGTTATCTGAAATTAAACTGAGACATGCAGCAATTAGTGACATAACTCAGCTTGCCATAACTGCTTTCCACTGGCTCGATGCAGCTGAAGGATTGGTTGCTTAAAGTGGAACATCGGCGGGAGGTTAAAACCTCCCCCAAGCCTCATCGATCTGCTGCCCCCCTTTCGATTTTACCTTTGGCCATTCGTTACACACCTCACCAAGGCATCCATCTTCTAGGTCCTTCGGTTTCGGTTTGCACCCCATCAGGCACTGCGCGCAGCCCCCAATCTTGCGTCTGCGCAGTGCCCATAAATGGGCTGCAATGGGGCAGCCCAAAATCATGTGATACTTCACTGAGCTGCAAAATCGACATGGGACATTAGCAAGCACAGTTAAGGTGCTTGTCATTAACAGATGGCTAAGTGGACGGCGGGGTGAGGATTGGGCCCTGAAGCAGCCGGATGTCGCCCTAGTGACAAATATAACTCTCGAAGATCTTTCCACCACGTGAATTTAAAGTTAAAAAAACAAATGTCTCTCCTTCACCGCTAAAGGCTTACCAGACAGCCAAGGCAATAAGGCGTTTCCAATTTATCCTTATGCTAATATTTATCATGTGGAATAATATCCAGCTTGGTTATTAGCTTAAAGTGGATCAAAACCCAGCACGATCGACTCAGGAATCTATAAGATTCCCGGGCTGATCTATTCCCTCCCCCCAGGTCTCCCCATTCACTTACCTTGCTTCTGGTTCAATGGCACATGCGCGAGCTGTGGCTGCATCCCCGCTATCCCTCTAGCAGGGTGTATGCCCGCACCAGGCATTTGTGAATGGCTGGGGCACACTTCCTGTTAGAGGGAAGCGGGGGATGTGGCCCCCAGCTCGTTCAGAACCGCTGGCCTTAGATGCTGGCTTGGATGGCGTGATGTCACTGTTTGGATGAGCAGTCACACATATGTTGTAGGACTGGAAAAGAGTTGCGCTCGGTGATCTGGGGGGTTTCACACAGCAGGGAACCCCTGATCGGGGTGCCCCGGGGGAAAGGACCAAAACCCAGGATAGTCAAAATCCTGTGTTTTGATCCGCTTTAATATTTCTACATTTATTCTAATTAGGTCCTATCCCACGGTATACTAAAAAATACAATTCTGTGAGTACTGATTTTATAGTATACAGCACATCCTGTTCCAGTAATTCCTTACGTCTGGGTTATTCCGCCACAAGGTGGCGCAGTGGACTGCAGAAAGACTTGTGGCCACTCCCGGCCCCATAAATAGCCAAGTACCTCCCACCAATTTCCATTGTTGACAAGCAGTTATACAAGAAGCCGGGAGAATCAAAAAATAGATAAGAACCCAAAATAAACTTTGAACAATCACCATACAGAGGTAACCAAGAAAAATGATAACAAGGGAGGGGTGGAACAGGACGTGCTGTATACTATAAAATCAATTCTACAGGTAAGTACTCACAGAATCATATTTTTCCAAGTATACAGCATGTCCTGTTCCAGTAATTCCTTACGTCTGGGACATCCAAAAGCAGTGTCCGTAAGGTAGGGTGGGATCCCCAAAGAGCAAAAGCGTGCAGTTTAAACCACTGCCGCCTGCAGAACTTTGCGGCAGAAGCAGCGTCAGCTGAGGCCCTAACATCAATCTTGTAAAACTTGGAAAAAGTATGAACAGAAGACCAAGTTGCGGCCTTACAAACTTGTTCAACAGAAGCCTGGTGCTGAAAGGCCCAAGAGGCACCAATAGCACGAGTGGAATGAGCAGTAAGGCGGAAGGGAGGTTCCTTCCCCTTAGCAGAATAGGCTTGCACCACCGCCTGATGAATCCACTTGCTGATAGTGGACTTAGCCGTAGGCAAACCCTTCCTAGGACCAGAAGGAAGAACAAAAAGAGCATCAGTCTTCCTGAAAGATTCAGTAGCTACCAAGTAAAAATTTCAGAACCCTGACCACATCCAAAGAATGCAGAGTCCTCTCCTTGGAATTAGCAGGATTAGGACACAAGGAAGGCAAGACAATAGGCTCGATTCAGAGAGACAAATAAAACCTTCCGTTTTAGTGCCGATGTATTATTTTCAAATGTTCCCGCTCTCGTATGAGTGTGCGAGCGATTCTATGCATGCATTGAAAACCTTCTGTAAAGTTTCCGTCTGTTTGTATGCCAGAGTACGAGTACAAGGATGTCATTTTCCATCGAGACTTTTCTGTTTCATTTTCTCAGGTAACAACGTAGGCTTTCTTTTTTGCCCTTTTCCCATCGTATCCTCCCACGAATCCTTTACGTTTCCCGGTAGATTCTGTTTCCCTTTTACAAAAAATAATCATCCAGACGGAGATACTTACGATCTTGCGCCTGCGCACTACAAACTTAACTCATTAAAGTGCTCACCTACATATTTGCCACCCTCACTTCTACTACAATGTTTAGCTAAATCCCTTAGCACTATCCTCCAGCTTTCCTTTTGGACCCTTAAAGCTCACCCCAACCCCTTAGCACTATCCTCCAGCTTCCCTTTTGGACCCTTAAAGCTCACCCCAACCCCTTAGCACTATCCTCCAGCTTCCCTTTTGGACCCTTAAAGCTCACCCCAACCCCTTAGCGCTATCCTCCAGCTTCCCTTTTGGACCCTTAAAGCTCACCCCAACCTCTTAGCGCTATCCACCAGCTTCCCTTTTGGACCCTTAAAGCTCACCCCAACCCCTTAGCGCTATCCTCCAGCTTCCCTTTTGGACCCTTAAAGCACACCCCAACCCCTTAGCGCTATCCTCCAGCTTCCCTTTTGGACCCTTAAAGCTCACCCCAACCACTTAGCACTATCTTCCAGCTTCCCTTTTGGACCCTTAAAGCTCACCCAACCCCTTAGCGCTATCCTCCAGCTTCCCTTTTGGACCCTTTAAGCTCACCCCAACCCCTTAGCACTATCCTCCAGCTTCCCTTTTGAACCCTTAAAACGTACCCAAACCACTTCGCAGTTAGGTTCTTCTTCCCTTTTCGGCCCCTAAAACTTACCCAAACCACTTCGCGGTTAGGTTCTTCTTCCATTTTAGGCCCCTAAAACTTACCCAAATCACTTCGCGGTTAGGTTCTTCTTCCATTTTAGGCCCCCTAAAACTTACCCAAACCACTTCGCGGTTAGGTTCTTCTTTCATTTTCGGCCCCTAAAACTTACCCAAATCACTTCGCGTTCATCTGAATCTACATCTCTAAATATGTATTGTAGCCTTCGTTTGTTTTTAATGTATTTGTGCAAAAAAAGACACTGAATTTTTTTTTTTATGTTTTTTTTTTTTTAATAGCAGAAGGCCATTTGTGTTTGGCTTTTTTACATTTTTTTTTAAAAACAATGTGACAATTTTTTTTTTAGGTTTAAAACATTAAAAATTTGTAAAAATTTTAAAACTTTAAAATATATACATATATACAACACAGTGACAGGACCCAGGACACTAGTCTTCCAGCTGCTACATATCGGCCACCAACTCAAGGACCCTTCGATTCATTGCTTCCACTCTTGCACGTGTGGTCCCTGGATCATTCAAAAAAAATACATTAGTTTGAGACAAATACATGTTTATCACCGCACTGGAGATCCACCACCTTCACTTCCAGCTGCAGATTCATGCAGCACTGGTCGGCCTGTGCGCCTCCGGGTGCGGCGGATTCGGTAATCCCTTTCCAGCACTACAAAAGAAATACAATTAGAAATCAATGCCTACCTTCTGCATCAGTTACATCTAGCATGCAATCGCTATGTACTTACTAGGGAAATGGATTCTGAAAAAAGCCATTTCAGGTCCGACCAATGCTGCATGATCTGCGTGTGGGTGAAGGTGGTGTCCGTCTCATGTTGGATTTCCGAGATGATCTCCAGTGCGACGGTGCGCTTCTCAAAAGAGTTGGGCAGGTAGTCGTACCTGTGCTCCAGCATGGTCTGCAAAACACAAAATCAAGCTAGGTTTTAGTTAAAACTGCATACAAATATCTGTCACCAATCGATCATTTGACTAAATGACATTAACATACACATTTGGAGCCTAATACAATCCTTTAAGCTGGCCTCAGTGTTGGTTCGCACGTGTGGGCCCTCACTTCGGTTGGGCACGGAGTTTGAGACACTTTGTAAACAAACCCTTTCGTCATGCGCTTCCTTAAGGGCTAGGCATGCATTTAGATGGCAAAGCAAAGGCAGTAAAAGACACTTACAAGTATGATGATCTCTTCTTGTTGGCGGGTGAAGACTGTGGGCGCCATCTTGCCTCTTGTCTGCAGCAGATAAGTAATGCCCCAGCGGTTTCCGGGTTCCGCATGGCCAAACAAACGGCCGTACGCACGCGTACGCGAGCGCGTAAGCGTCACAGTCTGTAAATCTTATTTAAAGGTCCCTGGACACACAGCTCATTCTCTTTCAGAGTCCGTGCAAAATGCCTCCAAAAAAGCAAGCAGCGGCAAGCGACAAAAAAGGCAGCCAAGCGCCAGGATGCATCAGAAGGGCACAAAACTCACTCCCAAATGCCCAAAGCAAAACTGCGGGCAAAATGCAATGCTCCTGCCAAGCAACCCACCACTACTTCCAAAAAAAAGGAGGCACAACCAAAAACCAAGCCACAGGCCACCAAGCCTACCCCAAGGGAGGTGGTCAAACCTGGTAAGAGGGTGCGAAGCCCCAGCCCCCCGGACCAACATCCCTCCCCCACATGCCACCAAGGCAGTGTTCCAAGGCGAAAAACAACATGACCTAAGCCCAAGCCGGCAAAGAAGTCCAAGACGAGAAAGAAGCCACAGCAGGGCCAGAAGCCAAACCAGGGCTAGAAGCTGCAGCAGGGCCAGAAGCCGCAGCAGGGCCAGAATCTGCAGCAGGACTAGAAGCCACACCAGGGCTAGAAGCCGCAGCAGGGCCAGAAGCCGCACCAGGGCCAGAAGCCGCAGCAGGGCTAGAAGCCGCAGCAGGACCAGAAGCCACACCAGGGCTAGAAGCCGCACCAGGGCCAGAAGCCGCACCAGGGCCAGAAGCAGCAGCAGGGCCAGAAGCCGCACCAGGGACAGAAGCCCAAGAAGAAAAAGAAGCCACAGCAGGCCCAGAAGCTCGAAAAGGCAGACAATGCCAAGCTCCCCCTCCCCACCCACACGTGGCTACCAATCGATGGCCAAGAGTGGCCGAACCACCAGCTCTGGGTCACCCCAGCCAAGTACCTCCAAGGGCCATGCTCCTTCCAAGGGCCCACAGAGCCACAGGGCCACAAGCACCAGTTCCAGCTCCTCAAGACCCTCTCTTCCTCGCCCACATTCCCCATCGGCACAGGTTGGCAGGCAATCACCCTATGCCACATCAACCCCTGCACTTCTGTGGCCACCCAGCCATGAACACCCAGTCCCTTTCCCAGTCCAGTTCGATCAGCAGCCAGCCTCCAGTCCTTGATGTCTCCAACACGCACCCATGTCAGAATGTCACCCCATTTGCCTGCAAACAATGAGGAGCCACAACCACCACAAACAGGGCGCACATTGCGCAGAGGCCACTTGAGTGGCTGTTTTGGTGAGTCACAAACTCTGGCATTGGCTAGTGGCCTCACGTTATATTATGATGAGCTATATGGGAGCAAATCCAAATCAACTAGCAAGCAGCGCAAAGCGGAGATTTTGGCTGCACTCACCAGACAAGTCAATGCAGCAGGGGACGAACTCAAAGATGTAGAACAGATTCAATGGAAACTATCGGACCTCAAATATGTCGCACGGAAGAAAGAGAATAAAAGGCGGCAGTACAGGTACATATCTTATTTTTGGGTTTTTATTCTTCTCGTATAGACATCAGTGAGCTTATTTTTGTTTTTCAGCTTACAAACTGGAGGAGGATTCCCCACTAAATTGAAATTTAGCCAGGCTGAGGAGATGGTGCTGGGCCTGCTACATCCTGTTGCGTTAGAGGGACACTCGGCACAACAGGACATGGACAACCCGCCAATTTCAGCAGGTTAGTAATGTGTGAATTTCCCTCAAAATGGACCAAACAGTCAAATTAGCCAGCAAGGCATATCTAAACACATGCCCCTAGGGTGTGCCTTGTAGTGGAGTGATCAATTTGACCAGGGTGTGTCATGTGTATCGACAGGTAATGTGCAAATTAGCAGGACCATACATGACGTTTAGGAACACTGGAAGAGTAGTAAAGTATTGAGATTAGCAAAGGACTGCGTGCTATGTATTTCTATTCAATCACATGCAACACTTACATCTTTTTCTGTTGGCCACTTGGGTTTGAGCTGTGCTTGGGGCCCAACTGCTTAAGATGGTGTGATTGCAATGTTTTTATAGATACAATGGTAACCACCAGAATCATATTGTAACTGCTATTTGCCAGCTGAGTGTGTTAACTTAATAGGCTATAAGGGATGTTTAAACACACACAACAGCCAGTACTTGCATGTTTGTTTGGCTTCACGTGACCAATGTGTCTGTTCTAGCTTCATAATCAATTTTCAATATAATGGCGTTCATAGTGAAGGTCAAGTTGTACCGTGGTGGGAGTGGCCATTCCAGCTTGGCCACGTTTTTGATTTAAGCATATGTGGTATTAACCATCACCAATGCATAGTTGTGTGTTTACATTGTTTGTTTTCTTCTAATGCAGCCCAGCCTCATCCCTCAGCTAGTGGGGAATCCTCTGCCATTTTACCTATGCCGTCTACTTCCGGGCTGCCTTGGACCCAGGATCCGATATCTACGGTACGTGGTTTTTGATGATGTGGCGTATGCATGTGGCTTGCCATGTTGCTTTGGCATGAATTACATATGTATTCCCCACACTGAACCTTTTTGTTTTACATGTCCCAACAGAGCCACACACTGATGGAGGAAATCCAGGAGCTGGAGGAGGATGGAACCTTCCTTGGACCTTATGAAGATCTCCCCCTGGGCCAGAATCTGCAACTGTCCCCAAATGTTTCTCCGACAAATCCTCAGCAGCAGAGGGAAGCTGGCTGCATGCTGCCTGCACATCGTGGGCAGCATGCAGAGACTGACCCTCCAGTCCCCAGTTTAAGATCTGCTGTTGAGGATTTGCCCAGCATACCTGTGGCTGTTGGGGGTCCTAGAGCAACATCATCTGCACGCCCCACAACCCGGGGAATTGGGAGGCGTACTCAGCAACGTCGCCCAGCTTCCCAGGGGAGGGGCATGCAGATGATGGAGTCAGCATGGCACCATGAGAGGCGGCTATTTCGGCGTCAATATCAACAAAACCACCAGAATATTATTGGCCAATTAGATAACCTCAATAATACCTTAAGTGCCATGCTGACTGAATTTGGGACCCATAACAGCCACATGGCCAACTTGACCACAGAATTCAGGTCCAGCATGGCTGAATTGCAAACTAACCAAAGAAACATTTTGGAACAGTTGCAGATTCTGAATGCCACACAGGCCCAGGTTAGGGTCCACCCCCAAGGGCCACAACCTGGGTTCTATGGGCATCCCCCATATTAATGTGTATTTGGCCTGAATCTGTTCTACTTCTTTGCTCTACATCCCCACTGTATTGACTTGTCTGGTGAGCCCTACCAATCTAGCATTTTGGTATGGCTTTGCTTGTATGGTTTGGATTTGCCCCCATATAGCTCATTAAAGTCCTGAGATAGCTCACTAGCCAATGCCAGAGGTCAAGCCTCACTGAAACGGCCACTAAAGCTGTTGCGCTGCAGCCTTGCCCATAATTACATTGGTTGTGGCTCCTCCTGTTTGTAGGCATGATTGTGTGACATTCTGGCCTGGCAAACTAATACCTTGGACCCTGGCTGAGATTTTACTGTACTTGGATTGGGACTGGGTGTTCTTGTTTGGGTGGGCCACTGAGTAACAGGTGTAGATGTGGCATAGGTATGTCTGCTTTCAACCTGTGCCTGTGGCAAATGTGGGCAAGCAGGAGAGGGCGTGTTTGTGTCCATATTTTTTCAATGTAACATCTGTGATTTATACCGTTGACAATGCTTGGCACACATATGTTAGTATGTTATTTTGAAGGTTAACTTTCTCCTGGAGGGCCTTACTTTGTAAATCCAGGCATCGTGCAATTGGTCTGTGGCCTGTTTTGACATTAATTTCATGTCCATGTATTCCCCATAACTATGTGAGTGACCATCACCTACAATTCTTATGTTTACAAAATTCTACCTTCAAAAATTAAACAAACGTGTTTATGACTAAGTTACTGTCTGTCGGTTTTTGGTTAATAAATATGACTTAAAGTAGCCCCAAAAACAAACACACACAAATATTCTAAAAAGAGGATAAATACATTGTTGCTGGTTTGGGTAATTAATTCATTACTGTTTTGTTCTTATTCAAACCCAAATAAAAAAACAAATGGCACAAAGCAATCACAACAAACAATGTAAAAACAAACAAAAAAAAGGAGAAAACAATTAAGCAAAATGTGTTGCTAGTAAATTAGCACGGACGGCTTGGCCAGACGCACTGTGCTGCCCAACATAGGCGTCCTCTGGGTCATCGCCGGGTGTAGAGGGTGGCAAATCCACATACCGTGGGACCTGCTGCAAGATAGCAAAATTATGCAGCGCAGCACAGGCCATGATGATATCTATGACCTTTTTTGGGTCATACTGAAGGGATCCCCCGGTATGGTCCAAACATCTAAATCGGGACTTCAATAGGCCAAAGGCCCTCTCCACCACTGCCCTGGTTTTGCGGTGCGCCCTATTATAGGCCTCTTGGGCGGCATTCTGTGGGCGTAGTACAGGCGTCAACAGCCACGGGAGGAGTGGATATCCAAAAGGAAAAAACATATAAAGATTAATGCATACATTTCAGCACAAAAATGCACAAAATACCCGAATAAGAGGCTAGGTGACATTGTCAAAAAAACATGAGCATATATATTGCACAGGGCAAATCGACAAAGAAACATATCTAATAGATGGTGGCCCAAATTAGAGAACTAATATTGCGGATGCTGGCCAATCAGGCAGACTGTTAAGACTTATTGGTTTAGGTCTGTGCTGCTCAGCAATCTTGAATGGGTTAAGTTTGCATGACCCATTTTCTTCTTTGTCTGAGTCCAAAACAGGTCTAAGCCGGACCCTGCACTTTATCCCGCTCTCCTCTACTCAGTAAGTGTAATGCATCTAAGCAAAGATGGCGCAGACCCTATGATAAAGTCAAGAACAGATTTACAGAAAAGTGTGGGGAAGACTAATTTGGCTAAAATTACTCTTTAGAGTTTTAACAATGCAGGACAAACATTTTGCAAGGCTTTGTTGTTTTGCTAATGTCATGGGTACAGTCGTGTTTCCCTTTTTACCAAGGTGAGGAAAAAGGCATAGTTTAAGTGGAACCAAACAAAAAACATAGCCATACCTAGATAAGAAAATGACGTTATTGGACTCAACTTACCAAGGAGCCATGCACCGGAAAATTCCCCAGACTCAAACCGAAGGAACAATCCAGATCTTCTAAGGATGTAGGTGTCATGGGATGAGCCTGGGTAGCCGGCGAGGACGCTAAGGAACCGCATGTCCTGGGCCACCACTGCTTGCACATTCAGTGAGTGGGCCATTTTGCGGTTCCTGCAACCAAATATAAAATAATTACACAAAGCAAAGGTAACCGACTAAAAAAATAACTCCTACAACAATTTAAGATTCAAGTTCAACAATCCAAATATAATTCACAAAGCACATAAGTCTACTAAAATCTAGCAATTATATGGATGTGTGGGAAAATAAATGTTTACATGCTAATGACTAATTAAGGTCAGCATTAAAATGCTTCTATAAGGCATACATGAAATGTATTGATTCAGGTATGCATTGCTATACAATTTATGGGCTCGACCATGCTGATACATGCAAATGCCTTGGAGCTAAAGGCGCGCAGACTCCTCCACATAGCCGCAAAACATGTTCAACAATAGCAATCCGAGCCCTCAAAGGTCCCGAAAATGGATCGGAAATGAAACGGATTTATAGGGTGGTGGCCCGTCGGAAATCACCTCTCTGAATCAGACGGAAACCCATCCCAACAACGGAAATTATCTGAACGAACGAAAAATATCAGATTTTGTTTGGAAAATGATCCAAAGTAACGGAAATGTTCCGATTTGCTTCCGTTCATCGAAAGCGCATATACGCATTTTCCCGAACGTTCGTACGAATGAAAAATGAACGAAAAAAAGCAAAAAAAAGACTAACACCCACTAAAACTTTCACAGACAGCTACGGAAGTCCGGACGAATGTGTCTTTGAATCAAGGCTAATGTCCTGATTGAGATGAAAAGCAGACACAACCTTGGGCAAGAAATCTGGTTTAAAACGAAACACCACCTTGTCCTGGTGTCGCTCAAAATAAGAAAGTTTGATGGAAAGCACCGCCAACTCAGAAACATTCCTGACAGAAGTAATAGCCACCAAAAAGGCTACCTTGAGAGTCAAAATGGGCAAAGCAGCCTCACGGAGAGGCTCAAAAGGACGACCCTGCAGAGCAGATAACACCAGATTTAAATCCCAAACTGGTAACATAGGTTTATGTGGCGGACGCACATGAGAAACCCCCTGGAAAAAAAGTCTTAACCAAACGGTGACTGGCAAAAGATTTTTGGAAGAAAATTGCCAAAGCTGAAACATGACCTTTGAGTATACTAAGTTGAAGGCCCAAATCCAAACCATGTTGCAAGAATTCCAGAATTCTGGGAACAGACAGGGAAGAGATTTGGACTCACACCAGGCAATGTAAGCATGCCAGACCCTGTAGTAGATAAAGGACGAGGACTTCTTCCTAGCCCTAATCATGGTATCAGCAACAGAGGCAGGCAACCCCTTTTCCCTCAAGATGGAGGTTTCAACAGCCAAGCCGGCAAAGCCAGCATTTGTAAATTGGGATGGCCCAGCTGTCCCTGAGTGAGCAGGTCTGGATCCTTGGGCAGGATGTACTGATCTACTGTCAATTGCACGATGTCTGCGAACCACACCCTTCTTGGCCAACAAGGGGCCACCAGAATGGCTGGTACCCCCTCCTGGGCTATCTTGCGCAGCACCCTGCCCAACAGAGGGAACGGAGGGAACACATAGAGGAGCCCAAACCCCTTCCAAGGCATTGCTAGCGCATCCGTGGCGAAGACCAAAGGGTCCTGAGACAGAGAGACAAAGAATGGAAGCTTGTGATTGTGACAAGACGCAAACAGATCCACTTCCGGCAGACCCCAGCACGAAACACCCTGTTGCTGAGGGACCACTCCCCCAGCCGAGACATCCCCCTGCTCAGGGAGTCTGCCTCCAGGTTTTTCTACCCCCGGGATGTAAACTGCTGATATACAGGGGACATTCTCCTCCGCCCAGGCCAGTAACAGGGACACTTCCTTGAGGGCTCGCTTGCTCCGAGTCCCTCCCTGATGATTGATGTATGCAACCGCCGTCTGGTTGTCCGAGCGGATCTGAACAGCCCGACCCCGAAGGTGTGGGGTCAATTGGGCAAGAAGAAACCTTACCGCCCTCAGTTCCAGAATGTTGATAGGAGTATGGGCCTCCTGGGGGCCCCACTGACCCTGGAATTTCAAGGACTTCCAGAAGCCCCCCCAACCTGTCAGACTGGCATCTGTGGTGACAGTCTCCCAGCAAGGGGACAGAAAGGTCCTGCCCACCAAGAGGTTCCTTGAGTCCAGCCACCACGAGAGGGACCGTCTGGCCAGAGGGGACAGAACAAATACCTGATCCAGGGACACAGGGTCCCGATCCCACACTGATAAGAGGTGTAGCTGAAGAGGTCTCATGTGAAACTGAGCATAGGGTACCGCCTCGAAGCAAAACACCATCAGGTCCACCATTTGCATCCCGTGCCAGATGGAGGGATGAGGACAAGAAAGAAGAAACTGGGCCTGCGCTTGAAGACTCTCCACCTTCTGCTGAGGGAGAAAAACCTTGACCTGAGATGTATCCAGAGTCATGCCCAGAAAGGACCTCACCAGTGACGGGAACAGAAAGGACATGGGATGGTTGATCACCCAGCCGAAGGACTCTAGTGTGGACACCACCATCTGGGTATCCAGTTCTGCCTGCTGGAAGGACTGAGACGAGATCAGAATGTTGTCCAAATTAGGAAGAATGCGAATGCCCTGAGATCTCAATAGAGCCATGACACCCACCAGTACCTTGGAGAATACCATGGGAGCTGGGGTGATACCGAAAGGTAAGGCCACAAATTGGTAGTGCTGATTCTCCAGAGCAAACCTGAGAAATTTCTGATGACCTGGGAAAATTGGTACATGAAGGTAAGCGTCCTTGATGTCTACGGATGTCATGAAGTTGGCCGGGGCGCAGAGTAGCGACTGCTGAGCGTAGGGTCTCCATGCGAAAATGCTTGAATCTGACAAACTTGTTGAGGTGCTTTAAATCTAAGATGAGCCTGAGGGACCCATCTTTTTTGGGAACAGTGAATAGATTGGAGTAGAAGCCTCTGCCCCTTTCCCTGAGAGGCACAGGGCAGATGACCCCCAACTCCAAAAGGTTTCGGACCGCAAGCCGCAAGCCCTGAGCTGACAGGGGGTTTTGAGCCATCCGGGATCTGATAAATCTTGGGGGCGGCCAGGCTGCAAACACTATCTTGTATCCAGAGGACACCACCTCCTGAATCCATCTGTCTGCTACACGTAGCCTCCAGACGTGAGCAAAGAGATGAAGCCGTCCCCCCACCCAGATGGGTGAGGGCGCCTCCTCATGCCTGAGGGGGCTTGGGAGAGGATTTGGGCTTTCGACCCCATGAGAGCCCGGAACGTCCTCGTCCTCTATCCCTGCCCCAATAGTCTCCGCGTGCCCCAGCAAAGGAAACTCCTCGACCAGCCCTGGAAGTGCGGAAGGAAGGGAGAGAAGCACCGGTTCCCCGAAAGGGCCGAGACGGCCTCCTACGTTGAGGCAGCCTACCACCCCTGGCAAATAGGTCCAAGCGTTCACCAAAGAGCCACAGCCCCTTAAAGGGAAAACCAGTGAGGGCCTTTTTAGCAGCATTATCAGCCACCCACTGACGTAGCCAGACAGAGCGTCGTATAGCCACCAACAGGGCAGAAGTCCTACCACACATTCTAATGGCATCATCCATGGCAGAAAGGATATATGCAATAAATTCATAGCAAAGTAGGAGAGATCTATAATCCTCACCTCCCGCGTCATCAGAGGCCCCATCTATGAGACACTTAAGCAACCCTTTAATAGCAATAGCCGTTATGGCAGAGGCACAAACCGGGCGCAGTGAAGTCCCCACACAGGCAAAAGCATGACAGGACAGCTGGTCCAAGCGCCGGCCCTCACCATCCCGCAGGGTAGTGGTGTTAGGTGAATGCATGACTGATGTGTTAGACAACCCTAGGACGGGCGCGTCCACCTCGGGAGGACAGGACCAATGCTTAATCACATCAGCGGGAAAAGGATACCTCCTTTCCCAACTCTTGGGAACCCCAGGTAGCTTACTAGGGCGTTCCCACTCTTTGAGCACCAGATTATTGAAGTGATTCTGCTCAGGGAACTCCAAGCGTGGTTTAACAGAATGGAAAAGCTCACCCTGCTGCTGTGGAGCCACAGCAGGAAGGGAAATACAAAGTACTTCAAAAATGTGAGTCAAAGGGCAGTTTCGCTAAACGTTAAGGGTCTGAACTCCCCAGAGAAGAGAGCCATTCTCCTGCAGGAAATGAGAAGACAGAGAGCGAAAATCATATTCCTGCAGGAGACGCACTTTAAAAAATCCATGGTCCCTCGACTGGGTAGCAGACTTTATCCGCAGGTGTTCACCAGCTGCACTGCCGAGGATAGGAAGAAAAAAGGGGCAGCAATAATGCTGACTAAAGACTTCCCACTCATGGTACAGGAAGAATGGAGGGACGACTCCGGGCGAATCATGATTAAAGGGAAGGTGGGTTGTAGAACCTATACACTGGCGTCTGTGTACGCACCAAACCAGGGGCAGTTTAAATTCCTGATTCACACCCTAGATAAGCTGGAACGATTTATGGCAGGAGAAATTATATTGGGCGGAGACTTTAATCTGGCCATTGAACCCACACTGGACACATCATCGGGGAAGTCGGCAGTATCTCAAGCAGCCCTTAGGACATTGAGAAAAAAATTACACGGTTTGCAGCTGGTGGACGCATGGCGGATCAACAACCCCTCTGTTAGGGACTATTCTTTCTTTTCTAAGGTGCACGGGACATATTCCAGACTTGACTATTTGTGGATCTCGTGTAGCCTGCTGGGGCAAGTGGCGGGAGGAGGTATACATAGCATCACCAATGTAACCTCAAAAAGGAAGGCCGCTCCAAGCGAGGAAGGAGAGGGGGAAAGAAGCACCAGAAGATCAAGACACCTATAGGCGAAGGGATCTTCAATCTCAGTGACGTAGTTTTCACTGACGATGAGTTAAGAGTATTAGATAGGGGGTTGAAATATGCTCCACCAAAAACATTTAATAAATTTGAAACGTATGTGGACTTACAAAAGTATATACGGAAGAGGTTTTTTCTTTCCAAATCAGGCCCCAGCCCCATTATGGAAGCCGGGACCTCTGAAGATTCTGATTTGATTTTTAAACATTCTAAACTACGTAATAAGTCTCTATTCAACCCCCCGGGACCTTCTAGCTCACAGATTGATACGTTTAAATCTGTGGTGTTGAGGGACTTGCAATCCCTTAAGGTTAAACAGAAAAGATGGCAGTCAGATATGACTAAAGGTTTGAAACAGCTTGAACAAAATAAAAATGTGGTTATAAAGCCGGCTGATAAGGGGGGGGGGTTAGTAATTCTGAATAAAACGGACTACATTGATGAAGTCAATAGGTTGCTAGCTGACTCAGATACTTACCTTCTCCTTGAAAAGGATCCCACACTGGGTTACCAACAAGAACTACTGGAGCTATTAAGCTCAGGGCTTGAACTGGGTATTTTGACTAGAAAAGAGTTCGAATATCTTAACCCCACAGCGCCCCGGGTCCCCACTATATACATTCTGCCTAAGATTCACAAAAGTCTGACTAAGCCTCCGGGCCGGCCCATTGTCAGCGGTGTCGGCTCGATTACATGCAGACTTGGCGAATATATAGATGGATTCTTGCAGGGGTTGGTGACCTCTCTTCCATCTTATTTACGTGACTCTTCACAGGTTCTTGAAATCTGTGGAAGTCTTAGAGTCACTCCGGATACCTTTTTGGTCACTGCGGATGTGACCTCACTATATACGGTCATCCCCCACAAACAGGGAATTGAGGCTGTATGTCACTTTCTCTCCTCTCAGTCCTCTTTACCGAATAGGCAAATCAATTTTATAATTGCTTGTTTAACCTTTGCATTAGAACGAAATTACTTTTGGTTTAATGGCCATTTTTACCTTCAGAGAAAGGGTGTAGCCATGGGTGCTAAATTTGCACCTAGCATGGCTAACCTTTATGTGGGCTGGTGGGAGGCCACCTTTATACAAGACCAAACCCCACTGGGTCTACGCTGTTGGTATCGTTACATTGACGATGTGTTCTTTGTTTGGGATGGCCCTCCTGATACGTTACAGGAATTTTGCCAAGATATCAACAGGAACACTTTTAACTTAGAGTTCACAGCTGACAGTAGTTTGGAATCTGTCAATTTTTTGGATCTTAACATCAGAAAAGTGGGTGACTTATTGACTACCTCCACTTATTTCAAAAGCACAGATAGGAACGGTTACGTTCCTTTCGTAAGTTGCCATCACCCTAAGTGGCTTCAGGCGATACCAAGGGGGCAATTCACCAGGGTGAGAAGGAATTGTACATTGTTGGAGGATTTTGATAATCAGTCCACAATGCTAATGCAGCGATTTGTCAACAAGGGCTATGTGGAGGAAGAAATACGTCAACAACGTGCTTTGGTTAGACAATGCCCTAGGGAATCTCTCTTTAATAAGAGAGATAAAAACATTATGGATATTAGGGATGACATTCCATTTATTACTGGTTTTAATGTTCAATATAAGGAGGTTCGTAATTTGCTAGCGAAACATTGGCATATTTTGAAGGCAGACGCAGTGTTGGGCCCTGCATTACCAACCTGTCCTAAAGTGGTTTATAGGAAAGCACCAAACCTGAGGGACAGATTGGTGAAAAGCTATATTGACCCGCCTAGTTCTGGCGGACCGGCTGGCACCTTACCGTCTGGTTTCTATAGGTGTGGAGCCTGTGCTGGGTGCAAGGGCTGTAAGCCCATGGAAAAATCGACGAAATCCTTTTTGGACCTTAGTACAAATAAACCCTTTAAGATTTCTAAGTTTATAACTTGTAGTTCGAAAGGTGTGGTATATCTTATTTGGTGTCCATGCTTTAAAATGTATGTTGGACGCACCACACGTGAGCTCAGAACACGCATTCGTGAACACATGTATAATGTTAGACGTGGTTTTGAATCTCACAACCTGTCAGCACACTTTAAAGAGTGTCATAATAGTGACCCTAGTCTTATTTGTTTTTTGGGGATTGATAAAGTGGAACCACATTGGAGGGGTTCAAATATGGTGAGGGATCTTTCAAGGAAAGAAGGACAGTGGATATACACCTTGGATACCTTGCATCCTTCTGGCCTAAATATTGACTTTGATCTGAACTGTTTCATTGATTCCTCCTGAATTTATGGTCATGTCATCATGTTTTTATTTTTATGCCCATTTCTGTGATTGTATTCTATATTGTATTTATATGGTGCTGGGGTTAGGCAGCTTTGCCACAGTCGTTGCCTCATCTTTTATTTTTAAACAATCTAAATTGATATTTTTAATTTTTTTTAACACTTTTAACTTCCTTGCCTCGAAGTGTTAAATATATGGTGGACTTAACTGTCATGCGTTACATGTTAGCATTCTTGTAATGTAACTGGTGTTTTATTATTTTTTTTTGGCGGTCGGCCTGATTACTCTAGTAATAATATGTAGTCATTCATAGCGCTAAGTTAATCTGTGCTTTGTTCCCCTGTTGACTGCCTGGCTGTGCGCTGCGAGGTGTTGTGCTTTTTGTATCACATGACCGTTCATTGCGGTCATGTGGCTGGCAACACTTGGAGCGCACATCCATCTTTTATCACGTGACCGCTGTGTGCGGTCATGTGGTTTGAGGTGGTGGAGCGCGCATCCATTTTTTTGGTTCGATTTGTTGCCTGTGGTGTGCGGCGCGTATGGTTGGGTGCTGCGCTCCATGACACTTCCTACCACGTGATTGGGATATGCAAGTTAGAACGATAGCTCGAGGGGCGTGTCACACCGCGTCTGTTGTCATTTGATTGGCTGTTATAAGTCTATCTGAGATGCGGTGCGTATTACATTAGTAGGATGCTGCTATTGTTTCCTTGCGCCCATGATTACAGCTATATAGAGGTAATTCTTTGGATTTGATGTATATTTTTTTGAGACTTTTATCATGTGACAAAGGAATTGGTGTCACATGACCACTCTCCCACTGAATTATGGGATGGTGTCTTTTGCCATATATTCTTCCGCCTTCCGCCCGCCACCAGCCTAGTTAAAGTTGCCCTTGGCGACGAAACGCGTTGGCGGTGGCGGTGGCGGAATTACCTTCAAGTTACAATATTGGTACCTTATCTTCAGTGGCTGACGTGACTTTTTTCTGCTGGCAAAGCTGCTTTATCCCAGGGCCGGTGAGACGAGTACTGCCATGATTGTGTTTGAAAGCTGATTTTAATTATATGTTTGTGAGTGTACATTTTTAAAAACTACCTATTAAATCTTTGGGGTTTTTAATGGAGTTACACTAGATTCTGTTTTCATTATTTTTTGGTGACCGGTTCAATTGCTCCAATTTTCTGGACGTCGGTGAGCATTACAAGGAGGAACAGGGTCCATCAAGTACTTCTATGTGGACGTTTGAAGGTCTTATAATTTTTATTAGTCGGTAAGGATTTGCACGATTGGTGGTGGATTCACCGTGTGGAGGTGCATGTGCCGTGGGATAGAGATCATCTTCGGTACCATTTCACTTTGGAGGTTGCTCTGTGTTCTACATTACTTATCTATATTGGGTCCATTTGGGAATAAGGACTTGCACACGTGGAGCACCAAATGTGTGGACTTATATTATACATTTAAGTCTGTTTGCCTGTTTTGAAGTTTTGAACTCATTTTCAGCGCGGTGTATGTACTATTATTGTACCTTTTTGTTATACATAGCATCACGTTTTCAGATCACGCTCCTATATTCCTAGATCTGACCCTAACAGATAGGCCCCCCCCGCCATTGACATGGAGACTAAACGAGTCACTCTTACAAGATGCGGTTGCCTTAAGGCAGTGAAGGAAGGGATAGATGCCTACTTCAGGGAGAATGATAATGGGGAAGTTTCATCACTGATGTTATTGGAAGCCCACAAGAGCGTGATCAGGGGAATCCTGGTGAATCATGCCACTAGAATTAAGAAAGATAAGCAAACACTCATGGAAAGGGTTAAGAAACTGGAATTGTCACATAAGCAATCCGAGGCGGTGCGAGTACTTGGCGAGCTGACCCAGGCGAGGGAGGCCCTGAATACACTACTCTTACACAAAGTTAAATATGCGATGAAAAAGTGCAAACGTGTATATTATGAACATGGTGACAAGAGTGGAGCCCTACTCGCTAGGGCATTGAAGCAGCAAAGGCTGCAAAACTTTATAGCAGAAATACTGGACAAGTCCCAACAGAAGCAGCATGCACCGGAGAGGATTGCAGAATCCTTCCGGCTTTGCTATTCTAACTTGTATGACCTACAGGTGGGGCATGCAACCCAATCCCACCAAGACAGGTCCAGGACCTACATCAATGGCTCGGGAATGCCGCAGGTCGGCCGGGAAATGGCGGCTTCGCTTGAGGATCCCAGAGGAGCTAGCTAAGGCAATAAAACAATCTCCCTCTGGGAAAGCGCTGGGCCCCGACGGCTATACGGTGAAATACTATAGCACTTTCTTCATGCAGCTTGGCCCCTACGTGGTCAAAGTATGGAACACAATCACTGACCCGGGGGCCCTGGGTGCCTTCTCCAGTAGAGATCTAGAGGCCCACATCACTGTCTTGCATAAGACGGGCAAGGACCCCCTTGTTTGCCAGAGTTACCGGCCTATCTCTCTCCTGAACACAGATCTAAAATTGTATGCCAAGATCCTGTGCTGCGCTGCATAATTTTGCTATCTTGCAGCAGGTCCCCCGGTATGTGGATTTGCCACCCTCTCTACCCACCGATGAGCCAGAGGACGCCTATGTTGGCCAACACAGTGCGTCTGGCCAAGCCGTCCATGCTAATCTAATAGCAACACATTTTGCTTAATTGTTTTCTCCTTTGTTTTTTTTTTTTTCTTGTTTGTTGTTATTGCTTTGTGCCATTTGTTTTTGGCTTTGTGTTTTAATAATAAAAAAATAGTAATGAATTAATTACAAAAACCATCAACAATGATTTTAGACTCTTTTTTTTTTTTTTGGTTTTTGGGGCTACTTTAAGTCATATTTATTATACAAAAACCGAAAGACAGCAACTTAGTCATAAACACATGTATTTTATTTTTTTGATTTTCATTTTTTTAACATAAAAATTGTAGTTGATGGTCACTCCCATAGTTATGGGGAATGCATGGACATTAAATTTATGCCAAATCATGCCACATAGCAATTGCACACAGCCTGGATTTACAAAGTAAGGCACTCCAGGGCAAAGTTAACCTTAAAAACAACATAATAACATATATGTGCCAAGCATTGTCAAGTGGATAATTCAGAGATGTTACATTTTAAAAATAGTGACACAAACACACCCTCTCCTGCTTGGCCACATTTGCCACAGGCACAGGTTGAAAGCAGACATACCTATGCCACATCTACACCTGTTACTCAGTGGCCCACCCAAACAAGAACACCCAGTCCCCATCCAAGTCCAGTAAAATTGCAGCCAGGGGCCAAGGTATTAGTTTGCCAGTCCAGAATGTCACACAATCATGCCTACAAACAGGAGCCACAACCAATGTAATTAGGGCCAAGGCTGCAGCGCAACAGTGTGGCTGGTTCAGTGAGGCTTGACCTCTGGCATTGGCTAGTGGGCTACCTCAGCACTCTAATGAGCTATATGGGGGCAAATCAAAACCATACAAGCAAAGCCATACCAAAATGCTATATTGGTAGGGCTCACCAGACAAGTCAATACAGTGGGGATGTAGAGCAAAGATGTAGAACAGATTCAGGCCAAATACACCTTAATATGAGGGATGCCCATAGAACCCAGGTTGTGGCCCTTGGTGGTGGGCCCTAACCTGGGCCTGTGTGGCATTCAGAATCTGCAACCGTTCCAAAATGTTTCTTTGGTTAGTTTGCAATTCAACCATGCTGGACCTGAATTCTGTGGTCAAGTTGGCCATGTGGCTGTTATGAGTCCTAAATTCAGTCAGCATGGCACTTAAGTTATTATTGAGGTGCTCGAATTGGGCATTAATCTGCTTGTGGTTTTGTTGATTTTGGCGGCGAAATAGCCGCCTCTCATGGTGCCATGCTGACTCCATCATCTGCGCGCCCCTCCCCTGGGAAACTGGGCGACGTTGCTGAGTACGCCTCCCAATTCCCCGGGTTGTGGGGCGTGCAGATGATGGTGCTCTAGGACCCCCAACAGCCACAGGTATGCTGGGCAAATCCTCAACAGCAGATCTTAAACTGGGGACTGGAGGGTCAGTCTCTGCATGCTACCCACGATGTGCAGACACCATGCAGCCAGCTTCCCTCTGCTGATGAGGATTTGTCGGAGAAACATTTGGGGACAGTTGCAGATTCTGGCCCAGGGGGAGATCTTCATAAGGTCCCATGCAAATTCCATCCTCCTCCAACTCCTGGATTTCCTCCATCAGTGTGTGGGTCTGTTGGGACATGTTAAAAAAGCTTCAGTTTGGGCACTACATATGTAAATCAGCTAAAAATAACATGCGAAGTCACATGCATAAGCCACATTTGGAAAAGACACTTACCAAAACTATCAGATCCTGGGTCCGTGGCAGCACGCATGTTTGCGGCATGGACAAACTGGCTGAGGATTTCCCACTAGCTGAGGGATGAGGCTGGGCTGCATTAGAAGAAAACAAACAATGTAAACACACAACTATGCATTGGTGATGCTTAATAACACACATGCTTAAATCAAACACGTGGCCAAGCTGGAATGGCCACTACCACAACGGTGCAACTTGACCTTCACTATGAATGCCATTATCTTGAAAATGGATTTTGAAACAAGTACAAACACATTGGTCACCTGAAGCCAACCAAACATGCAAGTACTGCCTGTTGTGTGTGTTTAAACATCCCTTATAGGCCATTAAGTGAACACACTCAGCTTGCAAATAGCAGTTACAATAAGATTCTGCTGGTTACCATTGTATCTATGAAAACATTGCAATCACTCCATCTTAAGCCTTTGGGACCCAAGCACAGCTCAAACCCAAGTGGGCCACAGATAAAGATGTAAGTGTTGGATGTGATTGAATAGAAATACATATCAGGCAGTCCTTTGCTAATCTCAATACTTTACTACTCTTCCTAAATGTTCAGAAACGTCATGAATGGGCAACCAAGTTATCAAATTATCTGTCCACACACATGACACACCCTGGTCAAATTGTTCACTCCCCTACAAGGCACACCCTAGGGGCATGTGTTTAGATATGCCTTGCTGGCTAATTTCACAGGTTGAACCATTTGGGAAAATAAAACATTACTAACCTGCAGGAATAGGCGGGTTGTCCGTGTCCTGTTGTGCCGAGTGTCCCTCTAACGCAACAGGATGTAGCAGGCCCAGCACCATCTCCTCAGCCTAGGTAAATTTCAATTAAGTGCGAAATCCTCCACCAGTTTGTAAGCTGAAAAACATATATACAAAGGAGAAACAATATTTCATAACCAATACCGCGCTAAATAAAAAGTCCAAAAGCTCAACGTGCCGAGACTCCAGTCCAATAGAAAGTCCAGATATGCAAATGGTATTTGAAAGACACAGAGCTAAATCTTCTTAAAGTGGAATAATGCACTCCCAAGCTTCATGCACATCTATTATCCTCCACCAGTAACACCAAACTCTTACCAGAACATTGAATAATAAGCGCTTTCAAATAGATGGAATCATTCTTTGGTTTCCATAATGCCACTTGGTGCAAACTCCTTAATCGACTCCAAGATGTAGCAGGATCTAATCAATAGGGGCTTTCAACCAAATCCAAGTCATACACCCAGTTCAGAGTGCAGAGAAACATAAATGGAAAAAGAAGGAAAAAATCTAGTGCAACACCGCTGGTCCAATTAAAAACAGGTGCTTTAATGTATGACAGAAAACTCACATTATCCAAGTAAAAACAACGCATATAAAACTCGCAGCGGACAGCTCTCACCGCTCCAGCCGGCTTCTTTATAAGCTTTGCAAAGGTCCAAGGTTGTGTAAATCCATACATAGTTACACAAATTTAGCTCAATGATGTCTATACAAGAAGAATAAAAACCCAAAAATAAGATATGTACCTGTACTGCCGCCTTTTATTCTCTTTCTTCCGTGCGGCATATTTGAGGTCCGATATTTTCCGTTGAATCTGTTCTACATCTTTGAGCTCGTCCCCCGCTGCATTGACTTGTCTGGTGAGTTCTGCCAAAACCTCAGCTTTGCGCTGCTTGCTTGTTGATTTGGATTTGCTCCCATATAGCTCATCATAATATAATGTGAGGCCACTAGCCAATGCCAGAGTTTGGGCCTCACCAAAACGGCCACTCAAGTGGCCTCTGCGCAATGTGCACCGTGTTGGTTGTGGTTGTGGCTCCTCATTGTTTCCAGGCAAAGGGGGCGACATTCTGGCCTGGGTGTGTGTTGGAGAATTCAAGGACTGCAGGCTGGCTGCTGATCTAACTGGACTGGGAAAGGGACTGGGTGTTCATGGCTGGGTGGCCACAGAAGTTGCAGGGATTGATGTGGCATAGGGTGATTGGCTGGCCACCTGTGCCGGTGTCGAATGTGGCCGAGGAAGAGAGGGTCTGGATGAGCTTGAAGTTGTGATTGGGGCCCTGTGGGCCCTTGGAACGAGCATGGCCCTTGGAGGTACTTGGACGGTCCATGGCTGAGCCAGAGCTTGTGGTTCTGCCACTCTTGCCCGTGGATTGGTAGCCACGTGCGGGTGGAGATGTGGAGCTTGGGATTCTCTGCATTTTAGGGCTTTTGTCCCTGCTGTGGCTTCTGGGCCATCGGGGGCTTCTGGGCCGTCGGGGGCTTTTGGCCCTGGTGTGGCTTCTGGGCCGTCGGGGGCTTCTGGCCCTGCTGTGGCTTCTTGGCCGTCGGGGGCTTCTGGCCCTGCTGTGGCTTCTTGGCCGTTGGGGGCTTCTGTCCCTGCTGTGGCTTCTTGGCTGTCGGAGGCTTCTGGCCCTGCTGTGGCTTCTTGGCCGTCGGGGGTTTCTGGCCCTGCTGTGGCTTCTGGGCCGTCGGGGGCTTCTTTGCCGGCTTGGGCTTCTTTCATGGTGGCCTTTGGATTTGAACACTGCCTTGGTGCCACGTGGGGGGGGGGGGTGTGGGCCCGGGGGGGCTGGGGCTTCGCACCCTCTTACCAGTTTTTAGCACCTCCCTTGTGGTAGGCTTGGTGGCCTGTGTCTTGCGCTTGGCTTGTGCCTCCTTTTTTTTGTGAGTAGTGGTGGGTGGCATTGCGTTTTTGCTGCAGTTTGGTTTTGGGCATTTGTGAATGAGTTTTTGGCCCTTCTGAAGCCTCCTGCCGCTTGAGTGCCTTTTTTCCTCTTGCCGCTGCTTGCTTCTTTGGTGCCATTTGAATGAGCTGTATGTTCAGGGACCTTTAAATAAGACTGGCGGCCTGCGACGCCTACGCGCTCGCATACGCGTGCGTACGGCCGTTCGTTCGGCCGTGCGGAACCTGGGAACCGCTGGGGCATTACTTATCTGCTGCGGAGAAGAACAAAGATGGCGCCCACAATCTTCACCCGCCAACAAGAAGGGATCCTCATGCTTGTAAGTGTCTTTTTATCAGTTTGATTTGCCAGCTAAATGCATGTCTACCCCTTAAGGAAGCGCAGGAAGTAAGGGCTTTATTTAAAAGTGGCTACAACTCCGTGCACAACCAAAGTCACGGCACACACGTGCCAAACACCAGTTCGGCCAGCTTCAAGGATTTGATTAGCCTAGAAATGTGTGTGTTAATGTCATTTAGTCAAAGGATCTATTTTTGACAGATATTGGTAGCCAGTTGGAACTAAATGCTATGTTTGCTTTATGTTTTGTAGACCATGCTGGAGCGCAGGTACGACTACCTGCCCAACTCTTTTGAGAAACGCACCGTCGCCCTGGAGATCATCGGGAAAATACAGCAACAGACTGACACCAGCTTCACCCACACAGATCATGCAGCATTGGTCGGACCTGAAGCGGCTGCACATGCCCCGGGTGCGGAGGTTTTTCAGCATCCATTTCCCTAGTAAGTACATAGCGATTGCATGCCAGATGTAACTAAGACAGAAGGTAGGCCTTTAGTTAAAATGCCTTTTCTTTGGTAGTGTTGGAAATTGATTACCGTATACGCCGCACCCGGAGGCGCACAGGCCGACCAGTGCTGCATGAAGCTGCAGCTGGAAGTGAAGGTGGTGGATCTCCAGGGCGATGGTCCTACCCCTCCTCTGTTGGGTCCTCTGACCAGCCGCTGGACTTTTCCACAGAGGAGGGGCGGCACGGCGTGGGCGGGCAGTCGTACCCTGCCATGCATGCGGGAGCCTCTGGTATGTGAATCTTCATGTATACGGACACACATATACATTCTATTTACTACCAAGCTGATTCCTTTCATATGTTTTTATAGATGCTTCAGGAGCGGTTGAAGTTGTGGGGGAAGCGGCAGATCGGCCACCTGAAGGACATGGAGAAGGTGATTGATGTGACCCAGACATTTAAACAGACATTTTATTACTGTTGAATAAGACATAAAAACTAACTGTAATTGCCATGTTTCTCCAGGAACTTCTTCACAGCAGAGCCAGGGCCCAGGACGTCGGGTTGTCCCCAACGAGCCCTCTCTCGGCCACCAACCAAGTAAGTAGTAATGCCATTATTTGCAGTATGTGGTAATTGACATGAACACACAGATACATCAAGCCATAGTCAATGGCATTCGAAGAATGACTTCTGGCCACTTCCTTAGCTTAATGACTTTGCATAATCACATCTGGCCACTTCCTTAGCTTAATGACTTTGCATAATCACCTCTGGCCACTTCCTTAGCTTAATGACTTTGCATAATCACCTCTGGCCACTTACTTAGCTTAATGACTTGGCAGAATGACATATGTGGCCTTTATTTAATTAGCTAACTAAAAAACATTCAATCCACAGGTGACAAACATGTATTGTTCTCCAAGTAATGTTTTATTCTCAATTTGTTACAGGGACCACACGCCAAGCAGTTTTAGAACTGAATAGGAGGGTCCTTGAGTTGGTGGCCGATATGAAGGTGGTGGTTGCCTCATTGGGGACAACAGAAGAAGAAGATTAGAGTCCTGGGTCCTGGCCCTGTTTAGTTTATACAGTCATTTTAAAATGGCAGATATTTAACCCTTTTATATTTTTATAAAAAAATAATCTACAATGTACATAGTCCCCTTTTTTAAAAAATGTTTCACGAAAAAAAATTTACAGATAAAAAAATCAAAAGCAAACAAAGTTTCATTGTCATTTATTTAAACACATGCATTTACACCAAAGAAAGGGTCAAATACATATTTTTCTATCAAGATTGAGATGTCCGCGAAATGGTTTGGGTAAGCTTTAGGGGCCTAAATGGAAGAAGAACCTAACCGCGAAGTGGTTTGGGTAAGTTTTAGGGGCCTAAAATGGAAGAACCTAACCGCAAAGTGGTTTGGGTACGTTTTAGGGGCATAAAATGGAAGAAGAACCTAACCGCGAAGTGGTTTGGGTAAGTTTTAGGGGCCTAAAATGGAAGAAAAACCTAATCGCAAAGTGGTTGGGGTGAGCTTTAAGGGTCCAAAAGGGAAGATGGAGGATAGCGCTAAGTGGTTGGGGTGAGCTTTAAGGGTCCAAAAAGAAAGATGGAGGATAGGGCTAAGTGGTTGGGGTGAGCTTTAAGGGTCCAAAAGGGAAGATGGAGGATAGGGCTAAGTGGTTGGGGTGAGCTTTAAGGGTCCAAAAGGGAAGATGGAGGATAGCGCTAAGTGGTTGGGGTGAGCTTTAAGGGTCCAAAAGGGAAGATGGAGGATAGCGCTAAGTGGTTGGGGTGAGCTTTAACCCTTTAAGTGCCAGCCTTCCTGGAGATTTTGTCACACTCTGTTGCCAGACCATTTTGCACTATTTTGCGCTCCCCATGTTCAACTGTGATTTTTTAAGGGATTTCCCAAGAAAATGATATATTGTTTTTTTCAGCAGAGCCTGGGCTTTAACATGAAATATCTTGTTTGTCATTTTCTGAGTGTATTCCCAATATTTTGGGGTGAAAATTGTGCAAAAAAAAAACAACTATTTTTTACAATTTGTAGTGTTTTTTTGTAATAAAAAATGTAAGTTTGTCAATAAAATCTTATTTTGTGTGAAACCCCAATTTCTCCCAGTTACAGCGGTCCCACATATGTATAGGTAGACACCCTTTCCTGCCCAGGAGACTCCCCCAAACTGAAACAACACTTTAGGAGATTTTGAGATAAAATACAACTATGCTATGCAATATGCGCACCTTGCAGTTTTTCAAGAAAAACAACCCTTTACATTTGAAATACCCCCAATAAACTATATATTCCCTAGAATTATACACCTCAGGCTTTCTAGGCGTAACAGGCTTGTTGACATAGGTGCAGTTTTCTGGAAGTAATCCCTCAATGTATTCTTTGGTTACACAGGGTTTCCCTAAAAATTAATAAAAAAGCTGAATCAAAACCACATTTTCCTAAAAAAAACTATATGCAAACCAGAAAAAAACTGAAAATCTGAAAAAGCAACATCCCCCAAACAGAACAATACCCAGCATGCATAGGTTCTGTCAAGGAGAGAGTTGGCAAACACCCAAAAGTAAAGCATGCGCATAACGGTAATTTTACTTCAAAATTTCAGCTCTGCAGACAAAGTGCGCACCTTGTGCTTTTTCTACCAAAACAACCCTTTACATTTGGAATATCCCTGATAAACCATATATTCCCTGAAAGTACACATGTTAAGCTTTCTAAGCATACCCTGCTTGTAGTGGGCTCATCTTTCTGGGAGTAATATCTCGAAGAATTCTTAGGTTGCACAGGGTTTCACAAAAAATTGTATAAAAAAGCAGAATAAAAAACACCTTTTCCTAAAATATCAATATGCAAATAAGAAAAAACAAGCTAAATCTGAAAGCGCAAGGTCCACCGAGCAGAACAATACCCAACATGCATAGGTACCTGTAACCTTTTAACTGCCAGCCTACTTGAGATTTTGTCACCCTCTGCTGACAGGTAATTTTTCACCATTTTGCGCCATGTTTAAGTGTGATTTTTGCAGGAATTTCCAAGAAAATGGCATATTTTCTTTTTGTGGCAGAGTTTAGACTTTAACATGAAATGTCTTGTTTGTATTTTTTTTACTTTTTTTTAATATATTTTTTCTACTTTTTTAATATATTTTTAAGTAAATAAGTAAAAAAAAATAAAAAAAAAACATATTTTTTAAATTGTCTCCTTTATTTTAACAAAAACATTTATTTTATTAAAGAAAACCATATTGCACGTGAAAGCCCCATTTCTCTCGATTACAATGATACCACATATGTATCGGTAGCCCCCCGTTCCTGTCCATGAGATCCCCTAAACTTAGAAGAGCACTTTATAACATTTACAAATAAAATACAACTACTATCCACATAATAAAGGGTTAAATAAAAAAAATTGGTGTGGGGTCCCCCTTCACAGGGGGGGGGGGCACCATTTCTTGGGGGAATATAAGGGTTTTTTTGGGAGGCAGGTAATGGGGGGTCTCGGGGTTAATGGCAAGTCACCCACTAGCCGCAGGTGACTTGCCAGACCCCCGAGCCTTGTGAACTGGTATAGGGGTCACATGGACCCCTTACCAGTTCACAAAGGGTTAAAAGTAAAAAAAACACACAGACACACTTTTTTCAAAATAACTTTATTAAAATTTTTTTTTTTTTTTAATACTTACCTCCCATCCATCCCTGTGTCCCACGCTGATCACTTAGGCTTCTGCTCTCCTGCTGCTGCTGGAAGCCTTTTATACCTACTGGGTTACAGGTAACATAGGGTTAATTTAAAAAAAATGACATAGGGTCCACCCCTCCCAGGGAGGGGGACCCCATTTTTTTTTGGATTTTTAAGGGTTAAACCCCTTAAAACTCCCCCCAAAAAATTGTGTGAGGTCCCCCCTACCCAGCGTAACCAGCCATGGGGGCTTGTAGAACAGGGCGCAGGGGCCAGCTTTAGTGGCCCCTGGCCCTGCGGCTACAAGCCGTCATAGCCTAGGGCCACGGCTCTTTTGCCCCCCCTGGGCTTTGGGGAGGCAGGTAATTTGGGTGGCCAGGGGTTAATGGCAAGTCACCCGCTAGCTGCAAGTGACTTGCCAGACCCCCGTACCTTGTGAACTGGTATAGGGGTCACATGGACCCCTTACCAGTTCACAAAGGGTTAAAAGTAAGAAAAACACAAAGACACACTTTTTAAAAACAACTTTATTGAAAAAAATATATATTTTTTAATACTTACCTCCCATCCATCCCTGTGTCCCACGCTGATCACTTAGGCTTCTGCTGGAGGCCTTTTAACCTACTGGGTTACAGGTAACATAGGGTTAATTTAAAAAAAAAATGACATAGGGTCCCCCCTCCCCTTAAAAATCCCCAAAAAATGGCGTGAGGTCCCCCCTACCCAGCCTGTGACCAGCTATGAGGGCTTGTAGAACAGGGCACAGGGGCCAGCTTTAGTGGCCCCTGGCCTTGCGGCTACAAGCCGTCATAGCCTAGGGCCACGGCTCTTCTGCCCCCCCCCCCTGGGCTTTGGGGAGGCAGGTAATTTGGGGGGCCAGGGGTTAATGGCAAGTCACCCGCTTGCCGCAGGTGACTTGCCAGACCCCCGAGCCCTGTGAACTGGTATAAGGGGTCTCATGGACCCCTTACCAGTTCACAAAGGGTTAACAGTCTAAAAAATAAAGACAGACACATGTTGTTTAAAAAGTTTATTTAAAAAAAAAAAAAAACATTTTACCTTTACTCACCTTCGATCTTCAGATGCAGTGTCCCGTGGCGATCTGATGCAGGTGACAGCTGGGCAGAGAAGGGGGGAGGCAGGCGAACGAAGGATCGCCTACCTCCCTCCTTCTCTGCCCAGCCGTCACCGGCATCTGACAGTAGAACTGCCGGGTGCCCCGATGACACCCGGCAGTGACGTCACTAAAATCCAAGATGGCGGCCGCCATCGGAAGCTGCGGCGGAGGGAGGGCTATTATGCCCCCCTCCAGAAGACAGAAGAGCCTGGGGGGGTGATCGGAGCCCCCCCCCCCATGAAGAGGAGAGGCGGCGGGAGCCAGCGGGAGCGGAGGTGAGTAACTGTCATTTTTTTTTTTATTTTGCAGGCAATCTCGGCGGCTGCTGAAACGGGGGGGGGCACCCTCTTCCGGGCCCTCCCCTGCAGCCGGAGGAGCCCCAATCGGCGATCGGAGCCCCGTTGGCTGAAGAGGAGACCCGGCCGGATCAAACAAGGGGTCAGGTAAGTGCCTTTTTTTTTACTGTGATTGGGGAAAGTCAGGCACGTAAAATTTACGTGGCTGGCTCTTAAGTGGCGGAGAGGCAACCACGTAAATTTTATGTGGCTGGCATTTAAAGGGTTAAGGGTCCATAAGGGAAGATGGAGGATAGCGCTAAGTGGTTTAGCTAAACATTGGAGTAGAAGTGAGGGTGTCAAATATGTAGGCGAGCACTTGAATGAGTTAAGTTTGTAGTGCGCAGGCGCAAGATGGTAAGGATTTCCGTCCGGACGATTATTTATTGAAAAAGAAAAACAGAATCTATCGGGAAACGTAAAGGATTCGTGCAAGGAGACGATGGAAAAAGGACAAAATCGAAATCTGACGTTGTAACCTGAGAAAATGAAACAGAAAAGTCACGATGGAAAATGACATCCTCGTACTCTGGCATACGAACGGACGGAAACTTTACAGAATGTTTGCAATGCATGCATAGAATCACTCGCACACTCATACGAGAGCGGGAACATTTGAAAATAATACGAAGTCTTTTTTTGTCTCTCTGAATCGAGCCTAATGTCTTGATTGAGATGAAAGGCAGAAACAACCATAGGCAGAAAATCTGGCTTAAAACGAAACACCACCTTGTCCTGTTGTCTCTCAAAATAGGGAGGCTTGATAGAAAGCGCCGCCAACTCAGAAACACGCCTCACAGAAGTGATAGCCACCAAAAAGACCACCTTAAGCGTAAGAATGGACAAAGGGGCTCCTTGCAAGGGCTCGAAGGGAGACCCCTGCAGGGCAGATAAAACTAAGTTCAAGTCCCAAACTGGTAACATAGGCTTACGTGGGGGACGCACGTGAGTAACCCCCTGGAAGAAGGTCTTGACCAGGGGATGCTGAGCAAAGGATCTTTGGAAAAAAATAGCCAAAGCAGAAACATGACCCTTCAGAGTACTGAGCTGAAGACCCAGATCCAAACCATGTTGCAGAAACTCCAGAATTCTAGGAATGGAAAACACACGACAGGGAAGCGAGTTAGACTCGCACCAGTCAATGTAAGTACACCAAACCCTGTAGTCGATGGAAGAAGAGGACCTCTTCCTAGCCCTGATCATGGTATTTACAACCGAGGCAGGCAGCCCTTTTTCCATCAAGATGGAGGTTTCAACAGCCAGGCCGTCAAAGCCAGCGTTTGTAAATTGGGGTGGCGTAGGTGCCCCTGAGTGAGCAGATCTGGAACCTGGGGCAGGGCGTAATGACCTACTGCCAGCTGCACAATGTCTGCGAACCACACTCTTCTTGGCCAACAGGGGGCCACCAGTATGGCTGGCACCCTTTCCTGAGCTATTTTGCGCAGCACCCTGCCCAGCAGGGGAAAAGGGGGGGACACATACAGAAGCTGAAACCCCATCCATGACATTGCCAGGGCATCCATGGCCAAGGCCAGAGGATCCTGGGACAGAGAGAAAAATACTGGAAGCTTGTGATTGTGACGGGACACAAACAGATCCACATCCAGCTGACCCCAGCGATGGCACAGGGAGCGAAACAACCTGCTGCTGAGGGACCATTCTCCCAGATGAGAGGTCCCCCTGCTCAGAGAGTCTGCCTCCAGATTCTCCAACCCCGGTATGTACACAGCTGAGATGCAGGGAACATTCTCCTCCGCCCAGGACAGTATCAGGGACACTTCCTTGAGGGCCCTCTTGCTCCGGGTCCTTCCATGATGATTGATGTAGGCAACTGCCGTCTGGTTGTCCGAGCGGACCTGAACAGCCCGACCCCGCAGGTGTGGGGTTAAGTGGGCGAGAACCAACCTGATCGCCCTCAGTTCCAGAATGTTGATAGGGGCATGGGCTTCCTGAGGGCCCCACTGACCCTGGAATTTCAGTGACTTCCAAAAGCCCCCCAACCTGTCAGACTGGCATCCGTGGTGACAGTTTCCCAGCAAGGGGCCAGAAAGGATCTGCCCACCAGCAGGTTCCTTGAGTCCAGCCACCACGATAGAGACTGACCAGAGGGGACAGGACAAACACCAGATACAAGGACACAGGGTCCCAATCCCATACTGACAAGAGGTGAAGCTGAAGAGGCCTCATGTGAAACTGAGCATATGGAACCGCCTCGAAGCAGGACACCATCAGGCCCACCAGCTGCATTCCCTGCCTGATGGATGAATGAGGACAAGAAAGAAGGAGATGAGCTTTCTCTTGAAGACTCTCCACCTTCTGCTGAGGAAGAAAGATCTTAACCTGAGAGGAATCCAGAGTCATGCCCAGAAAGGACTTGGGGTGGTTGATCACCCAGCCGAATGACTCCATTGTGGACACCGCCCTCTGAGTGTCCAGTTCTGCCTGATGGAAGGACTGAGAAGCGATAAGCATGTCGTCCAAGTAGGGAAGAATGCGAATGCCCTGAGATCTCAGCAGAGCCATCACTCCTGCCAGCACCTTGGTGAATATCCTGGGAGCCGAGGTGAGACAGAAGGGCAAGGCCACAAATTGGTATTGCTGATCCTCCAGAGCAAACCTGAGGAATCTCTGATGACCTGGAAGATAGGTACGTGAAGGTAAGCATCCTTGATGTCTACAAAGGTCATGAAGTCTCCTGGGCGTAGGAAAGTCACAGCTGAGCGCAGAGTCTCCATGCGAAAGTGTCTGAATCTGACAAATTTGTTGAGGTGCTTCAAATCCAGGATGGGTCTGATGGACCCATCTTTTTTGGGGACGATGAAAAGATTGGAGTAATAGCCTTTGCCCCTTTCCTTCAAGGGCACCCCGGCAGATGACACCCAGTTCCAGAAGGCCTTGGACAGCCAGGGGCAGACCCTGAGCTGACACGGGGTTTTGAGCTAACCGAGATTTAATGAATCTTGGGGGCGGCCAGGCTGCAAACTCTATCTTGTAACCAGAGGATACTACCTCCTGAATCCACCGGTCTGAGACATGACGCCTCCAGACATGAGCCAAGAGCCGAAGCCGTCCCCCCACCTGGATGGGTGAGGACGCCCCTTCATGCCTGAGGGGGTTTGGGGGAGGACTTAGGCTTGGGACCCCAGGAGGGGCCAGGGCAGCCACGTCCTCTGCCCCTGCCCCAAAAATCTCCACAGGCTCCAGCAAAGGAAGTTCCCCGTCCAATTCTGGAGCCCCTGAAGGAAGGAAAAATGGCACCTGAACCCCGAAAGGACCGGGATTGCCTTCTACGCTGAGGTAACTTGCCTCCCTGGGCAAACAAGTCCAGACGTTCCCCAAAGAGGCGCAGCCCCTTGAAGGGAAACCCAGTGAGAGCCTTCTTAGCAGCGTTGTCAGCTGCCACTGGTGCAGCCAGACCGAGCGGCGTATCGCCACCAACAAGGCAGATGCCCTGCCGCACATTTTGATGGTATCATCCAAGGCAGAGAGGACATATGCAACAAATTCCTCACAATGCAGAAGAGCTCTATACTCTTTACAACCAGCATCATCAGGGGCCCCATCTAAGAGACTCCTGAGCAGGCTTTTAATAGCAACAGCCGTAATGGCAGAGGCACAGACAGGACGCAGCGCGGTCCCCACACAGGCAAAGGCATGGCAAGCCAGCTGATCAATGCGCCTGTCCTCCTCATCCCTCAGTGTAGTAGAGTCAGGGGAATGCATGACGGATGTGTTGGACAATCCCAGAACTGGTGCATCCACCTCGGGAGGACATAACCACCGTTTAACCATTTCAACAGGAAAGGGATACCTCCCACGTTCCCACTCCTTGAGCACCAGATTATTAAAATGAGTTTGTTCAGGAAACTCCAAGCGTGGTTTAACAATATGAAACAGCTCCCCCTGCTGCCGCGGAGCAACAGCAGGAGGAGAGATACAAAGTACTTCAAAAATGTGAGCTAAAAGCCTGTCAGTATCATCTGAAGCCCATGGGTTGGACCCAGAATCGGCACCATACACCCTAGATTGTTCCTCAAATGATTCTGAATCAGAAAATAATTCCCCCTCTTCCAGGGGAGTATAACCGGTAACGTCAAAAAAATTCCTCAGCCTCCATAGGAAAGAGGGAAACACCGGGTGATAAATGCTGCTTCTTAGCAGAAGCCTTACGCGGGCCAGAGCCAGCAATATGTCTCTCAATGCTGGCCACCCGAGCAGCCAAATCAGGTTCAGACTCCCCACTGGTATGCACCTCACTAGGAGTCAGATGTAAGTGTGGAGGGGTAGGCGAAGCCCGAGGGGGCGCAGGCCCAGCCACTGGTAACCCAGACTGCAGCGCAAGCGTCTGCTGGGCGCAGGGAACACACACCCTGACATCATCACTTATAGGGGATACACCACACGCCACACACAGCCAGGCTTGTTCCGAAGGAACCCCAAGCACATTATCCTGAGAAGCCTCCATATGGTGATTATTGTGGCACAAGTCGGGATTGACGCCAATAAGGCTACCCAGGATGCCCCAATAGCCCGCTAGGGAAGTGGGAGATATACAATACAAAAACCTGCCAATAAGGGGTTAACGCTAAAAGGGAATAGGACTGGGAGAAACCACTAAAAGTTTGACCCTCCTGTAAGACATAAAGCAAAGATCCCGTAAGCATAATACGATGAAGGTACAAGTAATAGCCAGCCCACAGGGGCACTTACGGACCACGATAGGGAGACGCCAGACACGCAGCACAGGAGCTCCAAAATGGCGCCCGCATATACCTCGAGGGGCGGGGCGCGGAGAAGTGATGCGGAAAACGTCATCTGCAAGGCCCACCCCCGAAGAGCGCGAAAACACGCCCCGTGACAAGGCCAGCCAATGACGGCGCAGCAGCGCCTGAGGCAATGTTGCCGCTGTCCACGGAGCGGAGTACATGTGCGCGGCGGCATATAATACAAGTGCAAAGCAAAACATGAAAACACACATTAATATACATACACCCCCCCCCAGATCTACCCAGGGGGAGCGAAGGGGAAGCAGCGGACCACCTAAAAGGATCCTAACTGAAGGGACAGGGGGCGAAGGGCACATGGCCGCGGGAGGGGCATTCCATAAGGCTCATCACTGGCCTATATCGACTACCCTTTGGTGGGGGACTGCGGTACGAGCAGCACTCCTTAGCACCTGGCAACGGTGCTGCCTACCATCACCCGACCAGCGCAGCCTAGGCTGGGAGGCAGAGGACAGGAACGGGTGGGACTAGCCCTACAGGGCCGCAGGCTAATAAGCCCCGCTCACCTGCGAGTAGAAAGAGCCATCTTCTAGTCATCGCAGCCCAGACTGCAGAGAGGAACTGGGGATTTTGTGGGAGGTCCTTTGTATATATGGGGCCGGGAGGAGCCACTTTTCTGTCTCTGCAGTCCAGCGCCATCTACTGGATGTATAACCCAAGAGTAAGGAATATCTTCTGGAACAGAACGTGCTGTATACTTAGAATAAAGCACACAAATACAGACCCCCAGGTGCCCCCTGCCCACCAAGCGGGCCACAACAAGTGGTCACGCCCAACCTGCTAGAGGGAAGGGGAGAAGGGAACCAAGACCCAAGGATTGAGGCTGGGGCATCCCAATGAGGCTCACCATAGAAGACCTGTCGCCGGCTACCCTTTGGTAGAGGGTCTTGTGGCCCAGAGCCGAGCTCCTTCAGCACCTGACCCTAGTGCTGTCCTACCTTCACCCGAACCGTCAGCCGAGGCTTGGAGGCAGTGGGTCCAGAACGGGTGGAAATAAGCCTGCAGGGCCCTAGGCTTGAAAAGCCCCACTCCCTGCGCAGTAGAGAGCCATCTTCTATCTTCACAGTCCAGAATGCAGAGAAACACTGGAAATTGGTGGGAGGTACTTGGCTATTTATGGGGCCGGGAGTGGCCACAAGTCTTTCTGCAGTCCACTGCGCCACCTTGTGGCGGAATAACCCAGACGTAAGGAATTACTGGAAAAGGACGTGCTGTATACTTGGAAAAATGCCCCAATGTTTGGGGGGAAACAAGCCCAGTAATCAACATTTCAGGTGGCACATGCATAGAATACTGAAACTGTTATTCCGAGACTTCCTGGTAACAGATTTACTTTACATGTTTACGGTGAACATATAAGCCAGAAAATTTCCTGCACCAAAATAATTTATTAAACTTTTGTAATATTTTACATCCCCATACAAAGAGAAGACCTAGAAGTACAACAGTGCAGATGTAGAACGTTGGCAAATTCCTCTTAGTTTTAATATGTAAAATCTTTATTAAGTTAGTCTCCAGTGACCGTAAGGTTGTGGGAGGGGGTGCTGGTCTTGTCATCATCTTAAATAAATAATAGTCTTCTGGTCTTAATTTTACAAATCACTGAAGATGGAAAAGAGTCACAGCAACCAATCAGAACATTTTATTTTCCCAACTGACAGTGTTGGAAGGTGTAAATCTGATTGTTGCTGTTGTTAAACACTCATAAGCCCAATATCATTTCTCTTCTTAAAGCGGACCTTCACTCTGAATAAGTGTCTATCTTATATGTTTCCCACACCCTGTACATACAGATTGCTCACATTAAAAATCATCCTACCTGTATCTACTGCATGTTATGAGCCTTTAAACATCCAAGATGGCGGCTTATGGAAGCCGCCATCTTATCAGGCAGCCTGCAAACAGGAAGTGCCTCCTGACTGTGCTGCTCGGCATTCTGGGAATGCTGACCTTTACCTGACCCCAGCTCTGCTCTGTCTGAGCAAAGCACAGCTATAACCCGCCCCCCTGTACCTTATCCCACTCTCCTCTCCTCAGTAAGTGTGATGCTTCTGAGTCAAGATGGCGGCGTCCATATCCTAAATTCCTGAACAGAGTTGCAGCCCAGTAGGGGAAAGAATAATAAGTTAGTGACTAAAAACATAAAATATATTAATTTTAGATGCTGGGGAACCATTTTTTAAGAGTTTGGGCTTTTCATTAAATCACGCTGAAGGTCCGGTTTAAAATATTTTGGTTTATAAATATTCAGCATTTCTGTTACCAAATGCTGTGAAATTAAAGGGGGAGGGGTCAAATTTGAGATTAAAGTAGGCAGAACTATTCATTTATTGGATGTATAACTGAATAAAATTAACAATCCCTTTGTGCTGGGGGCAAATATAAATGGGCATGCAAAATCTCTAATACGGATACAATCATTGTTTGGTCTTATCTTCTAAATTGTGTAAATAAAATTGGCTAATATATATGTTTTGTAATGATACTTAAATGGGTTCTCATTATTGGCCCCAGTGTATTTCAAATGAACAAATTGCCCATGATTCATTAAACTTTTCTTAAAACATCTCACAAAAATAAGAATTGAGTTAAAATAAGGTGTAATTCAATGAAGTGAGAAAATTACAGGAGTTATAATAACTGAAAGTACACATGTTGGTTATTAAACCTAAAATATTTACTCCAGGGTGGTAAATGATCTAAGGGTTGATTCATGACAGTAATTATTTTACACCTTTTCTTTGGATTTTTTTCCTAGCTGCAATTTAGCACCATCCTTAGCTGTGCAATTTGTTTTAAAAATTGCACAGCTAAATATAGAGCTGAATTGTGCTTAAAGAAGACCAACAGTCAAAAATGACTTAAACCAAACTATAACAAACAGTGCTCATATGCATCCCTCCCCAGGGCAATTTAGAGTGCTGCAAATAAAAATTAATTTATCCTTTTCAACTGTTGCTGTGGTAATTTTTTAAAGCAAGATCTTTAAAGTTGTTGGTCTGGTTTAAGGAAAAAAATCAAAAGAAAAATAGTTTTTGCAGTCATGAATCAGCCCTCTAATGACTGTAGAAATTAAGATTTACTAATAATTCACGTTTAAAAGCATACCTTACTTTATTGAATAACACCTTATTTTTTCTCATGCCTTATTTTGAAATGAAGCATGAAACAGTCGTAATTTTTATTAGATAGTTTAAGGTAATGAAAGCATTTTTGTCCAAAAAACTGAATTCTATTGCACTTGTCATACTTTAAGACAGGCGCAACATGCTTGTTTGAAGAGGCTAATTTAATAAGAGGACTAAAAAAAAAACACCTTTACAAAGTTTTTTGGTAAACAGACCTGTATGGGTTAATGTATTATGTAGTATCATGCTGTAACCTGTGAGTGGTGCCTTTAATGGAATTCGTCAGATTCAATACAGAAAGACTGAGAGGCTATGCGCCACTACAGATCACAACATCCCCACCTCTTGGGCATACTAGTTAGGAATACTGATCTCTTCATTGCATTGTCCAAGCAAAAAACGAAAAAAAACTATATTCACCTTTTGTCCGCTACAGCTTCTACTGGCTTCATTGTGTTAAAATATATAGATAATTGAGAGCGAACATGGCATCGCCTTGCACCAGTTTTCAATCTCTCCAAGATGAAATTCTACCCCTCTGCACAGCCACTCCCTTTATTGCAATGTAAGTAGGCATGACAAGGCCGGGTTGTACCGAGACTGCTATTCCATTCCATCCTGCATTGCAATGAATGAAATAGACGCACCAAGATGTGGATTCTTGTCTCGGTGGAGGGCACCATGTCTGACCGAAGATAATTTGGGTGCATGTTTTCAGTATTCGGTAAGTTGTAACCCACCAAGTGTGGAACCTCAATCAGGTGTGTGATTTACACATGCAATCGGCATTATATGCAAAGCAAGGCCCTGCATTCCTTACGGGATTGATAAGCCTGCTTGCTAAATATTATATAGTAATGAGAGGGTTACACTGGGCGTAGGGTTCACATGTGCTATTGCAATTGTATGCAAACAAAGGCCCCTACTTTCTTTACAGGATTTATAAGCCTGTTTGCTGAATATTTTACAGTTATGATTACAGTAGATTATTTATACAGTTTAACTGTATACATTTTATAAATAGTAGTGATGGAGCAACTCCCTCTCCCTCTACTTAGCAAGTTGTAAAACACCAGAGCTGGATGAGGTAGTTGTGGGGGACAAAGGGTATGTTTTTTTTTTTTGCCTGGACAATAATTTAAGGGCCAGAAAATGTCCACATGACTCCCATCCCAACCAGTGTTGGTGCACAAAGACAGACAAGGTCAGAAGCCACATACCAGCGACTAATTTATTTAAGTAGATTTGGAGGTTTTGGATATTTCCTGGTCTTTAAAGCCAACTGTAATTCCTAACAGTTTCCTTGAAGGTGGGAGGTAAAAGTCAATTTTCACTAAAATGCCATCCGCTGGTTTATTAGGAGTGAGCAGCCTAAGGGCAAATCTATAACAAAACACAATTACATTTTTTATTTTTTGAAATTAACTTTCCTAGAGATATTTAGTGCTCAAGATTCATTATCTCCTTCTTAATATGCTAAGACCATGACATTGTGAAAATGTAAACCAAGCACTGTGTTAGATGGCATGAAGAGGCAAAATATATCAAAACAGGTCTCATAAATTTAGAAGGCCTAAAGCGATGTTGTGGGTTCTTATTGAACTACAGATGTGTCCATCCTTACCTTTTCTCATAGCTCGTTTTATTGTAAGATGTGTGTCACAAGATGACCAGCTATTCAGTTGAAAATCTATGGGAAGCGAACTTGTTATTGAATGCGCATAACCTTTCCAGAAATGATGTTGAATGCATATCATGAAAAACTGCAGGGTTTTTTAAAATTAAATTGAAGGTAAAGGTGGGCACATGTATACATTTTTTTTTATACTGCGAGATGACTTTATACACTGTGTACAGTGACAGTTCTACTGCCTAGGATATCAATAAAACTCTATTTGCTGAATGTTTTTAATTCATTAATATTTAATAATCTATGTGTTCAGCCAGGATTTGTCCATATTCCTAAACGTAACTGAGTCAATTCAAAGTGCATACTTTTTAGCCCCTATGTGTAAAGCTACCTAAAGTCTATCTGCCGACAAAAAAATAAAATAAAGCATTTACCAGGCCAATTCTTGGGAGTCCTGTTGACTGAATGTGCTACATATGATGGTGTTTTGTTCTCAAAAGAACACCAGAGATAGGTAGCTTTTAGTCCAACGAACTCAGGGGGATAAGGTGTAGAGGTGGTAAGTTGAGTATCCTTTCTTTACTTTTTGGATGGAGAAACCTTTTAATGTTTAAAGCGGACCAATACCATGCAGTTGCCCTATAAGCTGCTGCATGTCCTGTCCCCCAGAGTAATGTTATATATTTCCGAATCCCTATGAAAATGCCAAGAATTATACTCCAGTGGGTAACATTGCCAAATGTTGGACATTTCCATAGGGATTTAAGCTGGGCATCCCAATTGTGATGACAGAGATGTAGCAGAGCTGATGACATTCCAGGGGAGGCATTTTGTAAAAAGGTAATCTTTTGTAATGTGGTGTGAATTTTGTAGCTTCATTTTTAACAAGAGTTAATTGCTATAAAACAAAGTAAAACACAGTAAAAAGGGTCTAGAATACAACATACACTTGTATATAAGTCATGGTTTTATGTTTATAGATATAGCAATAAAAGTAAAATTAAAATGTCTATTTTCAAAGTGGGTTGTGATTGAAGTTCCTTGAAGTGATCGTATCTGCTCCTTTGACAGCAGAGCACACGTTAAACACAGTACATATATTACAACATAAAATATAAAATAAAAATAAAGGCAGAATCTTTTCCTGATTTACCGATCTTTAGATGTACAGCGCCTTCTTTTTGGAACAGGCTGCCCACATTAAAAATAGCTTACATTCAACTCTCAAAAATGTCTTAAAATACTGCAATCACTAATATTGTCTTTTTTTTTTTTTTTTACAAGAGAAAAAAATAACATTTCTAACACTTAAGTATACAAGTCATGTATAACAGCTGTTCTGGTTTCGTATCCATAATTCATCAACAACATACTTTGTGTGACAAATGAGCAACATAGAGACATGAAATATTTGGTACAATAGTGCTTGAAATAAACTTGAAACTAAATTACGTAGTAAATGTACAGACAATACCATTGAAATCAACAATCTACCGAAAAAGTAAACATCAAAAATCAGTTTCATCCATAGTTAATTTTTTTTTCATTATTTTCTGTAAGTGACAACTCTTCATATCTTTTCTGGCATTAAAATATGTTTCAAAACACATTTCTTTAGTCTTGTGCTGTAATCCTGTTACAACTCTCTCCATCCAATTATAAAAAAGTAGAACACTATAGACCTCCGTATTCAACCAGATCTGCAGCAGGACCAGACATCTCTCTTTACCGCAAGGTTGGTGTTGTTTTCACGGTTACATGTCAGCAAGGCCTGCAATCCATTGCTCTGCAGTATTTTGCAGGCCTTTCCTGCATTGAACTGGGTCAAAATAAAACTCTCACTACATTTTAAAAATGTAATATGTTATATAGATTAGAGTCACACTTATGTTGTGACTAGCAGATATATATTTTAATATATATATATAGATTTATTTTGTACATTCGATTAAGAAAGCTCCTCCTCAGATGCCTTGTGTGTCTGACGTAACCTGGATACCCCAACATGATCTAAGTGAAAATATTCTGATTGTGTTCTTGTCATGAACATTTGTTGGTGGGCAGGAGGTTGGCATCAGTCGCATACTTTTTGCATTTGTTGTACTGTGGCAAAGTTTAGGCACTTCTGCAAAGTTTTGTTAAAATGAAAATAAAAAAATGATCAGAAATAAATTAAAAAATAGTTGTCTTTTATGTGTATATTAGTTATACTGTGCAAATGTATCTTTTTTTTGTTTTTAATCTTATCACTTCCAACATCTTGTTTTCTTTTTTTTATACTGGATGTCACTGATGTGTCTCTTATACATTTGTGCTTCATAATAAGCCTATTTTTTTTATATTTGAGAGTGCTTTTGTTCTTGGTCTTCTTTACAGAGGGGAGGCGACTAGTAAAATCCTACGTTAATGGCTAAAATACACTCTAATGTATTAATATTCACAATCTATTACTCTATGTTAGCCTTCAGGAAAACAATCTTTATATATTTTCCGGCATTCAAAATAAACTATATAACAGGGCACTAAGCCCTGGGACTTTCATGTGACCGGAAATAAGATGATAGTGTCAAGTGGGAACCAGGTATACAAAATATTAAAAAGTAAACTTTACCCACTAACATCACAGCTGGTATCAGGTAGTTAACTATTTTTATGTTGGAATATATTAAGCATACCATATATATTATCAATTTATAATATAGCAGCACTAGCTTTCTAAGAGTGTAGTTTGTCCATAAAGAGAATGAGATCCTTTTTTTAGCATGCAGTTTGTGGCAACTCTATAGAGGAGGAGACAGGGTAGTATGTACAGTATGAATGTTTTTCTATCTTCTGTGAGTCTTCTTGATGTTCTGCTCCATTCTTGGTGATTATTTCAGAATGATCTGACAAAGGAAAACACAGTGCTAAGTGTAACAATTTACTTCACAGTCATAAAGTTAGCATAGCTAAATACATCATTCTGCATTCATTTTCCAAAATATTATCACAAAACAGCATTGCTATCAAAAACTTTTGAACCTAGTCAAGACACAGTTCTACACATTTCTCACCAGATATTGATTCATATGATGTTAACATTTTTTAAGAAACACTATTTTATTGGAAGTTTGCTCTAATATTTCTTTCAAAATGGTCACTAATATAGTGTTTATTCACCGGTGTGTTCACTGTATGTAATTCACTTGTGTGTAGTCACTAATATAGGGTTTATTCACTGGTGTGTCCACTGTATGTAATTCACTTGTGTGTAGTCACTAATATAGGGTTTATTCACTGGTGTGTCCACTGTATGTAATTCACTTGTGTGTAGTCACTAATATAGGGTTTATTCACTGGTGTGTCCACTGTATGTAATTCACTTGTGTGTAGTCACTAATATAGTGTTTATTCACTGGTGTGTCCACTGTATGTAATTCACTTGTGTGTAGTCACTAATATAGTGTTTATTCACTGGTGTGTCCACTGTATGTAATTCACTTGTGTGTAGTCACTAATATAGGGTTTATTCACTGGTGTGTCCACTGTATGTAATTCACTTGTGTGTAGTCACTAATATAGGGTTTATTCACTGGTGTGTCCACTGTATGTAATTCACTTGTGTGTAGTCACTAATATAGGGTTTATTCACTGGTGTGTTCACTGTATGTAATTCACTTGTGTGTAGTCAGTAATATAAGGTTTGTTCACTGGTGTGTCCACTGTATGTAATTCACTTGTGTGTAGTCACTAATATAGTGTTTATTCACTGGTGTGTCCATTGTATGTAATTCACTTGTGTGTAGTCAGTAATATAAGGTTTGTTCACTGGTGTGTCCACTGTATGTAATTCACTTGTGTGTAGTCACTAATATAGTGTTTATTCACTGGTGTGTCCACTGTATGTAATTCACTTGTGTGTAGTCACTAATATAGTGTTTATTCACTGGTGTGTCCACTGTATGTAATTCACTTGTGTGTAGTCACTAATATAGTGTTTATTCACTGGTGTGTCCACTGTATGTAATTCACTTGTGTGTAGTCACTAATATAGGGTTTATTCACTGGTGTGTCCACTGTATGTAATTCTGGTGTGTCCACTGTATGTAATTCACTTGTGTGTAGTCACTAATATAGTGTTTATTCATTGGTGTGTCCACTGTATGTAATTCACTTGTGTGTAGTCACTAATATAGTGTTTATTCACTGGTGTGTCCACTGTATGTAATTCACTTGTGTGTAGTCACTAATATAGTGTTTATTCACTGGTGTGTCCACTGTATGTAATTCACTTGTGTGTAGTCACTAATATAGTGTTTATTCACTGGTGTGTCCACTGTATGTAATTCACTTGTGTGTAGTCACTAATATAGTGTTTATTCACTGGTGTGTCCACTGTATGTAATTCACTTGTGTGTAGTCACTAATATAGGGTTTATTCACTGGTGTATTCACTGTATGTAATTCACTTGTGTGTAGTCACTAATATAGGGTTTATTCACTGGTGTGTTCACTGTATGTAATTCACTTGTGTGTAGTCACTAATATAAGGTTTGTTCACTGGTGTGTCCACTGTATGTAATTCACTTGTGTGTAGTCACTAATATAGTGTTTATTCACTGGTGTGTCCACTGTATGTAATTCACTTGTGTGTAGTCACTAATATAGGGTTTATTCACTGGTGTGTCCACTGTATGTAATTCACTTGTGTGTAGTCACTAATATAGGGTTTATTCACCGGTGTGTCCACTGTATGTAATTCACTTGTGTGTAGTCACTAATATAGGGTTTATTCACCGGTGTGTTCACTGTATGTAATTCACTTGTGTATAGTCACTAATATAGTGTTTATTCACTGGTGTGTTCACTGTATGTAATTCACTTGTGTGTAGTCACTAATATAGTGTTTATTCACTGGTGTGTCCACTGTATGTAATTCACTTGTGTGTAGTCACTAATATAGGGTTTATTCACTGGTGTGTCCACTGTATGTAATTCACTTGTGTGTAGTCACTAATATAGGGTTTATTCACTGGTGTGTCCACTGTATGTAATTCACTTGTGTGTAGTCACTAATATAGGGTTTATTCACTGGTGTGTCCACTGTATGTAATTCACTTGTGTGTAGTCACTAATATAGGGTTTATTCACTGGTGTGTTCACTGTATGTAATTCACTTGTGTGTAGTCACTAATATAAGGTTTGTTCACTGGTGTGTCCACTGTATGTAATTCACTTGTGTGTAGTCACTAATATAGTGTTTATTCACTGGTGTGTCCACTGTATGTAATTCACTTGTGTGTAGTCACTAATATAGGGTTTATTCACTGGTGTGTCCACTGTATGTAATTCACTTGTGTGTAGTCACTAATATAGTGTTTATTCACTGGTGTGTCCACTGTATGTAATTCACTTGTGTGTAGTCACTAATATAGTGTTTATTCACTGGTGTGTCCACTGTATGTAATTCACTTGTGTGTAGTCACTAATATAGTGTTTATTCACTGGTGTGTCCACTGTATGTAATTCACTTGTGTGTAGTCACTAATATAGTGTTTATTCACTGGTGTGTCCACTGTATGTAATTCACTTGTGTGTAGTCACTAATATAGGGTTTATTCACTGGTGTGTCCACTGTATGTAATTCACTTGTGTGTAGTCACTAATATAGGGTTTATTCACTGGTGTGTTCACTGTATGTAATTCACTTGTGTGTAGTCACTAATATAAGGTTTGTTCACTGGTGTGTCCACTGTATGTAATTCACTTGTGTGTAGTCACTAATATAGTGTTTATTCACTGGTGTGTCCACTGTATGTAATTCACTTGTGTGTAGTCACTAATATAGGGTTTATTCACTGGTGTGTCCACTGTATGTAATTCACTTGTGTGTAGTCACTAATATAGTGTTTATTCACTGGTGTGTCCACTGTATGTAATTCACTTGTGTGTAGTCACTAATATAGTGTTTATTCACTGGTGTGTCCACTGTATGTAATTCACTTGTGTGTAGTCACTAATATAGTGTTTATTCACTGGTGTGTCCACTGTATGTAATTCACTTGTGTGTAGTCACTAATATAGTGTTTATTCACTGGTGTGTTCACTGTATGTAATTCACTTGTGTGTAGTCACTAATATAGTGTTTATTCACTGGTGTGTCCACTGTATGTAATTCACTTGTGTGTAGTCACTAATATAGTGTTTATTCACTGGTGTGTCCACTGTATGTAATTCACTTGTGTGTAGTCACTAATATAGGGTTTATTCACCGGTGTGTCCACTGTATGTAATTCACTTGTGTGTAGTCACTAATATAGGGTTTATTCACCGGTGTGTTCACTGTATGTAATTCACTTGTGTATAGTCACTAATATAGTGTTTATTCACTGGTGTGTTCACTGTATGTAATTCACTTGTGTGTAGTCACTAATATAGTGTTTATTCACTGGTGTGTCCACTGTATGTAATTCACTTGTGTGTAGTCACTAATATAGGGTTTATTCACTGGTGTGTCCACTGTATGTAATTCACTTGTGTGTAGTCACTAATATAGGGTTTATTCACTGGTGTGTCCACTGTATGTAATTCACTTGTGTGTAGTCACTAATATAGGGTTTATTCACTGGTGTGTCCACTGTATGTAATTCACTTGTGTGTAGTCACTAATATAGGGTTTATTCACTGGTGTGTTCACTGTATGTAATTCACTTGTGTGTAGTCACTAATATAAGGTTTGTTCACTGGTGTGTCCACTGTATGTAATTCACTTGTGTGTAGTCACTAATATAGTGTTTATTCACTGGTGTGTCCACTGTATGTAATTCACTTGTGTGTAGTCACTAATATAGGGTTTATTCACTGGTGTGTCCACTGTATGTAATTCACTTGTGTGTAGTCACTAATATAGTGTTTATTCACTGGTGTGTCCACTGTATGTAATTCACTTGTGTGTAGTCACTAATATAGTGTTTATTCACTGGTGTGTCCACTGTATGTAATTCACTTGTGTGTAGTCACTAATATAGTGTTTATTCACTGGTGTGTCCACTGTATGTAATTCACTTGTGTGTAGTCACTAATATAGTGTTTATTCACTGGTGTGTCCACTGTATGTAATTCACTTGTGTGTAGTCACTAATATAGGGTTTATTCACTGGTGTGTCCACTGTATGTAATTCACTTGTGTGTAGTCACTAATATAGGGTTTATTCACTGGTGTGTTCACTGTATGTAATTCACTTGTGTGTAGTCACTAATATAAGGTTTGTTCACTGGTGTGTCCACTGTATGTAATTCACTTGTGTGTAGTCACTAATATAGTGTTTATTCACTGGTGTGTCCACTGTATGTAATTCACTTGTGTGTAGTCACTAATATAGGGTTTATTCACTGGTGTGTCCACTGTATGTAATTCACTTGTGTGTAGTCACTAATATAGTGTTTATTCACTGGTGTGTCCACTGTATGTAATTCACTTGTGTGTAGTCACTAATATAGTGTTTATTCACTGGTGTGTCCACTGTATGTAATTCACTTGTGTGTAGTCACTAATATAGTGTTTATTCACTGGTGTGTCCACTGTATGTAATTCACTTGTGTGTAGTCACTAATATAGTGTTTATTCACTGGTGTGTTCACTGTATGTAATTCACTTGTGTGTAGTCACTAATATAGTGTTTATTCACTGGTGTGTCCACTGTATGTAATTCACTTGTGTGTAGTCACTAATATAGTGTTTATTCACTGGTGTGTCCACTGTATGTAATTCACTTGTGTGTAGTCACTAATATAGTGTTTATTCACTGGTGTGTCCACTGTATGTAATTCACTTGTGTGTAGTCACTAATATAGGGTTTATTCACTGGTGTGTTCACTGTATGTAATTCACTTGTGTGTAGTCACTAATATAGTGTTTATTCACTGGTGTGTCCACTGTATGTAATTCACTTGTGTGTAGTCACTAATATAGTGTTTATTCACTGGTGTGTCCACTGTATGTAATTCACTTGTGTGTAGTCACTAATATAGGGTTTATTCACTGGTGTGTCCACTGTATGTAATTCACTTGTGTGTAGTCACTAATATAGGGTTTATTCACCGGTGTGTCCACTGTATGTAATTCACTTGTGTGTAGTCACTAATATAGGGTTTATTCACTGGTGTGTCCACTGTATGTAATTCACTTGTGTGTAGTCACTAATATAGGGTTTATTCACTGGTGTATTCACTGTATGTAATTCACTTGTGTGTAGTCACTAATATAGGGTTTATTCACTGGTGTGTTCACTGTATGTAATTCACTTGTGTGTAGTCACTAATATAAGGTTTGTTCACTGGTGTGTCCACTGTATGTAATTCACTTGTGTGTAGTCACTAATATAGTGTTTATTCACTGGTGTGTCCACTGTATGTAATTCACTTGTGTGTAGTCACTAATATAGGGTTTATTCACTGGTGTGTTCACTGTATGTAATTCACTTGTGTGTAGTCACTAATATAGGGTTTATTCACTGGTGTGTCCACTGTATGTAATTCACTTGTGTGTAGTCACTAATATAGGGTTTATTCACCGGTGTGTCCACTGTATGTAATTCACTTGTGTGTAGTCACTAATATAGGGTTTATTCACCGGTGTGTCCACTGTATGTAATTCACTTGTGTGTAGTCACTAATATAGGGTTTATTCACTGGTGTGTTCACTGTATGTAATTCACTTGTGTATAGTCACTAATATAGTGTTTATTCACTGGTGTGTTCACTGTATGTATTTCACTTGCGTGTAGTCACTAATATAGTGTTTATTCACTGGTGTGTCCACTGTATGTAATTCACTTGTGTGTAGTCACTAATATAGTGTTTATTCACTGGTGTGTCCACTGTATGTAATTCACTTGTGTATAGTCACTAATATAGTGTTTATTCACTGGTGTGTTCACTGTATGTATTTCACTTGTGTGTAGTCACTAATATAGTGTTTATTCACTGGTGTGTCCACTGTATGTAATTCACTTGTGTGTAGTCACTAATATAGGGTTTATTCACTGGTGTGTTCACTGTATGTAATTCACTTGTGTGTAGTCACTAATATAGGGTTTATTCACTGGTGTGTCCACTGTATGTAATTCACTTGTGTGTAGTCACTAATATAGGGTTTATTCACCGGTGTGTCCACTGTATGTAATTCACTTGTGTGTAGTCACTAATATAGGGTTTATTCACCGGTGTGTCCACTGTATGTAATTCACTTGTGTGTAGTCACTAATATAGTGTTTATTCACTGGTGTGTTCACTGTATGTAATTCACTTGTGTGTAGTCACTAATATAGTGTTTATTCACTGGTGTGTCCACTGTATGTAATTCACTTGTGTGTAGTCACTAATATAGTGTTTATTCACTGGTGTGTCCACTGTATGTAATTCACTTGTGTGTAGTCACTAATATAGTGTTTATTCACTGGTGTGTCCACTGTATGTAATTCACTTGTGTGTAGTCACTAATATAGGGTTTATTCACTGGTGTGTTCACTGTATGTAATTCACTTGTGTGTAGTCACTAATATAGTGTTTATTCACTGGTGTGTCCACTGTATGTAATTCACTTGTGTGTAGTCACTAATATAGTGTTTATTCACTGGTGTGTCCACTGTATGTAATTCACTTGTGTGTAGTCACTAATATAGGGTTTATTCACTGGTGTGTCCACTGTATGTAATTCACTTGTGTGTAGTCACTAATATAGGGTTTATTCACCGGTGTGTCCACTGTATGTAATTCACTTGTGTGTAGTCACTAATATAGGGTTTATTCACTGGTGTGTCCACTGTATGTAATTCACTTGTGTGTAGTCACTAATATAGGGTTTATTCACTGGTGTATTCACTGTATGTAATTCACTTGTGTGTAGTCACTAATATAGGGTTTATTCACTGGTGTGTTCACTGTATGTAATTCACTTGTGTGTAGTCACTAATATAAGGTTTGTTCACTGGTGTGTCCACTGTATGTAATTCACTTGTGTGTAGTCACTAATATAGTGTTTATTCACTGGTGTGTCCACTGTATGTAATTCACTTGTGTGTAGTCACTAATATAGGGTTTATTCACTGGTGTGTTCACTGTATGTAATTCACTTGTGTGTAGTCACTAATATAGGGTTTATTCACTGGTGTGTCCACTGTATGTAATTCACTTGTGTGTAGTCACTAATATAGGGTTTATTCACCGGTGTGTCCACTGTATGTAATTCACTTGTGTGTAGTCACTAATATAGGGTTTATTCACCGGTGTGTCCACTGTATGTAATTCACTTGTGTGTAGTCACTAATATAGGGTTTATTCACTGGTGTGTTCACTGTATGTAATTCACTTGTGTATAGTCACTAATATAGTGTTTATTCACTGGTGTGTTCACTGTATGTATTTCACTTGCGTGTAGTCACTAATATAGTGTTTATTCACTGGTGTGTCCACTGTATGTAATTCACTTGTGTGTAGTCACTAATATAGTGTTTATTCACTGGTGTGTCCACTGTATGTAATTCACTTGTGTATAGTCACTAATATAGTGTTTATTCACTGGTGTGTTCACTGTATGTATTTCACTTGTGTGTAGTCACTAATATAGGGTTTATTCACTGGTGTGTCCACTGTATGTAATTCACTTGTGTGTAGTCACTAATATAGGGTTTATTCACTGGTGTGTTCACTGTATGTAATTCACTTGTGTGTAGTCACTAATATAGGGTTTATTCACTGGTGTGTCCACTGTATGTAATTCACTTGTGTGTAGTCACTAATATAGGGTTTATTCACCGGTGTGTCCACTGTATGTAATTCACTTGTGTGTAGTCACTAATATAGGGTTTATTCACCGGTGTGTCCACTGTATGTAATTCACTTGTGTGTAGTCACTAATATAGGGTTTATTCACTGGTGTGTTCACTGTATGTAATTCACTTGTGTATAGTCACTAATATAGTGTTTATTCACTGGTGTGTTCACTGTATGTATTTCACTTGCGTGTAGTCACTAATATAGTGTTTATTCACTGGTGTGTCCACTGTATGTAATTCACTTGTGTGTAGTCACTAATATAGTGTTTATTCACTGGTGTGTCCACTGTATGTAATTCACTTGTGTGTAGTCACTAATATAGTGTTTATTCACTGGTGTGTCCACTGTATGTAATTCACTTGTGTGTAGTCACTAATATAGGGTTTATTCACTGGTGTGTTCATGGAAATGTGTTGTTCACAAGTGCGGAGGAAGAATTCCATGTGTGCATTAGCATTGGACACTATTTGAACGATTATTAATGAAAGTAGGGCAGAGTCCTGGTGTTACACTGTGAAAAGCTAGCCAGAAACCTGCTGTGTTATATTGTAACAGACAAAACTGTGCTGCTGCTTACATTGGACAGCTACCATGTAATGAGCGTACAGCTTTCTCCATTAGGCTGTTATGATAGAGAGAACTCTTTGAAGAACATCTGTATGTATCATGTTGGTGTTATTACTTAAGACTGCATACTTGTCCCATGATCCTAAACCGGACCTTCAGCATGATTTAATGAAAATCCCAAACCCTAAAAAACTATTCACCAGCATCTAAAATTAATATATTTAAAGTTTTTAGTCACTTACTTATTACTCTTTCCCCCACTGAGCTGCAACTCTGTTCAGGGCTCTTGGATACGGGAGCCACCATCTTGACTCAGAAGCATCACATACTGAGGAGAGGAAAGCAGGATAAAGTGCAGGGGGGCGGGTTATAGTTGTGCTTTGCACAGACAGAGCAGAGCTAGGACCAGGGAAAGGACAGCAATACCAGAATGCAGAGCGACACCATCAGAAGACACTGTTTGTAGGCTGCCTTATGCTCCATGAGCCGCCATCTTGGATGTTTAAAGGCTCATAACATGCAGCAGATGCAGGTAGGATGGTTTTTAATGTAGGTAACCTGTATGTACAGGGTGTGGGAAACATATAAGATATGTTCTTATTATGGGTGAAGGTCCGCTTTAAGTATTCCACCCAGTTGATAATGTAAATGAAAATGTATATTAAAAATAATATAATAGGTTTATTACATGGGTGCAATTATTATTTTTAGAGTGTTGAATGCTCTTAGTTTAATCCATAGATACTGCTCTAAATGTAGTGCAATTGAACTGAAACATTTATGCACTGTCATTTGTTGCTAGCACTAAAACACCTTCAAAGGGATCTTACGACATAATATTTAAGTATGTATGTATGTATGATTATGTTTCTGCTTTACTCACTAGATTTTTAACAAATAGAGGGGGCAAAGTACTGGCAAACTAGTAGGAACTGCACTTTATTTATGAACTGAACTACCCAAAGCTGTTACACAGCAACACTACCTTGAGGAAGAATATATATATATATATATATATATATATATATATATATATATATATATATATATCACCCTTTAGGTTACTCTTGTATTAGCCACTTGAACTGTAGAACACACTAGGTGAAATAAAATCTAATCTAAACCTAACCTAATCTAAAAGAGTGTTGCTCTTTAAAGTGGACCAACGCCCACCCCTGATCGGCCCGGGAATCTATAAGATTCCCGGGCTGATCAGCTCCCTCCCCGCGGGGCATCCGTAATCGGGTGTGAAACTCCCCAGTAAGGCCCTAAAATCTTACCTTATCGGCGACGGCGCGTCCCTCTAGCAGGGCGCGCACCCGCACCGGCCGTTTGTGATCGGGGTGCCACAGGCTGCTCCCCCCCTCAGGTACCCACACCAGTCATTCCAATATAGCTGCCATGGGAGCGCCCAGCTGCAAGAGGGATGTAGGGGATGCCGGCAACAGGCCATATGTGTCATGTAATTGCCAGAAAGGTAAGATTTCTCACAAATTGGGGGTTTTCTCAAATTAGGATGCCTCGTGGGCCCTCCCTAGTCTTATAAACTCTAGGGCTCGTTTTGTTCCTCTTTAAAACCTGCAGCTATCACTATATCACTATCACTTCAACAATTGAACCTATTTTGCTGCCCACTATGCAGTTACCTCATTGAACTGCTTTTCTCACTCATGGCTTATGTTAGAAACCATTTCTTCTCCCCCTACAAGCTTCATTAAGGATACATATATTTTAAGATGCTCTGCCAGGTTCACAATAAAAAAACACTCAAAATATTCTGTAGGCAGGAAGCTATGAAAAATAACAACACTGGCCTAGGTTTATCAGAGTGCACTTGAGAGTATGCTGCTTCTTAAAGCGGACCTTCACTCTGAATAAGAGTCTATCTTATATGTTTCCCACACCCTGTACATACAGATTGTTCACATTAAAAATCATCCTACCTGTATCTATTGCTTGTTATGAGCCTTTAAACATCCAAGATGGCAGCTCATGGAACATCAGGCAGCCTGCAAACAGGAAGTGCCCTCTGACTGTGCTGCATTCTGGGATTGCTGACCTTTTCCTGACCCCAGCTCTGCTCTGTCTGAGCAAAGCAGAGCTATAACCCACCCTCCTGTACTTTATCCCACTCTCCTCTTCTCAGTAAATGTGATGCTTCTGAGTCAAGATGGCGGCGCACGTAACCTAAAGTCCTGGATAGAGTTGCAGCCCAGTGGGGGAAAGAATAATAAGTAAGCGACTAAAAACTTAAAATATATTAACTTTAGATGCTAGGTAATCGTTTTTTAAGGGTTTGGGCTTTTTATTAAATCATGGTGAAGGTCCGGTTTAAGGATTAAAAACTAAAAAAGGTTACATCAATATATCAATTGGTACTGCTGTATTAATGAAAACAAAGCAACTGATACTATGCTCAATATACTTTAATACTACTGGTCAAATGCTTTAGAACACCTCCAGTTTCTCCAGAGGTCTAGTAATCCATTAACACCAAAAAGGCAATTAACAAAGAATAGAAAATTAAAGGCAGGAGTCTGTCTGTCTACTGTGCCACCACTGCCTTGCTGTATACAGGGCTAACCATCAACCAGATATCAATCTATGCACACATTTACTGGTATCAAAGAATTACATGGTACACATGATATACTATAACTCTTAAAGGTAAAATCTGTCCTAAAATAGAAAGAAAACCAAGAAGGCAGTCAGTAAAGTTTTCTTTTACTATCAAAAGGCACATGAACTGACAGGAGGAGATCTGGCTGAACAAAACCCACTACAAAATCAGATAACAAGTTTTTGAGAGTTGATAGTTTGCATCTCAAAGCACAAAATCTTCAAGCGCAGCTTAAAGCTGGTCTCCAAGGTAAAAAATACCATTTTGTGATTACTCACCTGTAAAATGGGTATTATAAGTATGTCACACACCCCACTTCAGATACTTATTATTATTACACTTGGGTAACTCACCGCTAGGTGGCGCACTTGCAGAGATCTCCAAAAGCTTCAGCAAGCCCCTCCCGGTCTATATATACCTGGTACCTCTCATCAATTCCCCAGTGTTCAAAAAGCAGTAAGACAAGGTACCAGAACTAAACAAATTTAACCCTCAACCGTAAATAACAAAACTTCACCATATAAAGAACCAGGATACCAAAAAAGGGCGGGTGAAGTGGGGTGTGTGACATACTTATAATACCCATTTTACAGGTGAGTAATCACAAAATGGTATTATTCTAAGTATGTCACACACCCCACTTCAGATACTTATTATTATTACACTTGGGACATCCAACAGCAGTGTCCAAAAGAGGGCGGGTATCCAAACCAGGCAATAACGCAGATAAAACTCAAACCACTGCGGCCTGCAGAACCTTACGGCCAAAAACAGCATCCGCCGAGGCCCGAACATCAACCTTGTAAAACTTGGAAAAGGTGTGAACTGAAGACCAGGTAGCAGCCTTACAAACTTGTTCAACTGAAGCCTGGTGCTGAAAAGCCCAGGACGCACCAATCGCACGAGTAGAATGTGCAGTAACACGAAAAGGGGGGTCCTTCCCCTTGGCAAAATAGGCAGCAATAATCGCCTGACGAATCCACTTACTAATGGAAGACTTGGCCGGAGCCAAACCCTTCCTAGGACCACAAGGCACCACAAACAAGGCATCAGTCCTACGAAAAGAAGACGTGACACGCAAATAGTACCTAACACATCGCACCACATCCAAGCAGTGCAACGCACTCTCCTTATCATTCCTAGGCCTAGGGCACAAGGAAGGAAGAACAATGTCCTGATTAAGATGAAAAGCAGACACCACCTTAGGAAGAAAATCTGACTTGAAACGAAAGACCACTTTGTCCTGATGTTTCTCAAAATAAGGAGCCTGAATCGACAAGGCTGCCAACTCCGAAACACGCCGAACCGAAGTGATGGCCACCAAAAAGACAACTTTCTGAGTCAGAGTGGATAAAGCAATACCCTGCAAAGGCTCAAAAGGAGGAGCCTGTAACGCAGAAAGCACCAAATTCAAATCCCACACTGGGAGCAATGGCTTCCTGGGAGGCCTCAGATGCGAAACCCCCTGGAAAAAAGTCTTGACCAAGGAATGGCTAGCAAAAGACTTCTGGAAAAAAATTGACAAGGCAGACACCTGCCCCTTCAAGGTACTCAGCTGAAGACCAGAATCCAACCCAGATTGAAGAAAATCCAGAATCCGAGAAATAGAAAAAACCCGGCATGGCAAAGATCTAGTCTCACACCAATCAATATAGGATCTCCAAACCCTGTAATAGATGGAAGAGGAAGACCTCTTCCTAGCACTAACAAGAGTCCGAATGACCGAGTCGGAAAGACCCTCCTCCTTCAAGATGGAGGTTTCAGCAGCCAAGCCGTTAAAGCCAGCGTTGGTAAACTGGGGTAACACAGTTGTCCCTGAGTGAGCAGATCTGGCCGAAGAGGCAGATCGAACTGATCCACTGCCAGACGAACGATGTCTGCGAACCACACCCGCCTTGGCCACCTTGGAGCCACGAGAATGGCGGGAACTCCTTCCTGAACTAGCTTTCGCAGCACCCTGCCTAGCATGGGAATCGGAGGGAACAGATACAGGAACCCCAGATCCTTCCAGCTCAATGACATGGCATCCGTCGCCAGTGCCAGAGGGTCCCGAGACAGTGACACGAATGTCGGAAGCTTGTGATTGTGACGAGAGGCAAACAGATCCACCTCCGGCGTTCCCCACTGAAGACACAAGGACCGAAACACATGGGGATGGAGAGACCATTCCCCCCGGCGGGACGAGCACCGGCTCAAGAAGTCCGCCTCCGTGTTCTCCACTCCTGGAATGTACACCGCCGAAATGCAAGGAACATACGTCTCTGCCCAGACCAGAATCAGAGACACTTCCCTGAGGGCACCCAGACTGCGAGTCCCTCCTTGGTGATTGATGTAAGCAACAGCCGTCTGATTGTCCGATCGAACCTGAACAGGCAGGCCCTGTAACCGATGCGTCAAGCGAGACAGAACCAACCTGATGGCTCGCAATTCCAGAACATTGATGGGCAAGTGAGCCTCCTGAGGGTCCCACAGCCCCTGAAACTGAAGATCCTTCCAGAAACCTCCCCATCCTGACAAGCTGGCATCCGTGGTGACAGTCTCCCACCGCGGAGTCAGAAACGACCTGCCCTTCAGAAGATTGTCCGGAAACAACCACCACCGAAGAGACCGCCGAACCCGAGGGGAAATCTGGAAGGACCGATCCAACGACCGCGGGCGCCTGTCCCAAGACGCCAAGAGATGAAGCTGCAGCGTCCTCGTGTGAAACTGTGCGAAGGGAACCGCCTCGAACGAGGCCACCATCAACCCCACCAGTCTCATCCCTAGCCGAATGGACGGGCGAGGAATGGAAAGAAGACGCTGAGCCAATTCCTGAATCAAAAGAACCTTGTCCTGAGGAAGAAACACTTTGTGCTGACAAGAGTCCAAGGACATCCCCAGAAAAGTCACCACCCTGGCCGGAACCAGAGAGGACTTGGGGTAATTGATCACCCAGCCGAACCTCTCCAGCATGGACACCACCGTGCTGGTATCCTCTTCTGCTTGGCTGAAGGAAGGAGCCATGATGAGAAGGTCGTCCAGGTAAGGAACAATACGAATCCCCTGAGCTCTGAGCAGGGCCATCACCCCTGCCAACACCTTCGTGAACACTCTCGGGGCCGAGGTGAGGCCGAATGGGAGAGCCACAAACTGAAAATGACGATCCTCCACCACAAAGCGAAGAAACCGCTGATGTGGCGGAAATATAGGAATGTGAAGATACGCGTCCTTGATGTCTATGGACGTCATGAAGTCCCCCTGCCGAAGCGAGCCGATCGCCGACCGCAAGGTCTCCATGCGAAACTTCCGGGGACGAATAAACCTGTTGAGACACTTCAAATCCAGGATCGGACGGAAGGACCCGTCCTTCTTGGGGACAGTGAAGAGATTGGAGTAATAACCTCTTCCCACCTCCGAAGGAGGAACCGGGCAAATGACTGCCAACATCAGAAGATTCCTTACTGCCGCCAGGAGCCCCTGCGCGGCCACAGGATCTAGAGGCACCCGAGACCTGAGAAACCTTGGAGGAGGGCGGGACTCGAACTCCAGCTTGTAACCGGTCGACACTACCTCCCGGATCCACCTGTCCGATACCTCCAGGTCCCACACCCGGGAGAAGCATCGTAACCGTCCCCCCACCCGTGCGGGTGAGGGCGCCCCCTCATTGCTGAGCGGGCTTGGCAACTGACTTAGGCTTGGCGCCCCAAGCGTGAACGGGGCGGCCACGGCCTCTACCCCTATTCCAACCCGTGCCCCTGGAAACCGAGACGCCCGCACCTCTGCCGGCTTTGGCTCCCCTAAAGGACGGATTAAAGGAGACCGCCCCCCGAAAGGAACGGCGAAACCTCTTGCGCTGAGGCAACCTGCCTCCCTTGGCAACAGAATCCAGCTTTTCACCAAAAAGCCTCGACCCCAAGAAAGGAAGGGCCGTGAGAGATCTTTTAGAATTAAGGTCAGCTGTCCACTGTCGCAACCACACAGAGCGACGAATAGCCACCAACAGAGCAGAAGCTCTGCCACACATCAACATGGCATCATCCTGGGCGGCCAGAACAAATGACAAAAAGGAGTCACAACGCTTGAGCGCAAGAAACTCATCACCAGAGGGATCAAGGTCCACACACAAATCCCTGACCAAAGACCGTACTGCCAAGGTCAAAAGAGCCGAAGCACAAACAGGCCTCAAAGCCGAGCCCGCACAAACAAAACCATGGCGGGCCAACTGATCAATCCGGCGATCTTCGCCATCCTTGAGATAAGTAGTGTCAGGAAGATGAACAGTCGCCGTATTAGACAGTCCCAAAACCGGGGCATCCACCTCGGGAGGGACCGACCACCGCTTTAGCAAGTCCGCCGGAAAGGGATATTTCCTATCCCAGCTGGGCGGAACACCAACAAGCCGTGTAGGCTGCTCCCATTGCTTAAGGACAACATCATCAAAATGCTGTTGACTGGGAAACTCCAAACGCTGCTTGACCCCCCCAAAGAGCTGACCCCTAGGCCGAGGAGCCGCCTCGGGAGGGTCCAAATCCAGAACCTCAAACATCTGGGCTAAAATAGAAGGCGTGTCAGGAACGGGACCATCAATATGATCCCCCTCAGTACCCAACACCTGCTGAGCCACGGAAACATCCGATTCTTCCTCAAGCTCCCCCTCCTCAAGGGGGCGATCCACCCAATCCAAATCCTCAACAACCTCCTCATCAGAGTCCGGCTGAAGCGGAGATAGGTGTTTACGCTTCGCGGTAACCTTCAGAGCGGACATATCTGAAAACCGCTTCTCGAGGCTGGCCAGACGGGCGCACACCTCAGATTGCGAATCCCCACCCGTGACAACGTCACACAGGGTCCGGAACAGGCGAGGCGAAGAGGGAGATGGCGCGGACGAAGAAGTCCCAGGCACCGGAGTGCTGGATTGACGCTCAATGTTCCGCTTGGCACATGGTATACATATAATGACATCATCCCCCGGGAGCGGAGTCCCACAACCCCCGCACAGCCTGGATTGTCCCGAAGGATCAGTTCCGGTATCCTTGGCAGCCTCCATATGGTGAATTTATGGTATTCGCGGAACCCAGGGATTTATGCAGTAAGCAACCCGGGATGCCCCCAATGATACAATCTAAGTATATATAAATATATACAATCTATACTGCCCAGACCAGGGAAAGAATTTCCTTTTTTTTTTTTTTTTTTTTTTTTTTTTCGCCAGCCACCCAAAGGGACTATAAGGCCGAACCCAAACTAGCCAGGTATATGAGACCGGGAGAGCCCCACAGGATGGAATCCCGGAATCTGAAAGACAAAGACAAAGACAACAGTCAAAAACCAGCACAACATGGCAGCAAACACACAACATAGCCAAAATACTGGGAAGCCAGGGAGGGCCAGACTTAGCAGAAAAACAGGGAGGCCAGGGGCCAAAGGCATATAAGCATAAAATAATGGCTGCAAAGTACCCCACCTGCTTCTATTACCAACACAGGCATACCCAAACCCTGGCCGCATATACCACCCAACACCCCCGGTCGGAGGGGGGGGGGGGGGGGAGGGGGAAGGGGAGGGGGGGGGGGGGGAGAACAGAGCCCGCAATAAGGCCCAATAGCCAGCGATCCCTGCCCCACTATCCCCTATAGGCAAACACAGAAAGAAAACCACAAAAACCTACCTGGATCCTGCCGCACTAACAGACGTCACGAAATGGCGGCCAGCCAGGGAGAGAAGGAGCGAGACTCGGGGCGGGCCCAACAGAAACGCGGGAGCCGCTAAAGCCCCGCCCCCTCTCGCTCCGCTTGTCACGGCGCGGGCCGCGCGAGCCGCGGTCCCGCCCACCTCTGAGGCAGAGCGAGCAGCGGGCGCCACATGAATGGCGCCCACGGAAACCGCCAAGGCGGACCAGCAGCACACATGCCGCCCCGATCCGCCCGCAATAAACAAGCGGCGAGCGCGACCGCGGCCTACGGGCCGGCGGCGCAGCGCGCCTGTCGGCCCCGCCCACAGAGCGAGCAGGGGACCCTGGGCCACGAAAGGCGCCCTGACATGGCGCACGCCCCTACCTTCAAAACGGGCCGGCGAGCCCGCCGCCCGCACAGCCCCCTAAGTGAAAAACACGGGGCTCAGAGAGCCCCCCAAGCACCAAGCACCAAAAACAGAAAACGCCAGACCACTCATCCCTGCCACTCACACACACAGACATGAATAAAGGACAAGGGCACTAAGGGCAAACTAATGGGGATATAAGGGCTGGGGCATCCCATGTCCGGATCACCAACCGGAGCACCGCTATGCCCCATAATATAGGGTCGAGCGGAGGAGCTAATCTCCTAGGCACCTAGAGTGCCATCTACCTGTGCCCGGCCTCCAGCCTGAGCTGGGAGGCTGCCATAGAATAAGGGGATAAACACAACAGAGCCGGGCAGAAATAGACCATTGGGGGGGGGGGCCGGGGTGAGACCCCGGCTACCTGCAAGCAGGAGACTTCTCTCTTCTGTCTTGTCGCCATCTTGCAGAGACCAACACTGGGGAATTGATGAGAGGTACCAGGTATATATAGACCGGGAGGGGCTTGCTGAAGCTTTTGGAGATCTCTGCAAGTGCGCCACCTAGCGGTGAGTTACCCAAGTGTAATAATAATAAGTATCTGAAGTGGGGTGTGTGACATACTTAGAATAAATACAGTTTAGTAAACTTTATTTAACCAAAACCACCCCTTGGATGGCATAGATTTTTAAGAGGGCTTAGCCCCATGCAGATGTTGTGGAATAGCTGCACTCCTATAATTACATGGGAGCAGCCATCTTACTATACACCAGACACTCCGGCTTACACATGATCATAAGGGGGGAGCTGTGCCAGAAGCAATTCACACTAAACTGAGATAGATATTTGTCTAATAAACTTGGAGCAGCTTGCCTGTCATTCTACACACACACAAATTATCAGCTGCTGGAAGAATTATGTGTAAGGGGGAAGCTGTTACATTTGCTTTTTCATGTTATGGTCATCCTGTGGCAGCTGCAGAACATTCAGAGAGTATAATTAATTCTCTAAAATGTATCTAGGAGCCAGTCATTACAGCTGATGGATTTTAACTTTTGGGTAGAAATAAGGGGTGATTGCACAGATATTTGATTACCAGTTTTTCAGAAGCAGGGCTTTCAGGTATAATTCAAGATGGCAGCTCCCATGCACTTCAAGAACACAAAATCTGTCTGCTATTCCACAATATATGCACAAGGTTATACTCGCTCATATAACTTATATCACTGATTGCCAAAGGGGGCTTTAGGGGAGCAGTTTAGGAAGCTTTAATTTATTGACAGGTGGTCCGCTTTAATGCAGTAAAACGTAAACAAGTTTCCATTTTAACTTTGAAGAGAAGACGACTTTCTGAAGGTTTGACATATTGAGTATCAATAAGAAAGCTGCTAAGACTGGAAAATGCTTGGACCAGGCAGAAGCTCTAGTGGACTATTGAAAAATGAAGGAAGTCTTCAAATAGTGAAAAGGATGGTTCCTCAGTGCAACTTGCATCTGTGGGCATCTGGTGCGGTCCACAGCATCCCTGCATCACATGTGCACCCCTGCATCAGACGTATCTAAAGGGATGGCATCTGATACCTGCAGCTGGAAGGAGCAGCCAGCAGGTGGTGCAACAATTCATTCATTCATTCATGATTTATTGTCGTGCATATTAATGTCCTGAATCATAATTGGAGGAGAGCCTGCTCATGCACTGCATGATCGCCAGTTCAGGATTTTTCTTTGCCTCCCTAAATGGCTATCCATCTATTGGCGAAACAGCCTGTCAGCCTAAAAGTATTGAATTATTACTCATTATTAAATTATTCTTTAAAATCCTAGTCACCACTCCACAGCTTCATGCATTATAATGCGACTGCTAGTAAGGTAAAACATCACCAGCCAAATCTAGGGGTGTCCCAATGAGAAACCTCTAAGACCGAGTCAACTTTTCTGTTCATGTTAAGAAACTTTCCTGGGACCTGACAGCTGAGCAGATGGCTGCTTCCCCTGTCAAATTCACTGCAGGGTTCACCTCATCATAACTTTCCAGGGTCAGATGAAACTCTCTGTAAAGGGTTATATAATGTTCAAATTTGTGGGAAGCCTTTCAAACTTGTCTATATTGTTCCAGTACATGGATTTAATGAGACTAAACTCTTCATCACAAGTAAAATGCAGGTTCCCAGCAGGGCTAAGCATAAAATGCACGCAACCATATGGATAAGGGTATTTTTTCCCAATATGAGTTCCAAAAATGTAATACCTACAGAGCCATGTACGCAAGCAGAGAGTGTAGCGTTAGCGGAGAACATACTTTGCAGAGACAACCAAGTGGGGAGGAGGGGGCTCAAACAAGCATCTGCTGCTTCTGGGGAACAGGTGAGCACTGCTAGAATGGCTAGCAAATCCTGCCATAGCTAAAAACAGGGGTTTCTAGGGGAGGGCAAGCAGAGCTTTTGGCATGGGCACCTCTATCCCAGGCACCCTGTTTTCTGCATATAAGACAGGGCTGTTAGTCGTGCCGACCATAAGACTCATGCCACCATGTTGGGCTCAATCATGGAGCACTGCCTTGCTGCTTAGATAGAGGCACAGCATGGCACCATAGGAGAAGTGAAGCAGGGGCAGAATGTTTTCCTTCTATCACTGAGTGCTAGAAACTTCCCTGGTTAGGACAAAGTAAGGGTAGAGTGAGAAGTGAATACAGCCCCTTGAGACCCTGTCGGCTGAGTTTTATTTACTGCCAGACAGAAGGATGAAAATATTTGCAAAAAGCTTTCACAGGAGGTGCAGGCCTGATTGAAAGCAGGACATGTTAGCCCATATACTGTGTCACGTAGCCTAGCTAACTGGACATGGCTGCTTGATATGCCACTCTAGCAATCCGGAGAGATCTGTGCTGATGCAATGCCACTCACTGAAGTCCTGTTTATCAAACCTCCAAGTACGGGGAATATTAAAAGGAAGAAAAATGGAAGCAAAGTGTACACCTTTATAAACTCTATAGGGTTAATTCAGCACCAGATGAGAAAAGTCCCTACTCTAGGAGAGAAAACTGCCATTCATTTTAATTGTCTACCAAAATGCAAACTGTACATCCCGTTGCTGAAAGGTAGACAATGAATGGCAGTTTCTCCTAAAGAATAGTGACCTTTCTTGACCAATTTCGGTAAATTTGGGAAAACTTTTGTGTATATATAACCCCCCTCCCAGTGGGCGGCACCTACCACCTGTCCCATGTCTGTACCACTTTATATAGTGCTACAGTAGTCAGTATATAAATAAATAATTTAACAATAATTCTTTAAAGTAAAATGCCATCTTCCTGCTTTTTTTAATAAACCTGCCACCTAAGTATGCTTAACTATTGTGTTATGTCAGCCAAGCATAGATTTATCAAAGTGGGAAAAGCAGCTGATCACTAACCTGCCAATGCAAAGAAACTAAACTACTTCTAGGGGCTGATCCAGTACCAGGTATAAGCAGTGCATTTCAGAGTAGAAGTGTATTTCTCTTTTATTTTCTACCTAGATTGCACCTTTACTCCAAAGTGCACTTTTACATCTGCTTCTAAAACAACTACCTAGTAAGGCTTTTCAGTAAGGTACTACATGCTTTTGATTAACACATTAACGACATCTATTGGGTCTAATTAGGAGGTATTAGCTCCTTGGTTGGCTCCTATTCTTAAAGACACTACTCCTTTAGCGCTTCTAGTGTCAACATTCAAATGATTACCTAGCATCTAAAGTTAATATATTTTACGTTTTTAGTCACTTACTTATTATTCTTTCCCCCACTGGGCTGCAACTCTGTTCAGGACTTTAGGTTACGGGCGCCGCCATCTTGACTCAGAAGCATTACATTTACTGAGAAGAGGAGGGTGGGTTATAGCTGTGCTTTGCTCAGACAGAGCAGAGCTGGGGTCAGGAAAAGGTCAGCAATCCCAGAATGCAGAGCAGCACAGTCAGAGGGCACTTCCTGTTTGCAGGCTGCCTGATATTCCATGAGCCGCCATCTTGAATGTCTAAAGGCTCATAACAAGCAATAGATACAGGTAGGATGATTTTTAATGTGAACAATCTGTATGTACAGGGTGTGGGAAACATATAAGATAGACTCAGAGTGAAGGACCGCTTTAAGAAGCAGCATACTCTGATAAACCTAGGCCAGTGTTGTTATTTTTCATAGCTTCCTGCCTACGGAATATTTTGAGTGTTTTTTTATTGTGAACCTGGCAGAGCATCTTAAAATATATGTGTCCTTAATGAAGCTTGTAGGGGGAGAAGAAATGGTTTCTAACATAAGCCATGAGTGAGAAAAGCAGTTCAATGAGGTAACTGCATAGTGGGCAGCAAAATAGGTTCAATTGTTGAAGTGATAGTGATATAGTGATAGCTGCAGGTTTTAAAGAGGAACAAAACGAGCCCTAGAGTTTATAAGACTAGGGAGGGCCCACGGGGCATCCTAATTTGAGAAAACCCCCAATTTGTGAGAAATCTTACCTTTCTGGCAATTACATGACACATATGGCCTGTTGCCGGCATCCCCTACATCCCTCTTGCAGCTGGGCGCTCCCATGGCAGGTATATTGGAATGACTGGTGTGGGTACCTGAGGGGCACAGTGGTGACTTTATAAGTTTATGGGCACTGAAAATACTGTATAAGAAAGAACTACAGCCAGATACCACTCTGAATGGAAGAGGAAGAATTATAACTCTACCACCATATAAACAAGGACTATTTAAAGAGCTAGTGTCACCTGTTAAGAAAACTGCTAGTAGTATTTCTCTGTAGTTTTATATTTACAATTTGAACTTCAATATCTGAGGTGCTAAAGGTGCAGCGTTCTAAGAATGAGCTCTGTATTCCTAATTTGAATTTTGACACTAGAAGCGCTAAAGGAGTAGTGTCTTTAAGAATAGGAGCCAACCAAGGAGCTAATACCTCCTAATTAGACCCAATAGAGGCATTCTTTCTGCTCTGTGTTCATACACTTACATTTGTTATACACTCTCTATTTGGGATAAGAGGTTTTAACACGTCGAGCAGTTCTCAATTTAAGTAACCATAGTGTTTTCTAAATTCAAGCATTAAGAGAGTAGCGCGGGTTCTTCACACTATTGTTCACATTAACGACATCCTTCAATGATACATTTAAATATTTTGCTAATTTAGAAAAACGAAACTTAACTTACTAAAATGTTTTGTTTAGTGAAAACTTATCCCTACTTGCTTTAAAAATGCCATGAGACCTATGGCCTTACTCACTATTAAAATAATTTACTACTTTTTTTATAATTTACTCTTTAAAATTCATCCCCCCTGGGGGTACTTCTTGTGGCTAGGGGGAATAAAAAAGGTTGAGAACCACTCCTCTAGGCATTTAGAGTTGTCTTTATTTCCCAGCCATGTCTGTCACTGCTCACACAAAAGGTATAGGTAGGGCCAGATGCCCCTGTGACAAGAGAGAAAAAGGCTAGAGGGGCCGGGCTTGTGCGCTCCTTCTCCTACTATACCATAACCCTTGGCCGCGGTCCCATATCCACACCTATCCCCGTTTATACCGCTGACCCTTCCTACTCCTACCTCTCCTCTACTTACCCTTTGTTTTCTTCTTATATCTCAGCATTCTCCTTATACGTGCTCCTTATGTCTCGGGGCTTTCGGGCTCCCCTCTCTCCTCTTCCGTCCTGGGCAGTCGTGTGTTTATCTCATGCGGGGGCACCTCGCGGTGCTCTGTGGCCTCCGGCTGCCTTCGGCCGGCCCTGGCCCGGGGTGCCATGAGACGGCAATAATGACATCACAATAATTGGCGGTGAGGGCTCTCTGGCTGGTGTCCTGGGTCGGGGTGGGCTGGGTGGGCATCATGGGACCTCTTACTCATTTACAGGGAGTGCGGCTGTGGAGGGGGGGCGGGAGCACACTGGAATGTTGCAATTATGTGAATGTATTGGGGCAGGGAGATTGATACCCTGTTTCTATCCTTTCTACCTATGTACAATGTTGAACTGTTCTTTATTTGATGCAAAACTTCAATAAAAAGATATTGAACTAAGAGAGAAAAAGGCAGAGCGAGAGGCAGGAGTGAGTCAGGAAGAAACCGGAGAGTGACAGCTAAAAGCGAGAGGGAGAGTAACAGGAAAGAGACAGAGGAAGATGAGAGAGACACACGAGAGAAGGAGAGAAACAGGAAAGACACACAAGAGAAAATGGCACAGAAGAGAGAGAGAGAGAGGGACATAGGGAAACAGGAGAGAGCCATACGAGAGCAGAAATAAACCAGAATGTAACTGACACATAAGAGAGAGAAAGAAAAACAGGAACGAAAGAAGGAAAAACAGGAGAGAGTGACAAAGGAGAAAGAGAGCAAGAAGGGGCATGCGAAAAACAGAAAAAAAACTAGAGATATAAACCAAGGCTAGAGAAAGAAACAGGAGCAAGAGACACAAGAGAGGACACTTAATGATAGAACAAGGGGGCACAACCTGAAGCTAGTCGGGGGGAAGATCAGGAGCAATGTTAGATGCTTGGAATAAACTTCCAGCAGAGGTAGTTCAAAAAACCAACAGTCACTGAATTTAAACATGCCTGGGATAAGCACACATCTATCCTAAGATAAAGAGTACATACTGTATACACATAAGGGCAGACTAGATGGACCGTATGGTCTCCTTCTGCCGTCAACCTTCTATGTTTCTATGTTAAGAGAGATGCAGAAGAGGCAGAAATCCCCCATAAAGGCAGGCACAGTATGTGCGGTGTTAGAAGGGGGCTAACAAAAAACGACTCCATACCACGGACACCCTTAATCTGGCTCCGAATATCAGCATGGCCAGAAAATGAGGTCATATAATATATTGCCGGTGAGTATTTTTACTAGTGAAACGCATGATGTGAGCACATTAAACACCTTCTGCTTGCTTGCTCAGGAATTGCACTATACCACTTTATGGATTTCTGCTAAAGAATATTTAGGTAAAACCATACCACTTCTCCTGAAGATAAACATAATATATTTAAGAAAAATGTAAGGATGTATTAGGCATACTAATATAAAATGTGTTCATATTCGTTTTTACACAGTGTTTGTACCAAAGCCATGATTTATTTGTAATTCATTTAAAACTAAGGTCAGTTATCACTAAAATGGCTAAAACAAACAATCTTGGCAAACAATTTAAAAACTGCATCAGTACAGAAACATTCAAGGACACACAAAACAGAAAGACTGGTACTTGCAAATGTCAACTCTGAATAAGTGCAACCTGGTTATGAACACTTCGAAAAAGGACTTAACAAAATAAAAATTTGATGGGTAGACACTAATAAAAAAAATTCTGCAAAGAATTTTTTTTAACAAATTAGCACTCATTTAGAGTTTGGGATTTGTGAAAGAAAGCTTTAAAAGGAGCAAACCTGATTGGCTGTGGCTGTTGCGGCGAAGGGGACACTTGTTGCAGGAGTTGTTGCTGCAGAGACAGTGGCGGACGTAGCGCTGTGCACCATGGGTACTTTCAGGAGGGGAACCATGGAAGCAATGAACAGGAGGGTGTAGCATTATGGTAATAGAAGTGGTTTGGCATGGTGAATATCACATAGCAGCAAGCCATCATGGGTTAAACCAGCAGATGGCATGCAATCACAATGCAAAGCAAGGAAGCGTGGGAGAGAAATAAAAAAGGGAAAATAAGCTTATTACAGGTACAATTAAAGGAAGTTTGTAAAAAATATATTATCAGTGATTCCCAGAAAAAGCTAATTACAGACAGCGAAAGGTTATCATTTTTAATGTTGAATGATAAGTTAAAAGTCAAACCTTATTACTGCAATGTACTTGGTGTGTTGCGCACTATAGAAACATGGGTATGTTGGCATAAAATTGGAGATAGATGTGGGTAACGTATGCTTAACTTTGAAACTGTGATCACTCGTTATCTCTATTAATGACATAAGCAATCAAGAGGCTGATTCATTAACAGCGGCAGGTAGCGACAGTTGAGCGACTGTAGCAGCATTTTCAGAGCGCCCGCTAGTAGTCGCTGTGCTTGGCCATTGTTCGGTAGTTGATAGCGACTCAGTCGGTTTGCCGTAATGTTGAATATTGGGTGAGGAGTCGCTATTTGACAGGTTCCGCGCTGTATGGGAGCGCATGATAGCGACTGGCCCTAGCGACCGGCTCCCACTATATTCATGAAAAAATTGCGCTCAAAAAATTCTCGCGCTGTGAAATGCTTGTTTAAACCCCAGAGTGCTGGCGGCGATGTGTTAAAAGTAGTTTTTTAACCCCTAAACCACCATATTTTTGGAAACCAAAAAAAAAAAAAAGGATTTTAATTAATTTAGTAATATGAATACATTAATATCAGACCTGTAATATCATTCCTGTACAATTTTTTTTTTAATTTTTTTCCCTTAAAAAATTATCTAAAATGGCAGAAGTGGTCACAGAATTTTTCACATTTAAAAAAAAAAAAAAAAAAAAAAACATTAATAACAATTAATTATTAATATTTAAAGATTGTTCCATTGAAATGCATTGGAGCGCGCCAGGTAGCGAGAGGTCAAGGTCGGACGCTGGCGCTGTGGGCTGATGCTGGAATAATGATGAGTCGCTATATGGCGCTATCTCAGTCGCTAAGCAGGATTGGCTTGATAAATGTGTGATTGTGGTGGGGAGCCGGCGTTCTCGTGGCGGGGCCCGTCATTACCGGCCGCTCACCAGTCGCTACCTGTCGCTATTCCTTCATAAATAAGGGCCTAAGTATAAAAAAAGGCTGTATTAGCTTAAAGAGTAACAAAACCCACAGTTTTGTTCCTTGCCCCGGTGGCGATGCGGCTGCCAGTGTTTACGAAGGGGTGGCCACAATATGTTTTGCTTCGCTTTAAGCACCCACAATGGTCAAAACTCCAGGTCTAGAGTTTGCATAAAACTTAATAGCACCTCAATCGTTTCTTTATTGGTCCACACTGCCAGTTTATTTTCTTTAGTTCAACAGGAATCGCTAAACTGAAGTTCAGAAACATCTCCCGTTGGGTTTCTATTTGCTGCGGTTTGCGGTAGCCACATGGGCCTAGGAAAATGGTGTGGGATTTGGGTGAGGTATGGGTTTTTTTCTTGCAGTAGCCCCCTCAGTCCAGCAAGGGTGGCAGAGCAGGGGGTCAGGGGGTGACTGGACTTATTAGGTGAGATTTTTATACAGAAAACAGAAAAAAACACAGGCCCAAATGGTATACACACAGATCAGCGAACATCAAAAAGGTCTTGTAAATAACTGACCTACATTTTTCTGAATCTGGTCTATTTCGCTTCATATTTTTTTAAGTTCATTTTGATGTCCTCTGTTCTGTGTGTATAATAACCTGCTATTTTCTTTATAGCATCATGTATTTTAAAAAGCTCACCTCAAATATACTCAGGCCCTTATTCATGAAGGGATTGCGTCAGGTAGTGCCTTCTAAATGACAGGTAGCGACAGGTAGCGTCAGGTGAACGCCGGACACGGCACGCAATTACACATTTATCAAGCCGAATCTGTTGAGCGACTGGGATAACGCCATGTAGCGTCTGATTCATCATTAACCCAGGCTCAGCGTACAGTGCCGGCGTTTAGCCTTGCAGAGCGCCACGTCTTACCTCTCGCTACCTGTAGCTGTCCCATACATTTCAATGGACGTTCTTTTATTTCTCTTTAAACAGGGTTTTTTTATAATTTTTTTTTTAAATCTCAAATAATGTTGTGACCTCTCCTGGCCTAGAAAAAGCCATTTTTGAAAATATTTTTCATTTTTTATATATTTATGCAAAATTGACATTATAGGTCTGGCATTAATGTGTTCATGTTACAATGTTATTACAATGTAATAACATATACTTTTACTTTGTTACTGGTGGATACATGTTAAAAAACAACCTTTAATCACACAGCCTCCAGTGCTCTGGGCTACAGCGAAGCTTTTTTGAGCGCCGCAGATGTGTGAGGCTGTTTTTTGGTGAATATGTTGTGAGTCGGTCGCACTGACCAGTCGCTAACATGCGCTCCCATACAGTGCTGTACTGGTCATATAGCGACTCCCCACAATGTATTCATCATTTCTGCACAGAGACCGAGTCGCTATGAACTAGCGACCCACGGCTGAGCACAGTGACTACTAGTGGGAGCTCTGAAATGCCTGCTACAGACGCTCATCTGTCGCTACCTGGCGTTAGTGATGAATCAGCCTCCCCGCTTTAAAAGGAATTGATTCCAGGATGGATTCTGAGATTCTGCTTTTAGCAGTTTGTGGCCAGACATATTGAATTAGAGAAAATAAACTGTGGGGAGAAGATCTGTGACATCTGTGATTATTAACCCCTGGTGAGATTTTTTGGGGAGCGAAAGAAATTAATGCTTGCTTTTTACTTTTGACAACTGCTGCTATATGCATGGATGTCAGAAGATCACCCTCAATAAATCCTTAATCTCAATTAACTAGTACTGACAATATACAGTGGAAGCAGTAAAGGAACTTTGCTAGAACAACTTTGGCCCTTATTTAACAAGGGATAGCGACAGGTAGCGACTGGTAATGACGGGCCCCGCCACGAGAACGCCGGCTCCCCACCACAATCACACATTTATCAAGCCAATCCTGCTTAGCGACTGAGATAGCGCCAAATAGCGACTCATTCATCATTATTCCAGCCTCAGCCCACAGCGCCAGCGTCCGACCTTGAACAGCGACAGGTATGACCTCTCGCTACCTGGCGCTCTCCAATGCATTTCAATGGAACAATCTTTAAATATTCATAATTAATTGTTATTAATTTTTTTTTTTTTTTTTAAATGTGAAAAATTCTGTGACCACTTCTGCCATTTTAAATAATTTTTTTAAGGTAAAAAAAAAAAAAAAATTTACAGAATTGATATTACAGGTCTGATATTAATGTATTCATATTACTAAATTATTTTAAAAACTTGTTTTTTTTGGTTTCCAAAAATATGGTGGTTTAGGGGTTAAAAAACTACTTTTAACACATCGCCGCCAGCGCTCTGGGGTTTAAACAAACATTTCACAGCGCTTGAATTTTTTGAGCGTGATTTTTTGATGAATATGGTGGGAGCTGGTCGCTCTGACCGGTTGCTATCATGCGCACCCATACATCGCGGAACCTGTCAAATAGCGACTCGTAACCTTGTATTGAACATTTAGCCACACCGACTGAGTCGCTGTCATCAACCGAACAATGGCCAAGCACAGCGACTACTAGCGGGCGCTGTGAAAATGCCGCTACAGTCGCTCAACTGTCGCTACCTGCCGCTATTAATGAATCGGCCTCCCCGTATGCCAACATACTGATGCTACAAAGAAAAGCATAGTTCCACACACACGTTTCTGTAAATGAATGTATATTTTGTAGGGTGCTGTTTTAAGGTTCAAAACTAGTGCTATTTAACAGGCCTGAATTTAACTTTTCTTGCACATTACTGCCCCAGGAGTAGTGACATTGCTGTAAGTGAGGGGAAATAGACTTACTGCTTTATTATACAGCCTGAATGTTGAAAAATCAAAGTGATTGAAAGCAACTCAACAGAGTCTCAATAAAGACTTACAATTTGGTCAAACTCAGAAAATGTGCTAGCAATATCGCTAGCTACATGATGCTGCCTAACAGATTCAGCAAAGCCTATATAAAGCATCGGTGACTCTATTACATGCATTTTATTGGCATACTGCTGCCTTCCAATATTGATTTGCATTTCTGATCTGTGATAGAATACAGCTTATATCTGGGAAACTCTGATGCAATATTCTAAATATAGCAAAAAGGAGAACAAAAAGCACAACACTATGACGTTAAAGACACAGATGATACTACTTACACTTCAATTGTCATTTAATTTAAAAGATATCATACACTAAAGTAAAAACATTATTTTGTCAGCATAATATGCAATAATAAAGCCACAGAGCAAAAGAAGACAAAGACATTACTGTAGGTGAGACCTTAATACTCTATAAGGGTGGTAGACTACAGTAGCACACAGTAGCTGGATAGTGTCTAAGGCAGTACAGAAAACACTTAGAACCACAGAAGATAACTTCAGTATTATAAAAGGAAAAAGTAGATAAAACCTACCAAGACTAGTAGCTGGTGTCATGCACAAAACTGACCCTGCATGGCATGCAATGAAAGGTGGAGAAAATGAATAAAAGGAAAGAAACAAGTTAGCAACATGGAGTTAACTTTTGGAGTGAAATTCAAGCATAGCTCTAGATAGGGAGGAATCAGTGCATACATCAGGACTAAAGCCATTCATGGTTTCTCCTTTCTTACTTAAAGGTCATTTATATGGTATAAGTATACCCTAATATTATTTGCCCACTCTTTTAACACCCTCGGCTCCCAAAGACTCTCAGTTCAAAAATCAGCTGTTTTTGGACCCTAAGGCTGACAATTCATAAATACTAAAAAATAAGTCATCCCTAGAGTGATTATTTATTTTGAAGTGGCACTTCAGTCAATTATGACCCCTCCCCCCCCCCCCCCCCCGCCACCCTACCCTGGTGCTGAGGTTACAAAGAAAAAAAACCCTCACCTTCTCCAGAGAACAGCATTGTTCCTCCGGCGCTCCAGATCCTGGGCTCTACCATCTTGGATAAAAAGAGCCGCACCCCCCCCCCCATCGCCGTGAAGTCAATCGGCGCCAGGCACGCGTGGACCTGGGGGATGCGGCTTTGTGTCTTTTCCTGTGGCAGCTGTAGGAGACCAGGAGGACAGCACGGGCCCCTGGATAAGGTATTTTTTTTTCTTTGTAACACCCCCCTCCCTGCCTCATCGCCAGGGAAGGGTGGCAGGGCAGGGGCTATAGTTTAACTGAAGTTCTGTGAGTTAAGGGACAGCAAGCACTTTTAAGGTGTAGGCTTAGTTTAATAAAAGGGAATACAGCCACCACTGCATCACTTGCTTTCTTGCACATTCTTATGTGACCCTTCTGACTTGTAGTTATATTTTGGTGTAGAAATGTCTAGATTATTCAAATCACCTATATAGCAAAAGGCTATCAAGAGTCTGATTTAAGCTCTGTCTAGCCATATTTGGAATCACAATTATATTCCAGATTTGTCCTAAAAGGCATGAGTGAGAATCACTATTACAGTATTTTTTTTAATGTGACCATATTGTGGGAATTTTCATCTAATAATACTAACAGACCAAAAAGGCACCAGTGGCACGGAAGCCCAATATGTTGCTGGTTATCATCTCTTGGTCCCAATGACACCCACAGATTTGTTTCTGTACATAAATAAGGAAGTAAAGCTAGACCTTCTGAAAAGAGTTAAAGATAACAAAACCATGGTATGTTGAAATTTATTTTTTTTAAAAGTAGGCTTGTAGGCCATTTAAGAATAATATATATATATATATATATATATATATATATATATATATATATAGAGAGAGAGAGAGAATTTTGGGTGGAATATTGCAACACATTTGTCTGGATCAGTATGTGAATTTTTTTTAACAAATGTATTACATCTTAAAACAATGTCACATACTAAGGATGGGTATATCCTAAAGAAACAAACCTGCATGGAAAGCTCCCTCACCCCATTTGGGGCCGAAATTTGATAAAAATGTAATTCTATCTGTACATGTGTTATATTGGGGTATAATTTCTAACAACATGGCAACTAAGCATTACTTGTATAAATGTATATAGGAAACACTGGCCCCCGGCTACGTATTATTATTAATTTGGGTCATTACATTTCATACAAAACAAAAAGGATTCTTAGCTTTTGTCCCCTGTAATTGATGGCTCTGACTGCCGTGCTGCTGTGAGATTGAGTCCCCCACACTGTCCAGGTCCATTACAGCCATTTACTGCAGAGGGTGCTGGTGCCTCGTCCTGGACAGCTTGGGGACGTGATCTCACATTTCAATAACACCAGCTGTGAATGAGTAATCCTTTTGTTTTTTTTTCTTAAATGTTGACTACAGTACTTTAAGTAATACGTCAAATATTCTAAAATGACAGTAGGAGATAAAGAAGAAGAAAATTCGTCTAAATGACAACCCTATAAATCTAAAAGCATTTTGACCTTTGTGTTTTAGGTTTCAAGGGTGTGGAGTAAACTGATGAATGGCGTTAGAGGTAAAGGGCAGCACAAGGAAAATACACATTGTTCACAGAGAAGCTGTTAACACATTTTTAAAATAAACAGCCGCAAGGGTAACAAATTCTAGATAGCTAAAGGTCCATGACATAGCAAATCAGTCCCCAAACCTTCATACATTGATATAAATGTGTCAGTTTAAAAAGAGATCAAGCACTTTTGTTTTATCTGGTAATAAGGCCTGAGTTGCCTTACAGACATGATTAATGGTTTGGAAAGTATGTTTAAAATAATTCTTCATTGCATGATATAGAATTGCAATCACAAGGACAGCATTTCTTAGTTTTCTATTTGAACCATGCATCTTTAAATTAAGTTCAATTCTAGCCACATGTTTAATTAAGTTATGCAGGAACTGATGATTGCAAGATTCATATCTTTAGCTCTATTGAGTAGATTAAGGCTCACGTTTAAGTCAAGGAGCCCATCTAACAGAAAAGCCATGAATGTTACAATTGAGGGCTATCATTTTTTGTGTTGGCAATCACCTCTTGGTCTTGATGCCCACCGAATAAAATGCTGAATTTACTTTCCGCCTCTGGTAAATAGGGTAGGTCAAATTGAGTTATTGGCAGCAAAAGAGTCCACCCTTCCCCACTCTAAAACTTAAAAAAAATCTGGAACTGGGCTTTACATTGGATGTTACACCCAACAGGATAACTGCTGTAGCAAGAATTGTATACAATTTTTATTTGAGACAAATAAGTTCATCTTTCCAAACCAAGTAATCAAAGAGGGGAAGAGAAAGAGCAAACAGGCAACTTAGTCACATGTGATTTCCTTTCAAAACAAATGTAATGACATGAAGTGTGTCCTGTTCTAACTGAGCTGAAATGCTTTGGCTGGTATTAACTACAATTTAAGCAGATATAAAATATAGGGTGTTTCATTTATTATGTAATTTCACACTGCAACACGATTTCAGCTTGGGCTTGCATGCATCTAATTCACTTCACTGATAAAGTATGTAAGCCTACAGTAAATATAGGCCTACTCTTAGATAAGACCTCACATTTTCAAACAGCATGTCCATCCGCACATACTGTATAGTCTAATTTGGGTTTCTACTCTGGGTCGTTTGGGCTGTGGCGTTGTAAGACAGTGGACCATCAGACATTATTTTTCTTTTATATAGCAGGTCAGGAAAGTGTTAGGGGCATATACGTGCCATTTAGAGGGTGTGGGTAGGTAAAAAAGTGGAGTGGATATGCCATTTGAAGAATGTGGTGGACAGGCTCTTTGTTTTAGTGTAATTTCTCTTTAAGAGGTCCTTTTGAAAAACAAAAGAAAACAAATAGAATATGTACTCATAGGGTTTATCTACATAACACCACAATTTAATCCTCTGTACATAGGACTAAAGACATGTTGTGTGCTTAGGTCTTAAACAGCTGACGTTTTAACTAAGCATTATAACATTAAACCCAATTTATGTTGTGATGATATCTTTGCCTCAGAAAATAACCCCCTTCATTATCAACCAAAAAAAAAGACTTTAAAGAACAGTCCAGGCAAAGAGTTAAATAAGCCCGCTTTCTGCTCCCTTAAAAGACAAGTATTATTTGCCAACCGTCGGACTGTGTGCTAATTTACATTAATGACACTTCTTTGCCTCTCAGCTGATAAATACGTTACTTCTAGTGCAAGGGGAAGCTTGTTACATTTAGATTGTGTTTTTTAAGAAATGAAAAATGCTGGTTAATGAAAAACATGGCCCCTGACATTCAGCTTTAAGGGAGTAGAAAGTAGGATAAGTTAGCCCTTTGGCTGTAAATGTACCTATAAATAAATACAAGTTTGATATTGTTGAGTCAAGTTGCCAAAACAAAAAATGCACTGACTATATGACAAACATGTTCTAAACGCTTAACACTTTTCCAACCAAATTTCTATGCTCAGACAGAAATGACGGGACTTCCTCTTTTGTATGCAACAGTGTGGCAGCCCAGATGGGGCTCCCCCTGCTGTGCTTCAGCATTGCTCTGGGATCCTTTCATTGGATCCTATCAGGCCAGCAGGTTTCACAGTAATATGCTTGCAGTCACATGGGACATGCTACCCAGAATAGGTGAGTATCTAGGTGGCCTTAAATGAAAGCTGTTGCCTGGATCTTACATCCTGTAAATTACTTATCAAACCAAACTCAAATGTTTGTTTGTTTTGCTGCCTTATTCCAGTGCTGACCACCAGGAGATTATCCAGCTATGCATATCTTTTCTTTGATGCATAGGAGACAGAATTTTTTAGAATTAACAATTTCCTAGTCAAAAAGAGAAAATCACCTAGATGCAAGTGACTTTATGGGGTGGATCTTCTCGAATTCCAAACAACAACAAAAGGCTATGGGTTCAATTCAGAGCCAGGTCAGAAAACGTACTCCTTTTTTAGGAGCGAAAACTCATTCATTTGCACAGTCTACCTTGGGGCTGATTTAACACCAGGTAAAAATTTACATCCAATGGTTGAATCAGCCCCAAGGTAGACAATGAAAGTAAATAGCAGTTTTCTCTCCTAAAAAAGGAGTGAGTTTTTTCACCTGGCTCTGCCCCCTATGTGTATACCCTGTGCAAGGTCTAATGTACACTTCACTGCATTAATTATTATTATTACCGTATACAGCACTTGTACTACAACTACATGATTTATCTCTTACCGGTCTACTTGTAACCCACTTTTGCAATCTTACTGTATTAGAACTACACATCTCATTCATTAGGTCATATAAATGTCAAAAATAATGATAAAAAGAAGGGCAGAATCCAATTAAGGTGTAAATTGACCACAGTATTGCAAACTGGAAATTGTACTTTTTAGGATAAACCAACATTGATTCTCCCAATATTACCCACTGTAAGTTACACCTAGAGTAGGAATGCTGTACCCAGTTTTTGGATTCTGAAATTAGCACCTATAATGGGAATCCGTGCTATTACTAATACTGGTCACTTATTAGGTCTACTATTAACAATGTATATGTAAGATATGTACAAGCAAAATACAACTTACAATAGCATGCAGTAGAAATTAGCTAATAGATTGTTAACAGTTATTTTCTGGTAAAAAAGCAAGAATGAAAATGTGATAATAAGCCCCTACGACCAAAGGCGAACACGTACCTGCTGGGAAAAATGCCGCAGGCTGCTGCAACTGTGCGCTCGCCAGAGCCTGTTGGTAGTGCAAGACACTGGGATTAAAAAGTGCGCTGGCACCATTGCTTTTTTCTAGAGCTGGTCTCTTTGGTAAAGGGTGAAGAACGCCGGGTGGAAAAGCCTGTTAACAAAGAATTAAATGACACTTGTAGGAATCAGATTGTCTACAGAAACACAGAAATACACACATTAAAACAAATTATGTATTGTGATAATTTTTTTTTTAAAGAAAATTTCAATTAAAATAAAGATGCTTTGCCATGCACCTTAACTCAAACTGAGGCAATGCAGAATGAGTGAGATTTGGTTTTTGGTAGCGAAAGCATGGTTTCTTCAACTTTAAGCCTGTAGTCTTCTGACTAAATTAAGTACTTTACAACATATAGCATATGTGTAAATCAGGCTGTATTCAGATATGATATACAGATAGATAGATATATGCATATGGTAAAGATGCTATTAAAAAATCAATATTATTCTCTAATTTTTGTTTTAAAAAATGAATTATTAACAATTAAAAACATAGGCAGTCTAATTCAGTCCTATCTTGTATACAAGTACTTCAAAATGAAGTCTTATTAAAAATAGAACAGCATTTTTCTTTTTTACATATGAAAAATGAGGATGGCTAATAACAACTTTGATAGCTTCCATACATTATTTATATGCATCGGTTGTCTCAGATGATGTTAAAAAAAAAAGCATTAACAAAAATATTAGTTGCTTAATTGAAAAATAAAAAGCTACATGCAAAGCAAAAGGTGAAAGGTCAAAGTACCAGATCTACAGTTGCTTCGAGAGGTCGCTTCATTGCTTTGGCAGTCGACTGCGTCTTTTAATAACAGGCAGCGAGCACATGATGGCAGTGGGCCAATGGGATTCAAGCGAATTAACATACAGGTAAACAGCAAGCAGAGGTGCATCATGGGAACGGCATTGCATTGTGGATAGGTGAGAAGGAAAAAAATATTCTGAATGCAATATACAACATATAAAACACTAGGCATGCACAACAACAAAAATGTTTCTTTAAAGAAATGAATATTACACCTTGAATTAGTACTAAAGCAAAATGCATCTACTATACCTTAGTTAAAAGCAGATAAGAGAGTAAAATACAGATGGCTGAAATTAGGCTAAACCGAATTAAAACCGCATCTCTTAGACTACAGAAAGCATTTGCAAATGACACACCAATTTACAGCAACATAAATTGCCTTCCACCATAGCAGGCAAGAAGTTAGTTGCTCTTTAAGTTTTTAATACATGCTGCCACCTTAGCAAACATTATCATTGTATTTTACTCTTGAAAAGTATACTGATGCCTAGTAACTCTAAAGCAAATGAAACATTATTTTGGTGATCATTTCAAGTTCTTGTATTGCAAGATAAATTTTACATTTCAACACACAGACAATATTAAAGCGTTTAGAGTTTAAAGTAAAGAATATTTGGCAGTTGGGAGTGCAAATTTAGACCCAGCATTTAATAAATAAAAATAATCACTCTTTAATTGTTTCTTTTAGCATAATTGTTTTGATGAAATATATAGCCACTAACGCTGCTTTAGAAGGACCTTCGAAGGCTTATGCGCATGAGCGTCTGAATGTGAGAGCTCCATCTGATTATAGCATGGTATTCAGAACTTTTACACTCTAAACTAAGTGCCACATTTCTTTTTATGAATATTGATGGATACCTGCATGTCTACCATGCAGATGATGGCATTTGTGTTGCAATTAACTGTATGAGACCACATCCACTACTCATGAGTATGAGCCCCTACATGATGAGGCAAGCTGTAAGCTGATGCACAGAGTTCATTCAAAAATAGGTTTGAAACAACAGTTGTAAGTTCAGCTGCTTAAGCAAAAATACCTATTAATAAATGATATATGTTTTGATATGGCAACAGAGAAGTATTACCTGTTAAAGAATTACAGGTGACGTCACCCTTAACCCAGTAAAAAAAACTTTTCCCACATGTAATCATGATGCAGCTCCTACAGGAATATATCGGCAGCAGTGCAAAAAAGTGACAGGATGACTGCTCTGCACGCAATAGAATGGCAGTGCTGTAGCCACACCTTATAACGAATAAGAGGGAGCCAGGACAGGTAGGTAAATATACCTGGGGAGAAAGGGGTAAAAATGTTGCCCATAACTGGCCTTTTAAAGTGGCAGTCCAGTCAAAAACATCCCCTTTTACCAGCGAAAATCCTGATTTGGGGCAAATAAAAAAAACATACCCGATCACCTGATCCCACGGCAGCTTCTCCCTGGATTCTTAGAGACTGCTGCCACCGAAGGAGCCGTATTTAGATTGAGCTGTTCAGTTTCTCAAGCTCAGTGTAGCATCTTGGAAGCCAGAAATTGCTAAGCCCTTGCTCCTGCTGGGGGGAATCAGGCTCCCAGCACTTTTTGTTAAACACCTGTTATTGGGATTTATGCTGGAGTTTGATTTCAAGGAAGGGTGGGTTGTTTTTTTGCTTTAAAGTGGACAGGCCGCCACTTTAATGCTAACATAACATAGGCTAATTTTGCATATTTTTTTAACTTACTAAACACCATATAATAACCCAACATTAAATTGCAATTGAACACACAAGCACACATTGAATGTTAAGAGCATTAGAGCATATAAACAATATCAACCTAAAAAAATATTAAAACTTACTTTAGCTAGAATTAGATGTATATACTATATCACAACTATACATAGCCCATAACTAAGAAATGAAAATGGATCAACAGAACAAGCAGGTCAGCAACAAATCAGGGATGCAGCTCTACTTCAAACACACATTTGTTGTTAAAGGGAATATTAATTATGAAAGGAAGAAAAGGGACATTGTTTCTGAATAAGTCTTCAAGCCACATCCCCAACCTTATTTTCAGGATTGGACACACCCTCGTCCATTTAATGTGATCTTAATGGATAAGCACAGCAGTGAAAATGCTAGATTTCCAGAAATTCTAAATTCCAGAAAATGCTATTTCCATCTCTTGCAGGGCTATGGGTCTCAGATAAATATTAACAAAAATAGTACCTTAACATACTGTACGAACACCATTTGTTCTATTGTGGGTGCACTAGGATTATTGATTATTTAGGGCGAACATGCAAATTAAGTTAAGTTTTAAGTTTGGCTTTTGTTTGAATTTTAATAACTTTTTAAAACTTTTTTTTACTTAGATTTTATTAGTACATACTACCTATAATCACAATGAAAATTAATTAAAAAAAATTCTAAACTGTTACTTAAAGGAAAAACGTGTTCTTTATAATGACTCACGAGCTGGCACGTGCAAAACAGCTTCACTCCTCCATTGCAATAAGGGCATGTGGTGTACTTTTGTCACCAAATCCTTTTCAAGAATTGAAAAGGAATAATAGAGATGTGTGTGAAAACACAAATGTAAGATTTTATGACTACTACACACCCACAGACAAGTTCCATTCACTAAAAGAATATTATCCCAGTGGGATGTAACTATTCATGAGAACTCATAGCTAGCTAAATACTGTAAAACACATACATACTCTAAAATACATACATGTATGTATGGACTGTTTTTTTTTATTCACTCTCAATTAACCCACTATATAGCTGGAGGATAAAAGAGCTCTGTGTCTTTGCTCACTATCTTCCAACCTTAGACCTGAGATAGTCAGAGATCTGGTAAAGTTGCCCCTACTTTAAGTCTACCTGAGCAACTACAGGTTACTTAGCATGAGTATTGTGGCCATAAATTGTCAGTTACAAACATGTCAGCCAAATTAGGTTGAACTCAAAATGTAAAGCCTGAAAGTCCAACTAGTCTTCAATGCCTAAATTATTAACTAAACATGGCCACAAACGTAACCCTCTACGGTTTTTAACGACTTTTACCACTACCAACTAATTCAGCCTACACAAAGAAATTCACTTTGGAAACATGCACATATTGCATGCATGGTTTAGAATGATAGAATCTCCCGATGAGGTGTGACAATGTACACTATAATAACACATTCATTCTTAATGCTATTACCAGCGACTGTTGCTGTTTTTTTATACATATATGTACCTGAGGGACAACTATCCCTATCCTTGATCAACAAGTGTGTTTTGACTTACAAATTTTGAATCCTGGTTTGGCTAGGCGTTTGTCCAACCCCTGGTTATAGCTTTTAACTTTCTTGACCCTATATCTGCAGAAGAACATACCAAACTTCATGTTTGGTTGCCCAGTATGAAGGTGCAAAGTCTCTAAAAACAGTTACTGGATAAATATACTGCACTCTAGATAACGAACATATGTGTTTACCCTAAATGGTCTTTATGTGACATTAGCCATATTTATGTGAAGCATGGGCTCATGGTATAAACTACCCCTTTCTAGTCACAAAAATCCAAACCTCTCACTCCTAGTGTGATTTTCAAATTCAAATTCAGTGGCACAGGACCAGACTTGCTTACTGTTTTCACTAACCTTTGTAAATAACATATCTAATCCAAAGAAGAAAATTGGGGTGTTCTGCTAATAGAATAGTCTTTTAGTGAATGGAACTTGTCTGTGGGTGTGTAGTAGTCATAAAATCTTACATTTGTGTTTTCACACACATCTCTATTATTCCGTTTCAATTCTTGAAAAGGATTTGGTGACAAAAGTACACCACATGCCCTTATTGCAATGGAGGAGTAAAACTGTTTTGCAAGTGCCAGCTCGTGAGTATTTTATGTAATTGAAAACCTTACCTAAATAATTTCTTAAATTCAATCAAGCGCAAGGTACTAAAAGTTTTTTTTATTATTTGCATTTGATTGTTTGAAGGTGGAGAGCTCCTAAATATTTTAATGAATAATTTTGAATCAAATGTCCTCTTAAACTTCGCATGAATTGCAACGTCATTGCATTGCCTTTATTTCGTAATGCATCAAAAACAAATATTGTTTGAATCTGATTTTATGTGTGTTTTCAGCAAGAGTTGCAACCATGGTAACCTATACTGTTCTGTACAGCATCATTTGGGAACAGCAAGAAGTCACAGTATTCTTTCTCTTATTCCACAGTAAAGTTTTACCATATATCAAATATAGATCGTCAAACAGGCAACATAGAAAGTGTTTGTATTTTGACAAATAGTGCTACTAAATGTGGGCAGGTACTGGAACTTACCATCACTGTTGCAGCTGCAGCAGCTGCTTGTGCTGCTACTGCAGCTTGGTTGGCTTGATGCTGAGCAGCTTTGATTTTGGCCTGCAAATGTGCAGGAGGGTGAAAATATTTGCATTTCTCCCTCATGCAGCGACCCTTAATGTAATCCATACAAACGGTTACAGTGTTATCATTTGTATCAATCATCGTGCTGTCTGCTGGGTGAGCAAAGCGGCAATCAGTCTCTCCCCGTGCACAGTTTCCTCTCTGAAACTCCCTGCATACCTACGCAAGACACACAAGGACATATCACTGAAAGTCTGCCTAGAAACAGGTTTTATAAATTGTACTATCGCACATAACGCTATTGTGTCAGTAAATTCTGTTTTAAAGGGGTTTTAAAGGATAATGGGAAATTTCACTACAACTTCTATTCCCTTATGCCTACTTAAACTTACTTATAGTTGCACTACTTCTTGCTAGTTTTTGCTTCCAGATAGAATATAATGCCTGAAAAGAACTTTTACAGTCACAGTTGAACAAGTGAGGGACTGTCAAAAATGGTCAGAAGCAGGGGTGAAATTTTTCAATAACTTGGAAACCCCTTTAAAAGCATTTCAGCCCAAAGCCAGCATTAAACCTTGGATGGAAAGAAGTACTTTAAAGACACTTTAACTCTCCTATTGCTATCTCTGATTCCATTGCTGTGATCAAGCCTCACATCCCATCTGGTCAGCCGGGACAGAAATTTCATGCATATCATCAAGTTGGTGGGCAAGACAAAAATGAGATTTTAGTTTTTACCATCCAAATCATTTTCCTGAACTCTCATGGAAGACACAGCCCACTCTGTTAAAACTGGGTTACATGACACTGAGAAAAAAGTTCCCTAAAAAAACACAAGCCATTGCGAACAAGGAAGGGGAACTGTGTCTTTCATGAGACTTTAGGAAAAGGATTTTACAGTAAATACTTAAATCCGATTTTCCATATTTTCTTTTGGAAGACAACACTCTCTTAAATGACTGAAACTTCCTAAGACAGTACCCAACTAAGGTGGGAAAAAAACAACTAGGGAATAAAAAGGCTGCCACAGAATAATGCGAGTGACTCTGGGAACTCTGCCACTTCCAGAACCTTGCATCCAAAAAGCCTGTAGAAATAAAATCAAGGCAACTGTTTTATTTTTCTTGAAGGTGTTTTGCTAGTTGCTGACTAGATTTCTCAATTCGAGGTTGATATATTTTAACAGATATAACAGGACCTGGAGAATCTTCGTACATCTTGTAGCCAAAAGCAGCACGAGTCAATGTCAGTGTGTCAATACTGTATTTGGCAAAAATGTGTGCAGAGGACCAGGTGGCTGCCTTGCAAATCTGAATCCTAGAACTTTGATGGTAGAAAGCCCACGAGGAACCTACTACAACTGTATAATAATTGGTGGTACAACCTTTTTCTCTGTAGACCTAGATCCTTAAAATGCAGAGTGATGTGGGGAAGTTTTCTGAACTCTCACTCTCAGCAGCAACTAAAATAGGACTTCAAAGTATGGTATACCTATGGTTTACCTCCCTTTTGTCCTAGGACATGAACATGTCTATGCCCAAAGTTGCTGGAAGCAGAACTTCCCACCAGCAAGGTAAGCATCCAATCCCCCAGTATACCTGCAACCTACCTAGCATGCCCACTGTCACAACTGGACAGCTGACAGAACTGGCAAATTACTTTCTGTTCATAGAATCTTTAGAATCAGATGGGCCTCTGCCATGAATGGTTTCTGTTGTCCTGAAGGTTTCTGCATGCCATAACTATGCTGTTTGGCTGGACTTTTAAAGGGTGCCCTTGAGAGTTTAGTAGGTTGAACCAAAAGGATATCCTCCAGGACTTTGGTGTGAAGGGCTCGCTTTCTTCCTGACCATCAACCTTACAATATCTGGTCTTTTAGTACTTCACCTTGTCCAACAGTCTGGCATCCAAGCCTCATACCTTCATAAAATGTCAGCAACCTAAACTAGACACAAAGTGACTTGGCTTCTCCTAGAAAAGGAAGACTTTCCCAACTACATGTCCAGGTCAGTCCCAGTGAAGCAACGGTCCTTGCTGGGATCAAAGTAAAAATACTCCACCAGCACTCTTCTGTGTTCAAAAAATATGATTTATTTCATTCATCCAAGTGAAGTTGTTCCCCCGAAAAAATGATGATGAATGAAAGATGACTGAAATAAAAAAATGTTAACACTAATTGTGCCAGATTTTTGTATTTTATTTATTTTTATTGGGCTTAGAAGCACCACCTTTTACACCACTGCAGCATCCCACAGATGCCAGTGCCTATTTTATCTGTAGCTTGAGGGCCTCAAGACCACTTGGGGAACTGATCATCTAACCGGACTCCTCTGGGTGGCTAACAGCACCACCAAACTTCTCAGAGTAGCCTACAAACAGAGCCACCCGAATCCAAATATGACAGGACAGAGGTTCAGTTTTTTTCTGAACAACCATAACAGGGGCTATACCTTTTGTGATGCATGGGGCTGTGGCCAGCCCTAAGGGGCATAGTACAAGCTAAAAGCATGTCTTCGCTGCTAAGGAAAGGAACCTCTGCTGTGTCTGGCACATTGGGACATAAAGATAGGTCTCCTATGCACATTGAGGTTAGGAGTCCCCCTGCTACAGAGTTCTGCCACTGACTAGAATTTGCTGAACTTTTTGTCTATACTTATTTTTGTGTTAAACTCAGGATTACAGCATCCTGCCGTGCAATAATGCAGAATAGGATGCAATGGTTTTCATGAGTTGAGCGGCAATTTTGCTTTCAATCTAAATCCTAAATATGGGATGGGAATGGTTGCTTACAGCTTTCTATGGTAGCCTGTCACTTTAAAGAGGAACAACACCCAATAATTTGTCTTTCTTGGGTTTTGATCCTCTCTGGCAGGGCATCCCCCCGGGATTGCAAGTAAACTCACCTTTTCTTCATTCCGATGTACTCAGTCAATCAGATTGCTAAATAGAGTGATTGCCGAATCCCTGCCCCCACCTTTGACTGGCGTGGAGATGTGGTGAGGGCTTGTGGAAGAGGTGAGTGGATCAGGTGATCCATGCAGGATTTCCCACGGCAGAGCATCCAATGCAGGATGCTCAATAGGGAGGTAGACCAACCCCCTATTTAACTGTCTACTTTTTGGTGAATTGATTGCTTCACTGGCATAAGAACTAGGAACTGGGGATAAAAGGGCCAAAACCCCATCTTATCTTGCCCTAGAGTCTGAAAGACACAAAGAGCATGCAGTTTTGGGATGGCCTCTGTCTGACCCCTTAGATCTTCTGCAAACTCACCTTGTTTCACAATTATGTAGAGCATGTGTGGACCTCCAGTGGCATCTCCGCCACCCCTCCATCCATACTGGTCCTATCTGATTTGCTGAAGGCAGGTGTATGCAGCCATATAGAACTTTCAGTGAGAGGCTCAAGCAATTTACCCAGTCAGCGTTTAGACATTTCTTCTGTGCTGGTTATATACCAAGAAGACAAGCATTTGTCTCTTATGTTGAGACCCCTGACTGACAGCATATAACCCAGTCATATCAGAGTAGGCTGAATATTCCACAATGCCATATGGGTTTTATCTGGCAGTTACACCCCTTTGTTACACCCACTGTCTTGTCTCTGTTACATGAACGCTCTGAACTACAGAATGTAAGGCTACCTTTCACTTGTGAAATTTTATACAGTAAAAGTTGCATTGCATTGGTCTTTTCAACACTATTGAAAACAAAAATAATACTTTGGCTGGAGTGCAGTTAAATATATTTAAAAAACAGATTGCGTGCTCTATACACCATGTTTCTTGGACCTGTACTATTATTAAATTGTTACAACAGGTTATCCACTGATGTAAGCAGAACATCCAAAGTTAAAGTAATACCATATATTGGGTAATTTTATAGATTGAAGATGCAAGCTTTCAAAACCCACTAGGTTTCTTCCTCAGGGGACCTGTACTATAAATCCCAGCTGTTACTGTACAATTGATTCTTGCCAGTGTTTCATAGACTGCACTTCTGAATGGTTGCTACACAATACAATATGGTGCTTCTGCTGTAAGAGACAATATAAACAATGTTGCAAATTCTACAAGCGATGCTCCTTGCATAACAGAAACCAATTGTATAAGGAGGAAGTTCAGTAACATTATATCAATGTTGTGGCAGAAATTTTATTCAAGTTACTAGTAATAGAGATAATATTAATATATGGCCAAAAATACAAATCCTACAGAATTGTGAACCATTTCCATATATAATTCTACTGCTATTAATCCTTTTTTGATGCAAGATACAAGATAGTAAAGTTAAAAGTTAAAGCCTATTTGTGAGCAAATAAAACAAAACTATATATGCAAGAGACTTGATCAATCACACCCTGGATTTTGGCTATAGTGCCAGCCAAGCTTCTGTATTATTTATTCAGATTACAGACATGCAACCAAAACTGACAACACTGAGCTAAGGGCAGTCACCCTGGTCTGCCCCATGATGACTGGAGGTAGTAGTATGTCCTGGAGATGGCAGATGGCACATACTAGTGTTCTAAAAGGCAAGGCTGCACAGCATTAAGCTCTCATGTGAGTAAGGGGAGTTTTTTTTATTTGCCCACAAAGCTTATATAGCTCCCTAACATATATGTATAGAGTGTCTTTATTTTGATATTTAGGATCTTCTAAATGTATACATTTGTGCGATTGTTCACAAAGAAACATTAAATATATGCACAATCTTTAAAAACCTATGTCTCCTATTACTTTACTTAGCTTTTACTGGGCTTTGATATGATACCTTTCATATTCTGCTTGGTGAAATCATATAGTGAAAATACTTAAGTATTTATGTAGCTGTTATATTTGATATATTAAATTTGACTTTAGTGCAAGCTAACTCTCACCATATAATATTGTTAATAATAACAGACAATAGGGACAGAAGTGGAGGAGATGCTGAGGATGTGTGGTCTGGTAACTGGACCCTTTTTGCACCGGATTCTGAGAAATCAGATGCACTGAAGATAAGGGATTATTTCTTTTGACAATTAGCCCTTTAAAGAGGAGCAACAACCCACTTGAGTCTATAAGATTCTTGGGGGGATTGGTCTTCCTCTTAATGCAGCATTGTGAATTAGAATGCCCCGCTGTCTAAAACCCAGGATCACCCAACTCCCTCACCTCTTCCACAACCCCGCACCATGGCTGCAACCCCAGCATACCTCTAGCTAGATGCCCACCCATGCCAGGGCTTTCTGAATGGCCGATGCGGGCATGTTCACAGCTATAGATGAGGGATTTGGCCAGTGGCACTCACTCCACCCAGCCTATCAGCGGCACTTATTTTATTAAGATTTGCGATGCTGCATTACATCAGTGCAGCAAAGGAAATCTAAATGAATCTAAATGAAACGAACGCCGCTGATTAGCTGAGTGGCCCGAGCAAACACTGTGGGAATAGGTAGAAGGTGAGTTTACAAGTGATGCCGGGGTATACATTTATCAAGGTATTCCAAATTAAAGAGCCCAGCCAGACAACAACACCCAAGAAAGTCAATTTGGGTTTTGTTCTTCTTTAGGCTCTTCCTCTGGTCATCACAGATAAGGCAAGACTCAATATGTGCAATGGGATCATAGATAATAAAATGAAAACTTAATTGGTTACATCTGGTTAAGCCTTTCTGAATTCCATCCAAAACTAAATTAAAGTTCTGGCCGGTCTTGGCTGACACAATTTGTATCTGTCAAGTGGAGCTAAATAGTGTAATTCTTCATTAAAGAAAGGCATTAGTTAGATTTTATAAAGTTTAGCATAGTTATCATATTGCCTTTACTGCAATAGATGTCAAATGCCAAAACATGGCAAATGATGTATGCGACATGTTTTGCACCTCACATTAAAGTGTAGCAAGACCAAATTTAAAGTGAATTAATGTAAAATTAAGAATTATCTTATTCCTCTATTATGATACCATAAAGTCTAAGAGGGGACAGGGATTCAACACAACTATAAGAAATATTTAACATGTAACAACCTCTTGTTTAAATATACACATATAGAACAGTTCCTTTAATTTAAATGTACCACTATACAGCTGTTCATTTAATCCAACACTGTGTAACAGCTTTGCCGACCTTTTGTTGAACATAGCAGTAAGGATACGTTGCCAACTGTACCTCCAATTTATCTGTCCTGAGAAGTTTCTGAGTAGCGGTAGAACCGGTGACTGATACAGGAGGACTTCCGGGCATAATGACAGGTGTCGAGGGCAGAATTTCAGTCGGAACCAATCCAACTCCTGGGGTCACTGGAGTAAGATATTGAGCAAAGCTAATAGCAGCATTTGTTCCTAATGCTGGACCTACAGGAAATGTGGGCTGAAATAAAATACATTAGTAAGTGTAACTGTAGAATACTGTGCAGTTTATGTCTACAGAGCAAAAAAACACATTTGATTTTATAAAGTGATGCTATAAAATGTTTTTTAGACATAAAAAATCCTTTTAATGCAGTTCGTGGGGGGGGGGGGGTCCTAATACGGTTGGATATATGGTGCATGCAAACCAGAAGACCCCAATATAAGCTCTGCTCAATCTTCGTTTATCCAATTCAATGTATTGAATCTATCGAATCTACCCTCAGTCCCAGCAGAGGTAGCTCAATCTATAGTAGCATTTGGAAGGTAGGAGAACGAAGGTTCCCTTCTTTCCATGCTGGCACTCTGCCAGGCTCTGCTCATTCCCGGCCACTGGAAGGGGTATTTATAGCCCCAGACAGGGGACCCCTATTCTAGTTTAAAGGGTTGGGGGGTGGCAATTTAAATATCGCTGTTAGACCCTCATTACCCATATCTCCAAAGGCCAGGAGGATACTGAAGAACCCCATGCCCATTAGTGCAGACCCTGTGTCCACCCCCTAAAGGGAACACAGGAGCCATACTGGAGGCCATAGGGGCTGGTATTCTGGCACAGCCAGAGGCTGCCATGCGGCCTCCAAGCCTGGGGGAGCCCAGCCGCTATACCTGGAGTGCTGGCTGCTATGCTTGAAAAGGGGAAACCCCACATTAACTTTAAAATTCAAACTGCAGACACAAAAAAGCATAGAAACAAATGTCAAACTAAACTGCAAAACTCTAACTCCTACTACAAGCCAATAGCGCAAAATGTATGCCACAAACGCAGCTAGACGGGTGTGCACGTGGCCTTGGGCAAGAACCAAACCTAAATAAGGACTTAGAGGGCCCTGGGGATTGTTGGTCAGGAAAGCATATTGGGTAAAGTGGAGGGTTTCACACAGTGGGGTACCCTAGGTGCAAGTGCATGGTATAGTGCGAAAAATATGGTCTGTTTATCTATACACATATGTGGACAACATTGTTGGTACCCTTCCATTAAAGACCGAAAAACACACTGCTATGTCTTCACATGCTCCTTTCCATTGCAGTGAATGGATGGAGGCATGCCAGCTATCAGTGACTGATGGCGGGGGGTGGTGGTGGTGGTGGTTGTCTTCGCGGCAGAGGACACAGAAAGAGACGTGCAATGTACAGTCTGTGTGGGACGTTTTTTTATTTTTGTGTGAAGATTGTCTTCAATCACGCCAGAGCCAGCAGGGGTTTCAGAGCTGGGAATCTTAAATAGGCAATCGGCCAGGATAGGGAATCGGTTAGCCCTGGGGTCTTTTATACTCCAGCGTCAACCAAACAGGCCGTTGTTCCTCTTTAAACTTTTATTTAGTGTGCAATTGAGGCAGAATGTGCGAGGCAGAATGTAAGCCACAGAATGTGCGAGGTATGTATGTGTGGGGATGTGATTCTGGGTGTCTCGCTCTAGAGCTGATTGTTTATTTGCACCCATGTCTTCACTTATTGTATCTGGCTATAATGCTTGGCTTTCGGCCCCGCAGTCTTTAGCCACAACGAGTGGTTGGTCTACTTTAATGAAAGGGTAACGACAATTTTGTCCAGTGTATATTTGTACATAATAAATACGAGGAAACAAAATATAGCAGTAATACAACTAAATAACTTTTTTTCTATTAATCATAAAACCTATTGAAATAAAAATTTCATAATATTCTTATTTCATAATACAGTAATTTTCATGACCGTTTTGCTGCACAGTCCAGTTTACCCAGTTAAGCAGAATTTTAAGGTGACTATAACAGATTGAAATTTACCAAACACTAGAGTACAATGTATGTTGAGCAGAAGCAACTGGTCCTGCTTCTGCCCCTTACAATTCTATACCATTGGTCTCCTGCAGATCACGTCCATTCAGGCTTTTCTACATATCTTCCACAATCTAGGTAGTGTATTCCTGCCTGGACTCCTCTATGGATAAATATAGAGATAACATTTGGACCGCAGCAGGAGAGGAAAGGTGAATATATTTTAATTTCTTTCCTAAAAATTTAGCAGCATGTAAGTAAGCTGTATCAATTCCTTTTCCCTAGGAGCTACTATATGTATTAGCTATGTAATACTGAAGAGGTGTGTCACCAGCACATTCTTTAATGGCTACTGCCATACTAAGTTTCTAAAATACACTCAAGGTTTTTGGAATTTCCTCATATGACACAAAGCTTAATATAGCTGTTAATTAAGTTTCAGAAAGCAATATGATCTTTCCAGATACAAAAAATGATCAATCTTTGTAATCAATCAGACAGACACACTAATTCTAGGTTCATAAAGCCAATCAGGCTTATCCCAGGCAGAAGCTGGGTAGATTACTCACCATTGGCTGCAGCTGTGTACCCGGGAACATAAACTGCATCTGCTGGGCAAGCATAGCAGCAGCTGTTTTTTGTTGAATAAGATTGTTCCTGCCATTTATTTCAAGCTGGGTTTTTAGGTGTGTTGGTGGATGAAGATATTTGCAGTTCTCCCTGGAGCAGCGTCCCTGTAAAATAATGTATGATTACATTTCGTGGCTTTATTTTAAATAACAGCTGCTAGTAAAGGAACAAAAAAACCACTACATTATGTAAATTAGATTTAATATGTCAGAACACAAAGAAGGGAAAGCAGAATAAGATGTACAAATGGATTATATTCCCTATGTGCATCCTCTTAGTTCCAAAAAGGCTCCTGGGCAACTTCAAATGTGTCTGACCATTTCAGGGATAATGCGCAAGATGACCACTGTCAAAATGTATGTGGACGAGACCTTTTACCATCACTGCTCCATCTGTTCCATTAATTAATGGCAAACAACACTATTTCATGCCATTCATGTGCATGGTAGAATTAGAAGCATGGAATCTAGAGGTCACATCTGGGTATTTGCATTTACCTTACAAGATGCATTGCATATACATTACTAATGATATAAGCAGTTGTTTTGTTAAATGGCACATTGAAACAACCTACCTACCCTGAAACAACCTAATAGAGTACCTCTATTGTGACCATGGAAAATTTTTTCTGCTTTACAGTATATACAATATATACTGCCCTTAAATGAAATACATAGAAACATAGAAGGTTGACTACAGTAATGAAACTGTCTTAAAGACAATTAAGCTGCTGTACAAAGCCAGCTTTCTGCAATTTTCTGGACAATCCAAATCTGCATTACAAATGCATAATGTGATGCAGAGGCATCTGAAATGTCAGCTAACTTAAATGCTTGAGTACTGTGAGTAGGTTAACGACAAAGTGGAGCCAGCCACAGGGCAGGTCAAGGTTAACAACAAGGTGGAGCAGCCACAGGGCAGTCAAGGTCTGGTTGCATGTCAATATATTGAGCAGAAGACAGTTGAATGCTGTAGTACAAGACTGGAGATGCTAATAGTGCTAAGTTGTTAACAGTGCTGAGGGCAATCACAGAAAACCTGTAATTACTTAACTATTAAACTCTCCATCCCTACTGCTTACTGACCCTCATGGCAGCTCCTCTTATTGGCCTAATGGCTAGAGATGCCTTTGAGACCAGAGACCAGAGATGCTTGACTTTTAAGCCAAGAATGCATACATAGTTATAATACCATTGTAATCTACCATAATACCCCCGGAAAATAAATGTCCTGTAAGCTCCATTGGCTTACCAGCACTGTTTCTTCAGCTCTTGGGATCATGTAGCCAATCTTTGGGTCCAGTTTGGCCAGTGACCGTGGCGCAGGTATAAGTAATTGGGTTGCAGGGGCTGTATGTGTGTGGGCATCAGCAATCGGGATCCCCTCCTCTCTCTCTCTCTCTCTCTCTATATATATATATATATATATATATATATATATATATATATATATATATATTTTCGTTAAATTGATCGTAATTAAGATCGCATTTAAGTTATGTGTATAGTCCTATTTATTAGCTCAGTCAGCCAAAACGATACAATGCTTGTCCAACAAGGGGATTATCGTTGATTGCAGCGGGCATTTCCATGGATCAATTATCGCTAAAATGCATTTGGATTAACTATTAACTATTATTAACTCGTTCGCTAATCATTTTGTGGAAATTAACCATTAGTGCTATGGCTGCTGCTGAGGTGATGGAGCTCACTAACTCTTACACATGCCCAGCAGCAGCATTATGTGTGTGCAGGGCTCACTTCAATCTTGGTGCACAGACTTAATGTATATTGCCAATGGCAACAGAACAGACAGAACCCAAAAATACTTGATAAGCTCAGCACCTTGTTGGCATAATTTTGCCAAACAGAAATACAGAAACAAAACCTGGGACTTTTCCAGCATTTGTTCCTCTTCCAGGGAGAAACCCACAGGGAATATCAGTATTTTTACATTGCTGGTGATCTGCTCCATGGAGCTTCTCCTATGACCAGCTTTTTATGCCGTGCATATGGCTGGGCAGCATAGAAAACACAAAGCAGCAGCTTCCTCCTGGCTGTGTGTACACGTAAAGGCCATTGAGACAGGCCTGGTGTGGGAGCACGTGTTGGATGTGTTGGATGCTACCACAACCTGCACATGCACTGTGGGATTGGCAGAAAGGTGATCCTTGGGATTTCTCACACTGGAGCATCCCAAATCAGTATTCCCTAAAAAGAGGGAGACCACCGGTCCTAAAAAAAAAATCACTAATATTGTGACTATTTCTGTATCTTGGGGATGCCTGTAGGCAAAAGAACAGGTCTCATTACTGAAAAAATGTACACTAGTTATCTAGCTAAAAACTTGACATGAAATATGTTTGTCATAATAATAATAATAATAATATATTATTATAATTACAAATCACTTTATTTGATTTACTATAATTATACGAAATGCATTCTATCTACTCATATGTTTATTATGCAGTGATCAAGACATATGATTATTATTATTATATTCAATGAATATATTAATTTAACAACTGATCTTAAATAATGTGTAAGAATTAACGTGAAAAACTAAACACTTGTTTGTCATTTTTTAATTATTCAGCTTTTGTTGATAGGACTAATAAATGAGAAAGCAGATGTATGCTATGCTTTGCTTAAAGCAATCTAAGAGGCTTCAGTTTGGGAACCAGTTCCCTGTCACACATTTTTATATCACAGCTTGATGAAAGGCCTTGTCTACATGCCAAAATGAGGTGCTGAAGAACGCTACATCCTGACAGATGGCAATCTCGGCTTTATTTCAGTATATTAACAGATCTTCATGTATCAGATAGCTAAGCTGCTCATGGGCAGTCTGGGTTACTTTATCCTCCTGAGCAAATATGTACTGAGTCAGCTTTGTGTCTGATCAGGTCCTAAGTAGAAGATGAGGAAAGTTAGCAGACTGGGACTTTTATATAACCCCCTAGTGATTGTCACAGGAAGATGTTTTACTTGATGAGCAGCTAATCAGTTCTGGGAGCAACATAGTGAACTACCAGTACATCAAGTGTGAGCGATTTTGCAGGTGTGTGTATAGCACAAAGTGTAACGTTTAGGGAAGGTAATATGCTACATGAAGCTAAGACGGTACCACAAAATACAGATCTGCTATTAACTTAGGGATTACATTTGCACAATGTCGTAATAATTAGTTCGCTGTAAAAACCTGCTAGTGAGAAAGCTTCAGGATGTAATTCTGCTGAAACAGCAAGCGGACATACAGGTAGATGATGCCAGTGCAAGGTTTTACTTGTGCAGGTAACTGTAATTTATGAGTGCAGTAATACATGTTATAAAGATTAAATTAACACATATGGGAGAAACCAAACACTGTGTCATTGGGATCTCATATGTTAAGAACACAAATTCAAATCTAAAAATTGCTTGCAATAGGTGGGTAGACATACTGACTACTGGGGTTGTTTTGTATTTAGAGGCGATATGCAAGCCTAACATTAAAATGAAAACTAAAACTACCCATTTCATTTATTCAGCATTTTTTTAAAAATGGGTCCCATCGCAGTATCCACCAGCTGAGTGCTGTTTGTATGGCTTCCTTGGGCTTAGTTCCATAAGGGATTTTGGACTGTTATTTAAAAATTTGTAATAAATCTGCACCTCCCCTATGGCCAGACAACTCACCATATCAAATTACCTAGGTGCCTTGTGTGTATATAAGCCTCTCTTGGAAGTCCACTTGTTAGCTTGTGGCAAACAGGGCCTTGGCAGTCACGTGGGCAAGGGATGTAGTGTGGGAGAGATGGCAGAAAGTTTAAATTACCATATTTGTGTTCTTCCACAGGAATTCATCAGTGGTTGGGAATGCCAATTTAGGATGCCTAGTGGTGGGATAAAATAGTGTTATGTGCCGCTGGGGTATTTGGGACTACCCTAAGCATCAAAAAAGAAGCTTAACAGCAAACTTTCCCACTGACTAGCAGAGATTAAAGGTGTCATTTAGGGCCGGGAGCACCTCTTTCACTGAAGAGACACCAACCTGACCCATGCCTGCAGGGTGATTTTCTCTAGTACTGCACTTGACCATGTTCCTGAACACACACCACAGCCATAACTGGGTTGAATAGGAGTTCTAATGATCTAAGTCCAGGTTGAGGTAAATGGTCATTGTGAAGTGCAGGACTAGAGACAGATCAACCTGTAGAATTGGGTCAGGTTGACATCCCTGCACATGGCCTCATGCATGATAAAGTTTAGCTGCAACATCTAAACACCTACATTTTATATATTGAGTGTAGAAAGGCCGGCCTTTTTCGAGCTTTCTAAAATTGTGGCATGCCTCCTTTGATGCAGAAGTTCAGTTTCTCTCTGCTGGAGATAGCTACTTCAGATGTACAAAGTCTAATACCAATGTAATAGTTATTCTCTCCTTTATGGATTTATTAGCAGTCAATACAGATAAAGCTGGTGACCAACAGGACTGGAGGAAGTGCTGAAGGATTGTGACCTAGATATGTAACCTATGAGGCAAAGCCCTCTGTGTGAAAGCATAGCATCTGATACATTACTGGAATTATAAGCAGGGCAGCCAATGGGACAGGACAGCCAAGATTCCAGTATAGGACTCAAGGGGCAAAGAGACAGGAGGGGATCCCAGAACTTGGCCAGGCTGTAGCAATGGTAGTACTACCCTAATTCTTGTATTGCTGCCTGCCGCAGTATTGATGATGATGCTACCTGGTGCTGAATATGATGAGGATGCAAAGACGCTGCAACACCCATTGCAGTGCTCACTTGAGTTGCCTCTGATTTTGAGCCACATATTTAGAAATCTGACAAATTCAAATTTGATGCCCAGCCATCACATTATTATGTTATGGGGGCCCAGACACACAATGTAGGATCTGCAGAGTGTGGGCCCCAACAAATGGCTGGGCCCCTAGTTTGAATTGGCCCATGACAACCACTCTCGCTCCAGTATTCAGACTATCTGGGAAACTAAAGTTCAAACTAGTGGGCCCAGCCATGACATACAGGTTACTGGGGGGGGGGGGGGGTTACTTACCCTCAGCGCCAATGGCAGCGAACTATCTTATACAACAAAACGTTGACCTTGACATATATTATACACCTAGCATTGAAAAACTTGGAATTTGTCAATTACAAGCCCGAGCAGAAGTTAGACATTTCAAACAGCTACAAGGTCAGAAAAAAATATACATTGAAACAGACTGGGACTGAATGAATCACAGTGTGTGACTCACACCCTCCAGCTATGACTAATTTTAGGCACTGAAGTTTTAGGATTTATAATTAGATACTCCAATATGCTTAGCATGATAAGCATTATGGGAGTACAATGTACTGTACAGTACATATATCTGCACAAATCACCAATTTATGCACATAAACAGCACATTTTGATCAGTTAGCAAGTAAATACAACTGTATACTATTCTAGCTGTCAATTAGCCAACTCATCTTCAGACCCATTGCTTCAGTTTTCACACTGAAGCTGTAGTCTGTGGGAAGTTGTCAAATGTTGGGGGGAAGCAACAGGGTGGTGTTACGCAGCAAGTGTTCTCTCTGATTGCTGCATATCGAATCTAGACTTTAATATCGTGTTAACTGTTCATTTTCCAATCCAATTACTTCTTCAGAGGCTGTTTAATGAGGGACAACACACATTTTCACTCTTTCTGGTGATGTTCCTCTCCATCCAGATTTGGGACGCCGCTGTGTGAAAGCCCCTAGAGCCCCTGTAAAAACTCTCCTGCCAACCAGTGTTGGGGCTCCATTCACTCCTAGCTTAGCAGGCCTGACATAAGATCACGCAGCTGTCCGCAACCCTGCTTCTCCGCATTCCTGCTGCACCAATAGTGGTCTACACCTCAGATAGATGTGAGCATTCCCGGCACATGTGGGATTGCCAACTATATGAGTATAGCAGGCGATTACGGGGGTTTCACACAGTGTGGCATCTGGAAATCGGAAAGCCCTAAAATTGGCCTCATCCTTGCAGCATCATTGCATCATAAGCATTTATTAATCCCCGCTTTTATTTTCATATTCAAGATACAAACATATGACAAGTTAATAGAGTTAAAGAGGAAGTCCATGCTTGTTATATTCCCCCTGATCGCCAAATTCCTCCCCTTATGCTGGGGTGTGGGGGCTCTGTGTGGCAGCGTGTTGACAGATGCACTTGAGTAACAGACCAGTACAGTCACACTGCTGCTCAGGATTGGGTTACTGACCTGTTTCTCAAGGTCCTAGCTTCAGTGCCCATGCAGATTGCCTGCCCCCAACCAGGAGTTGTTTTTTCATTTTCTTAAAAGTTATTGATCAAATTGGGCTTAGCACAGGGGGAGGGAGGGTGGTTGGTGTGTTACAAAATGCTTGGACTTCCTCTTTAAATGTAAGCAATAATGTTTATTACATAATAAACAAATCTAAACAGGTGGCCATATTGTGGACTCTCTTACCAGCAACCAATTAATAATTATCATATGGACCTCACAGCTCTAGACAATTTGTTGCCGCAGCCAGTTCCCTGGATTTCTAAACTCCAGTTGCTGAGGCTATGGGTTGCTTTGTACAAGGGTGTAAGTGCAGGTGGCTTGTTTTTAAAACCCTCTTCAAAGTTATCCCTACTATATTTAAAACTGAAAGAACTTCCTGGAAAGCCTGTATTACTGCAGAACAAACCCACATAGCACAGCCACCCCAGATCTAAATCAGGCAGAGCTTTCTTTCCATGAACATTGTGATTGCTGGGAATTGTGGTGCTCTGCCAGCCAAGATTATATCGGTTACATTGTACACAGGTTATGGGGGTCATGCTAAAAATTTGGTGCAGCCAGTGTGACTTGCCGTCTACATCGCAGTGTGGATTGCAACCTGCATCCTGGTGAACTTTTTAGTTTAGTTTAGACACAAAAAGGTTGTTTTACCCTTTTCCCCCAAATTACCTGTGATGGGGCAGTTTTACAGGTGAAGCACATAATTAGTTTTATGAGGTAAGGATATTTGTTCTTAAGATTGGAAAGAACAGAACCCTATGGGCTATGCAGAAAATGTTGGTGAAATCTTTAGCATAGCCCATAAAGTTCTGTTATTTCCAGACAAAAAAATATCCTTACATCTCTGGAAAAATAATGTACCTAAACCTTAAAAATGCCATCACAGGTAGAGGTGATTTTTTTGGGGGGAAATGTAGGTCAAACATTTTTTTTTGCACTTTGGTGAGTTATAGCTAAAAAGCTCGCCGGGATGCAGGTTGCAGTCCACACCACAATGCACACCGGAAGTCACACTGGCTTCACCAAATATTTAGCATGGCCCCTGATGCATGGCTGCTGCCAACTGCTGATTTCTTATATCATTGAAGGTCATTACAAAGTCAAAAGATGCAAGTTAAGAATTTTTAGCAATCCAATTTAAGATAAGGTTTAAGGAACCAATCTTCAAGTGATGCATTTACCATGGCCCCCTGGGAGGGGGGTGAACTGTTGGGCAATCACTGTAACAGAATCTCCACAATATTTTGGTAACCAACCTCTCTTAATGACATTATTTTTAGGCAGGACGGACCTGTAAATGTTTTTCTTTTTTGTTTTTATTCAAAGGGATGTAATTTGACAGCATAATGATATCCTGCTAAAATGCAGTATGAATTAGACTTGTGTGCACAGGTTATGTCTTTGTTTGGAAGAGTGTTGTTGCTAAGCAACAAGTTCTGTGGCGACCGCAGGAGACGAGAATTACAGCTAAATGCAGCTCTATGCAGTAACTGTCCACACTCCACACCATTAGCTTTAATATTTCAATCAACACTGGGCAGCCAAATGCTTTCCGACAAAACCCGATTAAGAGAATTTAGCTCTGTATTTGCTGATGATGGTTTATTGCTGAAAAAGGTGTTATTATACAGCAATAAAGACTGACCAAAGAAGTTCCTAACATGTGTTATAGGTAAATGCAGGATATAAACACAGTAATGCTAATCACAAAGGAAATAAACACATTGTCAATATTGCTACAGCAGCAGATTTGTTACAACATTGCACTTTCTATGCAAATTCAGTTTGCTGCCTGGTTCCATGGCCATCCATAGTGTCACAGGACATTGTATCATCATGGGGTTATTTGGTTTTTGTTATGTGCTCATATACTGAGGCTAGTTACACTTTTTCTATTTTAATCATATTCCTATATCCATCCCCTGAGTGATGCTATTCAGCTACCCCTTCACTCGTTCTTGAAACATAGTTTTGTCATTATTTTGTAGGTTTTATGAAGATACCAACTTAGGTTCATGTGTGTTTCTACTACGCTTCTACAATGTAAGGGATAATAATGCCCATACATTATCAAAGAGCCTTATACAGGGATGAGTAAAGTTCATATATCTGTCCAATGACCTTTCTCAGATTATGCTAGGCTGGTGGTTGTCTGACCTATACACAATCCTTAGTGTCAACCCCGCCCCCGCCACACACACACACACACACACACACACACACACACACACACACACACACACACACACACACACACACTTTCTGCATCTCTAAGACTGCTTAATAGTTACCTAGGCAGCCACAAACTCAAATGTACAGTAACAGCTTGATGACCACTTGCTCTCTGGAAGGCCTTATCACCACTAAATGATGCAAGGTTTTAAGGTGGATCAAAACCCTTTTCCCCTCTCCCTGTCCTTTCCATCCCATCCACCACTACGTGTACCTGGAGGTGATCTTCTTTCTCCAGGTAGCTCTGTTTTTGAATTGTGCTTGTTTGCCTGTGCTAGCCACAACCACCAGGCAAACTTGAGATAGCTGATAGGTTGATTAGCTGGGTCTGGTAGGCAGGGCCGGCGTCAGCACCCGGCCCCCCAGAGGGGCCCACTGACAGCTGGCAAAATGTGGTTGAAGAACTGCACACACTTCCTTTCTCTGTCTCTCTGCTCTATCTATCCCTGTCTCCCCAGCTCTGACCCATTGGTTGTATGTCACCTCTGCCTCATCCATCCATATCCCCTGAGCCCTGCCCATCCATCCATATCTCCTGTGCCCTGACCCATTTATCCTTGTTCTCTTAGCTCTGCCACATCCATCCATGCCCCTCCAGTTCTGGCCCATTCACCTCTGTCCCCTCCACTCTGCCCCATTCCTGTCCTCCAAGCATTGCTCATCTAGCCCTCTTCCTTCCAGCTCTGCCAGTCTATCCATCTTTCCTCCAGCTCTGCCCATCTACCCCCCCCCCCCACCAGCTCTACCCAACCATTCCTGTCCTTTTCATTTTGCCCATCCATCCCTCTCTCTTCCTCCCAGCTATCTCTCCATCCATCCATTCCTGCCCTCCCTGTTTTGTCGATCCCTCTTCCTCAGTACTCTGCTTATTCATGTGGGACCAAACTAAAAACAGCTCCAATAGGGTGTTGGAGGGCAAACAGCCCTTCTTTTGTTCTGGCCATGGAATTTATAGACCCCTGACCCGCGACTCTCCTCTCTCTCTTAGTCCCTATTTGGTACTGACGTGGCTTCTCTCGTGCTATAATGCCCGGACACGCGCCAAGCTGCTTAGAGCTCTGGGAGGTTTGGGGCGCCCATGGGGGACCATGATGTTTCTCGTGTATCAAGCTGTAGCTATAATCAACATCATTTTGTTATGGCGCACCTCAAATTTCCATGTCATGATTGCTGTACTGTACTGAATCAGTGGCTCTCCCCTCTGTTCTGTTCCTGTTTATTGGTCTTTAATAAAAACAGATTATACAAAAAAAGTCATAATATCTATATTGGTATGTTTGAAACTATTATAGAACTAAAGCTGCGCATTACTCATTATGGCCCACAGCCAAGTACAAGCAACACAAGAACAATGGTGTTTGTATATGATGTAATGAAGTAAATTCCATTACCACAGGTGCAGTGTAACCTGTCTAAACACAACTACCATTTCAAAACAATCCCACATAAAGTTTCTGAATATTAACATTAAATAACAAAAACAAAGGCTTATATGATGCCGACTGAATAGTGTCCTTTGCTTCTTGCAGGGTTTTGAGGTTAATAACTAATTAGAAAGAATCGACTCATTCTTAAAACCTATTAAAACCTCCTCAGCTTATTAAACACATTCTGTATGAACTCTCAGCTGGTATGCTTAAAATAGAACATACTGGGAAACTACTTAGACATTTCCTGCTGGGGGAATAGGCCAGCATGCAACAGTTTAACATCAAAATCTTATAAAATATATGTGTGTGGCATTTGTTTCAATCCCTTAATGCTGCAAATCCTAAAATATATACAGTAAAACCTTCTCATGCCAATAAGGTAATGTGCACCAAACATGCCATTTGCAAAATACAATAAGGTACTTGAAAATTCAAAAACTATCTTGGTACATGATAACTCTGAAGTCACAATCAAGGAGTTCTCTTCATACAGAGGCAGCAGCACAGACAGTAATAAAACTTGTGCTGGGTGTTTCATTACTCTCACTGCTGTTGCGTTGTACACTGTAAAAAGCCAGCCAGACAGCCTTATGCTATGTTACACTGTTAACAGCCAGGTGTATGGTTCACTGTGATAATGACTGCTCTCTGCTGTTTATGTATTATTGTAAGTGTTATGTATTATTATCTCAATGTAGAAAGTCTCACACGTGTCTGAGATGTTTTGGGACCAAAACCTGTAATCTATAAGGCTCCCTGATTTCCTACCCCCAGGGCATCCAAATTTGAGATGCCTGCTGTCTTAAACCCCCCAGGTCACCCCACCTTTTCACCTTTTCCCCGATCCAACGGGACATGCGCGAGCAGCAGCCACCTGCTATACATTTAGCTAGGTATTTGTGTACAGCTGGTGTGGCCACCCCCGGCTCCTAGATGAGTGGGCGTGAGCAGATCAAAGCGCACTAATTGGACGAAAGGCCACGCATGTGCCGTAGGACTTACTTGTACTTACAGACCTGGACAGAAATTATTCCTGGCATGACAGCCAATAACAATGACATGTTATGTACACATTGAGGTATATGTACTGTATTACTTAGTCCGTTAATTGTGACAAATAAGTAATAATTTGATTTAAATTGTGGACTTTAACCCAGTCTAAGAGGGCACCAGCCATGGTAATGGAGTAGTGATGGGATCTGGGCCTTAGCTAAATTTGACCTAGATCTGTCTGGTTCGCCCTATCATGGATAATGGAATGTCACCTGTCGATGCTAGCAGGTGGCATGCATCACTACCATGTTAACCAGTATAGGGTTCCTTAGACCCCTTACCAGTTCACAAACAGTTAGGAAATCAGTCTGAGGCTGGACAACATCCTCTGTCATGGGGGGCTCCCTTCTGGTTCGGTGGGCACTGGTTTGCTTCTGGCAAGGAGCAGCTATTGCCGCCGCACCACCACCATCTGCAGTCCCATGCTAATACCCGGCTGCGGGGTAGGTTATATTTTCTACCACAGAAGTGGAGTCTCTGTGGATTCCCCCCCATGTGACTAATGAAAATGACTGGAGGGGAGGAACCTGGAAGGAGATTCCCAGAAACTGTTTGTGAACCGACAGTGGTCCAAGGGACCCCTATACCAGTTCACACATTGTGGTGGCCAGAGCTATTGGCCGGAAGTACCGAATGGCAGATACTGAGAGAAAATATGGTCCAATTAAAAAAATCCATATAAAAAGGCTGGATGGAGCACCAGGCATCCCGTCATCAAATAATACTGTCAGGATTTTTAATGGAAGGAAGAGGAAATCAGTGGGACAGGTTCTGTCTCCCCTGATACACTCAAATGTAGCACCCCTGGATTTTTTTAAGCAGCCACAAACTGCTTAAAAGTTTTATTTAGTTTGTGTGTATTAATGACCCCTCCTCTCATTAGCCAACATGTTATATGGCTTTTTATTATTGCACAATTTTGTAATACTCCTCCTTTAAGGTACACAGCATTGGAAAGATCCACGTGCACCACTCCCAGGATTATAAGACAACAAAAAACAAAAAGAATGGGAGTTACTCATGAGTACAGAAAGTGCAACATTTAATTAAAAGAATAAGGCTTTAGCTGCACACAACACTACCAAACCAAATCATCTGTGTATAGTTTAATCCTGACCTGCAGCCAAGAAATTGGCTGAAATACACAAGAATACATACACTGACTACAAGACTATCCATAGTTGCTATAAACATTCAAGATCAGTCTCACCAGTGATTGCATATTTAATAGTACAATTTGCATTATTTACCATGCCTATGTCTAACCTAAAGGTAAAGGTATATATATATATATATATCCTATACATGTGTTTCATGGAGTGTCTAATATGCCCATAAATAAAATGTTCAATAGAATTTAAGCTACAGTAGGTGTTCCCAGCATGATACTCCTGCTTCTTTAACCTTTCCATCTGCTGAAAAGGAAATGAAGTAAGTTTACCATGGAGCACTGGGATTGTCAGCTTGGCAGCCCAACAAGTTATATTGCCTGCTTGCATTTGCCCCCAGCACAGTTTGCTGTCAGGGATCTGTTAGAACTGCTGTGAACCACTGGTGGAAACGGTTTGACTACTTGGAGATTAGTGGAATAAGTTCATCCTCATCAAACCAACATTTACATCTACCTATTTAACTTGTGTTAAATTTCATGAGTAACCGTAATGAAGAGTACAATAAAGTCTAGGTAAAGGCTAATTATCCTATATACTGCAGCTATTTTAATCTCATTTAAGTATGTCATTGTTCTAATTGTTTTACTTTGTAGCTAACAGGAATAGCACATTTCTAATTATATTCTAGTTTGGTCCTTTCTATCACACACATACACATGCCACCATATCTAAACCAACGGCTGTCTAAAGGGGGAGACCTCAAAGAGTATAGTTGCAAGAGTGGACCCAAATCCTCTCTCTCAACTCCATGTCGGATCAGTTGGGACTCTAACCCACCTGCTGCCTTTGCTAGGGAGCACCGCATTTAGACTTAGAGAATGAGGAGAAACAGTGGGTGTGGCAACAGCGATGTGATGTAAGCACACGTGTGCTTTACGTATTTATAATGGGCGGTCTCTAACGCGCATGCCCGAGACTGCTCTATATCATAGTAAAAAAAAAAGTGTGATCAGATAAGGGACTAGGGATGCTGCAGGAGATCAGAGAGGAGGGTGGGGTTTCAAAGTTGCAGAAAGGTAGACCACATCGGCGGGGTAGGGATGGAAACTAGAATGAGGAAGTGGTTTTCCTCACCAATGAGGCAGACAGGTAGGAAAGGACAGTGCTGGGGGCATCTCAATGAAAGGTGCATTGTTTTACTTTTGACTTGCCAATTGCTTTAAGAATGGCAATCCAACATTTCTACTACAAAATGTAAACTGCTCTTTCCACTGCTCATCATACTCCTTATTGTCATATCAGAAATCCAGAGCTTGTCTGAACATAGCCCTAGAGAGCAAACTGGAAACGTATATAATAAGGAAGGGGAGGTGCCTTCATGTCCAGGGATGCTGGGAATGCGGCAGTGCATGCGATCATGGTGAGGGACCGCGGAAAGCTAAGGGGCCCTGAATTGTGATGCCCCAGAGGCACCTAGTCACCCTTGGAGGTGCCTAGTCCACTTTAAACTGAAAGAGGGCTGGTAGTGCAAACAGAGCATGGGGTGCCACTCTTTAGAACTTTGCTGCATCCGCTATCAGAGGTTCCGATAGACAGCGCTGAAGCCAGGAACAGGTGAGTTTATTATTCCATTGCAAATTTGAATATAGGCCCACTTTCATGACTCTATATGCTCAACAAGCTATCAATAGATAACATTTCTTAAAGTTCTACATCAAATCATCTATGAATAAGGGAAACCAAGAGAAGTCCACCTTAAAAGTCCAAAAAGCATTGCATTGTCCCATTCCTGCCATAAAGAATTAAACTGCATTGCTCACACAGCTCTGTTACACCCATCATAGTCTTATCGGAGACTGCGCATCCAGAGCATGTCTGAACAAAGCCCTAAAGAGAAAACTGGAAATTTACTGTAAGTAATAAAGTAATGCAACGAGAGGAGACTTCATATTGGGGGATTGCAGCTTCTACACCTACGTCTTATGTGCAGCTGTTTCCTGTCCCTTTCTGCAAGAAGCTCCGCAAGTAAAACATGATCATCTCACAAATTCAAGGCTCACCTAAAGTGTAAGGGTAGATTAGGTTAATTTAGTGTCCCCGTGGTTCCACCATTCTTGTCATGAAGATGTAAATTGTGTTCTTCCCACTGCTATGTCACACTCCTCGGTATATCCAGAGCTTGCCTGAATAAAGCCCTAAAGAGGAAACTGAAAACTGATGTAATAAACATCCAACGGGAGGAGACAGACATAATTGAGAAGCTATGCCACCTTAAAGAGGAACATAGCAGGTCTTGGGGAGTTAATAAAAACATAATATAAATAAATAAAAATAATTGTAACCACCCCAAAACAACGTACGCACATACAACAGCCATTATTCACACCACATTCACTCTCAGTCTCACCTGCTTAAATTGAGTTCATTTTGTGGAGGATAAATTATAGCCCTGGAGGGTGAGCCACCGGTAGTCTCTAGCCACTAGTGGAGTTAGGGGCATTTAGCCACGTTCCCCAAATTGCCTGGCCTACCTGCCCCTGTGGTAGCATTTGACTAATAAAAACGTCACTCTTTGATCACATCTCACAAGGCAACCTTCCACTCCATCGCCGTCTTTCATAAGGCAGTACCATCTTGAAAGCCTTTGGCTTCCTGAAAGACAGTAGCCTCTAGATATCGCACATGCACTATGTCATTGCATAGCCTGCAATTACACCTGGCACAGATGCACACGAGATCTGAGGGGCAGTGCACGTGATTTGAACAGGGGTGAGTGCGCTGTCATCATTTAGGGACGGCTAAGTTGGGGAGGGGGTGGACATGGGCCAGAAATTTAGCAGTATGTCAGCGCTTAGGATAACACCGACATCCTAAAGGCAATGCGGGTGGGGGAAAGTATTATCTTAGCGGAACATCTAAAAAGGTCTGTTGTTCCTCTTTAAATGTATTTATCCTGACTATATAAAAGGCAACAGGGATACAGAGGGGGGTTCTGTTATAATTGATCAAGCTGAAATATACCATTAAACTTGCACTATTATGACCCATAAAACATTCAATAACATTCAAGCTTTCTTGGAATTTGTGGAATTTGAACTTATATTCTAAATAATATAGTTCAGACTTATGCTAAAATCATCTTCCAGTTTTTACTAAACAAGGAGCTCTGCTAAAGCTGAAAGCTAAAAGAAATGCATGAGTAAGGCTACAGGTATATGGGGGACCATAGGTCAATCCTATAAACTGCCAGCACAACTCTTATGTAAACACATTTACCTCAGGTAAAAGATCTGTTAGTATTGTGGGAAGAACTGAAATATAGGACAGGGAATAAATAAAAAGTACCTGTAAATAAAATTCTAACATTCATTTTGAAGAAACACCTAAACATTTTAAGGTAAACAATATGCTTATTTAATCATAGTGTGATACACAAATGGAGTCCCATTTTGAAAAATTGTAACTCTGGTACAGACACCTTTCCCAACCAACCAAAACACCTGCAGGAAGTACTGAAAGCATTGGCGTGTTTGTAAAACAGCAAATGGAACAAGCAAAACAAGACGGTCAGAACACTGCCTTTTTATCCAACAAAAAATAGCAATTAGCTTAATTACAACGTTTATCCCCTCTGCCAGTCCAAAGATACTGATTACAAGTTTGTATCAGAAATACAGTGCTCAGACCTTGGCAGTGCCTGTCCACAAAGTCCAAGAAATGGGGGAGTAGCATAAACTAAGCAACACTAGTGAAAGTTTTACCTCATGTCTTAAACCACTAAGGTAACTATTACATGAGGGTTGCCACCTTGCTGGTATTTCTTTTTCTAACTTTACTGGCCACTGGCATGATGGTGCTGGTACATGTTTTTTTTGTAATTGTAATTGTAACTTTTCCCATCCTCAGTTACCAGTGAAAAAATACAATTCTGTGATTACTCACCTGTAGAATTGGTATAATATGTATACAGCACGTCCTGTTCCAGAATATTTCTTACACATGGGTAATACATCCACAAGATGGCGCTGGACTGCAGAAAACAGCTTGTGGCTCCTCCTGGCCCTATATAAGTCAGGGACCTCCCACAAATTCCCCAGTATTGACAAACAGTTAACAAGAAGCCGGTAGAACAATAATAACAGGAATTAAAAAATGAACATATGAACAATCACCATACAGAGGTAACTAAGAATAATGATAACAAGGGTGGGATGGAACAGGACGTGCTGTATACATATAATACCAATTCTACAGGTGAGTAATCACAGAATTGTATTATTCTAAGTATACAGCACGTCCTGTTCCAGAATATTCCTTACACATGGGACATCCAATAGCAGTGTCCGTAAGGTAGGGTGGGATCCCCAAAAAGTAACAGCGGGCAGTTTAAACCACTGCCACCTGCAGAACTTTGCGACCAAAAGCAGCCTGAGGCCCTAACATCAACCTTGTAAAGTTTGAACAGAAGACCAAGTAGCGGCCTTGCAAACTTGTTCAACAGAAGCTTGGTGCTGAAAAGCCCAAGAGGCACCAATAGCACGAGTAGAATGAGCAGTAAGGCGGAAGGGAGGCTCCTTCCCCTTAGCAGAATAGGCCTGTACCACAGCCTGACGGATCCACTTGCTGATAGTGGACTTAGCTGTAGCCAGACCCTTCTTAGGTCCAGATGGGAGCACAAAAAGAGCATCAGTCTTCCTGAAGGATTCAGTAGCCACCAAATAGAACTTCAGAGTCCTGACCACATCCAGAGTGTGTAAAACCCGCTCCTTAGGGTTACTAGGATTAGGGCACAGAGAAGGCAAAACAATGTGATGATTGAGATGAAAGGCAGACACAACCTTAGGTAGAAAATCTGGCTTAAAACGAAACACCACCTTGTCCTGGTGTCTCTCAAAATAAGGGGGGTTGGTGGAAAGCGCCGCCAACTCAGAAACATGCCAGAAACAGAAGTGATAGCCACCAAAAAGACTACCTTAAGAGTCAAAATGGACAAAGGGGCCTCACGCAAAGGCTCAAAGGGAGACCCCTGCAAGGCAGATAAGACCAAGTTCAAATCTCAGACTGGTAACATAGGCTTCCGTAGAGGACGCACGTGAGTAACCCCTTGGAAGAAGGTCTTGACCAGACGATGGTGAGCAAAGGATCTTTGGAAGAAAATGGCCAAAGCAGAAACATGACCTTTGAGGGTACTAAGATGAAGACCCAAATCCAAATCATGTTGCAGGAATTCCAGAATCCTAGGGATAGAAAACACCCGACAGGGAAGCGACTTAGGCCCTTATTTAAGAAGGGATAGCGTCAGGTAGCACCTGGTTAATGAGAGGTAGAGACTGATAGCGACTGGTCAACGCCGGACACGGCACGCAATTACACATTTATCAAGCAGAATCTGTTTAGCGACTGGAATAGCGCCATGTAGCGTCTGATTCATCATTTTCACAGCCTCAGCAAACAGCGTCAGCGTTCAGCCTTGCACAGCGCCAGGTATGACCTCTCGCTACCTGTCGCTCTCCCATACATTTCAATGGACGATCCTTCTCTTCTCTTTAAACGGGTTTTTTTTTTCAAAAAAATCACAAATAATTCTTTGACCTCTTCTGGCATTGAAAAAGCATTTTTTTCATAATTTTTTCATTTTTTAAATATTTCCTCAAAAATGACATTACAGGTCTGGCATTAAAGTGTTCATGTTACAATCTTGTTACAATGTTATTCCATATGTTTTCGCTTTGTTACTAGTTGATAGATGCTTGAAAACAGACTTTAAACACACCGCCTCCTGCGCTCTGGGCTTCAAACAACTATTTTTCAGCGCCAGAGATTTGTGAAGCTGTTTTTTTGCTGAATATGGTGTGAGTCGGTCGCTATGAGCAACTCTAACATACGCTCCCATACAGCGCTGTACTGGTCAAATAGCGACTCCTCACAATGTATTCAACATTACTGAACAGCTACTGAGTCGCTATAAAGTAGCGACTCACGGGCGAGCACTGCGACTACTAGCGGGCGCTCTGAAAATGCCTGCTACAGATGCTCAGCTGTCACTACCTGCCGCTAATGATGAATCAGCCTGCCAGACTCACACCAGTCAATGTAAGCATGCCATACCCTATGGTAGATGGATGACGAGGACCTCTTCCTAGCCCGAATCATGGTATTAACAACAGAGGCAGGCAGCCCCTTTTCCATCGAGATGGAGGTTTCAGCAGCCAGGCCGTTAAAGCCAGCGTTTGTAAATTGGGATGGCGTAGCTGCCTCTGAGTGAGCAGGTCTGTATCCTTGGGCAGAGCATACTGATCTACTGCCAACTGCACGACGTCTGCGAACCACACCCTTCATGGCCAACAGGGGGCCACCAGAATGGTTGGCACCCCTTCCTGGGCAATCTTGCGCAGCACCCTGCCCAGCAGAGGAAAAGGAGGGAACACATAGAGAAGCTGAAAGCTCTTCCAAGACATTGCTAGTGCATCCATGGCCAAGGCCAGAGGGTCCTGGGACAGAGAGACAAAGACTGGAAGCTTGTGATTGTGACGGGACGCAAACAGATCCACATCTGGCTGACCCCAGCGGTGGCACAGGGAGCGAAACACCCTGCTGCTGAGGGACCATTCTCCCAGACGAGAAGTCCCCCTGCTGAGGGAGTCTGCCTCCAGATTCTCCACCCCCGGGATATACACAGATGAGATGCAGGGAACATTCTCCTCCGCCCAAGACAGTATCAGGGACACTTCCTTGAGGGCCCTCTTGCTCCGGGTCCCTCCCTAATGATTGATGTAGGCAATCGCCGTTTGGTTGACCGAGCGGACCTGAACCGGCCGACCCAGAAGGTGTGGAGTCAATTGGGCGAGAACCAACCTTATCGCCCTCAATTCCAGAATGTTGATAGGGGTGTGGGCCTCCTGAGGGCCCCACTGACGCTGGAATTTCAGGGATTTCCAGAAGCCCCCCCAACCTGTCAGACTGGCATCTGTGGTGACTGTCTCCCAGCACGGGGCCAGAAAGGATCTGCCCACCAACAGTTTTCTTGAGTCCAGCCACCACGAGAGAGACCGTCTGGCCAGAGGGGACAGAACCAACACCTGATCCAGGGACCGAGGGTCCCAATCCCATACTGACAAGAGGTGAAGTTGAAGAGGTCTCATGTGAAACTGAGCGTATGGAACCGCCTCAAAGCAAGACACCATCAGGCCCACCAGCTGCATCCCCTGCCGGATGGAGGGATGAGGGCAAGACATAAGGAGCCTGGCTTGGGCCTGAAGACTCTCCATCTTCTGCTGAGGGAGAAAAATCTTGACCTGAGATGTATCCAGAGTCATGCCCAGAAAGGACCTCACCATTGACGGTTACAGGAAAGACTTGGGGTGGTTGATCACCCAGCCGAAGGACTCCAGTGTGAACACCACCAGCTGGGTATCCAGCTCGGCCTGCTGGAGGGACGAGGAGACGTGATGAGAATGTCATACAAGTAAGGAAGGATGCGAATACCCTGAGATCTCAGCAGAGCCATTACGCCCGCCAGCACCTTGGTGAATACCCTGGGACCCGAGGTGATACCGAAAGGCAAGGCCACAAATTGGTAGTGCTGATCCTCCAGAGCGAACCTGAGGAATCTCTGATGACCTGGAAAGATTAGTACATGAAGGTAAGCGCCCTTGATGTCTACAGAGGTCATGAAGTCGCCCGGGCGTAGTGAATTGACAGCTGAGCGCAGAGTCTCCATGCGAAAGTGTTTGAATCTGACAAATTTGTTGAGGCACTTTAAATCCAGGATAGGTCTGAAGGACCCGTCTTTTTTGGGAACAGTGAAAATATTGGAATAGTAGCCTCTGCCCCTTTCCCTCAAAGGCACCTGGCAGATGACCCCCAACTCCAGAAGGTTTTGGACAGCAAGGCACAGACCCTGAGCTGACAGGGGGTTTTGAGCCGTCCGGGATTTAATGAATCTTGGGGGGGGGGGGGGGGGGGGGGCAGGCTGCAAACTCTATCTTGTAACCGGAGGACACTACCTCCTGAATCCACCAGTATGAGACGTGAAGCCTCCAGAGACTCCTCAGCCAGTTCGGGAACCACGGAAGGATGGGAGAAAGGCAACCATCCCCCGAAAGGACCGTGACAGCCTCCTATGTTGAGGTAACCTACCACCCCTGGCAAACAAATCCAAGCGTTCACCAAAAAGGCGCAGGCCCTTGAAAGGGAAACCAGTGAGAGCCTTCTTAGCAGCATTATCAGCTACCCACTGACGTAGCCAGACAGAGCAGCGTATAGCCACCAACAGGGCAGAAGTCCTATCACACATTCTAATGGCATCATCCATAGCAGAAAGAATATATGCAATAAATTCCTCACAAAGCAGGAGAGATCTATACTCTTCTCTACCCGCATCCTCAGATGCCCCATCCAAGAGACACTTAATCACCCCTTTAATGGCAATAGCCATGATAGCAGAGGCACAAACCATGCGCAGCGCCGTCCCCACACAGGCAAAGGCGTGACAGGCCAGTTGGTCCAAGAGCCGGTCCTCCCCATCCCGCAGGGTAGTAGTATCAGGAGAGTGCATGACAGATGTATTGGACAACCCGAGAACGGGCGCATCCACCTCGGGAGGACATGCCCAACGCTTAACAACATCAGCAGGAAAGGGATACCTCTTGTCCCAACCCTTAGGCACCCCTGGCAGCTTGCTAGGCCGTTCCCATTCCTTGAGCACTAGATTATTAAAGTGAGACTGCTCAGGGAACTCCCAGCGTGGCTTAACCGTATGAAAAAGCTCGCCCTGCTGCTGCGGAGCCACTGTAGGAGGGGAAATACAAAGCACTTCAAAAATGTGACTCAGCAATCTGTCAGTGTCATGAGGGGACCACGGGTCTTCCCCAAAGGGAGTCCCAGTACCACCGTAAATCTTAGGTTGTTCCTCAGAGGATTCAGAATCAGAAAATAATTCCCCCTCCTCAAGGGTGTAGGGACCTGAGAGTGAGAAAGGGCCCTCATCTTCTACAGGGAAGAGGGAAACCACGGGTGATAAATTTAGCAGAAGCGGGGCAGACCCAGCAAGATGTTTTTCAATGCAGGCCACCCGGGCAGCTAAATCAGGTTGAGACTCCCCGCTAGTATGCCCCTCGGTGGGGGTCAGATGTAAGCGTGGGGGGGGTAGGCGAAGCCAGAAGGGGCGCAGCACCAGGCCCAGTAACAGGCAACCCAGACTGCAGCGCAAGCACCTGGGCGCAGGTGTACACACACCCTGGCATCATCACTTATAGGAGATACCCCACATGCAACACATAGCCGGGCTTGTCCCGAAGGTACCCCAAGCACATTATCTCCAGAAGCCTCCATATGGTGATTAGAGTGGCACAACAGGCCAATATAGGGTTAACGCTAATGATAGCGACCCGGGATGCCCCAAAAGCCCGCTAGGGAAGTGGGAGATATAATAGTAATAGCCTTAACAAAAAGGGAGAGGACCGGGAGAAACCACAATGAAGTCTACCCGCCTGAAAGACATAAGAATACATCCCCATAAGAATATAACAATAAAATATATAAATAAAGCCACCGCGCAGGGGCACTCACGGACCGCGGTAGGAAACAGCAGACACGCAGCACGGGGAAGGTAAAAATAGCGTCCACATATACCTCGAGGGGCGGGCCACAGAGAATCGCGCCCACGTGATCCTGCCGTCCAATGACGTCGCGGTAGCGCCTGAGGTAATATCGCCGCCGTCCGCGGCGGCGGCTAACAGTAAAACACATTAAGCAGGCACAAGCAAAGTAAGCAATTCAGGCTGCTTGACATACCGCACACACACACCCACCCCCTGAGATCTCCCCAGGGAGAGCGAGGCAAGGGAGCAGCAGTCACATAACGCCCAAAGTGAAATAAAAAGGAGAGGAGGGGGCAGACACCTAAGGGGGATAGGGATTAAGGGGAACCTCCGAAGCGGGAGGGGGCATTCCACAAGGCTCACCACAGGCCTATACCGCCTACCCATGTCAAAGCAGGGACCGCGGTCGGAGCATCGCTCCTCAAGCACCTGACCCGGGTGCTTTCCTACCTTCACCCGAACCAGTCAGCCGAGGCTGGGAGGCAGTGGGTCCTGAACAGGTGGGAATATTCCTGCAGGGTCGCAGGCTGGTAAGCCCCGCTCGCCTGTGTATATAGAGAGCCATCTTCTATCGCAGTCCAGACTGCAGATGAAAACTGGGGAATTTGTGGGAGGTCCCTGACTTATATAGGGCCGGGAGGAGCCACAAGCTGTTTTCTGCAGTCCAGCGCCATCTTGTGGATGTATTACCCATGTGTAAGGAATATTCTGGAACAGGACGTGCTGTATACTTAGAATAACAAATACCGGCACTTCCAGGCCAGTGGCCAGTAAAGTAAAAAAACTGGCCAGGTGGTAACCCTGTGTGCATCACAATTTTAAAAATAGACTAACACTCTGGGGGGAAGGTATCATGATTTCCGGGGTCCCACCATTTGATTAACCCCCTGCAAACCTTGTAAATATTACCTTAATCCGTGCTGAAAAGAGCCTGCTTGATTGGCCAAGCCTGGGAATGTGGATTAAGGTAAGATTTGCAGGGGGTCAATCAAAGGTGGGGATTTCAGAAATTAGGATGCCCCCTCGGAGCGCACTAACACCCATTTTATGTAAAATGGGTGCTGTTCTAGTTAAATTAAAAGGGATAAAGTAAGGTATTTTAATTCACTAAAATAAGTCTACCTCTGCCATGTGGAGCTTTCTCTCCAACTTGTAGCAGAAAAGATTTTGTTAGATATCCCGTGCGGGAAAAATAACACATGGAGAGTAAAATATCCCTACGATACCTCAATTTTACATTTTTACAGAGCTGTTTATAAAATATGACAGTGGAAGCAATGAGAGCCTTGGTTGCGACTGACCTGTTCGCCATTGTGCCTGTACATTTTGCTTGATGAACTTTGTGTTTTGATGGGTGTTGTAACCCTTTTTATTAATTTTGTGGATGACAATAAATGAATTAATCTACAAGAGTCAATTTTGGCTGTTGTTACACCAATGCCCTCCCAAACAATGACATCTTCTTATCCCGTAAGCAAAAGCCTCTGATCAAACTAGGCCATAATTCACATAATTCACATAATTCGCATTTTATCCACCAACACTGCACTGAACAACATGGGCCAAGGTGACTGACCATTGTTTTTCTGTTGTGGCCATATGAAGAGAGTAGGCTTATTGTTTCAATTATTATCAATCACAGTCTATGGAAATAATCAAATTATCCCTGGCATATCAATTAGCCCTTCTCGGCCAGCTATGAGGTGCACAGCATGCATTGTGGTGTTCTCAGACCAGTATTGGTCAGGTTCACCATTCCCTAGATAGCGTGCACAGGTTCCAATACTCCAAATCTTAATGCGGAAGTCCACCCAAATGACAGGCCGCGAGATATATTAAAAAAGCTGATTACAACACTCCTTTAGAAGCTGCAGAGCCCAATCCAACAAGTAAGTATCAAGCAAGGGAATAAAGTAAGGTAAACCACTGATACAGATGTAGTGAAGCTTAACGTGTTGCTATCTTGAAAACGTCAATTAATTTCAATGGCTTCTCTGACAAGGTAACTTGTTGCAATCAGTTATAAGTATCAAGGTAATGTGTACAGTATCTGTAGGTTCTGAGCTTTATTTTGAAGTATATTTTTAAAGTCCCCGTCCAGACATGCACTAATTTCCTCCCCCTTATCCCACATGGGAACAGTCTATAATTATATGTAAATACCTTATGTATCATTTAGCTAGATACAGTGTACTGGATTCAGGCCCTATTGGTGCAATTATTATCATTGAAACTACAGCGATAATACACCGAAAAATATTATAAACTTGATAAATAAATATCTAGATGAGCCGTATAGTAATGCAAATGATACATGTATGTGACCAGATGGACTCAGTATTGCTCCAGATGGTCTAAGTAAGAATAATAGGTTTTTTTTTCAACAAAATTCTACAGATGTATATAAAACAGAGTTTTCCCAACAATTAAGAGCAATCACACATTCAGTACAAGTCAATTGTATGTGAATGAACAATAAATATTCAATGCAGAGTTAGGATATGGCTTTCCAGTATGTGTTAAATGGAGATGGCAGAATATATTACAGGTGGGCTATTGGTTGAATGTAATGGGAATTAAACCACTAATTATAGACCTAGGAGCTTATGGCTTGCAGCATATTGGCTGAAGTGTTGAGGTGAATACTGATGTTGATGATACAGGACCGGGGGTGAGCTACCAGCTGTCCCCCCGCTTGCATAGTAGTGGTGTAGCTTACATCTTATCCCCATCTGTGAGGTTCATGACCTGAAAAGAATGTTTTCAGGGGGACAGCAAGGTTTACTAACAGAGCTCAAGCCCTTCATGTTTGGAAACATGCCTGCAAGAAGTACCGCTGTAGCGCGTGGTACCACCACTAATGTTTTTAACAGGTGGACAGGTCATCATAACACAGTGATGGTCTTTAAAGCCCTGCTATCCTGGATTTATATCCAATGTATTAAAAGTGTTGAAAGTGTTATGGCATCTTTGATTTGTTAAAGAAACTGTACAGACAAACCCAAATCAAAGTACGGCAGCCATATTTAAGAAGCGCCACACAGTGCCACCTTTTGGCCTCATCAGCATTTACGAAAGAGAAAAATGGCAACACGATGTGGCTGCCAGCTAGCGTCTTATTTAACTCTAGCAATGAAAAGGTTGTGGCGCCGGGTGCTCTGGCTGAAGCAGCACCAGATGAAACCTGGCGCTGTAGGTCAAGATCCCATATAGTACAATGGGCAGAGCTGGATAGTAGTGTTTAATGCTTATAATTAATATTAAATACATTTGTTGGTACAGAGCTTGCATTGGGACTTGTCAATAATTGAAATGCAGGACCTAGATGGGACAAAATGTTTCTTTTTTGGGGGGTGGGGTTATTAAAAATACCGTTTTGTGAGTACTACCGTTTTGTGAGGTCACAGATGGGGATAAGATGTAAGCTACACCACTACTGTGCAAGCATCTATCCTAAGATAAAGAGTACATACAGTATACCCATAAGGGCAGACTAGATGGATCGTATGGTCTCCTTCTGCCGTCAACCTTCTATGTTTCTATGTTTCTACTCACCTTTAAAACGGATATTATAAGTGTGACATACACTCCGCTTCAACTCTTCATGACATTTGGGTTATTCTCCAGTAGAGGGTGAAGTTCTGCAGAGATGAATGCAAAAAAGTAGCTCCTCCCAATCCATAACTACCTGGGACCTCCCACCAATTTCTCATTATAAGATAGCAGTAAGGGGACCAGGAAGAACCAAATATAACCATACTAACAACATAAACAATGGTTCACCATATAAAGGATCCGGAATACCAAAAAGGGTGGGGTGAAGCGGAGTGTATGTCACACTTATAATATCTGTTTTAAAGGTGAGTACTCACAAAACGGTATTATTCCAAGTGTGACATACACTCCGCTTCAACTCTTCATGACATTTGGGACATCCAATAGCAGTGTCCGACATGGGTGGGAACCATAAACAGTAAATAATGCACCAACTTAAACCACTGCAGCTTGCAGAACCTTGTGGCCAAAAACGGCATCCGCTGAAGCCCGCACATCAACCTTGTAAAACTTGGAAAAAGCATGAACGGAAGACCAAGTAGCAGCCTTACAAACTTGTTCAACAGAAGCCTGGTGCTGAAAAGCCCAGGACGCACCAACAGCACGAGTAGAATGCGCAGTGACCCTAAAAGGGGGAGTCCTCCCCTTAGCAGAATAGGCCCCAACAATGGCCTGACGAATCCATTTGCTAATGGTAGACTTGGCGGGTGCCAAACCTTTCCTGGGCCCACAGGGCACCACAAAAAAGGCATCCGAAGAAGTAGTCACCAAATAGTACTTAACACAGCGAACCACATCCAAATTGTGCAAAACCCTCTCCTTGTCATTGCTAGGCTTAGGACACAAGGAAAGGAGAGCAATATCCTGATTGAGATGAAAAGCAGAAACCACCTTAGGAAGGAAGTCTGGCTTAAAGCGAAAGACCACCTTGTCCTGGTGTCTTTCAAAGTAAGGGGCCTGAATCGACAGAGCCGCCAACTCAGAGACACACCAAACAGAGGTAATAGCCACCAAGAAGGCAACCTTTTGAGTGAAAACAGAAAGAGCAATATCCTCTAACGGCTCAAAAGGAGGACCCTGGAGGGCCGACAGAACCAAATTCAAATCCCAGACAGGAACCATAGCCTTCCGAGGGGGTCGAACATGAGTGACCCCCTGGAAAAAAGTCTTAACCAGCGGGTGTAATGCAAAAGATCTTTGGAAGAAAACCGACAGAGCAGAAACCTGCCCTTTCAAGGTACTAAGCTGGAACCCAAGATCCAGACCGTGCTGAAGAAACTCCAAAATCCTAGGGATCGAAAACACCCTGCAAGGCAAGGCCCTAGCCTCACACCAGTCAATATAGGACCGTCAAGCCCTATAGTAAATGCCAGAAGAGGACTGCTTCCTAGTTCTGATCAAGGTCTGAACCACAGCCTCAGACAAACCTTCCTCCTTCAGAATGAAGGTTTCAGCAGCCAAGCCGTCAAAGCCAGCATTTGTAAATTGGGGTAAAGTAGTTGACCCTGAGATAACAGATCCGGAAACATGGGAAGCCAGTACTGATCTACCGCCAGCCTTACAACGTCTGCGTACCAAACCCTTCTTGGCTACCTTGGAGCCACCAGAATTGCTGGTGCCCCCTCCAGAGCCAGTTTGCAAATCACCTTGCCCAGCTTGGAGAAGGGAGGAAACAGGTACAGAAACCCCAGATCCTTCCAAGCAAGGGACAAGGCATCCACTGCCAGAGCTAGAGGATCCTGAGATAGAGACACAAAGGCCGGGAGTTTGTGATTGTGCCGTGAGGCAAAGAGATCCACCTCCGGAGTCCCCCACTTGCGACAAAGAAACCGAAACACCCCGGGGTTGAGAGACCACTCTCCTTGGCGAGAGAACCCCCTGCTCAGGGAGTCCGCCTCCGTGTTCTCCACTCCCGGAAGGTAGATTGCCGAAATGCAAGGAACATTGCTCTCCACCCAATGCAGGATCAGAGAGACTTCTCTGAGGGCACTCCTGCTGCGAGTCCCTCCTGGGTGATTGATTTAGGCTACCACCGTCTGATTGTCTGAACGAATTTGAACCGGAGGACCCTGCAAGTGCAACGTCAGCCGTAACAGGACAAGTCGGATGGCTCTGAGCTCTAAGACATTGATGGGGTTGTGAGCCTCCTGAGGACACCACACCCCGCTGAACTGATGACTTTTCCAGAAACCTCCCCAGCCCGACAGGCTGGCACCCGTGGTAACCGTCTCCCAGCGAGGAACCAGAAAGGATCTGCCCCTCAACAGGTTGCTCGACTCCAGCCACCACCAAAGGGACTGCTGAACCCTGGGAGACATCCTGAATGGTTGATCCAATGACAGCGGACACCTGCCCCAATGCGTCAATAGGTGAAGTTGAAGAGATCTCATGTGAAACTGCGCAAACAGGACCGCCTCGAAGGAGGCCACCATCAATCCACTGTCGGATAGAAGGGCAAGGAGTGGCCATAAGAAGGCGGATCAGATCCTGAATCCCCTGCCCCTTGGTCTGGGGTAGAAACACTCTGGCCTGAATGGTATCCAGATTCATGCCCAGGAATGAAATCACCCGTGATGGCGAGAGAGAGGACTTGGGGCGATTGATCACCCACCCGAACCTCTCCAGGGTCGACACCACCTGGTGGGTGTCCAGCTCCGCCTGACGGAGGGAAGAAGCTGAAATCAATAGGTTGTCCAGATACGGCACAATGCGAATTCCCTGAGCTCTGAATAGGGCCATTATGCCCGCCAGAACCTTGGTGAAGACCCGAAGGGAAGGGCTACAAACTGAAAATGTTGATCGTCCACCTCGAACCTGAGGAATCTCTGATGCGCCGGAAAAATTGGAACATGCAAATATGCATCCTTGATGTCTATGGATGTCATGAAATCCCCTTGATGAAGGGAATTGATGGCCGAGCACAGAGTCTCCATGCGGAACTTCTTGGTTCTGATGAATCTGTTGAGGACCTTGAGGTCCAGAGGGCACCCGAGACCTTAAAAATCTTGGAGGAGGCCAGTACTCGAACTCCAGTTTGTACCCGGAGGAGACCACTTCCAAGATCCAATTGTCTGTGACCTCCCGGGCCCAGACCTGGAAGAAGAGCCGCAGCCGTCCCCCCACCCATGCGGGTGAGGGCTCCCCTTCATTGCTGAGCTGGTTTACCCGCAGGCTTGGGCTTGGAACCCCAGGCAGAAGCGGGACGGGCCCGACCTCTGCCCCTGTTCCAGGAAGAGCCTCTGACACCCGAGAAGGCCAAACCTCTGCCAGCTCTGGCACCTCGAAAGGAAGGATTGAAAGAGCCTGCCCCCGAAAGGGACGGCGCTGTTTCTTCCGCTGAGGTAACTTACCTCCCTTTGCCACAGCATCCAACTTATCTCCAAACAGCCGCGTACCCAAGAAGGGAAGAGCTGTGAGCGATTTCTTGGCCACAAAGTCCGACGTCCACTGACGGAGCCATACCGATCGGCGCATGGCCACCAACAAGGCTGAAGTCCTACTACACATCACAATAGTGTCTTCCATAGCAGCCAAGACAAAATCCATGAACAATTCAAATCTTTTAAGCGTAGTGAACTCAGCGCTGGCCGGATCAAGGTGAGCATCATTTAACCAGTCCCTAATCAGAGACCTAGCACCCACCGACACCAGTGCAGATGCACAAACAGGCCGAAACAGGCGAAAGGCCGAGCCAACACTGGCAAAGGCATGGCATGCCATCTGATCAAGGCGCCTATCCTCACCATCCTTTAGGGAAGTGGCGTCTGGGGTGTGAAGCACGGAGGAGTTGGTCAACCCCAAAACCGGCACATCGACCTCGGGAGGAAAAGCCCAACGCTTAACCGCTTCCACCGGGAAAGGATACTTCTTATCCCATCCCTGAGGAACACCCGGAAGCCGACTAGGTTTCTCCCATTCCCTAAGGATCAGTGCATCAAAATGACCCTGGGTAGGGAACTCCAAATGAGGCTTGTGGGCCCCAAAAAATTCCCCCTTCTTGAGAGGGGGCGCCTCAGGCGGCGCGATATCCAAAACCTCCAAGAGATGTGACAAAACCGTGTCAACAGCATCCCCCAGCACCTGCCCAACATCAGCCTCGCCAAACAGTACATCGTCAGCCTCTGACTCCTCATACAATTCCCCCTCCTCCAACTGGGAATAATCTGGCATATCAAATGAATCATCATCAATATCCCAAGTCGCCTGGACCGACGACAAATGTCTCTTTTTAGCGTGGGCCTTCTTTCCCACCGCGCTCACCATAAATTTCTGGATGCTGGCCAACCTAGCACAAACACCGGACTGCGACTCCCCGCTGGCACCAATGTCACTTGGGGTACGGATAAGGCGGGGAGGGGAAGGCGATGAAGCGGGGGGCGCGGACCCAGAAGGCTGGGCACCCGACTGCCGCTATATGGCCTTTTGTGTACATGGAATACAAATAAGCACATCCTCACCCGTAAAGGATGCCCCACAACCCACACATGGCCAGGATTGTCCCAGAGGGAGCCCGAGCCCGGTATCCTGTGGAGCCTCCATATGGTGATTTTTGTGGTCAGTCGCAAAACCGCAGGGGATTTAAGCTGATAAGCAACCCAGGATGCCCCTTTAAAAGTCTCTGTGGGAGGATTTTTAATGAACAAAATTGTGGCAAGGGACCCTATGACCGGGAAAAAGCCCCTTTAGCATGCACACACACGTGACAATCTGAAAGACACATGAAAAAGGCCCATAAGAAAAAACATCTATAATCTATATATATATATATATATATATATATATATATATATATATATGTAAATACATATATCACAATGAGGGCCATAAAACCAACAAGGATATATACATATAGACATGTGCTAGAATAAAAAGAGCCCCCCCGAAAGCTAATGAAGTGGCCCGGAGGCACTTACAGACCACAGTGATCGCCGCAGTAGGAGCAGCCAGAAGCCCAAGATGGCCACTGCCGAGCAGGAGAGTGTGAGGAGGTGAGGTCACGCCCCCCTCCCAGAGCCTCCAGCAACGCGGATCCCAGCCGGAGGGCCGGGGTGCAGTAAGGCGCCAAACAGGGGGGGGGGGGCAACCGCGGCCGCACCGAGGCCCAGCCCCGCCCCCCGTCCAGGACGCAGCCTGAGGAAGAGAAGCTCCCCAGGCTGAGGTACGAAGTACAGCTGCCCTGCCAAGCACCAAACGACAGTCTCAAACACTATGAAACACCGTAAAAACACCATTCACACCACACATACACAAAGCGAAAATGACAGCAGAGGGGCGCCCCCCCCCCCCCCCCCAGGAGGGTTAAGGAAGGGACCCGGAAGGGGAATAAATCCAACACCAGGGTCTGGTCATGGATAAATATATGGGACAGGGCATCCCAAACCGGGATCACCAACCCGGAAATCCGCCTACCCCTTGTAATGGGGTCTCACGGAGGAGCAGCGCTCCCTCAACACCTGAATAGGTGCTGCCTACCCTCACCAGGACCTGCAGCCAAGGCTGGGAGGCTCACATAGGGACAATTTAGAAAAGGTCCTGGCAGCAATAGGGACAAAAATGGCCCGGCTTACCTGCAAGTAAGAGAAGTCTTCATCTTCTGTCTTGCTCGCCTTCCTGCAGAGAAGAAACTGGGGAATTGGTGGGAGGTCCCAGGTAGTTATGGACTGGGAGGAGCTCCTTTTTTGCATTCATCTCTGCAGAAGTTTGCCCTCTACTGGAGAATAACCCAAATGTCATGAAGAGTTGAAGCGGAGTGTATGTCACACTTGGAATATTGATTTTAACGGCTTCTTTTGCTTAACAATGTGTAATTAAGACACCAACAACTAAAACGCAACCTAAACGCACTGTAAAGTTTGCCCCCTTTGTCCCCAGCACTCATTTCTTGTAACTGTAATGAAAAAATACTGACCAGTACCAGAAAAATACAGCGCCAAAGATTTAAATATAAATATACTGGGGAGCGCCAGAAAAATGGCAGTGCAAAGTGGTGCTTACTGGTGCTGTGATAATCGGCCGGCGGGTCCAACAGGCTCTGATGGCTGCTAGCACCAATGTAGTACACAGCACAGCACCAGATAAGATAAGAATGCTGACGCTATAGCCAAACAAAAAAAAAAGATCATAAAAGGCACACATCATAAAATAAGGCCCAAAGTGTCTGCTGTAGTCTCCTGTGTGTCTGTAAAAGGCAGGCTGAAAATACCGTTTTGTGATTACTCACCTTTAAAATGGGTATTATAAGTATGCCACACACCCCGCTTCCACTATTCATGACATATGAGTTATTGTCCAGTAGAGGGCAAACTTCTGCAGAGATGAAAGCAAAAAAGAAGCCCCTCCCAGTCCATAAATACCTGGGACCTCCCACACATTCCCCAGTATATGACAGCAGTAAGGGGACCAGGAAGAACTAATAAAACATTCTTAACCATAAAAGGTTCACCATATAAAGGATCCAGAATACTAGGGGGATGAAGCGGGGTGTGTGACATACTTATAATACCCAATACTTCCACTATTTATGACATATGGGACATCCAATAGCAGTGTCCGTCATGGGTGGGGATACAAATACAGCAAAAAAATGCACCAATTTAAACCACTGCAGCTTGCAGAACCTTGCGGCCAAAAACAGCATCTGCTGAGGCCCGCACATCAACCTTATAAAACTTTGAAAAAGTATGAACGGAAGACCAAGTAGCAGCCTTACAAACTTGTTCAACAGAAGCCTGGTGTTGAAAAGCCCAGGAAGCCTCAACAGCACGAGTAGAATGAGCAGTGATCTTAAAAGGAGGAACCCTCCCCTTAGCCGAATAGGCCCCAACAATGGCCTGGCATATCCATTTACTAATGGTAGACTTGGCAGGCGCCAAACCTTTTCTGGGCCCGGAAGGCACCACGAACAAGGCGTCCGTCTTACGAAAAGAAGAAGTAGCAACCAAATAGTACTTCACACAACGAACCACATCCAAAGAGTGCAAAACCCTCTCCTTGTCATTGCTAGTTTTAGGACACAAGGAAGTGAGAACTACATCCTGATTGAGATGGAAGGCAGAAACCACGTTAGGAAGGAAATCTGGTTTAAAGCGAAAAACCACCTTATCCTGGTGTCTCTCAAAGTAAGGGGCCTGAATAGACAGAGCCGCCAACTCAGAGACACGCCAAACAGAGGTAATAGCCACCAAAAAGGCAACTTTTTGAGTGAGCACAGAAAGAGCCACATCCTGCATCGGTTCAAAAGGAGGCCCCTGGAAGGCCGAAAGAACCAAATTTAGGTCCCAAGCGGGAACCAAAGACTTGACCAGATGATGCAAAGCAAAAGACCTTTGAAAAAAAACAGCCAGGGCAGAAACCTGACCCTTCAAAGTACTGAGCTGGAACCCCAGATCCAGACCGTGTTGTAGAAACTCCAAAATCCTAGGAATCGAACACACCCTGCAAGGTAAGGCCCTAGCCTCACACCAGTCAATATAGGACTGCCAAGTCCTATAGTAAATGGTAGAGGAAGACCTCTTCCTAACTCTAATCAAGGTTTGAATAACCGCCTCAGACAAACCTTCCTCCCTCAGGATGAAGGTTTCAGCAGCCACGCCGTCAAAGCAAGCGTTTGTAAATTGGGGTAACGTAGTTGACCCTGAGAGATCAGATCCGGAAACAGGGGCAGCCTGTACTGATCTACCGCCAATCTTATGACGTCTGCGAACCAAACCTGTCTTGGCCACCTTGGGGCCACCAGAATTGCCGGTGCCCCCTCTAGAGCCAGCTTGCGCACTACCTTGCCTACCATGGAGGGGGGAAACAGGTACAGAAACCCCAGATCCCTCCAGGCAAGGGACAAGGCATCCACTGCCAGGGCCAGAGGATCCTGAGACAGAGATACATAGGTTGGGAGCTTGTGGTTGTGCCGAGAGGCAAAGAGATCCACCTCCGGAGTCCCCCACTTGTGACACAGGGCCCAAAATACCCTGTGGTTGAGAGACCATTCCCCTCGGCGAGAGAATCCCCTGCTCAGGGAGTCCGCCTCCGTGTTCTCCACTCAAAGAATGTATACTGCCGAGATGCAAGGAACATTGCTCTCCACCCCTGTCAGAATCAGAGAGACTTCCCTGAGGGCACTCCTGCTGCGAGTCCCTCCTTGGTGATTGATGTAAGCTACTGCAGTACGATTGTCTGATCGAACCTGAACCGGTAAACCCTGTAGGTGAAGTGTCAGACGCGACAGAACCAAGCGGATAGCTCTGAGCTCCAAGACATTGATGGGAGTGTGAGCCTCTTGAGGACCCCACAACCCCTGGAACTGATGATCCTTCCAGAAACCTCCCCAGCCCGACAGGCTGGCATCCGTGGTAACCGTCTCCCAACGAGGGGCCAGGAACGATCTGCCCCTCATCAGATTGCTTGATTCCAGCCACCACTGAAGGGACTGCCGAACCCTGGGAGACATCAGAAATGACTGATCCAAGGACTGTGGACATCTGTCCCATTTCAGCAATAGATGGAGTTGTAGCGACCTCATGTGGAATTGAGCAAAGGGGACTACCTCGAAGGAGGCCACCATCAAACCTACCAGAGTCATCCCTAGCTGAATAGAAGGGCGAGGGTTGGTCAGGAGAACACGTATCAGATCCTGAACCCTCTGCACCTTTGGCTGAGGTAGGAACACTCTGGCCTGACTGGTATCCAGATTCATGCCCAGAAAGGAAAACTCCCTTGATGGGGAGAGAGAAGACTTGGGGTGGTCGATCACCCATCCAAAACTCTCCAGCGTCGTCACCACCGTCCTGGTGTCCTGCTCCGCCTGGCAGAGGGAGGAAGCTGTAATGAGCAGGTCGTCCAGATATGACACAATGCGAATGCCCTGGGCTTTGAGCAGGGCCATTATGCCCCCCAGAACCTTGGTAAACACCCTCGGTGCTGAGGTCAGCCCGAAAGGGAGGGCCACAAACTGAAAAGGCTGATCTCCGACCACAAACCTGAGAAATCTCTGGTGTGCTGGAAAAATTGGTACATGAAGGTAAGCATCCTTGATGTCTATGGACGTCATGAAATCCCCCTGACGAAGGGAACCGATGGCTAAGCGCAGAGTCTCCATGCGGAACCTCTTGGTTCTGATGAACCTGTTGAGAAGCTTCAAATCCAGAATGGGTCTTATGGAGCCATCCCTTTTGGGAACCGTGAAGAGGTTGGGATAATTGCCCCGGCCTCTCTCCAAAAGAGGCACTGGGCATATGACCGCCATGTCCAGGAGGTTCTTTAAAGCCGACAGGAGCCCTTGCGCCGCCCGAGGATCCGAAGGCACCCGAGACCTTAGGAATCTGGGAGGAGGCCGGTACTCGAACTCCAGTTTGTACCCAGACGAGACCACTTCCAATATCCGATTGTCCGTAACCTCCTGGGCCCAGACCTGGAACGAGAGCCGCAGCCGTCCCCCCACCCGTATGGGTGAGGGCGCCTCCTCATTGCTGAGCTGGCTTGGCAGCGGGCTTGGGCTTGGAACCCCAGGTAGAGGCTGGACGGGCACGTCCTCTACCTCTGTTCCAGGAACCCCCTCTGAAGCAAGAGTAGGCAAGACCTCTGCCCCCTCTGGCACCGTGAAAGGAAGGACTGAAGGAGCTTGCCCCCGAAAGGAGCGACGCTGCTTCTTACGCTGAGGTAGCTTTCCACCTTTTGCCGCAGAATCCAATTTGTCTCCAAACAGCCGCGTTCCCAGGAAGGGTAGAGCTGTGATTTCTTGGCCGCAATGTCAGCCGCCCACTGGCGCAGCCAGACTGATCGGCGCATGGCCACCAACAGAGCCGAAGTTCTACTACACATGGTAATAGTGTCGTCCATAGCCGACAAAACAAAATTCATGAACAATTCACACCTCTTAAGGGCTGTGAATTCAACGCTGTCCGGGTTGAGCTGGGACCCATTTAACATGTCCCTGGTAGCCACAGCCACAAGTGCCGATGCACAGACAGGCCGCAAGGCTGAACCCACACTGGCAAAGGCATGGCAAGCCATCTGATCAATGCGCTTGTCCTCGCCATCCTTAAGGGTAGTGGCGTCAGGAGTATGTACAACGGAGGTGTTGGACAGTCCTAAGATGGGCGCATCAACCTCGGGAGGGGAAGACCAGCACTTCACTGCGTCCACCGGAAAGGGATACTTTCTATCCCATTCCTGAGAAACACCATGAAGGCGATTTGGCTTCTCCCATTCTTTAAGAATCATGCTGTCAAAATGATCCTGATCTGGAAACTCCAAGCGGGGCTTAGAGAACCCAAAGAATTACCCCTTCTTCGGAGGGGCCTCCGCTGGTGGGGAAATACCCAGAACCTCTGATAGATGGGTCAGGACCCTGGGAGTATCCACAGCATCCCCCAGCGCCTGCCCGGCATCAGAATCATATAACTGCAGTTCCTCAGTCTCAGATTCCTCAAATAATTCCCCCTCTTCGAGCGGGGAATAATCAGCCCAGTCAGGGGAGTCATAATCATCAAAATCAATTACTGGCGTAGCCGGTGACAGATGCCTTTTCTTAGCAGGGGCCTTTCTGCCCACTGGGCTAGAAATAATTTTCTCGATGTTGGCCAGCCTAGCACATACATCCGAGTGCGATTCCCCACTAATGACAGTGTCACTTGGGGTACGGATGATGCGGGGAGGGGTAGGAGATGAGGCGGGGGCACGTACCCAGACGCCTGGGATCCCGACTGCCGCGTAATGGCCTGTTGCGCACATGTTATGCAAATTAGTACATTCTCCCCCGTAAGGGGTACCCCACAACCCACACATAGCCGGGATTGCCCCGAAGGGAGCCCAAGCCGGGTATCCTGTGGAGCCTCCATATGGTGATTTTAAGGTAGTCGCAATGACCAGAGGGAATTATGCTGGTAAGCAACCCGGGATGCCCCTATAAGTCCCGAGTGGGAGGATTTATAAGTGCCCCAAATTACAGCTAGGGACCCTAGGACCGGGAGAACCCCCTTTTAAGCAAGGCACAGGGAGTCCTCCTGAAAGACACAAGATTTGTGGCCATAAGCACATGCACACACACACAACAGTGAAAAAAATACATGTCATCAGAAACAACAATAGCAGGGAGGCCAGCGCTGCCCCAAGCGGCGACTGATGCATGATGGCCAAGTATAGCAAGAAGAGGGGAAGCCCAACAGGGCACTCACCCACCGCAGAAAATGGCGTCCTATTCAGGCAGCAGCGCCTGAGAGGGAGAGAGGAAGGGAGAAGAAGGGACGGGCCAGCGCGGATCGCGCGTCACGCCCGGCCCCGCCCCCTTCCCTCCGAGTCCTGTAATGCGGTTCCCAGCAATGGGATGGGTCCTCAATGGCGCCAACAGAAGGGGGCGGGCCGCGGCAACGCGCGAGCGCCCGGCCCCGCCCCCTCACAGAATCAGCCTGAGGGGAAGAAGCTCCCCAGACTGCGGGCAGAGCGCACAGCGCAACGTGAATCAAGCGCACAAGCACACTCACACACACACACATATATAAAGTGAAAAATAGCAGAACCCGGAAATAGGGACCCGGAAGGGGGAGAATCCCTCACCAAAGGGTGTAAGGGAATTAAATGGGGACAGGGCATCCCAAACCGGGATCACCAACCCGGATGCTGCCTACCCCCTTGTATGGGGTCTCACGGGGGAGCATGGCTCCCTAAAAACCTATTAAGGTGAAGGCTACCATCACCCGGACCTGCAGCCAAGGCTGGGAGGCTAGAAATGGGCTTAATGAATAAAGGTCCGGCCAGAAATAGAGCACAACATGGCCGGGTGTAAACCCGGCTTACCTGCAAGGAAGAGCAGCATACATCTTCTGACTTGCTCGCCGTCCTGCAGAGAAGGAACTGGGAATGTGTGGGAGGTCCCAGGTATTTATGGACCGGGAGGGGCCTCATTTTTGCTTTCATCTCTGCAGAAGTTCGCCCTCTACTGGGCCATAACCCATATGTCATGAATAGTGGAAGCGGGGTGTGTGACATACTTGGAATATGTCTGTGAAGTAAAAGTAATGCCAGCATTAAAGAGCATGTATTTAGTTAAATAGTCAATAGATAGTCAAATAAACCAGACCAAAAGACAAAAGATAATTTTGGTCCATCCAGTAGCTTACTAAGGGACATTGGTGACTTGTCATGAATGTAAACGCAGGACAGTAAACGCAGCAGATGTCACCAAATGTCATTTTATAATTTTCTTGTAAGATAGTTTTTGAAGGTTTATTTTTCTTACCAGTGTGTGCTTTGGCGTACAACAACTAAAATGCAGCCTAAATGCACCTTTGTTGTAAGGTGGTAGTACAGAGTGGCGCTCACTGGCGCTATTATAATGGCAAGAGGGTCCAACAGGTGATGTCACAGGCCAATACCTAATGCACCAATCCAAGCTGATTATTTAACATCAGATGTTGTGACTTATAGAGCCAGTCTGCAAAAATAACAGCACTGGAATATAAATAGATGCCAGCGCTCAAAAAGGGGCAGTATGCCTGCTTATGTGTTTTAGGGGATGAGTGTTAACACCAGGTGAAAATGTTCTATGGCCTGTTAGAAAAAAACACCACCTTAGAACAGAATAATTATTTAAATTGAAAGATGATAATCTTTAAATAACCACTAATACAAAGTTTTTGGTGAAACAAAAAGACTCCCTGCATCTTCCTACCTTTAATGGAAGAAAGAAAAATCAGGGGTGACATATTTATAACTGTCCCATTCTGCTTTCCTAAGGGAGGACTGCTCATATCTAATCACTTGTCTCAGGAGTCAGCCTGTGCTGGAATAACCACCTATTGCAAATTCTGAATTCCAGTTGAATAGCGCCCATCAAGCAACATGTTTCATGCATCCAAAGTGTCCTTAATCATGACCTTCATTTATTTATTAAAAGCTACATTTTATGGGGTGAAGCTATCGGACCTCATTACCTGTCATTTAATTGGGGACTGCTTCGCTCCTATCTGGGCATCACCCCTGTTCCTTCCACTTTTTGACAAGGTGATGTCAGGGCTTTATATTAATGGTGGCAAAAGTTTTGGCAATACTTTATTACATTTGGCAGAAATGAAGCTACTGCAATAAGCCAAAAATAACAATCTATTTGTGGACTTTCCCACAGACCTCATATCAGGGAGTGTGTATGGAGGCTGTCTATGGAGGCTCCTGTTGAGGTCACCTCTATACACAGAACTTCAGCGAGGCTGCAGGAGACCAATGAGCGGAGCATGAGTGGGTGGTGGCACAGGGGGCATCCAATATGGCATTCTCAGTCTGAGGTCTGGGAAAACTTTCACAATAAAGTCCCTGTGCAAGCAAACACAAATTTTCTTCCAACTTATACCCTTTGGGAACAGTAAATAATACGCCATTACAAAGCACCTGAAAATTACTGACTGTATGTAAATACATCATGATACTAGGCGAAACTGATTTATTTTCTTCAGTGTCTGGGTTCCTGGTTTATTGTGGTGTGTGTCATGGTGCTGCTTTATACGTCTGCTCTGCTGTGGTCAGAGACAGGTGTGGATCCACTGTGACTTATCATGCTTGCTCACACTGAGAGCACCAAGGGACAGAGTAGATGCAGGACCACTTTTTCCATGCTCCTGGGGGAATAAAATTGAAAAATGGACAAACTCTGGATCCCTGCTAATACTTTTATCCTGCGCTGAAGACAGGGAGGAGTGGCACAGGAGATGGGCATCAGGTGAGCTGCTTGCTGGCTAATTATTGCCACTGGGTTTAGAGTCCCTTTACGTTTATGAATGATAACGTAGACAGTTTCCAAACCTAGGACCTTTAAATGATTGGGATGACCTGTAATAGAGAAGCTGACTATATGTTACCAGCATTGTTTTCAGTCATAATCCATGTTGGTCTGTGTACAGCACATATGCTTAACCTTTGACCTGCTCTGGGGAAATTGGGAGGGTAAACAGAACTGTGCAAAGAAGGTTAGAGATTTGGGTGTTAGGATGATTGCAAGTAATAAAGGAGGTGAAATCTCTATCTCTATAACAACAATATTTTTTATATTTAATTGCATGTTAGGCATTTCGTTGAGTTGAGTATTGGGAATACAGTTTAGATTTGGGATTGAAGGGGGAATGGGCTATAAATATGGGACCCATAGATTTGGAGAGGTAAGGCAATCAGCATGTGTATTGCTAGCATGTGGAGATTGTTAGATATAAATGTGATAATAGGGTGGTGGAAGGAACTACGATTAAAAAAACCTATGGAGTTTGTGGAGACAGTGGGTTTTCAGATCCTTTTAAAATGTTAAATTTGGGAATTCTGAACCTAATTATTGTGGTCCACAACCAGTTTCCAAATAGCTTATGTGGACCATGCTCTTCAAAATGTTGAGCACCCCTGGCGTACAGTATTCATTTTTGTCCAGGTTTATGATACTGTCGGAAAGGAGCTGAAATAATTTGGGCTTAGCATAGCAGGCCACATATGGAAGAACATACCACATATTGGTATACAGTAGCTGATGCTTATTCAAACTGATAAATTACATTCCAAAATGTAATGTGTGTGTGTATGTGTATATATATATATATATATATATATATATATATATATATATATACGCAACTTATTCCAATTATAAATAGACTACATTTTTGTTGTTTTCAATGAAAAATACATAATGAATACAGCTAACATTGGTGGATTTACACCCATCTCCGTCATAAAACACACAACTTGTTTAGCAGCCCTTCCTTACCTTTAGGGAATCAAAGCAGGCAATTACACGGCCATTTTCAACCTGACAGCTTTTGGGTGGATGAGCAAATTTGCATTCCTCATCTGATCTTGAACAAGTTCCCCTCTGGAACTGCCTGCACACCTCCAGGGTCAGCCATTTCGTATCTCTTACCGGGGCAACATTCAAAGCCATGCTGGAGAAAAAAAAGGGAGCTGATAGGCAACTCTTGCACTAAAAGTCAGTTGGAGCCTGGGACTATCCTCAGCAACAGTTAACAAAGTAAAACTGTGGCTGCTTTGTGGAATAAACTGCTGAATGGAGTCCAAAACACACTAAGCAGCATGAGAAAATCCAAAGAATCAGTAGAGAGTCAGTCATCTATCAAGTCGCCCAACTTAAACAATATTGGCTGAAAAGACATGCTCTGGATCCTCAGCAGTAAAAAGTGTCAAATCGAGGGAACGCTTTGCCGAGATCTGCTTTCCATAAGTTGACACAGATTCAGTGGTTTTCCTCAATGACTTTTTGGTGAGAAGAATTCAATATGGATTTAGCCTCCAGCTCATTGGCAACAGCACAGTTGATAGTCAAGTTAGCTTCAGCTAGACATCAGAACAGGCTCCTTGGTGTTTGGCATTCAAGAGGCGGTAAATCTCAAAAATAAAGCCCTTGGTGGCAAAAGTGACTTCAGACAAAGGCACTTACCAAATAAACTGCAAACCTAAAAGACAAACAGTGCAACAGTCAGATTAATACAAACACAGCAAGTTAAATGATGATTGCAATGAAAAGAGTGGCCCCACCCGTCTTATGAGGAGGCAGTGTCACATAAACAAGCAGCATAATACAGTCCTCTGTTCTTTAATAGTAAAAAAAAAGAACTGCATGTGAGCAGAATAGCCAATTGGAATGCATATTGCTGTAATATTCTAGGCATTCATCCAGGACATGGGAGTGACTCAGAAATGGATGAATGTTGTAGACACAATAATTAGACAAGGCACTTTGAAAACAATTCAGGCTAATGGGCTCACAGCCTCCTCAGCAATTTATTAGGATTTCTCACTTTATTAATAAGAGATTTTAGTTTCACAGTTTTTATTTTCTGTATATATATGAAATATCTCGGACAAAGCTTACAAAAACAAAACTTGTAGATTCCTCTGAACAGAAATAATTATATTGAAACCACATATGTATGGAAAAGATATATATATATAGATATTTGTTCAATTTAATTTGTTTTTTTCCTAACATAAGGAAGCTGGTTTTAATGCAGCATTTATTTTGGACTTACATTTGAAATTTAAAATAAAGAAACACACTAGAACATGCAAATGCATATAGCACTGTAGGTTTACAAATAGAAATCCACAAGCAAAGTTTAAAACAATGCCCAGTATTTTACTGCTTTAATATTTGCTTTTTTCCTAGGTTACCGGGACTCTCCAGTCATCGAGGCTGGAGAACAGTCTCTCTTTAAACCTCCTCCCAGCCCCCTACCCCAGAACTGACAGTTAAAAAGAAAATCCAAATCCTCCACCTGGTTCTGGAATCTATCACTGGCTTTGGGAGCACCTGCTTGTGGCCTAAAAGGGCATTCCCCACTCTGTACGTGCATCCACCAGCTCATAGAGGCCAGGGGCGCCTCCCGTCCGCCTCCCGTCCTGCCCCGAGACCGGGGGGGGGGGGGGGGTATAGCAGCATCCATAATTGGAATATTGCACCCAACTAGCTTGTTCAATTCTGAAACCCAAATCCAGGCAATATATCCTTTTTCTCTTGCCCCCTACCCTCTTCTAGCTTTAGCTGTAACTTTACTGGCCAGTGTCTTAGTCTAAGGCTGCAAAGGGCCGCAGCGGCTTCCACCACTAGGGCCTAGTTTAGCATTGCAACCCACTTTCCCTACCCTTTGAAGGGTGAAACAAAATGCAGTGATACAGAAGGAATCGGCAGGCAGGTGATGAATGCTAAAGAAGCAGGAAAAAAACTACCACACAGTAGTGTTCTGGTGCCAGTTGAAACATTTTATATCTTTTCACATTTACTTAGAGCTGTGGTTTGCAACCAGTGATATGTGAGATCCTATAAAGAGTGTCTCAATAATGCTGCAGATTGATTTGTACCCCAACCTGATCTGCTGCCATCTACACTTTCCCCAAGTCTGACTCACTCCAAAACTGCTCCAGAGCTGATATAAACTATTTACTGAGCGTGTTTTAATGTACATTTCATAACCTTTAAAGTTGTCCACATTTTCAGTTTAAATACCCCCCTGTGTGGATCCTGGATGCCCTACCTTGTGAAACCACTCTGGTGCACCCTTGTATATTGATCCGGTGATCCCACGGCAAATACAGGCTGATGCATGTACCTGACCAGGCATTTCTGAATGGCTGAATCAGCTAGAGGGAAGCACCTAGTAGGAGGCACCCCGCAATCCCTTTCATTCAGAATAGATTGCTGGATGTCTGAATCTATTGTGATTGGCTGGCGTAATCCGGCAAATCTATTCTGACTGGAGAAGAGCTGTGGGATTGTTGGAGAGATAAGAATCTGGGAGGAACCTAGGACTTTCACACACACAGGGGCATCCCTACATGGATTCTCTGAGAACCTTGGGATGCGGCGCTGGCGGAGATTACGTCGCGGGACTCGCCGGGATCAGGTGAGATCACCAGTGCCCCGGAGGGTTTCACTCAGTGGGGGCATTTGATATAGGATGCCCCGGGGGTAGGCTAGTGGCCGGGCCTGGAGCAATTTGATTCTAGGTCCCAGCCATGTGGGTTCTGACTTGGTTTAACCCTTTAAGTGCCAGCCTACCTGGAGTTTTTGTCACCCCTTGTTGCTAGACCATTTTGCACTATTTTGCGCTCCCCTTGTTCAAATGTGATTTTTAAAGGGATTTCCCAGGAAAATGATATATTGTTTTTTTCAGCATAGTCTGGGCTTTAACATGAAATGCCTTGTTTGTCATTTTTTAGGTGTATTCTCAATATTTTTGGGTGAAATATGTGAAAAAAAGTATAAAAAAATTATTTTTTACAATTTGTAGTGTTTTTTTTTTGTAATAAAAAAAGTAAGTTTGTCAAAATAAATCTTATTGCGTGTGAAATCTCAATTTCTCCCGGTTACAGCGGTACCACATATGTATAGGTAGACACCCTTTCCTGCCCAGGAGACTCCCCCAAACTGAAACAGAGCTTTAGGGGATTTTCAGATAAAATATAACTATGCAATGAGCTATGTGCACTTTTCTGGAAATACACACCTCAAGCTTTCTAGGTGTACCAGGCTTGTTGATGTGGCCACAGTTTGTTGGAAGTAATCCCTCAATGTAATTTTTGGTTGCAAAGAGTTTCCCTAAAAAAAGGATAAAAAAGCAGAATCAAAGCCACATTTTCCTAAAAACACTATATACAAACAAGAAAAAACTACTGTCAAGGGAAGAGTTGCCAAACACCTCAAAGTAAAGCATGTGCGTAACGGTAATTTTACTTGAAAATTTCAGCTCTGCAGACAAAGTGCGCACCTTGCAATTTTTCAACCAAAACAACCCTTTACATTTGGAATATCCGCCATAAACCATATATTCCCTGAAAGTACACGTTAAGCTTTCTAAGCGTATCCAGCTTGTTGAAGTGTGCTCATCTTTCTGGAATTAATCCCTCAAAGAATTCTTTGGTTGCGCAGGGTTTCCCTAAAAAATGTATAAAAAAGCTAAATAAAAAACACCTTTTCCTAAAATATAAATATGCAAACAAGAAAAAAACAGGCTAAGTCTGAAAGCGCAAGGTCTCCCAAACAGAACAATACCCGACATGCATAGCTACTTTTAACCCTTTTAATTGCCAGCCTACTTGAGATTTTGTCACCCTCTGTTGACAGGTCATTTTTCTCCATTTTGCGCCATTTTTGCTGGAATTTTCAGGAAAATTATATATATTTTTTTTGCAGCAGAGTTTAGGCTTTAACATGAATATCTTGTTTGTAAATTTTATTCTGTTTTTTACAATATTATTATTAAGTAAAAAAAAAAATGTTTTTAGAAAATTGCCTCCTTTATTTTAAATAAAAAATGTATTTTATTAAGAATGGTACCACATATTTATCTGTAGCCCCCCGTTCCTGCCCAGGAGACCCCCCAAACTGAAACAAGTACTTTATAACATTTACAAATAAAAAACAACTACCATCCACACTACAAAGGGTTAAATCGAGAAAAAAAATGGCATAGAGTCCCCCCTCCCGGGGGGGAATTTTTGGGGGGATTTTTAAGGGTTAAAAACCCTTAAAAATACAAAATAAATGACCTAGGGTCCCCCTTACCCGAAGTAACCAGCCCGGGACCAGCTATGCAGGGCTTGTATGAACAGGGCGCAGGGGCTATCTTTTGTGGCCCCTTGCCCTGCAGGCTACAAGCCCGCATAGCCCATGGCCACGGGCTCTTCTGCCCCCCCCCTGGGATTTGGGGAGGCAGGTAATGGGGGTGCTGGGGGTTAATGGCGAGTCACCCGCTAGCCGCAGGTGACTTGCCATCCCCCAGCCTTGTGAACTGGTATAGGGATCTCATGGACCCCTTACCAGTTCACAAGGGGTTAAATGTAAAAAAAAACACACCACACACAGAGAAAAAAATATTTTATTATTAATTTTTTTTTTTTAATACTTACCTCCAAACCATCTTGCACTGTGTCCCTTCCCAATCAATGGCTTCTGCTCACCTGCTGGAAGCCTTTTATAGCTGCTGGGTGACAGAACATAAGGGGTTAATTAAAAAAAAAATGACATAGGGTCCCGGGTCCCGCCTCCCGGGGGGGGGGGGATTTTTTTGTAGCCTGCAGGCTACAATCCCACATAGCCCGTGGCCAGGGGCTCTTCTGCCCCCCCTGGGCTTTGGGAAGGCAGGTAATGGGGGTGCTGGGGGTTAATGGCAAGTCACTCGCTAGCTGCAGGTGACTTGCCATCCCCCAGCCTTGTGAACTGGTATAGGGGTCTCATGGACCCCTTACCAGTTCACAAGGGGTTAAATGTAAAAAAAAGACACAGACACAAAGAGAAAAAAATGATCTTTAAATTTATTTTCTTTTACTGTACTCACCTCTGAGCCTGTGTCCCTTGCCGCTGTCCTGCGCCGCTCACCCAGCTCTGGCATCTGTCAGATGCCGATAGTGATCGGCGCAGGGCGTGTGAGAGGCGAAGAGGCTCCGATCAGAGGCTCGCCTCTCACCCGCCCTGCTCCGATCACCACCGGCATCTGACAGATGCCATGTGCGGGCTAGGGTATAGGAGGAGCGGGATGACGTCATCCCGCTCCTCCCACAAAAGGCGGGGCTAGGGGGCAGCGGCCATCGCCGCCATTAGAGAAGGTGAGGACCCGGAAGAGGGTCCTCACCTGAAGCCTGCGGAGCCCGGGGGGGGGGAATCGGGCCCCCCCCCCCCCGGTGAAGAGAAGACCCAGGCGAAGGGATCGGGCGAGGAGGTGAGTAAATTACATTTTTTTTTTTTTTTTACAGTGCAACTGTCAGCGGGGAAAACGGGTCGGGGGGCGGCCAGTTTCAGGCCCCCTCCTGAAGACGGAGGATGACGGGGGAGAGACCGGATCCCCCCCCCAGGAAGAGGAGACCCCCAGCTTTACACACATACCAGAGGTTTTTTTCTATTTTTTCACTAGCAGGGGGAAATGCCAGGCACGTAGTTTCTACGTGCTTGCCACTTGACGGTAGGAGAAGCAACCACGTAGAAACTATGTGCTTGGCATTTAAAGGGTTAAGGCAGTAAGCAGGTCATCAGATGCCTGGCCCCTGTGCATATCCTCCAATTCCTTCTATGCCCGAAAGAAGCTCTAGCAGGGGTACAAAGTTTGCCCATCCTTTCCATTAAAGTCACAACCACGATACAATGTGGTCTAATAGTAACTCTGCCCCCTGGAACTTTGCGCATGAGAAGGCACGAAAAGCTACAGTGGTCCTGCAGAGCATGTGCAAGACTCATTAAGCTGCACCCTTCCCAGATCAGACAAGCCAAGAAATGGAAGCAAAGACATTGGCTTCACCAAGAATATGTCATGTATCTGTATATAATTAGAGATTTTGAGATGATTTGAAATGGCTCATTTTTCACTGTTTCCATTGGATTAAGTGGGGGGGGGACGATGGCCCGTGTATAGACAAGGTGCCACAAGGAAGAAATGTGTGGGGCTATGTAACAAGCAATGATACTGATACAGGAAATTTTACTAGCGGGATGCCAACAGACCCCATGTGGCGGGCTGGTAAAGTGAATTTGGACACAGGGCTCCTCAATGGATTTGTGAACTCAATAGATCTAGGATTTGTAGTTGATTGCTAACAGTTATGTTTTTTTTTGTAAAAAATGAACACATATGACCTTATCACAATATGTTTTATTTTTACCAATGTAAAAATGTTAAAAAATCTCAACAATTTCTATCAAAGATAGTGCTCAACAACGTGCATAAAAACTGGAGTATCATGGTTCACAATAACAAAACTCAAAGAAAAAGCATAGAGCAGTTAGTGTTCTTCTAACCAAAATAAGGGACATGAAAAAAAGAATTAGAGGCTCTCCTCCTGCCAACTACTGTGATTCTAAAAATAATGTATATTCACAATATAAAACACAACTCATAAAAGGCATGGATCAGTTACTCTCCTTCACGAGAATATAGCTTTGTCTTATTCAATCAAATAGCCTATAAGGTGGCTTACCAGATTGATTCTTGATAATTCGAATTACATAGAATTTTCCACTGTGCACACTATAAGGCTTACCTGTGGAAAGTCAAATGTTTCCACAGGTAATAGGCAGGATTAAAAAGCAAAAACAGTGTAATTGCGTATAATAAATGGACAGTTTTAATAACAGAATAGCACTCACAAGTATACATATCAAAATACATATTAGAATAGTCACAGTGGTATTCTAAACTGTTAAAGCTATAACCATCCGCCTGTCTCCCTGTAGTCATCAGGTAGATAGGATTTATGTAAGCTTCAGGAACACCTGCTGTGCATCCAAATGCCCCCCCACTAGCTCCGACACCTTTCCTTTTCTCAATAGAACTTTTTCTAAGGCTGACGGCCACAGGGAGTGAGATGGATGGTAATAGCTTTAAAAGTCTGCAATACCATTGAGACTGTTCTAATTTTTGTTTTGATCTACATACATGTGAGTGCAATTCCTTCATTAAAACAGTCCATTCATTATAAAGAATTACCCTATGTTAGCTTTTTAATTCTGCTTATTACCTGTGAAAAAAATCTGACTTTCATACTTTGAAGAGACTTTGTGGTGTGGACAGTGGAGATATGTAATATGAATTAACAAGATCTGGTAAACGCTTGCTCTTATATGAGCTCAGAAGTGGATTGATTTAAACAGATGAAATCACTTTATGAGCTATTTGATGGAATATGACAACAAAACACTATTCCCATGATATATTAACAACCTTTGCTAAGGACACTAACTGCTTCATGCTTTTTCTTTGAGTTATGTTTTAATTTGTGAATATAAAATATTTTGAATATCACAGTAATTGACAGGTGAAAAAGGAGGGCCTGAATTTGCACTTGTTCACATCACTTTTTTGGGTTAATATAGTGGAGTTGGTAATGCACTGATGAACCACAATTGCTTATTTCCCAAGTTCTTAACTGCTCATATTATCTTACAAATGCAAATGGAAAATGGGGTACAGGAAGCAAGCAGTATTAGTTGTGAGTTAAATTTACGATGTGTGAGCATTATGCCAGCTTACTATGACTACTATGAGATATTGCCTTCCTCCAGTCCAGGCCAATAGCCATACATGGCAAATAAACAAGTGAAAGCCTTAAACAGACATTTGCTCAGCAGCTATGTACACGTCAGATTAATTGTTATGAGTAAAAAAACTTCTTACTACTTGTTTCCAAAGCACAGAGCCAATATTGCTCTCTCATTTGGGACATAGCACATAGTAGCTAGAGACATGGAAAAAATGATCCCTCCAAATAGACAGACAGACATAAAATTAGATTCTGAATGAGTACATTTAGTAGTTTAAAAATCTGTTCTGTTACAGTACATGGAAATAAAGAAAATAGATATATTTTATAAATAATATTTTCTCGTCATCTTCCATTCCAGGGAACCACACCCGCCCTACTGTTTTGTTGCGACTCCGTTGGTTGCTATTGATGCCTTCTACAGGTTTAGAGTTTTCTTTGCTAGGTTCGGAACAACCTACGCGCGATATGCACAGGTTAGCATCGTTCCCCTCCCGAGGCTGTGACTGGGCTGCTTTTTAACTATCTCTGGGTGCAGTACTCATTAATGGTGGGATCATCATATGATAGCAACCGGCCAACTACATCAACATGAACGACGGAACTGAAACCTCAAGACTAGGTTTCACCACCGTCTGCACCACTTTACGTCCCAGCGCGGCATCGGCCGATGCCCGTACATCAACTTGTAAAACTTGGTGAAGGTGTGAAGGGAGGACCAGGTCGCCGCCTTCAACAAAATGTCCATCTTACATACCTCCCATGTAGCCGCCAAGTCATGCTTTAATACGCTGACTTCATCCATGTCTGCCAGCTCCTGGTACCCCCTGATGGCGTAAATAGGCCACGGCTGTAGAGTTGTCCGACTGTACCATGACTGAGGGGCCTCGAAGTTGGCAAGTAAAATATCTCATAGATAACAGAACCAACCTCAGTTTCAACAAACTGATTCGGGAGATGGCGCTGAACAGCGACCCTGAACAGTCTGGTCCAGACCACCTCACCGAACCAACAGCAAGGACCGGCCCGGAAGAGACAACTTCCCAGACACAGGTGTTGGATATGTGATCCCGCCACACTGGTGCGTAGTGCAGTAGCCATTCCCCCAAACCAGTCAGTTGAAGGCACCCCGTCAACCCTAAGGGGGTTAGCTGTTGCGGCGTCCTCTTTCCCGAAATGTCATCCCGGGTTTGTGGAGTCAGTAGATCCTCCGAGCCTCTGGTAGGGATGAAAATTGGCCGACTTCTGAAACAAGGTCCTCTGTTTCCACTTCTGAGAAGCCTAGTTGATTTCCCTCCCATGGCCTTTCTGTCAAGGTCATCCAGAAGTTCACTTAAAAGATGACCCCCAGAAAAGGGGAGGGCAGTAAGCGCCTTTTTGGAAGCAGCGTCAGCTGACCACTGCTTCAGCCAGACCATCTGCCACAAGGTGACTAACAAGGCCAGACCCTAGCCACCAGGTGCACTATGTCATCCATTGCTGGCATGATGTACCTGAACGTCTACACAGCAAACGAGTTCATGCAAAGTGCAAGATCCCATTCATTAAACGACTCCGCTGCCGCCTCATTCAGACCTTGGCCGCCGGGGACGTGGCACAAGCCGGATGCAAAGCCGACCCCACCATGGAGAACACATGCCGAGCAAGTTGGTCCAACCTATTATACACTGGATCTCTCAAGACAGCACTAACCGAATAAGAGATCAGAGTATGCCAAGCAAGCCTCGATATCGGATCGTCTACCTCAGGTGGCGAAGACCAGACGTTAACCGTCTCCTCCGGGAAGAGGTATCTAGCATCCAAAACCTTAGGGACAGATGGAAGCTTATCTGACTTCTCTCACTCCTTTTCCACTAGCCTGTCAAAATGGGAAAGTCTGGGAAACACCTGCCTGGCATTTTGGCACTTGTAAGGCTCACCCTGCCGCTTCTGCCGCGGCAGAGGGTTAGCCAGGTGCAGGACATTTTCAAAATTGCCTCTATGAACTCATCAACCTGATCCGTCGCATGATCTGAAGGGCTGACAGGCGCATGCGCGGAGTCCGATTCCTCCCCGCTGCTAGACGACACCTCACCCTCTGATCAGCCAGAAATGAAGACCGAATTACTAAAGAGGTCCTCGCTGTCAAAGCTGGAATCCTCAGAGGACTCCATCTGAACGTGCTTGCACTTAGCAGTAGCCTTCCTACCTGGTCAGTCGGAGACTGACCCAAGATGTCCCAGAAAACCAAGGCTATTGGCCATACTCTCCAAATGTGCCACTCTGACCACCTCTTCCTTTGGCGGGACCTCGTTGGTTGGCAGACCCTGGGACAAGAATTGACCTGGCAGGCCCCCCTGAGGGCCGAGCTAGAGGCCACGGAGAAAACAGGGTGGTCTGGCGGGGGAACAGAACCTGCCAATTGCGTAAGGTGCCGCAGTGCAGTGCAGACTAAAATTTTCGATCTGAAGTTGTGCCCCTATGGGAGCCTTACCTGGCCAGCGTGGAAAACACTGTTAGGCGGCAGCCACGCTGGAACGATCCTCAACCAATAGAAGGCCAGCAGCAACGACACAGGGAGTCCCATCGCGGCGCCCCTTCCCCCGTCTAGCTCAGCCTGAGTACTGCCAACATGTTAGCAATGAAGAAAAAATTGTGGGAGCCTGGCCAAGTAGCTCAGGCCCCTCCTGCTGCAACTGGGTAGAGAGCACACAGCGACCAGGGAGGGCAGGCACACTGGAAGGGGGAAGCCCAGGGGAAGGGACCGAATGGGAAGGCGACACAAAGCCGGGCACCATGCACAGCCCTAAGATCAGGTGCCTTGTTGTAGTAGGGTCCTGACCCTCGATGCAAAAACAAACAAAAACCGGCCTAGCCCCGGCCGCACTTACCTGGCCCATGCGCGCTCCCCTCATATTGCGCTGTCCCATGCTATCAGTTTAAAGGCCGAATTCAGGCATCCAAGCGGGGTCTCCAAGAAAGTGCAGAGAGTGAGGGACTGAGAGGCAGACAGAGTCAAGGCCCCTGCTCCCGATCAGCACTGTCAAAGCAACAAAAAACTTCAAATAAAGAAATAAACTCCTGAATCTCTTTACAGTCCCGTCCACTGCAAGAAAAGAACTGTGGTGTCAGGCCTTCGCCTGCCCTATATAGACCAGGAGGAGCATAGTTTGTTTTTCTTGCAGTCCTCACCTATGGCTGAAGTTAACCTACATGTTGCTGATGGTGGTGCCCCAGAATGGAAGGGCGGAGAAAACACCAGAACTGCTCCTCTGGTGCTCTAGATCCTGACCTCCATCAACTTGCCACAAAAGAACAGAGACGCATCCCCTGACTTGCGCTAAATGTAATTGCAATAGAGAATAAAAAAGGCATTGCAAAAATGCTCTGCTGGGTACAAAACCATACAAGCAATTGCAACGAAACACACACTACAGGGATAGAGGTTTAAGGTGACTGGATGTTTGGGAGAAGCCCGCTACTACTGGTTTATTTTTATTTATTTGTTTTACTTATCTTTTTACTACTTGAATAGCTTGATGCATAGCAGATAGTAGTTTTCCAAGGAGGACAGGTGCTAACCAAATTGTATATTATTCTATTATTCAGAAAGATATGTTGTTTGAAATGTATTACTTTTGAAGTACTGAATCTTGGGAAAAAGTGAACATTACAGTGACATATATCACAGGGAAACAAATGCTGATAAAGATTATGATTGTGGCAAGCTTCTAGGATAGGCCAAGGGGTTCTGCTAGTCATGCAATTTTCCTGCTGCATGCCTTATCCTTACTCAGCTGCGGGTTATTGATTTTAATAAACAAGGATTACGATTTATACGACCATAATAACACCATCCCTATTTTTAGTTTAATTAAAAAAGAAATGTAAAAGTCAATGAGACTTTACAGACTAAAATACATTAAATAAACCAATTAATTTTTGATGTAAAAAGTGATCAAAAGAAAGAAATACTGCATACACTGTAATATATTAATTAGCAATCTCTGATTTTTCTTTTTAAAAATAAGTGTTAAAGCTGACCAACACCCTTCGTGGCGCAAGTGTTGGTGGCCGCCGCTAAATGACGGTGGGTATTCAAGAATGCTGAAGCCCCCCCACACATAACCCCCCAGAACGCCCATAAATCTCACCCTTTCCTCGTTCAGCGGCAAGAATCCAGAGACAAAATTGGCTGCCTGGTGCTCACGTGGGCAGGAGCCAGAATGTCCTTGTGCACGTGAGCTTGAACGGCCAATCGTGGCGCTGGATTCACATTGCTGGACCAAGGGAAAGGTGTTCTATTTTGTGATATTAAGCTAATATTTCCTTAGAGAAGAGCCCGCTAAGGTTCCATGGGCTTGTAGCTTTAAGGACCGGGGGCCACCAAGGCTGGCCTCCGCGTCCTGGTCCAAAAGCCTACATAGCTGGTGCCCGGGCTAATTATGCTAAGAAGGGGGGTCCATGAGACCCCTATACCAGTTTACAAGGCTTAAGTGGGCAAGAGGGTGACTTGCCATTAACCCCCGGCCTCCGTTACCTGCCTCCCCAAAACTCGGGGGGAGGAAGAGGAGAGCCCATGGCCCGCTAAGGCTACGTTGGCTTGTAGCCTTCAGGATTTTAAAACTATTGTTTTATTATACATTTTTTTTTGTTTTGTTTAATAAGCTCCTTAAAAAGGATGTCAGGAGCCAGGGCAACAAGGCATAACCTGAATCCTAAAAGACAAATAAATATGGAAATTAAATTACTAACAGGCAACACAACATCAAAACAGCCTAGACTAAATATTAGGTATTACAAAAGAGTAGGGCCAAACAAGCAAAAGGTAAGGCAGGATGCTCAAACTAAGCATTTGTAACTGCAACAGAGAAGGGGATATTCAAAGAGGGGCATGAGCACAGTCGAAGTGATGGAGGGCAGGGAGAGCAATTGGCTAACACAAGAAACTTGGAACAATTACAAAAAGGGGGCACATAACAAAAGAAAAACACATTAGGCTCGATTCAGAGAGACACAAAAAAACTTTCAAAACGGTGCCGATGTCGTATTTTTTTCAACTGTTCCCGCTCTCGTATGAGCGTTCGAGCGATTCTATGCATGCATTGAAAACCTTGTGTAAAGTTTCCGTCCGTTCGTACGGCAGATTACGAATTACGCGGATGTCATTTTCCATCCAGACTTTTCCGTTTCATTTCCACATGTTACAACGTAGGCTTTCGTTTTTGCCCTTTTCCCATCGTATCCTCCAACGAATCCTTTACGTTTCCCTATAGATTCTGTTTCCATTTTACCAAAAATAATTGTCCAGACGGAATCCTTACGATCTTGCGCCTGCGCACTACAAACTTAACTCATTAAAGTGCTCGCCTACATATTTGCCACCCTCACTTCTACTACAATGTTTAGCTAAACCACTTAGCACTCCATCCTCCATCTTCCCTTTTGGACCCTTAAAGCACACCCAAACCACTTAGCACTATCCTGCCTTTTCCCTTTTGGGTCCTTAAAGCTCACCCTAACCACTTAGCACTATCCTGCCTTTTCCATTTTCGGTCGCTAAAACTTACCCAAATCACTTAGCGCTTAGGTTCTTCTTCCATTTTAGCACCCTAAAACTTACCCAAATCACTTATCACTATTCTCCATCTTCCCTTTTGGACCCTTAAAGCTCACCCAAATCACTTCTCGGTCATGTGAATATTCATCTTTAAATATTTCTGTGCCCATTAGTTTTGTGTTAATGTAGTTTGTTAATGAAATGACAATGTAATTTTTTTGTAATAATTACCAGCATCAAATATGCATTTTTTGAAAATGTGTTTAATTTCAACTTTTTACAACTATAAAAAACAAAATACATAGCAATGGCAGGCCACTGAACATTATTCTTCATCTGTGGTCCACAACAAGTTGCGCAGCTCCTGCATCTCGCCCACCAACTGAAGGGCCCTGACACTCAGTTGTGCCACTCTGGCACGTGTGGTCCCTGTAAATTAACATTTTGGTATAACCTTGTTGGGGACATACTGCAGTGCCCCCCCCCCCCCCCCCCTGTATGGTCCAAACACCTAAATCTGGACTTCATAAGCCAGAGGGCCCTCCCCACCACTGGCCGGGTTTTGCATAGTGCCCGATTAGAGAACCCCTGGCCCGCATTCTGCAGGCAAAGAACGGGCATCAGGAGCAAGGGCGAGTGGCACATCTTGCGGTTCCTGCAACCAAATATAAAATAATTACACAAAGCAAAGGTAACCAACTAAAACACTAACTCCTACAACACATTAAGATTCAAGTTCAACAATCCAAATATAATTCACAAAGGACATAAGTCTAAAAAAATATAGCAATTATATGGATGTGTGGAAAAATAAATGTTTACATGCTAAGGACTAATTTAGGTCAGCATTAAAATGCATCTATAAGACATACATGAAATGTATTGATTCAGGTGCATTGCTATACAATTTATGGCCTCGGCCATGCTGATACATGCAATGCCTTGGTGCTAAAGGCAAGCAGACTCCTCCACATAGCCGCAAAACATGTTCAACAATAGCAATCCGAGTCCTCAGAGGTGTCGGAAGTGGTTTTACAATTAAACGAATTTATAGGGTGGTGAGCCGTCGGCAAACAGCTCTCTGAATCAGACGGAAACCATCCCAGCAACGGAAGTTTTCTGAAGGAACGGAAATTTTTCAATTTTGTTTGGAAATGTTCCGAATTGCTTCCGTTTATCGAAAGCGCATATACACATTCTCCCGAACGTTCGTGCGAGTGAAAAATGTACGAAAAAAAGCCAAAAAATGACAAACACCCACCAAAACTTTCACAGACAGCTACGGAAGTCCGGACGAATGTGTCTCTGAATCGAGCATATTGTAAATGAAACATAAACAATAAACAGCCAGATCCACTCCAGCAATAAACAGACTTACCCACAAGCCAACCTCCAGTCAGCTCACCACTCTCAAATGGGTGTATAAACCAGAACTCCTCAGGATAAATGTATCATGAGACGCACCAGGGAAGCCGGCTAAAACACTGAAAAAGTATCTTTCGGTTGCTGAAAATAAGCCACAAAGACACAGGAAATCTGTTTGGGGGGAGGGGAAGCTAGGCTAGTCTCAAGAGAGGATAGTGGGCTACAAGGAGGTGCTATGTGGACCTAAACATACCGAAACATATACTCCTAAGCAGCTGGGGGAACCAGGGCCGATGGTGACCATGACACTTACACGTATTCGCAATGTTGAAAAAACCCAACCTCACTGCGTTCCAGGCTTCCATGTTGTCAGGAAAAATACAATTCTGTGATTACTCACCTGTAGAATTGTAATTATGAGTATACAGTACGTCCTGCTCCAGATAAGATTCTTTACCCTTGGGAATTACTCCGCCAGATGCCGCTGGACTGCAGAGACCGCAAAATTGGCTCCTCCCGGCCCCTCAAATACCCGGGACCTCCCACAAATACCCAGTATTGAAAAGCAATTAAACAAGAAGCCGGGAGAATGATAACAGAACCAACTAGCAACTATCAACAATGATAACAATCACCATACAGGGGATCAAAGGATAATGAACAAAGGGTGGGGCAGGACGTACTGTATACTCATAATAACAATTCTACAGGTGAGTAATCACAGAATTGTATTATTCTTAGTATACAGTACGTCCTGCTCCAGAAAAGATTCTTTACTCTTGGGACATCCAATAGCAGTGTCCGTAAAGTAGAGTGGGATCCCCAAAAAAGCAGATAGGTGAGACCACTGCCGCCTGCAGAACCTTGCGGCCAAAAGCAGCATCAGCTGAGGCCCTAACATTAACCTTGTAAAACTTTGAAAAAGTATGAACAGAAGACCAAGTAGCGGCCTTGCAAACTTGTTCAACAGAAGCCTGGTGCTGAAAAGCCCAAGAGGCCCCAATAGCACGAGTAGAATGAGCAGTAAGGCGGAAGGGAGGATTCTTCCCCTTAGCAGTGTAGGCCTGAATCACAGCCTGACGGATCCATTTGCTGAAAGTAGACTTAGCAGGAGCCAGACCCTTCCTAGGACCAGAAGGGACCACAAAAAGAGTATCAGTTTTTCTGAAAGGTGCAGTAGCCACCAGATAGTACTTCAGACTCCTAACCACATCCAAGGAATGCAAAACCCTCTCCTTAGCATTACTAGGATTAGGGCACAAGGAAGGTAGAACAATGTCCTGATTCAGATGAAAGGCAGACACAACCTTAGGCAGAAAATATGGTTTGAAGCGAAACACCCCCTTGTCTTGGTGTCTCTCAAAGTAGGGGGGCTGAATGGAAAGCGTCGCCAACTCAGAAACACGCCTAACAGAAGTGATAGCCACCAAAAAGACAACCTTGAGAGTAAGAATGGTCAAAGCAGCCTCCTGCACAGGTTCAAAGGGAGCACCATGCAAGGCAGACAAGACCAAGTTCAAATCCCAGACAGGCAACATAGGCTTACGAGGGGGACGCACATGAGTAACCCCCTGGAAAAAAGTCCTGATCAGAGAATGCTGAGCAAAAGGCCTCTGGAAGAAAACAGCCAGGGCAGAGACATGACCCATCAAAGTACTGAGTTGAAACCCCAGATCCAAATCATGTTGGAGGAACTCCAGGATCCTGGGAATAGAGAACACACGACAGGGGAGAGACCGAGACTCACACCAGGCAATGTAGGCACGCCAAACCCTATAGTAAACAGAAGAAGACTTCTTTCTAGCCTTGATCATGGTGTCAACAACAGAGACAGACAGACCCTTCTCCCTCAAGGTGGAGGTTTCAGCAGCCAGGCCGTTAAAGCCAGAGTTTGTAAATTGGTATGGCGTAAATGTCCCCGAGTGAGCAGGTCGGGAACCCTGGGCAGAGCGTACTGATCTACTGCCAGCTGCACTACGTCTGCGAACCACACTCTTCTTGGCCACCTGGGAGCCACCAGGATAGCTGGCACCCCTTCCTGAGCTATCTTTCGCAGAACCCTGCCCAACAGGGGAAATGGGGGAAAGACATACAGAAGCTGAAAAACCCTGCCATGAGATTGCTAGGGCACCTGTAGCCAAGGCCAGAGGATCCTGGGACAGGGAGAAAAAAGCTGGGAGCTTGTGATTGTGACGGGACGCAAACAGATCCACATCTGGTTGACCCCAACGGTGACACAGAGATTGAAGCACCCTTTCGCCGAGGGACCACTCTCCCAGGCGAGAGGTCCCTCTGCTCAGAGAGTCTGCCTGCAGATTCTCCACCCCCGGAATGTACACGGCTGAGATGCAGGGAACATTGTCCTCCGCCCAGGCCAGGATCAGGGACGCTTCCTTGAGGGCCCCCTTGCTCCGGGTCCCTCCCTGATGATTGATGTAGGCAACTGCCGTCTGGTTGTCCCAGCGTACCTGAACAGGCCGGCCCCAAAGGTGTTGGGTCAAGTGAGCCAACACCAACCTGATCGCCCTCAATTCCAGAATGTTGATAGGCATGTGGGCCTCCTGAGGACTCCAGCGCCCTTGGAACTGCAGGGACTTCCAGAAGCCCCCCCAACCTGTCAGACTGGCATCCGTGGTGACCGTCTTCCAGCAGGGGGCCAGAAAGGATCTGCCCGCCAACAGGTTCCAGCCACCACAAGAGAGACCTCCTGGCTAGGGGGGACAGAACAAGGACCTGGTCCAGGGACGCAGGATCCTTGCCCCATACTGACAAGAGGTGGAGTTGCAGAGGCCTCATGTGAAACTGGGCATAAGGGACCGCCTCGAAGCACGACACCATCAGGCCCACCAGCTGCACACCCTGCCTGATGGAGGGATGAGGGCAAGATAGCAGGAACTGAACCTGGGCTAGCGGACTGTCCACCTTCTGCTGAGGAAGAAATATCCTTGCCTGAACTGTTTCCAGATTCATTCCCAGGAAGTGTGTCACCAAGGAGGGAGACAGGGAAGACTTGGGATGGTTGATCACCCAGCCAAATGACTCCAGAGTGGACACCACTAGCTGAGTATCCAGCTCTGCCTGTTGGAGGGACTGAGAAGTGATGAAAATGTCGTCCAAATAGGGCAGCACCCGAATGCCCTGAGAACTGAGCAGAGACATCACTCCTGCCAGCACCTTGGTGAACACTCTGGGAGCTGAAGTGAGACCGAAGGGCAATGCCACAAATTGGTAGTGCTGATCCTCCAGAGAGAACCTGAGGAATCTTTGATGACCTGGAAAAACAGGAATATGAAGGTAAGCATCCTTGATGTCCACAGAGGTCATGAAGTCCCCTGGACGCAGGCAACTGATAGCAGAGCACAAAGTTTCCATGCGAAAGCGCCTGCACCTGACAAATTTGTTGAGGATCTTCAAGTCCAGGATGGGCCTGACTGACCCATCTCTTTTGGGCTCGGTGAAAAGGTTGGAATAGAACCCCTTGCCCATTGGGCTTGCTCAGGAAAGTCTAAACGTGGCTTAGCAGTATGAAACAATTCCCCCTGCTGCTTAGGAGCCGCGACCGGGGGAGAGATAGACAGTACCTCAAAAATCTGAGCCAACAGCCTATCAGTATCATCTGGGGCCCAGGGGTCAGAGCCAGAATCATCATGACCCCTGGGCCTCTTATCAGATGACTCCGAATCAGAGAACAACTCCCCTTCCTCCAAGGGGACATAACCGGACAGTTCAAAGAACTCTTCAGCCTCCAGAGTGAAAAATACCGTTTTGTGAGTACTCACCTTTAAAACGGATATTATGAGTGTGACATACACTCCGCTTCAACTCTTCATGACATTTGGGTTATTGTCCAGTAGAGGGCGAACTTCCCACCTATTCCCAGTGTAAGCAGTAAGGGGACCAGGAAGAACCAAATATAACAAAACTAACAACCAAGAAACAATGGTTCACCATATAAAGGATCCAAAATACCAAAAGGGTGGGGTGAAGCGGAGTGTATGTCACACTCATAATATCCGTTTTAACCCTTTTGGTGCCAAGCACGTAACACCTACGTGCTGGCTTGGCTGGGCCTTAAGTGCCAAGCCCGTAGGTGTTACGTGCTTGACTTTCCTCGCTTCTAGTTTAAAAAATAAAAATCAAAAATACTCACCTGACCCCTTGTTGGATCCGGCCGGGTCTCCTCTTTAATTTGGTGCCATCCGATCCCCCGTGGGGGGTCGGATGGCTCCAGGAGAGCCCCCGGAATAGGCCGCCCCCCCCCCCGCTTCTGCAGCAGCAGCTGCTAACTGTAAAAAAAAAAAAAAAATAAAAATGACATTCACTTACCTGTGTGTGCGCTGGCTCCCGCTGTCCCTCCTCTTCACCTGGGGGGCCTCCGATCCCCCCCCAGGACTTACCGTTCTTCAGGAGAGAGCCTGGGAGGCTCTCTCCTCTCTTCTTCAAGATGGCGGCCGCCATCTTGCCTCTAAGCCCCGCCCCCTTGGGGGCGGGGCTTATGACGTCATCCCGGTCCCGATCACCGGCTTCAGCTTTCTCAGCTTCTCAGATGCCGGTGATCGGTGCCCTGGAAGGAGGTGACAGGAGATCCTCTGATCTCCTGCCTTCTCCTTCTCTGGATGCCGATCACCGGCATCTGTCAGCTGAGCGGCGAGGGACAAGAGCTTGCAATCGAAGGTAAGTACAGTAAAAAAAAATTTTTTTTTTTTCTAATAAAATACTTTTTATTATTGTGTGGTGTTTTTTTTTCACATTAACCCTTTGTGAGCTGGTAAGGGGTCCATGAGACCCCTTATACCAGTTCACAAGGCTGGGGGGGTGGCAAGTCACCTGCCCTAGCGGGTGGCTTGCCATTAACCCCCGCACCCCCATTACCTGCCTCCCCAAAGGCCAGGGGGGGGCAGAAGAGCCCGGGCCCACATAGGCTATGTGGGCTCGTAGGCTGCAGGGTGGGGGGGCCACCAAAGCTGGCCCCCCCACTCTGTGCCTACAAGCCCCCATAGCTGGTCCCGGGCTGGTTACTTTGGGTAAGGGGGACCCCACGTCATTTTTTTTTTTGGATTTTTAAGGGTTTTTAACCCTTAAAAATCCAAAAAAAAATGGGGTCTCCCTCCCCGGGAAGGGGGACCCTATGTCATTTTTTTTTTTGAATTAACCATTTGTCATCCAGCAGCTATAAAAGGCTTCTGGGCAGGAAAGGGTGTCTACCTATACATATGTGGTATCGCTGTAACCGGGAGAAATTGGGGTTTCTCACGCAATAAGATTTTATTGACAAACTTACATTTTTTATTACAAAAAACTCGACAAATTGTAAAAAAATATATTTTTTTTAATTTTTTTCACACATTTCACCCAAAAATGTTGAGAATACACCTAAAAAATACAAACAAGACATTTCATGTTAAAGCCCAGACTCTGTTGAAAAAAACAATATATAATTTTCCTGGGAAATCCCTGGAAATCCTTTCAAAAATGACAGTTGAACATGTGTAGCGCGAAACAGTCAAACTCAGTCTGGCAACAGGGAGTGGCAAATGCTGCAGGTAGGCTGGCAGCGAAAGGGTTAAAGGTGAGTACTCAAAAAACGGTATTATTCCAAGTGTGACATACACGCTTCAACTCTTCATGACATTTGGGACATCCAATAGCAGTGTCCGTCATGGGTGGGAACCATAAACAGTAAAGAATGCACCAACTTAAACCACTGCAGCTTGCAGAACCTTGCGGCCAAAAACGGCATCCGCTGAAGCCCGCACATCAACCTTGTAAAACTTGGAAAAAGTATGAACGGAAGACCAAGTAGCAGCCTTACAAACTTGTTCAACAGAAGCCTGGTGCTGAAAAGCCCAGGACGCACCAACAGCACGAGTAGAATGTGCAGTGACCCTAAAAGGGGGAGTCCTCCCCTTAGCAGAATAGGCCCCAACAATGGCCCGACGAATCCATTTGCTAATGGTAGACTTGGCGGGCGCCAAACCTTTCCTGGGCCCACAGGGCACCATGAAAAAGGCATCCGTCTTGCGGAAAGAAGAAGTAGTCACCAAATAGTACTTAACACAGCGAACCACATCCAAATTGTGCAAAACCCTCTCCTTGTCATTGCTAGGCTTAGGACACAAGGAAGGGAGAACAATATCCTGATTGAGATGGAAAGCAGAAACCACCTTAGGAAGGAAATCTGGCTTAAAGCGAAAGACCACCTTGTCCTGGTGTCTTTCAAAGTAAGGGGCCTGAATCGACAGAGCCACCAACTCAGAGACATGCCGAACAGAGGTAATAGCCACCAAGAAGGCAACCTTTTGAGTGAAAACAGAAAGAGCAATATCCTGTAACGGCTCAAAAGGAGGACCCTGGAGAGCCGAAAGAACCAAATTCAAATCCCAAACAGGAACCATAGCCTTCCGATGGGGTCGAACATGAGTGACCCCCTGGAAAAAAGTCTTAACCAGCGGGTGTAAGGCAAAAGATCTTTGGAAGAAAACAGACAGAGCAGAGACCTGCCCTTTCAAGGTACTAAGCTGGAACCCAAGATCCAGACCGTGCTGAAGAAACTCCAAAATCCTAGGGATCGAAAACACCCTGCAAGGCAAGGCCCTAGCCTCACACCAATCAATCTAGGACCGCCAAGTCCTATAGTAAATGCCAGAAGAGGACCGCTTCCTAGCTCTAATCAAGGTCTGAACAACAGCCTCAGACAAACCTTCCTCCTTCAGAATGAAGGTTTCAGCAGCCAAGCCGTCAAAGCCAGCGTTGGTAAATTGGGATAAAGTAGTTGACCCTGAGATAACAGATCCGGAAACATGGGAAGCCGGTACTGATCTACCGCCAGCCTTACAACGTCTGCGTACCAAACCCTTCTTGGCCACCTTGGAGCCACCAGAATTGCTGGTGCCCCTTCCAGAGCCAGTTTGCAAACTACCTTGCCCAGCATGGAGAAGGGAGGAAACAGGTACAGAAACCCCAGATCCTTCCAAGCAAGGGACAAGGCATCCACTGCCAGAGCTAGAGGATCCTGAAATAGAGACACAAAGGCCGGGAGTTTGTGATTGTGCCGTGAGGCAAAGAAATCCACCTCCGGAGTCCCCCACTTGCGACAAAGAGACTGAAAAACCCCGTGGTTGGGAGACCACTCTCCTTGGCGAGAGGACCCCCTGCTCAGGGAGTCCGCCTCCGTGTTCTCGGTTGAAGAGATCTTGTGAAACTGCGCAAACGGGACCGCCTCGACGGAGGCCACCATCAATCCCACCAGTTTCATCCCCTGTCGGATAGAGGGGCAAGGATTGGCCAGAAGAAGGCGGATCAGATCCTGAATCCCCTGCACCCTGGTCTGGGGTAGAAACACTCTGGCCTGAATGGTATCCAGATTCATGCCCAGGAATGAAATCACCCGTGATGGCGAGAGAGGACTTGGGGCGGTTGATCACCCACTCGAACCTCTCCAGGGTCGACACCACCTGGTGGGTGTCCAGCTCCGCCTGATGGAGGGAAGAAGCTGAAATCAATAGGTCGTCCAGATACGGCACAATGCGAATTCCCTGAGCTCTGAATAGGGCCATTATGCCCGCCAGAACCTTGGTGAAGACCCTCTGCGTTTCTTCCGCTGAGGTAACTTACCTTTGCCACAGCATCCAACTTATCTCTAAACAGCCGCGTACCCAAGAAGGGAAGAGCTGTGAGCGATTTCTTGGCCGCAAAGTCCGCCGTCCACTGACGGAGCCATACCGAGCGGCGCATGGCCACCAATAAGGCTGAAGTCCTACTACACATAACAATAGTGTCTTCCATAGCAGCCAAGACAAAATACATGAACAATTCAAATCTTTTAAGCGTAGTGAACTCAGCGCTGGCCGGATCAAGGTGAGCATCATTTAACCAGTCCCTAATCAGAGACCTAGCAGCCACCGACACCAGCGCAGATGCACAAACAGGCCGCAAGGCCGAGCCAACACTGGCAAAGGCATGGCATGCCATCTGATCAAGGCGCCTATCCTCACCATCCTTTAGGGAAGTGGCATCTGGGGTGTGAAGCACGGAGGAGTTGGTCAACCCCAAAACTGGCGCATCGACCTCGGGAGGAGAAGCCCAGTGCTTAACCGCTTCCACCGGGAAAGGATACTTCTTATCCCATCCCTGAGAAACACCCGGAAGCCGACTAGGTTTCTCCCATTCCCTAAGGATCAGTGCATCAAAATGACCCTGGGTAGGGAACTCCAAACGAGGCTTGTGGGCCCCAAAAAATTCCCCCTTCTTGAGAGGGGGTGCCTCAGGCGGCGCAATATCCAAAACCTCCAAGAGATGTGACAAAACCGTGGCCGTGTCAACAGCATCCCCCAGTGCCTGCCCAACATCAGCCTCGCCAAACCGTACATCGTCAGCCTCTGACTCCTCATACAATTCCCCCTCCTCTAAAGGGGAATAATCCGACATATCAAATGAATCATCATCAATATCCCAAGTCGCCTGGACCGACGACAAATGTCTCTTTTTAGCCTGGGCCTTCTTGCCCACCGCGCTAACCATAAATTTCTCGATGCTGGCCAACCTAGCACAAACATCGGAATGCGACTCCCCGCTGGCACCAATGTCACTTGGGGTACGGATAAGGCGGGGAGGGGAAGGCGATGAAGCGGGGGGCGCCGACCCAGAAGGCTGGGCACTCGACTGCCGCGATATGGCCTTTTGTGCACATGGTATACAAATAAGCACATTCTCACCCGTAAGGGATGCCCCACAACCCACACATGGCCGGGATTGTCCCAGAGGGAGCCCGAGCCCGGTATCCTGCTGAGCCTCCATATGGTGATTCTTGTGGTCAGTCGCAAGACCGCAGGGAATTTAAGCAATAAGCAACCTGGGATGTCCCTTAAAAGTCCCAGTGGGAGGATTTTTGGGTGAGCAATCTAAGCCTAGGGACCCCAGGACCAGGAGGAACCCCTTAAAAATCCCATACACGAAGCAATCTGAAACACACAAGCAATAATACAATCACACTGAAGAAATAACTAAAAAATACCAATATTTTAATATTGATACACAATACAACCATATGCTCAGAATATTCTATAATTAAAAATATCTATATATCCATATGAAAGCACAAAAGCATGAAGAGGAGGCCCCCCGTTCAAGGAGGGCCCCCGCAGAAGCTAAGGAAGTGGCCGCACAGGCGCTTACCGACCGAGGAGTTAATCAGAGCAGCAGCCAGAGCAATCACACAAGATGGCCCCCGGAGAGTCACATAAGCAGAGGAGAGGAAGAAGGGTGGCGGGCCAGCGCCGAACGCCCCCCTCCCAGCAACGGATCCCAGCCCTGGGCTGGCCCGCATAATCGCGCCAAACGAGGGGGCGGGGCTACATAACAGCCTCCCCCACATAACAGCCTGAGGGAGAGAAGCTCCCCAGGCTGAGTAATGAAGGTAAAGAGTGAAGGAGACCACAATCAACCCCAGTCAGCACCAACACACACACAAGTGAAAGACACACTCACACAGTGCTTCAGTAATTAAACAACCGGTCATAGGGATTAAGGGACAGGGCATCCCATACCGGGATCACCAACCCGGACAACCGCCTACCCCTTGCAATGGGGTCTCACGGTGGAGCAAGGCTCCTACAACACCCATAAGGTGCTGGCTACCCTCACCAGGACCTGCAGCCAAGGCTGGGAGGCTCAAATAGGGACAATTTAGAAAAGGTCCTGGCAGCAATAGGGACAAAAATGGCCGGGCTTACCTGCAAGTAAGAGAAGTCTTCATCTTCTGTCTTGCTTGCCTTCCTGCAGAGAAGGAACTGGGGAATTGGTGGGAGGTCCCAGGTATTTATGGACTGGGAGGAGCTCCTTTTTTTGCATTCATCTCTGCAGAAGTTCGCCCTCTACTGGAGAATAACCCAAATGTCATGAAGAGTTGAAGCGGAGTGTATGTCACACTTGGAATAGGCGGCATATTCAAACCGCAACCAGTGCAACCAAGTCAGTGCGGAGACTGAACTAAAGCAACAAGCACACCATCCAACACCCCCCCCCCCAGAGCTACAAGGAGAGCGAGGGAGGGCAGCGGCCACTTAACGTAAGGCCCACCGATAGACAGGGGCAAGGGGCAATAGGGCGGGAGGGGCATCCCATAAAAAGGCTCACCATATGCCTATACCGCCTACCCTTTGGTGGGGGATTGCGGTGGAGCAGTGCTCCTAAGCACCTGACAGCGGTGCTGCCTACCATCACCTGCACCAGCGCAGCCAAAGTTGGGAGGCACATTAATAATGGAACGGGTGGGAATATTCCTACAGGGCCGCAGGCTAATAGCCCCGCTCACCTGCGAGAAGAGAGAGCCATCTTCTTGTCCTTCGTACTTGTCCTACTGTGCGGGGGGGCTCCAGCATTCTGGATTCCCCCAGCCTGTCATATAGTGCCGGTGCCGGTGCCTTGCCACGGAGGGTGTTGGTCCACTTTAAGAGAAGTCACTGTATCCTGTTGCAGGGTTATCATGGTGATATTTACCATTTAACTGTCATTATTCATATAGGAAAGTATTAGAAGGCAAATAATCACGAATCATTGAGCTCTCAAGAGTAACAACGTCATCTTGCAATCAAGTCTTGCCTTTCTTGTGTTGACTCCATGCCATGATCTAAGTAATTATCATGAAAGCATCCATCCTTTTCAGATGGCACTGTGTTTCTAAGTGTATCCTCTAATCTAAGTCTATCTTCACCCAAAGTGAGCATTAGCACCCGTATAGTGTCCCCTAATTTTCTGGCACTTGATTTTTTTTTATTCATATACAGTGCTTACTAGTTGTCAAACACAACAATACTGTGACCTGAGCTAGTGGTAGCTGGCAACCTTTATCATGAAACAATGACAACAGTTACATACACTGAAAATAACCTGATATTTGAAAATTACAGTGTTTACAGTACTTATTCGGAAGATCCACACTTTAAATATGCAATCTGTAAAATGATAGAATGTCACAAAATTTACATACCCAAACTTGCATTAGATCACACTGTGTGACCTATTATTGTATAATATATATCATATATAGAGAGAATTAGTTACACTGTTTACTGGCTGTGTGATATATCATTTTTGACATCCACACTTTGCACTAAAATGTTGGCACAGCAATTAATAAAACCATACTGCAGATGTTCTGCAGTCAACGGCTCTTCTCATTTCAAAGTGACTTCTCAGGACTGCAGATATAGTTTTATGTTTAAAACAGAAACACCAAAGTGATGAACACTGGTCCACATATATAAACAAGCATTTAAGATATTTATGAGCCACCCGAAGACCTCCATGGTTTCCCCACCAGTAACAGGAATCCAGATGACTTAGTATCTAAACTGTGTATAACATGAACACATACTGTTTATGATGTCACACAAAGTTATATGGGAGCAACCACAGCTGGAGTTTCACTTTCTTCTAATGTATTATATACAGACCAATAGCATGGAAGTCATAGCTACATCTAAAGTTTCATGATGGTTATGTTGTCCTACAAGTCACATTACCCATTTTAATAGATAAGCCACTGCACCATCTTACAAGTTTATTATAAAGTGTTAAAATCAAGAAGTCCCAAATGATATGCATTATGCCTGAGTTTAAGAATGTATGTAAATAGATTTCAAACATAAGCCAACTCCAAAAGAATCTTCTCAGTACAAGAAAGTTTTTAATGGGATTTTGGGTGCCATTGTCAAATCTTAATAGCTAATATGGTTAGAAAATCAGATAAAGAGAAGCACAGTTTAACCTAGGGCTGGTCCAAAATCAGTATCTCATCATGTCTGCTATGGCTACTCTGTGACCTTTTCTCTTTCTAAAGGAGGATTCTAGCCTGTCCGGCATCCAGTCTTGCCAGCACCAGTGGCTTTAGAGGCAGGCTGAGACTGTAAGGCCTGTACATGCTTCCAAAAAAGGACAAGATTTGCCTTTTACTTTAAATAACCCTAAGCTCTTTCAAAATACATATTTATCTTACTGGCAACCTAGGAGAAAGTGTGAAGTTGATAGAGAGCCGAGAAAATCGCATGCTTTTAGGGGAGAAATATGTTCTCTTAATTTATTCTGTTGGCTGTGTGTTCTCATTAATATTGCATGAATGTGGCATAATTGCAGTAGGCGTTCTTATCACAACTATTCCCATACACACTTGAAAATATAAAGCTGGAATCTAAATTCTTTTTTATGTCTGATTTGCAGTGAACTAGACCTATAGACGCAAATTTTGCGCTGCATGCATACTGACGAAGCAATCAAAGGACTGTCACCTTGCAACATGTATGTATTTTCTTCAATCTACAAAGTAAAAAATATAAATTGTCCCTTCTAATTCTACAGTTAAAGTGGCTATAGCATGGTTTTATTTCCACCTATCTGGTATCTAATGGCAGTTCTTGGTGCAAGGTCATTTTTCTGGTCCTAAAATATACTGCATCTTAAAGGCAGAAACAGCAGACGAGAAGCCATCTGCTATTTATAATCATATAATGCTCCGGCTGTTTACACTCTGGCAGATCCTGAGTTGTGCAAGCAACACGCTGTATGCAGCAGACTGCAGCAAACTCTTGTTACATTCAGGGACACTAACAAATCCTCTTACCTGCTACTGGTTATATGTCCGTGCGGTCTATCCACAGATCCTTCATGCACAGCAGCATCTTTGCTGCTACACTGAGAAATGATCCACAGAAAATACCGTCCTGTCCCTGTCTTTTTTGGCACGCTCAGAAATGCTTTGCCCTTCCAGGGGATTTTCCCATCAGATGATGAAGCAGAGATGGCTTGCACGGTGTTGCTGAAAGACTGCAGCCCTTCCTTCCTATCCCTCCCAGCCAACAACAACCAATCGCATTCAAGTTCCTCATCACTGGCGGCTTAGCACTGGCTTGTTGGCTGTGACTGGCATGGCAATACAGCAGAAATAGTGTGCAAAAACAACAGTGCGTCCATACTGATGAAAATGGAATTTCCGTTACAGGCTCTCGGCGTCACCAACATCAGAATCAGATGATAGCATCTGCATCACTACTGCAGGGAAAGGCAACCTTCAGCAATCCAGCTGCTGCTGCTGAAATACAACTCCCATAATCCTGTGCAGATGCTGGAACGTGATGGGAACTGTAACTCAGCAACAGCTGCAGCAAAAAGGTTGCCTGCCTCCATCCTGCTGAGTAAACACAGTGTTTCTGCACCACATCTAAAAATGCAGATCACCATTAACAATGATTTCTCCCCCAATGCTGCAGACATACTGCAGAAAATATGGCCCAACCAATTTGCTAGACCTGTTTCTATTTCTTCCACCATCCTGCTTATGTCATGTGTATTGAGGCATCATTTTAATATCTTCAGTAAAAGCAAACCTCTGGTCAACAAAAATAGAAGTTTAGAAAATTGCTTCCCTAAAACCTCCCTCTCGTAATCAGTGATGTAAGCTATTTAAGAGGCCACTTGAAGTGTACTGTTATTTGATCAAATGTATTATTCAGTGACCCCTCCTACTTGGCTTTAATGTGTCTTATGTGATATATGGTTGTTTGTTAAGGTGTATTAATAAACTTGATTATTATTATTAATATTCAACTTGTGCATCCTTTTGAGTGAGGGTATGTGCATTGGGGCCCAGCCCTCAAAACTGGTGTGTAAGCTATTTGAGAGGACTTAAACCCATGCAGATGTTGTGGAATTGCATGCAGATTCTATACCACTGAACTGCATGGGAGTGGCCATCTTGCCACAATTTTGACAGCCCTGCTTCTGAAACCCCAGTTTCTCAGCTGAATTACCCTAAATCTGCTGTAAACATTTTTACAGCAGAATGCCAATGGACGGATCCAGGGCTGAGGTAAGTTTTACAGCAGCTTCCTGCTGCTGCACACTTTGGGTGAAGCTGGTTGATGGGCTACTCAGCAGGTTTGGACCAAACGTTGAACTCAAACACTTCTGTCTGAAGCCCAGTTTGGTACGAATCCGAACTTTGTGGTTCCAGTTCCCCCAACACTACTCATCACTACTCAAAAAGCTCCTAAAACATTGCTTCAACACTGTAAACAACTGCTGCAATGCTCTGCCACAGCCAAGGCCATTGACTTACATTGATACATAGTTACATTCCCCTCCAGCAGCATTACAGAAATGCAGACATGCTGATCTTTACATCAATGACAGCTAGAGAAGGATCTCTAGCTTTGTGTTTGGAAACACCTAAAATGATTTGCTCTCTTTAGGGTAGCAAAAGACTAAACTTTATTTAATTGACTGAAGGTTCAGTTTAAATGCTTTAATCCTTAAAGTGGACCAACACCCAGGATTTTGACTATCCTGGGTATTGGTCCACTTCCCCGATCGGGGGTGCCCCACTGTGTGAAACCCCCCAGAAAGCCCCCAAAACTCCCCTCTCCCCGCTCCCACGTGGCCGCGCCGTCCAATCGGCGCCGACGTACAAGCTGATTGACAGCAACGTACAAGCAGCTTGCCCGTCGGCGCCTCCCGCGCGTCACTCTTGACGTGTGCGCGCCCGCGCCGGCCATTCAGAGACGGCCGGCGCGGGCGCGCGCACGTCTAGAGGAGCGCGAGTGAGGCGGCGGCGGCGGAAGCAGCGGCTGGAGAGGTAAGGCTTTTCGGGGGTTTTGGGGGGTTTACACCCCGCGGGACATCCCGATCTCGGATGTCCCGCGGTGTGTGAGGTGATCGGCCCGGGAATCTTATAGATTCCCGGGCCCATCACCTCAGGGTGTTGGTCCACTTTAAAGACAATTTTCAGGCAAATAACAAAAAAAAGCTATACTCCCCTTTTCTACAAGGCAGGCCATCATTGCTAGTCCGGGGCAGCAGCACTCACCTAAAGGGCTGGATCTATGTCCCTTGTGCGAAGCGCCGTTCTGCTCATCGTGGTTCTCTTCCTGTCTCCCTCTGGCCCCTGCTATCCGTCACGGTGAACTGCCACGCCCCCTCTATTCACTGCAATGGACCGGGTTTTGGCCCACTTTAAAGAGCAACATCCCCCCAAGGTCCACTCACTGTGTGAAACCCCCCAATTACCGGTTCCACTGACCTGTTCCATGTGCCCTCACCCCCACTCAGCACCGCAACCACATCTTATTGTATAACTCTAGCTGTACCCATGCCAGGCCATTAGGAATGGTTGGCGCGGACAGCTAGACATGAGCGAGGGATGCAGCTGGTAGTATTTTCACCTCGTTTTGTTTCCTAGCTGCTGTGAAGCTAGCAGAGCCGAGTAAAACTGAGCACACTGATTGGATAATCAGGTTGCTCAGCCAATCAGCATGCTCAGTTTTGGCTATGTCTACACCGTGGGAACTCCAGGAAGATGGGTTTTCTGAACAAACTGTGGGGATACATACAGCAGTACATTCAAAATCGGGATGCCCCACCTGAGAGGAACACAATCTGGGAGAATTAAATTCCCATGTGTTGTTACTCTTTAAGTGGCGCTGACGCTTCAGGCTCTTAGTGGAATACTAATTCTGCACAATATGCCCTGATAGATAGAAAGCCAAATGCTCACTTGTACTTTTTTAAACATCCAGGTTTGAGGTTTATTAACATTTTGGATTGACCAATAGCACTGTAGCTACTTAATAGGAAAGTGAATTCTCAAGAGAAAAACTTGCCTAATAGTTGTGCACACAGCATATACACTGTGCACACAATGTATATGCTTATCCCAGTATCCCAGTAACCGAGACACTATTTAATTGTGCTGATATGACTTCAGAACAGAAATATGATACATTCTCTGGAGTCTTGAATCAATTAAAACAATTAAACTCCTTATACTTCTAGCTATACTAGCTATCTTGGGGGGGGGGGGGGGGGGGGGTACTTCTATATCCCTGCAGTGCTGGGTGGTTACATCACTGCTCTGTCAGCAATTGGCAGCACAACCCTCCTGTCTTTGAAGTTCAGTCAGTTAGAATGAGGTACACCAGCAGCAGCAGAGACGAATAAATATAAGAAGATTTAACATGCTATATTACCATATGTGTGTCTGTGTTTGTGTGTGTCGGGGGCATTTGTTGGTGATACGCTTTAAGTATGTGTTAGTGACATCACTGCAAAATGTCCTTTTATCTAGCCAAGCTAGGCAAACTTAGTTCATGCCTTCATGCATGTGACTGAATCTTGAACTGAATTATCTGAAAGTATCTTGCAAAGAAAGTTAACTTAAACCATCTAAAAAGCACAGAAGACTGCGTAAATGATTATATCAAATAACTACATCATATACCTGAATCCTTCTAAGGTGTTCTTTTAAAATGTACCGTTCATTAGTCTACACAGCCTAAATTCCCTTGCGGAGCTAGATATCCCAAACTAATGATGCAATCTTTAAAGCTTTAATGAACCATAAGGCACGCTGAGGGTAAACAAAAGAGACTGCCATTTGAAATCCAGAAAGCTTGCACACAATATGTGTACACAAGGAATAAACACCGAGATGTGAACGTGGACATAATGGAACCTTAGATTACCTTTCTTTTATTATTACAATGATATACAGAAGAGATTGAATTTGCAGTGGAAATAAAAGGTCTATTAACTCGCCAGGTTTTGGTCATATAAAAATCAAGAAGAATGATTTCAGAATGTTTCTCCACCTTTAACATCACCGATAATCTGTACAATTCAAGCAAACAGAAAAAAACAAAGTAGTAAAATAATGTGGTTGCATACATATATACACTTTGTTGAGTTGAATGTATGTCAACATTCAGTCTTTTTGGGGTAGGGATCTATCAGCTTGGCACAACTAGCAATCTTTGCCCAGTTTGCACAAATCCTTCAAATCTGTCAGATTGTCAGGCCATCTCCTTTGTACAGCCCTATTCAAATCAAGCTACAGATCTTTAACTAAACATGGGTCTGGGCTCTGAAGATGCTCTGGCAAAGGCAATCTTTTGTTCATGTGGAAGTATGCTTGGGTCATGTTGAAAAGTGAATTTTCTATTCCTCTACCTTTTTGCAGAAGCCTGAAGGTTTGGTGCCAAAAATGACACAAATTTCCCCCACCTTGCCTAACACCTTGGTTCCAGCTGCAGAAAAACAGCCTGAAAGCAAAATGATGGGCCCTATGAAGTGCGCCATTTAGCATCTTCTCTCTGAATGGCTATAGCGCCAGTTTTAGAGCACTGGCCTCACTTTCTTTATTGGCACTGCTATTTGGACAGAATGGCGCTGGAAGTCACAGTGATGGAGGTTAACTTATTAACTCTGATTGTTGCATTATGTATTGGCCAACCTGTGTCCGCACCTGTTTGACCCGACTTATAACAGTGTCAGTGTGCCCCAATTTGTGCTGCCATTCTTAGGTGCTGCACAGAGTATTTATTATTTTTTGCATGGTGAAATGATTGGCGATGTACTTTTCTGCCACTGGTCAGCGTTTCATCATTACACTTAAAGGATATCACTGCTGATATCACTGTTTAGGCTGCGTTTTAGTTGTTGTTGTCCAAATTACACATTGGTAAGCAAAAGAAGCCATGAAAAACAAATTTACTTTTGCGACATCTAGGCCGTGCGTTTCCATTATTGACAAGTCACAATGCAAGTTCTGTATAAATAAATGTGTGTAATATTAATTATAAGCACAAAACACTTCAATCCAGTTCTGCCAATTGTGCTCTATGGCATCTTAACCTACAGTGCCACTATAAACCGGCACAGCAGAAACAAGAGCGCTCCGAACTATAACGCTCTAGTGATAAATTAGATGTCTAATGTCTAGCTTACACCTGTCAAATTCCAAGAATAGGCCTGAAAGACACCAACAATGGCTTGGTATGTGTCGTTGACCATAGTTCAGGAAAGGGATTTCACTGGGTGCACTAAAATGCAATTCACATTAAACCTTATTTAAGAAACGTCAGCACCACACGACGCGTTAGCAGCACTAAAAAAACGCTAAAGGATGCAGCGACGGGCGCTCTGGTAGAAGCAGTGCCAGTTGAAACCTGGTGCTGTAGGTCAAGATCCCATAAAGCAAAATGGGCAGAACTGGATTGAAGTGTTTAATGATTCTATTTAATGTTAAACACATTTATTTGTTCAGAACTTGCATTGGGACTTGTCAATAATTGAAATGCAGGACCTAGATGTTTTTTTGGGGTTATTAAAATTGATTTTAATGGCTTCTTTTACTTAACAATTTGTATTTTGGACATCAACAACTAAAACACGTGCACTGTAAAGTTTGCCCCCTTTGTCCCCAGCAGTGATTGTAGAATAATGAAGAAACGCTAACCAGTACCGGAAAAATACAGCACCAAAGATTTCAAGCAGGAAAAAGTTCATAAATATGACGTTGAGTGCCAGAATAACAGCAGTACAAAGTGGCGTTCACTGGCAATAGGATAATCAGCTGGTGGGTCCAACAGGCGCTGACATAGGCCGGCCAATACCTAAGTGCAACAATCAAAGCTAGTTAGGCCCTTATTCATCAAGCGATAGCGCCAGGTAGTGTCTGACGAGCGCCAGGTAGCGGCAGCTAACGGCGACTACCGACTCAAGTACGCCCGGCGGCGGTCACAATGACGCATTTATCAAGCAAAATGAGGCTAGCGCCGGCGAGAGCGACGGCTAGCGCGGCATTCATCATGAAGCCGCCTGGACCGAACAGCGCCGCTGCAAATTCCCTCACAGCGCCAGGTATGAGCTGTCGCTCCCTGGCGATGTCCAATGCATTTCAATGGAGCAATCTATAATTATTCATAATTAATTGGTATTATTTTTTTTTTTTTTTTTTTTTTAATGTCAAAAAATTGGAGACCACTTCTGCAATGTTAGGATTTATTTTTAAGTAAAAAAAAAAAATAAAAAAAATATGTGCAGAATTGATCTAACAGGTCTGAGATTAATGTATTCATATTACAAAATGATTCTAAAAACATGTATAATGTTACATTCAAAAAATATGGTTGTTTAGGGGTTAAAAACTAGTTAATACACATCGCCGCAAGCGCTCTGGGGTTTAAACAAGGAATGGACAGCGACAGCACATTCGGAGCGTGATTTGTTGATGAATATGAAGCTAGCCGTTCGCTCTGGCCATTCGTTGTCAGGCGCTCACATACAACACTGGACCTGTGAAACAGCGACCCCCCAGCCCGTATTCAACATTACCGCACACCGACTGAGTCGCTGTCATCAAGCTAATGCCGGCCAAGCACAGCGAATACTGGCTGGCGCTGAAAAAAATCACGCTACAGTCGCTCATCTGTCGCTACCTGGCGCTATTAATGAATCGGCCTCCCCGTAGCATTCTGAGCAGTGAATGCTAGCTCCAATGTAGTACACAGCGCAGCGCCAGATTAGACCAAAATGCAGGCGCTCCGAAGCTGGCGCTATATCCACAAAAATTATGCTAAAAGGCGCACATGATAAATAAGGCCCATTATTGTCTCCAATCTGACACAATTGAATGCCCTAAAACAGAACCCAACAAGGGTGAGCTACCAATACCAAACCAACTTAACAACCAAAGTAACGATGTAACAAAAAAAGGCAGAAGAAAAAAAATCTGAACAGAGCACCTAACCCAGAAAATCACTGGAAGCAACCACCTTAAAAATCTTCTCTTGCAAAAGTGTGGGCAGAGGACTAGAATGCAGCCATGCAGATCTGGTTCACAGAAGCCTGATGACAGAAGGTGAACAAGAAACATATTCTCCAGGTAGATACATGGTGACCTAGAAGGGGAGAGTCTTATCTTTTGCTGTATAATCCCCTCCCAACGCCAAGCTTATCTTTACCCACTAATTGTGGCGCATCAAGCTGCATCTCTTTATATCCGTGTGCACAATGTCAAACTTTCTAAGGTGCCTAGTCAAGTAGTACTTGGCTGCACTGACCACATCAAAAATATGTAAGGTATTCTCTCTAAGATTAGAAGAGCCAGAATGGCACCAACATGTCCTAGATAAGGGTAAGAGGAGACACTGTATAATAACAGGGAGAGATGCAGGTCACCTTCCACAGGCTGGCACGGTGCAACGGAAAGACAGGCATCTATAAGACTCAAGGTCCATCAGATTCCCTCTCCCCATGACATCCCGATTCAGGATGCCGCGCTGTGTGAAACCCCCCATGTCCCCAGTAAAACCTACCTGATCCCCGATCAAATGGTGCATGTGCAAGCCTTGGACGCACTATACTGTACCTTTAGCCAGAGGCTTGCCCGTGCCAGGCATTTTTGAATGTCTAGAGGCTAGCGGGGATGCGGCCATTGGCGTGGTTGGCTGCATTAGGCCCTTATATGTATCTATATATGTGTGCTGATATGTGTTCTCTCTAGTGTTTGATACTGTGTAAGAAAATCCAGCATTGATCCTCTATTTGCTAAAAGGAGGAAAAAACATATTTTATGACTGGTAACATGTACTTCTCATTTGTTTGAAATAAACATGCTCATTTGTATATGACTCGAAAAATTAATAAAGGCCTACACATTCCTTTTTCAGTTTTGATGGTCATTGAAATAGCATTTATAATAAGAATTATTACATTGTTTGGGAATGCAGAGGCAAGAGTTCTAGCCAAGGATGAGAACATCAAAAATCCACAAAACCATTTTTGGGCTTGATGCTTCAAAGAAGATGCCTTCTGTTTACCTCAGAAAACACTGAGAAAAAATGGGACTGCCACTTGTTTTTATGGGTTAATTATGTGAATGCAAATTTTTACAGTGAGTATATAAAACAGTGCTACTACTACTGTAAACAAAAAAAAAAACAATTATTTTCTTTGCCCATATAAGCACTGCTCTGCTTCTTAATTAAAGAGCCTCTGCAGTCTCACTCCCCACCGAAACCTATCAGGTTGATTCCCATATTCAGCACTTTTCTCTGGTGCTCCCGATGGCTGTTTTACAAAGCGGCATTGGCTCTGTGCAAGTGCCCACCTGCCCATTAGCTTCAGCGCAGGCCGGAAGCAAGCATGGGGTAGGAGATGCCACTCTGTGCAGCCTTGGTGCGGCCGCCACAGGAAGCTCTGATGGAACGCACTGCTCCCGCACAGTAGCCTAGTAACAGAGAAGCCTAGTGGAATAATCAGTCACCCATTGATTTACAGGACTCCACTCCCACTTCCCTAAACCACCCACTGCTTCCCTTTATGGGGACAGAACAAGCAAGACATTGGACTACCTGAAGTCAGTTGTTCTGGGTAAGTACAATTTGACAGCTCTGATCCCATCATAAGCTGCAAATGTCCTGATTGGCATGCAAAGCTGAGACTAATGGGCACATTTCCATTGAATGATTAGTGAATAAATACACGCTAAAGCTAACACATTAAATCCGGGTTGGTCCGCATCTGCCAACAATAACACAGGCTTGGGGGCATCCAGAATGCTGAAGTCCGATATCACTCCTCAGAACGTCCAAAATTATTACCTATCCCTCAATCCTCAGCCGGGAATGAAGCCCTGTGATTGGCCACTGGCAGTCATGTGAGTCCGGCCGCCAACAAAATGTCCCGCCAACATTACCCATGGTGGCCAGTTTTGGGGCTGCATTCCCGACCAAGGAACAAGGGACAGGTAAGAATTGCGGGCATTCTGGGGATGATGTGTTGGGGGGGCATTCTGGATGCCTCTTGAGCCTGTCTTATTGGGCCAGACGTGGACCAACACCCGTTACACCTCACTCTATGGTCGTGCATCGTATCATTTTGGCTGATATAAACTTGTTCGATGCTTTAACGTTGACATGTGGAAACATAAGAGGGCTATAAATAGGCCTATATGATTTACGGCATCCTGGGGAGGGGGGCTATGTGCTGGGAGGGGCTCAGCCTTCAGGATGCCCTCATCCCCCCAGCTTGTCACATAGTGGCGGTGGCACCCAACACCCTTGCTGCTTTAAGGGAAAACTATCGTGAAAAAGTGTCCCAATGATAAAAAATCAGCATAAATATACTGGATGGCAGAAAGAGGGGTCACTTATACACCCGGCATCATGAAATATCCAGCCAGGCTTGTTTCTTTCTGTTAATGGAAGGAAGAAGAAATGGGGGGCAGGTTCTGTCCCCCAATACTCAAACTTGTCACCCCTTGTCACATCCTACCAGGGGAATAAAACCACAAGCTTGGCGGGAGTTTTATACAATTCGAGTGTATAAGTTACCCCTCCTCACATAAACCAATGTGTTTATATAGATTTTTATTTTTACAAATAAGTCACTCTTCCAGATAGCGTATCCTGAGGAACTGTATCTATTGGTTCAACTAAAGAAAGCTACAGGCCATGCAAACAGCTCCTTGCTTAAAGGTTTTGAAAGTTTAGACAAGGCCACAACCTGTTCCTACTTAATACCCATCTCCAGGATAGACTGCACAAAAACCTAAAGCCCCAAGAGCCCCATTAGCTCTCATTACATCAGAAATAGGCTGTCCGATACCTGTAACAGTTCTCAGAAGAAGAAGTATTGTGGGCATACTATTCTCTCTATGACCAAATGAGGGCAATCAGAAACATTAGACCTGCCTCCAACCTAAATTCATGATTGTACTCAGTACCCCACGGGAATGGGAGGGAGGGCATAAAGTAGCTTATGCCCTGTCCAGGACGCGACAAAAACATCTATCCCGATGACCAGAGGGTTTCTTATGCATCATATAAAGGTGTCCACATTCCTGTTGTCCCTGGGTACGAACATGTCCACATCCAGGATTCCTCACCTGAAACTGAACGGCCATGGGCAGTGCCTACTCTCCTTAGGACAGCTACTGTCTACATAGGTAGTCAGCCATCACACTGTCCACTCCCAGACTTTGGTCCACAGAAAGTATAAAAATCTTCTGTCATAGCAGTTTTGCTTCTTGTGCTGCCTTGGTGATGTACAACACTGCATAGGCTTTGTCTGCCTGCCCCCTAACTGAATGCTTTTTCAAAATCTGGGGGTCAAAGACACAGGACTAGTTATATGACACTTAGTTCCAGCACATTGGTGGGAGGAATCCAGTCCGCCAGGACCACACAAGGCACAGTTGATAGGAAGGGAGGGCCCAGCTTACCTAGACCCCCCCCCCCCCCACCAAGTCACCTGGAATGTCCTCAGAAAACACACGCAGTGCCATGGATAAGAAACAGATAGATCTTTACTTCTTTACAGAATCTCCCTATGTTGGGCCTTGTAGATGCTATGGAAAAGACCAAACTATACCTGCAAAGGTAAGACAGACATAGTGTTTGGTTCCAAGGGAATAGGCAGGTAAATCCTGCTTTAGAATCTACACTCTTGCAGCATCCCCTGCTACCATTGCTGTACTCACTCATGCTCGCAGACATTTACATTTGCATGGCACACAGAGCGGACATGTAGGGAAAGTTGGACAAACTCAAACTTTGTTTCTGGGCAATGAGGCATGAAAACTTTTATTAGTCACGCATTGTTCCAACAAGGGTGGCATTATATTGTTTACTTGTACAATGACCCATTATAAAATGGTACAAACATACTTTAAAGGTACAGAAACCTTCTAGAACAGGGGTTCCCAAACAGTGATACTAGTACCACTGGTGGTACTCAAGATCCCATTAGGTAGTACTTAACAGGGCTTCAGACTGACCTGTACCCCAACCTGATCAGATGACATCTGTACTTTGCCTACACCTGAAAATTTCCTAAGTACAAAGTTGCTCCAAAGGTGATAAAAACTATTTGTATTAATTGTTTTGTGTGTTTCATGGACTTTAAATGGTATTTTTAGGTGACTGCCCACAGATACCACCCAGATAGCACTTGATATAATTAGAAAATGGAAAGTGGTACTAGAACATGTGTTTGCATTGCAAAGAAATCAATATATCAATAATATTAAAGTAAAAAACAGTAACTGGATGTACACTTGATAACATAATTTTAAATACATAGTAAATTAAAAACTTTGTGCATATCACCTGTACTGAATTAAGAACCCCCCCATAATATTTTCCATACCAAGCCCCCCTGCCCCTACCCTTCCAACATTCCTTTGAATGTGAACATTAGTTTGGAAGCATTTAACAAAAAAAACAGTGCCAGTAAGAGATTTGGCTGGTATGCTGTATTTGTACAACAGACTGTCAGTAACTGAGGACTGAATAGCTTTAGATTCGGGTGACTGCATCCAAGGTCATCTACAGACATACAAAATTTATACGGCAGATCCTATGGTGCTAAAGTTGTAATGCATAAAAATGCAAAAACTGACATGTCAGAGTTAGGCTCCTCATCACTGCAACAGGAAGGAGCATCAGAAGCATATTATTGAATAACGGAACTGAAATCAACTTGAATCCCAACTTAAAAAGGAACAAAGCCTGGGATTTTGACTATACTGGGTTTTGTTCCGTGCCCCGAGACATCCTGAATTGGGATACCCTGCTGTGTGAAACACCTCCAGATTGCCCAGTTCAACTCTATGACTTTGTCATTCGGTAAACGGCTCTGATAGGTTTCGGTGGGGAGTGAGAGTGGTCGCATGCCTAGCGGGAGCACAGGCACAGCCCGAGGATGCCACTGTGGTCGTACAGTGTCTCTGGCCTCAGCAGAGCATGTTTATGACACACCCTTCCCAGCTTGGCCATGTTCCAGAAATTGAAGTCAATCAAGCTTTGCTAATAGAATACATAAAATGTTTACCTATTACTGGAAATTTTGAGATGCGTAAAAATGGCTTACTTTACACTGTAATCGCGGAGTATAAGGAAGTTAGAGTATGTCTGGACAGGGACTTTAAACCAACACCCATTTTACAAAACATGGGTGTTGGTCCATTGCAGGGGTACCTCAATTGCTAGGGCTTCCCCCCTCGATTGAGCACTGTAAAGCCTGCAAACATTACCAAAAACTCGCTCCCTTGGGGAAATGCACCCCCATGATTGGCTGGCGGCTGTCACATGACGGGTTGCCAGCAAAGGGGAAGCCCGAGCACAGGAGATGTGACAGCCAATCACGGTGGCCAATCACAGGGCTGCATTTCCCAAAGGAAGCGAGTTGTACAGTAATATTTGCGGGCTTCACAGTGATCGGTTGTGGTGGGGGGACTCCGGCAATCGGGGTGCCCCCCCCGCAATGGACCAACACCCATGCTTTGTAAATTGGGTGTTGGTCCGGTTTCAATTGATGCCAAAACCAAAACCAGAAAGTCTGGTTTATATTGATGCCAAAACCAAAACCAGAATTTTTACCAATGTTGAATCATAGTTCTTTATTTTACATTTGTAAGCTACAGAGGTACGATCGAGAGTGCTGACTAATTTACTTTAACCTCAAAAAAATAATAATAATACTAGCACTACTGGAAGTGTGTCCTTTCTTGTTTACAGCTGAAAACACAAAAGCTGCTAAGCTGGAGAAATAGTGCGAGGCAACAGCAGCACTTCAATGCAGCTTGATCAAGACAGTTTACTGATGCCTGTTCACACTTGACTTACACAACAAAGGCTGGGCCCTGACACAGACAGGAAGTAATGATCAGCAACATGACCTCATTTTAGCCTAGAAAACAGCCCAAGCCTAGCCTCAGAAAGAAGGAGCCTGTTCTGTTCATGTAGCATATTGCTATGCTTTACATTCTTGCAGGGGGGGTGTATGCCTGGGTGCTTTACACCCCCCCCCCATGCTACCAATAGTAATTACTGTTGGTTTTCCTTCAAGCTTCTATAAAATTTTCACCACAACAGCCAGTGAGGTGACAGACATGGCATAATTTAAACAAAATCCAGGTATTCTTTTTTTCGGGAGACCTCACCCCTCTAGACCAGCTCTGCTTACCAAGGCAAATGCCAGGTGGTTTGCTGGGTTTGCTGGTTTTCTTCTGAATGTGTTTTATCAAAGGTTCTAGGCGCACACCCACCAGATCATTCGAAGTGACGTTTCCCTTACCAGTAGTTCTGTGAATCTGACCAGCCTCCATCTACAGGATCCAGCCTGGTATTGGGCTAATTAACAAACAATTAAGTGTCCTCCAAGCATCCTCTGCAAAGACTACTTGGAAGATGGCATTCTGCCTTTTAAACTGTACAGCCAGCATTTATTAATCAAGACTGCCTAAATAAGGAGGAGAAGGAGGATAAGGAAGCCTACTATAAGACAGAGCTGAAGCCAGTGATCCAGAACATTTGATGGGTCCTGGTTCTATCAAGATGAGAAGAAGAGAGAAACGAAAGCAACTAAACTAAGTGCCTAAACTGCATGAGATACTAAGTATGACCTTATTATACTTTCTATATGAGGGGTTGGTAAAGGGCAAAGGAAGTATAATAATTATAAGAACTGAAGAAGATGTTTCCCCTGATGTATGATTAAGGTGGACCAACAACCAGACTGATTTCCGTGCCGATCCAATCCCCCCACATGGGGCATCCAAAATCATGATGCCCCGCTGTGTGAAACCCCCAGGACGCCCGCAAACCTTACCTGATTCCCAGTCCAACGGTGCATGCGCGGGCCGTGGTCCCTGTTAGAGGGAAGCGCGAGATGCGGCCGCCAGCGTGCTTGGAGCCGCTGAGCTTTGACGCGCATAGCTCAGGGGCTGCAAGCGCGCAGATTGGACAAGCAGCCGTGCATGCGCCGAAGGAGTGGGGTGAGGCGAGTTGAATCATGCGATCTGGGGGGTTTCACCTAGCGGGGCACCCCCGATCGTGGTGCCCCAGGGAAGTGGACCAAAACCCAGGATAGTCAAAATCCTGGGTGTTGGTCCACTTTAAGAAAAATGTAATAGTGGCTGTTGTGTGTCACCTATGAAACATTAACAATACAATAGCAATAGCGGTAGATGTTTTATTAATATAAAAAACATGAATGTTTTAAATGTAGCAAAAATAGTTGCTCAGAGCTTTAATAAATATGTCCATCTCTGTCTGTGCCAAATTGACAGGAGGTTAAAGTCCCATTGCAAAATACTAATTATTGACAATATAATTGAGATGAAATGCAAAAGGTTGCACTTTTCCAGCAGATGAAGGATATACTGTAGGCTCAAGGAGGTGCCATCTTTGATTGCTGTTATTGTTAGGAGGCGTGTGGCACTGCTGAGGAAATGAACATGAAATCTGGGACAGCTGTGGCATGATAATATTAGATTTGATAGAAAATATTTCTGTGGTGCTGGGCAGCATATCAATAGAAATAAAGTGTTACCTAAGATGAAAATGAATAAATTTGCCAAATAAATTACCTTGGGCATTTGCAGGCTATGGCTTCAGTGTTCATCAGGGTCAGCCAAGTGATTGACAACATTTGGTAGTCAGACCCAGCCTACAAATAATTGTATACATCAACATGGGGCCATGAACAGATCTGCAAGATGAAGAGATGCAGTGGTCAAACCCCTTAAAGAGGAACATGATTTTCACTATCTTGGGTTTTGTCTCTCCTGCCTGGTGCAACCTGAATCAGGATGCTCCACTGTGATTACCTCCAGGAATTGCCCAAAAACTCACCTTTTTTTTTATTCCCATAGCGCATGCTCAGGCAGCTTAGCCAATCAGCTGCTTGCGTTCCATTTCAATTTTATTTTGCCACTTTGCTCAGCAGGCCTCACCCCCGCTCAACTCTAGCTGTTGGGCCATTTAGAGATACCTGGAGCAGGAACAAGCCTCAGCAAATAGTATAGTGGGGATGCGGCGTGTGATCCCCAGAGATACACACAGTAGAGCCAATTCGGGATGCCCCATAAAGAGGAAGACCAAGGGACATTGGGTCTTAAAGACTCTAAGGAAATGGTTGTTCCATTTTAAAGGGGTTACAAAAAGATACAGCTGAGCATGTTTTGTTTTCTTCTTACTGGAAGTAATAGGAATCAGGGGTGACAGGGTTTGAATGTACCATTCTGCTTTTACATAAGACAACCGCTTTACTTTAACAGCCTGTCTTCAGAGTCAGCCTGTGCTGGAATAATAGTTTATCTTTACTGCAATTTTTCTGATGTGTGCAGATGCTTTTATGCATCATGCAATGTATGGGCAGATGTTAAAGTGGGAAATGATTCCCACAGGCTGCATCAGGAGACAGGCAGTGGAGTGGAGAAGATCTCCCGAATAAAGGTTGTATGGTACGGTAAGCATGGTAAGTCACAAGGTGGGTTACAAAGAAAAAAAAAACATACCTTATCTAGGACCGCCATCTTGAATAAAAGCACAGAGCTGCATCCCCCGGTTCTGTGCACTCCCCTGCCGCCCATTCGAGTGCCTAGGCCGACGGGAGTGTGCGTGCACCCAGGGGATGGCTCTTTGTGTGGATCTCAGGGGCGGACGCAGAGAGAGCAGGAGAGTGGCGCTGGTCTGAGGATCAAGCGGTACCAAACCCCCGTCCTGCCTTATTGCCGGGATAGGCTGGCAAACCTTGTGCCTGTAGTTCCGCTTCAAGACAATTGTGTGATAGAGCTTTCCCTTTATTGTGAGTAGAGGTGTTAAACTGCACATGATTCTTTAAAATCATTCTGAAGTGTGCTCAATTATTATAACTGCAGGGAGAATAAAACCTATTCTTTCCGGATGAGCAACAGGTTCACTACTACTAAAGTACTATACCTTGTCAATGTCAGACAATTATGCCTGCTCCATATGTTGTCCCCCACCCCCCCCCCCCCCCCCTATTTTAGCTGTTCATGTGCTTTTAGGAGGAAAATTAGCACAGTCAGCAATCACTTTCACTAGGTCTGTCTGGCCGACTGGCTGTCAGTGGTCTACATACACAGCACTTAGTAGGATGAAGCTGTGGCAGCCAGAACATCCTAGCTGTAATCAACCTAGATGACATTAATATTACACTTCTCCTTGCTTATTATAGAAAATGAGTAAGAGACATGTCTAAGCAACTAAGTGATCTGGTCTGGGGCATTGGTCTGCTTGACATGAGTTCAGAAAAATCTACAAACATGTCTGTAAATGTTTTAGTAAACCTTTGAGGTTATTAATGGTATATACTGAGACTGGATTACTGTTACTAGCAGAGTGACGCAGTTGTCAGTACGGGGCCCTATTCTCTTAAAAAAAAAATGTATATATATATATATATATATATATGCCGGTATATATATATACATATATATATATATATATATATATACATGTGTATAGTATATATATCATATATATATTATAATATATATACATAGTATATATATATATATATATATATATATATATATATATATATATGGAAATGTATTAAACACTAAAATAATTACTGTGTACAGTAATTAACAGAGAGCACCATGCAGCTACAGACAGATTTGGATAATTTAGAAGTATAGGCAAAAAATGGCAAATAAGATTTATTGCAGAGAAATGTATAGTTATGCACATGGGAACATGTGCCATAATTACACACTAAATAGGAAAATGCTTGCTAAAAATACAACAGAAAAGGGCATAGGGGGTCTTAGTTAACAATAAACATAACTGTAGTGGCTAATTGAACAGTGCAGATGCCAAGGCAAGATCATGGAGGGTATCATGAGGGGCAAAGATGCGCATGACCAGAGCATCATTTTAACCCCTCTATATGCCACTGGTCAGACCCCATTTGGAAAATTGTATACAATTTTGGGCACCAGTGAATAAGGAGAAGATATCAAATCTTGGCAGGCAACTAAATTAATAAATGGAACCAGGGGGCTAGAGTAACCAGAAAGATTGCTAAAATTAGGAACTAGTTTAGAAAAGAGATGCTTAAAGCGGACCTTCACTCTGAATAAGAGTCTATCTTATATGTTTCCCACACCCTGTACATACAGATTGCTCACATTAAAAATCATCCTACCTGCATCTACTGCATGTTATGAGCCTTTAAACATCCAAGATCGCGGCTTATGGAAGCCGCCATCTTATCAGGCAGCCTGCAAACAGGAAGTGCCTCCTGACTGTGCTGCTCTGTATTCTGGGACTGCTGACCTTTACCTGACCCCAGCTCTGCTCTGTCTGAGCAAAGCACAGCTATAACCCGCCCCCTGTACCTTACCCCACTCTCCTCTCCTCAGTAAGTGCGATTCTTCTGAGTCAAGATGGCGGCGCCCGTATCCTAAATTCCTGAACAGAGTTGCAGCCCAGTGGGGGAAAGAATAATAAGTTAGTGACTAAAAACGTAAAATATATTAATTTTAGATGCTGGGGAATCGTTTTTTAAGAGTTTGGGCTTTTCATTAAATCACGCTGAAGGTCCGGTTTAAGGGATGATCTAATAACTATGTATAAATATAACCGGGGTTGATACAAAGCACTGGCATAGGATGGGATTCTTTACTGTAAGAGTGGTGAGACTATGGAACTCTTTGCCAAAGGAGGCAGTCATACTGCTGACATTCAAAAGTGGCTTTAATAAACAAGTTGAACCGGAAGGACTAAATTCGTTTCTCAGCCTTCATACTATGTTCCTGTGTAAATCTATAAACATTTCATTTATTTAACGCAGGAATCCACAGTACTGGGGGAACACTGCTTCTTGCCCATTAATCAAGACTGAAAAAAGAATGTCTAATAAAACAACTGTCCGAGGCAATAAAGACTGTAAAGCTAAAGCAGCTTCCCCAGCTCACAGTGTAAACGGTCATGATTCCATGTGACCTTGTTAAGAGCTATAAAAGATGTGGTTGGGAATATCCCTTCATGTCACAGGAAGTGGCAGTGCTGCTGCGATAAGGCAGTTTAATTTACCTCCCCCCCACCATTCCACTTCCTGTTTCCTGTCATATAAGCAGTGTGCACCGCCCAGGCCAGCTACAAATTGATGGAGCTACTTGTCATTTCTCCTTTGTCTGTCACATAAAAAAGGAACAAGAAACTCACAACTTTTGCAGTAACTTGTAAGATAATATTTAGATAGACCACAGGAAACCAACTGATCGTCTGGAAGAATGTTAATGTAGTGGAGTTATTCAAGCTAGGCCCTAGACTAAAATGCCCTTTTGCTATTTATTTCTCCACACCCCTCTGACGCTTGTTTCCTTGTGTTTTGGCACAGCAGAAGCCATAGTTTCATAGTTAATACAGATGAAAAAAAGACATGTCCATCAAATTCAACTACTTCTAGATAATGACTAATAGTAACTGTTAAGGCTATTTTCTTCTAAAAAAACATCTAATGCTTTTTTGAAGTTGTCAGCTGTTGATGTTGTAACAAGCTTCTGTGGAAGGCTATTCCACATATTAATAGTTCTTATGGTAAAAAAGAGAATTTATATAACATTGATTAGGCAGTTTATGTGAGCCCATCGGCCATTAGCCCCTTTTTGCTACTGGAACACAAGACTGCGATCCTTCCAAAATGGGTTAAACCTGTCACCCATGCCTTAGCCAATCAGATGATTAGCAAGCTAGAGTGAGGGAGTCTACGATATGTACCCAAAATCACCACTTTGGTGCACATTGCTAAGGAAAACACATTGTTGCTCTGGAAAACTGTTGCAAACACATAGTAAAATAAAAAAAGAGATAGGCTTAGCACATTGAAGACATCATTTTGCCACACAAATAATGGAAACTTTTAAACGTGCCATGAGGAACATTACAGGTCATGGGTAGTTAGTAAAAACTCCCCAGACCTGGCTTGCCAAACCTCCCACCCCTCCGGTTTAGAAAATAGTTAATTTATACATACCTCCCTGGTTGCATCGCACTCGGCATCCCTCCACTCTCCTGTCATCCTCCGTTGGGCAGCGCCATCTTGGAATCCTGACATGCACTGCGCTGCCCCTCAGATCTCGCACATGTGCAGTGTCATTGCATAGGCTGCAATGACACTCAAGACACAGAAGAGTGCGGGATCTGAGGAGTGTCGCGGACGACATTTAAAGTGGACCAACACCCAGTCTGTTCGGCCTGGGAATCTATAAGATCTCTCCCCGTGGGGCATTCAAAATCGGGATGCCCTGCTGTGTGAAACCCCCAGGACGCCCACAAACCTTACCTGGATCCCGATCCAACGGCGCATGCGCGTGCCGCGGCCGCATCTCACGCTTCTCTCTAGCAGGGTGTGTGCCCGCACCGGCCATTCGTGCGCTTCCCTCTAATAGGTGCGTCCGCCAGCGTGCTCGGAGCAGCTGAGCTTTGACGCCGCTTTGATGTGCATAGCTCAGCGGATCTGAGCTCTCTGATTGGACGAGCGGCCGCGCATGCGCCATAGGAGTGGGGTGAGTTGTAACTTGCGATCTGGGGGGTTTCACATAGCGGGGCACCCCCGATCGGGGTGCCCCGGGGAAGTGGACCAAAATCCAGGATAGTCAAAATCCTGGGTGTTGGTCCACTTTAAAGAGAGAGGACGGCTACAGGTAAGGACGGCTAAGCCTGCAGCCTTCACTCTGGAATGGCTACGGGGGGAGGGGTTGGAAAGGGGCCAGGAATGCTGCGGGATGTTGGTGTTTTAGATAACGCCGACATCCAAAATGCAGTGAGGGATGTTCCTCTTGAATGCAGTCCAAAACCCTGTGTTTCAGTCCACATTAAAGATGTTTCTAAATTTGGGATGCTCCTGTGTGAAACCCCCAGGATTATCTTTACTCACCTTGATACGTGCACCCACAATGAAAGCGAGGAATCCTCCCTCTCCCCTGTGCAGGCCCCATGAAATAGAATCCCAAGGTGAGTATATGGGCGACCAGCAGGGGTAAGCCTGGAGATTTTTAGACACTATAGTGAATTTCTTTTTGTCTGCTTTAAAGTGGACCAACACCCAGGATTTTGACTATCCTGGGTTTTGGTCCACTTCGGCGGGGCACCCCGATCGGGGGTGCCCCGCTGTGTGAAACCCCCCAGAAACCCCAAAAAACTCACCTCTCAACGCTCCCACGTGAGCGCCGCAGCCAATCCCCGCCAACGTCCAGGCGGGGATCAGGAACGTCCAGGCCGCTTCCGCCGCCGCCGCCTCCCGCGCGTCACTCTCGGCGCGCGCGCGCCCCCGCCGGCCATTCACAGAGGGCCGGCGCGGGCGCGCGCACGTCTGGAGGGGTGCGCGGGAGGCGGCGGCGGCGGAAGCGGCGGCGGATCAGGTAAGGTGTTTTTGGGGTTTCTGGGGGGTTTCACCCCGCGGGACATCCCGATCTCGGATGTCCCGCGGGGTGGGAGGTGATCGGCCCGGGAATCTTATAGATTTCCGGGCCGATCACCCCTGGGTGTTGGTCCTCTTTAAATTGAATCCTCCTTTACAGACATGGCTGTAAAACTGCAAAATAAAATAGTTGTCTCCATTGTCCACACAATTACAGCATGCAAAACAACCTAAAACTGATCCCCATAGAAAAGAGGCTCTTTTATTCCATAGAAAGAGGTGCTCTAATGAGATATTTACACAGTACAGTTACTCCAGGATTTTAGCCAGTCGTGTATAATGTTTCATCTGCAATCTGACAAGCTGACTCAGCAAGATTATTCTGGGACGTCAAATGCAGACGTAGCCAATAGCACATTTAGACTTTACATTTTAACTGCCCAACACTAGACAGGTCCACCTAACACCACTTCTCCATCTTCCTGTCTAGATTTTCAATCTAAGTGAGAACAGCACAGCTTGTAAATACATGCCTTGAACTTCTGCTCATTTATATATATTTAACTACAGTAAGTTCCAGCCTTAGAGTGTGTATGTGTATCTGGATGACTAAGGTAAGCACATTAAAACGTACAGTATATATTTGCTGTATAAAAAACAAAAGAAGTGCTGATGACAATTGAAATGCATACGGTTCTGGGCTGATGACAAGCTTAACTAAGCATGTAGAACAGGCAGCTCGTACAAAATTGTCCCATATATACCAGTAAGGGAATTCAGTGTCCGCAGCAGGTCTACAGAATCAAAGAGGCTGATTTATTAATAGCGACATGTAGCGACACTTGAGCGACTGTAGCGGTATTTTCACAGCGCCCGCTAGCAGTCGCTGTGCTTGCCCGTTGTTCGGTTGTTGACAGCGACTCAGTCGGTGTGGCGTAATGTTGAATACAAGGTTACGAGTCGCTATTTGACAGGTTCCACGATGTATGGGTGCGCATGATAGCGACTGGTCAGAGCGACCGGCTTCCACCATATTCATCAAAAAATCACGCTCAAAAAATTCAAGCGCTGTGAAATGCATGTTTAAACCCCAGGAGGCGATGTGTTAAAAGTAGTTTTTTAACCCCCAAACCACCATATTTTTGGAAACCAAAAACAAAAAGTAATTTAAATAATTTAGTAATACGTATACATTAATATCAGACCTGTAATATCAATTCTGTACAATTTATTTTTTTTTTTCCCTTAAAAAAATTATCTAAAATGGCAGAAGTGGTCACAGAATTTTTCACATTTAAAAAAAAAAAAATTAATTATTAATATTTAAAGATTGTTCCATTGAAATGCATTGGAGAGCGCCAGGTAGCGAGAGGTCATACCTGTCGCTGTTCAAGGTCGGACGCTGGTGCTGTGGGCTGAGGCTGGAATGATGAATGAGTGGCTATATGGCGCTATCTCAGTCGCTAAGCAGGATTGGCTTGATAAATGTGTGATTGTGGTGGGGAGCCGGCGTTCTTGTGGCGAGGCCCGTCATTACCGGCCGCTCACCAGTCGCTACCTGACGCTATTCCTTCATAAATAAGGGCCAAAGTCTGATATGGTGGTGCCCCCTTTTCTGGGTCAGATCTAACCCCAGTGAGCACCTATTTGATACCTTTAATGTTCAGAGAACCTGAATGTTTTGGGCCATTGCTCATTTAGTGCAAGCCCACTTTTATTATTGGAAAAAAAAATAATCAGCCAGTCAGTTCACTAAATTAAAGGTTTATTATTTAGCTTTGTACCAAATGACTCCTGGTTTCTGGTATAGAGATAGTGGTCTCTTGCCCATAACACTGCTCAGTAAACTTGGGTGGATCACTATATACTGTACATGGCATAAAAAAACGGACACTGCAGATTAGGCATCTGCACACCCTCAGTGGTGATCAGGGCTGGTACAAGCACTGGGCATACCAGGGCAAGACTCAGGGCCCCTGGCATCCTAAGGGAGCCACTCAAGCTAGGGCTGGGCCATGGGATGATTCCCTAGTGGACCCCACCCACCGAACCAGTGAGACGGATGTCCTGTGTGCAGCTGGCCACAGTACCAGAGGCTGATCAGCTGCAATAAATAGGTGGTGATAAATAGAGGGTGATTGGTAGCCATGCAGAACGTGGTGAGATACAGTTCCCTAAGGCTCCTTTCAGACAGGCGCAACTGTGGGGCATTTGTGATCGCCCTGCAATGTCATGTGAAAGGCTACCCATAGTAACCTATGGCAACTTTCATATCTGCATTTGGCGTTTGCAGAGCAATCACATCAACCAACAAAAGCCTTGCCTGAAGTGCTTTGAGGAATGCTGCGATAGCGATTCCACTCCACCATAAAGATGCCGGCAGTGCATGGAGGAGCTGTGGGGGAGCTGTTGAGACAAAAGGTGAGTTTAGACTTTTATTATGTTACAGCTTGGACAGAGACTTTAACTTTCTTGTTGCCCTTCTTTGTGAATAGTTTGTTATAGTTGTTTTTAATCAATTCAGTTTTATTCTTAGATTTAAAAGATTTATCAACTGATTTATCACCATGTTATTCTTATCCAATCTTTTTCAAATATATGGCTTCATTACCATTCTTAAGAGACAAGCTAAGCAAACCGTGGTAAATGTCCCCTAAATCCAAACAGAATTATAAATAAATGAGAGTATCAGCCACCTAATAAGTTGTAATGATCACATCATATGCTAGAGTAACATAATACATGATTAATCTCCCCCCATTTACAGCCAGACTTATCATTTCAGTAAATACATGTTGCTGGTCATATTGCCCATGGCATTTGCCTGGAGGTATTTTTGACTCATTTATAAATGTTTTAATGGCACATTTTGCTCAGACCACAAATGCATCATCTTAGTGGTTTCTATGACAACACCCATCACTCCTGATTCTCCCAGCTAGAAGAACACAGGTCTGTACAAATGTTCTGCATAATGGCCTTGAAAGCAACATTCATCTTATTTGGGAGATGTTAACTGTCGTTTTAGTCTTCTATAATGGAAAACAGCTGGGTTCTTCCGAATATATTGCATGTGAGTGTCCCGAGGCCATGAGCTCTATCTCTGGTCTCTGAGCATGGCTAAGCCAGGGGACAGTTTTGAGTAACGTGAGGTCTTGGGAAACACCTACCACAGCTTTTAGAGAGAGTGCTGTGAGACACAAAACAAAAATCACATGTATCCGGTATAAACTCAAAAAAGATAGAACAGGCACGGCTGTGGTGGTGTCAGCAGAGAATAATATGCTGACATGTTTGCCGTTCCAATACACATCATCAGTCCTGAGATATATCACCAATGATCCAGTCCCACTAGACACTGATTTTTATTTTTCAGCTTAGCGGGATGTCTTAATCCCTTGCAATTTGGACAGAACTCCCATCATGAACTCCCAATCCAAACCATTTGTGTAACTGTCTAAGCCCCAACCAGTCTATCAGTGCCATAAACGCACCATTCTTCAAGCTCCATCTGTGCTACATCATGACCCCCATAATATTTCTACTACACATCATGTCTTGTATGTATCCCAAACTGAACCCCAGATGTTCTGGCAGGAACCCTTTGCCCAATACTATCTGTATTACAACCTACACTTGACCCTCATCAAACCTATATCTAATCTTACTTTGCTTAAACTGAAACAAAACACTCTAAACTACCCCCCAAAGCCCCCTACCAATCCACCCAACCCAAGTTCCTAAGTCAATGTTGCAGATTTGGAGGTGGCTTGGTTTAAAAAATGTTTGCCGATGGGGGCGTGGTTTGCGCATGGCGGCGTAAGGAAGCAAGGTGGTGGGGCTCCGGCAGACCTTACAGCATTTGAGCAGCCAACAGAGATCAGACACACCGATCCTACCTGAAATGCGGGGCAACAAAAAGAGAAGAACACCGGGAGGTGGAGGAGCGAGATCGGCGGGGAGGATCGTCTCCTTTCTGATGCCGGGAGCAGCGGCCCGTCCGGCGGGGGAGGAAAGCAAGATGGCGCAGGCTGGAGGGGGAGGAGGAGACCTCCCGAGGCGCGACCCGCCGGGTCAGGGGAGCCTGAAAGCGCAGGCGAAGATGCCGCTAGATAAGAAGCGACAGCCAGAGGCAGGAGGGGGAGAAGAGACCCCGTCGTCGGGGACGCAGGCGGGACAGCACGCTGAGAGGAGTAGCCCGGCTCTCACTGGTACAGAGCCGGGGGAAGAAGAGCAGCGGAGCGGGTCCCCGCCCCCAGGTGAGCAGCGAGCAGCGCTTTCTCCCCAGGTCGGGGGAAGATGCAGGGAGTTGGCGGCGGGACCGGCACTGGGGTCGGGAGGTGTGTCACCCCAGCCTGCAGAAGGGACACCCTGCCCAGTTAGCCCCCAGAAGTCAGCAGAGGACCTCCGGGAGGGGCAGACAGGAATGCACACGCCCCCCCCCCCCCTGCCATTATGAGGTCAACAGAGGGGGAAGCACAGGGCCCTCTCCAGAGGTCAGCACCCCCCAGAGACAGACCAGGATGGATGACATGCGGGGCGGTGTGGGCGCGGCTGCCTCTGGCCCGGCGCGGGATGCCCCAACGGGGCATGGGCGCTATAGCTGGACCTCGCTACACAGCCCCATTATGCCACTCACTCCCTCACCACAACACCCGCAGGGGGACTGGACCTCCATGTCAGATGACGATGGCGGCGAGAGGCGGGGCCAGCGGGGGCGTGACATAGAAAGAGGAGGTCGCTTGAATGAGAGCCTCGATTCTGAACATACTCCCCCCGAGGTTGACACGGAGCTAGATCCAAGCCTTAAACTCTTGCTACAGTTCCTTCCCACTAAAGCGGACCTGAAAGAAGACTTGGAGGCGGTTGCGCTGAGAATTGAGCGGGCCATGAGGAAAGAGATTGAAGATCTTCAGCAGCAAACCTCAGCCCTCGACACCAGAGTCTCCACACTAGAGAGTACAAGCACAAGCCATGAAACTCGGATTACAGAGCTGGAGAGGGCACTTCACTCCCAACGACGGCTGCTCACTACCGCCTTTCTACAATCGGACGATTTAGAAAATAGAAATAGACGCAATAATCTGAGGCTGAGGGGCATCCCGGAGTCGGTCTCCCCGAGTCAGTTACGATTGACAGCGTCAGCCATCTTCAACTCACTGCAGGGGAGGCCCTGAGACACCGAGATTATCATTGACCGTATTCATAGAGTGGCGGCGCGACCGGCAGCAGAGGCAGGGGCCCCGCGAGATGTCCTTTGTCGTATCCATTTTTTCTCTGTGAAGGAGGACATCTTGCGCCGGGCCTGGGAGAGGCGCCAGGTGGAGTGGGAGGACTATAGAGTTAGGATACTCCCTGACTTTTCTCGCCATACCATGCGCATGAGGAGGACCATGCGCCCTCTACTGGATAAGCTCCGGGAGCTCAACGTCCCATATAGGTGGGGCCACCCCTTCCACCTCATCGTGCAAAAAGGCAATGGCAGTTTCCACCTACGAAGCAAAGAGGAGCTGCCGGAGCTGTTCCGGTTTCTGGATACTGACCCAGTGGGAGTTCCTGACTGGTTGGACTTTAGCGCCGACCCGTTTTTTGGGGAGGGACGCCGGGACCGGGGCGCCTTTCGGGGAAGACGAGGCCGGGAGGGGCCGATCCGTCCAGGCCCGAGAAGATAGAGGATAACCGGCGGGCCTCGGTCTGGCGTCCCCATTTCCTGCTGAGACGAGATACCCCAAACGGGCCGATACCAGCTCAACATGCTTAACGGACATACTATAGTTGATGTAGAATCTTTATCTTTATGCACAGTTTGTTTGTTTGCAAAGTGAATTGCTTTGAGTGTTCAAATGTTCTGAGTTACTTGAACCCAGATGTTAGTGGTGTGGTGACGTTTACACAGGTGGGTGACGCTGGGCCCGGCCCTGGAACCCCCTGAGAGGTTGGTTACAGTTTAGCGGCGGTGGGGGGCCGGAGCCCCGCCCCGCGGTGCGTGACCACTTTACCCCCAATAGCATTCTGTTTCCCCCCACTGAGCTAGGGCCCGGTGGGAATAAACAGAATCCGGAACGTTGGTTCCACGCTTAGCTTCGGCCCTTTGTCTCTACACAGAGGGCGCCTTTTCGGGTTAGTTCCTGTCATATCTTTTCTTTGCCTAGTCTCTTTCCCTTTTCTTCTTTCCTTTTTCTTTAATATACCTTTCCTTGCGTCTTTGTTGTTTTGTGCCCCTTCCCTGTGGGACCCCCCCCCTTCAGCCCTAAGACCCTACCCTTCTAAGCGGTCAGGGGATCCAGGAAACATGACTAGCTTGAAGATCTGCTCGCTTAATGCACAGGGTCTCAATGTCCCTGAAAAACGGGCTAAGATATTATATGGGTTGCATAAAGAGAGGGTAGATATTGTGTTATTCCAGGAGACACATTTTTGTGTGGGGAGGATGCCGGAGGTTAAGAACCGATATTTCCCCAGATGGTTCCACGGACCAAACCCTGTCTCTAAATCTAAAGGGGTGTCAATCGCCATCCACAGAAATGCACATTTAGAACCCCTGGACTCAAAAGTGGACGCGCAGGGAAGGTACATTTTCTTGAAATTTGCAATGAATGGGGCGACCTATACCTTGGCGAATATATACCTACCCAACATTAACCAAACAGAAGTGGGGTTACGATTCCTGCGCTTGCTAGATGAATACGCAGAGGGGGTCATAATCCTGGGGGGGGACCTCAACATGACTATGGACCCGAAGATAGACACCTCCCAGGGCAAATCTGCTATCCCCCAGTCCAAATTGGCGGCATTCCGACAAGCTCTCAGTGCCCTGCAGGTTGTTGATGTTTGGAGGATCTTAAATCAGGGAACAAGGGACTACACCTTTTTCTCTCATGTACATGCATCTTACAGTAGATTGGATTACCTCTTCATTAGTCACCATGCGCTGTCTAGAGATGTAGGGGCCTCCATCGGACCCATGATTTGGTCGGATCACGCACCTATATTTCTCACCCTTCCCATCCCCGGAGGTCCAGGGGGTCAGCGGTCATGGAGATTGAATGACAATTTGCTCCAGGACCCCATATGCCTTACAGAAGTAGGGGACTGCATAACCAATTTCCTAATAGACCATAGAAACGATGACACCCCCTTGCCTACCCAGTGGGAAGCCTTGAAGTGCGTACTCCGAGGGGTGTTTATCAAGCATGGGTCAAGATTGAAGAGGGAAAAGACACAACAGATTCGGGATACCTTGGACAAAATCCAGGCACTCGAGAGTTCCCATAAACAGTTACCCACCCAGGAAGAGTTGTTGGAACTGATTGCAGCTAGGGGGGAGTTAAAGAAACTCATTGACCGAAGTTACTTGAGGTACAGAGACAGATGCGGGGCTAAGTACTATGAGTTCTCGGACAAATGTGGGAAGCTGCTGGCAAGATCACTACACCCTAGGCAAAACACGACATACGTGCCTGTGGTCAGGGGTAAGGGGGGTCAGGAATTACACAAACCTACACAGATTCTAGATGAGTTCCGAGACTTCTACACTGACCTATACAGCATTAAAGGTTGCTGGGATTCCCTGCCCACAGCAGATTTAGATGCCCGCATACAGCAGTACATGGCGGAAACGGCACTTCCTCCTATAGCTCAGGAAATTAGTGACTCACTGGAGGAGCCCTTTACTGAGGATGAGGTTGGAGCGGCCATTAAGGGAACTCCAGCAGGAAAGAGCCCAGGGCCAGATGGGCTTACGCCGCGATTTTACAGGATTCTTGGTGACCAGCTTACCCCCTTTCTGACAAAGGTATTTAATAGGGTATCTGAATCTTGTCCCTTTCCTAAACAGGCTTTAGAAGCTCATATCTCGGTCATTCCGAAACCCGGTAAAGACAAAACAATAGTAGGAAACTACAGACCCATATCCCTCATTAACGTGGATCTTAAAATATTCGCAAAAATTATAGCCACTAGATTGCAATCACCTTTGCTGACGGTCATTGATAGGGACCAAGTGGGGTTTGTTAGGGGGGGAGAGGCCAGGGATAACATCTTGAAGACGGTAGCCCTCATGCACCATGCCCAGGCAAATGGAGTCCCGTCATGCCTGCTCTCGGTGGATGCCGAGAAGGCTTTTGACCGGGTCCATTGGAAATTCTTAAGAGCGGCACTGGTTCAGGTGGGACTGGGCCCTGAGATACGGGGAAAGATCATGGCACTATATAGTGGGCCCTCTGCCAGGGTTAAGGTCAACGGCCTTCTGTCAACCCCTTTCACCATCGGAAATGGTACGCGCCAGGGATGCCCCCTGTCACCACTGCTGTACGTGATAGTAGTAGAACACTTGGCGCAGGCTCTACGTGGCAATTCCTCAATTGGGGGGCTCCTCTGTGGGGGAAGGGAACACAAATTGTCATTATTTGCGGATGACCTCTTGCTATACATCTCGTCCCCGCATCTCTCTCTGCCTTCTATCCTCAAGGAATTTGACAGATTTAGCCAACTAAGCAATTTTAAAGTCAATTTGACGAAAACAGAGGCTCTGAATATCTCGCTACCGCAAGAGGTCTTGCGGATGCTAGAGTCCAACTTTCCGTTTAGATGGCAGAGGGAGTCAATAAAATATTTGGGGGTTTACCTTCCAACTGACCTGAGTCTCCTCCATAGGCTGAACTATGCCCCACTCCTCTCTCGGACTTTGGAGAACCTGGGTAAATACAATAAGGCCCAGTACTCGCTACTGGGACGCATAAACATAATCAAAATGGATGTCCTCCCACGTTTTCTCTATATCTTCCAGGCTATCCCCATTAAGCCGGAGAGAGGATATTTCAAAGCACTCAAGGCAGCTCTGATCAAATTTATATGGAATAACAAGAAACCAAGGATCAGCTACGCAACCCTAACACGCACCAGGGAGGGGGGGGGATTGGGGCTCCCAGACTTCAAAAAATATCACTCAGCGGCGGTCGTGTCAAGGCTGATAGATTGGTTTCACCATCGATCGGATAAACTCTGGGTGACCATTGAGGAGAGCATGTCCCCTTTGAACCTCACGGCGCTCCCTTGGATAGATCCCGGGTTGAGGCCTGGGCTGCACTCTGTGTCGGTCTTGACACGCACACTGCTATCAGTCTGGGATGCAGAACTTAGAAAGGGAAACTTGTCAACCAGACCAGGCCCGCTCACTCCTCTGTTTGACAACCCGGCGTTTCCTCCGGGCGTGGGGGAAGATAGGTTTCTGATTTGGAGTGCCCTACAGGGGAATCGACTTGGAGACACTTTGCGAGGCGGTCAACTCCCGGACTTGGGGGAGCTCCAGATAGAGGGACGGGGGAGAGACTGTCGTGGTTCCTCCACCGACAACTGACGGCCTTCCTCAAGACACACTCCCCTGTGACATCTCTCTGCAGGCCCCTGACCCCATACGAGAGGCTGTTGAGGACGGACCCGACACCCACCCACACCCTCTCACTAACTTATAGGATTTTACAGACGGGGGGGGAGGGGATGGGACGACCTGGGTTTGTTGAGAGATGGGAATCAGAGCTTGGCTGCAAAATAGATGATGAAGAATGGGCGAAATCTTTCATGTTAACTCATAAGCTTTCCGTGGCGTGCAAAGCACAAGAAAAAAATTACAAAATATTGACCCGATGGTATAGGTGTCCGGTGGACCTGATGAAGTTTGGGGGGGTGGACTCGGGCACGTGTTGGAGATGTGAGAATGCGGAGGGCACGATGCTACATATCTGGTGGGAGTGCCCCTTGGTCCATAAATTCTGGGACCAAGTGCTCTCAGTTTATAAATTCTTGACGTTAGAGAACATTCCTAACGACCCTCGGGTGGTTCTTCTGTCCATGGTGCCTGGGTCGGCCTCCTCGGTAAAGAGGGGATTGCTTAGACACTTACTTACGGCTGCTAGGGCAGTGATTCCACGGCACTGGCGCACCGGGAACACGCCGGGAGTCATGGAATGGGTACAGGAGGTGGAGAACATCAGGAGGATGGAGGAGTTGGTAATGGGGGGGGATGAGAGCGGGAGTCGGAGATTTAACATGACATGGACGGCGTGGATGGTAAGCCGAGCCACCCCCGAATTTAGTGCATTTCTGTCCTCCCTAAGATAGGATCGATGGATGGCGTATAACGAGGTTACCACTCGGGGCCCCTGTGTGTCGAGCTGGTCCCTTGGGCCTGGGTTTCCTTCAGACATTAATACACCCCGTTGGCCGGGACCTGCCGGCGTTCTCCCCGCCCCTCCTGTCCTCACTGTCCCCCCCCCCCCCTCGTCCCTCACCAACATGTTTGTAGTCTATATGTACTATCTAGCCACAGCTGTTTCCTTTTTTCTTCTGTCCTCTCTCCCTTACATTTCCCTTTCTTTCTTCGGTAATATTTTTTCCTTCTCTATCTTGGAGTGGTATGACGGATTAATATACTTAATGTAGTGTAATACATCCAGCACGGTAAGCTATATGTTGGAAGCCCGAGCGATTGAGTATAAGACAATACCAGAAGTAGATAAATGCGCTTGGGTTGATAACTCCTGTATTACTATGTCGTACAGCAGCAGGTGGAACTTTTGCTGTATTTTCAACACTCCAGGATATGTCTGTTTTCTATGTTCTTAAATCAATAAAAACATATTGAACAAAAGCGTACATCATAAATTAGGTGTGCACTAGTTAAAAATCAAAGTTACCTAATCTTTAGCATGCCCTCACTGATATGCAAATTTGCTTAATGCAACTAGCTTGAGCTTTATCGAATGATTATAGAAGATATATTTTTAAAACATCATATTACTGTACATTCACAGCTCAAGTAAATCCTAAAAATCAAGGCCTTGATTCAGTAAACTTGCCTTAAAAGGGAATGTCCCCTTGTCCCCATGAAGATGCTGAGCAGATCTATTTTTTTTTTAATTTTGTTATGTTAGCAAATGTGTGTTTTATGGAAGCAGTTTTCACTCCTTCTAGTCTGTTGCTGTTGGCGACGTGCACCACGTCTGTACACCAAGAAGATGGAAGTAAGACCTGTACACACAGAAAACTGCTACTAATACCACAGCTGAGGTGAGGGAGCTCATTAAACCTTACACATGCCCAGCAGCAGTGTTCTCTAGGCAGAGAATTCACATAATTCTTCTTGTAAGTCTTGGTGTGCGGACTTGGTGGGCAGTTGCCAATGGCAATAGATTGCTGCATCTAAAACTTTCACTAGAGTAATGTGACAACTTATTTAATTTGCTTTTCAATTAAATGAAAACCTCAAAAAAAAAAAAAAAAAAAAAATGTTTGCCACAGTAGCCATGTCCAGCCAGCAACTTTGGTATTGCTAGTTGCCTGATCTCATATGTGCTTGCTGACGTGACAAGCCTGCTGGCCACATCCCCGGCTTTCCTCTAGTTTGAGGCGCCATCTAAATGGCTAGGCGTTGGAGCGAGCCTCACCCAAAGAGAAGCCGCAGGCCATAAAAACTCAGTGGGATAGGAAAGGTTAGTTATGTGGGTGAGGCCTGGGGACAGCCAAGTGGCTGGACCTGGAGTCTCTTGAGCTCCAGGGCTGCCAATGACGAATTGTGATCAGACTAAGCTCCCCCCGGTAGGGTCTTACCTTTGCTCTGTAGTATGACAACATTTAGGTTTGTTGGGCATGCCGAGCAGAGATGCCACTGGAGGAATGTGCAATGAGGATACATTCATGCTGTGGGGTGCCCGATTTGGGGAGGCTGTAACCCAGACTAGAGCTTTTACATTGGTTATTGGTCTGCTTTAAAGCAGGAAATAAATACTGCAATCCTCCTCCGGTGTGCCTCTTATAGTGGGAGTTACTGCTGCTGCAGTTATTGGGTGACTAATGAGTTGCTAATGGTCACAATGTCGTCCAATGCCACCAGACACAATCCCTCATAACATGGGGGGGGGGGGGGTTGTAGTTCAGGGCATTTTTTTTACATGCTGATCTACACCCCCTCCCCCATTTCATGAGGGATTGCATGTTTTGTTACACATTAGTATTGATCATTCTATTAGCGTAAATGTGAGTTTTACTTTTCTAAGGAAAGTTGACTTTTCAAAACATTCTAAAATGATATTGAGAAAGCAGTATAAACCACTCAATTGCTAACATGTATTTAGCATCCATCTATTTTCTTTACTAGAAATAACATGCCATATATTTTCTAACAGTGCTGACTAATATGACTAATATAGGTGCACATGGGAGTCATTACCGTAACTTACTGAAATAAACAAAGGTAAGAAACTATTTCATGTCAGCTCCCCATAAAGCATGATGCTACAGTTCACTATGGACATATTATCACCTCCTGAAATTAGGTCACCTGTGTATTCAACAAGAAATTAATGAGCTTTGATAAATCATCTTAGCAAAAGCCTGCTGTCCTTTAACTATTTGTTCAATAGCAAATCCCAAAGAAGGCAGATGTCAGCTCACAGGAACCAAGATATTCCTTAACACATCTGCCACAAATCAATAAGATGTCATAATATGTATTAGGAAATAATTAGCTGTCTGCAGATCCGTGCTGGTCAATATTTAAAGCTTGGAAGTCAAATGTTACCAGTCTTAGGGCAGATAAATAGCTCACTTTACTGTTATTTAAAAGCAAAATGTAGCAAGCTTAAAGTGATACCGCAGGCAAAGTCAATTGTTACACCATTGTCAGGCTACTTTTGGCACAGTTTTTTAAATTGAAGCAGAAATGGCCAAGATATTGGGGTCTACAATTTCACCTCATCAACACTTACATTTTATTAACATAACACCTAAATAAATCTCATAGCACCACATATAACAATCTTCATAAAGATAATAGGCCGACCCAGGTCAATTATAACATGTCCACAATAGCATTAACCCTTCTATTGCCAGCCACGTAAATTTTACGTGGCTGCCTCTCCAACCGTTAAACGCCAGCCACGTAAAATTTACGTGCCTGACTTTCCCCATAAATAAAATAAAAAGTATAAAAAAATATCACTTACCTGACCCCTTGTTTGATTCATCCGGGTCTCCTCTTCAGCCAGAGGGGCTCCGATCGGCGATTGGGGGTCCTCCGGCTGCAGGGGAGGGCCCGGAATAGGGTGCCCCCCCCCCGTTTCAGCAGCCGCCGGCATTTGCCTGCAAAAAAAAAAAAAAAAAAAAATGACATTTACTCACCTCCGCTCCCGCCGGCTCCCGCCGCCTCTCCTCTTCATGGGGGGGGGCTCCGATCACCCCCCCCGGGTCTTCCGTCTTCTGGAGGAGGGCATAACAGCCCTCCTCCCTTTACCTCCTTCGATGGCGGCCGCCATCTTGGATTCTGGCCCCGCCCCTCCGGGGGCGGGGCCGATGACGTCACCGCCGGGTGTCATCGGGGCACCCGGCAGTTCAGCCTTCAGATGCCGGTGACGGCTGGACAGAGGAGGAGGGAGGTAGGCGATCCTCCGATCGCTTGCCTCCCCCCTCCTCTGCCCAGCCGTCACTGACAGCAGATCGCCGCGGGACACAGGAAATGAAGATCGGAGGTGAGTAAAGTAAAAAAAGTTTTTTTTTTTTAATAAAGTCTTAAAAAAAAAAAGTGTCTTGTCTTTTTTTTTACTTTAACCCTTTGTGAACTGGTAAGGGGTCCATGTGACCCCTTATACCAGTTCACAGGGCTCGGGGGTCTGGCAAGTCACCTGCGCTAGCGGGTGGCTTGCCATTAACCCCTGGCCCCCCAAATTACCTGCCTCCCCAAAGCCCAGGGGGGGGCAGAAGAGCCGTGGCCCTAGGCTATGGCTGCTTGTAGCCGCAGGGCCAGGGGCCACTAAAGCTGGCCCCTGCGCCCTGTTCTACAAGCCCCCATAGCTGGTCACAGGCTGGTTACACTGGGTAGGGGGGACCTCACGCCATTTTTTTTTTGGATTTTTAAGGGTTTTAACCCTTAAAAATCCAAAAAAAAAATGGGGTCCCCCTCCCTTCGAGGGGGGACCCTATGTCATTTTTTTTTTTAAATTAACCCTTTCTTACCTGTAACCCAGTAGGTATAAAAGGCTTCCAGCAGCAGCAGGAGAGCAGAAGCCTAAGTGATCAGCGTGGGACACATGGATGGATCGGAGGTAAGTATTAAAAAAAAATATTAAAAAACATTTATTTTTTTTTAATAAAAATATTTTTAAATAAGTGTCTCTGTGTGTTTTTTTTTACTTTTAACCCTTTGTGAACTGGTAAGGGGTCCATGTGACCCCTTATACCAGTTCACAGGGCTCGGGGGTCTGGCAAGTCACCTGCGCTAGCGGGTGGCTTGCCATTAACCCCTGGCCCCCCAAATTACCTGCCTCCCCAAAGCCCAGGGGGGGGCAGAAGAGCCGTGGCCCTAGGCTATGACGGCTTGTAGCCGCAGGGCCAGGGGCCACTAAAGCTGGCCCCTGGCCCTGCGGCTACAAGCCGCCATAGCCTAGGGCCACAGGCTGGTTACGCTGGGTAGGGGGGACCTCACGCCATTTTTTTTTGGGATTTTTAAGGGTTTTAACCCTTAAAAATCCAAAAAAAAAATGGGGTCCCCCTCCCTTCGAGGGGGGACCCTATGTCATTTTTTTTTTTAATTAACCCTTTCTTACCTGTAACCCAGTAGGTATAAAAGGCTTCCAGCAGCAGCAGGAGAGCAGAAGCCTAAGTGATCAGCGTGGGACACATGGATGGATCGGAGGTAAGTATTAAAAAAAAATATTAAAAAACATTTATTTTTTTTTAATAAAAATATTTTTAAATAAGTGTGTCTGTGTGTTTTTTTTACTTTTAACCCTTTGTGAACTGGTAAGGGGTCCATGTGACCCCTTATACCAGTTCACAGGGCTCGGGGGTCTGGCAAGTCACCTGCGCTAGCGGGTGGCTTGCCATTAACCCAGAGACCCCCCATTACCTGCCTCCCAAAAAAACCTTAAAATTCCCCCAAGAAATGGTGGACCCCCCCCCCCCCCCCGTGAAGGGGGACCCCACACCAATTTTTTTTTATTTAACCCTTTATTATGTGGATAGTAGTTGTATTTTATTTGTAAATGTTATAAAGTGCTCTTTTCAGTTTATGGGATCACCTGGACAGGAACGGGGGGCTACCGATGCATATGTGGTATCATTGTAATCGGGAGAAATGGGGCTTTCACATGCAATATGGTTTTCTTTAATAAAATAAATGTTTTTGTTTAAAATAAAGGAGACAATTTAAAAAATATATATTTTTTTATTTTTTAATTTTTTAATTTTTTAAAAAATATTAAAAAAAGTAGAAAAAATACAAACAAGACATTTCATGTTAAAGCCTAAACTCTGCCACAAAAAGAAAATATGCAATTTTCTTGGAAATTCCTGCAAAAATCACAGTTAAACATCACGCAAAATGGTGAAAAATATCCTGTCAGGAGAGGGTGACAAAATCTCAAGTAGACTGGCAGTCAAAAGGTTACAGGTACCTATGCATGTTGGGTATTGTTCTGCTCGGGGGACCTTGCGCTTTCAGATTTAGCTTGTTTTTTCTTATTTGCATATTGATATTTTAAGAAAAGGTGTTTTTTATTCTGCTTTTTTATACATTTTTTTGTAAAACCCTGTGCAACCTAAGAATTCTTCGAGATATTAATTCCAGAAAGATGAGCCCACTACAACAAGCTGGGTACGCTTAGAAAGCTTAACATGTGTACTTTCAGGGAATATATGGTTTATAGGGGATATTCCAAATGTAAAGGGTTGTTTTGGTAGAAAAAGCACAAGGTGCGCACTTTGTCTGCAGAGCTAAAAATCTGAAGTAAAACTACCGCTATGCGCATGCTTTACTTTGGTGTGTTTGGCAACTCTTTCCTTGACAGAACCTATGCATGTTGGGTATCGTTCTGTTCGGGGGATGTTGCTTTTTCAGATTTTCTGTTTTTTTCTGGTTTGCATATAGGTTTTTTTTAGGAAAATGTGGTTTTGATTCTGCTTTTTTATTCATTTTTAGGGAAACCCTGTGCAACCTAAGAATTCTTCGAGATATTGCTTCCAGAAAGATGAGCCCACTACAACAAGCTGGGTACGCTTAGAAAGCTTAACATGTGTACTTTCAGGGAATATATAGTTTATGGGGGATATTCCAAATGTAAAGGGTTGTTTTGGTAGAAAAAGCACAAGGTGCGCACTTTGTCTGCAGAGCTGAAAATCTGAAGTAAAACTACCGCTATGCGCATGCTTTACTTTGGGGTGTTTGGCAACTCTTTCCTTGACAGAACCTATGCATGTTGGGTATCGTTCTGTTCAGGGGATGTTGCTTTTTCAGATTTTCTGTTTTTTTCTGGTTTGCATATAGGTTTTTTTAGGAAAATGTGGTTTTGATTCTGCTTTTTTATTCATTTTTAGGGAAACCCTGTGCAACCTAAGAATTCTTCGAGATATTACTTCCAGAAAGATGAGCCCACTACAACAAGCTGGGTATGCTTAGAAAGCTTAACATGTGTACTTTCAGGGAATATATGGTTTATGGGGGATATTCCAAATGTAAAGGGTTGTTTTGGTAGAAAAAGCACAAGGTGCGCAATTTGTCTGCAGAGCTGAAAATCTGAAGTAAAACTACCGCTATGCGCATGCTTTACTTTGGGGTGTTTGGCAACTCTTTCCTTGACAGAACCTATGCATGTTGGGTATCGTTCTGTTCAGGGGATGTTGCTTTTTCAGATTTTCTGTTTTTTTCTGGTTTGCATATAGGTTTTTTTAGGAAAATGTGGCTTTGATTCTGCTTTTTTATCCTTTTTTTAGGGAAACTCTTTGCAACCAAAGAATCCACTGAGGGATTACGTTCAGAAAACTATGGCCACATCAACAAGCCTGGTACGCCTAGAAAGCCTGAGGTGTGTACTTCCAGAGAATATATAGTTTGTTGGGGGTATTTCAAATGTAAAGGGTTGTTTTTCTTGAAAAACTGCAAGGTGCGCATATTGCATAGCATAGTTGTATTTTATCTGAAAATCCCCTAAAGCGTTGTTTCAATTTGGGGGAGTCTCCTGGGCAGGAAAGGGTGTCTACCTATACATATGTGGTACCGCTGTAACCGGGAGAAATTGGGGTTTCACACGCAATAAGATTTTATTGACAAACTTACATTTTTTATTACAAAAAAACACTACAAATTGTAAAAAATAGTTTTTTTTTAATTTTTTTGCACAATTTTCACCCAAAAATATTGAGAATACACTTAGAAAATGACAAACAAGACATTTCATGTTAAAGCCCAGGCTCCGCTGAAAAAAACAATATATCACTTTCCTGGGAAATCCCTGGAAATCCCTTCAAAAATCACAGTTGAACATGGGGAGCGCAAAATAGGGCAAAATAATCTGGCAACAAAGGGTGACAAAATCTCAAGGTAGGCTGGCAGTTAAAGGGTTAAAAAACAACATTGGCTCCCGACTAAACAACCAAATCTATAAGCTCTGCCATCTTGTATCCAATTATTCAACATGCCCATATTACTATTTTTCATTAAGTGACATTTGCAACACCCAATTAGTAAATGCCTTATTCATAAATGTATCATTAACCTAAATCATATTTGACTGGATATGAGATGCCCTATGGTTGAAATTGCTGTGCAGCCCCGCCCCCACGATCCGCTCTATAGCTCAATGCGGCACAGGAAGCGGATGCACACCTTAGTCCATTCCACGGCATGGAAACAGGGGATGCCTGTTCTGCATCTGAATACAGTGCTGGTTTGTGGCTAGGTAAGTGCTGGGTATCGGTTGGGGTATATGCAGCAATTCTAACCGTGGGGCATCTAAAACCGGGCTGTCCCCTAGGTATCTTTGAATCCAAACCAAATATGACTTTTGGTTCACTTTAAAGCACACCACTCTTGAGATTGCCGATTGGCTGATATCAAAGGCGGAGCAGGTACAAGGTGCAGCCAGCTGGCCGCATCCTCAGCACGCTGTTCGCGGGACACCCTCCTGCGTCTAGCTATTCAGAGAGCTGACAATCTCAGTGTTATGTGCCCCAACGGAAACCCTGGCGAGGGGGGAGGTCACACAGCAGGGCATCTTGCCATAGGGCCGGCCGCTAGCCTGCTTCCAGGGCATCCTTTGTGGTATTCATCTGCTTTAATATCTTTCTACAGAGCTATGTGCACATCTTGGGGCATTTACTATGTGCATTCTAGAGCTCATGCTGTAACTGAAAAATGTGCCAAAATCTGTCAAATACATGAGCCTCGATTCAATAAGAGTTGAAAAAAATTCTCATGGTAGTAAAAAAATTTACTTTTTGAGAAAAAAGCCTGAGAATTTCACCATTTGTGAATCACCAGCTAGAAAGACAATGGTACTACTCCTAAGAAGTAAGACACTTTTACTACATTTTACACTGAAGTAAAAAGTGCCATTGATTTTCATTGTCTTCCTATCTGGTGATTCAGTAACAGTGACATTCTCAGGCTTTAAAATTTTACTATCAGGAGAATTTTTTTCAAATCTTATTGAATCGAGGCCATAGTGTCTGAAAAACCTATACACACACACACATAAAAGGATATATTGCTTTCTTTTATTCAATCATTCTGTGTTGAATTATTTTATCTGTACATTTTTACTTGCACCATATGTCTCGAACTTTAATAACTATTAGAGTCAAAAATGGTTAGCTTTACATTAAGCGATAGCAATAACTTTTCATTCTACTAGTGTTGCTAGAATTACCCATTGCAATAGAGGCCTTGGCACACCTGAGGCCTTGCAAGCCTGTGGTTTGGCACAACCTCTCTATAGCAGTGAATAGAGTGGGTGTCCCAAGGTCACTGTGAGGGGGGTATTGTGTTTGACATGGATGTAGCAGATATATCATACATGTGCACAGAGACCACATTTACCGACCAAATCTCCCCAGTTTTATACATAGGCCCTTATTTAACAAGGGATAGCGCCAGGTAGCGAATGGTGAGCGAACGGTAATGACGCTCACCACCACGAGAACGCCGGCTCCCCTCCGCAATCACACATTTATCAAGCCGATCCTGCTTAGCGACTGACAGAGCGCCAGATAGCGAATCATTCATCATTATTCCAGCCTCACCCCACAGCGCCAGCGAGCGACCTTGAACAGCGACAGGTATGACCTCTCGCTACCTGGCGCTCTCCAATGCATTTCAATTGAGCAATCTTTAAATATTCTTAATTAATTGCTATTAATGTTTTTTTTTTTTTTAAATGGCAAAAATTCTGTGACCACTTCTGCAAGGTTAGATTTTTTTTTTTTTAAGGTAAAAAAGGTAAAAAAAAAAAAAAAATTGTGCAGAATTGATATTACAGGTCTGATATTAATGTATTCATATTACTTTTAACCCATCGCCGCCAGCGCTCTGGGGTTTAAACAAGCATTTCACAGCGCGAGAATTTTTTGAGCGTGATTTGTTAATGAATATGCTGGGAGCCGTTCGCTATGGCCATTCGCTGTCATGCGCTCCCATACAGCGCGGAACCTGTCAAACAGCGACTCCTAACCCCGTATTCAACATTACCGCACACCGACTGAGTCGCTGTCAACAGCCGAACAACGGCCAAGCACAGCGAATACTAGCTACTGGCGCTCATCTGTCGCTACCTGGCGCTATTAATGAATCGGCCTCATAGATTTATTGAGTTGCAGAAGATGAATGATAATGTTGAGAAATTAATAATGAATTAAAAATGGGGCAGAGTTAAACAATGGTGATTAAAATGTGCAATATAAATAAAAGGGCAGTTTATGCATCTCAGACACATACCTCCGCTTGGGTCCAAGGCAATCCTAATCCACAGCAAGATGTCCATCCAAGGGGAAACAAATATGGCTTGTTTGCGCTCACTTTGCACTACTAGCACCAGGCGGCCTGAATAAAAACAAACAAAAATATGAGCTGACTAGACCCTTGATGAAAGTTATCAAAGCATGAGAAGAGGAAACCCAGAGGTATAAGGTTAACAAGCTGACTGGTAGTCTATAAGTTGTTTTTAAATTCCTCCAAAAAATCTCCCTAATTCTGGTACTGTAATTATGTAGTCTATACCCCGACAATTTATAACAATGTACCGTAAATGTTGAAATGCAGTAAAAGCTATCTGGATAGCTAGAAATGCCAAATGACCGTCAAACATGACAACTACTTGTTTCCAAAATGGTACAAACAGTATGTCTTGATTTTAAGTGATCCACTTAATCATTGTATATCAATACCCATAAAAGTCTAAATGCTTATCTGCTGTGCATTATACATTTCCGTATATGATTAGGCCAATACTGGAAGCATCATTATGCTGGTATTGATTTTTAGTGAATAAAAATACACATTTATACCCCTTAGAGTTTTGTAATTCCTAAGGCACTTGTTTCCGATAAATTAAACAGGTGGTTGATATATTTATATATACCACATTTTCTTTCTTTTTTGTCTTCCTTGGCTTGCAACTTGCCTCCTTATTACTTCTGGCAGAGGACATAAAAACAGACACTGTTGTACTTGAAATCCAATTACCACGTTTTTGATGTCACATTCTTGATTCCCTCTTATATCCTATATCTACTTTTCCCAGTGTCCTGTTCAGGTTGCTCCATTACTGACATGAGGGTAATCCGCCACAAGGTGGCTGCAAGATGAAAATCGAAGCTCCTCCCGGCTCATATAAGGCAGCTGTCTCCCAAAATCCCCTAGAATTCTTCTTGTAGTCTGACTGCGAAGATCGTGCTATCTCTCTCTCTGGATATCGCAGACGAGCGGGGCATCCCAAGCCTGTCGGCCACTGCAGCCCTATTCCCACCTGCTTCCGGGGACCCTTCCTGCCTCCAGCCTTGGCTACTTGGCTACGGAACTGGTGACGGTAGGGGAACACCGAGGGTCAGGCGTTAACAGAGCTAGGCTCTGGGCCACAGACCCTCTCCCAAAGAGTAGCTGGCCATAGGCAATGGTGAGCCTATTGGGGGGGGGGGACCACCTAGGGACCCCTTGTCTCCCTCATGTTGCCCACAAGCTTTATTGGACTGTATGTATGTGTTTTTGACTGTCTTATCTTTTACTTGTACTCACCTTCCTTGCTCCTGCTCCTCCTCGCCTCTCCTTCTGTTCGGCACTGTGAGGGGGGGGGCTCTCAGGCTGCCTCCTTCTGCCTTCTGGGCGCCATTTTCTCCTTCCCTGGCACCCGGAGTTTGCGCGCTGCGGGGGGGGGGGGGGTTCCGCGTCATCGCTGCGCGGCCCTGCCCCTCGAGGTACTCTCTCTGCTCAGCGATCGGCGCCATCTTCCTGTGCGGCTTGCCTGTGCCCTGAGGGAGAGCGCTGATCCTATCCTGACTGCCGTTCCGCATCATCACTGCGCAGCCCACCACTCGAGGTGCACTCTCCGCTCAGCGATCGGCACCATCTTCCTGTGCGGCCTGCCTGCGCCCTGAGGGAGCGTGCTGATCTTATCCTGAGTGCCGCATCTGGAGCTTCCATCTGGGTTTGCTGCCCTGCCCTGCCTGGATCATACGCTGCGCGCCGATCCGATGTCCCACTGTGGTCCGTGAGTCCTGTTCTACCTGCTGTCCTTTTGTGCATGCGCTGTGGGATGCTCATGTTTTTTTTCCCTTTGTGTCTTCCAGACGGGTCCCATATTATCCTCGGTGTTGTGGTTCCTCCCGGTCTCATTCACTCCCCCCCCCTCCCTACAGTCTCTTGTTAAAGGGAGTTATTAGAGGGATTTATTGGGGATTGTCCGGGTTTGGGCCGTCAGTGCCTTGTAAACTGATTATTTTGCTACTAATCACCATAATGGAGGCTTCTGGGGATAGCGAGCTTGGTGCCCCCTCGGGGCAGGTTAAGCTCTGTCTCATGTGTGGTACATGCCCTCTGAGCGGTCGCAGCGCTGTTTGTGTACCTTGCGCCCAAAGCATTCTTTTGGAACAGGATGGGGCAAGCGCTGCTGTTCCTAGCCCTATTTTGCCTACGGCCTCACCGACACCCCCGCGCCTGCATTTAGCTCCAAGCGAGGGGAAAGCCAGCAGGGAGTCTCAGGCGGATTTGGCGCTCCGAGGGGCCAGCATAGAGACAATTATCGCGCTTGGTTGCCGGAAAGGCCGCGAGTAAGAAGCAGCATATTGAGCAGGGTTATTCGCTTTTTGCTGCTGCTGATGATGATGATTATGAGGTTTTTGGTGGTCGGGACTCCATGGAGCGACCCTGGGTCTTCCTCGGGTGAGGGTGAGGATTTGTGGCTCCCTGATGACACGGAGAAGTTGTTATCTGTGGTATTTGAGACCTTGCACATTGTACCCCCGAAGGCGGCCAAAAAGAAGCAGGGGGATTTATTCCGGCCTGAGAGACAGCGTCTTGTTTTTCCTGAACAGGGCCACTTCTCCAAAATGGTTTTTAAGGAATGGGAAAGGCCTAATAAATTGCCGTCGGTGCCTAAGGGCCTAGACAAACGGTATCCTTTCTCTGAGGAATTGATTTGCCTCTGGTCCCGTCCCTCCTGTTCTGGGGCTCTCCAATACCATGGTTATGCCATCACCCGATACTCCCTAGCCATCAAGAAGAAGGTTAAACATCCTGTTGATATCACCAGATTGCGCAAGCGGGTGGAGGAGTATAAGGATCTCCTAGCCTGCGCGGACTTTATTGCTTTTATAGCCTCGGCCATGGACGATAGCGTCCGGCTTGGCGGCAGGGCTTCGGCTCTGCTGGTTGTGCTCCATCGCTCTATCTGCCTGCGGCAGTGAGCAGCCGATGCCGCGGCCAAGAAATCGCTCACTGGTATCCCCTTTTTGGGGCTTTGGTTATTCGGGGAGCATCTGGATCCCCTGACTAAGGATGGGATACTCCCTCAGCCACGGAAGCCTGTGCGGCCCTTTCGGGGCTCGTCTACTTTTCGCTCCTTTAGAGGAGGAAGAGGCTCTTCCTTTTCAGGTGGCCGCAGAGATTCCTGGGGACGAGGTAGGTCCCGTGGCCGACCCAATCCCTCTTGGGGATCCAAGTCCAAGCCCCCTGCCAAGACCCCTCAGGCATAAGGAGGCGCCCTCACCCATTCGGGTGGGGTAACATAGAAACATAGAAGGTTGACGTCAGAAGGAGACCATACGGTCCATCTAGTCTGCCCTTATGTGTATACTGTATGTTCTCTTTATCTTAGGATAGATGTGTGCTTATCCCAGGCATGTTTAAATTCAGTGACTGTTGATTTTTCAACTACCTCTGCTGGAAGTTTGTTCCAAGCATCTACTACTCTTTCTGTAAAATAATATTTTCTAACATTGCTCCTGATCTTCCCCCCGACTAGCTTCAGGTTGTGCCCCCTTGTTCTATCATTAAGTTTCTTCTTAAAAACACTTCCCTCCTGAACCTTATTCAATCCTTTCACATATTTAAAGGTCTCAATCATGTCCCCCCTCTCCCTTCTTTCCTCCAGACTGTACAAATTAAGTTCTTTAAGTCTCTCCTGATAAGTTTTAAGTTTAAGTCCTTCCACCATTTTCGTTGCCCGCCTTTGGACACGTTCTATTTGAATAATGTCTTTTTGCAGGTAAGGTCTCCAGAACTGCACACAGTATTCTAGCTGTGGCCTTACCAGGGCTCTATACAGCGGCATTTTGCTATTTGCTCACGTCTGGAGACTGCACATCTCGGATCGGTGGATTCAGGAGGTGGTGTCCTCCGGTTACAAAATAGAGCTGGCAGCTTGGCCGCCCCCAAGATTTCCTCAGTCGCGGATATCCCAGAACCCATTCACGGCGCAGGGTCTAAGATCGGCTGTTCAACACCTTCGGCTGTCCGGTACCGCACCCGGAGCGAGCTTGAGGGTTCTATTCCAATCTTTTCACGGTACCCAAGAAGGACGGTACTCTGAGGCCTATCCTGGACCTGAAGGGTCTCAACAAGTTTGTCAGAGTTTGCTTCGGGCCGGGCGACTTCATGACCACGGTGGATATCAGGGATGCTTATCTGCACATCCCGATATTCCAGGGACATCAGAATGTCAGGACTGTACCAAACACCCGTCTGTCTTGAACTGGTATCCCCCAATCTCCACCGCCACTTCCGCCTATAGACAAGCCCCCGCTTGTAGGAGACGCGGGTAATGCCTCTCCCAGTCGGTTGCCCCCAGGACTTATAAGGCGCAAAGGATACCAGCTTAAGGTGCAGATAGATGTTTGGCAGGGAATCCCGAACGAGGATGCCGGAAGGCAGAGTCCAAATTACAGGCCGAGGTCAAACCAGGAGGTCACGGGGCGTGGTATCCAGAGGAGGTAACGAGGGGATGGTCGAGGCTAGCCGAGGTCAAATCCAGGAGGTCACAGAGCGCGGTACAGAAGGGTCAGGCAAGAGCGTAGTCAGGCAAGCAGGAGGTCAGGGCAGGCAGCAAGCAAGGGTAGTCAAAGTCCGAAAATCCAAAAGTACACAAAATCACAGCAACGCACATCCAGAACCCAGAAGCTATAACGGGCACTGGGATACTGGAGCAGTGCAGCTTTATAGGGAGAACTGGCCAGTGGGGAACAGGGAAAATGGAGGGAACAATAGTGTTTGGTGCATTCACTAAAACGGGAGTGGTCCCAGGAGCTGGACGGCCCAGGCCAGACAGGCCGACCAGTCCCTGGGCTCACTCTAGGATCAGGACAAGGATTGGGTGTTTTAAACTCGCCCCCGGCGGGCGCGCTGGGGAAAGAGCCGCCGGGAGGCATAAAGGAGACGTGCTCGCGCGCGCGCGCAAGCACGTTGAAGATCGGGCGCGCCCCCGCCGGGAGGGGGAAGCGCGGCATCGCGAGGGAGCTCGGCGGGACCGCGCAGCCGCGCAGAGCGGGCTGCGGCGCGGCCACCGACACCATCCCGCGCCGCCGACCCCCGACCCCCACAACCGCGCTGAGGAGCCAGGACACCCGGGGAGCGTCGGGCAGCAGCCAGCCGGGGACCACCCGACAGCGCGTCGCGGGACCAGGGACGGCGACGAGGTAAGTGCCTAACATTACCCCCCCCCTGAGGAGGGGCCACTGGACCCTCCAAACTGGGTTTCAAAGGATTCTCTCTGTGAAATCTCTTTACCAAATTCTGCGCATGAACCTCTCTGGCCGGAACCCAAGATCTTTCTTCTGGACCGTATCCCTTCCAGTCAATAAGATATTGAAGAGAGTTTCGAAAAAAGCGAGAATCAAGAACCCGGGCAACCTCAAACTCCTGATGCCCATCAACTAACACAGGACTAGGAGGACTATTAGATTCATGGTTTTTTGCAGACTTAAGAAGTGAAACATGAAAGGATTTACAGATTTTCATGGACGAAGGGAGGGCCAACTGATACGTAACCTGATTAATTTTTCGTGTTATGGGGAAGGGGCCGATAAATTTAGGGCCTAACTTAGCGGAGGGCTGGGGTAAGGCCAGATTCTTGGTTGAAAGCCAAACCCAGTCCCCCACCTCATAACCAGAATTGGAAGAACGTTTACGATCTGAAAATTTTTTTTGTTGAAGAACAGCCTTAGTCAGATGTTGCTGGATTTTAACCCATAACCCCGGCCATTTGGACACCCAGTCATCCAAGGAGGGGACACTAGAGGGTTGGTCTGAAAGGGCTGAGAATTTCAGATCTTTGCCATAAACACAATGGAAGGGGGAAATCCCTGTGGAAGAATGTGAAGCGTTGTTTAAAGCGAATTCAGCAAACGGCAGGAAGAAGGCCCAATCCGTCTGAGTATCAGCCGTGAAACAAAGCAGATACTGCTCTAAAGATTGGTTTGTTCTCTCGGTTTGCCCATTCGACTGCGGGTGGAATGCCGAGGAAAGAGAGACGGTGAAGCCCAGCTTAGTACAGAAAGCCCTCCAAAACCGGGAGACAAATTGGACCCCCCTATCCGAAACAATGTCTATCGGGATACCGTGGATCCTAAAAATGTGAGTGATAAAGAGTTGAGCTAAAGTTTGAGCTGTGGGAAGCTTTTTTAAAGGGATGAAATGCGCCATTTTGCTAAAGCGGTCCACTACTACCCAAATGACGGTATATCCCTGGGAAGGGGGAAGATCCGTAACGAAATCCATGGCCAAATGGGTCCATGGAGAGGCAGGAATGGGCAAAGGTAGTAGAGGACCTTCAGGGGAGTGTCTTACAGCCTTACTTCGAGCACAGACCTTACAGGCTAGGACAAATTTCTGTGCATCGCTCCTAATGGATGGCCACCAGACTTGGCGGGACAATAGAGCAATAGTTTTCTTAACTCCCGGATGACCCGCTGTTTTAGTTTCGTGAAAATGAGACAAAAAGGCAGTGCGGAAAGGAGAGGGCACAAACTGGACCGACTCAGGTTTTTCAGGTGGCGCTTCGGCCTGAAATTGAGCTAGGTCAGGAAGTTGAGGTTGGATGGCGGCTACCACCAGGGAGCGGGGTAAAATGGGAGAAACCAACCTTTCAGGTGAGTCGGAAGGAGAGAAACTCCGAGACAGGGCATCAGCTTTAGTGTTTTTGGATCCAGGCTTATAGGTTATAGAAAAGTTAAACCGAGAAAAGAATAAGGACCAGCGAGCCTGTCTAGGAGTTAATCTCTTGGCAGATTGGATGTATTCCAGATTTTTATGATCTGTAAAGACCGTGACTGGATACTGAGCGCCCTCCAGCCAGTGCCTCCACTCCTGAAAGGCTAACTTGATAGCCAATAATTCTCTATTGCCGATATCGTAATTTCTTTCAGCCGCTGAGAATTTTTTGGAAAAGAAGGCACATGGATGGAGGCGTTCAGGTGAGCCGTAATACTGTGACAAGACTGCCCCAACTGCGACTTCGGAAGCATCCACCTCCACAAGGAAGGGCCGTTGTTCATCAGGGTGGACTAGGACGGGTGCGGCACTAAACACCCTTTTAAGATTCTCGAAGGCCTGGACAGCATGAACAGGCCATACTGAAGGGTACCCGCTTTTCTTGGTCAGATTGGTAAGAGGTGTAACAAGGGCAGAAACATTTTTAATGAACCTCCTATAGAAATTAGCAAAGCCCAGAAACCTTTGCAGGCCCTTTAGATCCCTGGGCTGTTCCCATTCTAAGACGGCCTTCACCTTAGATTGATCCATGGATAGGCCGGACTTAGAGATGATATAACCAAGAAACGGAACCTCTGACACTTCAAATTGACATTTCTTTAACTTAGCATATAAACAGTTTTCCCTAAGTTTTTGCAGGACTAAACACACGTGTTTGCGATGTTCCTCAATGGACGAAGAAAAAATTAAGATGTCGTCTAAGTAAACGACCACAAAACGGCCAAGATAGTCCCTAAAAATTTCATTAACAAAACTTTGGAAGACCGCGGGGGCGTTGCACAGGCCGAAAGGCATTACTAGATACTCATAATGCCCTTCAAGGGTATTGAAGGCCGTCTTCCACTCGTCCCCCTGCCTGATTCTAATGAGGTTATAGGCCCCCCGGAGATCGAGTTTAGAGAAGACTTGTGCTCCAACCACCTGTGTAAACAGACCCTCAATAAGTGGTAAGGGGTACTTATTTTTTATCGTGACGTTATTCAAGCCCCGATAATCAATACATGGGCGAAGCCCCCCATCTTTCTTCTCCACGAAAAAAAACCCTGCCCCTGCTGGGGAAGATGAAGGCCGAATAAACCCCTTCTTTAAGTTCTCGGCAATATATTCCCGCATGGCAAGGGTTTCCGTTCGGGTCAAATTAAATATTCTCCCTCTGGGAGGCATGGTACCTGGGAGAAGTTCAATAGGGCAATCCCATGGTCTATGGGGAGGAAGTTTGTCTGCCGCCTTTTCCGAAAAGACGTCAGCAAACTCTAAATAAGGAGTGGGGACCCCAACCGGTGCTAGGTGCGCGACCTTAAGTGGAAATTCTAAGCAGCTCTGAAAACACTGGCGACCCCACTTAGTGATTTGCCCTGAGACCCAATCAATTTGGGGATTGTGCTCCTGTAGCCATGGCAATCCTAAAATTAAAGGGGTGCAAGGCATACTTAATACCAAAAAACTGATAACCTCAGAATGATTGGCTCCCACTTTGATTTGCATAGGAGGGGTTTGGAACTGAACTAAACCCCCGGCCACAGGAGTGCCATCAATGGCTGAAACCCGGATGGGAGTCGGCAAGGGCTGGACCACAATTCCTAAAGTCAGTGCTAGTTCGGAGTCTAGGAAGTTCCCAGCAGCTCCTGAATCTAGAAGAGCCTTTAGATTCATACACTTAAGGTTAATCATAATCTGAACTGGAATCAGAACAGGAGACGATACTTGAGGAGATACCTTACAGCCTAGGAGGGCCCCCTCGAAACCCCCTAGGCTCTGGAGTTTCCCGCCGGCTTCTTTGGGCAAAGTCTGACCATGTGGCCGGTTCCCCCACAATACAGACAAAGCCCCTCGGATAGACGTCGCCGCCTCTCGCCTTCAGTGAGCCTTGTGGCACCAAGTTGCATGGGCTCATCCGAAGGTTGTGCGACTGGGACCTCCGACCTTGAGGCAGACTCGGCATGCGACCCTTTTTCTAGGCGCCTCTCCCGAAGCCGACGATCAATGCGGATGGCAAGGTGCATCAATTCGTCTAGGGTCTGAGGTTCCGGGTGGTTCACCAAGGTGTCCTTGATGGCATCGGCCAATCCTAGCCGGAATTGGCCGCAAAGAGCAGGATTGTTCCAACGGGAATCTACTGCCCAGCGCCGGAATTCAGAGCAATAGTCTTCGGCTGGACGGCGTCCCTGGCGAAGAGTACGTAACTTGGCGTCAGCTGTGGCCCCCTTGTCGGGATCATCATAGAGAACCTCCATCGCAGAGAAAAAGCTGTCCACAGAGAGGCGAGTAGGATCCTGAGCTGATAAGCTGAAGGCCCAGGACTGAGGATCTCCTTGGAGTAGGGAAACAATCAAGCCGACCCTCTGCTCTTGTGACCCTGAGGAGACAGGACGGAGCTGAAAGTATAATTTACAAGAGTCCCGGAAGTTGGCAAATTTAGCCCTGTCGCCGTGGAATTTTTCGGGAAGTGGGATTTTAGGTTCCACAAACATTGCGGCCGGAGTCCCCTGAGGACTGGGGACGTTAGGAGCAGGACGGTTCTCCTGAGCCGCAACCCGGTGAGCCAGGTGCTCTACTGCCGCTGTCAAGGCCTGCACCTGCTCCAGGATTTGGTCCATTCTTGCGGCCCGTTATAATGTCAGGACTGTACCAAACACCCGTCTGTCTTGAACTGGTATCCCCCAATCTCCACCGCCACTTCCGCCTATAGACAAGCCCCCGCTTGTAGGAGACGCGGGTAATGCCTCTCCCAGTCGGTTGCCCCCAGGACTTATAAGGCGCAAAGGATACCAGCTTAAGGTGCAGATAGATGTTTGGCAGGGAATCCCGAACGAGGATGCCGAAAGGCAGAGTCCAAATTACAGGCCGAGGTCAAACCAGGAGGTCACGGGGCGTGGTATCCAGAGGAGGTAACGAGGGGATGGTCGAGGCTAGCCGAGGTCAAATCCAGGAGGTCACAGAGCGCGGTACAGAAGGGTCAGGCAAGAGCGTAGTCAGGCAAGCAGGAGGTCAGGGCAGGCAGCAAGCAAGGGTAGTCAAAGTCCGAAAATCCAAAAGTACACAAAATCACAGCAACGCACATCCAGAACCCAGAAGCTATAACGGGCACTGGGATACTGGAGCAGTGCAGCTTTATAGGGAGAACTGGCCAGTGGGGAACAGGGAAAATGGAGGGAACAATAGTGTTTGGTGCATTCACTAAAACGGGAGTGGTCCCAGGAGCTGGACGGCCCAGGCCAGACAGGCCGACCAGTCCCTGGGCTCACTCTAGGATCAGGACAAGGATTGGGTGTTTTAAACTCGCCCCCGGCGGGCGCGCTGGGGAAAGAGCCGCCGGGAGGCATAAAGGAGACGTGCTCGCGCGCGCGCGCGAGCACGTTGAAGATCGGGCGCGCCCCCGCCGGGAGGGGGAAGCGCCGCATCGCGAGGGAGCTCGGCGGGACCGCGCAGCCGCGCAGAGCGGGCTGCGGCGCGGCCACCGACACCATCCCGCGCCGCCGACCCCCGACCCCCACAACCGCGCTGAGGAGCCCGGACACCCGGGGAGCGTCGGGCAGCAGCCAGCCGGGGACCACCCGACAGCGCGTCGCGGGACCAGGGACGGCGACGAGGTAAGTGCCTAACACAGAAGTTCCTGAGGTTCGCGCTAGAGGATCAGCACTACCAGTTTGTGACATTGCCATTTGGGATTTCCTCAGTCCCCCGGGTGTTCACGAAGGTTCTGGCGGGTGTTATGGCCCTTCTGAGGAGTCAGGGCATCCGTGTTCTTCCTTACCTGGACGATTTGCTGATTGCAGATGAGGACCTTACTGTCGTGCCAGCAACCATCCATCCGTCTGGGGATGAAGCTGGTGGGTCTCATGGTGTCATGTTTCGAGGCTTTACCCTTCACTCAGTTCCACATGAGGTCTCTTCAATTGAATCTTTTGGCCATTTGGGATCGGACACAGGAGTACCTGGTCTCCTCTGGCCAGGCAGTCCCTTGCATGGTGGTTGGACTCCGGACTCCTCTTCTTGTGGGCAGGTCCTTTCTGACTCCTTGTTGGGAGATTGTCACCACGGACGCCAGTCTGACCGGCTGGGGAGGTTTTTGCCAATCACTGAAGTTCCAGGGCCAGTGGGGCCCGCAGGAGGCTCACGTGCCTATCAATCTCCTGGAGCTGAGAGCAATCCGGCTGGTCCTGTTTCATTTGACCCCCCATCTACGGGGTCGTGCAGTCCAGGTCCGCTCGGACAATCAGACGGCGGTCCCCTACATCACCAGGGTGGGACTCGGAGTAAGTAAGCCCTCAAGGAGGTGACCCAGATCCCGACTTGGGCGGAGGACAATGTTCCCTCCATCTTGGCGGTTTACATTCCCGGGGTGGAGAACCAGGAGGCAGACTCCCTGAGAAGGGGGGGTCTCTCGTCTGCGGGAATGGTCTCTCAGCAACAAGATCTTTCACGCTCTATGTTGCCACTGGTGTCAGCCGGACGTGGACCTGTTTGCGTCCCAACACAATCACAAGCTTCCAAGGTTCATCTCTCTGTCAAGAGATCCTCTGGCCTTCGCCACGGATGCTCTGGCAATTCCTTGGACGGAGTTTCGGCTCCTTTACGCCTTTCCTCCATTTCCATGGGTCGAGTGCTGCGCAAGATAGCCCAGGAGGGGTGGCAACCATTCTGGTGGCCCCTCGTTGGCCGAGGCGGTGTTGGTTCGCGGACATAGTTCAGATGTCAGTGGATCGCTACGTCATGCCAGGCAATCCAGGGCTTCTCACTCAGGGGCTGCTACGCCACCCCAATTTACAAACGCTGACTTTGATGGCTTGGCTGCTGAAACCTCCATCCTGATGGAGAAAGGGCTGTCTGCCCCGGTTGTGCGTATCATGAGGCTCGGAAGAAATCTTCTTCCATGATTTATTACAGAGTCTGGCACGCTTACATTGCCTGGTGTGAGTCCAGGAGTCTTCCCTGTCGCACATTCCCCTTTTCTAGGATTTTGGAGTTCTTACAACATGGATTGGATTCGGGTCTCCAGCTGAGTACCCTCAAGGGTCAGGTTTCGGCCTTGGACATTTTTTTCCTTAGATCTTTCGCCAATCATAGACTTATCAAGACTTTTTTCCAAGGAGTTACTCATGTACGTCCACCGCGTAAGCCTATGTTACCGGTGTGGGCTTTCTGCTCTCCAGGGTCCTCCCTTTGAGCCCTCGTGTGATGTGGCTTTATCCAATCTGACTCTAAAGGTGGTCTTTTTGGTAGCTATCACTTCGGTGCGTCGCTTTTCAGAGCTAGCGGTGCTTTGTATGAAGCCTCCTTACTTTGAGCGTCATCAGGATAAGGTGGTGTTTCGACTTAACTCGGATTTTCTACCTAAGGTTGTTTCTGCCTTTCATCTCAATGAGAACATTGTCTTGCCTTCATTGTGTCCCGCGCCTTCTAATTCTAAGAAGAGGACCGTCCATGCCTTGGATGTGGTCAGAGCCCTTAAGTACTACCTGGTTGCTACGGAACCCTTCAGGAAATCGGATTCTCTTTTTGTCCTCCCTGACGGGCCTAGGAAGGGCTTGCTTCCAGCCAAATCCACTCTCAGCAGGTGGATCAGACAGGCGGTGGTGCAAGCGTACTCCCTTTTCGAATCACAGCTCCCTCTACCAGAGCTATTGGAGTCTCTTGGGCTTTTCAGCACCAGGCTTCTGTTGAACAGGTTTGTAAGTTCGCTACTTGGTCTTCAGTTCATACTTTTTCAAAGTTTTACAAGGTTGATGTTAGGGCCTCAGCTGATGCTGTTTTTGGCCATAAGGTGCTTCAGGCAGTAGTGTCTTGAACTACGTGCTGTTGCTCACTGGGGATACCATCCTTCTTTTGGACACTGCTTTAGGATGTCGCACATGTCAGTAATGGAGCGACCTGAACAGGACACTGGGAAAAAATACAATTCTGTAATTACTCACCTGTAGAATTGATATTATGAGTATACAGTACGTCCTGCTCCAAATCTAATACTTACAGTTGGGATATACTCCGCCAGATGGCGCTGGACTGCAGAGACATCGAAAATAGGCTCCTCCCGGCCCCTCAAATACCCGGGGACCTCCCACAAATCCCCAGCATTGAAAAGCAGTTAATGAGAAGCCGGGAGAATTAAACAATCCAAACTATCAACTATAACAATGATAACAATCACCATACAGGGGATCCAAGATAATGCAAAACAAGGGTGGGTTGGAGCAGGACGTACTGTATACTCATAATACCAATTCTACAGGTGAGTAATCACAGAATTGTATTATTCTTTGGCCCTTATTTATGAAGGAATAGCGACAGGTAGCGACTGGTGAGTGGCCGGTAATGACGGGCCCCGCCACGAGAACGCCGGCTCCCCACCACAATCACACATTTATCAAGCCAATCCTGCTTAGCGACTAAGATAGCGCCATATAGCCACTCGTTCATCATTATTCCAGCCTCAGCCCACAGAGCCAGCGTCCGACCTTGAACAGCGACAGGTATGACCTCTCGCTACCTGGCGCTCTCCAATGCATTTCAATGGAACAATCTTTAAATATTCATAATTTTTATGATTTTTTTTTTTTTTTTTTAAATGTGAAAAATTCTGTGACCACTTCTGCCATTTTAGATAATTTTTTTAGGGTAAAAAAAAAAAAAAAATGTACAGAATTGATATTACAGGTCTGATATTAATGTATTCATATTACAAAATTATTTAAAAAACTTGTTTTTTTGGTTTCCAAAAATATGGTTGTTTGGGGGTTAAAAAACTACTTTTAACCCATCGCCGCCAGCGCTCTGGGGTTTAAACATGCATTTTACAGCGCGAGAATTTTTTGAGCGTGATTTTTTAATGAATATGGTGGGAGACGGTCGCTAGGGCAGTCACTATCATGCACTCCCATACAGCACGGAACCTGTCAAATAGCGACTCCTCACCCAATATTCAACATTACGGCAAACCGAGTCGCTATCAACAACCGAACAACGGCCAAGCACAGCGACTACTAGCGGGCGCTCTGAAAATGCCGCTACAGACGCTCAACTGTCGCTACCTGCCGCTATTAATGAATCGGCCTCCCAGTATACAGTACGTCCTGCTCCAAATCTAATACTTACAGTTGGGACATCCAATAGCAGTGTCCATAAAGTAGGGTGGTATCCCCAAGAAAAATCAGCAGCAGACAGTTTAAACCACTGCCGACTGCAGAATCATTCGGCCAAAAGCAGCATCAGCTGAGGCCCTAACATCAACCTTGTAAAACTTTGAAAAGGTATGAACAGAAGACCAAGTAGTGGCCTTGCAAACTTGTTCAACAGAAGCCTGGTGCTGAAAAGCCCAAGAGGCACCAACAGCACGAGTGGAATGAGCAGTAAGGCGGAAGGGAGGATTCTTCCCTTTAGCAGAGTAGGCCTAAATCACAGCCTGACGAATCCACTTGCTGATAGTAGACTTGGCGGTAGCCAAACCCTTCCTAGGACCAGAAGGGACCACAAAAAGAGCATCAGTTTTCCTGAAAGGTGCAGTAGCCACCAGATAGTACTTCAGACACCTAACCACATCCAAAGAGTGCAAAACCCTCTCCTTAGCATTGCTAGGATTAGGGCACAAAGACGGAAGAACAATATCCTGATTAAAATGAAAGGCAGACACTACCTTAGGCAGAAAGTCAGGTTTGAAACGAAACACCAACTTGTCCTGGTGTCTCTCATAGTAGGGGGGCTGAATGGACAGCGCCGCCAACTCAGACACACGCCTGACCGAAGTGATGGCCACCAGAAATACAACCTTGAGCGTGAGAATGGCCAAGGCAGCATCCTGCACAGGTTCAAAGGGAGCACCCTGCAAGGCTGACAGAACCAAGTTCGGATCCCAAACAGGTACCATAGGCTTACGTGGGGGGCGCACATGAGTGACCCCCTGGAAAAAGTCCTGATCAGAGGGTGCTGAGCAAAGGACTTCTGGAAGAAAATAGCCAGGGCAGAAACCTGACCCTTCAGAGTACTGAGCTGGAGTCCCATCTCCAACCCATGCTGCAGGAACTCCAGAATCCTGGGAATAGAGAACACACAACAGGGAAGAGACTTAGACTCACACCAGTCAATGTAGGCACGCCAAACCCTGTAATAAATGGAAGAGGAAGACTTCTTCCTAGCTTTAATCAAAGTATCCACAACCGAGGAAGACAACCCCTTCTCCATCAAGATGGAGGTTTCAGCAGCCAAGCTGTCAAAGCCAGAGTTTGTAAATTGGGATGGCGTAGTGAGCCCTGAGTGAGCAGATCTGGCACCAAGGGCAGAGCGTACTGATCTACTGCCAGTTGCACCACGTCTGCGAACTACACTGTTCTTGGCCACCTGGGGGCCACCAGAATTGCTGGCACCCCTTCCAGAGCAATCTTGCGCAGAACCCTGCCCAGCAGGGGGATTGGAGGGAAGACATACAGGAACTGAAAGTCCTGCCATGACATTGCTAACGCATCCGAGGTCAAGGCCAGAGGATCCTGGGACAGAGAGACAAAAGCTGGGAGCTGGTGATTGTGGTGGGACGCAAACAGATCCACATCTGGTTGGCCCCAACGGTGACAAAGAGATTGAAACCCCCTGCTGCATAGGGACCATTCTCCCTGGCGAGAGGTCCCCCTGATCAGAGAGTCCGCCAGGCGATTTTCCACCCCCGGGATGTACACAGCTGATATGCAGGGGACATTGGCCTCCGCCCAAGTCAGGATCAGAGACGCTTCCTGGAGGGCCCCCTTGCTCCGGGTCCCTCCCTGATGATTGATGTAGGCAACTGCCGTCTGGTTGTCTGAGCGCACCTGAACAGGCAGGCCCCGAAGGTGAGTAGTCAAGTGAGCCAGAACTAGCCTGATCGCCCGCAGTTCCAAGAAATCTCCCTTGGAACCGCAGGGACTTCCAGAAACCCCCCCAACCTGACAGACTGGCATCTGTGGTGACCATCTCCCAGGAAGGGGCAAGAAAGGATCTGCCTGACCAGGGGGGAGAACACACAGACCCTGTCCAGGGACGCTGGGTCCTTGTCCCATACTGACAATAGACGACGTTGCAGAGGCCTCAAGTGGAACTGAGCATAAGGGACCGCTTCGAAGCATGCCACCATCAGGCCCACCAGCTGCATCCCCTGCCTGATGGAGGGATGGGGACAAGCAAGGAGGGACTGAGCCTGTGCAACCAGACTGTCCAGCTTCTGTTGAGGAAAGAAGATCCTTGCCTGAACTGTATCCAGATTCATTCCTAGGAATGGAGTTACCAAGGAAGGGGACAGTGAGGACTGGGGGTGGTTGATCACCCATCCAAAAGACTCCAGAGTGGACACCACCAGCTGAGTATCCAACTCTGCCTGATGTAGAGACTGGGAAGTGATGAGAATGTCGTCCAGATAGGGAAGCACGCGGACGCCCTGACACCTGAGCAGAGACATCACGCCGGCCAGTGAACATCCTGGGAGCTGAAGTGAGGCCAAAGGGCAAGGCCACAAACTGGTAGTGTTGATCCATCAGAGCGAACATGAGGAACCTTTGATGACCTGGGAACACAGGAATATGAAGATAAGCATCTTTGATGTCCACAGAAGTCATGAAATCCCCTTGGCGCAGGAAACTGATGGCAGAGCGCAGAGTTTCCATGCAAATTCGTCTGCCCCTAACAAACTTGTTAAGGATCTTTAAGTCCAGGATGGGCCTGACTGAACCATCTTTTTTGGGTACTGTGAAAAGGTTGGAATAAAAGCCCTTACCTTTTTCTCTTAAAGGGACCTGGCAGATGACCCCCAGCTCCAGGAGTCCTTGCATTGCTTGCACTAGCTCCTGAGCTGACACAGGGTCCTGAGGAATCTGGGATCTGATGAATCTTGGAGGGGGACAGGCAGCAAACTCTATCTTGTAACCGGAGGACACTACCTCCTGAATCCATCTGTCTGAGACATGAAGCCTCCAGATGTGAGTGAAGTGCTGCAGCCGTCCCCCCACCCGGATGGGTGAGGGCACCCCATCATGCCTGAGGGCTTGGGGGAAGATTTTGCTTTGGGACCCCAGGAGGGGCCAGGACGCCCACGTCCTCTGCCCCTGCCCCAGAAATCTCCCCGGGTCCCAGGAAAGGAAACCCCCCTCCCCTGTCTGGCACCACGGTAAGGGGGGGAGAAGGAACCCTGACCCCGAAAGGGCCTAAATTATCGCCTGCCCTGGGGTAGCCTGCCTCCCTTAGCAAAAAGGTCCAGGCGGTCCCCAAACAGGTGCAGTCCTTTAAAGGGGAACCCAGTGAGGGCCATCTTGGCGGCGTTGTCAGCAGCCCGCTGGCGCAGCCAAAACGAGCGGCGTATAGCCACCACGAGGGCAGAAGTTCTGGCACACATTCTGATGGTGTCATCCAATGCTGACAGGACAAAATTTACAAAAACATCACAAATGGAGAGTGCATTAAACACCTCACAAGGCAAATCATCAGGGGCACTATCAAGCATATTTCTGATAAGGGTTGTAGTGGCCACAGCAGTAATGGCAGAGGCACAGACCGGGCGCAGCGCCGTCCCCGCACATTCAAAGGCGTGGGATGCCAGCAGGTCAATGTGCCGGTCCTCAGCATCCCGCAGGGTAGTGGAGTCAGGGGAATGCATGACAGAGGTGTTAGATAGCCCTAGGATCGGGGCATCCACCTCGGGGGGGATGACCAACATTTAACCACCTCAGCAGGAAAGGGATACTTCCTATCCCAACTTTTTGGAACCCTGGGAAGTTTACTGGGGCGCTCCCATTCCTTGAGCACAAGGTTATGGAAATGTGCCTGCTCGGGAAATTCCAAACGTGATTTTGCCGTATGGAAAAGCTCCCCTCTTTGCCTGGGAGCCGCAACAGGGAGAGAGATGGACAGAACCTCGAAAATCTGGGTCAATAATCTGTCAGTGTCATCCGGGGCTCAGGGGTCAGAGCCAGAATCGTCATGACCCCTTGGTCTCTCATCAGATGAGCCTGAATCAGAAAAGAGCTCCCCTTCATCAGACGGGGTATAGCCACAAAGATTCCAGAACTCCTCAGTTCCCATAGGGAAAACAGTGACATTAGGCATCAAGTGCCGCTTCTTAGCAGGGACCTTACGCGCTAAGGACTTAGCAATCAACTGCTCAACAGTAGCCAGTCTAGAAGACACATCAGGCTGAGAATCCCCACTAGTATGCAACTCAATAGGAGTGAGGTTTAAGCTTGGGGGAGTAGGCGAAATGAAACGAGGTGCAGCCACTGGCAGGCCAGATTGCAATGCAAGCACCTGCTCAGCACAGGGTACACAGACCCGCGCCTTGTCAACGTCAGCATGAGGCTGCCCACACGCTACACACAGCCGGTCTTGTCCCGAAGGGACCCCGGTTACATTATCCTGGGATGCCTCCATATGGTGATTATAGCGGCGCTATACGCCGATAGGGAATAACGCTATATAGCAACCCCGGATGCCCCAATAACTCGCTAGGGAAGTGGGAACATTATTTTTACGAAGAGCGCGAAGCCAGAACGTGCAAGCAGCCATTGACGGCGCACCAGCGCCTGAGGTAATGCCGCCACCAAGCGGGGAACCAAGTCAGCGCGCGGCGGCGGCAATTTAAAAAAAAAAAGACAGTAAAGGCAAGTCAGCGCGGCGGCTGACATAAGACTAAACAGAATGGAAAAAGAGTGTAAAACACAGAATGCATAGCATACACATTTACACCCCCCCTCTTTTCCCCCGAAGGCTACAAGGAGGATGAGGGAGGACAGCGGCCACTTAAAACAGGGCCCACCGATGGGCAGGGGCAAGGGGGCACTAGTGCGGGAGTGGCATCCCATAGAGGCTCACCATAAGCCTGAACCGCCTACCCTTTGGTGGGGGATTGCGGTGGAGCAGCACTCCTAAGCATCTAACAGTGGTGCTGCCTACCTTCACCCGACCAGCGCAGCCAAGGCTGGGAGGCATATTACTAGTGGAACGGGTGGGAATAGTCCTACAGGGCCGCAGGCTAATAGCCCCGCTCACCTGCGAGTAGAGAGCCATTTCTCGTCCTTCGCAGCCAGACTACAGAGAAATTCTGGGGATTTGTGGGAGGTCCCCGGGTATTTGAGGGGCCGGGAGGAGCCTATTTTCGATGTCTCTGCAGTCCAGCGCCATCTGGCGGAGTATATCCTAACTGTAAGTATAAGATTTGGAGCAGGTCGTACTGTATACTAAGAATATACAATTCTGTGAGTACTCACCTGTAGAATTGTTTTTGGTAGTGTCCTGTTCAGGTCGCTCCATCTCACCTTTGTTCTGTTATCTCCTTTGCCTGTTATGGTGATTATTATTGTAGTTGTTTTTTTTTCTAGAGAGAGTACATGCTGAAGCTATGTGATGTAACATGGTTTCCTGGCCTCCCGGCATGTCTCTGTTTTACTGATTTTGAACCACCGGGGGATTTTGAGCTGCCTTATATGAGCCGGGAGGAGCTTTGATTTTCATCTTGCAGTTACTGCGCCACCTTGTGGCGGATTACCCTCATGTCAGTAATGGAGCGACCTGAACAGGACACTACCAAAAACAATTCTACAGGTGAGTACTCACAGAATTGTATTTTATGTTTCCCTTTACAGATGACTCTAAAAATGGCTAAACCTAACATTCTGATCGTAAAAAAATTATGATGATTATTGTTTATTTATATAGAGCCATTGTATACAGGTAAACATACAGCACATAGTCTATAGTACAAAGCACGAAATACAAAGCAAATTTAATGATCATATGATGCAAAAGGAGAGCGAGCCCTGCCCTTACTAGGTTATAGTCTAAAGCAGCAGTTCCCAAAATCATTTTATCAAGTACTACTTCACTCCATTGTCTGACTATATTAAGTACCACTGGATTGTGCATGTAGGATGTCAATCAACTAAAACATGATAAAAACACAGAAAAGAACCATTTACAGTGAAAGAAACCTACAAAAAATCACATAACTTATCACCTTTTGGTGCAGTTTTGTACTTATGGTGATTTGGTAAAGTACAGTATCGATGGCAGCAGATCAGGTTTAGGTATAGCTCAGTGTGCAGCCTTGTATCACTTGATAGTATCTCAAGTACCACCAGTAGTACTAGTACCATTGGTTGTTAACACCTGGTCTAAAGGAAGGACTGGGCACACAATAGGAAGGATTACAAGTGGTATGAATTGGTGGCATGAGCCCTGTGAAGGTTTTAAGACATTATTTAAACCTAGTCATAGGCTTGTTGTCTTAAGATGTGCATTTTGGGGGCACATTTACAAGCTTAGAGTGTTGGGAAGCACATAATTGAGAAATGGCATCCCAGAGGAATACGGGGAGGTGTGTGATAACTCCTGGAGGCAGGAGTGAGAGGAAGTGACCAGGGTAGGAGCAGGAGAATGCCCTGTCAGAGCAGAGGTTGCATATAAGATAATTTTACTTGGCCCTAGCTGAACTATCTAGATTACTTGTAGTTACATCTCTTACATATCATGCCTCTGGTGAGATTTCCTAGAGACAGTAAGTGTACAATCACATTGTGAATAGACTGGGTTGCGGAGCCATTATTATACTAAAAGTGGAAGTCAAACTACAATGTAAAACAGTTTGCTAGATGAAGTGGTCCTTGCAAGAGGTAACATACATAAAATGGATACAGCATGGCTTTCAATTGGCTAGCCAATCTAATCCTGGGTGACTGTCAACATTCCCTGGTACACCTAAAGGGTAAGGGTGAAGTTACAGTTTAACACAACATAAACAGCTGCATCACTCCTCCTCTAACAATTTGTGTACCACATTACTTAACCTTATTTTACAATAACAATTATTAACCTAATATTATAATATTCTAGCACAGTAGTGGTAAACTTGCTAGATAACGGGGCATAAAGAGCATCTATTACATCACCAAAGGCTTCTCTATTATACTTACTTCCTACTGCTATTTAACTCATTTGGTCCTCCCACCTCAACCCAAGACAAATGTCTACCACTGATGAATGGTTGCCTTTCCCCTAGAACTTATAGCAGAGGATGATACACCTGGAGAGCATTGCCCGGTGGTGTGGATTCTTCTTGGACCCTGACATGTTCTGTGGGTGCATAGGGGTACAGACAGTCTCTAACACTCTAAAAGAACTATAAACATCACTCAGGCCAGTATCTTAAGGGTTTACTTACTTAATTGAAGCACCAACTTCCACAGCAACTGTTTCAACAGTACAGATAACTGTGCCTTGGCTTCCTCCACAGGTTCACAGGAAAGCTGTCTGGCTTAGTCTCTCTGTGTTACCAGTTTCTCACTCCCCCTGTCCGGTTGTTGTTGAGCTTTCACACGAGGTCCACAACAATGACAACGGGGTTTTAACAGGTCCCCAATTCTTTATTATTATTTATGGAAGGGTCATATATTTCTATGTTGTGTTGAAACACATGGGATCCTATCTAACCTAGTTGATAGCTAATCCCATTCGGAAACATTGTGAGTAGACCAAGACTTAAAGTGGACGAAAACCCAGCTCAATAGATTCCCGGGCCAATCGATTCTCTCCCCCGGGGCATCCAAAATTGGGATGTCCTGCTATGTGAAACCCCCCAGGCCGCCCCTATTCACTTACCTTGCTTCCTGGTGCAAGGATGCATGTGCAAGCCGCTGCCGCATCCTCGCTATCCCTATAGCAGGGCACTTGCATGCATTTCTGAATGGCCGGCACGCGCTTGCTCCCTGTTAGTGGGAAGTGGGGGATGCAGACGTCAACGCGCTGGGAGCCACTGGCCTTAGACGAAGGCTTAGACAACGTGTTGTCACCAGCTCTGATTGTGCTAATTGGGCGAGCAGCCACGCATATGCTGTAGGACTGGGAAGAGGTGAGTTGTGCTCAGCGATCTGGGGGGGGGGGGGGGTTTCAGGCAGCATCGGGATGCCCCGGGGGAAAGGACCAAAACCCAGGATAGTTAAAATCCTGGGTTTTGGTCCACTTTAAAATCGAATGTTGGTCACGGTGATACTAAAACGTGCTGCTGCTCGTGTCTGTGGGGGACATCCCAGTTTGGGATGTCCCCCTGGCAACACCCAATTCCCATGCCCCAAAATTCACCTCCTCTGGGGCGTATGACCGGCCCAGCCAGGAAGCCTATGTTGCCTGCGGGTCGAGGCATTGCGAATCGGGATGTCCCTGGGCATCCTCAACTGGAAGGGGTCCACTGGACACGCATCCCAAATGGGCGTTTTCAAACCACCCTACAAACCATCTTGATCTAATTAAAGCTGAAAAAAAGCTTGTTTTCATCAGCTCTCTCTCTCTATTCTTAAAGGGACTGCAGCTCACCTCATCATGGCTGCCCTCTCCCTTCCAGTCAGAACACACCTGCTTCTGAAAGTAAAAACAAGGCAAAGAGTAGTGGCACACACCCGGAATTCCTTTGCCATAGACCACCAATCATAGGGCTAAGCTGGTGGTCTAAAGCTTCACATCATCAGACTGTGGACACTGGGAGAGAGAGGGAACAGCCAAGGTGATGAGAATGCCTGCCCTACAGAACCTGCCCAGTATGTTGATTACTATGCGGCATCACGGAGCCAAGGGCCACACCCACATGCATCAGAAGAGAAATCATACGGAGAAACTGTAAACATCAATATCTCGCCCATTTCTTCTTCAATTTAAAAATAGAAAAAACTGTTTAGGACAGTGCCAAATGTAGACCGACACAATGGTCTAACAATTGCCTTTACCTTCTGTAGCCCTTTAAATCATTTTTATCAAGCCATGGTGCAGGGAGGCCAGAGCTAGTTTAAAATAGTCATCGTTATTTGCTTTATCCTGCAGCAACCACTGATCTTACACTCAGCACAGCCACTGCCAGGATTCGGTATTGTGTTCAAAGAATGAGTCAACTCATGGCATCAAAAAGCCAGTTGATCTACAATTTCTATTTTAATCTCCTATAACGTTATTTTAAATCACCATGTCCACATGGGGTTCCATTCTTTTATTCAGTAAGAAAAATCACCTATGCCATAATAACGGCCTGCAGCAATATATATAATAAGAGTACGGCACTGGGCTGCTTGTAAAGAACAAGCTGCCCCAGGTACACCTTTTTTTGTTACAAAATATGTGATTATCATCTTGAAAATCATGATCAGTGTGTTGCCTGCTTTGCAGTCTGAACTCCCATTTTTCTGTGATCAAACCTGCACGTCTGCTATATCAGACACTTCTTTTTGCTCCCTTGGCTAAATATACAGAAAGGGTAAACACCCAATTTCAGATGCCCCTTTGTGTGAAATCCCTCAGTTCACTATACACCTGGGATACGGAGCATTCCTGCTGTGTACATATTGGGTGGAGCAGAAAAGCTGTGGCTAAGCTTGCTCGTGCACCCGGCAGCATCCCCTGCTCCCTCCACTATTCACAATCATGCTGGCAAACATTCAAGTCTGCCAGGTGCACAGGCGCCCACAGCAGGGATGGCAGGGGTGGACCAAGCTTGCACCAAGCTTGTAAATATATTTAGTAGGGCTGAAGTGCTTAACATGGCATTTTCTAATCCGGGGTCAGACAAGGAACCCTATGGGTGTCAGAGTTGACACTTTTGTGATTACCTCTCGTAAGGACCACTTCATCTAGCAAACTGTTTTACAGTGTAGCTTGACTTTTAGCTTCACTTTTAGTATAATAATGGCCTCTCATCCCAGTCTGTTCACAATGTAATTGTACATCTACTGCCTCTATAAAATCTTACCAGAGGCATGAAATGCAAGGAACATAAGAATTAAAAGTAATCTAGATGGTTCAGCTAGTTCAGCTAGATTTTAGAAAGAATTTTGGTAACATTTCTAACCTATAGGGCTCCTCTCTACATTTCACCTTTAATCCACCTTTAATCCACTGATATAAACTTATATGCAACCTCCACTCTGACATTCTCCTGCCCCTACCCTGGTCACTTCCTCTCACTCCCACCTCCAGATCACGCACCTCTCCACATTCCTCTGGAATGCCACTTCTCAATGCCATGCTCCCCAACACTCCAAGCTTGTTAAAAGTGCCCTTAAAATGCACATCTTGACAACAAGCATATAACTAGGTTTAAATAATGTCTTACAACCTTTACAGGGGTCATGCCACCAAGTTCAACTCATACCACTTGTAATCCTTCCTATTTGTGCCCAGCCCTTATCCTTTAGACAAGGGGTTCCCAACCAATGTTACTAGTACTGCTGGTGGTACTTGAGATAATATCAGGTAACACAAGGCTGCATACTGAGTTATACCTCAACCTGATCGGCTGCCGTTGATACTGTACTTTACCAAATCACCATAAGTACAAAACGGCACCAAAGGGTAATAACAAGTTATGTGATTTTTTTTTGTAGGTTTTGTTTACTATAAATGGCAAGCTTTTTGAAGTTCATACTTGAAGAGTAGCAATGCCCAGGATTTTCACTGTCCCAGGTATTGTTGAACTCCAGTGGGGCATCCCAGTTTGGACATCCAATTAGCTAGCAAGCTGAATGGAACATGCACAACCTGCCCCCCTGTTCCTCTGTGTATTTGCATCAGCACCGAAATTGGGATGACCCAGGGATGGGGAAATTACCTCCCTGGGGTCTTTTAGACTCCAGTAAGGCTGATGTTCCTTTTTAAACAGTGGCGCCTCCACCTACAGAATGCCTCAGTGGTGGAGATTTAAGGAGAACAAGGTCTGTAAGCTGAGCTCTTCAAGACAAGCGGATTTAAAAGAAAAGAAGACCTGGACAGAACTGAGTCAATTTTCCGGTCTTCGACCCCCACCAGGGAGATACAGGCGTATTTCTTGTCATTTCATCGTACACAGGGATCCATTGTGCAGTAAAACAACATTCATCAGTGTGTCACTTAGCTGAAAGGTGGGTGGTGACCAGCACAAAATATGAGGTTGGTGGCTCCTCTCCGTTACCAGTGACAGGCATGTTTTTTTTGTTTTTGCTAGACTAGATTCTCATTTGGTCATGGCACAAAAGATTTGACTGTTTTGTTTTGCCTGAAGTTTTTATAATACAGCCTGTGAGCTAAAAGACGGCATACTTGTGGAGGTTGAATGAATGACTTGTCTGTCCGTGGGGGCTTCAGTACAAACTTCATAACGGGAGAGAACGGGAGCCGCCCGACAACATGTCATATGAGAAAGGGTTTTTCTGTGAGCCTAAGCTTCACAAATAAACGATCATTGTTTACAGACAGCTTTCCAACAAGCTCGTGTCAGTGGAAGAGTCATTACCCACAAACCACTGCGCCGTTTCCTCTACTCATAGTAATCACTAAACAAAAGCTAGACCCTTTGTCTCGTACGATGAACATTTTTGTTGAAAATATCGACATTACTTCCCCTTCATACATGTAGAAATAGAATGGTTATCTGTAACCATTAGATGTCTAATGAACCTTTCTGTCATTAGTTAATGGTTTCATTGTATTATGTGCAGACCTTCTGCTTTATCATATGCTTTTGCCGGAAAACATTACCCTTTTCTTCCTATTATATAATTTGCTATAAAACACACCCATAAATATATACAGAGAGAGAGAGAGAGAGAGAGAGGGAAAGAGAGAGACCTGTCACTGCCGAGCAAGCTTACATGGTAAAAATAAAAAATATGAAATTAAATCAAACCTGTGTCCGAATTTTAGCTGCCATTTTGGCACTGCCGCCTTGCTGTCCCTCTCTAGTACCAGAGTATTAGCTTTACATATACTTAATCACAGTATAAATGTGTTCTTATTTTCAGATTGCTAAAGTTATCTACTCATCAGAGACAAGAAGTTTATCTAATATGTAAAAAGAACAAAAACTCACTTATAGCGGACCAATAGTCAAAAATGACTTAAACCAGACCAACACAACAAACAGCATTAATATGCATCCCTCCCCGGGGCCATTTGATTGCTGCACATAAAAATTAATTTACCTTTTTCATGCTGAGGTAAATTTTAAAAACAAGATGGTGGCTCATGCATTTGCAGGCCACCTGCAAACAGGAAGTGCTGCTGGCCTTCCTGTTACTCTGCATTGTCAGTTATGTCAGTTGGGAGCGGAAGCGCCAAAATGGCCGCTACGTTTCTTTTCCAACTGTGCCAGGCTGTTGGCACACTTTAACTTCACCTACTCCTTTTTAAGATTAATGGGTCCCAAGTTCGAGTCCGGGTCCTAGGGCTGCTCCCATTAACAGTCAGCGATTAAAGCCAAAGCCTGACATGCCTCCTCTATTGCAATGAATGGACTGGGGATGGTCAAGTTACTGACTGATGCAGACCCACTTCCCAGAGGTCGCCAGTGAACATAGGGGCAGGTCTGCATGCCATCAAACTCAATCTTGCAAGTTTTATACAGCTGAAGTAGGACCAAACAGTTGGGGGTGGGCAAAATGCGGGTATGTTTTTGGGTTACCTGGATAGTCCACTTAACAACCAATTTATAAACAAAGGTGGCTACTTCATTAGGTGGACCTAGCCTCGCTTCCAATCTGCATAAATATGAAGCCCATCTAAAAGACATATTAATAGACACTATTTTATAATACATGTGAGAAAGAGATGTTCAAACAGCTTAAATAAATGCTGCTGTAAATAGAAGACAAAGTGGAAGCATTCAGAGTTCCAATTACAAAACAGTAAATTAGATACACGGAATGGGGCTGATTCAACACCATTTCTTAAAAGTTTACATCAGGTGAAAAATAAGGAAGCTTTCTATTTACACATGGGGCGGAAGAGAACTCTAGGTAGACAATGAAATCGTATGGCATTTTTTACTACATTTTGCACCTGATGCTGTATCACACTTTGATTTAATGCTACTGGTTTTATTTTTTTTTTGTATAATATATCATTCACTCTTATTGTATACTGTACCTAGAGGTGAACTTTTTACAAATGGTGCTAACCGCAGTAAGGGAAAAAGTGTAGTGGGGATTAGACCTAAATTCTGGCTCAGTGGTGCCTCTCCTGAAAGGAAGACATTCAAATTTCATAACAGAGAAATGTTAGACCAGTGTCAGTGAGGTTTATTAAACTTGAGGCTGGTTTCACACCAGCACAAATGCGGGTGAGCGCCACCCAGCCGCCAGTGAAAATCTGCCCATAGTAATCTATGAGTGCTTTCACATGTGAATTAGGTGTTTGCAGAGCACTCAGAGCACTCCACAAAGGCCCAGCCAGCAGCGGTCCGTGGAAGCAGCGCTAGCGCTCTCTCTCCATGTGAATGGAGCGCGACAGCACTGAACGCACAACACATGCTGACAACAGCAATTGCGGGGCACTCTGCCTGGTGTGAAGCTGGCCTCAGTGTATTGCCACACCATCAATACAATCAGCAATACAATCTTCCTCACATCTATCCAATCGATCTAGCCACATAGATACCAGCAGTAGGTGGGAAGATAAGGTTCTTAAAAGAAATGGAATAGACAAAACTAAATGAATGGTATCTGATGAAATTTTGTCATTTCTAGGAAATGTGGGTATGGCCATAAATTCCTGAGGGTGACCCCACTAGCAGGCTTACTATTTGGAACTGATTGGAGATTGACAGAAGAGGACCTATTTAAATCCGCCCAAGTTAAAAAGATGGAGACCATCTGCACATATATACCTGTAATAACTGCTGACACATTAGCTATGCAATTACAAGCCTTAGAAGAACACAACGATGATGACTGCGAAACCTGGTAGAAAAGGTGCTATACACAGCAACACATTTGTCACCTGCTGAAAAGAAATTATAACTGAGCATGCTCAGCATTTATGCTTTTCACGCAAACCATTATAGCTTTAATGTGCAACTTTTATTAAATAAAGAGGACCATTTATTATACATCTAAAAAATTGAGTCAAATGTTTTGTTATATTAGAATACTTTGTATACCCATTAAATCCCAGCCCATTTATTTACCTACTTCTGAAATCCCTTGTTCCGGCTGCCGGTTCACAAGCCAACATAACCAAAAATAGCCTGTGGGTATTGTTGATTCAATGCACAGCACTGTACAATGCCCCCCATGTACTTCACGGGCTACTGATGGTCACACGGGGGGTGGAAAGTTCTGTGGGAATACAGAGCTTGCAAAGTAGGACATCACTCCTGTGATAGATGCTACTGTAAATGATGGCTGGGTCCCTACTTCAAATTTTTGATATTGTGTGGCCACCTTAGAATGGTCACATGCATTTATTACAAACAAAAACCTCTCACTCACTTCAATCACCTTACTTAAAGGAGCAGTATCGCAAATTTTTCTTGGTGACTTATATTTAAATGGTACTTGGAATGTAGGTAGGTGTTGGAGTAAGAATTACAAATGTAGAAAAAAATTATGTGTGTGTTGAACAGCTGGAGGCTAATAGCTCATGTTTATGTCTTGTCAGTGTGGCAGCCGACACTCTTGGCCTGTTCCATGCTGAGGAGAGGGGGAAACAATGTATCAGTTCCACACTGAGGAGAATGTATCAAAGTCTCAGCTGTTCAGTGCTGGCAGCCGTCCAGCATCAGATAACAACATTGCAACATTGCCTGGCCAGAACTTATATATCTAAAACAGAGAGAAAAGCTCTAGAAGTCATTTAGCTGATTTTGACAGTTTTCCCTTCATGTTGGCTCTGCTGCAGAATCTTTTTACCAGTTTTTTTTATCAGTTTACCATTTTCTCTTTCATATTCTTATTTTTCTTTTTTCCATATGATCTTTCTTTCAGCTTTGTGTGTTTTGAGCAAAGCCCAACCCAGGATTTTCACTATCTGGAGTTTTGTTTTGTGCCCCTAGGGGCATCCCGACTTGGGATGCCCTGATATGTGAAATCCCCAAGTTCGCCTGTGAAAACCTACCTTTCCCTGTCCCACAGTGCATGCGCAGGCTCTCATCCAATCAGCTCTGTTTGCACGCAGATGGGAAGCCTGAGCAGTAACCTTCCTGGCCGCCCGGCCTGTCTAAATGACTATCTGCGTGAGCGCCAGAAAAATGGGGGATCTGTGGTTATCCAGGGGTTGTTTCACACAGTGGGCATCCTGATTTAGAATGGGGTTTTGTTCCACTTTAATACCTTTGGATTTTCCTGCATAGTTATTCAAAGAAGAATTTCAGTCATTTTCAGTCAGTTTAGTTTATTTTGTATAGATTTTACACATTTGAGTCACCTGGTCTCATAACAAAAGCAGCACCTCACACATACACAGCCGTTACCACTGATTACAGTGTCAGCCTCTGAGGTAAAGTGTTGCTAGGAGACCAGTGGGCTAAATGAAGCAGCTCACTAAATACAACCAGCAGATCCCCCTATTCAGCAAATGGACTGAGCCATTTTAATTATACAATTTAAAAGAGAGGCATATATTTTTTTCTTTTTCTATCGCCAGATTATTCATACACGTTATAAGCTATTGTGTGGCTATTTAATTATTTATCTTTTTTAATGCAAATTTCACGATACTGCTCCTTTAACTCACTTCTAACACCTGCTGCTAGATATTGTTTCATTCTTAGCTGCCTCCCACCAAATAAAGGGTAGAAGTCCTGGGTGTAAAATCATTGTCAACCTATCATCGGACTGTGCCAGGGGATAATATTAAGACAAAGATGACGCTTTTCATCCTGCTGTCTAAGTTACAATTTTTGCACAGATGACCTACCAAACTCTGTAGAAACAAAGCTCCAGTTTCATAAACACTATTGTTTTTTGTTGAACCACCATGTCTGACAGCCTCTGGGGAATGTATCAGTGCGGCAGTGTATCAGTGCTCCTCTTTCAGCATTTTGGAGCTTGGGGATACACTTATGTGGGGCAAATATTCTATGGAACGTGGGATCCACAAGCATGCTTTGCATTTTTGGGGAAGGTGGGGAAGGATCCCCTGCTGTAATGAAACGTAGGTGACACTTTTGTCACCCAACCACATCTAAGCATCCCACTGGGCCAGTATTTAAAATTCCTGAACAGAGCACAGAACCCCCCCCCCCCCACCCGGTAGTAGCAAGGTAATCTGTGCATTATTTTGAGATGTTAGTAGAGTCCTACACAGTCCCCAGGGCACACATGTCTAATTCTTTTAGAGAGTCCATGTGCCCTGCAGGGTCCCCCATCACCAGACCTGTCAGAGAGCCACTTCCTTCACACTAGATCTTGGTGAGTATAGCTGCCAACTGAATTGGGGTAGGTGTAGGGGAGCAGATGAGCAGGGTTTTATTCTATCTCTTACTTTAAGGCAACTTTAAATCTTTTGGGATGACTTCCATTTCCTGAACACAGCTACATAGTTCTAAATATAAGTGACATTCACCTGCATAGAAAAAGAATGTGCCTTGCATGGATAGGGCAGAGACAAAATGCCAAACGTATTAAACATTACATATTTGTTTAAATGCCAAAAATGTTAGCAATGCATAACTGGGATCTAGTCCCAGAGTTATTAGCTAACCTCAAGTTAAAAAATAACCTTATTTAGTAAATGCACTCTTAACAATAACAGTCAGTATTCACTGGGCCTTTGCAAAGGAGGCATTTTATGGTCTTTTTTTATACATGAGGATAACAAGCTTCTCCCTGCACTAGAAGTAACATACAGTATTTATCAGCTGAGAGGCAGAGAAGTGTAATTAATGACAATAAATACACAGCCTGTTACCAGAGCAGTTGGCAAATTATGTTTGTTCTTTAAAGAGGAACATCAAACCTAAAATAAAAAGGGTCTGATTAACCCCCCCCCCATCGGCCCATACTCACCTTTTGAATGTCAACACTGCCTGCTGCGGTGACATCATCTGTTTCAGGGCCTGGTGCTCTTCAATGTCCCACGGTGATCTCGCAGCTCCGCAAAGTCTCGCAGGATTTTGGGCGGCTTCATTGCATCCCATGGGGATGGGCACTGCGCAGGCACAGGGAGGCATGCATATGAGCACTGTTTCTTGTAAGGGTGTTGGTCCGGTTTAAATGCAGTCCAAATCCATGCTAACCCGGCTCTAAAAGTTAATAGGTAAAAGCCAGCCCCCAGGGCAACCCGATTTGGGATGACCTGCTGTGTGAAACCATACTAGTAACCCTTATGCTCACCTGGGGATTCAATCCCAAGGCACATGCTTGGGCCTTTAATGGCATACCCAGCACTCTTCTAGCTGATGTGCGCACCTGCCCCCAGCATATCAGAATGGCTGACAGCGGATGCACGCAGCAAGAGGGAACGGCCAACAGGAGGCGTTCAACAATCGGTGCCACTCAGAACCTTTTGTTCTCATTGTGCTGGGCTAAATAAGGTATGGTGGACGAGAGCTTGAGCATGCATTGTGGGAGTGTAGACCCATGTGAGTAAACTGCTGATTATGGGGGATTCACAGACAGGGGCATCCCAAACTATAACTGAAAAAAATACAATTCTGTGAAATACTCACCTGTAGAATTGGTATTATACGTATACAGTACGTCCTGCTCCAGATATAATACTTACACTTGGGTTATCCTCCGCCAGATGGCGCTGTGCACTGCAGACATGCAAAAACAGGCTCCTCCCGGCCCTTCATATACCCGGGGACCTCCCACAAATCCCCAGCATTGAAAAGCAGTGAACCAGAAGCCGGGAGAATTTAACCACCAAAAACAACTGGTAAAGATAACAATAATAACAATCACCATACAGGGGATCCAGAATAATGCAAAAAAACAGGGTGGGGTGGAGCAGGACGTACTGTATACATATAATACCAATTCTACAGGTGAGTATTTCACAGAATTGTATTATTCTAAGTATACAGTACGTCCTGCTCCAGATATAATACTTACACTTGGGACATCCAATAGCAGTGTCCATAAAGTAGGGTGGGATCCCCAACAAAAAAGGCAACAGCAGACAGTTTAAAGCACTGTCACCTGCAATACCTTGCGGCCAAGAGCAGCATGAGCTGAGGCTCTAACGTCAACCTTATAAAACTTTTGAAAAGGTATGAATAGAAGCCCAAGTAGCGGTCTAGCAAACTTGTTCAACAAAGGCCTGGTGCTGAAAAGCCCAAAAGGCACCAAAAGCACGAGTAGAATAAGAAGAGAAGCGAGTAAGAAGATTCTTCCCCTCAGTGGAATAGGCCCGAGTAACAGCCTGACAAGTCCAAACACCAACAGTAGCCTTGGCAGAAGCCGAAAACCTTTCCTAGGACCAGAAGGAACCATCCCATCCAAGTAATGACCAGGCCCAAGGCCGCCTAACCCCCCGAGAACAGACGAGATCGGGCACATACAGGATGGAGTTGGCCGTAGACCAAAAGGAGCATCAGTTCTCCTAAAGGGCACAGTGACTACCAAGGAAACACTTCCAACACCTGTTCAAGGAATGCAGAACCCTTTCCTCAGCGTTGCTAGGAATAAGGCACAGAAGGAAGAACAATATCTTGAATCAATGAACATAAGACACCACCTTAGGCAGAAAGTCCGGCTTAAAGTGGAACACCACCTTATTCTGGTGTATCTCAAAGAACGGGGGCTAGATAGACAGAGCCGCCGGCTCAGACACCCGTCTGACTGAAATAACAGCCACCAGAAGGACAACTTTGAGGGTAAGAACAGCCAGACAGCATCCTGACAAGGTCCAAAGGGAACACCCCGCAAGACAGACAGAATCAAATTCAAAACCCATCAGGGACCATAGGATTACGCGGGGGACGCACATGAGTAACCCCCTGAAAGAAGTCTTAACCAAGGAAACTGAGCAAAAGACTTCTGCAGGAAGGCGAACAGGGCAGAACCTGACCCTTCAGAGTACTGAGTTGGAGAATTCCAACTCCAACCCATGCTGTAATAACTCTAGAACCCTGGGAACAGAGAACGCCCGACAGGGAAGAGACCGAGACTCACACCAATCAATATGGGTACGCCATACCCTATAATAGATGGAAGAAGAAGAAGCTTGCTCCTACTCTTCCCATAGTCTCAATCACCGAGACAGATAAGAATGTTTCCATCAAGATGGATGTTTCAGCAGTCAGGCCGTCTAGGCCAGAGTCCGTAGATCGGGGTGACGTAAAGGGGCCCTGAGTGAGCAGAGCTGGCACTCCTGGCAGAACGTACAGATCTACTGTCCTCAGTACCACGTCTGAGAACCACACTCCACTAGGCCACCCGGGGGCCACCAGAATCACTGACCCCCCTCATCCAGAGCAATTTTGCGCAGAACCCTGCCTAGCAGGGGGAATGGAGAAAAGACATACAGAACAGAATGTCCTGCCATAACATTACTAAATCCTCATGACCACGGCCAGAGAATCCTGGGACAGGGAAATAAGGGCCGAGAGCTTGTGATAGTGACGGGGCACACACAGATCCACACTGGTTGGACCTCATAGTGACACAAGGATTAGCACATCCTGTCGCAGAGGGACCTCCACCGGAGCGAATACCACTGATATGCAGGGAACATTGTCCCCACCCAGATCAGGATCCCGGAGGACTTCCCGGAGGACCCTCCTGCTCTGGGTCCCTCCCTGAATATTTAATGTAGGCCAAGGCCGTCAGATAGGCCTAGCTCCCCCGAACAGGCAGGCCCTGAAGAGGAGTAGGCAAGCGAGTTAGAACTAACTTGAACGCTCATAGATTCAAATATTGATAGGTGTAAAGGCCTCCTAAGGGCCCCACCTCCCCTGGAACCGTAGGGACTTCCAGAAGAAGACCCCCCTCAACCTGATAGATTGGCATCCATGGTGAACATCTCCCAGGAAAGGGCAAGAAGAGACTGTCCCCAGACAGGTTCCTTGAGTTCATCCACTACAAGAGGGACCTCCTCACCAGGGAGGAAGGCACACATACCCTGCTCCAGGGATGCTGGGTCCTTGTCCCGTAGGACAAATAGGAGAAGTTGCAGAAGGCCCCAGGGGGGACTGAGCATAAGGGACCTCTTCGGAGTACGCCACCAACAGGCCCACCAGCTGCATCCCCTGCCTGGTGGAGGGACGGGGACAGCTATGAGGGACTGAGCCCATACAACCAGATTGTCCACTTTATTGCTAAGGAAGGAAGATCCTTGCTTGAACTGCATAAAATTCATTCATAGGAATGGAGATACCAATGAAGGGGACAATAAGGACTTGGGGTGTTTGATCACCCCTCCAAATGACTCCCAAATGGACACCCTCCAGCCGAGTATCCAACGTAGCCAGACGTAGAGACTGGGAAGTGATGAGGATGTCCAGGAAGGTCATCAATCGGACGCCCCTTGGTCTCATCAGAGACCACACCCCCGTCAGCACCTTGGTGAGCACTCTGGGGGCTTAAGAGAGGCCAGATGACAAGGCCACAATTATCAGTGTTGGTCAACCAACGCAAATCTGGGCAGCGGAAGCCACTGGATTCAACCGTCTGAAAGACATAATGGGAATAAAGGGTGTCAGAGCCATGCACAGTAATAAAGAATCATGAAAATCACCCGCGAGGGCACTTACGGACCAAGGGAGGAGGAGGGCCGTTGCCGCGAGCGCGACTAGCATCAAAATGGCGCCAAGCAAACCTCGAAGGGCGGGCCAGAGCGGGCCGTGACGCGGAGCGCGCCAAACCAGGTCCCCGCCCCCCGAAGAGCGTGAAGCTCTAAGACAGTAGTCAATATTGTCAAGAGAAGCAAAGTGTATGACACACATAGAATAGATGATTTTGCCAATGGAGACGCCGCAGCGTCCAATAAAGGAAGGAGACGAGCGTGGTGGCGGCAGACACACAATAAAAAAGCAAACAGCGCGGCTCTGACACCAAGTTACAAGTCAAGGACAATACTAAGGCCATAATCGTGTAATCACAGTACACTTGAGACCACCACACACACACCCCCCCCTTTCTTTCCCCCCTAGCTACGGGGGGGAACGAGGGAGGATGGCGACCTTTTGGATAGGGCCCACCGCTACACGGGGCACGGGGCAATAATGCGGGAGGGGCATCCACTAGAGGCTCACCATCAGCCTAAACCGCCTACCCTTTGGTGGGGGACTGCGGTGGAGCATGGCTCCATAAGCATGCATGGTGCTGCCTACCTTCACCCGACCAGCGCAGCCCAGGCTGGGAGGCACATCACAAGAGGACGGGTGGGAATAGTCCAACAGGGCCGCAGGCTGTAATAGCCCTGCTCACCTGCGAGAGAGTGATACATCATGTCTTCGCAGTCAGCACTGCAGAGAAATCTGGGGATTTGTGGGAGGTCCCCGGGTATATGAAGGGCCGGGAGGAGCCTGTTTTTGCATGTCTGCAGTGCACAGCGCCATCTGGCGGAGGATAACCCAAGTGTAAGTATTATATCTGGAGCAGGACGTACTGTATACTTAGAATAAATGGGTTTTGGTCAGCTTTAACACACAGTTTTTGTTCTGTTTCTACTACAAGAGGGAATAAAGCAAGGACCAGGATGTGTGCTGTGGGAATTCCCCAAGAGCATTTACTTTATGAATATGTATATTAATGCTGAGAAAGCTTAATACGTTTACATTTGCCCCACAGTATCACACAATGCACCAGAGAATGTAGCTTCATTAAAATCCACTGTAGTTCCATGTATAGACAAATACTGCATCTTTCTGTTACGCTGTGTTTTAATCTTATTTACTGATAATAAGACCATCCGCATTCTCTATAGACAGAGATTTCTGCAGCGTATCCGTTGCCTAGATCATCCTGTTTTGGCAGATGCAGGATTACTGCATTCACCTCTATAATAAACAGTGGTCCCTATATACATACAGTGCATGGACGCATTGTGCCCTTCTGTGTCTTGCAAAGACTTGCACCGTACGAACACATGAGCCTTTATTGACCACATCAGTGAATAGAGGGGATTCTGTACCAGCTATCAGAAGCATTTCGGTATCATCCTTTATTTTATCTTCAGCTTCTTTATTTTGACATTTCCTCTATCTCTCTCTTTTTCAGTTACTTTCTTTCTCTCTCCTTCTTTCCCTGCATTCTTAATTTTCCTTTTCTTTTTTTAGCCCTATTCAACTCTCTTTCTCCCATTCTTTCTTTTATTCTCTCTCTTACCTCCTTTCTTTCTCTCATTCTTTCAACACTGGCTCTCTATTTATCTGCCCCCTCTCTCTTTCATTTAGTTTTCTTTCTACCTCTCTATCTCAATTAATTCATCTCTCTTTCTATCTCTCTTCTTGCATTTTTTTCTTTCTCTCTTTATCTGTCTCCTTATCTGTCTCTTTCTTTTTCTCTATCTTTCTCACTCAGTATCCATTCTTTCTCAATCTCTCTTTCTTTCTTTGTTTCCCATTCTCTTTCTCTCGTTCTATGTTTCTCTTTCTCTCTAGTCTTTCTTTCTCTCTATCTCTACCTCCCTCTTCTCCGTGTTTCCACTGTTGCTCACTTTCCATTTTGTGTGGGTGTGTCTCTAGGAGGCGCCATCCTGAAATCTTGCACAGGGTGATACTTAGCCTAAGGCCAGCCCTGCTAGGCAAATACACTGTATGCTGCAACTGCTCTGTTTCATGTTCATGTTCGTTCATGTTCAATAGACTAGTAAGATTAATTTAAGTGACAGTGCAGTCATCCAGTAACCCCTCCCCTGGCACTAAGGTGGGACAGGGGGTTACAACACAAAAAACTTCTTAAGTCGTGCGCAGAGCGGCTCTGTGCAGCAGATCCAAAATGGCAGCTTCCAGCGCTGGAATTGTTGGGTGAACAATTCAGAATTCTGGGCAATGTAAGGAGTTTTTTATTGTAACCCCCCACCCTGTCTTAGATCTACGGGAGGGTGGCAGGGCAGAGGGCTACTGGGTGACTGGACTTTCACTTTAAAAATCTATTTATTTTTCTTTCTTGATTAAATCAGTTTTAAAGAAAAGAATACAGCCAGGAATGTTTGGGAATTACTTAATCAATCTAAAAAAATAGGGAAACTAAAAAAATAAAATTCTGTGATTACTCACCTGTAGAATTGGTATTATGAGTATACAGTACGTTCTGCTCCAAATCTAATACTTACATGTGGGATATACTCCGCCAGATGGCGCTGGACTGCAGAGACATCGAAAATAGGCTCCTCCCAGCCCCTCAAATACCCGGGGACCTCCCACAAATCCCCAGCATTGAAAAGCAGTTAATGAGAAGCCGGGAGAATTAAACAATCCAAACTATCAACTATAACAATGATAACAATCACCATACAGGGGAACCAAGATAATGCAAAACCAAGGGTGGATTGGAGCAGGATGTACTGTATACTCATAATACCAATTCTACAGGTGAGTAATCACAGAATTGTATTATTCTTAGAGGCCGATTCATTAATAGCGCCAGGTAGCGACAGTAGCGGTATTTTCACAGCGCCCGCTAGTATTCGCTGTGCTTGGCCGTTGTTCGGTTGTTGATAGCGACTCAGTCGGTGTGCGGTAATGTTGAATACGGGGTTAGGAGTCGCTGTTTGACAGGTTCCGTGCTGTATGGGAGCGCATGACAGCGAATGGCCATAGCGAACGGCTCCCAGCATATTCATTAACAAATCACGCTCAAAAAATTCTCGCGCTGTGAAATGCTTGTTTAAACCCCAGAGCGCTGGCGGCGATGGGTTAAAAGTAGTTTTTTAACCCCCAAACAACCATATTTTTGGAAAAAAAAAAAACAAGTTTTTCTAAACATTTTGTAATATGAATACATTAATATCAGACCTGTAATATCAATTCTGCACAATTTTTTTTTTTTTACCTTAAAAAAAATATCTAACATTGCAGAAGTGGTCACAGAATTTTTGACATTTAAAAAAAAAACAAAAAAAAAAAAAACATTAATAGCAATTAATTAAGAATATTTAAAGATTGCTCCATTGAAATGCATTGGAGAGCGCCAGGTAGCGAGAGGTCATGCCTGTCGCTGTTCAAGGTCGCTCGCTGGCGCTGTGGGGTGAGGCTGGAATAATGATGAAAGATTCGCTATCTGGCGCTCTGTCAGTCGCTAAGCAGGATCGGTTTGATAAATGTGTGATTGCGGAGGGGAGCCGGCGTACTCGTGGCGGTGACCGTCATTACCGTTCGCTCACCATTCGCTACCTGGCGCTATCCCTTGTTAAATAAGGGCCTTAGTATACAGTACGTCCTGCTCCAAATCTAATACTTACACGTGGGACATCCAACAGCAGTGTCCATAAAGTAGGGTGGGATCCCCAAGAAAAATCAGCAGCAGACCGTTTAAACTACTGCCACCTGCAGAACCTTTCAGCCAAACGCAGCATCAGCTGAGGCCCTAACATCAACCTTGTAAAACTTTAAAAAGGTATGAACAGAAGACCAAGTAGCGGCCTTGCAAACTTGTTCAACAGAAGCCTGGTGCTGAAAAGCCCAAGAGGCACCAATAGCACGAGTGGAATGAGCAGTAAGGCGGAAGGGAGGATTCTTCCCTTTAGCAGAGTAGGCCTGAATCACAGCCTGACGAATCCACTTGCTGATAGTAGACTTGTAACATAGTAACATAGTATGTAAGGCTGTAATAAAGACTTTAGTCCATCCAGTTCAGCCTGTTTAACTCCTTCCAGTGGTCTAGTAGCCATAGCTGGAAATGTTATTACATGCAAGGAGGGCATCCCGGCCACTATAGATCTTCTTCCAGTGGTCTAGTAGCCATAGCTGGAAATGTTATTACATGCCAGGAAGGCATCAAGGCCACTTTTGAACGTTTTTACTGTATCCTTCATAACTACCTCCTCTGGCAGCGAGTTCCATAGTCTCACTGCTCTTACAGAGAAGAATCCACTCCTATGTCGGTGGAGAAAGCACCTTTCCTCTAACCTTAGTGGATGCCCTCAGGTTATAGTTACACTCCGAGGTATAAATAGATTGTGGGACAGACCTTTGTATTGACCCTGAATATATTTATACATAGTTATTAGATCACCCCTCAATCGTCTTTTTTCTAAACTAAATAAACCTAACTTTGACAATCTTTCAGAGTACTCTAGTCCCCGCACTCGGTATTAACTTTGTTGCCCTTCTTTGAACGCGCTCCAGTTCTGATATGTCCTTCTTAAGCACAGGTGCCCAGAACTGTACACAGTACTCCATATGGGGTCTGACCAGTGACTTGTACAGGGGTAAAATGATGCTCTGGTCATGAGCACCTATGCCCCTCCTGATGCACCCCATGATCCTATCTGCTTTGGCAGCAGCTGCCTGCCATTGATTACTACAGTTGAGCTTATTGTCAACTAAAACCCCTAGGTCCATTCCCTTGTTTGTTTATTTAGTGTGTAATCATGATACAGATTTCTCCTTCCCATGTGCATAACCTTACATTTATCTGTGTTAAACTTCATTTGCCATTTAACTGCCCATGCTTCCAATTTATCTAACTCTGTTTGTAGCTGCCTGCTGTCCTCTTTTGTTTTAATTACTTTACACAGCTTAGTATCATCTGCAAAGATTGAGACTTTACTGTTTAATCCATACCCAATGTCATTTATATATATATAGAAGAGAACTGATCCCAGAACTGACCCTTGTGGTACTCCACTAGTAACAGTTACCCAATCTGAGTGTGTACCATTGATAACCACCCTCTGCTTCCGATCATTAAGCCAATTTCCCACCCATCTGCACACGTTTTCCCCTAGTCCAAGCATTCTCATCTTTTGTACCAGCCTTTTATGTGGCACAGTATCAAATGCTTTAGAAAAGTCAAGATATATGATATCCAATGACTCCCCCTGATCCAATCTTGAACTTACCTCCTCATAAAAGTTGATTAGGTTGAAAGACCCTGTAGTTATTGAGTCCACAAATATTAGAAATAATGGCTTGTCTATTACTGTACATAACTCCCTTAAAACACGAGGATGTATCTCATCTGGTCCCGGTGATTCATCAATTTTTATCTGCTTGAGACGGTTCTGGACTTCTTCCTTGGTTAGACCAGTGACATTTAATGGAGGGTTTCGGTTATTCCCCTGCATTTCACTCGGCATGTCACATTCTTTTGTGAATATAGAAGCAAAGAAGTTGTTTAGTAAATTTGCTTTCTCCTCATTTCCCTCTATAGGTGTCCCCTCCTTGCTTTTCAGGGGGCCCACACCCTCAGGTTTGTACCTTTTACGGTTTATGTAGCTAAAGAATAATTTGGGGTTAGTTTTACTCTCCTTTGCAACCAGTCTTTCTGTCTCCAGCTTAGCTGCCCTTATCTGTTGTTTACATTGTTTATTTTCTTCTTTATAATTTTGTAACGCGTCCGCTGTCCCTTCCTGCTTTAAACGTTTAAATGCTTTTTTTTGTTGTTTATTGCCTCCTTAACCTTTTGTTTAGCCACATCGGTTTACATGTGTGTCTAATAGTTTTATTCCTGTAAGGTATATATCTGTCACAATGAAAATTAAGGATTCCTTTGAAAGTATCCCATTTAGTTCCATGCTTTTGTTTTCCCAGTTAATGCCGTTTAGGGCATCTCTAAGTTGGTCAAACTTTTTGAAGTTCCGTGTTTTTGTGGCTCCTTGATAAGGTACCCTAGTGACTGCTAAGTGGAAATTAATGATATTATGATCACTGCTTCCAAGGTGTCCCCCAACCTGTACCTTTACTACTTTGTCTGGTACTTGGCTTGGCAGGAGCCAAACCCTTCCTAGGACCAGAAGGGACCACAAAAAGAGCATCAGTTTTCCTGAAAGGTGCAGTAGCCACCAGATAGTACTTCAGACACCTAACCACATCCAAAGAGTTCAAAACCCTCTCCTTAGCATTGCTAAGATTAGGGCACAAAGAAGGAAGAACAATATCCTGATTCAAATGAAAAGCAGACACTACCTTAGGCAGAAAGTCAGGTTTGAAACGAAACACCACCTTGTCCTGGTGTCTCTCATAGTAGGGGGGCTGAATGGACAGCACTGCCAACTTAGACACACGCCTGACAGAGGTGATAGCCACCAGAAATACAACCTTGAGCGTAAGAATGGCCAGAGCAGCATCCTTTACAGGTTCAAAGGGAGCACCCTGCAAGGCTGACAGAACCAAGTTCAAATCCCAAACAGGCACCATATGCTTACGTGGAGGGCGCACATGAGTGACCCCCTGGAAAAAGTCCTGATCAGAGGGTGCTGAGCAAAGGACTTCTGGCAGAAACCTGACCCTTCAGAGTACTGAGCTGGAGTTCCATCTCCAACCCATGCTGCAGGAACTCCAAAATCCTGGGAATAGAGAACACCCAACAGGGAAGAGACTTAGACTCACACCAGTCAATGTAGGCACGCCAAACCCTGTAATAAATGGAAGAGGAAGACTTCTTCCTAGCCTTTATCAAAGTATCCACCACCGAAGAAGACAGCCCCTTCTCCAACAAGATGGAGGTTTCAGCAGCCAGGCCGTCAAAGCCAGAGTTTGTAAATTGGGATGGCGTAGTGAGCCCTGAGTGAGCAGATCTGGCACCAAGGGCAGAGCGTATTGATCTACTGCCAGCTGCACCACGTCTGCGAACCACACTCTTCTTGGCCACCTGGGGGCCACCAGAATTGCTGGCACCCCTTCCAGAGCAATCTTGCGCAGAACCCTGCCCAGCAGGGGAATTGGAGGGAAGACATACAGGAACTGAAAGTCCTGCCCTGACATTGCTAGAGCATCAGAGGTCAAGGCCAGAGGATCCTGGGACAGAGAGATAAAAGCTGGGAGCTTGTGATTGTGGCGGGACGCAAACAGATCCACATCTGGTTGGCCCCAACGGTGACACAGTGATTGAAACACCCTGCTGAATAGGGACCATTCTCCCTGGCGAGAGGTCCCCCTGCTCAGAGAGTCCGCCAGTCGATTTTCCACCCCCGGGATGTACACAGCTGATATGCAGGGGACATTGGTCTCCGCCCAAGTCAGGATCAGACACGCTTCCTGGAGGGCCCCCTTGCTCCGGGTCCCTCCCTGATGATTGATGTAGGCAACTGCCGTCTGGTTGTCCGAGCGCACCTGAACAGGCAGACCCTGAAGGTGAGTAGTCAAGTGAGCCAGAACTAACCTGATCGCCCGTAGTTCCAAGACATTGATAGGTGTGTGGGCCTCCTGAGGACCCCACTTCCCCTGGAACCGCAGGGACTTCCAGAAACCCCCCCAACCTGACAGACTGGCATCCGTAGTGACCGTCTCCCAGGGAGGGGTAAGAAAGGATCTGCCCCCCAACAGGTTCCTTGAGTCCATCCACCACAAGAGGGACCTCCTGACCCGAGGGGAGAGCACACAGACCCCGTCCAGGGACGCTGGGTCCTTGTCCCATACTGACAATAGGTGGAGTTCCCAGATAGGGAAGCACGAGTACGCCCTGACATCTGAGCAGAGACATCACGCCAGCCAGCACCTTGGTGAACACCCTGGGGGCTGAAGTGAGGCCAAATGGCAAGGCCACAAACTGGTAGTGTTGATCCATCAGAGCAAACCTGAGGAACCTTTGATGACCTGGGAACACAGGAATATGAAGGTAAGCATCTTTGATGTCCACAGAAGTCATGAAATCCCCTTGGCGCAGGGAACTGATGGCAGAGCGCAGAGTTTCCATGCGAAAGCGCCTGCCCCTGACAAATTTGTTGAGGATCTTCAAGTCCAGGATGGGCTGACCAATCTTTTTTGGGTACTGTGAATAGATTGGAATAAAAGCCCTTGCCTTTTTCTCTTTAGGGGACCAGCTCCAGGAGGCCTTGCACTGCCTGCACTAGCTCCTGAGCTGACACAGGGTCCTGAGGAATCCGGGATCTGATGAATCTTGGAGGGGGACAGGCAGCAAATTCCAACTTGTAACCGGAGGACACAACCTCCTGAACCCACCGGTCTGAGACATGAAGCCTCCAGACGTGAGCGAAGTGCTGCAGCCATCCCCCCACCCGGATGGGTGAGGGCGCCCCATCATGCCTGAGGGGGCTTGGGAGAGGATTTTACTTTGGGACCCCAGGAGGAGCCAGGACATCCACGTCCTCTGCCCCTCCCCCAGAAATCTCCCCGGGCCCCAGGAAAGGAAACCCCCCTTCCCTGTCTGGCACCACGGTAAGGGGAGGAGAAGGAAGCCTGACCCCGAAAGGGCCGAGATTGCCGCCTGCGCTGGGGTAACCTGCCTCCCTTAGCAAAAAGGTCCAGGCGGTCCCCAAACAGACGCAGTCCTTTAAAGGGAAAACCAGTGAGGGCCTTCTTGGCAGCACTGTCAGCAACCCACTGGCGCAGCGCCATCCCCGCACATGCAAAGGCGTGGGATGCCAGCTGGTCAATGCGCCGGTCCTCAGCATCCCGCAGGGTAGTGGAGTCAGGGGAATGCATGACAGAGGTGTTAGATAGCCCTAGGATCGGGGCATCCACCTCAGGGGCGGGATGACCAACATTTAACCACCTCAGCAGGAAAGGGATACTTCCTATCCCAACTTTTTGGAACCCCGGGAAGTTTACTGGGGCGCTCCCATTCCTTGAGCACAAGGTTATGGAAATGTGCCTGCTCGGGAAATTCCAAACGTGATTTTGCTGTATGGAAAAGCTCCCCTCTTTGCCTGGGAGCCGCAACAGGGAGAGAGATGGACAGAACCTCAAAAACCGTCATGACCCCTTGGTCTCTCATCAGACGAGCCTGAATCAGAAAAGAGCTCCCCTTCATCAGACGGGGTATAGCCACAAAGATTCCAAAACTCCTCAGTTCCCATAGGGAAAACAGTGACATTAGGCGTCAAGTGCCGCTTCTTAGCAGGGCCTTACGCGCTAAGGACTTAGCAATCAACTGCTCAATAGTAGCCAGTCTAGAAGACACATCAGGCTGAGAATCCCCACTAGTATGCAACTCAGTAGGAGTGAGGTTTAAGCTTGGGGGAGTAGGCGAAGTGAAACAAGGTGCAGCCACTGGCAGGCCAGATTCCAATGCAAGCACCTGCTCAGCACAGGGTACACAGACCCGCGCCTTGTCAGCTTCAGCATGAGGCTGCCCACACGCTACACACAGCCGGTCTTGTCCCGAAGGGACCCCGGTCACATTATCCTGGGATGCCTCCATATGGTGATTATAGCGGCGCTATACGCCGATAGGGAATAACGCTATATAGCAACCCCGGATGCCCCAATAACCCGCTAGGGAAGTGGGAGTATTATTTTTACAAGGCCTACAAGTTATACACTAATACAGGGCCGGGAGAAGCCAAAAGGGTTCGCCCCACCTGAAAGACATAAGCAGACAAGACCTGTAAGCACACAGTAACAAAAGTGAAAGATATAAAGCCACCAGCGAGGGCACTTACGGACCGCGGTAGGTAGGGGTCCGTCGCGCATGGGCCAACCAAGCAGGTTAAAGATGGCGTCGGTATACCTCGAGGGGCGGGCCGGTATCAGCGATGACGCGGAGCACGCCCTAGACGGGCCCCGCCCCCCCCCGAAGAGCGCGAAGCCAGAACGTGCAAGCAGCCAATGACGGCGCACGCGGAGGTGTACGTCAGCTCAGGCGATATGTCCCACACGCCATATACCCTGACCCTCCCACCCCCCCAATTCCCAATCCGCCCATACCCCCTCCGATAGGCAGCGTGGCAACAAAGATTTGCTCGAGGAGGGGCGGGTATTTCTCACTTCGGGTGGATCAGAATAGTGTGACATCTATCGGTGGAGATCAGGATTTAATCATGTAGGAGCCTCACTTTCCTGTTTGGGGGCTGTAGTAGCAACCTCTCCACTTTATAATGTGTAACGGTGGCAGAAACTGACCCACAATGATAACGATGCTCGCGCCTTTGCAAACAGTGTTCCCGATTTCCTTACCCACACCTTTCTTATCCTGTATTGCATGTCTAAATGTATGTAATGTATAAAAAAGCAAATATATCAATATGCAAACAAGAAAAAACAAGCTAAATCTGAAAGCGCAAGGTCCCCCGAGCAGAACAATACCCAACATGCATAGGTACTGTTAACCCTTTTAATTTCCAGCCTACTTGAAGTTTTGTCACCCTCTGTTGACAGGTCATTTTTCCCCATTTTGCGCCATGTTTAACCATGATTTTTGCTGGAATTTCCAGGAAAATTATATACATATTTTTGCAGCAGAGTTTAGGCTTTTACATGAAATGTCTTGTTTGTAATTTTTCTACTGTTTTTTAAATATTTTTGCATAAAAAACCAAAAAAATTAATAAAATAATATTTTTAGACAATTGTCTCATTTATTTTAAATAAAACATTTGTTTTATTAATGAAAACCATATTGCATGTGATAGCCCCATTTCTCCCGATTACAACGGTACAACTTGTATTGGTAGCCCCCCCATTCTTGCCCAGGAGACCCCCCAAACTGAAAAGAGCACTTTATAACATTTACAAATAAAATACAACTACTATCCACACTATAAACATAAGGGGTTAATTTAAAATAAAATGAAATAGGGTTCCCCTTCCCAGGCTAACCCTAACCCTTAAAAATCCCCCCAAAAAATGACGTAGGGTCCCCCTTACCCATCATAACCAGCCCGGGACCAGCTATGGGGGCTTGTAGGAACAGAGTGGAGGGGCCAGCTTTTGTGGCCCCCCGCCCTGCAGCCTACAAGCCCACATACCCTGTGTGGGCACGGGCTCTTCTGCCCCCCCCCCCGGGCTTTGGGGAGGCAGGTAATTGGGGGTGCCGGGGGTTAATGGCAAGTCACCCGCTAGCCGCAGGTGACTTGCCAGCCCCCAGCCTTGTGAACTGGTATAGGGGTCCCATGGACCCCTTACCAGTTCACAAGGGGTTAACAATAAAAATAAACACACAGACACATGGCAAGTCACCCGCTAGCCGCAGGTGACTTGCCAGCCCCCAGCCTTGTGAACTGGTATAGGGGTCCCATGGACCCCTTACCAGTTCACAAGGGGTTAACAATAAAAATAAACACACAGACACATAATAAAAAAATGACATTTATTTATTTCTTTTTCTCTACTCACCTCCGATGTCCCGATCATGTCCCACGACGCTCAGATGACCAGCCCTCCTCCTCCGATCTCCAACAGCAACTGAGCTTCGGGTCCCGGCTGCCGGGTGACAGGTGTCGGGTCACCAATGACGTCATCCGGCTGGGATCAGATGCCCCCGGGTGAATAGAAGACCTGGCCTAACATAATGAGGGGTCAGGTGAGTTTTTAACTTTTATATTTTTTTTTACTGTGGGGGTTTAAAGTCAGCTACGTGAGTCTCACGTAGCTGGCACTTAACGATAGGAGAGGCGACTACGTGAGACTCACGTAGCTGGCACTAGAAGGGTTAAAGAATGCACCTCCAATAGTGATGGGGCTGACTATCTAGACAGGGGTAGAGGCAACATCATATTGCAAACCACAGATGTTAAATGTGCATGCCGCTATCAAGATCTCTTCACAAAGTGATGGCCTAGTGTTCAAGAACTCAAGCAATCCATAGTGTGTGTGTGTGTGTGTGTGTGTGTGTGTGTGTGGCATTTTTGCTTATGCAGCATACTGGATCAGTGCGCGGCGCTGACAGCCCTGGGAAGCACTTTCACAAAAGAAGCCTGACATTCTTTTGCAGGAATTCAGACTGTGACCCTAGAAGCACCAGGCAGACCTTACAAACTGCTGTCAGCTACATTTACAAAAACAGTTTATGAGTGTGACTTTTTATGACACAGCATAGATGTGTGTAGCAGTCAGAAATTAGTTTGTTATTCTTTTTGTTATGCTTGTGTAATGTTCTGTCAATAATGTGCCACTGCCGTTGGTAAAACTGTGGCCAAAACCCCTCAAAGCACATTCAGAACAGTATCCTTATAGCAGTTCCACATTTGTTTCAAATTACAAAAAAGTTATTTAAATTACACGTAAAAGGATATGTGATTTTACTGCAATAATTATCCGCCTAAATTTTGATACTGCTGACCACTACTAAATTCTCCAAATACTCGCTGACCTAGGAATTCATGTTCTTGCACTTTTATGGTTTTCCTGTTACTTCAGAGATCGCACATTTAATGTATACCACTATTTCCTAACACTTTGGCCTCGATTCAATAAGAGTTGAAAAAAATTCTCACGGTAGTTACTGAATTACCAGAGAAAAAGACAATAAAAATCAATGGCAGCTTTTACTACAGCGTAGAAAGAAGTAAACAGTTCTCTACTTTTCTAAGAAGTAAAAAAGTGCAATTGACTTCAATTCAGCAACAGTAACATTCTCAGGCTTTTTTCTCATATACTGAATTTTTTACTACCATGCTAATTTTTTTCAACTCTTATTGAATTGAGGCTCTTGTCCATTGGTGTACCCCAGGATTCCATCATTGGATCCCTAGTCTTACCTCTCAGTCTACACTTATGGTCTTGGCCTACTCATACATTTATTTGGCATCCAACACCACCTCTATGCCACTTATTTCCTCACTGTCTCAAACTGGACATGGACAAAACAGAACTTGATGTTTTTCCACCATCCAGTTTTGCTCCTGTCTCCAATGTAACAATATCTGTCAGTGATCTCACAATCACTGCAGATCCACAAGCATGCTGTTCTGGCCTTATAGTGGACATTTCCTTCTAATTCACACCTAGTGTAGTCATTATCCACCTCCTGTTGCAATCCCCGTTTTTCTTTTATTTTTCGGGGGGGGGGGGCAGGCCAAAGCATGGCCCAAATCACAAGTTTGCAGCAAAACACAAAAGTGTCAAAAATGCAAACAGAAACAATTCCAAACAGGCCAGGGATCCCGTGGCACATGCACCAGCCCTCACCCCAAAAAAATAACAAAAGAAGCCAAAGAAATTACAACCATCCCAGCCCAATTAAATGTACGGGATAAGGCCACACAGTGCAGGGTGAGTGAGTGTCTGATCTTATCTGGCACTTAGTAAACTCATCCCATTTCTGGTGCTGTTGATAGATGGGACTATCAGAGGCGCTCTGGATTTTTGACTTGATAACTACAACTACACTGGACCTTACATTCACCTGTCGTCCATCTGGCACTACGTGGCACTAGCGCTTCCTAAATAAACCCCTTAGTTTTCATGACAAATGCAGTTTACTGAGGGGTTTATTTAAGAAGCAATAGTGGCGCCAAATGAACGCCAGGTCCCAGTGCAAAAGTCAAAAACCCAGAGCACATCTGATAGTGCCAGGTAGTGTCCCATCTATCATCAGCGATGGCGAAGTATTGCTGCCACTGAGTTCCCTACAGTGCCAGATAAGACCAGGCGCTCACCCTGCATTGTGTGGCCTTATCCCATAAATGTCAATGGGCTGGGTTGGTTATAATTATTTTGGGCCCCTTTTCCAATTTTTTGGGGGGCTCATGCATGTGCCAGGGGATCCCTGGGCTGTTTGTATGCATTTTTTGCACTTTTGGGTTGGGCTGCAAACTTGAGATTGGGGCCATGAATTATGCTTCATGTGCAATTACAGTCTTTTTTTTATTGTGCTGCCATCACCCCAAAATAAAAAAAAATGGGATTGCAACAGGCGCTGAACGCCTGTTCACAGTGTGCTGATCCCTCGCGTGCAAGCCCTGCGCTAGCGCACAAACGCCGTCTCGGAGCTAGCCAGGAATCAGCACCGGCTCTCTGCAGCTGACCCAGCAGTGTGGACGGCCACGGAATCACACTCAAGTGCCGCGCGCATATTTTTTTAAAATATAAAGCTGCGATTGTTAATATTGTGGGTGCATGGCCAGAGGAGGCAGCGCCTATTATCAATAAAAAAAAAGAAATATATTCAGTCCATACAAGCATGAAGTCCCATAAATCCAATGTTTCAGCAGTTCAGCATAACCCTTGCAATAACACACCAGAGTAGAGGCATATGAGACAGGCTTCGGGTCATTATCTTTCTGCCTTATTATTGCCAGTGCCTGGACTGTCCCTTTAAAGGCAAGAAAAGTAATGCAAAAAAGACCTAACACTACACAGTAACAGGCATTAAAAATAGTTATAAACCCACAGCTTTAATGTGCCTGTAGAGATGTGTCCTGGAACAGAGAGACCTCATTAGAAATAAATTAAATAGTGCAGCGATGGCGCTAATACTCCACTGTTTGATAAGACTGAATGGAAATTGTATGAACAGACTGGAAGGTGCGCGGCCAGGATTATAAATAACTTCACTTGAATTCACAGCAGATCTTCAGATGACAAAAACTGCTTAGAAACTGACAGAAGTGTAAATGAGGTCCTACCACATCCACGTGTCACACAGCAAATACACTATCCAAATACCCAGAAGCCTTGTTATACAGGCATGTGATGTGGTGGTACACATGGCAAGCCACACCAGACCAGGGTGATGTGTATCAGGCATATTTATCACTGTCAGAGTTACTAATACATAGTTGGAATACTCGTATATCCATGAGCATACTCTGACACATGCAGTGACATGCAGCCCCCATCTCCTGCTGACTTTTTATTTTAAAGGATGAAATATTAATTCTTAAGTTCTGTTCCTGTCCTCTTTCTGGACCCGGATTGCGATTTCCTGGCATACCTTTGCCCATCCCTGCATCACAAATGCTGGTACTGGCAGTAATGTCATTTCTAGCTTCACTCTACCATCATTTGCAAGAACAAGTAAGTTGAGACAATCGTCTTGTATTGCAGGGTAAGTGGCAGGCCAGAGGACAGGGGCAGAAAAAAACACTTTCCTAGAGTGTAGCATTAAAGTGGAACAAAACCCGTGATTTTCACTATCCCAAGTTTGTTCCGTACCTCAGGGGCACCCTGGTTTGGGATACCCCACTGTGTGAAGCTCCCCGAATTGCCCATAAAAATGTTACCTTTCCTCGGATACACAGCGCATGCGCAGGTTCTCGTTCAATCATGGTCGTATGCTGTGCATATTTTAGTCTCAGAGCCCAGCAATAGGGAGCAGGAGCGAAAGCATTCCCTGGATTCCCTCTAGATGAGGGTGCGCTCCCATCCCCCAGCCAATCTGAATGGCTTAGCAGGGGTGCATACCTCAGCCCAGAGATGCTGGGAATGGGGCAGCATTGTTTACATAGACATGGGAGCCAGAGCAAAATTGAGTTTTGCGGTCCCATCCCAATATGGAGTCCCTGGAGTCTTTTAGACTTCGAGGCTGACCCACCAGGGTTTTCTTTCACTTTAAAGTCCCTGACCATTCATTCCACCCTATCCCCCTTCAAAGAATCTCAAAATCTCCAATTATATGTAAATACCTTATGTATTCCTTATACCTAATACCTTATGTATGTAAGTGAAGATGCCTTTCTCACTTCAATTTATGGGTTGTGGCTTAGCTGGGAAGGGCATCTAACATGGTACAGCTTAAGGATTCTTCAGCATGCTCTGATGTGCTCAGATACAGCTGTGGGACTACTGTGGCTTGCCATGCTCACCCACGCTGAGAGCTCCAAGGGAAAGAGTGGCTGTTAGATCACTTTTTTGAGTGGTCCTGGAGAAATGAAATTGAAAAGAAGAGCAAACTTGCTATCGCTTCTACCCTACGGAAATTGAGGCGAGGCACATGGGACAGGCATCAGAGGGATAAACAGGAAATCTACAGTATGTGAAAATGTGGCCAACAGACCTTATGTGAGGATGTAAGAAACACACAGTCCAAAGCCCATACTGTTTATAGTCATTCCTCACCCCATCCCAATGTTATTTTTGGCTGGAGCTGGGCATTATAGATCAGCAGCAGCTACATGTCAGAGTGACACCAAATACATTGTCAGCAATGTCTGCAATTGGCATTGTGATTGCGTTCAGTAGTCTGATGAGACCTAAAAGCAAGAGAAGTGCTGGGTGAGAATCCTAAAGCGCCTCCATTTGTGAAGTACTGTCAACTTGTCAGCTTTCATTTTGACATTACTCACCTGACATCTGGGAGTTTTTAAAAGCTTTTGAAAGCTCATCTGGAGCAAAGTGCAACAGGCCAAGGCTACCATCACTAAGACTAGGTTCACACCTGGAGTTTCATTAGTGTAGCTATTGATATTGCTGTGGTGTCTTAGGGGAATTTCTGCCCATGTAATCCCAAGGGCCCCTTCCCAACTATTCTAAAGAACTGCACCCCCCAGGTGTGAACCAAGCCTAACTCCAAGTCCTGCTATCATTTGGAGAGGCCAGTGCTTTTCTATAATGGTATGACATGCAGACTCGTTAATGCCCTATATACAAACAATGAACTTTCGAAATAGCAAAATAAAATTCCCAGTGAAGAATAAGCTATGAAAAAAGCTAAAGAAAAACTGCTGACCGACCAGGTCAGAATCCTGCATTAAAGGAGCAAATTGTGCAATATTAAAAATCCATATAAACACAATGGCTAGAGGAGGGGTCACTTTTACACTCGAACTGAATAAAACTCCCGCCAAGCTTGTGGTTTATTCTATCCTGGTAGGAATAAAATCCAGGAGTGACAGGTTTAGTCTATTAGGGGTGACATAGCTTGTCACCCCGACTTGGATATTTCTTGATGCCGAGTGTATGAGTGTATAAGTCCTCCCACCATCAGCATATTTATATGGATTTTTATTATTGGCCTATTTTTCATGATAGTGCTCCTTTAAAGAAATACTCACCTTATCCTAGCAGAGCTCCATCGGTTGGGGGACATGGAATAGCTGCACACTTGTGCAAAAGCCACACTTCCTTTTATAAGAGACATGTTTCTCTGCAGTGTGTAGATATTTCCTGTCTTCATCATACAGAGCTTATGCCTATTTTGGGATTCCTAGGGATCCTTTACTGCAGGGGCATCAAATCAGGATGCCCTGGGGATCTTTGTTAAAAGGGAACCATAGGTCCACTTAGCAACCCTACATAGAAAAAGGGGAAATTTGTGTACTCACAGGTAAATTTCCCTATCGTCCTCTTCCATTCCGGGGCACCACTAGTAGCAAAAACTAAAACTGTGTCGAAAGCATAAACCGCCACTGACGCAGCCGTAACACAACAGAATAATTATGGCGAGTGTGGCATTATAACCTGATTAGGATGGAAGGGAGAGACCACCTTGGGCAAAAAATCCTGTTTCACATTAAACACCACTCCTTCGTGCAGCACCAAAAAGAGTGATCTGATCGAAAGCGCTGCCAGCTCTGAAACTCGCCAGATGGAGGTGATCGCCAAAAGAAAAGCCACCTTCAAAGTGAGTGTTGTTAGGGAAGCCTCCACCAACACCAAAATTTGGGGTACTGAGAACCTCTTACAGGAGTGGCCCTTAGATTTGCACCAAAACACGAAGGCTCTCTAAGTCCTATAGTAAATTCTAGACCATGCCTGTTTCAGTGCTCGAATCAAGGTCCGACTTACCACGGCAGACAAACGCCTCTCCTCCAATATGCTGGTCTCAACAACCTAGCCGCTATAGCCAGCACTGGAGAATTGGGATACCGCAGAGGACCCTGTTGCAGCAGATCTGGGCGGTTGGGGAGTCGCCATGGGGGCTCAACCACCAAGCTAACCAGATTCCTTCTTTAACACGTGACCCAGAAGTGGCAGTGGTGGGAATGCGTAGATCAGGCTGTATCCTGACCAGGGAATGGCCAGCGCATGGACTACCACGGCCAGGGGGTCTAGCACCCTGGACATGAACCTCTGGACCTTCTGATGCCAAGATGCGAACAGGTCCACCTCCGGCTCTCCCCGCCATTCGTGGAGGACTTGAAACACATTCTGGTGAAGGGACCATTACCCCTGGTCCACTGCCTCCCTGCTCAAATAATCGACCAGCAGATTCTCCCCCCCAGGAATATGAACCGCCGAGATGCATGGAACATGAATTTTCATCCACCTCATGATGCGACTCACATCCTGGAATGCCTGCCAGCTCCTGGTTCCCCCCAAAGGTTTATGTAGGCCACAGCCGTGGAATTGTCCGACTGTATCCTGACCGGAAGACCCCGAGCTGGGCAGATCAATGCCTGAGAACCAGCAGAGTCGTCCTCAGTTCCAAAACACTCATTGGAAGACTGCACTCCCACTGGTCTCAGAGACCCTGAACCACCTGGTTGTCCAGAACACGACCCCAAACCCGTCAGACCAGCGTTTGTGATAAGGATGACCCGCCGAACTGGCAGGAAGGACCAACCCTCTGCCAGCAAATGCTGGCCAATTCAGGGATCGCGCCTGATTGTGGACTGTTCGTTTGTTAGCAGGGACCTCACCGCCTCCTGAAGAGCCGTGCACCTCTGCACCGGAAGAAGGACCCATTTCCATCGAGTATCCAATGTCATACCTAGATAGGTCGTGACGATGGAGGGAACCATCGCAAGGCACAGGTATCTTTGACATTGGTGACCCACCCGTGGCCTTCTGGCGAAGGAGTTCAAATGCAGTGCAGAGGAATGCAAACCTCGATGTTGCAAACGCCTCTTTAGCTGCTTCATCCAGACCTTGCCTGCTGTAGGCACCATGGATGTGGCGCAAGTTAAGCACATGGCCAACTCCACCATGGAGAACCCATGCCTGGCCAGCTGGTCCAGCCTCCTATCTGCCGGGTCTCTTAAGGCCGCACTATCTTAAGTCGGGATAATAGTGTTTCTCCCACTCCTTTGCCACCAGCCTGTCGAACCTCCAATATTGCCTCAATAAGCTTCTCAATCTGATATGTCGTGTGATCCAGAGAGTTCCGCGGCGCATGCGTAGCTTCCGGTTCCCTTCCGCTGCTGGGCCACACCTTCCCCTCCGACCAGGCGAAACTAGATCCTGAAGCCTTAAATAGGACCTTGACGTAGGAGCTAGAATCCTCTGAGGATTTTGTCTGAATATGCCTACGCTTGGTCATAGCCTTCCCACCTGAGTGGCAGGGACAGGGACAGACTCAGGATGCCCCTGCTGACAAAGGCCACTGACAATGCTCTCCCACTGAACCACCCTGCCCACACGTCTGAAGGAGGAACCTCATGAGCGAACCCTGGGACACAAATAGACAGCCCACCCGAGGGGGTTTCCCACTCCGACGAGTACGAGCCTGAGGCGCGGAACCTGCCAGCTGCGTAACAGTAGTGCACCCAGCACACAGGGGTCCCTTGTCCTACTGGGGGTCCCTTGGAGGCTCTGATGCCTCCAACATGGTAAAATGGCTGCACTAACTGCTAAGCAATACAGCTGGAGTGCTGGTCTCCACACCTGCCTACGCTACCGGAAAAGCAACCTCCCTGAAGCTGAGACCAACCCACCGGCCAAGGATGCAGCAGCTTCCGGGACCCCAACAAGAACAATTTCAAATTCCTAAAGGAATCCGTACAAGTCAAAATGCTTTGACTCCAGAAGGAGCCCTATCTGACTAGGGAAAACTGTCAGGTGGCAGCCGCGCTGGATCCGATACTCAGCCCAGGAGGAAAGGAAGGAAGTGAAGGAGCTGCCAACGACGATCCGGGGATGCAGAAGGGACATCCGGGCTAGGAGACAGATGGAGTAGAAGCCCCCCATCAGCACTGTAGCTAAAAAAAATCCAGACATCTTCACAGCCCCTTGCCACTGCAAGAAGAGAACTAAGGACATCCTGCCACAGCCACAGCCTGCCCTATATAGGCTGGGAGGAGCTAGTTTTTTCTATCTTGCAGTCCCTGCCTATGGCTGAGATTAACCCATGTGTTGCTACTGGTGGTGCCCTGGAATGGAAGGGATGAGAAATGGCTTTAGGTTCCATTTTACAACCCCCCCCCCCACACAATTAAAGTGGACCAAATCCGATGCCCCACTGTATGAAAAAAGATTTAAGGAGAGCCCCATCTACACCGTGTGGTTGCTGGTGAGGTACATATAACGAGTGGAGGGGTGTTAGAAATACTGGGTTAGTTAAAATCCAGGTTTTGATCCACTTTAGAGATTCTTAGGAAGCCCAAAATCAGGGATGGATCCTGTATGATAAGGTACAGAAAACAGCTGCACACTGCAGTGATGCATGTCTCCTATCGTAGGAAGGGCCACATGTGTGTGCAGCTGTTTCCTGTTTCTAAGCTAGTGAAAGGTAAGTATCTCTCTAATGCTAGGCTCGCTGGTTTATTATCCCTGTGGAATGGATCCTCCCTCCCTAGCAGAGTGTTTAGGATAGCTTTAAAAAAGACAGTACTTACAAGTATGTCCCCCACCCACATGCAGCTTTTATTTCACTTACCTCAGCCCAGTGATTTAACTAAATATGATGGGGCCCTGGTGCAAAGATTAAAGTGGACCAAAACCCAGGATTTTGACTATGCTGGGTTTTGGTCCTTTCGGCCGCGTGAAACCCCCCAGATCGCTGAAGGTAACTCACCTCTTCCCGGCCCAACGGCGCATCTGCGGCCATTCGTCCAATCAGGGCACTCCGAGCCGCTGACGTCGCGTTGTCTAAGACTTCATCTAAGCCAGCGGTTCCAAGTGCACTGGCGGCCGCATCCTCCGCTTCCCTCTAACAGGGAGTGTGCCACGCCGACTATTCACAAATGCCTGGCGCGGGGACGTGCCCTGCTAGAGGGATAGCAGGGATGCAGCCGCGGCTCGCGCTTGCGCCACTGGACCGGGAAGCATGGTAAGTGTATGGGGCGACCTGGGGGTTTTCACACAGCGGGGCCCCCCCCCCCCCCGATTTTGGATGCCCGGGAATCTGCCGACGGTGGGTTTTGGTCCACTTTAAATCAGGCCTTGTCAAGGCTTATACATAAAAAAATTCTGTCTTATAGCTCACTTGCATAGAGCTAGATGCTTAAAGACCCAAACAACAGAGACAAATGGTGCAAAAAGTTGCAGCCCCTCAAGTTACACCCCTGCCTCAGCTCCAATCCAGAGATAAATAGAGCCCAAAAAGGTGGCTCCTAGAAGTGAGCCTATGGCCGAGGTGCGCAGAGTGATGGGCGAGTCTGGCTCAGAGGCGCTCCAGATCAATGACACAGTGCACTCCCCTCCTGCTGCCTGAAATGCTGCCCACCAGTGCCATAACTATTTGTGACGGGGCCTGGTGCAAATATTAAATGGGGCCCTGTCAAAGCTGTCATTTAAATGATGGAGCCCCCCTGACCTTCTGTGCCTCCTGCACCCACAATAATTACACCCCTGTAACTGCTGCTGGCACTTTCATAATAATAATCATAAACTAGAAGGCATTATAACTACAATAATAGTATAAACACAATAATAATAATATGATAATGAATAACACTAATAATATGATGTATGTATGTAGAGTGTCAGCTGTGCGGGGAGCTCTGCCATAGCGCTTCCTGCCGCACCCCAGCACAGCCCGGTGCCCGTCCCGCCAGCAGCCCTCCCCGGGCACACGTGTGTAGGGCAGACAGCAGCCCCGTGGGCGGTGACGGCTCCCCCACACCCGGTGGCACCCACACACAGCCCCCTCAGCACGGTTACCTTGTAGCAGACGTGTCTCGGGTGACAGGCAGCGGGCACAAGCTCCAGACGCCGGGCGCAGCCTGGGATGTGCTGAGAGTGCAGAAGAGGGCGGGGACAGATGGAGGAGGAAAGGGGCGGGGCTACACGCTTTACCCGGCAGCCGCTCCTCGGTCAGGAAACAGGGCGGCCGGTGATAGGAGCGGCACCACCGCCTGGCATCTGTGACCGGAGCCGGAAGCTGCGGAGTGCTGCTGGGGCTTCCCGGGGATGGGCGGCCTAGAGGCGGGCGAGGTACTGCACACCCCAGGGTTTGTCTCCAGAGCGCCGACCTATGCTGTCGCGCTTTACAGACTTTATGGCATTAGTAATCTTGGTATACTGTAAAGGAACATTCCAGGCAAAGTATGGCCGCCCCAATTGCTGCCCATAGTAGCTTATATGTATTTTATTTTTGTGACCATTTTCTCCCTGGTGTCAATCAATCCCAATCCTTTATAGTGGGATCCTATCGTTTGGGAGCCAAGCTGGCTATTAGCCCTAAAGCTGAAGGCACTCTCCTGATCTGCCCCAGGCTCAGATACAAGCGTCCACCGCTGGTAGCAAGTATCAGTGGTGGACGTTACTGACAGATCATGTGATGCTGCTGACAATCAGTGAGCCTGCTTCTGTGTGCCAAGCTACAAAGTGATGCAAACACCAAGGCAGGGGGTGGGTTGTTTCCTTTATACTGGGATCCTATCGTTTGGGAGCCAAGCTGGCTATTAGCCCTAAAGCTGGAGGATCTCTCCTGATCTGCCCCAGGCTCAGATACAAGCGTCCACCGCTGGTAGCAAGTATCAGTGGTGGACGTTACTGACAGATCATGTGATGCTGCTGACAATCAGTGAGCCTGCTTCTGTGTGCCAAGCTAAAAAGTGATGCAAACACCAAGGCAGGGAGTGGGTTGTTACAACCCCACCCCCCCAAGGGCAGAGATGTGTTTGAACTTTTTTTTTTACTGTTTCTATTTAAATATAATTTGTGTCTTGCACTTTCCTGGTACAATGGTTTGATATATGGTTTAATGGTTTGAGACCCTCAATATACATATATACACATACACAAACACACCAAAAAGAGGATCACAGATGAACAACATAGACATGAAAATATGTAACACATGCATTGTATTTAGGCTTTAAACAGTTTTAAAAGTTTAAACAAAGAAATAAGATCTGGCCATTCAGATACTTATTGCAATGGAGAGGTGATCACTTTTTAAAGAAAAGTATATTATACAGGCAGCAGTGTGTCACACAAAAATAAATATACATTATATGCACGCAATCCATTTGGAAAGTTGCCAAGCATCATGGTGTGTCTGATACAATGTATAACTCACACTCTGGATTTTACAATCCACGTTAGAAAAACACAAACAAAAGGCAATAAATATTTATTTACAATGGCGCCATCTGACCCCATCATGATTAAAATAGGGGCTATATAAATACAGGGATACTACGGGGAGGCCGATTCATCAATAGCGCCAGGTAGCGACAGATGAGCGACTGAAGTATGGCGCTATGAGCGCCGCTAGCGTACGCCGCGGGCGGTAGCGATTCGCTATAGCAGGCCTCCTCAGTCGCTACCTGGCGTTGTTGGGAACAACGCCTACATTGCTGAATATGATGTTGAACCTCAGCTTTGTAGGCGCTGTCAGTCAGTTTGACGACGCTATTCAACACAGCGCCTGCGCTTTGCTTTGCTGTGGGCTGGGAATCAAGTACCTTCAGAATAAAACACATTGCAACATGTTTCTTTAATTTTTTTTGTTTTTATTTTGTGTTGAAAAGGAAATAAAATTAAAACAGATATTATAATGAAAAGGAAAATTAAAACAGAATTAAACACATAGCCACATGTATTTTATTTGTTTTTTATTTTTTAAAGAAAAAGGAACTACAATTAAACCACCAATGAGAATGAAAAGGAAAATGAAACCATAAATTAGAATGAAAAGGAAAATTAAACCAGAAATGAGAAAGAAAAGGAAAATTAAACCGTAAATTAGAATGAAAAGGAAAATTAAACCAGAAATGAGAAAGAAAAGGAAAATTAAACCAGAAATGAGAATGAAAAGGAAAATTAAAACAGAAATGAGAATGAAAAGGAAAATTAAACCAGAAATTAGAATGAAAAGGAAAATAAAAACAGAAATGAGAATGAAACAGAAAATTAAACCATAAATTAGAATGAAAAGGAAAATAAAAACAGAAATGAGAAAGAAAAGGAAAATTAAACCAGAAATGAGAATGAAAAGGAAAATTTAACCAGAAATGAGAATGAAAAGGCAAATTAAAACAGGAATTAGAATGAAAAGGAAAATTACAACAGAATTAAACACATAGCCACATGTATATATTTTTTTTTATTTTTTGACTAAAAATGAACTAAAATTAAAACAGAAATGAAAATGAAAATGAAAAATCAAACAGAAATTAGAATTGAAAGGAAAGTTCAGAAATGTTCTAGAAAATGAAAATTGGGATCACGGTGCATCTCGGGGTGCCTGAAAAATTAAAAAAAGTGCAGTTAGTATATATCTTTAAATTTGTGTTTTTGCTGTAAAAAAATATTGCATTCATTGTTAACCAACATTTGCGTCTTACACCCCCCTTAGAGTGGTTTGGGTCATCTTACACCCCCCTTAGAGTGGTTTGGGTCATCTTACACCCCCCTTAGAGTGGTTTGGGTCATCTTACACCCCCCCTTAGAGTGGTTTGGGTCATCTTACACCCCCCTTAGAGTGGTTTGGGTCATCTTACACCCCCCTTAGAGTGGTTTGGGTCATCTTACACCCCCTTAGAGTGGTTTGGGTCATCTTACACCCCCCTTAGAGTGGTTTGGGTCATCTTACACCCCCCCTTAGAGTGGTTTGGGTCATCTTACACCCCCCTTAGAGTGGTTTGGGTCATCTTACACCCCCCTTAGAGTGGTTTGGGTCATCTTACACCCCCCTTAGAGTGGTTTGGGTCATCTTACACCCCCCTTAGAGTGGTTTGGGTCATCTTACACCCCCCTTAGAGTGGTTTGGGTCATCTTACACCCCCCTTAGAGTGTTTTTTTTCTAATTTTGATGGGAGGTCAAATACATTTACCCAGTAGTGCAGTACTTGGATTAGAGTGAAGGGTAGTTAGCTTACCGCAAAAAAGGAAGTGATCATCCTTTCCCTTAGCTCATCGCCAGTCTGGGTGTCCTCACTTCTTCCTGCGGGCAAGTTGGGGATTTCTGGCACCAGTGCTGTCTCCTCGGGGGATTGAATTCGGTGGCATATACAAATATTATGGAGCACGCAGCAGGCGAGGATGATCTTGGAGACCTTCTGTGGGCTGTAGAGCATCTCTCCTCCTGGCCGTGCCAAACAGAGAAAGCGTGCTTTCAGCAGGCCGATGGTTCTTTCCACAATGCTTCTGGTCTTGCGATGTGCTGCATTGTAGCGTTCATGGGCAGAGGTCCGTGGGCTCCTGACCGGAGTCATGACCCACGTTCTCTGCCCATATCCCTTGTCCGCTGTAGAAAAAACACAAGGAGAGAGACAGCAATTAGTACTAGTACATGTTTTGTTTATCTTTTTTTCTAATTTGGCTTACTAGGCCACATATTTGAGTCAAAATACTTTGACATGGTTAATTATTTACCCAGTAGCCAGCCAGCTGGCATTTCGTTGTTCTCAAACTTCCGGCACAGGACTGTCCGCTGCAAGACGTAAGAATCGTGGCATGAGCCGGGGAACCCCGATCTCACCGCCCGCAGCCTCATGTCTGGGTCACAGACAAGCGAATGGAATTGCTTTCTGTTTCTGTAATACAACTCCTGTGCACGGGGAGGGCGGAAAGGGATATGTGTACCATCAACGCACCCTAGCACATTCGGGATCCCTCCCATGAGATAGAAAGCATGTTTTATTTTGGCAACCTCTTCCTCATCCTCAGGAAACTTGATGTAAATTGGGATTAAATCACAAATCGCCAGAACTACCTGGATTAGTATGCGGCTCATAGTAGCCTGGCTTATCCCGCTGAGGAGGGCGGAGGTTGCCTGGAAGGTCCCTCGTGCCAAAATATTCAGCGTGGCACACAGGCGTACTATGCCTGGAATGGATTGAGTGCGTTTGGTGGATGGCTCGATTTTGTGCTTAATCTGATCATATAGGGACTGTAGTGCAGCACGATTCAGACGGAAGCGGCTCCTGATCTGCTCGTCACTTAAGTCCCATACTGAAAGGCGGATTGCAAAGGAGCGGGGTGCCCTAAGCCTCACAACACCCCGCTCCCTTTCCTCCTGCTCTTTCAGCATACACATACATCCATCCACCCAGACACCATACATCACCCTCTTATCCACGCTCCTACCTGTGGCGGACGACACGGAGGTAACATGGCTGATTTAGAGGACCTATAACCACATTGCCATGTTCGTGGGTAGTGGATGAAGCAACATGTCACATTTCCTTTCTTTGTCGTTTTTGCAGGAGGCGGAACCAGAACCCCAACCTGGGACCTCTTCCCAAGTCCCATGTGGCCAAGCTTCCGAGGCTCAGACAAGGGTAAGTTGTATAGTGACTGTTTTGGCAAATGATTTTGAGGGGCATACATGCATTGTTTCTGTTTGTCTAAAATGTTGTTTTCTATTTTGTTAGCCTCAAACCCCAGCAAGAGGAGGTGTTGCACCAACCAGTGCCGATTTTTACCAGCTAGGGGTCCGGATGCTTGAGGACTACAGTCGCCAACAGCCGCGTGATGGAACTAATGAGCGCATTGCGGCATTGGAACAGCAGGTGCTGATGTGTCAGCAACAACATGAGGCCCAGCAGCGCCAGATCGACCTGTTGATGCATAACCTTCAACAAAACCAGGAACTTGGTCGGCTGGCCAATGCAATGGAACAATCTATCCAGCAGCAGCAACAAGCGATACAGCGGCAGGACCAAACTTTGTTGTTGATACAACAGCTCATACAACAGCAGTCTATATTTTTTACTGCACTGTTGTCCCCCAACACTGCCCCTAGCAATGACTCCCAACCTCCCCGGCCACCCAGCCAAGAATATTAATTTTGTTTGTTTTTGTTTCTGTAAATATATTTGCTTAACCCACCTCTAAATTGTGTTTTTCCTAAGACATAGCTAATAACACAGTCAGGGATGAGTATCTTGATCTAGATATGTCAATGTATTTGTAAATTTAGGCCACACATTTGAGACCATAGCTTACTATGGTTAACACATGAAATGGCTCCAAAGGTATGGCTAAATTTACACACAAATGGTTTTAGAGACAGTTAAACTATGCTTTGCAAGGCACCACACTGTAATGATGTAAATACAAAAGTTTAATTGGCAAAGGTGGCCAACAGGGCCAACATTGCCCAACAAAGGGCGTCAACAGGCCAGCCATCCCCCCCACCCTAGCGACGCCGCCGGCGCCTCTTCTTGGCCAGCAGCATCAGCTTCAGGAGCCTGATCTCCCACCACAGTCTGCGATGCTGGTTTTCACAAGCTGTAGAGATGTATAAACAACAATTTATTAATAAATTGAATGTGACCTCAACAGACACAGATGTAGCAATGTAATGTCAGTGTGTCCAATTAGCTGACACTCACATTAACATTGCTGGCCACTGTGCGCTTATTTGTTAACATTATATGAGTACTATTGACTGGCAGGAATTTGGACAACACATCCCAAGCATACATTTACTCTTAAAGTGTACCAACACCCACCGGTGATCGGCCCTGGAATCTATCAGATTCCCGGCCCAATCACCTCCCTCCCCGCGGGACATCCAAGATCGGGATGTCCCGCGGGGTGAAACCCCCCCAACACCCCAAACTCCCTACCTCAGTTTCGGTGGGGCACGGCCGGCGGCCCCTCCCTCGCGCCCCTCTAGACGTGTGCGTGCCTGCGCCGGCCGTCTGTGAATGGCCGGCGCGGGCACGCGCGCGTAAAAAGGGACGCGCGGGAGGCGGAGGAGGAGGAGCCGCTTTGCCACGGCTTGTACGTCGGCTGGAGGAAAAGTGAGTTCAGGGGGTTGTCACACAGCGGTGACGATCAGGGGTGCCCCACCGTAGTGGACCAAGACCCAGGAAAGTCAAAATCCTGGTTGTTGTTCCACTTTAACTCTTGGGAAGCAAAGAAGGTATAAGTCCCAGTGTGTCCATTTATGTGTTTAGTCACAGCCAAACATCAGGGCCTAAGTCTTAACGAGTAAACTAGTTTGCCCTATAATGTTAGAGGTCAAGACCTAATACGGCCCATTTGGTTGTGTCTAAGGCACAAATAGTCTCTATGTGGCCAAATGAAGAATGTGAGGCAACAATCAAGCATGCAGACAGGCATGTTGGATTATTGTACAAACACATGGAATCTAGATGTGTGTGAAATTAACACATAGGTACATTTTAAATGTCTGCAGATGTGACTAGAAGACATAGGTTTCACAAGTCTTTAGGCATATGAAGTGGGATGTACTCACCATCGCAGCTGTGGCGGGGGCCCATGCTGCTGGCCGTCCCTGGAGCTGGGGTGGGGAGGAGGTTTTCTGGCTCCGTCTGCGTAGCAACATCTGTCAACAGAAAGCAAAAGACAAAAACACAATTAGTGGGCCAATGACACCTGACTATTTGACATCCATCTGGTTATGGAGTCTGAAAAATCAAAGGCTTTCATGGTTACATACAGGTTGACCAAAATTAGCATATTTCCTGGTCCATGAGTTAATGTACATTAGTTATGTTTGCAACATGTATCCCTAAAGATAATGTGCAAATAACATAGACAGTGCAATGTAAAGGACTCATTAGCAGTTGATTGGCTAATGTTACTAGTGTGCAACATATGTTAGCGGGAACAACTTAACCCAAGAAAAAAAATGATAACACCCATCATGGTGTGGGCAGAAACATAGGGGTGGTTGCCAGTTGGCTAGCACTGTAGTGGGGTTTGTGAGGTTAAGGTACATTATCAAACCAGCTGTGACAATGGACCAGGAAACATGTGTCTGTTAAAAGTGGGCCAAGACACAGGATTGCAACTATTCTGTGTTTTGGTCCGCTTTGGCAGAGCACCACAATTTGAGTGAGACAACGTCCGCCGCCGCCGCTGCCTTCCGCACATCACTCCTCCAGTGTGTGCACACGCGCAGCCCATTAGGAAACAGAGCGCAGGCGCACACACATCTAGAGTGGCACACAGGAGGCTGGGACGGTGGCTTCTGCAACTCCCAAAGAGGTAAGGAGTTTGTGGGGTTTTTTTTGGGGGGGTGCCCTGGGTGAGGGATGTAATTTTTCAGGGAAGCTTCGAGAATCAAAGCACTATCAACAATGTTTGTTGGTCCACTTTAAGGAATGTCATAACATAGGGAATGTGATGGATAACAAAAAACACTTACCACGACTATGCCCGTGGAGAATGCTTCTCCAAAAGGCCATGGAGGTGCCGCCTATATGATGCCCTGCAAATTAGAGAGGAATGGCAAGGGCTAAGTACAAATGGCCAGATGAAACCTGTCACAGACTAACAATGAAAAAAAGGACACTCACCAGGGGATGATCCGCCACTTGAAGCCCAGGGAGGGCTCTGAGGAGGAGGCGGGGAGCCTCGGCTCCTCACACTCTGGTCGGAAGATCCACCAGGCAAAGGGCCACCCTCCTCCCTCTCACTCCCTGCTCCTTCAGGGAGTGTGGGAGAGTCCATTTCTACCACCCCACTTGGACTCCCCACTTGAGAGTGGCCCCTTGTCTGGTGAGACTCCTCAGACTCAGAGTGTGAGGAGCTGAGGCTTGATCCTGCCAGCCCCCCAGCAGCACAATTCTCTGGGGCGTCATCCCCTTCCTCCCCTGGGTCCTCTAAATAGGACCCGCGGGGAGGGACCCTCCCCCGATGACTCCCCCTGGTTCGGGGGAGGAATCCCTTCCCACGTTTCCCCAGGGGAGGACGCTTATCTGTGTTGAGGGGGTGAAAGAAAATAATTAATATAAAGAGCACAAATGGACACAGCTTAGCAGATGATTATGCAAAAAGTATAAACATAGCATAAGCTTTAACTTACCTGATGCGTAGGCATCATATAGGCGGTACACGCCTTCGGGGTCCCGGCACTTAAAGTCGGACCACTTTTGTTGTATTGCTCGGATGGAGAGCTCGGTGTGGAAGCGCCGGGACACTGTGGCCTTCACCTCCATGGCAATTCTTTTTTTCCCCCACGGGCATAGTCGTACTGGTTCACGCAGAAATCCTATGAGAAATGAAAAACAAACACAAATCAATACATGACATCAGAACAATGGCATAAACAGTTATACAGAGACCAGATCAAAGTGGACCCACACCCAGGATTATCACTATTCTGGGTTTGTGTGCACTTTGGTGGGCCACACCAATTGTGGGTGGTCCGCTGTCTGAAACCCCCTTGGAAGGCCACAAATACACCACTGACGACGCTCCCACGTGACTGCGCCAGCCGAGCACAGCGCTCTGTGCCGCTGTGGTATGCGCATACAAGGCCGTTTGGACGTGCATACCAGCTCAGCTGGGTCTGCGCGGCAAAGTACGCATGTGGCGTTTGACTCTAACAGGGAGTGCGCCTGCACACAACATTAACAAATGTCTTGCGCAGGGGTACACCCTGCTAGAGGTAAGCGCAAGAGGCATCCGCAGCTCACGCATTCACAGATGGGACGGGGCTGAGGTAATTTTTATGGCCCTCCGGGGGGGGCATCCCCGCAGGACATCCAGAATGGGGATGCCCCACGGGGAGTGATCCAATTGGCCCAGAAAAATTAGATATTTCAGGGCCAATCCCCCCTGTGTGTTGTTCAACTTTAAACCTAAAATACCAAAACCAAATACTCACTTTGACCACCTGGCCATTAACGCGGCTATCCACTCGTAAGCGCCTTTTCTTGGCCTGCCCAGGAGGGGAAGGGGTGGGAGGGGTGCTAGGTGGGGGAGGTGAGGTAGGTGGGGGAGGTGAGGTAGGTGGGGGAGGTGGGGGAGGGGTGGTGGGGTCAGAGGAGGAGCTGGGGAGGCGCATGACTCGGCGTCTTGGAAGCATTGTGGAAACGCTAAGGAGGAAACAGGAACCGGAAATGACCAAAGCGACATGGGAAAAAAAAAAAAAACGCTCCGCGCACCAGGAACAAGCTATTATCAGCTATGTGCAAGCTAAGTGGCGGAAAAAGTAAAATGACGCTTGAAAACAAGCTATTGGCATAAGCGCTAGACATTTTTAGCTTTAGGTGGCTTTGAAACGCAAAGGAGGATACCGGAACCGGATATGACGAAAGCAACTGTGATTAAAAATTCAAAAACAAAGATGCGCGCAACAGGGAGAAGCTAATATCAGCTATGTGCAAGCTAAGTGGCGGAAAAAAATAAAATGACGCTTGAAAACAAGCTATTGGCATAAGCGCTAGACATTTTTAGCTTTAGGTGGCTTTGAAACGCAAAGGAGGATACCGGAACCGGATATGACGAAAGCAACTGTGATTAAAAATTCAAAAAAAAAGATGCGCGCACCAGGGACAAGCTAATATCAGCTATGTGCAAGCTAAGTGGCGGAAAAAATAAAATGACGCTTTAAAACAAGCTAGGGCCCAAGGCGCCACGAATTATTAGCTTGATTTAGCAGGGGGTTCTACATACTGTAATGCATAGGTCCTTGAAAAGCAAACCAAGTTGTGCTTAAATATACAAATCTTATTCCTTCCTAAAATCATCACAAAATCAAACTATACAACTACATGATAATGTGGCACACATGAGAATGCATAACGGGTTGTTATGAGCTGGTACGACTGAATGTTAATCCTGCAATATGTGGCCATACACGCTCACAACTACAGTGTATTCATTAAGAACGACTGGGGTCGCGGGAAGTGAATTCCTTGCAAATGGCAGAAGGGCACATGTATGAACAGCACAGCGCCGCACAACGCAGCGCAGCGAAGCACAGCGACGCTCGCGCCGCCACATAGCGAATTAAAACAGCGACTGCACAAACTCTGACCACCACAAATTCATCAAGGACAGGGCTGCCGAATAGCTTGGGCGCTGACAATTTCGAAGAGCGAACGTGACCGCCCAACATGACAGGCTAAAAAATAGCTTTACAAGCCCCGTGTGTGGTGAAAACAAGCGATTTGGATGCCAATGAGTTTGTTTGGAGGAGATGCAATTTAGATGTCACTCACATTACATTGTAAAAATTAATAAAAACTTCAACATAAAAATAACCAGCCAGATTAATAAAACATATCACTATAAACATGTGTTGAATTTTGTGCCAAAGAAAAGAACACAAAAACCACTTAAAACAATCATTGCAGCGTCTGCCATTGAAATGTATGGGAGAGCGGCAGGTAGCGCCAGGTCATACCTGTCGCTGTGATGGGATTAGCAGCGGCGCTGTTCGTTGCAGTCGGCTTCATGATGAATGCCGCGCTTGCCGTCGCTCTCGCCGGCGCTAGCCTCAGTTAGCTTGATAAATGCGTCATTGTGGCCGACGCCGGGCGTACTTGAGTCGGTAGCAGACGTTAGCTGGCGGGACATGGCGCTCGTCAGACACTACCTGACGCTATCGCTTGATGAGAAAGGGCCAAAGTCTCTATTGCAAGGGTAGACTGCCTTCCACATACACTATCGCCATCACTTACTATGCCCGCTTAGGGGATGAGAATAAGAATTATGGTCTGAGATCTACTTTGTCATTAAGGCCCAATGCAGCCACATAGGGGTCGATTCAAAGAAACATGTAACAGCTTGGATTTGGGTGCCGATCATCCTATTTTTCCCGTACGCTCGTGCGTTCGTATGAACTTGCGAGTGATTCTATAAGCAAATACGTTTCCTATCGTAAAAAGCCCGTCCGTTCGTATGTTATCTTCCGAACTTGCCTCAGTCAGTTGTCAGTCGTAAAAAACAGGTTGATGTGATCACTTGTTGCGGCGGCAGCCTGTTTTTTCGGCTGCTTCCATCGTCCACCTCTTCCAATTACTTGCGTTTGCCTCTGGTTTTCAATGGTTTTTGGCCTCTTATATTCGTTCGTTTGTATATATATAAAGTCTTGCGCGTGCGCGATCCAAGCTACACTCCCCAAACCAATGTGGCCCCTATCTGACACTACCAATCTCACCACTACTGCCTCGCGCCAGGCTACCACTTACCTTTATGAACCATAAAACTTACCCAAACCCCTTAGCGCTTGCATTCTTCTTCATGTTGACGCCCATAAAACTTACCCAAACCCCTTAGCGCTTGCATCCTTCTTCATGTTGACGCCCATAAAACTTACCCAAACCCCTTAGCGCTTGCATCCTTCTTCATTTCTCGTTCCCTAAAACTTACCCAAACCCCTTAGCGCTTGCATCCTTCTTCATGTTGACGACCATAAAACTTACCCAAACCCCTTAGCGCTTGCATCCTTCTTCATTTCTCGTTCCCTAAAACTTACCCAAAACCCTTAGCGCTTGCATTCTTCTTCATTTCTCGTTCCTTAAAACTTACCCAAACCCCTTAGCGCTTGCATCCTTCTTCATGTTGACGACCATAAAACTTACCCAAACCCCTTAGCGCTTGCATCCTTCTTCATTTCTTGTTCCCTAAAACTTACCCAAACCCCTTAGCGCTTGCATCCTTCTTCATTTCTCGTTCCCTAAAACTTACCCAAACCCCTTAGCGCTTGCATTCTTCTTCATTTCTCGTTCCCTAAAACTTACCCAAACCCCTTAGCGCTTGCATTCTTCTTCGTGTGGACGACCATAAAACTTACCCAAACCCCTTAGCGCTTGCATCCTTCTTCATTTCTCGTTCCCTAAAACTTACCCAAACCCCTTAGCTCTTGCATCCTTCTTCATTTGGACGCCCATAAAACTTACCCAAACCCCTTAGCGCTTGCATCCTTCTTCATGTTGACGACCATAAAACTTACCCAAACCCCTTAGCGCTTGCATCCTTCTTCATTTCTCGTTCCCTAAAACTTACCCAAACCCCTTAGCGCTTGCATCCTTCTTCATTTCTCGTTCCCTAAAACTTACCCAAACCCCTTAGCGCTTGCATCCTTCTTCATTTGGACGCCCATAAAACTTACCCAAACCCCTTAGCGCTTGCATCCTTCTTCATGTTGACGACCATAAAACTTACCCAAACCACATAATGTACATATGTCTATATGTTTATAAGCATGTATTTTCGTGTTTGTGTAAATGTCTTTTTTGGCGCATATTAGAAATGACACATTTCTAAAGCCTTAAAATATAATTTATTTGTATAAATTTTTTTTTTTTTTTGCTTTGTGTTTGTTAAAACCTAGTAAAATTTTTTTTTTCTTGTTGTTTGGTAAAAACTATAAAAATTTTTGGGATGATAAAACATTAAAAACTATTTTACAAAATTAGCCAGGACCAAGGGAACTAATCCTCCTCCTCTTCTTCTTCTGTTGGCCCCAACGTCGCCTGTATGGCCAGCAGCTCGGCCACCAACTCCTTGATCCTTTTTTTTTTGCCCTCCAAGGTTTTTGGGATCATCCCTGTAACCAATAGAGAAATAAACATAAATAGTAGTACCAGACCGGTTTGTATGCTGGGAATTGATTTTGGGTTAATCAAATACATGTAAATGCATGACATATGTCATTCTTCCAAGGGATAAAGTAAATGCATTTCCCACAGGTAAGTATTGAAACTCCTTAAACCGGACCTTCAACATGATTTAATGAAAATCAAAAACTCTTTCCAAATGATTCAGCACCAGATAAAAGTACATTTTGGTGCATTTTTTTATTACTGCGCCGCCATCTGGACTCAGAAGCATAACACTTAATGAGGAGAGGAGAGTGGGATAAAGTACAGGGGAGCAGGTTACAGTTGTGCTTTGGTAATACAGAGCATAGCTGGGTTCAGGGAAAGGTCAGCAGTCCCACAATGCATGGCAGCACCTTACTTTGTTAAATCTGGATGCCATGCTGCCTGTAAATATGGCGCATTCCATATGCCGCCATCTTGTATGTTTAAAGGCTCCTAACATGCAGTAGATGCAGGTAGCCTGTTTTTGAATGTTCGCAATCTGTATGTACAGTGTGTGGGATACTTATTAGCTAGGCTCTTAATACGAGTTAGGGTCCGCTTTAAGCTAACGAAGTGCCCACATGAAAGTGTTAACTATACATTGGCTACGCCTTTAGTTATGTGTGTGTTCTTAGCAAAAAACACATAAATATGAATAATGGCATGGCTACTTACTTTGTTGGTGGCCGACAGATGGCTGGTTGGGGCCAACAGGATGCCCTTGGTCCTGGCTATGCTGTGAAGAAGTCCCTGGAGAAACATGTGACATTTGGTTAGTTGTTGTATAGAGTCACTATTCCCAACATATCTGGCTCCCAGTCTGGCTGACATCACTCACCTTCGCCAGGATCAACTTCAAGCATCTCTGCTGCCTCCTCCTCCACTACCTCACCCGCTCCCGAAGCTTCTACAAATACATAATAAAGGAGCACTTAGTTTTTTGGCTTGCATGTATATCTTAGTGCATATACATGAAGAGTGACATACCAGAGCCTTCCCCATGCCTGGCCGGGTATGACTCCACGCCCACGCGGTTGGGCCCCTCCTCTGTGGTAAGGTCCAGGGGCTGGTCTGAGGAGGCCACAGAGGAGGGGTAGGTCCGTCGCCCGGGAGATCCACCACCTTCACTCACAGATGCAGAAGCATTCAGCACTGGTCGGCCTGTGCGCCTCCGGGTGCGGCGAATTCTGAAATCCATTTCCAACACTAACAAAGAAAAGTCATTATAAATAAAGGCATAACTTATACATTTGGAACATATACCATGCAATCGCTTTGTACTTACTTGGGAAATGGATCCCAAAAAACCTCCGCACCCGGGGCATGTGCAGACGTTTCAGGTCCGACCAATGCTGCATTATCTGGGTGTGAGTGAAGGTGGTGCTGGTGACACGGTGTATTTCCGCGATGATCTCCCGGGCGATGTCCCTTTTTTCGCAAACATTGGGCGCGAAGTCATACCGGCGCTGAAGCATGATCTGAAAAACATAATGGACACAGAGCTTTTACTTTTACACACAGAGCCATATGTGTTGCATCACAAGTTGCGAATGTAATGTCATTAACACACACATTTAGAGTGCCAGCCATTTTTGGGGAGTGCCTTAAAGTGGACCAACACCCACGGGTGATCGGCCCGGGAATCTATAAGATTCCCGGGCCGATCACCCCCCACCCCGCGGGACATCCGAGATCGGGATGTCCCGCGGGGTGAAACCCCCCCCAAACACCCCAACTCACCTACCTTATCTTCGGCGGCGGCCGGCCGCCGCCGCCTCCCTCGCGCCCCTGTAGGCGTGCGCGCACCCGCGCCGGCCGTCTGCGAATGCCCGGCGCGGGCGCGCGCGCGTCAAAAGTGACGCGAGGGAGGCGGCGGCGGCGGCCGCCGCTTAGACGTTCCTTGTACGTTGCCGCTGGGAGCGGGGAGAGGTGAGTTATTCGGGGGGTTAGGGGGGGTTTCACACAGCGGGGCACCCCGATCGGGGGTGCCCCACCGAAGTGGACCAAGACCCAGGATAGTCAAAATCCTGGGTGTTGGTCCACTTTAAAGCAGACGTTCACTCTGATTCAGAGTCTGGTCTTATGTTATATGTTTCACACACCCTGTACATACAGATAGAAAGATACAAATCAGGCCACATGCATCTCTGGCGTGTTATGATGGTTTTAACATCCAAGATGTCGGCTTATGTAAAATGCCTTCTTTGCAGGCAGCCTGCAAACAGGAAGTGCATGCAAACTGTAAGTGTGTGTGCTGCTCGGCATTCTTGGACTGATGACCTTCCCATGACCACAGCTCTGCTGTGTCTGAGCAAAGCACAGCTATAGCCCACCCCCTGTACCTTATCCCACTCACCTCTCCTCAGTAAGTGTGATGCTTCTGAGTACAGATGGCTGCGCGCATCTCTTAAATTCTTGAGCAGAGTTTCAGGCCAGTGGAGGCAAGACTAATACGTTATTGGCTTAAAATGGCCCATTTGGAAATGTCATAGGCTGTGTACTCGTTTTTTAGGTTTTATTGCTTTTTAGTCAATCACGCTGAAGGCCCGGTTTCTGACTTTTTGGGCACGTGTGTGGCTTGCCGTTGTGTTTTGATGTCTTAGGCAAACAGTGGTCCTCAAACATCCGCATCAAGGTCCGAGACAGGCCAGGTTTGACAGCTAGCCACGCTACTCCACAGGTTAATTAACTGGTGCTAAGCCAGAGCAATTGCCCTAATTAGGACATCAGCATAGAGAGGTGAAAACGTGGCCTGTCTTGGCCCTTGAGGATGAAGTGTGAGGAGCCTGTTCTAAAACATTAAGATCCCCAAAACTAGTTCCAACCGCATCATTTACATGTAGTACATCAGTCAGTATTAGCTTAAAAGGCAGAGCAAGGCACTTACCAGCATGAGGATCTCTTCTTGTTGACGGGTGAAGATAGTGGGCGCCATCTTTATGCTTCTTCAAGGCAGCAGATAAGTGAAACCCCTACGATCGCGTAGTCGTGCGCATAGGCGTCAGACGCTGGGCGCATGATTTAAAGGTCCCTGCACCCAAAGCTCATTCTCTTTGAGATTTTTGCGAAAATGGCACCCAAAAAGGCAGCAGCGAAGCGCGCACAGCCAAGGCAGACCTCTGAGGGCCCAACAACCAGGTCCCAGCAAGGCCCCAAGAAGCTACGCTCCCAGAAGGCAAATAGCACCTCGGCCCCACCAAGGGACACTGGACCCTCCCTTTCACAAAAAAGGGCCACAAAGGCACGTGCTCCTGCGGCCAAAAAACAGCCCAAACGGGTAGGAAGCCCCACAGCAGCCACCACCACATCTGCCCCCAGAAGAGGCCGCCCAAGGGAGCCCACACCACCCATGCTCTCAAGCCGGGCACTTAGCCAACCCAGGCCCCGCAGCAGGCCCAGAAGCCCATCCAGGCACCGCAGCAGGGCCAGAAGCCCATCAAGGCACCGCAGCAGGGCCAGAAGCCCACCAAGGCACCGCAGCAGGGCCACAAGCCCATCAAGGTACCGCAGCAGGGCCACAAGCCCATCAAGGCACCGCAGCAGGGCCCGAAGCCCATCAAGGCACCGCAGCAGGGCCAGAAGCCCATCAAGGCACCGCAGCAGGGCCAGAAGCCCATCAAGGCCCCGCAGCAGGGCCCGAAGCCCATCAAGGCACCGCAGCAGGGCCACAAGCCCATCAAGGCACCGCAGCAGGGCCAGAAGCCCATCAAGGCCCCCGCAGCAGGGCCCGAAGCCCATCAAGGCCCCGCAGCAGGGCCCGAAGCCCATCAAGGCACCAAAGCAGGGCCCGAAGCCCATAAAGGCACCGAAGCAGGGCCAGAAGACCATACAGTCCCCGCAGCAGGCCCAGAAGCCCATCCAGGCCCCACAGTAGGGCCAGAAGCCCATACAGGGCCCGAAGCAGGCCCAGAAGCCCATCCAGGCCCCGCAGCAGGGCCAGAAGCCCATCAAGGCCGCGCAACAGGGCACCTACGACCAGACCAGGCCCCAGCAGGGCACCTAGCCCAAGACCTGGCACCAGCAGGGCACCTAGCCCCAGACCTGGCACCAGCAGGGCACATAGCCCCCCAAGAGGCCCAAGAATGGACATCATCCGGACCACATCTACACCTGGAAGTTCGGTGGCCAGCCACGCAAGAACACCCAGTCCCTTGGCCAGTCCAGTCATTGGGAAGCCAGCAATCCTTCCATTCCCCTACACAGCCCCAGGCCATAATGTCACCACATGTGTCTGCACACATGGAGGAGCACCAAAGCCAACCATCTGTCCGCACATTGCGGCGCGGACATTTGAGTGGGAGATTCTCACATGACCAAAATATGGCATTGGCTAGTGGCCTTACATTATTCTATGACGCTAATTATGTGTGAAGTAACGAAGTTTATGAAGAAAAGTGATATATTTGGACTCAATCACAAAACACACATCATTAGGGATGTGTTGGCTATTTGTTGTGTGAGTTGTGTTTGAGGTAAAAATTTAAATCAAGACCCCCAAACATATATGACCTAGAGCAGCGATACTCAACTGGCGGACCGGGGTCCGAATGCGGACCTTGGCACCAGATTCCCGGACCCCTGCCCAGACAGCCCTGCACTCAGTTACTTCTGTGTTGACGTGCTCAGAGCTGCCCCCTTCATCGGCGATGTAGTGCTTAGTCTCCCGGCCAATGTCATGGCTCCCTGAAACCTAGCATTGCAATATGAAGTACTGCACAGGAAGTGGCATTGCAAGGTACACACTAACTTGGTGCATCATTCTCTTTGTCCAATCCTGTCCCGCTGCCCCAGCTCTGCCCCATCTGCCCCTGTCCCACCATCTCGCCCCCCCAGATCAGCCCCATCCATTCCTAACAGATTTGCTCCATCCATCCCATCACCATCCATTCCTGTCCTCCCAGCTTTATCCATCCAATCCCTGTCCCCTCAGCTCTGCCCCATCCAGCCCAGCAAGGGCAAGCAGCCTTTATTAGTTTTGCCTTGGCAATCTATAGCCCCTCACCCAGTGTGCTGATTTCTAACTATACACCCCCTGCGACAGCCCCATGCCCGGACCTTCACCTCTCACCGGATACCTTTAAATGGACCTTTACAAGAAGTGGTTGAGTCCCCCTGACCTAGAGAATGGTAGTCTAACTCAAAATAGGTGCTCTGCAAGTTGTATGCTGACTGGGTACACTTCCTGACTTCGAACTGAGGTCAGTTAGCAGTTTACTCGATCCATTTCACATATCTTAAAGTGAGTGTATTTTACAAATCGTCCCCGTTGCTGTAGAGTTGTTTAAGATTACAAATAGTGGCTTGTTTAATTACCTACCAAAACAATGCTTATGTGTGTGTTTACCTTGTTTTGTTTTCTCTTCTTCAGCCCAGCATGACCCCTCAGCAAGTGTAAACTCACCCCCCAGTTTGATTATGCCTACCAGGTCCGTACAGCATAGGAGCCCAGATCCGAGTTTTCCGGTAAGTTTATTTAGTACCAAAAATAGCTTAAGCATGTGTTAAACTGATGGAATCCTAATTTGGGACGCCAACTTAACCATTTTTTTTCTATGTCCCTACAGACCCACACACTCATGGAAGAGATCCAGGAAATGGAGGAAGATGATGGATCCATGCTGGCCACGTCCGAAGACCTCCCCCTGGGTCCCAATCTGCAACTGCTCCATAATGTTTCTCTGGCCAATCCTCAGCAGCAGAGTGAATCTGCATCCATTGTGCATGCACATGGGGAGACTGAGACAACAGTCCCCAGTGTTCACTCTGCTGCTGAGGATTTGCCAAGCAAGCCTGTTGCTGTTGAAGGGAACGAGACAACGCGGCAGGGCACGCCAAAGAGCCAGGGTAATTCTGCGGCGGACTCCATTACGCCGCACAATTTCCCAGGGGAGGCACAGTGCCCTGCTTGATTTATGGAACCAGGAGAGGGACTCTTTTGAGGCACAGCTCCAAAATGAGCAGGAGGAAAGGCATGCCGATATGGTCAACCTAACTAACACCTTACAGGGCATCCTCGCTGAGTTTCGGACCCTCAACAGCAACATGGTCAATGCAAGTAATGGCATCCAGTCAGCCATGGCTGATATGACCAATATGCAGAGAAACATTATGGAGCAGTTGCAAATTAACAATGCAACCATGGCCCAGGTTAGGTCCCAACCTCCACCTGGGTTTTATGGGCAGCCACCCTATTAATCCATGAATGTGTGGGACATCTTTTCTCTTCCCCCCCACTGTATTTACTTGTAGTTTGATGTTTCGAACAATCCATTTTGTGTTTCACATGCAGGTTGTGTTTTGTATTTGCTCCCATAGAGCTCCTTAGAGTAATGATTAAGGCCACTAGCCAATGCCATAGGTCTATGTGCAGTGTAGTTGGCAAGTATCATGTGCCAATTATGGCTTTTGACATTTGTTTGGTTTGTTGGTTTGTGCTCCTCCTGTTTGCAGACATGTTTGTGTGACATTATGGCCATGCCCAAATATCCCTTGGCACAGGCAATATTAATGACTGGACTAGGCTGGCCTTTGGACTGGGTGTCCTTGTTTGGTTGTGCCACTCACTTCCAGGTGTAGATGTGGTAGATTTAATTTTACTAACTTCTTGCTTTTTGAGCCACAGTTGGATGTGGATTTTTATTTGTTATGCACCACCATTCAAAGTGCAAAAAGTAAAAAATTTACACACTTACAATACTTGTTGCGTTTTTAGTTGAAACACATTTAACATCACCTTGGGCTAAAGCAGATACATTTTTGGTTAAGAGGTGTAAAAATGCAAAGATCAATCTAAGTAAACACCAGGAAAAACATTAGGCAACAATTAAGGGAAATTTTGTTTTTATTTAAGGTAATGCCACATTACGGGCAAACAAATATTTGAACAAAAAGGCAAATACACACACACAGAATGGGAACCCAAAAAAAGGCTTTAACTAAAATGCTGCAAGATCAAATTTGCTCACACTGATTGGCCAGACTCACTGGGTGGGCCAACATAATTGTCACCATCATCTTCTCGGGCTGTAGAGGGCAGAACATCCACATAACGGGGGACACGTTCTTGAATGGCAAAATTATGCAGAACAGCACATGCCATTATGATGTCTATCACTTTGTTAGGATCATATTGCAGGGCGCCCCCGGTATGGTCCAAACACCGAAAACGGGTCTTCAACAGTCCAAATGCCCTCTCAACAACAGCCCTGGTCTTGCGGTGCGCACGGTTGTAGGCTTCCTGAGAGGCATCCTGGGGCCGCAGCACAGGCGTCATGAGCCAGGGGAGAAGTGGGTAACCGGAATCACCTTAACAAGACAATTAAATTCAAAAAATAAACACATTGCAAGACAACAAACACAAACAATTTGACATATATCAAAATGAGGTAAGCTAAAGGCCCAAAAAAGACACCCAGGGCACATTAGAAAAAACATTGGGCCAAATGTAGTACATAACTAAAAATGCAGCTTAAATAAACCAAAGAAGGATAAAACATCTGCACGGACAAGGCTTTTTAGAAATATGTTTTTTTTTCTGGTTTAGGAAATGTTACAATTAGGATGCTGCTGAGGGGCCCACAACATTTCGATAAAGAATGCACTGTATGCAGTTTAAGTCCACTTTGGCATTGAAAGACCAATACTACAAAAGGACCATAAACTAGCAGATACTTCTGGACAATCTGCTACCCAATATATTTTTTTACATGGAAGTTACAGACATCCTAACCAAAGTTAAAAAATTCTGAAGGACAAAGTGAGCCAAGCGTTTTTTTTTAAAACAAAATACAATCCACAAAAGCCCAAAAACAAAATGCTGGTTCGTGTTTCTGTCAATAATTATAAAGTTAAATAGGCAAAAAATACAGATTCCTGTGAAATATCGATAACCAAAAATAGGACACACTTACCAAGCAGCCATGCACCCGAAAATTCCCCAGACTCAAATCGCCTAAACAAACCAGATCGTCTCAGGATATAGGAGTCGTGCGACGATCCTGGGTAGCCGGCAAGGACACTCAGGCCCCACCACGGCCTGGACATTAAGGGAGTGTCCCATTTTTCGATTCCTTAAGGCAAAAAAAAAAAAAAAAGGGTAAGTGATAAGGGCAAAAAACATTTAGAAAAAAAAACATGTCTGCACACAATTTCAAACAACAAATGAGAAGCCTAAATAAGGCATGTACACAAAAGGCCAAACAAAAATATGCTGCCGCAAAGGAAAATAGGTTACATTACACGTTGGGCCCCATAATAACCAAAACCAAAAATATATACCTATATATATATTCGTCGGATGCCCTAGGTACGAGTGCCACATGTGTGCAGTCAACAGCACCAATTACGTTGGGCATGTCGGCGACATTATAAAAACCAAGCTTAATGGCGTTTCTGGCTGCCATATCATCCGGGAAAAAAATATATTTGGGAGTTATGGCAGCCATGCCTTCCAAAAATTTTGATAGTGCGCGGCTCAGCGTAGGCTGGGACATCCCCACGGAGAGGGCACCCAGCCTCTGGAACGAGCCGTTCGCCAAAAATTGCAGGCAGCCAAGCATCTTGGTCATACCTGAAATTGCATGCCCCTTCCTTGTGGTGCGGGCTAACCATGGCCGCAGCTCACTATATAAGCGCGATTAAGCCTGGTCAGCTCAAACAGCTCAACATCATTCATGCTATCGATGTTCATGCGACGACGCAGGGGCAATCTGCTCTCAGACATCCGGATCAAATCGATGCCAAAAAGCATAAGCCCTTGATGTGCCACAAACTCGCTCCTCTCCATCCTACTCCCGAGGCCAAATAGCTGCCGGCAAACATTTCGGGAAGCAGCTCTTTAATGGCCTTCAAAACAATTAGCAATCACCTCTCTGAATTGGTCGCAAGCCCATGTGAAGCACGTAAAAAATAGGATCGGACGTAAAAAATACGATTTGGACGGGAAAAACACACGAACTAACGCAAAATATCCGATTGACGTCCGAAAAGCGTATGTTCATATACGTCTATGCGCGAACGATCGTGCGAATACGAAATGGCCAAAAAAAAAGGAAAAAATGACAAACACCCACCCAAACTTACGATCCTCGATCCGAAATCAATTAACTTTTGCTCTTTGAATCGAGGGGATAGTCTCATAATTGTGTGATCCTGTGCTGTTTAAATGTGGCCACAAGTAGCTGCATCCTCATCCCTCCACTGTGTGCCCCCCTGATAGACCAGCACAGAGCAGGGATACCACTTCAGAGGAAAGCCCCTCTGATATAGTATTTGAACAGCATAGGATCACAAAATTAGATGACTATGTGTTTCTGACTTTTGGGGGTCCATAGGGTTTTGGACTGTGGGACATCCCTAATCAAGATGCCCCCTAGGATACATTCTAATGGACCAAATCCTGTGATTTTGACTATTACAATCTGATGTCCTGATGTCCTCTACCCTTGCCACTGCCCTCTACTACTCACCTAACCCCTCCATCCGCTGCCGCTGTCCTCTACCACTCACCTAACCCCTCAATCCCCTGCCGTTTACCCCCTGCTGCTGTTCTCTATCACTCACCTAACACCTCAACCTCATACTTCTGTCCTCCTGTTCTCCGCCACTTAACTTACCCCTCCACCTCCTACCACTGTTCTCTACCATTCACCTAACCTCTCCACTCCACTGATCTTTACAACTCACCTAACCCCTCAGTCCCTTGCCGCTGTTCCCTATTACTCACCTAACACCTCAACCTCATACTGCTGTCCTCCACCACTTAACTAACCCCTCCATGCCCTGTCACTGTCCTCCACCACTTACCTAACCCCTCCATGCCCTGCCACTGTCCTTTACCACTGACCTAACCCCTCCACCCACTGCCGCTGCCCTTTTCCCCCTACTGTTGTTCTCTATCACTCACCTATTACCTCCACCCCTTGCTGCTGTCCTCCACCACTTAACTAACCCCTTCAACTCCTACCACTGTACTATACTGGTCACCTAAACTTTAAACCCCCTTCCGCTGTCCTTTACTGCTCAACTAACTCCTCCACCCCCTGCTGCTGTCCTCCACCACTCACCTAACCCCTCACCCCCCTGCCACTGCCCTCTACCACTCACCTAAACCTTCCCCCCCTGCTGCTATCCTCCACCACTCACCTAACTCTGCCAAGCCCTGTCACTGTTCTCTGCCACTCACCTAACCCCTCACCCCCCTGCCACTGCCCTCTACCACTCAGCTAAACCGCCCCCCTGCTGCTATCCTCCACCACTCACCTAACTCTGCCAAGCCCTGTCACTGTTCTCTGCCACTCACCTAACCCCTCACCCCCCTGCCACTCAGCTAAACCATCCCCCCCTGCTGCTATCCTCTACCACTCACCTAACTCCGCCACCCCCCTGTCACTGTTCTCTACCACTCACCTAGCCCATTTACCCTTGCCACTGTCCTCACTCACTTAACCCCACCACCCCCTGCCACTGTCCTCCACCACTTCCCTAACCCCTCCACCCCCTACCACTGTTTTCTAACACTCACCTAACCCCTCCACACCCTGTGGCTGTACTCCACCACTTTCCTAACACTTCCATCCCCTGCCACTGACCTCTATCACAGGTGGTGGTAAGACAATGAGAGGCTGACCCACAATGCAGTGCAACACAGGCAACTGTAAATACACCTAGCCCAGTGTGCAACCATTTCCAGGCCCCCTTCAAATATAGCACCAGGAGGGACAATCACCAAGATTTTCACTTTGCTTCTCTCTAGCGGGACATCCCAATATAATAATTCTTACCTTGTCAGTGATCCCATGATGAATGCACATGCTCTCCTCCAATCAGTGGCTAGTGCTTTATTCAGATTTGCTAAGCCACTCTGGCAGAGCTGATATAAGTGTGGCTTAGTAAAGCTTGATAGAGCATGAGTAGCAGGTTGCTCCCCTTTGGCTGTGCACAGCTGTGCCAACCATTCAGAAATGCCTGGCGCGGGTGCTGGCATCAGCCGGAGGGAAGCCAGAGATGACAGCGCAGCGCAGCCCGCACGTGCATCTTGGGAACCTTGGTGAGGGGAGTATAATAGGCATTTCACACAGGGGGCCATCCCAATATGGAATATTGAATCGGCTGGCCCTGGAATCTTTAAGTATCCCTGTGGACCAGGACCCTTCCTTCATCCAGAGGTCTTGGCCTGTTGGATTCCGGGTCCTCTTAGAGTTAGGGATTATGGGAAGGGAGTAACTTGGGAGGGTGCAGAAGGTCAGGGGGGCCCCATCATTGTTGCTCGTCCACCTTATTTATCATATTTGTATGATAAGTGACATAGGAGAAGGCTTGGTTGGAAAGGTTTGCCTGTCTGCTGATGATACAAAGGTGAGTAATAGGATGGACATTCCTGGAGCTGTCTGCAACATGGAAAATGATTTAGCTTTACTGGATAAATGGCCAAAACTGTGGAAACTAGAGTTTAATGTCTCTAATGTAAAACCATGCACTTGGGTAGAAGGAATCCCTGCTCTGAGTACCGTATGGGCAATACTGTGTTAGCCAGGAACTCGGAGGAAAAAGATTTAAGGGTACTGCAGTTGCCAGGTTATCGTTCAGATAATCGATCAGCAGGTGTTTGAATTGACCCGACTGAACCGCCTTTCTCTTGAAAAGCTTTACTCAGAGTTGCAGCCATGGTTGGCCACAAGAAAGGAGGTGCAAATGGAGGTATGACCAAATTGGTTGGCTGCCTTCAATTTTTAGTGAATGTGTCCTTCCAGAGGCTAGGGGCACTGTCAGTTAGCATGTCCCAGCCTTCACTGAGCCACACTCTGACTAAATTTCTCGATGACATGGCTGTCTGACAGGAGAAATACATCTCTTTTCCTGACAGCATGGCAGCCTGGAATGTGGTAAGGTTGGGTTTATTCAACATTCCGAATATGGCAAGTGTCATGGGTGCCATTGATTGTAAACACGTGGCCCTGGTTCCTCCAGCTGCTCAGGAGTATATGTTTTGGTCCAAATTGCTCCTCCTTGTAGCCCACTCTCCTCTCTTGAGGCTAGCCCCTCCCCCCAAACAGCTTTCCTGGGTCTCAGTTTGTTTAGGTTCACATTGCTCCTCCTTGTAGGCCACTCTCCTCTCTTGATGCTAGCCTAGCTTCCCCTCCCACCAGACAGGTTCCCTGTGTCCCATTTGGCCCTTGTTTTACTTTATTTTTGCTGTTCATCTGATGTTGTCAGTCTAGTGACCTTTTTTTATTTGAGGTTTCTTTTCAGGAACCGCAAGATGGGCCACTCTCTTAACGTCCAATGTGTCGTGGGGTCGGATCTTCACTTTTTCAGTGGATGGCTTCCCTGGCTCGTCCCATGATGCATTTATCTTGAGGAGTTCCAGTTTATATACCCGTTTTAAAAGTGGACAGCTGACTGGCAGTTGGCTTGTGGGTAAGTCTGTTTATTGTTGGAGAGGATCTACCTGTTTATTGTTTATGTTGCATATGCAATGTGTTTTCCTTTTGTTATGTGCCCCCTTTTTGTAATTGGTCCAAGTTTCTCGTGTTAGCTAATTGCTCTCCCTGCCCTCAATCATTTCTACTGTGCTCATGCCCCTCTTTAATTGTCCCCTTCTCCCTGTTGCAGTTACAAATGCTTAGTCCGAGCATCCTGCCTTACCTTTTGCTTGTTTGGCCCTACTCTTTTGTAATACTTAATATTTGGTCTAGGCTGTTTTGATGTTGTGTTACCTGTTAGTAATTTAATTTTCATTTTTATTTGTCTTTTAGGTAATTCTGTCTGGACCAATCGTGGGCGCCCTTCAATACAAGCCAGAGAAGGTCATGCAAATTATCATGGTGTGCATCAGCCTGCATAACTTTGCCTTGAGCGAGAGGGTGGCAGCATATTTGGAGGAGACAACCTCTGCTTCTGCTCCATAGATTCCTGGCCATCTGTATATATATACTGACACCCAGAGCCGTGCGAGCCAAACCATTTGCCAGCAGAGAAGGTGAGCTATCAGGGTAATGAGTAACGTGTACAAATATATATTTTTTTTTTTGTAGCTGGGGAGTTCTGGTTGCGGATCATGCCCATCCAAAGATGGTGTCTCACCATTGCGGCCAGGAGAACAGGGTGTGGGTTCCAAACCCTGCCAATATTCTCTTCCTCTTCTGAACCACCAGCCATGGAGGCCGCAAAAGAGGAGGGTATGTTGGGCCATAGCGCCTGCACACTCGCGGTATGCTAATAAAAAAAAGCACAGGTTGTGCTGCATGTAAAGTCTCATAACATGTTTGCTAAGTGCTGGTGTGTTGTGTTTCTCTGTCCCTACAGATTCATCAGAGGGTGAGTATGCAGCGATGGGGCCACCCGAGATAGAAGCGGTGCAAGACTCAGGTGGGTGTCAAGCTAGTAAAGCAGAGCAATATCCAAGCATTAATCAAACAACACATTGCCATAAATACGAACTCATTCTTTCCTTCTACAGACGCTGAAGTATGCATGGTGCTGCAGTAGAGGGTGCCCCCCTAAAACTATGCGTCAACCAGTTTGGGTATGTTGTACAGGCACACATGTGGACAAACGTGTTAATGTATTATTTTTTCTCATTGCAGGTGCCATGCTGGTCCCAGGAAAAAAATATATAACTTTTTGTATATAGTTTATTTATTCTTTAATGTCAATATATTCACAACAAAAACATTTTAATAAAGCAGTAGTTTTAGAGTTATATGCTGCGGGTTGGCATGTTTTCTATGCAACTACATAAAGCAGATGAAAAGCAAACAAACAGCAGTGTAAAACAGAACATCAAAACAGAAGGTGGCCAAAGTAGGAGGTGAGTATCAGTGGGTAGAAGCAGACGACATGGCAAAGAAGGTACAAAGGTACGTATGTGGAGATGTAGACTACATGGGATGCCCTAGATGCCAGTAGGGGGGAGCAAGGTAAGTGTGCAAGGACATGTATACTACATGAGATGTCCTAATTGTGTGCAAGGACATGCAGACTACATGGGATGTCCTAGATGCCAGCAGGGGGGAGAAAGGTAAGTATGTGCAAGGACATACAGACTGCCATGGGTACACTGGCAGGGGATGACAGGAAGTAGATTAAAATAGCTGGTTACAACAAAAAAAAGGCCCACGCAGGAAGTACACTAAAGGACACGGCACACCGAGAACAATGGGCTCCACAGCAAGTTACGCCCGAAAGCAGGTAAAAACTCATCTTCCAAAACTACTATGGCTGCAAATACTATAAATGCTCGGCTGTACCATATGTGTACGCAAAGCAAATACGACTGTTTCTGCAGGAACAAACTTTTCTCAGAACGTGAGAATGATACAAGCGTTCTCAATTTCCCGGTTAATGAGATCAGTTTGTGAAAAAAACAAGCATTTACAGGCAGGCTCTGAATCAAGCGTACATACAGTATACACATAAGGGCAGACTAGATGGACCATATGAAAAGACACTTGGCACAACCTTCTATGGTATATTAATGGGGTGCTGGCTCTTTAGGACAAAAATCGAAACACTTATATTAAGAAAATGGGGTACTAGATCTATCCTTAAAGTCACTCACCCTGGCGAAGTGTCATAACAGAATACCTTTGATAATCTGTATCCATCTTGCTGCTCTTTCTTATTTTAGCACTTCAGCACGTTGTTGTCATGTTTGCACAGCATTGCTGTTATGTTTGCACAGTATTGAGATCTGGTCAGTCTGACCATATTTTTGCACAATAGATTTGCTGCTTTTTCAGATGTATCATTGGTTTGCATATTTTTTGCGCTTTTGCAATTGGAGAATTTCTCCTTATGAATTTAATGTTCACAGTAGCGATTATAGTATTACACATTTATTTCCTAATTATTTTTAATATATATTTATTGCCGCTTACATACATATAAAATAAATATATATATATTTTTTTGGGTATACAACATTGTACATATTACATGTTTTGCATTCTTATAAAATAGAGTCAGTCAGGGGTGGTTTTCCTCCTGCTAGCTTGTGTATATGTTTTTTAATTATGTCTTTGTATGTTATATGTGATAATTGTTTACTTTATGATAATACATGATCTGATTTTATTTCATTGGTTGTGCGGATTTTTTTTGGGGATAGATCTAGTACCCCATTTTCTTAATATAAGTGTTTAGTTGGGCCATATGGTCTCCTTCTGTTGTCAACCTTCCATGTTTCTATGTTTCAATTTGTGAGGGTAGTAAATGCAATGTGAGTCAGGGGATTAAGACTAAGAGGCTGATTTATTAATAGCGACATGTAGCGACAGTTGAGCAACTGTAGCGGTATTTTCACAGCGCCGCTAGTAGTCGCTGTGCTTGGCCGTTGTTCGGTTGTTGACAGCGATTCAGTCGGTTTGGCGTAATGTTGAATACAAGGTTCCGAGTCGCTATTTGACAGGTTCCGCATGTATGGGTGCGCATGATAGCGACTGGTCAGAGCGACCGGCTTCCACCATATTCATCAAAAAATCACGCTCAAAAAATTCAAGCGCTGTGAAATGCATGTTTAAACCCCAGAGCGCTGGAGGCGATGTGTTAAAAGTAGTTTTTTAACCCCCAAACCACCATATTTTTGGAAACCAAAAAAAAAATTATTTTAAATAATTTAGTAATATGAATACATTAATATCAGACCTGTAATATCAATTCTGTACAATTTTTATTTTTATTTTTTTTTCCCTTAAAAAAATTATCTAAAATGGCAGAAGTGGTCACAGAAATGTTCACATTTAAAAAAAAAAAAACAAAAAAAAAAACATTAATAACAATTAATTATTAATATTTAAAGATTTTTCCACTGAAATGCATTGGAGCACGCCAGGTAGCGAGAGGTCATACCTGTCGCTGTTCAAGGTCGGACGCTGGCGCTGTGAGGCTGGAATAATGATGAATGAGTCACTATATGGCGCTATCTCAGTCGCTAAGCAGGATTGGCTTGATAAATGTGTGATTGTGGTGGGGAGCCGGCGTTCTCGTGGCGGGGCCCGTCATTACCGGCCGCTCACCAGCCGCTACCTGACGCTATTCCTTCATAAATAAGGGCCTAAGATGACAATACCTTTAGCTTATACATTGGCAAAGTTATTTGGGAATGCTTACATCAGATGAGGTTATAACAAGATGCCTTCACCCTGAATACATACAATGGCAGAAGGGACACATGCAGGAACCAAAAAGCACATGCAAGCAATTTTGAGCAGAGGAGGTGAATGTATACATGTATAGAATGAGGTTGTATGTCTGTTTACAGCAGGTTTACATCTCTTGGCACACAGATTGGCACACAGATTGGTCAGATCTCCAGGCTGGTGCTGGCCAAGAGGTGCAGGAACACATGGGTGAGTATGCAGCTTTATGCCAAAGAAGCTAAAATGTTGGATCTTATAGTTCGGGGCTGAAGGATGCAGCAGTCTTAAGGGTTGCTGCAGGGTATTGTTAACGTAGTGTTATATTTTTACCCTTAAGCTTTAATGTTTACCTTTCAAATCCTGTGCCGCTGAAGACAAACAATCAAAGAAAGGCATTTAATTAGTGATCTTGACATACTTCTTTTTGAAGATCCTGGTGGTCTCCATTAAAATGGAACAAAACCTAGGAGTTTCACTTACCTGAAAATGAATGGCGGGCACCTCCAGCTGGCTGCTATCCCCTGGTGCTGGTGGTAGGTGGATGCATAAGCTACAGGAAAGCCGAGGATGCTGCGAAAGGCTGGCTTATGTGCCATGGGATCAATTCTTGAAATATGTAAAGGTGTGGCTTGAGGGGTTTCACACAGAAGGGCATCTTAATCAGTAAGCCCTAGGGGAAAATTGTAACCTGCCCTGGATTTTTATAGACTCAAGAGCCTGGTAACCAGGGGTTTGTCCACTTTAAATGTTGTTTGTCTGCTATATGTATGAATCAGGGTTAAACAGAGGATAGATGTAAACTCCCATGACACAGCCATTAATGTTGAGTGTTGGGTCCATGTTTTTCAGGCTGTGAAAGACCCCTTTCATAACTGCATATTTCATGAAAAAAACAAGTGTCTGAACATATTTCTGTGCGCAGCTGCAGTGACACATTGACTTCACTGACATTCACACTGAGCAACTGTTTTTTATGTTACTAGCTAGTTTTTTGGTGCCAAACTTACATTGCCAAACTTAGAGGTTTGATTGCACAATCTCCATACAACTATTATCAAACTGCAGTAACTGAACAATCATTATAAAGGAGACAGAACTTTTGAGCTGCAAAATTGGCTTTTTCAATAATGTGGCTGGCAATTGTGGTAAAAATGGTGGGGGATATACAAACTGTCTCCCTGGAACCATCACAAGCATACAAAATGACTGTCTTTCCAGAATCATTAATGGCGTTTAGTTAACCCATCTCATGAATTGATGCAAAAACGCTCCGAGCTTTGCTAAACATACAGAACGCTTAACAATATCCTGTTGTGACAATTGTATCCTGTTTGCAATGCTTTTTAAGTTGGGTGTAGACATCTGGTTTAATGACTTTAACCTGTTGCTGCCTGGCCAGAAGGTGTCAATTTTCTTGTCAGTGATGAAGGCAGGGGTAAAAAACTGGTATCAGACAGGAGCATTTTCGACGAAAAAATGGGACGGGTCCTTTGCTGCAAATTTGCCCATTGGATTGTTCTCTATTCTGGCACTGTGTCTGGTCTGCTTGATGATTTGATTAAACAGATTAGATGATAGAAACATAGAAGGTTGACGGCAGAAGGAGACTATAAGGTTCATCTAGTCTGCCCTTATGTGTATTCTGTATGTACTCTTTATCTTAGGATAGATGAGAGCTTATCCCAGGCATGACGATTATTAACTACCTCTTCTGGAAGTATGTTCCAAGCATCTACTACTCTTTGTTTAAAATAATATTTTCTAACATTGCTCCTGATCTTCCCCCCGACTAGTTCAGGTTGTGCACCCTTGTTCTATCATTAATTTTCTTCTTAAAAACACTTCCCTCCTGAACCTTATTCAAACCTTTCACATATTTAAAGGGTCTCAATCATGTCCCCTCTCTACCTTATATCCTCTAGACTGTACAGATTAAGCTCTTTAAGTCTCTCCTGATAAGTTTTAAGTTTAACCCTTTAAGTGCCAGACGCTTTTGTAACCCTCTGTTGCCAGACCATGTTTCACTATTTTGCGCTACACATGTTCAACTGTGATTTTTGAAAGGATTTCCAGGGATTTCCCAGGAAAATAATATAATAGAGTCTGGGCTTCAACATGAAATCTCTTGTTTGGCCTTTTTTGTGTATTCTCAATACTTTTTGGTGAAATATGTGCAAAAAAAATAAAAAAAATCTATTTTTTGCAATTTATAGTGTTTTTTTGTAAAACAAAAATTTAAGTTTGTCAATAAAATGTTATTGCGTGCGAAACCCCAATTTATCCCGGTCACAGCGGTACCACATATGTATAGGTAGACACCCTTTCCTGCCCAGGAGACTCCCCCAAACTGAAACAGAGCTTTAGGAGATTTTCAGATAAAATACAACTATGCCATGCGCTATGCGCACCTTGCGTTTTTTCCAGAAAAACAACCATTTACATTTAAAATACACCCCACAAACTATATATTGTCTGGAAGTACACACCTCCAAGCTTTCTAGGCATACCAAGCTTGTTTATGTGGGCTTAGTTTTCTGGACGTAATCCCTCAATGTATTCTTTGGTTGCACAAAGTTTCCCTAAAAAAGAATAAAAAGGAAGAATCAAGCCATATTTTCCTAAAAAAAGCTATATGCAAACAAGAAAAAACAAGTAAAATCTCAAAAAGCGACATACCCCAAACAGAACGATACCCAACATGCATAGGTACTGTCAAGGGAAGAGTTGGAAAACACCCCAAAGTATAGCGTGCACATAACAGTAATTTTACTTGAAAATTTCAGCTCTGCAGACAAAATGCGCACCTTGCAATTTTTCAACCAAAACAACCCTTTACATTTGGAATATCCCTGATAAACCATATATTCCCTGAAAGTACACATGTTAAGCTTTCTAAAAGTACCCAGCTTGTTGTAGTAGGCTCACCTTTCTGGAAGTAATCCCTCAAAGAATTCTTAGGTTGCACAGGGTTTCCCTAAAAAAATGAATAAAAAAACTGAATAAATAACATGTTTTCCTAAAATATAAATATGCAAACAAGAAAAAGAGCAAGGTCCCCCGAGCAGAACGATACCCGACATGCATGGGTACTATTAACCCTTTTAATTGCCAACCTACTTGAAGTTTTGTCACCCTCTGTTGACAGGTTATTTTTCCCCATACTGCGCCATATTTAACCGTGATTTTTGCCGCAATTTCCAGGAAAACTATAGATATATATTTTGTTTGTAATTTTTCTACTGTTTTTTTTAAATAAATATTTTTTAGACAATTGTCTCCTTTATTTTAAATAAAACATTTACAATTATTAGAGAAATATTGCATGTGAAAGCCCAATTTCTCCCGATTATAACGGTACCACATATGTATCGGTAGCCCCCCATTCTTGCCCAGGAGACCCCCCAAACTGAAAATAGCACTTTATAACATTTACAAATAAAATACTACTACTATCCACACTATAAACATAAGAGGTTAATTTAAAAAAAAATGACATAGGGTCCCCCTTACCCAGCATTACCAGCCCGGGACCAGCTATGGGGGCTTGTAGGAACAGAGTGGAGAGGCCAGCTTTTGTGGCCCCCCACCCTGCAGCCTACAAGCCCCAAAGCCCTGGGCTTTGGGGAGGCAGGTAATTGGGGTGCCGGGGGTTAACGGCAAGTCGCCTGCTAGCGGCAGGTGACTTGCCAGCCCCCAGCCTTGTGAACTGGTATAAGCAGTCTCATGGACCCCTTACCAGTTCACAAGGGGTTAAGTGTAAAAAAACACACAGAAACAAGCAGAAAAAATATTTTATTATTTTTTTTTTTACTTTTTAATACTTACCTCCCATCCATCCCTGTGTCCCACGCTGATCAATCTGGCTTCTGCTATCTGCTGTAGCTGGAAGCCTTTTTTAACTGCTGGGCGACAGAACATAAGGGCTTAATTTAAAAAAAAATGACATAGGGTCCCATAGGGGGGGGAGCATTTTTTTTTTAATTTTAAGGGTTAAAAACCCAGCATTGCCAGCCCAGGACCAGCTATGGGGGCTTGTAGGAACAGAGTGGGGGGGCCCCCCACCCTGCAGCCTATGAGCCCACATAGCCTGTGTGGGCCCGGGCTCTTCTGCCCCCCCCGGGCTTTGGAGGTGCCGGGGGTTAATGGCAAGTCACCCGCTGCGGCTAGCGGCTGACTTGCCATTCCCCAGCCTTGTGAACTGGTATAAGGGGTCTCATGGACCCCTACCAGTTCACAAGGGGTTAAATGTTAAATAAAAAAGACACAGACACATGAGAAAAAAAAAAAGATCTTTATTTTTATATTTTTTGAATTTACTCACCTCCGATCCTCTGTCCCCCGGCCATCTGCGATGACAGTCTTCTTGGGTGTTTGGAAGAGAGAGCCTGGGGAGGGGGGGGGGCGATCTCAGCCCTCTCCTCCTCCCCACCCCTCTCCTCCAAGCACTCGAGCAGACTTTCTGTCTCGGGTGCTGGACTTAAGAGGCGGCTGCTGGTGACATCACAATGATGTCACCTGGCCCCACCTCCAGGGGGCGGGGCCAGCAGACCCGTTCCAGGAAGTGGGGGGGAGGGCAATTTCTGCCCTCTCCTTGCCATGGAAGAGGCTGGGGGGGCAATCAGAGGCCCCCCCAGTGAAGAGGAAACCCATCGGGAGGCAGCGCGGACTCAGGTAAGTAAATGTCATTTTTATTTTTTTTATTTTTTTTACAGTTAGCAGCTGCTGCTGCCGAAGCGCGGGGGGGGGGGGCGGCCTATTCCGGGGGCTCTCCTGGAGCCATCCGACCCCCCATGGGGGATCGGATGGCACCAAATTTAAGAGGAGACCCGGTCGGATCCAACGAGGGGTCAGGTGAGTATTTTTATATATTTTTTTTAACTACCAGGGGGGGAAAGTCAAGCACGTAACACCTACGTGCTTGGCACTTAAGGCACGGACATGCGAGCACGTAGGTGTTACGTGCTTGGCACCGAAAGGGTTAAGTCCTTCTACCATTTTTGTTGCCCGCCTTTGGACCCGTTCTAGATTTGAAAATGTCTTTTTGTAGGTAAGGTCTCCAGAACTGCACACAGTATTCTAGATGTGGTCTCACCAGGGCTCTATACAGCAGCATCACAACCTCCCTCTTCCTACTGGTGATGCCTCGAGCTATGCAGCCGAGCATCCTTTTCCCACTGCCTGGCTACACTGTCCACTCATCTTGCAGCTTTCAGTAATCAGTATCTCTAAATATTTTTCTTCCGAGGCTAACACAGTACTGCCCATACCTAATTCAACAGTTTGCTGATACACTATTTATTGTAATAACTGCTTTAAAAATAAATAAAATGATTGAAACAGAAAGGGGCTTAAAGCAGACCAACACCCACTGAACTTTTGCTATACATTTGGCCAAAGCCCCTGCCGATACTTCCTTCTTAGGGTGTAGGAGTAGAATAGATATTTTCCCTCTTCGAAGAGTCCTAGAACACTTTTTTTTGCTCTCTGTAAGATAGCAGGGGACCAGTCATTGCATTGGTGTGGCAATGACATAATTGCCACACACAACAGTGGTAATACATGGAGGAGGTGGAGCTTTACAGCTGAAATAGATGGCATTATCTGGGATTAGAGTGAAACAGGAGCAGTGAAAATTGGCAAAAGGTGATCTTTATGGGGGGTTAGGAAAAGTTAGAAATGTGGGTTTTGGTCTGCTTTAAGACTATGATTTTATTTTAATAGATATAGGGGTCAATGCACATCCAGGGGGGAATTCTCACTCCTTTTTTAGGAGAGAAAACTGCGATTCACTTTCACTGTCTATAAATGTAAGTATACATTTTCACCTGGTGTTGAATCAGCTGCATTGTAGGCAATAAAAGTGAATGGCACTTTTCTCTCTGAACAAATTCTCACCTAGCTCTGATCCGACCCCATAGTTGCATGTTCATGTTTTTTAGTTTTTTTAGTTTTAGTTTAGTTTCGGTTTTTTTTTTTCGATTCAATGAGACTAATAAAAAAATGTTGTTTAAAGGATTAAGGAAGCCTGGTGCTAGTGTAGCACTACAGACCCTGCAGGCCTCATGTGAGAGCTTGTTGTCTTATGTGGCCAAGCTACTTGCTTTATGTGTAACAGTTTATTTAGGTTTATGGGTCTAGTCATTTGCAAAGCAAATCAATTCTTAGGAAGTATGTATGCATCGGGTAAACGTTTGTTACGGTTTTTACGTGAATAAAGCCACAGCTCTACTGAGCTACTGCGGTCCACATTAATGGCGCCTATAAAATGCTTGGTTTACAAGTAAAAGGTTCCTTTGAGAGGCGATTCCAAAGTTCACTTCCTACATTATATGTATATCTGTTAAACATATTGCAATAGAAAAGCACCTGTCATGAAAGATTTGCTGTGACATGAAGCAGGCCTCTTGGGAAGGCTGGGATAGACAAGGCCTTGCAGTGCTTGCTATGTAAACACAACTGCCAACTTGCTTCAAGAACACTGCAGCTGTGTACACCTTTAAAATGTCGCAGCTTTTTCATACAGCCTAAGGTGATGTTCAAGAAAGCACAGAAAAAAAACATCACAGATCAAGGAATCAGCATTTACAACTAACTTTGAATATAGTTGAAAAGAGAAGGGGAATATATAGTACATAATAACACAATTGATTTGTGTCTGTGGCCCAGCATCTGCCTTTTTTAATAGCATTGATGGAAATGCTTTGCTTTGCATTTGTATTGCATCACATCACAGAGAAAAAGAGTTTGCTATGTTGTTTCTTCCTATGGGAAATGCCCAGCATCTGCCTTTACCTGTAGAGGATAACTGTAAACTGACTGTGTTTTAAACCGGACCCACACTCCAATACTACAATAAACACCTGCCATGATATATTTTCCCTCCTTAATGGTACTATGGAGCTGCAGGTAGCCTGCAAATAGAAAGTGCTGCTGGGTTTCCTACTGCTGTGCATTGTGGGTTATGTCTGTTAAATCCGGGCAGCAACATGGCTGGAATGAAGGGAAAGGAAGCCTCTGGAATGCTCCAAGATGGCTGCAACCAGGAGAAAATTGGTGAGGCGCCATTTCAGCTTTTTTTGGGTGCAGTAGCAAATGTAAGTGCTGAAAATGATTCAGTATCATGCATGCAGATGGGGAAAGAGAGTTTTGGGAAGCTTGTTTTTCCTACAGTGCAAGACTGTTGGTCTGTGAAGGGTGAAATGCTTAGCCTAATGGTGGCCATGTTAAAAAAAGACTCAATTTCATATTCTACACTCTGATATTAAACTTAGTTATATAGATATACAAGTGATGTGTTTTGGGCATAAAGCCAACAGACGTTTTATTGTGTAGGAACGTCATTTTTTCAGTGATTTATCTAGATGTTGGTCACGGGAATTCCTTGAACTCCGTTATCAGTAGACTTATAGGAAAACTGGTCACATCAGGTGGGGGCTAAGTACTCCTTTTGTGTGTGACATTTTGTATAAAAATCTAAGCTGGAGATGTGTTGCAACTTGAGCCTATCTGCCTATCCAGTAGTTCTTAAAGTGAACTAAAAGCAGCCCTGGTGCCTATAGGATTGCAGGGTCGGCTAAGTCCCTCTTTAGGGCATCCCAATTTAGAATGCCCTGTTGTGTGAAAACCCCTGTATCCCCAGTAATACTTACATATCCTCTGATGAAAGTGCACATGGCCAGGAACTGATATACCTTTAGTGACCCCTCACTGGCTAAAAGAAGCTGAAAGGAGTCGAGCATGCTGATTGGCTGTGCGCCTCCGCATGCACTGCTGGATCAGTGCCTTATTACGGCAGTTGCCTGGACTGTCCCTTTGAGTACTGTGGATGCAGCTTTGTTTTTATGACATTGTTCAACAACATGTAAGATGATGCCTATTTAAAATGTATTTTCTGGTACTTTCTTCAATAAATATTTTTTAATTAGTATTTTTTATTTGTGGCAACAATACAGAAACTGCTTGGTAAACAGATGCACACTCATCAGGAGGCCATTTTGTATAATGAAGTAATTAAAACGCTTCCCTAGGCTTATTGTAAATACAGAAAAAATGTTCCTATCTATCGTGGTGTGCTGCTGCTATTTCACAACCCCAGCTTTTTTTTTTTTAAAAGGAAATACTAGTTGCCCAGCTGTTAATCAATCCCTAGATGAGTCGTGCCATATAGACACGAGGCTCCTTGTCTTACCTACCAGCTGAGATATTGCTCTTGGTGCCTGGCATCAATTACTGGCTGGTTCTGGCTGGCTGGTGGTCTACGAAACTCAGCAGGTGGTGCCTAAAGATTAATGGGCACCTCAGTCTGGTCTTTGTACTCCAGTCACTCCCCCCTTCAGGTTGGAATCAAGAGGTGCGGTGACCAGCCTCAGATAATGGTGGCCCGGGAGTGTCATGTCCCACGAGGTGTGTTTTATTTTACCCGGGGTAATTGCTTAATATAATGTTTATTTACATAGGCTGAGCAGTGTACCTTTAATTCCCTTTGTCCATTCCTGGCTCCCTTAGTCTTGAGACAAGTAGCTTCTCCCTTCTTCCCCTCATTTCTAGTTTGGCATCCAAGCAGTGCACACCTGCTGCTCCCTTCTACAGTGACAGTCTTTTTACCTGCTGTATTGAAGGTACATATCGTTTATTGCAAGATCCTGTACTGAAATAAAGCTTTTAAAACGTATTCTACGTGATCCACGAGCAGCCGAGTAAGCTATCTGCCAAGGCTTATGAAGTAAAGAAAACATCTATCACAGACACACACACAGGGAATGTGGAGCTGTCTACAGTCAACAGCATTCACATTTCTGCCATCTGGTGAGTCAGAATAGGGAGCACAATCTAAACAGAGGCACCGCCGGCAGGTAAGCCCTTGAGTCTCTATAACATGCATGAATCTGGGTTCTAATTGAAAATTAGGAGAAAGAGGACTTGCATTAGGTGAAGTGGGACATGGCATGAGACTTTCCACTACAAGAGTGTTTAACCATAGTACAACATCATCAGTACTTTCGGTGAACAATATTTTCAGAATTCAACTACGACAAGATATATTTTCATCTGCTGCTCTGTACTATATGCATCTATTTAACTGTATTTTGTAAACAACAGATTGCATCTGAGATGTTTTTGAACTATATTAAGCCAGTAATGTATTGCACATACCATGGCTCCATTTTTATTAATGACCGTAAAATAAAAGAAAAAGAAATCACCCTAAAATGCAGGGCCAGATGATTTTGAAGCCTAGCAATTCACACTCTAATTTGAAACAACCATCATTGTGACAAAACAGATACAACAAAAGGAAGAAAAAGCAGAAAACACAAAAGAGGAGTGCGCATTGCCAAACAGGATCTCCCTGGCTTATCAGTTCATCACGATACACTCATACTCTTGTGAAATTCTCAGTTCTTCTCAATAATACGATGTTCTATTACTTTTCGCTTCTCTGCCTTTCAGATCAGCAGCAAGGATTTTATTAGCCTGATTTCTTGTACATTTTCATGGCAGGCTTTTAGAGGCACAAGGTAGAAGAGGGTCTTCAAAGTGATGCAATCATCAGACGAGTTGCATTGATTAAAGGGACTGTACATCCAAGGGCACTAATAAGGCAGCAAGTATGTTACATGATGCCTGTCCCATGTCTGTCTCCTCCATTTCCTACAGCGCAGTGAAGAAGCCTTAAAGTGGACCAAAACCCACCACGATTAGCCTGGGAATCTATAAGATTACAGGGTTGATCGATTCCCTCCCCCCCGGGGATGCCCCACTGTGTGAAACCCCCATGTCGCCCCATACACTTACCTTGTCTCCTAGCCCAATGGCGCAAGCGCGAGCCCTGACCGCATCCCCGCTATCCCTCTAGCAGGGTGCATGCCTGTTCCAGGCATTTGTGAATGGCCAGTGTGGGCATGCTCCCTGTTAGAGGGAAGCGGGGAATGCGGCCCCCAGTGTGCTGGGAGCCGCTGGCCTTAGATGAAGCCATAGAAGACGTCAGCGGCTCCGAGACCACTGATTGGATGAGCGGCCATGTATGTGCGGGACCGGGAAGAGGTGAGTTGAGCTCAGCGATCTGTAGGGTTTTCACCCAGTGGGGCATCCCCGATCGGGGTGCCCCAATGTAAAGGACCCAAACCCAGGTCAAAATCATATTGGTACACTTTTGCAGGGCTCCAATGTTTGCCCTCCTTTCAGTTTTATTTATCCAAAACCACACAAATAAATGGTCTAGCTGGCTCTGTTCCTTGGTGCAAATCACACTGTCTCTGACCACAGCAGAGCATGATCATGACATGCCCTTCCCAGCTTATAACTTAAGCAAAGTATGTGGCTTTGGTTAGGCTACAAAAGGGATTACATAAAATTGAATATGAAACAGTTAATGTGTGCCTGGACAGGGACTTTAAGTTGATTGCCAGATAGTTTGCATATCTAGATTTTGTCATGGGAAGTGATAACCTACATTATTTTAATAATCATCTCTCTAACCTCATCCCCTAAAAGGCACTTGAAGCAAGACCAGAAAATATGAATAGGCTCCTACCGCCGCTTCTTAACACCAGCAGTGAAAATGTTCCAGGATAAACCTTTAATACAATATGTTTTTAAACCCCTGCTCCTGTGTTTTTCCTGATAAGGAGAAATGATGTCTTGAGTAAAATAGGTTTATTTTTTCTAATTTGAAAAATTGTTCCTGAAAATTCTCTCCCCGTTGGTAATAAATAAGGGGGGGGGGGTGAGGTGAGCATCCTCTGGTGGTTGATTGGACTGCCACATAAACATTAGAAGGAACATGTCCGCTCATCCACCTTTCTCAAAGCTTGTTAAAGCTTTCACGGGTCCTATGGTACATGTGCAGGCTCTTGTCCAATCAGCGTGCTTAGCTGCACTCGGCAATTTCAGCTAGGACTCGGCTAAGAGGCAGCAAATGCCTGGCGCAGATGCCATCCGGCTAAAATAATAGCTTACAGTGGCCATGACATGTCATGCATGTGTCATTGGATTGGGCAGAAGGTAGGTTTTACAGGGGACTTGGGGGGGGTTTCATAGAGTGGGGCATTCCAGATCTGGAAACCTCAGGAGAAGGAATCAGGCAGCCCTGGAGTCTTAGACTTCAGGGCCGCTTTTGGTTCACTTTAATTATTAGCTCAGCAGTTCCCTAGCAGGTAGCCTTTCTCTATGGCGTTGAAGTTACATAGCTCTGCAGGGCCCCAGGGCCACAATCCCCTAGACTCCTAGAAGAATGCATATGAGGATACAGCAATTCTAGCCTCACCTCCCAAGTGTTTTCTTAGAGGCCGATTCATCAATAGCGCCAGGTAGCGACAGATGAGCAACTGAAGTATGGCGCTATGAGCGCCGCTAGCGTCAGCCGCGGGCGTTAGCGATTCGCTATAGCAGGCCTCCTCAGTCGCTACCTGGCGTTGTTGCGAACAACGCCTACATTGCTGAATATGATGTTGGCCCTCAGCTGTGTTGGCGCTGTCAGTCAGTGTGACCACGCTATTCTACACAGCGCCTGTTAGCTTTGCTGTGTCCTGGCCATCCAGTACCTTCTGAATAAAACACATTGCCACATTTGTTTTGAAATGTAAAAATTTTTTTATTGTGTGTAAAAGGTAATTAAATTCTACCAGATCTTCGAATATAAATGGAAAATAAAACATAATTAAACACATAGCCACAATTTTTTTAATTTTTATTTGTTACCTAAAAAGGAAATACAATTAAATCACCAATGAGAAAGAAAAGGAAAATAAAAACAGAACAGAGAAAGAAAAGGAAAATAAAAACAGAACAGAGAAAGAAAAGGAAAATAAAAACAGAACAGAGAAAGAAAAGGAAAATAAAAACAGAACAGAGAAAGAAAAGGAAAATAAAAACAGAACAGAGAAAGAAAAGGAAAATAAAAACAGAACAGAGAAAGAAAAGGAAAATAAAAACAGAACAGAGAAAGAAAAGGAAAATAAAAACAGAACAGAGAAAGAAAAGGAAAATAAAAACAGAACAGAGAAAGAAAAGGAAAATAAAAACAGAACAGAGAAAGAAAAGGAAAATAAAAACAGAACAGAGAAAGAAAAGGAAAATAAAAACAGAACAGAGAAAGAAAAGGAAAATAAAAACAGAACAGAGAAAGAAAAGGAAAATGAAAATAGGAATTAGAATGTAAAGGAAACTTACAACCGAATTAAACACATAGCCACATGTATATATCTAATTTTTTTTTAATTTTTTCTCTAAAAATAAATTAAGAATAAAATATAAATGAAATAGAAAAAGAAAAGTCCAGCAGAAATGCAAAAGAAAAGTAAAGTCCAGGAAAGGGTTGTAAGAGGAATGTCGAGATCATGGTGCATCTCTTTGTGCCTGAAAAATTAAGAAAAGTGCAGTTAGTATATATCTTTATAGTTATTTTGTGCTTTCTTTTAAAAAAATGCATAACTTGATAACCAACATTGGCGTCTTACACCCCCCTTAGAGTGGTTTGGGTCATCTTACACCCCCCCTTAGAGTGGTTTGGGTCATCTTACACCCCCCCTTAGAGTGGTTTGGGTCATCTTACACCCCCCCTTAGAGTGGTTTGGGTCATCTTACACCCCCCCTTAGAGTGGTTTGGGTCATCTTACACCCCCCCTTAGAGTGGTTTGGGTCATCTTACACCCCCCCTTAGAGTGGTTTGGGTCATCTTACACCCCCCCTTAGAGTGGTTTGGGTCATCTTACACCCCCCCTTAGAGTGGTTTGGGTCATCTTACACCCCCCCTTAGAGTGGTTTGGGTCATCTTACACCCCCCCTTAGAGTGGTTTGGGTCATCTTACACCCCCCCTTAGAGTGGTTTGGGTCATCTGAAACACCCCTTAGAGTGGTTTGGGTCATCTTACACCCCCCCTTAGAGTGGTTTGGGTCATCTTACACCCCCCCTTAGAGTGGTTTGGGTCATCTTACACCCCCCCTTAGAGTGGTTTGGGTCATCTTACACCCCCCCTTAGAGTGGTTTGGGTCATCTTACACCCCCCCTTAGAGTGGTTTGGGTCATCTTAAACCCCCCCTTAGTGCGTTTGGTTGCTCTTTTGGATGGGAGGTCAAAGACATTTAAACAGGAGTGCAGTACTTGCATTAGAGTGAAGGGTAGTTAGCTTACCGCAAAATAAGAAGTGATCAGCCTTTCCCTTAGCTCATCGCCAGTCTGGGTGTCCTCACTTCTATCTGCGGGCAGGTTGGGGATTTCTGGCACCAGTGCTGTCTCCTCGGGGGCTTGGATTCGGTGACAAATGCAAATGTTGTGTAGCACACAGCAGGCAAGGATGATCTTGGAAACCTTCTGTGGGCTGTAGAGCATCTCTCCTCCTGGCCGTGCCAAACAAAGAAAGCGTGCTTTCAGCAGGCCGATGGTTCTTTCCACAATGCTTCTGGTCTTGCGATGCGCTGCATTGTAGCGTTCATGGGCAGAGGTCCGTGGGTTCCTGACCGGAGTCATGACCCACGTTCTCTGCCCATATCCCTTGTCCGCTGTAGAAAAAACACAAGGAGAGAGACAGCAATTAGTACTAGTACATGTTTTTGGGTGGTAGTTTGTTTAAAATTGCCTTACTAGGCCACATATTAGCAAAATACATAGACATGGTTAATTTATTACCCAGTAGCCAGCCAGCTGGCATTTCGTTGTTATCAAACTTCCGGCACAGGACTGTCCGCTGCAAGACGTAAGAATCGTGGCATGAGCCGGGGAACCCCGATCTCACCGCCCGCAGCTTCATCTCATGGTCACAGACCACCATGATATTAAATGAATGGAACTGCTTCCTGTTTCTGTAGGACAGCTCCTGTGCACGGGGAGGGCGGAAAGGGATATGTGTACCATCAACGCACCCTAGCACATTCGGGATCCCTCCCATCAGATAGAAAGCATGTTTTATTTTGGCAACCTCTTCCTCCTCCTCAGGAAACTTGATGTAAATTGGGATTAAATCACAAATTGCCAGAACTACCTGGATTAGGATGCGGCTCATAGTAGCCTGGCTTATCCCGCTGAGGAGGGCTGAGGTTGCCTGGAAGGTCCCTCGTGCCAACACATTAAGAGTGGCACACAGGCGTACTATGCCTGGAATGGAGTGAGTGCGTTTGGTGGATGGCTCGATTTTGGTCTTAATCTGATCATATAGGGACTGTAGTGCAGCACGATTCAGACGGAAGCGGCTCCTGATCTGCTCGTCACTTAAGTCCCATACTGAAAGGCGGATTGCAAAGGAGCGGGGTGCCCTAAGCCTCACAACACCCCGCTCCCTTTCCTCCTGCTCTTTCAGCATACACATACATCCATCCACCCAGACACCATACATCACCCTCTTATCCATCACACACACTAAAGATATATACAAAAACAAAAATAAAAAAAAAAAAACACTCACACACAACACACACACAAACAATCACACTACACACACACCCGCTACAATGCAGCTCAACACAAAACCAGAACTATAGTGGTCCAAACCACCAGCCTGCTGAAAACCAGCTTTCTAAGTTAAGCACAACCAAGAGGGGAGTTGCTGCACAGCCCACAAAAGGCCCCAAAATCAAGCCTTACTTGCTGTATGCTACACAAAATTTGCAGATGCCACCCAAACCAAGCTCCTAAAGAAACAGCACTGATGTCAGAAATCACCCAACAAGCCACAGAGAGTGAGGACAGAAACCAGACAGAGGCTCAAATGAGCTAAGGGAAGCGAGCACAGCACCACACCACAGCCTTTGCCACAGTGTAAGAATAGCAGAACCTAGTTCATTCCTTCCTTTTATACTTCATTTTCAAAAGTGACAGGTCCGCTTTGCCGCCTTTTGCGTCGCTCTGCTATTTCCGGGCGCCAATTAGCCGACCCAGGTGTGCGTAAAACAGAGTGCGCACGCGCACGCTAGTAGCGCTACTAGCGTACTTGAGCCGTAACGTGCGTGCATTAACGGACATGGGCCAAAAATCAGGTGGGGACCAATGAAAGTGAAGCTGTTGTTTTTTTAAATAGCCGTTAGGCTAAGCACATGTCACAAGGGTTGCAGATACATCAGTCCATTGTTGGATTTGGGTGTGTGTTGTTTGTTGATTGAGGTCTGTAATGAGTTAATTGGCTAACACACATGCTTCTGTCAGTGCAGTGGAGGTGTGCCTAGAAGGAACTGGGCTGTATGTGTGAATCAATTAAGTGGGCTGCTTTTGGATTGGCTGTTAGAGCACATAAAACCTGCCCAAGCCTAAGAGATTGCGATGCCATTCTGTAGTGTGCATGCGTGCTTGTGGGGTGTTGATTTGTGTGTGTGTGCAGCTACAGGATGGAGCCAAATACAGGACATCTGCCGGCCACAGCAGGCCCGAGTAGGAGTTTGGTGGGTGCTGTGCGCAGACCTCCCTTACGGAAAAGGGCACAGCCTGAAGGTGGGGCAGCACCCCAGGCTAAGCGCCCAGGTGCCAAGAGGGAGCCTGAATTTAATTTGGCTGAGAATAATCATCTTGTGCGCCTGACACTTGCGAAATGGGAGCTGATATTTGGCTCCCAAAGCAAGTCCATAGGCAAACAAGAAAGAAGCAAACTGTGGGATGCCATTGGTGTGGAGCTTAGTAGCACAGCTCAACACCCACGTAGTGGCCCATCCTGCAGGAAACGCTTCTACACTTTGCGAGGGGCCCTTATGAAAAAGATGAATCACGATCTTGATGTGGACAGTGGGTTCATCCAGGCTCCAAAGAGTACCTACAGGCCGTATGAGGAGATGCTGAAGGCCAAAATCCCACTGGCTCGGCTGCAGGGTGTGGATCCTGGGGATGACACCACCGGTTGGGCTGAAGGTACATATTTTATGGCTTTTACTATAACCTAATGTTAATGTATGTGATTAGCATTTTTACATTCTGACCAACTAACTGTAGGACCTGTGAAGTATTACATTATAGCTAAAACATTTGTAACTTTTCTGTCTGTTGCTTTATGCATAGGTGCACATGCTGCTGTCCGGGATGTGGCTCCGGACAACCAAGCTCCTGCCCTTCCAGCAACCTCAAGGCTACCCCAGTCTGCCATTGAAGGTATTTACCCATTATTTGTTTGCTGGTTTTTTGAAAAACAAATGTGTGTGGGAGCAGCTCAAGCAATAAAGGTTTGCCCTGTTGACTATTAATAATATGTGGGTGCGCCCTAATTGCACGCCCACTGTAACACTCACAGTCAGTAACTAACAAGGCCCTAACATGTGTAGATATGTAGGATGCAAGAGATGTGTAGCCATATATCGGCCTATCAATGTGTGAGCCACACTTGGCTTGATTAGTCAATATTAGTGAAAGAGCTGCTCACACACCTTAATGCATGTTGTATTTTTGCACGCACATTAGCTATGGCTCAATGTTGGTTTTATTTTGCACTAGCTCCCATGCCCTTGGCCCCAGCATCTCCTCCGGATCCCACCTACTCTTTGGATGTCGGTAAGTGCATGTGTTCACCTTGCTTGATCCACTTTGACTCAAGTGCATGTGTCTCATTTGTCTTTTTTCTTTGTAGGCCAAGTGACTGGTTCATCTTTGGACCCCACTTCCGATGTTGCCGGTCAACAGGACCCTGTTGGTGTGTAGAGCAATACATAATGTATCCTTTCTGCTGTTTAGGTTACACTGGTTCAATTTGGTTAGTCTACTAAGCTACATGTTTGCTTGGTAAACTTGAAGATGCCTCTTGGGAGTGCTGGTTGCCTCCCCAGGGTCAGTCTATTAGTTATTTTAGTGATAGCAATGTATATTTGCGGACATATTTTTAGGAAAACATTCACTGTAGTAGTTTGCTGAATCTTTAGACACATTTTTTTTTTTTTTTAGTTGACCCGAATATCGGAAGTGGCTGTCCAGAAAGGGCCCCTCAAGTTCCAGCTGCCAGAGATGAGGGTAAGTGGTTTTGCCTTGCTCTAGTATGTCTTTTGGCTCTAATGTTGTGCCACTTGCTTCTGGCAACTTGTGTGTCCACATCTATTTTCAAGGTCCAATCTCGAGTGAGGACCCCACTCCAGACATCTGGGATATTGCGGGTATGTTTAATTTAAGCAATGTTTATGATGAGATTTGCAGAAATTAGTGCGTCTTAGTCCTGTAACATACATGTTAACAATCTGAGTTTAACCAAGACCTTTGGTCTACTGTGTATTTTTTAACTTTTTAGAGGTATGACCTCGATAGCCTAACCAGGTTACATTAGAGTTTGGCCCACAGACCTACTAACCTGATTTTCATGTTTAGCATTTGCCAACTTGCCCGACATCTCTGATGTTGATTCGCGACTCTCTGGCACCGATACCTCGAGCCTACCTGGGCTGGAGGACACGCAGGTAACATGGCTGATGTAGACGACCTCTAAACCCATTGGCATATTCGTGGGTAGTGGAAGAAGCAACATGTAACATTTCATTTCATTGTTGTTTTGGCAGGAGGCGGAACCAGAACCCCAAGCTGGGACCTCTTCCCAAGTCCCATGTGGCCAAGCTTCAGAGGCTCAGACAAGGGTAAGTTGTCTAGTGAGTGTTTATGGTAACTTTTGGGAGGGGCATAACTGCATTTGTTCCGTTTGACTAAAATGTGGTTTACTATTTTTTTAGCCTACAACCACAGCAAGAGGAGGTGTGGCACCAACCAGTGCCGATTTCTACACACTAGGGGTCCGGATGCTGGAGGACTACAGTCGCCAACAGCCGCGTGATGGAACTAATGAGCGCATTGCGGCGTTGGAAAATCAGGTGCTGATGTGTCAGCAACAAAATGAGGGCCTGCAGCGCCAGGTGGACCAGTTAAGGCAAAACCTACAACAGAACCAGGACCTTGGTCGCCTTGCCAATGTTATCGAACAATCTGTACAGCGCCAGGAAGAGGCAATACAGCGCCAGGCAGAGGCAATACAGCGGCAGGACCAAACTTTGTTGTTGATACAACAGCTCATACAACAGCAGTCTATATTTTTTACTGCACTGTTGTCCCCCAACACCGCCCCTAGCAATGACTCCCAACCTCCCCGGCCACCCAGCCAAGAATATTAATTTGTATACCTTTTTCTTATGATTTATGTAAATATATTTTTGAAAACCACCTCTAATTTGTGTTTATCCATACATGTGAAAGCTAAATACACAGTCAGGGCTGATTTGCTCAATCATCTCTAATATTATGCCACCATTTATGTGCCACATTAGTTAACATTGCTTACTATGGTGTAAACATGTACTGGCTCAAAATGGCAGCCTAATTTTAGACATAATGGTTTTGGGGAATCGAAACCTATGCTGGTCAAGGAACAACACAGTTCTTGGTAAAGATAAATGTCTTTATAGAAATTGGCCCAACACGGGCAACATAGGCCAACAAAGCCTGGAAAACATGGCCAGGGCAGCCATCCCCCCCACCCTAACGTCTCCGACGCCTCTTCATGGCCAGCAGCATCCCTTTCATCTGTCGGAAGGCCCGCCACAGTCTGCGATGCTGGCGTATACAAGCTGTAGAGATGTGATAAAAAATAATATATTAGAATTTGTTTGCAAACTCAACATACACAGATGTAGCAATGTAATGTCAGTGTTTCTAACTTGCTAACACTCACATTAACATTGGTGAACAATGTGCCCCTAACATTTTAAAATAAAGTTTTAATATTGACTTGAAAACATGTTAGGACCACATACCTTTACTCTTAAAGTGGACCAACACCCACAATATAGTTTATCCTGGGTTTGGGCCCACTTTGTTGTTTCTCACAGATCTGTATTTCCCCTGATGTGTGTATACACACAGTAATCCATAGCCACTCACCTCTCCATGCTCCAACGTGCTTGGCACAAAGAACGCACGCTAACGTCTATGCAGGGAACAGGAATGTACACTCCTCTTCCACCCCCTCTTCACGCATGTCACTCTCTGGCTGCTCATGGGGACCCGGCGGCCATTCACAGAGGCCCAGGGGGGAAAAATGCACGTCTGGAGTGTTGCGCAGGAGGCAGCGGAAGATAAGTTCCCATAATTAGGGGTTTGCTTGGTGGGGTGGACCCGTGGTACCTGCACTTATCGTATATTCTGCGGGGTGTTAGTTGTTACTTGTTGGCAAATTAAATGTTTAATGCACATTAAACAGCCTTGGTGTTGGGCCAGGTTCACTCTTGGCAAGGTAATAATGTTTATGGGCAAGTAAGGACATTTATGTCTTTAGTCCAAGCCAAACATCAGTGCCTAAGGAAGAGGGAAGTTTGCCCTATAATGTTATTGGTAAACACCTAAGCAGCCCCATTTGGTTGTCTATACGCCACAAATAGTCCGTATGTGTCCGTAACAAGAATGTGAGGCAACTATCAAGGATGTTGACTGGCATGTTGGATTATTGACCAAACACATTTAACCTAGATGTGTGTGATATTCACACATTGGTCAATTTCACATTTCTACAAATGTAACTAGAAGAGAAATGTTTACAAAGTATTTACCCATATTAATTTGGATGTACTCACCATCGCAGCTGTGGCGGTGGCCCATGCTGCTGGCCGTCCCTGGAGCTGGTGTGGGGAGGAGGAATTCTGCCTCCGTCTGCGTAGCAACATCTGTCCATAAAAAAACAAAATACCAAACCACATTTAGTGGAGCTATGACACCCGAAGTTTGGACATCAATCTGGTTAGTGAGTCTTCGCTCCCAAAACAAACACTTCTTTACATACATGTTAAACGATATTTTCTATATTCCTGGCCCATTAGTTAATGTGAAGTGTTTATGGTTGCCACATGTATCCATTTTGCCAATCTGGCACTAACCTTTACATTGCAATGTAAATGACTCATTACCAATTTAATGGATAATGTTACCAGTGTGCAACATGTGTTTGCCCTAACTACTTCACGAAAATTAACTTTTGCTAGCACACATCATGGTGTGGCCAGAAACATAGGGGTGGTTTCCAGTTGGCTAGCACTGTAGTGTGGTTTGTGATGTTAATGTACATTAGCAAACCAGCTTAGACAATGGACCAGGAAACGTGTCTGTTAAAAGTGTACCAAGACACAGGATTGTGATTATTCAGTGTAGTAGTCTACTTTGGCAGAGCAACACAATTTTAGTCCGCCACCGCCCCTGCCTTCCGCACATCACTCCGCCAGTGTGTGCGCACACGCATGCCAGTAGGAAACAGAGCGCAGGCGCACACACATCTCGAGTGCCACACAGGAGGCAGGGACAATGGCTTCTGCAACCCCCAAAGAGGGAAGTAGTTTGTGGTGTTTGGTTGGGGGGGGGCCCTGGGTGAGGGATGTGATTTGGCAGCCAAGGCGCCATAATCCAAACAATATCAGCAAGGTTTGTGGGTCCACTTTAAGGAATGACATAAAGTCCAAAATGAACTAGCTTCAAACATACACTTACCACGACTATGCCCGAGGAGGATTTGACGCCAAAAATCCATGGAGGTGCCGCCTATATGATGCCCTGCAAATTACAGAGGAATGGCAAGGGCTAAGCACAAATGGTCAGATGAAACCTGTCACAGACTAACAATTAAAACATGTAAACTCACCAGGGGATGAAGCGCCACTTGAAGCCCAGGGAGGGCTCTGAGGAGGAGGCGGGGAGCCTCGGCTCCTCACACTCTGCTCAGAAGATCCACCAGGCAAAGGGCCACCCTCCTCCCTCTCACTCCCTGCTTGAGAGTGGCCCCTTGCCTGGTGAGAGTCCTCAGACTCAGAGTGTGAGGAGCTGAGGCTTGATCCAGCCTGCCCCCCAGCAGCACACTCCTCTGGGGCGTCATCCCCTTCCTCCCCTGGGTCCTCTAAATAGGACCCGCGGGAGGGACCCTCCCCCGATGACTCCCCCGAGTCCGCCTGCCTGGTTCGGGGGAGGAATCCCTTCCCACGTTTCCCCAGGGGAGGACGCTTATCTGTGTGGAGGGGGTGAAAGCAAATAATTAATATAAAGAGCAAAAAAGGACACAGCTTAGCAGATGATTCTGCACAAAGGCCAAAAAGAACATAAGCTTTAACTTACCTGATGCGTAGGCATCATATAGGCGGTACACGCCTTCTGGGTCCCGGCGCTTAAAATCTGACCATTTCTGTTGTATCGCCCGGATGGTCAGGTTGGTCTTGAAGCGCCGGGACACAGTGGCCTTCACCTCCATGGCAAGGCGTTTTTTTGCTCCTCGGGCATAGTCGTATTCGGCAAGGCAGAAGTCCTATGAAAAAAAAAAATAAAAAAAAAATCACAACATGACCTCAGAACAATGTCATAAACAGTTCTACAGAGACAAGATCAAAGTGGAACCACACCCAGGATTTACATTAGTCTGTGTTTGTGTGCACTTTTTAGGGCCACAACTATTGTGGGTGGCCCACTGTCTGCAACCCCCTTTGAAGGGCCCAAATACACAGCTGAGGACACTCCCACGTCACTCCGCAAGCCAAACACAGCGGTCCACGCCGGTGTGGTATGCGCAACCAAGGGCCTTGGGAGGTGCATACCAGCTCAGCTGCATCTGCACGGCAAAGTACGCATGTGGCGTTTGACTCTAACAGGGAGTGCGCCTGCACACCAATTGAAAATATGTATGGCGCAGGGGTACACCCTGCTAGAGGTAAGCGCAATAGGCATCCGCAACTCACACATGCACAGATGGGACGGGCCAGAGATAATTTTTGGGGCCCTCCAGGGGGGGGGGGGGGGCATCCAAGCAGGACATCCACAATGGGGATGCCCCATGTGGAGTGTACAATTTTGGAATAAAAACAATAAAAATTCAGCCCCTATCCACCCTGTGTGTTTAGACATTTTTAAACTAAAAATACAAAACTAAAATACTCACTTTAACTACCTGGCCATTGACCCGGCTATCCACCCGGGTGCGCCTTTGTTTTTGGGGCACAGGAGGGGAATGGGTGGGAGGGGTGGTATTTGGGGAAGGTGAGGTAGGTGGGGGATGTGGGGGAGGGGTGGTGGGGCCGGAATCTGAGGAGGAGCTGGGGAGGCGCATTACTCGCCGTTTGGGAGCCATATTGGAAACGCTAAGGAGGAAACAGGAACCGGAAATGACGCTAGCTACATGAGACATAAAAAACAAACCAAAACAAAAATACGCACCGCGCCCCAGCAACAAGCTAATATCAGCTATGTGCAAGCTAAGTGGCGGAAAAACATTAAAATGACGCAGAAAAACAAGCTATTGGCATAAGCGCAAGACAGTTTTACCTTAAGGTGGCGTTGAAACGCAAAGGAGGATCCCGGAACCGGATATGACGCAAGCAACTGTGCTTCCAAACTAAAAAAAAAAAAATGCGCGCAGCAGGGACAAGCTAATATCAGCTATGTGCAAGCTAAGTGGCGGAAAAACATTAAAATGACGCAGAAAAACAAGCTATTGGCATAAGCGCAAGACAGTTTTACCTTAAGGTGGCGTTGAAACGCAAAGGAGGATCCCGGAACCGGATATGACGCAAGCAACTGTGCTTCCAAATTGAAAAAAAAAACATGCGCGCAGCAGGGACAAGCTAATATCAGCTATGTGCAAGCTAAATGGCGGAAAAACATTAAAATGACGCTGAAAAACAAGCTAGGGCCCACGGCGCCACAAATTATTAGCTTGATTTAGCAGGGGGTTCTACATACTGTAATGCATAGGTCCTTCTAAAGCATACACCGTTGTGCTTAAATATACAAATCTTATTCCTTCACAAAGTCATCACACAATCAAACTAGACAACTACCTGAAAATGTGGCACACATGAGAATGCATAACGGGTTGTTATGAGCTGGTACGACTGAATGTTAATCCTGCAATATGTGGCCAGGCACGCTCACAACTACAGTGTATTCATTAACAACGACTGGGGTCGCGGGAAGTGAATTCCTTGCAAATGGCAGAAGGGCACATGTATGAACAGCACAGCGCCGCACAACGCAGCGCAGCGAGGCACAGCGACGCTGGCGCCGCCACATAGCGAATTAAAACAGCGACTGCAGAAACACTGACCAACACAGATTCATCAAGGACAGGGCTGCCGAATAGCTTGGGCGCTGACAATTTCGAAGAGCGAACGTGACCGCCCAACCTGACAGGCTACAAAATAGCTTTACAAGCCCCGTTTGTGTGGAAAACCAGCGCTTTTGAGGCCAATGAGTTTGGGTGGAGGAGATGCAATTCCCATGTCACTCACAACATTACATTGTTAAAAAAATAAAAAAAAAAAAAAAACATAAATAACCAGCTAGATTCATAAAACATATCAATATAAACATGTGCTGAATTTTGTCCCAAAGCAAAAAACCCCCAAACCACTAAGAACAATCATTGCAGCGTCTGCCATTGAAATGTATGGGAGAGCGGCAGGTAGCGCCAGGTAATACGTGTCGCTGTGAAGGAATTTGCAGCGGCGCTGTTCGGTCCAGCCGGCTTCATGATGAATGCCGCGCTAGCCGTCGCTCTCGCCGGCGCTAGCCTCATTTAGCTTGATAAATGCGTCATTGTGACCGCCGCCGGGCGTACTTGAGTCGGTAGGCGCCGTTAGCTGCCGCTACCTGGCGCTCGTCAGACACTACCTGGCGCTATCGCTTGATGAATAAGGGCCTTATTCTGACCACCATTACTCAGAGCAAAAGGTAGACTTTGCCTCACCTCCCTACACCAACTGCGTGAGACATTACATTCACTGTTTGGGCAGGGATTCCATAGGTATTGTATGGGCTAGTATTATTGTTTTGCATTCCATAAGGCAAATTTAGTCCTCAAACATCCTGTTTTTAACATTTTAACTATTGAATTGTGAGTGGATATAACTACTGCAAATATAAAAAAAAAAAAACACAAACCGTTGCATGTTGATGGCCAGATGAAGAATCGACAATGGCTAGAAAATCTAGACTTGTCTATCATGAATGGCCATTCACAGACAACACCGGAGCAGTTGCATTAAAGTGGACCAACACCCAGGATTTTGACTATCCTGGGTCTTGGTCCACTTCGGTGGGGCACCCCCGATCGGGGTGCCCCGCTGTGTGAAACCCCCCCAATCACCCGAAAAACTCACCTCACCCCGCTCCCAGCGCCGACGGACAAGCGGTTTGACAGCCGCGGACAAGCGGCTCCTCCGCCGACGCCTCCCGCGCGTCACTCTTGAGCGCGCGCGTGCCCTTAACACTCTGTTGTTGCTTCTTTAGTGTTTGGGCTATTTAGGTGTGTCTGACGTGTGCCCATCAATTACATTTCACTAATACTTAGTAACTCACCCTGGGCTGATTTGTATCTTTGTTTGTTATGCACCACACTAATGTTTTTTCTAGTTTAGCCCCTCCAAGTGTGTTAGCCATTAGAAGGCATGTTCTCCAGGCAAGTAATTGGGGGGAATGGGGGTTAATGGCAAGTCATCCAGTAGCCACAGGTGACTTGCCAGGCAACAGCCTTGTGAACTGATATAGTGGTCTCATGGATCCCTTACCAGTTCAAAAAGGGTTAACAGTAAAAACAGACACACACATAGATTATTATTATTATTATTTTTTCTTTACTCACCTCCCACAGAGCTCCGATGACAGCTGCCGAGTGATTGATGGAGGGGAGCTGGGGGTTGCAGGGGGTCATAACTCCTCGCGCCTCCAACCCTTGCCCTGCTGATCACTCGGCACTACTGAGCGTCTTCGGGCGGGTGTGGGATGACGCCATGGATGACATAGATTATGTCATCCATCCCGGGTGACGGTGAAAGTGCTAAAGAAAGGGCCTGTTTCGTAGTGCATTGATAAGAAAGAGCCCATTTTAATGGCACAATTATGTTTCTGCTTTTTAAATCAGGTTAGTGTGAAGTGGGAAGGTCCTTTCAAACAGACCTAGCTACCCCATCATGCCATAATTGAGATATGAAATAGACTGGTGCTCACTAGTGTCGCCCCTATAAGTTTCAGGTTCAGCAAGTTCGGTCGAAATTTGAACAAAACTTCGGTTCGTGTACCAGAACTTGACCTGAACTTGTTCCCCATTGAAATCAATTGGGACACAAAAGACAGCCATCCTGCCCCAATGAGTGAGGACACTGGCAGTGCCAGCTCAGCAGCCTATCAATCAGCTTTTCCAGGTTCGACCGAATGCCGAACTTAGACCTGGACTTCTGGCTGAAGTACTTGTTCATGTATAAGAACCCAATCTTGCAAAGTTCAGTAGGAACATGAAATTTGTGGTTCGGGTTCACCCAATGCTACTGCTCATCTCTTCCTATCAGAGACCCAGATGTGAACTTGGCCAAAGGGAGTACAGGGAGATATCCTAGTGGGCTGTACTGCTTTGGGACGGACTTAGCTGGGTTTTGGCCCCAACATTCAGCTCATCTCTTCCAGAGGCTGTGATGGACATCACCAATTGCCCTTTCAACAACCCCTTCATCTCCTCTTGCATCCCAGGTCTCCACCCAACCATTCTCCCTGTTTCCAACCCCACTGTGTTACCCAGCCAAAACCCACCCAGTAAGACTATAGCCTCAGCTTCATGACTGTTTACCCACATTTGCCCCTACAATACAATCAGAGCAACACCCATTTTTTGTATCCTTCGAGCCACGTGGTCCCATGGGAGGCCCATTCCCCCACACTTTTTCATCTTACTCAAAATCATCTTGCTTATTCTAGGATTCTTGCCTAGCCAGACAAACTTGGTGAAAAGCGCCCTGATTCTCTGTAGGTAAGAGCTGGGAATGTCTATTGGAAGCGCTTGCATCAAATACAGTAAGCGAGGGAGCAGGTTCATTTTTAAAGTGTTACATTTCCCGAACCACAGAGGTTTTTTAAGAGACCACACTTCCGTGTCCTTAGTAAAGGATTGTAGAAAACGGGGGAAATTTTGTAGGAAAATTTTATCCAAAGATCTCCCAACCTTTGTACCCAGATATGTGATACAGTCTTTCACCCACCTAAAGGGGAAGGACTTTTGAAGGTTTTCCTCCCTATCAGCTAGGAGATTAATGCTTAGGGCTTCTGATTTTTTCAGGTTTATTTTATAATTGGAGAGGCAATTGTATGTGTCTAACTCTTTTAATAAATTGGGGAGCCTGACTTCCTGGACGGTCACAGTAGTAAGTAGTGCAGTACAAGAAACATATCTATTCTTGAATACATATTATGTGGTACAGAAAAGTAGGAGTAATCCCTGGTGTTTGGTTTGAGGACGCGCCATGGGTCAATCAGCTGGTGCAGGTGTAATAATTTCTTAATCATTTCGTGTATGAATATATCAACCGCAAATCCGGTGAGTAACTGGAAATTCCTCGCTTTGGAGGGATGGAGGATTGGTGGATATGAAATCTGTAGAAAAGCTACCTGAGCCTTCATTGTCCTGAGATTGTTCAATACCATGGACCTTTTTTCAGGGGTTTTCAGTCCCTTCACTTTGAAAGAAACCAGATTAATTTCGCACATACTTGTAAGTTAAGGTAGAGAAGAAAAAGAAAGAAACTTGAAAGTCAGGAGAACACAGAAAGAGAAAAACAGCGAGGGAGAGGGTATCAGGTTTAGTAAAACAGTATCTGACAGCTAACAACACCAAATAGAAATTAAAACAAATAAAATTGGCCATCCAAATTCTAGTATGATCTCAGGGTGTATGTGTCCCAACCTTTTGTGACTATTAAATGTTAAATGAAGGGCAAAGCCTCAGCAATATGTGGCTCCCATGTTTCTAATAGCGTTAAGGGCAGGTTTCAGCAATTTCTGCATCTGCAACATGAGCCTAGAAAGATCGGGGAGGATTTGGATCCTTGCTTCGTCAAAGTCCACAGGCCCGTGACTCCATGCTCTATAGGATATCTCCTCCTTCACCTTGTGAAAGTGTATCCTGCAGATAATATCCCGGGGGTGCGCTGGATCAGAGTTGCATGGGCTGATCTCAATAGGTGCATCAATACTTCTTTCTAGCAACATGTTAAAAATAGCGGTGATTATCTGTTTGACGTCTTCCCCTGAGGATGACTCTGGCATTCCCCGCAGCTGGAGGGTGTTCCTTCTGTGTCTATTCTCCAGATCATTGTGCTGCAGCTGGAGTTGTAGGATTTGCAGGTTTTGGGTTTCCACTTGTTTAGATAAGGCTGTAATTGCGGCCTCGTTGGCTGACTGGTTGGTTGAGACTCTGAAATCGAGGGCCTGGATTTGACCCCTGACTTCTGAAATATCTTTTTTGTATGCCGTTTCATACCGAGTTTTTAGTATCTCAAAGTCCGCTCTTGTAGGGATAGCTCTTAGGAAGGAGAGGGTTTCTCTCTGTATGTTGCTTTCTGGCTGCACATCTCCAGAATCTCTGCCCGCGAATTGAGTTGGTGTCGGCGTAGAGATAATCACCGATGATGGAAGAGGGATTACCCCACTGGGTAAAGGGCCACGTTAGGGGAGGGAGAATGCTTCGTTTTGTGTGAAGGCCAGTGGGGTAACTGGACTAAGGGCCATCGTGTCACCTATACTGGTCCAGGCCGTGGAGATGTTTTGAGGAGTGTCCGGTGTATTGATCGGCCATGCAGCTATAATATGGGATGTTGCCAGCATGTCAGTCATGGCAGGATTCTTGTGCGAGGGGGTCTCTGTGGGAGGCCCCTACTTGTGGTTGGTCTTTGAGTGTTCGTTAGTGGTTGCCTAATGCCTTGTGGAAGGTGCTGCTCCGCCCGCTCTCTTTAGGGACAAAGGCAAATCTGCTCAGCGTTACCTGGGCAGCATCCACTACTGTGGACCCCTGGGGATATAGTTGCTGCTGCCTGGCTGGATCTCCATTGCCTGGGCCCTTTGCTTTTGCCCCCAGCTCTGCGGTGTCTGCGGGCCCGCTGTGGATGACTGCAACTGCCACTGCCTGCTGTGCTTTCCAGGCCTCTTTGGATTCTACTGTGCTGCCCTGTATGGTCTTTCTTAGGCCAGCCTCCGAGTATTCCACTTCCGAGCTGCAACTGTAGGGTGCGTTCCAAATTAGGATCCAACGAGGTTAATTTTTAAAAGTAATATTTGACTGGGGGCCAGCTTTTGAGCACCTCAGGAATAGAATGATCCCTATTATAACCAAAAAGACGGAGTGACCAGATGGGTGAAGCTTCTTTAAAAACTCACACACATACCCAGATTTTGCCCCCCTCAGCTAATACATCCTAGTCTAATATTAAACTCCTCAGTCCCCATGACAAGATCAAGTCCCCACTTACTGGCGGCCTCCAGGGTCAACGGACACCCCATCCTTTCTGTCACAGTGACTGCCCATGCCTTCTGTTTAATGCAATCCATGGGCAGTGCCAGGCCTTGGCACACCCCTTTATTGAAATGAATGGAGTGGCCATGCAGATGTCACTGTGACTTACATGGTGGACAGCCATTAGACATGGAGGTCCTGGTCGACCATGAGAATTAATGTTGGGAGCCTGTAAGTTTTAAATACTGATTTTGATGGATCAGCAGCAGGGGACTAAACGGGAGTATGCATATTTTTTGGAAACACCTGCATTCCCCCTCTGACTGACAATCCTAATATGATTAGTGTTAGTGATTAGGTCACATGCTTCCTCCTCCAATCAGTGAGGGACCCTGCTCCATTGTTAAGGGAGTCGAGGAAAGGAGTGTGCACTTCGGAAGATACCAAAGAGCAAGAAGATTTAATCTGTCACTGCTGCCTATGGTGTGTATGGTGTGTGTGTGGGGGGGGAGGGGTATAGTAAGTATTATGTTTTCTTTGCCTACAATTAAGCTATACAAAAGAGCACAGATCAAAGCAATACAAAGAAGGAACAAGAATGCTTTAGTGCTATAAAGTACATGACAAGTTAACTGTGATTAAAATGACAGGTATGTGAATTAACAGCTACATGATGTTTCCCGAAAAGAAAAAAAAAGGCCTTTACAATAAGCAGAAGTGCCAAATGAAGGATTGCTGTTATATGTGACATGCGTAAGCCATTTAATGAAAGCAATTGTTGCCACCTAGCAACCGCAAGTGGGTGGCTGCAAACCTCCTGAACAAAACAATGCCGCAATAAAACATTCAAGCAAAGCAATGGGACACCCACACATTCTGCACTCGCCAAGCTCGAGAAGGGCCAGCTAGGGAGACAGCAAGACCTTACAGGAGGCCGTAATGGCTGCAATGGCTGAGGAGGCTGCGCCACTGACCAGCTGCAGCTACTTTGTCTATTAAACAATGGCAAATACACAGTACATTTGTTTCAGAGGATGCCATTAGTCTGGGATGCCAAATCATGCGTAATGCTACAAAAATGAAGACAACCGTTTGGTTTTAGAAATAAGATTAAAGAGGCAAACTTGTTTTTCTTAAATGTTATAGGCCCTGCAAAATAAGCCGAAAAATGTAGTACGCATCAAGCTATGCCTTGGCCAGGGATTGTCAGAAAATGAATAACATGGTCTTATTGCGGCAAACTTGTTTACAAGCTTAAAATCTTTAGCCTTTTAACCCTTCTGATTTGGGATGCACGTCTGCTAAAGAACCCCTGCAAAACAAAGATACTTACCTTCTCCTCACGGAGCTCTGTCCAACAGGGGATGCAGAAAACCCCTGCAAATTTGCCCCCACAATAGGTGGTGTGTGACACTCCCAGTCCGCAGGCACAATCTCGCAGACTTCCGGTTTGTGTGCTATTGGGTCCTAGCCCGGCCTTGCCGTGCTTCCCTGCTGCTAGCCACATGGAAGCAGTCTCCATGGATTGGCATCAAAGGGTGCAAGGTGATCACTCACAAGTGTCCAATTGTCACCAGAGCCAACAGTGCCGAAACTGGAAGGAACCCGTAAGCTTGAGTCTCTGGGCAGGGTGGTAAGCCTCTTTCTTGTTTTTTTCCAACTTAGATTGCCCTTTTAGGCTTTTGAATTTATGATTTTAAAGGAGAATACCCATAAAATGATTAGTCTAAGCATTTTTTTTTACTCTTTTAGTGCCTTTCATTTAGTTATTTTTGTTTCAGTTAATACTGAAGGTGTTGCTGAGATTTAGTTTTATTTAAAACACACTGTCTGCCTTAATATAAGCACTTACAGCCAGGGGCAGACTGGGTTCAAAAACAGGCAAGGACTTTTTGGGTCACAACGGACCTGCTGTACTGTGTCTGTCCCAGTATAAGGTATTAATGTCACACACATTTATATATACCGGTATATATATATATATATATATATATATATATATATATATATATTAAAGCATAACAAAATCCACATCCATGGATGCTCATTGGCTAAGGGCCATTTGGAGCCAAGTGTGCCGCCGGCCGCATCCCCACTGGTCCCTAGCTTGGTGCATGTGCTGTTAGATTGGTAGTCAGGCACGCTTTACTGGGGATTCAGGGATTTTAACAGAGTGCCGAGAGCCGTCAGAGTATCAGCACTTACACTTCATTCACGCGGTCCTGCTGTGAAACACATAGCTGGAACTGGAGCAGCTCAGAAAGGTAAATGCAGACCCACCAATGCAGGACTAGCTGTGGCCTACCGGGATTTGTCCTATAGGTACTTCCTATAGGCAGTTCGGGGTGGACTGCCTATAGGAAGTACCGGGACTAATCACAGTAGGCCGCAGCTAGTCTCGGCACAAGACTTCCCAGTCTTGTGCCAATACCAAGTGGTACACTTCAGTTTTGTTGAAGTAGTTTTTTTAAGTCGATTTTTTGATGCTGTAAGTTAGAGTTCCCTAAACCTCTCCTCAAGAGCCACCAACAGCTCATTGTTTGTCAATCTCCACAAAGTGGCGTTATTGCTTTGTCCGAAAATTAATTACTTCACCTGTGCAGCTGCGTAGGGATTTGCAGAACATGGCCTTTTGGTGGCTCTCGAGGAGAGGCTTGGGAAACACTTGATGTTGGCACAAGACTGCAGAGATTTGGTAGGCAGAGATTGATTGAGGGTTTTAGAAGCAGCAACAAAGCTGTCCCAAATGCAATGCAGACCATGAGAATTCTCCTAGATCTCCCTATGGCCAGGCCTGTGGGAAAAAAATCTTAAACCACAAGTTAAAGGACCCTAGGACCCATCTTTCGAACATTCATCTACTACCCTCATTCACACTGCTAGTTACTCAGGGGGGTTCCAACCTTTCTTACACTGAGAGCCACATTGATGCACAGGTGATTCGTTCTCAGCTAATACCTGTGTCTGAGCACTAGTTACCTAACCTGTGTATCTGTGTGGAGATCTGCAAAACCTGGCTTGTTAGTGGCCCCTGGCCGCTTGTCCAATCAGCACGCTTGGAGCCGCTGACATCACACCATCTAAGATGGCGCCAGGAACGAAGGTAAGTGAATGGGGCAACCTGGGGGGTTTCACACAGCGGGGAATCCCAGTTTGGATTGCCCAGGGGAGAGGGAATAGGGAATCTTGGGCCGATTGCACTTGGTTTTGGGCCACTTTAAATATTTTGATTTGCACAAGTGCTGTTTGACCTTAAACCTCTCAAACACGTATGTGAAAAAGAACATTTGTTGCATCACCTAAACACCCGGGTGATGGACAGAAGCCCTGAATAACATTGTTGAGTACTGAGTGATGAGTAGTCAGTCACCTGGGAATTTCTGTAGCATGTTTCTTTCTGCCCGGAGGCAGCTTTAAAGAGGAACATCACCTGGGAATTCCACTCTCTCGAGTGTTGTTCCTCTCAGATCGGGTACCTTGTTTTGGAATGCCCCACTTTATGCATACATAAGGAAGGCCCAGGATACCGCCATTCCCACAGCGCAGGCCTGGGCCACTCAGCCAAGTGGCACACTTGGTTTAGTTCGGCTCCATTTGGCTCTGCAAGTTGCTGTGACAATACAGCGACCAGTGAGCATAATGGAGCTGAGCAATCTGCCATCTGCCCTCCTTCGCTCACCTCTAGCTGTGGGTGGTCCAGAGGCCTGGTGTAGATACGCGCCACAGATAAAGGTATGCTGGTGATGCGGCTGTGGTGCAGATGTTCTCCAGGAATTTCTGAGTGGATCGGGTGATCTGGGGGGTCTCACACAGCGGGGCAAATTTGAGAAACTCCTAAAGTGAATCTCCACACATAAACGGTCAATATGTCTCACACCCTTCAGGCATTAGGATTTTGCTTACACTTCTACACTATGTTATGTACAGTTATGTACTACTCCAGCCACACAATGACTGCAGTAACATGCATGCCAATGTTCATGGCTGCCCAATAAATCACATTGATCAACAGCTGCATTCCCCTCTCTACCTAAATCCCTAGAATAATCCCTAGACTGAAATCAGGCACAATTACTTACCAGCGCCCTCTGTGCTGCCCAGAAGCTGCACAGTGACTGATGCTGATCAATGACATTCGGAACAGTATGTGTGGGGAGGGGACAGAATGACCCCACTTCTGTATTCCCTAAGACTGTCAATTGTCTTGGCAGCTTGATAAACATGATGGTCACCAGAGGCCACATGGGAAAGGCAGAATGCCATACTAGGGGATCAGGGATGTGGTAAGTAAGGGCCTTTCTGGTCTCAAGCTTTGAGAGAGGGGGACGCTCAGTGGGGGTAATAAATCAGGATGCTGCGCTGCAGTGGCGAGTTTAGTTTGGACCCCAGGAGTTTGTCATTTTAGATTAGTTTTTACATAAGGGATAGCAAGTAAATGTGCAGCCCCCTGTCGAACGAGGATAACAATCACATGTACTGGCTTGACCACTTTTAACTGGACCTTAGCATCTAAAGAGATCCACATTTAACCCCAATAGGTTATGCATATACTCTTTGTTTCTCCACACCATTCTAATTTAAAGAGGTAGTTCAGCCATAATTTAGATATCTTAAAGTATACAAATTGTGGTCTTAATGGAGTTAATCAATGAAAGGCACTGTTGCAAATGTTAGTTAAAACATTTCCCTGGAAATGTAATCACACTGCTCACTCATTACAGCTTTGAACTTCACTTTGAACTATGTAATTTTCCTCTCAGTGTTACTGTAGAAAGCAGAGTTTTCAGCCTTACAGCATTACGTGTAGGCAGATTTTGTTTGCTGCTTAATATTATCAGTAATAATAATATATATGATAATAAGTTATGATTGCACAGAGAAAAGCATTAGGCTTCTATTCCTATGACCAACAGTCATATTACCATGGGGTGAGCATTTCAGGGCTTCACTTTAATTCTGATTCATATTTATAGGACCATGATTTACGTATCAAGGATGGAAATAGAAAAATATAGCACTGCCTGTAAATAAGGGGTGTAATGCAGTGAGCACTTACAGTGCCACTGCAAACAAAGGTAATTGTACACCATTGTGTCGGGCTACAAGAAGAAATGGCCGAGATATGAAGGTTTACACTTTCTCCTCATGATTTCTCTTCTGAAAAAAATGGGCGTGGCACTTGGATCTAGGAGGCTGCATAATATTAAGCAATCTGATGAAGGAGGTGGAGGAGGAGGCAGAGGTGGAAGGGGTGGTAGGAGGGAGGGACCACCAATCCTGTCCCTCTCTGCTGAGCTCAGGGCACATGTCAGCACTGGGCATACCTGGGCAGATGCCGGGGGGCTTTGGGGGGGCCCACCTCATTCCCTCTACTATGGGCCTATGCATGGCTGCGCAGTAACCAGGACTGTCGGCCTAGGGCAGACTGGCCATTGGGAGAGCCTTTCTTTCTGTCAGTCCTTCTATTCTTTGTTTCTTTCCCTCATTTCTATCTATTCTTGGTCTCTTACTTTTATCAGATCATTCTGCCATTCCTTCTCTTTCCTTCTTTTTTCTTTCCTTGTTTTCTCTTATTCCTGCACTGCAAGGGGCCCACTGACTCTATCGCCCAAGGGCCCACATAAACCTGGAGCTGGCTCTGGCTGAGCTGATGGGGGGACGGGGATGAAAAAACGAATGTCATTGGCTGACCCTGGAAATCCTGATGTCTCGGCCATTTCTGCTTCAATTTAAAAATGGAAAATGTAGCCCGAAGAAATGGTGTTGTCTTCATTATCACTTTAATTTCTTTTTTTAATGTGTATTTGATGAACACAAAGTTTTACTATTAAATTAAAGCGTAACAAAAACTTTTATTGCAATGAATAAATTAGAGAACTTGAATAATATTAGAAGATTGGAAAATAGGGAAAAGCTTATTGAGTATGTCACTGACAACCTAGTGTTAATGCAGGATATACCCTAAAAAGAACTAGTATTTACTGTATTTACGGGTCAAATGTCCCATGTCAGTCAATACTACAGCCTGTTCCTTTTTGCATTTCTTTATATGAAAAAAATATCCTGCTTCACTTAATAGGCAAAAGGGCCCCTTAAACCCCTAAAATGAATGCTCAATACTTAAACCAGACCAACAGCCTTGCACAGTTGGATAAAAAAACTCACCAAAACTCACCTGAATCATTGTCAGCACTTACATTTGCTGCTGTATGCACTCAAAACGCTGCCTCACCAATATTTTTTCCTGGCCCCACCAATCTTGAAGCGCCCAAGTTGCTTACTTTCCCAGCTTTTGGCTGTGCTGTTGCCTGGATTTAACCGACTTAGCCCACAAAGAAACCCCGCAGCACTTTCTCTTTCAGGCTACATAGTAAGCCATTTTGGGAAATAATCTACCATTGCAGGAGGTAAAATAAGGTAAATTCATTTTTATGTCAGCACCCTGAATTGCCCTGGGGAGGGATGCATATGAGCACTGCTTCTTGTAAGGGTGTTGGTCCAGTTTAAAGAGGCAACTGACCTATGTCAGTTATTAAAACCTTCTTATCAATATTTAAAAGGAACTAAACAAGGGCAGACTTGAAGAACCCATGATTGACCCTCTGATTAACAATATGTATATAAACCTCCTAATATACAGTTAATGTTTCTTTCAAATGTTGCTTACCGACCACCCATCAAGGGGACCTTTAAATATGTGAAAATAGGAGTTTTCAGCCAGGATCACAGAGTCTCACTCCACAAGTGAGCTCAGTCACAGACAGTGCACAGCGGACTCCCCAGGCTGTTTATGCGGCCTGTAAAACCCGGACCTGGGTAGTGGGATGGAGTCCCACCCTGCTCTACTCCATCCCAGTAAAACCGTCCCGGTTTAGCCTTTCAGCTATACTAACTTCAGCACCAGACTGCCATTAGCAGCTGATGCTGGAGAAAACAGCTATACTAACTTCAGCACCAGACTGCCATTAGCAACTGATGCTGGGAAACAACACACATGGTTTTACTGCACCAAGGCCAGGTACCTTGGTGCCACATACCTTCCGTCAATGACGACCCCTTGCACCTTACCACAATATATATATATATATATATATTGTGAGGATCAGCTCTGGTAGACAGCAAGATATTAGCAGTATAGAGGCTCAGAGGCGGAAAGTTCAAAGTAAAGTCCGTGTTTATTCACACATAAAGTCCATAACATATAGGAAAAATGCCATAGTATTGCATCAGACAGGCAACGGCCTTTCTTAGTTTTTGTCCAAGCTTGCACACTTGCAGCCGAATACACCTCGGGTCCACATGAAATAGCCTGTATAAGAGCTTCCAGCCAGGCACACAGAGTCTCACTCCACAAGTGAGCTCTAGACACAGCCAGTGCACAGCTGACTCCCCAGGCTATTTATGCGGCCCGCAAAACCCGGACCTGGGTAGGGGATGGAGTCCCACCCTGCTCTACTCCATCCCAGTAAAGCCGTCTCGGGTTAGCCTTTCGGCTATACTAACATTTTAGCAGCAGACTGCCATTAGCAGCTGATGCTGGAGAAAACGACACAGCTTTACTGCACCAAGGCCAGGTACCTTGGTGCCACATACCTACCGTCAATGACGGCACCTTACCACATACCCCCCCTTTGTTCAACCCTGAGGGGGTGGACACATGCCAAACAATGTACCAGGGACAGGGCATCCGCATTACCCAACATCCGTCCTGCTCTGTGCTCTACTGTGAACTTGAAATTTTGTAAGGACAGGAACCACTGGCATTCATGTCCTTAGCCTGGCACATCCACTTGAGGGGAGAATGGTCCGTAATCAAATGGAACCTTCTCCCCAGCAAGTAGTAGCGAAGAGACTCAAGGGCCCACTTAATGGCCAAACACTCTATCTCCACTACACTAAACCGGGTCTCCGCGGGTGTCAGCTTGCGACTCACATAGACAACGGGGTGCTCCTCCCCGTTGACTTCCTGAGATAGTACAGCACCGAGACCTACTTCGGAGGCATCGGTCTGCAATATGAACTCCCTTTTGAAGTCGGGCGTCACCAACACCGGAGACCCACACAGGGCAGACTTCAAAGCGGAGAACGCTTTTTCGGCCTGTTCACTCCATTTCACCATGACAGACTTGCGTCCCTTTAACAGGTCTGTCAATGGTGCCACTACGGTGGCAAAATTAGGAATGAACCTCATGAAATACCCCACCAACCCCAGAAATGACTTCACTTGGTGGGTAGAGGTAGGACGTGGCCAGCTACGGATGGCTTCTATTTTGTTAACCTGGGGTTCGACCATTCCCCGCTCAATCACATAGCCCTGGTATCTAGTTTCTTCTAAGCCCAAGGCACACTTTTTTGGGTTTGCCGTCAAACCAGCCTTCCTGAGGGAATCCACTACGGTTTGGACTTTGGGCAGGTGACTTTCTCAATCCGTACTATGGATGATGATATCATCCAGATAGGCCGAAGCATACCGACGATGTGGCCTGAGGACAATGTCCATTAACCGTTGGAACGTAGCGGGAGCGTCCATGTAAACCAAAGGATAATACCTTATACTGGAACAGTCCCTCAGGTGTGATAAAGGCTGTTTTCTCCTTTGCAGCCTCAGTCAAGGGTACCTGCCAGTACCCTTTTGTGAGGTCCAAAACAGAAAAATACCAGGCTTGGCCTAGCTTTTCAATAAGCTCGTCTACTCAGGGCATAGGGTAGGCATCAAACTTAGATACTTAGTTTGCGGCAATCATTACAGAACCGCAACGTACCATCGGGCTTGGGAATCAAGACTATTGGGCTGGCCCACTCACTCTTTGACTCTTCAATTACATCTAATCTGAGCATTTGTTGCACTTCTTCCGTGATAGCTTGTCGCCGGGACTCAGGTACTCGGTAGGGCTTCAACCGGATCTTAGCCTGAGGTTCCGTGACAACGTCATGTTGGATGACAGAAGTGCGCCCAGGGAGTTCTGAAAACACATCCGTGTTTCTGCTAATAAACTCCCTGGCTTCCTGGGTCTGTTTAGAGGAGAGGTTATCGCCAGTTTTCACCTCAACTACCACTTCTCTAACAACAGACTGAGGGCCGGGAAGCTCCACCCCTAACATACCTGGTCGGGGACTGTCACCCACAGGGGTCTCCCTGTCTTTCCACAGCTTCAGCAGGTTTTCATGGTACACCTGCTCTGGCTTTCTCCGCCCGGGCTGATGTACCTTGTAAGTCACTTCCCCAACTTTCCCAATCACCTCGTAGGGACCCTGCCACCTAGCCAGAAATTTACTATCCACTGTGGGTACCAGAACCACAACCCTGTCACCTGGGTTAAAGTTCCGTACCCTGGCTTGCCGGTTATAAACCCTACTTTGGGCCCGCTGTGCTGCCTCCATATGTTCCCTCACTAGCGGCAACACGGTCCGTAACTGAGTAACATACTCTACCACACTTTTGTGGGGGGTGGGTTGCTGTTCCCAAGCCTCCTTGGCTATATCCAACAGGCCCCGTGGATGACGACCGTATAAGAGCTCTAAGGGCTAGAACCCCGTAGAGGCCTGGGGCACCTCTCGCACTGCAAACATCAGATAGGGCAGAAGCAAGTCCCAATTCTTCCCATCCTTGGCGACTACGCGTTTTAACATGGTTTTTAAAGTTTGGTTAAACCTTTCTACCAGGCCGTCTGTTGGGGGGTGGTAAACGGATGTCTGCAATTTTTTCACCTGCAACAACTTACAGAGCTCTTTCATCACCTTAGACATAAGCGCCTTGATCGGTCAGGACTTCTTTAGGCAGGCCTACCCGGGAAAACATTTCCATAAGCTCCTTAGCAATGAGCTTGGCTGAGGTGTGTCGCAGGGGTATGGCCTCGGGGTACCGCGTGGCATAGTCCAATATTACCAGAATATGTTGATGCCCTCTAGCAGATTTTGGCACTGGACCCACCAGATCCATGGCAATCCACTCAAAGGGCACCTCAATAACTGGGAGAGGAACTAGGGGACCACGGTAATGAGGCTGGGGGCTGGTCATCTGACATGTTGGGCAGGATTCACAGTATCTCTCCACCTCCTTGTACACACTAGGCCAGTAGAATCGTTGTAAAATTCGGTACAGAGTTTTCTGCTGGCCTAGGTGTCCCCCCAGAACACGTTGGTGGGCCAAATCCAACACCAGCTTGCGATAAGGATTGGGTACCACCAATTGTTCCACAACCTCTTCGCGTACTTTATTTACTCGGTACAGCATATCCTGGTGAACCACAAAGTGAGGAAACTGTAACCCCGCCCCTGGCTGTTGTGGCTCACCTTCCACCTCAAGTACATTCTCCCAGGCCCGAGATAGAGTCGGGTCCTGGTGTTGTGCTGTACCAAAACTACCCGTGGGGACATGGAGATCGGCCAACTCGGGACCTGTTGACAGATCTTCCACATCTCCAACTATAACACTCAGTGGGGTTGACTCCCCTTCTTCCACCGTAGTGCCGGTCACCCCTACCGTTGTGCCTTCTGACTCCGGCTCCCAAGGTTCTGGGGTCACCCCTGAGTAGGGCCAGTCTATTGGGGACACACCCGCCTCGCGGGTTTTCCGGAACTCCCGGCTTAGTCCACAGTGCCATGAACCCCGGAAAGTCTCTCCCAATAATAAGTTTGTACGGGAGTTTAGCAGCGATTACGACTTCATGGTTCCAGCTGCCGGAGACGGTGGTTAGAGTCACTTGTGCTGTGGCATAGTCTCTCAAGTCCCCGTGTATGCACAAGACCCCGGTTTTCCTCCCTGTGTACTCATCGGGCAGTACCATGGCGGGTCTCACCAGGGTAACCATACTTCCCGAGTCCAAAAGGGCCACAGCCAGGGTATCCCCCACTTTCACCTGACAGAGGTTACTTTGCCCCACAAGCTCGGGGCTGGGGCGGGGACCTCCAGGGTTTCCCCGAATCCTTCCCCGTAGAGCCCCCTTGCAAGGTCCTGGTGGCCTCATATCGATCCACTAGGTCCACCATCTCTTAGAGTGTTGCCGGGGATACCTGGCCAATCCAGTGCTGGAGAGGGTGCGGTAAAGCCCTCCAGAACATGTCCGCTAGCAAGCGGTCCAACATGGCAGAGGGGCTTAGCCATTTTTGCCGCAGTTTATAGTACTGGGGTCTGGCGGGCTCTGCCGACTGATAGCTCCACTGATGCACCCGCTGAGCCCGAACCCACACATTCACCCCCAGTCTGGCCAGTATCTCACCCTTCAGAGTCGGGTAGTCAGCGGCTTGGTCGTCTGGAAGATCAAACAACACCTGCTGGGGTCCAGATGCCAGAAATGGAGCGATGACGTCAGCCCACTGGTCACGAGGCAACTTCTCCCTTGCAGCCACCTTTTTAAACACCGCCAGGTAGGTCTCGACGTCATCCGAAGGAGTAATCTTTGTAAGCGCCAAGCGGACAGCTTTCCGGGCATCAGGGACACTTTTGGGCTCTCCTGCAGCTTGCAGCGCCATCACATGTTGCAATAGCAGCTGGTTGGTCTCCTGCTGCTGCTTGTTGGCCTTGCGCTGCTGCAGATTCGCCTCCATGAGCGCTTTCACGACAGCCTCCATTTTGTCTGCAGTCTCAGGTAGCAGCCTGGCAGGCTTAATGTAGGACATGCACAAAAAAACCTTTTCCGCCGGTTGCTTCTAGCAACGGCCTCACTGCTTTGCTCGCATCCGACACCAAATGTGAGGATCCGCTTTGGTAGACAGCAGGATGTTAGCAGTATAGAGGCTCAGAGGCGAAAAGTTCAAAGTAAAGTCCGTGTTTATTCACACATAAAGTCCATAACATATAATATCCTTTTTGGGTTACATCACCTTTTCAGGAAAAATGCCATAGTATTGCATCAGACAGGCAACGGCCTTTCTTAGTTTTTGTCCGAGCTTGCACACTTGCAGCCAAATCCAACTCGGGTCCACATGAAATAGCCTGTATAAGAGCTTCCAGCCAGGCACACAGAGTCTCACTCCACAAGTGAGCTCTAGACACAGCCAGTGCACAGCTGACTCCCCAGGCTATTTATGCGGCCCGCAAAACCCGGACCTGGGTAGGGGATGGAGTCCCACCCTGCTCTACTCCATCCCAGTAAAGCCGTCCCGGGTTACCCTTTCGGCTATACTGACATTTTAGCAGCAGACTGCCATTAGCAGCTGATGCTGGAGAAAACTATACAGCTTTACTGTACCAAGGCCAGGTACCTTGGTGTCACATACCTACCGTCAATGATGGCACCTTGCACCTTACCACTATATATATATATATATATATATATATATATATACATATATATACCTGCCACATACACTGAAGCCTCTGACTGCCATCCCCAGCCTTCCAGTTGACAGAGTTGCTTTAAAGGAATAGGCAGTGCTGCTAGTGTGGTAGTATTAAAATAGCACGCTCACACATCTGAGAGCTAAAAAAAAAGGGATTTATGTGTGAATTGTCCAGTAAAATATAAAATGTGTTGCTATTCCCACTTTGGTCACTAGATGGGAGTATAAGACCAAACACGAGAGAAGAAGGATTTTAGCCTCGATTCAAAGACACATTTGTCCGGACTTCCGTAGCTGTCTGTGAAAGGTTGGGTGGGTGTTTGTCATTTTTCTGCTTTTTTTCGTCCATTTTCTACTCGCACGAACGTTCGAACTAATATGTATATGCTCTTTCGATGATCCAAAGGAAATCGGAAGTTTTACGTAATTTCGGGACCTTTTTCCCACCAAATCTGAAATGTTTCGACCGTTCAGAACACGTTATTGCAATGGGCTGGCGATTAATTCAGAGAGCTGATTGCCGAGGGGCCAACACCCAATAAATCCGTTTCATTTTCGATCCCCTTACGGGACCATTTTGACGTCGGAAATAGCAGGCTAGTAGCTATGGACGACTCGAGTGCATTTGAGGAGCATGAAGATCTGCAGCTCATGGGCATTAAGATCGTCCGGAGGTCAGAGACCAGATTGCACCGGTGGCAACGCATGGACATCAATGGCATGCATGACGTTGAGCTGTTCGAGCTCACCAGGCTTAATCGCGCTTCCCTCCATAAGTTGTATAGTGAGCTGCGGCCATGGTTAGCCCGCACCACAAGGAAGGGGCAAGCAATTTCAGGTATGACCAAGATGCTTGGCTGCCTGCAATTTTTGGCGAATGGCTCGTTCCAGAGGCTGGGTGCCCTTTCCGTGGGGATCTCCCAGCCTATGCTGAGCCGCGCCCTATCCAAGTTTTTGGAAGACATGGCTACCATAACTCGAAAATATATTTGTTTTCCTGAGGATATGGTAGCCCGAAACGCGATTAAACTGGTATTTTATAATATTGCTGATATGCCCAACTTCATGGGTGCCATTGACTGTACCCACGTTGCCCTTGTCCCTCCGGCTGCCGACAAGTACATATACAGGCAAGTTCAGTCTTCCATGTTGAGCTAACTTTTAATTTATTTATTTTATGTTGTTTTGGTTTTTTGGGGTCCCTCCTTTGAACAAATCCCTCTTTGTTTTGGTCCCTCCTTGTAATTTTTCAATCATTGGATCAAGTCCCTCCTTGTAATTAATCCTTGTTTGTTACTTGTCCCTCCTTGTAATTAATCCCTGTTTGGTACTTGTCCCTCCTTGTAATTAATCCCTGTTTGGTACTAGTCCCTCATTGTAATTAATCCCTCTTTGGTACTAGTCCCTCCTTGTAATTAATCCCTCTTTGGTACTTGTCTCTCCTTGTAATTAATCCCTCTTTGGTACTAGTTCCTCCTTGTAATTAATCCCTCTTTGTTACTAGTCCCTCCTTGTAATTAATCCATGTTTGGTACTTGTACCTCCTTGTAAATAATCCCTGTTTGGTACTTGTCCCTCCTTGTAATTAATCCCTCTTTGGTTCGTGTCCCTCCTTGTAATTAATCCCTCTTTGGTACTAGTCCCTACTTGTAATTAATCCCTGTTTGGTACATATCCCTCCTTGCATTTAATCCCTCTTTGGTCCTAGTCCCTCCTTGTAATTAATCCCTCATTGTAAACAGTCCCTCCTTGCAAATACTCCCTCCTTGCAAAGAGTGCATGTGAACCAATGGGCCGTAATTTTCACTTATAACCTTTTTCATGTTGGGCAAAGTAAAACATTTTAAAGTGTACTTAAAATTGAACAAGTAAATCCAAACGTTAAAGGCTCAAACATACATCTCCTCGTTTGACTTAGGGTGTTATAAGTGAGTGTTTGACTAATTTCACAAGCGTTACTGATGTAATTTTTTTCTCTTTTTTCCCAGGAACCGCAAAATGGGTCACTCACTGAATGTGCAAGCAGCGGTGGCCCAGGACATGCGGTTTCTTAGCGTCCTCACAGGCTACCCTGGCTCAGCCCATGACGCCTACATCCTTAGAAGATCAGGATTGTTTCGTCGGTTTGAGTCAGGGGAATTTGCGGGTGCATGGCTCATTGGTAAGTTGAGTCCAATAACCTAATTAGATTTTCTAGTTATGGCTTGGATTTTGGTTTGATTCACCTTTCTTAAACTATGGCTTTTTCATCACCTTGGGAACATGTGAAACACGACTGAACCCATTACATTATAAAAACAACAAAGGCTGGCAAAATGTTTGTCCTGCATTGTTACAACTCCAAAGAGTAATTTGTGCCAAATTAGTAAACAGTCTTCCCCACACTTTTCTGTAAATCTGTTCTTGACTTTATCATAGGGTCTGCGCCATCTTTGCTTACATGCATTACACTTACTGAGTAGAGGTGGGCGGGATAAAGTGCAGAGGCCGGCTTAGACCTGTTTGGGACTCAGACAAAGCAGAAAATGGGTAATGCAAACTTAACCCATACAACATTGCTGAGCAGCACAGACAGAAAACAATAGCTCTTAACAGTCTGCCTGATTGACCAGCATCCGCTATGTTTCTTTGTCGCTTTGGCCTGTGCAATATGTATGCTCATGTTTTTTTGACAATTGTCACCAGCTTCTTAATCAGGTATTTTTTGCATTTTTTGGATTAATCTTTATATTTTTTGAATTTTAATTTTGCCAGGAGATTCTGGATATCCACTCCTCCCGTGGCTGTTGATGCCTGTACTACGGCCACAGAATGCCGCCCAAGAGGCCTATAATAGGGCACACTGCAAAACCAGGGCAGTGGTGGAGAGGGTCTTTGGCCTATTGAAGACCCGATTTAGATGTTTGGGCCATACCGGGGGATTCCTTCAGTATGACCCAAAAAAGGTTATAGATATCATCATGGCCTGTGCTGCGCTGCATAATTTTTCTATCTTGCAGCGGGTCCCCCGGTATGTGGATTTTCCACCCTCTCCACCCAGCGATGAGCCAGAGGACGCCTATGTTGGGCAGCACAGTGCGTCTGGCCAAGCCGTCCGTGCTAATTTAATAGCAACACACTTTGCTTAATTGTTTTCTCCTTTTTTTTGTTTGTTTTGACATTGTTTGTTGTGGTTGCTTTGTTCCATTTGTTTGTTTATTTTTGTTTGATTAATAACAAAACAATAATGTATATATTAATATTTAATAACCAAAAACTGACAGACATTAACTTAGTCAGAAACATGTTTGTTTAATTGTAAAGGTTCAATTTTGATATCAACAGAATTGTAGGTGATGGTCACTCACATAGTTAGGGGGAATACATGGACATTAAATTAATGTCAAAACATGCCACAGACCAAATGCACACAGCCTGGATTTACTAAGTAAGGCACTCCAGGAGAAAGTTATCCTTCAAAATACCATAGTAACATATGTGTGCCAAGCATTGTCAACATTACAAATCACAGATGTAAAAATATTTACAAAACACGCCCTCTCCTGCTTGCCCACATTTGCCACAGGCACAGGTTGAAAGCAGACATACCTATGCCACATCTACACCTGTTACTCAGTGGCCCACGCAAACAAGAACACCCAGTCCCAATCCAAGTACAGTAAAATCACAGCCAGGGTCCAAGGTTTTAGTTTGCCAGGCCAGAATGTCACACAATCATGCCTACAAACAGGAGGAGCCACAACCAATGTAATTATGGGCAAGGCTGCAGTGCAACAGCTTTAGTGGCCGCTTCAGTGAGGCTTGTCCTCTGGCATTGGCTAGTGGCCTACCTCAGGACTTTAATGAGCTATATGGGGGAAAATCCAAAACATACTAGCAAAGCCAGATCAAAATGCTAGATTGGTGGGGCTCACCAGACAAGTCAATACAGTGGGGATGTAGAGCAAAGATGTAGAACAGATTCAGGCCAAATACACCTTAATATGGGGGATGCCCATAGAACCCAGGTTGTGGCCCTTGGGGGTTGGCCCTAACCTGGGCCTGTGTGGCATTCAGAATCTGCAACTGTTCCAGAACGTTTTTTTGGTTACTTTGCAATTCAGCCATGCTGGACCTGAATTCTGTGGTCAAGTTGGCCATGTGGCTGTTATGGGTCCTAAATTCAGTTTGCATGGCACTTATTGAGGTTATCTAATTGCCCAATAATATTCTGTTGGTTTTGTTGATTTTGGCGTCTAAATAGCCGCCTCTCATGGTGCCATGCTGACTCCATCATCTGCACGCCCCTCCCCTGGGAAACTGGGCGACGTTGCTGAGTACGCCTCCCAATTCCCCGGGTTGTGGGGCGTGCAGATGATGCTCTAGGACCCCCAACAGCCACAGGTATGCTGGGCAAATCCTCAACGGCAGATCTTAAACTGGGGACTGGAGGGTCAGTCTCTGCATGCTGCCCACGATGTGCAGGCAGCATGCAGCCAGCTTCCCTCTGCTGCTGAGTATTTGTCGGAGAAACATTTTGGGACAGTTGCAGATTCTGGCCCAGGGGGAGATCTTCATAAGCTCCAAGGAAGCTTCCATCCACCTCCAGCTCCTGGATTTCCTCCATCAATACATATGTAATTCAGGCCAAAGAAACATGGCAAGCCACATCCTCAAAAACCACGTAATGTAGATATCGGATCCTGGGTCCGAGGCAGCACGGAAGTAGACGGCATAGTTAAAATGGCAGAGGATTCCCCACTAGCTGAGGGATGAGGCTGGGCTGCATTAGAAGAAAACAAACAATGTAAACACACAACTATGCATTGTTGATGGTTAACAACACATATGCTTAAATCAAACACGTGGCCAAGCTGGAATGGCCACTCCCACAACGGTGCAACTTGACCTTCACTATGAATGCCATTAGATTGAACATGGATTCTTAAACCAGAACAGACACATTGGTCACGTGAAGCAAAACAAACATGCAAGTAATGGCTGTTGTGTGTGTTTAAACATCCATTATAGGCCATTAAGTTAACACACTCAGCTGGCAAATAGCAGGTACAATATGATTCTGGTGGTTACCATTGTATCTATTAAACATTGCAATCACACCATCTTAAGCCGTTGGGCCCCAAGCACAGCTCTAACCAAAGTGGCCAACGGAAAAAGATGTAAGTGTGGCATGTGATTGAATCAAAACACATAGCTTGCATTCCTTTACTAATCTCCATACTTTACTACTCTTCCTAAGTGTTCCTAAACGTCATGTATGGTCCTGCTAATTTGCACATTACCTGTCGACACACATGACACACCCTGGTCAAATTGATCACTCCACTACAAGGCACACCCTAGGGGCATGTGTTTAGATATGCCTTGCTGGATATTTTGACTGTTTGGTCCATTTTGATGGAAATTCACACATTACTAACCTGCTGTAATTGGCGGGTTGTCCGTGTCCTGTTGTGCCGAGTGTCCCTCTAACGCAACAGGATGTAGCAGGCCCAGCACCATCTCCTCAACCTGGGTAAATTTCAATTTAGTGGGGAATCCTCCGCCAGTTTGTAAGCTGAAAAACATAGTATTCAGAAATAAGCTCACTGATGTATATACAAGATGAATAAAAACCAACAAATAAGATATGTACCTGTACTGCCGCCTTTTATTCTCTTTCTTCCGTGCGGCATATTTGAGGTCCGATATTTTCCGCTGAATCTGTTCTACATCTTTGAGTTTGTCTCCCGCTGCATTTTCCGCTGAATCTGTTCTACATCTTTGAGTTCGTCCCCCGCTGCATTGACTTGTCTGGTGAGGTCTGCCAAAATCTCAGATTTGCGCTGCTTGCTAGTTGATTTGGATTTGCTCCCATATAGCTAATCATAATATAACGTTAGCCCACTAGCCAATGCCAGAGTTTGGGACTCACCAAACGGCCACTCAAGTGACCTCTGCGCAATGTGCGCCCTGTTTGTGGTGGTTGTGACTCCTCATTGTTTGCAGGCAAATGGGGTCACATTCTGGCTTGGGTGTGTGTAGGAGACATCAAGGACTGGAGGCTGGCTGCTGATCGTACTGGACTGGGTGTTCATGGCTGGGCGGCCACAGAAGTTGCAGGGGTTGATGTGGCATAGGGTGATTGGCTGCCAACCTGTGCCGGTGGGGAATGTGGGCGAGGAAGAGAGGGTCTTGAGGAACTGGAACTGGTACTTGTGGCCTGTGGCTCTGTGGGCCCTTGGAGGTACTTGGCTGGGGTGACCCAGAGCTGGTGGGTCGGCCACTCTTGGCCGTCGTTTGTTAGCCACGTGCGGGTGGGGAGGGGGAGCTTGCCATTGTCTTCCTTTTAGGGCTTCTGGGCCTGCTGTGCCTGCTTTTTCTTCTTGTCCTTCTGGCCCTGCTGCGGCTTCTGGCCCTGCTGTGGCTTCTGGCCCTGCTGCGGCTTCTGGCCCTGCTATGGCTTCTGGCCCTGCTGCAGCTTCTGGCCCTGCTGCGGCTTCTGGCCCTGCTGCGGCTTCTGGCCCTGCTGCGGCTTCTTGGCCCTGCTGCGGCTTCTTGGCCTGTGTTTTGGGCCGATGCCAAGTGCCTTGGTGCCACGTGGGGGGGGGATGTGGGGCAGGGTGGGGTGGGGCTTCGTACCCTCTTACCCGTTTTTAGGGCATGAGATGTTGTAGGCTTTGGTGCCTGCCTCTAGCCTTTGGCTGCTGCCGCCTCCTTTTTTTTCTCATAGCTGGTAGTTGGCTTTGGATGCTGCTTTGGCGGAGCCTTGGTTGTAGGCCTTAACTTGGCTTTGGCCTGTTGAGACCTTGTTTGTGGGCCTTCGGCATGCTCATGCCGCTTGGCTGCCTTCTTCAGCGTGGTCTCCTTGGCAGTTTTTGATGCTGCTTTTTTTGGGGACATTTTGCTTGGACTCTCAAAGAGAATGAGCTGTGTGTCCAGGGACCTTTAAATAAGCTAGCCGGCGTGTGATGCCTAGGCGTTCGCTTACGCGTACGTCCGGCCGTTCGCACGGCCGTGCAGAACCCGGAAACCACTGGGGCATTACTTATCTGCTGCCGAGAAGAAGAAGAAAGATGGCGCCCACTATCTTCACCCGCCAACAGGAAGAGATCATCATGCTCGTAAGTGTATTTGTAGCCCTTTCAATTGACATCTAAATGCTGCTCTACATGTTAAGGATGCACAGGAAGTAAGGGATTTATTTCAAAATGTGTTAAACTACATGCACAACCAAAGGCATGGCACACACGTGCCAAACAACAGTGCGGCCAGATTCAAAAATTGCCTTAGCCTAGAAATGTGTGTGTGTTAATGCCATTTCCTAAAATAATGTATTGTTGCCACATATTGATAGGCATTTATAATTAATTTCTATGTTTTGTTTCTGTTTTGTAGACCATGCTGGAGCGCAGGTACGACTACCTGCCCAATTATTATGAAAAACGCAACGTCGTCCTGGAGATCATCTCTGATACCCAACAGCAGACCAACACCACCTTCACCCACACGCAGATCATGCAGCATCAGTTGGACCTGAAACGACTGCACATGCCCCGGGTGCGGAGGTTTTTCGCAATCCATTTCCCAAGTAAGTACATAGCGATTGCATGCAAGATGTAACTACGACAGAAGGTAGGCCTTTAGTTATAATGCCTTTTCTTTGGTAGTGTTGGAAATGGATTACCGCATTCGCCGCACCCGGAGGCGCACAGGCCGACCAGTGCTGCATGATTCTGCAGCTGGGAGTGAAGGTGGTGGATCTCCAGGGCGAAGGTCCTACCCCTCCTCTGTTGGGTCCTCCGACCAGCCCCTGGACCTTACCACAGAGGAGGGGTGGCACGGCGTGGGTAGGCAGTCGTACCCTGCCATGCATGCGGGAGCCTCTGGTATGTCACTCTTCATGTATACACACACACATATACATGCTATCTCCTACCAAACTGATTCCTTTCATCTGTTTTTCTAGATGCTTCGGGAGCAGGTGAGGTGGGGGAAGAGGCAGCAGATCTGCTACAAGCAGAACCTGGAGAAGGTGAGTGATGTGACCCAGACTTTGCATTTGATGACTGTGGAATAAGACATTTAAACTGACCGTATTTCCCTTGTTTCTACAGGCACTTCTTCACAGCAGAGCCAGGACCCAGGACATCGTGTTGTCCCCAACGAGCCATCTCTCGGCCACCAACCAAGTAAGTAGTCATGCCATTAGTTGCATTTATGTGGTACTTGACATGAACACACAGATACATCAAGGCCTAGGCAATGGCAATATAAGACTGACCCGTGGCCACTTCCTTAGCTTAATGACTTTCCAGAATTACATATGTCGCCTTTATTTATTTGTGTAACTTAAAAACATTCAATCCACAGGTGGCAAACATGTATTGGTATCAAACTAATGATTTTTTCTCCATTTGTTACAGGGACCACACGGCAACAAATTTTGGAAATGAATCGGAGGGTCCTTGCGTTGGTGGCCGATATGAAGGTGATGGTTGACTCGTTGGGGACAACAGAAGAAGACGAAGAGGAGTAGAGTCCTGGGCCTGTTCTGTTGTCCCAATTTTAAAAAATGTTATAATTTTTAAATTTTTCTAAAAAGTTTTTTTTTATTTGTAAAAAATTAAAACTAAGTTTTTTTAGGCCAGCAAAAAACTACAAAAAAAAGTTTTAATCTCAAAAACTAAAAATTTTAACATTATATAAATATTTAATATTAAAAAAAACTAAAGAAACCAACGTTTCTGTGTCATTTCTTGAAACACATACATTTACAACAAACAAAGGGGCAAATACATATTTTGAGCTGAAGATTCAGAAGTCCGCGAAGTGATTTGGGTAAGTTTTAGGGTGCGGTAAATGAAGAAAAACCTAACCGCGAAGTGATTTGGGTAAGTTTTAGGGACCTAAAATGGAAGAAGAACATAACCGCGAAGTGATTTGGGTACGTTTTAGGGACCTAAAATGGAAGAAGAACATAACCGCAAAGTGATTTGGGTACGTTTTAGGGTGCGGTAAATGAAGAAAAACCTAACCGCGAAGTGATTTGGGTAAGTTTTAGGGACCTAAAATGGAAGAAGAACATAACCGCAAAGTGATTTGGGTACGTTTTAGGGACCTAAAATGGAAGAAGAACATAACCGCGAAGTGATTTGGGTACGTTTTAGGGACCTAAAATGGAAGAAGAACATAACCGCGAAGTGATTTGGGTAAGTTTTAGGGACCTAAAATGGAAGAAGAACATAACCGCGAAGTGATTTGGGTAAGTTTTAGGGACCTAAAATGGAAGAAAAACCTATTTGGGTAAGTTTTAGGGTGCAGTAAATGAAGAAAAACCTAACCGCGAAGTGATTTGGGAAAGTTTTAAGTGTTCAAAAGGGAAGCTGCAGGATAGTGCTAAGTGGTTAGGGTGAGCTTTAAGGGTTCCAAAGGGAAGCTGCAGGATAGTGCTAAGTGGTTAGGGTGAGCTTTAAGGGTTCAAAAGGGAAGCTGCAGGATAGTGCTAAGTGGTTAGGGTGAGCTTTAAGGGTTCAAAAGGGAAGCTGCAGGATAGTGCTAAGTGGTTAGGGTGAGCTTTAAGGGTTCAAAAGGGAAGCTGCAGGATAGTGCTAAGTGGTTAGGGTGAGCTTTAAGGGTTCAAAAGAAAATGAATCAGAAAAGTCTCGATGGAAAATGACATCCTCGTACTCGTACTCTGGCATACGAACGGACGGAAACTTTACAGAAGGTTTACAAGACATGCATAAAATCGCTCGCACATTCATATGAGAGCGGGAACATTTGAAAATAATACGACATTGGCACTAAAACGGAAGGTTTTTTTTGTCTTTCTGAATCGAGCCTAATTATTCAACATTCATTTATAGCTCAGAGTTGCCCTTCAGGATGATTCAGGTGGCTTAAGATATATATGGGGAACAACAAGAAACAAAAGTAAACTGAGATTGGTTGAAACCCTTTTTTCATAAGGGGAAAGTCAAAGAGACAAGTCAGAGAGATATACAAGAAGATTGTCCATAACCATGCCAAGGGGAAGACTGATGTAGCCTCCTGCGTAAGACAGGGGCTACTACAGAGATGAGGCTCAGGTGCAGTTGGAAGAGAGTAGGAGAATGTGGCTATAGCGGAGCCGAGCTAGGCTAAAAACAATTAAATTGCCCCTCCAGTCAATTAAGACTTAATAGTCCATGAACAAGGCATGAGGGCAAATGGAAAAGGGATTCCCCTTTCTGCAAACCAGTACTGAAAGCCTAAATTGATGGCCCAGTACTTGGCAGCACCTGTGTTATATATAGCGCCATGGCCCCACAAGATCACTGAAAACCAGTGAGGTTCATGTGGGAGGTTTATAAGTGCTGCTTGTCTATCTGTCTGCTTAGTGACCACCAAGGGTCCCCTGTGGTGTGGGTTTGTTGATCTGGCAGCTAAAAATAACACTCTTGAAAGTAGATAAGTACGGTGCCAGGTTTGGGCTTCTCATACCGGCATGCAGAGCAGGCCATCCCTCTTCAGAATGCCTCCTCCTCCAAATGTATAAGCCCTTTAGTTTTATTTGAAAATGTTGTGAGTCTTCTGCAGCAGAGGGGTATCTGATTGCTGGGTGCCGTGTACTGCATACTGTCCCATTTTCCAGAGGAACCTGAACTAGCCAGAATGAGGAATCATGGATGCAGGCCTGGCGTTCCTTTGGGCCAGGATATGTAGTGGGGCATCTGGTAATCCAATGCCCCCCACCACTGCAGGACTTAGAGAACCAACATTATTTTTTTAGGTCTCGTGATCTATTTAAAGGTAAAAATGTGCAACGTTGTTTATCTCTGGTTGTAAAATCAGGAGCCTGGGGAGCATTTTTCATTTAGGGTGTGATGCTAGTGAGGGTCCCATAAATGAACTGCTCCATACCATGCCCCCCAATCTGGTTCATAGAGTATCATTAAAATAATTGCACAATTTGTTTTGGTCCTCCACATGCCACCCATCATTTTCACATAGTGGCTTAGGCATCCAAGCACACCTTCATCTACCACATTTCACAGTTGTTGGACCAATATATTTACAAAGGAGATACCCTGACATAGTGGAGTTCAAAGGACAGATTTGTTAGGCTATATGCATGGAGGTTTTGAACCTAGTTCTGTACAATGGCATAGACCAAAACTGGTTTGAGTGGAATACAGATATGCTATTAATTACAAGAAAAATGTTTATCCTGTACATTAGGTGTGGGGGTAGGGGGAATTTTACCCAGACATTTATTGGCTAATTCAGAATACAGAATATGCAGGTCTACAAAACCTACTAGGTTTTTTCTTTAGGGACAATGCAAATCTGGAGCTCCTAGCCACACATTTACACATTAAAACAGAGATTCAATAGATATAGATATTCAATAGATATACATGAGGAGATACTGGTGGCTGTAAAATTTGGGACAAGGACATCAGGGGAATCAGGGGAATCAATGAGAGGTAAAAAATTTGAAAAGAATTTGAAAAACACTGTCCTCAGATCAAAAGTTTTTGGAGTCCACAATACACATTATTTAATTTAAAATTTCATACCATTGACCCTGGAGTAATTTTTTGTATTGTTCATGTCTGGATTTCACCAAACCCTCCCCCCTTTAGACTCTTTTTCCGCACGCTCCAGCTTGTCCTTAAAATGGATTGAACCAAAGCCACTTTAGACAAGAAAAAAACACTAAAAGATTCATATCTGTTTGGGAGTCTTTTATTGACAGAATGAGCCTCCTATCCCAATCAGTACATTCACAAGAATTTTTCCTGGTTGCACAGAGTGAAAGTAAAGTAATTATCGATTAGGTAACATGTCTTGAACTTGTATTTAAATAAACTTAACTGTCTGCTTTAATCTAATGTAACTTGCAAAATTCTCTCAATAAAATACACTGAAAAAATGACTACCTGAATGATTTCCCTAAGATTTACCAGGGCCACAGGGCCAAAGTTTGTACTCCTCTGTCTTATCAGGCTCCAACTCCGAATCCTTCATTAATGGCCAATAATTTGTAATAACAAATCTTTTTTTATCTTTGCTTATCTGAATCAAGTATTGTGTCAGTGTTTGGGCGAGCGCCGCGCACCCATCTCGCGGCGCTCCCCGCTCGCCCTCCTTACCGGCTTCGGGCGGCGGGTCCCCGGCACGGCGGTTGGCTGTGCGCCGACTGCTCTCGGCCGTCCCCCGCCTCGCTCTGTCTCCTTCCTGGTGCCCCCTGGTGGCCGGGACGTGCGCGCCATTTTTTTTAAATTTAAAGGGCCAGTTCACCTTTGATTAGTGGCCGCTCATTCCACTTCCCCTATTTAAAGGGGCACTTCCTTCCTTCTAGTGCCGTATCTTGGTCTTCCTATGGTTACTGAAAGTCAGTTCTTTCCTGTATTGCTCACCCGTGTACTGACCTTTGCCTGTCCCCGACTCTGAACCTTCTCTGCCCGTCCCGACCTTGGCTACTTACCTTCGACCTCGTGATTGTACTGCCAGCCCTGACCTCCGCTTGAACTTGACTTCGCCTTTTTGTCTGCTTACCACGCATTATCTCGGCTGACTGTGTGTCAGAGCCGCTGTTGGGGGGTAGCGACCTGGGGGTCACTCGCCGCTACAAGTCCAACCTGCCTTGCGGCGGGCTCTGGTGAATAACGGTGGCCTCTTAGACTCCGCTTCCCTGACATGGCACTAGCTATCAGTACACAGCCAAAGCGAATCCACACCTGTGCCACCACATCCTGCTTGTGACAGTAAGATCCGGCCATGGATCCCGCTGAGGTGCCACTGCCTGATGTCACTGAACTACCTACTATAGTGGCTATGCAGTCTCGCCAAATTAACCAGCTCTCCGCCATGGTTCAGCAGCTCTTAGCGATTCAGCAGCAGCAGTTGCCACCATCTGCTGCAGTGTCACCGCCACAGCCTCCAGTAGCATCAGCCTCTAGAATCCGTCTCTCCTTGCTGGCTAAGTTTGACGGGGATGCCAAGTTATGCCGAGGCTTCCTTACCCAGTGTTACCCAGCGAAATACAACCGCTTCCGTATTCCCAGCTACAAACTGGGTCCTCGCTATCTGGGTCCTTATAAGATCAAGCAACAGATCAATTCGGTTTGCTATAAGCTTCACCTTCCAGCATCTCTTCGTATCCCCAACTCCTTCCACGTCTCTCCTTTGAAGCCAGTGATTTGCAATCATTTTTCTCAGAAGATCTTGGTGCCTGCTCCAAGTTCTGGTACCGCGGACGTTTTTACGGTGAAAGAGATCCTGGCCTCTAAGGTCTCCAGAGGCAAAAGATATTTTTTGGTCGACTTGGAAGGCTGTGGCCCGGAGGAAAGATCTTGGGAACCCGAGGAAAACATTCTGGACCATAGTCTCATCTCGGATTTTCTTGTTCCCAAAAAGAGGGGGAGAGCCAAGGGGGGGTACTGTTAGGGCACACCCATCTCGCGGCGCTCCCCGCTCTCCCTCCTTACTGGCTTCGGGCGGCGGGTCCCCGGCTTCCGGCGCAGCGGTTGGCCGCATGCCGACTGCTCTCAGCCATCCTCCGCCTCGCTCTGTCTCCTCCCTGGTGCTCCTACGTCCCCGTCCACTAGGGGGCGTGTGCGCCATTTTTTTTAAATTTAAAGGGCCAGTTCACCTTTGATTGGTGGCCGCTCATTCTACTTCCCCTATTTAAAGGGGCACTTTCTTCCTTCTAGTGCCGGATCTTGGTCTTCCTATGGTTACTGAACATCAGTTGTTTCCTGTATTGCTCACCCATGTACCGACCTTTGCCTGTCCCCGACTCTGAACCTTCTTTGCCCGTCCCGACCTTGGCTACTTACCTTCGACCTCGTGATTGTGCTGCCAGCCCTGACCTCCGCTTGAACTTGACTTTGCCTTTTTGCCTGCCTCTTTGGTACCACGCATTACCTCGGCTGACTGTGTGTCTGAGCCACTGTTGGGGGGTAGCAACCTGGTGGTCACTCGCCGCTACAAGTCCAACCTGCCTTGCGGCGGGCTCTGGTGAATACCGGTGGCCTCTTAGACTCCGCTTCCCTGACACGGCACTAGCTATCAGTACACAGCCAAAGCGGATCCACACCTGTGCCACCACATCCTGCTCGTGACAGTCAGTGTGCTATCCGCTTATTTTTTCACTGTGTTTGATTGTACAGTATATGCTGTATCCTGAAACTTTTTTATATTTAGACTTAGAGTTTTTCCAACATGCAAATAAAATATGAATGCTTTATAAGGTTCTAGTTGCAAGGTCAATTAGAAATAAGTGCTATTGCTTATAAAAGTCAATGACATCGGGAATGTGGTTTCAAGTAATTTTTTTGATGTTGCCAATATAATACAATGTATACCAGGAACATTTTCCATTGTGAACGCAAGCGTTAAACATGTCTGAAAATTCAATGTAACAATTCTTTCCTTCAACAGCAATGAATTGTCTTCATTGTTGTGCTGGGTTTAGAGTCGAACTGGTTCACAAGTATAAAAGAGAAGTCATGGACATAGCTCACTGATCCCGTTGTAAAAGAAAACTATATCTGAGTTCATAATTGTAAATGTTATTTGAAAGACAACTTTTATTTAAAATAAACATGTTGTTAAAAATGATATATAGTATATTTTGAGGGTCATACTAATTGTTTGGTAAAGGGGGGGTCACTTTGGGTGTGCTTTTGGGCTTGAACCGTAGCCTGCTGCTGCATATGCCATTCTTAAAAAAATATATTTCCCCAGTGACTTATACACTCTAGTCCTTTGGTTGCTCCTCTTTAACTCTAGTGTCATTCTAAATGATTGTCTTATTTCTGGAGGACCCTTCCTGACGCATCCTATGAAGAACTGGCTATGAGGGTATTTAATGGTACGTACTTCTCCCCTCACCAATCCTCTCTTACTGGTCTCTCAGATACAGACAATTGCCTAAAATATGGGATGGGATGGGAGCTGCAGATTTATATAATCAATTTTCCAATTGCCCTCAGGTAAACCTGGTTTAACCAGGTGACATCTTTTTTGTTTGAGCCTGAGGTTTCTTTTGAATTACCTACCATATACCACATAATGGGCCATCTTGGGATCTGGCCTAATGAGATCTGAAGAATATCTAATGCGGTCAAGAAGGTTGGCTTGCATCATCCTCACTCCTTAGTGGATGAAATGTATACTACAGCAGTAGATTTTGCCCCCCCCCCCCTCCGATACCTATCACTGTTTCAGTCCAAACTTTGGCATTAATTCTGCACTGGGTAGATTGAAGCTCAGGCAGAGGATGGTAGATACATTCTTTGACACATGGGACAGCTACATACCTATGATACTCAGATGTCCACTGTGGACCCTCTGATCCGTTTTGGCCAAGGGTGCATTACCCTTATGATTTCATGGAAATTTTGGGTGCTCTAGGTAAATGATCCATGGAGACGAGACAGATTGATGACAAAAGATTTTTAATATATCTAATATTAATTAACAAAAATTATGGCCGCACTAACTAGTACTTGGGACGTGCTCCACTGGCCGTATATCTATAAGTTTAAACCATAGGAGGAGATCCCACAATCCCCCCAAAACCGCCAGAAAAACAGCACCATCCAATTAAAGAGTACAAAAATAACCTATTTATTTTTACTCATGAATCATGGATCACATATTACAAACATTTAAAAGCATCTAAAAAGGTCACACAGTGACCACCAGGGGGCGCAAACCGCCGGCTCTTTTATATTATCCTGTGCCAATTAATATAGCCTCTATATATAAACCATCATTAATAGTGCCTTTATCAAACTAAAAAATATTTAAAGTGATAAGTGCTAAGTGCTTAAGGTTATAATTACATAAGAGGACCGCCGAGAGCGGAAAAAGCAAAACAGACCAAAACCATATCACATGTGAATCAGTACATTATTTTTGTACTCTTTAATTGGATGGTGCTGTTTTTCTGGCGGTTTTGGGGGGATTGTGGGATCTCCTCCTATGGTTTAAACTAATAATATATCTAATATGTTATTATAAGTAAAAGTAAAGGCTGACCACAAAATCCACATCCACATCTATTGTTTTGCAAACTGCATTAATTATTCTACTCTGTGTGCGAACAAAAAGGTCGGTATAAGAATGTGAGGTGGGGATTTCATGTGGTTTTTGTTTTCGTTTTCAATACATTTTATTGTTGTTGTTAAGTTTTACAATAAACTCATTGTATTACGTGAAAAATATGGTCATATTAGGGTCGATGCACAGCCTCTTTTAAGTGCACTTACAAATGAAAAAGTGTGTGTATTTGTAATTTTTGTGTATTTTTTGCATACATGCGTGTAAGCCTTTTTGTTCACGAATGTAATGTGTATTTGCTTCGTATTTTTTTCGCGTTGATGCGTATAATATGTGATTATTATGGGCTTGCGCATGATTCAGAGCCTTGATTAGGCCCTTGAGAAGCGCCAATAAAACAGGATCTTTTACGCTCCACTTAGGGGCTCTATTTCCTGGCGAGTGCTTGTTGTCATGGCGTGCAGGACAGCATAATAGAGCCCTTCGAAGATTATTTGGCCGAGTATGAGCGTCTGCAACATCGCGGCTTGCTCTGAATGTGTCTGTCGGACTTTGGATTGCATTGGCCGCGTGTGGATGTTGATCGCATGCATGATGTTGAGCTATTCAAGCTGACCCACCTTAATCGCATTTCCCTTGAGAAACTGTATTGTGAGTTGCGGCCATGGTTTGCCCCCACCACAAGCAAGGGGCATAAAATTGCAGGTATGACCAAACTGGTTGGCTGCCTTCAATTTCTTGCAAACGGCTCATTCCAGAGGCTGGGTGCCCTCTCTGTGGGCATGTCCCAGCCTACACTCAGCCGCACCCTTAATACATTTCTCAATGGCAAGGCTACCTACATTTCTTGCAAACGGCTCATTCCAGAGGCTGGGTGCCCTCTCTGTGGGCATGTCCCAGCCTACACTCAGCCGCACCCTTAATACATTTCTCAATGGCAAGGCTATCTTGGTGGACAAATGCATTTGTTTCCCTGACACCATGGAAGCCTGGAATGTGGTCAAGTTTGGATTTTGCGAGCTGGCTGATACGCCTGATGCTATAGGTGCGATTGATTGCACACACTTGGTGCTGGTGCCTTCAGTGGCTGATGAGTATCTCTACAGGTATGTCTTTTTTGTCCCTTTGCCTCCTTCATTTCGTGCAATGTAGTTAATTATTTTGTCTGGCTTTCCCATATTTAGTGTGTTTTCACCTTGCATTGTATTGGCTCCTTTAAAGTGGACCTCAATCTCCACTTTCAACTAGTAGTCCCTAAGGCAATAATGTATTTGAGCATTTCCTTATTCTTTTTATCACACAAGTTATGGGCCACCACCTTACACAATCAGTCTTTTTAATACTCAGCCAACAAAGGCAGTCTTACCAGTGGTTGTCCCTTTTTGCTTAGCATCTGTTCTGTCAATGTAGGTGTGCTTTGCTCTTGACCATGATGGCTGGTTTCCTGGTCTCCACCCATGATGCATATATTCTGAGGAATTCCAGTGAGTCTGGTGAGTTGTCTGGAGGCTGGCTACTTGGTAAGTCTTAACGTTATTAGTCCTTTATTTTTGAATTTTAGCCTCATGTATAACTAGTGTATTTTTGGATGCACCCCCCCCCTCCCTTTTTTTCTTTTTCACGTGATAATGTTTTTATGATGTATGTTTTTTTTTAAGTTGATTCTGGCTACCCCCTGCTTTCGTGGCTCATGATCCCAATTCAGCAGGTCTGTCACTCAGTCACATGCTGCCTACAACCAGGCCCATAGGAAGACCAGGACTGTTGTGGAGCAAGCGTTTGGCTTACTCAAGACCTGGTTCCGTTGTTTGGATCTGCAATGTGAATAGGACTTAAGGTTATTCAAGCCACATATCTTGTGTGCCTGAGCAATGGCTAACCTATCTGCTTCCATGTTTTACAAGTCATGAAGGTGTGCCATAGACAAATTCATAAAATGATAATTAATTAGCTGTGAGGTGGCATGTGTTATTTTTCATATTTTGGCCCTTCATGGTTTAGCAACAACACTTAGGCTCTGATGGCATCATGAACTAGACACTTGAAATGAGTCCTACGTCTTTTGGGACTAAGCAACCCAAAATATTGAACTACTTACCGACTACAGCCGCCAGTTTGAAACCTTAAATAAATACACCAAGGCTATTGCCATGCAAAGGTCACGCCCAATATCAGCATCCACAACAGCACAAAGAAAAGAAGAATGCATGCCTAACATGAAAGTAGTTAAGGTAAGCATTAGGAAGAAGAAAAGAAGAATGCATGCCAAGCATGGCATGGCATGCTAAGTTCTTAAGGTATTGGGCGCTGTAACAGAGCGCCTCAGTCGCTGTAGTAACCTGGCCCGCATTGATGAATGTAATGTATGTTGCACGCTCTAACACCAGTACAGCACTGCAGCGAGTGAAAGGTAGCACAGTGCGATCGGCTCTCAGCACTCCACACCATACTTATCAAAAAAGGACACACACACAGCGTCGGCGCTCTAAATCTGGTCATTATAGCATAGAGGGCGAGACACTGTGTGACTAAAGTATGTTTTTGAACACATATACACCTGTAACAAAGTGAAAACACATGGAATGACATTGTTTTAACACTGTGACATTAACACTAGTGCCAGACTGGTAAAGACAATTCTGCATAAAAATATACAAAGTCAAAAAAGTTTAGAAAAATGTTTGTTTGCAGCCAGGAGAGGTCACAAAATTATTTGAGCAAAAAAATAAATAAAAAATTGCCAAACAAGCTGTTTAAACACAAGCAAATGAACGGATAGCGACACTGAGCGAAAGGTAATACGTGGCTTGAACCTAGAGCGGCGGTGCTATACACTGAGCCGCCTGTAATAATACATCGGACTACATGGCGCTGTTAGAGGCACTCACCAGATTCACTTTCATAAATGTGGTTTTGCGTACAGCGCCCGGCATTCACCAGACACTGCCTGCTGCTACGAGGTACTACCTGGCGCTATCCCTTCTTAAATAACCCCCTTAGTTGTACTCTATCATATAAATTGCACTTTAAAGGAGCACAATATGTCCAGTTATAAAAATCCACCTAGATATGCTAAATTGCACAAATAGGGGGTTACTTATATACCCTGCATTAAAGAAATTCAGCCAATATTAGAAGGATGAGGAAACAGGGGGGGGGGCATGTTGTAAATATACTGTACCGTCCGGCTTTTACAGGAGAGGAGTGCTCAACTATACCAACCTGTGTCCTGAGTCTTACTGTACTGGAATAGTATCTTATTGCTGTTGTGATTCTTTTGATGTGTGGAGGTGTAATGCCTTGGGCAGATATTACAATGGTTAATACTACTGTTTCTCACACAGGCTGGCTCAGGAGGTTGGCTTGGGGTAAGTCCATTAAAATACCAAGAAAGCACTCCACAAACAGCAGAACCCTCAACGTTTCGGTATAAGAACCTTTTTTCAAGAGGAGGCATACCAAATTGGGGTGGTCAGCTTTCTGGCTCCCTCGCTGATTTAAAAATCTGGTGTATGCATCCCCTGCATCTGCTGTGCCTGCTTTTGCTCCCGATCGCCATTTGCGGAACATTACATATGCAGGGCAAATGGCTCTGATTGAACCATAGTCCATGCATGCAGCATGGAACTGGAGAAAAGTGGGTGCTCTGGGGAGTTTAACACAGCAGAACATCCCAAATCTGGATGCCTCTGGGTAGGAAACAAAACCCAGGATAGCTTTAAAAAGGAGCAACCTTCTTCTTTTTGTATGCCCTGATTTATGAAACCCCAGGTAACGCTGTGAAACACACCTTTCCAGCTATCCCACGGCACATGCGAGAGTTGCGGCAGCAGCTGGAGTGATGTGCACTTCCATGCCAGACGTATCTGCCACTGGCACTACAGATAGAGGGAAGCAAATTTCTATACTGCACATCAATATACATGGCACAGTAAACTGATTGGAGGAGAGCCCGCACATGCTCCAGAGGATTGTCGACAAGGTCTGAGCTTTTTTTTTTTACAGCAGGGCATTCCAAATGCAGAGCAGGCATAATACCTTATATAACGCTTACCAAATAGGTCACAATCTATATAGTTGTTTCTGTGGTGTGTGATATGTTAGGCACCCTTATTTAAAGTGGACCAACACCCAGGGGTGATCGGCCCGGAAATCTATAAGATTCCCGGGCCGATCACCTCCCACCCCGCGGGACATCCGAGATCGGGATGTCCCGCGGGGTGAAACCCCCCAGAAACCCCAAAAAGATCTTACCTGATCGGCCGCCGCTTCCGCCACCGCCGCCTCCCGTGCGCCCCTCCAGACGTGCGCGCGCCCGCGGGGGCGCGTGCGCGCCGAGAGTGACGCGCGGGAGGCGGCTGCGGAAGCGGCTTGGACGTTCCTGTCCCCCCAGAGATTTTCTTGCAAATTAACCTCATTCTTCTAAACACATGACAAACTGGAATTAGCAATCAGATTTTTTCCAACACTGGACTCCACTCTCAAATAAAGGCTAATAGTAGAGATCTTCCTATGAAACAATCATATTCCTCCATATACAAGCAATGGTAATCAATTTATATTGATGTCCACTCTCATTTGGGGGATTTTGGCTCACATAGAAGAAAGTGCACATAGCGTAGTATGTCTTTAAAAGCAGAGTGAACACAGTGTGCATTTAATAACAACACTCACCAAATAAAACAACACATTAAAATGCCAGGAATCAGCATTGAGGTGGTTCCTTTCTATGTTTCAAAAAGGTGGACACTTCTAACCTTCCTGGCGCTTTATAGATGTAAAGACAAAATGCCATGGGTTTTTAGCAGGTAGAGAGGGTGACGGGCGAGGTGCCAGCTGTGAGCCCCACTGATCTCCTCCTTGCGTTAGGGTGTCCTTGCGTCACGCTGTCTGACTCCTCCCTAAACGTTTCATCAGGTGAAATTTCTGCTCGGGTTCTTGCAGTAACTGCAATAGATACCTTTTTGAGACCAAATTATTGAATAACATCTATTCATGTGAGTATTATATTGGCTCTTTTTCTATCTATTTAAATAAAGTTTTCATGCTATGTGAGGCCTTAGGCTTCTTATTCCTTTTACCTGGGGTACACTAACATTCCAATTCATCTGGTATAAACCATACAATAAATATTTGGAGAGGAGAAGAAATTCCAATATTTGGAAAATCCTGGATATGGCTGATCTGGCACGCCGAAAGCACCAATTATATAAGCCGGAGTTGGTTACTCTGTATATTTATGGGCTAGGGAAAGTACTAATAATAACAGAAAACTAAAGAAATACATTTATTTAAACAAAATATTAGTTTTTTTATCGGGTTAGAGGCCAAATGGAGGGGCACCTGGGAGAACGCCCTACACAAAATAGGCTAGGGGTAGTACTTAAAATAGTAACAGAAAACTAAAAATACATCTGTACATACATACATCTATACGTGGAGGCTGATTCATTACTAATGCCAGCTATCAGCAGATGAGCGTCTGTATAGCAGCGCTTAGAGCGACCGCTAATATACGCTGTAAGGCGGGTATCGGGCGCTGTAACAGAGCGCCTCAGACGCTGTAGTAACCTGGCCGGCATTGATAAAAGGGATGTATGTTGGGCGCTCTAAAACCAGTACAGCGATGCAGGGAGCGAAAGGTAGCGCCAGCTCAGTGCACTACTACACACACACAGCGTTGGGGCTCTGGTCGCTATAGCATAAAGCGCTAGACGCTGTGTGATTAAAGTTTGTTTTTGAACACATATCTACCAATAACAAAGCGAAAACATATGGAATTACATTGTTGGAACACTGTGACATTAACACTTTAGTGCCAGACCTCTAAATACAATTCTGCATAAAAAATAACAAAAAACTAAACATTTTTCAAAAATGACTTTTTCAAGGAGAGGTGACATAATTATTTGAGAGAAAAAAAAACAAAAAAAAACAATTTAAAGAGATTAGAAGGAACATCCACTGAAATGTATGGGAGAACGACAGGTAGCATCAGGTAAGACCTGGCGTTCTGAAAGCTAGAGCGCCGGCGCTATACACTGAGCGTCCTGTAATGATGAATCTTACGCTACATGGCGCTGTTAGAGTCGCTTACCAGAATCATCTTCATAAATGGGGTTTTGCGTACAGCGCCCAGGGTTCACCAGATGCTCCCTGCCGCTACGAAGCACTACCTGGCGCTAGACCTTCATGAATAACCCCCATAAATGATTAAGTAAATAAATAATTAATTAATAACATCAATGAATAAATATATACATAAATAAATATATAGCTATATGTATACATAAATAAATATTACCATCAATAAATAAATCTATACATATATACATAAATAAATACTTAAAAAAAATAATTTTTACAGGTGTCAGAGGTTCGGGGGGTGTCAGAGGTGGATGTGACGGTGTAAGCAGAAAAGACGGAAGAGGTGGATGTGGCAGAGTCTGAGGAGGGGATAGCAAACACTTTAAGCACACATTCAGGTGCTGGCACAGCCAAGTCTTGTGGGATCCACACCTTGTTCATCTTAAGCAATGTAAGCATGTCCACATTGGCTGTGGATCCTCCTGTCAGTGATGCCATCCCCTACGGCGCTGAACACACATTCTGATAGGACACTTGCTGCAGGGTGTAACCAGTACTAATCCACTCAGTAACCAGCACTAGTGACTAAACGGGAAACTCTGCAGTGGTTGCGCAGGCACTGAAGCAGCCACTCATCTGTCTGCTCCGTTTCCCTATGGCAGTGCTTAAATTGGTGGTGGAGGGGCTGCACTGACTGTTTGAGGAGGAAACAGAGGAGGAGACGAAACAAGAAGCACCGACTGATTTCTAGCAATCCTGGGTGGTGGAAGGCTATATGTCACAGTGCTTCTCGTGTCAGTCCCAGCCGCCACTACATTGATCCAGTGAGCAGTTAGAGAGAGATGTAACATCCCTGCCCAGGCTTACTTGTCTGTGTGTCAGTGGTGAGATGGACACTGGAACTAATACCCAGTGCACATTTTTTGCACAACCTGTTGGTGCAACGCAGGGATGGCCTGGCGAGAAAAGTAGTGGCAAGGAGGAAACAGAGGAGGAAGCAGAGGAGGAAACAGAGGAGGAAGCAGAGTAGGAAGAGGAGGCAACAGGAGGCACCGGCTGATTCCCACCCTGGGTGGTGGAAGGATATGCGGTTCTTACTGTCTCAGTCCCAGCCGCCACTACATTGACCCAGTGGGCAGTTAGAGAGATGTGGCGTCCTGGCCCATGCTTACTTGTCCACATGTCAGTGGTGATGTGGACACTGGAACTGATGGAATTGCCCTGTGCACATTTTATTCTTTCCACAATCTGTTGGTGCAGGGCAGGGATGGCCTGGTGAGAAAAGTAGTAGTGGCTGGGAACAGTGTATTGTGGAAAAGCCACCGCCATCAGATCTTTACATCTGTCCATCTCCACCAGGCAGAATGGGAGCATTTCAAAGGCCAGAAATTTGTAAATGCTTATATTCAGGGTCAGGGCTTGTGGGTGGGATGAAAGTTTGCGGGATGAAAATATGAACACTTCTCTGGGATGGTGTGGACCGTCTTGGTGATGATGGTGGTGCTAGTGCCAGAGGTGGACCCACATCCTCATTTTGGGGGAAAACAGGTGGCCTTGTAGTTGGGGGGGAAGTGGTAGCGTCTGAGTCAGCCAAAGCAGCAGATGAAGCTTCAGGTGTTTCCATGTTTTTTAGGTGTTTATGCCGCTGAAACTGAATGTTTGGATTGCATGTGCCTGATAGTGGTGCTGAGATTATTAAGGATTTTCCCTCGTTTCAGGCACTGGTGGCTCAGCTTGCAAATGGCATGTGTCTTCTCTGCTGTGGACCACTTGAAAAAATGCCATGCTGGTAAGATCCTTTGAGCCTGCCTTAGTGCGCTCGGTCCCTGGGCATGGTGGACAGTGGCTGACCGCTGGCACCCTTCTCACTCTTCTTCAGGCTGCCTGGGGCTGTGTGACCACCACCAGCTCTTCCTCTGAACTCTGATGGTCTTCAGTCCACATTGGGACTAGGACTTCTTCATCACCCCTGGCATCCTCTTCCACCCAATCCTCCCTGCTATAGCCTCCCTCTCAACCTCAACATTGCAGAAAGCTGCAACAGTCAGCGCCAGGGTTTCATAATTAGCAAGGGTGCCCTGTGATGGTCTGCTGGCCATGTCCTCATCCTCCAACATAAGTTGGTGTGCTGCTGGGAACCCTTGGTCTGCAACTGGGGCAGGTGGATGGCCCACAGTATGACAGCTAGGAGTGTAATCATAGAGCATTATTGACTCCTGGACTTGTGACTGGGACTGCCTTGCTGATTTTAGGAGGGGGTGAGGTGGAGGACTCAGCACTTCTGGCAGAAGTGGAGTGGATGGAAGACAATCCCATGGAACTGGTAGCACTGCATGACATATAATGTGCCCTGAACTATTGGTTGGAAAAAGCTTTGACGCAAAAGTGCTTTAAACTATTGGTATGAAAGAACACTGACACACAAGTGCCCTGAACTATTGGTATGAAAGAGCAGTCACACACAAGTGCCATAAACTATTTGTATAAAGGAGCAATGACCCCCAAAATGGCCCGAACTATTGATATGAAAGAGCACTGACACACAAGTGCCCTGAACTATTGGAATGAAAGAGGACTGACACACAAGTGCCCTAAACCATTGGTATGAAAGAGCAGTGACCCCCAAAGTGGCCTTAACTATTTATATGAAAAAGTACTGACACACAAGTGCCCTGAAATATTGGTATGAAAGAACACTGACACACAAGTGCCCTGAAATATTGGTATGAAAGAGCACTGACACACAAGTTCCCTAAATCCCTAAAAGAGCAGTGACCCCTAAAGTGGCCTGAACTATTGGTATGAAAGAGCACTGACAAACATGTAGAACATTTTTTAGATCAGTTCACCCATCTCATAAATTGACCCTGTTGCACGGCCAGGAATTCCACCCATACTCTTCAATGTATCAGATAAAGCCAGCATCCAGTTAAAACTTGTACTTTATTCCTTTCGATATTTAAAAAGAGCCTTACAGGTAGCAAGTTTCAATTCAATAAATCACGCTACACGTTTCAGAGTCTTCACTCCTTAGTCATGCATGTATCTACAATACAGCTTGTCCCAGATAAAGCCAGTGAAGGACCACACCCTCCCACTCCCCCCCACAAGTCAGGCAAACCCATTCCAACAAACCATGCAGAACTATGGGGCCCCGCCACCAGGGGGGGGGGGAACTGCATGGCCATAGATGTTACAAACCATGGGATCAAGGGAAGTAAGATAGGGCATGGTCCTCCACCAACAACAATACAACATTAAAATTATATTTATAGCTTATATGATTAAAAACCACAAAGAATTGTTTAACATGATCTGAAAGTTGATCTGAAAATTGATGATACCATTAATCTTATGTTTAAATCCATGTTCTCTATTACACCCCCTTTTTTCTACCAGTATGGTTATGGCTTTTCATTTAATTTTCCTTCTATTCTACATTTCACATAATTCAATAATTGTGCAAGATGCTAAATCCTTGTGCACAGGGAGACATCCCATCTATAATTCATCCCTTTCGGGATCCTTGCATGTATTTTAAAAATCCAGAATGCCTCCCTAGCCAATAATTTCTTTGTAATATCTCCTCCTTGGGGACCTAAAGTCACCCTTTCCAGGACTTTTACCCTTAAAGTCTCTACTCCCCCACCATGGGTCTCCTTAAAGTGTCTTGAAAGGTTGAAATACTCAAATTAGTATCTAATTTTGCTCCATAGACATGCTCTGCAATTCTTACTTTCAACTTTCTAGTTGTATATCCCACATATTGGCATTTGCATGTAACACATGAAGCACAGTATATTACATTGCAGGTGCTACAATTACTTACCTGTCTGCTCTCAAAGACGTCCTCTGTGCTCATAGTTTGTATTGTACTCCCCTGATCAATGCATTGACATCTGTTTAATCAGCATTGACATCTGTTCAATCCACATCTATAGGTCCCCATAACGGTAAGCCAATTTTTATCTCCTTTTACCCTAGAAATATTACAGAGTACTGACACTCAGGTGCTATTACAGAGTAATGACACTAAGGTGCTATTACATAGTACTGGCACTCAAGTGCTATTAGAGATATTACAGGGTACTGACACTCACATGCTATTGGAGTACTGACAAGTGCAATTACAGAGTACTGATACTCAAGTGCTATTACAGAGTACTGACACTCCCGTGCTATTAGAGTACTGGCACTCACATCTATTGGAGTACTGACACTCACGTGCTATTATAGTACTGACACTCACATGCTATAGAGGCCTGACACTCATGTGCTATTGGAGTACTGACACTCAAGTGCTATTGAAGTACTAACACTCAATTGCTATTAGAGTACTGACACTCAAGTGCTATTAGGGAGTACTGACAATCAAGTGCTATTACAGATGCTGACACTCAAGTGCTATTAGAGTATCGACACTCAAGTGCTATAAGAGTACTGACACCAAGTGCTATTAAAGTACTGACACTCAAGTGCTATTACAAAGTACTGACACTCAGGTGCTGTTACAGAGTACTGACAATCAAGTGCTATTACAGAGTTTTGACACTCAAGTGCTATTAAAGTACTGACACTCAAGTTCTATTAGAGTACTGACACCAAGTGCTATTAGAGTACTGACACTCAAGTGCTATTACAAAGTACTGTCACACAAGTGCTATTATAGAGTACTGACACTCAGGTGCTATTACAGAATACTGACACTCAAGTGCTATTACAGAGTACTGACAATCAAGTGCTATTAGAGTACTGACACTCATGTGCTATTACAGAGTACTAACACTCAGGAGCTATTACAGAGTACTGACACTCATGTGCTATTACAGCGTACTGACACTCATGTGCTATTACAGAGTACTGACACTCAGGTGCTATTACAGAGTACTGACACAGTTTTAGTAAAAAAAAAAAAAAAAAAAAAAAAAAAGCCCACCTTTTATATGGTGGGGTTACATGTCCCGCCAGGCCAGTGGTGGGGAGGGAAAGAAGGAGGCTTATTGGCTGCTGTGCAGGGGGACCTGAACTCGCAAAGTTTGGTATGAAGCTGAAACCCTAATCATGAGTTAAACTGTAAACCTCAATATCTCGGCGCAGGGCCGGCGTCAGCACCCGGCAAGGTGGGGCAGCTGCCGGGGGCCCCCACTCACTGTGGAGGCCCACTAACAGGGCTGGCTTTTGGGGTGTTGGGGTTTTGTTCTGCTTTTATATTCCCACCCCAGCTGTTTTCCTATCACTCGAGCATCCCAGCCTGTGATACCCTACTGTGTGAAACCCCCCTGGGATCGTTGGCATACCCACTATGCAAGCAATTCCACCCCTGGGTTTTGGTCAGCTTTACAGGGACATCTCAATTTGGGATGCCCCTGTTTGTGAAAGAACCCCCCTGGTTTGGCCAGGTAAACTGGCGATTTCAAAGTGCATTTACCAATTTCAGGAAAGTATTGAACAAAGGGGGGGGGGGGGGTCACACACAGGGGCATCCAAAATCAGAAGAATCTAGATTCGTTTAGACTCCGAGGTCAGGTTTAAAGGGGTTTGGAGCGTTTAAATGTAGACCAAAATTAGAGTTTTGGTGCAAATAGCATGATCCCTAGGGGGAATGCAGATTTGGGGCACCCCTCGGTGGTGTTATGCGATCCTTCACCAAAAAGGGGCCCACTGAGACCAGGCCGCTCAAGGGCCCACATAAACCTGGAGCCGACCCTTCTTGGCCATTTCTTCTTCAATTTAAAAATGCACTTTAGGACAGTGCCAAACATAGCTTGACGCAATGGTGTAACAAATGCCTTTTCCTGAAATCTGACTTTAAAGCCAAAATAAAGTTGGCCTAATGCATAAAGCATTACAATAAGCTGGTAACTTTAGGCTGGGCCCCCAGAGTCACCCCCAGAGTCACTTTCACTGATGGGCCCACAACCACCCAGTCCAACACTGCTGAAAATCAAAGGTTTTGTTGCTCTGGAACTCCATCCAACAGAAAACATAGAAACAGCTTCCCACTGCTACATTGCATGCCCACTATTATTGGAGGTTTGGCACAGCCACTGCCTGGTCCCTTTTGGTTGGAGCACTGGGAGTAAAAGGTAAGTATCTATTTATGGGATTACCAGCTGTAGAAGTAGGATCACTGCACATCCCTGGCACAGGTGGTGTTTAGAACAGGAGAGACTCTCCAGCCACAGAGGAAACAGTCTCTATCTTAACCCCCCTCTCTGGACTGAATCAGGAAGGGGGGGGGGGGGTTGAAAATACTGGTATCAGCTCCCATGGCCAGCTTTTCAGACTAGCATTTGGAATCGCTCCGAAAAAACACTGAAGCAGCATTTTTTCCTACAATCACACTTAGGAAATGGCAATCACAAGTGCAATTGCAGCAAATCGCGGATGCACGGGCGTTCATGTTGCGATAGCGATAATCGCTATTGCAGTGCATCGCCTAGGTGTGAAGCAGGTTTAAAGCCTGCTGTGACTGCTGAAGTGTGGATGGACAACACTGGAGTCCAAGAGCAGGTGAATTAATTTAATTTCTTTAACCCCCGTATGCTGCCTGAGTGCTGGGGAGAGCGCGGGGGAGTTCAATTTAAACTATGGGGACAGTTTAGGTTTTACCCACAAAAATAGAACATATGTTTTGGAAATAATACCAAAAATATTATAACAAGGACATGGAAATCACCCTACAGCGTGCACTGCACTTGGTTTCAGAGTTCCAATAAATGAGCATTTATTATTTACAGGATAATAATGACCATATTAATCGTCATTATGAAATTATTTTATATAACGTATATAAATCTTTGAATGATTTTTAAAATTTCCCTTAATCTACTATGTATGCAGCTTCCAATTACAAGAACAAATGCTATATAACAATTACAAGGTTGTATTCCTTTCCTTGAAAAACTCAGTTACTTAAGAATTTTTGAAGGTTAACATTGATGGCTGAATACATATATGTATGACTGGTCAATGAGATTAACATCCTCTAAGGTTAAAGGATTAGAACAAATTATTACAAGGGCAGCATTCGTGTCCCAATGGAGTTGATGTTACAGATGTAATAGTGTTGCATTAATGGCACTTCCAAGGCCTACATGCTTCTTAATGCAGTAAACATCATTTAAAACCAATTTTTCACTTTCTCAGCTACGCAACGTAAAGTGGTAAAAAGAAAGATGAAGATACAAACTATGCCAATTAACAAAAAGCAATTATATTTCACAGGCCAAATAATGCTCAGTTTGGGAAGAAAACATTTCTGCCCCCTCCTCACTGTCCTATGGTGCTCCTACTGCCTCATACAGCTAATAGCCTTGGTCCCCAAGGTGATCCCCTGCTTGTCCTGCCCTAGAAACGATCCTTATATTTTAATCTGACCAAATTCAGATTGGTAGTTACATGTTGTTTTAGGGTTTAGGGGTGGCTGAACTCGCTGATAAAATCTGGTTCAGGTCCAAACCCGAAACACCATTGAAGTCAAAGGGGACCCAAATATGGGTAAAATAATTACAGAAAACAAAATTAAAGAAATACATACAAGAAAAAATTCGTTTTTACGGGGGTTGGAGGACAAATTCGGGTGGGAACACCTAGGCGTTTGTCCTGCACAAAATGGGCTAGGGAAAGTACTCAAAATAATAACAGATAACTAAAAAAAATTAAGAAATGAAAACAACAAACTGGGCAACGGAAAGTATTTAAAATAATAACAGAAAACTGAAAAATGTAATTATTGGCATACTGGAAGGGATGTGTGTCAACCTGCCTTTGCCCAAGGCTGCTACAAGGTTACATCCATGGTTGCACACCACCTAGCCAGGCTTTAGGTGCAATGGCAGCAGCCACGCCTTTGTCTGCTCCTGGATGCCGGTCCTAGGTGGTGTGGGGTCTATCACCCAGACAGATGAGTTTTAGCACCGTATGCTACCATTTCCCCATGGTAGTGGTTAAATAGGTGGTAGAGAGGTTGCACTGACTGCTTAAGGAGGAAGCAGAGAAGGAAGCAGATTGGGAAGAGGAGGCACTGGCTGATTCCCACCCTGAGTGATGGAAGGATATGCGGTCCTTACCGCCTCAGTCACAGCCACCACTACATTGACCCAGTGGGCAGTTAGAGAGATTTAGCATCCCTGCCCATGCGTACTTGTCCACATGTCAGTGGTGATGTGGACACTGGAACTGATGGAATTGCTCTGTGCACATCTTATTCTTTCCACAATCTGTTGGTGCAGGGCATGGATGGCCTGGTGAGAAAAGTAGTAGTGGCTGGGAATGGTGCATTGTGGAACAGCCGCCGCCATCAGATCTTTAAAACTGTCCATCTCCACCAGGTGGAATGGGAGCATTTCAAAGCCCAGCAATTTGTAAATGCTCACATTCAGGGCCAGGGCTTTTGGGTGGGATGGGCCTAACTTCTGCTTTCTCTCCAAAGTTTGCAGAATGGAAATCTGAACGCTTCCCTGGGATGGTGTGGACTGGATTGGTGATAGTGGTGGTGCTGCTGCTGGAGCTGGGGGAGGTGCTCCTACATCCTTCCTTTGGAGGGAAACTGGTGGCTTTGTCATTGGGTAGGTGGTAGTAGCGTCTAAGTCAAGTGAAGCAGCAGAGGGAGCCTCAGGTGTTTCCATGTTTTTTTAGGTGTTTCTGCCGCTGCAACTCGTGTTTGGATTGCAGGTCCCTGATCATGGACGTGCTGCTGAGATTATTAAGAAATTTCCCTCGTTTCAGGTTCTGGTGGCTCAGCTTGCCAATAACCTGTGTCTTGTCCTCTGTGGACTGCTTGAAAAAATGCCACCCTGGCGAGATCCTTTGCACCTGCTTTGGGGCGCTTGTTCCCTGGGAGTGGTGGGCAGTGGCAGCAACAGGCTGACCACTGGCACCCTACTCCCTCTTCAGTTGGCTGCCTGGGGCTGTGTGACCACCACCACCTCTTCCCCTGAACTCTGATGGCCTTCGGTCCACATTGGGTCTAGCTGCAGCAGTCGGCACTAGGGTTACATCAATATTGAGGGTGTCCTGTGATGGTCCAAACCCTGGCGTCTGCTTGCACCAAAAGAGGGTGTAGCAGGCAAGGATGAAACGCATCCTCTCCCTGCAGCACCAGCTATGTTACCAGCAGCAGCACCACGTCCCACCAACGTCCCTGTCCCTTTTTTGCTGCCCGAAATGAAATTAAAGGCTCCTTAAGTGAACCGGGAACCAGTTAATACTCCACTAACTGGTATTAAAGAGTACAGACACACCTGTGGTTTGAGCCAGTAGTATTAAAGAGTACTGACACCCAAGTGGTTGGAGCCAGTGGAATTAAATAGTTCTGACATACAAGTGCCCTGAGCCAGTGAACACAAAAACTTTTTCTTTAAGAGGGTCTTAAGTGAACCAGTGGACACTACCCAAAAACATTTTTTTCAAGAGGACCTCAAGTGCCCGAACCAGTGGATATTCCACTAACAATTGATATTAAAGAGTACACACACCCAAGTGGATGGAGCCAGTGGTATTAAAGAGTACTGACACACCTGTGTTTTGAGCAAGTGGTATTAAAGATTGCTGATACACCAAATGTTTGAGCAAGTGGCATTAAAGACTATTCACACCCAAGCAGTTGGAGCAAGTAATATTAAATAGTACTCACACCCAATTGGTTGGAGCAAGTGGTATTAAGGAGTACTGACACACCAGTGGTTTGAACCAGTGCACACTACACAAAAATGTTTTTTCTAGAGGGCCCTGACTGCCCAGACCTAGTGGATATGCTAATAACAATTGGTATTAGAGAGTACTGACACACAAGTGGTTGGAGCAAGTGCTGTTTAAGAGCCATGAGGAGGTGAGCTATTGCATGATTATTTATGCACTTTCCTTTAATTTCATAAGGAAAAAATTACTGAATCAAGCCCATAGTGTACAAATTTACGAATGTAATTAGTGAGTGTTATTAGTACAGAATGATAATGACAGGCTTTTATAGTAAAGAAGACCTACACTATTGGGTTGATTCAAAGAAACATGTAACAGCTTGGATTTGGCTCACGATCATCCTATTTTTTACGTCCGCTCGTGCGTTCGTATGAACTTGCGAGTGATTCAATAAGCAAATACGTTTCTATCCTAAAAGATACGTCCGTTCGTATGATATCTCCTGAACTTGCCTCAGTCAGTTGGCAATCGTAAAAATCACGTTCATGTGCTCACCTGTTGCGGCGGCAGCCTGTTTTTTCGGCTGCTTCCATCGTCCAGCTCTTCCAATTACTTGCGTTTGCCTCTGGTTTTCATTGGTTTTTGGCCTCTTAGATTCGTGCGTTCGTATGTTTATAAGATCTTGCGCATGCGCACCCTCAACCAGAAACTTACATAAACCCCGTAGCGGCTGCATCCAACTTCATTTCTCGGTCCCTCAAACTTACCTAAACCCTTTAGCGCTTGCATCCAACTTCATTTCTCGGTCCCTCAAACTTACCTAAACCCCTTAGCGCTTGCATCCAACTTCATTTCTCGGTCCCTCAAACTTACCTAAACCCCTTAGCGCTTGCATCCAACTTCATTTCTCGGTCCCTCAAACTTACCTAAACCCTTTAGCGCTTGCATCCAACTTCATTTCTCGGTCCCTCAAACTTACCTAAACCCTTTAGCGCTTGCATCCAACTTCATTTCTCGGTCCCTCAAACTTACCTAAACCCTTTAGCGCTTGCATCCAACTTCATTTCTCGGTCCCTCAAACTTACCTAAACCCTTTAGCGTTTGCATCCAACTTCATTTCTCGGTCCCTCAAACTTACCTAAACCCTTTAGCGCTTGCATCCAACTTCATTTCTCGGTCCCTCAAACTTACCTAAACCCCTTAGCGCTTGCATCCAACTTCATTTCTCGGTCCCTCAAACTTACCTAAACCCCTTAGCGCTTGCATCCAACTTCATTTCTCGGTCCCTCAAACTTACCTAAACCCTTTAGCGCTTGCATCCAACTTCATTTCTCGGTCCCTCAAACTTACCTAAACCCTTTAGCGCTTGCATCCAACTTCATTTCTCGGTCCATAAAACGTAAGAAAATCACATAATTTACATATGTCTATATGTTTCTAAGTGTGTTGTTTCTGGTTTGTGTAATTTTTTGGGTGTGTGCATATTAGAAAAGACACATTTAGGATGGCTTAAAATATAATTTATTTTAAATATTTTCTTTGTTTTGTTTTTAAGAATTGTAAAAATTGTATTTTTGGGGTTGGGTTTTTTTTTGCCAACCTTTTTTTTTTTTTTTTCTCGGAAAAACACAAAGAAATATTTCCGATTTTTTCAACAGTAAAACCAATTTTTTTTTTTTTTAGTGTTTTTTTTTAAAAAACATCTTTTTTGGTTTGTAACCCAAACTATACAACAATTTTTAAAATATTAAAAATTTAAAAAACAAGTTTAAGAAAGGAGCCAGGACCAAGGGCACTAATCCTCCTCGTCTTCTTCATCTGTTGGCCCCAACGTCGCCTGTATGGCCAGCAGCTCGGCCACCAACTCCTTCATTCTTTTTTTTTTTCCAGCCAAGGTTTGGGGGATCATCCCTGTAACCAATAGAGAAAGAAACATAAATAGGAGTCCCAGACCGGTTTGTATGCTGGAAATAGATTTAGGGTTAAGCAAATACATGTAAATGCATGACATATGTCGTTCTTCAAAGGGATACAGTTAATGCATTTCCCACAGGTAAGTGTTTAAACTCCTTAAACCGGACCTTCCACATTATTTAATGAAAACCAAAAACTATTCACAAATGATTCTGCACCACCTCAAAGTTATTTAGGGCTTTTTTGGGATTACAGCGCCGCCATCTGGACTCTGAAGCATAACACTTAATGAGGAGTGGAGAGTTGGATAAAGTACAGGGGAGTAGGTTACAGTGGTGCGTTGGGAATCCAGAGCATAGCTGGGTTGAGGGAAAGGTCATCACTCACACAATGCATGGCAGCACCTTCCTTTTTTCAATCTGTATCCCATGCTGCCTGTAAATATTGTGCATTCCAGATTCCCCAATATTGGTTTTGTTCTGTCTAATAACATGCATTAGATGGGTGAAGGGTGTTTTTCCATGTTTCGAATCTGTAGGTACAGTGTGATGGCTAAGTCTTTGGTTCTTAATACTAGTTTGGGTCCTCTTTAAGCTAACGAAGTGCCCACATGAAAGTGTGAACTACACATTGGCTACGCCTTTAGTTATGTGTGTGTTATTAGCTAAGCAAACATTAATATGAATAATGGCATGGAGACTTACGGAGTTGGTGGCCGACAGATGGCTGGTTGGGGCCAACAGGCTGCCCTTGGTCCTGGCTCTGCTGTGAAGAAGTCCCTGGAGAAACATGTGACATTTGGTTAGTATTTGTAGAGAGTCACTATCCCCAACATATCTGGCTCCCAGTCTGGCTGACATCACTCACCTTCGCCAGGATCTCCTTCCAGCATCTCTGCTGCCTCCTCCTCCACTATCTCACCCGCTCCAGAAGCTTCTACAAATACATAATAAAGGATAACTTAGTTTTTGGCCTGCCATGTATATCTTTGTGCCTATACATGAAGAGTGACATACCAGAGCCTTCCCCATGCGTGGCCAGGTATGACTCCACGCCCACGCGCCTTGGCCCCTCCTCTGTGGTAAGGTCCAGGGGCTGGTCTGAGGAGGCCACAGAGGAGGGGTAGGTCCGTCGCCCGGGAGATCCACCACCTTCACTCACAGATGCAGAGTCATGCAGCACTGGTCGGCCTGTACGTCTCCGGGTGCGGCGAATTCTGAAATCCATTTCCAACACTACCAAAGAAAAGTCATTATAAATAAAGGCATAACTTAGACATTTGGAACATATACCATGCAATTGCTTTGTACTTACTTGGGAAATGGATCCCAAAAAACCTCCGCACCCGGGGCATGTGCAGACGCTTCAGGTCCGACCAATGCTGCATTATCTGGGTGTGAGTGAAGGTGGTGCTGGTCACACGGTGGATCTCGGCGATGATCTCCCGGGCGATGTCCCTTTTCTCGCACACATTGGGCGCGAAGTCATACCGGCGCTGAAGCATGATCTGAAAAACATAATGGACACAGAGCTTTTACTTTTACACACAGACCCATATGTGTTGCATCACAAGTTGAGTATTTAATGTCATTAACACACACATTTCGAATGGCCGCCATTTTTGGGGAGTGCCTTAAAGAGGACGTTGACTGTGATTGTCAGTCTGGTCTTATGTTATATGTATCACACACCATGTACATACAGATAATAGCCAACATCAAGAATCAGGCCACCTGCATCTATGGCATGTTAGGATGGTTTAAACATCCAAGATGTAGCCTAATGCTTAGGCTTTTGGACCACGTGTGTGGCTTCCCGTTGTGTTTTTATGGCTTAGGACAACAGTGTTCCGCAAACATCCGCATCAAGGTCCGAGACAGGCCAGGTTTGACAGCTCGCCCCGCTACTCCACAGGTTAATTAACTGTTGCTAAGCCGGAGCAATTGGCCGAATTAGGACATCAGCATAGACAGGTGAAAACGTGGCCAGGCTCGGCCCTTGAGGATGAAGTGTGAGGAGCCAGTGATTAAACATTAAGAGACCCCAAACTAGTTCCAAACGCATCATTTACATTTAGGCCATCATTGACTATTCGATTAAAATGCACAGGCAGCCACTTACCAGCATGAGGATCTCTTCCTGTTGACGGGTGAAGATAGTGGGCGCCATCTTTAGTCTTCTTCCAGGCAGCAGATAAGTGAAACCCCAGCGGTTTCCTGGTTCCGCTCGAACGTACGTTCGTACGAGCGCGTAGTCGTGCGCATAGGCGTCACACGCTGGGCTCATTATTTAAAGGTCCCTTCCCCCCAAGCTCATTCTCTTTGAGCATTTCTGTACGATGGCACCAAAAAAGGCGATCAGCAAGCGACCCCAGGCAAGCAAGACCGCGGAGGGCCCCACCACAAGGTCCCAGCAAGCTGGCCGAAAACTGAGATCCAAGACTCCCACCTCGGCCCCACCAAGGGACCCTGGACCCTCAGGTACCCAAAAAAGGGGCCCCAAGCCTCGTGCCCCTCCTGCAGCCAAAAAGCTGGCAACTGCAGCACCCACCACCTCTGCCCCCAGAACAGGCAGCACCAGTGAGCCCACACCGGCCATGCCTTCAAGTACAGCCAGAGGGCGAAGAACACAATCCAGGGCACGAAGCCCAGACAGGGCCCGAACCCCATCCAGGGCCCGAACCCCATCCAGGCCCCGAAGCCCATCCAGAGGCCGCAGATCACAAACCAGGGCCAGAAGCCCCGACAGGCCCAGAAGAACCCCATCCAGGGCCCGAACCCCATCCAGGCCCCGAAGCCCATCCAGAGGCCGCAGATCACAAACCAGGGCCAGAAGCCCCTACAGGCCCAGACGAACCCAATCCAGGGCCAGAAGCCCCTACAGGCCCAGAAGAACCCAATCCAGGGCCAGAAGCCCCGACAGGCCCAGAAGAACCCAATCCAGGGCCAGAAGCCCCTACAGGGCCCGCAGATCACAAACCAGGGCCAGAAGCCCCGACAGGCCCAGAAGAACCCCATCCAGGGCCCGAACCCCATCCAGGCCCCGAAGCCCATCCAGAGGCCGCAGATCACAAACCAGGGCCAGAAGCCCCTACAGGCCCAGACGAACCCAATCCAGGGCCAGAAGCCCCTACAGGCCCAGAAGAACCCAATCCAGGGCCAGAAGCCCCTACAGGCCCAGACGAACCCAATCCAGGGCCAGAAGCCCCTACAGGCCCAGAAGAACCCAATCCAGGGCCAGAAGCCCCGACAGGCCCAGAAGAACCCAATCCAGGGCCAGAAGCCCCCGACCTGGCACCAGCCGGGAACAGAGCCCCCGACCTGGCACCAGCCGGGAACCTAGCCCCCCAAGAGGGCCCCGAATTGCCCCCATGACCACATCTACACCTGGAAGTTCGGTGGCCAGCCACGCAAGAACACCCAGTCCCTTGGCCAGTCCAGTCCAGTCATTGGGAAGCCACCAATCCGGCCATTCCCCTACCCAGCCCCAGGCCATAATGTCACCACATGTGTCTGCACACATGGAGGAGCAGCCAAGCCAACCATCTGGCCGCACATTGCGCCGCGGCCAGTTGAGTGGGAGATTCTCCCATGACCAAAATATGGCATTGGCTAGTGGCCTTACATTATACTATGACGAGCTATATGGGAGCAAATCCAAACACACCACCAAGCAGCGCAAGATGGAATTGTTTGAAACCATCCTCCGACAAGTAAATGCAGCGGGGGAAGAGAGGAAAGATGTGTCCCAAATTCAGAAGAAAATCTCTGATCTGAAGTATGCTGTACGGCAAAAAGAAATTAAAAGGCATAATTACAGGTAACTAAATGTTTACGCTAAATCTAATGTTTTGGATGTACTGTATGCACCTTTTCTGAGTACCAAACGCTTTTCTCTTTTCAGCCTGAAAACTGGCGGTGGCTTTCCATCTAAATTGGAGTTTACCCCTGCTGAGGAGATTGTGCTTGGACTTCTCCATCCGGTCGCGGTCGGTGGACATGCTGGTCTAAGGGACACAGACTCACCGACCCGTACCCACGGTGAGTACTCTTAAATCTGCATGTTTGCCTGTTTGCTAAATAATCTACAGTTCACTAGTAACAAGCTAACGGGATGCCCCTATGGTTTGCCTTGCTTGGCCTCGCACTACTGTGGCTGTTTGTGTCCTCTTTTTGGCCCTGGGAATCACACATTTAGGCCCACAGCCATTATGGCAAAGTTCAAATGTCCAATTGTATTGTTAAAGTCATGAATTTTTGCAAGATAAGTGAGATATTTTGAATCAATCACAAAACACACATCATTATGTATGGGTTGCCTTTTGCTTGTGTGAGTTGTGTTTGAGTTAACAATTTAATTAGCCACCCACAAACATATGTGACCAAGAGCAGCGAGACTCAACTGGCGGCCCGGGGTCCCAATGCGGACCTTGCCACCACATTCAAGGACCCCTGCCCAGACAGCCCTGCACTCAGTTACTTCTGTGTTGACGTGCTCAGAGCTGCCCCCTTGATCGGCCATGTAGTGGTTGGTCTCCTGCCCAATGTCATGGCTCCGTGAAACATAGCATTGCAATATGAAGTACTGCCCAGGAAGTGGCATTGCAAGGTACACAGTAACTTATTTAAATTTTCACTGGCCACAATCGTGTCCCGCTGCCCCTGCTCTGGCCCATGTGCCACAGTCCCCCCATGCCCCCCCCCACATAAGCCCCATACATTTGTAACAGATTGGCTCCATCCATCCCATCACCATCAATACGTTAACTCCCCCCTTTAGCCATCCAATCCCTGTCCCCTCAGCTCTGGCCCATCCAGCCCAGCAAGGGCAAGCAGCCTTTATTAGTTGGCACTTAGAAATCTCCAGCCCCTCCACCAGTGTCTTTATTTTTAACTAGACACCCCCTGCGTCAGCACCATGGCCAGACATTCACCTCTCACCACATACCTTTAAATGGGCGTTTCAAACAATTGTTTGAGTACCCCGGACCTAGCGAATGGTAGGCTAAATCCAAAAATGTGCCTTGAAAGTTGGATGCTGACTGGGTACACTTCATGACTTAGAACTGAGGTCACTTAGCAGTTTGTCCGAGCCATTGCACCTATGTAAACTTGCGTGGGTTTGAACAAAGGTCACCATTGCTCTAGAGTTGAATAATATTACAAATAGAGCTATATTTGATTACCTATCAAAAAAAAGGTTATGTGTGTGTGTTTACGTGGTATTTTTTTCTCTTCTTCAGCCCAGCATGATCCCTCAGCAAGGGTAAACTCACCCCCCAGTTTGGTTATGCCTACCAGGTCCGTACAGCATCGGAGCCCAGATCAGAGATTTTCGGTAAGTTAATTTAGTAGCATAAATACTAACAAGTGCTTAAGAATGTGTTAAACTGTTGAAATCCAAAATTGGGACGCAAACTTAGCCTTTTTTTTTTTGATATGTCCCTACAGACCCGCACACTCATGGAAGAGATCCAGGACATGGAGGAAGATGATGATGTCTCCGTACAGGGCACGTCGGATGAACTCCCCCTGGGTACCAATTTGGAACTGCTCCATAATGTTTCTCTGGCCAATCCTCAGCAGCAGAGTGAATCTCCATCCATTGTGCTTGCACATGGGGAGACTGACACTACAGTCCCCAGTGTTCACTCTGCTGCTGAGGATTTGCAAAGCAGGCCGGTTGCTGTTGAGGGTACGACACCACGCGGCAGGGCACGCCCAAGAGCCAGGGTAATTGTGCGGCAGACGCCATTACGCCGCCCCACAATTTCCCAGGGGAGGCAGAGTGCCCTGCTTCAATTATGGACCCAACAAAGGGACTCTTATGACGCCCAGCTCGTTACAGAGCGTGAGCAAAGGCATGCCGACATGGTGAACATCCATACCAGTCTACAGGGCATCCTCGCGGAGTTGCGTACCCTCAACAGCAACGTGGCCAATGCAAGTAATGGCATCCAGTCAGCCATGGCTGAGATGACCAATATGCAGAGAAACATTGTGGAGCAGTTTCAAATTCACAATGCTGCCATGGCCCAGGCTAGGTCCCATTCCCATGGACCTCCACCTGGACCTCCACCTGGGTATTATGGGCAGCCACCCTATTAAGCCATGGGTGTGTGGGACATCTTTTCTCTTAACCCCCACTGTATTTACTTGTCCTTTGAGGTTTCAAACAATCCATTTTGTGTTGCTCTGGCAGGTTGTGTTTTGTATTTGCTCCCATATAGCTCCTTAGAGTAATGCTTAAGGCCACTAGCCAATGCCATAGGTCTATGTGGAGTTTATCTGGCCACTTATGGCTTTACCTATGTATTTGGTTGGTGCTCCTCCTGTTTGCAGACATGTTTGTGTGACATTATGGCCATGCCCAAATATCCCTGGGCACAGGCAATATTAATGACTGGACTAGGCTGGCCTTTGGACTGGGTGTCCTTGTTTGGTTGTGCCACTCACTTCCAGGTGTAGATGTGCTCGATGTTTTTTTTTTAATGTTATCCATTTGTTACCACAGATGTATGTGGCCTGATTTCTGTTAACCACTATAATTTTTCATTTTCAAAGTAAAACACAAATTTCACTTCCAATACTTGTGGCGTTTTTAGTGGGAAGACATTTTTAACAGCTTGGCCTAAACCAGATAATTTTGGTTGGAAGAGGTGTAACAATGCAAAGCGAAAGCTAAGGAAACTACATGAAATACATTAGGCAACAATTAAGGTCTAAATGTTTTACTTAGAGGTAATGCCACATTACGCAAAAACAACATATGTTTCAAAAAGGATAACACAGACATACAGAATGGTGAGACAGGGAAAAAAGTTAACTAAAATGCTGGCTGATCAGGTTGGCTCGAACAGATTGGCCAGACTCACTGGGGGGCCCCTCAAAATTCTCGGCTTCATCCTCGACGGCTGAAGAGGGCAGGCTGTCCACATAACGTGGGACACGTTCCATGATGGCAAAATTGTGCAAAACAGCACATGCCATTATAATGTCGATCACTTTCTTGGGATCATATTGCAGGGCCCCCCCAGTATGGTCAAGGCAACGAAAACGTGTCTTCAGCAGACCAAAGGCCCTCTCCACAACAGCCCGGGTCTTGCGATGCGCACGGTTATACGCTTCCTGAGAGGCATCCTGGGGCCGCAGCACAGGCGTCATGAGCCAGGGTAGAAGTGGGTACCCGGAATCACCTTAAACAGAGAATTAAATGTAATGTAAATTAAAAAGGCAACACAACCAACACCCAAAATTTCACAGATATCCTAATGATGTAAGGTAAAGTGTTCCCAAAAAAAAACAGGGCACATTAGGGCCCACAAAAATTGCACTAAGGTATCACCTAAATAAAAATGGCACTTCTATATACCAATTAATTAACAAACATCTGCACGGCCAAGGGTATTTGTATTTTACATATATTTGTAGTTTTCAGACATGTTACAATTAGGATGCTGCGGAGGGCCTATCCACATTTCTCTGGAAACTACAATGTATGCAGTTTAAGTCCACTTTGACATTTAACGACCAATAGTACCAAAGGAGCCAAAGGTCAAATATCCCTCTCCACATTTCACTGGAAACTACAATGTATGCAGTTTAAGTCCACTTTGACATTTAAAGACCAATAGTCCCAAAGGAGCCAAAGGTCAAAGATCCTTGGGTATAAACTCCAAACCAATATATTTAGGCACAAGGAACTTACAGACATCCTAACTAAAGGGAAAACATTCTTAAGGCCACAGCGAGACAAGGATTTTTTGGGTAAGTTCCTAATATATGAGCCAAGAAAAAGGCAGTTGTACGCTTCTGTAAATTTATCCTTAAAAAACATATCAACAAATACAAGATTAATGCCACATTTAATAACACACAAATAGGACACACTTACCAAGCAGCCATGCCCCCGAAAATTCACCTGCCTCAAATCTCCGAAACAACCCAGATCGCCGGAGGATATAGGAGTCGTGGGACGATCCGGGGTAGCCGGCAAGGACACTCATAAACCGCATATCCGGACCAACCACGGCCTGGACATTAAGTGAGTGTCCCATTTTACGATTCCTTAAGGCAAAAACATACAAAAAGGGTAATTGATATTGGACCCAAACTAATAAATTAACCACAAAACATGTCTGCACTCTATTGGGAAAGACTAATGAAAAGCCGAGATAAAGCAGCTACACAAATGAGGGATAAACAAATATGCTGGCGCAAAGGAAAACAGGTTACATGACACGTTGGGCAACATAATAACCAATCTCAATACCTATATATATACTCGTCGGCTGCCCTAGGTACGAGTGCCACATGTGTGCAGTCAATTGCACCAATAACGTTGGGCATGTCGGCCACATTATAAAACCCAAGCTTAATGGCGTTTCTGGCTGCCATATCATCAGGAAAATAAATATATTTTTGAGTTATGGCAGCCATGCCTTCCAAAAATTTAGACAGTGCGCGGCTCAGCGTAGGCTGTGACATCCCCACAGAGAGGGCACCCAGCCTCTGGAACGAGCCGTTCGCCAAAAATTGCAGGCAGCCAAGCATCTTGGTCATACCTGAAATTGCATGCCCCTTCCTTGTGGTGCGGGCTAACCATGGCCGCAGCTCACTATATAATTTATGGAGGGAAGCGCGATTAAGCCTGGTCAGCTCGAACAGCTCAACATCATTCATGCTATCGATGTTCATGCGACGACGCAGGGGCAATCTGCTCTCAGACATCTCGATCAACTCAATGCCAAAAAGCATAAGCCCTTGATGTGCCACAAACTCGCTCCGCTCCATCCTACTCCCGAGGCCAAATAGCTGCCGGCAAACATTTCGTAAAGCAGCTCTTTAATGGGCTTCAAAACAATTAGCAATCACCTCTCTGAATTGGGCGCAAGCCCATGTGAAGGACGTAAAAAATAGGATCGGACGCAAATAATACGATTTGGACGGGAAAAACACACGAACTAACGCAAATTATACGATTCTCGTACGAAATGCGTATGTTCATATACGTCTATGCGCGAACGATCGTGCGAATACGAAATGGCCAAAAAAACATGAAAAAATGACAAACACCCACCCAAACTTACGATTCTCGATACGAAATCACTTAACTTTTGCTCTTTGAATCGAGGGGTATATCCATTCGGTGCCAATAATAAGCTGGTGCCTGTAGTTTGATAAAGTGTGCATCCCAATGCCATCTGGCCTGAGCCAGAGTATAGCTAACTGCTGCCCTGGGGGTGGCAGTAGGGGGTCCCCTTTCTTGTTCAGACATTCCTGGTGCTAAAAGTTTAAAGGGAATGTCCACTTTTGTGGATTTTCACACAGAAAGCCTGATCAGATCTGTACATGGAAGGGAACCTCCATGTATAGTGGTGTCCTGTGTGTTGTCATTATGAGTCAGTGTATACCACCTTCTAGCTTCTCATAACTATGCAACAGGATGGCCATGAGCAGGCCTAGAGCGGAAAGTAGATCTGATCTGGAGGTCGGTGGGAAAGGTAACAAAAGTGGACCTTACTTTCCAACTACCAATAAGAAGTGGGCATAAGCATCTATTAACCCTTTAAGTGCCAGCCCACCTGGAGATTTTGTCACGCTCTGTTGCCAGAGCATTTTTCACAATTTTGCGCTCCCCATGTTCAACTGTAATTTTTGAAGGGATTTTCTGGGACTTCCCATAAAAATTACATATTGTTTTTTTCAGCACAATCTGGGCTTTAACATCATATCTCTTGTTTATCAATTTTGTAGTTTTATCATAATTATTTTGGGCAAAATATGTGAAAGAAAATAAAAAATACACACGTTTTTACATTTTGCAGTGTTTTTTTTTAATCAAAAATAAAGGTTTTTCAATAAAAACATATTGAGAGTAAAAGCCCCATTTCTCCCGGTTACAACGGTACCACACATGTATTAGTAGACACCCTTTCCTGTCCAGGAGACCCCAGAAACTGCAAAGAGCGCTAGAGGAGATTTTCAGATAAAATACAAATACTTTGCGCTCCTCGCAGTTTTTCAAAAAATACAACCCTTTACATTTGAAATACCCCCCCACAAACTACATATTTTTGGAAAGTGCACAATTCAAGGTTTCTAAGCATACTAGGCTTGTTGGCGTGGGTCCATTGGTTTGAACTCTATTGATTGGCAGAATCTCTGGTTCCAAAGGATTTCCCTAAAAAAAAAAGCAAAAAGCAGATTCAAAACCATATTTTCCTATAAAAACAATAAGCAAGCAAGAAGTAACACAGTAAATCTGAGAGCACAACATCTGCTGAACAAAATAATACCCCACATGCATAGGTACGTTGAAGTGTAGAGTTGCCAAACACCCCAAAGTCAAGCATGCGTTTGAGGGTAATTTTACTTGAAAAAATCAGCGGCGCACACAAAGTGTGCACCTTGCAGTTTCTCCAAATTTACAACCCTTTACATTTGAAATACCCCCCACAAACTATATATTTTTGGAAAGTACATACCTCAAGGTTTCTAAGCCTACTGGGCTTGTTGATGTCGGTTACTTTGTTCCGCCTCTATTGATTGGCAGAATCTCTGGTTCCAAAGGATTTCGCTAAAAAAAAAAGCAAAAAGCAGATTCAAAACCATATTTTCCTATAAAAACAATAAGCAAGCAAGAAGTAACACAGTAAATCTGAGAGCACAACATCTGCTGAACAAAATAATACCCCACATGCATAGGTACGTTGAAGTGTAGAGTTGCCAAACACCCCAAAGTCAAGCATGCGTTTGAGGGTAATTTTACTTGAAAAAATCAGCGGCGCACACAAAGTGTGCACCTTGCAGTTTCTCCAAATTTACAACCCTTTACATTTGAAATACCCCCCACAAACTATATATTTTTGGAAAGTACATGCCTCAAGGTTTCTAAGCCTACTGGGCTTGTTGACGTCGGTTACTTTGTTCCGCCTCTATTGATTGGCAGAATCTCTGGTTCCAAAGGATTTCGCTAAAAAAATAAGCAAAAAGCAGATTGAAAAACATTTTTTCCTATAAAAACAATAAGCAAGCAAGAAGTAACGCAGTAAATCTGAAAGCACAACGGCTGCTGAACAAAACAATACCCCACATGCATAGGTACTTTGAAGTGTAGAGTTGCCAAACACCCCAAAGTCAAGCATGCGTTTGAGGGTAATTTTACTTGAAAAAATCAGCGGCGCACACAAAGTGCGCACCTTGCAGTTTCTCCAAATTTACAACCCTTTACATTTGAAATACCCCCCACAAACTATATATTTTTGGAAAGTACATACCTCAAGGTTTCTAAGCCTACTGGGCTTGTTGACGTCGGTTACTTTGTTCCGCCTCTATTGATTGGCAGAATCTCTGGTTCCAAAGGATTTCGCTAAAAAAATAAGCAAAAAGCAGATTGAAAAACATTTTTTCCTATAAAAACAATAAGCAAGCAAGAAGTAACGCAGTAAATCTGAAAGCACAACGGCTGCTGAACAAAACAATACCCCACATGCATAGGTACTTTGAAGTGTAGAGTTGCCAAACACCCCAAAGTCAAGCATGCGTTTGAGGGTAATTTTACTTGAAAAAATCAGCGGCGCACACAAAGTGCGCACCTTGCAGTTTCTCCAAATTTACAACCCTTTACATTTGAAATACCCCCCACAAACTATATATTTTTGGAAAGTACATACCTCAAGGTTTCTAAGCCTACTGGGCTTGTTGACGTCGGTTACTTTGTTCCGCCTCTATTGATTGGCAGAATCTCTGGTTCCAAAGGATTTCGCTAAAAAAATAAGCAAAAAGCAGATTGAAAAACATTTTTTCCTATAAAAACAATAAGCAAGCAAGAAGTAACGCAGTAAATCTGAAAGCACAACGGCTGCTGAACAAAACAATACCCCACATGCATAGGTACTTTGAAGTGTAGAGTTGCCAAACACCCCAAAGTCAAGCATGCGTTTGAGGGTAATTTTACTTGAAAAAATCAGCGGCGCACACAAAGTGCGCACCTTGCAGTTTCTCCAAATTTACAACCCTTTACATTTGAAATACCCCCCACAAACTATATATTTTTGGAAAGTACATACCTCAAGGTTTCTAAGCCTACTGGGCTTGTTGACGTCGGTTACTTTGTTCCGCCTCTATTGATTGGCAGAATCTCTGGTTCCAAAGGATTTCGCTAAAAAAATAAGCAAAAAGCAGATTGAAAAACATTTTTTCCTATAAAAACAATAAGCAAGCAAGAAGTAACGCAGTAAATCTGAAAGCACAACGGCTGCTGAACAAAACAATACCCCACATGCATAGGTACTTTGAAGTGTAGAGTTGCCAAACACCCCAAAGTCAAGCATGCGTTTGAGGGTAATTTTACTTGAAAAAATCAGCGGCGCACACAAAGTGCGCACCTTGCAGTTTCTCCAAATTTACAACCCTTTACATTTGAAATACCCCCCACAAACTATATATTTTTGGAAAGTACATACCTCAAGGTTTCTAAGCCTACTGGGCTTGTTGACGTCGGTTACTTTGTTCCGCCTCTATTGATTGGCAGAATCTCTGGTTCCAAAGGATTTCGCTAAAAAAATAAGCAAAAAGCAGATTGAAAAACATTTTTTCCTATAAAAACAATAAGCAAGCAAGAAGTAACGCAGTAAATCTGAAAGCACAATGGCTGCTGAACAAAACAATACCCCACATGCATAGGTACTTTGAAGTGTAGAGTTGCCAAACACCCCAAAGTCAAGCATGCGTTTGAGGGTAATTTTACTTGAAAAAATCAGCGGCGCACACAAAGTGCGCACCTTGCAGTTTCTCCAAATTTACAACCCTTTACATTTGAAATACCCCCCACAAACTATATATTTTTGGAAAGTACATACCTCAAGGTTTCGAAGCCTACTGGGCTTGTTGACGTCGGTTACTTTGTTCCGCCTCTATTGATTGGCAGAATCTCTGGTTCCAAAGGATTTCGCTAAAAAAATAAGCAAAAAGCAGATTGAAAAACATTTTTTCCTATAAAAACAATAAGCAAGCAAGAAGTAACGCAGTAAATCTGAAAGCACAACGGCTGCTGAACAAAACAATACCCCACATGCATAGGTACTTTGAAGTGTAGAGTTGCCAAACACCCCAAAGTCAAGCATGCGTTTGAGGGTAATTTTACTTGAAAAAATCAGCGGCGCACACAAAGTGCGCACCTTGCAGTTTCTCCAAATTTACAGCCCTTTACATTTGAAATACCCCCCACAAACTATATATTTTTGGAAAGTACATACCTCAAGGTTTCTAAGCCTACTGGGCTTGTTGACGTCGGTTACTTTGTTCCGCCTCTATTGATTGGCAGAATCTCTGGTTCCAAAGGATTTCGCTAAAAAAATAAGCAAAAAGCAGATTGAAAAACATTTTTTCCTATAAAAACAATAAGCAAGCAAGAAGTAACGCAGTAAATCTGAAAGCACAACGGCTGCTGAACAAAACAATACCCCACATGCATAGGTACTTTGAAGTGTAGAGTTGCCAAACACCCCAAAGTCAAGCATGCGTTTGAGGGTAATTTTACTTGAAAAAATCAGCGGCGCACACAAAGTGCGCACCTTGCAGTTTCTCCAAATTTACAACCCTTTACATTTGAAATACCCCCCACAAACTATATATTTTTGGAAAGTACATACCTCAAGGTTTCTAAGCCTACTGGGCTTGTTGACGTCGGTTACTTTGTTCCGCCTCTATTGATTGGCAGAATCTCTGGTTCCAAAGGATTTCGCTAAAAAAATAAGCAAAAAGCAGATTGAAAAACATTTTTTCCTATAAAAACAATAAGCAAGCAAGAAGTAACGCAGTAAATCTGAAAGCACAACGGCTGCTGAACAAAACAATACCCCACATGCATAGGTACTTTGAAGTGTAGAGTTGCCAAACACCCCAAAGTCAAGCATGCGTTTGAGGGTAATTTTACTTGAAAAAATCAGCGGCGCACACAAAGTGCGCACCTTGCAGTTTCTCCAAATTTACAACCCTTTACATTTGAAATACCCCCCACAAACTATATATTTTTGGAAAGTACATACCTCAAGGTTTCTAAGCCTACTGGGCTTGTTGACGTCGGTTACTTTGTTCCGCCTCTATTGATTGGCAGAATCTCTGGTTCCAAAGGATTTCGCTAAAAAAATAAGCAAAAAGCAGATTGAAAAACATTTTTTCCTATAAAAACAATAAGCAAGCAAGAAGTAACGCAGTAAATCTGAAAGCACAATGGCTGCTGAACAAAACAATACCCCACATGCATAGGTACTTTGAAGTGTAGAGTTGCCAAACACCCCAAAGTCAAGCATGCGTTTGAGGGTAATTTTACTTGAAAAAATCAGCGGCGCACACAAAGTGCGCACCTTGCAGTTTCTCCAAATTTACAACCCTTTACATTTGAAATACCCCCCACAAACTATATATTTTTGGAAAGTACATACCTCAAGGTTTCTAAGCCTACTGGGCTTGTTGACGTCTGTGACTTCCTTCAGAATCTATTGATTGGCAGAATCTCTGGTTCCAAAGGATTTCGCTAAAAAAATAAGCAAAAAGCAGATTGAAAAACATTTTTTCCTATAAAAACAATAAGCAAGCAAGAAGTAACGCAGTAAATCTGAAAGCACAACGGCTGCTGAACAAAACAATACCCCACATGCATAGGTACTTTGAAGTGTAGAGTTGCCAAACACCCCAAAGTCAAGCATGCGTTTGAGGGTAATTTTACTTGAAAAATCAGCGGCGCACACAAAGTGCGCACCTTGCAGTTTCTCCAAATTTACAGCCCTTTACATTTGAAATACCCCCCACAAACTATATATTTTTGGAAAGTACATACCTCAAGGTTTCTAAGCCTACTGGGCTTGTTGACGTCGGTTACTTTGTTCCGCCTCTATTGATTGGCAGAATCTCTGGTTCCAAAGGATTTCGCTAAAAAAATAAGCAAAAAGCAGATTGAAAAACATTTTTTCCTATAAAAACAATAAGCAAGCAAGAAGTAACACAGTAAATCTGAAAGCACAACGGCTGCTGAACAAAACAATACCCCACATGCATAGGTACTTTGAAGTGTAGAGTTGCCAAACACCCCAAAGTCAAGCATGCGTTTGAGGGTAATTTTACTTGAAAAAATCAGCGGCGCACACAAAGTGCGCACCTTGCAGTTTCTCCAAATTTACAACCCTTTACATTTGAAATACCCCCCACAAACTATATATTTTTGGAAAGTACATACCTCAAGGTTTCTAAGCCTACTGGGCTTGTTGACGTCGGTTACTTTGTTCCGCCTCTATTGATTGGCAGAATCTCTGGTTCCAAAGGATTTCGCTAAAAAAATAAGCAAAAAGCAGATTGAAAAACATTTTTTCCTATAAAAACAATAAGCAAGCAAGAAGTAACGCAGTAAATCTGAAAGCACAACGGCTGCTGAACAAAACAATACCCCACATGCATAGGTACTTTGAAGTGTAGAGTTGCCAAACACCCCAAAGTCAAGCATGCGTTTGAGGGTAATTTTACTTGAAAAAATCAGCGGCGCACACAAAGTGCGCACCTTGCAGTTTCTCCAAATTTACAACCCTTTACATTTGAAATACCCCCCACAAACTATATATTTTTGGAAAGTACATACCTCAAGGTTTCTAAGCCTACTGGGCTTGTTGACGTCTGTGACTTCCTTCAGAATCTATTGATTGGCAGAATCTCTGGTTCCAAAGGATTTCGCTAAAAAAATAAGCAAAAAGCAGATTGAAAAACATTTTTTCCTATAAAAACAATAAGCAAGCAAGAACTAACGCAGCAAATCTGAAAGCACAACATCTGCTGAACAAAATAATACCCCACATGCATAGGTACTTTGAAGGGTACAGTTACCAATCACCCAAAACTAACACATGCGCTATGGAAAAACAAAACAATTTCTTACCTGTTCTAAGAAGTGCAAGTAGGATACTGTAGCTGTGCCATCAGATTATAGGATACTGTAGCTGTGCCATCAGATTATAGGATACTGTAGCTGTGTCATCAGATTATAGGATACTGTAGCTGTGTCATCAGATTATAAGATCAGTGCAGTGATCAATGACCAATATTAGGAATCAAGAACCTGAAATTGGTCACATTTTATCATCACTTGCCACAAGTAACCAGCTGCTCCTGCTCCACCATTTCCCTTCGGATTAGCAACAGCGAAAAGAAACTAAAAGAAAATAAAATATAATGGCAACACAAAATACCTAAGAAACCTAATCCTAAAAGGGGCCTACCTACCAAAAAAAAAAAATGCATTGCTCAATAATTTAGTTGAGTATGGTATACCTCAAAACAATCTTCGAGACATAACCCGGGTTGGCTGGGACAGGTCGGGCAATAATACCGCACATCTCTTCTAATGCCACGCTTCCTACAAACCCTACAAGCTCTCTGGGGATACCGCTTTTTACCAATTTCAGGAAGCAACTTTATAAAGTGCTTCCCTACTAATCTGGCCTGGTTGTCATTGCTAGGCAGATCTGGTTCTTCCGCAGTATCCCCAAACAACAAAGCAGGGAGTAACTGCTGCTGGTATTTTATGTACGATAAATTGGAGCCTGGCACTGCTGCCTTGAAGGCAACAAAGCTGTTGTAGGTTGCCATTTGGACCAAATGGATAGCAACTTTAGTGTACCAGGCTCGAGTTTTTCGGGTGGCGTTGTAATAAGTTAATATTTGGTCCGTTTTATCAACGCCACCCATGAATTTATTATAATCGGTTATGCAACGTGGCTTTTGGGAAGGGGCTCGGGGACCACGTTGCCTTACATTCACAACTGACTCATCGTGGAGTGTTGTCAGAAGGAATACATTTTTTTTGCCCATGTATTTCATGGCCAGGACCTCATCGCTTCTTAGAGCATAAGACTCCCCCCTTTTTAATTTTTTTTCAAGTAGTGGCCTGGGCAATCCTTTGCGTTTAGGGTTGATGGTGCCGCAGGCCGGGGTATCCAACGAATAAAGGGCGCGAAATAAGGGGATGCTGGTATAGAAGTTGTCCACATATAAGTGGTAACCTCTACCCAACAATGGAGTCATAAGGTCCCAAACGATCTTTCCACTTATTGACAAATCAAGGGGACAACCAGGGGGGTCCAGATAGGTGTCCTTTCCTTCATAGATTCGAAAATATTTGATGTAGCCGGTCACACTATCGCATAATTGGTAAAATTTAATCCCGTAGCGGGCACGCTTGCTAGGGATATATTGCCGAAAAACAATGCGCCCTTTGAAAAGCAGTAGTGACTCGTCAATTGATAATTTTTGGCCGGGGGTGTACACTACTGCGAAGCGATCTGACAGGCTGTTGAGCAGGGGCCATAATTTATGCAGCCTGTCGTGACCGGGCTCACCACGGGGAATAGCAGTGGAATTGTCGTTAAAATGCAGAAACCGCAGTAAAATTTGGTAGCGGTTTCTGGACATTACGGCCGGAAATAATGGAGTTGCCAATATGGTTTGGGTATCCCAGTAGGAGGAAATACTAAATTTTTTTAGGATACCCATTGCTAGAGTGAGCCCCCAAAATTTCTTTATCTCACTCAAATTTGTGGGATGCCATGCCTGAGCTCGGGCGTGCCTCTGCTGGGGGTTTTGCGCTAAGACCTGCTCGGCATACAGATTGGTATAGAAGACCATATCCAGTAGGATGGCTTCTGTGAGGAACAATTTGAAAAAGTCAATGACACCAAAATTTGTGGTGTCTACATTGACCCCGGGGACCGAATCAAAAGGGGGAATTTCGGGGGAAATATTATTAGGAGGCCTCCACGCAGACGCTCCTTCACCAGCTGCAGCACTCGATGCCTCATCCTGCACTACACTCGCCTGAAGCGTGGCCTCACTTTGTGCGGTACTATCCCTTCTACGGTGGCTACTACTGGTAGCACTGCGCGGCTGTGTTTCCTCAGTAGAGTATACACTGTCTGACTCGCTATCTGATGGGAAGAACTCAGACCCTGACTCACTAAAATCTTCAGAGTCAGACGCCATCAGGTAAGCCGCAGCTTCCTGTGCAGTGTACCGCTTACCAGCCATACCCCAATGCAAAAAAAAAATCTAAAAAAAAGGCTAAAACTAAAGGCTAAAACTAAAGGCTAAAACTAAAGACAAATTACAAAAAAATACAATACAATAAAACAAAGCAAAAAAACAGACAAAAAATGAAACAAAAAAATACAATACAATAAAACAAAGCAAAAAAAACAGACAAAAATAGAAATAAAAGTTACAACCCGATGAGAAGTGGTGGAGTCAGGAGCAGCAGGTCACGGGATCCCAGCTAGGCTCCCAAAAGGAGGAAGGGGCTAAGGTCCCAAAAGGAGGAAGGGGCCAAGGTCCCAAAAGGAGGAAGGGGCCAAGGTCCAAAAAGGAGGAAGGGGCCAAGGTCCAAAAAGGAGGAAGGGGCCAAGGTCCAAAAAGGAGGAAGGGGCCAAGGTCCCAAAAGAGCACGGTCCAAACAAAAAGCAGTAGCGATCTTCAAATCTCAGCGAATCACCTAAGGGAAAAAGTTAAGATTAGGGAGTGTGGGTGAACTGAATGCCTGATAATAACTACCTGATCCCCCAATCTAACGACACATGCATGGGCAATAGCCGCACTATGCTATAGCTAGAGCGGTGGTAAGGTAAGTTTTACTGGGGATTCACTCTACTAGCGCACTGGATTGGATGAGCGGCTGCACCTGCGCAGTAGAAGCGGGGTGAGGTGATTTGATCTGGGCATTCGGGGGGGGTTTCACAGTGACCTCCCCCTGACCCTGCCTCCATTAGGATATTGGGGTGTATAATGGGGTGCACCCCACCCCTTTCTCTTACCGTCTCGTTGGCGGCTGTGACTGGCATCAGGAAGCCCCGGGGCCCCCAGTTCTTCTCCACCATCAGCCGGTCCCGTCCCCGGTGCTGCAGGCGGCCGCCGCCATAAGCCGCATAACAAGCCAGAGCCAGCCCGGCCGCACCCGCCACCATCACCCGAGATGTGCCGCCACCGGGCACCGGCGCCCAGGACCAAAAAAACCAAGGGCCCTCAGCGAGACCCCACCCCTTGTCCCACCTCTGCCCCGTCCCTGTTCTGGGGATGAGTGTGGATGGAGGCATGAGTGTGGATGGAGGCATGAGTGTGGATGGAGGCATGAGTGTGGATGGAGGGGTGACAGGGGCACAGGCTGGGGATGAGTGTGGATGGAGGGATGACAGGGGCAGGCTGGGGATGAGTGTGGATGGAGGGGTGACAGGGGCAGGCTGGGGATAGGTGCAGATGGAGGGATGGGTGGCAGGGGCAGGCTGGAGATAGGTGCGGATGGATGGATGGGTGGCAGGGGCAGGCTAGAGATAGGTGAAGATGGAGGGATGGGTGGCAGGGGCAGGCTGGAGATAGGTGCGGATGGATGGATGGATGGATGGGTGGCAGGGGCAGGCTGGAGATAGGTGCGGATGGATGGATGGATGGATGGGTGGCAGGGGCAGGCTGGAGATAGGTGCGGATGGATGGATGGGTGGCAGGGGCAGGCTGGAGATAGGTGCGGATGGATGGATGGGTGGCAGGGGCAGGCTGGAGATAGGTGCGGATGGATGGATGGGTGGCAGGGGCAGGCTGGAGATAGGTGCGGATGGATGGATGGGTGGCAGGGGCAGGCTGGAGATAGGTGCGGATGGATGGATGGATGGATGGATGGGTGGCAGGGGCAGGCTGGAGATAGGTGCGGATGGATGGATGGGTGGCAGGGGCAGGCTGGAGATAGGTGCGGATGGATGGATGGATGGGTGGCAGGGGCAGGCTAGAGATAGGTGCGGATGGATGGATGGATGGATGGATGGGTGGCAGGGGCAGGCTGGAGATAGGTGCGGATGGATGGATGGGTGGCAGGGGCAGGCTGGAGATAGGTGCGGATGGATGGATGGATGGATGGATGGGTGGCAGGGGCAGGCTGGAGATAGGTGCGGATGGATGGATGGATGGGTGGCAGGCGCAGGCTGGAGATAGGTGCGGATGGATGGCGGATGGATGGATGGATGGATGGGTGGCAGGGGCAGGCTGGAGATAGGTGCGGATGGATGGATGGATGGCAGGCGCAGGCTGGAGATAGGTGCGGATGGATGGATGGATGGATGGATGGATGGGTGGCAGGGTGGGGATAGGTGCGCAAATGAGTCCAGTCAGGCCCCCGAGGAACTTTGACAGCCAGCTGATCGGGGGGGGGGGAGGGGGATCGGATCGGGGGATCGGATCGGGGGATCGGATCGGGGGTTGGGGATGCTGGCGGATCGGCGACCATGACCCCCGAACCCCCCGCCCCCCCCCCCGATCAGCTAGCTTGGGTGTGCGAGGGCGGACAACGGCCGATTGGACCGGCCTGTCAGTCCGCCCCTGCCGATCAGGGTACAGCCACCCCCCCCCAATCCCCCCCCCCAACAAAAAATCACTGACCCCACACACTCCCCCACACCCCCACCCACACACACACACACCTACCTCGAGCCGGCGAACAAAGAGGAGACCGCAAGTCCGCAAGTTCTTTTTAAAGAGGTGGTGCCGGCTGATGACAACAGCCGTGCGCCCCTCTTCGGATTGGTCCACCGACGATCTGGTGACTGGGGTGAGGTCAGGGTCACCTCCAGGTGACCCCCCCATGACTCTTCTACGCTGTGGAGGCGGGATCCAGGCCGTCTTCATCTGTCGATCGTCAGGAGGTGAGTTACAGTGCAGCCCGTAACACCTACGTGCTTGGCACTTAACGCCCAGCCAAGCCAGCACGTAGGTGTTACGGGCTTGGCAACTAAAGGGTTAAAGGGGTTTAACAAGCATCTCGACCTAGAGGGACATGCTGCAGATTAAACGTGAGTATCCTTTGAGTATCAAGCTGGCCTAGAACCTAACAAGGGATACAGAGGTAAACTTGATTTAAAATAACTTAAACTGACATTTCTTAGCAATTAAAAAAAATATATTTATTTATTACATTATTAGGAACAATAAACTATTTTCTGGCTTTATATATAAAATGTTATCATATTAATAAGTTAAAAATTGTACTCTTGAAAAGCCATTATTGCATGAGTCACTAATTGAGGATAATTGTCAATGTGAAGCAGATGTATTCAGATGCTCTGGGCTGCGAGCAAGAACAATAGTACAATACAGGGTGCATGTCAAGAAGACGTTTGTCAGATGGCTGTCTGCGATTTGTAAATTGCAATAGCTTAGCTTTAATTGCATAGTAATAATATAATACAAGAATTAACATTTTCAGATGTCATTAATAAAACTAGAAAATAAGTGCAGTTTACTATGCAAAACAGATAAATAAACAGTTCATACACATATGGTATATACCAGGGGTCCCAAACATATAGCTGCCTGCTGCATGGCTTGGGAATTGTCTGCTAGACCAGAATATTTGTGGCAGTCAAGCCACCAACAGCAGCACACATCCACTTGTTGCATATATGGACTTAGTCTAGGAACTAAAAGGGACTCTGTAGGCAAAGTGCATAAACTACCAATCAGCAGGTCACCTCACAATGGTTGTCCTCTCCTTTTCTGTCAGAATGCAGCTGCTCCTGGAAGTCAAATCAAGGTAGTGACTAGGGATGAGCGAATCGATCCGGACGAACCCGGATTCGATCCGAATTTCAGGAAAAATTCGATTCGGATCGAATCCGAATTTCCCCGCGATTCGATCGCTCGAAGTTTTCCTTTAACATCCATTCATTTACATTACAGGCATTCTAAGATGGCGGACGGGACATGTCCAGACATCAACCCCGCGCCAGTGCAAGCTGGGACAGTCACATGCAGCCTATCAGCAGCCAGCAAGCCCGGTGACGTCACAGCGGTATTTAAGGCCGGCCATCTTGCTTTCCAGCCTCATTTCTCTATTGCATTCGTGAGAGACAGAACGCTGTGTAGCTGAGGGAGAGACAGACAGTTAGACAGGCAGGGACAGACAGGGACAGGCTGGAGACAGGCAGGAGACAGACAGGAGACAGACAGAAAGTAAGCGAAAAACAGGGAAAGGAAGGGAAAATCGGAGGCTGTCAGTTTTTTTTTTTTTTTTCATCCAGCCTGCTTTGTTAGCGTTTTCAGGCTGCTTATACTAACTAACTGTGCATATATACTGAACTGATCTTAAGTCTGCTGTGAGGCATCCCATTCTGTGACTACACCAGCCTCTATTTAATAGCATAATAACCATTTGCACTTATTCTCATAGAAATCAGGCCTGATAAAGACACTTTTGCTGTGCATGCTCTCTGGTTTTTGTGACATCCCATTCTGTGACAACACCAGCCTCTATTTAATAGCATAATAACCATTTGCACTTATTCTCATAGAAATTAGGCCTGATAAAGACACTTTTGCTGTGCATGCTCTCTGGTTTTTGTGGCATCCCATTCTGTGACTACACCAGCCTCTATTTAATAGCATAATAACCATTTGCACTTATTCTCATAGAAATTAGGCCTGATAAAGACACTTTTGCTGTGCATGCTCTCTGGTTTTTGTGGCATCCCATTCTGTGACAACACCAGCCTCTATTTAATAGCATAATAACCATTTGCACTTATTCTCATAGAAATTAGGCCTGATAAAGACACTTTTGCTGTGCATGCTCTCTGGTTTTTGTGGCATCCCATTCTGTGACAACACCAGCCTCTATTTAATAGCATAATAACCATTTGCACTTATTCTCATAGAAATTAGGCCTGATAAAGACACTTTTGCTGTGCATGCTCTCTGGTTTTTGTGGCATCCCATTCTGTGACAACACCAGCCTCTATTTAATAGCATAATAACCATTTGTACTTATTCTCATAGAAATTAGGCCTGATAAAGACACTTTTGCTGTGCATGCTCTCTGGTTTTTGTGGCATCCCATTCTGTGACAACACCAGCCTCTATTTAATAGCATAATAACCATTTGCACTTATTCTCATAGAAATCAGGCCTGATAAAGACACTTTTGCTGTGCATGCTCTCTGGTTTTTGTGGCATCCCATTCTGTGACAACACCAGCCTCTATTTAATAGCATAATAACCATTTGCACTTATTCTCATAGAAATCAGGCCTGATAAAGACACTTTTGCTGTGCATGCTCTCTGGTTTTTGTGGCATCCCATTCTGTGACAACACCAGCCTCTATTTAATAGCATAATAACCATTTGCACTTATTCTCATAGAAATTAGGCCTGATAAAGACACTTTTGCTGTGCATGCTCTCTGGTTTTTGTGGCATCCCATTCTGTGACAACACCAGCCTCTATTTAATAGCATAATAACCATTTGCACTTATTCTCATAGAAATTAGGCCCGATAAAGACACTTTTGCTGTGCATGCTCTCTGGTTTTTGTGGCATCCCATTCTGTGACTACACCAGCCTCTATTTAATAGCATAATAACCATTTGCACTTATTCTCATAGAAATTAGGCCTGATAAAGACACTTTTGCTGTGCATGCTCTCTGGTTTTTGTGGCATCCCATTCTGTGACAACACCAGCCTCTATTTAATAGCATAATAACCATTTGCACTTATTCTCATAGAAATCAGGCCTGATAAAGACACTTTTGCTGTGCATGCTCTCTGGTTTTTGTGGCATCCCATTCTGTGACAACACCAGCCTCTATTTAATAGCATAATAACCATTTGCACTTATTCTCATAGAAATTAGGCCTGATAAAGACACTTTTGCTGTGCATGCTCTCTGGTTTTTGTGGCATCCCATTCTGTGACAACACCAGCCTCTATTTAATAGCATAATAACCATTTGCACTTATTCTCATAGAAATTAGGCCTGATAAAGACACTTTTGCTGTGCATGCTCTCTGGTTTTTGTGGCATCCCATTCTGTGACAACACCAGCCTCTATTTAATAGCATAATAACCATTTGCACTTATTCTCATAGAAATTAGGCCTGATAAAGACACTTTTGCTGTGCATGCTCTCTGGTTTTTGTGGCATCCCATTCTGTGACAACACCAGCCTCTATTTAATAGCATAATAACCATTTGCACTTATTCTCATAGAAATCAGGCCTGATAAAGACACTTTTGCTGTGCATGCTCTCTGGTTTTTGTGGCATCCCATTCTGTGACAACACCAGCCTCTATTTAATAGCATAATAACCATTTGCACTTATTCTCATAGAAATTAGGCCTGATAAAGACACTTTTGCTGTGCATGCTCTCTGGTTTTTGTGGCATCCCATTCTGTGACTACACCAGCCTCTATTTAATAGCATAATAACCATTTGCACTTATTCTCATAGAAATTAGGCCTGATAAAGACACTTTTGCTGTGCATGCTCTCTGGTTTTTGTGGCATCCCATTCTGTGACTACACCAGCCTCTATTTAATAGCATAATAACCATTTGCACTTATTCTCATAGAAATCAGGCCTGATAAAGACACTTTTGCTGTGCATGCTCTCTGGTTTTTGTGGCATCCCATTCTGTGACAACACCAGCCTCTATTTAATAGCATAATAACCATTTGCACTTATTCTCATAGAAATTAGGCCTGATAAAGACACTTTTGCTGTGCATGCTCTCTGGTTTTTGTGGCATCCCATTCTGTGACAACACCAGCCTCTATTTAATAGCATAATAACCATTTGCACTTATTCTCATAGAAATCAGGCCTGATAAAGACACTTTTGCTGTGCATGCTCTCTGGTTTTTGTGGCATCCCATTCTGTGACAACACCAGCCTCTATTTAATAGCATAATAACCATTTGCACTTATTCTCATAGAAATTAGGCCTGATAAAGACACTTTTGCTGTGCATGCTCTCTGGTTTTTGTGGCATCCCATTCTGTGACAACACCAGCCTCTATTTAATAGCATAATAACCATTTGCACTTATTCTCATAGAAATTAGGCCTGATAAAGACACTTTTGCTGTGCATGCTCTCTGGTTTTTGTGGCATCCCATTCTGTGACTACACCAGCCTCTATTTAATAGCATAATAACCATTTGCACTTATTCTCATAGAAATTAGGCCTGATAAAGACACTTTTGCTGTGCATGCTCTCTGGTTTTTGTGGCATCCCATTCTGTGACAACACCAGCCTCTATTTAATAGCATAATAACCATTTGCACTTATTCTCATAGAAATTAGGCCTGATAAAGACACTTTTGCTGTGCATGC